>CM022395.1:69322133-74220474 GCA_011833715.1 Carcinoscorpius rotundicauda | reverse complement strand
GTACTAGCGGGGAGCAAACATTTTTATATATTTCAGTTTTGTTTAACTGATGAGTTGATATTTCGAAGCAAGAAAGATAGAAATGATTATCAGATATCATCATTCAAAATAATTATCAGATTAATATTATAGAAAGAGAAAAAGTAGTTATGTTCAATTATTTTCGAAGGACTAAACGTTTTTTGCTCAGGTTGAGAGAAATTTGCTATTAGTTTAATGAAACGTCCAATAGATTAATGACTATATTGTTGCGGTTTATCTAACTACCAGATAACGATATTAAACTCATTTGTAGAGAACATCTAACCATATCAACTGTTTTACCATACACGAACGTAAAACTATGATATTTTAATGTTTCCATACATTTGTGTATCTCTCTCTGTTTTCATTCTAATGCGTAGAGAAGCCAGGTTACAATGTGTTAAACATTCCTTCACACTTCTTGAAAAAATGGAATTGATTAAAGCCATGATCGTCAAACACAATTAGTTTATTTCATTGAGCATTTGTACAATTAACCCAGTTCCTCATGTAAATGAAACATTCAAAGGAATGATTGAGAACACTTCAATGTCACATCAAACTTCATTTTAGGCACAGAGCATGAATGCCTAGCTTCCCTTGCAATTCATTGTGAACATTTTTTAAAGACATTAAACTTTGTGAACTGTAAAGTTATATGACCAATTTGCCATATTCTTGTCTAAGAAAATATGATTCATAAACATTGCTTGTATATCAGGTCACGTGAGGGATGAATCAGACTTTAATTGGTGTGTTTGTGTGTTTTTCGTGTAGCAAAGCCACAAAGGGCTATCTGCTCAGTCCACCGAAGGGAATCGAACCGCTGATTTTAGCGCTGTAAATTCGGAGACATACCACTGTACTAGCGGGGGGCATTTAATTGGTACAAAATGAAATAAGTATGAACAAAACATGTTATTATAATTGTTTCCGTCTAAGTCAAACTAAGAAGTTATGGATTGGTTTGTTTTATTTTGAATTTCGCGCTAAGCTACACGAAGGCTATCTGCTCTGCTTGTCCCTAATTTTGCAGTATAAGACTTGAGGGAAGGAAGCTAATCAACGCTACCCACCGCCAACTCTTGGGTTACTCTTTTACTAACAAATAGTTTGATTAACCGTCACTTTTTAACACCCCCACGGCTGAAAGAGCTAGCATGTTCGGTGTGACGGGGATTCGTAATCGCGACTCTCGTATTTCGAGCCGAGTACTTTAACCACCTGATAATGCCGGGCCAATGTTATGAATATCAATCATCCTTTCACTAATGAATACTGAATGTGTAGGACTTTTCCTGAATTATAGGGCTATCTACACAAATCTTCAATTTTACAGTGAGAGTGTTCTTAACACATTTTTATTTCTAAGACTTTTAAAATATGAACTTATGCTTAAACTAATTCAAATCTACATCTTAGAAAAGTTCTTTAAAAATCTCTCTAATGATTGTTATTCCTTGCTTTTTTAAAATAATTCATATATTATTTTATTTAATTGAAACAGAAGCAGTATGTGATTATAACAACAATATCCAACAATTACTAATTAAACATACGTTGTATTTAGAAATACTGGATAATTTAAATTAAATAAATTTGCTATATTGTGTTAAAATGATATTAAAAACGTTCAAATCTTCTAAACACTCATGTCACACTGGCAACACTGTAAAGATAAGGAAGCGCATACCGCTCTGGCAAGTCACTCATTTCTAGGTGTTTAAGACACTCGACTCGTATTTCGAGAGTCGCGAGTTTGAATCTTCGTTACAACAAACATGCTCGTTCTTTTAGCAGTTGAAGAGTTACAATGTTACTGTCAATTCTACTACTCGTTAGTAAAACAATAGCTCAAAAGTTGGCGGTGGATGTTGCTGACTATTTGCCTTTCTGCTGATTTTACACTGCTAAATAAGGGACGACTAGCAAAGATAGCCCTCGAGTAGTTTAGTGCGAAACTCAAATCAAAGCAAACCACAATTATTCAATTTAGAAATGCGCCAAAGTGTTAAAACGTAATTGATCCATAAGTTTTTTTCAGGTTATTACTACTTAGGTTGTCATTTAGGTTGTTTACTTTTAAATATTTCACTGACATGCGAATGTTTTGAAGAGTTATAGCCATCATAATACACACTTGTAGTTCTGTAATTAGGAAAAAATCTACTTTTATTTCGATGAAGTTACGTGGTTAAATTGTGAGCTTACTTTGTTTGCGACTTAAGTGAATACCTAAATGCATTATCTCTTTGTATAACATGCAGTCAGATATCGGTTGGAAAGAAGAAATTACCTTTGTTAAGAAGTTTTAAATTATTATTTTTTTGATATTTCAGTTTTAATTGGCAACATAAACGTTGTGTTCCATTTTTATGCTTAATATGTACACGTTACCTAGATACACGAACCTTTAGGATATTTGATTATCAACTTACTCTTTAACTTGTTAGGTAAACAAGGTATCTAGTTTATTAAAAAAACAACAAATCCAAGTACACCTTGAATCCAGTTTATCCCCCATTTTGTGCTTTCAGATGAATGTGTTTGTATGTTTTTCTTATAACAAAGCAACATCGAACCCCTGATTTTGGCGTTGTAAATCCGGAGACATACTGCTGCATTAGCGGGGGCCCTTTTAGATGAAATACATTGAACAGTGAAATATTTAAAGCGAGGCATTTTAATATTATAGACAATTTATTCAAACACAATGAATACCTAGATTTCCAAACTTTATGTTTCAAAACATTTTAAAATATAAGATTGCTATGCTGATAATTTATTCATGTTTAATTTTCGTCTATAACATTAATTTAGTAAAAAAACATTTTTGGATGTCATTTTTATTATATCTATTATTTGTAGTCAAGCACAAAGTAACAAAGTTACACAATGGACTATCTGTGCTCTGCCCACCATGGGTACCGAAAGGTGGTTTCTTGAAAATATAAATAACAGAACCGTTCTTCCGTATGTTAGATATCATCACACACCCCGACAGTACAGCGGTATGTCTTCGGATTTACAATGCTAAAATCAGGTGGTCGATTCCCCGCGGTGGGCTCAGCAGATAGCCCGATGTGGCTTTGATATAAGAAAAAACACACACGCAGATATCTTCGAAGTACTTTATAGTGTGATAAAAATTTACAATATTAAAATTAAAAGAAACTCGTATTGATAGAAATATAGAATATGTGTGATCATGCATCTGTAAAAAATTTAAAATAGGTTCATAAAATTTCATTACTTTATAGATTTATTAACAATTTAATATCGAATATTTAGGTATCTGGATGTTTACTTCTCTTATATATCGCTAACAGTGATTATTTGTGATTAGGCACAAAGTTATACGATGGGCTGTCTGTGTTTTTCCCACAACAGGTTTCGAAACCCAGTTTTTAGCGGCGTGAGTCCGCAAACATATAGCTGTGTCACTTGATGATAGCTAACATTGTTCTCCTTATAGGTTGTAGCGACAATATCTAATCTTTCACTTTCTCCCATCGTTTGTCTTATAACTTATCATGAAGCATGATGATCGTTTATAACAGGTTTACTCCCAAAATCTAATACATGGGATCTTGAATTACTTTAAAACTTTACATTTGTGAGTAACAATGTTATGAAGCAGAACGGTTTTCTGTATCTCGGCTAAAACTTAAATATCTCAAGGTAAACAACAACTAATATACATGATTATTTTAGAACATTTTTGTCTTATCAACATTTGTTATAAATAAATAAATAAAAATATATCTATATATATACATTACATTACGAGAAATCAAGAAAATAAATAAAAATATATGTATATTTATGTATATTTTATTGAGAGAAATCAAAATGAGATTCATAAGTTGAAGTATATGAAACCGGGGTTTATTGTCTATATTTACACTCCTTAAGGAAATTGGAAACCATTGAGAAAAATAGAAATATAACACCTTCGATGGAAATTTTCATAAAAACGTAAATGAGAATTTTAATATTCACCAAAGTTGGTATTTCTTTCAAATAATAATAACAATTTTGACATTTTTTAATCAGAAGCTTCTTTAGATTCGACAGTTATAAACGGAGAGCCAGCTTATAAGGTAATACGAATAAGATATTAATGATTTCACTCGAGATAAAGTTAGAATTCATAGTGCGATGTGAGGAAAAGTATTTCCCTTCATTTGTACTTCCCTCAAAGAAAAAGAATTGAAAATCATTTATAAGGACAGTTATATTCCTGAATACGTATTGACTGGTACATTTTTAACGATTTTACAGAAAGTTGTGGATCCTGTCAATCGATGCATCACTGATTAAACATTTAATATTTTATATTCTTAATCTACTAAGACAACTACAGTTACGCTCATAGCTCGTTTTTTTTATAACAAAATGACGTATGTTATTATATATCAAAATTTACCCTATTGATATTAACCTATAGGGTTATTTCAAAGTTTTCTTTTCGGAAATGTCATTCTTAAATGGTGTTTAAAAGGTGATGTAGACATTTTATATTTAAAGTTGTTATTGTAGTAATATTGCTCCCTGAGTTTATTTGGAAAAATAAATTGCCAGTTTTCTTATTTCATGTCCATTGGATATATTCCTGACAAATGTTTTAAAATTATGATTGTATTATAAGAACTCTGAAAGAAAACTATAAATCGACATTAGTTTTATTCATTGCAATAATCCAATATTTCCATATAATGATGATTTGGTATCTGAGAGATTTTAACTTGTTGTATAACGACGGTCGAGTTTTGTTTTGCAAAACAAAATATTGCAGATAATAAATTTAACTGAAGCAAGATACTCGTACAGACTTCAATAACTTGTGGAAAAAGTCAGATGTAAGAATGAGAACAGGGCTATATAGCAACGTAAATTGTGAGTTAAGCTAATCTATTAATATCATGAATAAGATAAAATATATACTTTGAATAATATAAGTTCCTAGAACAACTTGTACTTTTCAAGACTAGGTTTTTGTAAGAGATTCTAGTCTATGCAAAACTCTGAACTGCGCTTTACAAATAATCGATTCGTTACATGTATCAAATACATATTTTACGTATATAAAGAGTGTTTCCATTATTACTATTCAGGTAAAAATACAAAAATTATCTTAATGATAGTGCAGAATCAAATATCACATTAAGAACTGTACTAAATCATAACTTTCTACTGGATATTGTATAAACTTATTATTCCTGTTATCCGATTTACGTACGATATGAAAAACATATTTATATTTCTAAAAATCTTTGGCTTTGCATCTAAATAAAGACAAAAAACACTTTTTTTGATTTTTTCATCACTTGAAGAAAGATATTTAACTTTATTTTGGTGTTATATATTTCATCTCGTTCTGAAGAAGTACCTGTCATTGTTTCGATATCATACAACGAAATATGTACATTTTCCACCAATACATATTAAACCAGGATAACATCGACATCAGAAAGATTCATGAGCTGTAATAGTTTATCACGTTTAAATAAAAAAATTATGAAATGCACGAAATATCATTTTACTTTTTAAACATCATTGAAGGACAACAATATTCTAATAACAATAGTGTTTATTTGATTACTTTTATTTTTATATTATTGAAAACATTGTTTTATCTCTTAAAAGATATAAGGTTCTTTTATATTACTTAAGTATTATGTTAATAATTTTACCAGCTAAGTGTTTATTTTTATATGCTTTTATATGCAAAAACGGCTGTTCTGGGCCCAGAAAACACTTCAAATAGAAGAGCGAACAACGTTTCGACCTTCTTCGGTCATCGTCAGGTTCACAAAGAAAGGGTTACTGGTCGGAAGCTGACCACATGTTTGGGAGGGGTTGTATAATTGAGTGTTGCAATGTAGAGGGCGCGGTTTGAATATATAATTTTGTCTATAATATTAATATAGGTATAATGGTGTTCCTTTATATTGGTTTATTTTGGGTTTGAGTTGTTGTATAAGTAAGGCTTCTTTAATTTTTCGTTTGTTTATGTTTGTTTCTTTATTTAGTATTTTAGTGTTTTCTATGGTTATGTTGTGTCCATTTGACTTGCAGTGTTCGAAAACGTGTGAAGGTGACTTTTTATGTTCTTTGAATCTGGTTTCCATTTTTCTACTTGTTTCTCCTATATAGAAGTCGTGGCAGTTATCACATTGTATTTTATAAATAATGTTGGTGTGGTGTTTGTCAGTGTAGTTCTTACATAGTATAGACCTTAGTTTTGTGCCTGGTTTTTGAATAAATTTAGTGTTAACTGGAATGTTATATTTTGTTACTAGTTTTTGCCAAATGTTGGTTATTTGTTTGCTGATGTCAGGAATATATGGTATACAGCAGTATATGGTTTCGTGATTTTTTTATTCGTGAGATATATTTACTTTTGTTGGTTGATTTTGCTTTCTGTCTAGGTGTGTGCGTGTAATGTTTTCTACGGTTTGTGGAGGAAACTTATTAATGTTGATGAAGTGTTGTTTTATTTTATCTAATTCATCGTTAATTTTATCTGGTGAGCATAGTTTTATGGCTGTGTTTATCTGGTTTCTTAGTATGTTGAGTTTTTGTTTTGTTTCATGTGCTGAGTCCCAAGGAATGTATAGTCCAGTATGGGTGATTTTTCGGTGGATTTTTGTTTTGAATTGTGTGTCGGTTCTTATAATTTTGAGGTTAAGAAATGATATTTGATTGCTTTCTTCCTGTTCACATGTGAAGTTAATGTTGGGATGTATAGAGTTAATGTGAGTGAAAAAGTTAAGTATGTGTTCTGTAGATTTGAATCCCGCAATCGTGTCATCTACATATCTGTACCAGTATAGTGGTGGATGTAATGCTGTATTAATTGCTTGTGTTTCAATTTGTGTCATAAAAATATTGGCTAGAACTGGCGATACTGGGTTGCCCATGCTTAGGCCATTTGTTTGTATATAGTTTTGGTTGTTGAACATGAAGTTTGTCTTTATTGTGGTGAATTCTATGAGGGTTGCTAACTGGTTACTGGGAATGTCTATGATCGGGTTAGGGTCTCGAATATAGAGTTCTAAGGCTATCTTGCAGGCTTCTGTTGTTGGAACTTCTGTGAAGAGGGATATAACATCGAAACTGGCCATTAAGGCTTTATGATTAAGTTGATTTAGATTGGACTTGAAATTAAAAGAGTCTTTGATGAATGAGCTGGCTGATGTTGCATATTTGGAGAATGCCCATGCTATGTATTTACCAAGATTGTAGTTAAACGATTCATATGTTGACATTATTGGTCGTAATGGACAATCTGGTTTATGAGGTTTGGGGATGCCGTATATTTGCGGTGTGCGTGAGTCGGTTTTACGTAGGTAGGAATAAAGTGTTTGTGAAATTGTGTTGGCTTTTTTTATTTGTAGTAGTAATTTGTTTAGTTGCGTCTCATGTGTCTTTGTTGGATTTGTGTGTATTGGTTTAAATTTGTTCGTGTCTGATAGGATGTTATTCATTTTTTGTATGTATTCATTCGTGTTCATTATTACTATAGCGTTACCTTTATCTGCTTTTAGAATTTTTATGTTTCTGTCTTGTTTTAGGTTTCTAATGGAATTAATGTCTCTTTTTGTAAGGTTGTTTTTTAGTTTTCTGTTTTGTGAAATTATGTTGATAGTTTTGTAAGAAAATTCTTTGAAAAAATCGTTTAAGATAATGTTTTTAGGTGGTTCTGGAAAATATAAATTTGTAATTTTACCTGGGAAGTTTGGCAGTTGGATGTCAATAAAGTTATCTAAGTTGTCTTCTTTCTGTTTGTTGTTTTTGTTTTCTGTAGAAAGTATCACAAGTCTCCTGGCTAGGTCTTCTAAACATGTTTTGATTTCTATGGTTGGAATGAACCTTGGTGCTATTGCGAAGTTGAGTCCTTTGTTAAGTAGATGTATCTCGTCTGTGTTTAATTGTCGGTCAGATCTGTTAATTATGAGGTTGGTCAACGGTTTGTCATGTTGATGTCTTTTCTGTTGCTTACATCTTAGTTTTTCAAGTTTTTTGTTGTGGCGGATCTTTTTGTCTCTATCGTTTTGTCTCTAATAAGTTTCCTCCACAAACCGTAGAAAACATTACACGCACACACCTAGACAGAAAGCAAAATCAACCAACAAAAGTAAATATATCTCACGAATAAAAAAATCACGAAACCATATACTGCTGTATACCATATATTCCTGACATCAGCAAACAAATAACCAACATTTGGCAAAAACTAGTAACAAAATATAACATTCCAGTTAACACTAAATTTATTCAAAAACCAGGCACAAAACTAAGGTCTATACTATGTAAGAACTACACTGACAAACACCACACCAACATTATTTATAAAATACAATGTGATAACTGCCACGACTTCTATATAGGAGAAACAAGTAGAAAATGGAAACCAGATTCAAAGAACATAAAAAGTCACCTTCACACGTTTTCGAACACTGCAAGTCAAATGGACACAACATAACCATAGAAAACACTAAAATACTAAATAAAGAAACAAACATAAACAAACGAAAAATTAAAGAAGCCTTACTTATACAACAACTCAAACCCAAAATAAACCAATATAAAGGAACACCATTATACCTATATTAATATTATAGACAAAATTATATATTCAAACCGCGCCCTCTACATTGCAACACTCAATTATACAACCCCTCCCAAACATGTGGTCAGCTTCCGACCAGTAACCCTTTCTTTGTGAACCTGACGATGACCGAAGAAGGTCGAAACGTTGTTCGCTCTTCTATTTGAAGTGTTTTCTGGGCCCAGAACAGCCGTTTTTGCATATAAAAGTTCTCAACAAGTGGGTTTCTCGACATCACTAAGTGTTTATTTGTTTTATAACGAAAGAAGTTCAAGCTAGATGAATATTCTAACTATACACAGCTCTCTTTTTTTCTCTCTCACTCGAAGAAATATAGAACAGGAATACAGTGTTTTTTTGACACGTATTTTAAATGGCTCAAAAATAACTGAAGGTTCATGGTATAGTAAATAAAAGCCGGATTATTTTTATAAGACAATTGAATACCTTTATTTTAATCAGAAGTCTTTAGTCCAAAAATTTGTGTTTCCCAATTCCACGCTCATAGGGTTATACTTATTTAACCAATAATGAGATTTGACAGCTAAAGTTCGGTACACATTTCTTTTAAAGTGATCCGCGACTTAGAGCCCAAACATGATGTCGATTATGTTTCGACTGGCCTATAAGGAAAAATAATCATTAACAGAAAGTATATTTACGTTATTTCTTATGTTGTTTGATAATATGTTTTGTATTTAAAAACATATAAGGAACGTTGTGTAACAAATTTTATTTAGTTTCGTAATTGTTGGTATTATTGTAGCACTAAAATTTGTTGTTGTTGTTGTTGTTTTGAATTACGCACAAAGCTACACAATGGGCTATCTGTTCTCTGCCCACCACGGGTATCGAAACCCGGATTTTAGCGTGTAAGTCCGCAGATATACCGCTGAGCCACTGGGGGCCAGCACTAAAATAACTAAATGTCATAAACGTGTTCTCTGACCTTGATGCCCCCCAGTGGCTCAGCGGTATATCTGCGGACTTACACGCTAAAATCCGGGTTTCGATACCCATGGTGGGCAGAGAACAGATAGCCCATTGTGTAGCTTTGTGCTTAATTCAAAAAAACAACAACAACTGACCTTGATTTAATTTTAATCGTCTCACAACAATTTTGCATGTATATATATATGTGTGTTTTAAACAAAAATTCAAAATAATGTACGAATTAAAAGGATCTCAAGAGTACAGGCTAAGATTTTGAATAAAAAATATACAATAGGTTGTGTTGATAACTGTGAAAATAGGACCCACATTGCGGGGGGGATACATCGTCTATCAGCGCCAACCTTCGTTAACCAGTCTCACATAAATAAATTGATAAATATTGATAATAATTAAATAAACAATTATAAAATAGGAGAGCGAGATGTGGATGCTGAAGTTCACCAAAGTAAGGAGTAAAATAACAACAAAACACTTGATAACATTAGGATATATATATATATATATATATTACAAGTTAATATTGATATTATGTGAAAACAAATGAATATAGGAGACATTCTTCATCTGAGATACATGGACATTTTATTTGCTTTTGGCTAAACCGTGATTCAAAAGGAAAAGAAACGTCTTTTTCATTTGAAGAAAGAAGTTACTCTTGTAAATGAATCAATAATACAAGGTATAAGCCTTTTGGCAATTAAGCCTTTCTTACAATAATACTATTTTTTAATATATTTCAAAAGCTAATTTTTTACAATTCGCGTATGAACTGTTTGTTGGTTACATTCCTTAATATGTTTCAAATAAATATGAAAATTCTTTCTTAGTTAGAAACGAGTATCTCAATCATATTCTAGTTTTAAGTATTCTTCTTGAATGTAAGAAACATGAATCAAATTTCTAGTATTGTTACTGCAAGAAATAACCACACTATTTCTATGCGATTTTTTGCTAAGATTTAAATAACCATTTGAATGTTTCACTCTGGGAAATCTGGCATTATTGCACGAACACCGAGACACATGACAAGTATGAAATTACTGTACGCTGCCTTTGTTTTTACGCCGTAAGTTCTAAGATTGAATTGGAAAAAGAACTCAAACATAAATGAATGTCATTATAGTGAGAAACACCTTTACAAAACCATTCTAATATCAAACATTGAAAATGGAGCGCGGTGCTTTCAGTCAAAAGTTTCAAAATCAACCTTATTTAGGCAATATTCAATGTGAAGGAATATCAGACAACTGATTAGTATGAACGAAAATACCGTGGGATACATAACTTTTTATTTCCAATTATTTATTAATTTACTGCATAGAGAACTCCTGTACAAATGTATGAATGTTTTCCAAAATGAATTTTTGTCTGTATTACCGAATTTTCATCACTCTAAAGTTTCAAGGTCCTTGAAGATGTCATAAAGGTTTAGTTATATTTGTTACTTTTAGTTTTTATTTTTACGTGTTTGAGAGTAACTTCAATTTTATGACTTCGGTATAATGATGTAGATGCACTGCATTCCCTACATTTCCACAGGCCTGCTAAAAGCGAGCAATAACATACCGCACATATTTCGAGAACTTTTTCCTTTATATAGTTCATTACTATTGTTATTTGGCTGTTTGTTTTGCAGTAGGTATGATATTTATATTTCTAGAATGAATAACATAAAAGCAAAAGTAACATAATGAATATTAATGGTATTAGATTGTTTTCCTTCGCTTTTATTTAAGTACAAAGTAATGTTTAACTGAGTTCATCTTTGTGTAGTTGTAGTGTAATATACTTTAAAAATTTGTACACTTTTCTCGTGTTATTGTTGTTCTGATCTCGGTTTTGAATATATCAGTTGTTCGTTGATTAACATCACAAGGATAACATGAAGTTATTTTTAAGTAAAATGAAAAGTCAAATAGATCCTGAAGAAATAAAAATACTGTTTTGCTTGGGGTGCAGGACTTACTCTTGACAATCGTTTGTTGTTGTTATTGTAAATGTGTTTTATTTATATTTAAAATGTCTGCCTCCATGGAAATAAAAGTATTTCAACAGTGCGTCTATCTTCACTTCAAAATTATACTACACCAACATTATTTATAAAATACATTGTGATAACTGCCACGACTTGTATATTGGAGAAAAAAGTAAAAACAATGGAAACCAGATTCAAAGATTGTTTGTTTTGTTTGTTTGTTTTTTTGAAAATTCGCACAAAGCTACTCGAGGGCTATCTGTGCTAGCCGTCCCTAATTTAGCAGTGTAAGACTAGAGGGAAGGCAGCTAGTCATCACCACCCACCGCCAACTCTTGGGCTACTCTTTTAGCAACGAATAGTGGGATTGACCGTCACATTATACACCCCCACGGCTGGGAGGGCGAGCATGTTCAGCGCGACGCGGGCGCGAACCCGCGACCCTCGGATTACGAGTGCACGCCTTAACCCGCTCGGCCATGCCAGGCCTTAGATTCAAAGAACATAAAAAGTCACCTTCACACGTTTTCGAATATTGCAAGTCAAATAAATATAACCATAGAAAACACTGGAATACTAAATAAAGAAACAAGCACAAACAAACGCAAAATTAAAGAAGCCTTACTTTTATAACAACTCAAGCCGAAAATAAACCAATACAAAAGAACACTTTTAAACTTGTATTAAAAAATAAAATAAATAATATAACATTATTCTTTTCAAATATCTAAACACGCACTCCACATTCCGACATTCAGTTACACAACCCCTTTTAAACATGTGGTCAGCTTTTTGTCAGTTACCTCCTCCTTTCTTTGTGAACCTGACGATGGCCGAAGAATGTCGGGAAATTTACTTTCTTATCCATCTCTTTTTTTTCAAATGCGACTGATTTCAGTAACAGTTTTTTATGTTTCTCATTTTCTATAAGTTTGTGATGAGCTAATGACCATTTCAAGGACAAATCAGTGTGATTCCGCTATTAAATATCTTTGTTTTATAAACATTATTAACATTACAAAATATTACTGGTAGAAGATAATTCACATTTATTCTTATTATAGTAGGTAAATTTAATATTAAGATGTAGCGAATTTAAAAATACTGAAAATTGGTCAAACATTTGTTGAGAAACAAAATCAGCAAATGTATTATCAACAACACAGTCTTTGATTAAATGTAATTTTAATTTGATTATCAAGCATATTCATAAAGACGACAGTAGGCATAGCACAATGGATAAGGCATTAAATTCTTAATCTTAGGATCGCGGTATAAAATCCTCATCACAGATGTTCTAAACTGAGTACGACTAGCGCATATAGTACACGGGTAGCTTAGTGCTAAATTCAAAACAAGCCACACCATAAGATGTTTGCTAGAACAAGTGCGAGTGGACTTTCCATACTTGTTGGTCATTAACTTGAAAGACAGCTTGTGTGTGTGGTAAAAAATAACATTATTTTTTATTACTTTCAAATAAAGTTTTGTTTTTGGATTTTTCTCTTCTATAAATAAACATATCGCAACCAGTCGATTGGTGCTTATGTGAATAATGAAATAATCACAGTATTAAATAAAAAACACAAGAATTGCATGTGTCTTGTTTGAGTTTAAGAAGTGATTATAAACGATGATGCAAGGGAGAAAGTTGACATCATTTGAGATCAAGGGTCATGTTTGTAACAACCAAGGTTCTACAAATTCCAAAATCCTTTAAATATTTTATGGAATCTCATTAAAAATAAATTGATAAACAAATTAATCTGCTAAGAAAGTAATGATGGATAGCGTTCACTTAATCCATATCGAATAATTCTTATAAATAAGCAAAATTATGTCTCGCAAAAATATTATAAAAGTTGTGACCTGAAACAAGAAATTATTATGTAAGGAACAAATGAACGACATAACAATTCATTATTATAAAAAATACATCTACGTTATGTTTTTATGATTAATTACATTGTATTTTTTCCACCGAGCGGAAGCCTGGCATGGCCGAGCGCGTTAAGGCGTGCGCTCGTAATTCGAGGGTCGCGGGTTCGCGCCCGCATCGCGCTAAACATGCTCGCCCTCCCAGCCGTGGGGGTGGATAATGTGACGGTCAATCCCACTATTCGTTGGTCAAAGAGTAGCCCAAGAGTTGGCGGTGGGTGGTGATGACTAGCTGCCTTCCCTCTAGTCTTACACTGCTAAATTAGGGACGGCTAGCACAGATAGCCCTCGAGTAGCTTTGTGCGAAATTCCAAAAAAACAAACAAACAAAACAAATCCACCGAGCGGAATCGAGCCCGTTATTTCTTCGTTGATTTACCGCTGTACCAAGAGGCGATGGTAAAACATGAACCATGTAAAATATATTTGATTCGCTGAACGTTTTGACTATGTATGACAATGAATACATTAGTATAAAGTATATGTCAATTCCGGAAATTAATCTATTAATATAATTAAATCTATCGATACAGCATTTTATAATTTCATCGTTAACTATAACATTTAAAATACCTGTTTTAACCCAAATATATATTTAATGACAAAATAAAGAAACAAATATTTCACTTTGTAGATATTTGATTAGTGACACTGAAACAAATTTCTGATCAAATGTGTTTCGATTATAACCTTATACAATCACTTGAAACAGATTACATCCACCTTTAAACATATCAGATTTTTACATTATTTGGTTTAACGTCAGATAGCATAAAATTGAACGAGTTTCATCAAATGAAAATCTATAGTTCAGATAACAGTTTTACACGCACGCACATAGAGACGTTTGTTTTATTATCTATATCGTGGTTTAACAACCTTCATGTCACTGTATCATATTGTGATTATGTTTTAGTTTTTCCATAATTAGATATGAAATTAATGGGTGAAGGTGTCTCACACTCCGATGTTCCAACCGCCATCTTCCGTTGAAAAAGAAATATATTATAATGTTTTAAAATAATATGACACCTCAGACGATAACTCTGGTTACGTTAGATTCTGTTATATTTATTAGATCTGTTATAGTGTGAACAGTAAAGGAATTGAAAGCTGCCAAGAAATAGATACAACTTAGCTTTACATATTAAATGATTTTTACAATCAGAAATTCTAACACCAACCCTCAAATTGTTATTCTGTTAGGCAAGATTAAAGTAAATTACTCTATAAGACGTCGAGCATGACCAATAGAAGGGTTTGAATTTCTTGGTCGAAAATTGTAATTTTTTCACAATTGGTCAAGAGATGAAAGTTTGTACTTGAAAGAAATAAAATTAAGAACAAAATTTAAAACTATTTTATGAGACGCTGAACCACGTCAAAAATATACATTTTGTTGACCAATATATTTGGTTTTGTAAAAGCCGCTATTCGATTTCAGAATGGTATTTACTACACTTTTATATGTTTGTCAAATTTGTTATCGATGAAGATATTTTAATAAGAAAGAACACAAACTGAGTAAAAAGCAGATGTTTACATTACCATAATTTTTACTATTATTTTACGAGCGCCCGCCATTGGCTCAGCGGTATGTCTGCAGAAACACACGCTAAAATCCGGGTTTCGATACCCGTGGTGGGCAGAGTACAGATAGCCTATTGTGTAGCTTTGTTGTCAATTCAGTTAAACAACAACAATTTTAGGAGCTCAAAGATTATTATTAATTAATTACATTCAGCTGGAGACATTTATCTTGATCTCGGGCATCATTATATACATCTTATACATCTTCCTCGACATAAAGACCAAAACATCATCGACAATTGGAAGATGCATAAATGTGAGTATATATTGGCCTTTTAATTAAAGAAACTTTAAACCTACTACAACATTGTACTTGGTAAAAAAGTGAAGAATAAGCAACCAGTAGAAAACAAACTATATTAATTTCCATGCTCAAATATTTTAATTCTATTCTGTTTGAAAAAAATAAATACTTATGAACAAATGCAACTTTTTAATAGAGAGAAAAGAGCAAACAATGTTTGCAAAATTTTCTGTTTCACTAAAACAGATTAACTTTCTTTTTGTCCGCGGCCTAGACAGCGACCTTTTTCAGGATCCTCTTCCTCATTCGCTCCTTGGTCAGGTTTCTGAGCCGTAATTGAGACAAAAATTGTGGCTAAGAGTTATGCCACGGTTATCCTCTTGGACATTATGAAGTTAAAACGCTGCAAATAGAAATTATATAAAGTATATTATTTGATTTACACAAATTGGTTCTAAACTCCACAAGTAAAATCTGTATGACAATTGATATTTCAAAGAATAATGGGTTTCTAGAGATTGAGAAAGTACGTCTGAGAGACTAAATATGTATAATATTGTAACTGAAAATATCAAGATAGATGTTTTTAAAGTATTTATGAAAAATCGAACTAAAATTTCTGCGATGGTAAGAATTGCAATATTATGAAAAATAATGCCCGGCATGGCCAGGTGGGTTAAGTCATTCGACAAGTAATCTGAGGGTCGCGGGTTCGAATCCCAAATCGTCCAAACATGCTCGCCCTTTTAGCCGTGATGGCGTTATTTTGTGACAGTCACTCCCACTATTTGTTGGTAAAAGAGTAGCTCAGGAATTGGCGGTTGGTGGTGATGACTAGCTGCCTTCCCTCTGGTATTATACTGCTAAATTAGGAACGGCTGGAACAGACATCTTTCGAGTAGCTTTGCGCGAAATTGAAAACAAAGAAACAAATTATAAAAAAATAATTCGTTTATAATCGACAACGCTATAGTTAAATATTTTACTCGGAAACAAACATTTATAGATTTCACTTTTTATTGCTCAACTGATGACTCGATATTTCGAATTTAGAAATATACAAATAATTATCAGAAAACATTATTCAAATAATTAGCTAATTATCAGATGAACATTCTAGAAAGAGTTAGAAAAGTTATGTATAATTGGTTTCGAAGTTCTTATTTTCTCAAAACCTTTAAGGCGCCATCAGCAACCCTTCTAGCGATACATACTTCGAAGTTACGTCATTTCTTTTTTTGAAACTTCAATAAAGGAAAAATTCTCTGAAATAATAGTTGCCAAAAGTAGAATCAAAGATATTTTACTTTTGTGTTGCAAAAAACAGCGTACATAATGCAATCCTGAAGTATTTCCTTGTTTTATTATTGCTTCAACAAATTACGTTTAAATACCTAATTTTCATTTTCTTCGATATTGTTCCTATGATATGTATATATATATAAGCAGATAAAGCAGGTCTTTGCCAAGAACAGTAAGAAAGTGTGCAAGTTACAGAGAAAAGCCAGGTATTCAGTAAGGGAGAATCTCCGATTTATAATAATTTTATACGTAAAACCATATTCCTCTTTGAGAATTTTAGGGTTAGAACTCCTGACATACATCTGCGATTAAACTAAACAGATATAACTAATAAGAGCATTAAGCATTTACATATTAAGCTGATATTTTCTAAATTTTTTTACTGAATGATGTAACTGTAATAACTGAGTAGCTACACTTACTGTGGGCATTAAGTGCTTTTGTAACTCTTTCATACCTTAAATAGTATATGTTTGGTTTCATTTTCTACTATTTTCAGCTTTTCACGATGAACAAGTGGATCATCTTAGCAGTGCTCTTAATCTCATTTGTCTTCGTTATGGCTCAGAATTTTGAAGATTATAAAGAAGAGTTGTCTAAAGCCCTGTGTATGAGACGAGAGTTAATAGTGAGTTTCTGTATTTGTTTAGTTGAAATTCTATTAAAAATCATTTTCCCTTCAGTCTCAGCGTAAAGATCTTGCTTTACGTATCTCTGTATTTGTTTACACTGCACAAAAGAAGTGAAGTATAAGAAGAGTTTGTATTAATATGACTACGGCAATGCAATACCGCTACAAATTTCCGTCAATCAGAGCTTCTTTCTCAATGATTCCATGTTGAATATTTTTCAAATATTTTGCACGTTTTCCAACCATTTATCCCTGTGAATGAAACTAACTAGATGCCATACTTGATGAGAGAGCATTTGTTAATTTTTTAGAAGTTTTGATTATTATTCAGTTATTTTTCTGAAATAACATAATTTAAATACTGAGATTAAAAAATGTTGTGTTTGCGTCATTATCATTCTTTCCTTCATTGTTTAAACCTAAATTATAATCTACTTTGATTATTTTTTCTTCATTGAGACCTGAACTATACTGCTAACGAATCTTTCCAGACTCCATGCCCTACTGGTTCATTTTGTTTCATGGGAATTTGCAAACCTCTGAAAGGATAATTTCTTACTGAAGAGAAGCGAGGAGAACATAGAGTGTGGAGAAATTATCCCCTCGATTGACATGCAGTCATATTTCTTGTTTTTCTATTATTTGAAAATATGTACTTTCTCTATTTTCCAATAGCTTGATTAATAAATAGTTTTGTTCGCAAAACAATTTATTTGCATTCATCTTGTCAGCGTTGTTGGAATTAGAAGGAAATGTAAGCATATCGTACAAAGACAATATCAAAATAACTATAACACTAAACGTTTGTAATCTACAACGCTACAGCTAAAGATTTTACTCGGAAGCAAACATTATAGATTTCACTTTTTTTTTCTCAACTGATGACTCGATATTTCGAAGTTAAAAACATATAAATGATTATCAGAAAAAAACATACAAATAATTAGCTAATTATCAGATTAACATTCTAGAAAGAGTTTAAAAAGTTATGTATAAATGGTTTTGAAGTTCTTATTTGCTTAAAACCTTTAAGGCGCCATCAGCAACCCTTCTCACGATACATTCTTCGAAGTTACGTCATTTCATTTATTGAAACTTCAAAAGAGAACATGTGACCATATCAACTGTTTTACCACGCACGAACGTTAAACTGTGATAATTTAATGTTTCCATACATTTGTGTATCTCTCTCTGTTTTCATTCTAATGCATAGAGAAGCAAGGTTCCAATGTGTTAAACTTACATTCAAACTTCTTGAGGAAAATGAAACTGATTAAAGCCATGATCGTCATACACAAATAACTTGAATCTCATTGAACATAAATGCAGTTAACCAAATACCTCATGTAAATGAAACTGTCAAAGGAATGACGGAGAATTTCTCAATGTCTCATCAAAAATTTTATGCACAGAGCATAAATGCCTAGCTTTCCTTGCAATTCATTGTAAAGAAATTTCCCAGAGACATGAAACCTTATAAACTGTAAAGATATGACCAGTTTCTCGTATGTTTGCATAGGAAAGTATGATTCACAAAAATTGCTTGTAATACAGGTCACGTGAGGGATGAGTCAGACTCTAATTTATGAGAGGTCCGGCATGGCCCATCATGTTGAGGCGTGCGACTCGTAATCTGAGGGTCGTGGGTTCGCATCTCCGTCGCGCTAAACATGTTTGCTCTTTCAGCCGTGGGGGCGTTAAAATATGACGGTCAATCCCACTATTCGTTGGTAAAAGAGTAGCCCAAGAGTTGGCGGTGGGTGGTGATGACTAGCTGCCTTCCCTCTTGTCTTACACAACTAAATTAGGGACGGATAGAACAGATGGCCCTCGAGTAACTTTGTGTAAAATTCAAAAAATAAAACTAATTTGTAACAAATGAAATGAGTATGAGTAAAAGATAATATTACAATTGTTTTCGTTTTAGTTTGTTTTGGAATTTCGCACAAAGCTACACGAGGACGATCTACGCTAGCCGTCGCTAATTTTGCAGTATAAGACTTGAGGGAAGGAAGCTAATCACTGCTACCCACTGCCATATCTTGGGTTACTCTTTTAGCAACGAATAGTTTGGTTGACCGTCACCTTATATCAAACCCATAGCTGTAATGGCTAGCATGTGTGGTGTTAGGAGTCCTGTACCTTAAGCACATGATAATGCCGGGCCTACGTTATGAATATCAATCATCCTTTCACTTATGATTTCAGAATGTGTACGACTTTTCCTGAAACATTGGGATACCTATACAAATCTTCAATTTGACAGTGAAAATGTTCTTAACATATTTTTATTTCTAAGATTATTAAGTTATGAACTAATGCTTAATTTAAATCAAATCTACAACTTAGAGAAGTTATTTAAAAACCTCCCTAATTATTGTTGTACCTTGCTTTCTAAAATAAATCATATATTATTTTATTTAATTGAAACAGAAGCTGCGTGTTATTATAACAATAATATCAAAGAATTACTCATATGATATTATATTCTTAAGTATTAATTATACGTCATCAATAGAGTATTTTAAAATATTGGATATTTGATATAAAATAAATTTGCCATTTGTGTTAAAGTGATATGAAAAACATTTAAATATTCTTAACACTCAGGTTACACTGGCAACATTGTGAAGGTAACAAATGGTATACCGCACCTGGCAGGCCAAGCCTATCTAGGTGTTTATGGCACTCGACTCGTAATCCGAAAGTCGTGGGTTCGAATCCCCGTTACAACAAACATGCTCGCTCTTTCAGCAGTTGAATAGTTATAATGTTACTGTAAATCCCACTACTTGTTGGTAAAATAGTAGTCCAAGAGTTGGCGGTGGATGATGCTGACTATTTGCCTTCCTGCTGGTTTTACTCTGCTAAATAAGAGAGGGCTAGCAAAGATAGCTTTCGAGTAAACTGAAATCAAAGCAAACCACAATTTATTCAATCTAAAAAAGCGCCAAAGTGGTAAAACGTAATTGATCTATTAGTCTTCTCAGGTAATTACTACTTAGGTTGTCACTATAGGTTCCTAGATTTTTATTTAACATTTCACTTGGTTTTCTTATGATTCACAGAAATTATTATTTTAGCCATGATATATTAAAGGTAAGGATATTTAATTTTATGCATTTTACAGACATGTGTATGGTTTGAAGAGTTATTATCATCATTATATACACTCGGAGTCATATAATGAAGAAAAAAGTCTACTTTTATTTCGATGAAGTTACATGGTTAAATTGTGAACTTATTTTGTGTAAGAGTTAACTGAATACACGTATACATTATTTATCTTTATGACATACAGTCATATATCAGTTGGAAAAAAGAAATTAGCTTTGTTAACAAGTTTAAAATAATTTTTTTTATTTCAGTTTTTATAGGCAATACGAGCGTTGTGTTCCATTTTTATGCTTAATGTGTACACCTTAGATAGATACATCAAACGCTCAAGGACGTTGAAGCTGATTAACTTTTTTGGAAATAAGTAGTCGAGGTCATGTTAAAGAGAAACATAAAATGGGACAATCCAAAATTTATGAGACCACCACTAGGTTATTTGATTGTCAATTTCTATTAAACCGGTTAGAAAAACGGGCATTTATTTTTTTTTTATTTTTTGAGTGCGCATTGACGAAAGCAAAACACGTTTTGCTTGATATTGAGGTAAACACCAAATCCTTGATTAAAAGTACTTTTAACTTTATGATCAAGCATGTTCATAAAGATGCCAGCCCTGTTAATCTGAGGGTTGCGGGTTCAAATTCTTGTAACACCAAACATGTTCGGTCTTTTAACCGTGGAGGCGCTAAAATGTTGAGAAAATATAATGATTATGGTAATGACTAGCTAGATACACTTTTGTACTGTTATACTGCTAAATTTGGGGCGACGAGTGCATATAGCTTACAGGTAGCTTAGCGCGAAATTCAAAACAAGCCAAACATAAATATGCTATCTAGAACAGGTACAAGTGGACTGTCCGTATTTATTCGTTATTAATTTGAAAGATAGCTTGTGGTAGGTTAAGAAATTACTTTATTATTATTACTTCCAAACAAAGTTGTGTTTTTGGAGTTTTGTACTGTATAAAAAACGAGAGAGTGCAACCAATCGATTGGTGCTAATGTAAATTATGATATAAAAACAGAACTAACTAAAATTATAAAAGAATTGGATGTGTCCAATAACTTCCTCCTATAGTGAATTATGTCTCAATATCTAGGCTAGAAGTAAACGTTTTTCTGGTGGATACAATAGGTTTATACATCTCAAAAATCCATAACTGTGAGATCTTTCTCTTTTCTATGACTTTAGAAATAGCTGTTGTTGTTGTTTTGAATTAAGCACAGAGCTACACAATGAGCTATCTGTGCTCTGGCCACCACGGGTATCGAAACCCGGATTTTAGCGTGTAAGTCCGCATACATACCGCTGAGCCACTGGGGGGCTCAGAAATAGCAATGGTTTGCTCACTGAACATTCAATGGCTATATGTTAAAATATTAGAAATTTAAAATGTAGAGGCCTAATCACAATGAACAGCAATAACATTTATTAAAATTAGATTGTTGAAAACGGTCTTAAGCATTCGTGGCCATGTCTTATTGTCCTATGTCTCTTGAAATATTTGAGAAATTTACTAGAATTACAGTTGCTGGAATGAGAGAATGTTGAATTTGATATGTATACTATACATATCTGTCAATTTCAGAAAGTATATGCCCTTTATAAATTATATAACAGAAGTGTGGCTTTATAAAGATACGTTTATACTGAAGTAATATATTGAAGCTGACTGAGACAAGTCTCCAAGTTGCGATATCTGTACAAACAGAAGATATTGTGACAAAGAGAAAGGATACAAAAACGTTTATAAAAATCTTGTTAACTATGAAAAATGAACTTATAAGGCAGTTGTTTTACATGTTCTGATGAAATCCAGCTGTTAAGCAATTTTCTTTTTGCTTGAAAAAATCAGCAGAGATTCAGAAATTTAAAGACATTCGTCTAATTGTATATTGGACTTCTGATGGCACTTCATAGATTGCAACAAAACACAAAATTATGAAAAAATATAATATCTGGTGCCAAACCTCAGTTCGCTCTGACATTTCTTGAAGACAGTCAAACCTGTATTGGTTCTTCCCAACACTTTGTGAAGACAATAAAACTTCCACAAGTTCTGTCAAAAAGCTCTAAAAGACAGGTTTTTATGTACAAGTAACACAAAATAGATGGTAGTTTTGCAATCATTATACAGAGTTCAACAGGCAAACTCTCTGTAAGTACCAAATTCCATCTTCTGTCTCTCGTGTAAGAACACATGATATGCGATATTTGAAGTAAGAGTGTTAATATAAACTGAAGTATGTCTTAATATATCTCAGGTAAAAGCTCGTTTTATAATTTTTTCTGTATAGTGTCACAACTACTCAATTTAATTGAGGTTTCACTTAACGAACAATTACCATTCGGGTACTTATTATATATATATTCCTGGGTATTAGCTTACGGATATAAGAAATTGCTCGAACATATCTTTATTATATTATTTTTGTAATTCTTCATATGATATTCCTAATAATATTGTTGTTTTGAACTAAGCACAAAGCTACACAATGGGCTATTTGTGCTCTGCCCACCACGGGTATCGAAACCCGGATTTTAGCGTGTAAGTCTGCAGACATACCGCTGAGCCACTGGAGGGCTCCTAATAATCTAATGAAAGCTGTGAATAAAAAAAGTATTTTCAGTTTAATGCGATTGTATTGAGAAGAATTAAGTGTTTTGTTTAGAGACACTTCGTTACATTTTTCGTTGAAATAGTAACCCTGTGATCACACTTTTTATATCACACATAAAAGGCTCTCAGATTACTTAGTCTGTTTTGTGTGTTTTTTTCGTATAGCAAAGCCACATCGAGGGGAATCGAACCCCCGATTTTAGCGTTGTAAGGCCGGAGACATACCGATGCACTAGCGGGGGTCTGCTTAGTAATTGATATACAACGTAAAATATATTTTATATTAAAATTCTTGGTCGAACGTAAAAAAACAGGTCGTGATTTTTAATGCAAAAGAACTTATACATTATAATGTATTATTACTAAAACTTATATCTCTCGTGATTTAGTAATAAGATCCTGGACATACTAAAAATATAAAAAAAAATTATAATACCTTTTGGAAATCAAGAACGTATGAGAATATTGGTAAATTTATTTAGTAATAATCACTGTTTTAACTTTGTTGATTGACAATTTTTCAAGAAGAAGAGACAAAAATGCTTAGGCAATTAATTACTGAAGTTTAGAAAGTCAATTGAATCATGTGATAATCTTTAAAACATTTCTTAAGATTTATTTTCTCAAACGCTTACGTTCTATTTACACCACAAATTTTCAAAGAGAGTTGCCTAGTTGTCTTTTACAGTCGATTTTTTCAGCTGACGTAGTTTCTAATAGTTATAATAATAAAACCCTTTCATTTGAAGCTTTTTACCTCTTTCTATATAAGTGATAATTTAGGTTTAAAAATGAAGCGACATATGTTTTCAGTTAATTTCTTTTATTATTTTTAATGAGTTACGTTTGTACTAATTTCTCTATTAGGTTCTTTTCGTAGACTAGATAATTTTGACATTAAAGAGGCTCTTACAACGATAACCTCACGAGGTAAATGAAAAACAAATCACATTATTTTGAAAGTACTGTGGCTACATTGAGTTTCTTTGACATTTTTGAGTCATATATCAATGTACGCTGCAACTGTCGTCATCCTTGTGTAGCATTTACCAAAGAAAAAAAATTAAGCTTCTCCACAGTTGAAATTAAAGCTATAAATGTACTGTTAAAAACAAGATAGAATGCAACCTTACATCTGAAGTAGAAATTAGTGTCTGAAGAGTCATGAAATATGTTAATTTCACTGTTGATTTTCATAAAAGATCAAATTAACACAATTTTCAGATATCTTTTAGAAAGAAATATTTTTGTGAAAATTGATAAAATAATCCGTAATAACACGTCAATGTAAACGATTATGTATTTGTGAAAACAAACAAAAGTTTGATTATTTTCGTCAAACGAAACTTATAAGTCAAGATTCCGACCATATCTGTTTTTAAACGTTCAAATTCAAAGGGGCGAAAAAAAATAACGTTTACCTAGAACAAGAGAGGGCAAAAACAAGTTAGGAAAACTACGACTTCCAACGAGAATTGTGTTCAAGTCCCAAACTATTATTGATTGAGTTTTTTACAGTTTCATATGGTAAAGTTGATTTTTAAACTTTACTTATGAGCCTTACATTCGTGTTTTTTATGCAGTTGAATGAGTTAGTCTCGTTTCACTACTTTTAATACAATTACAAGTACAAGGAATAAAACTCCTTTAATAATGATGCTATACCTGATCTTTACTTTTGTTTGATTTATTTGTATTTTTGTTCACTAGCTTATGACGAACACATAATGAAATTCTATTCAGTGATAAACCAGTTTTGCTCTTTCAATTTATAATGACAAAGTTGGTCTGTTTAAGATAGACGGGTTTTGTTAATTCATCAATCCTTTGTGCATATCTTGTTGACATGTTTTGTTTTTCTTGTATTAAGACAAATATATTATTTAGTAAAAGTAAGACAGTTTTTTAATCAGAAGCTATTTTAGATTCGACAGTTATAAACGGAGAGCCAGCTTCTGAGGTAATAAAAATACACAGAAATTTTATAAAGATATTAATGATTTCTCTTGAGATAAACCTAAAATTCACAGTGTGGTGTAAGTGAAAGTATTTCTTTTCACATGTACTTTCCTCAAGGAAAAAGAATAGAAAATCATCTAGAAGGACAGTTATATTCGTGAATACGTATTGACTAGAACATTTATAACGATTTTACAGAAAGTTGTGGATTTTGTCAAATGATATATCACTAATTAAACCCCTCATATTTTATATTCGTAACCTTCCACAGTAACGTGCATCGCATGTTTTTCATATAACAACATGACGTCTTTTATAATATATCAAAATATAACCTATTAATATTAAATTATAGTGTTATTTTGAAGTTTTCTTTCCGAAACGTCATTGCCAAGTGATGTTTAAAAGGTGATGTAGACATTTTGTATTTAAAGTTGTTACTGTAGTAATATTGCTCCCTGAGTTTATTTGGAAAAATAAATTGCCAGTTTTCTTATTTCATGTCCATTGGATATATTCCTCAAAAATATTTTAAAATTATGATTGAATTATAAGACCTCTGAGAAAATACTATAAATTGACATTAGTTTTATTCATTGCAATAATCCAACATTTTTAAATAATGATGAATTAGTATCTGAGAAATTTTAACTTAATGCAAACGACGCTCGAGTTTTGTTTTACAAAATAAATATCGCAGATACTAAATTTAAGCAAAATGCTCGAATAATTTTTAATAACTTGTAGAGGAAGAGAACAACTTGTCCTTTTCAAGACAAGGTTTTTGTAAGAAATTCTGGTCTATGCAAAAACTTTATAGTATCGTTTACAAATAATCGATCAATTATATGTATAAAATACAAATTTTACATATTTAAAGAGTGTTTTTGCCATTATTATTCAAGTAAAAATGTAAAATTTATCTTAATGACAGTGCAGAATCAAATATAACGTTAAGAACTACACTAAATCAAAAATTTATATTGGATAATGTATAAACTTATTATTCCTAACATTCGATTTATGTACAATACGATAAACATATCTATATTTCTGAAAATCTCAGGCTTTGAATCGAAATAAAGACTAAAAATACCTTTCCGATTTTCTGAATTTTCTTTTATCACGAAGAGAAAGATATTTAACTTTATTTTGATTTTTTGTATTTCTTCTAGTTCTGAAGAACTACCTGTCATTGTTTCGATATCATACAACAAAATATGTACATTTTCCACCGATACATATTAAACCAGGATAACATCGACATTAGAAAGATTCATAAGCTGTAATAGTTTATCACGTTTAAATAAAAGAATAATGAAATGCATGAAATATTATTTTATATTTAAACATCGTTGATAAACATCAGTATTCTAAAAACAATAGTGTTCATTTAGATTACTTTTGTTTTTATATCATTATATTCTACCAATATAACTGTTGTAGCTATTTATATCAAACAACCAAATAACAATTGCAATGTACAATGCACTAGAAAAGGTACTTGGAACGCATTTGATATGATTTATCGTTAACTTATGTATCTACGTCATTCGTAAATAGTCACAGGTATAAAGTTTTAAGTGACTGTCAAAGTCGTTGAAATTAAAAGATTTAATATGCTTGAATAAACCTTAAATAGATTCCCAGTAAATTTAAAAACACCATAATGATCAAAGGTTGGGAATACATATAAAACTTTAATACCTCAGATTTGCACAGGTTTGGACGCAATCCACTTTATATTACATGTTAACAACAATGGTTAAAATATTTTGTAAAGAATGATTTCCATTTCTTAAGAGCTGAGATTTCCAGTGTTCAGTTCTTTCTTGATGCGTTATGTGATTAGGAATGTAAACGATTTTTATCTCAGTCTCATTGGAACAATAAGATCAACCCAGTTCCTGTTTTAATGGGGAGTATTTTTTAAAATATTGTTTTATATATTTTATGGAAATAACGTCTTCGTTAAGTACTATATTCTCCTGTTTTTTTTAACAGTAATAAAACTGTTATCTGTCTACAAGTAGAAAGTTTGATTTCTACAATGCAGAAGTATTGTTTCATATGTCGTTGGTCTACCGGATGTGATATTATAATCATCGTATAAAAAGCTTTAAAGTGCTGGTGAATAGATGAGTCTATTAATCATTATTGAGATGAACATGCAGTTGTGTCTAAACTCTTTTCTTCATTAAGTAGCAGAACTGAATTAACAGATAGCACTTTCACTGTACATTTAATGTGCTTGCAAAGTCCTAGCAAGACACGTTACACAATGGTTGGAATAATTTACATTCTTTGTCAGTTATAATATTGTAAACTATGATTACCCTTAATTATTATATATATTGTCTGAGAATTTTTTTTAATAAATAAATGAAACAGTATTTGTAAAAGAAAGAAAACAAGAATATGTCAACATACAGGTAATAATTTCACAAAAGTGTACAAAAAGATTTACTATCTGTCCTTTCCACAAACAGTAACCCTTTCCTGTTGTTTTACCACATGTCATCTTCCTGAGCAGTAGTCGAATGTACTGCTACTAAATGTATCGCTAAAATCACCCACTTGTTCATCTCAAATAACCAAGAATGCTGCAAAATGTAATAAAATATGCCAGTAAAAGTAAATCACAGCAATAAAATAGCTCAATATTTTTAAAAACATACATTTAATAAATTCTATTAATACGACTAAAAGTGTATTCAGTGATATAGCTTACAATATAAAATATATTTTTGTTCCTTCTCGCATTGGTATTTAGTCGCAGCTGGCTGAATTTAGTTTCATCTTGGATGATGTTTTGGTCAACCCATCCAACGATAGCTTATTAGCATCCCGAAATGTATTCCTTTCTTTGAGTCACCTGAGAATTGCCGATGTTTCCGATTTAGTAGTGTCTTCAATTTGCCGAAAATCTTTAGAACCATTCTTTCATTCCTATTTATACGAATTCTTTGAAATCAGATGATGCTGTGAGTCTTGCTATGATTTGATGTGGTTCAGTAGTTGCACAGAGGATCCCCTCTGTAGGTTCTGTGTTCAATGCAGCATACAAATGATACTATTTCTAATGAGTCACTTCGCTCTCTACTGGTTCTTGAGTCGCTTCACAGTAGTTTTCATTCTGTTTTCGTTGTTATTCAAAACCAATTTTTTTATCATCCATTTCTATCCAGTTCTTCTCGACACTTGGCGACGTCAGTATTAGTGAGATCGAACTCGCTGAAAGCGCAGCTAAGTTTGTCTCTTTTGGTATTATTATGGTGTTGCTTGTCTTATGCATTATGGTGTTGGCAGTCGACTTGGATTTAGCAAGATGGTAACTAGCTTTTCAAGACCAAACTTTTTGTTGCTCTTTTGCCATCTTGTTTCCGTAAGGATTGGTAGGAAGAAGTTGTTCTGGCTAGGCTACGCATTGGTCACAGTTTTTAAAATTATCGTTTTTGTTAACGTGGAACTGATGTACCAGCATTTGGAGTCTTTGTAATATTGATTCACATCAACCCACGTTTTGCTGTCGCGTCGCCTTTACGACCACAAGAGTGAACATCATCCTAGACATGTTTCTACCAAACGAACTTTTTTCTGACGTTGGACAATGTCATTGTCGGTGGTAACCCTACTAATATTTTAAAGTTTTCAAAAGCCATTGTCATTTTTAAGTTTTAATCAACTATTTGAAGTTTGTTTAGTTTTACTTTGTTCAATTTTCACATTTTGAAATATTTTTCTTTTTCTCCTTCACAGGGTGATTAGCCCAGTTGCTTTACACCATAAAACGTCAAACAGCCAACAAATAATTTTTGTATTGCACTTTAGCCTGAGTGATATCAACATGAGTTATTTGTGACCATTTTTTTTTTGCAAGATGACTTTGAAAAGCTTTAATGTTCGAGTCGTGATATGATGTTAAACAATCGTCTCATTTTCGGGTGTGAAGGCAATATAATTAGTACTTTTGACATTGATGTTCAATTCTGGTTCTCGCGATTTTCCACCTTTATTACCATATAAATATAATTTTTTTACAATTAAGCAAATTAGATGAATATCAAAATGTCAAATCTTTTCGATAGATAACATATAAAGAATATCCTATTGTGAAAATGAGGTTCTCTGAAAAAATATGTATTATATCTTTTATGTGAAGCAACATTTCAGATAAGTAAAACTAATCAATAGGTTCATATTCAACCAATTTAATTCCAAACTTGCTGCCCTTTTATCGTATCTAATTGCAAATGAAAAATACGTCTCTTATTGCTGACATTTTTACTATTGAATAGCTTCTCAAATTGGCCAAGCATAGCCAAGCGCGTTAAGGCGTGTACTTCGTAATCTGAGGGTCGTGGGTTCGCGCTCGAGTCATGCCAAACATGCTTGCCCTCCCAGCCGTGGGGGCGTTATAATGTGACGGTCATTCCCACTATTCGTTGGTAAAAGAGTAGCCCAAGAGTTGGTGGTCGGTGGTGATGACAAGCTGCCTTCCCTCTAGTCTTACACTGCTAAATTACGGACGACAAGCACAGATACCCTTCGAGTTGCTTTCTGCGAAATTCAGAAACAAAAAAACAAGCTTCTCAAATGTATAACGAAATGTATCATAATATTGGGTGTAAAATGAAATACAAAATATTCGTGAAAAAAGCTTTCAATTTTACAACGCGATCGTATATATGCAATGTCCTCACATACATAAGGTCAAAAACAGGAATATTTGGAAACCCGTTATATCTCTGTTGTGCAACATTTATATAAGTAAGACAAATAATTACTGGTTAGGTAAGGTATATTGTAAAGTACGAAATGTCCCTAACAATATCGAAGGACAAAAGTATAACGATGTCAACACGACAAAATGGAAATTTTACCAACTATAAATAATATTAATTTACAAGGAGAAAATGTTTCTATGACGTTTTTGTTTTTGGTTCAATTTGTTTCGAATTTTACGCAAAACTGCACGACGTTTATCTGCGCTAGCCGTCCCTAATTTTGCAGTGTAAGACTAAATGAAACGCAGTAAGTCATCACCACCCACCGCCAACTCTTGGGCTACTCTTTTACCAACGGCTAGTGCTACGTATTTTTATGTTTTATGTTCTTCGTAGACTAAACGCCACAGAAAAACATAGAAAACAGTTTGTTTTCCTGTTCTGCCTCAATACGTTTTATTTCTTTTTCTGCCTCAAGAACAAGGCGTTTGTTTTCAATTTCTAAACGAAATTTCATTTCCATTTACATTCTTTTTAATTCAAAATCTGGGTCAAAATGAGCGCCGGGCAATTGTTGTGCAACTTTTTGAGGTAAAACTTTATGGCTGACCAAATGTTCAACAATAATTCGTTTAATATCTGATTTCTTCATTGCTTGCTTCACTTCCAAATTAAAATGTTTACCAACATCAAGCAATTCAGATTTTTTTAATTCACTGATTAATTCGAAAGAGGGATTCTGATTAAATTCGTTTATAAAATTTTCAAGTTCGAATGCCATTTTAAATATACAAGCTGTCTATCTGTATAGAATATAAATCTTATTTTAGAATAAAATTAAATTGTTTGTTCGATATCCCGGACGAGCCCCCAATTTTCTGTTACGTATTTTTTATGTTTTTCGTTCTTCGTAGACTAAACGCAACAGAAAAACACAGATAACAGCTTGTATAATTTATTACACTAAACTATTAACAAATATAACAGATATAACATAAATTATATGATAACAGTGACAGATATTAAGTTACAACATTCGAAATTAATTACAAAACAAAATAATACTAGTTTCAAACTTCAAAATTAATCACAATACAAAATGGTACTGGCCTGTATCTAATATAATGATCTAAAATGAAACTCTCAAATTCCAGTTTAGGGTGTGAATTTGGTCCCACGAAGAAATTCCGAAGCTTAAATGAAGAAGTTCAGGAGCAGTTCACAGTTCAATAAATTCCCCGACTCTCAGCACAAGCAGTAATTCAGATGAATCGTAGAGATTGACGAAATAAAATCACAGCTTCCGTCGATCTAACTTCAGTCACAAATCCAAGTTGAATAATCACAGCAAACACTTAATCTTTCTCATATAACTGACTCTCTTCTTTTGAAATAAAACTAATGTTTGACTCTCCTCTTTTCTTCGAATAATAACTGATGTCTGAATCTCTCTTATCTCTCTCGCATCTTCGTCTGTTTATATATTGTAGGCCTAAACTCCTCGAAAGACCGCGAAATTTCTACAGATCTCCAGAGCAATCCGCGCATGTCCGTTCTTGCACGAGACTACACGTCTAGACACGAAGTCACCAGCACTTCATTTACAAACATATGATTGGTCTATTTAATTCAAGAAAATTCTAAATGTTACCCTAAATGAATAACAACATATTAGTTTAAACTTCGAAACAATAATATAAATACGGAAACATAGATAATAGAAATGAAAATCCAAACACAACACGACATGTTGTCGTTTACAAAATATTTACACATTTACATAACACTAGTGAGATAGACCGTCATATTATAACGCTCACTTGACATTGATGGCCCACTATGACATTTCAGGGCTACATAAATACTAACAGTTACAAAACTAAATACAATTTCGTAAACACTGTGCATTATTGCCTTGTTTTTTTTAAAACATCAAACACATTATCCAATGATATAAGAATAAATTATATCCAATTATTTTATTAAGTATTATTTTACAATATGATAAGTCCCACGAAGGCACAGCGATAATCCGAACGAGTTACAGTGCTTAAATCAAGGTTTCGATTCCGTTAGTTAGAGAAGCCCCATGTTGTGTTGCTATAAAAAACACACATATTGTGACAAGTTTCTTATTATTATTTAACTTACAATTAATCGATTTTATAGAAAGAAAAACTGAAAACACTATTTTCTCACTTAAAAGGTAAAAAGTTATTCTTTATTACTTGAATAATTTTATGTACTAAGTGTTTATTTGTTTTATAAAATAAGAAATTGAATGTATATGAATATTCTAATTATATTAATTATATACAGTTCTCTTTGTTTTTCTCTCACTACAAGAACTATAGAACAGGAATAAAGTTTCGTTTTTGACACGTTTCGAATGGCTCAAAATTAAATAAAGGTTCATGGTATTGTAAATAAAAACCGGATCACTTTTATAGGACCATTAAACAACTTTTTTTTTAATTGAAAACCCTTAGTTCAAAAACCTGTGTTTCCCACTAAAAAGTAGTAACTTTCCAAAGTCTTAAATGATGACGAAGACTTACACATGATTAAAAGCCGGTGTTTATCATTTAAACCTTTACCAATGAACAATGTATAGCAGTCACATCTTACACGATATAATTTATTCAACGTGTAAATATTTCGGAGGGCGTAACTGTTAATTTTGACGGCCAACGTGTTTATTATTGTGAATTATTTTATAATATTGTTGCAGCTGGTGGTAATTATTGTTATCTTTATCCAAAAGACATTAACACCACTCTCTTAACTAGTTAGCATACTTCTCATTCTAATTTACATATTTGTTAAATAAAGTCAGAAATAAAATGCAAAATTGTGTGATTATTGGCTAGTATTAAACTGTGTTAGTATTTCATCAGGTTCGTTAGATGTTCTTCCTACAGTGCTTTCAGTTGAGCAAGATAGCTGAAACCTTCAGTGTACACTTTGAACGTTCCCAATTTTTAATGCCATAACTTGGAATTTATTCCACCTCCAATATTAATTCTATATATAAACCTCGATTCAGTATTATGTTACCAAGTAAGTGAGACTGTTGTACACTTTATTTTATTTTCTTTGATTATTCTTTATTTTACTGACTATAGACACTCAGTTCCATTTACAAACTAATTTTGACATTAACTGTGCCTTAGAAGTAATAATCACCTTGAGTATGTCAAGAAATAATAAAGAACTAACCCTTTTTAATATTCTTATATCTATAATAATTTTGTGATAAACAAATAATGTTTGTATCATGTTGACTAGTTTATTTGTAGTATAAATATTGTAGCAACAGGAAAATGTAAACACTGTGAGCTTTTTTTTTTATGATCAAAACAGCCACCTATTTCAATACCAGTGGCTGGCCTGCAGCTTTCCTTTACAGTCACCGTTCACAATAATGTTTTATTTGTCAATTAAATTAATGTATATTTAAAATTTAATTAAAATATCTCGGTTTATTTTATATTCATTAATATTTGGTCATCGACAAATAATTGGAATAATTTTATTTTTTTTCTGTATCATGATAATATTAGTAGACATGTATCGGTGCATGGCTAAGTTACACTATTCTAGAACTTAAATATTTACAAGAATTCTCTGTATAGAGAATATTACACTCCAACACTCTACACTGTAAACTACTTCTCTTCATTAGTAGTCGGTTCAATTCTATGTTTTAAGATTACATGAATCTTTGTTCTTGGTAAAAACAAATTTATTTACAACTCGAAGTTAAAACCTTTTATAAACTTCTTTCCACGGTGTTTATATCGTATTTGATAAACCAGGCTTATTAATATTCATACAATCAACTAAATTATTTGAATTATTTTTCTTTTTTCCATCACCATCAGTTCTTAAGTGTTATTTAACGAAAATTTTAAGATAATCATTCCTCATCACCAGTAGATTTCCAAGAAAATTCACTTCCTTATCAATCTTTTCATTTCAACTGCAATTGATTTTAGCAACAGCTATTAACGTTTATATAATCCTTATTTTTCATACGTTTTTGATGAGCAGATCAACATTTCAAGTATAAATCAGAATGGTTTCCTTTTTAAATGCCTCTATTTTAAAAGAATTAATAACCTTACTAAACATTATTGATAAAAGATAATTCACCTTTACATTTATTATCATGGGTAAATTTAATATCAGGATGCAGTGAATTTAAAATTATTGAAAACTCTTGAACCATTTGTCAGAAAACAAAACCAGTAAGTGTATTATCATCAATATAATTTTTGAAATAAAAGTACTTTTAACTTTATGGTGAAGTATGCTCATGAAAATGCTGCCATGACCAGGTGATTATGGCATTCAACTCATAATCTGAGGGTTGCGGGTTCGAATCTTGTCACACGAAACATCTTCGCTCTTTTATCCGTAGGGCCGCTAAAATGTTACAGTCAATTTCACTCTTCGTGGGTAAAAGAGTCTCCCAAGAGTTGGCGGTGGGTGGTAATAACCAGCTAGCTACGTTTTCTCTAGTGTTACACTGCTAAATTGGTGGCGACTAGTGCATACAGCCTCCGGGTGGCTTAGCGCAAAATTCGAAACAAGCTAGACCAAAATCTTCTATCTGGAACATTTGCCTGTGTTCGTTTAATATGAGTCGCAAATTCGTAAACTTTCATGTTGGTCACGATTTAGACAGTGACCACCTCCCAGTCTTGTGTATCTTCAATCTCACCCCCCCACTTAAATAAAACTATAGTTAAAGATCAACTAAATTACAACAAAGCTAATTGGTCAGTTTTCCAAACAATCTTAAACCAAACCTTACCTTCCGAAGTACTGCATATTGCCGGGAACACATCAGATATAGATGCATACTGTCATATCATCTCTGAGTGTCTAAAACATACAGCCAACATTTCTATACCGAAACATAAAAACTTCACAACAACTCATTCATGGCAACTACATAAAGACATAATACACTTATTAAAAGACAGACGTATACTTCGCATACAGTTCATTCAAAATCGCAACCCCACACTTAAAACACAGATCAACACCATAAGGAATAAGATACGACATTTAATTCGTCAGCAAAAACAAGAAAACTGGGACACCTTATGTTCCAAACTAAATCACAAATCTGATCCAAAATAATTCTGGACACACTTAAAAAGATTTACGAATACAGGAACAATAAACACAGTATATCCACCGTTTGAACCGGATGAAGAAACAGCACACACTAACACAGAAAAAGAAGAGATATTTAAAAAACCCACCTAGAAAACACGTTCAAGACACATCATGAACCAGACATGAACAGATACTTCTATAATACAGTTTATAACTTTATTGATTACAACAAAAGCATATACACACTTAAATTTCCAGTCAACACTACTATATACCAAGAGAAAACAAAAGACTGGAGCACTCATCAACTGATTAAACATATCACTGTAACTGAAGTCGTAACTGCTATTAACAACACAAAAAACAAAGCCCCTGGAGAAGATGGTATTCAAGCTATCCTCCTAAAACACGGCACTCAGAGATTATATGAACACCTAACAGCGTTATTTGATCTCTCACTATCAGCTGGATATATCCCCGTTTCTTGGAAGAAAGCAATAATATTAATGTTCCAGAAAGAAGGAAAGCCAGTGAATAAACCAAACAACTACCGCCCGATTAACCTAACCAGTAGCACTGGCAAAGTATTAGAGAGGATAATTAGTAATCGTGTGTCAATAAACTTATAAAAATTCAAAATTACCAGAAATTCAAAACGAATTTCGAAAATACCGCCAAACTACAGACCACCTGATTCGACTAAGAGAATCAATTACCAACAGCTTCAACAAAAATGGATGCACTGTACCTTGCTTTCTCGATATTGAGAAAGCTTTGGACACAGGCTGACATAATGGTTTACGTCATAGGTTACAGGAAATGGCTTTACTTCAGGAAACTATTCGCTGGCTGTCCAACTTCCTGGAAAACAGAATGTGCAAAGCAAATGTGAATGGGGCTCACTCAGGGTCCTTTTCACCCGAAGCAGGAGTCCCGCAGGGAGGGTTGTTAGCCTTATATTATTTATCATATATGTGAGTAATATGCCTCTGTAGGACCTAAATTTAAGTTTTGCATCACAGTTCGTTGAAGATGTTGCAATCTGGAAAAGTGCCTCCACTCCGTCAATAGCAGCAACAAACCTACAACCAGTTCTAAATAACATCAAAGAATACTGCCATAAATACAGAATCAAATCAATATTCCGAAAACCCAAGTGATATTATTCACCAGACTGAATAAGCTGAAAAAAGATCCACCAAAGCTCTACATGAATGGATCACTTTTACCGACTGCTACATCTGCTAAATTACTAGGTCTAACATACGATTCAAAATTAACGTGGTTACCGCACACTAAAAGTATAATAAAACGAATCTGGAAAAGAGCAAATTATACAAGAAGTAGTTCAGGTAAAAACCAAGGGACATCTCCAGGCAATATACTCAAAATCTACAAAACGTACATTAGACCCGTAATTGAATATACATCACCTGCCTGGATTAACATAGCACCCACACATTTACAGAAACTTCAACGAATACAAAACTCAGTTCTAACTTCGGTATATAAAGTACCACGAAGCACATCATCCACATTCATGCACAAGTATACAAACATTGACATAATATCTGAAAGACTCTTGCATAATTCTCTAAAATATTTCAATAAGAATAACCTAATGTATCATCTCGACAGATACCACGCACATGATGTAAATAGTCCTAAATACCTCTCCCTTTTTAACTTGTATTTAAGAAATGTTACTCAAGCTGGCCATCTTTTACTAGACAATTTAAAAAAAATTAATTTATTTTTTTATTTTATTACCGTTATTTTTAATTTTTTTATTATTACAAGTAGTAGTAGCATTTTCTCCATGGAGAAAAACAGTATAAGAAGAAAAGTACAAAAACAAAACACATGTATGAAGAATACAAGAAAATGGTTAAAATAGAAAAAACAACAAAAACTTGTGCGTCCATGCATGGACTGTGCCCTGAAATGGGCCTGAGTACGATGTTATACTTTTGCTCAGGTCCTAAGCTTTAAAAAAAAAAGAAAAAGAAAAAAATCCCTAACCACAGACGCGATCAACGTTCGGGAGGGAGGAAGAGGTCTAATGTACCTGACCCTCCTGGGTATTTAATAACATCAATACCCGAATACCCACACGGAGAAACTCGAACTATCTAGAACAGGTGTTAGTGGACTGTCTGTATTTATTCGTCATTAAATTGAAAGATAGCTTGTAGTGTGTTAAGAAAATATGTTATTTTTATTATTTCCAAACAAAGTTGTGTTTTTGGATTTTTGTATCGTATAAAAGAAGAGAGAGCGCTACCAATTGATTGGTGATGATGAAAATAATGACATAAAAAAGAACTAACTAAAATACTAAAACGATTGGACGTGTCAAATAACTTCCTCCTATAATGAATTATGTCTCAATATCTAGGCTTAATGTAAACGTTTCTCTGGTAGATACAATAGGTTTATGCATTTTAAAAACCCATAACTGTGAAGTCTCCCTCTTTTCTGTGATTTCAGAAATAACGATGATCTGCTCATAGAACTTTCCATGGCTATATGCTAAAATATTAGAAAAAATATTGAGGCCTAATCACAATGAACAGCAATAACATTTATTAAAATTAGATTGTTCAAAAGGTTCTTAAGCATTCTTGGCCATGCCTTATTGTCGTACGTCTCTTGAAATATTTGAGAAATTTACTGAAATTACAATTGCTGCTATGAGAGAATCTTGAATTTGTTATGTATGCTATACATATCTGTCAGTTGTAGTTAGTACATGTCCTTTATAAATAATATATTGGAAGTAAGGTCCTAATAAATATACATTTATAATGAAGTAATATATTGGAGCTGAATGAGACAAGTCTCTAAGTTGCGATATCTGTAAAAACATAAGAAACTGAAACACAGAGAAAGGATATAGAAGCGTTTATAAAAATCTTGTTAACTAAGAAAAATGAACAAATAAGGAGAGATACAAGAAACAGGTAGCCGTTTAACAGCTTCTGATCATATCCAGCTGACCAGCAGTTTTCTATTTGTTTTAAGAAATCAGCAGAGTAAAATTAAAGACATTCGGCTATTTGTATATTGGTCCTTTGATGATACTATATAGACAGCAAGAAAAACAAGAAATTATGTATAAAATATAACATTTGAAACCCAACCTCCGTTTTCTCTGACATTTCTTGAAGATGGCCAAACCTGAATCGGTTCTTTCCAACACTTTATGAGGCCAATGAAACCTGTACCAGTTCTGTCCAAAGAGTCCAAAAGATAGGCTATTATATAACAGTAACACAGAGAAGTTGGTAGTTGTGTGATCATTATACAGCCTTCAACAGGCAAACTCTCTGTAAGTATCAAATGCCAACTTCTTTCTCTCGTGTAAGAACACATGACATACAGTATTTCAAGTAAGAGCATTAATATAAACTGAAGTATGTTTGAATATATGTCACGTAACAGCTCGATTAATAAATTGTTCCGTATAGTGTCAGAACTAATGAATCTCATTAAGGCCTTACTAAACGAACAATTACCATTCAGGAAACACTTTCGTTGAAGTTTCAAAAAAGGTCGTGTTTCTACAGATATTTCATGACATGTGGTGATATTTTGTGTTTTTCTATGACAACAAAAACATGTTTTACTTTTAAATTCTCAAATCGCTAAAAAAGGATCCTCTGTTTGACCAGATTGCCAAGGATATTTAGTTATCGTCATTGAAAACTTAAACAGAAACAAAACCTAAACTTAAACACCTTTTCAATTTATTGAAAGTCTCATACGTTCACACATATATATCGCTAATAAGATATCATATATCCTTTACTACCATCCCAAGCCAATTGAAATAACCAAAGCGAGTTCATTTTGTTCAGTCAATGGAAAGTTTGAAAAGGGGTACTTTCAGAAGGAGTTAAAACTAACATAACAGTGAAAAACAAAACAATAATTTTAAAAAAGACAGTTAGCAAGGTAATGATGTTACAATGAGTAACAATAGTATGATATTACGATTAAATGATTGATTTATGTGTTGAGCTCTCTTAGCTAATTTCGGACATATATAGACCATTATCAAATTATTAAGATGTTCTCATTAATGAACCAGATTACATTTTAAGAAAATTCAGCATGTACATTACTCGAAATATTAAAAAAATATATAAGACTTAGCAAAGTAAACGAATATAAATTGCAAAAAGAACACAATATTCCTGGGTATTAGCTTATTGATATAAGAAATTGCTGTAACATATCTTTATAATATATTATTTTTGTAACTCTTGATGTGATATTTCTAATGAACAAGTGAATAAAAATATTTTCAGTTTAATGCGATTGTATTGATAAGAATTAAGTGTTTTGATTCTAAACACTTTGGTACATTTTGCATTGAAATAGTAACGGTGTAATCACATTTTCTATGTCACACGTTAAATGTTTTCAGATTATTTCGTCTTTGATATACAACGTAAAAAATACTATATTGAAATTCTTTGTCGAATGTGAAAAAACAGGTCATGATTTTTAATGCATAAGAACTTATATTATTATGTATTAAAATATAAAGTCATATTTCTCATTATTTACTCGTAAAATCTTAGACATACGAGACCGCAAGTGTGAAAGAATTATTATACTTTTAAGAAATCAAAAACGAATGAATATTGGTAAATGTATTTCGTAATATTCACTGTTTTAACTTTGTGGACATTTTTTTCAACGAGAAGAGATTAAAAATGCTTAGGTAATTAATTACTAAAATTTAGAAAGTCAATTGAATCATGTGATAATCTTTAAAACGTTTCTTGAGTTATATTTTTTCAAACTTTTACGTTCTGTTTACACCACAAATTTTCAGAGAGAGTTGCCTAGTTGTCTTTTGTAGTTAGGCCTGGCATGGCCGAGCGCGTTAAGGCGTGCACTCGTAATCCGAGGGTCGCGGGTTCGCGCCCGCGTCGCGCTAAACATGCTCGCCCTCCCAGCCGTGGGGGTGTATAATGTGACGGTCAATCCCACTATTCGTTGGTAAAAGAGTAGCCCAAGAGTTGGCGGTGGGTGGTGATGACTAGCTGCCTTCCCTCTAGTTTTACACTGCTAAATTAGGGACGGCTAGCACAGATAGCCCTCGAGTAGCTTTGTGCTTTTTCGCTCTTTCTGTATAAGTGATAATTTAGGTTTGAAACAGAAATGAAGCAACATATGTTTTCAGTTAATTTGTTTTACTGTTTGTGATGAGTTACGATTGTAATAATTTCTCTTTTTTAGGTTGTTACGTATTTTTTAATGTTTTAAGTTCTTCGTAGATTAAACGCAACAGAAAAACACAGATAACAGCTTGTATAATTTATTACGCTAAACTACTAACAAATATAACAGATATAACATAAATTATATGATAACAGTGACAGATATTAAGTTATAACATTCGAAATTAATTACAAAACAAAATAATATTAGTTTCAAACTTCAAAATAAATCACAATACAAAACGGTACTGGCCTGTATCTAATGTAATGATCTAAAACTAAAGTCTCAAATTCCAGTCTAGGGTGTGAATTTGGTCCCACGAAGAAATTCCGAAAGTTCACAGTTCAATAAATTCGCCGTCTCTCAGCACAAGCAGTAATTCAGATGTATCGTAGAGATTGACGGAATAAAATCACGGCTTCCGTAGATCTAATTTCAATCACAAATCCAAGTTGAATATTCACAGCAAACACTTAATCTTTCTCAAATAACTAACTTTCTTCTTTTGAAATGAAACTGGTGTTTGAATCTCACTCTTTGTCTTCGAATAAAACTAATGACTGAATCTCTCTCCCTCGAATAAAACTGATGACTGATGACTCTATATCTCTCACGCCACCGTCTTTTTTATACCGATAGGTCTATTTCTCGAACAATCTCGCAATTTCCATACAACTCCAGAGCTATACACGCATATCCGTTCTTGCACGAGACTACACTTCTAGACAGGAAGTCACCAGCACTCATTTACAAACATGTGATTGGTCTACTCAATTCGAGAAAGTTCTAAAAATGTTACCCTAAATAAATAACATATTTTAGTTTAAACTTCGAAACAATAATATCAATATGGAAAAATGAATAATACAAATGAAAATTCAAACACAATACGACATGTTGTCGTTTACAAAATATTTACACATATACATAACATAGGTTCTTTTCGTAGACTAGATAATTTTGACATTAAGAGTCTCACGATTTAAATAAAACACAAATTACATTATTTTGAATATTATATAGCTATATTAAGTTTCTTTGACATTTTCAGAAAGATATGAACAAGAACTATATGCTGCAACTGTCTTCATCCTTGTATTGCAATCATTAACTAGAAAAAATTGAGCTTGAAATTAATGCTATAAATGTACTGTTAAAAACAAGATAGAATGCAACCTTACACCTGAAGAAGAAATTTGTGTCTGATGAGTCATCAAATATGTTAATTTCACTGTTGATTATGATAAGAGATCAACTTAACATAATTTTCAGATATCTTTAAGAAAGAGTTTTTGTGAAAATTAATGAAATAATCCGTAATAGCAGGTCAATTTAAATGATTAAGTAATTGTAAAAACAAACAAAAATTCGATTATTTTTTTAAGTGTACAAACATGTAGTGTAGAAATTCTTGGACACAGTTTCACAAAACCGTTATCACACTGTAGGTCTAATGAGAAGTATCAGTTTCATAGCAAAGTAACAAACAGTTTTTCAATATTAGTGACACAATTGCATTCGACGGACTAGCTAATGTGAATTAGAATTGCACAAGTATAAGAGTCCCACTTTTTCAGTCAGACATCGGTCTTTTATTATATGATCTGTACCCCGATCCTACCTTTACATATAGAAATATCATGAACATTAGGATGAGTGTTGGGTAATGGAAGTAATGATTTGTTATTTGTTATTTTGAATTAAGCACAAAGCTACACAATGGGCTATCTGTGCTCTGCCCACCACGGGTATCGAAACCCGGATTTTAGCGTGTAAGTCCGCAGATATACCGCTGAGCCACTGGGGGGCTGGAAGTAATGAACATTAGCAGAAGAAGTTAGCTATATCTTTCGTCTTTTTATGTTGATGTAATAATTGTTGTTGGTTCTATTTGAAGAAAAAAGGGAATGACCTACCTTAATTCCCGCCAAGATTGTAGGACAGTCATATCTCACGGTACATTCTTCGAAGTTACGTACATCATTTATTGAAGCTTCAGTAAATGTAAAATTCTGTAAAGTAACTTGAATATGATATGATAAATATAAGCAGAATAGAAGATACGTAGCTAGATTAATTTCTAAGTTCTAGTAGAAGTACTTTAAACTGATAAATCAACTGAAAGTTTTTTGTTCAGTTTGAGAAAAAGTTGCTACCAGTTTAATGAAACGTCCATTAGATTAATGACGATATTGTTGCACTTTATCTAAGTACGAGGTAACAATATTAAACTCATTTGCAGACAACATGTTACTATATCCACTCTTTTACTATCCATGAAAGTAAAACTATTATATTTTAATGTTTTCATACATTTGTGTATTTCTCTCTGTTTTCTTTCTAATGCGTAAAGAAGTCAGTTCCAGTGTGTTAAACTTATCTTAAAACTTCTTAAAGAAAATGGAATTGATTAAAGCCATGATGGTCAAGCATAATTAACTTGAATTTCATTGAGCATATATACAATTAATACAGTTCCTCATGTGAATCAAATATTCAAAGAAATGATCGAGACTTCCTCAATGTCTCATCAAAAACTTCATTTTAAGCACAGAGCATAAATGCCTAGCTTCCCTTGCAATTCATTGTGAAAAAAGTTCCTACAGATATGAAACTTTATGAACCGTAAAAATATAAGGCCAATTAGCCATATGCTTGTTAAGGAAAGTATGATTCATAAAAATTGCTTGTATATCAGGTCACATGAGGGATGAATCAGACTTTAATTGGTACAAAATGAAATGAGTATGAATAAAACATTTTATTACAATTTTTTCGTCTTTGCCAATCTAAGAAGTTATGGATTGGTTTCGTTTGCATTGAATTTTGCGCCAAGCTGCACGAAGGCTATCTGCGCGAGCCTAATTCTGCAGTATAAGTCTTGAGGGAAGGAAGATAGTCACCGCTACCCACCGCAATGTCTTGGGCTACTCTTTTAGCAACGAATAGTTTGATTGACCGTAATCTTATAACACCCCTACAGCTGTAAGGGTTAGCATGTTTGGTATTAGAAGTCGAGTACCTTAACCACCTGATAATGCCGGGATTATGTTATGAGTATCAATCATCCTTTTACTTATGAATACAGAATATGCTGGACTTTTCCTGATACATAGGGCTATCTATCCAAATATTCAATTTAACAGTGAGAGTGTTCTTAACATATTTTTATTTCTAAGTTTTTAAAGACATGAACTAATGCTTAAATTAATTCAAATCTACATCTTAGAAAAAGCTCTTTAAAAATCTCTCTAATGATTGTTATTTCTTGTTTTCTAAAATAATTCATATATTATTTTATTGAAACGAAAGCAGTATGCGATTAGAACAATAATATCCACCGATTACTTATATGATATTATATTCTAAAGTATTAAATATACGTCATCAATAGCGAATTTTAAAATACTGGGTATTTTAGATTAAATAAATTTGCAACATTGTGTTAAAGTGTAGTTAAAAACGTTTAAATATTCTAAGTACTCAGGTTTCACTGGCAACACTGTAAAGGTAAGAAAGGGTATACAGCACCTGGCAGGCCAGCCATAGTCATGTGTTTACAGCACTCAACTCGTAATTCTAGAGTCGCGGGTTCGAATCCCCGTTACAACAAACATGCTGGCTCTTTCATCAGTTGGAGAGTTATAACGATACAGTTAATCCCACTACTCGTTGGTAAAATAGTAGACTAAGCATTGGAGGTAGGTGGTGCTGACTGTTTGCCTTCTTGCTAATCTTACCCTGGTATATTACGGATGGGAAGCAAAGATACCACTCGAGTAGCTTGGTGCGAAATTCAAAACAAAGCAAACCACAATTTAGTTAATTTAAAAAGTGTAACTGATCTATTAGTTTTCTCAGGTAATTACTACTTAGATTGTCACTATAGGTTCTTAAAAATGTCTTTAAAATTTCACTTCCTTTTCTTATGATTCACAGACATAATTATTTTTGCCATGATATAATAAAAGGAAGGAGATTTAATTTTTCGCATTTCACAGACCCGAGTCTGTAAGCTTTCACTTTTTTCAGTCAGACAACGGTCTTTTATTATATGATCTGTAACCAGATCAAACCGTTTCACATTTATAAATGTTATGTTGGGTGAGTGTTGGGTATTGGAAGAAATAAACATCAGCAAAAGAAGTTAACATCTTTCGACCTTTAATGTTGGTGTAATTGTTCTTGGCTCTATTTGAAAAAGAAAGGGATTGACTTATCTTGATTCCCTTATTATGTTTTCAAATATTCGTGTCCAGAAGAGATAAGTATAGGCGTTTCATGTGACGGTCAGATTATCAGATACCTATAAAGTATAAGTATTATTAGAGAAGAGAAGAGAAATTATACTTCGAATGATTTGAAGTAACCTGTAGTGTTAAGAAGCTTGTATATACATTTTTTGTATACGTGATGAAAGATTTCTATCTTAACGGTCACAGATCACTGTAAAACTTTGAAGTACAGGAGTACTTTCCAAAGATATTGAAAAACACATTACTTTTTATTTTGTGAACTTTACGAATTTTACACAGTTCTAGTTTTCCTTTGTGTTATATGTGTTTTTTATAGCTGTTACCTGCTGAGTTAACTGAGAGAAATCGAACCCCTGATGTTAGTGTTGTAGATCTGAAGACTTACCTTTGAACCAGATGGGGAACCTTCGAGTGATTGTCAGCAAAGATGCACACGTGAGCTGTTTTGTAATCCCCATAAAAATAACGATATTAAAAGTCACATTTTATAACAGTACTTTTCATTGTATGTTGTAAGATGCTATATTTCTGCCCACCAGTAGCTCAGTGGTATGTCTGCGGACTTGCACGCTAAAATCCGGGTTTCGATACCCGTGGTGGGCAGAGCACAGATAGCCCATTGTGTCGCTTTGTGCTTAATTCAAACAAAGCTATATTTCTTCGCTTGCTTATCGTTAATTCAGGAATAAGGGAGTTTAAACAGATAACATAGTATACAAGAATCACCATAGACTTAAACCTGTACAATTGCGATGAAGTATTTCGTAATGAAGAGAAGCCACTTGAAGTAGAAATGTACCTCAAGACAGCTGATAAGGTATTAAAATTTAGGAGTTGTGCAGTTATTGACAATACTGGCTTTATATATAAATATATATATGATATGTGCATTGAAAAATATTTTTTTTTTACTTCCGAGAAATTTTATCTGGTAACACTATTATATATCTTTGAAGAAAAAGGTGTCCCTCTTGTAAGGTAATACTAATATATAAAATCAATCAATTTTTTATCAGATGTATTGCATAAGCGTAAACTTATAGTTTTCCAAATAAACTGGTTTTAAGTAATTAAAATTGAAAGAAAGAGTTCCTTGTCTATGTGTCGTACAATGAAAACCAAAGCTTTCATACAAAATCAGAATTCGTACATTCGTTTATGAAACAAAATACCCATGTGATTTCAAAATTCAAAGGCATATATCCAAATAAGCAACGAACGCATAGATTGAAATTTCTGTCTTTCGAAAGAACATGGAAAATATGAAATCATTAAGAAAAAGCTCAAATTATGAATGGCTTGCATCATGTATCACTCATTCATTTACCAAACAAACAAATTTTAAAAATTAAATATCCTTTTTATCTTTATACGTCACAGATTACGAAAGTCCACAATAGTGTAAAATGATGAAAATGTTGAAATGAACTATATTAATAATGAACTATAAATGAAATATACTACTGCGTAAAAGTGTGAAAACAAGAGAATATTCTTTCGTTCCTTTCATTTTATAGTGCTAATTCTTCCATACAGTAATAAAATGCAACTTTTAACACTATGGTAGTGCGTCACTGATCCTCGTTGACAGTTGACAAGATAATTATATTTATCAATTTTTAGAATTCCCATATGCTTGTACCAAGGGCATGCTACAAAGGTTTCTGTTGAGTGAACATACTGGTGAAATATAAGCTCTGAAGTAACTGTGATGGTACACCATGTAGGGTCGTAACTATATAGAAAGATGCCAGTAAGGATTTAGTATATGGTACCAGTGTATGACAGAATAAATCAGTTTAATAGCACTCAACTAAAAATCTTTGAAAAAACAGAATTAAGTATTACATATATTTTTTATCATTACATGGCACAGAAAGCGTAGAAATTGTCAATAGAGCAGAAATTTCACGAGAGTGCTTCATGGAATACTGGTTGGACTCTCTGAAAAATTGCTGGAAACTTAAAATGTTCCCCAAACACTGCCAAGTATACCCAAGATCGTGGGAGTTAGATAGATAAATTCAAAATTAGAAAAGAAAAAGACAGAACATTTTAATTTAATGATGTCAGTGATGAGTATCTTAGTTTGTGTAGCGTTTTTGACAAGTAAGATTGCCTCTGATTTTAAGCGTGAGAGAAACGACCATGTATCACATGACAGAAAAGCGTCCAGATTTCAAGAAATCTGAAAGAAAATGGAATATTTGGAAACCGAACTGAAGCAAAGGGTTTATAACTGCTACACGACCAAATATTCAAAAGTGATTAGATGGACTTGTTGGTTTCCCCAACTCGGTAACCAATGCCACTTTACATTGGTGAAACTCCAGCTTGTTCTTCATTGGTTGAGCAATACATTGTTCCGACCTGATGATATTTACTTCGAAATGACGCACAATGTCTCTCTTGTCTCTTTTACTATTCTTCTGGTTGTTTCTAACCAGCTCTAGCAGGAGTATCCTGATGCTTGGTACCGGGCTATTGTTCTTCCATTTTGTAGATTCTGGGAAGGATTCCAAGATTTCTTCAAACTACCGTCCAGTTGCTTTGTTGAACTATTCTGTAAGATATTAGATACAATGGTTTTTGATTGTTTTGTTTGGTTCCTCGAAACATATAGCCTCCTCTCCTCACCTGGTTTTGTTTCTGACGACAGTTATACACCCTTGACTATATGATTTGAGTTGAAATATCAAATATGGGGCTTCTACTCTTCTCTAGTCCATAAATGTGTACATTTAGTCTCATGAATGTTTTCATCGTCTCCGCCATTTGCAAATGTCTTCACTGTATACTTCAAAACCTCAATTCTTATCACAGCATCTCACCTGGTGTTGTGTTTTCTTTCCTCTTCAGACCATGCTTTGTCAGTATAGGAAGACTGCTATTGTTGCTTTTGGAATTTGTATCTAGTCATAGCTGGTTGAATCTAGTTTCACCTTAGATGATGTTGTTGTCTCTATTGGTCAACCCATTCCAACCATAGCTTATTAGCATCCCAAATGTGTTCCTTTCTTTGATTCTCCTGAGAATTGCTGATGTTCCCGATTTAGTAGTGTCTTTTATTTGCCAAATATCTTTTGAATAATTCTTTTATTCCCATTTATACGGATTTTTCGAAATCAGATGATTCTGTGAGTCCTGCCAAGAGCTGATGTGAGTCAGTGGTTGCACATGCAATCCCCTCTACAGTTTCTGTGTTTACTGTGAATTGTACGCCATTTCACTTGCCCTGGATCGTGTAGCACACGAATAGTACTATTTATAATGAGTCACTTAGCTTTCTAGGGGTTCTGGAGTCCCTTCACGTTAGTTTTCATTCTGTTCTTGTCGTTACTCAGAACCAATTGGCCCATTTTTCTTTATCATCCATTTCTATTTAGTTCTTCAGGATATTTGGTTACGTCGGTATTAACGGGATCAAACTTGCTTAAAGCGCAGCAAAGTTTGTCTCTTTTGGTATTATTACCGTGTTGTTTGTCTCATGCATGGACTACGGTCTGGTATTCAAGGATCGGCTCCGTTCCAGTTGGCAGTCGACTTGGACTAAGCAACATGATAACTAGCTATTCCAGATCATATTTTCTGTTGCTTTTGACTTTCTTGTTTCCGTAACGATCGGCAGGAAGAAGTTGTTTTAGCTATGCTACGCATTGGTCACAGTTTTTTAAATAATAGTTTTTTAATGTGGGACTGATGCACCGATATGTGGTCTCTTTGTGATATCGATTCACATTAACCAATGTTTTACTGTCGCGCCGTCTTTACGACCATGAGAGTCAGCATCACCTTAGACAAGTTCCTACCAAACTGGCTCATCTCTGACGTTGGACAGTGTTATTGTCGAAGGTAACACTATCCACCTTACTGATCTTTTAAAGTTTTGAAAAGCCATTGGCATATTTAAGTTTTTACCATTTGTTTGAAATTTCTTTAATTTTACTTTGTTTGTTTTTCATATTTTTAAATAATTTTCTTTTTCTTTTTCACAGGATGGTTAACGCGGATAGCCTAGAGGCTTTCCGCAATTAAACGTCAAATAGCCAACAAATAAGTTTTCTATAGCACTTTAGTCTGAGTGATATCAACATGAGTTATTTGTGCCCATTGTTTTTTGGCAAGATGATTATCAGAAGCTTTAATGTTCGAGTCGGGATATGACGCTGAACGATCGTCTCATTTTCTGGTGAGAAGGCAATATAATTATTACTTTTGACATTCATCTGTAACTATAATTTATTCTTACGCTTGAGCAAATTAGATGCACTGGTGAATGTCAAAACGTTCGTTGTTATTTCGTAAAATCTTGCAAAGAATGTACAATTCGTATATATTTTTAGAGTGTGTGTGGTGATTTTGTGATAACAAATCAACGTCGTCTATCTGCTGTGTTCACCAACGGAAAATGAACATCTGATATCTTTGGAGACACTGATTTCCGGGTAAAAGCTGCAACTGAAAGCAAATAAAACTTCCTCATGTTTTAAATAGTGATTGTCTTAAATATTTATTTTTATTGACGCTATACAACTCTTATACCATAATATATATATAGAGAGAGCATTTCGATAAATGGAAAAGTGATTTAAAGTAACAATGTTATTAGCCATATTATAATCTTAAATTAAGCAAAGAACAACACAATCATAGGTATAGAATATCAGATGTCAGCGATTTTAGCCTTCACACTTTCACCTGTAGTACTTCGTGGCATCTCCACTTGTTTGATGTTCTTAATGTTGTGAGATTGGTTTCGTTTGCGAGAAGATAGAAATATGTAACGAAAACCACACACATTACATCTTATTTTTAGATTATCATGGTCAACGGTTTTTTCGTTTTGTATTTACAAAATAAAATGGACTCTACGTGAGATGTATTGTTTCAAAACATATTCAAATAATACTTCAATAAAGTAGGTTATTCATTACAGCTAAGCAACTTAGATATAAAGCAGTTTTTATGATAAGAAGTATTTGTTGTAGTGTTTATTTTCAGAAATATAAACAATTTCTTCCAGTGGAATTAAAAACTATCCAGTTTCTAACATATAATACATTACATGAAATAAATCATTTAATTTCTGTTTAATTTTAATCCAAATCACGTTTATAGTTTTTTATAAACAGTTTTGATTTAACTGTCTCATATAAAATTTCCCACATGTGAAAATAAATATTTACGACCACTTTTAATAGAGCTTAAAAGACACACAAATTAGTTCCTTTTGACTTTACTATGTTATATTTCATACCATTTAACACATTAAATATTTTAACAAACTTTGAAGCATTTTCTAAATCTCTTCGATAGATAAAATGTAAAGAATATCCCATTGTGGAAATAAGGTTCTCTGACAACATTTTGCTGTATATTTTTTTTACGTGAAACAACATTTCAAAGACGTAAAACTGATCAATCGGTTTATATTCAACTTATTTAACTCCAAACTTCCTGCACTATGATTCTGTCTCATTGCGAATGAAAAATACGTCTCTTATTGCTGACATTTTTCCCATTGGATAGCGTCTCAAATGTATTGCGAAATGTATTGCAATCTTGGTTTTAGAATAAAATAATAACATAATCGTGAGAAAAGCTTTCACTTTAATAACGTCATCGATGATATGTAATGTCCTAACATACAAAAGGTTAAAAACAGAAATATTTGGAAACCCGTTACATCTCTTTTGTGCAAAATTTACATAAGTAAGATAAATAATTACTTGTTGAGTAAGGTATATTTTAAATTACGAAATGTCTCTACCAGTATCAAAGGACAAAAGTAAAGCAATGTCAACATGACAGAATGGAAATTTTACAGACTTCCTTTTGAACATGAATACAAAACGAAGTTTAATTATTCCTTAATGAGATAGGATAAGTGTTTTCATCGTACGTTATGAAAAATAGTGTATTTAGAGTTCCAATTTATAATGTTGGGAGATATTGACATATTTATATCCACAACTGTTGTACTATAGATAATATTAAATTAAAAGCAGAAAATGTTTCTACGACATTTTCATTTTTGGTTTGGATTGTTTCGAATTTAGCGCAAAACTGCGCGATGGTTATATGCGCTAGCCGTCCCTAATTTTGCAGTGTAAGACTAAAGGAAAGTCAGATATTCATCACCACTCACCACCAATTATGGGATATTCTTTTACTAACGACTAGTGAGTAAGCTCGTCATATTATAACGCTCCCATGGCTGAAAGGGCGAGCATGTGTGGTGTGACAGGGAGTTGAGCCCGCGACCCTCAGATTACGAGTCGAGTTTCTTATCCACTTGCCCATGTCAGCCCTCTATGACATTTCAGAGCTACATAAATAATATATATTTATATATATATAATAAGAGTTACAAAACTAAATACAATTTGGTAAACAATATGCATTATTGCCTTATTGTTTTTAAAACATTAAACACATTATCCAATGATATACGAATAAAATATACTCCATGATTTTTTTAAGTATTATTTTACATTATGATAAGGCCCACGAAGGTACAGCGATAATTTGACCAAATTACAATGCTTAAATCAAGGCTTCGATTCCTTTAATTGGAGAAGCCTAGTGATGTATTGCTATAAAAAATAACACACATTGTGACAAGCTTCTTATGATAGGCTAATTTACAACTAATCGATATTATGGAAAAAAAAACTGAAAACATTAGTTCCTCTCTTAAAAGATAAAAAAATTATTCTATATTGCTTAAATAAGATGTTATTAATTTATGTTTTCAATGTTTATTTGTTTTATAACAAATAAAAAACACTACAAGAAATATAGAACAGGAATAAGGTTTTATTTTTGACACACATTTTGAATGGCTCAAAAATACATTGAGGTTCATGGTATAGTAAATAAAAACCGGATGATTTTTAAATGACTATTAAATACCTTTATTTTAATTGGAAGTCTTCAGTACAAAAACCTGTTTTTCCCAATAAAAAATAATAATTTTATAAAGGTCTTAAATGATAAAGAAGTCTTCCACATGATTAAAAGCCAGTGTTTATCGTTTGAATATTTACGAATAAGCAATGTTTAACAGTCAAAACTTACATAATAAAATTTGTTCAACGTTTAATGATTTCAGAGGACATAATTCTCAAATATGATGGCCAATGTATTTATTGTTGTGAAATATTTTATTGTATTGTTGCTGCTGTATTGTCTAGTTTGGTGTTAATTATTGTTGTTATTTTTATCCAACAGATACCAATACCTGTCTCAAAACTAGTTGGCGTACTTCTCATTTTAATTTATATATATATGTTAAATAAAGGTAAAAGTAAGATGCAAAGTTGTGTGATTCTTGATCATTAATATACTAGTTTTCAATTTCAGTTAACGCTCTTTATTTCTGGTGACAGTGTTAAGATTTCATCAGCTCTATTATATGTGTTGGAAATCCCATATTATCTGGTAGAGATCTCATTATTTCATATTGTATATAATAAAATACCTTAATGTATTCAATGAAACCTAAACATAGAACTCAACTATTTTTCCAATTGATCTCGATTATTCATGTGGTGTTTGTAATCTGGCCTTTTGTGTCTTCTGTCTCTTTTGGTATTATGAATTCTCTTTTGATATCTCTCTCTCTTCATATCTTGTTTACGTAAGAAAAAGTTAATATTGTCCTAATTCATAACATCAGTCAAATTTCTATTCAACTGTAAGAATAGTAGGTAGAAAATGCATTTTACTGACGCAAAACACGAGTAGCAGTTACAATAGATTATTGGCTAATATACAGTCTAATTACTGTGTAATATTTTCCAGATCGTGTCTTTTGATTTAACTAAGCACTTGAAAAATTAACGATGCTATTTTGTCATCATTACTATTTAGGTTTAAATTCAGACTTTGATAAGAGGAAAGAAGAAACTTAGAGTAGAACGAAAGCTTAGTTTATAGCATAGGATGTTGTTAGTTTAAAGAGCTGACTTCAGGCACAAGAGGCCTGGCATGGCCGAGCGCGTTAAGGCGTGCACTCGTAATCCGAGGGTCGCGGGTTCGCGCCCGAGTCGCGCTAAACATGCTCGCCCTCCCAGCCGTGGGGGTGTATAATGTTACGGTCAATCCCACTATTCGTTTGTAAAAGAGTAGCCCGAGAGTTGGCGGTGGGTGGTGATGACTAGCTGCCTTCCCTCTAGTCTTACACTGCTAAATTAGGGACGGCTAGCACAGATAGCCCTCGAGTAGCTTTGTGCGAAATTCCAAAAAAAAACAAAACAAAATCAGGCACAAGATTATCACTTTGGCTTGAGGCTAACTACGTATGACAACTAATTAGTTCAGTTAAGAACTGTATTTAGAAATGTTGTTTTGTATTTGGTTTTCCACTGCAATTATTGCTGAAATTTATATTGTAAAGTGACTTTGATTTTGTTTTCGATAAGGCCATTAATTCCTATTGTTTAGTGAGAAATGAAAAGTCACTGCAGACGCAAAGTAGCATTGTCACCGTGAAGTCGATTAACATACTCAGTCGTCGAATGTATTGGCTTACACATGTTTACTTATTCACTCTTGATGCTTAATGCTGAAGTTGTGAGTTGTTACTTTAGGCGTAAGAAACATTGGTTTTGGACATCATGATATTTATTCATATTTTACCTTATGAGTGAGAAACATATCAACTTCACAACTCAGGAAAATTATTGTGCTTTCGGGCTCTCCCTATTCGCAACTCCTGCGTCGGATTTTTAAACCGTAATAGAAACAAGAAACGTCAATGAGAATGAAACAAGAAGATCTAGTCGGACATTAAGAAAGGGAAGAATGTAATAAATGTAGATATATACGGCAAACAGGTTGGTTTAGAAAATTTGAGCAATCTGCGTATTACCGGTCGAAACTTAGAACTAATAAAATAAAGAAAAAAGCAGATATTCCACGCCCATAGCTATCACTTGGGTTGTACTCATTTAACCAATAGTGAGATTTGACACCTGAAGTTCGGTACACGTTTCTTATAAAGTGATCCGTGACACAGAGCCCAAGCATGATGTCGATTATGCTTCGGTTGGCCTATAATAAAAAAAAAATTATTAATAAGAAAACGTATATTTACATAAATTCTAATTTTGTTCAATAATGTGTTTAGTATTTAAAAACATATAAGGCACATTGTGTTCCAAAGTCTATTTAGTTTCGTAATTGTTGGTATTATTGTAGCACTAAAATAATTAAATGACATAAACGCATTCTCTGACCTTGATTTAATATCAACTATCTTACAACAATTTTGCACATATATATGTGTATTTTAAACAAAAATTCAAAATGATGCATAAATTAAAAGGATATCAAGGGTACAGGTTAAGATTTTGAACATAAAATATACAATAGGTTTTGTAGGCGACTGTGAAAATACAACCCACATTGCGGTAGGGATACGCCATCTATCAGTGCCAACCTTCCTTAACCAGTCTCACATAAATGAATTAATAAATATTGATAATAATGATGTGGATGCTGAAGCACACCAAGGTAAGGAGTAAAATAACAACAAAAACGCTTGATAACATAAAAATATTTATATTTCAACTTAATATTGATATTATGTGAAAACAAATAAATATAAAAGACATCCATCATCTGAGATACATGGACGTTTTATTTGCTTTCGTCTAAACCTGTATTCAAAAGGAGAAGAAACGTCTTTTTAAATTGAAAAAAGAAGTTACTTTTGTAAATGAATCAATAATACAAGGTATAAGCCCTTTGGCAGTTAAGCCTTTCTTACAATAATACTTTATTTTAATATATTTTGAAAGCTAAATTTTTACAATTCACGTATGAACTGTTTGGTTACATACTCTAATATGTTTCAAATAAACATGAAAATTTTATTTTAGTTAGAAACAAGTGTCTCAATAATTTTTTTTTGTAAGACACATTCCAGTTTTAAGTTTTCTTCTTATAGGTAAGAAACTTGAATCACAGTTACAAGTATTGTAAGGAACTGCAGAAAATACAACGAAGAATTCTGTGGTGAGTAAATGTTTCTCGACTCAAAGAATTTATATCTATTAACTGTATTTACCGCTTATTTTGTTTAGGGTAACAAAATATAATCATTATGAATAAAGTAAGTAAACATAAGGTAGCAACTTAAGAGAATACTATATTGTTAGATTTAGTGCTGAGATCACAAAAATTTGAGACTTACGTAGACATTATCTATCTTATTTGAAACTGCCATCTATATTTTATATTATAACCTAATATAGAGATTTGTATAACGCTATCTATATTTTATATTATAACCTAATATAGAGATTTGTATAACGCCATCTATATTTTATATTATAACCTAATATAGAGATTTATATCACGCCATCTATATTTTATATTATAACCTAATATAGAGATTTGTATCACGCCATCTATATTTTATATTATAACCTAATATAGAGATTTGTATCACGCCATCTATATTTTATATTATAACCTAATATAGAGATTTGTATCACAAGACAACTGAAATGGGTATCAAAACTTTAATAAAATAAAGTTGTGAACAAGGTTTCGACATTTTTGGGTGAAAATGTCCTAAGAAAGTGCAAATGTTTTTCTTTTCTGTATTTTAATAAAGGTTTTAATAACCAAACAAGCAATCTTAAGATACATTTTTCTTCAAGTTGTTTTCTCGTCATTACGAATACAGAGATTCATTTTATCACCGAATATAGTTTCCTCATATAAATAAAATGTGTTCAAGATATGTTTCTGAAATCATGGGGTATCTCATTAATATTGTCTGCTATTTATGATATATTTATCAGACTTTTCAGTTTTCATAATTTTAACAATGAACCAGTGGGTGTTCTTAGTAATACTTTTAGTCTCATAGTTTCGATTACAACTCAGGAAGATACAAAGATGGCTCAACTGAAACAAGAGGAAAAAGTGACTGTTTGATGGAAAGACAATTAGTGAGTTTTTTTACGTCTATGTAGAAGATTTACTTTAATGTAAAACGTTTCCCTTTTATATGCAAAAAACGGCTCTTTTGGGCTCAGAAAACACTTCAAATAGAAGAGCGAACAACGTTTCGACCTTCTTCGGTCATCGTCAGGTTCACAAAGAAAGAGGTAACTGGCCGGAAGCTGACCACATGTTTGGAAGGGGTTGTATAACTGAGTGTCGCAATGTAGAGGGCGCGGTTTGATGTTTGAATATATAATTTTATCTATAATATTAATATAGGTATAATGGTGTTCCTTTATATTGGTTTATTTTGGGTTTAAGTTGTTGTATAAGTAAGGCTTCTTTAATTTTTCGTTTGTTTATGTTTGTTTCTTTATTTAGTATTTTAGTGTTTTCTATGGTTATGTTGTGTCCATTTGACTTGCAGTGTTCGAAAACGTGTGAAGGTGACTTTTCATGTTCTTTGAATCTGGTTTCCATTTTTCTACTTGTTTCTCCTATATAGAAGTCGTGGCAGTTATCACATTGTATTTTATAAATAATGTTGGTGTGGTGTTTGTCAGTGTAGTTCTTACATAGTATAGACCTTAGTTTTGTGCCTGGTTTTTGAATAAATTTGGTGTTAACTGGAATGTTATATTTTGTTACTAGTTTTTGCCAAATGTTGGTTATTTGTTTGCTGATGTCAGGAATATATGGTATACAGCAGTATATGGTTTCGTGATTTTTTGATTCGTGAGATATATTTACTTTTGTTGGTTGATTTTGCTTTCTGTCTAGGTGTGTGCGTATAATGTTTTCTACGGTTTGTGGAGGAAACTTATTGATGTTGATGAAGTATTGTTTTATTTTATCTAATTCATCGTTAGTTTTATCTGGTGAGCATAGTTTTATGGCTGTGTTTATCTGGTTTCTTAGTATGTTGAGTTTTTGTTTTGTTTCATGTGCTGAGTCCCAAGGAATGTATAGTCCAGTATGGGTGATTTTTCGGTGGATTTCTGTTTTGAATTGTGTGTCGGTTCTTATAATTTTGAGGTTAAGAAATGATATTTGATTGTTTTCTTCCTGTTCACATGTGAAGTTAATGTTGGGATGTATAGAGTTAATGTGAGTGAAAAAGTTAAGTATGTGTTCTGTAGATTCGAATCCCGCAACCGTGTCATCTACATATCTGTACCAGTATAGTGGTGGATGTAATGCTGTATTAATTGCTTGTGTTTCAATTTGTGTCATGAAAATATTGGCTAGAACTGGCGATACTGGGTTGCCCATGCTTAGGCCATTTGTTTGTATATAGTTTTGGTTGTTGAACATGAAGTTTGTCTTTATTGTGGTGAATTCTATGAGGGTTGCTAACTGGTTACTGGGAATGTCTATAATCGGGTTAGGGTCTCGAATATAGAGTTCTAAGGCTATCTTGCAGGCTTCTGTTGTTGGAACTTCTGTGAAGAGGGATATAACATCGAAACTGGCCATTAAGGCTTTATGATTAAGTTGATTTAGATTGGACTTGAAATTAAAAGAGTCTTTGATGAATGAGCTGGCTGATGTTGCATATTTGGAGAATGCCCATGCTATGTATTTACCAAGATTGTAGTTGAACGATTCATATGTTGACATTATTGGTCGTAATGGACAATCTGGTTTATGAGGTTTGGGGATGCCGTATATTTGCGGTGTGCGTGAGTCGGTTTTACGTAGGTAGGAATAAAGTGTTTGTGAAATTGTGTTGGCAGATAAAGGCAACGCTATAGTAATAATGAACACGAATGAATACATACAAAAAATGAATAACATCCTATCAGACACGAACAAATTTAAACCAATACACACAAATCCAACAAAGACACATGAGACGCAACTAAACAAATTACTACTACAAATGAAAAAAGCCAACACAATTTCACAAACACTTTATTCCTACCTACGTAAAACCGACTCACGCACACCGCAAATATACGGCATCCCCAAACCTCATAAACCAGATTGTCCATTACGACCAATAATGTCAACATATGAATCGTTCAACTACAATCTTGGTAAATACATAGCATGGGCATTCTCCAAATATGCAACATCAGCCAGCTCATTCATCAAAGACTCTTTTAATTTCAAGTCCAATCTAAATCAACTTAATCATAAAGCCTTAATGGCCAGTTTCGATGTTATATCCCTCTTCACAGAAGTTCCAACAACAGAAGCCTGCAAGATAGCCTTAGAACTCTATATTCGAGACCCTAACCCGATTATAGACATTCCCAGTAACCAGTTAGCAACCCTCATAGAATTCACCACAATAAAGACAAACTTCATGTTCAACAACCAAAACTATATACAAACAAATGGCCTAAGCATGGGCAACCCAGTATCGCCAGTTCTAGCCAATATTTTCATGACACAAATTGAAACACAAGCAATTAATACAGCATTACATCCACCACTATACTGGTACAGATATGTAGATGACACGGTTGCGGGATTCGAATCTACAGAACACATACTTAACTTTTTCACTCACATTAACTCTATACATCCCAACATTAACTTCACATGTGAACAGGAAGAAAACAATCAAATATCATTTCTTAACCTCAAAATTATAAGAACCGACACACAATTCAAAACAGAAATCCACCGAAAAATCACCCATACTGGACTATACATTCCTTGGGACTCAGCACATGAAACAAAACAAAAACTCAACATACTAAGAAACCAGATAAACACAGCCATAAAACTATGCTCACCAGATAAAACTAACGATGAATTAGATAAAATAAAACAATACTTCATCAACATCAATAAGTTTCCTCCACAAACCGTAGAAAACATTATACGCACACACCTAGACAGAAAGCAAAATCAACCAACAAAAGTAAATATATCTCACGAATCAAAAAATCACGAAACCATATACTGCTGTATACCATATATTCCTGACATCAGCAAACAAATAACCAACATTTGGCAAAAACTAGTAACAAAATATAACATTCCAGTTAACACCAAATTTATTCAAAAACCAGGCACAAAACTAAGGTCTATACTATGTAAGAACTACACTGACAAACACCACACCAACATTATTTATAAAATACAATGTGATAACTGCCACGACTTCTATATAGGAGAAACAAGTAGAAAAATGGAAACCAGATTCAAAGAACATGAAAAGTCACCTTCACACGTTTTCGAACACTGCAAGTCAAATGGACACAACATAACCATAGAAAACACTAAAATACTAAATAAAGAAACAAACATAAACAAACGAAAAATTAAAGAAGCCTTACTTATACAACAACTTAAACCCAAAATAAACCAATATAAAGGAACACCATTATACCTATATTAATATTATAGATAAAATTATATATTCAAACATCAAACCGCGCCCTCTACATTGCGACACTCAGTTATACAACCCCTTCCAAACATGTGGTCAGCTTCCGGCCAGTTACCTCTTTCTTTGTGAACCTGACGATGACCGAAGAAGGTCGAAACGTTGTTCGCTCTTCTATTTGAAGTGTTTTCTGAGCCCAAAAGAGCCGTTTTTTGCATATAAAATTCTCAACAAGTGGGTTTCTCGACATCACTGATTAAAACGTTTCCCTGTTTTGTTTACTTTTGACAGACTGTGTTAACATGGTTTTTCAAAGTGTATATATAATAAATAAAGAATACTGCAGTTTTCTATGTAATGACAAAGAATGCCAGTTAACACAGCTATTAAGTGTATCACAAAAATGCAAGTTCTATCTGATTAATTGAGTCATACACTGAATGAACAAAGAACTGAAACGTTACTGCGTGCTATTCTGGAATATCACGCACTAAAGTTAAAGACATCATCAGAGACTCATTTTTTCTTCACAAGCGTAAAAGCTTTTGTGTGTAATAATTACAATATGACATTCGGTGAACCAACGACATATAAACAATACTTCTGCAGCGGATGAATTACATTTTCTCCTTGTAGATGGATAGCAGTATTATTCTCTTTTGAATAGAACCAGGTTGTTAAAAGAGCACGACTCGTAATCTGTTATTTGAGGCTATGAATACGCATCTTTGAACATGCTAATTCTTTTAGCTTTGTGAGTGTTATAATATGATATTCCAATCTACAATTTGTTGATAAAGGAGTAGCCTAAAAGTTTAAAGTGGGGGATGTTGACTCAGAGTATTTATCACCATTACAAGAGGGCCTGGCAGAAGCTGGTGACCAGGGTGTTGTAAAACTCATTACTATTAAATATGTAGTCCATTCTTGGTATACACGTCAAATTCCATTAAATGACTTCATACATTACAGAATAGTCGAGACTGGTTATGTATCTTTCCAAAATACTATGTTAAACATTCATAACAAGAACTGGGTTTTCCTTATTGTTCCAGATAAACATAGAAAAAATATTTATATTGAAAATCACATAACAGATGAACAGACGACTGATTAATGTAGTTTTATATACAGTAGGAATGGAAATTATTCCTCACAAACGATATTGACGATTGCTGTAAACATGTATTATGAAGTGGATTATGTATAAATGTATATATGTATGAATTAATTAACTTTTATCTGTATTAACAACCTTTGACCACTTTGATGTTCTTAATGTTAATCAGACAAAGGTTTACTCAAATACATACCATTATTATCTTTATTTTTACGCGTCCGTGTAAAAATAATAAAAATAATATGATGTCTTATCTATCTGAAGTATCTTTCCTAGTGTTATGTACATTACAGCTGTTATTTGTTAGTTTGATTTACAGTAGGGTGTGGAAGTTTTTCAGAATATAATGACAGAGATAAAAAATTATGAAGTTAACAATGTGATTGTTATACAATATATTTCTTCATTTATGTTTAAATGTCAAGTAATATTTTAATCATTTCATTATTTTTTTCCAATGAAATAAATGCTAACAGCTTGTGAATCTTTCTAGAGTCGATGTTGTCCTGGTTGGAAATGTGACAACGGAAGATTTTAATATTTCGTCAGATTATGTATAAAGAATAACCCTTAGATAGTACCAACATAGAATACAGATTTTTGAGGAAATAAATAACAGAAATATTCACTACGCTTATCGTGTATATCTCTTTTTATATGTTTTATCTGAATATCAAATATCTTTCTTTGAGAAATAAAAAAGACTTCAGAGAAAAATAAATAGCTGCATTTTTATGAATGTAATATCGGAGCTTTTCAGAAACATAATTACATTTATCATACCGCTTGATACCACGGTCAGAAGAAAATATAGGGATAATAATGATATATCATGTAATAGAAAAATATAATTTTATTTCCGATAGTTCTTAGCGTGCTATTAAATTCTCCATTGTCGTTAGGGTCAAATTTATAATTTCTCTTTAACAACAACAGCAAATAGTCTTTGAACAGGTAAAATGTATGTCTTATGTATTACGAATTCATTATTTGAAGATAATTTGTCCATGATGGTGATATATTCGATTTAGTAAACGATGGACTAGGTAAAGAAAGTATTTCTTAACTTACTGGATGGGGAAATTTTGCAGATCAATGATCATAAAGGAATACTGCAAGAACTCGTCAGAAGAAGTGTTAAATTGTAGTGTACAAAACATGTAGATCAAACAACATCTCATAAACCAAGATCAAAACGTTTTGTTTCTAAGTGAGCTCATTTTTAGTAAAACAATATTCTATTATTTATGCTTTTGATGTCACCATGGATTGTTGTCTACCATTTAAACTTAATAACGTTCTGAGTCAAGTAAGAATTAATATAACAAGTTAAAAACAGTACAGATAGTCAACGGAATAAAAGTAAATGGAGTCATGTATGCGAACAAATTAGAAAATAAAAAGTGTAATGTATTAAACATTAATTATTATAATTTTACTCGTCCTATTATATGCGATGAAATACAACATTAAATAAATCGATCACTAAACCAAAGCTAGAGTTTGTTATTATGCTCAAGACTGTACGAAGGGATGCAAGTGTTCTGCCCACCATTTATATCGAAACCTGGTTTTCAATAGTATATATGCACTGACATACCATTGATATACAAGTTAGGGAGAGGTTAAATTGTAAGAATGTATACATATATCATACTAATCAGTTGGATAAAAATGTTCAAGAAATGGAGTGATCGTTTCAGTGATCAATGGCATGATAGACAGAGGATTTGTCTTATCTTAGTAACTATAATAGTGATTTTAAACATTTACCACACTTATTAAGGGAAATGGAAACCAGTGTTTGAGAAAAATAGAAATATAATATTTTCTATGGTAGTTTTAAAAAAAACGTAAATGAAAATCTCAACATATACCAAAGTTGGTATTTCACTCAAATAATAATAAAACCTTTTGATGAATTAGGTACCATAATGAGAAAATAAGTCACATATGTGAACACTTATTGAAAGTCATAGTCACCAACAGGCCAACAAAAAGTCTAAAAAATTAAAATTTGAAATTCTGGGATTACATTTCCCTTGGTTGAAAAAGGTGGCAGCCCAACATGGTTTCCTTCTAACATTAGCTTACATCCCAACAAGGCTTCGTTTAAAAGACAATGCTCTTACAGATAAAACGTTGAAATTGCTCAATAACACACCACGACTCGAACACTGAATCTTTGTTAAAGCAGTTTGCACTGCCAATCACAAAGCTACAACTAGCTTGTATGTATGATATAACGAAGCTTAAGCACTAAAGGTTTGATTTCTACGTTTGATGAATAAATTACCTATATAATTACAAGTTATTTTGCTCTGAGAAAATAATTTTAGTTTTAAATGTTTTATATGTAAATAGACAAATTATTTCACATTTTCTTACATTAAACTAAATAACTTGAAAATTGTTAATTTCTAGTTGATGTTTTATAAGAAAAATAATCCATTTCATGTTATAGAATCAGATCAAAATATTTATCTATAATTGGCAAGAATGTAACCAATTAAGTCAACAGAAAGAGAAAATATTTATTTCTATATTTCACGAAGATAAAATGGATGTATATTGCCAGTCCATTTTGGATAAATAAAACCGTTAGAAATTGCAGAGGAAATTTGTGATTACTAAACTTTCTCCCTTTATATAATATAAATATATATATATAACGACAGAACACGTGACGAATACATTAAACAAAGAGAAAATGTAGAAACTTAAAAATGAAATATAGTTGTTGATCGAAACGTATTTTAAAATTATGCGAATATTATAAGATCTTCTCAATAGTATCAACCAGGAAGATATATTTTGTATTGTAAAGTATTATTGAAGTTTATTTCTTTTTCTAGATACACCTTTACTAATATTAATTAAAAAAAACAATGAACACATGCTTTTCAAAATCATGATATATTTTTATTGTTCTCTCGTGCTTTGTTTGATATAATTTGCTTCATTTTTCTTATTGTTTTAGTGTTTTTCGTAAAAGAATGAATCTTCTTACAATACTGTTTATCACAGCTGTTTCATTAATTAAAGAATTAAAGAAAAGATGCTGAACATGAAGAACCGGTAAGAGGACGCTGTTTTTTCGATGGGAAAATAATTAATTTTTGTTCATTTATAGAAGGAAATGTTTTCTATATTTGCCTCTTTCTGATAATCTGTTTTATTTTTCATCGATCTATTACTAAGACTGTATACATTATGGAAGATAGAAGACAGTTAAAGGACAACCAGAATTTCTAGAATTGTTACTGCAAGAAATAACCTCACTGTTTCTTTGTGATTTCTTGCTAGGATTTGAATAACCATTTGAATGTTTCACTCTCCACAGAAATCTGGTATCATTGCACGAACACTAAGACACAAGACAAGTATGAAACTGCTGTCCGTTGGCTTGGTTTTTCTGCAGTGATTTCTAAGATTGGAAGAAGAACTGAAACATAAATTATAGTGAGAAACATCTTTACAAAACCATTCTGACATCAAACATTGAATAAGGAGCGCGGTGCTTTCAAAATTTTTAAAATCAACGTTATTTAAGGCAATGTTCAATGTGAAAGATTAGTAGAAAACTGATTAGTATAAATGAAAATACGATGGGATACATAACTTTTTATTTCCAATTATTTATTAATCTACAGCATAGGGAACTCGTGTACAAATGTATGAATGTCTTCCGTAATGAATTTCTGTCTGTATTACTGTTATGTAAATGTCGTGTAAATATTTTGTAAACGACAACATGTCGTGTTGTGTTTAAATTTTCATTTGTATTATTCATTTTTCCATATTTATATTATTGTTTCGAAGTTTAAACTAATATTTTGGTTTTCATTTAGGGTAACATTTAGAATTTTCTTGAATTAAGTAGACCAATCATATGTTTGTAAATGAAGTGCTGGTGACTACGTGTCTAGACGTGTAGTCTCGTGCAAGAACGGACATGCGCGGATTGCTCTGGAGATCTGTAGAATTTTCGCGGTGTTTCGAGGAGTTTAGGCCTACAATATATAAACAGACGAAGATGCGAGAGACAGTATTGAAATTCAGACAACAGTTTTTATTCGAAGAGTGAGATTCAGACATCAGTTTTATTTCAAAAGAAGAGAGTCAGTTATTTGAGAAAGATTAAGTGTTTGCTGTGATTATTCAACTTGGATTTGTGACTGAAGTTAGATCTACGGAAGCTGTGATTTTATTTCGTCAATCTCTACGATTCATCTGAATTACTGCTTGTGCTGAGAGTCGACGAATTTATTGAATTGTGAACTGTTCCTTAACTTCTTCATTTAAGCTTCGGAATTTCTTCGTGAGACCAAATTCACACCCTAGACTGGAATTTGAGACTTTCATTTTAGATCATTATATTAGATACAGGCCAGTACCATTTTGTATTGTGATAAATCTTGAAGTTTGAAACTAGTTTTATTTTGTTTTGTAATTAATTTTGAATGTGGTAACTTAATATCTGTCACTGTTATCATATAATTTATGTTATATCTGTTATATTTGTTAATAGTTTAGTGTAATAAATTATACAAGCTGTTATCTGTGTTTTTCTGTTGCGTTTAATCTACGAAGAACTTAAAACACATAAAAAATACGTAACAATTACCGACTTTTGATCACTTTGAAGTTTCAAGGCCCTTGAAGATGTCATAAAGGTTTAGTTAGATTTATTATTTTAGTTTTTATTTTCACGAGTTAGATTGCAACTTCAATTTTATGAATTCCGTATAATGATGCAGATGCACGAGGTTCCACAGACCTGCTAATAGCAAACAACAACATACCATACATGTCTCGAGTCCTTTTTTTTGTATTGTTCATTACAATTGCTATTTGGCTGTTTGTTTTGCAGAAGGTATGATATTTATATTTCAAGAATGAATAACATAAAAGCAAAAGTAACATAATGAACATTAAGGGTATTAGATTATTGTTTCCTTCGCTTTTATTTAAGTACAAAGTAATGTTTTACTTAATTCATTTTTCTTTGGTTGTAGTGTAATATACTTTAAAAGTTTGTACACGAATTTATTAACAAGTAAAATGAAAAGTCAAACAGATCCTAAAGAAATAAAAAATAAAAATATTGTTTTCGTTGGGGTGCAGGACTCACTCTTTGTAATCGTTTGTTGTGGCTACTGTAAATGAATTTTATCTATATTTAAAAGGTCTGCCTTCATGCAAATAAAAGTATTTGAACAATGCGTCTGTCTTTACTTCAAAGTAATACCTGAGTGTTTCAGAAGTGAAGTGCAACATATCATACATGGAGATCGGAAGGTAAAATTTATAGCAGTGCATGAAACGTCTATGTTTCATACCATTCACGCAAGTTGTTTATAGACTGTTTTATTTCAAGTTGTTACACAGCTTCAAATACACAACTTATTTCAAGTTGTTCCATTTACAAAAAAATTTGACATTAACTGTGCCTTAAAAGTAATAATCACTTTAAGTATGACAAGAAATCATATAAAAACTCACTGACAAACACAACAGCAACATTATTCATAAAATGCAATGTGATAACAGCCATAACTTCTATATTGGAGAAACAAGTAGAAAAATGGAAACCAGATTTAAAGAACGTAAAAAGTCACCTTCACATGTTTTCGAACACTGTAAGTCAAATAAACACAACATAACAATAGAAAACACTGAAATAGTAAATAAAGAAACAAACATAAAATAACGCAAAATTAAAGAAGCCTTACTTATGGAGCAACTGAAGTCCAATATAAACCAATACAAAGAAACACCGTTATACCTGTATTAAAAATAAAATAATAAATTATAATAATAAAATAAATAACATAAAATTATATATTTAAACATCTAATCACGCCCTGTACATTTCGACATTCAGTTACACAACCCCTTAAATATGTGGTCAGCTTCCGGTCAGTTACCTTTTCCTTTCTTTGTGAACCTGACGATGACCGAAGTCGAAACTCTTTTCGCTCCTCTACGTGAACAAAATAATTTCTCATCCAAAACGAGCCATTTTTGCATCTGTATTTTAAACTAATAAGATAATCATTCCTCTTTACCAGTATATTTTCCGGAAAATTTATTTCCTTATCCATCTCCTCTTTTCAAATGCAATCGATTTTAGCAACAGCTATTAACATTTTTATAATTCTCATTTTTTATAGGTTTGTGATGAGCTAATGACCATTTGAAGGAAAAATCAGTATGATTCCTTTTTCAAATATTTTTGTTTTATAAGCATTATTTACATTATTAAACATTACTAAAAGAAGTTAATTCACCTTTATTCTAATTATTGTAGGTAAATTTAATATTAGGACGTAGAGAATTTAAAAATACTGAAATTGTTCAACCATTTGTTGAAAAAGATTGTTGTTGTTTTTTGAATTTCACACAAAGCTACTCAAGGGCTATCTGTGCGAGCCGTCCCTAATTTAGCAGTGTAAGACTAGAGGGAAGACAACTAGTCATCACCATCTACTGCCAACTCTTGAGCTACTCTTTTACCAACAAATAGTGGGATTGACCGCACATTATTACGTTCTCACCGCTGAAAGGGAGAGCATGTTTGGCACGATGGGGATGGTTGAAAAAGAAAATCAGCAAATGTATTGTCAACGATACAATTCTTGATTAAATGTAATTTTAACTCCATGATCAAGCATATTCAGAAATATGGTAGCAGCCCTGCACTTCCCAGTGGTTAAGGCATTGGACTTTTAATTAATCTGAGGGTCGTTGGTTCAAATTTCCATCACACCACTGCTAAATTAAGGATAATTGTGCATATACCTTACGGGTAGTTAAACGCGAAATTCAAAACAAGCCAAACCCAAAGATACCAGCTACCTTGTGCGTCCATGCATGGACTGTGCCCTGAAATGGGCCTGAGTACGGTGTTATACTTTTACTCTGGTCCAAAGCTATTATAAAACAAATCCTTTAAAGACAGATGCTATCAACGTTTGGGAGGGAGAAAGAGATCTGACCCTTCTGGGAATTTAACATCAGTACCCAAATACCTACTCAGCGAGACTCGACTAGCTAGAATAGGTGGTAGTGGACTCTCCATACTTATTCGTAATTAAATTGAAAGATAGCTTGTGGTGTGTGGTAAGAAATAACGTTATTTTTATTACTTTCAAAGACAATTTTGTTGTCAACAAAAGAACGACACAACAATTCATGAATTTATAAACTATTTCTATGTTACGTTTTTATTATTAATTACATTGTATTTTTTTCAAAATAAATTTTTGTGTGTTTTTTGTAAAAAAAGCCAATTGAGACTCTCTGCTGTGTTCACCGAGCGGAATCGAATCCGTGATTTCTTCGTGATACCGCTGTACCAACAGGTATGGTAAGACTTGAACCATGTAAAATATATTTGATTTGTTGAACGTTTTGACTATGTATGATAATGAAAACATAAGTATAAAGTATATTTAAATCCCAGGAATTAATCTATTGATATAATCAAATCTTTCGACTCAGTAGTTTATAATTTTATAGTTTACTAAAAACATTTAGGATACCTGTTTTAATCCGAATATATATTTAAAGACGAAATAAATATACAAATATTTAATTTATTTAATTTGATATTTGATTAGTGATATTGAAATTAATTTTTGTTTCTATTCAAACCTTATACAATCACTTGAAACAAATTACATCCACCTTTAAACATATCAGGTAAATACTAAATTTATGATTTTCACATCATTTGTGTTAATATCAGATAACAAAAATGAAACGAAGTTCATCTACTGAAAACCTGTAGTTCAGACAACAATTTTACTCGCACACACATAAAGACGTTTGTTTATATTGACTATATTGTGGTCCAACAGACTTTATTACCCTGTATCATTTTGTGATTATGTTTTAGTTTTCAAAAATGTGATATGAAATTAATGGGTGAAGGTATCACACATTCCGATTTTCAAACCGCCATCTTCCGTAGAAAAAAGAAATATATTACAATGTTTCCAAATAATACGACATCACAGACGTTAACACTGAGTAGGTTTATTCCACATATTATTAGATGTATCAGTGTCAGCAGTAAAGGAGTTGAAAGATGTCAACAAACAGATACAACTTAGCTTCATATATTAATTTTTTCTTAAATCGGGATCTCTCACACCAACTCTCAAATTGCAATCCCATTTTGCAGTATTTAAGTAAATTGCTCTATGAGACCAAGTGTGATGAATCGAAGTATTTGACTTCCTTTGTCGACAATTGTAATTATATCACAATTGGTCAAGAGATGAAAGTTTCTACTTGTAAGAAACAAAATTAACAACAAAAATTTGAAACTACTTTATGAGACGTCGAACCACGACAAAAAAGAGAGAACATGTACTAAAACATTTTGTAGATCCAATATATTTAGTTTTGTAAAAGCTGAAATTCGATTTCAGGATTGTATTTACTATACCTTTATATGTTTGTGAAATGTGTGAAAAACAACAACGTATTCTGATGTTATCAATGAAGCTATTTTAATCAGAAAGAGCACATACTTTTAAATTAAAACACTGAATAAAAAGGAAAGAGAGGTATGTCTACATTACCATTATTTCTTCTTATTTTAGGAGCTCGAAGATTATTATGAATTAGTTGTATTCACCTGGAGACATTTATGTTGACCTTGGGTATCGCTATATCCATCTTGTACATCTTTCTCGTCAGTAAAGACCAAAATAGCATCGACGCAAAGAAAATGCATAAATGTTAGTGTATAATCGTTTATTAACAAAAGAAATATTAAACATAGCACAACATTGTACTTCGTAAGGAAGTAGAGAATAAGCGACCAGTAGAAAACAAACTATATTAATTTCCATGCTCAAATACTTTTATTCTATTCTGTTTTACAAGAAGTAAACACTTATGAACAGAGATAGTTTTTTAACAGAGAGAAATAGAAAACAATGTTTGTAAAGTTTTCTCTTTCACTAAAACAAATTAACTTACTAGTTGTCCGGGGCCTAGACAGCGACCTCGTTCAGCATCCTCTTCCTCATCCGCCCCTTCGTCGGGTTTCTGAGCTGTAATTGAAACAAAAATTATGTCTAACAGTAATGCCACGATGATCAACTTGGACATTATGAAATTAAAGCGATCCTAATCCACTAATGTTACTTTAACTACAAACTAATCGTTGGTGAAATAGTAGGCCAAGAGTTGGTGGTTGGAGATGATGATCAGAGTGAATCTTAATTTTACCCTGCTAAATTAGAGACAGATATCGCAGATAGCCTTGGAGTAGCTTAGCGTGAAGTTTAAAACAAACGAAACCACATTTGGCGAGGCCAGATTTTGTGTTATGTGATAAAATGTAATCTCTATGTAGTTTGTTTTGAAGTTGTATTGTTATTCAGTTTTGTAGTACAGAATATCGAAATATGAAACTCTTATATCGCATAATGTGTATTAAAATATTGGTTTATCCCATATTGCTTTTAGTGAAAAATGTCGTTTAACGTATTACACCTTTCATTAATTGAAATCAAGTGTCTTTTGAAAACTGATGAATCATTAAAATCTTGTTGCTGTTCTAATTTTGTTGGATTATATATATATACGTATCACAAGAATGATGTGAAATTCTCCAGGTAAAATGAATAAGTCATGCATAATTTTGAGAAAAAAGAAATGAAATATACAGGGTGTCCCAGAAGTCGCGCACCATATAAATTTTTATGTTAATACATATGAATAACAATTTTATTGATAATAATCATAACAGATGCTCAAACTGTTCACCCTCTGCTTTGATACATTCATCAATTCTCTTTATAAAACTGTCTTTTACTTTGTTGAGGGTTGCAGTGCTAATCCTTTGACATTATTATATGTACGTATGGTGCGCGACTTCTGGGACACCCTGTATATATATTATTTTGGGCCGACAGACCCACTGTTGATGATTTTTTTGAAAAATTCTCTATTGATACAATGTTTTTTGAAAAAGAAAAATATCATTTATTCTTACTTTAAAATGATGTTTACAGAAGTGTAAATATATTGTACACAGATAGAGAATAATTGTAAGTAAATTAATAAACATTACCATTCAGAAAACACATTCGTTGAGGTTTCAAAAAGGGTCGTATTTACACAGATATTAACATATGGGTTTTTTCTTGCTTGTCTGTAAATATATAAATCGTTAATAAAGGATCTACTGTTTGAGCAGGGTACCAAGGATATTTAGTTATGGTTTTTTAAAACGTTAACAGAAACAAAACTTAAACACCTTTTCAAGTTATTAAAAGTCTTATATATATATATATAAGAACAGAGATATGTATCTACAAAAAAAAACCTTTTTACTACCATTCCTAGCTATTTGAAATGACCAATAAAAGTTTTCTCTGATTAAGCATTAGATGAAAAGTTTGAAAAGGGGTGCTTCCAAAAGGAGTTAAAACTAACATAATAGTGAAGAAAAAAATACCAAAGGATGGTTTGCAAGATATGGTTGATACAATGAGAACAAAATAATATCATATTAGGATTAAATGATCAATTTATATATTGAGCTTTCTAAGTTAATTTGAACTTTCGGAGATAAATAGACCATTATCACATTACTCAGGTGTACTTAGTTATGAACCAGGTTACATTTTAAGAAAATCCAGCATGTTCGTTACTCTTAATATTAAAAATTTGCAGATTTATTAAGGTAAAATGGTTAAAGTGCAGGTTTTTTTTTTTTGCTTTTGAATTTCACACAAAGCTACTCGAGGGCTATTTGTGCTAGCCGTTTCTAATTTAGCAGTATAAGACTAAAGGGAAGGCAGCTAGTCATCACCACCCACCGCCAACTCTTGGGCTACTTTTTTACCAACGAAAAGTGATATTGACTGTCACATTATAACAACCCCACGGCTGAAAGAGCGAGCATGTTTGGCGCGATGGGATGCGAGCCGCGACCCACAGATTACGAGTCGCATGCCTTAACACGCTTAGCCATGCCGGGCCCTTAAAGTGCAGAAAGAACACAATCTTTCCTGGATATTAACTTATGGGTACAAAATATTGTTATACAGTGTTCCCTCGCCACTTCGCGGATCCTCTTTCGCGGCTTCACCACTTCGCGGGCTCGGCCGACCCCCACATATATATATATATACATATATATAAAATAATAAACATTAAATCTAAAATATAGCATTAAATACCATTAAAATATTAAAAATAAATATAATTAATAGTGTAAAGAAAAAAACAGGTATATTTTGAGTTTATAACAGCGTAAAAATGGAAACAGAACCAACTGAAAAGGCTATAGATGTACGCATTGTGCGTCTGCGAAGGCTACGCGAGATCAGCTTCATGGCGTAGCGATGTGCAAGACGGGCTATGATTGGTGCAGAAATGAAAGACGGCCAATGACAGCTACCCATTTTGATTGCCTGTGATTAGTGCTGTCAATATTCATGTCTGGCCTGTGATTGGTGATTTCATCCACGGCAGCATCTTTCCTTGTGGAATCTTGCGAGCTCTGGTTCTTACGTAGCGAAGTGTAAGACGGGCTGTGAAAGGTGCAGAAGTTAGAGACGGCCAATGACAGGCACCCATTTTGATATCTGGTTTGTGATTGGTGCTTTAAAACACACAAGCTCACAGGAATGGGACAACGATATGGTTCGATCAGTACAATTTTGCAATAAAATAGAAGAACTGATGACTCCTTATCAAATGATTTTCGATAGGCTAAAGAGGCAGAGAAAACAACTGCCAATAACAATGTTTTTCCAGCCGAGCAAGAAAGAAAGGGTAGTGGCAAGTACTGTTTCTGAAGTTGTAACGACCGACGAAGAAATTGCCGATTCACCTTCCACAGAAGAGGAAGTGGTGTCCTCCGAAAAGACACCACCTGCTGAAGATATGTAATTTTTAATTTTAAGGCTTAATATCTTAATAATTGTTCTTATTATTTCAGCAATAATGAACAGTATTGTAATGGGAGGGTTAAATAGTTGTACAGAGAGGGTTTTAAAAGTCTAAATGCACATAAATATATACGTAAACATCGGCGATCCCACTTCGCGGAAAATCTCCTTTCGCGGGGAGTTTTGGAACGCATCTACCGCGATACACGAGGGAACACTGTAATATATTCTTTTTTCTTAACTTTCGATATGATGTGTTTTTTGTTATTTTGAATTAAGCACAAAATTACACAACGGGCTATCTGTGCTCTGCTCACTACGGGCATCAAAACCCAGTTTTTAGAGTTGTAAGGGCGCAAACTTACCGCTGAGCCACTAAGGGGCATCTTTAAGAAAGAGAACTTTTTTTGTGAAAAGTATTGAAATAATCCGCAATAACAAGTCAATTTAAACGATTAAGTATTTTTGAAAACAAACAAAAACTCGATTATTATCAACAGACGAAGGTTATAAGTCAAGATTCCGACCAAAACTCTTCTTGAACGTTCAAATTCAAAGGAGCGAAATGGAACAACATTCACTAGCAATAAGAGAGGGTAAAGACTAACTCGGAAAACTACTACTTCCAGCTAGGATTGTGTTCAACTCCCAAATCATTACTGATAGAGTTTTTTTACAGTTTAAAGGGGTAAAGCTGATTTTTAAACTTCACTTGATGGCCTTACATTTGTGTTTTTTATGTTATTGAATAAATTAATTTCGTTTGACTTCTGTAAACACAATTACAAGAACAAGGAATAAAACTCCTTTTATAATGAGGTTATACCTCATCTTTCCTTTTGTTTAATTTATTTGCATTTTTGTTCACTAGCTTATGACAAACAGATAATTTAATTCTATTCAATAATGAACCAGTTTTACTCTTGCAATTTATAATGACAAAGTTGGCCTGTCTAAGGTAGTCGGGTTTTGTAAATTCCTCAATTCTTTGTGCATTACTTTGTTGACATTTTTTCTTTGTATTGAGACAAATATATTATTCAGTGAAAGTAAGACATTAGGACATTTATTCAATGAGAAGCTACTTTAGATTCGATACTTAAAAATGGAGAGATAACTTGTGAGTTCGTAAGAACACACAGAAATTTTTAATACATATTAATGATTTCACTAAGGATAAAGTTATAATTCATATGTGGTGTGAGTGAAAGTATTTTCCTTCACATGTACTTCTCTTAAGGAAAAAATAGAAAATCATTTACAAGGACAGTTATATTCGTAAATTCGTATTGACTGTTACATTTATAACAATTCATAGAAAGTTGTGAATCTTGTCCAACGATGCATCACTAATTAACCCCTTAATAGTCTATATTCTTTACCTGCCAAGACAACTACAGTTACGTGCATGGCCCGTTTTTATAACAACATAACGCATTTTATTAAACATCAAATTGTAACCTATTAATATTAAATTATAGTATATTTCCGACGTTTTTCCTTCGAAAATGCCACTTTTAATTAACGTTTAAAAGGAGAAGTAAACATTTTATGTTTAAAGTTATAACTGTAGTAAAAATGCTCCCTGAGTTTATTTGGAAAAATAAATTGTCAGTTTTCTTATTTAATGTTCATTGGATATATTCCTAGCAATGATTATGATTGTATAATTGAGTTACAATACCTCTGATAAAATAGTATAAATCGACATAAATTTTATTCATTGCACAAATCCAATATTTCCAGATAATGATGATTTGGTATCTGAGAGATTTAAGTTGTTGCAAGAAGACACTCGAGTTTTGTTTCACAAAAAATATATATATATAGCAAATACTAAATTTAACTAAAGCAAAATGCTCGAACAAACTTAATAGCATTTGGATGAAAGGACATGTAAGAATAAAAACAGGGCTATAGAGTTAAGTTAATCTATGAATGTGATTACAAAGATAAAATATAGACTTTTAATAATATAAGTTGATAAGAACAACTTGTCCTTTTCAAGACCAGGTGTTTGAAAGAAATTATAGTCTCTGCAAAACATGTGTAGTACGCTTTACAAATAATCGACTCGTTACATGTATAAAATACATATTTTACGAATTTAAAGAGTGTTTCTGCTATTGTTATTCAAGTTAAACTATAAAATTTATCTTAATGATAGTTCAGAATCAAGTATCACGTTGAGAAATATAATAAATCAATCCTTTCTATTGGATAGTGTATAGTTTTATTATTCCTCTCATTCAATTTATGTAAGATATGATAAACATTTATGCTTCTGAAAATCTCAGGATTTACATCGAAATAAAGACAAAATCATCTTTCCGATTTTTTTATTTTTTATCACGTGAAGAAAGATATTTAACTTTATTTTGGTTCTGTATATTTCTTCTTCTGAAGAACAGCCTGTCATTCTCTCCATATCATACATCGAAATGTGCATATCTTCCACCGATACATGGTAAACCAGGACAACATCGACACTAGAAAGATTCATGAGCTGTCAGAGTTCATCACGTTTAAATAAAGAATGGTGAATTGAATGAAATATCATTTCATATTTGAACGTCAATGGAGGACAACAGTATTTAATAACAATAGTGTTTGTTTGATTATTTTTATTTTTATATCATTATATTCTAGAAATATAACTATTGCATCTTTTTTATATCAAACAGCCAAATAACAACTATAATGTACGATATTCTAGGAACACATGTGACATGTTTTCACGTTACCTTACGCACCCACGTCATTCGTCGACAGTTATAAGTTTAAGAATTCGTTGAAAAGTTATTGAAATTTAAAGATGTAATATGCTTGAATATACCTTAAATAGATTCCCAGTAAATCTAAAAACACTATAATGATCAAAGGTTGGGAATACAGATAAAAGATTAATACTTCAGATTTGCGCAGTTTTTCACACTGTCCACTTTATACTATACGTTAACAGTAACGGTTCAAATCTTTTGTAAAAAAAATTTCCGTTCTCTATGTACTGAAATTTCCAGTAATCAGTTTTTCTTGATGCGTTATGTGATTAGAAATGTAAAAGATTTTTTTTATCTCATTCTCTCTTGAACAATAAGTTCAACCCAGTTTATGTGTTGTGTGTTACTATTTATTATGGGGAATATTTTTTTAAAATATCGTTTCATATATTTTATGGAAATAAAGTCTTCATTAAGTACTATCTTCTCCTTTGGCATGTTCATCAATAACTGTTTCTATGCTATCTCTATTTTCATTAAAATATCCATCACTTCACTATTAGTTTTATTTCATTAGTGGCTCCGTCTGCAGACTTATACTGCTAGAAACTGGCTTTCGATACATGTGATGGGAAGAGAGCAATAAAATCTTTGTATAGCTTTGTGCATGATGGTATGGAATATCATATTATAACGGTTACGAGGGTGAGAAAATTAGCATGTTCTCCTAACCACCACGTCATCTGTCTACAAGGATGACGATAGTTTCAACGTTAGTTTTGCTAAAATTTTGAAATATTAATTTTCCAGTAAATATTCACGCTTCCAGATAACGCATTAGATATAATAATGTTTCTCAATCCTCGACTTGTAGACCAGAGCAGTCTCGTCATAACGACATTTGTAGACGTGTGAAATTTGACAAAATAACAAGAAATAAAAACAACTGAAAAAACATTCACATATAGATCGTAATACTTTTCAGTTATACTTGCATTTTAACGGCCCTTGAAAGTTTTTGGAAGTGTCTAACCGATCCCTGTTTGAGAAACGCTGCTGACTAGAGCATATACTGAAGCTTAGTCTACTCACACAGTGGTTTACCTGAAGCTGTTCTTACATTGTAATTCTGTCGACTTTGCAAAATTAGTATAAATATAGGTATGTTCAAGAAAAGGTTCAGAGGTGAGTCTTTGGACTTAAAACGCTAAAAATCTGTTTTTTATATCTGTGGTGGGCACATTACAAATGGCCAATTGTGCAACTAACTAATTAACAGTTATTACTTGGTTTTATTGGTAACCTTTCAACTACTTTAAAATTATCATCAACACCTAATATTTTTTAAACATTCTCATATTTTAATGTTTTTCTAAACTTAACATATTTATTATTTACTTAACACAACATAAAAGGTTTCCAAGTGTTTATATTTTGAATGTAGTATATCACTAAATCTAAGAATTTTTATCAACTTGAGTTCAGTCCACTTGTGGCTCAGCGTTATGTCTGCAGATTTTCAACGAGAAGTATTGAGTTTCGATACTTGTGGTGGGAGAGCACGTAAGATTTAACACAGTTTTATAAAGTTACGGTTATAATTCGAATATTGTTAAAGTATTTGTTACAAATATTTTCTGCACTATAATCTAACAATGTTTTATAACTTTCTTTATTATTATTTGTTTTTTCTTGTGAATATGCTGTTTTCAATTTTTTTAAAGACCAAATTTAACTTTTTAATACAAAATACAAGTCTATTTGAATCGAAGTTGTATGAACGAATCATTCTATTTATTTTGAGTTTTTTCAGTAAGAGCTCAAGGCGAAAGAAGGGGAAAAAGTGATTTTATAATTTTGGAGCTGTTGAAGGTTTCAAGATGTTTTATTGTCAATATTTGTAATGATATAACAGCTTGAAATTACACAATATGTAATGCAACATACGTGAATAGTATTAAAAGAATTTTATAATTAAAGATAGGTTAAATCTTAGGTTCTGATCTCTTTCTACGATATGTGGAACCTATCCATTGTTCTCAAACACTCCGGTATTGCATTGAAGTAAAGATAAACGCAGCATTTTGTTTTTTTTTTCTTTTCTTATTATTTCATGTTGAAATATGTATAAAATTCAGAATATTGATATATTTAAAAAATTATTAAAAGTGAGAAATGCAGGCCAAAGTAATGAATATTTCCATCCTTTATTATTTCAGTATCTCTTTGCTTTTGTCGTTCCATTTGAAGAATTACCTGTCATTCTCTCGACATCATCCAACGAATTCTGTACATCTTCCTTCAAAACATTTTAAGCCAGGACAACATCGACACTAGAAAAATTAATGAGATGTCAGAGTTTATCACGTTAAAGAATAACGAATTGAACAAACTATTATTTTATATTTAAATACCAATCAAGGACAACAATATTCTAATAACAATAGTGTTCGTTTGATTACTTTCGTTTTTATGTCATTATATTCTAAAAATATAACTATCTTACATTCTTTATATCAAATAACCAAGTAACAATTGTAATGTACGATACACTAGGAGAGGTACTTGGAACACGTCTTGTTTTTATCATTACCTTTTGCATCTACGTCATTCGCCGATTATCATAAGTTTAAGAATTGAAATGACTGTCAAAGTTGTTGAAATTAAAAGATATAATATCCTTGAATAAACTTTAATGATATTTCCACTAAATATGAAAACATCATAATGATCAAAAGTTGGAAATAAAGGTAAATATTTAATACATCAGATTTGCACAGGTTTTTGACACAATCCACTTTATATTACATGCTAACAGCAATGGTTAAAATCTTTTGTTAAAAATAATTTCCATTTCCTATGTGCTGAGATTTACAGTGATCAGTTGTTTCATGATGCGTTATGTGATTAGAAATGTAAACATTTTTTTTCACCTCAGTGTCTCTGAAACAATAAGAATAACCTAGTTCCTGCGTTGTGTGTTTAAAATAAGATTTTTAAATAAAAATAAGAGAAATAAATAAGATACATAATTATTCTCGGTTACTATTTATTACGATAAAATATTTTTAACAATAGTGTTTTTTACATATTTAATAGGAATAAAGTCTTCGTAAACTACTGTTTTCTTCTCTGGCAAATTCATCAATAACTATTCGTATGCTATCCGTACTTTCCCTAAAATATCCATCACGCATTATTTATTTCCACCAGTTTATTCCCATCAGTGACACAGTCTGCGAACTTATACAGCTAGAATCCGGGTTTCTAATAGCCCTTTGTGTAGCTTTGTGCATAATGGGATGGAATATAATATTATAACGTTCACAAGGCTGAGAAGATGAGCATGTTCTTCTAACAACCAGGTCATGCCAAGTCCTCTTCAAAAGGGAATGAGACTATTATTTGTCTAAAAGAAGAAAGTGTGATTCATCTAATGAAAAACTGTTGTCCTTGGTCCACCGGATGTGATTTTAAAATTATCACAAAAAAAGCTTTAGGATACTGGTGGATGGGTGAGTCTCTCAAGATTATTAAAATTTGCATGCAGTAGTGTTTAAGTTTATTTTTCATAAAGTATCAAAATAGAATTAACAAATAACACTTTAACAGTACATTGAATATACTTCACGAGGCCTAGCAAGACACGTTGCACAATAATTTGAGTCACTGACGTTCTTTGTCAGTTATAATATTGCAAACTATGATTACCCTTATTTATTGTATACATAGTCTGAGATACCAGCGAATAAATATATGAGTCAGTCTTTGACAAGTCAATAAAAAAAGATTTCTACATAAAAGTAATTACTTCATAAAACTATATAAAAAGACTCACTATCTGCCATTCCCGCAAACAATAACCTTTTCCTGTTGATCCACCACCTGTATCATCTTCCTGAGCAGTAATAGAAACTACCGTTACTAAAAGTATCGCTAAGATCACCCACTTGTTCATGGCAAACAACCAAGAAAACTGAAAAGTGAAATAAAATATGCCAGTAAAAGCAAAACAAAGTAATAAAATAGCCCAAGATTTCTGAAAACATATATTTAATACATTGTATTGATAGGAGTAAAAGTGTATTCAATGATAGAAGCTTAAAATATAAAATATGTTTATCTAGTTGATAGTTTCGGAAATTTAAGATTATATATATATATAATTATAAAATATACTCTAATCTGATCAGTAAACATACATTGCAACTATATGTTAACTATTCTCAAATGTAGTTTTGGTTATGTTATTTAACACTAAAATTTCAAATAATGTATTCAGTTTTTAAACAAACATTTTGAATACAATTTTCACTTACCACAGAAATCTTTGCTTTTTTCTTTTGCAATTGTTGACAATACTTGTGACTTTCATTCAACTGGCTTTATATATACATATATATATATATATGATATGTGCAACGACGAATAAAAAAAATTTACTTCCTAGAAATTTAACTTTTTATAGTATTACATGTCTTTGTAGAAAAGGGTGTTTCTCTTGTAAGGTGATACTAGTATATCAGAACATTCAATTTTTTAAGACGTATTGCGTAAAGGTAAAATTACCAGAGAATCTGGTTTTAAGTAATTAAAAGTGAAAGAACGAGTTTCTTATCTACCTGTATAACAATGAAAACCAAAACTTGCTTGAAAATCACAATTCGTACATTCGTTTCTAAAACAAAATACCCATGATATTTCAAAATTGAATGGAATTTACTTAAATAAGTAATGAACTCCTGGATTAAAAATTCTGTCTTTCCAAAAAACTTGGAAAATATGAAATTATCATCAAAAAGCTCAAATTAAGTATGACTCCTATCATGAATCATTCATTCATTTACAAGACAATAAAGATTTAAAAATTAAATATCACTTTTTCCTGACGCGTCACAGACCAAGAAAGTTCACAATAGTGTGAATTAATGATGAAAATATTAAAATAGAATATAGTACTGTGTTAAGGTGCGAAAACAAGAGTATATTCTGTCGTTCTTTTAATTTTATGGTGCTAAGTCTTCCATATAATCATAAAATATAAATTTTAATAATATGCGTCACTGTTTCTGTTGACAGTCGACAGGGTGAAAATATTCATCACTTCTTAGAATTCCCATATACTTGTACCAAGAGCATGTTACAAAGGTTACGGTTGAATGAACAAACTAATCAAATTTAGTCTTTGAAGTAACTGTCATGGTACCCCATGCATGGTCATAACAGAAGATCGCAAGGATACAGCATATAGACCCAGAGCATGATAGAATAAATCAATTTAATAACACTAAATGAAAAATATATGATAAAACAGAGTTAAATATTACATATAGTTATCATGTCACGGCACAGAAAGCGTAGACAATTGTCAATAGAGCAGAAATTTCACGAAAGTGTTTTATGTAATGTTGGTTGGACTCTATGAAAAATTGCTGGAAACTTAAAATGTTCCCCAAACACTGCCAAGTACACCGTAAATCGTGAGACTGAGATAAATAATTTCAAAAATAGGAACGAAAAAGACAGAATACTTTAATTTGATGGCAATAGTGATAAGTATCTTTGCTTGTGTAGCCTTTTTGACAGAAGAAAAACTGCTTCTGATCTCAAGCATGACACAAACGACCATGTACCACATGACAGAAAAGCGTCCAGATTTACAAGAAAGCTAAAAGAAAATTGAATATTTGAAGATTGAACTGAAGCAAAGGGTTTATAACTGCTATACGATCAAATATTGAAAAGTGATTAGAGAGCCTTTCTGACCACCCCAACTCGATAAGAGATCTGTGTTCGGGACACATTTTGGTGGAAACACCTTCTTTTGTTTGTGGGTTGAATGTTTGTACAATTATAACTGCCTCTTTACATTGGTGGAACTCAAGCTTGCTTTAGATTGGTTTAGCAGTACATTGGTCAGACCTGATGATATTCACTACGAAATGCTGCACCATCTTTCTCATGGGTCTCTTGCTATTCCTCTGGTCCAGCAATCGGGTCTATCAGGAGAATGCTTTTCCTGATGCTTTGTGCTGGTCTATTTTTCTCCCATTTTTTAAGCATGGAAGGAATTCTATGATTTCTTCAAAGTAGGCCCAGATGCTTTATATAACTGCTCTGTAAGATATTAGATATAATGGTTAATGCTCGTCTTGTTTGGTTTCTCGAATCAAACAGCTTCCTTATCAGCCACACCTAAGGAATTGGATGAGATTTTTGTTTACATGTGTGTCATTATCTTTAGTTTAGCACAGAGCAACACAACCATGGATATAGAATATCAGATGTTAGCAATATAAGCCTTCACACTTTTATCTGCAGCACTTCGTGACATCTCTAGTTGTTAGATGTTATTAATGTCATGAGACTGTTTAAGTTTGTGCGAAAATAGAAATATGTAACGAAAAACAACTCGCATCTTCGTTTTAGATTATCATGGTAAACTTTTTTTTTAGTTTTTTATTTGCAAAATAAAATTAACTCCACGTCAGATGTAGAATTTCAAAACATATTCAGATAATACTCCAATAAAGAAGGTCATTTACTACAGTTAAACAGCTTAAATAAAAAGCGTTTTTATAACAAGAAGTAAATTATTTGTTGTACTGTCTGTTTAAAGAAATATAAAGAATTTCTTTCAGTGGAATTGAAAACTATCCAATTTCTAACATATAAAGTAAATACATTACATGAAATAAATTAGTTAATTTCTGTTTAATTTTAGTTCAAAATTTCGTTGATACCTATTACATAAACAGTTTTATCTACTTGTCTTAAAAACATGAAAAAGTAAACATTTACGACTGCTTTTAATAGCGATTAAAAGGTACGCAAATTAGTTCCTCTTATCTTTAGTATGCTATATTTCATACTATTTAATGCATTAAATATTTCAACAATCTTTGAAGCATTTTCTAAATTCCATTGTGGAAATGAGGTTCTCTGAAAACCTTTTGTTGTATATTTTGTAAGGTGAAACAAATTTTAGATAAGTAAAACTAATCAGTAGGTTCATAGTCAACTTATTTAATTTCAACTTTCAAATCTGTAATTACAAATAGAATTTCATCTTTTATTGCTGACATTTTTCCCCTTATCCCCTTAGTTAGCTTCTTAAATGTATAGCAAAATGTATCATATTTTTAGTTGTATCATAAAGTAATAACGTATTCGTGAGAAAAGCTTTCAATTTTATAACGTCATCGCTGATATGCAATGTCCTCATATACAACAGGTGAAAAAACAGGAATATTTGAAAACCCGCTAATTCACTTTTGTGCAACATTTACATAAGTAAGAGAAATAATTACTGGTTAGGGAAAATAATTTATAAATTACGAAATGTCTCTACCAATATCGAAGGACAAAAGTATTGTCATTTCAACACGACAAAAATTAAAGTTTACCGACTTCCTTTCAAACACGAATACAAAACGAAGTTTAATTCTTCATAATTGAGATAAGTGTTTTCATTGTGCGTTATGAAAAATAGTGTATTTAGAGTTCCAATTTATAATGTTGGGAGATATTGACATATTTATATCCACAACTGTTGTACTATAGATAATATTAAATTACAAGCAGAAAATGTTTCTATGACATTTTTATTTTTGGTTTGGATTGTTTCGAATTTAGCGCAAAACTGCACGATAGTTATATGCGCTAGCCGTCCCTAATTTTGCAATGTAAGACTAAAGGGAAGGCAGATATTCATCACCACCCACCACCAATTATAAGCTGTTCTTTTACTAACGACTAGTAAGTTAACCCGTCACTTTATAACGCTCCCATGGCTGACAGGGCAAACCTGTTTAGTGTGACAGCGATTCGAACCTGCGACCTTCAGATTACGAGTCGAGTGTCTTATCCACTTGCCCATGCCAGCCCACTATAATAATGCAGAACTACATGAATACTAACAGCTACAAAACTAAATACAATTTAAAAAACAATGTGCATTATTGCCTTATTGTTTTGTTGAACATCAAACACATCGTCCAATGATATAAGAATAAAATATACCCCATGATATTATTAAGTGTTATTTTACATTATGACAAGTTCAACAAAAGTACAGCGATAATTCGGCCAAGTTACTATGCTTAAATCAAGGCTTCGATTCTGTTAATTAGAGAAGCCCAATGTTGTATTGCTATGAATAAAAACGCACATTGTAATAAGCTTCTTATTATAGGCTAACCAACAACTAATCAATGTTATTGATAAAAACAACTGAAAATGTTATTTTCTCTCTTAAAAGATAAAAAGTTATTTTAGATTACTTAAACAATATGTTTATAATTTTATGTTATAAGTGTTTATTTGTTTTATAACAAAATTGTTCTAGTTGAATCTTCTAATTATATTAATTACATATATTTCTCTTTTTTTCTCTGTCATTACAAAAAATATCGAACAGGAATAAAGTTATGTTTTTGATAAAAAAACGAATGCTAGCTAATTCAAAAGAAAAGTCAAATTCCTATTCATTTTTAAAAAATAGTAGGTACAAAACGCATCTAAATTACGCAAGGTACGAGTTACAATGGAATATTGGCTAACATACAGTCTAATTAGTTTATAATATTTTCCAAATAGTGTCTTTTGATTTAACTTAATGCTTTGAAAATGAACTTATCTATTTTGACATTATGACTATTCAGGTTTAATTTTAGACTTTGATAATAAAAAAAATTAAAGTTGAACCAAGGCTAAGTTTATCGTATGGAATGTTGTTAGTTTCAGGAGCTGATCACAGGCACAAAATTATCACTCTGGCTTGAGGCTAAGTAGGCATGATAACTAACTAGTTTAGATTAGAATTGCATTTAGAAATGTTGTTTTGTATTTGGCTTTTCCACTGTAATTATTACTGACATTTCTATTGTAAAGTAACTTTAAATTTGTTTTCGATTGGGGCATTCATTAATAAATATTAATAATAATTAAATAAACAATTATGAATTAACAAATAATATCAATTAAAAGAGCCATTGTTTATTATATGTTGCTCGGATTCATAAAGCACATTAAGTGTATCACAAAAGAATGCAAGATCTATCTGATTATTTGATTCCAACACTGAATGAACAAAGAACTGAAACGTTACTGCTTACTATTGTGAAGAAGAACAAGTGAGAAACATCATTATAAACTCATTTTTTCTCCACCAGCGTCAAAATTTTTGTGTGACAATTACAATATCACATCCTGTGAGCCAACGACATAAAGACGTATCTTGAAGTAGAAGAATTACACTTTCTCCTTGTAGAAGAATAATAGTGTTATCCTCTTTTGAAGAGGACGTAGTTGTTAGAAGAGCGCGACTCGTAATTTGTAGTTCGTGCGTATGAATACGTGACACTGAATATGCTCATTCTTTCAGTCTTGTGAGAGTTATAATATGATATTCCAACCTCCAATTTATTGGTGAAGGAGTAGTCAAAAAGGTGAAAGTGAGTGGTGTTGACCAAGAGTCATTACCCCTCTATATATAGAGCTGGTAACTGGGGCGATGAAAAATTCAATCCAATTAAATATATTGTCCGATCAATATTATTTTAAATTTATATAACAAGAACTGGGTTTTCTTTATTGTTCCAGATAGACTTAGAAAAAAAATTATTTAGATTTATAATCCCATCACAGATGAACAGACGACTGATTAATGTAATTTTGAATACAGTAGGAATGGAAATTATTCCTTACAAACGATATTAACTATTGCTGTAAACATATAGTATAAAGTGGCTTGTGTCTAAATGTATGTATGTTTGAAGGAATTAACTTTTATTGTTATTCACGATATTTGATCATTTTGATGTTTTTAGTGTTACTGAGACAAAGAATTAGTCAAATATATTATTATCTTTATTTTCAATTAGTTTGACAGATATTTTAATTATATCAATTATGTTTACCGAATGATGACAAAGATGCACGCGTCCGTGTGAAAATAAAAAAATAAAATTATGTCGTATGTATCTCAAGTTCCTTTTCCAGTTATTTATTTTTTTATTTACAGAAGATATGGTAGTTTTTCAGAATACAATGGCGAATATACAAAAAATGGTAAGTTAACAATGTGATTGTTATACTACATATTTCTACATTTATGTTTAAATATGAAGTAATATTTTTTAATTCATTATTCTTTTATTTCAATGAAATAAATTCTCACAGCTTGTGAATCTTTCTAGTGTCGCTGTTGTCCTGGTTTGAAATATGGCAATGAAAGATGTCGATTTTTCGTCCGATGATATAGGAAGAATAACCTTCAAATATGACAAGTAGAACATACAGATATTTGAGGAAAGAAATAACGAAAATATTCCTACGCTCGTCGTGTATATCGCATTTTTTATAAATGTTTTATTTGAATTTCAAATATCTTTTTCCAAGAAATAAAAAGATTATTTTAGAAAAAAAACAAATAGCTACATTTAACGTTTTATCAATGTAATCTCGGAGATTTTCAGAAACATAAACATAGCCATCATACCGCATTCAAAAGAAAACATTGAGATAATAAAAATATATCATGTAATAGAAAAAATATTATTTACTGCCGATAGTTCTTAATGTGCTATTAAATTATTCATTGTTATTAGGGTCAAATTTATAATTCTCTTTAATAACAACAGCCTTTGAATTTGTAAAATGTATATCTTATATATTATAAATTCATTATTTGTAAAAAATCTGTCCATGATGGTGATATAATCGATGAACAAGGTAAAAGAAATATTGTTAATTTTATTGGATGCAAAATTTTGCAGATCAGTGATCATATATGAATATTGCAAGAACTCGTCAGAAGAAGCGTTAAATTGAAGTACACAAAGCATAGAAATCAAACAACATCTCATAAACCAAGATCAAAACTTTTTTTTCTTAGTGAGCTCATTTCTGGTGAAACAACATCCTATTATTTGTGTTTTTGATGTCACTATGGGTTGTTGTCTGCCATTTACACTTAATAATGTTCTGAGTCAAGTAAGAATTAATATAATTAATTAAAGACAGTACATATAGTAAACCGAATAAAAGTAAATAGAGTCAAGTTTTCGGACAAATTAGAAAGCAACTAAAGTGTAATGTATAAAACAATAACATACCGTATTTTTCGGTTAATAAGCCGAGGCCAATTTTTAGCTCTGAAAATGAGGGTTTTTGCTTATTACCGCCCAATAAGCCGAGGCCATTTTTAAGAAGTGACAAGTTTCTTCAAAATGATTTCTTAGTCTCGTTTCAGCGTCAGCATGCATGTTGTGTGTGATCATTGGCGTTCTGTAGTAAAGTAGAACGTGTCGTATTGAGACAGAGATGGAATCAATATGTCATTCGTTATTGGCTCCACTCACTGTAATTAGGTAACCAATGAAATTCCAGAATTTTTACTCAGTAATTAAAATCATTAACCCAAGGTATAAATACCAGGAGTATGTAGTGGGAGTTTATCATTGTACCGTCAAAAGCCAAAGATGTTTACACCTGCAAAAAAAAGAATGCGTTATGATGTTGCTTTTAAACTGAAAGTAGTAGAGCTAGCCTTAAAAACCTCAAATATGAATGCCGCTCGCCATTACTGTGTGAATGAAAAACAGGTCTGTGAATGGAAGAAAGCAGAATGTGTACTAAAAGAAATGTCGAAAACAAGTAAATGTAACCAGAAAAAACAACCGAAGTGGCCAAAACTGGAAGAAGATGTAGCGACATGGGTGAATGGAAACCGGCAGAGTCACCTGACTGTCATGCGTGCCCAGATCCGTATTTTTGCACTAAAGTGGGCTGGTCGAAATAAAGAAAATTCAAGAGACTTTAACGATGGAGATGATGAGTTTGATGGATTTTAATAAATTTCTGAGATTAAAGTGTGTATTTTTTATGAATTTTGTTATTTCTATGAATACATGTCATTCGTAATGTATAGACCTTTTTCTATTAATAAATAAAGTTTATTCAACTGAAATAACTCTGCCGTAACTGTGAGATCAAAGGTATGATTTTTGGGCCGATTTTGGTCTTCGGTATTTTTTGGTCTAAAGCTGGTGATCGGCCAATAAGCCGACCTCCAAAAATCAGGTTTAAAATTTAGAACCAGAAATTCGGCTTATTAGGCGGAAAATACGGTATATTTATTTTAAATTTTCTCGTCCTACTCTATGCAATGAAATCTAACACTAAATAAATCGATCACTAAACGAAGCTGGATTTTATTATTATGCATGAGACTACACGAAAAACTATGTGTGCTCTGCCCACAACTTGGATCGAAACCTGGTTTCTAACAGTATATATGCACTAGCATGCCAGTGCAATACAAAGTAGAGAGAGGTTAAATTGTAAGAAAGTGCACATATATTATACAAATTAGTAAGATAAAAATGTTCAAGAATTGAGTGATCGTTTCAGTGATCAATGGCATGAAAATCAGAGTGAATGTTATATTTCTTAAGATAATACTGAAACAGAGGATTACTGAATTTCGTTCCTATCTGAAGTTTAGAGGGTTTATGATCCTGAATTTCAGATAGGAACGAAACTCATTAATCCTCTGTTTCAGTATTGTCTTAGGGAATATAACATTTATATTTTTATTATACGCAATAAACGAAAGCATCGACTATTGAAAGATTTAATTCGACTCTTTACAACTACAATGTTGCGTTATTTCACAATTCACGGAAAGTGGGCGATTAATTAACAAACAGTGGAGTAAAGCGTCCATTTAAGAAAGGATATAACTTAAAAGACCTTCACTATTAACATAAGCTTAGAGAAATTCTTTTTAGGCTGTTTCAATAAGAGATAATTTATTGGATCCTGATAACAAAACACTTGAGATATACATTTTGTGGCAATCAAAGGGGAAAAAAACTGATTACTTCTCCGTCTTCACAGCATGATTTACGATGATGGTATGTTTACATGAAGTTTGAAATTTTACGAAGGAAAACAATTTGAAAAGCAAAGCATTGATTACGAATATTTTTCGTCTTTGACTTGCTACCCGATATATGCTCCACAGGTTCTCAATTTAATATGGAAAAACAGGAAATAAATGACACGTATTAACAAATTTTGTAGAAAACTGTAAATAATTTTGGTTATACAGAAGTTTTAGATTTTAAAAGTTAAACAGTCCATAAAAATTATAATGATATGTAAGGGTTATGAATAGTATATAAATTCATTTAATACTCTTAAAAGTTTTGTGTATACAAGTTTGGAGGCTTGTTTGCTAGTGATTAACTCCCCGTCCAATTATAGAGATATCAATCACGAATTTGGGTTTAATTCACCAATCAGGTAGTCACTAGGTTTATATTTACTTTGGTTGTGATGAAAATAGTTAATATTTTAATTCGTTGGGACTACTTGCTCCTAATCTGACATAACAAATTGTTTGTTTGGTTTTAGTTCGGTACAAAGCTAGACATTGGACATTGTGTTTTGCCCACCACGTTCTGTAATGAAAGCATGTTTATAGACTTGTAATGTTTGCGAACATGTCGTTATGCCACTGAGTGGCTCTTAGATAAGAATACTTATCCTAAAGAAATGTTAAATATTGACTTCAAATATTTATTCATTTCTTTGTGGATAATATTGTATTTATCACGTCGTGTGTCGAAACAATAAAAGAATATTTCACAACTTTTTTACATTGATTAAATTGAGTAATTTCTGAAAGAATGAAGTAAAACAATAAACTTTTTAATTTCACATTGTTTTTCGGCACGAAGTTTGGTCCACTGTGTGATTTGAATTAAATAAATTTAATATATTATATGAAAATAACGAAATAAATTGCTAGTATAAGATGTTTACTGTTGTAAAAGCAATTTGTTTTCCACTGTGTATATCATGAACTGTTTTTTGTCTGAGCTATTTTAAAAATTTGTCAGAAAACTCATTTTACTTGTAATATTTTCTCAATACATGTAAGGTCAGAAAAGAATCGATTCTATCTGGATAGAAACATATACCAAGTTTTAGTTAATGAACATGAAGAATACCTCAACGTTATTAATTATAGAAAAGAGAGAATGATTTAGAACACTACATAACTAAACTAATTAAAATACACTTGTACCTTCATTTTCTTATGTTTTACAAAACACATAGAAAGAAATATTAATACAAACATACGCTGTTCATTACGTATTAAATAAAGCATTTATAAAAATGTCACACACGTTTAAAGAAAAGTAGATAACCAACTCAGGTCACCACTTTAAATCAGTTTGTATTTTTACTAATCAAAGGATAGGATACATAAAAAACGTGTTTATGCAATATTAGATGTTATAGAAGTTTTTCAGTTCATCTTTTAATTAATATTATTCCTTTGTTATAAATTTTAAATTAGTTGTAGCAAATATACTTGCAGTATTTATTATATGAGTTTAATGCCTCTGGATAGTTTTACATTTGCCAAATTTAAGATAAATTAATTTTCCCATAATATTTAATTGACCCGTGATGACGACAAAACTCGCTTGTAGAAAAAAATATATATGTAAAAACGGTTGGTATGGATAGAGAAAACTCTATGTCGAGGAGCGATGAACGTTCCAGTCGTTTTTACATATATATTTTATTGACTGATTCTATTATATGTAAATGATCATTTTGCTCTCTTCAGATATATTGATCTGAATCATATGTCAAACAAACATATTATGTGAGTTATGAATATCTCAGAAGTTGTTGTTTTTTCACAAGCCTACAGCTGTAAAGATATGAGAAATTCTCATTCATCATAAGTTGTAAATTAGGTTTCCGGTTTGCAAGATTTGTTTCTCTCAGTTCTTATTTTTATTTTTGCTTCTCTGTCCAAACCAAAAGTCGTTTATTATCATAATTGGACAAGTCTTTTTACGACAGTTAATTGTTATCTATAAACTGTAGTGTGTTAAATTTCAAAATTATTAAACTCAATGATTTTTACATGTTTACTGATGTTAACAATGGGACACCTACTATTTTGAAATGTGACACACTACAAACGAAAAACAACAATAATTTCAGCTATAGAAATTTTTCAACTGAAATTATTATCCTTTCTGTTTGCTTGTCTTCCATTTTTCTTATTAAGTTGATTTTTTAGGTAATAGTTTTAGTTTTAAACATTTTATATTTAAATAGACAAGTAATTTCATATTTTCTTACATTAAACTAAATAGTTTGAAAACTGGTAATTTCTACTTTATGTTTTATAAACAAATTAATCCATTTCATATAATAGTATAGAACCAAAACATTTATTTAGAATTGGCAAGAATTTAACCAATTATATCAATAGAAAGAGAAAATATTTCTTGCTATATTTCTTGAAGATAATATAGATATATATAGCCATTCCATCCAGAATGGATAATACCGTAAGAAATTGCAGAGGAAATCTGTGATTTCAGAAACCATTCTATATATATATATATATATATATGTATGTATGTATGTAGACAGCACACACATGGAATACATTAAACAAAGAGAAAACGTAGAACCTTAAAAATGAATTATAGGTGTAGATCAAAACTTATTTCAATATTATATGATTTTCTCAAAACTATCAATCAGAAAGATATATTTCATATTGCAAGCTATTATTGAGGCTCATTTCTTTTTATAGAATACACTTTTCGTGATATTAATTAAAAAACAATAAACACATGCTTTCTAAAATCGTGACATATTTTATTGTTTTTTTGTGCTTTTCCTGATATATTTATTTCATTTTGATAGTTTTCTTAGTTTTTCGTAAAAGAGTAAATTATCTTACAATACTATTTGTCACAGCTGTTTCAAATATCGCTGTGGATAAAAATAAAGATGCTGAGCATGAAGAACCGGGAAGAGAACGCTGTTTGCTCCATAGGGAAATAATGAGTTTTGTGATGTTTTTATCAAAGGAAACGTTTCATTTAAACTTTTTCCCATTTCTGATAATCTGTTTCATATTGCATCAGTTTGTTTCAGAATTTCTAATATTGTTGCTACAAAAAATATGTACACTCATATTTTGTGATTCCTTGCTAGGACTTGAAAAACCATTTGAATGTTTCACTCTTACAGAAATCTGTTATTATTGAACAAACACTGGGACACAACACAAGGGTGAAACTGTTGTCTGTTGCTTCTGGTTCTTCTGTAGTGAGATCTAAGATTGAATTGGAAGAAAAACTGAAACATAAATGAACGTCATTATTTTTAGAAACATCTTTACAAAGCCATCCTAACATGAGACATTTAATAAGGAGCGTGATGCTCTTAATCAATAGTTTCAAAATCAAACTTTGTGGATCTACATCATGTGAAACAATATTTAATGTTAAGGATTAGCAGATAACTAATTAGTATAAAAGAAAATTCGGTTGGATGTATAACTTTTTATTCCAATTATTTATATTGCCGTAGTTAATCTATAGCATAGAAGATTCGTGTATAAATATATGTATGTTTTGCATGATGAATTTCTATCTGTATTCCCAACTTTTTATCACAGTGAAGTTTTAAGACCCTTAAAAATGTCATAAAGGTTTAGTAAAACACCTTCTTTTTAGTTTGAGGCCTAAGATGGCCGAGCGCGTTAGGGCGTGCACTCGTAATCCGAAGGTCGCGGGTTCGCGCCCGCGTCGCGCTAAACATGCTCGCCCTCCCAGCCGTGAGGTTGTATAATGTGACGGTCAATCCCACTATTCGTTGGTAAAAGAGTAGCCCAAGAGTTGGCGGTGGGTGGTGATGACTAGCTGCCTTCCCTCTAGTCTTACACTACTAAATTAGGGACGGCTAGCACAGATAGCCCTCGAGTAGCTTTGTGCGAAATTCCAAAAAACAAACAAAATCTTTTTAGTTTTTATTTTTACGCGTTTGACAGTAACTTCAATAATTTACTATATGACTTCCGAATAATGATGCAGACGCACGACGTTCCAAAGACCTGTTAAGAGCGAACAATAACGTAAGGCACGTATCTCAGTTACTTTTTTATTGTGTTGTACGTAACAAATGTTATTTGGCTGTTTGATTTGCAGTACATACGACATTTATATTTATAGAATAATTAACATAAAAACAAACGTAATAGAATGAACATTAAGGGTATTAAATTATTGTTTTCATTCGCATGTACTTAAGTACAAAGTAATGTTTTACTTAGTTCATCTTTCTTTAGGTGTAATGTAATATACTTTAAAAGTTTGTACACTTTTTCAGTGTTGTTCTTTTACTGACCTCAGATTTGAACATGTCAGTTGTTCGTTGGATAACATCACAAGAATAACACAATTTCAATTTTAAGTAAAATGAAAAGTCAAACAGATCCTGTAGAAATAAAAAATAAAAATATTGTTTTCGTTGGGGTGCAGAAAACATAATATTTTGTTGTTGTTGTTATTGTAAATGTGTTTTATCTATATTTGAAATGTTTGCCTCTAAGGAAATAAAAGTATTTCAACTATGCGTTTGTCTTTACTTCAAATTAAAACCGGAGTGTTTCAGAAGTATTGATAAGTGTAACATATCTACATTGAAACGTCTATGTTTTATACTATTCACGCATGTCGTTTTATAGACTTTTATTTCAAGTTGTTACACACTACAGAAATTGACAACGAATCATCTTAAAACTTTAAATGTTCAAAACACTCTTTTAAAGTCACTTTTTCTAATAATATACCCTCAACATATATCTACCAATTTAAGGGTATATTGAAAAAGAACAAAATAACATAACCAAGTTCGTTCAAACAACTTTCATTTGTACTTAAAGTTTGTTATTGAAACTAAATTTGATTTAAAAAAAGAATAAAGCAGAGCCAATGAAGTATAACGTTGAAATATAAACACAGTACAAGGAATATTTGTTAGAAGTACTTTGACAGCTTTCAAACTGATTTACATGATTTACATTTTATAGTCCCTCTGACAACCGATGACTCAATGGTAAGTCCAAATGTTTACAAAAGCAAGATCTGATTTGCACATCTTACAAATAACCCAATGTGTAACTTAGTACTTCACAATAAATAGATTATTACAGGTACAGGTTCTCGCATAATTCAGTCGTTTGTGTCTTACACCAAAAAGAAAATTAAGAAACTGTAGAAACAATGTAATAAATGGTCAGCCAATTCGGTTATTAAAAAGTAATGATTGTCTTTTATAATGCGTTGCAACCCGAGATGTAAAATTTCTTAGAGTTTAGTGATAAACTACATTGAAATTATTAGCATGTGTGAAAACTATCCTATTGTATTAAGAAAGAAAGAAAGAGAAAGATCATGATAAGTTAAGAAAACGAAATGGTGTACGAAACTTTAAAGGTTGACTGGATATTGGTGCCCGCTTTAAAATAGTTGAAAAATTTTCAACAGAATCGAACAAATCATTGTTAGTTAATTATTTGTTTGTTGTTAAGCTTCATATTTGGCTCTGGCCCACTAATATCGAAACCCGATTTTTAGATTATAAGTCGAGAGATTTCCTCTGAACACTGGGTAATTCGACTGTTAATAAAATTAACAATGTTTTTCCAAAAGTGATTTCAGTTGAGAAATGCAGCTTAAACCTATTATCGATTCTTTGAACTACATATTTTTAAGGCCATAACTGAATTTATTGCACCTACAATATTAATTCTTTATATAATCCTCGATTCAGTATTAAGTTACAAAGTAAGTGAGACAGTTGTACAATTAATTTTATTTTCTCTGATAATTTTCGATTTTATTAACTTTAGTCACTCAGTTCCATGTATAAAATAATTTTTTCATTAACTGTGCCTCAGAAGTAATAATCACCTTACACATGTCAGGAAATGATAAAAACTCACAAGTTTTAATTATTCTATATTTATAATAATTTTACGTGAACAGAGGGAAAATATTAGTATCAAGTTGACAAGATTATTTTGTATTAATATTGTAAAAATAGTATAATGTAACCACTGTGAGCTTTTTAAGATGATCAAGAGAGCAGCCTGTTTCAAGCATTTGAATACCAGTCGCTGGCTTTCAGAGTCCCTTTACAGTCAAAGTTCATAATGTTTTATTTGTTAAATAAATTTTTGTATTTTTAAAATTTAATTAAAGTGGCTTCTTTTGTTTTATATTCATTAATATTTTGCTGTCGACAAATAATTTGAATAATTTTAATGTCAGTATTCTGTATCTTAACAATGTTGGTAGACACGTAATGGACCATGGCCATTATGGCTACTACTTTACCAGCCCTCTTTGCCTGGAGATTGTTACAGTTCGACCTTCAACACTGTAAACTACTTCTTTTAATAACCCATAATCCGAAGGTCGTGGATTCGAGTACCTGTTACACCACGTTACATCATGAGAAGTAAAAGTCGAACCCACTACATATATTCTTAAGGAAAAGTAATAATTCTCCAACGATTACCTTACATATATACGCATATTTGGTTATAAGTGTAAGAGTGGAGTGGTAGGATGGTGTGATATTAATAAGTTTGGAGAGAACGCAAAACATTCCATTCATGTAATCCGTCTTTTCTTGAAGAATTTTTTTGGAAGCTTGTTATTATAACGTGGAAGTAAGGAACTATTACATCAACACATAAATTCGTTTTTTCTCATAACAAAGCAAAAATGGCTGTCTCTTGAGTCCACCGAGCGGAAATGAACCCGTGATTTCTCAGTTGATTTACCGCTGTACCAACAGGTAAGAGTAAAACTTTATCCATTTAAAATATATTTGATTCGTTGAACGTTTTGACTAAGTGTGATAATGAATTCAAAATGTAAAGTATTTTTCAATTACAGAAATTGATCTATTGATACAATCAAATCTTTCAATCCAGCATTTTATAATTTTATAGTCACTGAAATATTTAGGGCCCGACATGGCCGAGCGCCTTAATGCATGCGACTCGTAATCTGAGGGTCGAGGGTTTGAGTCCGCGTCGCGCTAAACATGCTCACCCTCCCAGCCGTGAAGGCGTTATAATGTGACGGTCATTCCCACTATTCGTTGGTAAAAGAGTAGCTCAAGAGTTGGCGGTGGGTGGTGATGACTAGCTGCCTTTCCTCTAGTCTTACACACCTAAATTAGGAACGGCTAGGTGCAGTGAGCTAACAACCAAATCACTTAATAAAGTTTTACGGAAACCGCAGTGATTGCGGCTCTATGTTTCTTTAGGAATTGAGTGGCAGATGATGATGAAAACATTTAGGATACCTGTTTAAACCGAAACATTTAACTTATTTAATTAGATATTTAATTTGTGATATTGAAACAAATTTCTGATCAAATATGTGTCTATTCTAGCCTTATACAATCACTTGAAACAGATAACATCTACCTTTAAACATATCAGGAAAATACTGAATTAAAAATTTTCACATTATTTGTTTTAATATCAGATAATACAAAATGAAACGAGTTTTATCTAATAAAAACCAGTAGTTCCGACAACAGTTGTATATGCACACACACAAAGACGTTTTTTTTTTATATTGCCTATATCGTGCCCCCCAGTGGCACGCTAAAATCCGAGTTTCGATACCCGTGATGGGCAGAGCACAGATAGCCCATTGTGTAGCTTTGTGCTTAATTCAAAACAACAACAGCTATATCGTGGTTCAACAGTCTTCATGTAACTGTATCCTTTTGTGATTATGTTTAGTTTTTCATTAGATATTAAATTAGTGAGGGTAGTGTCACACACTCTATGGTGCAGTCGTCGTCTTCCGTTGAGATAAGAAATAGATTATAAAGTTTCCAAATAATATGATATCATAGACGTTAAGCCCGAGAACGTTTATTCCACGTGTTATTAGATGTACTATTTTGTCAGCAGTAAAGGCGTTGAAAGCAGATACAACTCAGATTTATATAGTAGATGTTTTCTTTCTTTACAATCGAGATCTTTAAGACCAACCTTTCAAATTGGAATCCTATTAGGCAGGATTAAAGTAAATTACTCTATAAGACCTTGAGCATGATCAATAGAAGGGTTTGAATTCCTTGGTCGAAAATTGTAACTACATCACAGATTGGTCAAGAGATTGAAGTTTGTACTTCAAAAAATAAAATCAACAACAAAAACTCAAATCCATTCTATGAGATGCTCAAATGCGACAAAAACTAAAGAAAATGTACTAAAGACATTTAGTTGACCAAAATATTTAGTTTTGATAAAACCACGATTAGATTTCAGGGTAGTATTCACTATAACTTTATGTGTTTCTGAAGTATGTGAAAAACGACAACTTATTCTGATGTTATCAAAGAAGCTATTTTAATCAGAAAGAGCACATACTTTTAACTTATAAACACCGAATAAGAAGCAAAGGTATGTATGTTTACAATACCATTATTTATCTTCTTATTTTAGGAGCTCAAAAACTATTATGAATTATTTGCATTTAGCAGGAAATATTTACGTTGATCTTGGGCATCATTGTATCCATCTTCTACATCTTCCTCCTCCACAGTAAAGACCAAAACAGCATCGACACTAAGAATATGTATAAATGTTAGTACATATCCGCTTTTAAATTAAAGAAACTTTAAACATTGTACTTCGTAAGGAAGTAGAGACTAAGCGACCAATAGAAAACAAACTGTATTAATTTCCATGCTCAAATACTTTTATTCTATTCTGTTTTACAAGAAGTAAATACTTATGAACAGAGATAGCTTTTTAATAGGGAGAAATAGAAAACAATGTTTGTAAAGTTTTCTGTTTCACTAAAACATATTAACTTACTACTTGTCCGATGCCGAGACAGCGACCTCGTTCAGCATCCTCTTCCTTATTCGCTCCTTCGTCGGGGTCCTGAGCAATAATTGAGACAAACATTGTGGCTAACAATAATGCCACGATGATCCACTTGGACATTATAAAATTAAAACGCTACAAATAGAAATTATATAAAGTATATTATTTGATTTACAGAAACTGGTTCAAAACTCAGGTAGTAAAATCTGTATGGCAATTGATATTTTATAAAATAATGCTTTTATAGAGTTTGAGAAAGTAACTACACACTTTATTTACCCAAAATATTTCAGTCTTATAGCTTTTCGTATTCACGTAGCCCTAAAAATTACAAAGGTCATAAATAAATTTGTGATTTTGTTCTAATCTTAAATATTGAGAAACAGTCCTGAGCATTAACAATGTTTTCTAACAGAATGAATTGTAAGTATAAATATACCTTTTTCATAAGGACATATAAAGTGAGAGATTTTTCACAAACAAAAATATCTTATCTTGTGTTATAATAGAAGTGCTGGCTACAAGTGATACAGCTTTAATATATATACACTTTTGGAAAGAATAATTTCCTGTATTGCATGTTAGACATTGCAATCTTTACCAACGGATTGACAAATGTCGAAATCTATAATACTTTTTACTTAACCAGTAATTATTTCTTTTACTTAAAAATTGTTGATGAAAAGAAAATAAGGTATTACCAAACGCTTTTGTTTTTACTTTCTGAGTGCGCAACGACGAAAGCTTAACACAGTTTGCCTTATATTGGGGTAAATACCAAATAGGAAGTAAATGTAAGCATCGCGAAACAGGTTTCTCCCCTACATTATTTTCACTCATGATTATAATAAACTGTGGTGCTGTAAATATTCATTTTTATTAAATAAATTTCAGTTGTAAACATCCAAAAATATATTTTATGAAATAGGAAATTTAACAATTTTTATTGCATGAAAACTTTATTTGAAATATTTTAATGTTTCACTCTTGTTTAAATTCATTGGTTGAATAAAAAGTAGCCAATCACAATAAATTGGATTTTCCAGCACTTCCATAATTTTCTCAACAACTTGTGGAACCGTTTGCAAATCAATGTCATTACTTCTAAGACAGCAGCACAGCAAAAGTCATTATTGACAACAAAAGAATAAAACTAGTCTCTCGGTGGGTGAGCAGTAAATCCAGGACTCGATTTATGAGGTGGACAGATCGTTAATAACCCATTCCGTTGGTCTCTTCTAAAATGAACGAAGAAGAATGAAACTGCTTATCCTTAATACTGGCTTAATTCACTTTGTCTAGAGGTGGAACTGCATAGTGTTGAAATGTATTTGAGTGTACTTACATTTAGAGTAGAATTTCTTGGATACAGTTTCACAAAGCCGTTGTCACACTATAAGAATCTAATGAGAAGTACCACTTTCATAGCAAAGTAACAAACAGTGTTTTCAATATTAGTGTCACAATTCCATTCGACGGACTAGCTACATATGAATTAGTATTGTATAAGTATAGGAGTCCCACTTTTTTTAGTCAGACAAAGGTCTTTTATGATATGATCTGTAACCAGATCCAACCGCTTCACATATAGGAATGTCATGAACTTTGGGATGAACATTGGATAATGGAAGTAATAAACATTAGAAGAAAAACTTTGCTATATCATTCGACTTTTTATGTTTACGTAATTGTTCTTGGCTCTATTTCAAGAACAAAGGGAATGACATCTTTATTCCCGTGAAGAATGTAGGACATAAATATCTTTTGGAGAACTTCCACACAATTAAGAGTGGTCGATCATAACTAAAGGTATGTCAAAAACCTCATTATAAATATGCAATACGAGAGCCAGCTTGTTTTTGGTGGTCGTGTTTTCTGCATCTATTTTAAAGGGTAATTTATAGGTTTCTTTTTAATTTTGTGCAAAAATACACGAGGGCTATCTGCTCAAGGCTTCCCTCATTTATCAGTAAAAGACTAGAGGGAAAGCAGTTAGTCCTCACAACCCACCTCCAACCCTTGGGCTATTTTTTCCAACGAATAGTGGGATTGATCTTCACTTTATGAGCTCCATGGCTGAATGAGAGATCATGCTTAGTATAACGGGTATTCAAAGCTGTGACCGTCGGATTACGAGCCGAGCGCATTAACCACATGGGCATGCCGGGCCAATATATAGTTTTGTAAAGACAAATGTTATCTTTTTAAATGTTCGTGTCGAGAGAAAATAAGTACAGGCGTTTCATGTGACGGTCGAATTATCAGATTTACTAAGTATAAGCATTATTAGAAAAGGGAATAGAATTCATTCTGCGAATGATTTTTAAGTAATCTGCAGTGTTATGATACTTGTTTTACAGATCATTGTAAAACTTTAAAGTACAAGAGTACTTTCCAAAGGTATTGAAAAACACACTACTTTTCTTTTTGTGAATTTTACAAGTTTGATACAATTCTAGTTTTCCTTTGCGTAATATGTGTTTTTTCAACTTGTTATCTGCTGCGTCAGCAGAGAGGAGTCGAACCCCTGACGTTAGTGTTTTAAATTCGAAGACTTACCTTTGAACCAGAAGGGGAACCTCTGGTGAAGTAATTCGTAATGACGAGAAACCGACTTGAAGTAGAAATGTATTTTAAGACAGTTGATAGGATATTAAAATTTAGGAGTGTGTATTTTCTCACAGTAGAAACTATGTCTAGTTATGTGTTATGTCTACTAAAAGGAATCGAACCCTTGTTTGTAATGTTATAAATTTGTAGATTTACCTCTGTACCAACGAGGGACTGAAATACTAAAGAGAACAAACTATTGTAAACTGATACTGATTATTTTTTTCCAGAACAGAATAATATAAAATATAGGATCTTAGGAGCAAAACGTTCATCTTCTCCGTATTTTTTTTCAAACGTAAAATCATGTAATATATCCTTTATATTCCTTCATTGAAAAGCAAAGGATTTTAATGGGTTCGAGGCCATTTTAATATCCTTGTTAAACTGGTCTTATCTGTCTTCTTGGAAGATGAATTTTTTCACTGGATAATGCCATAAAAATTACATGAATTTCAGAAAAAAATTGTTGCAATCTCTATGTTTTAGTATTTGTTTGTTTATAAACTAATCTTGACTCTTACTTCTAGATAGATAGAAAAAGAGTTATTCCAAAATATTACAAACGAAATCTGTATTGCTCAGCATTACAAAAAGCATCAGATGTTTCTCGATAAGATGAATTAAAAATTTATGAACTGTTTGTTGTTTTATATCTGAACAGTCGTGTAACAACCGTTTAGAATAATTTGATGTATATTATGAGTTTGTACTCCTACAGCAGTTTAATTAAAAATTATATAATTTTTACCAGGCACAAACTTTTCAATATTTCATTTTTTTCTTTTGTTAAAGTAGTCTAAAAGACAGTTGATATAACACATTCTTTGTAATGAGTTATTTTAATGTTGTAGAGATTTGGATTTCAGCAGTTATTTTACGAAACTCATATAACCAGGATATTCCGTAAATTTAGAGTTCCTTTGTTACTTATATAAACGTAATCTGTTCACCATACTGCATTGCTGGTCAAGTGTGCTTGTTTGATTTGTTTGTTTTTTGAATTTCGCTTAAAGCTACGCGAGAGGTATTTGTGCTAGTCGACCCTAATATAGCGGTGTAAGACCAGAGAGAAGGCAAGCAGTCATCACCACCCACCGCCAACTCGTGGACTACTCTTTTATCAACGAATAGTGAGATTGACGGCACCTTTAACGCCCCCACAATTGAAAGAGCAAGCATGTTTGGTGCGACGGGTATTCGAACCCTCGACGCTTGGATTACGAGTCGAACGCCTTAACCCACCAGGCCATATCGGGCCTGCTACTTTATTAAACGCAAGTTAAATTGCAAAGTCGTTTTGACGTGTTATGAGAGACTAAATATGTATGATATTGTAACTGAATACATCAGAAGTACAAAACACAAAAACAGATGTTTTTAAAGTATTAATGAGAAATCTAACTAACCTTTCTATGATGAAAAGTATTGCAAAATTATAAAAATAATTTCAAAAGTAAGCGTTGTTAATAGTAGAATCAAGGCTGGTTAGGGTATTTTACCTTTGTATTACAACAGACAGTGCACATAATGCAATGCTAATGTTTCTCTTGTTCCTAATCACAGTTTGACACTGTGACTAGAAATGTTTATTGCTTATCGTATAGCTTTAATGAAGAAAACTCTACTTAGTTATCATAGTTTGACTTTACAAGATACACTCCTATGTTTTTACATTAATATATCTTAATGGGGTTACAGTAGCTATTAAGTAAATATTATTAGATGAATTATCATCTTAATGTTGACAAATATTTTTATAAAGTTTGTTGTTGCAATTGTCTTATATTTCTAAGCCATGTAGACAGACAGTTTTGCAGTTTGTATACTTTTTTCTTGTTAAGTAAATTCCCTAGAAAATTGCAAACAAGATGGACATTTCTTTAAATTAACAAACTTTGTACTTTAATTACAGCCCTTCTAACGATAGATCCGGTTGTGAAAAGGCTTAAATATTTTAAATGTAGAGAGAATTGTGTTTTCGTGTTTTATTATTGTTACGTCAAATTACGTTGAAATACCTAATTTTCATTTTACGCAATATAGTTTCAAAATACATTTTCGTTTTCAGTTATATGTATATATATATATTTAAGTAGATAAACAGGTCTTTCCCAAGAACAGTTAGGTAGTGTGCAACTGAAAGATAAAAACACTTATTCAGTAAGGGAAAATCTCCGAATTATAATAATTTTATTTGCAAAACCACCCTTCTCTTTCAGTATTTTAATGTTAGAACTCATAACAAACATCTACGATTCCATGTTAAACATTATTCTAATATTTTACACGTTTTTCAGCCATTTCAATTTCCTCCATTTATCCCTGTGAATGAAACGAACTTGATGTCATACTTGATAAGAGAGCATTTCATAATTTTTTAGAAATTCCAATTATAATTTCGTTATTTTTGTGAAGTAGCATAATTTAAACACTAAGATTAAAAAATGTAGTGTTTGCGTCAGCATCATTCTTTCCTTTATTGTTTAAACATAAATTATATATTACTTTGATTATTTTTTCTTCATTGAGACCTGAATTATACTGCTAACGAATCTTTCCAGTGTTATTGTTGTTGTGGAGATGTCGACCTATAAACGGATAATTTCTTAATGAAGAGATGCGACGAAAACGTTAGAGAAATTATCCTCGCGAAGGACATGCAGTTCTATTTCTTGAATTAATTTGAAAATATGTACTTTCTATATTCCCTAATAATTTAATTAATAAATAATTTTTTTCGCAAAACAAGTTATTTACATTCGTCTTGTCAGTGTTGTTAGAATTAGAATGAAGTGTAAGTATATCGTACAAAGACAACATCAATGTAAATATAACACTACAGGTTTATAATTAGACGCTGCAGCTGAAGATTTTACTTGGAAGCAAAGATTTATAGATTTCTTTTTTTTTGCTAAAATGATGATTCGATATTTAGAAGTTAGAAATATATAAATGATTATCATACAAATAATTAAATAATTATTAAATTCACATCCTAGAAGGAGTTAAAGAAGTTACGCTTAATTGGTTTCGAAGTACTTGTTTGCTCAAAACCTTTAAGGGGCCATCAACAACCCTTCTCACGACATATTCTTCGAAGTTACGTACGTCATTTACTGAAGCTTTAATAAAAGTAAAATTCTGTAAAGTAACTTAAACAGGATATGATAAATATAAGCAGGATAGAAGATACGTGGCAAGATTAACTTCCATGTTCTAGTGAAAGTACTTTAAACTGATAAATCAACTGAAAGTTTTTTGTTCAGGTTGAGAGAAATTTGCTATTAGTTTAATGAAACGTCCAATAGATTAATGACTATATTGTTGTACTCTATCTAACTACCAGAAAACGATATTAAACTCATTTGTAGAGAACATCTAACCATATCAACTGTTTTACCACGCACGAACGTTAAACTGTGATAATTTAATTTTTCCATACATTTGTGTATCTTTCTCTGTTTTCATTCTAATGCGTAGAGAAGCGAGTTCCCAATGTGTTAAACTTACCTTCACACTTCTTGAAGAAAATGGAATTTATTAAAGACATGATCGTTAAACATAATTAACTTTAATTTCGTTGAACATATTTACGATTAACCAATACCTCAAGTAAATAAAACTGTCAAATAAATCTTGGAGAATTCCTGAATGCCTCATCATCAGAACCTTCATTTTATCCACGGTACATAAATACCTTGTTTCCTTTTCAATTTATTGTGAAGAAAGTTTCTACAATATAAAACTTTACGAACGGTAAAAACTTAAGGTCAATTTGCCATATGCTTGTCTAGGAATGTATGATTCATAAAAATTGCTTATGTATCAGTTCACGTGAGGGATGAATTAGACTCTAATTTTTACGAAATGAAATGAGTATGAATAAAACATGTTATTACAATTGTTTTCGTCTAAGCCAAACTAAGAAGTTATGGATTAGTTTTAGTAGTGTGAGTCCGAAAACATACAATGTGCCACAAGGTTGAAGCTAGCAATGTTCTTTTTCATGGGTTATTCCGTAAATATCTTATCTTTCATTTTCACCCATCGTTTGTCTCAGAACATATCATGAAGCACGATGGTCGTTTATAACAAGTTTTCCCATAAAATCTAACACTCACGTGGGATCATGAATTACTTTGATGCTTCATACGTGTGAATAACAATGTTATAAATTAGAACAGTTTTCTGTATAGTGGCTGAAAGATAAATATTTCAAGGTAAAGAAAAACTAATATATGTTATTATTTTAGAACTTTTGTGTCTTATTACCAGAATTTCGTGTTAATATATATAAATATGCAGTCATGTGGAAAAATTAAAACACTCTATGAAAGCATGTATATTTTTGTAACATTTTTGGATATATAGATATTTAATTTCAACTTTAACAAAACTGAGAGATGATAGGAATATAACTAAACAATTAAAACTGAAGAAAAGATTTTTCAAGATATTCTGTAAATGTAATTCTACAAAAATGCATATTCTAACTGAGGGAAAGTTAGGAGACCCTTCCCTTTAATAGCTAGTGTTACCCTTTGGCTGAAATGACTGCAGTAAGACTCTTCTTGTAGCCATCTACCAGTCTCTGAAATCGGTCTGAAGAAAGTTTGCTCCACTTCTCAATGCAGAATTCTTTCAGCTGTGAGATGTTTGAGGGGTTTCTTACATGTACAGCCCGTTTGAACTCACTCCACAATATCTCAATGGGATTAAGATTTGAGCTTTGACTCGGCCACTCCAGGACTCTCCATTTCTTAGTTTTCAGCCAGTCCTTGGTGGATTTACTGGTATGTTTGGGTCATTGTCGTGTTGCAAGGTCCAGTTTCGTTTCAGGTTTAATTTTCTAACAGACGGTCTCACATGTTTCTCAAGCAACCTCTGATGCACAGTATAATTAATGGTGAATTCTATGATTCACGCTGCAGCAAACCAGCCCCAAACCTTGACACGTTCACCTTCATGCTTTACAGTTGGTATGAGGTTTTTTTCCTGAAATGCTGTGTTTGGTTTACGCCAAATATGCCATCTGTTCTGAAGTCCAAATAATTCAATTTTGGACTGATCTGTTCGTCCAAAGAACTTTATTCCAGAAGTCCTGCTCTTTATCCACATTTTCTTTGGCAAACTTCAGTCTGGCCTTGATATGTCTCATATAGAGCAAAGGTTTCAACCTTGCACACCTCCCATGCAAGTTAAACTTGTTCAGTCTCTTCCTGATTGTAGAGGCATGCACTTTAACATCAACAGTAGCCAAAGCCTGCCGTATGTTCCGTCATGACATGCTAGGGTTTTTGGAGACCTCTTTTAGCATCTTGCATTCTGCTCTTGGGGTAAACTTGATTGGACGACCACACATGAGCATGTTGGCAATTGTTTTGAAAGCCCTCTACTTGTTGATTGTTTTCCGGACAGTTTAATGGCATATTTCAATATGAGATCTTTTTAAATCCCTTACCAAACTCATAAGCTGCTACAATTTTCTTTCTGAAGGCCCCAGACAGCTCTTTTACTCTCACTGTGATGCTCACTCTCACTTCAACAGTCAGGAGCACACCAAACTAAATGTCTGAGGTTTAAATAGGACAAGCCTCGTTTAAATGCTGAGTAACAATCTTCTAATCATGTGCACCTGGTGTAATACACCTGTGTGTGAGTTGAGCCATTTTAAGTGGGAATAAATGTCGGGGTGTCCTAACTTTTTCCTCAGTTAGAATAAGCATTTTTGTAGAATTACATTAGCAGAAGATCTTAAAAAGTCTTTTCTTTAGTTTTATTTGTTTAGTTATATTCCTATCATCTCTCAGTATTTTTAAAATTGAAATTAAATATCTATATATCCAATAATGGTACAAAAATACCCAGGCTTTCATTGGGTGTCCTAATTTTTTCACATGACTCCATATATATATGTATACTATATTAAGCGAAACAGAGAAGAGTTTTATCATGTATTTCCACACACTTTAAGGGAAAAAAATCAGAGTTTGAGAATGATAGAATTATAACATTTTCTATGGAAAATTCCATAAAAACGTAAATGAGAATTTCTACATTCAACAAAGTTGGTAGCTCACTTAAATAATAATAAAAATTTTTATGTATTAAGTATCATAATTATAAAATCGACGAAAAATCAAGTTACATATATGAACACTTAATAAAAGCTATAGTCACCGATAGAACAACTGAAAGTCTATGGAATTAAAATAATAAATTCTGAGATTACATTTCTCTCGGCGTAGAAAGGTGGCAGCTTAACATGGCTTCATTCTAACTTTAGAAAAAAGCTTGTGTGTTTTTCTTATAGCAAAGCAACATGGGGTTATCTGCTCCGCACACCGAGGGGAATCGAACCCCTGATTTTAGCATTGTGAATCCGGAGACATACCGCTGTACGAGCGGAGGGCAAAAAAAATGCGCTTAAAGATAAAATGTTGAAAGCATTCAGTGGCACATCACCACTCGAATACTGGATCTTTATTTATGCACTATGCACCGTCAATCACATAACTACAACTAGTTTGTGAGTATGTTATTACAAAGATAAAGTATTAAAGTTTTGGATTCTATATTTGATGAGTATATTAGCTATATGATTGCAAGTTATATAAGTATTTTGTTCTGAAGAAATAGTTTTAGTTTTAAATATTTTACATATAAATAAACAAGTTAATTCATATTTTCTTACACTAAACTAAATAATTTGAAAATTGGTAATTTCTACTTTATGTTTTATGAACAAAATAATCCATTTCGTATAATATGATTAGGCAAAAACAATTTTTATAACAGGCAAGAATTAAATCAAGTAGGAAGAGAAAATATTTCTTTCTATATTTCCTGAAGATAATATCGAAGCATATTGCCAGTCCATTCAGGGTAAATAAAACCGTCAGAGATTGCTGAGGAAATTTGTGATTACTGAAATCCTTTCATTTATAAAATGTAAAAATAAATAAATATATATATGGACAGCACACAAGATGAATACATTAAAGAAACAGATAACGTAGAATCTTAAAAATGAATTATAGCTATAGATCGAAACTTATTTCAAATTTATGTGATTATTATATGATCTTCTCAAAACTATCAACCAGGAAAATATTTTTTGTATTGTAAGCTATTATTGAGTTTTATTTCTTTTTATAGAATTCACTTTAAGTTATATTAATTAAAAAAACAATAAACACATGCTTTCCAAACTGGTAAAATGTTTTTATTTTTCTCTTGTGCTTTGCCTGCCATATTTTGCTTCACTTTACACGTTTGGTTTGTCTTTTAGTGAACGAGTGAACCATTTCACAATACTGTTTGTCAAAGCTGTTTCATTAATTGCTGAGAATAAAAACAAATATCCTGAACATGAAAAACCGGGAAGAAAATCTGTTTTATTTTGCATCGATTTATTTCTAAGACTGTAATCTGATGTCATTGCACTGACACCGGGACACCACACAAGTATGAAACTGCTCTCCGTTGCTTTGGTTTTTCTGCAGTGAGTTTTAAGATTGCATTGAATGAAAAATTGAAACATAAATGAACATTATTATTGCCAGAAACATCTTTACAAAGCCACTCAATCATTAGACATTTAATAAGGAGTGCGATGTTCTAAATCAATAGTTTCAAAATTAAGCCTTGTGGGTCAATGATATGTGAGGCAATATTCAATGTGAAGGATTAGCAGACAACTGATTAGTATAAACGAAAATACGGTGGTATACATAACTTTTCATCCCCAATTATTTGGACTGCCATAGTTAATCTACAGCATAGAGGACTTGCATACAAACTTATTTATGTTTTTCGTGATAAATTTCTATCTGTATTCCCAACTTTTTTATCATTTTAAAGTTTAAGACTCTTGAATATGTCATAAAGGTTTAGTAAAACACCTTATTTTTAATTTTTGTTTTAACGTGTTCGACAGTAACTTCAATTATTTATTTTATGACTTCCGAGTAATGATGCAGACACACGAGGTTACACAGGCCTGCTAAAAGCGAACGATAACATACCGCACATGTCTTGAATGATCTTTCTATTTTATTGTACGTGACAATTGTTATTTGGCTGTTTGATTCTCAGTAGGTATGATATTTATCATTATAGAATAAACAACATAATAACAGACGAAATAGAATAAACTTTAAGGGTATTAGGTTGTTGTTTCTCTTCGCAAGTACTTAAGTGCCAAGTAATGTTTTACTTAGATCGTCATTCTTTCATTTTAGTGTAATATACTTTAAAAGTTTGTACACTTTTCTAGTGTTATTGTTGTCCTGATGTCGGTTTTAAACATCTTACTTGTTCGTTGGATAGCATCACAAGGATAACATGAATTTATTTCCAAGTAAAATGAAAAGTCAAACAGATCCTGAAGAAATAAAAAATAATATTGTTTTCGTTTGGGTACACGACTCAGTCTTGATAATTGTTTGTTGTTGTTATTGTAAATGTGTTTTATCTATATTTTAAATTTCTGCGTTAATGAAAATAAAAGTATTTCAACTATGCGTTTGTTTTTATTTCAAAGTAATACCTGAATGTTTCAGAAGTATAGGTAAGTTCAACATATCATACGAAGAGAGCAGAAGGTAGGGTTTATAACAATACACTAAACGTCTTGTTGTGGTATAGACTTGTTATTTCAAGCTGTTACACACTACAGAAATTGGCAGTGAAATATTTTAAAATTTTAAATGTTCAAAGCACTCTTATAAAATCACTTTTTCTACAATCAAACCCTCAATATCTATCAATTTAAGAGTATACTGAAAAGGAACAAAAAACGTAAACTAGTTCGGTCACATAATTGTAATTCAGATGTACATAGAATTTCTTATGTTTGTTTGTTTTGGAATTTCGCAAAAAGCTACTCGAGGGCTATCTGTGCTAGCCGTTCCTAATTTAGCAGTGTAAGATGGAAGGCAGCTAGTCATCACCACCCACCGCTAACTCTTGGACTACTCTTTAACCAACGAAAAGTGGAATTGACCGTCACATTATAACGCCCCCACGGCTGGGAGGGCGAGCATGTTTGGTGCGATTCGGGCGTGAACCCGCAACCCTCAGATTACGAAGCGCACGCCTTAACACTCTAGGCCAATTTCTTATGAAAATTAAATTTCATTTCAATAAAGTATAAAACAATGCGAAAAAAATTATGACGCATAAATATAAATATAGTACAGAAAATACTTGTTACAAATACTTTGACAGCTTTCAAACTGATATCACAGTAAATATGATATAGATTTTGTGGTTCCACTTACAACCGATGGCTCAGTGGTAAGTTCGAATGTTTATAAAACCAAAATCTGTTTCACACATCCTACAAATCAGCCAATGTTTAGCTTGGTGATCCATAATAAATAAAGTATTACAGATACAGGTTTTCACATAATTTAGTCGGTTGTATCCTGTACTGAAAAAAATCAAGAAACTGTAGGAACAATGCAATAAATGGTCAGCAAATTCGGTTATTAAAAAGTAATGGTTGTCTTTTATAACGTGCTACAATCCAAGATGTGATATCTTTGAGACTTTAGTGATAAACTGTATTGAAATGATAGGCATGTGTGAGAACTATCCTGTTGTATTAAGAAAGAAAGAGAAAGATTATGATAAGTTAAGAAAAGGAAAAAGTTTAAGAAATTTAAAAGGTTGACTGGATAACGGTGACCGCTTTAAAAGTAGTGGGAATGTTTTGAACAAAATCGAACAAATAATTAACTTACAATAATTGTTGTTAAGCTTCACATTTGGTTACTTGTGCTTTGCTAACACTAATATTGAAATCCCATTTTTAGAGTAAAAGACGAAATATTTCCTTTGTACATTGTGAAATTCAACTATAAATAAAATTAAAAATGTTCTCCCTACAGTGCTTTCAGTTGAGCAATACAGCTGAAACCTACAGCTTATACTTTAAACGTACCGAATTATTAAGACCATAACCTCGAATTTATTACTCCTACAATATCAATTCTTTATATGAATCTCGATTCATTATTAAGTTGCAAAGTAAGTGAGACTGTTGTGTACTTAATTATATTTTCTGTGATTATTTTCGATTTTACTGACTTTAGTCACTCACTTACATTTATAAAATAATTTTGACATTAACTGTGCCTTAGAAGTAACAATCACCTTAAGCATGTCAAGAAATGATAAAAACTCACCCTTTTTTAATATTCTTATATTCATAATAACTTTGTGTGAACATAGAGATAATACATGTATGAAGTTGACTAAATTATTTGTTGGATATATATTGTCGAAATAGTATAATGTAACCACTGTAAACTTTTTTATATAATCTAGACAGCAGCTTGTTTTCAAGCTCTTCAACACCCGTGGCTGGCCTCCAGCTTCCCATTACAGTCACCGTTCTCTATAATGTCATTAATATTTGGTCCTCGACAAATAATTGAAATAATTATACTTTCATTTCTGTATCATGAGAATGTTGGTAGACATGTAACGTTGTGTGGCTATGTTCCACTGTTTAAAAACTTAAATATTTACTAGCCTTCTCTTTATTGAGATTATTATACTTATACCCTCTACACTGTAAACTGCTTCTTTTCTTTACTTGTCGGTTTAAATCTATGTTTTAAGATTACATAAATATTTGTTTCAAATAAAAACAAATTTACCTATAACTCGAAATATATACCTTTTTATACTTCTTTTCCCAGTGTTTGTATCGTATTCGACAAATCAGTTTCATAATTAATCCTACAATGAATCAAAGTATCTGAATAATTTTTCTTTTTCCATAACCCCGTCAGTTCTTTAGTATTCGTTAACAAAACTATTAAGATAATCATTCCTCTTCACCAGTATATTTTCAAGAAAATTTATTTCCTTAAGTATCTCTTCTTTGTAACAGCAATTGAAATTAGCAACAGCTATTAACGTTTTTATAATACTTTTATAGGTTTGTGATAAGCAGATGACCACTTTAAGTATATATCAGTATGATTTCCTTTTTTTAATACCTTCATTTTAAAAGATTAATAACCTTACTAAACATTATTGATAAAAGATATTTCACCTTTATTCTCATTTCATGGGTAATATTTATAATAGAATGTAGTGAATTTAAAATTATTGAACATTGTTCAACCATTTGTCCAGAAACAAAATCATGAAATGTATTATCATAAACATAGTCCTTGATTAAATGTAATTTTAACTTGTTCAAGCATGTTCATAAAGAGGCAGGATTAGCATGGCCAGGTGGTTAAGGCATTTGATTTGTAATCTGATGATGGCGGGTTCGAATCTCCGTCACATCAAACTTGCTTGCTCTCTTAGCTGTGCTTGCATTATATAGTGAAGGTCGATTCAACTATTCGTTTATAACAGAGTAGCCCAATAGGTGGCGGTGGGTGGTAATGACTTGCTAGCTGCCTTTTTTCTAGTCTTACATTGCTAAATTAGGGGCGAATAGCACATATCGCCTACGGATAGCTTAGCGCGAAATTCAAAACAAGCCAAACCAACAAATGCTAGCTGGAACAATGCCTCTGTCGGACCTAAATTTAGGTTTTGCATCACAGTTCGCTGACGATGTAGCAGTCTGGAAAAGTGCCTCCACTCCGTCAATAGCAGCCACGAACCTACAACCAGTACTAAATAACATCGAAGAATACTGCCAGAAATACAGAATCAAAGTCAATATTCCGAAAACCCAAGTGATATTATTCACCAGACTGAATAAGCTGAAAAAAGATCCACCAAAGCTCTACATGAATGGATCACTTTTACTGACTGCTACATCTGCTAAATTTCTAGGTCAAACATACGATTCAAAATTAACGTGGTTACTGCACACTAAAAATATAATGAAACGAATCTGGAAAAGAGCAAACTATGCAAGAAGTCTTTCTGGTAAAAACTAAGGAACATCTCCAAGCAATATACTAAAAATCTACAAAACGTACATAAGACCCGTAATAGAAATTGCATCACCTGCTTGGATTAACATAGCACCCACACACTTGCAGAAACTTCAACGAAAACAAAATTCAGTTCTAACTGCGGCATATAAAGTACCACGAAGCACATCATCCACCTTCATGCACAAGTATGCAAACATAGACACAATATCTGAAAGACTGTTGTATAATACTCTTAATTACTTCAATTCAATAAGAATTGGCATAAGAATAACTTAATGTGTGATCTTGACAGATACCACGTACATGATCTAAATAGTTCTAAATACCTCCCCCTTTTAACTTGTATTTAAGAAATATAACACAAACTGGCCATCTTTCACTACACAATTAATTATTATTATTATATTTCTTTATTTTTTAATTTTCATTCTTTAATGATTATTTATTTTTTTCTTTCTATTGTTACTGCAAGAAGTAGTAGCTTTTTTTTCTCTCCTTGGAGAAAAATAATATAAGAAGAAAAAAAGAAGAAAAGTACAAAAAGAAAAAAATTACAAGAAAAATAGTTAAAATAGGAAAAAAATAAAAAACTGTGCGTCCATACATGGACTGTGCCCTGAATTGGGCCTGAGTACGATGTTATACTTTTGCTCAGTTCCTAAGCTTAAAAAAAATCATCCCTAAAGACAGACGCTATAAACGTTCGGGAGGGAGGAATAGGTCTAATGTACCTGACCCTCCTGGTTATTTAACATTCATACCCAAATACACACACAGAAAAACTCGAAATAGCTGGAACATCAAGTATGTGAGTAATATGCCTCTGTCGGACCTAAATTTAGGTTTTGCATCATAGTTCGCTGACGATGTAGCAGTCTGGAAAGTGCGCCCACTCCGTCAATAGCAGCAACGAATCTACAACCAGTTCTAAATAGCATCGAAGAATACTGCCTGAAATACAGAATAAAAATCAATATTCCGAAAACCCAAGTGATATTATTCACCACACTGAATAAGCTGAAAAAAGATCCACCAAAGCTCTACATGAATGGATCACTTTTACTGACGATGACATACGATGACATACGATTCAAAATTAACGTGGTTACCGCATACCAAAAATATAATGAAACGAATCTGGAAAAGAGCAAACTATGCAAGAAGTCTTTCAGGTAAAATCCAAGAAACATTACTAGACAATATACTTAAAATCTACAAAACGTACATTAGACCCGTAATAGAATATTCATCTCCTGCTTGAATTAACATAGCACCCACACATTTGAAGAAACTTCAAGGGATACAAAACTCAGTTCTAACTTCGGCATACAAAGTACCACGTAGCACCTCATCCACATTCATGCACAAGTATGCAAACATAGACACAATATCTGAAAGCCTTGCAGATGCTCCACAGTGCTCAGCGGTATGTCTGCGGACTTACACGCTAAAATCCGGGTTTCGATACCCGTGGTGGGCAAAGCATTGTGTAGCTTTGTGCTTAATTTAAAACAACAACGACGACTTGCACAATTTTTTCTAAATTATTTCAATAAGAACTGGCATAAGAATAACTTAATGTGTGAGACGACAGATACCACGTACATGATGTAAGTAGTCCTAAATACCTCTCCCCTTTTAACATGTATTTAAGAAATGTTACACAAGCTGGCCACCTTGCACTAGACAATTATTTTATTGTTATTTTATTTATTTATTTTTTATTATAATTATTCTATTGTTACTGCAAGTAGTAGCAGCATTTTCTACATGGAAAAAAACAACATAAGAAAAAAAAGAGAAAAATTACAAAAAAAAACATATATACTAAAAATATAATGAAAAAAACATAAATAAGAAAAAAATACAAGAGAAATAATTAAGGAAGGAAAAAAAACTTTTCTTATGCGTCCATGCATGGACTGTGCCCTGAAATGGGCCTGAGTACGATGTAATACTTTTGCTCAGGCCCTGAGCTGTAAAAAGAAAAATCCCTAACGACAGACGTTATCAACGTTCGGGAGGGAAGAAGAGGTTTAAGGTACCTCACCCTCCTGGGTATTTAACATCAATACCCAAATACCCACACAGTGAAACGCCAGCTTAAACAGATGCAAGTGGACTGTTCTTATTTATTATTTATTTGTAATTAAATTGAAAGATAGCCTGTGGTGTGGTGAGAAATAACGTTATTTTTGTTAGTTTTAATCAATGTTGTGTTCTTGGATTTTTGTGTTGCATGAAACTTCCTTCTGGAATGCATAATGTCTCAATATCTAGCCTAAAACTAAACGTTTCTCCAGTGGGTACAAAAGGTTTATGCATCTTAAAAATCAACAACTGTGAAGCCTCCCTTTTTTCTATGACTTCAGAAATAGCAATGATCTGCTCCCAAAACTTTCCATGGCTAAATGCGAAAATATTAGAAATAAACAAAATATAAACAGCAGTAATAATCTATCAGTTTCATTAATTTATTAAAATTAGATTGTTTTAAAGGTTCTTAATCATTCTAGGCCATACCTTATTGTCTAAGTCTGTTGAAATATTTGAGAAATTAATTGGAATTACAAATACTGTTATGAGAGAATATTGAATTTGGTAAGCTAGCTATACGTATCTGTTAATTGCAGTAAGGATATGCACTTTATAAAGCATATAATAGAATTATGGCCAAACAACGATACGTTTATAATGAAGTAATATATTCAATCTGACTGAGACAGGTCTATAAGTTGCTGTATCTGTACAAAGAGAAGAGATTGTAACACACAGAAAGGCTACAGCAAAGATTATTAAAATCTTTTTAACTATGAAAAATGAATGAATAAGGAAAGATTATGAAACATGCAGCCGTTTAACAGCTTCTGATCGTACTTAGCTAACATGCAATTTTCTTTGTGTTTAAAGAAGTCAGCAGAGAGTGAGCAAAATTAAACATATTCGTTGAAGAACGTACTTGTATACTGGACCTATGATGGTACTTGACATACTGCAATAAAACACGAAATTATGTATAAAACATAGCATTTGGACCAAATATAAGTTTTCCCTGGCGTTTCTTGAGGACAGTCAAACCTGTACCAGTTCTTTCCAAACAGTCCAAGCGATAGACCATTATTTACCAGTAATAGAAAGAAGATGGCAGTTTTTAACAGGCAAACTCTCTGTAAGTATCAAATGCCATTTTCTCTCTCTCGCGTAAGAACACATGATATACGACATTTCAAGTGAGAGAGCTAATAGAAACTGAAGTATGTATGAATATATCTCTCGTAACAGCTTAATTGATAAATTGTTCAGAATAATGTCAATGCTAATGAATCTCATTGAGGCTTCACTTAACTAACAATTACATAAAGGAAATGAATAACTTGAGATTTTTGTTGCAAATTTATTCCAAAATATTTTTTTGTTTTCCATGTTAATGATTATTTAAATATTTTGGGAATGGACCTATAACAGGATATAGAATAAAGTAAGAGGTTATAGAATAACGTATTGTATATTGTTTTATTAGTCTCTGATTTGACTTTTTTCTCACATGTGAGTTCCTGTAGTTCGTAGCGTGCTTGGCAGCTCAGCTGCGTTCAGTATTATATCTTCATGTAATTTTGAATATGTTCGTTTATGATATGTAAAAAGTCGAACGCTCTTTGTAAATTTTTTAGGAAAGGAGTAATTCTCCAACGACTGTCCTAAAATATTTGCATATTTAGTTATAAAAGAGTGTGGAGAGGGATGTTTATGTGAGTTAATAAGTTTGGAGAGATAACAGGACATTCTATTCATGTTATCCATCACTTCTTCATGAATTGTTTTAGGAAGCTTATTTCGAGAATAAGAACATTATTATTTATAACTTGGAAATAAGGAACTATTACATCAACACATAAATTCGTGGGATGTATTCCTTATATACAGAATCTGTACAAATTGCAACATTAACAATACTTATGCAGTATTTGGACTCTACGGATTGAACAGTGTTTATCCTTTTCGACTTTGTACTTTCATTACATTTATACCCTGTTCACACCCATATATTTCGGATGTACCTACAAATTGTGTTTGTTTTGTGGCTGTAAAAATAAATGTGCCTGATATATCTTAAGAACATTTCTTCACAGTATGTGTGTTGTTGTTTTTTGTGATATTTCAAGCAAAGTTTTTGCGTCTTATGTAAAGATAGCTTTTTGAAAACGAATCTAATGATCTCAACACTTTTGTAGTAGTAATGTTTCTCTATAGTACTTTAAGTTTACAATCGAGATATAACGCTTTGAGCCATAATAGACACATATCGCAGCTGCATGTGTCTGTTGGATAATACATCTAATCATTCGCTAGATATGGAAGAAAGAACATCATATTTTGCTGACATAACGATTCTTGAAAATTAACAATAACTTGTTGTACCGTAATTCGCTTCAATTCTTTTTGTGGCTTTCCACAAGAATGAAATATTTAAATATCTTGTTTGAGATCTAAGAAGTGATGATAAACGATGATATAAGGGTGGAAGTTGGTATCAAGTGAGATCAAGGTCATGCTTATTACAACCAAGGTTCCACAAATTCCAACATCCTTTAAATATTTTATGGAATGTCATTAGAAATAAATTGATAAAGAAATTAAACTGCTAACAAAGTAAGATGGATTATGTTCACTTAACATTTATTTTCCACAAGAACAGACAATCTTGTCCACAGAATAGCTTTTTTCTTATTATTCTTATACCATATTGAATAATTCCGATAAATAGGCAAAATTATTTATCGCTAAAACATAATAAAAGTTGTGAAGTGAAACAAGATATTCTCTAAGAAACAAAAGAATGACATAACAATTCATGATTTTATTAACTATATGTATGTTATGTTTTTATTATTAATTAAATTGTATGTTTTCAAAATAATTTTTGTGTTTTTTATTAAAAAGCCGTATTGGGCTCTCTGCTGTGTCCATTGAGCGAAATCGAACCCGTAATCTCTTTGTTGATTTACTGCTGTACCAATAGGTGACAGTAAAACTTGAACGATGTAAAATATATTTAATTTGTTGAGCGTTTTCACGATGTATGATAATGAAAAAAAATGTATAAAGTATATTTCAATTCCAGGAGTTAATTTATTGATTTAATCAAATCTTTCTATCCAGTATTTTATAATTGCATAGTTTACTAAAACTTTTAGGATACCTGTTTTAACCCGAATATATATTTAATGACAAAATAAACATACAAATATTTAACTTTGTAGATATTTAATTAGTGATATTGAAACCAATTTCTCATCAAATGTGTCTCTATTCTAACCTTATACAATCACTTGAAACAGATTACATCCAGCCATAAACATATCAGTAAAATACTGAATTAAAGATTTTCACATCATTTGTTTTAATATCAGATAACATAAAATGAAACGAGTTTCTTCCACTGAAAACCCGTAGTTCAGACAACAGTTTTACTCACACACACATAAAGACGTTTGTTTATATTGACTATTGACTCATGTCCCTGTATCATTTTGTGATTATGATTTAGTTTTTTAAAGCAGTAAAGGAGTTAAAAGGTGCCAACCAACAGATACAACTTATCTTCATATATTAAATGTCTATTATACAATCGGGATCTGTAACACCAACTCTCAAATTGCAATCCTATTTTGCAGTATTTAAGTAAATTGCTCTATGAGACCAAGTGTGATGAATCGAAGTATTTGACTTCCTTTGATGACAATTGTAATTATATCATAATTGGTCAAGAGATGAAAGTTTTTACTTGTAAGAAACAAAATTAACAACAAAAATTTAAAGCTACTTTATGAGACGTTGAACCGCGACAAAAGAAAAAAAACATGCACTAAAGACATTTTGTAGATCCAATATATTTAGTTTTGTAAAAGCCGAGATTCGATTTCAGGATTGTATTCACTATTCTTTTATAGGTTTGTGAAATGTGTGAAAAAACAACAATGTATTCTGATGTTATCAATGAAGCTATTTTAATCATTAAGAGCACATTATTTTAATTTAAAATACCGAATAAAAAGAAAGGTATACATTTCTAAAATACCATTATTTATCTTATTATTTTTGGACCTCGAAGATCATTATGAATTATTTGTATTTACCTGGAGACATTTATTTTGATCTTGGGCATCGTTATATGCATCTTTTACATCTTCCTCGACAGTGAAGACCAAAACAGTATCGACACTAAGAAAATGTATAAATGTTAGCATAAATTCGTTTTTAATACAAGAAACATTAAACACAACACAACGTTTTATCGGGTAAGGAAGTAGAAATAAAGCGACAAATATGAAACACATTACTTTAATTTCTAAGCTCAAATACTTTATTTGTATTTTATTTTAGAAACAAAATACTTATGAACAGATATAGCTTTTCAATAGAGAGAAAGAGAATACAAACTGTGTGAAGTTTTCTCTTTTTCCAAAACAGATTAACTTGTCCGTGGCCTAGACAGCAACCTTTATCATCATCTTCTTCCTCATCCACTCTTGCATTACATGTATAAAATGCATATTTTACGAATTTAAAGAGTGTTTCTGCTATTGTTATTCAAGTTAAACTATAAAATTTATCTTAATGATAGTTCAGAATCAAGTATCACGTTAAGAACTATAATAAATCAATCCTTTCTATTGGATAGTGTATACTTTTATTATTCCTCTCATTCGATTTACGTAAGATATGATAAACATTTACGCATCTGAAAATCTCAGGCTTTGCATTGAAATAAAGACAAAAACATCTTTCCGATTTTTTATCACGTGAAGAAAGATATTTAACTTTATTTTGGTTCTGTATATTTCTTCTCCTTCTGAAGAACTGGCTGTCACTCTCTTCATATCAACATCGAATTGTGCACATCTTCCACCGATACTGGTAAACCAGGACAACATGGACACAAGAAAGATTCATAAGCTGTCAGAGTTTATCACATTTAAATAATGAATGATGAATTGAATGAAATACCATTTCATATTTAAACATTAATGAAGAACAACAGTATTATAAAATCAATCAATTTTTTTGTTTTTATATCATTATATTCTTGATATATAATTATCTTACATTCCTTACATCAAACAGCAAAATAACAACTATAATGTACGATACTCCAGGAAAGGTACTTGGAACACATGTGACATGTTTTCACGTTACCTTATGCATCCACGTCATTTGTTTACAGTCATAAGTTTAAAAATTCAAATGACTGTCATAGTAGTTGAAATTAAAAGATGTAATATGCTTGAATATACCTTAAATAGATTCCCAGTAAATCTGGAAACATCATAATGATCAAAAGTTGGGAATACAGATAAAATCTGAATACTTCAGATTTCCACAGGTTTTCACACTATCCACTTTATAAAAAAATGTTAAGAGTAACGGTTAAAATCTTTTGTAAAGAACTATTTCCCTTCCCTCTGTGCTGAAATTTCCAGCAATCAGTTTTTTTTATGCGTTATGTAATTAGAAATGTAAACGATTTCTTTTTATCTTATTTTCTCTGGGATAATAAGATCAACCCAGTTCCTGTGTCGAGCGTTGCTATTTATTATGGAGAATATTTAAAAAATATATTGTTTTATATATGTTTTTGGGAATAAAGTCTTCGTTAAGTACTTTCTTCTCCTTTAGCATGTTCATCAGTAACTATTCCTATGCAGTTTTGGTTTCATTAAAATATCCATCACGTCACTTTTAGTTTTATTTCATAAGTGGCTCCGTTTGCAGACTTTTACTGCTAGAAACTGGCTACACAAGATATTTGTGTAGCTTTGTGCATGATGAGATGGAATATCATATTATAACGCTCACAAGGCTGAGAGGATGAGCATGTTTTCCTTACAACCAGGTCATGCTAGGCCCTCTTCAATAGGGAACAAGAATATTACCTGTCTACAAGGATGACGATAGTTTCAACGTTAATTTTGCTAAAATTTTGAAATATTACTTTACCAGTAAATAGTCACGCTTCTAGGATAACGCATTAGATATAATAATATTTCTCAATCCTCGACTTGTAGACCAGAGCAGTCTAGTCATAACGACATTTATGGACGTGTGAAATTTCAAAAACAACAACAAACAAAAACAACTAAAAAAACATTCACATATAGATCGTAATACTTTTCAGTTTTACTTGCATTTTAACAGTTCTTGAAAGTTTATAGAAGTGTCTAACCGATCCCTGTTTGAGAACGTTTGAGAAACGTTGCTGACTAGAGCATATACTGAAGCTTAGTCTACTCACACAGTGATTTACCTGATTATAATTATAATTCTGCCGACTTTGCAAAATTAGTATAAATGTAGGTATGTTCAAGAAAAGGTTCAGAGGTGAGTCTTTAGACTTAAAACGCTAAAAATCTGGTTTTAATATCTGTGGTGGGCACATTACAAATAGCTAATTGTGTAACTTACTGACTAACAGTTATTACTTGGTTTTATTGGAACCCTTTCAACAATTTTAAAATGATCATAAACACCCAGTAACTCTTTTAAGATCCTCATATTTTAACGTTCTTCTAAAAGTAACATATACTCTTTAAAACAAGAAACGCAAAATGGATATTTTTTGTTTTAAAGAGAAATATATGTAATAACGTTACAAGCTCAGAGTGTGTGATATTACACATGTTAAGGCTCTGATTGTCAGACTAAAATTTGAATAAAAGTTGTGCACTTTGAGAACTAAGGAAAACATCGGATTCTTCGCCAAAACGCATTCGTGTCCAATACATTTGTTTGAGAGATCTACATGTTCTGCAAGTGCAACATGGGCAAAATCCCTATAAATGTGACGGGTTCTCGGTTTCCATAGCTCAGTGTTAAGCCACTGACACGCAATAGAGTTACGCCAAGACTGACTGAAGCAAACCGCAACAACGCCATTGGTCGTGGAGGCAGGCAAATCTCGATCATATGTTGCCAGAGTTGTAAATATTCACCCAAAATGGATGGAATCGTCACTAAAAACATGGATAAACTTGTGACCTTCCACGAACTGGTAGACCTCGTGTGACCACGCCCGCACAAGATTTAGTGGTGGCAACGTCATGATGTGGGCTGTCATTGCCTACAATGCCAGAACAGACCTTTTTCACATTCGAGGGAATCTCATGGCTCAATGATACGTAGACGAGATTCCTAGGCCCCATGTGCAACTCATCATGGTGAGCATCAACGACGTTTTTCAACATAATAATGTTTTTTTTTCAACATTGTGTAGCTTTGTGCTTAATTCGAAACAACAATATATGAGTTGAATACAACATAAAAAACATTGTTTGTATTTTACTAGATGAATTGTCGGCCTGTTTATCACGTTGTTTTCACTAACCACAGTATATTTCACTATTTTATTCTGCAGTTGTTGACAACACTTGTGACTGTCATTCAACTGGCTTTTTATATACAAATGTATATGATATGTGCAACGACAAATAATTTTTTTTAATTCTTAGAAATTTAACTGGTAATACTATTTTATGTCATTTGTGGAAAAAGTTGTCTCTCTTGTAAGGTAATATTAGTTCATAAAAATAATTAGTTATTAAGACTATTGTATAAACGTAAAATTACAGTTTTCCAGACAATCTGGTTTTAAGTAATTAAAAGTGAAAGAACGAGTTTTTTATCTTTCTGTAAAACAATAAAAAACAATAAAAGTATTGCTTACAAGATCGCAATTCGTACATTCCTTTCTGAAACAAAATACCCAAGATATTTCAAATTTAAATGGAATTTACCCAAATGAGCAATGAACTCCGGGATTGAAAATTCCATCTTTCGAGGGAACTTGGAAAAATATGAAATCATTATAAGAAAACTCAAATTATGAGTGGCTTATATCATCTATCGATAATTCAATAATTTACCAGATAAAAAAGAATTTTAAAAATTAAATATCACTTTTTCTTCATACGTCACAGATCAAGTGTCGTATAGTGTGAAATAATGATGAAAATGTTGAAATGAAATAAAGTATAGTACTGTGTTAAGGTGCAAAAACAAGAGTTTATTCTGTCGTTTTTTCATATATAAATAAAATATATCTTTTAACAATATGGTAGTGCGTCACTGATCACTGTTGACAGTTGACAGAATAAGAATATTCATCATTCTTTAGAATTCTCATATGCTTGTACCAAAAGCATGTTACAAAGTTCAGGTTGTAGGAACATACTAATCAAATTAAGGCTCTGAAGTAGCTGTCATGGTACCCCATGCAGGGTCATAACTAAAAAAAAGAGAAGCGAGCAAGGGTTTAGCATATGGACCCAGTGTATGATAGAATAAATCAACTTAATAGCAATCAACGAAAAATATTTGATAAAAACAGAGTTAAATACTACATATAGTTTTTATCATGTCACGTACAGGAAGTGTAGACAATTGTCAATAGAGCAGAAATTTCACGAAAGTGTTTTATGTGATGCTGTTTCGACTCCATGGTAAATTGCTGGAAACTTGAAATGTTTCCCAAACACTGCCAATTACACTGTAAATCGTGAGACTGAGATAGATAATTTCGAAAATAGGAAAGAAGAAGACAGAATACTTTAATTTCATGGCATTAGTAATAAGTATCCTCGTTTGTGTAGCGTTTTTGACAGAAGTAAAACTGCCTCTGATCTCAAGCATGAGATAAACGACCATGTACCACATGATAGAAAAGAGTCCAAATTTACAAAAAAGCTAAAAGAAAATGGAATATTTGAAGATTGAACTAAAGCAAAGGGTTTATAACTGCTATACAACCAAACATTGAAAAATGATTAGAGGAGCTTTCTGACCGCCAAATTCGGTAAGAAATCTGTGTTCGGGACACATTTTGGTGAAAACATCTTCTTTTGTTTGGGGTTGATCGTTTATACAATTATAACTGCCCCTTTACATTGGTGGAACTCAAGCTTGCATTTATTAGTTTAGTAGTATATTAGTCAGACCTGATAATAGTCACTACGAAATGCTGCGCCATCTTTCTCTTGCGTCTCCTGCTATTCCTCTGGTTGATTCTAAATAATAAGATATTCGTGAGAAAAGTCCTCAATTTTATAACGCCATCGCTGGTATTCAATGTCCTTACATACGAAAAGTGAAGAACAGGAATATTTGGAAACCCGTTTATTCCCTTTTGTGCAACATTTATATAAGTAAAAGAAATAATTACTGGTTAGGTAAGGTACATTATAAATTACGAAATGTTTTTACCAATATCGAAGGACAAAAGTATTGTCATTTCAACACGACAAAATGAAAAGTTTACCGACTTCCTTTCGAACACGAATACAAAACGAAGTTTAATTGTTCATTAACGAGATAAGATAAGTGTTTTCATCGTGCGTTATGAAAAATAGTGTATTTATAATGTTGGGAGATATTGACATATTTATATCCACAACTGTTGTAGTATAGATAATATTAAATTACAAGCAGAAAATGTTTCTATGACATTTTTATTTTTGGTTTGGATTGTTTCTAATTTAGTACAAAACTGCACGATGCTTATTTGCGCTAGCCAACCCTAATTTTGCAGTGTAAGACTAAAACGAAGGCAGATGTTCATCACCACCCACGGCCAATTTTTTACCAATTTTACCAACGACTAGTAAGTTAGCCTGTCACATTATAACGCTCCCATGGCTGAAAGTGCGAGCATGTTCAGCGCGACGGGGATGCAAACCCGTGACCCTCAGATTACGAGTCGCAGGCCTTAACACGCTTGGCCATCCCGGGCCTACAAAACTAAATACCATTTGGTAAACATTATTGTCTTATTGTTTTATTGAATATTAAACACATTATCCAATGACATAAGAATAAAATATACCCCATGAATTTAATAAGTATTATTTTACATTATGATGGCTTGGCATGGCCTAGCGCATTAAGGCTTGCGCTTCGTAATCTGAATGTCGCTGGTTCGCGCCAAATATGCTCGCCTTCCTAGCCGCGGGGGCGTTATAATGTGACTGTCAATCCCACTATTCATTGGTAAAAGAGTAGTCCAAGAGTTGGCGGTGGGTAATGATGACTAGCTGCCTTTCTTCTTGTCTTACACTGCTAAATTAGGGATGGTTAGCACAGATAGCCCTCGAGCGAAATTAAAAAACAAACAAATTACATTATGATAACTCCCACGAAAGTACAGTGATAATTCGGCCGACTTACCATGCTTAAATCGAGGCTTCGATTCTGTTAATTAGAAAAGCCCAATGTTGTGTTGCTACAAAGAAAAACACACATTGTGATAAGCTTTTTATTAGAGGTTAACCAACAACTAATCGATATTATAGAAAAAAAAACTGAAAATGTTATTTTCTCTCTTAAAAGATACAAAGTTATTTTATATTGTGTGTTTGTTTTTCTTACAGCAAATCCACAAAGGGCTATCTGCTCAGCCCATCGAGGGGAATCGAACCCCTTATTTTAGCGTTGTAAATTCGGAAACATACCGCTGTACTAGCGGGGGGCTGTTTTATATTACTTAAATAATATGTTAATAATTTTATGTACGAAGTGTTTATTTGTTTTATTACAAAAGAAATTGAAGCTTGTTGAATGTTCTAATTACATTAATTACATACAGTTTTCTTTCTCTCTCACTACAAAAAATATAGAACAGGAATAAAGTTATGTTTTTAATATCTCTCTTTCTTGACATTTTGTTTACATAAGAAAAAGTTAGTGCTAGCTAATTCACAAAATAATTCAAATTTCTATTTAATTTTAAAAAATAATAGGTACAAAATGCATCTCACTTACGCAAGGTACAAGTGGTAGTTACAATGGAATATTGGCTAACATACAGTCTAATTAGTATGTAATATTTTCAAGATAGTGTCTTTTGATTTAACTAAGTACTTGAAAAATGAACTTATCTCTTTTGACATCATGATTATTCTGGTTGATTTCAGACTTTGATATGAAAAAAAAAGTTGAACCAAAGCTTAGTTTATAGTATGGGATGTTGTTAGTTTCAAGAGCTGATCACAGGTACAAGATTATCACTTTTGCTTTAGGCTAACTTCACATGATAACTAACTCGTTTAGTTTAAAATTGCATTCACAAATCTTTTGTATTTGGATTTTCCACTCTAATTATTGCTGAAATTTCTATAGTAAAGTATATTTGATTTTTTTATCAGGCCATTTATTCCTATTGTCGAGTGATAAATGAGAAGCCATTGAAGACGCAAAGTAGAATATCATCAGTGAAGTCGATTAACATACTCAGTCGTCGAATGTATTGGCTTAGACATGTTTACTTAACCACTCTTGATGTTTGATGCTGGAGTTGTAAGATGCTACTTCTGGCGTATTTTACTCATATTTTATCTGATGAATAAGAAACAGATCAATTTCACAAGCTGGCAGATTATTATATTTTCGGTCTTTCCAACTCCTGGTGTTGGATTTTAGAATCGTAACAGAAACAAATAACGTAAATGAGAATGAAACTCGGACCTATGAAAAGGAAGAATGTAATATATGTAGATATATATACGGCAAACTCTTTGGTTTAGAAAATTCTGTTGAAGATGCACTGGAGCAATCTGCGTATTACCGGCCCGAACTTAGAACTAATAAAATACAGAAAAAAAACAGATATTCCGCGCCCATAGCTATCACTTGGGTTGTACTTGTTTATCCATAAGTGAGATTTCGGTACATGTTTCTTATAAGGTGATCCGTGACTTAGAGCCCAAGCATGATGTCGACTATGCTTCGACTAGTCTGTAATTAAAAGTAATTATCAAAAAAAGTATATTTACAGTAATTCTTATATTGTTCGATAATGTGTTTAGTATTTGATAAACCTATAAAGCACCTTTCGTACCAATTTTTTTTTTAGTTTCGTAATTCTTGGAATTATTATTGTTCTAAAATAACTAATTGTCATGAACGCGTTCTTTGACTTTGATTTAACTTTAATCATCTTACGACAATTTTGCATAAATATACACACAGATATATATAGAATATATATGTGTGTGTGTTTTTTTTTTAAACAAAAATCCAAAATGATGCACAAATTAAAAGGATCTTGAGGGTACAGGCTAAGATTTTGAAAATAAAATATACAGTAGGTTTTGCAGGTGATTAAGGGAAATAGGACCGACATTGAGGTGGGGATACACCGTCTATCAGTGTCAACCCCCGTTAACCAGTCTCCCATGAATAAATTAATAAATATTAATAATAATTAAATAAACAATTATGAATTAGGAGAGCGAGATATGGGTGCTCAAGCACACCAGTATAAGAAGTGGAATAATAAAAAAAACATTTGATAATATTAGGATACATATATATATTAGAACTTAATATTTATATTATTTGAATAGAAATAATTATAGGATACATTCATCGTATGAGATAATTGGACGTTTTTCTGTTTTTAGCTAAATCTTTATTCAAAAAGAGAATAAATGTCTTTTTCACTTATAAAAAACAAGTTACTCTTGTCAATGAATTTATAATACAAGGTATAAGATCTTTGGGAATTAAGCTTTTCTCACAATAATATTATTTTTTAATATATTTCGAAAGCTAAATTTTGGCAATTTACCTATGAACTGTTTATTGGTTACAGTGCTTCATATATTTCAAATAAATATGAAAATTTGCTCTTAGTTAGAAACGAGTGTCTCTATCATGTTTTTTAAAGACACATTTTAGTTTTAAGTATTCTACTTGTAGGTAAGAAATTTGAATCACAGTCACAAGTATTGCAAACTCTTGCAGAAAATACAAGAAACCAGTAACTTAGAGTTTACACAATATTTCTTGAAAAATAACTTGATTATGAAACTATATTATATTAGAATAGAGATATCTTTGCTACGGATGACAACCAATGACATCACCGATTGAATTTCTAGAAACTGAATACTTTTATTCTTTTTTATAGACACTACATATATGTATAAAGCCAGTTGAATCACAGTCACAAATATTGTAAACAAGTTTAGAAAATACAACGAAAAATTCTGTGGTGAGTAAATATTTCTCGACTTAAAGAATTTATATTTATTTACTGTATTTACCACTTACTTAGTTCAGAGTTAAAAAACATAATCTTTATAAATAAAGTGAATAAACATAAGGTAGGAACTAAAGAGAAGACTATATTGTTAGATTTAGATGCTGGGATCACAAAAAAATTGAGAATTACGTAAACATTATCTATCTTTCTTGAATCTACCATGTGTATTTTATATTATAATCTAATATAGAGATTTGTATCTCAAGACAGCTAATATGGGTATCAAAACTTTAATAAAATTAAGTCGTGAACAACGTTTTGACCTCCTTAGGTGAAAATGCTAAGAAGGTGGAAACGTTCTTATTTTAATACCCATAAATCATTCTTTAGGTACATTTTTACTTCAAGTTATTTTCTCGTCATCTCGAATACAGAGATTCATTTTATCACCGAATGTAGTTTCCTCATATTAATATAATGTATTCAAGATATATTTCTGAAGTCATGGGGTATTTCATTCATATTTTTTGCTTTTCCTGATATATTTATTACACTTTGCAGATTTCATTTACGATGAACCAGTGGGTGATCTTATTAATACTTTTAGTCACAGTAGTTTCGATTACTGCTCTGGAAGAAAACAAAGATGGCTCAACTGAAGGAAGAGGAAAAGGTTACTGTTTGTTGGAAGGACAATTAGTAAGTGTTTTTGTATACTTCTTTGTAGAAGTAAACGTTCTCCTGTTTTGCTGACAAACTGTGGTATATATTTACCCAATAGTTTTTCAGATTGTATACCCAATAAATAATGATAAATGCAGTTTCCTATATAATAACAAAGAATGTCAGTTAACAGAGCCATTGTTTATTACATGTTGCTCGGATTCATAAATCACATTAAGTGTATCACAAAAGAATGCAAGGAACATCTGATTATTTGATTCCAACACTGAATGAACAAAAACTGAAACGTTACTGCTTACTATTATGGAGAAGAACAAGTGAGAAAGATCATTAGACATAAAGACCAATATTCCTGCAGAAGATGAATTACACTCCATCCTTGTAAACGGATAATAGTGTTATCCTCTTTTAAAAAGGACTTCGTTGTTAGAAGAGCGCGACTCGTAATTTGTAGTTCGTTTCTGTGAATATGTGATACTGAACATGCTCATTGTTTCAGCCTTATAAAAGTTATAATATGATATTCCAACCTACAATCTATTGGTTAAGGATTAGCCAAAACGGTGAAAGTGAGTGGTGTTGACTAAGAGTCTTGATACCTTTACAAGAAGGCCTGCTAGAGCTGGTGACTGGAGCTATGTAAAATTCAACCCAATTAAATATTTAGTCCAATCAATATTATTTTAAATTTATATAACAAGAACTGGGTTTTCTTTATTGTTCCAGATAGACTTAGAAAAAAAATTATTTAGATTTATAATCCCATCACAGATGAACAGACGACTGATTAATACAGTTCTAAATACAGTAGGGATGGAAATTATTGTCACAGAAGGTTTTGACTATTGCTGTGAACATACAGTATGAAGTAGCTTGTGTCTAAAAGTATGCATGTTTGAAGTAACTAAATTTTGTTTGTATTCACATTATTTGATCATTTTTATGTTTTTAGTGTCGCTGAGACAAAGATTTAGTCAAATACATTACTATCTTTATTTTCAATTAGTTTGAAATTCATTTTAATTCTTTCAATTATGCCTACCGAATAATGACATGAATGCACGCGTTTGTGTAAAAATAAAAAATAATATGATGTCATATGTATCTCAAGTACCTTTCCTTGTGTAATGTACACTGCAGCTGTTATTTGTTTTTTATTTACAGTAGATATGGTCGTTTTTTTAGAAACCAATGGCGAATATACAAAAATTATGAAGTTAACAATGTGATTGTTATACTATTTATTTCTACATTTATGTTTAAATATGAAGTAATATTTTATTTAATTCATTATTCTTTTATTTCAATGAAATAAATTCTCATAGCTTGTGAATTTTTCTAGTGTCGCTGCTGTCCTGGTTTGAAATGTGTCAATGGAAGATGTCGATTTTTCGTCGGATGATGTAAAAAGAATAACTTTCTGATAGAACAAGTAGAACATACAGATATTTGAGGAAAGAAGTAACGAAAATATTCACTACGCTCGTCGTGTGTATCGCATTTTTTGTATATGTTTTGAAATATGTTTTATCTGAATTTCAAATATCTTTCTTCAAGAAATAAAAATAAACATTTTAGAAAAAAATAAATAGCTGCGTCTAACGTTTTATCAATGTAATCTCGGAGATTTTCAGAAACACAAACTTAATTATCATTCCGCATTCAGAAAAAAACATAATAATATAAATATATGATGTGATAGAAAAATATTATTTTGGTTGTGATAGTTCTTAACGTGCTATTAAATTCTCCATCGTCGTTAGGGTCAAATTTATAATTTCTCTTTAATAACAACGGAAAACAGTCTTGAAATTGGTAAAATGTATATCTTATATATTACCAATTCATTATTTCTAAAAGATCTGTCCTTGATGGTGATATAATAGATTTAGTAAACGATGTACTGGGTAAAGAAAATATTTTTTCTTACTGGAAAATATTGCAGATTAGTGATCAGATATGAATATTGCAATAACTTGTCAGATATGTTTTGAATTGTAGTATACAAAGATCAAACAACATCTCATAAACAAAGATCAAAAAGTTTTGTATAAGTGTTTGTTTTTTTAATTTTGCACAAAGATACTCGAGGGCTATCTGTGTTAGCCGTCCCTAATTTAGCAGTGTAAGACTAGAGGAAAGGTAGCTAGTCATTACCACCCACCGCCAACTCTTGGGCAAATTTTTAAACAAAGAATAGTGGGATTGACCATCACATTATAACGCCCCCACAGTTGAAAGGGCGAACATGTTTAGCGCGACGGAGTATCTGAGTGAGTTCATTTTTAGAATAACAATATTGTACTATTTATGCTTTTAATATCTCCATGGATTGTTGTCTACCATTTAAACTTAATTGACTTGACGTTGTGAGTCAAGTAAGAATGAATATAATCGATTAAAGACAGAACCGGGAAAAGTACGCTGTTTTCTCAATGAGGAAATAATAAAATTTATGCTGTTTTTATGAAAGTAAATGTTTCATTCAACATTTTCTAGTTTTGCCTATTTCTGATAATTTATTTTATTTTGCTTCGATATATTTCTAAGATTGTATATATTAGAGAAGCTAGAAGACAATCATGGGACAATCAGAATATCTAGTATTGTTTCTTCAAGAAATAACCACACTATTTTTTATGATTCCTCGCTAGGATTTGAATAACCATTTGAATGTTTCACTCTTACAGTAATCTGTGGCCCCCCAGTGGCTCAGCGGTATGTCTGCGGACTTACACGCTAAAATCCGGGTTTCGATACCTGTGGTGGGCAGAGCACAGATAGCCCATTGTGTAGCTTTGTGCTTAATTCAAAACAACAACAACAGAAATCTGTTATTATTGACACTGGGAAACAACACAAGTATGAAGCTGTTGTCTGTTGCTTCTGGTTTATCTGAAGTGACTGTTAAGATTGAATTGAAAGAAGAACTGAAACATAAATGAAAGTCATTATTGTCAGAAACATCTTTAGAAAGCCACCCTAACATCAGACAATAAGAAGCGCGATTCTCTCAATCAATAGTTTCAAAATCAAACATTCTGGATCAATGTTATGTGAAGCATTATTCAATGTTAAGGATTAGCAGATAATTTATTTGTATAAAAGAAAATACGGTGAAATATATAACTTTTTATTCCAAATTATTTGGATTGCCGTACTTAATCTATAGCATAGAAGCTCCGTGTATAAATGTATGTATGTTTTCGATAATAAATTTCTGACTGTATTCCCAACTTTTTATCACTGCAAAGTTTCAAGACCCTTGAAGATGCTATAAAGGTTTAGTAAAACACCTTTTCTTTAGTTTTTTTTAAGTGTTTAACAGTAACTTTAATTATTTACTTTATGACTTTCGAATATTGATGATGCGGACGCACGACGTTGCACGAACCTGTTAAAAGTAAATAATAACAGAAACACGTGTCTCGAATGCTTTTTCTATTGTATTGTACGTAACAAATGTAATTTGGCTGTTTGATTTGCAGTAGGTACGATATTTATATTTCTTGATGAAAGAACATAAAAACAAACGTAACAGAACATTAAGGGTATTAGATTATTGTTTTCCTTCGCATCTGCATAAGTACAAAATAATGTTTTACTCACTTAGTTCATCTTTCTTCAGTTGTAATGTAAAATAATTTCAAAGTTTGTACACTTTTTTAGTGTTATCGTTGTTCTGATCTCGGTTTTGAGCATGTCAGTTGTTCGTTGGATAACATCACAAGAATAACATTATTTCAATTTCAAGTAAGGCCTGGCATGGCCGAGCGCGTAAGGCGTGCGACTCGTAATCCGAGGGTCGTGGGGTTCTCGCCCGAGTCGTGCTAAAACATACTCGCTCTCCCAGCTGTGGGGGCGTATAATGTGACGGCCAATCCCACTATTCGTTGGTAAAAGAGTAGCCCAAGAGTTGGCGGTGGGTGGTGATGAACTAGCTGCCTTCCCTCTAGTCTTACACTGCTAAATTAGGGACGGCTAGCATAGATAGCCCTCGAGTAGCTTTGTGCAAAATTCCAAAACAAACAAACAATCAATTTTAAGTAAAATAAAAAGTCAAACAGATCCTGAATAAATAAAAATATTGTTTTCGTTGGGGTGCAGTACTCAGTCTTGACAATCGTTTATTGTTGTTAATGTATTTTATCAATATTTGAAATGTCTCCCAACATCGAAATGTATTTCAACTATGCGTTTGTCAAAGTAATACCAGGGTGTTTCAGAAGTACAGACAAGTGTAACACATCGACAATGAGGTCAGAAAGAAGGATTTATAGCAGTACATGAACGTCTATGTTTTATACTATTCACCCATGTTGTTATATAGACTTTTATTTCAAGTTGTTACACACTACAGAAACTGGCAATGAAATATCTTAAAACTTTAATGGTACAATACACTCATTTAAAATCACTTTTTCTAATAATTTTCTCTGAAGCATATATCTACCAATTTAAGTGTATATTGAAAAAGAACAAAATAACATAACCAAGTACGTTCAAACAACTTTCATTTGTATTTAAACTTTGTTATTAAAGCTAAATTTGATTTAAAAAAAGAATAAAGCAGAGCCAATGAAGTATAACGTTGAAATATAAACACAGTACAAGGAATATTTGTTAGAAGTACTTTGACAGCTTTCAAACTGATTTACATGATTTACATTTTATAGTCCCTCTGACAACCGATGACTCAATGGAAAGTCCGAATGTTTACAAACGCAAGATATGATTTGCACATCTTACAAACAACCCAATATGTAGCTTGGTACTTCATAATAAATAAATTATCACAGGTACAGGTTCTCGCATAAATCAGTCTTTGTATCTTATACATAAGAAAAAATCAAGAAACTGAAGGAACAATGTAATGAATCGTCAGCCAATTCGGTTATTAAAAAGTAATGATTGTCTTTTATAATGCGTTGCAACCCGAGATGTAAAATTTCTTAGAGTTTAGTGATAAACTACATTGAAATAATTGACATGTGTGAAAACTATCCGATTGTGTTAAGAAAGAAAGAGAAAGATTATGATAAGTTAAGAAAACGAAAAAGTGTACGAAACTTTATAGGTTGACTGGATATTCGTGACCACTTTAAAAGTAGTGGAAAAATTTCCAACAGAATCATCTTCTAAAAAACCTGTAGTTCAAACAACAGTTTTATTGGCACACACATAAAGACGTTTGTTTATATTGACTTTATTGTTGTCCAACAGCCTTCATATCACTGTATCATTTTATGATTATGTTTTAGTTTTTCTAAAAGTAGGGCCCCCCACTGGCTCAGCGGTATGTCTGCGGACTTACACGCTAAAATCCGGGTTTCGATACCCGTGGTGGGCAGAGCACAGATAGCCCATTGTTTAGCTTTGTGGTTAATTCAAAACAACAACAACTAAAAGTAGGTATGAAAGTAGTGGGAATGGTGTCACACGCTACGATGGTCCAACCGCCATCTTCCGAAGAAAAAGAGAAAGATTATAATGTTTCCAAATAATATGACATCATAGACGTTAACTCTGATGTTACGTATTTTTTGATGTTTTAAGTTCTTTGTAGATTAAACGCAACAGAAAAACACAGATAACAGCTTGTATAATTTATTACACTAAACTACTAACAAATATAACAGATATAACATAAATTATATGATAACAGTGACAGATATTAAGTTACAACATTCGAAATTAATTACAAAACAAAATAATATTAGTTTCAAACTTCAAAATAAATCACAACACAAAACGGTACTGGCTTGCATCTAATGTAATGATCTAAAATTACAGTCTCAAATTCCAGTCTAGGGTGTGAATTTGGTCCCACGAAGAGATTCCGAAACAGTTCACAGTTCAATGAAATCGCCGTCTCTCAGCTCAAGCAGTAATTCAGATGTATCGTAGAGATTGACGAAATAAAATCACAACTTCCGTAGATCTAACTTCAATCACAAATCCAAGTTGAATATTCACAGCAAACACTTAATCTTTCTCAAATAACTAACTCTCTTCTTTTGAAATGAAACTGGTGTCTGAATCTCACTCTTTGTCTTCGAATAAAACTAATGACTGAATCTCTCTCCCTCGAATAAAACTGATGACTGATCACTGAATCTATCTCTCGTCACCGTCTTTTATAACGATAGGCCTATTTCTCGAACAATCTCGCAATTTCCATACAACTCCAGAGCTATCCACGCATATCCGTTCTTGCATGAGACTACACATCTAGACAGGAAGTCACCAGCACTCATTTACAAACATGTGATTGGTCTACTTAATTCGAGAAAGTTCTAAAATGTTACCCGAAATGAATAACAAAATATTATTTTAAACTTCTAAACAATAATATCGATATGGAAAAATGAATAATACAAATGAAAATTCAAACACAATACGACATGTTGTCGTTTACAAAATATTTACACATATACATAACACTGAGTACGTTTATTCCACATTTTGTTAGATCTCTTATACTGTCAGCAGCAAAGGAGTTGACAGAAGCCAACAAACAGATACAACTTAGTTTTATATATTAAATGTTTTTTTTTTTACAATCGGGATTTCTAACACCAACCCTCAAATTGGAATCATGTTAGGCAGGATTAAAGTAAATTACTCTGTGAGAAATTGAGCATGACCAATCGAAGTGTTTGACTTCCTTAGTCGAAAATTTTTATTATATAACAATTGGTCAAGAGATTAAAGTTTGTACTTTAAAGAAACAAAATTTACAACAAAATCTTAAAGGTATTTCATTAGACTCTTCACCGCGACAAAACAAAGAACATAAACTAAAGACATTTCGTTGACCAATATATTCAGTTTTATAAAAGCCGCTATTCGATTTCAAAATGGTATTCATAATACTTTTATGTGTTTCTGAATTGTGTGAAAAACAACAACTTATTCTGATGTTATCAATGAAGCTATTTTAATCAGAAAGAGCACATACTTTTAACTTATAAATACCGAATACAAAACAAAGGGATGTATGTTTACAATATCATTATTTATCTTCTTATTTTAGGAGCTCAAAAAATATTATGAATTATTTGCATTTAGCAGGAGATATTTGTGTTGATCTTGGATATCATTGTATCCATCTTCTACATCTTCCTCCTCGACAGTAAAGACCAAAAAAAGCATCGACACTAAGAATATGTATAAATGTTAGTACATATCCGCTTTTAAATTAAAGAAACTTTAAACATAGCACAACATTGTACTTCGTAAGGAAGTAGAGACTAAGCGACCAATACAAAACAAACTAAAGTAATTTTCCCGCTCAAATACTTTTATTCTATTCTGTTTTATAGGAAATAAACACTGATGAACAGATAAAGCTTTTTAATAGAGAGAAATAGAAAACAATGTTTAAAAAGTTTTCTGTCTCACAAAAACATATTATCTTACTAGTTGTTCGAAGCCTAGACAGCAATCTCGTTCAGCATCCTCTTCTTCAACCACATCTTTGTCGGGTTCCTGAGCAAAAATTAAGACAAAAGTTGTGGCTAACAGTAATGCCACGATGATCTACTTGGACATTATAAAATTAAAAGGCTGCAAATATAAAATATATAAAGTATATTATTTGATTAACACAAATTAGTCCAAAATTATTCCAGTGAAATCTATATAATATTTTCTATTTTATTGAATAATGTGTTTCTAGAGTTTGAGAAAGTAATTACATACTCTATATACCCAATATATTTCAGTCTCATAGCTTTTCGTATTCACATAGCCTTAAAAATTACAAAGGTCATAAATAAATTTGTGATTTTGTTTTATTCTTAACTATTGAGAAACAGTCCTGGGCACTAATAATGTTTTCTAAAAGAATAAATTGTAAGTAGAAATTTTTTTTTTTTCAAAGTACATATGTAGTGAGAGATATTTCAGTAACCAAAATACCTAATCTTGTGCTGTAATGGAAGATGTGGCTTCGAGTGATAGACCTTTAGTATGTATATATATATACTTTTGGATAGTATAATTTCCTGTATTGCACGTTAGACATTGCAATCTTTTCCATAGGATTGACAAATCTCGAAATCTATAAAACTTTTTGTACTTAACCTGTAATTATTTTTCTTTCTTAAAAAAAAGTTGATGAAAAGAAAATAAGGTATTACCAAACGCTTTTGTTTTTGTTTCTGGGTGCGCAATGACAAAAGCATTATACGTTTTGTTTGATATTGAGGTAAATACTAAATAGGAAATAAATGTTAGCTTCGCGAAACAGGTTTCTCTCTTATATAATTTTCACCAATTATTATAGTGAACAATGGTGCTGTAAATATTGACTTAATGAATAAAATTTCAATTTTAAACATCCAAAAATATATTATATGAAATAAAAAAATTAACAATTTTTATTTTATGAAAATTTTATTTAAAATATTTTAATGTTTCACTCTTGTAGAAATCCATGGGTTGAATGAAAAGTAGCCAATCACCAATGAGCTTGAATATTTTCCAGCACTCCCATAACAACTTGTATAACCGTTTCCAAATCAATGGCATTACTTAAGGCACCTGCCCAGTAGAGGTCATTTTTGATAACACAATTATGAAACTCGTCTCTCGGTGGGTGATCAGTAAGTTCAAAGACTTACAACGCTAAATCGAGGGCTCGATTCCAGAGGTAGACAGACCGTAAATAACCCATTACGTTGGTTTTCTCTCAAACGAACGAAGAAGAATGAAACTGCTAATCATTAATACTTGCTTAATTCACTCTGTCCAGAGGTGGAACTGAAAAGAGTTGAAACGTATTTGAGTCTACGTACATTTAGTGTAGAAATTTTCGGACACAGTTTTACAAAGCCGTCTATAGGTCTAATGAGAAGTACCACTTTCATAGCAAAGTATCAAACAGTGTTTTCAATATTAGTGTCACAATTGCATTCGACGGACTAGCTACATGTGAATTAGTATTGTACATGTATATGAGTCCCACTTTTTTCAGTCAGACAACGGTCTTTTATTATATGATCTGTAACCAGATCCAACCGCTTCACGTATAGGAATGTCATAAACATTAGGATGAATGTTGAGTAATTGAAGTAATAAACATAAGCAGAATATCTTAACTACATACTTTTACCTTTTATGCTGATGTAATTGTTCTTGGCTCAATTTGAAAAAGAAGGGTAATGACTTATGTTTATTCCCGTCAAATATGTAGGACAATCATATCTCTTGAAGAACTTCCACACTATTAAGAGTGGTCGAACCAGGTTGTTTTGGTGGTTATGTTGCCTGCACCTATTTATACAGGATAATTTATAAATTGTTTGCTTTTAATTTCGCGCAAAACTAATCAAGGTCTATCTGCGCTAGCCGTCCCTAATTTTGCCATGTAAGACTAGAGGTAAGGAAGCTAGTCGTTACCACCCACCGAAAAACTCTTGAGCTCACTGTTTGCTTTCCTGCTAATCTTACACCCCACACTGCTTTAAGTGCAAAATGTTTCACGTAGTTTGCTTCACATTAACCGAAATCTAACGTTTCTTAAAATTTGACGAAACATTGTAGCATTGTTGATGTTCTAGATTCCTTCGATTACATTTATAAAGATATCACAAGAATGAAATGAAATTCTTCAGATAAAACGAATAAGTCATGTAGAATTTTAAGAAAAAAGAATGGAAATATATATTTCACTTCAGGCCTGCAGACACACTGCTTGTAACTTTTTGAAAAATCATTTATCTCTGTTTCGATCTACAGCTATAATTCATATTTAAGGCTCTACATTTTCTGTTTCTTTAATACATTCGTCATGTGTGCTGTCCGCATATATATATATATTTATATTATATAAATGGAAGAATTCCAGTTATCACAAATTTTCTCGGCAATTTTTAGCGGTTTTATTTATCCTGAATGGACTGGCTATATACATCAATATTACTTTCAGGAAATATAGAAAGAAATATTTTCTCTTCCAATTTTATAATTTGTTTTATTAATATATAAAATAAATACTTTTATTCTGTTCTGTTTAATAAGAAATTAACATCTTTGTGCAGCTATGTGCATGATGGGATGGAATATCATTTTATAACGCTCACAAGGCTGAGTAGATGAACATGTTCTACTAACCACCAAATCATGCTCGACCCTCTTCAATAAGAAATAATATTATTATCTGTCTGCAAGGTTGACGATAGTTTCAACATTAGTTTTGCTAAAATTTTAAAATATTACTTTTCCAGTTACTCTTCACGCTTCCAGATAACGCATTAGATTTAATAATGTTTCTCAATTCTCGACTTGTGGACCAGAGCAGTCTCGTCATAACGACATTTGTAGACGTGTGAAATTTGAAAATAAACAACAAACAAAAACAACTGAAAGAACATTCACATATAGATCGTAATAATTTTCAGTTTTACTTGCATTTTAACAGTTCTTGAAAGTTTATGGAAGTGTCTAACCGATCCCTGTTTGAGAACGTTTGAGAAACGCTGCTGACTAGAGCATATACTGAAGCTTAGTCTACTCACACAGTGATTTACCTGAAGCTGTTCTTACATTGTAATTCTGTCAACTTTGCAAAATTAGTATAAATATAGGTATGTTCAAGAAAAGGTTCAGAGGTGAGTCTTTAGAGTTAAAACGCTAAAAATCTGTTTTTCATATCTGTGGTGGGCACATTACAAATAGCCAATTGTGCAACTAATTAGCCAACAGTTATTAATTGATTTTATTGGAAACCTTTCAACTACTTTAAAATTATCATCAACACCCAATAAATCTTTAAAGATTCTCATACTTTAATGTTTTTTTCGAAACGTTACATAATTTGTATTTTGTTAATACAACTGAAGAGGTTCCCTTATGTTTATATTTTGAACGCAGTATATTACTAAATTTAAGAATTTTTTTCACATTTGTTGAATAAAATATAAAAGAATGTTTATATTTTAATAGACGAACTCACGGCCTGTTTATTACGTTGTTCATACAGTTGTTACAGTTTTGAAACATAAAACATAAATGTTTAAGTTACACAAGATCATGTGACGTGTAATATTCTTTCTATTGTTCAGTACAAAGTTACACATTGGGGTATCTGAAATCTATCCATGTTAAATATCTACACTCAATTTTTAGTGTCATAAATTTTCAGACTTATCTCTTAGTCATCAGAAGAGGGTGAGCATGTAAGGTGTAAAATATTTTTATAAAGTTACGGTTATAATTCCAATATTGTCAAAGTATTTGTTAGAAATATTTCCTGCACTATAGTCTAACAATGTTTTATAACTTTATTTATTATTATTTGTTTTTTCTTGTGAATATGCTGCTTTCAATTTCTTTTAGAGACCAAATTTAGCTTCTTTAAACAAACTTATAAGTTTATTTGAATCCCAGTTGTATGTACTAATCATTCTATTTATTCTGTTGTTTTTCAGTAAGAGCTCAAGGCGAAAGAAGGGAAAATAGTGATTTTATAATTTTGGAACTGCTCAAGGTTTCAAGATGTTTTATTGCCAATATTTGTAATGATATAACAGCTTGAAATAACACAATCTGTAAAGCAATATATGTGAATAGTATTATAAAGCATTTCATATTTAAAGATATGTTAAAATCCTTGTTTCTGATCTCTTTGTACGATATGAATAACCTATCTATTGTTCTCAAACACTCCGGTATTGCATTGAAATAAAAATAAATGCAAAATTTTGTTGCTTCTTTTTTATTTTTTATTATTTCATGTAGAAATATGTATAAAATTCAGATAGTTGAGAGATTAAAAAAAATTATGAAAAGTGATAAATGCAGGCCAAAGTAATGAATATTTCCATCCTTTATTATTTCGGGATCTATCTACTTTTGTCGTTCCATTTGAAGAATTACCTGTCATTCTCTCGACATTATCCAACAAATTCTGTACATCTTCCATTGATACATATTAAACCAGGACAACATTGACACTAGAAAAATTAATAAGATGTCGGAGTTTATCACATTAAAATAAAAGAATAATGAATTGAATAAAATATTATTTTACATCTAAACACCAATCACGGACAACAATATTCTAATAACAATAGTGTTCGTTTGATTAATTTCGTTTTTATGTCATTATATTCTTGAAATATAATTATTTTACATTCTTTATATCAAATAACCAAATAACAATTGTAATGTAAGATACACTAGGAGAGGTACTTGGAACACGTCTGATTTGTTTTCATCATTACCTTTTGCATCTACGTCATTCGCCGATTATCATAAGTTTAAGAATTGAAATGACTGTCAAAGTTGTTGAAATTAAACTATATAATATCCTTGAATAAGCTTTAATGATATTTCCACTAAATATGAAAACATCATAATGATCAAAGGTTGGAAATAAAAATAAAAGTTTAATACTTCAGATTTCCACTGGTTTTTGACACAATCCACTTTATATTACATGTTAAGAGCAATGATCAAGATCTTTTGTAAAGAATAATTTCCATTTCCTATGTGCTGAGATTTACAGTAATCAGTTGTTTCTTGATGCGTTATGTGATTAGAAATGTAAACGAATTTTTTCACCTCAGTCTCTCTGGGAGATAAAGAATAACCTAGTTCTTGCGTTGTTTGTTTAAAATAAGACTATTGACAGTTATATAATTATTCTCAGTTACTTGTTATTACGGTGGCACAGTCAGGGACTTATTCTGCTAGAAACTGGCTTTCAATACTCGTGGTGGGCGAATCACAAATAGCCCTTTGTGTAGCTTTTTGCATAATGGGATGGATGGAATGTGAGATTATAACACTCACAAGGCTGAGAAGATGAACATGTTCTCCTGACCACCAGTTTATCCAAGGCCCTCTTCAAAAGGGAATAATACTATTATCTGTCTTCAAGAAGAAAGTGATTCATCTACTCCAAAATTATTGTCGCGTCCAACGGATGTGAAATTATAATTATCATAAGAAGCTTTAAGTTGCTGGTGGATGGTTAGGTTGCTGGTGGATGGCTGAGCTCATTGAGATTAGCAGCAACTGTGTTTAATTTTTTTTTTCATCAAGTATCAGAATAGAATTAACAGATAAAACTTTCACTGTACATTAACTGTGCTTTACGAGCCCCAGCAAGGCACGTTGCACAATAATTTGAGTAACTGACGTTCTTAGTCAGTTATGATGTTGGAAACTATGATCACCCTTATTTATTGTGTACATTGTCTGAGATACCAGCGAATAAATAAATGAACCAGTCTTTGAGAAGTAAATAAAAAAAGATGTCTACATAAAAGTAATAATTTCACAAAAGTGTACAAAAAGATTCACTATCTGCCATTCCCGCAAACAATAACCTTTTCCTGTTGATCCACCACCTGTATCATCTTCCTGAGCAGTAATAGAAACTACCGTTACTAAAGGTATCGCTAAGATCACCCACTTGTTTATCATGAACAACCAAGAAAACTGAAAAGTGAGATAAAATATGTCAGTAAAATCAAAACAGAGTAATAAAAGATTTCAAGATTTTTTAAAACAAATATTTAATTCTATTAATACGAGTAAACGTGTGTTCAGTGATAGAAGCTTCAAATATAAAATATATTTATCTAATTGATAGTTTTTGAAACGTAAGAAGATATATATATATAATTATAAAATATGTTCTGATCCGATCAGTAAATATACGTTTCAACTATATGTTTGCTGTTCTCAATTGCAGTTTTTGTTATGTTATTTAACATTAAAAACTCTGATAATATATTCAGTTTTTAAGAAAAAAATCTTATAATACAATTTTCACTTACCACGGAATATTTCGCTGTTTTCTTCCGCAGTTGTTGACAACACTTGTGATTGTCATTCAACTGGCTTTATATATACATATATATATATATATATATACGATATGTGCAACAACAAATAAAATTTTTAACTTCTAGAAATTTAACTGGTAATACTATTATATGTAGAAAAAGGTGTCCCCTTATAAGGTAATATTAGTATATAAAAACAATCAATTTTTTGAGACGTATTGCATAAACGTAAAATTACAGTTTTCCAAATAATCTGGTTTTAAGTAATTAAAAGTAAAAGAACGAGTTTCTGATTTACATGTAGAACAATGAAAACCAAAGCTTTCTTACAATATCACAATTCATACATTTGTTTGTGAAACAAAATATCACAATTCATACATTTGTTTCTGAACAAAATACCCATGTGGTTTCAAATATTGAATGGAATTTACCTAAATAAACAGTGAACTCCTGTACTGGAAATTCTATCCTTACAAAGAACTAGAAGAATATGAGATTGTTATCAAAATAACTTAAATAATAAATGATTTAAATCATGTACTGTTTATTCATTTAAAAGAAAAAAAGTTTAAAAGTTGCAAAATGAATTGCACAATAGTATGAAATGACGACGGAAGTGTTGAAATGAACTAAAATACGTGTAAGTGATCTAGACATGAGCTAGATATGATCTTGTAGATTTCTTGGCAAGCAGAATATTAAGAGATCCAATATTCAAATTGTGATTAACGCTGAAGTCATTAATTTTTTAGCTGTGGGAGCGTTATGATTGTTACTTTTGTCATGTATACCGGAATATTTAAATGTTTGTTATGTGCACTTGGTTATATCAATGAATTTAAATATTTTTATCTTTTCAGTTAAGGTTTAAACTAAAAATATTGTATGTGTTAAATAATGATACATTATATCTTTTTTCGTTACATTAAATCATAATGTATGTACATATAAATATATGCTTTCAAGTAATCAATTGTTCTTGTTTTTATTTTGTTACTTACCTTGGAACGTTTTGTTTGTTTGTTTTTTCATTTTTCTGACATGCTTAAGAATTAGATCAACGTAACAATACTGTTGGTGACATCATGTTTGAACATGATAGTCTCTTGTTTGTAGTTAAGCAGAACGCTACGCAACAGAATAGTTTTCTGTGCCAGTTCCGGGAGTCATAGCTTTCGGATTTACTTCTGTACCATTGGTTTATATGATCTCGTATTAGCATGTTATTTCGCGTAAAAAGACATTAAACTTGTCCGATAAGTGGAATACTTAACTAAAACAGAATAATTTACGTTTTACATTTAGCCATAATACTTATTTTTATTATTTTTATTTATCTTTGTTTTGCAGAATACAATTAAATTATACCTTTGATATAAAATTTAACAAAACATTCAAGACATGTCCTAAAAAAGAAAGTTTTTAAGTTAAGTGAAACAGCTTCTATACGATGTATTTCTTTTACGTTTAACGCATTGTATGAAGTATGTCAGTAAAGCTATGTTTAATTTTAATCTACATCATATCTATACCTATAATTATACGTATAACCCTTATTTCTTCTTGTTTTCAATGTGAAAAAATTTACTCTATTTCAACATGGTATGTTTGTTTTTGAATTTTGCCCAAAGCTACTCAAGGGCTATCTGCGCTAGTCGTCCCTAATTTAGCAGTGTAAGACTAGAAGGAAGGCAGCTAGTCATCATCACCCACTGCCAACTCTTAGGCTTCTCGTATACCAACGAATAATGAGATTGATCGTGCTGAAAGGGCAAGCATGTCTGGTCTGTCGGGGATTCAGACCCGAGACCCTCGGATTAAGAGTCGAGGGCCTTAACCACCTGGTCATGTCGGGTCGACCACTAAAGGAATTCAACCGATATCAATCAAGAGCCAGTGGATTTGATCGACTTATTCTTGCATTTAGAATATGGTTTCTTTGTAATTAATATCTACTTATGGGTAAAAAAGCTGTTCATTTTTAAAAACATTTTTCTGAAATATATAAAAGCACTAGTATAGTATAGTGTGGTATAGCGAATAAAGACAGGATCCTTTTTTTAAATAACACCAAACTTCTTTATTAAAGGAAAGTGTTTAGCACAATTTAAAAAAAAGAAAGGATGTATTTGTAGCAATGTTGTGCACAGTTTACATGTACCGTAAATCCTCGTGTATAAGCCGCACCTGTGAACCTAAAATTGTGTTCAAAAGTTTGGGGTGCGGCTTATACACGCAGTCTAAAAATTATATCTGTAAACTTCTCACTACATCCGGGGTTAAGGTACCTTTTAGAATGTGCAAATGCTAAAAATAATTTATTCAACAATAAGATACTAGGAAATATTCGTACTTGTACTCACGTAATGGGGTCATTAGTCGTGGTCACGGTTATGCGACATCTCCAACACTTGATTCCATTCGTCCGGTAGAATTGTATCGTCGTACGGATCGAAGTCCTTGGAATCGGAAGGTGGAGTTTCTTCTTCATGCTCCCATAAAACATCATCCTCTGTTCCATCCATTGCATTGCTGATGCAACATTACTTGAAGGATTTTACAATTATTTCTGGCTTCAAATCCTTCCAGGCCTGCAGGATCCATTGACACACAGTGGCTAAAGAAGCAGCTTTGAGATTTCCACCACGAGTAACCTCGTGATCTCCAGATATCATCCACTCGTTCCACTTTGCTCGAAGTCTATCTTTGTAGGGTTTATTTAGTGAAACATCGAGGGGCTGGAGAATTGATGTTAAACCACTAGGTATGACAGCAATGTCCGTATTATTTTGTTGCAAACGTTGCTTGACACGTTCAACAAGATGAGACTTGAACTTGTCCCACACCAAGAGCGACCGTTTCTTCAATAAGGCACCAGGACGTTTAGACCATACGTCATTAATCCACTTTAGACATCCTTCGTCATCCATCCAACCACGCTCTTGTACATGGACAACGATGCCAGTAGGAAACTTTTCTTTTGAAGGAAATGTCTTCCTCTTGAAAATCACCATCGGCTTTAACTTGGTTCCATCGGCTAAACAAGCTAAAACTACGGTGAAGTGTTGCTTCTCATGTCCTGTTGATTTCACGCATATTTCTTTTTCTCCAACTTTGTTGACCGTCTTGTTCCCAACCATATCAAAAAACATTGGAGTTCCATCCATGTTCCCAATATTGCTGAGAGAGTAATTATGAAGCTTGCAATGTTTTATGATGAATTTTTGAAAAGAAATGACTTTATCTTCCAAGTCTTTAGGTAGCTTTTGAGCAATATTCGTTTTTTGACGTAAAACTAAATTATTTCTTGTCATAAATCTGCTCAACCAACCACGAGACGCTTTGAAATTTTGACTTAACTCACGATTTTTCTTGGACCACTTCATAGCCTCAATTTGAATGCTGTTCCTGGTGACGATGAAACCCGTATTCCTTCTTTCTGTTACCCAAGGAACTAAGGAAGTTTCTAGTTCGGGCCATTGACATTGTTTTCCTCTTCTCGCACACTTTGATCGTGGAATCATCTTCAAGCTATCTTGATCTTTCTTCCACTCACGAACTTGCTTTTCGTCGATCCCAAAAACAGCAGCAGCATTTCGGTTGGTAGTTTCCAAAGCCACATTCACAACTTTCAATTTAAACGCGGCATCGTATTTTGCCCTTCTCGATGACATGGGTTACAAAATGCGCTGGCTGATTTGTTACATGCGTACCGTGGTTTGTTGAAGGTGTAACCTTTTCTCCGCAAAGGTAAGAACACTCATTGGTCGATTGCCGCCTTGTCCGACAACACGTGCGTGTGACGACAGACAGGGACGGTTGACTTGGCAAATGACGCACATGACTAGTTTAAATTAAATGTGTTAAATGAATGGAAAAACGTATGTGGGGATGGATAAAATTAGTGTGGCATGGCAGGTGCGGCTTATATACGCTGTATACCTGTAACCCAAAAAACAACCTTCAAAGTTTGGGATGCGGCCTATACATGGTGGCGGCTTATACACGAGGATTCACGGTATTATCTTACGCCTCTTTTATTTGAGCTATACAATATTTCCTAAAGCAATGTTGATAATATATAGAACTATAATCAATATTTTAAAATATAAAGCTCTCATAATATCTGCTTCATGTCATTGTTTCTTTTAGATACAGTTTATTTTGTAACTTACTAAATAGCACAATTGATGTTATATAATACATTACACACCTCGTTTAGTTTTGTAGTAGAAATACACTAAATTTCCAGCCTAGATTTGTATTTTTTATTTATTACAGAACTGCTGTGAATCTCTGCTGTTGTCCCTAATTTTCAGCTACTGGTCAACAATCAGACACCTCACATAATAGCACTAGAATAACCTAAGATATCGACAAACTATTACTAGATTGAACGAAAAATAAATTTCACATTATTCAGAACATTAGACCATTGAAATATCTATGAAAAATGGATTATAACTTTCCATAACCTTTAGTTCCCTAATTTTCAAGTATTAACTGATTTCTTTCCGTCTGTAATCTTGTAACCTTTTCTGTATAACGTCCTTGACTAGTGAACTAAATATAATATTATTTCTCCTTAAAGTTATGGTGATGGAGAGAGAGAAAAACCCCACATAGTGATCGTTTAACAATTTGTTTTGTTCTACAAATGCAACTCGCCATAAATAATACATATCGAAAAACAAAATAATAATAAAAAACATATAATGATGAGACAAAAGGTACCTTTTATGTGCATGGTCTAATGCATAGCTTTGGGAAGGTTTGATAACACAAAATAACAAAAGTTTTGCTTTTTCTTGTTCCTAGACAGAAAGTGTTATTTTTCAATTGCTTATGCTTAAAGTAAATGGAAGGGACCTATTTTTCTTCAAACTTTGCTTTTGTGACCTTAGTTATGAAATTTTTAAATTTACCCATTTTCCAGAACATGCAGGTAGATTCTGTGCTGAGTAACTGCTAGAGGATTTTCTCGAATTTACAAGAATTTCAAGAATGTTGTAGAATTTGCAAGAGTTTTTAAGAAACTTTTAAAATTTTATAGAACTTTTCATGGTAATATATATATATACAGGTGTTCACCACACACCACTTCAGTTTAGTTTCAGCTGCCTAGTTGAACACATAGACCTATTTAATTTTATCATAGATGGAGTCAAGAAGCTGTAAGCATTCTGCCATGCATTGGCCAATTTATAAAGACAAAAGAGCGAAAAAGTACTCTGCAACAGCATCTGCTAAAATGTGTGAAGCCTACAATTTATATTTCGGTATGCTTGTCAGGGATCAAGACAAACCCTGGGCACCTCATTTTGCCTACGAGCACTGCAAAAAAAAATCTAGAAAGTACGACGGACAATTTTTGCCTGCTTGAATAGTAAGATTTTATAAAACATATATTTTAGACCTTTTAAAATTTAAATATCTTTTATTTTTAAATTTTCAATACTATAGAAAAATTATCACATATAATATTTTGCATGAACCACTTACACATTATTTGTGAATGAAATATATTTATTTCAATTTTATTCTGCTGTTTTGCAGGATGGGAAAAAAGAGACCCATGAAGTATGCTATTCCAAGAATATGGCATGAGCCCACTGACAACTCAAGCAATTGCTACTTCTGCATGGTGGACCCTTCTAAACGTCGTTCTGGTAATATTGCATCTGTTATCATGTATTCATGTCTTCCATCATCCATCGCTTTAGTGCCACACTGCCCTGAGTTCTCTGTATCCACTCCGTTAGAGAGAAAGCAGTCATTCTCAGAAAAGAGCATCAAATCAGAAGAGGAGGTAAATGTTGAAGATCGAAATTACAATTTCCGAGGTGCAGCTGGAGAGAGAAACCAATACTACCCCAACCAAAGAGACTTCGATGACTTGATCAGAAATCTTGATCTAACAAAGTCGAATACCGAGCGTTTGACATCTAGGCTCGAGGAGTAGGATTTGTTAGATGAAAGTGTGAAAGTCGCAAGTCAGAGGAAGCGTCACCGACATTTTTCAAGCTTCTTCAGTCGTCAAGATATACTCTATTTCTGCCACAATGTATCCGGTCTTTGCGAGGCAATTGCAATTGTCTGTGACCTAAACGAATGGTGCCTCTTCATTGATAGTTAATCCAGACGCTTCAAAGCTGTGCTGCTTTAAAACGGAAATAAGTACCCACCTAAAAGAGAAATATAACAGCATCAAGATCTAGCTAGAAGCCTTGAAGTATGATGAGTATAGCTGGAAGGTTATCGGAGACTTCAAAATGGTGGCATTCCTGATGGGTCTCTAAGCAGGCTTTTCCAAATTTCCCTTTTACCTTGGCCTTAGGGACAGCAGGGGCAACACAGCGAACTACAACAGGAATTATTAGCCATAACGGACCAAGTTGTCTATGGGGAGCCACTAGTGAACTTCCAGAAGGTATTGTTCACAACATTGCACATAAAATTGGGTCTTATAAAATAATTTGTTACAGCTCTTGATAAGGAGCCTCCAGCCTTCAAGTACCTTCGAGACTTTTTCCTAAGCTGTCTAGGACAAAGGTCAAAGCTGATGTCTTCGTTAGGCCAAAGATAAAGAATATTCTAGTGTGCACGGAATTCCTCAAGAAGCTCAGTAGGAAAGAAAAAAGCTTGGGGCAGCTTCGTCTCATTGGTCGAGGCTTCTTGGGCAATCACAAGGCCGAAAATTATGTGGAACTGGTTGAGGTTCTGGTGAAAAACTTCGGCCAAATTGGCATCAGACTTTCTCTAAAAGTCCATATCCTTGACGCTCAAGGTGATAAATTCAAGGAAACATACTCAGAGGAGCAAGACGAGCGCTTCCATTAAGATATACTGGACTTTGAACGCCCATAACGGAGCGTATAACGGAAACATGATGGGAGACTATATTTGGGGGCTGATACGTAAAAGTTATTTACATTACAGTAACAAATCTTGAAAAGCTACTCACTTTCAAACATTTTTATTAATTTTTGCATAACTTTAGCATAAATACAGGTAAATCTTGACTCACATGTTGTTTTATTGAGACCTTATGTAAACGAAAATCTGCAAATTTGCCCGTTTTTACGTAGAAAAATAGGTTAATTTCTGAACATCATTATCCAGGTTAAAAAAGCAAGGTTTGAAGAGAATAATGGCGATTTTCTGTTACTTTACAACACCAGCAATTAAGAAATAACACATACTATCCATAACAAAATTTGAGTTACATAGTATAATCTGTTTGTTTGGAGTTTAATCACGAAGCTACACAAAGTGCTATCTGTGCTCTGTCAACAACGGGTATTGAAAATAAGTTTATATCGTGCTATGTCTGCAAACATACCCCTGCACTAGTAAGGGGAATGTTTGATAACATTCTTATTATTGAGAAATATTTTTCTCTCATGAATGTACTCTCATCATTTCATTAACTTCTTAAACCTTACGTTTGTTATCTTTACTTCTTTTTTTTACAACTTTTTCTTGTGCTATAAGCTCAATAAATACGAGATGCTCGTAGATGCTGAATACGTTTTATATATAAATCCAACTAAAAGAGAGACTATCACCTAACACAGTATAACTGCTTTTTCACTTAGTCGCTGACGATCCTTTCAAAAATGTCAGAATAACGTTTTATGTTTACCTAGAAACATTATCGGTAGAAAAGGAAAACATGTTTTTTATCTCTTCAAAAATGTCTCTATACTGTTGACTTCTGAGCACAGCTTCATACCTCAAAAGATCAAAGGTAAAATGTTAGCGAGAAATAAATGTCTGATTCAATATCCCATTTCTATGTTCTTACTTATAATAATTTCGATTTATCATTTAATCTGTTCGGTATGCTCGTTGCTAGTGGTATTTTCAGCTACAATCCCAATAATATCTCATAAACGGCTACTTGCTTCAAAGATTTAGGTTATTTCTGAATCATAATACTGAGTTATCGATGTAACATAATCCTCGTAAGAGAAATAATTATATTTTTAACATTCTCATCACTTTTCATAATGAAATCTGCATTATAGAAGATTAGAGTATAACAGAGTTTTTGGCTTAGGCTGACAAAGTTTTGGTGTCTCAATTGAAGTGTTATTCACATTGAAACCAAAGTTGTTATGTATGCAGAATCCTTCTGTGTAGTATGGCGAAAGTGTTTATCCAATCGTAACTGACTTCAAAGCGGGATCTCTGTTGAGCGTAGGTTAATGTAATTCTTTGTTAAAGTATTCTTTAATATACTTGATTTTTTTCAATACGCCATGTTCAAAATTTCATGTTTATCTCATTTTATGATATTGACTATACAAAAATTATGTTCTTTTAACGCTAAGTTTCCGTGTTTTGTCCTTCTCTTATTTTATTCTCTATTCAATTGTTCGAACTGTTTCTTCATTAGACATATTTCCACAGGAACATGATATATTATCGATCATATTTTTTGTTTTTTTGTTTTGTTTATTGCTAATTAGGTATTGAATTGTTTCACATTCATTTTCATGTTTGGGAGTTGTTCATCAAATGTGAAACTTTATTTTGAACTTGCGACGATCTTTTTAGTTTCCAATTTAATTCTGAAAGTTATATTGAAGTAGTCATGCTTTTGTTGGTGTAGCTAAAGAGTCTATGAACTGTTTTACTTTTCTTTGAAGCTAAGTTTAAGTTGTTTAGATGAACACAATTTTTAAATTATTTTTTATATGTGTGTGTTTTCTTATAGCAAAGCCACATCGTGCTATCTGCTGAGTCCACCCAAGGTATTCAAACTCCTGATTTTAGCGTTGTACAGCTGTACTAGCGGGGGACTATTTTTTATAAGAAGAGAAAATTACATGAGATAGGTTTCTATCATAGGACTACATTAACGAATGGAAAATAAACAACACGTAAGTAGCAAATTTGTATTATACCTGAAGAAATTATCATTAAAAAACATAAAACTTCGTTACACTGTTTCTGTAGGTCAGGGTTGTCCATCAAAATTATATCATATTTACGGTGTCTATGATACCATTAAAACAAAATGTATTGTATTTTCGTCTGAACACTAGTAGTTTTTTTTCTCCACTGTGAGATATTTTATTATATTTCTTAATTAATATGACATCAGCATATTCCAAAGTTCATGCAGTATTCCATAATAATTCTATAGTCTAATAAAAGACTGACGTATTACTGTGACACACATTTCTTTACAGCTACAATCGGATTTCAACTGACACCTGTCACTTTACACTATACGCTGAACATAAAGACAAAATAAATGAAGGTTTACAGGAAACTAAGACAGTAATAATAACAATACTTCAAGGAGGTAGCAACAAAAATAGTTATTGTGATAAGTAAATGGAATGTGAAAAATATAATTTAGTTTTTGAGCTCTTTTTTCTATCTCCTATTGCTTTGTATCCAATAGTTTTAAGATAGAAAAAAATTGTATCACGATTGATTTAAAAATAGAAAGTCAATAACTTCAATATCGAAAGCTTGTGTTTTATTCAAAACTTCTAACATAAATTTTACATCCTTATTCGAGGCATGTTTCTATTGAAATATCAGTTTACGAGTGTTAATTGTAGGTAATAAATGTGATGGATGGCGTAAAGTAACTGATAATTAACTTAAAATATGTTCAGCTAAGGAATATATGTATTTGACATTGTCAATATAACATCAACAATAAATTTCAAATATCTTAAATTAGGAAATAAATTTGCTTAGCACTGTCAATATACCACTGAAAAAATAATTATAATATATTCAATTAGAAAATAAAAGTGTTTTACAGATAATATTGATAATTAAACAAACAATATCTTCAGTCTATTCATGAGCGCGGCTAAAGCTTAAACTCGACTATAATTCTATATATGTATGAACAATTCAAGTTATAATGAATGTAAATCTGTACCTTGTAGATTTAGGTTACGTCTTGTAAATATTTCCTTCAGAAGTTAAAAACATGTCATACAGATTAGTTTTAAACTAAGAAATCGTTTATTGTGAAACCTTTTACAAACATCTTTGACACATTTTTGTTTCCAAAAAAAAGTTACAATATACCAGAATCTTTCATCTAAAATTTAAAAATTGGTTTTACCATTGCATGTTCACAAAAAGAACCACGAAATTAAGTTTTTCCCATCAATATCCATTTAGTTATTCAGTCAATACAAGAAGATTGGTAAACTTATTTGAATATAGACAAAATACGCTTAATAATTAAATAGATTTTCAACGCAACCATATTTAAAAATGTATTTATTCTAACCAAATTTGGAACTGTACTTTTGTGCCTTCTTAATCGTTTGAACTTGTATGTTGAATTCGCTGAATGCAGTTTTATTCCTACACGTGAGAATTATAAGCTTGGGCTGTGAAAAGTACATCGATTTTTTATATTTAGTCAATTCCTTAATAATTGAAATTTTATGATGGTGACATGCTAATAATATATATTTCTGGGAATTTGCGCAAATAACTTCTTTTTCTTACATATGTCTAATTACGTCAACATATTTTATTATTTGTTCTATTATTAATGTCATTTTGGATTCCTTCTTGAATCTAATTAATCAATTTTCAAAAACCCAGCTTTATGTTGATTAAATTGTTTCCTGTTTTAGACAGGACCTTCAATGGAGACGAAGTAGCTTTTAGAGGTGTCCTCTGAAAATTTGTTTTGGATGGTGGTCGTAAATAATATATGCGACTAAAAATTATACGGCTGTTTAGAAGCATACAATATGATATTTTAATTTTTCCTTGAAATAAATATTACAAAATTCATCAAATATGGCAACCTGATCAAAGAAAAATTCCTTTCGGTTATTTTATGCAGTTACATCAAATATTAAGTTATTTTTATTTTTGTGATAGTTCCTCGCGGACACAGCACATACAAACAAAATTGAATTTTCAACCAGTTCTACATTTCAGCTTCAGAAAATCTCATTTTTAGATTGTTAGTTCAGACTCTTTGAAGTAGTTTTAATAATACTAATAGTCTTGAGTCAAAATGTTTGCAAATTTTATAACAAATAAGATTATCGTTATTAAGCTTGAATACAAATACACTTAGCACTATTAAACTGAAAACGGCACTTTGTATTATACAAGTAATTTTTATGATGAGACAAACTCTATGAATATCATAAAGGATTTGTTTATGAAACACCTATACAAAGATATGTGATTCAGCATTTTACATATCACAACAAAACCTTACTAAAACAAGTATAATGAGAAAATACATACTCAAATTATTACAAATAACATTTTTAATCTTATATCAGTTCATATTAACATGTGGTACTTAGTTGGGGCTCCTCACACTATAATAACCTTTGCAAGGCAAGGTGGCATGCTGTTAATAAGGTTATTGATGTAACACACGTGATTTAATCCCAATTTGTTTTACAGAAAGATGCTGAAATATATTAACAGCAATTGGTTTAAGGTGATATTTAGCACTTTTCTAGCTCAAGTCTAGCGAACACTAATGATTGAGGTTACAATATGAAGATTTTGCTAACCATGACAAACTTATAATGCCCTCGTGGTGAAGACACTCTCGTAAAATGTGTGCAGTATAGGCAGTAAAGCTGTCATCCTGAAACACGAATTTATTATAAAATATTGTCTCATCATTTAACAGAAGTTTCATCTCCAGGTGTTGTTTGTAGAAAGCTTCATTGACATTTTCCTAGAGAATATGAATAGCCCTCATGTAGTTATCCACGAAATTCAAAAACACAACACTTTAAATGCAACTTATCAGCTTAATAAATATTGTTTGTTTTGGAATTTTGCACAAAGCAACTCGAGGGCTATCTGTGATAGCCGTCCCTAATTTAGCAATGTAAGACTAGAGGGAAGGCAGCTAGTCATCACCACCCACCGCCAACTCTTGGACTACTCTTTTACCAACGAAAAGTGGGATTGACCGTCACATTATAACACCTCACGGCTGGGAGGGCAAGCATGTTTGGCGCGACGCGGGCACGAACCCGAGACCATCGGATTACGAGTCGCGCGCCTTACACGCTTGGTTATGCCGGGCCCAATAAATATTGTTCCACAATTCATTGTATAAATTCCTTTAGAAAAATATAATTCTAAACCAACATTGATGTGTCCATTATTTACCAATAAATATACTAGTACAAGAATTTATAAATTGATCGAAAAGCCTTTTGAAAACTCCAGAGATGGATTGAAAATAACGTTGTAATAAAACATGAGTCATGAAAATCCAGATTCATTATCTGGACACTAGCCACTAATTCATGCTTAGCACATAAAAGGTTAAAAACACCCTGTCTTGAGGAGGCTGAAAAAAAAATTACATAAAAAATGTTTTCCAGCAAACAAAACAAACAAACAAAAAACACACTTAGTCAGAAATCTAAACAGTTTTTTCCCAATCCTTTATCAGTAATATCTTCGTTAAGTTTGTTAATCATAAGCAAAACAACTGTGCTAACAACACCATTAATCTTGTAAAGCTGAAAGGTTAAAAGTTGTAAGCACAAAAGAGCAAAAAATACTTAATGATTTTGAGAAATCGTGAGTACATATTTTATTGCAACGGTTAAATGTGTAATGTGTAAAAGCTATTTCATTCATTCATTCATCACTCGATTCCATCAAAAAACGTAGGATTCTTCAAGACATTTTTAAGTGAGTAGGTTCTTAGCTTACTGCACCGAGCCGTCCCTAATTTAGTAGTTTAAGACTAAAGGAAAGGTAGCTAGTCATCACCACCCACCGTCAACTCTTGGGATACTCTTTTACCAACGAATAGTGGGATTGACCGTCACTTTATAACTTCCCCACGCTTGGAGACATCGAGCATTTTTGGCGTAACGTGGGCTTGAACTCGCGACCCTCGGATTACGAGTTGCACGCCTGAACGCGCTTTAATTATCACGAAATCTTCCTATATCATTAAGTATTTCTACTGCCTTTCTGTTCCTTTGGCAATATATATTTGGTTTCACTTTACATATACATTAGTTTTCAACGATGTTTAAGTAGATCTTTACAGTAGTATTGTTAGTCACAGCTGATTGGTTTTATTGTAAGAAACAAATGAAAAAGTTGCGGGTAAAAGTATAGAAAAGTATTACTGACGAACAGTGTGTCTTTTCTTGGTTTATAAATGAAGGAAAACATTTTGTGTCAGCACTTTTCCTTTCTTTTACTGTAGATAAGGTTTTGGTTCCAGACATAGCCTACTGGTAATGTTCCGGACTGTTATTCCAGTGGTTTCTCATTACTAAAAATTATTTGACTTTAATTCGGTTCAAAGATACAGTAGAGGCTATTTATGCTCTACTCAATACGGGTATCAAAACTCGAATATTAGCGTCTTAAGTCTTCAGAATTAACGCTGAAACGTTGGGATGGCACCAAAATAATCTACACTATCTGTCTATCGGTAAATTATAACAACAATGGTCAAATTCAATTTATCTATCAGTTAAATGTATGCAAAGGATTGGAAGACACTGTTGTTGACTTGCTATATAATCTATTCTTTCACAAATAAATTGTGCTCAAATAACAGTTTTAGACCGTAGGTTCGTGAAAAAAATCTCAAAAACAAAAAACAATTGTTCTGTATTTCACGTATTTTACGCTTTATAAAACAAAGAATAAGATTAGTTTCATGCTAAAATTATGGCAACTCATAATCTAATTACCTTCATTAAATAACAATTCTACTCGACGTTTTTAATTGCTGTGTAGACTCCCAAAAAGACGCGTTAATCAAATTATTGAATTTGGCATTCTATTACTGGTGCATTATTTATTATTATTGTTACGTATTTTTTAATGTTTTAAGCTCTTGTAGATTAAACGCAACAGAAAAACAGATAACAGCTTGTATAATTTATCACACTAAACTATTAACAAATATAACAAATATAACATAAATTATATGATAACAGTGACAGATATTAAGTTACAACATTCGAAATTAATTACAAAACAAAATAAAACTAGTTTCAAACTTCAAGATTTATCACAATACAAAATGGTACTGGCCTGTATCTAATATAATGATCTAAAATGAAAGTCTCAAATTCCAGTCTAGGGTGTGAATTTGGTCCCACGAAGAAATTCCGAAGTTTAAATGAAGAAGTTCAGGAACGGTTCACAGTTCAATAAATTCGCCGACTCCTCAGCACAAGCAGTAATTCAGATGAATCGTAGAGATTGACGAAATAAAATCACAGCTTCCGTAGATCTAACTTTAGTCACAAATCCAAGTTGAATAATCACAGCAAACACTTAATCTTTCACAAATAACTGACTCTCTTCTTTCTCTTCGAATAATAACTGATGTCTGAATCTCTCTTCTGTCTATCGCATCTTCGTCTGTTTATATATTGTAGGCCTAAACACCTCGAAAGACCGCGAAAATTCTACAGGTCTCCAGAGCAATCCGCGCATGTCCGTTCTTGCACGAGACTACACGTCTAGACACGAAGTCACCAGCACCTCATTTACAAACATATGATTGGTCTACTTAATTCAAAAAAATTCTAAATGTTACCCTAAATGAATAACAAAATATTAGTTTAAACTTCGAAACAATAATATCAATATGGAAAAATGAATAATAGAAATGAAAATTTAAACACAACACGACATGTTGTCGCTTACAAAATATTTACACATATACATAACACTCTCCCCTTTAAAAGTAAAAAAAAAAGTTTGAACTTGTGAAAACTTTTTTTGTTTTGTTTATTTGTTTTTTAAACCAACTTAAAAGGGTTAAATCCAGTAGATTCTGAAATAACCTCACGAACTTCAAACAATAACAAGGGTACACCCTCAACCCAGTTCTTTGAGTGTTCGTGGCAGTAATTTGGTGGAAACGATCAAGAACACCTTGTGATTCAGGATGGTATGCACTGGATGATACTTGATGGATGTTTAATTCATGCATGGCTTGTTGAAATAGCTTGGACATAATATTTGTGTCTTGATCTGATTGCACAACTTTTGGAATTCCGAACATGGTAAAGGATTTGACAAGAGCCTTCACAATGTTGGGAGCAGTGATTTTTCTCAAAGGGATAGCCTCAGGGAAACGTGTAGAAGCACACATGATCGTCAAGAGGTATTCATTTCCTGCTTTGCTTTTTGGCATTGGGCCAATACAGTCGATAATGATTCTTGAGAACGGTTCTTCAAAGGCAGGAATAGGCTGCAGTGGTGCTTTTGGAATCCCCTGATTTGGTTTTCCAGTCATTTGGCAAGAATGGCATGTCTTACAAAAGTCAACAACATCTTGGCGCATCTTTGGCCAATAGAAATGTCGTCGGATACGATCTAGGGTCTTTCTTACACGTAAGTGTCCCGACAATACATGGTCATGAGCAAGACTAAGAATATCATTCCGATAGCATTTTGGAATGACGATTTGGTGAATAACATTCCACTCTTCATCAGCAGCAACGTCCGGAGGTCTGTATTTTCTCATTAGCACACCTGACTTCTGGTAGTAACAAATAAGGACAGTTCCTATTTCATTTTCATTAACGGCCAGTTGTAGAAGAGAACGAGTTTCAGGATCATTGTCCTGTTCCTCAATAAGTTTGTTTCGATGAAGAGAGTCGAAAAATGTCTTAGAGTCATCAGTAGAACTTAAAGTTGAGTCAGAAATCTCATCGATGTGAGACATGAACGTATAAGATAAAGAGAAATCCTCTTTAGATTCCTGAGAACGTGTCTGAGAACAATTAACAGCACAGGCGGGAAAAACATCAGGAAACTCTTCAACGAGTTGCTCTGTACTGGGACTAATAACAGGTGCTTCAACAACACGAACCTCTGGTACCACCTTACTACCAGCCAAATCATTCCCCAAAAGCATAGACACACCTTCAACAGGCAATGAAGCTTTAATACCCACAGTCACTGGGCCTGAGACTAAGTCCGAATGTAAATCTAATCTATGAAGAGGAATAGAAACGACGCCACCTTCTACACCAGAAATGAGCACATTGGCCCCAACGGATGACTTTTCAGAAAACGGAAGTACACTTTCCAAAATCAAACTCTGAAAAGCTCCAGTATCCCGCAGGATTTTAATTGGTTGTAGACGTGAATCGCCAACAAAAGAAACAAAACCTTCAGTGATGAAAGGCTTAAATTTGTCCTCAACAAGATTTTCAGGTACATCAAGAATATTGGACTTGGAATCCACAGTGGACTGGAAGGGTCAAAATCATTGGGAACCAATGATGTATCCAAAGAGGGCGAAATGAAACTATGGGATGATGGCTTGTTTTTGACCTTATAGCACTCAGAAATCAGATGGCCAGGTTTCTTAAAATAAGCACATGTTTTGGATGAGAATGACACGTTTTAGGTAGATGACGAGCTTTGAGAATAAGATGGAGTCTTCGTTTGAGAATTAGAAGTTTGCTCTTTTTTGTCTCTGTCAACATTTGCATAATATTTGAATGAGTCATTGGGTTTCTTTGCTGTGTGAGTTGTTTTGCTTTTGTATGAGAAATCTTTGTGAGGCAAAGTATACTCGTCTGCCAAGATAGCAGCAGCATGAATTATGGAAGCTTTTTGCTCATCAATATAAGTTTTTAGCTCTACGGGAATACATCTTTTAAACTCTTCGACTAACATGAGTTCTCTAAGTTTTGTATAATCATCTTTAATTTCTCTGGAATTACACCACCTGTCGAACAGAGTTTCTTTTTCACGAGCAAATTCGACATAAGTTTGGCTGTCAAACTTTTTGTAACCACGAAATTTTTGTCTATATGCCTCTGGCACCAATTCATAAGCATTCAAAACGCATTTTTTTACGTGCTCATAATCATAACTTTGCTCGGCCGTGAGTTTGGAAAATACTTCCTGGGCTTTACCCTTGAGAACACTCTGATGTAATACTGTCCAATATTCGGTAGGCCATTTTAGCCTAAAAACCAATTTTTCAAATTGCTGAAAATATTTATCTACAGCCCTCTCATTGAATGGAGGCACTAAACGAATCTGTTTGGAAGCATCAAAATTATCCAATCGCATTTGGACAACCTTTTCTTCTGTCTGTGCCTTTCTCATAGTGATTTCTTTATCAGCTTTAATGCGTTCTATTTGTATTTCGGCATCAAGAACAAGGCGTTTGTTTTCTTGTTCTGCTTCAATACGTTTATTTTCTTGTTCTGCCTCAATACGTTTTTATTCTGCCTCAAGTCGTTTGCTTTCAATTTCTAAACGAAATTTCATTTCCATTTCCATTTTTTTTAATTCGAAATCTGGGTCGAAATGAGCGACAGGCAATTGTTGTGCAACTTTTTGAGGTAAAACTTTTTGGCTGACCAAATGTTCAACAATAATTTGTTTAATATCTGATTTCTTCATTGATTGCTTCACTTCTAAATTAAAATGTTTACCAACATCAAGCAATTCAGACTTTTTTAATTCACTTATTAATTCGAAAGAGGGATTCTGATTAAATTCGTTTATAAAATCTTGAAGTTGGAATGCCATTTTGAATATATAAGCTGTCTATCTGTATAGAATATAAATCTTATTTTATAATAAAATTAAATTGTTTGTTCGATATCCCGGACGAGCCCCCAATTTTCTGTTACGTATTTTTTAATGTTTTAAGTTCTTGTAGATTAAACGCAACAGAAAAACACAGATAACAGCTTGTATAATTTATTACACTAAACTATTAACAAATATAACAGATATAACATAAATTATATGATAACAGTGACAGATATTAAGTTACAACATTCGAAATTAATTACAGAACAAAATAAAACTAGTTTCAAACTTCAAGATTTATCACAATACAAAAAGGTACTGGCCTGTATCTAATATAATGATCTAAAATGAAAGTCTCAAATTCCAGTCTAGGGTGTGAATTTGGTCCCACGAAGAAATTCCGAAGTTTAAATGAAGAAGTTCAGAAACGGTTCACAGTTCAATAAATTCGCCGACTCTCAGCACAAGCAGTAATTCAGATGAATCGTAGAGATTGACGAAATAAAATCACAGCTTCCGTAGATCTAACTTTAGTCACAAATCCAAGTTGAATAATCACAGCAAACACTTAATCTTTCACAAATAACTGACTCTCTTCTTTCTCTTCGAATAATAACTGATATCTGAATCTCTTTTCTGTCTCTCGCATCTTCTTCTGTTTATATATTGTAGGCCTAAACACCTCGAAAGACCGCGAAAATTCTACAGGTCTCCAGAGCAATCCGCGCATGTCCGTTTTTGCACGAGACTACACGTCTAGACACGAAGTCACCAGCACCTCATTTACAAACATATGATTGGTCTACTTAATTCAAGAAAATTCTAAATGTTACCCTAAACGAATAACAAAATATTAGTTTAAACTTCGAAACAATAATATCAATATGGAAAAATGAATAATAGAAATAAAAATGTAAACACAACACGACATGTTGTCGCTTACAAAATATTTACACATATACATAACATTATTGATTTGTATTTTTATATATATAAAGGACAATATTTTTACGTAACTCTGTAGATTTTGATGTTTTTCGGACATTAAAAGAAGAATCCGAAATTGTTATATCAATTATCTGTAATAACATGTGAATCTTTTATTCTTATAAGAAGACATGAAAGGGAGGGTATTTGACAAGTTAGATTTAACTCTTACGATTTTGCTTTCTGTCATTAAATATGTTAATGTGTATTAATTGAAAAATAATTTGTGCAACTTATAGCATAATAATTATAAACTGCTATGTTTAAGAATTAAAATTTCTCGAGTTTGCTGTTCCTTCATTATTTCTCAAATACACTGTTGTACTTTGTATCTACCTGGTTTTCAGCGACTATTTCAGTGGGTTTTTTAACAGTAGACAATTATGATAGTAGATTTATGTACTCTTGTAAGTGGTGACTTATTCTACTCTTTTCCGTACTTTGCTTGTTTTTACAGAAAACAGCAGGATAAAAACACATAACTCAGTAAATAATGTTTGGGAATAATGGAGTATTCAGCCTAATGGACACAGTTGTTGTGTTGAAGTTTATTAAACTCAATGATAGGACATAATGACTCTCAGACTGCTTGTTTTAAAGAACTAGAAACTGCTTGTTTTAAAATTTTTTGCTTTCCAAAAATTGTTTTATGAACTTTTTCTATAAGCTTATCAAATAGTAGTGTGTATCCTAAGTCCATAAAGATAATAGAGTGTTTGAACACCTACAAGTCCTTTTCAGATAAGATGTCTTAGAAACTTTGTCGTTTTATATAATTTACCCCTAACTTGTTTGTTAAGTTATAAAATGATTTTATCGGAACAGCCATGTACGTATTTGTTGTGGAAATGAACACGGTAAAACTGCATAAAGTATTTACAATAATTCTAATGACATCTTAAAAACAAAATGAGGTCGAAAATTTCTGTCATGCAGTGAAAAAATCCAATATATAAGAAGTAATAAGATACTTAATAGTGTACTTAAAATATTTTTCTTATAGTGATATAGACTACTGTGATTATAAAGATCTAAGTCAGCGTTATAACTGATGTCAAAGAGACGATTACTTTTTTGGTCATGTGGATTATTGAGATATTTAAAGAAAACAAGATGAAATTGTAAGACATAATTACAATATAAAGACGACTCATAATTACGTACGATGATATGTAAAGAAGCAATTTGCTATGATGAGCTCAAGTAGAGAGACCTCAGCCACATATCATGGCTTTGTAGGATATACATGCAGAAAAAAATTGTTATAACACGTTCAAGTGGACAGTCCGTAATTACATGCGGCTTTTGAGTACATATATGCAAAAGTGGAATTTTGCAATAAGTTTAAGTAGGTAGTTATAATTTCCAAATAATATGGCTTTCTATGATATATATAAATAATTAGTTCACCATGATAAGGTCAGTTGAACGCGTCTGACCTTTAGAAAATATCTAGAAAAGTCTCCAGTTCAAGTAGACGGTTTAGTTTGAAATGATTTCATAAGGAAAAAAAGCATTTGAATCATCTTCTGGGACATGTTAGAAAAAGTGTTTGTCAAAAACAATTCGCCTAAAGTATTCTCCTAGATACTGAAATTAAGAAAGTCATGAAAGCCATGTTAAAAAATACGGAACTATATACTATTTATTTAAAGTAATTTCTTTATTGAACAAAAAACAAAATTATATAAAACTTTAAATTAGTATGATATGCAAAATCTAAAAAAAAACAAAAACGCGCCATTATTATACATTATATTTGCTTAAGTATTGTAATAAGAGAGAGGGGGTTCGTAGGTATCGTAGTCGAAAGAATAGTCAGTATTTTTCATGACGGTGTGTAAAAGGGGTGGATGATTTGTTGTTTGATCTGTGTGTTTAGGTAGGTTTTTGACTAGCTAAGACAGTCACATTGTAAAAATATTCACAACATTTCAAATCTGACATCACTGTTATAACTATGACAAGATAAATTACGTTTGTTAATAGCACACAATAAAGCACATTTTATCTCGCAATCTCTTTGTGTGTCTGATGTAATATATATCAATATTGTGTATAAATTATAAATTACTTGTGTTTACTGAAACTTATATTTGATATAAATACATATTTGTGCACTTGAATGTATATGTAAATCACGTATAAAACTGTTTAGAAATTGTATTTATATTATTTGTAATTTCGTTTATTGTCAACAGGCTAGCAGATGTACCCGCTCAAAATTTGGAGGTACCGGAATATGTTTTCGTGCCTTTCATTATCAATTTACCTTTTAGATTCATATCTGCACGAGTTTTATTAAACTGTATTATTTGTGCTTCAGTTATCCTACCTTACGCTAAGCTTTCTTGACTTTTTCGAGCCATCCATCTAACTTTTTTTCGTTTCTGTATCTTGACTGTTTCCGAGTATTTTTTGAGTTTTATTCAGTTTTTTAGTTTAGAATCGTTTTCATAGATGGCGATGTAATTATTCATTTGAAATGACGAGCAGAGGATACTTGGTGCTGTAAATCTGCTTGCTATCTTTTAATTCAAATATTAACCAATATTTCAAATCATTGAGTTAATCTATACTGTATTGAAAAAGATTGTTATTAAAATGAATACTTATAAAAACTATTTAACTAAAGTTCAATTGAAACTTGAAACGTTTCATAAGAGTCTAGAACAAGAATCACTGTACCATTTTAAACTGTAGGGTTCGTAATAAAATGTTAGTAAGTATTAATTAAAAATATTACGGAATTTATGTTTACCCGAATACTGAAAAAGCTTGTTCTAAACACGATTATGTATTTCGAAAAGTACAAACAATTCCAAATGTACTTCTACATTTGTGCTTTGTATGATGTGTCTAATTTTACTAACGCTAAATCTATCCAGCCGGATGACATTTATTCTAACACTTTTCTTGACAGGAAGTAGATAAAATTGAATATTAAGATGCAAATTGTCTCTGGAGTGCAAACAGTAAATACCTATTATTGATTAAGAAGATACGCTTAATAGTTTTGTACCGTTAACATTCAATGGACATTTGATATGGAATAATGATGACGTATACCAAAGAAGATAAAAAAGTGGGTATGGATAACAGTATCAGCTCAGTAGAGAATCTCTCATTGATAGTTTATAAGTAGACTAAAGATTATAAAAAAAATATTTAACACCTTGTGTTGAATTTATTGAAGTAGTTTGTAATTAGTACAGCAGTTTAATAAGAATAGTAAATGTTGTTAGGGTGTAAGTTTTTACTTGTAACTGGAATCGTAATTTCTTTTAAACATATTTATTTCCGTCATTTCTGTCAATCCAGCTAAATTATTGTAAATATTTATTACTGCTTTTTGTATTGCATACCATAGATAGACGTGCTAAATCGGGTAGACAAAGCAAATATATTAATATAGATATGATGTGCTAATTCGCAGTCCATATACTTGTTTTGAAATATCTCATAATCTTTTTTATCTATTTTAAAAAGGCCGTCTTGTGTTGTTTTGTGTAATCGAATAGTATAACTTGGTCGCCACTCTTGTAATGCATCTATTACTTAAATTGCGAAACACGTTTTGTGTAGCAAACGGGCTCAAATCTTCGACTATTGTATTCATACTCGGAGCACACTAGCGTTTATAGCATGTTTGGTCCATACAAATTTTGAGCTTTTTGATGTTGAGGCTGCATATTTATATATGTATGTATATTTTGAAGTTTGGTGATTTTGCACAATGCTAAACGGAAATCAGCTCGATGAGTCATTATACAAATATACTATATAACTTACGAGTTAAGAAAGACGTACGACATGAAGGCATTTTTTTTCACAGAAAGCATGTAAGATATCTGAAATAGTTTCAACAAAGATACTGGGATTATTAACTAAGTGTGAGAGGTAAATATGGATAAGGCTGTCTGAAAAAAATATCATTTATTGAGAAAATACCAGCAAATTAGAATCTGTTGATCTTCTCAGAATACAACTAACAAAATGTCAGCAACATCTAATAAACAAACATATCGACATATATAAGCATATGGAGTTGCTATTTACTTACCAAATAATTACATTGTTATGAAAATGTAGCTCGGCAGAGTGAGGTAGTTAGGACGGCCTACTCCTAATCTGAGGTTTGCAAGTTCAAATCCCCGTCACACGAAACATGTTCAATCTTTCAGGCATGGGAGCATTATAATGTTGGTAAAAGAGTAGCTCAAGAGGTGGCGGTGGGTGGTGATGACTATCTGCCTTTCATCTAGTCTTACACTGCTTAATTAGAGATAGCTGGCGCAGATAGCTCTTGTGTAGCATTGAGCAAAATTAAAAACAAACAAAAGTGAATATCGAAAATTTGGATGACTTTCTGAATAACAGATGAAAGAACGGATTGAAGTTATATATTTTCAATGTTAATGAATTGCTTGCGAAATTTTGAAACCGTTGGTTGGTTGTTTAGAATTAAGCACAAAGCTACACAATGGGCTATCTGTGCTCTGCCCACCACGGGTATCGAAACCCGGATTTTAGCGTGTAAGTCCGCAGACATACCGCTGAGCCACTGGGGGGCTTTTGAAACCGACTAATAAACAAAAGAAATATTAGAAATAGAAGAATGCAGCATTTACGAATGCAAACTGTTATTAAAAACATAAATCTTCATATGTCAAATGAAACTGTACTAGTTGTGTTCAACTGAAATCCACCTTAAAATAATAATCTAAATTTTTTTATACAGAACCTTCACTCTTAATTATTACAGAAGTTTTATAGATTTATTAAACACGTGTAATTTTACTATAGAATATAAAATTTGTGTAAACATAATAAAGTGATTAATTATTATGAAAAATTTAAGTTTTTGTTATTAATAATACCTTGATATTATTTAAAATAGGTAATATGTAAATCATTTTTAAGTGACATATTTGGTTGAAAATATATGTCAGTAAAAGTAAAACATTTGCAAACAGAGTGGTAACGTTATGTAAAGATTTCACTGTAATCATAGGATAGAAGACTGACGTCAAAAGGTCAACATCATTGAATATTATATTCTAAAATATTAACGAATTTTAATTTATCCTGTGGCTTATTGGATAAGAATTAGGCATTTTTTTGAAACCTACTTCAAGAAAGACATTGACTGACTAAGTCAGGCACTTATCCTATTTGTACACTTTGCAACCTAGTAGAACATAAAAATCATGCACTTAAAAATATAAATTAATCAATAAGTGTCTTTTTTATTATATAAGTTTGCTAATTCAGTGTACTAACACGTTATTGTTAATAGATTATCCACATGTGCTTATAGTACGCTTATTGATAAAAGCTTCGTACTGAATACTACAGAATAAAATAAGCTAGCATTACCGACACTAAAACTATCTTTGAACTTTAGTTTTGAATTATGGTAAATCTTATTAACATGACTAGATTGTTAACAGTATATATTTTATGATGTATTTTAACCTGGCTTAAGGTTTTACTGTATGAACCAGCAAATAGCAAAGCAAAATGATCTGACAGATAACCAAAGAATTTAAATTGACCCTTTGACTATAATTGTTCAACGAACAAGTTTGCTTTTAAAGCTAATGCTCTATTGACCGATATCCATATGTATTATAGGGAAATTCTCTTTTATCCGCAAAACTCCTCCCATAGTTTAAGTTCAATTTGAATGAAAATTCGTACGATTTTTTACATCATAAAGGGAAGTTCCTAATAAGTTATCATTACAGTTGGGTTTCTTATACAAAAGCGCACATGTTCATTTTCTAAAGAAATAAGTTAATAACATTTTCATATCGCACCAAAATGAAAGATGTTATGAAATAAGACCTTGGTAGTTTTGTTAAAAAAATAACTCTTTTTATAACTTTCTTTCTCAAATCTTCCTTTTTAGTAACGTACCTTAATTTTGCACATTTATTATTATTAACAAAATTATTACTTTTTTAAATAAACCTCTAAAACTGCAGTAAAGTGAGTTTAATGCAGTATTTCAAACTAAGTCTTTCTAGCGGAGAATTATAGTAATAGTTTAGAAGAAAAGTGACGTTTTGAGCTCGAGAATCTAATCAAACGCTATAAAATGAATTGTTCCATGACAGTGGAGTCACAACTCCTTTGCACGAAGATCTTTGCATTCAAGTTTGCATGAATTTAGTAATAATTCAATTTTTAAGTTACATAAGTTTTTTTCCTTTGCTTCAGTATGAGTATAAGATGACAAAAATACATTGAGAATAACGTCGCTAAAAATTATCAAACGAAAAATGGACTTATTTCGAAGAAAGAAATAACAAGAAAAAGATAAGCTTGCTCACAAAATTATGAGACAAGATCCAGCGAGAAGAAGCCAGGAACAAATCCTAAGCACATTAAACTACTCACTAAGATGTAATCAAAAGTAGTAGGGAGCAATTTTTTTTACAGAAAATCATTCCGTTCAGCTCGTTAAGACCCTGACTAAACAGCACATCTGGATTTTCAAAAATTATTTGACAAACTATCACATAACAGGCTTGTAAAAAAACTTATTTCTATAGGTGTGAGGAAAAGTTGACTAATTCGATAGAAGAAAGCAGAGTGTTGTTATGAATGGAGTTTGGATAAACTAGATTAATGTTGCATGTGATATAACTCAAGGCTTAGTCTTAGGACCATTGCTTGTCTGATTTACATTAATGGCATAGATGAATTAATTGTCGATAAATTAATTACATTTGCTGATGATATCAAGGTCTTGGTTGTTGCTAGGTGTTTAGAATATGCTGCTACCTTACAAAAGAATATGGATAATTTAATGAGTTGGACAAATAAATAACAGATAGGTTTATATTATTAACAGTGTTGTGTATAAATGAGGCCTTGAAGTAATAATATTAATAGTATATTTGTATTTTTAAGTCTTCTCTCTTTTGTCTGCTTTTCAGTAATAAAAAAGATTCAGATTAATATAATATGAAATTATTTATCAAATTAATCAAAACGTTTGGAATTTCACCCAATAACTAAATGTAGTAAATGTATAAACGGATTTAAGATAATAAAAATGTAAATCTATAAATTTTTATTTTATTTTTCTAAGAAATTCTACAAGCATTATTTTAAATCAGTTACACCAATATTTTACCAAATTAAAAACCTATTACTTATAAAATATATATATATAGAAAGTAGAAAAAAGATTAAAAAAATATGTGGATCTTTCTCATTAAAGGCCATGAATGTACGTGCACACTTACTGTATTTCGTTAAAAGTGATAAATAATAAAGCTTTATATAATTATTTGCTTGAATAACGTAATTGTTATTAGATATTTGTAGTAGAATGGAGTTATAAAATAATTAATGTAATAGTGTACATGTTTGACATTACGCAATGGAACATTGGTAGATTATATTTCAATAATCGCAATATAATTAACTGATAATCATTTGTTATAATATTTTATGAGTGTAATCTTTGTATAGGCAAACTCGCAACTGAATTAAACTTTATGCATGAAAATTGACGAAAACTGTTTTTTTAATGATTTATTTTCTGTTGATCATTTTAATTGAAGCTCTAATTCTTTCTACATTAATTTCAAAAAACAAAATTAGATATTTTCTTAACGTATCATAGTTAAATGGTAAAACAATAAATATAATGCAGAATGTTAATGTATCTGCTTTCTTATAACACAGCCACAGCAAGCTATTTGCGAAGTCCACCAAGTGGAATCGAATCCCTGATTTTAGCGTTAAAAATCTATAGACTTTCCGCTTTACAAGCGGGGCACAATAGTTATGTAAAAAGCATTAATTTTAAGATATCGTGTAAACAATGATGCTTATATGAACAAAACATTTTTGTGTTGGAACGATTTAACTCCACACAACAGCGGACAAAATACATAATCAGATGAAGCTACACTTATTGAGCTTTTAATTGGATTTTTTCTAAAGCAACTCATAATCCAGAAAAAACGTCTTTTTGCAACGCTGATAAAATGTTGAAAAGATAGTTTTAATGACAGAAATAATGTGTTTAATATTCTAATCAGCTCTCACGCGTTTATGTCAACTATACAAAATATCTTAAAATTGCTCGTAATATCTACAGTTGAAATTTTCCATAAAGATAATAATGTGTTCTATGCAAAACGTGAGAAGAGAGGGACGATTTTCGAAAGCTAGACTTTTTTTATACACCAACGAGAGAGTTGATAAGGGAATACCTCATAAATTTAAAATATCCATTTAACATGCGTTAGTTTTGATCGTGTATGATGTAAAAATAATGGATATGACGTACAGTAATATAAAATAATTTATGCCGATAGTTAGTCTTATTTATTAAAGATTAGCCCGGCATGGCTAGGTGGGTTAAGGGTCGCGGGTTATAATCCCCTTTGCACCAAACATACTTTCATCCGTGGGGACGTTATAAAGTGACGGTCAATCCCACTATTCGTTGGTAAAAGAATAGCTCATGAGTTGGCGGTGGGCGGTGATGACTAGCTGCCTTCCCTCTAGTCTTACACACATAGCCCTCGAGTAGAGTAGCTTTGCGCGAAATTAACAAAGCAAACATTTATTAAAGATTTTCTGGTATATACATAGTTGTCGGTATCGTTTGAAAAATTACCATAATATTAGGAAATGACCATAACTTAAATAAGCCATTGATTTAGTATTTCGACCATACCTTTGATTAAACCCGTTAAAATTTGTTCATGGTAAGTATGACTTGATTCGCAATCCTGCTGAAATAATATCTATGTTTACGTTTTTTCAAAAAAGAGAAAGCGAAATAACAAAAGAATTAAGTATAATTAGGCTCAGATTCTATTCTTGTTTCTCATCGTATTGGTTGTTCGTGAGTTTTTATTTCCAAACAAAAGGTTTACCACTTTTAAGAATATTTCATGAACATAGAATTTCAGCGAGAATAAACTTATACTTGTGAAAAATTCAAATACGTATTTACAGGTTTTTTATTGAAATTACCTTTAATATCATTATTCATTGCCTTAAATTATTCACCATTTACAAAACAAGCCCAAGAAGAACATATTTTCGTGTGTCATTTTCGAAACATCAGACTATAATTTTCAGGTTTTTATTCTTGCTATGTTGTGCAGAAGTAAATATGCAATCAAACATGAATATTTTATTTGTTGCTTCTTTTCTTGTAGTTAATAATATTGAAAAAAATATTGTTATTCAAATATTAATTGAAAAACAGCATCGAGTTTCCAGAGTATTTCTATTAAGGATAAAAACATGATTTAACCTTAAATATAAAAAAACGATAAATGAAGCAGAATGCAGTTCATTTCATTGATTCATGTACTGAATTAAGAAGAAAACATTTTTATTTCTCTGAAATGGTCAGTAATTTGTGCTACAATAACACTACGTTCCTTGACCATCTTCAAGAAATCAGTCTTATGTTATTACACTTTCTAACTAAATGTCATAAAAAGTTTGTAGTCCTTCGTTAAATATAGCAAGAAATCTGGCAACAAAAAAAGAAAAGGCTTACAGATATAAAGAAAAAATCGTGAAGCTCGACATTAGCATTACGCAATACCTCAGTTCGGTCTGAATTATATATACTGAAAGAGAATCGATGTGTTTGTGTTACATCTCCTAGCACCACCAATGAAGTGAAACTTTTATACTGCGCTTGACTCGACAACGTCCAAAATCAACACTATACCTGCAAAGTTGACTGCGTAAAGTAAGAGGACCAAAGTAAAGCAATAAACTCTCTATCATCAGTTTCGAAAAAAAACCTTTTACCCTGGAGAAATAAACACTACCCAAAGAAAAATAAAACATTAAAGTAATAAGGATTTATGGATTGTTCACGTATGCATACTTACAATCATTTTCATGAAAACTCTAAATTCTAATTAATAACACGTTCTCAGATAGATTACCTTCAAGTGAAATTGCAGAGATGACAAAAGCTTCACTTTCATTTAGAGTTAAACATTGTGAGAAACTATTTCTTTGAAGTATAAAGTTTTATCGCATTCTTAAGTATAAAAATATGAAGTAGGATGATCACCCGCTGTGCGTTATGATAGGATATCATGCACGATAAAATAAATCAAATAACTATTAACCAACATTGTTCATGCTCTGTAGAGATATATCGCTTCCTCGGATGTAGTGTACTTTTCTCTCCCTTAATAATGTATATTTATATATATTTTTTTGCATTATCCAGAAGAATATATGGAATGACTAAGATATGCATTGACTTTTGTGCCCAAGTTTGTGTGACAGAAAATAGGGATTATCACAACAAAGCAGTGGAGATGTAATAATACGCCAGACAAGAAACTTAAGATCAAGTGTTGAGACTGGGTACGGTTTTGGATATTCCAGCAATACAGAACCAACTTGGTTCTTGCAAAGTGAATCCTTGTCTGATGCCATGATAGATTGCTTCACTGACGTATGAGATAAAGCAGCTCATGTGACAACAAACTTCACAAGGAAGTAGAGGTTAATATTGACAAGTCAGAGGACGATGTGGGTATTGTTTCGAACCATCACAGTTGAACTGGTACTTTCTTTTATCAGAAATCTAATTGTTAGCAAATATTATGCTTTAGTGTTTCTATCAAGTGAAACTTAATGACTTATTGTTTTACATTTTAATAGATTTTTTTTTTAATTTGAAATAAGCAGTTAAATGAAATTTTCATGTTTTACGTGTAATGAAAAATATGCCAGGATACCGTTACTACATATTATTTGCTATATTTTGATGTATGTTTAGTTTATGATAAAATGTATTTTAATTTTTTAGTTTTTCCTGCATAATTGCCCACAGCTAGTACAGCGGTAAGTATACGGATTTACAACGCTAAAATCAGGGGTTCGATTCACCTCTGTAGGCTCAGAAGATCGCCCGATGTGGCTTTGCTATAACACACACATACATGAAAAATTATAGCATCAGGCATATTTTTCAGTTTTCAGAGGGTTTCGTTTCATTGTTTATCTCCAAATTTTGAAACTGTTCATATGTATTGCATTTTGTTTATGTTGTTTTGTGTATTTCTGATCAACTATACGCAGCCCAAAAAACAGTTGTGGTAGTTTTCATACCATTTGCTTGCATTTTTCTTAATCTATTATTTTCACGCACGTCATTTAAGGTATGCTTTCTAGTAGGTATCACGTGTTAGAGCAATAAATCCTGGCATATTTGAAATATGCTTTCGTGATCAGACAAAGAAACTCACGTAGTCGTAATTTTGTTGAATAAAACTATACGTAAGTTAAAAAAAATAAAGTAAACTAATGATATTTATAATTGTGTACAGAGTACGAAACATTTATGAGCATTCATTGAATGACTGTTTTTGTTTTGTTGTTTTGTTTTGAATTAAGCACAATGCTACACAATGGGCTATCTGTGCTCTGCTCACCACGGGTATCGAAACCCGGATTTTAGCGTGTAAGTCCGAAAACACACCGCTGAGCCACTGGGGGGCTCATTGAATGACACGGTTTTATGGAATAAAACAAAAAAAATCTCACAGAAATAAAGAATAAATCCCGTAGTAAATAAAAAGTAGTTAAAAAGTGTTTATACTAGACTAATAAACAAACTAAAGCTAAATTATTGAAAAGTTAAATAAATATAAAGTTTCAATGAGCGCACACTTAGCAGGAACTCATGCTCACAAAATTATAAGCACATTATTTTGAATGAGCTCTATAAGTCGAGAAAGTTTACAGAAGTTGTATTTAGTGTAATGCTCATTCTTTTAAGTAAATTACACACAATATAATAAAAATAAAATAAACTGAAATCGAAGCCATTCATCACGTGATATCAACGATATTTTGCCATATTTTATTGTTTTTTTATAGGGAAAACACAGCGAGCTTTATGCTGTGTCCACCGCGGAGAATTAAACCCCTGATTTTATCGTTATAAATTCGGAGACTTATTGATGTTCCATGTTGTATTGACTCATTGCATTAAATAGTTTAATTTATCAAAAATAAGGTGAAATGATTCCGAAGAGAAAGCTAATATACAATTCGGAATACTCAGAGAAACGTCTTTCTAACAATGAAAAAGTTGCGGTGTTTGATTGAGAAATTTGTGAGAAAAGTTTCAAAAAGACAAGGAAACAAACTTTAGCGTGTTATTTATATATGTAATAAAGATATTTCTTAAATTTCGTGTTCCTAAAGCTTAATTTCTCTGATGCTTAATCCAATAAAAAGAGAATTTTAATGTTTTAAACAATGCTAAATCAATGTAAAAAGGTTTCAGGATATATATATATTCTTTTTATTTCTACTCATTAATATGTGTTAATTTTCTGTTGTAAGACTGATAAAATTATATTGAATAACATGTATATTTGTACCTTGCTTTCTTGTTTGTTTGATGTCACATGCTTTCCGATAGTACAGAGATAAGTCCATGGATTTACAGCACTAAAATCAGAGGTTCGATTGCTGTAAGAAACACACACTGATTTTAAGTTGATATCTCATCGGCTTCTCGGAATGCGGGCTCGGCTTGGCTCACTTCTCTTGTACCGCCTTCGCCTCGTTCCCACATTTTCATCCATCATTTTTATCATGCCCCACCGCAATTCGTCACCTTAAACGAGTCATAGTAAAATACAGGTAAATTCCCGCACAAAGTTAAATAATCTTTCATTTGAGGGGACGAAGAGGAACCACAACGTTCCTAACTACAGGAGAGACATTTCTCTCTCTCTGAGCTAAACCCCTGCCAAGTTCGTTTACGTTTGCGTTACTGATTTCACACAAAGCTACTTGAGAATTATTTTGACCAGTCGTCCGTTATTTTGAAGTGATAGACAATATGGAAGGCAGTTAGTCAACAGTTCCCACCATCAACTTGTGGACTGCTCTTTATCAATGAAAAGTGGACTTGATCATAAGTCATGTTTTAACGTTCCGTGGTTGAAAGATTGAGCATGACTCAAACCAACAAACCACTAATCGTGAGTTGAACACCCTGTTCACCAGATCATGTCAGAATCTCTCTATTACATCTTGTTTTGTGAAAGTATTTTACTGATTTTCAATGTAGGGTATTATATGTTACAGTGTTTTTTATTTTAAATTATAACTTTCTGTTTTTTGAAATATATTATTAGCCTGATCTTGGTAAGGCAAATTTGTGTTGTTTTTATAGCAAAGCCACATCGGGCTATTTGCTGTGTCCATCCAAGAGAATCGAACACATGATTTTAGCGTTGCAAATCCGTAGACTTGCCGCTGTCCCACCAGGTGACAGGTTAAAGAGATTACTTTACCATTGAATCTTTGTATTTTAATTCGACTTTATATTAATTTTAGGGTTCTTGCACTTCACACTTGCACTAGTGCTAAAGGGTTTATTTTGTTGTGATAGGATTCTGCAATATCCGTCACTGATTGATAAATAACAGTGGAATTCAGAGAAATATTGAATACAGCATATCTAGTTAACTTGATTTTCATAACGGTGTATAATTCCTGGTTTTGAACATATAAACCAAATTTTAAATTATTATTATAGATATCATTTCATATAGTCTTTTGTCTCTGGACGAAAAGTTTCATGAGCAGTAACTTACGAAAGGTAAAACGTGTTTTGAATCGCAATGGGCAAATTAAGAAGAAAATGGAAAAGGTATACAAGGGCCTCTTTATTGTGGAGAAATTTTGTCTGAGAAAGGAGTTAGGAACATCCTGAAACATAGCTCGTTCCCATGTTTAGAAACATATTTTAATCTTTGAAACCCAAATACTAATCAGTTGAACGAGACAATTATTCCATTCTGTAAAACACGACATGCAGTTGTCATCTTACAGGATCATCGAGGATTTTATATGAAATAATTGAAAAAGTGGAACGTTATATAACATTGTCCTTTATACAATTTTCGCTTCCGTAACGGGTACGGTCATCTACCTTAATGTGAAATGACGTCTTCAGTTCACATACACAGTGCATCTTTCCAAAAAATCAATCTGAGACCTCAGTTATCTTAGCAATAACAGCTAATCATTTCTTATTATTATTTGTACAAGATCAACTTTCAGAAAAATACTGAACAAAGAAAACGTACACAACGTGAAGTCCAAAAAAGAAAAAAAGGTCGATCTCGGAACTTTTGTGGGCTGTTTAATAATAGAAAAAAAGTTCCAAGTTATTTAATAAGACGGGGAAATTTAATATTGATATATACTCTCAGTTAATAAGAAGTAGAATTCAATTTTCTATTCTTATTAACTGAGAGTATATTTAACTCTTACTATTCCTTCACATCACTTGAAATTCAACAAGATGTAACTTCCTATGCCAAACTAATAATGTTCTGGAAGTTTAAGTTGGCTGAGGAACATTTACCAATATTTAAATTTTAATATTTGGTATTCAAACTATACATTATTATTATCACAGGATACCTGAACCAAAATCTTTCGTCTAAATGAATTAAAGTTTAATTCACCTCAGCTTATTATACCAGCCTTCTGATGCGTTGATAATGCATTTGAAACCATAACATCTGCATTAAATTTCATTGTTTACTTCCATTGTGCAAACTAAACACTTCAAAAACTTCATAAAACTAACTTGTTCCCATAATATCCTTCTGTATACATTAAAGTACAAAAAGCATTAAATTATCACAATATACAATTAATATATTTGATGTATATATTACACAAGAAAATATACACCAAATTAAATGTAAACTTTTTTACTCAGATAATACATTATTATAGACTCGTGACTAATTGATTTCCCAATTACCATCTAAATGACTTCGAACTTGAAAGCCATCATATTACACCAGTTTATTAATACCTATGTAGCACAAGGAATATTTATCGTAAGAATATCTGTTAATTCATTTCATCTCTAACTGATTCCGTTTATTAAAATCCTACTTTGTAAGCTATTTCTGGAAATGAGCATTGTTTATTGGTTTCCGTATTTTCAACGAAATTGGCATCTCATATTCTCTTGTGATATTTACATCAGTTAAATAATTCATACGGTATAGGAAGAAAATGTCTTCTTGCAACAATACATGATTCACTATGCAGCACAATAAGAAAGTCTGAACAAAATCTGCTCTATTGACTTGGATTATTATGAAAACAGTTTCTTTTTCACGTATTACAATTTCAAACAACCTAAAACTAAGTTAAATTGTATTTTAAATTTCGAAGTCAAATAAGTGTGATACGTCGCAGTGGTGGTCCTATCCCGAAGGTGACGTAACCGGATATAGCGATCTTGTGCGTGGTTACACGAGGTCTGCCAGACCGTGGACGGTCACAAGTTGATCCATGCTGTTGGTGACAATTCCATAGCTTTGTGATGGTGCTTGGGTGGACATTCACAGCTCTGGCAACATCTGATCGAGACTCACCTGCTTACAAGCGACCAATGGTGTTGTTGCGTTGTATTTCAGTCAGGCTTGGCGTAACTGTATTGCGTGTCGGTGCTTAACACTGAGCTATAGAAACCGAGAACCCGTCACTTTTATAGGGAATTTGCTCATGTTGCACTTGCAGAACATGCAGATCTCTCAAACAAATGTATTAGACACGAATGCGTTTTTGCTAAAAATCCGATGTTTTCCTCCGTTTTCAAAGTGCACAACTTTTATTATCATTTTAGTCTGACGATCAGTGCCTTAACACGTGTAACATCACATACTCTTTAGCTTGTAACGTTATTACATATATTTCTCTTTAAAATAACAGAAATATCCGTTTTACGTTTCTTTTTTGAAGAGTATATATTTTAATATACAAACAATAAAGCAAACTGTTATAAGTGTTATTACAAATATTAATCTGTGTACAAAAGTTTCACAAACTTAAGAACAATATCGAGTTTTTTTTCAGGTCAGGAAGTTCCTTGTCGCCTTTAGGATGATTCACAATGAGCTAGTTAATTTCGATTTGGCAGAGGTACAATTCACTTAAGAAGGAGTTAACTATCACGAAGTTCTTCGTTTATCATACGTCAAGTATTTTCCACCGAAGTTACATAGTGAAATTGTAATGAGTGTTAATCACAATTACAGCTTCCGGGGTTTATAATATATCAACTGTAGCAAACAAATAAAATATACTGTCTTTTGCTGCGTTGCGTTTGTTACATTTATCGACGCAAAGAGAGTTTTTAAAAATTTCATCTTGCACAGCAAAACTGACGATACACTAGTGATTGCAAACGCACATATATTGTATATTAATATACTCCGGAATCTTCTATAATTTTACTGAATAGGCTGAAATTTTTCAATGCAGATTAAACAGTGTAGGTTATGTAACATACATTTCTAAATATAAATTATATAAACTTAACTTAAACAAACATCAGTATTAAAATAGATAATGATATTAAATCCGTTACACTCTATCCTTTTCATGAAGTCCAAGTATGGAATTCAATCACCAATATACAAAAAGACGATGACTATTAATGTTATTTATTTATTTATCCATTACATGTTTATCGTTTTCTGTGTTCAACATAGAATGTATACGTAGCCATTTAAAATGAATTTTTCTGGGTTTGTTTGTTTTTTAAACTACAACTAACAAAACCCTGGGTGATCAAAAGACTTGGCATGATCAATTGGTTAGGGCGTCCGACTCGTAATCCGAGAGTCGCGATTTCGAATCCCTGTCACACCAAACATACTCGCTCTTTCAGTCGTGGGACGTTATAATGTTGCGTTAAATCCCACTATTCGTTGGTAAAAGAGTATTCTAAGAGCAGGCGGTGGATGGTATTGACTAGCTGCCTTCCCTCTAGTTTTACACTTCTAATTAAGGGAAGACTAGCGCAGATAACCGTCGTGTAGCTTTGCCAAAATTCAAAATCAAATAAACAAGCACTGTAAGCTTCAGTGTTAAATTAGATGGTAAATAATCATTGTGGCAAGTTTCAAAAAAATTTTCTCTTTTATTTACATATAGTGATACTTTACAAGTTTTGCTTTTTATGTATTAAAATGAGCCTGGCATGACCTAGCGCGTTAAGGCGTGCGCTTCGTAGTCTGAGGGTCGCGGGTTCGCGCCCGAATCGCGCCAAACATGCTCGCCATCCTCGCCGTGATGACGTTATAATGCGACGGTCAATCCCATTATTCGTTAGTAAAAGAGTAGCCCAAGAGTTGGCGGTGGGTAGTGATGACCAGCTGCCTTCTCTCTAGTCTTACACTGCTAAATTAGGGACGGCTAGCACAGATAGCTCTCGAGTAGTTTTGTGCGAAATTCCAAAATAAACAAACATGTAATAAAACAATATAAAATTAAAATTTTATCTGTGGTTTTAAAAAACAAGATTATATTTCGAATTATATATTTTGTTGTTTTAAATTAAGCACAAATCTACACAATGAGCTATCTGTGTTCTGCCTACCTCGCGTATTGAAACCTGGAATTTAGGGTTGTAAGTCCACAGACATACCGCTGAGTCACTGGGGAGCACCTATATTTTAATCAAATTAAAGAAAATCGTGTAGCTTCTGTGCAAGACATTTTCTCAATAAATATTTTTTTTATTTTTACATGTACATTTTTTTTCTAAATTAATACTTAAATATTCGATTCATGGCATGGAGTTTTTATTATTAGGATTAGGATTTTATTTTATAATTTATTTTTCGTTATTTCATTGTTACTAATAATATCATCAAAAATAAATACTTTTTTAAGCTTACGAGCATTCTTTTATATATTTTTCAAAGTCATAGTCGTAAAAGGATGAGGAAATATTTTATGACTTTTCTGAAATATTTATTACTAATTAAAAGTAGACATAGGTAAAGACTAGACTGTATTAAAATTGTAAGGCATAAAGTTTTCGTTATGGAATGTACGCTATAAATTAACTTTCCTAAGCTTTGATTCGTTGAATGTTCACTTTTGTTGCACGTAACACTTAGAATTCATAGAAACTGTGGTAATAAAAGCATTTTATGAGATTGTGCATGAACATATCAAATGAAATTAGTTTCCAGCAATTATAAATCTACTTTTTGTTCCACGTAACTATCCTAGAAGGACTGCTGTTTAAATGAAAGTATATTACGGGAAATTTAAGAGAAATAAGTATTCTCCATATTGTAATCTAAGATGTATTATTTAAAAAAAATCATTATTTCCAAATTTTCACGGCCAAGGGCACCAGTTAACTTAATTAAACGTACTACATTAAAAAACTGTAGTTAGTTTCGTCGTTGGTAATTTTCCACAATGTATTGTAATACTTTGTTCATTTAACCCGAACAGTAGTATTGATAAATAGAAGCGACAACTCATTATGGTTTGTTATTTCGATGTATTTTTTAATAATAATCAAACTAGGCTGTAAAATTAACCATCCAAGTGATCAATTTAATTAAACAAATTAACATTACCTTCCAAATAACAAGTTATACTTATTTATAGCTATCATTAAAAACTAATAATAGAACCAACTCTTTACATTTTCTATTTCTAATTTAATTTATTTTTAAAGTTAATGCAAACTTTTACATAAGAATTAAATTAAACAAGTTAGTGAAATTATTTCCACATTTCACTGAATTTTGTTAACAATGTTTTTTTTAACTAAATAAAGAATTTACATTTGCAGCAACATGTTTTCAACTTTACACTAAGTGTTAATAACACTGACCAAATGATAAATTACAAACTACACAGCTAAATTCGCTCTTTTGATATTACTTCCGATGGTTATCTCTTACAGATTTTAAACTATTAATCTTTGAAAAGTTGTGAAATGCTAGATTTAATCATACTTAAAGTTATCAGAGTTTTGACAACTATAACAAATCTTTACATCGGTAAGCTAAAAGTTACCCATGATAACACATAATGTATAACTAATACTACTCTGTAGTTGTAAAATTTAAATATATTGCTCAGTTTATTTCTTGTATGAAATCAGGTCTGATAAAGCTTCTGACGAAAGAGCGCTGTACTTATTTCTGCCTTAACTTAAACATATCGGTCTCAATAATGTTATAATCTTTGTTTGTTGTTTTCAATATAGTTGAAGATATAGAACAAAAGTATATTATTTATTGTATTATTTATCTGTGTTTAAAAGTTAAAATGAAAACACATCTAAGCCCTAAGTGAAAAACGTCATTATTTATGTGAATTACTTCTTATATATTTGTTTTTGAAATTAACGAACAAGATCAGAATAAAACTTTATCAATTTTAGTTTACTCTATTAAAGGAAATAGTATGGTTTACCTGAATAATTTATTAATATTATTTCGAATATTTTCATTATTGCAAGCTGTTTAGTTTAATATATTTATTTGACTTATTATGAAGTGAAAATTCGAGGTTTGATCTTTACTGTAGGTAGAATAGAATGCGGAACTTTGTACTTAATCATTTATTATAAATATTTGCTCTTACTCTTTATTTGTTTCTGAATTTTGCTCGAAGCTGCACAAGGTCCAGCTACGCTAGCCGTCCATAATTTTCCAGTGTAAGACTAGAAGAAATGCAACTAGTCATTTGAATAGTGGGATTGATCGTCACAATATAACGCCCCAGGGCTGAAAGGGCGAGCATGTTTAATGTGACAGAGATTCGAATCCGCGGTCCTCAGATCACGAGTCGAGCGTCATAACCACCTGGTCATGTCGGAATACTGCTCTTACTGTGTAGTAAAACCTACTACACCAGAATGAATGCAGTTTTTAAAATAAACAGTATTTTTCTATATATGATGCTCTGCTATTCTGTGAAACTTTGTATTTTTTAAGTTGTTTTACTTTCATAATGTTCAAAACATGTTCCCTTAAACAACACTTGAAGAACAAATGGAAGTATATGTGTGCTTTGTTTTGTTTTTTTCCTCTCCTGACAAATAAAAATTTTTCTACCAGCTTGTTAAGCTCTAGATAACATGAAATATTAAACAACGACTGTAGTTAGAATTAATTAATGATACTATCAGAATATCCAATCAATGACATTCGTGATATTCTTTCCACAGAATTTTTCAAATTAAAACATGGCTCATGCTTGAAAAAAATATATCGCATATTTGTTTGAAAAAAAAGTGTTATGGTTTTGTAACTCGTATATTATGCTAAAAATTATTTCCAATGAATGAAACAAACTTTACAAATGTTGTTGCTTGATCCTGGTGTGGAACACAAAATCCTTCTAATGGCACAGCGGTATATCTCAAGACTCACGGCGCTAGAACCGTGTTTTGATACCCTTGGTGGGCAGAGCATAGATAGTTTATTGTGTAGCTTTGTGTTTAATACTTAACAGATCAATAACAAATTAAAGAACAGTACAACTCATATGTTCAGTCTTGTAATAATATTAACGCTCTTGGAAAATAAATAAATAAAAGCATTTAAAAGAAAATTCGGTATTTATAACAACTTACTGAGATTTGAAAATTAACCCTTTTCATCTCTTAGCATGATCTTAATTTAAAAGATGTTATCTAAAGTTAAAAAAACAACAACAACACATTCCTAAATAATGCATAGGTAAGCATGTTATATCAGAAGCAGTAACCTCTTAATCAACAATAAAACATAACCTCAATTGAAACGAAACTTTACATTTACCTTGACTTGCTATTTCTTCAATCTGTTGAACAGAATGTTGTCGTTTGGGGATTATGTTCATCAACGCCAGCTATGAGATTATAGAAATATCTTGACGAAATGTGATGTACAAGTTCACAACGCTGATTTTATTTTTTACAAATACAACATTTATGATGAAATAGGTTAATAACTGACGTGGGATATTTTATCTTATTTTATTAAACTTCCTGTTCTTGTAAAAATAATCACATATAATATTATTTATTATACCAATTTATCCTTAAATGTTTTATTCATTCAAATTAATCCTTGCGCTTTTTGTCATCTTGACAATATAGCAAAATTTCTTATTACGCTTGTACACCCTCTACACTGAGGGCACTCATTGTAAAATATGATGTTTTTAATATTAATTACAAGCAAAAGTATTTGTCCCCAGTGAAGGGTGTGTATATTTTTCTTATAGCAAGGTGAATGTTGAGCTTTACCTGTGTGCGCAACTTTTCAAACGGGAGACTTACAAACGCTGGTACAGATACTACAATTTGTAATACAAATATAAGCTCCAAGACTGAAATTCTGCAGATCATGGAAACCAAAACATATTTTTAAAGACAGTTCTAGTATCGAGACGTATTTGAGCTGCTTTATCGTTTTTTATGTTTATACATATATTTTTCTTTCGTTTTTCAAGACAGCTCCACTTCATCCAGTTAAGTATCTCTACTTTTTTCGTGTGTATGTGAAAGCTTCACTCCTGAGAAGATGGTTCATTACCATTCTTAAAAATCTAAATTTTTCTTTCAGAGATTGTGATAGAATTTTAATAATGAAAGTTGCATTGGAAGTCATGATTGAACGACTTATCATAACTTCAAACAATCAACAACAACAGAAAAAAAGAGAATAAAACTGGGATTGGGTTGGATTCAGTATCCTGATGAGTATCCAAGCATTCTTGATTGGTAAGCCTTTATCACAAAATCGTACACGGTCAGACCAGATAGCCTAAAAAAATGAACTGAGTTGTATTGATTAGCTAGTTTTTTTTCCTTCTCATCTATCAGATTAGTATTGTGGACAGTTATACATAGACAGTTTTTGTTTAAACATTTCACCTTATAATTCTGAAACCAATAAGAACATAAAATTATGAATTAACGACAAAAGTTACAAATGTATGGCCTTGCTATGATATGAAAGTGAATTTTGCTGACTTTGGAAGCTATATTAGGTTAACTGATAACATTTGGATGCTCTCATTTTTCTCTTGAAATGACTATGTCTCTGCCAAAATATATTTGTATTATTACTGTTGCTACTTAAAGTGTAATTAGTAAGGAATTTTTAATGCCGTTTATCAGGCATATATAAACATTTCTGTTGCAGGTTGATCTTTATATACTATGTTGTAACGCTAACTATCTTTCAAGATGCAAAATTACAGGATCACGTTGATATAATTACATGTGTTTAATTAAATAAAAGGAGAAAATTTGTTTTGGTAAATTACAGAAAGTGAGTTGCTTTTACTTGAAGTAATCTTAGTTAGATGGGCACAAAAGTTGAGAATGCAATCATTAAGGAGAAGAAAGTAACACGTTAATTAGCACAAAAGAAGAAAGAAATATACACTTAGCGAATACAAATGTCCGGTACAAAAAATATCAAGAACATATGTAACTTGTGTAAGTTAGGAACATTTATCATTAGATAAATAAACTCTCTATCTACGTGACATTACAATGTTGCACAATAGCCTTTTCGACTGTCATTAAAATAAATTAGTTCACTTTGGACTTTGGTCGAGTAAAAGTTCTCCATCACCAATTAGGAAAGCTCGTGATAAGCTACTAATATTCACCCACTTTATATCCGTGCATTCTATAGCAACTAAAACTGTTTAAAGCTGAACTGAAACAATTCAGTCACCTCCTAAGAGAATCAACTCAGCAAGTCACATGAGCCATACTGCAAGTTAACACTCAAGAATCATTTCGAGTTCATCAGAGTTACTCAGAGGAACGTAGGAAGCATGAACTAAGTAATGTTTTCAAAGCTTATATTTTGAAGTGCATAAGTCACTAAATATTTTAAGTTTAAAAACTGCGACAAGTCATTGAAGTATATAACATATTCAAGAACTGTTTTCCGTATTCATGTACAAATTTTATCGATTTGTTGGTCTTTGTGATATTGCTGCATATTAAAAGGAATTATAAATGTAACTTAGGACGGCTAATGTGGGTGTTACGTTTTTTTATGTTGACTGTAGACTGAACGCAACAGAAATACACAGATAACAGCTTGTATCATTTATTACAATAAACTATTATATATGTAACAGATATAACATAAATTACATAACAACAATGACAGATATTCAGTTTAAAATTAATTACAATACAAAATGGTACTGGCCTGTGTCCAATATAATGATTCAGAATGAAAGTCCAAAAGTCTAGATCAAAAATCCAAAATTCCAGTCTAGGGTGTGAATTTGGTCCCACGAAGAAATTCCGAAGTTTGAATGGAGAAGTCCAGAAACAGTTCACAGTTCAATAAATTTGACGAAGTTCTTTTTACGATGTTTTCGATGAATGTCATCAGTAGAACTCAAAGTTGAGTCAGGAATCTCATCGATGTGAGACATGAACGTATCAGATAAAGGGAAATTTTCTTTGGACTCCTGAGAACGTGTTTGAGAACGAGTAACAGCACAGGTGGGGAAAACATCAGGAAACTCTTCAACGAGTTGCTCTGTACTGGGACTAACAACAGGTGCTTTAACAACCCGAACCTCTGGTACCACCTTACTACCAACCAAATCATTTCCCAAAAGCAAAGACACACCTTCAACAGGCAATGAAGATTTAATACCCACAGCTACTGGGCCCGAAACTAAGTCCGAATGTAAATCTAATCTATGAAGAGGGACAGAAACGACGCCACCTTCTACACCAGAAATGAGCACATTGACCACAACGGATGACTTTTCAGAAAACGGAAGTACACTTTCCAAAATCAAACTCTGAAAAGCTCCAGTATCCCGCAGGATCTTAATTGGTTGTATATGTGAATGGCCAATAAAAGAAACAAAACCTTCAGTGATGAAAGGCTTAAATTTGTCCTCAACAAGATCTTCAGGTACATCAAGAATATTGGACTTGGAATCCACAGTGGACTGGAAGGGTCAAAATCATTGGGAACCAATGATGTATCCAACGAGGGCGAAATGAAACTATGGGGTGATGGCTTGTTTTTGATCTTATAGCACTCAGAAATCAGATGGCCAGGTTTCTTAAAATAAGCACATGTTTTTGATGAGAATGACACGTTTTTGGTAGATGATGAGCTTTGAGAATGAGATGAAGTCTTTGTTTGAGAATCAGAAGTTTGCTCTTTTCTGTCTTTGTCGACATTTGCATAATATTTGAATGAGTCATTGGGTTTCTTTGCTGTGTGATTTGTTTTGCTTTTGTATGAGAAATCTTTGTGAGTCAAAGCATACTCGTCTACCAAGACAGCAGCATCATGAATTTTGGAAGCTTTCTGTTCATCAATGTAAGTTTTGAGCTCTGCGGAATACATCTTTTAAACTTTTCAACTAACATGAGTTCTCTGAATCTTGTGTAATCATGTTTGATTTCTTTAGAATCACACCACCTGTCGAACAGAGTTTCGTTTTCACGAGCAAATTCGACATAAGTTTCGCTGTCAAACTTTTTGTAACCACGAAATTTTTGTCTGTATGCCTCTGGCACCAATTCATAAGCATTCAAAATGCATTTTTTGACGTGCTCGTAATCATAACTTTGCTCGGCCGTGAGTTTAGAAAATACTTCCTGAGCTTTACCTTTGAGAACACTCTAAAGTAATATTGTCCAATATTCGGTAGGTCATTTTAGCCTAAGGACCAATTTTTTAAATTGCTGAAAATATTTATCTACAGCCCTCTCATTGAATGGAGGCACTAAACGAATTTGTTTGGAAGCATTAAAATTATCCAACCGCATTTGGACAACCTTTTCTTCTGTCTGTGCCTTTCTCATACTGATTTCCTTATCAGCTTTAATGCGTTCTATTTGTATTTCGGCATCAAAGCGTTTGTTTTCCTGTTCTGCCTCAATACGTTTTTGTTCTCCTTCAAGAACAATGCGTTTTTGTTCTGCTTTAAGATGTTTGCTTTCAATTTCTAAACGAAATTTCATTTCCATTTCCATTCTTTTTAATTCAAAATCTGGGTCAAAATGAGCGGCAGGCAATTGTTGTACAACTTTTTGAAGCAAAACGTTTTGGCTGACCAAATGTTCAACATCAATTCGTTTGATATCTGCTTTCTTCATTGTTTGCTTTACTTCCAAACAGAAATGTTTTCCAACATCAAGCAATTCAGATTTTTTTAATTCACTGATCAATTCAAAAGAGGTATTCTGATTAAATTTGTCTATAAAATCTTCGAGTTGGATTGCCATTTTGAATATAGAAGCTGTCGATCTGTATAGAATATAAATCTAATTTTGGAATAGAATTAAATTGTTTGATCTATCCCGGACGAGCCCCCAATTTTCTTTTACGTTTTTTTATGTTGACTGTAGACGGAACGCAACAGAAAGACACAGATAACAGCTTGTATAATTTATTACAATAAACTATTACCTATGTAACAGATATAACATAAATTACATAACAACAATGACAGATATTCAGTTTGAAATTAATTACAATACAAAATGGTACTGGCCTGTGTCCAGTATAATGATTCAGAATGAAAGTCCAAAAGTCTAGATCAGAAATCCATAATTCCAGTCTAGGGTGTGAATTTGGTCCCACGAAGAAATTCCGAAGTTTGAATGGAGAAGTCCAGAAAAGTTCACAATTCAATAAATTTGACGAAGTTCTTTTTACGATGTTTTCGATGAATGTCTCAAATTTGTCGCTCTTTCACTTTTCCGTTTCCCCTAAACAGTCCTGTACGTTTTTACCTTCAGTATAACCAGTAATTCGGATGAATCGTAAAGATTGATGAAATAAAATCACAGCTTCTGTAGATCTAGCTCTAGTCACAAATCCAAGCTGGATAAACACACAGCAAACGTTGAAAATTTCTCGAAGAAAGACAATATCTCTTGAATCGAAATAAAAGCGAATGACTGACTCTTCTTTCATCGCCGTCTATTTATATACCAGTAGGCCTACTGTTTTCTCGAACAATCGCGTAACTTTCACAGAATTCCAGAGCAATCCGCGCATGTCTGTTTTTGCACGAAACTCGTTGTCTAGACACCAAGGCCGACATACACATTCTATTTATAAACATATGATTGATCTACCTAATTCTAGAAATTTCATAATGTTATTTTAAATGAATAACAACGTATTTTATTGTTTTGAACTTCCAAACAATGATATAAATATGGAAATATAAATAATAGATCTGGAAATCCAAACACAATACGACATGGTTGTCGTTTACATAACATTTACATGACATTTACATCACAGTGGGTATTAACGCATTTAACTGAAGATTATCTAAGAAGGCCGCAACTTTGTTCTCTGTTTTATTAGTAAAAGTGTTGATACTCATACCAGCCATCCTAAAGTACATTTTTACTTCAAGTGGGTTTCTCGTCATCACTTAACAAATTTGATTTGTAACCTGGTAATTTTCTACCTATTACAGCTTATTTCAGTTGATATATTTTAAAAATTAACCAATAACTGATTCTGAAAGCTGAGACCAAAGTTTGAAGATAAATTAAACATAACTTACATAAATAATATCTGATATAAATAAAATGAAGTTAGATGTGGCTACTGGTACAACGTAAATTAAAGCAAGTGAAGGAGCCAAGATTAGAATATTTATCTCACCAACAAAGGCTACAACAAGGACAGATTTACCTGTTATAGTTCCTCAGGTAATACGGCTTCACAAGTTTAGTAGATTATATTACATTGAAAATTGGAAGAAGACCTTGATATTTCTGTAGATTTTGTAGAAGAATGGTGCATCGCAGGGTGGACAGAATTAAATCAGAGAAATTAAGGTGTATGCATGAGGAGATTTATTAGGGCTTATCATGAGAAAAGGTTGTCTCACGGCTTTAATCTATTAATCATAGGCTACTTGGAGAATATTGATGGGGAGAAATGTGTAATACAATCACAAGTATATAATCGTGCTGATAGAAAAGAAAACTAAATCCATTAGGTTATTTTTACATAAATTACAAAAATTTGGTAATAGATGACAATAAATTTATTCACACCCTAATGATTTCATGATATACAAAATATACATTACTTCTTTCCATATGAGGTCGATGAGGTGCACCAATCTTGTAACTATAAAGTTACCACCAGAGTTTCCATTCTACAAATTTTAATACGGTTCATGTAATATGGCGAATTTTGAACCTTTTGTACAAAACAATTCAAGTTTTAAATTGTTTGTTTGCTTTTTGTTGGAAGTAAGTACAAAGCAACCAGTCTGTGCTTTACCCACCTTGGGTATCGAATCTTGGTTTCGAGCATTGTAAGATCACATAATACCGTTGTGTCACGAGGTAAGTTGATTAAGAGTTTTCATTAAATACATGCTCATGAACATATGGAGTTAAGAGTGATGATCATTTTGATTGCAAACTGGGTTCAAATTTCAGTTGCGTAACTTCTTAAACCTCTTAAGTATATATCAAGCGTGTTTTTTTGGAAAACCTTATGTTTTATATATTATTTTATTTAAATCTACAAAAACACTATTTATGTAATCGATCTCGAAACCACCCTAAAAATGCGAAGTAGTTCCAAATTATCTTCTTTTTTCTTTCCAAAATAATTGTAGATCGTAACAGAAAAATTCAAACGTCCATCTTAAATAGCCTAAAGCTCATACGAATATAGATTTATTTTTATTTAATTTTATTGTTTAATTACTGTTGAACCTTGTTTGACTCATAATTCCACCACACAAGTTATAAATTTCTGGGCGAATGCACATATCATGTTACCATATTGCGTGACGTATTGTAAAAGTTTCTTGCTAACGTACTTCATAAATATTTTTTTTTACCATCGTACCAGCTCTCACCTTATATAAACTAACAAATTTGTCAATCTTACATTTTTGTTAGTTTTATAATGAGAAATAAAAAAAATTAAACTAATTTTCTCCATCGGCAACCAACAATAAAAGAACAACAAGTCAAACTTTTTATTTACTTAAATAATTCATGAAATAACATAAACTAACAACACACTCAAAACAAACAATTTCTTATAACTATTATAATTTAACTGATTTTCTAACTGACGCAAGAGAGGCTTAAAATAATTCTCATAGCTACTCAATCTAAATATCATGCGATAAAATTTCAAATTGAAGACGAAATTGACAATACTATCCACAATGGTACATGATATATCACTGGGAAAATTGAATTCTTACCATTCTAATGGTTGTAAATGATACATTATTCAATATAAAACGTCATAGAGAACTATTGGTAATTCCTTTAAGAAAATATTTAATAGATGGGTATGAAACACGAGTCTGATTTTCCGGTTTTTTGACTTTCTAAAGTAGTTTACCATAGAAATACTAAAGTTATAATGAGTAATTAAGGAGAAATTCTTTATTTCAGAGAGTGTGCTAAATAAATTAAAGAAGGAGATGATATAGAAAGCAAATGCCATTATTTTCAGTTTAAAAGATACTGAGGATTTATTCAAGTATTTCTTTATATAATTAAGAAATTAAAACCTGATTTATTAACCACGCTTTGATGCCAAGTTTATTTTTACACATTTATAACAAAGTAGTTTAATTATATTTCAAACTCATTTCTGTAAAAAATTGTGACATGAGCACTTTGGGTTTCCAGAGTGAAAAAGTAAGGCCGTATGTAAGTAAAGTGAGTTCATGAGAAACATTAATAGATTTAACTCTATGAATACAGGTTATTCAAGGTTGTACCTCACAATTTTTCCACTGGATTACATTCAATATTTAATTTATCAATATATATATATATATAATCTTTCTACAAACTACAATAATAAATCAAATTTTAATATTATATAAGGTTTATTATATTTATTTCCAGAGTAAATATAAAAATAAGTTGTCACTCTTCACTTGTCTCTATCAAGTTACACTTGTTTGCTTCAATCTGCTCATTTTTTATTTTCTTGTTACTAATGAATTAACATAAGTTAAAACATTAACTTATGCATATATACACATATACCTATTACTGAGGCATAAACAATTTTATAACTTCCAATCATTTTGGTTTGTAGGAATATACACCGTAAATTCAAACCTATCTGCCACCACTTCCTATCTCATTCTCTCTCACACGAAATTTCATTGATTCTTTTAGACAATTTATTTTGGATAACCAATTGAAAGAAAAAGTTTGAGTTTACTAATTTCTTTATAAGACTAACTCGTTCTTCTTATTTTTGGATTATGTGACTCACATAAATACTTTACTTTGTGCTTTAATGAGAAAGCTAATAGAGTTTAATAGTTTTTATAAGTTGTAGAACTTGTCTAGGTTTATGTTCTTAGTTGTATATTTGAAACGAATAAAATTTACGTTATATACGATAATCATTGTTTGGATTTGTTATTTGTTATTTTGAATTAAGCACAAAGCTACACAATGGGCTATCTGTGCTCTGCCCACCACGGGTATCGAAACCCGGATTTTAGCGTGTAAGTCCGCAGACATACCGCTGAACCACTGGGGGGTCACTGTTTGGAAAAAATGAGGTTAAGTTTTATGATGGCCGAAGAAGGCCGAAACGTTGTTCGTTCTTCTATGTAAAATATTTTCTCAACCCAAACGAGCCGTTTTTGCATCTTAACTTCTGTCAAAGAACATCCAATCAAAACGTAAGGAAAGTTTTCAATTAACGTTTGAAAAAATGCAAATTGAAAATTTCTTTATACTTGAAGAATATAGGTCTAGAGAGAGGTGGTATTTTAGATTACGATTATATAATTATCTGATAAACTATGTATTTTAAGTATAAAAAAACTACATCTTCAAACATATGTGCTCATGTATGAGTGTTCTGATAACTCAGGGTTGACTCACTCTTGTATTCAACACATAAATATTGATAATAACAGTGATTCTTATGCTCTTTTAATGCTCAAATTAATCGCTGATATTTTTATAAGGATACGTGGTCCAAAAAAGTTGGAATCTTAGTAGAATTGTATGTGGTTAGAAAACCACAACTAGTGATACTAAAGATATAAACAACCTAAATAATTAAGTAGAAGGTTACCAGCGAATAATGGAAAAGTCAAGAAGGATAAACTAAAATTATGGAAAAAATAAACAAGTACGTAACTATACGATTCCCTTAGATAAACCTAATCCTAAAATAGGCTATTAATATAGTATCCAAACAAGAGAGGTTGTCAGGAGGTCTTTTTGTTAGTGTAGTTAGAGTTACAGAGACACTTCAGAGAACTCAGTCATTATTGAAGCTAAAGTAGAAATATGCGACTCAGCCGTATATAAATATTTATTGCTGCATGTTACTTAAGTGCCTGAGAAAAAATAAAATATATAAATGAGAGTAAAGTTCTGCTCCCTAAACATGAAAAAGTGAGTTTGGTTAGCTCCATTTACGTAATAGATAAAAGGAGTACATAGAAAGTAAATATTGATTTCAATAATGTATTAGTAGACACAGAGAGTAAACATGGTCAAGAACTAGTAAACATATTGTAATAATATTAATATATGGCTCTAATAGTTTTACAAAAATATAATAAAACTTGAGATATTAGTGACAAGTAGAACACTTCAGCACACATACCATTTGGAATGCTAGAAAAGCAAAGGTAGAATTTACAACATGAATAAAATATTCTTAAGGAAAGAGCCGTAAAGGGTAGTATTAATTCTTATGCTATTCCAGTGGTATTAGTTCCTAAGAAATACTACAAATTATGTTCTATGTATACTTCAGAAGATTAAACAAAATCACCAGTTACAAAATACACAAGACATTTTAAATAGCTTAGCTTAGAGTAAACACTGCATTTATATTATGTTCAATAAAAAAATGTTAATTTAATATAATTTCTTTGATTATATGTAATGATTTGTTTGTTTTTGAATTTCGCACAAAGCTACACGAGGACTATCTGCACTAGTCATTCCTAGTTTAACAGTGTTAGACTAGAGGGAAGGCAGCTAGTCATCACCACCCACCATCATTTCTTGGACTACTCGTTTACTAACAAATAGTGGGATTGACCGTCACTTTATAACGTCCTGACGGAAGAAAGGACGAGCATGTTTGGTGTGACGAGTATTCGAACCCGCGATATAATGATTTATATTTTAGGCTAATAGATATGGTATTATCTGGCATACAAGATTGTGATTGCTTTTCTGTTAAGATAACATAATACTTTTTTACATGAAGTTTTGAAGAAACATCTTTTTGATACATTATGTAAAACAAATGTTTAAAACTCCTCAAATGTCAATTTTTAAAGCACAGAGTGAATTATATAGGCTGAATGATTACTACATATCGTTAAAAATAGACAAGAAAAGCTAGAAGTAAATACAAATCATGCTGTACTCATAATATTTAAAGACGTTGGGAATTTTTAGGATTTGTTTCATTTTATAGAAATCTTTTTCCACATTTCGCAGAAGCTTTATCAGTATTAACTGAAATAGAAATTGTTTCTCAGTGGACAAATAAAAGTCAAGGCATATTTGAGAAATTAAGAGATTCGTCAGAAAAGTCATCAGTTTTGAATTACTCGTACCTTATTGACGAGTTATTTCAAGTAAAGATATTTTTGGTTGTGCAATAAGAACTGTTTTATCCCAATTAGATAATGATAGGAAAGAAACCTTCGTAGCATATCAAAGTAGCCAGCTGGGTGAAGCTCACGTGAATTACTAAGTGACTAAGCAAATATGTTAGGCAATAGTATGCTATTTTACTTATTTAATTGTTACTTGTGTAGTAGAAAGTTCCTTTTAACCATAGATCACACACACAATAGTTAATGAAACTGGAGAATGCTTTTTCAAGATTAACAGGATAGTTTTAACTGTTACAAAATTATAAATTTTAAGCAATACACAGACTAGGTAGTAGTGACTCTAATGTAAATATCATAAATAGGATAAGACTAGGAGATTATAGATGATTCAAAACATGAGTGTCATATTAAGAAAGTAACGGGAAATAATTTCGTAGTTTATTCGATGTTCTTATTAAACAAAGGAAAGATGCAGCAATAACTTTTTAAAGAAGTATATTATTACACCAAGAAAACCTGGATATGTATCAGATTAAGAAATGTCACGCAGGGAAATAGAATCACAAAGTTTAGTAATTAAAGCTATCATTCTTGTCAGGATAATACATTTACTACACATTTAACATTTGGAAAAAATGTATGCATTGTTAAATGAAGTAGTGATGCTTTTAGCAAAATATGAACTGAAAAGGATGAGTAGAACTGATACACAATCTTAAACTATTAAAATATTCATACCTACCACTGCAGGTGGTAGATATGAATATTTTAATAGTTTTACCAATGTTATGCTTACAAAGTAATTATAAATAAGCTGTTTCAGACTATTTAATAATATATTCTGAAAGGATATGTTTGCATTATCAAAACAAAACAAAATATATATTGTAGCAAATGTGTAGTAAGTCATAAAATTACACAGCATTTATTGTCACACAGAAATACAATTATGTTATCGAAATCAATGGAACAATATGTAAATTATGAGATGTAAAATATATAGATGACTACATAGAATTTAGCTGCTCATAAATTAATACAAAAATGTTACCAAAATTTACCTGATATTTGGCGACAAACAGCATTTATTTTAATGAGAAAAGAAGACATCGGATTTTAACTCGTTGAAAGAAATATAATATAATAGTACCAATAACCTCTTGTAATGTTCAATAATATTCCAGATTACACAATAACTGTACTTATAATAGCTATCTATTATGATTAAATATTTACTTTAAGCATATATTACTAACCAGTTTACTTACAATGTGAACAAAATGATGTATCGTTGTGATATTGATGACAACTGTTGTGTTAAGGTAAAACGTAATTAATTTCCCAATAGATAACGAAGCAAGTACAGTATTTACTCAGGAATAAAATTGCATTTACCAGGATATACGTTGGTTATGGTAAAATACATACCAATTCCACAGAATCTTTTGTCCCAAACTCACCTGAAAAAAGAAAGTTTCTTTTATTGAAACAATCAACTGTAAGATAAGTTACAGTTTTAACGATGTAGAAAAAACATATTTACAAAATTTATTGTGCGCTTAAAGGTGAACTATAATTATTTAGATAAGTATTTATCATACGATCTCAATACTTAGTAATTTGTGTTTGTTTGATTTCAGTTAAGCACAAAGTTACACAGTGGACTATCCATACTCTGCCCACCACAGATATCGAAACCCAGTTTCTAGTGGTATAAGTCCGTAAACATTCCACTGTGCTTCTGGAGGACTTTAGTAATGTGAGCAACAACTTCGCAGGATTAATGTACTTTGTTATCTTTTAAAGCATTCGTTTGAATGAACCATAAACAAACTAACATCACAATCCGAACTGAAATAAATGTTATATTACTTTATTGCGAAACTTCGGTCAGTTTTTTTGGCTGTGAAACTTACCAATTTCACTCTTAAAACAGAACAATATATTATTAATATTTTGTGCATTCTAAACCACTTAGAGTCATGATTAATTACTTGTTGAGTTTCACAAAAGTTATTTGCTCTAGGATCTTTCTAATTTAGAAGCAATATGGTAGACAAAAGACAGCTTATTCAACACCACTCTTGAAATATTTTTTATAAATACCAACGAAAAACTGGATTGGCTGTCATTTAATTAGGATTGTCACATAATGACAGTTTTGATAGACTGACCAGCAGCAGACCATGAGTTCGAATCCTGTTACCAAGTGTGCTTGTCCTTTGATCCACGGAGAGGTTTTTGAAATGACAGTCTGTTATTGATTTATAGCCTTTAGCACTATTGCACCAGTAGTTCCATTTTTTTATAAGCTAATCTGAAAAAAAATTGCATCTGTTAGACAATATATTGCTAATTTTTTTCATTAAATTATGGTATAGGAAAGAAAAAAAAGAGGTTATGCTCTTGTAGTCTGTTTTGCATGAATGTTTCAGTAGAAGCTTAAAGATTTCGTCTTAATTTCCAGCTTTCTCTTCCAAACACCTCTTCATAAGTTATTACAGAAATTTGGTACTTCAAGAGAGAGAGTTAGATCACGTATACTTGTCCGGCGTGCGAAGAACATATTAAACTTTTTTAATGATTTGATATGTTAATGGAAGTGCCTCAAGCACCATGGTATTTATAGGTTTTCTAGCCTTTTTACCAAATTGGAATTAGCAACTTTGCGTGACAAAGTTCAATTCACATGTTACACACGTCACACTAGCATAATACATCATACACGCGAACTCTAGCGGTGTTTCGAACGTGTCATTGTTAACACCTAGTGAGATAGGTTTTTTTGTGGAGCTATTTGATGTGGTTCTTTGAGAACTATTGAAGAACGCGTGTTTTGTATTTGTGAGACAACTAGTCTAGTAGTTCGAGCACATGATTTTCAAAAACCGAATTAAGAAACGGAAGTTATCTTGCTTTTGAACATGATGACATGAACCATTTAGAAGATTTTATATTGGAAAAACAAACTTTTCTTGTTGAAATATAGCGACTATTTTGTGTATATGAGAACTGTTACAGTGTGTTATAAATTTTTTTTCCAGAAGTTCGTGGCACTGGACTGCAAATGAAGTTTAGAACACAGTATAATATTATCATTATGTTTTAAAACTTAACACCTACAATTTCGTATAATGACTATTATACGCATTTTGTTAAAGATATGTATATATATATATATTTTAGACAATGATCTATGTTTTAATTACTCTAAATAAGCAATATTAAATTCAAAAAGTGTTGACCATGGCAAATAATGAATTATTTTTGTTTGTGGTTTGATAAACATATTTGGAGTTGTTATAACCTTTTAATCACATTTTTGACTTCATTTATGCTAGATGAGGTGATCATGCTGAATCTATTAATTTACTTTAATGATTATCCAAGTATTACTAAAATCGTAAAAATACAATACATATTCAGAGCTGATAATTCTTTCATCCCTAAATATCAAGGGAATATCAGTACAATTAGTCTGGTGGTTAGGACGTTCAACTCGCAATTTGTGGATCTCGGATTCAAGTATAAATCATACAGAACATGCTAGTCCTTTCAACCATGGGGGCGTTATCACATGACGATAAATCCTAATTTTAGTTGGTTAACGAGTATCTGGCGGTAGGAGGTGAGATGATTAGCTGCCTTCCCTCGAGATTTTCACCATTAAGTTGGGGATGGCTAGCAAAGATATCCTTCGTGTTGCTTTGCGTTTGGTTTAAACCTCTAATCAGGACTTTTACACCACTGTTATAGTTAGGAAGAAAAACACACCGAAGAAACACAAAGTTCATAAATTTTAATCATATTTTGCTCATACGTTAAAGAAATTTGACGTCGTAATAAATAAAAGTAAAATACAAACAATCAGTTAGAAAGCACCTCAGATACCTTATAACTCATATCATGTTTGTACACCTTTCAGAATTTTTCCGCAAAGCTAAATAATATGTATGCCTTCAGTTTTATGCTACAGACTAGAGAGAAAAGGCAGCTTGTCGACAGCATCCACTCTTGAATTACTCTTGTCTGATTCAAATAATGAAATGCGTTTTTGCTAAGAAAAACAACAACAAAAAGAGATGATACTGATACCTTGGATCCACGGTCTGGACATGTTAACTAAACACTTGCTCAGGACATATTTTAATATCAAACTGTATTCGTCATTAGGCAAAAAAATAACAGTTATGATATTTGTTAATTCTCCTCCAGTTTTCAGAAGTAAACTTAAAGTCTGTTAACACTGAGTTTCAAGCCTCAATACACGTGTTGGGTATACAACAGGTAGTCTATTGTGTATATTTGTGCATAACAGCAAATGTTTTATGTTTAATATTAATGAAAATGCTGAAAGCTTTAAAATTCAGTCTAATTTAAAATGATAAATAAATGTGAAACTGTCAGAGATTTACTTGAAGAACTGATACTGTATTTTATTTTTTACTAAAATGAACTATATTACGCAGCCTATACGAATTATTTACATAACGTAAATTGCTTACTACACAAAATTCTTTATATTTATATATACATACATATCTATGAGAACGTTAGTTTTCTGTTGACATTACAATTATCCATCCGCGTTTCTTTTTGAAGATACTGGTATAAAATAATTTATTACAAATATTATATTAACTCGGTTTTGTAACTCTTCATGTAACATTTTAATATAATAATTACCAATGTGTTAACATTTTTTCTCTTTATCGTGCACACATTATAATGATTCCTGTGACAAAATATATCACTTTAATTCTACCAATCAAATGTTTCTGTATTTGAAGATAAATCAGATGCGAAACATTACAGGTATCGTGGACTCTCACTTTATGTAACGCTCTCTGTCTGGTGCCTTATTCAAATGAAGTGAATTAACTTTATCCAAATATCTATAGAGTTTCATGAAACAAGAAACCTTCATGTTTCAATAAAACGATATTATCCTATACTACGTACGAAAAGACACTTCATTAGTTTTTCAGCATAGGTCTAATATTTTTATAAGTATTTTCAAGTCAAAATAATACTTCTTTTGTCAATGTTAACCGTACTGAATTACTAATTTGCAAAATTGTGTTCTCTGCAACTTATATATTCAAGTTAAAGGTAACAAAAATATAAAACCTTTAACCAAATTTACATGTAATATATTGTACAATTTAATAAAATTCAAATAGATTATTTTGAACAAGTTTGAATATGTAAAATAAGGAAACTGGGAGAATTATAAAAGGTTTTCTTAAAATTAAAATATTTTAATAACAAAATGATAATTTCTGTGTATTAACTATAACTACTACAGATTTAGTGCTTGTTTTTGTCTGTTTCAGTGCTGTGCATATAAAACTTTTCGACTAACAAGCATTTTTCAACTGGATCTAGTGAGTTAAATGTAATTTACCCAAAGCAAGTGCTTGATTCCACAAAAGTGTTTTCGTGTAAATTATACTCTGAATGAATGTGTCTTAAAATAATTCGGCCCGGCATGGCCAAGCGCGCTAAGGCGTGCAAGTCGAAATCTGAGGGTCGCGGGTTTGCATCCGAGTTGTGCCAAACATGCTTGCCCTTTCAGCCGTGGGGGCTTTATAATGTGACGGTCAGTCCCACTATTCTTTGGTAAAAGAGTACCCCAAGAGTTAGCGGTGGGTGATGATGACTAGCTGCCTTCCCTCTAGTCTTACACTGCTAAATTAGGGACTGCTAGCACAGATAGGCTTTGAGCAACTTTGTGCGAAATTAAAAACAAACAAACTTAAAATAATTCACATGGTAACACTTAGACATTTACAAATGTGATTACGAATCCAGAGAGCTTACTTCTACGAAACGTTAAAAGACTCTTGTTTCTATACAATTGATCTTTAATTTTGACTTATAAGTTTATTAGTATCCTTTTGTCTAAATACTTTACTATTTTGTTGTTGTCAAAATATCTTTGGGAAAAATATTGTTTGTTTGTTTGTTTTTGAATTTCGCACAAAGCTACTCGAGGGCTATCTGTGCTAGCCGTCCCTAATTTAGCAGTGTAAGACTAGAGGGAAGGCAGCTCGTCATCACCACCGACCGCCAACTCTTGGGCTACTCTTTTACCAACGCATGGTGGAATTGACCGTCACATTATAACGCCACCACGGCTGAAAGGGCAAGCATGTTTGGCGCGATCGGGATGCGAATCCTCGACCCTCGGATTACGAGTTGCACACCTTAACACACTTGGCCATGCCGAAGCTCGGGGAAAAGAAACTGTTACTTATATGAAATTATTATTTCATTTGCAACAATGAACAAAAATTAATAAAAATACAAAAAATCTCAAGAAAAGGGAAGAAATTTGATGTAAAACAAATATTCATGCTCATCATCTTGATTTTTTTTGTAAAAATTACATCTCTTAGTCTTAAATCTATGTGTTGATCTATCTTAATGTGTTGTGTCTGGAGTATCTTGTTTCAATGACCAGCAGTAACCAGTCATCATGCTGATGCTGCACCTTCACTGCTATTTTCTTTCCATTTTCACAATATCTTTATAAAACCTTTTTCCTTGTTTTTTTCTGATAACACAGAGATTTACAAGGATATAGTTAGTATATGAGTGTAAACTTTTAAGCTCATATTACAACCCATCCCTTTGAATTGATCGGGCATGTTATTGACAATATTTTCAATATTTGGTTCCTTGTAGTTTTCTATAAAATCGTCAATAACATCTCTAAAGGCAGTCCAAGCTTCTTTATTAATTTTCCTTTCTGTCTTTTCGAACTGTACATCCAAAGTCAGTATCCTAATCTTAAACCTAACTAATATTTTCCATATACAAAAAACAATGCGTTTGAGTCATAGCGACGAATAGATAATATTGAAAGAAAAAAAAATAATGTGAAAGTGCACGCACAAAATAATATTTCCCAGAAATGATACGTCATGTGGCCTGTATTATGGGTTCTAAAACGATTGACATGACTTTCACGTCGCGATTGGTCTAGAGAAATCAATAGCCAGTGGTTATCAACATTTTAAACATAACAAAATGTGACCAGATTTCAATGAAAGCAATATACTTATGTAAAAGTTCATAATGATTTGTGAAAAAATTGTACTTAATAGAGAAAAAAATTTGGATTTAGCGTTCAAGAATTATCGTAGAATATGCTAAAATTTCAAGATAATAACCACAGCAAATCTTTGATATTATTTATATCCATAAACAATGCTAAAGAAAAGTAATTTTTCAAACTTTCTAGGCATATGGTTCATTGTCATCAAAAACTCATGTAGATAATTTTATCATTTATAAAATAACTATAAATATAAGTAAAAGTAAACATAACTTTAATTGAATATAGGTTGTACTTTCAACGAGCATGGTTCTTAAATATATTTAATAATATACTCGTATGTGTGTGTTTATGAGCGTTCAAATATTATGATTAAATCGTAAAACAACAGGTTTAAAGTTTTAGAATAATAACTTTCTTTTTCTCTGTCAATTTCTAATAATTTGTTTGTTTGTTCTTTAAAAGTTGCGCAAACCTACACCATGGCTATCTGCTCTAGGCGTCTCTAGTTCAATAGTGTAAGACCAGAAGGAAGGCAGCTAGTCATTATCACCCACCGCAAACTCTTAGGGTAAACTTTTGCCAACGGATAGCTGGTTTGACAGTCACATTATAACGTTCTCACGGCTGAAAGGGCGAGCATGTTTAGTGTGACGGCGATTCGAACCTTCTACCCTCAGATTACAAGTCGATAATTCTAACCACTGGTCCGTGCTAGGCTTTTCTAAGAATTTGGACTTTCTTTCTCGAACGGTTATTATCAACAATTCTAGTTTAATAAGCCAATTCAAGGATTCTATGTAATACTATATAACAAGAAATTTCGCCACGAGCGTGAACTAATTTGCCTTAATCAAAACAAGGATTTCTACACGTATTTCATGCAGAATATTTGCACTTGGAGTTATATGTGTGTGACATTGAGTTATTGTTTGGTATAATATCACTGCTTTTACTTTTATATGCATTGTGCTAGTATGGCACAAACTGAATGGCTCGATGACACACAAATTCAGTTATTAACTGTGAACACGTCACTATCCTCTGGTAAATTTAATTTTTGTAGAATGTAAGAGAAATGGTCCAGTTATATTTGAATTTTCTATACGTGATATCAGTACATAAGAATTTTGATGCACACATGAACAGGAACATTGAATTAAAATTATAAAATCAAAATCACAGGGATCTGTAAAGAATCTATGGTATTCCTCTTAAATTACTTAAAGAAAAACGATAATATTTTCTGTTTTAGACATTTGATGTTTGGTACTTAAAAACTTTTAATAAGAATTAAAAATTATAGTATATAAAACGAAAGAAACATTTTCAAGTTTTTAGAATGTAAAACGACAAATAAATTAACAGTATCTACCATTTAGGAAAAAACAACTAAAACAAATTAAATAGACAGAAATCACATTTGCTGTTATGTATTATTCTAAGGGTGCTTTTGAGTCAAATACTAACGTCGAATGGCTTTCGGAAACGTGTCTCATTAAACATGTATTATATAAGTTGTAACATTTTAAAAATGTTATGTTTATTAAACGACATGAATTATTTAAACATGCATTCAAATTCGTAGCATTTTACATAATTTACTAAAAAGTAGAGATTTTAATGGTGATTATTATTTGAAAAATAAATAGATGTATTGTCTAAACCCATCCTTGAATAGAACTATGATAAAAATACTTCAATTTTATTATTCAATTTTTATTAATGTTTTGGTAAGTTGAGGTATCAACAAACTTCAAACTATCTCTAACTGTTCTATCACATTTCGGCAGAATTTGTTATGGCTTTTACATATAACGATCCCCATTATTTTCTGAAATGTCATATACCTTCTCACACATGCATATTACAATAACAAGTTCAGAAACAACACTGAATAAATAGAAGGGTAAAGTGCGGGAAATGGTAGCAAGATTTAAAGAGGAAATTGAACTTTTGCATGCGAAGGCTACATTGGCTAATAATGACTTTCAGGAAGTCAGCAACAATACGAATAGAGCTAGAGGTAGTGTATTTAATTTGAAAGAGCAGTTTCTGTTAAGAAATATATTTAACACTTTGACTTGTGCAGATGATGAAGATGAGACGTGAAAGATCACAAAAAGGATGGATCCTGTTAGGAAAGAAAAAAAAAGAGGTTATTATTACAGGATATTCTCTAGTACAGGAAGAGAATACGATAAATATTGGGAAAAATTAGGAGGTCAAAATTAGATTGTGCAATCCAAGAACAAGGTGGAGAAAATAACCGACAGATTAAAGAGAAAGGGGTGCTAGCAGTCTTTGTGGTACTTGTAGAAGGAGAGGTTGATGATGTCGGGAAGGGTTGGTCAGATGATGTTATTGCTCATTACAAGACATTAATAAATATATTCAAAGGAGAGGGCATTAAAGTTTAATTTATGTCAGAAATCCTACTGAGACTTAACTTTGGCGATGACAAGGACTGAATGCTAAGTTTAGGTTAAGATGTGATGAAGAACATTTTAGGTTCAGTTCAACGACAAAAATAATTTAATGAAATAGACTGTTTAAACTTAAGTAGGGAAGAATTTGACGCAATTTTAGCAGCAACATTAAATAATGATTAGACGTTAGTGATGTCCAAAATGGGGAAAATGTAATCAGATATAAAGAATGGTCTAAGCTAGGAACAAAAGAGACTGAAGAGATAGTTTTAATGGTAGGCTAAAAAGTTATTATTGTAATGCTAGAAGTGTAAGAAATAAAATTCATGAGTTTAGAGCACTGGATGGTACAAAGAATTTTGATTTAATGCCATTAACTGTAACCTTGGTAAATATAAACAAATTCCATTATTCCAATTTCGTTAAAAAACAGGGTCGTAGGTTGTTTAATACGGATAAAGTACTAAAGGATAAAAGTGGATACGGCCTGTTCATGTTGAAGATATGAAAGCTAACAAAATAGGGTTGAATATATTTGGATTAGTAACTACAAGGGGAGAAGACTTTCAGTTGGAATTCGTTATACAACTGATTGAAACATATGAAATTAATGAGAAACCCAAGTTTTATAAAAAATAATTCAACTTTTAATGAGGTTATAATTAAAGAAGATCTTGATTTCATTCCAATACACTGGGGACTGAGGTGTAAGGTCAACAGAGACACAGGTTTTCTTCAACCATTCTGAATAGTTAGTTAAAACTTATCAACAATAAATCTAAAATTTTATCTTACATTTATTTTTGGACCTGCATGTCCAGGTGGTTAAGGCGTTCGACTCGTAATCTGAAGGTCGCGGGTTCGAATCCCTGTTACATCAAACATGTTCACCCTTTCAGCCTTGAGGGTGTTATAATGGGACGGTCAATCGCACTATTCGTGTGAAAAATGTAGCCCAAGAATTAATGGTGGGTGGTGATGACTAGCTGCCTGTTACGTATTTTTTATGTTTTATGTTTTTCGTAGACTAAACGCAACAGAAAAACACAGATAACAGCTTGTATAATTTATTACACTAAACTAAATATATATATGTAACAGATATAACATGAATTATGTAATAACAATGACAGATATTAAGTTTAAATCTTCAAAATTAATTACAAAACAAAATGGTACTAGTTTCAACCTTCAAAATTAATCATAATACAAAATGGTACTGGCCTGTATCTAATATAATGATCTAAAATGAAAGTCTCAAATTCCAGTCTAGGGTGTGAATTTGGTCCCACGAAGAAATTCCGAAGTTTAAATGAAGAAGTTCAGAAACAATCCACAGTTCAATAAATTCGACGAAGTTCTTTTCACGATGCCTCCGATGAACGTCACAAACTTGTCACCCTCAATTTTTCCGATCTCCCGAAAATAGTTCCACACGTGTTGATTTTCAGTATAACCACTAATTTGAAAGAATCGTAGAGATTGACGAAATAAAATCACAGCTTCTGTAGATCTAACTTCAGTCACAAATCACAGCAAACACTTAAACTTTCTCAAATGGCTGACTCTCTTCTTTTGAATAAAACTAATGTCTGACTCTTTTTTCCTTTCTTCCTCGCATCTTCGTCTGCTTATGTATTGTAGGCCTAGACCTCTCGAACCATCGCGAAACCTCTACAGAACTCCAGAGCAATCCGCGCATGTCCGTTCTTGCACGAGACTCAACCTCTCGACACGAGGCCGCCAACATTTCATTTACATACATATGATTGGTCTACTTAATTCTAGAAAATTCTAAATGTTACCCTAAATGAATAACAACATATTTCATTAGTTTAAACTTCGAAACAATAATATAAATATGGAAATATAAATAATAGAAATGAAAATTTAAACACAACACGACATGTTGTCACTTGCAAAACATTTACATAACACTGCCTTCCTTCTAGTCTTATACTGCTAAATTAGAGATGGCTAGCGCAGATAGCCCTCGTGTAGCTTCGCGCGAAATTCAGAAACAAACAAATAAACAATAATTTTGTTAAATTTTAATAAATAAGTGATTGTTAGAATAAAGATTGAGAACTGCTGGATGCAAGTAAAGAATGCTCAGTTACAATTGATGTTTTGTTGCAAATTGATATAAGAAATAAGAACTGTTTCAAATTTCGAAAAAGTAAATTTTGAATAAACAAGACCGCATACTGTCTACCAGAATTACTTGGAGACGCTGGTAAAATCTGAAAAAATAATCAAAAATACGTTTTTAATATGTAAGACAAGTATGTTCTTTAGAAGCAAAAAGAGTGATTTCAAGTACGAAAAATTTTTGGCTTACAAAGGATATAAAGAATAAAATTAAAGAAAACCGTTATAAGTAAGTGATGTTTAAAGTCACAGCTGTTATGAAATATTTTGATGATTATGAAAGACCAAGGGAGTTAGTTAAACAGGATATTACGAAATCGTATATTATACGAAAACTGGTTGGCTAAAAATATAAAAGTTAATGGCAATGATTTCTTCATATGCATTTAGGGTAAAAGAAATATGCCGTTGCTATTGGTTTGGTAAATAGGATTTTAGGTTGCATTTAAAGAAATATTGAAAGCAAGAGATCATAATGCCATTATATAGATCATTGGCAAAACAATATTTGTTTTCAGAACTTAACTCCTTACCCAAGAAAGGATGTTGAATTATTGGAAAGGAATTATACAAGGGTTACTAAAATTTCTGAACTTAAAAAGAGTTAGAGAGTATCTGATTGAAGTGTTTAAGATTCACTACTGATAATTAATGTCTATCCCTTCAAAATTTGATTTTGTGAAATGTGAAACGAAAATATCTGTAAGAAATAAAGCATCAAACTTATTTGAGACTTAATAACTTGGAGATAAATCTTATTACTCATTTCTATGATAGGATTTAAAATAAATCTAAAAAAAATTATTTCCAATAGGTTTTAACAAGTAGGTAAAATGAACCATCTTGAACAGTTTCTGGAAAACAATCTCTTTCTTGATTTGATTTTAATATTTCCGAATCTCTATGTCTGAAGTCAAAATACACCATATTCATGATCTCATTGACAGCTGAATTTGTGGTTATCTTACTTTCTGTTATATTTTTTCTGGTGGTCTATAACAAATCCATTTAAAACCCTTCTTCCTTTGTAACCGCCAACAGGAATTTAAATTGATTTAAGTTCATCGCTATTACCTTTGGTATATTTAACTGAAAAAGATGTAACTAACATTTTATAGAAAGAAACTTAAAAACAGTGAAGATCATAACTGCCATTTAAAGTTGTTGATTCAGGATAGTAAGGTTATAATTTTGGAGCTCTTTGAAATATATACATAACTCCTCTTTCTTAATGTCTGTGCGATTTTCTCCCTTTCGTGGATAATTTTTAATGCTCTTTTCTTCAAAATGCTGTGTTATTTTCTTTACTCCAAGCCTGTATATGTGAATATTTTAGTTCAGAAAATGTTCTGAACTAGTGCTCAGTCTTAAAACTACTTGTGGCAGCAGTGAACACAGACTGATTTTGAAATCTATGGTAGCTGTAAACATCAACTGATCGGAAATTTGTCATAAGCTAAATACATACGCATGTCTCATGTAATTCACCTGTAGAATCATGGTTTACAGTTTGCACAAGCATAGACAGATCTTTCATAAAAATACAAAACCCTATAACCCGGGAAATTTGTAAAGATGAGACTTTATTCGTCAAGAGCAAATAATTTGAAATAGTTTGTTCCTGAAAAAAAAAGTCTACCTTTCAAAAGCGTTCAAACTATAGAATTTAAATATTTGTGCTAAATTAATTTCTAGGATGTTTGAATATTTGTGTTAAATTAATTACTAACGTAATAAACAAAGAGAGATTAATCTTGTTTTGGTATTCATGGAAATAATTTATACAAATGGTTTCATAATTTATTGGAAGACAACGTACCATGGCCAACACTTTCAAGTGTTCAGTTGTGAAATTCACAACCATGCGAAATTGTAGTATAATGATAGCCTCATGCTTTACTCTAGATAAATTCAATATAATTAACTTTAACATTTCATATAATTCACATGTTATATTATTTGATCCCAAGATGAACGTTAGAATATGTATGGCACATGCTTTGTTGAGAATCTAACAAGTCTGTATCGGAGAACACAAGTTAATTGAATTTTCTCGACTATCGAATCAGCATCTCCAGTAAAGTGAGATTGTGACAGAGAAAAAAGGTGGTTTTCTTTATCTTAACTTACAATAGTTTATTTTAGCAAATAAAAAAATTTAATGATTCTCATTTCTGAAAAACTTATGATTCACTTCCATTGTGATAAAGATAAATAGTGTGAAAAACGTTTTTCCAGTTCCAGATTAATTCTCACAAACTTGGTGTATATTCCAAGATAGACCTTGAAAATAGATTTTTAACAATTTTAACAGTTAAAATTTACGTTACTGATTTAAGCTAAAAATTATTCAATCGAAGCAGTTCTCAAACTTACAGTGTTATTAGGTTACAATAAATTATTATTTGTGTATGGAATGAATAAATGCTCTATTTTGAGAGAAATTTATTAATGATTAAATTATTACTTAAAGAATAGATTGTTCTTCACAAAGTTTCGGAACATGTCAAACATTGTTTAGACGATCCCACTCTAACAAATAAAGACCTGGCTTATTAAAGATTATCATAATAGCTGTTGTAAGAACGAATCTTATGGAAATAGCACACGCCAAGCCTAATATTGCATGACAGGTAAAATGGGTTACTGATTGATGAGTATGCTGGTAAGCGTTCAATATCGACGTTTATGTGGTTTAGATTATCATTGAACGCATATGAAGGTAAATTTATGTAAACACGGGTGTTTTGTAACGTGTTTTAATTCGAATATTGTACTTTACTTAAAAACTAAGCACTATGGTCTATTAATTAAATTTATTTTTAGATAGAGTAGAACTTAAAACAGAAAAATATATCTCAGTTTCCTACGAAAAGTTGTTAAATTACATAAACTATTAAAATCACGAAGATAAATGTGAAAATGTGTCCACGAAACGAGTAAAATGTTTATTTTTTCGTGTTAGACATTATCTACCCATGAAGGATTCCTTAAGAAAAGGGTTTCATTTTGATGATATTAATTTATTTACTAGCATAAAAAAAATATATTTTTATCTTATAAATGATAAACATATGTATTATATTTTGATAATTTTACAATCTCCAGTCATTGTTTTGAAGATGTTTCACTGAAATACTATGTTATTATGTTATATATTTGAGAACAAATAACAGAAAAAAAACGTATTTTTTTTCTACATAACAAAAGATATTAATCACATTAGAGAACAATTGTTTCAATATTTGAGTTTCATAATTGAAAACCGTTGACTGATTTTTTGCATGTCTACTTTTAAGTAATATACAATAGTTCCAAAGACGAGTGATTGCATTTCAATTACTAAGTTTTTCTCCTATAGAGGTTATTTAAAGAAAATAAGTAGTTCTTTACTAGTTATTGTATTTAAACAACCTTATTACAGATCTTAGAGTTGTTTCAGATTTAAATAATGAAAGAACTTCAAAAAATAAATGTAGCAAGGTAAAACAATAACGAAATTACAAAACTTAATAAAATATTATGTCACAATTGTAGCAACTCAATCTTTATTTTGTCAGTGCTTTCAGCCTAGATTAGAATGCATGCTACAATGAAAATATTTCTCATTTTAGATTTTGGAAAAAACAAAAATAAACTTTAGACAGCCTGTGCATTCGTTAATTACAAGACGCTTTTATTGACACAGTTATTGTTACTGGGGTTGTGTAAGTACAGTTACTGAAAATTTTAAATCTATATTTCTCTTGTTAAATCAATTTGTTAAGCCTATCTTGTCAATTAATTTATTCAAATTCTTGATATTTATCCAAGACAAAGTAAATAATATAATTTTGCAATGCTTATATCCAATATTTTAATCTTAACTTTGTAGAAATAACGGATATGTTGTGTCTTTTGCAAAAATACGTAACTTATTTGAGGAAAAGATAGCATTGTGAACACAATAATTGAGTCTTACTTGAAGGTACATGATCTTTACAGAATGAGATATAACCTATTGAAATAACAGGGACATAAAAGAATATAGCGTTTAATAACCCATTTATGACTTTTATAAAGAACCCATTGAGTCAATATCCTTAAAACCATTCTTTCTGAAAGATATCCATCACACATACAAAAACACCATCTTCCGAAACGGTTATTTCATTGCTATTACTACATCTCACTTAAATTATCCTCGTGTCTTTAATTCGCAGTGTTATATTGTTTTAAGTATATGTTATGTTATTTCTAAAATATATATTTTTTTTACAAGTTGTTATTTTTATTTCAGTAAAAGAACAAAATATATTGTGTGAATTTACAACAACAACAAACGATATTTACAAATACGAAACGTTTTCATAAGCACAATGGAAAAAAATATAAATGTCAAACATTGACAGCTTTTGAGCCAAAAATTTTAAAGCCCTTTTTCTAGCAGTTTTTAGACAAAAGAAGGTTTTTATGAGAACTGAAGCCTCACAATAGGCTATATTCGCTCTATCCACCGTGGGTATACGAATCTAACATACTGGCTCTGGAATTCCTTGACGTACCACAGACTTAAGGGAAAATGAGAATCAAGGATAAAAACTACGCATACAATTAGAACAGTTCTCTTAACTCTTGTATAATATGAAGTGAGTAGAGAAATATAATATTTGTTATTGTAATTAAACACAAAAGAAGCTTCGAGGAAGAACAACAACTGTCATTATAAAATATTTTAAAGTAGTATGCTCTAATAAGTAATAGAAATCCGATGAATCATATGTTTTACAAAATATCGTGGATAACATTGGCATAGCAATAATCTTGTTTATAACGACAAAAATCGGAGACCAATCCCTGTGATGAGCATAATGCACAGATACTTCCCATTATGTATTCATTCATAGATAGTTTAAGAATTTTGTTAACCGTGGCTACTAAACATACACTGTCTGATCAATTCAGATATTTAATTTAAAACATCGATAAGTAAAGTAACATTACTTTTGGTTTTCAGCTAATAAACATGTTATACTTTCATAAGTACGAAAATATTTTATTAATTTAGGTTGAAACGGAAACAGTAAAAGATTGGAGTAACATTGCTTGGTATATCTTGTTACATATTATAATTTATCTCGAATGAGCCTCAAATTTCTTATATTACGTATCAAGGTTTCAAATAATCAAAAACTGACTTATATTGTAACCTAAATTTAAAAGTTAATTAAATCTAGAGATGTATCAAATTTTTGTTTCCCAACAAGACTGATATATACAGTTTTCTTTCTTATTACGAATATATTTTAATATACAAACAATAATACAATTTATAATAGTAAATATTACAAATAATAATTGATATACAAAAGTTTTACAAACTTACAGACAATATTGAGTGTTCTGTGTGATCCTGCACTTCCTTGATATAGTGCCCCCCCCCAGTGGCTCAGCGGTATGTCTACGGAGTTAAACGCTAAAATCCTGGTTTCGATACCCGTCGTGGGCAGAGCACAGATAGCCCATTGTGTAGCTTTGTGCTTAATTCTAAACAACAACAACAATAAACAACTTGATATAGTATAGAGGACTCACGACGAGCGAATTAATTTCGAGTTGATATAGGCACAATTCACATAACGAGGAGCTAGCTAACTCTTTGCTGACCACACGTGTGTTTCCCGCATGAGTTGAGAAGAAAGTGGAATAAAATATATTATTTTATAATAGTTTTACAATAGGTTTTTCGATTCGTAATTTTTAAACTTCTACATGTTGTATAAAATTCTGGTCTCTATTGGCTGATCTCAGATACACTAAAAATCTACTGCTATTTTCAGTGTTTAATAAAAGAACTATTAACCTCTATTAAACAGAACTCATATGCATTTCATTTGTATATGTACTCAAAATAGCGATAATTTACTTTCTGTTACTGAAGTTCTAATGTAATTTGCGAAATACAAATAAACAATATAATATAATATTTTAATTTTAGATATTATATAATTAATTTTTAATAATCTTTATAGTTAAGCAAATTAATGTAAAGTTCTTTTTTCGGTTATTTTTAAGTGCAAAGCGACATAATGGGCAATTTATCTGTACCTTACTCAACAGGGTTATCAAAACCCAAATTTTAGATTCGTAAGCCTGCAAACGCATTGCTGAACTACTAGGTAGGAGAATTCATGTTTTTTAGAGGAAGTAAGTACACATTACATGGCAAAACTAAAGCAACATGGTGATTCGTTTCTTTTTCTTTGTACGGTAAAACAGAAACTTCTGTAAAGAAAACTTAATTGTCCTTATTTATGTACCAACATTAAACCAGCAACAAAATTTCTTAACAATATGTTTTCTCGCAGCTGATGACTCTTGCCTATAGTTGGGACCTAATGGTGTTTCATCACACAAGTGATGGTAGGTTACTAACCTATAACTCTGCTCGAAAAATGCTAGAAATATCACCAAGTGTAATACGGTAAACCAATATTATACACTGCAGTACCCTAATGAGTAAAACAAGAAATATGTGGAAAAGCACTAGTCAACACCTACCCTTTGAATTTATAAGAGAACAATTTTCTTAAGCTTTATAAAAACTAGTTAATGCAAGAAATGCTACATAGTATAGATTTTATAACTTTAATTATTAGTTTATATTTTTAGGTTTCGCAATTTATTGGAAGCAGAAGAAGCGTGTATAAGATCTGAGTTTTTGCCCCGTTCTTAATTACCAATAATGCTAGAGGAGACATCTATTGTAATTAAAAAGTGCTAAAAACACACCTTTTGATAATTATATTTGTGGAATTTTTCGTGCAATTAGCACATTGAAAATGTATGTTAAGATTAATTATTTTCAATTCTACATAATAGAATTGGATCAGAAAAGTTAAAATCTTAACCTATACTTAGTCAAATATATAATATTAAGAAGCGTAGCCTTGCAGAAACTGGACAATGATTTATACATTATCACTGTAGGAGACATTCTGTGATTGGCGTAAACTGCAATATAAATGGAGATGAGACCGTTGGTGACCATAACGACCTGTGACTAGACGATATATTGCGCAATGTTACCTTACCACAAACCCAATAGGGTAAAACATATAAGTGCTTTCTCATTTTACAAGTCCAACACTAAACAAAATTAGTAGCACATGTAATAAGGAACATTTTCGCATGTGAAAACGTAATAAGAGGTTATTATTGATAGGGATTTTATTAACAGAATATATGTAATTGAATATAAGGTTTCAAATAACAGATCTTACTTGCTCAAAAACTACCATTAAAGCTCTTGCTATTAGGAGTAAATTTATTTATACCGAAACTGATTATCTTGGACATTTTGAGGTCACAATCTAGTATGCTCCAGTAAATCTTTCTCAGGTTGGTACAGTGGATATCTTTTAGTTTCTGCTCCTTTCTCTGCCATGAATACTATTCTCTCTTAAAATATACTGCATTATAAGGATTAATCGAATGAGGAGAATAGAGGGAAAGACTTAACATTCATTTGCCAATTCTGATTTTATTCCCTTACTGGTGTTAACCTGAACGATATGAAATATATATATTTGTAAGAAGATTATATATTCTAACCCATGTAATTTAGAACGTTGGAAAAAAATAAAATCCCCTAAAAACGTCACTCGATTGAAACATAATTATCGTGCATGGTATGTTTTCTGTAAAATTTATTCTGTTGAATTTATTTTAAGATGCGCGTTGTACAAAATAAATAGGTCATGGGGCGTGTTCAATAAACGAGCAAAAAAAACGAGCAATTCTAAAAAAATCTGAGAATAACATAAAATCAACGTTTCAAAACTATTTGAGAGATTTTTATATATATTTAGAATAACCAATCAATGCGTATTTTCAAGACGTAAACATGCAAAGCAGGTAGCTTGGGTAAAGCATGTTGAAAATATGTATATAATATATACTAATCTACACAGGAAGACCCAAAAAAATGTATACACACTTTAAATAATTATAAATACAATTTTTATGAATATAGCTTTTATAATCCAAGTTTAAGAAGACAAATGTAGAGTTTTTTGAGTTATCGCAGGCGTTTGAACTGATGACCCTTCTGATTCAGGTACTGCTGATAACACGGACAGATGGAATTGTATACTTCACTAATCATTTCATTTGATACTTGGGTGCGTTCTTTTTCAATTGTTGCTCTTAGCTCATTCATTGATTTTTACAAATTTTGTGCTATAAACCGTAGCTTTGACATATTTCCATAAAATAAAAGTCCAGGGGTCTGAGGTCTGGTAAACGTGGAGGAAATTCAGTGTTACCCCTTCGCCTACTCCCTCTGTTCGACAAATTTTCGTCAAGATGCCCTCACATTACGAAGGTAGTAGGGAGATGCTCCATTTTACTGTAAATAAAACTCCTCATCTTCCAATTGCCCTCGAATGCATAGCACAACAGATTCTTGCAGCAAGTTCAGATAAATGAGACCAGTGACTGTTTTCAAACACAAATGATCCAATTGCGCCCATCGCTGATAATCCACCCCACATTGTAACCAATCATAAGTTTATGTGATGTTCAGCCGTAACATGCAGGTTCTGAGGTGCTCAGTAGGTGCAATTGTGGCGATTATTAACTGAACCTTTTAGCTTTATTGTGACCTCATCGCTTAAGACAATCTTTTTTGGAAACTGTGCATTTTCTGCAGATTTTGCCAAGTACAACTCACAAAATTCAACTCTTTGATCAGGATCATCTTCACTGAGAACCTGGACTAATGCCGGAATAAAACTTTTCCAATGAACGCGCTTCAACATGCGATGGATGCTCGATTTTGGAATTCCTCTCTCACGGGTTGCAATCAAATAGATATTCTGGAGATATGTGGTGACTTTCCAACAGCTCTTCTTTTCGTGTGAGACCTTCCAGAACGCCCTTTATGGACATCTTGAACAGTTTCGTTTGTTTTAAACGTATCTCGCTACGAGTGATGGTGAGTAGCGTTGGCGGATCTGTTTGAAACTCCCTTCTAAATCGTTCTCACACTTCCAGTAACACTTAAAGATAAATTTTCTTTTCTGAAAGCTTAGTCTTGCTTCTGCCATTACTTCAAATCAGTTCTACCTGCAAAAAAAAAGAATGTTGGAGTGAGTTATAATCATTCAAAGTGTGTACACATTTTTGGAACACCCTGTATAGATATACAAAAATATATATACACAAAAAAACCCTTAAAACAGTAATCAATCCAAATTAAATGGTACGTTGATACATATATGAATAACAAAGTTATATTTATCAGAGCACCAGTGAAATGTAATTTTAAGAAATATTGATAACTTATTTCGAATTATGTGTACTTTAAGATAATCTTGTATATATTCCGAACCATAGTGTCTGAAAAGCAGCGTACTCAGGGAAAACTTAACATTCAGGTTTGAAAGAAAGAGAAAACAGGTATGAGTAATGTTGATGCCAAATTTCATTCTGAGAGCAGGATATTCTGCAGTAAGTTGTTAGGAAGTAATTATATTATCATTCACATTCCAAAATATGACGTTAACTTAAAGATTAAAACAGCAGATTTACCGTATGCTATTGCTAAGCGTCTTTTATTACGACTGAAGTGCTAAATTACTTATTGCAGTAGGCGATATATAAGTAGCTTATAGCTTTGGCTCTGAGTGAAACGAAGAGTGCAACACATTTAACTTTTTACACTCCATGAAATAATTTAAATTGACAAGAGATTAAGTTAAACTTTTATCGTTTTAGGAAGGGACTTTTGCTTATAACAATACATGAAAATATTTAAGTATTCGTAGTGAGTATGCCCGCAATCGAGCAGAAGCATTTTCATCTCACATGAAACAAAAATAAAACTATCATCTATTAAAATCAGAAAATATAAAATAGAGCCTTAAACCATTTAATGTTATAATTTCATGACTAGTTTTAATTCTTTGTTACATGCTTTATTTACTTTGTTATCTCCTGACTCATTTATGCTCTGTATAATTCATGAGCTAAACTGATTTACACTATACCTTTCATTAATCTGTTGAATATGCTTTTGTTACGTTTTCCACAAGATAAGATGTTATGTTAAATAATGAAGCTATGTTGAGTTGTTCCCATTAACAATTATTTAATGTAAAATAATTCTTGACGGGATGAGTAAATTTGAGAATTATTGTTTAAAATGTTTTTCTGTTATTAATCAAGGTCATGATTAATACAAAATTATGTGAACAAAATAAATCTAAAGATAAAAATATGTTCTCAAGACGACTGGTATGTTTATTAAAACTTTAATTAAAATAAGGTACAGAACAACATTTTGACCTTTCATGATCATCTTCTTTGTTAACATTGTTCTGTATTTTAATTAAAGTTCTAATACACTACCAGCCGTCTTGAGAATACATTTTTACTTTAAGTGGGTTTATCGTTAGTACGGAATGAACGGATAATTTTTAAAGTAGAATGAACAAATCTTGTTCATGTCTAGGTTTCGATCCAATAATTGTTCATGTATCAGTATCATTCTCTCGATATATATATATAATTTATTTTCGTTTTTTTAACTACAGCTTCTTAAAGAAAGAAATCCCTACAAGTCAATAAAGCAAAAGCAAATAGCGTCAAACATGTAGATTATAAAAATTAAGATCCCAGTGAGGAGTAGGAGAACTCCCTTCTATTGGCAAATACACACAATGACTACCATATACACACTGACTATCAGATACGTTTTTTATTCGCAACAATTGCGTTGAAATTAAACTAGAATATAATCGTAATAGCAAATATGGGTGTCCAAACATACGAGGTTCTGTATTTACATCTGTCTTTTACTATATCATATCAGTGCAGATGCTTGTAATAATAGAGAAAAGTATTCGAATTATTTCCCAAATGATCCTCTATTGATACATACATAACTTGTTTGTCACCTGTCAAGGTGTAAGTTGGGTAAAATTGTTAATTTGCCCTTATGTATGTTGACAAGTAGATCCACTTTTGAATAATGTATACGGCCCGACATAGCCAGGTGGTTAAAACACTCAACTCGTAATCCGAGGGTCACGGGTTTGATTCCCCCTCACACCAAACATGCCCGCCCTTTCAGCCATTGATGGCATCATAATGTGACCGTCAATCCCACTATTCATTGGTAAAAGAATAGCCCAAGTATTGGTGGCGAATGGTGATGACTAGCTGCCTTACCTTTAGTCTTACACTACAAAATTAAGGACGGCTAGCGAAGATAGTCCTAGAGTAGCTTTGCGCGAAATTCAAAACAAAGCAAATCAATCACATATATATGTATATATCTACATTATTACAAACACGTTTCTTCGTAATGTGAATACTAACAGAATAAGTAAACGTTATTAAAACTAAATAGTCATTAATAGATAACCGTATAGCCTTCGTTGTTAAGACTTTAACTATATTAAAAATGCTATATTTATTGAATTTTGAAACTGTTATAAAACCACAGAGCTTTATATTATACACTTAGTGTAAAAGCAACAGATGGTGTATGGTTGTATTCATAGTAAAGCCATATCGGATATGTGTTCTGTCCACCGAAGTGAATTGGGCTATTTGCTGTGTCCACCGAGGTGAATCGAATCCTAATTTTAGTGTTGCAAATTATAGACTTACCGACATAAAACTAAAAACAAATATTTCAGATAAATTATTTTATCGGCATAATTAATTTTTAAAACTACTTTTACTACCAAAAGCTATTGATCTAATAAGTCAAATAAATATAGAAGATATTTGAATTATATAACTTAGTATTTCAGCCTGAGAACTCGCCCTATGGCTAGCACGCTACTGAGCTGATGAGCTTTCTCCGTGTGAATGCCAATCCGATTATTCGGTTCAAAGCCGAATAAATCCCTCTAGTCAGCAACGTAAAATTATGGACACCTACACATGAACTCTAGAGATCTCTTACTTCTTTATTTCCGCTATCAAACATCTCTAAACATGAATTTTGGAAATTACAATGTAATAAATACAATAAAAGTATGTTAAAATGTATCAAACTGAAGATATTAATATGTGTGATGTTAGTGATTTTTGTAAAGATAATTACTAAAAGAACTTTTTTCACACATAATAATTAAATGAGTGAAGATACGCTGGTTATAAATGAAATGTGTATCAGTACGATAAATGTCACATTGAACATGAAGCTCACCTTGGGAAAATAAAACCGAAACTAGATCGTTTGTATTAGTTTTTGAATTTCGCGCAAAGCTACACAAGGACTACCTGCACTAGGTGTCTATAATTTAACATTGTAAAACTAGATGAAAAGGCAGGTAATCACCACCACACACCGCCAATTCCTAGGCTACTTTCTTACCAACAAATAGTGGGACTGACTATCACAGTGTAGCACCACTACCTCTGAAAGAGGATGCTTGGTGTGATGAGGATTGGAACACGTGACCTACAGATTATGAATGGAACGCGCTAAACACCTGGACATGCCGGATAGATCATTTATGACTGATAAAAATTAAACATGTCAAACGGTTATGTCTGGGAAATGTTCGTTACACTCTTAGCCAAACAAGTTTAAACATCTGTGTATGGATGTCTAACAATTTGGTTCTTGTTAATTGTGATGTGTAAACATCATAGTTCATCTTCTCGATAACTAAATATGAGAACATCTATTTATTCTGACGAAATTAAAAATATTGGTGCGGTGCTGTTCTTAGGAATATGTTCTAAACGATCGTGTTATGCTCCAGGATAGTCAAAAATGGTCAAGTTAACGATATCTGGCACGTGTATTTTTTCATGTCTGATATGGTCGGCTCGTAGTTGATGAGGATGTATGACGACTTGACAAGCTGAACACATGTAGAAAGAGATGGTGGAATATCTATTTTCCCTCTTTTCTAATATGACTAATTGTGATTGTGTGACAAGACAGCCTGAGGTGCGACATAACTTAGGATTTAATTGTTTGAGAAGTCTGTTCTCCACCATAGTTTCTCTTCTCCTGGTTCATTGTAATCGTCCTCAGTAATGGTACAAAATGATGATAACAATGAATTCTAATATTTATAAGAGCGTGAAAAAGTATATTTAGTTATCTATTCTCATTATGGGGTTTATTTTTAATGAAGTAGATTGCTCTAGTCCGAAGTTAGTAATTATTTTAATGTGTTGGAATAAAGCGGTTCTGTTTTTATATGAAATATTTTGTGTCCGCGCTCTTTAGTTATTTCACTTACTGCATATCTCAACATTCAGTTACCGTGGCATTGTAAAAAATTAGAATAATCATGGGACCCATTTGCAATTTACTCATAACTCATTTATTTTTAAATTGTCACATTGTCATGTAATAATGAGATTAATTCTATTTTTATAATAAATATTAACATTGTGAAAACAATTTGCAGATCAAATACAACTAACGAGATCTCATCTTGGATTTTAACTGAAAAAAATTTCATAGTGTATAATAACAATTATTAAAAACATTTTCTTTCACCACATTTTCAGAAATAATTATGAAATGCTCTTCTAAATAAAAGGTTTATTTGTTTTATTTAACAACCTATGACTATTCAACAGGTTTCCTCTAAATATGCAAACTTTAATGAAATATACAAGTTTTTAAATTACCTTTAACCTCGATGTTTACATGTAACTTTGAATTCGGTTTAACCTAGAGTTTTAAACTAATTTTAATTTTCTAGCCTACAAATTATTTTCAGTTTTTAAACTATCAATGCTTTTAATTCAATAATGTTTATTTACAATTATTGCTCATACAAAAAACATGGCTTTGTCTTAGTTATGTTTTGTAATAATGTGTGTAACACCTTATCATTCTGTACAATCTAATATAGATATTCATTAATTGATGTAAAATGCTTTCTAGTGTGAACAAAATAAGAACAAATATTGATTAATAACGATGTTAAACATATTTTTGTCTTCACCAACTAAAGGCCAATACAGACACAAACACTACTTCCAGAAAACGAACAATCAATTTATTAATTTTTAAACCTGAGGAGAGGTGGATTGCTGTGAATTTAATATTTCTGTTTTCTCTATATTTAAAAAATATAACTGGCGTATATTTCAGTAACAAACAAGAAACAATTAAAAAAACAGGGCGCGTTTCCTTTTGATTGTTTAATGCATTCTAAAAATATAGTCTCATTGTATTGGTTTATGGTTTTAAATCAGATTGTAATACAAGTTAGGGGGCTATTAATTTGTTAGATTATTTTGAATTCTATTTACTTAACATATGTGCAAACAACTTTATTAACAAGTCTAACTGTTAATGAGACCGAACTTGGAGGATTACATGGATAATGAAAGGAGTCGCTATTTTCGTAATCTAAGATATTCAAAGAAATTTGACTCCAATAAAGGGCTCATTATTGCCACTAATCTACGGCCAAAAATATGAATAATTTAAGTGGTTGGTCGAGCTGTGTTACTCTGGAACAGTATAGTAGAAGTATTTATGTTCAAGCATGTAGCGAACTTATTTTATACAGTGGAAAGTCGACTTCATTGAGAATTCTTCGGCTGTCTTTGTTGACAAAACTATAAATATCTTATTGACAACTGTTCTATAGACTTGAGAAATCAAATCTCATGGTACCTTACACATGCAACAAATACCGAAAAACAGCTTTATGGAGTTGAGGATCCAGATCCGGTACTGCTTAACATGTGCAACCAATACTGTGTTGAAGCATGGATTATCCTCCCTCATAACTTCAACACTAATGAATGTTCAGTCAAGCTGGCAGATACCTCATATTCTAGATGTCGCTATATGTTCAAGCCCTTTTTCAGAATTAGCAAAAAGAGATTATTGAAAAGCTTTGTTTTAAAATCAATACACCAAAATATCTCCACCACTAGCAGGTGCATTTATGAGACATTATTTTTATATAAAAATGTGCTCAATATAAATAACGAATCACATTGAAATGTAATAGCGCTCACAGTAAATGAAGTAACTTGATATGACGTGAGAGAAAAACTTCATATTTTTTCGCTTTTTTCACATGTGTTCTTTATGGAAAAATTAGTTATTTCGTCATAACAGCAACATATAGAACTACCACTTCTATGATGTATTTTCATTGCAATAACTTCAACTGACAAATTTAAATGTCTTTGTAGATCATTGCTGAAATTGTTAGAGATTATAAAGACTTACTAAACACTGTTATAATTTTGTTATTTATAACTTAGATATTATTATTATTATTACACTATTTATTGTATAAAGTACATGTTGTAATATTTCACATATATTTAACGTATAAACTATTATTTATGTATTATATAAAATTAACGTAATTTATAGAACAGTTTAACATTAAGATGGCAAGAATTTTGTCTTCATTAATTATTTCTGTCTGTTTAATGTTGATGAGAAGCTTAAACTTAATTTTTTAATTGTGCTTTATTATTAAAAATAAATTACTGGGTGAAGGACAGTCTGTAACTAGGCCAATGCAAAATTCTTCAACTGTATAAGAGCAGAATAATTTGTTTATGATGTTAGGAAATCACGTAATTTCGAAAAGTCTATTAAAGATAAAAAACGAAATCCTGCAACTCGAATGCTTTCGAAGGGTGAACGTTTCTTCATTTGAGGTATGTGGTTTCCAATTTTTGTCTATGGTAGTACTAGAATTAATAGTATTAAATCATCTTAAATCACCTTACATATGAATATACGAAAATACAAATCAATGCAGCAATGAAGTCATTTATAAATAAATAAATAGATTATTGAATAATTAAGCAAATATGCTGTTGCTATTGGAAGTTGCTTCTTTGTAGTTAGTGGTGACGGAGTGGAGATGACGCCATGTTATATGTAATGCAAACTCACAAAGTACAATGATGCGACTCTATTACTGGAGAAAGGATATCATGTAATTTGGACAGTGTTAAACTTTTTTACCACTTGAAACATCAGTCATTTACTTTAATATTGTGATGTTTTGCAAGTTGTTCTGAGATCATTGTTTTATTTTTTTACTCCATATGTACTGATTAAACACTTTATTACACATAGATTTAATTTCTCTATTACCAACTTCTACGTTGTAGAAATAAAGAAGGTATACCATGTTTTTAGTTTTAGTACATACCAGAAAAATAAACTATAGTTTAGTGCAAGGCACTGCAATGCTTGGTGGTTAGGGCACTCGAATTTCAATCTTCGGATCATAAGTTAGAATTTAATTACAAGAAATGCATGTATTTTCATCTGTGGCTCGTTAAATATGACAATTGATAAAGAATACTTCAAGAATTGATGGCGGATGATGACGGTTAGGTGCTTTGCGTCTTGTATATCTCTTCAAAATAAGGAATATTTAGCGCAAGTAGCCTTGAAACAGCTTTGCACAAATTCAAAAACAAACAGACAAGGCTTAGTCATCATATTTATTTTCAAATATAGTGTTAATTCATGTTTTGGTTTCATTCATACTTATTGTATCGTCACGTTTTTATCTTTAGTCTTATTACAACGTCTTTATATCTCAGTTTGTTTGTTTGTTTTTGGAAATTCGCACAAAGCTACTCGATGGCTATCTGTGTTAGCCGTCCCTAATTTAGTAGTGTAAGACGAGAGGGAAGGCAGCTAGTCATCACCACCCACCGCCAACTCTTGGGCTACTCTTTTACCAACGAATAGTGGGATTGACCATCACATTATACACCCCCACGGCTGGGAGGGCGAGCATGTTTAGCGCGACTCGGGCGCGAACCCGCGACCCTCGGATTACGAGTGCACGCCTTAACGCGCTCGGCCATGCCAGGCCTTTATATGTCAGTTATACAGTAGTTTAATATTTAATTTTAATGACATTACAGTTACTGCGAGTTGGATTCAAAATAAAAGTACAGAATTTCACCAATACTAGAGAAACTTATCTTTTGATTTAGTATATGTTAAGACATCAGTTTGAGGCAAGAAAAAATTACTGGTAAACTCATTTTGAAGGAAGTAATCTATTAGTAAAATTAATTTCAGTGTAATTCTCCTAAAGCTCATTTGTGTACAACTTTAAAGCAGATATGGAGTCAATGGGAAAAGCAACTTAGACCTTTAAGTTTCTGCACGCCACATTTACTGTTCAACAGATCATTAGAAAGAAAGGAAATTCTGCCACTCTCTATTTATAAGACGTAAATAACATGGAGGTGCCTAGTTATTTCTTGTAAGCAAAACTAATGTACATAGATTTCAGTGTTTGGGATATATTTATACCATTTTAGCCAGTCTGCACCCTCTCCAAACACAATTCCATTCTATGATACCTTCAAATCATCATAGCTTCCTGTTTTGACCAGGGTTGGTAGTGCTAGGAAAGGCAGTTCTGAGCAGTAAGTGTATTGGTAATGTATTTCCTACTATCAGTAAAAAAAACAATGCCTATACGAAAGTCCGCGGAACTCAGGCACTCAGTATGGGACATAAGTTTTCCAATGGACGCAGGAAAGATTTGTAAGATATGATTCTGTAAAATACGTTTCCAAGACTTCACCAGTTTCAAATTGTGATAGAGTACTGCAATCTCTTGGATATCAGACAAAGCAACTAGTCTAGAACATTTTACTCTTTCAAGATATTAACCTTTCAGACCTTGAAAAGTGCATTTTCACTGACTAACTTAATGAAGACCCAGTGGCTAGAATAGTCGTTTTAGTATGACAACATAAAAATATCAGTTATTAACATTACGATAGCCATTCAAATATACATAACGGAGTCAAACAGGTCACTCAAAATTATTCTAACAAACTAAAATAACTAATACATACATGTAACACAACACATACTCTGCTGGCCAAAATCTTTAGGCAAATGAACATAAAGAAAAAATATGCATTTTGCGTTGTTAGACTCAATCACTTATTTGAGTAGAGTTTTAAAAAATGAAAATAAGAAAATGAAAAATAAAAATAAAAAACATTTGTAGCATTTAATAGGAAAAATGTGAACACTATGAAATTAGCCTAAATACTAGCTGGTCAAAAGTTTAAGACCTTACTGAAACGAAGAGTTAATTGGTAAATACGTAACAAAATTTAGTCACTTGTGTTCAAGCATTAGCGTTATCAACATCTCCCACAAACATATCCTGAGCTACATTGGGTAAAAACATGACAAAGGCTAAAACGTTGACAGAGTTTAAACGCGGCAGAATTGTCGAGCTGAAAAAGCAAGGTCTCTCTTAACGTACCACCGCTGGTGAGATTGGGGGTTGTAAAACTGCTGTCGCAAATTTATTAAAAGACTTTGAGTGATACGGAACGATAATTTTAATTGGTCGCCCCAAGAAACTTTCGCCATCGTTGAGCAGGAGGATTTGACAGGTTGTCCAGCAAGACACCAGCCGATCGCGGAACCAGATTAGGGATCTTACGAACGCAGAATGCAGCTCAAGAACAGTAAGACAGTATCTGCGAGAGAAAGGCTTTAAAAAACGGAAACGTCTTCAAAGGTCACGCCTTCTTTCATACCACGAAACAACTCGGTTAAAGTTGGTTAAGAAGCATCAAACATGGGACGTAGAAAAGTGAAAGTAGATTTTGTTCTCTGATGAAAAAAAAATTATCATGGATGGTCCAGACAACTTTCAACGTTAATGACACAATAAGGATATCCCACCGTAGACATTTGCTACACGACACAGTGGAGGAGGTTCAATTAAGACCTAGAGTGCTTTCTCCTTCCATGGAACAACAGAGCTTCAGATTATACAGGAGAGTCAAACAGCAGCTGGCTACACTGACATGTTGGAGAGAACATCCTTATCGACTGAAGGCTCTCGCTTGTGCAGAAATGACTGGATCTTTCAGCAGAACAACGCTGCAACCCATAATTCCTGCAGAATAAAGGACTTTTTCATGTCAAATTACTATATTGGACCATTCAGCGAATTTAAAAAGTTTGGGGATGTATGGAAAGGGAATTCTATAGAAATGAACGTCAGTTCCGAACAGTGCACGATCTTTGTGAAGCCCTCTTCACCACTTGGAATAACATTCCAGCCAGCCTTCTGCAAACACTCATATCTACCATGCCAAAGCAAATGTTTGAAGTTATTTTCACTATGACGGCCGTACAACTCACTACTGAGACCTCTTGTTGGGCCTTTCCTACCCAATTTAGAACTTCGTTTTGGTATGGTCTTAAACTTTTGACTAGCTGGTATTTAGACTAATTTCATAGTGTTCATATTTTCCCCATCAAATGCTAAAAAAAAATTTTATTTTTATGTTCTTTTTTCTTAGTTTCATTTTTCGAAGCTCCACTCAAACAAGTGGTTGAGCCTAATAACGTAAAAAGCAATTTTTTTCTTTATGTTCATTGGTCTTAAGATTTTGGCCAGCAGTGTACTTCTGAAGACTGGAGGTTTCTGCTTGAACTATATGGCAACACTTCTATGTACTGGTAATAAGAAACTTTAACTCTAGACACCCCACCAAGCGTTCAGTCCCTAGCTGAATACCATGGAACAAAGCAATGCGTATTCAGAACATAATCTTAGTGTATATCTCAGATCTCTTATAGGTGAAGAGTATAAGGTCTCAGAAGACACTCCTTTACCGGTAAGTTTCGTTTGTTTTAGATTTATTGCAAAACTTCAGGAGGGATATCTGTGCTAGCCATTCCTAATTTAGCAGTGTAAGACTAGAGGGTAGGTGGCTAGTCATCACCACTCATCGCAAACTCTTTGGCTACTCTTTTATCAACAAATAGTGTAATTGACCGTCACATTATAGCGCTCTCACGGTTGAAAGGGTGAGCATATTTGGTGTGACAGGGATTTGAACCCGCGACCCTCAGATTACGAGTCCAGTACCTTAACCATCTGGCCATACTGGATCTTTAATAGTAAAATATTGAATTTCTGTACAGTAGTGAGGCGGAAGCAACAATCGTTGAAAGTCTTTCATGAGAGGAAATAATTGTTCTGGAAAATAAATTAGGTATTCTGTAGCAATAAAAAGCAAGATATTTGGAATCAAAATGATAAAATACACAGAGATAGCTGCTGGTAACATTAGTAGAACTTTATTCCACTTCCTTCAAGGCATCTGGACTTTACATAAAAATGATCAGTGTTTAACATCACAAACTCCGGAACTGTGAACTCCTTGATTTGACTTTAAAGATTTTTTCAGCCCTTAAGATTTAAAGATGACATTTCATTTGAAGGTTGTGTTTGTATAAAAATATTCTGTTTATCAACATAACTTCGTCGGATCAGTTACGAATGTATTTCCTTTTGGATCAAGAAACACCCTTTTATTAAAAATAAACTTAAGCCAAGCATTTTCAAACATACATTACGAAGGATGATAAACTAGAGAATCCCGAGTAAAACTAACGTTTTACACCATTAATTTTATAGTTGTAATTCAATTTCGTTTAGCTTAATATAAAGAGGTATTTAAAAATGCAGAATTTTAAAATAATATTTAAAACCAAAAGTGAAAGTAAATGAAAAATCATTTATTTTCAGAAATATTTTTGAATATCAACAAGTGTATTTACTCTTAATGTTTCTCAACACTAAATGAATGGTGTATTTACGAAACATTATCAAAAGAATACAAATAATGAATGAAATTGTAATGTAAGAGCTTTCACAGACAATGAAGTAACTTTTATTATATATATGTGTTATATATGGGAAAGGTTACTATTTAGACACTACAGTAGCGTACAGATTCACCACTTAAATGTCTCTGTAACTTTCATATAAATATTATATTGTCTGTTTAAAACTGTAAAAATTTTATCTTAATTTGTATTTTGGAGCAAAACTATAGAAGAGGACAAAACCCTAACGTTCAAGCGGTCCGTAAAATAGTCGAATAATTATAGTTATTGAAACAAATCATTAAAATAATAAAAATTGTAACAGAAAACAAATTGACGTTTAATGATGGTTTTAGTTTATTCGCATTACCCATAGCTTAATAACAAATCTATATTTCTCACATTTTACTATACAAATGTTATATCCGAATAGTTTGTGGTATGAGTAGTACCTATGTTTTTTATTAATCAAGAACAAAGACCAACTATTTTCTATTACTTGAATTTGATAATCGTCTTAATAACTGAGGACCAACACATAGCATGATTTTATCTACTTCCTGATGATATAGCAATAACTAAAATTATTGTAAATGGAACCTTTAATTTCTCAAAAGCTTAAAAATAAAATTTTCTATTGTAAACAAATATTTATCGATTTTTTAATTATTCATTTAATATTCGATTATATAAACTGTGACTTCCTTTTTTGTAACTAAATTGTAACATGTAATTTTAAATGATATATATAAAAAATTCGTTACAGAATTAACTTCTTTTGTTTTTAATAAAAAGTAAGAAAAGATATACAAAAATATCTGCATTATTGTTTCAGAGAAAAATATTAAATGTACAAAGTCATGCGAAAGTGAAATGGGAAGTATCTTCTCCATTTCTCATATATTTTAGCAACTGTTATTGTTGAAGAAAGGGGAAAGATCAAATCACAGTGAGTATGTTATGTACACAATTTGTTATTTGTAACAATATTTCTGCCTCTTCGCTCAAATAGGAAAGATAATGCTATCCATTTGCAAAGTAAATCAACAAAACATATTTTGAGTTTTATTTCTTTCCTGAGTTTATTCTGATTTAGCTATCTTAATATACCTGGTTATACGTACGTCATAAATTTTGGTTTCTTTGTTTGGAATTAAGCCTACAAAACTACACAATGGGTTATCTGTGTTCTGCCCACCACGGATATCGAAACCTTGTTTCTAGCGTCGTAAATCCGTAAACGTACCGCTGTACCAGTGGAGAGCATCAGACCAGACAAATTTATTTATTTTTTACTTTTGAAGTCTTCCGTAATTTCAAATCAAGTAATATAAATATCTGTACCTTGTTTCCGTATTAATCTTGACTTTTTCGACAGTTGTATGGTTACTTGTTAAGACTTTACCAAAATCACAGTTTTTAGTGTTGTCTATGGTCATCAAAATATTTGAGACAAATGGGTTTGTCGCGGGTATATCTGTTTCATTACTTTTCTTCTTTCAGAATAAGTTTATTTAATCATTTCAAACACTGGAAATAAAGGGAATAGTAAACTATTTAAGCAAAAGGTATAGCTATCAAGTGTAGCTATAAATATGTATATTTATGCAAAAATCATGTATTTTAGCGGCGCTTTCAGTCATAGATATATTATTAATTACAAAATAAGAAGGTTCCCAAGCACTCTGTAGGTAAAGATAGCAAAGACGTCTGTATTAAAGCAATACAAAGGTTATCTAGATTTTCTTCTCTAAAGGTCGTCAGAAGTTAGATATGAAGAGCTGTCTGGCAAAACGGAATTACTTATTTTCTTCAACAATCCTAGCTTCTACCTAGTTCTAGCACTAACTATAATTTTATTATACTATGATAGAGCAAAACAGTCTTCACGTTCTTTGACTACCTATTTATTACTATTTTACGGAAAATTATAAAGTTCTAGAATACACTGTATGACTTAGTAACCTACATACAACATTTTATAAAAGAAGTAAACAAACAAGTATGAAGAATATGTATATGTCAGGCTGGCTTTTAAAGTTGAAAAAAGGAACTAAACAAGATAAGTATGGAAGTGGACATATCATTTTATCAGCTAATGTGCACATATTACTTATTTTATAACGGTGAGCATCATAAAATAATAAGTGTTCTTTCATAAGTATTATTTTTGCTTTAGCACTAAAACACATAACATGTCTTTGGGTGAGGGTATCCGACTAATGAATCAATCTAAGTCAGTATTTATAGGATTATTTCTTGTGTACTGATTTACAACAATGAGTAAATCTTGTCAGATTCTATTCATTAATACTGTTTTATCAAAATTTTAGAATTATATAGCTAGCTGAACCAGAATAGAAACTGTTAATAATACCATGTTGTTTTCATACAATAGTTGTCATCCAAATTAAAGTTTATCGCTCATAAGACAAGGGAAACCGTGCATTTGCAGATAATATTATTGAGAAGAAAAGGAAAGGGGCTATATTTACAGAAATATACAACATTTTTGTCTAGCTGAAAAGAAAATTTAGATTTTTTAAAGTTGTTGTGAGAATTTTATTACATGATGGAAAATAATAAAATAATCAAATCCCAAGAATTTTATGAAGTCTTTCAAATAAAGAAACTTGAAAATGTACATTATTTATATCAATATATCATCTACAGTTAAAACCATATGATGTTCAGTTGGAGAATTTTCTTCGTTATTAACCTAAAAGGACAGAAGTGACCTGGTATGGCTTAAAGGTGATGTGCATATCTGGTCATGGAATAAGATGCTGATATGAGCTAAAATAGTCAAATAGCTTCAAGCACTTCCTTGATATTGGTTATTTGTTTGTGTTTGTATTTCGCTCAATGCTACACGATGGCTATCTGCACTAGCCGTCCCTGATTTAGCAGTGTATGACTAGAGGGAAGGCAGTTGATCATCACCACCCTCCGCCAATTTTTAGGCTACTCTTTTACTAATGAATAGTGGGATTTAACTTAAATTATAAGGTCTTCACGGCTGAAAGAGTTAGCATATTTGGTGCAACATGAATTCAAACCAGTAACTATGAGATTACGAGTCAAGCGTCCTAACCACCAGGCCCTTCTTCGATGTAAAAGTGTATATACTTATGTGCACCAAATAATCAATCACATTCACTAATTTTTTAGCATACTAAATTAAGCCCGCATTTAAAATTTAAACTCCCAATTTTCTTTACTACTAAGTCTCTAACATCATACAAACCAATAGAAAACCGTTTTAATTCTGATAAAATATCTACACTGTGGTGTTGTTTGCTTAAAATTCATTAATCAATGTTAGCAACGTTCCACTATATTATACTTTTAGCTATTTAATTATAATCATTTCATTTAACTTGTTGGCTTTGCGAAATATATCTTTAAGATCGCATTACGCTCTCGTGTTTTTATTCTTCAAGACCTGTAAGTTGTAACAAAGGACAGCAGATATTAGTAAGAAAATGTACCATTTCTTAATGTCACAGAAATGAAAAGGTTCCAACAGACTTCTTAATGTGGCCATTTTAATGAAAAATGATGGTGCATCTAGATGCTTAATCTACGAAAGATAGGACTAATGGAATAGGCTTGTAAATATTTGTCACTCGTGTTGTTCTTATTTTCATAATACATACAGTTTGGTAATATTTCTTGATTTAGGTTTTACATGGCTATAAGTAATATGTACAGAAGAAACATCAATTTCTACACTTTTATACTTGTACGATAATAAATCCGAACTTTATCCTATTTTGAGAATACAAAATTATTAACAGCAAGTAATACATATGAAGATTAGTTTCTAAGAAACATTAGTTATGTTTTGTTTTCGAATGTATGAAAGATGGGTGATAAAACCCATGAAGTAAAATGTTGAATATTTTCTTCAGTCAATTTTCAGTACAAACTATATAATATGTATCTCCTGACTAATATTTCTTAGCCGTGTCCTATCAAACAGCCCCCAGTGGTACTGTGGCACGTTTACTACGATCCAATTTGAATACCATTATGTTGTTTTGTGCTTAACTTCAATCAAACAAAAATCTCAAACAAACGTTCTAATCCCGAAATTGATATAACTAAAGACATATTTCCTGGAGTATGGCTTCACTTAAGATTGATGTTCGGCCCGGCATGGCCAGGTAGGTTAAATCGTTAGACTCGTAACCTTAGGGTCGTGACTTCAAATCCCAGTCGCACCAAACATGCTCGTCCTTTCAGCCGTGGGGGCGTTATAATGTGAGGGTCAATCTAACTATTCGTTGGTAAAAGAGTAGCTCCAGAGTCCGTGGTAAGTGATGGGTACTACCTGTCTTTCCCCTTGTCTTACACTGCTAAATTAAGGATGGCCAACGCAGATAGCCCTCGAGAAGCTTTGCACGAAATTAAAAAAAACAAACATAAAACGAGATTGATGTTTAAAAGAGCACTTTCTATTTAGAAATGCTTTTTAAATTCTTCATAAGTGGAAAAAGTTTAATTTTCATAGCTAAATTACTTTTTAAATCAAAATAACCACGATATAAAAAGATTAATATTTCGAAACTTATTGACTCCATATCGATTGTTGCTCTCCTTTTTTTAGTTTATGTTATTAAATTCAAAAATTTCTATATTGCATTGACGATAATATATTTTTGTAATTCTGTACATAAATGAAGTATTTTAATGCATTAACTAAGATTTTAAAATTTTCATTTTTCTGACAACTTCTCAATTTTGCGGTGTTAAACACCAAAGGTTGACAAAAGCATTAAGCATTGATGGCTTAATTTTTGTAATGAAAAAGGCAGTTACAATTCTACTTATTCCTCTCAATTTATCTTTCATAGGTTTTATGTCAAAGTTGTGAAAATATACCTTTTTAGTTATCAAAAGACAATTCTGTTGTTCAAACGACTGAGATCGGGAAACAGATATATATACTTTTCTCAATCATGGTATTTAAACATTTTAATTAAGCGAAATATAGTATAGACAGTTGTGAGGAGTATTATGATGACGTCATGGAAACATTACATAGTACCTATGATTATAAAAATCATTGTTTATAACTTTTTAAACACAGTTTTAAACAACTCATTGCATAATGTGCATTATTCTCATGGTAAAAATGGTTTACACACCGAGTTGTACAATGTTATGTCTGCTGGCTTCCTAAAGCCAGTCATTTAAAGAGTGGAAGTGTTTTTTTAAAACATCAAGTAATTTCCATTTATCACAAGGCATGCAAAAGTGACATTCTGTTTAATACCAGAACTCGTTAGCTGAAATGATATTTTCAACTTAAACGTTTGTCTAATACGGTATTTATATCACCATTATTAAACTTTCACGATGCTGTATACTAGGAGTAGGCGTAATTATTACCAGTGTTTTTCCATCTGTTGTTATTCAACACTCGATATTAAAGGTTTGACACGGTACATATACATTTTGTCTTCATGCATAGCGTCTACACTATTTTGATTCCGTGTGTACAGAACTTAGAAACCATAGATCTTCAATTCCATTTTCCGGCAGTTTTGGTTTTAAATCCTGTTGTGTAGAAACTAAGTGGAATGTGAAAAAAATTACATTTGCAGGTAAATATAGTTTTTATTGAAAATATTAATACTGTTTTTTTAAAAATCTATTCTTTTGTATGAAATATTTTTATATTGTTTAATAATAAAATATCGCATTTATTCTGTTTCATAGGAATAAATGTTACTTCAACGCTTTTGAGAAACAAGATTGTTCTCAGAAAGTTATGTTCTGGAACTTTACTTCAGTCACACACGTTTTATTCGATATGATTAAAAGCTTCACGCATTTCAATGTTTGGAAGAGAATGCTGCTTAGTTATCGAAATAGAAACTTCTTCACATGGTTGTCTTATTTTTAAGAAATATAGCTATTTATACTCAACAGTTGAAAATTAGTTCACCTATAACATTTTTCAACTTACGTATTTGGCATTTGAACTGCAAATGTTGTTTAGAGCAGACCTGAATCTCGCTCAACTCAATTCCGTTTCTTCAATTTGCAGTTTCGATCTTCACCCTTTCAATAGCCAAATTCTTCAAAAACCATAAACAGACATTTGTTAAATGCATTCCTATCATATAAAAGATCAAATCTAAAATTTCAATATAATGTTTATTGAACATAAATTGTTTTACGGATGTTTTGAAAGAAATTTCTGTGTTTTACTATTTTTATCAGAAAATATTATTCATAGTTCTCAAGTTTTATTCATAAACTCACTTTTATATATTTTATTGCAAACGGAATGTTTGAAGTTCTCCAGCTGGTTTCTGCGAGAACGTTCTACTCAACTTTCTGATCAGTAAGTTGTAATAATTTATGTGTGATCCAAAATCGTACTGTGACTAAACCACCAAACTGATTTATTTTGTTTTGAATTTCTCGCAAAGCTATAAGAGGGCTATCTGCCCTAGCCGTCCCTTTGATTTGTTTTGTTTTGAATTTCTCGCAAAGCTATACGAGGGCTATCTGCCCTAGCCGTCCCTAATTTAGTAGTGTAAGACTAGTGGGAAAGCAGTACGTCATCGCCACACACCCAACTCTTGGGCTACTCTTTTACCAATGAATAATGAAATTTACCATCACATTATAACGTCCCCATGGTTAAAAGAGCGAGCATGTTTGGTATGACGGGGATTCGAACCCACACAGATTGCTAGTCGAATGCCTTCGACACCTGGCCATGCCGGGCCAGAAACAAAGTAACTATGCAAACTTAAGTTACATTTATATATATATATATATTTATATTATTAAATATAGTTATCTCACTGTTTACATTATTGTTATTTTATTTAAATTGTGTCTTCTACTTAACAGTAACCTTATTTAAAAAGATGTTCCTAAAAATGCTTGATTACTTAAAGTTTTTTGTTTTATTTTTTGAGACCGTTAGAAGATGTGAATTATGAAATAGATCGTTCATATGTGATGGTAACAATAATAATTCTTACATTAAAAACACTCATACAAAATACTTTATTTTAAGTGTTATAAGAATGTCTTTCTTCGAGTATTTCAAATAATAATAAACAAATTTAATTATTCTGAAAATTTAAAAAAGAAAATCTTGAAAGACATGAAAGGAAAATTAATAAAACTTTAATAATTTGTGTTGCTTAACATTAAACATTTTTGTGTAATCTAAACTACAATAGTGTTTTAATTAATTAATGACGAAAGAGAGAGAAAAAGTACGGTTTTATGTAGGATTCTCCTGAGATGCAACACGAAGAACATTAACAATACATTTCCTTTATATTAAGAACTAAATCAGAGAAAAAACGAGTAAGTTTCGTGGATAGTTTTTAATAACGAAGATTACTTGTGTATGATTACCTAATCTAATAATACGTCTGTGAAAGAAACAAGACCAGAAACGATCAACTCAGCAAACAGAACTGTGATGACACTCAACGATGTGCTCATTTCAAACAACAGAACACTTGAAGAAAAGCAAATGGAGTTGAATACTGTGATTTAATTTTGCATATCGTTTATTACATTCTGAGATACTAAACTTTTTTTTCTCTTTTTCCTCATTATAATTTGACATTGATTTATATTCTAACACAAACATGATTCTTAGATGCTATTGTAACCGATATGATTGTATCTAACGTTCCGGAAATACAAAAGGCTAAAAACAAGCAAGATAAAGAAAAATTGCAATTACCACTGGCTGTGAAAAGGTTACCTGTCTTGTGCCTTGTAGCGTATGTTATTGTTGCACTACAAAGCTGTATAAAATATTCAGCGAATTACTGTGTTAGAAAGAAAAGTATAATAATACGATGAAATAGTACATGCTATATGTTCATCACTTACTAATATTTAGGTTTTTAGAAATTACAGTAGGAGTAGTTTTGTGTTTCTTTTTGTGTTTGTTAAAAAAAACATTTTGAACCAACGTTAAATAATTCTTCGTGTCAGAAATACCTGCTCAAAATATTTTTCAAAACTTTTTTTCATCAGAAAAAAATAAATGATCTCGAGATTATCAAGACAATTTTTTCCTGGTTCGACAAAATATATTTGAACTGTCTTTTTATTTAATTAGCGATACAAAATAAGAAAAATAACAATTTTAAGTTCAAAATATTTACCTAATAAAGAATGGAGTGTTTATTCATACACAAATAAACACTTTCACGTTTAAAGATGTTTTAATTATGATTAAATGTTTAATGAACTAAATAAAGAATATCCTCTAATAGCCTATTCATTGATAGAACACATGCGCGTGTGTTTTTCTTTCTTATTAACTGCATAAATGGAAGAAAAGAAAACAAACCAAAACTTCAATTGCGTAATTGTTGAAACGGTTTGAAATTTTGTTTTATTTATCAGGATTTATAAGTGTTATTTTTCAATTCTATGAAACAAGATTAATGTTTGTGCAATTTCAGCATTTGAATTTAAATTCCAATACATATCTTTACTTATATGAAATATGGTAATTATGTCTCATTAAAAATCATTTAAATCACCTTCTAATTAAACTGAATTTTAAATACTCTCAAAATCTTTAACAGGAGTAAAAACATAATTCAGGTGTACTTATCCAGAACAAAAAAACATCAACAGTGGAAACCTGCAAAATATTTTAAAGTTGTTTCACATATCAAGTAGACCCCCTAGTTGCACAACGGAATTTTTTCGGACCTACAACGCTAGAGACCGGATTTTGATACCCGTGTTAAGTAGAGCACAGATAGCTCATTGTGTGGATTTCTGTTTAATTACAAACAAACACATAAAGTGCACGTCTTAATTTTGTGAAAAAAATGAGCATATATGTTGCATATATGTTTAGAGCATCATGTTTGGTGTGAATATTCCAACTGAGTAGCAACTGGTGTGAATCTTCGCTTAGTCGCTCTCAACTGTAATTTTCATCAAGTTGGAATAGGTAGCCTTCCTTTGAGATGTAATGTTTACTGCGTATGAATGCAGCAAATGCAAATTAAACTACTCAGTGATTTAATATAAACATTTTATAAATAGTTTCTGAGTATACCTATTTCTAGTTGAAAAGTTAGATATCCCACCTTTTTTGTCTGATGAAAGAATATATATCTGTTTGTAGAAGAATGAAAATGTACACAAGTTATTATCAAAATATAATATTCATGGTGAGCTTATTCAGACAATATTATTAATTTCACTTCTTTTCAGGTGAGAGCAAATACTAAAGACTAAATAAAAGTTAATGGTGTAGCAATTATATAACGTATTTGAAATGTAAACTTTCCAGATTTTTAAAGCTCTTATCTTTATATATAAATCATTAAATCTTATTATAAATTTATCATGACAAAGCTCACCGTTTCTTTTTATAAATAGACATATAATTTAGACACAGTTATTGTGCCTTAATATTAAATAAATGTACAAAATAAATCACAGATGTTCAAAATACACTTGCTTTTAATCGTTGCTATGATTAATAATCCAAACGATCGCTTAAGTGTAATTATTAATTAATTACTAATTTCTTATTATGTTTAAGTACTAAATACTATTCAATAATTACATTGCATCCTACGTTTCGTTTGCTAACCTGCTGTTCTTTCTCTGGAAAATCAGAAATTTATTATCAGTGTCGTAATAGTAGTTGGGATTTGATCCTTAAAATTCTTCATAAATAGTCTGATGTGATGTGGCCTTCCCCAACATCCACAAACAATGATAAGTTATATTTTTATTGAATGTTTTACAAGAACCATATCTAGGTTGCACTAACTTTTATGCTAGGCTGATCATATCTATTGAGTGAAGAGCCCACCTCCGTGTTTATTGTTCAATTCTCATTATTTTAGTTTTATTCCATTTTTTTGCATAGTCTTCATATCAAGTATGATGAGTTATTGCAAATTTATCAATATTTGCAAGTCTTTTGTGCACTATGCTGATGAATTGCGTCTTTGTTGGTCTTTTGTGAATCTACAATGTATTGTAGTTCTCATTCACAACACGTTTTCAGGAAGCTTGTTGAGTTACAATCGAAATAATATTATGCTATGGCTTTTGAATACTATTCCGACTTTATGCTGTTTACGTACCATGTATGTGCTTATAAAGAAACCTTTTATCTAGACATCGATCTTCTATTTGTTTCTGTCAAGTGTTTTGGATATCCATTATCAATAAAGGTTGTTGTGGTACATTTATTTTTATTTTCTTTGTATGATATATTCGGTATTACAAATATAGTTCATTCTTGGAAGTAAACATTCTATGACGCCCGTTCTTGCCCTGGTTGGTTTGATTTGTACGTCAAAATTTTTCCCCAATATTTTCAGTTATATACAAGTTACTTGCTTTGAAAATAATCAGATTTGTAAATAAGAGTTTTGTTTTTTTTTGCTTTTAATATTTCGAGTATAAGTTACATCGTTCGATGTTGACTGTCCGGTTCGTTCGTAAATTTAAATGAATGTTATGATATATTACATATATATCTTTAACGTATTTGAGCCAAATCCTGGGACTTTAAGTAGATTTGTTTGTTCGTTGTTAAGCAAAAAGATACACAATAGGCTTTCCGTGTTGCATCCATCAGTGTTATCGATATCCATTTTTTAGCATTATAAGCCTGGGATACACCATTGAGTCACTGCTTGGCCTAAAACCAGGAGCAGATGTTCTGAAAGCGTTATCTTCATAATATCTGATGTAGAGGATAATGTATGTGTATTGGTGATAAGAGTTAACACACACCTAGGACTTCGTGTTTCTAGTAGTATTTGTCTTCATCTTGGAAATATCTTGTGCTAATATAAATGGTTTATATTGCAAAAAGAGTCAGTTGAATGAATTCATTGAGAATTATATAATTTTTATTCTGTTGACGAACTAGTTCATAGATGGTACGTTTGTTTGATTGTTTGTTTGAAGGCAAGCACATAGGTACACAATGAACTATCTGTGCTCTGCCCACCACGGGTATCAAAATTGGGTTTCTAGTATTGTAAGTCCGCAGACATGCCGCTATGCTAGTAATAAACGATAGGTTGATAACTAGATTAACACATCTGAAAGTATTATTTTTCATTGTGAAGTTTCGTGGTTACTTTGAAATCTCTGTAAATTGGTCTGAATTCTTAACACGAGAATTTTCGTTACACCAAATAAACCGATTACTTTCTTTTAAAATATATTTGTTACTATCTTTACAGACTTGAATTGGATCTCTGTGAATATTATTTCTGTTTAGTTTAACATCTTATCTGTTTTGTTTATGTCTGTCGTCTTTACACAGCTAGGCTCAGCATGGCCAGGTGGATTAAGGCGTTCGACTCGTAATCTGAGGGTCGCGGGTTCGAATCCCGGTTGCAACAAACATACTCGCCCTTTCAGGCGTGTAGGCGTTATAATGGACAGTCAATCCCACTATTCATCGGTAAAAGAGTAGCCCAAGAATTCGCTGTGGGTGGTGATGACTAGCTACCTTCCCTATAGTCTTACATTTCTACATTAATGACGTCTAACATAGATAGCCCTCATGTAGCTTTGCGCAAAATTCAAAATAAAATAAACAAAAATTTTCTTGAGTTCTAGTTTACTCAAGCATTATAACAATATCTTTACTGTTTCTGTTTTGTTTAACTTATGTAAAGTGTCCGATAAAATTCTGATGAGTTACTTTCAGTGCTATTTCTAATAGCTTTATGAATTTTTTTATTCCAGTTTTCTGAAAAATAAAATCATTTATTAGAAACAGTTGGAAAGTCTACATCCTTCAATGTGTGATTATATACATGAAACAATTGTAAATTTACTTCAAAATAGCTTTAAGTAATACAAAAACAAAAGTTTCACAAACATTCAAAACCATTATTTTATTTGTTGGTATCATTTCTGAATTCTAATCCTTTATACTATTTTATTTAAAAAATACTAAATTGCGTAAACTCTAGTTTATTATATGCCAGTTCAAACAGTTGTAGAAGATAAAGCATGTCTAATGAATGTTTTTTTTTTAAATGACAAATGAAGTAACTTGTACGAAGTAACTTCTGTCCTGAAACATAATATTCATATCCTTGTAGACAATAAGGCCTTTAAAAAAGCTATTACAGACAAAACAAATCATTTCCTTCTGTAAACTTATCAGGACAAATCCTAAAATAAAAAACACAAAATTGTTTCAAAGTGCCAGACATTTTCTTTATAGAAAAATGCGAATGTTTAAATAGCTGGAAAGAGATCAGTATTCGGAGTTAGCACGCTATATTTGTGTAAATTACATATTTCTATTTCCATTTTTGTGTTTTTTTATTTATAACTCGGGCTAAAGCATGAAAGGCTTAATGGAACTATAGGTGAATTTAAAACTTTTAGAATATTGTCAGTAACTCAGAAGTAATAATACGATGTTCAACCTAACCATTCTTATAAATGCAATAAGTGTATTTATGGTGGGACAAAACATCCTGTTTAGTTTACTCTTATATTGTTAATCTTGTTTATGCAATTTTGTTTTTCTCGAAAGAACTATCTCTTTATCTTGAGCATTTTACTTATAGAATTTTATTTTTTCCAACATCTTCACGGGGAATATGAATCTGTTTATTATTTACATTTCTGATGAGGTTAAATCATCTGTTTAACAAATCATCGAATATAATAAATAATACATGTGATACCAGCTGTACTATTTCTAAATCACGTCAAAAACAGATACTTGCGACGATCACCAGTGTGATCATTTATGTACATAAATACACCTTATTCCTTTCTTTTAGATGTACAGGTTTCATACTCTTTATTTATTTCTACCGGTTCATTGCTTCGCTGTGTGTGTGATACATACGTTTTACCTTTCATTATTCCAATATAGACGTTATCATCATCATCTGTCACTCGATTCCGTTAAAGAACATAAGGCCACAACTACTGCGGTTTCATGAACAGGTATTTTAAGTGAATTGGTTGTTAGCCCATTGCACGGACCCATCCCTAATTTAGTAGTGTAAGACTAGAGGGAAGGCAGCTAATTATCACCACCCACTGCCAACTCTTGGGCTACTCTTTTACCAACGAATAGTGGGATTGACCGTCACATTATAACGCCCCCACGGCTAGGAGGGCAAGTATGTTCAGCGCGACTCGGGCGCGAACCCACGACCCTCAGATTACGAAGCTCACGCCTTAACGTTTAGCCATGCCGGCCATAGACGTTATACACAGTAAATTATATAACCCTTTTAATTAAGTGGCTTAGCGGTAACACTGATTACACTAAAAAGTAGATTTCGATACCGTGGAGGGCACAGTGCAGACGACACATTGTTTACCTTTGAACGAATCAACCAACAAACAAATATGTTGCATTAATTTTATCCTATAAGTTTATATTTTATAATTTACCATATATTTTGTTACTAGATATATTTCATACTATAAAGACGATCCTTTATATGTGTGTGTTTGTTAGCATCCATACCAATCGTTCGATGGCTCGATTACCACAACGTTTAATATGATAACTAGAACATTTTCGAGGGTGTACATAGCTATTTTGTTTCAGACTTTCTACCAGAAAATGGGGATGTAAAATAACTTTGAAATGGAGCACATACCTACGTTTTGTAATCCTATGGTTTCCATCAACTACAGTTTGCTGCCTTAATCATCGTGAATTTATATATGTTAACAAGAAACTTTTTCACAGTGTAAAAAAGATATTTTATTTTAGGATTTTTGTTCGTCAAGGACAATAAATAAATCCTGAAATAGGGCATATTTTCAAGTTCTTCCAACTGTCCATGGTTGGTATTGTATGACTGAAAACAATCACCTCAATCACTGTGGACCAAGGGATCGTTATGAAAACGATGAACAAATCCTGTAAATCAAATGGAGTAGCCTACAAATTGAAAATGGGTTTTGTTTTATAATTTGACTTCCCTCTTCATTACAAGCCTAAAATTAGGGATAAATAACCAGGTAACCAACATAGACCTACGTACAAATAACCGAAATAAGTATATTTTGTCTTTATTTTGAGTTTCTTTCAATTTTGTTGGTTACAATATGTTGAATAACTACAAATAAATCTCAACCACCTTTTACGTTTAGAAAGATCACTTTAAGTTTCATCTCGCTATATGTACGTCCCCAGTGACATAGCAGTATGTTTGAAGACTTGCAATGCTAGAAACAGGGTTTCTATATCCGTAATAGGTAGAGCACAGATAGCCTATTGTGTCATTTTGCAGCTAGTTATAAGCAAACGGTAATGTACGTATTTAGGGCTGATGAAAATCTACTAAGATGTCCAATTACCCCAAGGTTATTTTTAACGCACAGTACTTGTCTGATGCTTCAGTAGGTTCTAATCAATGTAGATTTTAGTTTTCTTGTCCATTGATTTATCATATGAAGTACTTTGAGCCTGTTTATTATGCAGAAGTGTTTTCACAAATTTATTATTAATTCTTTACCGTTGATTAGAAATTCCTAATAATTTTATTCTGCGGTTATTAATTTCCCCTTTCCCTCTCTATAATGATCACACACACATAAGAATATCTTAGTGACAGTTTGTATAGATGTTAATACGTCATTATTTCATAAAAATAAGTTTCAGTTTACCACCATTTTAATTGAAATTACGTTTCATATTATCCAACTTAGCCCATTATTTTGTTTCGTTTTTGTTTTTTGTACTATGCATGGGACGTAAGTAACACCACCCATCATATAATTATTACATTCTATAAATTTTTGGTTCATAGCAAAACAGTTATGGTACACTTCAAGTAATTTATAACATGAATATTTATTCACTTTCATCTTTGTTAGTGATTTATATGAAACTCCGCTAAAGTTATTGTTTTAAAATCTTTGTAATTTTATTATTATAATTTTTTGTTAAAAAGAAGTAAATCGTGTAACTCACAAAAAACTATTATATTTAAGCAGTAAAATTAATAAGTTATAGTAGAAAGATAGAATTACTTTGTTACAAATTATCCAAGGTGGATTAGTTGTTCATTTATGGACTTACAGTACTAAACTCTGCTTTCGATTCTTTCTGATTTACAACATGCAGGTAATCTGCTACGTACCTTTACTGTAAAACAAAGGACATTAAGGCGACAAAAACGTTCACCTTAACTAAAACAATTTCATAGATTCAGTAATAATACATATACGCTGACTAATTATTTAAGTAATAAGAAAATCACCGATTTTTAATGGTTAATTATGACAAATAACTTCATAGATATTGCAGTATTTTTTACTTTTAATTTACCATGATGTTCATGAATAACATAAGTTTTGATATTCTTAGACTTAAGAACAATTAATTTATTAACACATGTATAATTCAGATATCCAATAGTTAATAGTCTATTATGTATTTATTTGCTGCTAAGCACATCTCACTTTTGTTTTCTTTTACACATTACCTATTGTTTACTTGGGTGAAATCACATAGGACATTTGAACTATCAATGATACATCCATGACATTTTAGCTTTCAATTATGAATCTTTGGAGTAAAACACAATGTATCTGGTTATTTTTGCAGATACACTTAAAGGTCACATTATTCTGACTACCACCTAATATCGTGACGGAATACTGTTTCCGAGAATAAATTAATCTCGTCCTGGTATACTTTATACAAAAAACTGAAAAGTCGCTTTTTCAGTTGTGTTCATTCGTTCGTCAAAAAGTTTGTTGGTTGTTTTGGTTTTGCATTTTGCGAAAAGCTACTCGAGTGGCTATATGCACTAGTCGTTCCTAATTTAACAATGTAAGATTAGAGAGAAGGCGACTAATCATTACCACCCACCGCCAACTCATGGGCAACTCTTTTACCAAGGAATAGTGGGATTGACTGTCACATTATAACACCTCACAGCTGAAAGGGCGAGCATGCTTTGTATGACAGTGATTCGAACCCGCGACTGTCGCTTTACCAGTCGAGCGCCCTAACCACCTGCCATGCCTGGCCTCGTGAAGAATTATAGCTTACAAATAATTTAGGGATCCTAACTGTGGATTATAGTTCTTAAAAATATGTTTAAGATTCTTCTCAAAATTTGAACAATAATCCTGCAAGATGCAATTCTCGCAAAGAACGAGCAAGACCAAACACTTCACGTGGTTTTCTTCATATTACACGTTACTTATAGAAGAAAAAAAAGAATGGAAATAAACTTATCATATTACACTGAATACTTACAGTCCTGGCCTGGCCTGACCAGGGTGTTAGGGCGCTCTACTTGTAGTTTGAGGGTTAAGGGCTCGAATCCCCATCACAACAAGCATGCATGCCCTTTCAGCCGTAGGAGCGTTATAATTTATTGTCAATCCACCTCTTCGTTGGTAAAAGAGTAGACCAAGAGGTGGCAGTGTGTGGTGATGACTAGCTACCTTTCCTCTAGTCTCACACTGCTACGTTTAAGATGGCTAGCGCAGATAGCCCTCGTGTGGCTTTGCGCAAACTTAAAAAAACAAACAAACTTCCAGTCATTTATTGTCATCAGTTCATTGTTCCAAGTGGTAAATCATTACATTCTCCAAATATTACTTAAGCTTATTAAATCATTGCTCATACTGGTACCAACGAATCATTTGACTCATTACGTGGTCAGTTTATTTCTCTGATGCAAATAAATGGACTGTTTATTTCATAAATGTGATCAGCCAGTATGTATACATTTCTTTTTGTTTATGTTTTAAAAGAGATATTACTAAATCATAAGTCAAGTATATTGTCAATCCATCAAGACATAACTGATACGGATAAACTAATGTTAGGCCCAGCATGACCAAGCTTATTAAAACGTCCGACTCGTAATCTGAGGGTCGCAGGTTCGCATCCCCGTCGCGCTAAACATGCTCGCCCTTTCAGTAGTGAAGGCGTTATAATGTTACGGTCAATCCCATTATTCGTTGGTAAAAGAGTCGCTCAAGAGTTAGCGGTAGGTGGTGATGACGAGCTGCCTTCCCTCTAGTCTTACACTGCTAAATTACGGACGGCTGACACAGATAGCTCTTGAGTAGCTTTGTGCGAAATTCCAAAACAAACATCCAAACAAACAAATCAGTGTTACGCCCTCAGTTAAAAACAGAGAAATACGACGTTATAAGACTTTCTATCTTTTGAGTTAGAATGGGGAAACAAAGTTAAAGACGTTGATTAGGCTTTAGAATACAGTTTTCAATATTTATTCTATTTAATCTTAACGTTTTTAATTTTGTTTGAAAGTGTGTTTTGCTACCAGCACCTTTTCCTGCAGCGTTTTTTTAAACATTATCATACCGACACAACATCAGAATTGATTTGTGTCTTTTACTTTATTGTACCACAACATCCCACATGTATATGACCCTTCAATTACTGCGGACGGTTGAACACCTACATCTCGTTCTCTTAGTTTATATTTCTGTGTCTATAGCTACTCTTTTTATTTCTTATGTGAGGTTTGTTTTGATTGGTTTACTTGAAAGAACTCTTTGTTTAAAACTTGATTTTGTGAAGTACACAGCTCACAATGTTTTTTTAAAAGTATAATATATTTTGTAACAGAGGAGAGAAGGAAGAAATGATAATTTCATTTTCTTTTAATAAAAAATATAGAAAGGTCATATTAAATTAAAGTTTTCTTAAACATAAGAGGGGCCTGGCATGGCCTAGCGCGTTAAGGCGTGCGCTTCGTAATTTGAGGATCGCGGGTTCGCGCCAAACACGCTCGCCCTCCAAGCCGTGGGGGCGTTATAATGTTACAATCAATCCCACTTTTCTTTGGTAAAAGAGTAGCCCAAGAGCTGGTGGTTGGTGGTGATGACTAGCTGTCTTCCCTCTAGTCTTACACTGCTAAATTAGGGACGGCTAGTACAGATAGCTCTCGAGTAGCTTTGTGCGAAATTCCAAAACAAACAAAATTAAGCATAAGAAACAATGAACATTATTTTAGGTATTTAATTAATTGCTGTACTTTTAGCTTATTTTGATCATAAGGTGTGGTTTGAAGCGGGAGAACTTTAAGTTTATAGATTTTCACCAACTTCAGCTCTTGTTGTTGTCAATGTTACCATGATATATGCCTAATTTCACCAACTTCGAGTCCTTGTTGTTGTCAATGTTACCATGATATATGCCTAATTTCACCAACTTCGAGTCCTTGTTGTTGTCAATGCTACCATGAGATGTACCCAGTTTGAATTTCGTGCAAAGCTACACGAGGGCAATCTACGCTAGCCGTTCCTAATTTAGTAATGTAAAACTAGAAGTAAGGCAGCTAGTCATCACGATTTACCGCCATCCACTCTTTTACCAACGAATAGTGGGATTGACTGTAATATTATAACACCCTCACGGATGAAAAGGAGAGCATGTTTGATGAGATAGGTATTCCAAACTGCACTCTCGAATTACGAGTCTAGTGCCTCAACCACCTGGCCATGCCGGGCTTTTTATATAAGACTGGCGAATGGAAGCTAAGATTGATAGATGGTGTATCCCCACCGCAATGTGGGTTCTATTACGCAGTCTTTTCCAAATATAAGGTATCTTTTACAATCCCACATTATATCTTGTACCTTGGGATTTTTTCAGTTAATGCAGCACTTTTTGTTCATTTTTGTTTCGGGTTTTTTTAAGTTATAAAAAACTGGTATAATTAGTTAAGGATTTGCTGTTTTTAACATAGTCTTTTCGTGTAATTTTGTTATTTTATCTTTAATAAAATGTATTCATTTTCTCTAAAATATATATATATTTACACACTTTTAGGTAACTTAGTTTAATGTTCCAGACACTTACTTCATTTTGACTGTTGCAAGATAAGACGTTGTTGGCTTTATTGTCCTCAATATGTCAGCACAATAAAACATGAAACATAATTAAAACTAGTATAATAACATAAAAGACACATTTACTAAGCCTATAAAAATTCTTTCTGTGGTATGATAATATTTACGGCGCATCTCTTTACAAGGCTTACGAGGGTGAAATTAAAGAGATTTATGATTTGTCTTTTAAAGTTTCTTACTTTTCCACAAACTTGATTTAAATTCACTTTATTTGTCGTTATTACAGTTTTTCGTTTTTAACGCCAAAGTATTATTATTGCATAGATACTTAAAAATAATAATAAAAATCATCCACAAACAAAATGCACTGAAGATGAAATTTTAACTGGAGTCGACATATTACAGTCTGAGCATGTTATCCGTTTATCAATATACAATTTTAACAACATCATTTTATAGCATATTTCTTTTTAAGATAGTTGTACTCAAATGTACTTTAAGCTGTCAGTAATTAATATTTAAGCTGTTAATGCATTAAATATATCGTATAGTTTTGACTTTTTATGGTGAGAAAACACATAATGAATGGATCTACATATTGAAAGCCATTATCTGTTCGTAATACTCCCTTTGTCGACGTTTAACTTAGCTTGGTGATTTTGTCTCAAGCGGAAGTATTAAATTAAAATTGCAGTTAACTATGGATTTTCATAACTTTTTAAATTATTAATTCATCATCTTTAAAGCAGGCATTTACAATATTTTATAAAAAAGTACAATAATATTCTGCTGTTGATGTAGTTACACAATGCGACTAGAATATGGAGCTTTGCGTTGATATTTTCACGATTAATTTTACTTTTATATATTTCTCTACATATTTACAACAAACAATTAGATACAGATTAAACCGAGGTAGCATCGTATTACAAAATAAAGAGAAATGACAGTGTGTGTCAAAAGAGCTTAAATACCTTTTTAACGCAATATGTGGCATTACGATATATTATTATTGATGTTTTTCACAATAAGTAAGATATTTCTAAATATTAAATCAAATAAATTACAAGATTTTTATTGAAAATGTTACACCTTTGTGAATTTGCCCTCAACATAAAATTTATCACTATTTCCATCACGATTAATAAACAGAATGGTCAGATATTTAACCAACTAAGAATATATTTTTGAAAATCCGTTTTGAGGGCCCGGCATGGCCAGATGGTTAAAAAACTCGACTCGTGATCCGGGGGACGCGGGTTCGAATCACCGTCACACCAAACATACTCGCCTTTTCAGCCCTAGAGGTGTTATAATATGACCCTCAATCCCACTATTTGCTGGTAAAAGAGTAGACCAAGAGTTGGCTGTGGGTGGTGATGACTAGCTGCTGCCCCCCAGTGGCTCAGCGGTATGTCTGCGGACTTACACGCTAAAATCCGGGTTTCGATACCCATGGTGGGCAGAGCACACATAGCCCATTGTGTAGCTTTGTGCTTAATTCTAAACAACCAAAGACTAGCTGCCTTCCCTCTAGTCTTACACTGCTAAATTAAGGACGGCTAGCACAGATAGTTCTTGAGTAGCTTTATGCGAAATTCAAAAACAAACAAACAATCGTTGGCAAAAGAGTAGCCCAAAAGTTGGCGGTGAATGGTGATGACTAGATGCTTTCCCTCTAGTCTCACACTGCTAAATTAGAGACGGTTAGTGCAAATAGCCCTCGTATCTCTTTCTACGAATTTCAAAAACAACCTTCCGTTTTGTTTTTGTTTGTTCTTTTGCATAATTTAATCCAAAAGGTTTTATAAAATGAAAGATTAGAAGCCTAATATTTGGTAGTGAATGTAACATGTGTCTCTATCATATCTTAGGACCTAAAACAAGTTATCTGTATATCAAATGCAATATAACTTGGTTGACATACTCATGAATAGCTCACAAAAATCTCAAGTTGTCTTTTTCTCGCTGAAAAATTTAGCAAAACACAGATTTTTTTGTATTTCTGTTCTGGACCTCAAGTTGTTGAAAACAAAAGTGTGGACACATAATAAAAGGATAACAATCGTTATAATTATGCTTTTTTGTGACTTTTTTACCCTCTAAGTTGATCTAAAATTAGCATAGCCCACGTTTTGTAAGTATATTTATAAACTGGTCAAAATATGGCTGAGTAAGCATAACGAAATAAAAAGAACAATAGAAAACGGTACGTTTTTTGTTGACATGACAATATACATCAGTCAAATGTGTCTCTTTGCGGAGTCATAACATACGCATAAGTCAAAATATGTTTCTCTGCGGAGATATAAAATATACTTAAATCAAATATATTTCTTTGCAAAGACATAAAATCATACAAGTCAAAATTCTAATCAGAACCACAAACTAGAAAAAGGATAAAAATCATTTGACGTATAATGTTAGGATAACATAATTAATTACATTTTACGAAGCTTTCTTCATAAAAATGTATTTATGTTTAATTTCAGGAGGAGGAATGAAGCAGCATTTTCGCCCACATGGCACACATTTATTGTGAAGAACAACGGTTAAAATAAATCTTGATGTAATTTGTTATCATCCATGTTGTTATTTTGACATAGGATCTGGTCACTGTAAGATGTGCTTCTGATTTAAATTATGAAAGAAACGGTGAAACGTGTATGTAATAATACTTATATGTATGTATATTATCATATCGCTAGATTTTGTTTGGTTTATATACTATAAATGTTATTTCGTCCTTACCTTTCTATTAAACTAAACATAATTCTGAGAAACCATTACCTGTAAACATGAAATCTGAATTAAGCAAGCCTTTTCTTCCACAAAATTTGTATTGATTCAATGTTTCTTGAGTTAAATCGATTACAACAAAACTGTTGTGTTGTTTCTATCATTCTTATGTATAAATACGTATGTTTATTTTTTTTTGTGAGAGCAATTACACTTGATAGATACATGGTTTATGTACTATAATTATTAATGAAAGACATCTTTATATGAAGCATTGAGCAGTGTATAAACAAACTTTAATTAACTTCACCTACGTTAACAAAAAAGATACTTCAAAAGACGAATCATTATACTAGCAACTGAAATGTAGTGCAGCGCGTTAAGGCGTGCGCTTCGTGATCTGAGGGTCGCGCAAAACATGCTCGCCCTCCCAGCCGTGGGGCATTATAATATGACGGTCAATCCCACTGTTCGTTGGTAAAAGAGTAGCCCAAGAGTTGGCGGTGGGTGGTGATGACTAGCTGCCTTCCCTCTATTCTTACGCTGCTAAATGAGGGACGGCTAGCATAGATAGCCCTCGAGTAGCTTTGTGCGAAATTCCAAAAAACAAACAAACAAACAATACAACCAAGATTTATCCATTGAAGTAACGACATTTTATTTTCAATTATTAAAAAGTTCTTGTTCGTAAAACTAGAAGTTCTTACTATTAATTGTAATATGTTTAATAAAGAGTCTGTTCTTTAAGAACGTTTTAATATATGTAGTTTTTCCTTTATTTTATCATTATCAGCATATTAGGTATACATTTTTAGTTTTGGAGTGCTCAGTAATAGATAAATAGATTGTACAAGAGTACGTAAGCTTTTAAAAATAGAATTATAGAATAAGTTATTTTCTTTGATATTTAAATTGGACTTTGGGACCGTGGGAATATGAAAACTGGCTTAAAATGAATAACTAGTGAATGTTATTTTGCTGAGTTAAAATTATGTATATTCATCTTTGTTTATTTAATTTTTCAACTATTTCCATAGTTTTTCACAAAATAGTTCGAAATACTTCAAGTCAGCTCTTGATTCTTACAGGACATGAAGAAATGCGTAAATATTAGATAACGTATAATCGAGTTTAGCTGAACTGATGTACTTGAAAAAAAGCGTTGTCATGTGAAAAACTCTTCAAAATAATAATCCCATAGTGGTAATACCAGCTATCAAAATTAGTTCCAATAATATGCGCAAAAGCTAGCTTGCGCATGTAACTGAAAATCCAAACTATTTTTTAGATTCTAAATATTTCAGAACTCTAACCATCTGGCCATGTCAGGCCTTACATTTAAGTGAAATGGAAAAGTAATGGAAAACAGGGATTGGAAGGCGTCTATAAAATATAGTTGTATCATACTATCTGTAGCTTGAGAAGAAAACAATATAATGAAACTTAAGTAATTTGCAAAATAAGAATTGATTCATAAAACTAAGTTTCTGTCACTACATTTATTGCACTTCATTTATTCGTTTACTACAAAACACAAACCAAAATAATGGGCTTTTCTCTACCCATCGCGGGTATTGAAAAATTGGTTTTGACGTTAAAAGTCCATATCGGCGAGCCACCAACGAGAACCACTTTCAGTTAATTATGTTTTATTATCATTGTTTAAACAAAAAAAGTTCAGTAGATATTGTGAAGACATTTAAGCTGTGGTTAAAATAAATAGTAAAAAGAATGTTTCATTCAGAGGCAGATACTATGAAGTAGTAAGCCTAAGTTAATGGGTGTGTATATGGTATTTGATTAATTATACGATTGTGTTTTGTAGAATTTGCTCGTAAGTGTATTTGAGCAACACCATTCTTTGACAAAAATTGTATTTTATATAACTTACAAGAGTATAAAGTAAGTATCAGGGAACAATTTATCACTAACTGACTGAAAAAAACTATGTAAAACTGGTTCTTGTAGTTGACAAAAGAGCACAGCAGATTAAGCTGTCTCGAATTTACACAGAGAATAAAATCCTTACATTTCTGGTTTCCTCACTTTCTCTATCGAAAGCTTGGCGTTTGAATAGAAACTCATATTTTGTCATAATTATTCTCTTCTTTTAATTAGCTTTAAAATACTACTTCTATAACTGTATTGCGAGAGTGACATTTTACGATTGGATAATACTGTTTCTCTCTGTTTTCTCAATAAGGAAGTCAGTAATGAAGAGATTTTTTCTCCATGTAAAGTTGATACAGCTTAGTCTGCTATGTTATCATTAGTTGATTACGCAATATGCTCACTTCCGTCTCAAACTTGTTTGATTTGGTTTTTTCCAAATAATAGCCAGTCTTAAATAGTTTAATTGTTCACCGATAATTCGTCTTTGTACTTGTTTATTTACTTTTGTATAAGATGGCGTGCCTGGGTTACATTGTTATGCAGTCTATTCTAAATCTTCATAAATGTGTGTATAATAGTATTAAAATGGGTAGCCAAAGATTGTGAAAACTTTTTCCTCTATCAAAGTAAAATAAAGTTATAGTTAATGCAAGAACTAGGTAGATCTCAGGCCTGTTGAGGAAAGACTCGTAATCTGAGGGTCGTAGGTTCGCATCCCCGTCGGGCCAAACCTCCTCGCCCTTTCAGCCATGAGGGCGTTATAATGTTACGGTCAATCCCACTATTAGTTGGTAGCTGAGTAGCTTAAGAGTTCGCGGTGGGTGGTGATGACTAGCTGCCTTCCCTCTTGTCTTACACTATTAAATTAGGGACGGCTAGCTCAAATAGCTCTCGAGTAGCTTTGGGCGAAATTAAAAAACAAACAAACAAACATCGTCGGGTTGGAATATTCTGAATATCTGAAAAGCGGCATGTACACAGGAGATAAAATGATTATACCAGATAGATCTTTATATCTATTTTCTAATGACTGTGCTATTTCTACATAGAGAGTGCTAGGGCACTCTCCGACACATTTTACTTCAGAAAACAAAAATCAAGATGTAATATTTTAAATATGAATAGATGGTAAAAATAAAACAAGTGAACCGTATGAAAAATTAATTTAGAGTTAGTCAAGACTGACGAGGAATTTTTGGAAAACCCTAGTTTAGATCAACTTTTTTCACACTTTACATCGAAAATTATAAAGCTAAGGAATATAAAAATAGATTTAGGCTAAGACAATTATATTTATCAAATAGGGTGGTTTGTTTATGGAATAGGTTGCTCTTGTATGTTACGAAGGCAGTAAATTTGAGAGAATTTCAAAGAAAGTTTGGCCCAATGGTTAGCTAGCTGGACTGTCTATATGAGGTTCTGCATATTTTTCTTGTTAAAATAAAAATAAACCTGACTCTACAAGTTACGATCTTAGGTACATCATATGGATGACGTCAAATCTCATTATTCGGTCAGATAAGAGACTTCCAGTTCATGGTATTTCTTTTAGTCTATCACTAGCTCAGATAACAACAATAAAAATAAATTTAAGTAATCTAGTTGTTTTGCGTGATACGTAATATTCGGCACTTCTCTTTATATTTAATATTATTATTCAATATTGTGTTTAAGTACAGATTTGTAATGAGGTTTTCTATTAAGTTTTAGGTAATGCAAAACTACAGCAAAATAGCTTCAGAAAATAACAAATCAAGCATAAAAATTAAGAATAAGTTGATTATTACATGTTTCTCGTACGTTATCGTTATTGAAATTAAGCTCTGAATTAAGTGGCAGCAATACGTAGAATGTTATAATACACCAAAAAGTAGTTGTACATCATCCTGTATTTTCCTCGGAAAAATGAAGACGATTACTTCTTCAGTTGCAAAAGTAGGTGTCCCAACTGAGTCAAGCCTAATGTGTTAGGTAATTAATTAAAATGTAACATATATATTAATTATTACTTTCTGGATATGCGCATCACAAAACATAAAAAAATAAATCATTAAAGGACCACAGCTGGTGACAACGGTTCTAGCAATATCCAGAAGAAAGTTCAGTACGGTAATAGATGACAGTGAGCCTTGTCTCGACACACATTTTTCTAGTCGTAGGAACAACAATAGCCACTGTGTTCTTTAATAAATCACAGCAGATCTTTCTATTTTCTGTTCAAATCCAATTCTTTCCGATATGTCCATTCACTCACGCATTCCTTGACTAAGGCAATGTAACTTACGATAGTTGTTGAAATGACAAAGAGGTGTGCGTGATACAATAACACGAATTACATCAGCTGAGTATCAACCAAACCGAAGTTGATACAAAGGTTTCGATTTGATCGATATTATACTCCATTTCGAACTGTTTTACCAATTTTTTGTTACAAGTTTTGCTACACTTATATAGTTGGATTTAAAATGAATCAACTCAAGCGTATATTTCAAATAAATTTTACAAAACTCTAGGTATTTTTTTAAGCTCACAAGTTTGATTACAAAATTGAACCCGAAGAAAAGCATAATCTAGAAATTACAAAAACCGGGCATGTTTTGTGTGTTTCGCATTGAACTTATTTTGTTCAGAAAGCATTCTCTTTCATCGAACTCTAAACTCTGGTAAGCAATAAAAGAATATCTTTGTTTATATCTTTTTTTTCTTTTATAGTATGATAAATATTCGAAGTCTACAGTAAAAACAGAAATTCAAAATTTGGTAGGATCTCCAAAAATTAAGAAAACTATATTTTTACGTATTAAGCGTCAGTAATGAAGCAGGTGAAAAGAAAACTTTTCGAAAACGAAAGTGAATGGGGGAGTGCTTAATGTCAATCCTTCAAGAACAATCCAAACAATATAGGCAGAACAGAATTTGTCTGATCACATATTTAGGCACAAAGTAGAGTGTTAGCTTTTAACAAATTTACTGTTGCACGTGTATTTTAGTGCCTACATTTGTTTTAGTGTAGCTTTCTTGTTTGCGTTCGACATATATTTTTGACTGTGTATTGCGTAAGTCCTGCTTGTTTTCGAAATTTGTAGAATATTTTTTAAAGTAAGAATCAACAATATTTGTATTACGAAAGCGCGCTAGAACAATGTTGAAATTTCAACAAACTCATGTGATTCCTATGAAAACCGAGGCGCCGAGATACAAATATTATTTGTATTATTGGAAAGATACAGTCAGTATGCCGTAAGCCTAGGAAGCTACATGTATAATTGTGATTAACGTCTTTTAATTAAAAAAACACTGCAGAATTGGACTAGGAATGTTTATATATTTGGAACATTACAAACTGTTCAACTTCATTTAATTAACTTTGGACGTTAGTATTTCTGCGAGGACATTATATATATTCCTCGGTAATAAATGAACTTGCGAGTTGAGAGAAGCCTGTCAAGAAACGAAAGGTAGCAAGTTTATCTCAAGACGGCTGGTGTGGGTATTAAATCTTTTATTATAATAAAGTAGAGAACAACGTTTCGACCTTAGGTCATTTTCAGTTTAGCAAAGAAAGCACAAACAGCTAGCTTACTTAAGCGAGGTGTGACAATTTCTACCCAGAAGTAATTTGTTCGTCGTGGACATGGTCAACGATAAAATATTCAGTTCTAGTTCTGGGAAAAGACGTAATATTGTCTGCGAGTTTGTAAAACTGTCGTATATAAGCCATCATTGGTAAAATTTATTAGAAATAACTGTTATTATAAATTGCATTGTTTTTCTGTTTTTTATTAAAGTATATTTGTGTTAAAAAAAGAAAACTATCTGTGTTGATCTTTTTGGCAAATACAATAAATTTTGTACATATTAGCAGCTTGTTAACTTTTAAATTGAAATACAATTGTCCGGTTATTTGAAAGAGTAATATGTAACGTACATTACATAATAATTCGAAGACTAGTCAGAAGTATAATACTTGGCATAAAAAATAAAGATAGGTTTAATAAAACTCTGATTGAATATATATATATATATTAATTCTTGCCTACGCGGCTTTATAGGAATGAATAAACACTATCACTACCTAATTTACACTGTTTTTGAAGGACTGATATTAGCCATCCTTACATTTACTTCTTTTAATGCAATGTTTTTCTCTATTTGCTTCCCTGTTTTCTTAATGAAATGTTTCAATAGACTTAGGAAGTTCCTACTTATAACCAAGATTTAAGTACAAGTAAATTACAACTGTAATATTTTTTGTTTATATATTGTTCCGTGGTAATTTTTCTTTCACCTTATATAGACGGTTTTTAAAGCAACAGCATAATATCTGTGAGAAAACTATCTTTAAGTGGTATTGATAACAGTGTTTTCACTAGAATAATGATTTTTCAAAATTACTACAAATTATTAATAGCCATTATAAAAGTGGATACTACGTGTTAAACTATGTTATACTAGTGAAATTAGTTAACACCATTGTATTAATTTTTCAGTTATCATGAAATTAAAATAATAGAAGCGGAAGAAAGAAGACTAAGAACTTCGTACTTTTTTCTATGATATTTATAGAATTACCGGCATTCGTGACTCAGTTATTATATAGATATTGTTATCAGAAGAAACACAGTTTGCTATTGTAAAGTTCTGATTACTTGTTGAAGAGATATTTTAAATATTGTTGTCATAAAAAAACTATTTAATTGCGAAAACTTTGGTAACAGCTTCACATTTAATATTCAAAATTTCTTAGTTCATTTTCTTTTTTGTCTCTCTATATATAGAAAAACCATTGTATGTCTGTCCGTTATCTAACTACACTTAGATTGCTCGGACAATCTCAGTCAAACATTATCTGTTGAAACCTTGAACAAGGGGCATGTTAATGGGAGGTTCATAATCCTTCTACCCTTACTGTTGCTGTTATTGAGCATTTATTATCTTTGATGTAGTCAACGTTAACTGTATGCATAGATGGCATCAGAGTTACACATACACACACAAAAGCTGTTAAATATTTTGTAACATAACATACACACAGTTCAGGATAGTGCACACAAGCGTTTTATATATCTCAAGGAGTGTGCCAGAACTGTCTATGGAGAAATGCAATGAAAAGAAAGGATTTCCACCATTAAAATAATACATAAACTCAGCTGAAGTTTCAACTCCATCAACCAGCATAAGGTTGTTTCTTGAGTTACGCCTAGTTCCTTTATTGACTCTTGACCTTTCAACTTCGGCTCGTGATAATCATTTTTGCGGCAATTTGGTAACTATTGATTAATCACATGAAACATTGTAGAAAAACATTAAAAGCTTGGTATTAAAATGTAACAGAAAGCATACTTACCGCCACTAATTTGGACAGCTATATCTTCCTATAGATTCGTCCTGACCATAGTACAATGTACGGCATGTTTTAAATGTTTAGAAAGTGACATCCTGTAGCTTATACAAAAGATTTGGTAAGGTAATAATAAATACCGTGACAATATGTTATGTTATGTTAAAAATAAATTATATAGAACTTAGGATTTTGGTCTGATTTATCACAGCTTCCACTCCACATTTTTGAATTTCATAACCTGGATAAAGGACGGGTATCTCAGCTCGCATTACATAAAAGAAAAAGTTTATGAGTTAATTTATTCTTTAGTGATTGAATCACTTTGTTGCTGTGGATGTTTGGCTCATCTTCCAAATAATTCTTTTTTTTCACAAATAACTCATAGTTATTAAAAACATTGACGCTTTTAGTTTTACGGGTATATTCATTAAGGTTTAACGACGTTCCTTTAAATGTTGATAAAGATTCTTCAAAGGAACAAAGGAACTTAATTTTTATTTAATTGATTAAAAAACATATGACAGGTGTTTTAGTAAACAAACTGGTAAATCAAACATTTTTATTATTTTTTTCCTGCTTTTCCATCTGACATAAAAGTAAGTATGCGTACTTTCAACCGTAGAATCGAGCTTCGATACTCGTGGTGGGCAGAGTACAGATAATCCATTGTGTTGCTTTGTGCTTAACTTCAAACAAACAAACAAATCATCTACCATAAATCTGACCCACAACATTGAACAACGTTTTGGAACCAAGAAAAAAAAAAGAACATATGCAAAAATTTCTTGAGGCTTATTATTATACCAAAACATTTTTTTAGGCTTACAGTGGATGTTGTATTTTTCGTTTTATAAAAGTTCTATAACTGCTGTTCAATTTTGTTACAGACGTACTCAAATAATTTTCTCATGCTCGTAAAAAAATGAATTCGAAATCTATTGATCTTCCATTACAAGGTATATTTATTTTTCAGCATGTTTCACTTACCGTACCGTAAACGTCATTATCTAATATTCCTTACTGCAATTTTAAATTTTATATTATAACAATTCAGTAATAAAATTTCATTTCAAAAATATTTTGAAGATCATCGAAACTTTGAAATATACATCTTAAAATACATAAACAGGTACACCGATATAAATTAGAGTACATCAAAAAAGTGTCTTATTTTTGGAAATAGAAGTTTATAAATCGGATGAGGAGTATTTTTTTATATTTTTTTATCAATTTCAGGTTATTTCTTAGGAAAATGATCTTAGAACAATAAAATAGAAACTAAGGTGACGACCTACAAACTCTCTTCTCTATCTATAAGATAGATAGCGTTACTAAACATGTATTCTACAATCTATGACCATGGTCGAAAGCTTTTCCTAAAATATAGTTTACAATAAATTACAGCATGCCATGTGCTATCGTGAATATTGTTTAAGTTACTTAGTGTCCTAGTTATGGTTTGCAAAGAACAAACATTAAATACACTGACTAGTTAACATTGTTCAGACATAAAGTTCAGCAGAAATAAATTTTCTCTACTTGAACTCTTTAACTAACCAAGCTACAATATCGCGAACACATAAAAAACATGAATAATCCATGATAAGAATATAAGAAACAATGTACATGAATAAACTGGAGCCATCTTGCAAAGATACACAGTTATAACCCACAGAAAGTAATATAAGTCTTAATGTGTGTTTTTAATGCCAATATTATACCAAACATCTTAAAATGATTTTATATTTTGTAAATGGGATTTTTAGAACATGTTTGAGTAACTGTTTTATACGAACGAAGCTTAATACATATTTTAGAGATTAGCAACTAATATATTATAAAAGCCCAGAATTTAATGTAAATTTTATTATTATACTAGCTTATTTTATTAAATATCAATACAAAAAGCTTTCTCTAACAACAGTCAAACTATACGACGACTTAGTCACTACTGGTTAAGAACAAGTATTAAAAACAGCTTGATTGAATTAGAAAGAGATTTAAATTTTCGGTTTAAATCATTTAAATAAATGACAGACAATTCAGTAATTTGTCGTACAGGTTTAATGGTTAACATATTGAAAGATCTCAGGTTCGAGACTCAAGTTATGAGAGCAATTGTTGTTGTTGTTTTGAATTAAGCACAAAGCTACACAATGGGCTATCTGTGCTCTGCCCACCACGGGTATCAAAACCCGGATTTTACCGTGTAAATCCGCAGACATACCGCTGAGCCACTGGGGGGCTATGAGAGCAATAAATTGAGAAAATTTATTTGTTTGTTTTAAATTTCGCGCAACGTTACTCGAGGGCTATCTGTGCTAGCCGTCCCTAATTTAGCAGTGTAAGACTAGAAGGAAGGCAGCTAGTCATCACCACCCACCGCCAACTCTTGGGCTACTTTTTTACCAACAAATAGTAGAATTGACCGTAACATTATAACGCCCCCACGGCTGAAAGGGCGAGCATGTTTGGGGCGACGGGGATGCGAACCCGCAACTCTCAGATTACGAGTCGCACGCCTTAACGCGCTTGGCCATGCCGGGCCATGATTTAAATTCAAAATATTATATTAAACATTTAATAAATATGTCATATTATGTCAAAGAACAGCTACCTCAAACCAACCTTTTTATACTGTCTTAAGATAATTAATTATATTAAATTAAGATAAATTTCAACTGGGAATTTTTTAATTATTTTCTTTTGAATACAAATTTTTCGTAAAGATTAGTTTTGAATTTCGCGCAAAGTTGCACGAGGGATAGCTGTCCCTAATTTATCAGTGAAAGACGAACTCTTGAGGTACTTTTTTTTCACTAACGAAAAGTAGGCTTGGTCGAACGTTATAATGTCCCCAAGTTTGAAATGATGAGCATTTTTGGTGGGCCAGGGATTCAAATCCACAGATTTGGAGTCAAGCACCCTAACAACCTGGTCATAAAAGCTAAGTTTGTCGTGATCGGGTTTCTCTGATAGAGGGCCCCCAATGGCTCAGCGTGTATGTCTGCGGACTTACACGCTAAAATCCGGGTTTTGATATCCGTGGTGGGCAGAGCACAGATAGCCCATTGTGTAGCTTTGTGCTTAATTAAAAAAAAAACAACTCTGATAGAGATAAATTAAATCATCTTTAAATTAAACTATTGACACTGTATTAACAGCTCAGGCTAATTTTGTTAAGCATTTTAGTATATCCGATTACTAAATGATGTATATTTGTTTAAATATGTCATAATAAAATGTGTGTTTATTTAAAAGTAGCTGATTATTGGCTGACATCTTTAAGCCAGAAAGTAGTCAGTTATAGAGTGTAATTACTTAAAAAATCAATAATAACATAGCGTCTGTTTACCTAAGGGTAACAGAATTGTTAACCGTCACGTGTTTATTTAAAAATAACCAATTATTAGGTCAGGCTTTGCCTATTTCGATTACTAATAAATTATACATTGACACAGGCCGAGCTTGACGTAGAGTTTATCGTTCCAGAATGTGAATTAGAAGACACTTGGCTCGTGTTCCTTTACCGTAAAATCACTCTTCACACTTCAGAACCTTAGGTGAGTCATAAAGTTTGATTAAAATAACCCAAAAGACAACGGTGTGTGCTATTGACTACATGCCATCCTTTTGCTCGGTAAACTTAAATGTAGATATAAATAGTACAAATAGCCATTCTGTAAGTTTGCGAGAACATTCGAAACAAACAAAGAATTATCTAAAGCATATTTATGTAAAAGCAGTCAAAGTTTATACAAGATTTAATTTTCGGGCTTCTCTTGCAAAATTGCATTTAATAGTTTTTCTCTAATTATAAAAAGTGTAACGATGTGCAACTTTGTAACATGTTCTTTAGTCAAAAATAAAAAGTAAATAATTCCCTACAATTATGCCTCAACTAATATTTACAATACGTGAATTACGTCTTATTGTTTGTTTATTTGTTTTGAATTTGTGCAAAGGTACACGAAAGCTATCTGCGTTAGCCGTTCTCAATTTAGCTGTGTAAGATTAGAAGGAAGATAGCTAATCATCACCACCAACCGCCAACTTTAAGGCTACTTTTTTACCAACGAATAGAAGAATTAACCATCACATTATAATGCCCTAACGTCTAAAAGGGCGAGCATGTTTGGTGTGAATTATATCTTAAAACCATTATTTTGTGTGTATGTTTATGTGGTTGAAACGGAAGACGTTTTGATTTTACATGTTTTGTCTCACGAATTAATACGTACCTCTCTGGGATAGCAATAAGTCTACGGATTTTAATGCTAAAATAAAGGGTTGGATTGCCCTCGGTGGACACAGCAGATAGCCCAATGTGGCTCTGCTATAAGAAAAAATAACACACATTCTCACAAATTGATACAATGTATATATTTTAGTTTTATATCTCTTTAAAGACGATACTATCTTAGTTTCCTGTTAAGTATTGTACGTTCCCCGCTGGTAAAGCTGTAAATTTATGGATTTACAACGCTACAATCATGTGTTAGATTCCCTCAGTGGACTCAGCAGCTAGCCGGATGTGGCTTAGGTATAAAAAAACACTCACCCACTGGACCAACAATTAGTTAAGAATGTTTGCTTTAACAAATTTGATTATTATTAATTTTGCATCACAAGTGGCATTAGCTAACGCTTTTCTTACGTTCTTGGGGCTTAAGACTTAAGTCACGGATAATTTTGTTGTGCAAATAAGTGTGAACGTATTAGTGGAAACATGATGATTATGATTAAGATGGAATACAAATACTGAAAAGTGCATTTTATAAGAATTTGTAAAATGAGACAAGTTATATGTACATCATAAACAATGTATTAGAACAACAAACAATTTTATCAGATACTTGTAGAAAGGCATACAATTCATTATTTCACTTATCATAACAAAACCTCACCAAAATATTTATATATGATGACACAATATAAGAATATTTATAACCTCATATTATTTTGTATTAAATGTTCAGTACTGGATTTCTCCTAATTGTACTCTCAAAACCACGACAAGCAACTTGTCAATGGGCCAGAACAAATGTCGGTACCATCCAGGAAGCAAGACTTCGGTGGTGCCAACATTATTTGTTCCACCATTAGAAATAATAGGATATGTAATAACCTTTTCAAGTGAGTAACTTTATCGGTTTTCTAGCTCATCGCCCTTTCTCTAATTTCTCCTATAAAATATAATACTGTTGTTGTCAGTGTTACCGTTGCCGGTCAATTTCTGTCAAATTTGGTGACTATTGCAAATTTAATTCTAAATATTTTAATACACATTTTTATTCAGGTTGCTGTGGAAACCCAAACTCATAATCACGTTTTTCAATGTTTGCTCCATTGTTGTGCACATTTTGCTCATTTTCACGTTTATTCACGAAAATATTACTCAAACATATAAATATGTTCTTTCATATGTTTCAGAAAAAGTGAAAACTGCACAAGACACATTTCAATGAACTTTGGATACTCTTTTTATAATTTGAAATATTAATGAACATTTCTTGGAAACTGAGTTTGTGCGTACTTTATTGTATATTCCCATTATAGAACCTTCATTATGTGACCTCGATAAGTATAGAAATTAGTAATTAAAAAACTAATCAATACACATGACAAATATATTTTGAAGTGAATGTTGGGTAAGAATTTAAAAGAGAGAAAGCACGCAGATGTCATGGTGTTTTGACATGGCTTTAATAGAGATATCCCTTGCTCTATAAATCAGAAATGTACAACGCAGAATCGCACAAGGTTCATCAGCATTGGCAAAGTGGCAAGTTAACTGGGAAACAGCATCTGCGTTGCCCTAATTGGACTATATGCCTTTATCAGGTGTGACACCTTAACAGGTCTCGGGAAAGTTTGGGCTTTGAAAGCTGTTTATAAGGAGAGCAGAAAATCCTCAGCCGCCTTTATGAGTCCTGGTATTTACGTGCAGAGTTATTTGAAAAGATAAAACACTTTACCTGCCATCTGTATTCGACAACAAACAACACTCATGAGGTGAATAGTCTATGATACCAGTTTCTCTGTTCCAACCGAGAAAAACTGGATCAAGTCAGCTTCCACCATTCAGGTACTGCCTCTACATAAATCAACTCTATGTAAACTACCAATCAGAAACCTAGGAGTACTAAAAAGTTTGAAAGGACTACAGATGATGAATGTCTTTTAGTCATTCTATAGCTATAAATACTGTATTGACATTATTTTTCTGCAAATGTCTGTGTTCCTACAATCTGACAAGCTGCTTTTGTCTTGCCTTAACAACATGCACAGACTGCTACTATCTAGATTATGTTCCTATGTATATAAACTTTTAACACTCGAAAATTCTTCGTTGGACACAATTAACACATTATAACTGCATATGGTTTCTGATACATATTCTTGGCCCGTATTTCATAACTGTTAAATTCCTACATTTAATATGCCATGTATTATAAATGCTTTACTTTCCTTCGTCATATTCGATCAAAGAATCAGAACACCAGCTTTTACGAGTGCATGACAACATTGAATATTTATGATGTTTCTCTGTGGAATATTATATACCTAGAGGAGCTTCACTATTTGCCATCTTTTGCGCTGCTCCTAATGTAAAAATTGTGTTATAATAGAAATAACATGATAACTTATGGCTAGAGTGTACTGAAGCCAAGTGTATCAATATTTAGGCTATGTGTAGGTTAAATCACTGCTACTGGCTAGGTAATGCTGCCCAGTATAAGCGGTGAACACTTAGGAACTGAAGTGCTCTTGAACTAGAGTTTTAAAAACACTTTATCTTTAAATTTTCAGCTGGACACAAGTGTCATATTATTGTTATGTACGCTTTCTGCTACATATTGATGGTATCTATTATATTACTCTTATATGCTATGAATATATTTCAACTATAATTTTACCGACATGTACAGTCAAGAAATCATAATTTTAACATTCCTAGTTACTTCACGGACAATACAACCTTTAAAGTGTTGTTTTTATACTTCCATTGATCTCCTTGGGGGTTAAATAATGAATTGATTTATTAAGAAACCCCTAGAATAAAGCTACCAAAATATTGACTAAAAATAAGATAATTCAAATGTTAAACATACTGAAAATATAATCTGTGATAACAAAAAACCTACCTGTAAAGATAACTATATGTATGCAAAAACGGCTGGTATGAGCATAGAAAGCTCTTTGTAGAGGAGCGAACAACAATAAGAAGGTCGAAACAATGTTTGCTCCTCTTCATATATCTTTTTCTACTCATACCAGCTGTTTTCACATATATACTGAAAGCATAAATATTAAACCAAGTATATACATATATTTAAATTTCATGCTTGACAATGATAGCATATACCTAAAATATTTCTGATAGTTTTTGAAAGATCACACATTCGGAGAAACTGTGTTATTACATTTCTCCTGCACTATTCCACAGATATTGGGAGATTGTGTATTAATAAATGGAACATTACAAATAGATTACTTAATGACTTTACACTGCCTCTATTCGTGTACTTTTAAAGAATGCGACAGGAAAGGCAGCAAAATGTCTCCTAGGGACAGAGCACACCAAATACATTATAACTAGTACCTCTCAACAGTGGTTATCAGACCAAAATGTATATTATAGACACAATAACTTTATTAGAGTTTGTCCTCTCCCTCTCCCAACCAACATGACACCAATAAGTAGAGCATGCTGTCGATGATGTTGCTGATGTAATTCACCAGTCACTAGTGTTTTAATTGTTAGTTGACATGTAGGCTTGCCCAATTAACCTGGTAAAAGTGGCCAATTCTGGTTATTATCGGTTTATAGATAGTTTTACTTACAAAAAGAAACCGTATTTTGCATCTCTCATTTTCTCTGGTTTTTTTTTTTGATAACTTGAAATCAATATGTTCATGTAATTCCTTTCGTAAATTGTTGCAAGACTTTTTTTGATCTAGGCATGTTAACCTTATTAAAATATTGTCTTCATAGGAAAGAGTTTTGGACGTTTACCAGTAAAATTTATTGAAACAACGTTTCCTGTAGTCATATGATGTTCCAGAATTCTGAATACAGTACATGGTAGGTACCCTGCTCTTTTACCAATGTCCGTTTGCTTTTTACAATTTCTGAACAGCCGAACAATTTAACATTCTATAACTTCTGAAACACATACGGGTTGTTACTTTGGTTTATATAAGCTGTTTTAATCATTTTAGACTAAATACACATACACACCTATTTTGTATAAAAAGGCGAGCAGTTTTTACAATTATACGTTACTATCTCTCTCACTGCTCGAGCATTTACTCAATAACTACTCCAAGCAAATAGACAATAACATCAATATAAAACAATATATAAATATTTTGGCTAAGAATATAATAACAAAGGTATAAGGTTTTGACAAAGGTTTTTCATCATCACGTAATTTCTGATTTTTGTTTTAAATCTTCGTTTTACTGCCCGAGCAGATTAATTTTGTTTTTATACATTATTTCGGATAACTCCACTTTATTGTATTAAAGTGGGTTCATTCACAAATTCAATCAACAGATAGTTATCGCTATGTTTCAATATATTTTTTCTATTCAATGAACATTGTTACATTTTGTTTTAACCGTTCTACCTTACTTCATTTGTACGATATATAGCTTACATCTTATATTTAATAAGACTGAAATAGCCGAGACTTGTTTAACATATTGTACCTCCTACTGCTTATAATTTGTGCTTTACTGTAAAAAGAAAACAAACGTTAGGTGGGACCTTTTCGTCACAATACATGAAAAAAGTATTATCATTATTTTTTTATTCTCACTATACAAAAATTAATTTTTAAATTTAGCTTCAAATCTTGACGATAAATATATCCTTATTATCGATTACAGCTCATTATTATATATAATAGGAATGTTTCCTCTGCTTGTAAATGCGTAGACAATAAGCAGAAGACAAGAACATAAAAATAGAGTGCTAGTAAGTAAAGAGGATTATTGTTAAAAACTAGCTTTTCGTTTGTTTGTTTAATGAACACGCGTCAGTACAGCAGTTAATTAACAACTTTTTCTTTAAAATAAACGAGACGCATCAGCTACTTTTTGACTTTGTGTTATTAAGTATTTAATATTTAAAAGTATATTTGAATAGTTGTAACATTGTTTGAAAAAGTTTTTTTTGTATGATGACGTTCTTAATGTCATTAAATAATCGAGATGTTTTTGTTTTAAGTGAAAGTTAACTTTCCATTATATGGATATTTAATCCCATCAGTCACTAAAAGGATATGGATGTTACTAAACAAGAATAGTGCTAGTAGTTTTACATAGTAAGAGTTATAGTATAGAACTCTGCATGTTGGAAAATTATAAGAATGACGTTTGTGTAATTTCTAAGTTCAAAGGCAGCTTTGTTGAATATCAAACGCTTATAAAACTATATCTTTGACTGAAGAAATCGCTAGGTAGCTTTGGTTCTGTGTTAGTAGTTAAAGATATTTATATTTTTGTTTTGAATATCGCGTAAAGCTACACGAGGGCTATCTGCGATAGCCATTCTTAATTTAGCAGTATAAGACTAGAGGGAGGGCAGCTAGTCATCAACACCCACCGCCAATTCTTGGGCTACTCTTTTACCAACGTATAGTCGGATTGACCGTTACATTATAACGACCTAACGGCTGAAAACTTAATCATGTTTGATACGATGGGGAATCGAACTCGCGACCCTCGGATTACGAGCTGAGAGTCTTAATCACCTGACTAAAATATTTATTTCAAAAACTGAAGGATTCGTTCCATTTTCGAAAATTTTTTGTTGTGATTGATGCAGTACAGGTGATAATGGTTTCACTATGTTTTAACAGATCTTTTAGACTGTTAAAGTCTTTCACGGTGATTTAATCCTTCCGTTAGCTGGTTCAAAGCGCAGGGGAAGAAAGGTGAAAGATATTTATTACAATGCATACAACCTACATAAAACAGGAGCAGGTAGAATAATGTTTTGGTAAGTGTTTTTCTTCTTCTAAGGTGACAGAAGATATTTGCAAAATAGATGAAATAATGGAGCAATGCAGATACCATCAGATACTGATCCGTCATGGAATACCCAATGATTTACGTATTATTTGAAAAAATATTTTATTACCAAAAAGATAATAAACCCAAACATTCATCCAATCTATTCAGAAATTACTTAGTAGGAAAAAAAGCTGTTGAAATCATTGAAAAGATGTAATAAACCCCATAGTCTTTACCTCAGTCTAACTGAACACATCTGGGATTTGATAGAAGAAAAACTTGATAAATTAAATGTAACTTCCACAGAAACTTTATGGGAGGGTATTAAAGATATTTAAAATAAAATATCAAAGAATATTTTCATTAAATGCATTGTAATAATGACTGAAAAACTGCAGATAGTTTTTCAAGCAAAAGGGGACACAGTTTGCTGAATTGAGTTTCTGTTGTACTGAGTATGAAGAGTAGAAAACGTCGATGTTTCACTTTGATTTATCTTCCATTGCTCTCTGAAAGTAGTCTAAAAGCTATTTTTGACTTTTGTCTGATATTTTTGTGCGGTATTGTACTTTGATTCGAATTCAACTCTTTTTTTTTTAATTCTTTGTACGTAATGGTGAAATGTTAAGATTTTCATTTTTTTGAAAATTTGATTTAGTTTTGTTTTATTTCTAAATGCAAAGATACACAATAAGTCTGTTTTCTGTATCTACCACGAGTATCGAATACCTATTCCTAGCGTTATAAGCCCTTAAGCTTACCTCTGAGCTACCGGCAGGCTTTTTAAAGAGTATACATAGAAATGTGAATACACATGACTTTATCTCAATAATTAAGTCATATATTTTACGCAATATGGCTCAGCAGGCTACGTGTTTCAGGTACTTGACTCGCAATATAAGGGTTGGTGGTTCGCATTTGTTTCTCACCAAACATGCTTGCCCTTTTAGCCGTGGGGTGCTATAAGCACGGTCAGTCCCACTATTCGTTAGAAAAAGAGTAACCAAAGAGTTGGTGGTGGGTAGTAATGACCTGCTGCCTTTCTTCTAGTCTTTCTTTGTTAATACTATGTCCTTATTTTGATATTATTAAACTCTAAGGGAAGCATCTCCAAAAAACAAGCTTACTAAATGCAGAAGCAAACTGATCTATGCGCTAAGAACACGAACACGTAGTGAACTCGGTAAGTGGTTCATTATATCATTTCTTGTAAAACCTACTTATAAGTCTTTTACTATTCGTTTGTAAAAGAGTAGCCCAAGAGGTGGGTGGTGATGACCTGCTTCTTTCCTGTAGTCTTTCACTGTTAAATTAGGGACGGCTAGCGCAGACAGCCCTTTGTGTGAAATTCCATACAAACTACACCAACCTTTACCACATTAGTTTCTAACATGAGACATGAAACAAAGGCACTGTGAGTTTTCTCTCTTAGTATGTTTTTTCCCTGTTCACATGGTTGTAATGTACTGTTACTGTTTGTTAAAATTATTATTTGGTCCTAAAACTTATATTTTCTGAACAAAAGGTTCAACATTTTGTATCGATAGAATTTTTAGTGGATATATTTTAGTATCACTTATACCGTGTTTGAGACTAGTATAGTCACTTAAAAGTTTATTGAATGCTAGATTGAGAAAAAACTGTTGACTTCCAGTAGTTATATTACACACATGCACTTCCTATTTATCGAAACGTAGAAATGTAGCAATCATATACACATATATAAATGTATGAAAATAAAGATGCAAATAAAACATTTATGATTAAAAATGATAGATGTAATAAATATTTTAGGCGAAAGCATTTCAATGTATATAACTTAAGCCTAACAAAACACAGTATTTTGTTTCAGCTACTTTAGTTATATTCCATATTTGTTATAAGAAGTTTCAGTCCTTTCAGCTTTAAGATTTTCTTTTTTTTTTGCAGAATAATACTTCTAATTTTTCAAGAATAGATATAAAATTGAGAAGTACACTAACACTTCTCTTATTAGCTCAGAGGATAATTGTTTAACTTTGAGAGAAATCTTACACAGTACAGTGTCTCTGTGATAATGTTTTTAAAATCCTAAAATTTTGTAGAAAGGATCACCTTTTTTAATTATGCATGACTATTATTTCTTTTCCACGTTAGCATTTCTATGCTCGCTTTTTCAGGCGTCCTCATTCACGAGTAGCTTAGCTAGAACTGATTTTATATCATGATTGTTACACACACAGTTCTCACAAAAAGATGAGAATGCTGCATATCAATGCACTTATACAAACCAGCCATATTGTGTATGCCAACTAAGCTACCACTGGCAATTATTTGAATAAGTATTTTTAAATTGTTCCTTTTCACTAATTTGCCTCCGTGAGTCCCTAGTGTGTCTGATTATTTCAACTTCGTAAGAGATAGTTTCAGGATTTCCCTCTCAACGCAGGTTATCAATGTCTCTTACATGAGTTTACTCTTTCATACTTTATCAAAAGTCTTATTTCCTGTAGCAATTTTTTTTAATTCAATAAACTAAAAAGACTAATTGTGTGATCATACCTTACTGCAAGGGAAAAGGTCACTTCGTTGGTCTTCTTGAGACATGCGTCACTATTTTTTCAAGATGAGTTAAATTGTAATCAGATTTTATTATCTTTGAGGACCATTTTTGGTACCTTTAATAAAAATAGCTTTTAATTTTAGCTGTTGGAGTCTTAACTTTGGCAGTTAACTTTGCTTTTATTTCATATCTACTTTACAGGCCTGCTCTGAGATTAAATCAAGATAGATACCATTATGTATTAGATGACCTCTTCTCAGATTGTACTCCCCATATTTTACAAATCTTTCACGTTTACTGTTCTTGGTAAAATGTTCATTTCCTGAAGATAAACTCCAACTTCAGCTAGACATACAAATTCAGAACGTTCTGGATGATAAGAAATAGTACCTTGTTTGCAACGTGTCCTAAAATCTCATTTTTTAAAAGTTTATTGAACAATATGTCAGTTTGGAACACCATTATATTACAGTAAGGCAAGTTACACATCTCATTCTGTACAATATAGTATCATTTATTTGTTGTAGAAGAATCGTAAACTACTGGTGAAACAAACTGGGCACGTAGCATTACTATCTGTGCAATTGCGGATAATGTCTATTTGTAGCTACTTTTGTGAAGTTTCTTATGTTTTTGCATTTTGTAAACTTTAGATTATTTATGAAACGCATTTCCAGGTATCTTTTTACATAAAAGACATGATAATAGATGTAATATACTAATACGTTTAGTGAATCTTTTCAATAACCTATAATTTATTAATAACAAATTATAATCATGATTTATAAAAGTTCTTTTAATTTTTGGCCAACTAACTTTCTATTTTGTGTCATTCACTGCATATAATTCAATACGATTTAAAATCATATCCAAGAGAGATTAATATTCAGTCCGGTTGTTATTGAAAATTACTGGATCTAGTACTTATGCATTAGATTTGTCACTTGCAAGTCTGTTTGTTGGCATTGTGAAATAAATCCAAAGTGGATTTTTTTTGTATAAGTTGTGACCGAAAATACCTTTTGTGAGTACGTGGATCAGTTACGTAGCTGTGAGGAGTAAGATGTCCCAAATTTAACAGTTAGGATAAAATCGAAAATATGGTGTCAACAACTACATTATTACCATAGTGCTATAATTGTTTGATTTGTCAAAAATTTCAAAAAAAAATGTTAAAATGACACCCTTTTTCTAACCTTGTTATGCTAGAAAAATTTTATTTCAAAAAGGTTTTAAACAAGTGTAATACTAAGAAGTAGTTTTGTATATAAACATTTGTAATAAAAAACTAATAGATCTAACTTATAATTTTTTTTCTCTTTTTATGCATATAATTTAATAGCGTATGAAAAGTAGTATATTTACTTCAAAACTCCCAAAAAAACTTTAAAGAAAAATAAAATAAAGAACTGGTGTATGAATACGTCATTTGTTTGTTTGTTTGTTTTTGAAATTTCGCACAAAGCTACTCGAGGGCTATCTGTGCTAGCCGTCCCTAATTTAGCAGTGTAAGACTAGAAGAAAGGCAACTAGTTATCACCACCCACCGCCAACTCTTGGGCTACTCTTTTACCAACGAATAGTGGAATTGACCGTCACATTATAACGCCCCACGGCTGAAAGGGCGAGCATGTTTGGTGCGACGGGGATGCGAAACCGCGACCCTCAGATTATGAGTCGCACGCCTTAACACGTTTGGCCATGCCGGGCCAATAAGTCAGTTATGTTTTGAATTGTCTCAGGTTTGAAAATAAAACCTGACATATATAATAAAGAGTGATATTAATATCAAGAACACGCTCTAATGGCAACACAAAGAAACTTTATTTTTATATTTAGCATGTTATAATATTCGTGCATCGTGCCTTCATTTTCAGTTTTGCTCAAATTAGTATACAGTACCAGCCAGTACCAGCACTTGATTTAGAATAAGCAAATAATGTGTGAAGATTAGGGATTTTAAAACCATATAAACGATTAGTTTTTGTGTTTTGCACTTTTGTTAACATTATAAGTTAATAGATAGTATTTTCATTCGTGCACGTCTTACTATTTCTTGTATTAAACATAGTGAATGTTTAATTACTAAATATTTGTTGTAATAACTTCCGATAAGAGTGAAGTATGGAGTTAAAGTGAAATTAAAACCAGACTGACCCCCAGTATCGCTAGGTAAATATACTTTGTTTATATATTTCTGCTTTAAAAGAACAGAATTCGTTGTTTCGTCAAGTAAATGGCTTTCCTGTTAAATGTATTTTCGGCCGTAATCTCAATAAGGTATTCCAAGGTTCGAACAGCCTGAGAGATCTTGGTTAGTCTTAAAAGGCAAAACGTATTATAGATGTATAATAATATATTATAAAGCTACTATGTTAAACTTGCTTCCCCTCCGTATAGGAACACAAGAGACTGGATACAAACATAATCAAAATAATATTGTACAATCTTAACAGTCTTTATTCAAGCGTTTGTCTCTGTGTTAAAACTCAGTGCAGTTTTGATACGTTAATAGTATTTATCATGACGCCACTTTTTGTATTTCAGTAAATATTTTGACTGAAAGTGATTGCCAACTATCCTACACATTTAAGAGCTCTTACAGTTCTACAAATAAATGTTTCTTGAAATACCATATCATAAATCTGTTCACTTTCTGTCAGATTATGTACGCACAAGCTAAAATTTCAATAAATGTTTAAAGCTTTTAAAACTAAATTTGCAAGTTATCTTACACTGAGAAGTGTATCTTAACAGCCGTTTTGTTTAAATGCATCAGAGTTGCACTGAGAAAAATGTATACAACAATTCTACAGATGTTGTAATACCAAGTGATATTATTTGCCCCAGTTTAAGATAAATCATTATTCTTGAGAAATTCTCTGAGGTGGCTTGCTATCTGGCTTTAAATCATCTGTTTTAATCTCATCCAACATTCTGAAAACCCAAGAGAGAGAAATGCACGAGATACGCTGCACTCAGTCACGCTCTATTCACTTTTGGAAGTTTGTCAGTGTCATGAATTATGTGTACACAATTGAGAGTAAGGGATATTAATTATCTTTCACTTATCTCTCGATGCGGTCTTGTGTTGAGTCAATGTAACTTTATAAAGGTTTCAAGGGAAAACGAAATGCTTCATAAAAAGCTACTAAGGTTTCACTTATAGTTCAGCATTTTGAAAGCTTTCAAACATCATGTGTATTATTGAAAAAAACGTTTCATAAATTATTTAGTACATAATATATAACAAGACTTTTATTACAGTTAAATTTTAAAAATATTAAAGACTAGTGAGCAAACTTATAAAAAAAGCAAAGTGAAACTGCAAATGCAGTACAGAAATATGTAATCGTGACAGATGAAAAGTATGACAAAGATATTGTTTGTGTTGTATTCTTTCTAAAGGTGAAAAATATATACACATTTGAAAAATTCGATTAGCTTCATAACTTTTTACTTCATGTATACCCTTGTTTTATGATTAGTAATGCATAAGTTGTCTTATAGTTACAATACTCAGACTGCAAATCTTAAGCTCACGAATTGTGATCTGTTACCACAATAAAATGCTTGGCATTTTACGAGTCAGAGCTTCTATTTAAAGGTGAAGATGAACTCCCACTATTTGGTCAAGAGTAAATCTTGACATGCCAAAAAATGCTGTTGAACTAATTGTCTTCTCTGTAACTTTACATGAACAGGTGTTGAGAGCAATCGACTCGTAATTTGAGGGTCATAGGTTTGAGTTCCTGTCACATTCAAAATGCTCGTCCTTCAGTCATGAAGGCGTTATAACGGCATGGTCAATTCTATGTCTATGATAAAAAAGTAGTCCAAGAGTTGGCGGTGGGTGGTGATAATTAGTTGCATTCCCTATAGCCCTATTGTAGTTATGTGCGCAAAATTAAAAAAAATTCAAAGTCAGAAATAAGCGGCAGAATTATTGTTCTCTTCCTCATTGACGAACTAAAACGTAGTAAAAATTGTTCGTTGCTGAGCCCAAAGCTAAACAATGGACTACCTGTGATCTGCGCATCGCGAGTATCAAAACTCAAATTATAGCGTTGTATGACCGCATATACACCGCTTTTCTACTGGGAGGGTGTAGTAAAGAAAGGAGAAACCCTTGAACCAAAACTCCTGCCAATAGAAACTGATTTGAATTCTAGATTGTTTACAACTGTAACACAGATATTAACATTTCAGCCATAGTTTTAAAATTCAATTGTTCATCATAAACACGGTGTAAAAAGCGATGATTTAAAGGCCTAGAACCATATGTAAAACATGATAGCAGAGAAAGGCTTTGTCTTCTGTGACAATGTATATGTGTTGAGAATTTCACCTAATTATGTTGTATCACATTTTATAATACTAAACCTTTTTGAAATTTACGTATTTATTATATGTTAAAATAGATAAATGTTCAAAGAGTGCACACAAGTCTTGCTGCATTTAGCATTGGACTTCTTATTTTCTTTACAATATTTAAGTAAAAAAATATTAAATGGACTAACGCAATGCGTTCAGGCGTAATCAAAATATGAAATGAAGTTTATTTATCTCAGGAAATAATTAAAATAAACAATTTATACAATAAAATTAATAGTCATTTTATATGAAAAGCTTTCGAAATTTCTTAAACATACAAAACAAAAAGTTTTATAATTTGTCAAGTAGAATTCGTAAGAGTACAAAATCTACCAGTTTCCATGCAAAAAAAATCACCACTTATGACAAAAGGTGGATTTGCAAATGAAATCCCATCAAACACAGCTTTTTAGTCTTAGTTACTGATATCTCCATCTGCTTTTTAATAACACCACTACATCCAGCACTTAGCCTTCTTCTTGTTTTTCCAGGTAATATTCTAAAGAGATCTCTTGCCCAAGAGATGTAGTACCTAAGTTTCCTTTTCTATTTCCACAATCAAACTGCATTTAAAACTGAGTTATTCTAATACCAAAAAGATATTAATATCGTCATGCATTTGGAACGTTAAATTTTATGTTAGGACTTGCCTAACTAATTTAGTTTGTTTAAACGCATTTTTTTAAATGTTAATTAATTTTAATTTACGTCGCCGATATAACATTAAAAACGTATTTTGTGTTTCAAGTTACGGTTTTGAAATTCAGTGGCATTTTACTTTATACGTTGTTTATAGTACACCTTCAGCGACCTATGGGCAGTATTTAGTTTGTATTTTACGCAAGTATTATTCTATCTATCGCTTGGATAACGAAACTGCCAATATTGAAAAACAACTTTTGATGGTATTTTAGCTCAAAAATAAAATTGCCATTGTAAAAGTTAATATAGGTGAATTTATAATTTTCGAACATTAGAAAACGAAATACCGATTATCTTATATAACTAAACAAAAAAAAAACAAATTTCCGTGTACTACCATCAGCCATATATTAAATCAATCATCTAAAGAACATCAACAACTGCAAATAAGCGTAAAAACTAATAGAAAATTACATATACGCTTTCGTTACTAAAAAGCTCATATTGAAACAATAGATACACAGGGATGTCAAAATCAAGAAACGTTGACTCCATCCTTCCCTAAGAAAGATTAAAGATAAAGAAAAACGTTTTAATATATTATAGAAAATATCACAAGTGAATTTAAATCTTTAATTCACTGCTTCCTTCAAACATTCGTTAATTATTGTATTCTAGCTTGTCCTGCCACATTTAGGCTATACTTTTGTTATCTTAACGCGTATTAATTGGTCTTTAACTACACAATTCTAACTATATCGAAACCTCCACATAAGACTGATGTAAATCTTCCAACATAGCTTTTAATGATTTTATTTGCTACATTTTGTTTCGATAAAACCCCAGCAAACCTCCTATTCTCACAGAGGTATGTCTGCGGACTCATACCACAAGAAACAGTGTTTAGTTACACGTGATGGACAGACCACATATAGCCCATCATGTTAATTTGTGCTTGATTATAAACAAACAAATAGAAAGAAATTATTCTAGACTCGATAATATTCTTTAATTTTGAATAGTTATGTGTTTCTTTATAGAATATAAGCAAAACAGTTTTATTTTTGTTTGAAAAAGTAAAAATGAAACATATTTAATTTCTACATATTTTACAGATAATGCTGTAAAATAACCAAACTAAATAACTTTCTATACGATACACTGACAGGTAACATGATTCAACGTTAACATAAATTTTTTTCTGTTTGTTTTTTTGCAACAAAGTCACATCAGGCTATCTGCGGAGTCCACCCATGGGAATAGAAGCGCTGAATTTAGCGTTGTAGATCCGTAGACTTACCGCTGTACCAGCGAGGGACCTGTGTGTATGAATAAATATATAATTGCTGACTTTACCAGTTTATGAATCCATAACTCTTGGTAAGGTGCAAAATAAAATGCTGTTTTTACATCTTCTTCAACATACTATTCTGTGCAAGTAAGTTAATAAGTTATTACAACGTTTCATAGTTACAGGATGTTTCAAGTAACCCTGTAGTGAATTTTAAAATTTCAAACCCAGATATATTCATATCAATAATCAAAGTATTAACATAAGGAAACAATATATATATATAAATTTTATGTTGTTATGGTTCCCCAATGAATACATTTTCTAAAATATAACACGATGTAACAAAATTTTTACTTTTTCTTATTCTTGGGCAGAAAGTGTTATTTTTCAATTGCTTTTGCCTAAAGTAAACGGAAAAAAAAATTTTCTCTTCAAACTTTGCTTTTGTGACCCAGGTAATGAAATTTTCAAATTTACTCATTTTCCAAAACATTCCAGATAGATTCAGTGCTGAGTGGATAATAGAAAATTTTCTCGAACTTACAAGAATTTTCAAGAACTTTCTAGAATGTTGTACAACTCACAAGAAATTTCAAGAATTGTTGTAAAACTTACGAAAAGTTTCAAGAATGTTGTAGAATATTCGAGAATATTCTGGAGCTTTCCTTAGTAATATATACAGGGACTCATCACTCACCTCTTCAATTTAGTACTACCTGCTTAAGTGAACACATAGACCTATCTGATTTTATTAGAGATGGCTTCAAAAAGCTACAGGCATTCTCCAGACGCATTCTTCTATGTATGTGACTACTTTATCAAGACGAGAGCGAAAAAGTATTTTGTGACAACATCTGCTAAAATGTGTAAAACTTACACAAGACATATTTTGGCATGCCTGTCGGGGATCAAGACAAAATCTGGGCACCTCATTTTTCCTGCGAACACTACAAAAAAATCTAGAAAGTAAGACGAACAATTTTTGCTTACTTGAATAATACGATTTTATATCATACAAAGTTTAAATCTTTAAAATTTAAATATCTTTTAATTTATTTTTTTAATTTCCAATGGTGTAGGAAAAATATCATAAAATATTTTGGATGAACCTCTTACACATTAGTTGTGAATGAAATAAATTTATCCTTCATAATAACAATTTTATTTTGCTTTTTTGTAAAATTGTATAGAGGGAAAAAGAGAACCATGAAGTTTGTTATTCCAAGAATTTGGCGTGAACCCACTCATCACTCAAGCAATTGCTACTTCTGGATGGTGGATCCTTCCAAACGTCGGGCTGGCAAGAATGAATCTTTTATCATGTATCCAGACCTTCCATTATCAATCGCTCCAGTGCCAGACTGCCCTTAGCTTCCTGTACCAATTTCGCCATCCTCAGAAGAGAGCAGCAAATCAGAAGAGGATGTAGACGTTGAAAATCCAGATTGCAATTTCAGAGGAGCAGCTGGTAAGATAAACCCATACTACCCCAACTAAAGAGACCTCAGTGACTTGATTAAAGATCTTGGTCTAACAAAGTCAAATGCCGAGCTTTTGACATCTAGGCTCAAGGAGCAGGATTTGTCAGATAAGTGTGCAAGTTGCAAGTCAGAGGAAGCGTCATCGACATTTTTCAAGCTTCCACCCAAATATACTGGACTTTGAATGCCGCTATCAAGTGGCGTATAACGAAAACATGATGAGAAACTATATTTGGGAGATGATACATGAAATTAATTTACATTACAGTCACAAATATTGAAAAAATACTCACTTTTAAACATTTTTTGTCTTTTTTGTATACCTTTAGTATAAATACAGTCATGTAAAAAGTTAGGACACCCTATGAAAGCCTGTTTATTTTTGTATCATTTTTAAATATATAAATATTTAATCTCAATTTTAACAATACTGAGAGATTGTAGGAATATAACTAAAGAATTAAATTAAAGTATTTTTGAGAATATTAAACGTATATCAAAATTATTTCCTTCATGATGAAACATGAACTCCAGTGAAAAGATTCAACCATAAGGACAATGCAATATTACTCTACTTTATGTTGTTTCTGTTTATAGGTCATTGTAGCATGCCAAAAAACTTTGTTCTATTTTTCTTTCATATAATTATAATATAAAATAACTGACACGATAAAATAGAAAATAATTAAAAATCTCGGATTAAGTCTAAAATTTGAAAACACAAATATAATTTAACTTACAAACTACTAGAAGCCAATAAAACCCTTAATAATTCCAATTTTGTTTTTCGTAGTTAACTACAAAGAAACACAATAGGCTATCTGAGTTTCGTCCATCTCGGTTATCGAATTCCTGTTTCTAACGTTGTAAATTCACAAACGTAACGTTGCGTCATTCGTGGACATTCCAGTTCTGAAACTACTTCATTCGTCTAAAAGTTTGGTGAGAAACAACAAAAACAAAAAGCTATAAGGTTTTATACAAATCATGCAGCATATTTAATTAATTCTGGTTCGTCTGAAAGGCTAAAAGCTACCGTTCGATTTCTTTGTTTTGAATTTTGCGCAAAGCTACACGAGGGTTATCGGCGCTAGCCGTCCCTACTTTTGCAGTGTAAGACGAGAGGTAAGTCAGCTAGTCATCATCATCCACCGCCCACTCTTGAGCTATTCTTTTATCAACGAATAGTGGGATTGATCGTACATTATAACGCCCCCACGGCTAAAAGGGGCGAGAATGTTTGGTGCGACTGGAATTCGAACCCGCGACTCTCGGATGACGAGTCAAGCGTCTTAACAAACTAGGCCATGCTGGGCCGCTACTATTCGAAAATTTAATATCGCAAATGCTGAATCAATAAAAAATTAAAAAATTCGTGTAAACGAATAAATATTTTTTTTTAGAATTAAGCGTAAAGCTACCCGTAGACCTATGTCTGCTCACCATGTGTGTCGAAATCTGATTTTTAGTGATGTGAATACGCAGACTGGCAGGCAACAAATAAATAAGGAAGTTAAAAATTAAAATATATTAAATCATATTGTGATGATGCTTCGTTAGTGAATCATAACTTGCAATGTTCTTAGTAGTGTATCTAATGATATATGTCACATTCATTCTAAGTTTTAATTTGTGGACAAATAGGCCTGGCATGGCCTAGCGCGTTAAGGCGTTCACTTCGTCATGTGAGGGAGGCGGGTTCGCGCCCGAGTCGCGCCAAACATGCTCGCCCTCCCAGCCATGGGGGCGTTATAATGTGACGGTCAATTCCACTTTTCGTTGATAAAAGAGTAGCCCAAGAGTTGGCGGTGGGTGGTGATGACTAGCTGCCTTCCCTCTAGTCTTACACTGCTAAATTAGGGACGGCTAGCACAGATAGCCCTCGAGTAGCTTTGTGTGAAATTGCAAAACGAACAAACAAAGTGGACAAATATAGTTAATTACAATTCTAATGAGTATCTTAGATAGCAAAATGGTAAACATTATAAGAGTATCAGTGATTTGCTTTGATGATCTGTCTTTTTGAACAGTTTGTTATGTGGTTTATCACTTTACGCAAATATATTACTATGGTGATACCATACATAGCACTGCTTTCCGAAAATAAAAGTTATGTGTACATACATTTTTCTCTATAAATTAGCTTCAGAAAACAATAAATTTCAACTCTCTACCCATTATTATCTCTATTTGATTTAAGGACGTCTGAGCAATATTTCCACTTTGTTAATAACTCTGTTTTTATTTAGATAAATAAATTATTTATCATTTACAAAATTAACATATACAGTAACGCCTTGCGTTATAACTTTTGCATAATTTTCATTGTTATCGTGTCTACGCATCTAATATTAACATGTTAACAATACCATTGATTTAATGTAAACTACCATAAATAGGTAGAAAGAGACATTTTTAAGAGTACATATAATTTGCATGTTTAAAAATACATACACTGAATAATATGATGATAAGGAGTATATGCGGTTCTTAACTTACTTCTTTTAAGACATTTACCATTTTCTTCTCTGTTTTTTCTCCTGAACTTTATCAAAAATTAATTTATTTTTTTTCAAGCTTGTGGTTTTGAAAATTTTATAAATGAGTTATTACTAACTTTTTGGGTAATTCCTGTTATTTTTTGACGTGCATTCTTACAAAAACCAACCTTAGGACAGAAGCATGTTGTTATTTGCCTAATCATTAAATTTTTATAAAATGAACGTGCCGTGTCTTGTAAATAAATAAAAAATCTTCACTTGAGGATGTTACAGCATGTTCAAGATAAAATAGTTTTGTTAACATTAATCCAACTGCTACTCGAAAAGATTTTAGAAAATTATTATTCTCACAGCAGTGTAATACTTTCATCGATTGCAACCCACGGTGGCAAAGTTGTAAATTTGTAGGTTTATAACAATAAACATTTGTATCTCGATTCTTGTAATGAGCAGAGCACAGAAAATCCATTTTTATATTTGTATTTAATAAGAAAAGAGAATTACTTATACTTCAGCAAGGTTCGGGTTGAATTGTATTAAATCTATGTTTGTCATTTATGTAATATTTTGACTGGTTGCAGATTTCATATAATGTTGTTTCAATGGTATGGTTTAAAGACATAATATTAATATACCCTGTTAATCCAAAGGCTACAAAATTAATAATTTTATTCGAAGCTATCAGTTCAACTTGGTAAAACTGAATAATTTATTCCTGCTTGCTATATTTTATCTCTCACATTTTGCGCTAGCGATGTTAGGTTTCTTTAACGACAATTTTCAACTAGGTTTTGTTCCACGAGTGTAATTCCTGGAACCTAAACTGACAAGTGATAGGTAACGAGTTCTTATATGTAGTTCGAAAGCTACTCAGTCGCAATTTTCCCCTCATTGGACTGCAGGTGAGCAGAATTGTTCGATCACGATAAATTGGTCTTTGTCACGCCACCAGAAGAAGCAGGAAACCAGCATAATATATAGTGTACCAGTACACAAACTAAGTACACTGCTATTTCAATGACTCGGAATCTTATGGTTAAAACTGAATGTCGCGCAAATGTCTATTCACACACATTTCATGAAACTGATGGACTCTCTACCACTCCGAGAGAGATATAAATATAAATTATGGAACTAAAGACTGTTCATATGTAGTTAGAGAAAGGTAGCTAAGCAACGTATTTTATCTGTGGTGAGAACTCTATGTTAGATTCGTTTTATAACATTTCATACAAAATGAAATGTGTGTAGTTTAATAATAAATGTAATATCTAGTCACGCAACTGCCAGGAAAAAAGGAAAAATTAAAATAATAATTATAAAAGTAATAAAAATTATACCGATCACGAAGAGTAAGCAGCAATTACTCAAGAGAATCGTGTGTGTTTGTTTAGAATTTTCGCACGACCCAAAAAACTGTTTGCACATAGCTCTATCTTATTTTAGCTGTTAAGCAAAAAAGAAAGTAGATATTCGACACCATGCTGCGCCAACTCTGGGGTTGTTCTTATCTGGTCAAATAATGGGAATTGGCCATTATTTTTACACCATATCCACGACTTACAAAACGAAGCTCATTTTTGAGGTCAACTTGTCATGAACCATGTACGGTTACATGCACTAGGCCATTTCTAGTCTAATAAGTTTCTTTTAGAACGGTCAAGCAAGGATATACTTATCAAGTTTCATTTGTACATGCCTCAAACTAAATCTAAGTCAGTCTTTAGAGTTTTTTATGTGTAAGACTATTAGAAAGATTTATGTTTTCACAATTATATATTACTAGGGTGTTTAGTTATTTTTATAACTGTTTTTTCAATTTTATACCAAGTGGATGTCATCTTATTCGATTAAATCATAAGTAATGGTTATGAAATCTGCTAAACAAAGTATAAAAACTGAATATCTTGTTTCACACTAAATACATAACTCTGTACAATTTTACATGAAACTGCCAAAATTTCGGCATTATCTGGATTTATGGTTTCATTGTAAATGTTATTTACGATAAACCAGTTCTACTTGTTAGATGGACTGGCAAACATTTTGTTGATGTAGGAAAAATTAAAGTGATAGTAAAGTGTAAATCTTCCCATGGATTTTTTTTAATATTCTAATTCTATTATTATTCTTAGATACATGCAGTATGACATCTATCATAATATAATATTTTCTGTGTTTGTTTTTATTTTTGATAGATTATGACAAGTCCATTTTCGTGTGTCAAAAGTGTGGGGAAAAAAGAGTAATTTATTAATTGCTTTATCGGTGTGACGAGTGTACAAAACATGGTAAAAACGGAAAAAAGGTCGATAGATGTAAATCCAGTGTTTAGGGTTTGGTATTTAATTTCTCATTAAGCGCAATGCAATGATGCATAACATACATTTTATAATAATTGTAAATTGTCCTTGTCTTCATTTAATTTACTTTATCCAAATACCGCAAGCAATAGAATAACAGCCACATTATTAATCTCAGTAGGACATCTTACCATAAAAAAAATATATTTTCTTCATCGATGAACTATGTAAGAGTCTGGTTTTCTAATCTTACAAAATAACTTAACAATGGAACTAAAACTGACCTAATTAAGAGGATTATCAATTACATTTATTAAGTATTACAATATTAAGTAGACTAAAACTGAGTTAAATTGTAATTTAGATTAAGAATTCAAATAAATGTCTATATGTATCCCAATTATCATATTTGCCAACAAGATTGATACACACAGTTTCTTGTTTGATAGAAATATATTTTAATACACAAACAATATTACAATTTACAATAATGTTTATTATAAATTGTGATTTACGTACGAATGCTTAACGAACTTATGATCAATATCGAGTTTTCTATCTAGTCCGGAACTTCTTCAATATTTTATCGAGTATTTGCGATGAACGAATTATTTTCGAGTTCATGTAGATACAGCTCACTAATATGGAGCCAGCTAGCTTTGCGTTATTTTTTTTTCGCCGGTCACATTTGGAAATTTTCGCTAATGAAGTTATGCAATATTTTGCACAAATATTAATGTTTGATGTCGATCCGCTGAAGTTAGATTGTTTGTAATGTTTGAAATCTACAAATGGTTATTACAAATAATGATTTCTATACAAAAGTTTCATACTTACAAATTGTGTCGAGTCTATTTGTTGTAAGAGCTTTTCCTGCTGTCTCATCGAGAGATCATAACGAGAGAGTTAATTTCGAGTTGACATAGCTACAATTCACTTAACAGAGAGCTAGTTAGCTCTGTGTTCTTTGCTTGTTACGAGTGGAGTATTTTGTCAGCAAAATTATATCATGTTTTCTTTAAAATACTAGTGTCCAATGCGAATCCGTTGAAGTTAAATGTTTTGTAATATTCGAAATCTTCAAACGTTTCTAATTAAATATCTGAAGTTTGATGTTGATGACGGTTAACCACAGTTACAGTTTCAGAGGTTTATTGTATATCAGCTATAGGAAATAAATAATATATACCATCTTTTGACGCTTTGCGATGGTTACATTTATAGGCGTGAGTAGAGCTCCTAGAAATTGGTCCTGTCAACCATATTGACAGTAACTTTGTACAGGCATATATTCTTGATTCTTAAACTCGAGAATAATCTACAGTTTTAATGAATAGGAGAAAATTTCGTAATACGGAATTAACAGCATAAGCTATGTATATTTCTTAAATATAAAGTTATCTTAAACAAGCATCGATATTAAAATAAATATATAATAGTAAATTCATCACACATTTAACACATTAAAAGTCATAATTTTGCAGCAATTAACACTTTTTCTAAGCACTGACAAATGTGAAAAGATGGAATTAAACACGATCCTGTAAGTCATAAACGCTCAGTTCAACAGTATTAAACAAGTTCTTTATTCAATAAGGTCAATAATATCCAACCTATTCGACCCAAAATAGTAATAATATCTATAATTTGTTTTTGTAGTTAATTATTTTAAACAAATGCGATTTTTAGAGGTAAAGTAGTTAGGTTTTAGAGAAAATATCTATTGGCTAACATTTTAAGGAAGTTCGGTTTTGTCTTTTAAAATGTCATAATCAGGACTCCATTACAAACTGAGCTACATTATACGAATTAAACTAACTTAGGTATTTTAATATTTAGTTTTAACATTCAATATGCCAGAATTCAATGCTAATTGATGGTAAAACCAAGTCAATTATGTAGGTAAAGACAAAAATTAACAGTAATGAGTACAAATAATTTCATATATTTTTTTAACATTCTTACTTATAATGTATTGTTTCGTCACTAGGACTCTCGCTGTTCGACCCCATTAGGATATTTTCGTTAGTCTTAAATCGATGTTTTAAGTTAGAAATGAAAATATAAAAATGTATTATAATACAAATTTGGAAATATTAAATATATTTTAAGAAAAGTGAGGTCAAAAAAGAATAGATTATAGCTTACAGAAACGCAAACACAAGTGCGTTGGCTATTAATTAGAAGAATCATATAATGGACTTTCAAGTTGCCTTTGCATTATTTTATTACTTCTATATAATTAATATTTTAAAATAAAATATAATTTTGTATTTATGATATGTAAGAGAATAGTTTTATAAATTTTATATTTTTCTTTAAAATATACAGACACATTGTATTAGTCTTTATAAAAACCTTCCTTGTCTTGAAGATCTAACAGAAAATTTAATTTATAAGTTTATCTTGTCACTAGAATTGTAATATCTTCTAATAACTTTCCTTGTTACGTAATACCTTGTTAAAAAGATTAAATGTTTACATTTTCTTAATAATCTAGAAATTAATAGCCTGTGTTTTAATTGTAAAAGATTTAAGATAATTTATTTTATTTTTTCGTACTTGCTATCAATAACTCTAGGTTTTTGTTTTTTCTAAACTTTATTTAACGCTTTATTCCCGACTTGAGTGTGATGTGTTAAGGTTGTGGCTACTGACCTTCTTCGTAAAGTTAAAGTCTTCCGGTTTTCTCTACGATAACGTGCCAGGGAAACTGTATTCAATATATAACACTCTAACGAAACAAACTACTTCGATAAGCCGTAGAAGTTGTAGTAGGTTTCAGCTGTTATATCTGTTGTATTATTTCTGAATGAAATGTTTCTATGTATACAGCGACATAGATAAATATGTGTACATGGAATGAACTGTTTATAGAATCAAACTAGATTGCGTGCAGCTCATTGTGCAAGTGATTTGTATGCTCAATTTTCAATCTCGTAGGAGCATTGTGCTCAGTCGTAGGTAAAGGCAACTAGTTCAAATGTATCTATAGATCAGGTAAAACTGTAGCACATGTCTTTTCTGAGTTGGTTACTAATGGTCCCAACGAATTATTTTGCAATTTCTAGAGCTATAGTTTATGATTTAAAATCTAACATAGAGTTAGAAATATGCATGACTTTGTTTCTTTATGTCATGAAACTTTCTTATAAACCTCTGGAAAAAGAAAGTCAATTTCAAATTTATATAGCAAAACCAAATCCTAGAAATGAACACAAAACATTTACCAAAGAAATAAAATATTACTAATTAGTTCATATTTAATCTATTGTAACAAACTTATAGAAGATAAGATGTTATTTCGACGTTCTTACATTTAAGTTTAAATAAATGCTAAACTTTAAGTAAAATAAAACGACACGTATCTTATACAGCTTAGTTCGCTCAGATCACTTTGGTAAATTATCTAAAAACTGTTGAGTTAGCAAATCTTATATGTCATATAAATCTGTTGGCTATTATGAAAAACTTCAATAAATTATTTTTAAAAAGATGGGCTGTTGATGGTTTGCTCAGAATTTATTCCATACCAAAATTCCGTTTAAATCATGATAAAGCCCCCCCGCTGGGTCAGCTGTAAGTCTACGGATTTACAGTCTAAAATCTGTGGTTCGATTATTAATGATGAATCTAACAATATCGTTAATGTAAATAAAAGAGTAAATCACAAGCACTGATTCAACACTCGAATTAGTTCTTCTATTATCTATATACGGGAGCGCCCCCCGCTAGTACAGCGGTATATCTCCGGATTTACAACGCTAAAATCAACGGTTCGATTCCCTCGGTGGGCTGAGCAGATAGTCCGATGTGGCATTGTTATAAGAAAAACAAACAAACAAATATAGAGGAGCACATGACGTTGGGTACAAACAAGCCATGTTCCGTTGCTTGTATCGTCATAATCATTAGTTTATCTTTCTAGAGTTCAATTTTTTTCATAACATGCATAATTATCTATTATCTGTACAGCCATATTTTATCAAATATGCAGCGAAAATGCAGTGTGGACGATATTTTATCTTTCAAGATCTGCAATGCCTTTGAAAGTTAAAATTCATTTTTTTTATACGACAGGAACTAAACTCTATACGATATGTTATGTTTTGGGCAGATTGTTATGCGCCTATACAGTAAAAAAATTACAAGAAAATTTACATATTACAAGAAAATATGTTGTGAAATTCTATTACAATTGAAAACCAACAAAGGTTTCGTCATTGAAAATTTCAAGTTAAATAATGCCAAGGTGTGAAAGTCTTCTTCAATCTGTTGATGCATGAATATAATTAATTAATTTATCTAATCGCATGATATCAGTATTAGGTCTATTGTATTTTTAACAAAGTATTATATATCTAGTCGCTAAACAATTTAAGGGTGTATAATGATAATATTTCAACCATACTAGGTTAGCTATAACCGTTACCAATAAGGCTTTTTTTCATTTAATCCAGAACTTGACATGCCTATGATAGTGTTTTTATTCATAAGCCTTTATTTATATTGTTTGTAACACAAGTCATGCATAAGACTTTAAATTCACACAATACAAGAACAATACGTTCACATAATAAGTTTGAAAACATTGTTGTGCGATTTTCGGTCTTGGCAGAAACTTATAATATTACATAATCACTGAGGAACAACTACTTGATAAAGCGGTGTACTGATATTAACAAACCTCATTATTAATAGTATATAAATATATCTGTTGCGTAAAAGACATAATGTACAGAACCTTTACTCATTTTACTTGTAATAATGAAGATGTCAGCAGTAAATTTACAACAATAAGCTCAATTCATCTTGGTGGAGTGAGTGCAGATAGACCACTGTGTGGTCTTTAACTAAAAAGAAAAAAAATACATGCACTTAAACTTTACGTCGTTTACATAGAAACACCAGTGAATGAGCTTACTCTGCTGTGAATTTATGTAAAAATAACATTGGTTGGACTTGACAGAGGTAAGAAATCAGTTAGGTTTTAGCCGTTTTGAAGAGTTTGTAGGACTACAGTACTCTAACTTATTAGAAAAGTATTACAGTGAGCGTATGTCTTTCTAGTTCAGCCGCTCAGAGATTATAAGAGCTTTTATTATTATAAAACAGTAATTGCGGAAAACAGATGTGTAAGATCGTTTGTACAGGAACTGTTTGTTGAGAACGAAGTACAAAGGACAAGAATTCAGCCAAAATAAGAAAAAAAAAACACTGTGAGATGTGAGAGGGGTGAGTAACCGAGATAGACAAAAGAAAACGTGATGTTACCACTAAAAAACGAAACGTAATTCTAAATCTATATTACTGATTACAGCAATAAACAAAAATTTTTTTGTTTAATTGATATGAATTACTTAATGATAGAAATAAGTACAGCCTAAACAAAGTTGAAGATAAATGTTGTTGTTGTTGTTTTGTATTAAGCACAAAGCTACACAATGGGCTATCCGTGCTCTGCCCACCACGGGTATCGAAACCCGGATTTTAGCGTGCAAGTCCGCAGACATACCGCTGAGCCACAGAAGGGGGTTGAAGAGAAAGCGAATTGTGAATATAGTACAATCGTAATAAAATGATGTCAAAGAGATCTACAGCATAGACACTTTATATCACTAAGGCATGTGGAAATACGAGTAGATTTAATATGGTTATCCTTGTACAAACACAAGCGCCTTCATTGGCAAAATTGTTTATGATCTGATATGTTATCTACGACCCTCAGATAACAAGATGAGTGCCTTAATCGTCTGGCCATGCCAGGTCGGCTATATTGGAGGCTCTCACCAAAAACAAAAGTCCATGTTTCAATAAAATAAAAAAAATCTGCAACAAAACATTTTATCAATGAACAATTCGGAGTAAAATATCTTTATTCTCAGACAAAAATTTTCTAAGGCTTTGAAAGATAGTTTTATACTTAAAATGTTTTCTAAACTTGTTGAATCACGAAACAAAGGTAACTAAATATATAAGTTAATCGTTAATTTGTTTTAAAGTATTCCAGTTGCATGTTATTGAGCATAATATAAAATATCTGTAGATACCTGTCATTAATTTTTCTCATTTAGTAACTTAGTTTCTTTGTGATTGATATTTGTGCTTGTAGTCGAGCATAAGCTTTAAAAGCAAGGACAGCTGCACTTAGAGAGTACTTTGTGGTGCTTTGAGCAAATATTCTAAATCAGACTTGATGTTAGTTCATCATACAACCACATTGTTTAACTCTCAGTGATGAAACATATACTATTTATTATTTGAAAATAAAATAAAATCTTGGTAAAATGTAAGAGCAACCTACATGTCAACCGACTTTGGATTTTTTCGCATGCCACAAATAAAACAAAAATAAAAACAATCCTGATTCTACCGTTGCCTTGATACCTTGCTTTCATAAAACGTTAGAGTTCACATTTCAGATCTGCAATATAATTGATAATAATGGAAGATATCACGTTCGTTGTCGATTCGTTTATTTACATTGCATTAAAAGTGTGGATGGGAGACTATAGTAAGGTTTCGCTAGATGGCGCTAAATTGCAAAGCAGGTGCAATCATTGAAATTCATCAATTTGCGTTAGAACCGAAGACGCACCACAGTCACCTGTTTCTGTAAGCAGTGATCGGGAAAATGTGCAGCTGAAATTACCTTTTCGACTCATAGAGTTAGCTACGATAACACCCGCATGACTCCTGCAAGCACGAACATAACAAGCTTCGTTCTGTGAGAGCGAGTATGTAGTCATCTAGGCTCATATAAACAATCTGTAACTCAATTACAAGTGGATAACGCCTGAAATGAGACTCGTAGCTAGCTACTCTCTAGTTAGTGGAGTTTTGTTGTGCTTTATTTTTGGAGTAAAGCTCAGTGGTGAGTAATATTTCGTGATGTGTAGTCTTAGTAGTTATAATGGTTTGATACCTACGCAGCTGGAAACAAATAGAATGTTTTGTTACGACACAACATTGCTATGCAAATTTTTAGAAATAGTATGTTGAAATAGCGTAAAAAACAATTTAATAATCACACTGTAATATTTTATTGCAATTGCATAAGATATAAAATAATAAAGTAATTTGATATTGAAGCATATCTGTGCTTTATTAAATTTTTTAAGCTTTCGGTATTTTTGAATTAGATATCTTTTGTTTTATAGCCTAGTGATGAACCAAACAAACAAAACAATAATTGCTATGAGAACTAGAACAATGAAGCGTATTTCTCTGTAAAGATATTAGTATATAATAATGTGGAAAATCTTTAAAATGAGGAGTGTAATTAAGGCCAATCCTTATAGGCATTTATAGATTTTATTTTCACAATTTTATTGTAAAATAATATTACAGTACGCATTACGTATTATCAACAGCAAAATAATGACTTGCCGATGAAACAAACAGGCAAAAAATATTCACATAATTTTTTGAAAGTAACTTAACTTTTAACATGTGAACATTCATCTGAAAGATATTTTTACATTAGTTTAGTCTAAATCAAAACACTTCATACAGTATGATATTTAACGTGTGTGGAAGTAAAAAGAGGATAATATAATTACTTTGTAATAAAGCTGTTATCATCACAGTATTTTGCATATTATTAAAATGAAGGTAATTAAAATTTTGCAAACATATCTTTCATTAATTAGTTTAGTTTTGCTTTGCCCACTAATTCTTGGACTAAGCTAGATACATACGGATAATAGCAAAATAATCACCGTCCGTGTAAAACAGCTTTATCTTTCAGAGACAAAAGTTGTGTAAAGATGCAATTCTGCGGTAAAAAAAGCTATTACAATAGTTTTTAAGGCACTCAGAAATTTCACATTGCATTTCTAGTAAAATAATTAATGTTTGGTATATTTAGACAAAAATATTGTGTTAATTTTTTACAGTACATGTGTTTCTCGTTCATTACGACATTTTAAATATGAATCTTTACTGGTGACGTCCTGTTTCTCAATTTGACGCATTTTATTAAAAATACATAATTTATATTGAAAAGTTATTTTGATTAAATTACTATTCTTTTAAGTGTTAAAAATGAAAAATTTCGGCATAACACTTTCAATAAATGTGTTATAGTGGAATGTGTCATATTTTGAAAATTGACTAATCCTTTTGTCAAAAATTTAGTTAGTTCTTTCCTTGCTAATCTATAATTTTCTTATATAAAATAATGAAGATTATTCAACAAAGAATACAAACGTTGAAATTCTATTGTTTTCTTTTGTAGCAATAGCTTGTCCAGAAGAATCATCTATTTTGAGGAAACGAATAGTCTAAAGTATTTTTCTTATAAGTTAACGTTATTAGTTCTAACTGATTTCTTTCACACAAACATGTAAATATATTACACTCTGTAAAAAATAAATGATCGCAGGTATATGTTGTAATACTTTAGGACCTTCACTGGTTCTATTATTTTCAATTATTACTTTTATATATTTATTTTTTTATATTTTTATACACTTATCTTACGCGGTGTAAACTGACAAAAATAATATTTTACACTTGGCATAATTTCTTTCGAAATAAAACTAACAATGCTGTTTGATATAAGTCCAATGCATATTTTTGAAGCTTGATTACAAACAACAAAAAATAGATTTTAATAATTGTCATAGTCAAATTAATGTTTATATAAAACTTTCAATAGCCTTTCTTCTACATTTAAAGATTTGTATGAAAATAATTATTTTTAAAATTAGTTAATTTTTAAAGTGTTTTATTAAGAGGCAGTCGTAATTTTAAATATATCTTATTAATAAGGGCTAATATTCTTTCGAGTTTTGACTTTTACCGCATTTTATTCTAGCATAAAAAAGAATAATTTCTTTGAATAACTTGGTTCATTTTTTAAGCACTGAAAATGTAAATGCAAACAACTTAGAATATTATTTTGTTTGGGTGTAAAAAATATAGTATAATGCACCAGTTAATTAGATTTATATTAAAAAAATCAATATAACGCATCGTTTATTTAGTTTGTAAGATTCTAATTAAATACAGTAATATAATTATCAGTTGTGATACATTTAGGGTTTATTATTGTTACGGAAACTTGACAGCAGTTGGTAATTAATTTGAAGCGAACTAACACTCTGTACGAATCAAATGTATTTTAACTTAAAGGGTTGTCACTACTGAACACATCGCAAACTAAATTTAACTCAGCTGTAATCAAAGCGTAAAATGACTAACATTTTTATAAAACCACTCACTGAAACTAGCGCTTTAAACGTCCAACTAGACAACGTAGAAAAGTCTGTTACAGAAAATTCTAGAATAACATATTCATATGATATATATATATATGGTTCATTTTTAAGCACTGAAAATGTAAGTGCAAACAACTTAGAATATCATTTTGTTTGGATGTAAAAATATATATATATATATATCATATGAATATGTTATTCTAGAATTATATATATTTTTAATATATATATACATACATATATATATATATACACACACATAGCTGTTAAAACAAGAAGAAAAACATCGCGATTAAACTTCTGTGCTTAAAAGAATGTAATGATTACAAATAAATTTTGATAAAGATAGAATATTATTTTCTCTAATTTACCAAACTGTATCATAAGAACGTTCGTCCACAAAATAATGTTATTCAACATATAACTAAACGTTACCTCACTCTTGGTATGTCCTTACGTAACTTTATTGATCTTGGAAGAGGATAAGATGGGTCTATGATCGATTAATATTTTGGTTGTTATAGTTTTAGATAGCTTTACTGTGGTACTTATGTACTTATTTTAATAATTGACATTTGTTATCATCGTAAAATTAGTATATAAACCAAATATATCTAATTTCATTACTTATTTCTGGTTAAAACATAAGTTTCTTTTTAATGCAATGAAGTCATAATTCTGAACATAAATATAAAAATATCTGAAACGTCTATTTATTTGGAATATGGTTTTAAACTCGCATGAAATTATAGAAACATAGGAAAATAATACAAAAAAATTGCATTTTTCTTCGTACAAATATACAGTTTTCTTCTTGCTCACTCTAGAAACTTTTTCCATGCTTTTTTTTATACACTGCTCAGTCGCCAAAATTCACAGCTCACATCTTTTTTTTAATATTATGTAGCTTGTGGTAATTGGATAAAATGCCTTATGGTTACCTATATATAATTAAAAAAATAAAATTCATAGAACTAAAAAACAAGTTTAAATACAAGAGTTTCCTGCTTCTTTATACTAAAGTTAACCGCACTTTCTAAAATTGATGTTACTAGATTCCAGATTTCCTCGAAAATTCGCTTTCTATCTTTAAACTGCTTGTATGATTACTATGATTATACCTTATTACCCAAAAGTGCAATTTGCATTGTAATATGCTATTATTAAAAGACAGAAATGACAATCTTAGACTTCATATTTTGACAAATTTTCAACGGATCTCCATTGTTTGTTAAGATGGTTTTTCGAGCCACATTTAAGAAAACCGATGTCATCGTGAGACTTTACACGTGTGTGGTCGAAAGTGGTTGCCCTGGTGGTATTTCTTATCATCATCTGATCTTAAATTAACTGAAATTAACTTTTGCTTTCAAGGTACGGCTAAATTATTATAATATTTTGTTTAATTAACTTTTATCAACTTTAATTTATTTTACTTTGTCTTGCGATAGCTCGAAGGTTCTCTTTCGCGACAAGAAGCGTGTTGCTCATTATTGACCAAGGATTTGGTCTTACGGCCCGTTGCTGTCTCATATGTTCTGCTTTTTGTGTTTATCTGAGTATAAGAAGAACATGGAAATATTTGTTCTTCCAAATGTCGAGCGCTTTGTCTCTACTTAGTTTGTTTGTTTTGGAATTTCGCACAAAGCTACTCGAGGGCTATCTGTGCTAGCCGTCCCTAATTTAGCAGTGTAAGACTAAAGGGAAGGCAGCTAGTCATCACCAACCACCGCCAGCTATTGGGCTACTCTTTTACCAACGAAAAATGGGATTGACCGTCATATTATACACCCCCACGGCTGGGAGGGGAGCATGTTTGGCGCGACTTGGGCGCGAACCCGTGACCCTCAGATCACAAAGCGCACGTCTTAACGCGCTAGGCCATGCCAGGCCCCTCTACTTAGTCTACCAATCTAACTATATGAATATCTTTTCTCAGTAAAGGCTGCAAAAGAATTATCTATCCATAGATCTATCCGTCTTCACTGTTCATAAACCATGAATTCTATGTAGGTAAAATACATGAGTACTAAACATACTGCTGCGTTAGCGTATTTAAATAGTTTATGTAAAAGGCGATTAACATTTTTGGAAAATGTGAAGAAAGAATAAAATCAATTTTGGTTTAACTTCAAGTAATACATCAAAATCTAAATTGTAGGTATATTCTTAGGTCCAACGAGTAAACACCTTGATGTACAGATCCTACTATTGATCTTAACTGAATAAACGTCATGTTTCGTTTGGGCAAAAATTAAATAGCATGTAAATTTGTGTGTCTTCAACCTGGACATAAACGTTCCGTTTGTTTGTTGTTGTTCTTTTCCTAACGGTTAGAGTAGCGTTAACAGAGTTTGAATAGAAGTAAAAAGTAGCACAACTCAACAGATTTCAACTTTTAAATACATTACAACATTCATTATTTAAAACGGCTCACTGAACAATAATTTTTTTTTCCAAAATTATTAAAATACGCCATTTAACTCACTCAGTATAAACTGAGATTTCTTATAGAGTCAAATCGAAATTTACTGAGTGTAGTTTTCTTAATTTTAACCACAGATTAATAGTAAGACAAAAAAGCGATACATAGTGTACATTGCGCAGTGGAAATCAGACAAGTGTTCATCACGAAACCAACGCTAAAATCAGGGGTTTGATTCTCCTCGGTGGGTTAAGCCAATAGCCCGATGTGGCTTTGCTTTCATAAAACACATACTCATTATCAAACAAAAATTTTGCAACTAGAATTACAGTAAAAAAAGAGAGTGACTTTTTGTTTTGAGATACAAATATTACTGACAAAAATCGTAATTCAACAAATAGTTTGTTTTTTTTCAGTTAAAAACAAATATAATTACTGAAAAAAATCGTAATTAGACAAAGAGTAAATTTTGTTTTCGGTTAGAAACAAATATAGTTACTGAAAAGAATCACAATTAAGCAAGGAATAACTTTATTTATATTTAGTTTAAACTTTTTAAAAAATATCTCATAAACAATAACAGTTTATTAAGTTGTAACTGTATCTCAGCTCAGTAGTCTATAAAGTATGCGCTGTACTGAACAGCTTTTAAAATCTTATGCTTCTTATTAGGCATTTAGTTTTCTATTTCAGAGTTGCTTAAACCTGAACTAATATCTTCTGGTATAAAGCGATAATAATAACGACATAAATATATAGTTTTAGTATTTCTAAATTCATCTCTTTCTCTTTTATTGTCGTTTATTCTTCTGCTAAAAAGAGTTCGATTATTTCAAAAACATATGTTTAAAAGGTTCAGAATTTTAACATTTAATTTTTTTATTGCAACAAAGTTATGCTATTCTAGCAGAAAGCAAGCACTGTGAACATAATTTTGATACAAGTGTTCAAATATTGGTCATTATATGAAAATACAGTAAAATAACACAGAATATTACAGTGTCGTTGAGTAAATCTTACGATATGAACAGGTTTTCGACACTTACAACTACAGGTACAGACAAAAAAGTGGTCTTCCTTAAAATGTTTTTAATTTGTTAAATCTTTCATTAGAAAACATATAAATATGTAAAACTACATGTTTTTAGAGAACACTAGACGAGATTTGTTCAAATATGATTTCAAATCCTAATTTTGATACTGGCTTTTGAAAATACGTGAACGTTTCCTGATTTTTATTTATAATTTCTTATTAAAAGTATTGTGCATCCGATGTAATATTTTAGTTTTTTATTCCAATTAGCCTACAAATAATATTTATGAAGTTAAGCATAACAGCCTTAACTAATGACATATTCTAAAACTATCATTTAATCTAGCGAGATAGTTATAGTAATTATATTGCTGCAGAGAGTACAAAATATAATGGCAAGAGATGTATCACATGTCCGGCTATAATACCGGCTACCTACAAAAATTCATTTTGTAAAATAAAAAAATATATAATTTATCCAGTAACAAGTACTAAATATAACATGAAATATGTGAGTCAAACTTCAAACCCATTGCATATACATATAAATTTACATAGATCTCAAGTTAAAAATAATTTAACAAATTCTGTAGAATTAAAACATTTCAGGATTAACCTTTTTACTGCTACTAAGGTAACTATATTAGAAATAGTTAATAAAGACAACAATAGACATCAATGAGAAAACTTCCGCATTTTGAAACTAAAAACATTATATCTTTATAGATTAAACCAATATTTTAATAATTCTACTGAATTTCAGTAATGATTATTTTACTGCTATTTTTTTTCTATACAGATAACTTTTTCATAGAAATAGGAAATATAGAAATAAAGAATTGTGTAGTTGTTTGGATAATAATTTTCTACTACTAGGTTCGTGTACGTAAACTATTTTTTAAAAAATTATCAACTTAATTTTCACAAATTAAAAGCATTAGTTAACGTAATAAAAAATAGCTCTGGACATGATCATGCAAAACACTTGCTAGTAGACATTTTAAAACATCGATTAAAAATCAAAGATTCATCAAGTTTTGAAAAAGAGAAACAGCAATACAAAACTTCATATTTGATGATTAATTTTAGACATAAAATATTCAAAGACTTGCAGATTTCTAAAATTATTCATTGATCTATAAAACAATAATATTTTTCCTTATAGAATTTTAAGGTCTGCCGTCAATTATAAACACGAAGTACCAATTAGTCCATTACTATATAATTATAAAATATTTTTAACTAATTTAAATGTAAATGTAGTTGATAACTTACCTTGTTAGTGTGAAAAAAAGTTATTTTTGATACTTTTTATAAATATATTGTTCCTGTAATTTTAATATTATAAAAGATAAAACATTACTTGAGGTAATCAGAAAAGGATATAAATACAGAATAGCCACAAAATGTAATAAAAACAACATTCTAAAATCTGTTGAAAATTATACTGATGAATATATGTTGAAATATATATATAATAGAGCTTATCAGCCTAAATGTTTTTTTTTAGAATAGAAACTATATACACTTAAAAATAAAATTATCTTATATAAAATTAAAGAAATACCATACAAATTTATAGTTTTATCAGTAAAGAACAAGTCTGAAGAATTACAAGAAAAATATCTTATAGTTCCCATCGATAAAGCTAACTGTAACATTGGTATAATTTGTAAAAAGCTGTATGAATTAATTATGATAAAATAAATCAATAGTACACAAACATTTAAACTTGTGAACCAATCCAAGAGTAACAATTATCAAGCAACAGGCTCCATTATAAAATAAATTACTCAGTATTTCGGCCTGGCATGGCCAGATTGGTTAAAGAGTCCGACTCGTAGTCCAAGGGTCGCGGGTTCGAACTCCTGTCACACCAAACATGCTTGCCCTTTCAGCCATGTATGTGTTATAATGTGACGGTCAATCCCACTATTCGTTGGTAAAAAAGTAGTCCAAGAGTTGGCGGTGTGTGGTGATGACTAGCTGTCTTCCTTCTAGTCTTACACTGCTAAATTAGGGATGGCTAGCGCAGAATGCTCTCGAGTAGCTTTATGCGAAATTCTAAAACAAACAGATATTTTTAAAAATTAAGATTTCCTAAAAGACCCTGAGAAATGCAGAGCAAGAATTTTAAAATTGGTCGGCCCAAGAAAACTTCTCCGGCGTTGAGCTGGAGGATTCAACAGGCTGCCCGGCAAGATACCAGCTGATCGTCGAAATAGATTAAGACCCTCACGGACGCAGAATGCAGCTCAAGAATAATAAGACAGTATCCCCGAGAGAAAGGCTTTGAAAAGCGTAAACGTTTTCAAAGACCACGCCTCCTTCCACACCACGAAACAGCCCGGCCAAACTTTGTTGAGAAGCACCAAACATGGGACATAAAAAAGTGGAAGAATGTTTTGTTTTCTGATGATAAAAAATTAACCTGGATGGTCTAAATGACTTCGAAACGTTACTGGCATGATAAGGATATCCCACCGTGGACATTTTCTACACGACACAGGGGAGGAGGTTCCATCATGATCTGGAGTGCTTTCTCCTTCCATAGAAAAATGGTGCTTCAGACTATACAGGGAGTCAAATAGCAGCTGGTACATTGGCATATTGGAGAGAGCATCCTCATTGACTGAAGGCTCTCGTTTGTGTGCAAATGATTGGATCTTGCAGCAGGACCACGATGCAATCCACTACGCTTACAGGATAAAGGACTTTTTAATGGCGAATAACGCGATTCTTTTGGACCATCCAGCATGTTCGCCCGAACTCAACCCCATTGAAAATGTTTGGGGTTGGATGGCAAAGGAAGTCTATAGAAATGGGCATCGATTCCAAACAGTGCATGATCTCCGTGAAGCCATCTTTATGACTTGGAATAACATTCCAGCCAGCCTTCTGCAAATGCTTATATCGACCATATTAAAGCAAATGTTTGCAGTTATTCGTAATTACGGCCGTGCAAATCACGACTGAAACCTCTTGTTGGGCAATTTCTACCTGTTTAGAACTTGTTTTTGGTATGGTCTTGAACTTTTGACCAGCTAGTATTTAGACTAATTTCATAGTGTTCACATTTTCCCTATTAAATGTTAAAATGTTTTCATTTTTATTTTACTTTTTTGTTTTCATCTTTCGAAGCTCTACTCAAAAAAGTGATTGAGTCTAACAACATAAAATTCACTTTTTTATGTTTATTGGCCCTTAAATGTTTGCCAGCATTGTAAAATTTGTCAGAGGTTTGGATTTGCTCTTTAAAAAGCAGTTCTTCCTTATGATTTTACTATTTAACTTCATAAAAACATATTATTGTTACTAAAATGTATATGTATATATATATATATTATGTTTGTGTGTGTGTATGAGTGTATTATTTAGCTCTCATATAGACAATGTAAGGTAGTTGCAGCGTTAAGAAGTTTGTGCACTCTATGAATATTTCTCGGTAGGACAGCGATAAGTCTTCAAATTTAGAACACTAAAATTAGAAATTAGATTCCCTTCGGTTGACACAGCAGATAGCTCGCTTTATCTTTGCTATGAGAAAACGCACACCATCTCTAAACAAAAATTAGGAAAACTGTGATATACATTGTATATGGGATGATTATTTTATTGCTATTTTTCACTCATATTGTGTATTGATAGCATTTTCAATTAAGATGATAAACAGCTTTAGGTAAATCCTCATTTACTCAACCCAACCTATCGACTTACGTCTCTTTGAACGATCTATCAATATTCCAGGTTACAAAAACCTATGATTTTCATCGACTCTTAAAAAAGGTGTAGACCAAAACGTCGAGTAGAATGAATAAACATTGATATGAAGTTTTATCATAGACGTTGTAAATGATTCCCATTCTTGAATTAGTATTGAAATATTTAAAGAAAAGTTGGAAAAACTTTCTTACAACTTCTTTGTGGTATAATATTAATAATTATTAATTAATAAGTAAACTGTCAACTTCTGACCAGTTAGAAGCTGTTGTAATTTGATACGATGTATGTGTATGAAATTCTTATGTACTCCAACAGTCAGATGAATTTCAAACCATTCAACTGATTCTGATAGGGTAGCAGCGAATCTGCCACAATCTTTAAAAATAATTCTTATCATACTTTTGTTATTTATGAAATTGTCACGATAGTTTTCTTGTATTTATAATAATCCACAGTGGGTGAAAAATAAACTTGAAGGCTCTAAACGAAAAGATTTGAATCGATTCTTGAGGTAAACCCAAATAAAGATAGCCAGTTGTTCAGTTATGGTGCTTGACGTATAAGCAAAATTACTTAAGCGCTTAAAGTCATTTTTAACTCACCATCTAGCAACTCGAATTTATTTATGGATGTGTGAATAATATTACAGTATTAGGCCTAATTATTCGACTTGTCACATGATATTTTCAATTTTAACCTCGAAGAAATGAAAAGAAATCTCTTATACAATCAATAAACAAACTTGTCTATAATGTGTAACGATGATTACTTTCTAAAACTATAGAAACGTAGTGCTATTCAATCGTGACACAAATGAGTGCGGAATATCATTTAATATCATTAAACATTCAAATCGTTCTACAAATGTTTTCTCCTAATTTTCACGCTATTAATAATTTCTCATACAAGTGTTTAAATCTTTCTTTTGTCTCAGAAACACGATCAAATTTTAATAACTTTACATAATTCCAATATTATTGAACTATAATATTATATTTATGAAGTAATTAAGATCTTTATTCTACGATAAAATTATTGAAACATTTACTAGAAGGGTGGAGACAAGCTTCAGGGTGATTGTATTACACTTCAGTACATTAATCTAGGTAGCCTGCACACACCAACTATAGTTCACGTGTCTTTTACCATCATTGTAATTTGTACGTGCTACGAGTATTTAAAATTTGTTTAGCTAGGAATAGACAACGTGACCAAAAACTACAATGTTATTGCTAAATAAAAATCGGTTCGAGTTATAAAATAATATGCTAAATGCACATCTTTAGACACCACCCTTTCGTGTATTAGTTCCTCCATTCCATTTTAAAACATCAAAAATTAATGGTTCTTTATGACATTCAAAAACTTATTTGTGTTTTAATATAGCTTTTTTTATTTTGTGCTTTTACTGCTGCACTATTCTATGTTACTTTTGAAGTATATATTTTTATTTTTATGAAATCTTTCTACATACAATGCCTTCTACACATTTCAAAATGCTTATTGTAATAATTTATTTATATAAATCTCATTATATTTTTTTTTCCAATTTTGATTGTTTTGAATTTCGTACAAAGCTACACGAGGGCTTTCTGTACTAGTCGTCCCTAATTTAGCAGTGTAAGACTAGAGAGAAAGCAGCTAGTCATTACTACCTACCACCAACTCTTTTACCTACGAATAGTTGGATTGACCGTCATATTATAACGCCCATCCGGCAAGCATGTTTGGTGTGACGCGGATTCGAAACCTCGATCCTCAAATAACGAATTTATTGCTTTAACCACCTGGCCAATACCGGGCCTGTTTGTATTTGAAACTAAGTGTTTCTTGTGTTTCTTTGTTTTAATGTTAAGTTCTCTTCATAAGTACTTTTTATTCGTTTTATTTTTTTCGTTTTAAACATGAATATATGTATCCAGTAGTTATTTTTGTTTAAAACATACTATTTCCAAGTTTTTCTTTTAACTATTTTTTTGTGTTCAGTTTCAGTTAAATACGTTTATTCTGTATAGTTATGGTAGATGTTTCAACAATTTCTGTTGTCTACACATTTTCTATTCTCAGTATATATGTTTAAGCAGCCTTTTTTCAGGTATTTTTACAATGCATTAATATAAAATATAGTTTACAGCTTAGTCTAGATTATAAATTTAAACAAAACTGAAAAGAAATAAGTTCAAACATGAAAGTTAATGATAGCGTTCTGTTTCAATGTGTTTTTTTGGGGGAGACGTAGATTGGTGTTGCAGAAAATTTGAATGCAAGAACTGCGTAGCAGCGCGATATTATAAAATATGCCCTGAATTATGTTATATGAATGCGCTATAACAGTATTATATAATTCTTTGGCATGGAGAATGGGTGCAGCTCATTAGTTGGCTTCTCATATTATGAAATATGCCCGGAATTATGTTATATGAATGCGTTATAACAGTATTATATAATTCCTTGGCATGGAGAATGGGTGCAGCTCATTAGTTGGCTTCTCATATTATGAAATATGCCCGGAATTATGTTATATGAATGCGTTATAACAGTATTATATAATTCCTTGGCATGGAGAATGGGTGCAGCTCATTATTTGGCTTCTCTCTGGTCCACAGATGAAAGGTAGGGACCACGGCGGGTACTCTTATTTTTGACATAAATACAAATTCAACGTGATGTTTTACTAAAATCTAAAGTGTTCTTATAACTTAATTGTAAAATAACACAGGCCTGCGAATTGAAACGTCATAAAAGTTGTTTTCATTTTAATAACGGATGTTCCATACTTCAGCTGCACAGATTTGATTTGTTTGTTTTAAATTAAGTACAAAACTACACCATTGGCTATCTGTACTTTGCCCATCACGGATATTGAAACGCGGTTTTTCGCACTGTAAGTCCACAAACTTAACGCTGTGCCACTGGGGGGATCGAAGATTTGTAAAATCATATTTATTTTTCTGTATCACGTAAGGATTCAGTTTTACAAATTAAAATAAGAAAACTCTTATTGAGACTGAATTATTATTCATTTAACCACAATGAACATTTTTATTACATTTGTTAACAAAAACACCAAAGTCTGAAGAGCACGATACTTCAATAATGTCAAACGAATGCCCATCTTAATTCATCGTGATATCATTTGAGAAATCTACTAATTTTGGTCTCAATATTGTGTTGTAGTCTTTCTTTTGTGTATTGCGTCTAGAGCATCTCGTTTGAATAACCAGCAGTAATCAACCATCATTCTGATAATCCACCTTCACCCATATCATCTCTCCATATCCCTGTTATCTTGAGAAAAACTTTCTCCTTGTTCTTTGACGACGGTACCAAGATTTACAGGGATATAGTCATTATATAAGTGTAAAAAAAAGAACTTTTCAAGCTTATTTTATAACCACACTCTTTGAACTTATCGAGCGTGTCACTGACAATATTTTAGTACTTTGAGTCATAGTTGTTTCCTAAATTTGTAAAAAACATGTTTAAAAACCATACACACTTTTCAACTTTCATCATTGCCTTTTCGAACTGTTCATCCGAAGTCAATTTCTTAAACTGAGGCCCATAAAGAGTCTTTTCTTCTAGTTTCGGTTCTAAAAGAGCTGGGAATTGCCCGCATAGATACTTGAAACAGTCACTATTTTTGTTTAAGGGCTTTATAAACTTTTTTGTGTTAACCTCACTATAAAATAGCAAACATTGCTGTGATTTCTCGGATCACTCCAGACCATTATAATACTAAAAGACAAACATTCTCCTGCATTTACTCCATTATCTCAGGGGCCTGGCATGGCCTAGAGCGTTAAGGCGTGCGCTTCACAAATAGCATCTGTATCCCAACATTTTTAGATATATCATCTAAGTACAATGAAAACAATCGTTGAAAAACATGAAGTAAATCAGGGAGCGCAATTCTTTCCTTTCAGTATTTATAATCTGAAAGTCTGGAGTTTGAATCCCTATCACACCAAACATTTTCGCCCTTTCAACGGAGGGGGATTTATTGTGACGGTGAATCCCACTATTCGTTGGTAAAAGAGTAGTCCAAGAGTAGGCGGTGGGTGGTGATGACTAGCTGTCTTCCCCCTAGTCTTAAACTGCTAAATTAGGGACGGCTAGCACAGATAGCCCTCGAGTAGCTTCGTGCGAAATTTCGAAAACAAACCATTATCTCAACACTTCGAAAACAAATGATGCAAACTTTTTTGCGGAGCACATGATTTGTCTTGGTGCTCAAGTTTTATTCTCAGATACGACGAATACACTGTTTTGATGAAATATGTAACGTTTGAAACTTGTTTCTTTAAAATAAAGGTACAACAAATATAACATAGTATGTGTAGTTCATTTACACAACCTTTCATTGTCATAGCAATGAATTATTTATTGAAAAGAAAGAAATGTCAAACTGTACACAGAAACAAATCTTAAAATGGCATGTCATGTAGTCTGTTAACCGTTCATATACTAACGGTGTGTTTCTTATTGGTTCTGAAAGAACTGTGAGATTCTCACTTCGTGATTGGTCTAGAAAAATCTATAACCAGTGGTTGTCAATATTATAAGTATAAACCCAATTTCAATGAAAATGAATCTCTTTTTGGAAAGTACATATGACGTTTTGTGAAAACATTGCACGTAATGGAGAAAAATGGATATCATTTTTGTATTCAGCATTCAGAAATTAATGTAGAACATGTAAAAATTCAAACCAATAATACTATCGCAGGCGTGTATAAGTTTTGTAGGTATGATGTTAAGTTTTCTTGTTTACAAGTTTTAATACTAGTTAATTTTAGAGATACAATGACTGTTAAAGGTGTTTTTTAGCAAAAAAAAACTTTCTTATTAGCTGTAGATCTTAGAGGAAAGATAAAAGTTATGCATAGAAGATCAACACTTAATTCATTAAAAATATTTGTTTGCGTTTGTCAAGAATGTTTTTGAAATGTTCGTATAAAACGCCTTTACATGACAATTGTCATTATCAAAGATAAGATCTCGATAAGTTGTCTTATATCTTGAAATAAATGATATTTTTCTCCGTCTGTTTTTTTCAGGTCTAGTTGCTCTTCAAATAACACGGTTATCTGTTCCTCCTTGGATTCAAAGTGGAAGCCAAGAAGCAGTAGTTTTAGATTGTGAATACAGTCTCACTGAAAAAGATAAATCGATGGTTGTCAAATGGTTCTTGAATAAAGACCCAGAGCCAATTTACCAATGGATTCCTGAGCTGAACTCTAGACACGTTTCTTATCGTTTAGAAGGAAGAGTCAATATGAACTATACAGTATCTCCGTCCGACGATTACACCAAATATCGTGCTATAAAGATTCTTAGACCTACAATAGATCTGAGTGGTACGTATACATGCACAGTTGGATCACTGTCGGGCACAGATTCCAAACAAAAGCAGATGATTGTTTATTGTAAGTACATTTTTCATAAAACTTCGTTTCGTTTAACCAATGAAAGAAATAAAATTAGTGAACCCCCACCATCTACTATAAACTAAAGACCCACTAGATAAAATTCAATACCACCGGTCTACTTTGGTCCTAAAAAATTGAAATATTTTTCAACTGTCTGATTCGATTGGTCAAAGAATGTTTTTGTGAACTTAACAGATTATAACAATAGAAGGCCTGGCATGGCCAGATGGGTTAAGGCGTTCAACTAGTAATCTGAGGGTCGCGGGTTTGAATCCTTGTTGCACTAAACATGCTCGCCCTTTCAGCCGTTGGGTCATTGTAATGTGTCGGTCAATTCCACTATTCGTTAGTAAAAAGAGTAACCCAAAAGTTGGCGGTGGGTGGGGATGACTAGCTGCCTTCCCTCTGGTCTTATACTGCTAAATTAGAGACGACTGATGCAGATAGCTCTCGAGTAGCTTTGCGCGAAATTAAAAAAAAACAATAACAATCGCTATTTTCAAACGCCATAAGATGTGTAAATGGAAAGCACTAGTTTCTTGCGATACCTTCACCATATCTTATATCAATTTACTTTGGTCCCAACGCTTGTTTGTTTTTGAATTTTGCGCAAAGCTATACGAAGGCTACTCGTACTAGTCGTCTCTCATTTATCACAGAAAGACTACAGAAAATGCAGTTACTCATCACCACCCACCGCCAACTCTAGGGCTACTCTTTTACCGACGAATAGTGGGGTTATAGGACCGTTATAACGACCCTACTGCTAAAAGAACGAGCATGTGTGGTGTTAAGTTCTCTATTAATCCTGTTACTATTACTACCATTGGTTGCGTTTGTAACTGAAAAAGACTAATTTTGACTCGCGAGTAGTGTGAAGAGAACGTATTTTTTTAACAGTCCCAGTTATGTTTGACCCTAATTAAAACAAATTAGATACTAACATCTTTAAAATAAATCATGTTTTCTTTTATGTAGAGGTCTGGCATGGCTAGGTGGTTAGAACTCTTTACTCGTTATCCGAGAATCGATGGTTCGAATTCCTGTCACACCAAACATGTGGGGGCATTATTATGTTGCGGTCATTTCCACTATTCTTTGGTAAAAGAGTCTCCCAAGAGTTGGCGGTGGGTGGTGATGACTAGTTGCTTTATTTCTTGTCTTACACTACTAAATTAGGGATGGCTAGCGCAAATAACCCTTGTGTCATTTTGACTAAATTCAAAAGCCCACATCAAACCTTTTGTGTAGAATAACATAAAACTGAAATTGCTACAGAAATTAAGAAGGAGCTTATCCATGATTCAACTGAATAAGTTCGTAACATACATAAATATTAAATTATTTTTTACATGACTCTTTCTGTCATACAGTGTAAGCAATTTAACTTCATGAATAGAAATACGTCAACAAATTACAATGCAACAAGGTAATACAGTCTAGAAAAAATCTGCGAATCCTGGTTATATGTCTCAAACTCTACATAAATTTTGTTTATTTCTATTTTCACGTATCAATTCCTAAGATAATAGCTAGAATCATAAGCTCTTTTATGAACAGTCCAAGCAATTTAAAAGTTTGCTCCATCTGGTTAGATAAATTTAAGAAATAATTAATGTCCTAAAATAATGAGTTTTATATATTGTTAATTTATAATATTTTTGCTGAATGTTCATTCCAAGTATTTTCGAGATGTTTTACACGATCATGAATAAAATTTTTTTCTATGCTTCTTGGAAGTAGTTATACTTAACTGTGTATACACTAGAGGCACAAGTTGTTTCAAGGTGCAAATAAATGTTATATCATAATACCCTATACAGCCTCAATTACACTGTTTTTACTTACTCATTATTTTGAAAGTTTAACAAAATGCAGAACATTCGGGATTTTTACATCATTTTTTTAAAATAAAGAAATTGCTAAAAGTGTAACATCTTTTGTTAGAACGATGTTTGAAATCCTATTACGCAGTTGGAGGTATGGTCTCTCACTATCATATGTCGGTCCAGTTTGACTTTTGCGATTAAACACTATTGTGTGACGATTCAGACTCTATTGAAACAAACATCTGCGAAGAATACCGATGTCAAACACTTTTCAAGAATATCCCGTGTGTACACACACCAGCTTCTTAGGCCATAGTTATTCTGAACAACGTCATGAAAATTATTTGGAGCTTCATCAAAGACACAAGAAACATGAAGTTGAATAGAATTGTTGTGTTTCCAGTTTGTAAAAGTTGTGACGTATTTCTACACCTAGTATTCTATATGTGATAAGATTTCATTGCAATTCGTTCAGAATCAAAGGTGAGTGCTACAAATATTAAATGTGTCGCCAATGTTTGCACTTGCGGTGGCACGCTAGTGCATTAGCATGTGCGAACTATTTGTATAAAGTGTTGTTAATATCTTCCAGTCACGAACCAAATTGCTTGGTATTTCGTTTTCAGCCCTATAAAGTATAGTAAAGTTTTCAACTGAAAGTGCAACATAACATTCTATCAATACATAAAATGCGACATAACATTCAATCTATACACGATTATTAACATTAGAAGATGTTTTCAGTCTCATTCACAGTGGTGACTCCACCACATCTATTCACAGAGTATAAAAACATGAAAATGCAAACACCAAACATAATCAATTATCTATGGATGTCATATTTTACATATGTATTAAAAGTTTATTTTAAAACTGATATGGGGCCGGTTACGACCAAGCTGTTAGTATGTCCTGACTATAAATCTTAGGAATCGTGCTTCACACCCTATTGTCGCAAAAAAAAAGGTGCTCTACATTTAAAAGAGTTCGTGAGTGCGCTGCAATTATTTGTTTGTTGGTTGGTAAGCAAAAACTTACACCATTGGTTTTCTACTCGCTGGGGGTATCGAAACCCGATATTTACATTATAAGCAATCAGAGTTAGGGCTGAGCTATCTGGTGTGCTGCATCTGCGCCAGCCGTCCCTAATTTAGTTGTGTAAGATTAGAGGGAAGGCAGCTAGTTGTCACCACCAATCGCCAACTATTGGGATATTCTTTTACCAACGATAGTGGGATTAATAGTCATTTTACAAGGCCCGCACGGCTGAAGGGGCAAGCATGTTTGGTGTACAAAAATACATACAAGAAACTCAAGGCAAAAGAACATAATGCATATACTTACAATGGAAAATGATACAAACAATTATATGGAATGGATATGGACACACATATATCCTCAGTTATATGTAGTTCCTTAATGCAACCTTTTGAAGTGAGTTATGCCATACAGTGAACCTTAATATAAAGGAAATCCTATGTTTTCGATTTGTTGGTGACAGTTTCTGTTTGGTTACCCAATAAAATTTATTTTCAAACTCTTTACTCGAATATTAACAAGGTTTTGAGTGCTGTTAAGTTTATAGTGGAATGAAACTAGACATTCTTGTACTTATAGCAAAACAAGGCTCATTCTTTCTATCTATAGCAAACATCAACCCTTTTTTTTCGTTACAACACAAAACAGTTAAGATATCGGTTATAACTTCAATGTTTTTATTATATTATACCTTTAATGAAAAAAACAAATATATTTATATGACTTTCAAAAAGTTGTAGTATCATAGAGACTTTAATAAAAATGCTCGTAAAAAGACATTGAAGACATATTTCTTAGAAATAGCTGCTAGCAACAACCATAATACATACAATAAAAATAAAAAGATACTTATCAACTACAGTTCTAATATTGCGGTTTTAGAGAAACGTCTCAAAAATCGCTTAAAGATACTTACAAGTATCCTAATATCAATAAAAAATTGTCCCTAAATAAGTGAACTCAACACAAAGAATACTCTACCAGGTCTGCAAAAATTTGATCTTGGTCAAAGGGGAGAGATGTAGATAGGAAAAATAATGTTAGAACTGCCAAACAAATGACACTATTTTCTTGCAGATGATAAATCTGTATAACAAAATCAACCAGAATAATTCATAAAAAATTAACATATGATAAACATAAGTATTATGGAAAGTTCACTAATACAATGGTTAACAAACTTTAACACGTATGAAGATCATTTTGAACTGAACTCATTATCGAGATTACCTGCCCTGAAGAAGCTTTAAAGTTTCATTATATAATGAACTGTGTGTAGCAAGAAGAAAGTTAATGATTTCTGACCATCCAAGTTTAATAATCATTTAAACCTAACCGACTACTACAGAAAAATTTATTTCACAATCAAAAGCTGGGTTGAAGAGGACAAGTAAAAGTGTCAAACCTTTGTACCATCAAAATATGTTATTTGTTCGTACTAGCAGTTCTAATTTTTTCAAATTAACTTTGAGTAAAATAAATCCACGACTACAAATGGGCTCAGCACTTTATTTTAAATAATTCAAATATAGAAATCTGCAAATCACATAATAACCACTGCCGATGTAAAGTCAAGGGGAAATGGAAAGTATACTTGTATACCTCTTGTACTTTATGGGATTGAAAAATAAAGAAACATGGGTCAACTCGAGAAACTAAAACAATCCATAAAGAAACTTAAAACAAGTCATATTACAACTATAAGAAACAAATTTCTATGTCTAGTAACATGTGAAGATAAACGAACAATAACGTGTTTTAGGCAACAGAATGCAAAAAAATCAAAAAGGACCTCTGTCTAATAAGTAACATAAGTCAGGTGTTCACAAGTTGCTTCTAATACATGTCTATTGAACCATTACATACTTCAAACAGCTGTAAAATGATGTTACTCCATATGAAATCATAGCGAGTAAGTTATTGGCTGTAACTCCTAAGGATTTCCATACGATCGAGCTTTGGAACCTGGCATTTGGAAACCAAAGTCCTCATACACTAAATGAATTATGGAAAGTCAAGAAGGAAGTGTGGTTTATTTTGTACTAAAGTCTTTTCTGGTGGAAAATACGCTGAAGAGCTGTTATTTAAATATTCTGCCATCAGATAGAGTACGACAGATCATGGTGACATGGTGAGACTTTGAAATTGTTTTACTACAATGTACTCACCCTATGTATTGGTTTCTTTGAGGCCGTGAGCTGCAAAATTTGAAGGACTACAGTTTAACTTAAGAATTTGGGATTATATTTCCTACAAATTTGACACATTTTAAATCTTTAAGATGTATAATTTGGTATTTTAACTTAACTATTTGACATAAATAATAAATATTTAAAACAATTAACTGCGTAGCCCTTACAGGCAACCTACATAATTATATTACCTTTAAATGCATATTGAATAAGGACTGGGCATGATCTATTTGTTAACATACCGGGCTGCAGCTTAGAAAATACGTGGCTTAAGCGTGCTCTACACTTCTAGATGAGACCTCAATATAAAAGTGTGAGCTAATTCTTTTATTCAGTTAAGGGTAGCCATGCAGGCGGTTGTTATTGCTAACTGGCTGCATTTTTTTTTACAGTAGCCCTATACTAATAAAATTATAATTCAAACTTTTGATTTCTTACAGACTCCTTAGCGAACACAATGCATAAGGTGTTTATCAGGTTGAAAATATCAAATACCTATTGAATAGGCTTGTTTGTTTGGAGTTAAGCACGAACCTACACAATGGGCTATCTATGCTCTGCTCACCATGGTTATCGAAACCCGGTTTCTAGCGGCGTAAGTCCGCAGATATATAGCCGTTTTACTGAAAGGAGAAAAGCTTTTTGAATAGGAAATAACCAAATAAATGAATTAATTTCCTTTGACTATATCTTCCGGAACACCCATAATATTAATTGAGAGTAACACCTGAAAAATTCGAAAAATTCATAAAAAATTCTTCTTTTCTGCGCAATTATTCTTATGTTTATTTCTATTTTACTCCGGTTATAATTGCAATATCAATCATCATTCTTATACAAAAAAATTTAGTTTTTTATGAAACTTTTGCACTATCTTTTGCTGATTTATTCTTAAGGTAATTCAATAGAAAAAACAATTTTATTTTGTCTTTCTATAAATCAATGCCTTCAATGTATTTATTCCCTGAATATGATCTGATTTATTAAACGCATCAGGATAATTGATAATTCATTTTTCCTGCAGCTATTTTAAGATATTTCTTTCCATTCTTCTCGATCCTGGAGTTCCTGAAGCTCTAGTTGTTAATTGTTTGGTCCATTTATAGATCTTGACCTTGCACTACGTTCAATGTTGTGCCCTTTATTGCCGTTGTCAGTGTTAAGAAATTTGTAACTAGATGAGTTATTATTAAAGAAATTAATTGAAAGTCTGCCAAGGAGTGTAACATGTTTTAAGAACTATGCATGGTTTATTCCAAACGCTGAAAGTGGTATTAAATATTTTTCCTGAAATTACTCTCTGAAAACTGCATGAAAAACTTCTCAATCAAGACCCTTAATTAAACATTAAAATAAATAAAATGATCTCGTGAAGTTTAGTGTTGAAGTGGTCAGTATATTTGAAAGAATAAGCGCAGTGTCTCATGACAAACCACATTTAATGCTGTAAGCGTCAAGAGTATGAATATATTGCCTGTAATTGTGTTGAACTTTCATATAATCAAACTATGAAGAGATCCATTCTTACATAAAGTCTGTTCTCCATTCATTTCTATTTCTTCTATCTATAAAAATTCAGTATGCTGATTTTAAGGTAAAATAATTAAAATTTTTCAGTGAAAAACCTCACACATAAATTATTTCTTTTATTGTTCCTGGACAACATTACGCCAATTTTACATCCAACAATTTACGTTATTTTCATAAAATGAACACTACGGTCTAATCAATCAATGACAAAAACAAGACAGTGGACTCAAATCAAATAGCTGTTTGATATCTAAATTCTTTAATTCATTTGGACTTTTTGGCTTTAGTTAAAGAGCTTATTCACTGTCCTGATGAAACATAAAAAGGCGTAATCAATATTTTCACATTATTTATTATCCGAGAATTGTTTATTCGTGTCAATTACTTTGATTTTGTTTCTGAGGATGAACATATACTTTTCCAGTCCTGAGGATTTCTTTCTATTTTTGTCATTTTGCGCTCACAGCCCTTCCCTAATATTTGTAGATGCAACTTCTTGCATGATATGTTATTGTGAATTATTGTTTTATCAATTATTTTATTTTTTCTTTGGATATTTTATTACCAAAGGAGGAAGACTCTCTCAAAGTTATGGTAATTTGTACTGGTTCATAAAATATTTTCTTCTCTATCTGTTCTGTCTCCTAGAGGTGGTACAGCGGTATATACAAGCAAGGACTTTCAACTATAGAATCCAGAATTCGGTTTCCTCCTGTGCACAACGCAGATAGCTCATTGTTGCTTTGCTCTTAAACAACCAAAAACATATCTGCGTTATTTATTGAAAATTCATATTATGTGAAAGATGATAAACACTTTGGTTATCTGAAGTGCCAATTTTTTTTATCCTTGATATTTATAAACTTTATACTATTTTCAGTAATAACACTTTGATTCTAATTTATTTCAATGCTTATAATCTTTTTATGCAATGTATTTCATTGTGATCACGAAAGTTTAATTTCTGAAAACTTTCCTGAGGATGAAAATTTACTAATTCTCTTTCAAGGTGACTTTAATGTCACTAAACTTTCAATCAACAAATTAAAATGATAATAATTATACTCATTTTTCATGGTGATAATATTTCTAACCGCACTACTCTCATCTTTTAGCACATGTTAACCTAATTATTATTCTTTACCTTGTAATATATAAGTGCTACTATTTATTAGTGCATTATTTTCTTATTGTCATTCCTGAAATTCATTATATGTTGTTTTTTGATGAATTTCTTGTTGAAGACATAATGACTGCTTATTGTTAATACTAAACAATCTGTGTTTTTAAAGAAATAATTTTTTGTTGAGATGTTTAGTTGATCCCAGTGGTTGCTATTCATCCTCCAGGCTATTATTGCTTTATAAACACCGTATATAAACAGTCTTGAACTTTCATGATCTTATACATGTAGGAATGAAGATATATGTCAAGATACACAAAAAGGTTTGTTTGCAAAGACTTTGTCTTCAAGTTTATATAATTTGCTTGTATGCATTTTTTTCTGTGTTTTAATTTCTTCTCAGTGCTGTTTAGAAATGTAAAGACAAGTTTTTGTTTCACATGAGGCATGTGATAATTTACATAATTTATACCCAAGAGCTTCAACACTGCTCTCTTAAAATGACTATATTTTTATTACTTTTGAAAAACCTTGCTGATGACTTAATGGTCTTACAGAGAGAATGTTCTTTTAATCGCGTAGTTCCATGATGCTCGTATCTATTACGACATTTCTTGTATATCTGATTCTCTTTTTTTATCTAACGCTAGTCTATACATTTAACTTGTTTTTTATTATTATTAAATTTACAGTTGGTAGTTATATAATAAATATATAACAGTAGATTTAGAAATAGGCTAATATTGTTACAACCGCTACGATTAGTGGTTAATTTAGTTATTCGCCACCCACTTAACTTTCCAATTTGCCAAGGATAAAGATCCACGAACTGTCTTGTTTGTCTTCACAAACTATTTTTACTTCTTAATCTGGTGTGGCATGGCCAGGTGGGTTAAGGCATTCGACTCTTAATCTGAGGGTCGCGGGTTCGAATCCCAGTCGTACCAAACATGCTCCGCCTTGCAGCCGTGGGGGCGTTATAACGTGATGGTCAATCTCACAATTAATTGGTAAAAGAGTAGCATAAGAGTTAGCGGTGGGTGGTAATGACTAGCTGCCTTCCCTCTAGTCTTACACTGCTAAATTAGGGACAGCTAGCGCAGATAGCCCTGGTTTAGCTTTGCCCGAAATTCTAAAACAAACAAACATTTCTTGATAAATAAATATTTTATCGTAGTCATTTTCTTAAATATAGAAACCACTTGATACACTCGTTTGAGGACATGTTAATGAAGATTTCCTGTATGAGCAATTTCAGTTATATCTCATGCTGGTTTAATTTCTTCTAGATTAAATTCGCTGTGCAAGACTCAGTGTTTATCAGTTAAAAATGATGTTCTATGAAGCGCTACAACTGGGCCCGTACGCGATTCAGTATCACTTTTGTGGTATTTTTCAATAGTAACATCTCCATCTGGTATTAAGTAAGCGAGTCAGTATAATTACTTCTTCTTTTCGAATGACTTTAAGAAGTCTAGAGAAGTGAACCTCTGATTAGTGATTTTATTGCGCCTCACACAAACGTAGCAACTTCATCTACACGGACCACAAATTGTACGTTAATGGGAATTATTTTACAGTCGCTCATCTGATAATGATGATATTTATGAATATTTTTAACTTGAAATTATCTTTAAAAGTCTCCTGATCTGGTGCTTTCATTGTACTTGTTTTGTTGATGACTGCTAAAAACTTAATCCTTTTGGATGCAGTCCTGTCTTATCTTGTAGAGTTGGTAGATCTACTTTGTTAATTCTTCTTCACTAATCCCTTATAAATCTACATGTGCATGTTATATTCTACAGCCTTATATTCCCAGCAGTATCTAATTTCTTCCCTTTAATGAAGTTTGGGATCAGGCACCATGAAACGTGTAGTAGTTGACACCCTATAGATAGCGTATGAAAAATCCTTTATGAAAACGTATACTAGTTAACACTCTAGAAATAGTGTCTGGAAAATCCTTTATGGAAACGTGTACTAGTTAACACTCTAGAGATAGTTTCTGGAAAATCCTTTATGAAAACGCATACCAGTTAACACCTTATAGATTGTGTCTGAAAAATCCTTTATGAAAACGTGTATCAGTTAACACCTCATTAATAGTCTCTGAAAAATCCTTTATGAAAACGTGTATTAGTTAACACCTCATTGATAGTCTCTGAAAAATCCTTTATGAAAACGTGTACAAATTAACACCCTATAGACAGTGTGTGGAAGATCCTTTATGATCTTCATCATGACATTCTACTAGGTGTTCTTTTTAGTTTTTTTATCGATTTGTACATTTTTATTGCCAAATATAGAAGAAGCTCAAATTATATCTATTTCGCTGGGAAATTACGTATAAGATTCGTTTTTTTTTTATGTGCTGTTAAAATTCAGTATTTAATTCACTTGATAAAGAACAGGATATAGATTATTTGGATATAGATTGCATACATTACTGTACTCTAGTTGGTGACCACTTCATGATGCCAATATTCAACGTTGTTAAACTAGATACCTTTAAGTGTATTTTGAAATTTTAACTAATAGATGTTCTTATCGTTTTGATGGCTAAATTGCTTGTGCTTTCATTGTCTGCTTAATGAAGCACATCTCAAACTATCTTCATAATCACACTAAAATATTTTCTTCTGAGTAACCAACTTTAAAACATTATATTCCAATGTGAATATAAGAGGTAGTTTCACTTTAAGTATCCATAATAATTTGATCTTTAAGCAAATGATGTAAAAGTTTATTCAATAAATGTCTTTGGAGCAAATTTGGTCTTATTTCAAATTAATTTTAGCTCATTGGTAAACCTCCTCTTAAGAAAGAAGATTAAATATTGTGCTTTCTGGCAAAAGACTTTCTTTCAATTTGTAGTAGTTTTCACTTTCTTTTTTGTCTGAGGAACTAGAAAACTAAATTCTTTATTCAAAATTAAAAACTGCTTTCCCTGCCCCGCAGATGTCGAAGCGTCAATCCAGATTCTATCAATCAATTATCTGATTTTAGTGTTTAAAACTATTAATCTATTAGCTACTATGTTCCTGATGTTAGTCTGAATTTCAAACGTCTGTAAATATTATTGGATATTGAACCCCCATTGTTAGTTTTATATACTCTATGTATGTGGTACTACATTTTATAAAAGACGTAGACCTAGTATACCATTTCTAAACTTTTCTTGCAGACGGTTTGCTTTACTCGCCTAATGTTTCTTTATGATTTACGTGTCTTGGCATTTCTCGGTGAAAACAATAATTACCGTGATGAGAATTTAATAGTGCATTCTTGTTTTCTGATTTTGTATTCTCCTTTTCTGTAAGATTAAAAGTGACCGATATCTGGGACTTTCTGACCATAATTCAAGTATAAATTAACCAAGCAAATTGACATACACGTACATAGAAAAAGGAAAAAAGAAGAACCAGCTCCGTTTTGCTCACTTGAGTCAATTAACTAACATTTTATTTTATTTTTAAATATTAATTATGCAAGTAGTAGAATTAAGTTCATAGTTATGAGTTTTTACAAAAATTAAGCGCATGGTTCTTAATGCCAAGAAATGTCGGGGATATTAAATCATGTAATTATTTGGTAAGTTGAAGGCACATAATAATATATCCAAAGTAACTAGCCGCCAAGTCGCTGAGCGATATGTCTGAAGGAGGTTCGATACTTAGAATGGTTTATTTTTGAATTCGAGCAAAGCTACATGAAGGCTATATGCGCCAGCCATCTTTAATTTAGTAATGTAAGGCTATAAGGAAGGCAGCTAGTCATCACCATCCGCCACCACTTCTTGGGCTACTCTTTTGCCAACGAGTATTGGAATTGATAGTCACATTTCAAAGCTCCCACGGCGTCCTCTTTAAAACGTTTGGCTGCTTAGGAATGCTTTTATTATACATAGATATGAATAATATTGACTATAATGCATTTTGAGAAAACTCTATCTTTAAAGTAAATTTAATGTTTTCTACTTTTTCATTCAAAACTCGTATATACTGATTATTTAAAAGGCTCGATACACTAGTATTTTCAGCATATGCCTGACACGGCCAGGTGGTTAGAGCGCTCAACTTGTAATCTTGATTGTTTGTTTGTTTTGGAATTTCGCACAAAGCTACTCGCGGGCTATCTGTGCTAGCCGTCCCTAATTTAGCCGTGTAAGACTAGAAGGAAGGCAGCTAGTCATCACCACCCACCGCCAACTCTTGGGCTACTCTTTTACCAACGAATAGTGGGATTGACCGTAACATTATACACCCCCACGGCTGGAAGGGCGAGCATGTTTAGCGCGACCCTCGGATTACGAGCGCACGCCTTAACGCGCTCGGCCATGCCAGGCCCAATGTAATCTTGAGATTTTGGGTTTGAATCCCCATCTGGCCCGGCATGGCCAAGCGCGTTAGGCGCGCGACTCGTAATCCGAGGGTCACGGGTTCGCACCCGCGTCGTGCCAAACATGCTCCGCCTTGCAGCTGTGGGGGCGTTATAACGTGATGGTCAATCTCACAATTAATTGGTAAAAGAGTAGCCCAAGAGTTGGCGGTGGGTGGTGATGAATAGCTGCCTTCCCTCTAGTCTTACAGTGCTAAATTAGGGATGGCTAGCACAGATAGCCCTCGAGTAGCTTTATGCGAAATTCCAAAACAAACAAACAAACAAATAGAATCCCCATCACATCAAACGTGCTCGCCTTTTAAGCCGTGGAGGCATTATAATATTACAGTCAGTTTCACTATTAATTGGTAAAACAGTAGCCCAAGAGATGGCATCGAGTGGTGTTAACTAGCCTTCCCTTTAGTCTTAGACTTCTAAATTTGGGAAGGCTACGTTAGATATCCTTAATGTAGCTTTGCGCGAAGTTCAAGTCAAACAAATAAACAAATTTCAGTAGGTTTCTCTCGAAACAAATTATTATAAATAGTTTTCTTTAAAATTATCCATTTTTCTTTTAGAAATATAAAAGATCACAAAAAAGTTATGTCCAGCTTTGTACTCAATATTAGTACGTTTGTGAATAAGATAATTTAAAGTACTTTTAATACTTTCGTCTTTATAGATATTGAAATTATCATCCATATTCCTTCTGTGACATATTGTTATAATGGATAAAAAACAAACAGCAGTTGTAGAGCAAGTTTGATAGTGGGTTGGTTACGTAAAATGTTTATCTTCTTGGTCGTACAAATTATAATGAATTTGTTAATCGATTTATTTGGTGGTAAAATTGATGATTCTGTAATTTAGACATGAAGTTCTGTGCGTGGGTACAAAGTCTCATATGTCTAAATTTGATTTTGAAAAATTCCTTATTAATACAAGCTTAGTGAACCTTATAACTAATTTCAGATCTTGTATTTCTCGAGAACCTTAAAACTGTCTTTGATCGTATCATTCATTACTGTTTAATGGTTCAGGAATATTACCAGAAAACCATATATATATCTGAAAATATCTAAATATCATGTGTCTGAATCTGGTTTTGAGAGATTCTACACTAAAACAAGCTTAGTGAACCTTAATTGCAAATTTCAGACCTCGTATTTCATGAGAACCTTAAAACTATCTTTGATCTATCATTCATTGCTAGTTAATGGCTCGTCATTCAAATTATAATCCGACAACTAAAATACTGCATCATCAGGATTTTGAGAATTCTCATTTAGATCTTTTTATCTTATAATATTTTTATTATTAATTATCTGGAGTACCCGTCTCCTGGACCGAAGTTATGCAGATTTATGATTAATGAAAGGTTATTTTATGACATAAAAAACTGCTTGCTTTGTATGTAATTGTAAAATAACCAATAAAATCTGTAAGCATGGAAGTATCTCTGCAACAACCCAACAAACTTCTATACCAAATTTGGTGAAAATCCATCAAAAGGGTTGAATTTTTGGTAAAACAAAAATGCAAAAAATGTCAAAACGCTCATAAAAACTGCAAGAACTGAAAATTTATATGTATATATGTATATCCATAAAGCCAATGAATTTTTAAACTAAATTCGGTGAATATACGCTTACAGTAGGTAATGGTAAAAAATGCATATATGTCTATAAAAACCTTGAAATCCAAATAGAAAAACTACAAATTTGAATACATCTTAACATGAACCAAATTAACCTCCATTTCAATTCTGGTGAAAATCATCCACATTCTACAAAGTAGTTACATGGATGTACAACAGACATTAATATATTTATATTCATATAGATTAAGTAAACATATTCTGGCATTTTAACTTTTTATTTGTACAATGAAAAACTGCTGTTTCCTAAGACTCACAGTTGTTAGGCCGATTCTGCTTAATATTACTCTACATAACCATGAAATTCTTGATTTTTATTAAGATTTTAGAAACATTAAACATTAAAGAATATACATTCAAAGCTAACTTTGAGGTTTTTCAAGAAATGCATCACTTGGTTTCTGACAGTAAGGTTCACTCTGTTAATTGTAATATAGAATTTTTCTACACCAACTTTCTCTTAGATGAGACTCTAAACTTATAAAGAAGACAGTTACAAAAAGTTTTAGAAAGCTATGAATTTTACCACAAAGAATATGTTTTGGCAAATAACGTTATGCACAGATAGATGAGTTACGTACAGAATTAAGTATAACTAGCTAGATTAAATTTTTGTTTGTTATCTAAACCATTATATTAGAAAAGGTATTTGAGCAATGCTCCTAAACCTCTTAAAAAGTTAAACATATGGATGGTTTTAACTATCTTAATAATAAACACACAAATAATAAATTTAAAGTTCATATACATTTTCTTTCTTTCATACCTTAATTTATTACAGTAATTCTAAACTTAAATATGTGATATTTCATCAATTAAACCTTCAAACGTTTATATTTAAATTTTAGTTTTGTATGAGTTTCTCTTAAATAAACCTCATAATAATACTGATGTATTGATTGTAAAAAAAATACCAAAAAACCGCATTTTTACTTTACTTTTGTATAAAAAACAGAGAAACATCAAAAGGTGATAAAAAAGAAAATATTGCATGTTGGTAAGTAAGACATCTTATTCCAGCGAAAGGGGCCCGGCATGGCCAGGTGGTTAAAACATTCGACTCGTAATCTAAGGGTCTCTGTTACATCAAACATACTCGCACTTTCAACCGTGGAGACGTTATAATTTGAGGGTCAATCCCACTATTCGTTGGTAAAAGAGTACCTCAAGAGTTGACGGTGGGTGATGGTGACTAGCTGCCTTCCCTCTAGTCTTACACTACTAAATTAGGGCCAACTAACGCAGATAGTCCTCGTATAGCTTTGCGCAAAATTTAAAAACAAACCATCCAAAGGTTGATGAACCACTGGAGAATAAAGAAACCTGAAAATAGTTCACCAGCAGACATTGTAAGCTATTGTACTCATGATTATTTAAATGATATAAACGTTCTAAAATGCAATCAAACTGGAATATTCTCAAAATGAGAAACATCCATTTATATTATCATATACAAAGACTAATTTTAATAAAAACTGCAACTACACAAATTGTGCATTTGATCTTTCCTGTAACTTCCACGAATGTGTATTTTTTTAAACCTCAATGCGGGCTGCAACGTTTCTTATATAAGATCTATCAACACTATTAAAAGCTTTGAATATTGTCTATGAGGGCGCATGTTCTAAATGTCTCTAGGTTACATGGAACTAACCAATTCGAACTTTGAATTCGCATATGAAGATGCAAATTTAATGTAAACGAAATTTTCAAGTACTGAGAACTATGAGTTAACAGCAAGAATATCCATATCAAATAGGTTTCTCCTGAACTGCCTGTCACTCATGATTAATACCATTCACAATTAACTATAAAATTTTCATTGAAAATATTTTATCAACTCTTAATTGAAGTTATTGCATCGTGGTATAGGAACTAACAGTTAGTTTGAAATTCATGTATCTTAAACACAAAAAGAAAAGTATGTTCTAGTAAGGGTCTGGGCGCATATATATTGCACCAGAAATAGCTAGAATAATAAATTGTTGTCTGACAAGCCACATTCAGTTGTTTATTGTGCTTATGGTTGTATTAAAATAAAAAGTACAATCACATGAGGCTCTTTATGTTGCATAATTATGGTAGTTCAACCTTTTGGATGTAAAGTAATGATACAGGAAACGTTTTTGAGCTATTAGTTTTCAACCGTGTTCACCCCCCCAAAAAAACTTTGTTTTCAGTCTCATGCACAACACTTATTTAAAAATAAAAGGTAATAATTCAGGACGCTGATTGCGTAAAAATTATTTTAAGTGCATGAAAAGGACGTTTACCAGAACGATTACCAAGTATCGATTTAATTAAACCTGTTTGGAAATAACATATACACAGAATTTACTAGACTCGTTCTACTTTAACATTTGTGAACCTGATACAAACCACTATTGAGGATAAACGCTTCACAATCGAGCAAGAAGCGTTCTTTCTTCATGTTGTTACAGCTTAAAAATGTTAATTCGTGGTCTTCATGAAATGGTCAATCGCTATACTACCATACTATTATATATTATTGCACGGCTGACCTGCTTATATTTTATTTAGAGCATTAAAATTTCACTAACATTACGTGCCACATAATAGTTCTTTAAATATTTCAAATAACCCGCATAGCAATGTAACACTAAGCTATTATATATCATATTGCTAACATTTTTGTAGTTGCTGAGTTGTTTGTGAGATAACAGAATGGAGTTCAGTTGTGACTACCATATGGATAAATAAGGTATATTTCTCGTGAATATAAAAGTATTTACGTACTTAAAATGTTAACAATAAAAATTTAATAATATTGACAACAAATAAGTCATCCTTTATTCATTATTCTTGAACAGTTAAGATATTTAGAACAATCATCACAAAAGCAATAATAGATTAGGCCTAATTTTACCTGGAATATCTATGGTAAAAGACTGAATGTTGTTCTCATCAAAGGTGATAACCTTATTTTACAGTGTGAGGAAGAATGTAAACAGGATCATCAGATCCACTTCCAAATTAAGGATACCACCAAGTTGAGCTAGGAGAGTTATAAACTTTCCAAGTGAAGAATTGCAGTTTAGGTCATCTATAGTATTGGCTTGAAGGATATTAAGCAATGTTCAAAGGAACTTATAAAAATATATCTGCATATCTTAAAACAATTAAATTTGGTAATGAAACACTATCACTTTCTTGACTTGGAGATTAACAACACAATGCTTTAGTATTTTGAATGAAGGGTGAGAATATTGAATATAGATTTTTGATATTAAAGAATTGGTATATAAAAAAGCCTTAAAGGCAGCAGTTATAAGGTATAAGTGAACTTTGACAATTCCAAATGAAATTAGATATTACAATACTAAAGAGAACATATGCCTTAAAATATTGTTTAACTTTTCTTTGAATAAACCAAGCACAATCATTGATATGTCTGTTGGATGTACAGTGATACACGTGATTTATACCTTTTTTTCCTATGTCATCGCAATAATTAATAAACGTTCAAGTTAAACTGGAAGAAAATTCTCATCGTTCATTTTTGGAAGGCAAATGAAAGTGTGGATGAGATTTAAACAGTCTTCACACGTTCATTTAAGGAGGGATTCCTAAACTCGGCAACATAGGTCAACAAGAAGATGAGAAAAGATGTAAAACCTATTATTAATATGATATACCCAAAGTTATTATACAGAAAAAGTAGCAGAAACGATACTGTACAGGTTTAAGACACGTAATACAATTTAGAGAACAATAGGTGAGCTATTCCGTTTATATGTATGTTAAACGTGAGCTCGTGTCAGAGAGAATAAAGTCTATAAATTAATTACTAACTCAGGCCACTTAGGTTGAAATATGTTCCCTGTTCACTACTCTGAAGGTGTTTTCTTACTAATCTGACAGAAACATTATGCAAGGAATCTTCCAAATTAGCTTTGTAAGTTATTTTTTAAAACTATAACTTCATCCAGAATGATACAGATACTCGCCTGAAAGAAAACTTTAACTGTGGACTACATCAGTTACTTTAATTCATAAAAGGAGTTAAGTTTTCTGCAGCCATTTTTTTCAATTCAGAATTTGGACAAGAATTTGATGTGATTGAACATTGTAAAAATATAACATTGGTAATCTGCTGGTTTAAAATATGGCGAAATATTTGAAACTTTTCTTGAAACGTAACAAATTAAATACAAAAAAATCGGCTTTAATGCTAAGAAATTCATCTACTTCCTGAAAAGCTAGATGTTTCGTTCAGAGCTCTGGAATCTCGTACTTATTAAAGAATAGCTATTATAATAAAGTATAAAACATTTACACATATTAAGCACATTATATCAAGGATTTCTTCTTTGCTTTTAAACACAAATCTATAAGATGGGCTATATACCCATTTCGGATATTTTAGTCCCGAATTTTTAGTATTATAAGCCCTCAAACTTACTGATGGATGGAATATAAAAAAAGAACAAGAATTATATAAAGTACACACACACACACACCAATCATCTACGGTGCATCAAGTTGTTCCTCCACTGATGATTAGAGACCAGAATCCTAAAGATGAAGCAAAAAAGTGTTGTAGTATTTATTCTAATAAACGAAAATAATTTAACACATTGATTTAAATTTCCCGACTACCCTTTCAAAACTCAGCAGAGAAACCAATAGGCAAGTTATAACACGTTGGCGAAACCGGCAGACAAGTCATAACACGTTTGAAAAGATTCACTAGAAATTAAAAACTACCTGATAAATTAGGCTTATGAATATACTAGTGAAAGACAAGTTAGGTTTGTTTATTTTGAACTTCACGCAAACCTGCAAGAGAGCTATCTAGGCTAGCTTTCCCTAATTTAGCAGTGTAAGATTAGAAGAAAGGCAGCTAGTTATCACCATCCACTGCCAACTCTAGGGTTACTCTTTTACCAATGAATAGTGGATTAACCGTAAAATTATAATATCCCCAGGGCTGAAAGAGCGAGCATGTTTGGTGTGAGAGGGATTTGAACCCGCGATCCTCAGATTACGAATCGAGTGCCTTGCCTACCTCGCCGCTGTTGAAATGTATAGCTTTTACGTTCTCCCCGAGATGACAAACGTACAAAGGACTATTTGAAACAGATATATTATATTAAATCTTAGCATCACTCACACCATCTAAACAACTCATTTTCAATACATTTTCTTGAAGACGACAACACCAATAACAATAAAATAAAAACCACTTTACAATTGTTAATTTCACTCCTTAATTTTTTTCCTGCTGTTAACACAAAAGCATACTCTTCCATCTGTGGGAATCGAAACATTGACATTTAAAATTTTAAGCTATCGAACTTGTCGTTTTAATTAATCTTTACGAAGAACTTCACATAATACTCTATTGAGAGAAATATCAATCTGTTTAAATGTACAATCATACAGTACTTTACTCTTTTCTTTCTACATTACACGAGTTTTATGTTTTATTATTTTCTTATACATTCTAACAACACATTTTCCTTTAACAAAAGTTAATAGTTTTAAACTTTTTTTTGATAGTATATATCTTATATCTGGGTGATCCCCTTGATGGGTTAGTAGTAAGTTTGTTGACTTACAAAGATAAAATCCAGGGAACGATTCCTTGCGGTGGAAAGTGCAAAAATAAGTCATTGTACAGCTTTGCAGTAAAATAAACTTATCTTGAAGAGCTTCGAAATCTAAAACTGTAAATTTTAAAACCTCATTATCTTTTCAGTGAGTTGTATCAATATATTTTAGTTCCATATGGATAATTTTAATGTTTAAACACTCCAAAACTTGTAATGTTTAGCATAAAAATTCGACAAATGAATAAGAAATAAAAAGGTAAATGTAGACTAGAAACAGCGGTATCAGTTACAGGACCATTCAAATACAGTGTAACAATAACAGCAAATCATAGAGATTTATTCATGTTAAACAGCGGTATCAGTTACAGGACCATCCAAATACAGTGTAACAATAACAGCAAATCATAGAGATTTATTCATGTTAAACAGCGGTATCAGTTACAGGACCATTCAAATACAGTGTAACAATAACAGCAAATCATAGAAATTTATTCATGTTAAACAGCGGTATCAGTTACAGGACCATCCAAATACAGTGTAACAATAACAGTAAATCATAGAGATTTATTCATGTTAAACAGCGGTATCAGTTACAGGACCATTCAAATACAGTGTAACAATAACAACAATTCATAGAGGTTTATTTATGTTAAATATATAATAACAAGAAGTAATTGGAAGTTACTTCTTTTGAAGCACATATCTCCACAACAGTGGTGTTACTTTCTTTAAAGCACATATCTCCACAACAGCCTACGAAGATTACTTGTTTCCGCAGTTACTATTTTACTTTTTTGTATCCTCTAAGACCCACCAAACGTAAGTTATAAACGCGTTTCCATGCCATAAACTAATTTATCACAAATTTTTTTTATAGTTTTTTAAATTTATTAACTGACAGTTTGTATTTATTATTAAATTTATAGATTAGTTCATGTTTACGGTCTTGCAAAACATCTGCGGCGTGGTTATCCACAGTGGACAAATTACAGATAACCCATAGTGTAGCTTTCACCAGGTAACCAACAACGTTCTGTTCCATTTTCAAAATCGTTATATCTTGATACTCCCAAAAAGTCCCGTACTTTTTTCGCTAACTATTTAATTAGATTTCTTTCTGTATTACCCAACTTATTTTTAACCCAACTTATTATACTTTACAGTCTCCTAACGCGTACATTCATCTCAACTACAACCTCAAACCTGACCTTCGAGAATTTTAATTTCTTCAGCTGCTTTACTTTTATATTCAACAAGCTTCATTAAACGTATTGTCTGTACAGTACACCGTAGTATCTGCTTGTTTTTTACGGTTCTTTTTGTTAGTCGCAATTAGCACCTTTAAATTCCTGAAAACTTATTTCTTTCAAGACAACAACTGTTTTACATCGTAAAATACACAGTTCCAGGACCATGAAGTCTACTTTTGGAAACACGTTCTTCTGTAATAACGTAAAAAAAAAACAAAATTCTGATTATAATATTAATTATTGTTTCAACATTTAAATTTAGTTCTAAACGAAAAAGCCTGAACTGTTCGTAAATTACGCATAATTTTGATAGAAACAGTTTTACCATAATTTGAGTTGCCTACGTGTACATTCTCAAACGGACCGATATCAGACGAGTGGCTAGCGGGCAAGAGTATCGATTTACCAGTCTACGTTCGCGTCCCGTTACTGCAGATAGAATTAAGAAAAGAACGCTCGGTCCTTTCAGTCGTGGGTGTGTTATAAGGGTAAAGGTCAAGCAAAAGTATCTCGAACGTTTATGGAAAGAGCTGTTCATTGGTTATCTTCCTTATACTTTATTATTTCAAAATTGAGACGGGTAGTGAAGTACAGATAATTTTTGGATAGCTTAGTGCGAATATTCAAAAATAAATATTTATTATACATGTTATGTTAATTTAATAACTTGTGCAGCCCAGACTAGTGTGTATAATTTCTATACCCCAAAAGAGCGAATTGAACGTATCTATAAATATTATATTTTACTGCTACAGTTTGATACTTTTGTATATTTTCGGCAGTTGTGTTGGCGTCTTATTTAAATAGTTACAATAAATAGCAAGAGTAATTATTGTTATAATTTGATATCATACGTTCACTAATTACCGTTTGTTAGTTTGTGCTCATGTCACTGTTTTATAAAATGATAATATATGGTTGTGACTTAAAACTATCATACTTATGTATTACCTGTGTGCATCATGCTCATAGTCACAGTTTTTATATTATAAATTATTATTATATATATATTTAGCTCCCCCTACTGTGTTCACCCTGAATTACACGTACATATCATCCGATCACGAACAAATACGGTGCCAGGCTGAAGGTGTATTTCCACAACCTCACTTAAACTTGTACGAGGAAAAGAGTCCCTCGTCGTCTCGTCTGTTGACGTCTAGTTTGAATCACAATAAGAATCAGGACAGAACAGGTGCCTACAGCGTAGAGATTTTAAAGGATCTGACAACGGAAGATTTGAAGGGAGATGAACCGAAGATTTTTAAGTGTCTACTAAGCATACCAGAAACGGAATATAAAGCAGAGAAATCTCTAGTTTACTACCCAGGTGAGTAACGTAATAAAAATTTTACTTTAAAAACTCGTTGAAATATTTAAATAGGGATGAAAAAGAACACGTTGGAGAACAGAGTGAGGTGAGTTGAAAACTAGTAAAGTTAATAACTTTTATTGACGATTATTTGACACGAATAATACAAAACGTGAATAAAGTGGTATTCAGGGTTAAAACAGTTCATAGTTTTTAGTTATTCGTAATTAATATTACAGTAACTCCTCGTGATGTAAATGACAATCCACAAAAGTATTTTCTACAACCGTTGATGCTTGGTTTCTCTCTTTTCATTGTCTTTGATACCAACTTTTTTAACGTTTTTCTGAATTGATAGTACTTGATAAAATATTATCTCTGATTCTTATCCGTTTCTATACCATGAATATATCGTACATGTATAATGTCGATTTATTTGTTTTGAAATTTACAATTTTCTCATTTGTATAGTAATGCCTAAGAGACGAAGTGTTAAGAATTACATTTTATTCATATATATTGTTATTATGTGTATTTATTGTGTAAAAGGATTTATCGTGCTCAGATTTAGCTTTGCTCAGTCGTGATTATATGTTCTGAATCTCATTTTGTACCGCAGATGCATTTATCTTGTATATTGTAAAATATTATTATTATTATTAATTAACAAAATTAATACTTATTAATTTCCTAACCCCAATCAGTGTGTAACTGGTGTACCCTTTCATTCGAAGCTTTTTCATCTTATTAAACATGCTAAACTAAATAAATAATCAGAATGTCATAATAACAAAATTTCTATTTGATAATTTAGCAATTATATTAAATCAAAGATTTTGGTCACTTATAAAAATCAATGGGTTAAAAATCAGTATTAAGGGTCCAGACATCGCCAAATGATTAGGTCGCTCGACTTGTAACCCGAGGGTCGCGGTTTCAAATCTCAATCACACCAAATGGGTTAGCCCTTTCAACTGTGGGGGCGTTATCATGTGACACTTAATTTCGCTATCCTTTGATAAAGAGTTGCGGTGGGTAGTGATAAATAGATGCCTTTCCTCTAGTCTAACACTGCTAAAGTAACGATGGTTAGCGTAGATGACCATCGTGCAGTTTTGCGCGAAATTTGATACAAATAAGCAATACGTCTTATATTAAATTGAAAAATTACACACTTTATTATTATTATAAGAAAAGAAGATGATACATAAGAACTTATGTTACTCTTGGTGATAAAATACTGTTAATCGTTTTATTTTGCTTTAAATTAGTGAATTAATGCCAAAGTCAACAAGTAATTTTTTGGCTATAATATTCTTAGAAATATATCAATTCGAAAGTAAGTTAAAGCTTTTATAATCTTGTATATAAATGAAACTTATGAAAAACAAATACCAATAATACTTCGATGCAGCGTTGAGAAGAATTCTTTGAAACTACAATATCATATTTTTTTCTGTTTTAATATTTTTGTTTACAAATTGTACCTACATGAAACTTGTATTGTTTATACGTAAAGTTACCTTTTTAAAATGTTTTCTCTACTAATTATTTTTAATTTAAATAATACTGTTGAGGAGTACCAAATACACATCTTATATTTTTAAACCCGCTTTACTGAGTTAAAAGTAGGTTTTACTATTCGAGACAATAGTTCTTTCTAAGATCATTTATTGAGACCTTTATAATTGGAGTTGCCATACACGAATTTTGTTTATAGTTTTTTTTCTTGGAATTATACACAAAGGGCTGTGTGTGCTCTATACACCACGGATTTCAAAATTTAGTAGTGTGAGTCCACAGACATTTCGCTGTACCACTGGTGTGTGGGGGGGAGGGGCTTGTTAGTAGTTAAACCTAGTATAGGACGGCTTCGACCACTTTTATTGTTAGCTTCTTACTAGATAGATCATAACACCGAATTAGTTTAGATGAAAGAAAATAAAAAAACAATATTACATATGAGTTTTAAACTTTATATATATATATGCTAATATATAACATTGGCTTTAAGTAATTTAATAACTAAATGGAAGTGTAAACTATAAAAAAACCTTTGGGTGTAAATTCTATACAATCTTCTTATAAAGTATATATACTAAGCTTTATTTTGGGGGTTATGATACTCACATCTTTCGTTACTTATCACTGTTACGCCTACCACGAGTATTGAGCCACGGTTTTAAAGGGTGTAAATTCTTAGACCTTATCACGACCCACTGGAGAGACCTTTGTGGAAAGTTTATTTATTTATTTTCACAAAAAACATTTTTGCGTGTTTATATATTAATTTATCATTAAATTGTTTGCTGTAAAACAATAATAGATTTATCATGCCTATATTTTAAGGTTTTCATAGGTTTTCTTAAAATAAGCTAAAACATGTATTAACTAAGTAACATAATTTACAGTGAGAATCAAAACTTACTACAAAATGACATAAGAAACAAAGTTATCATTAGATGTTCAATGTATTCCTAACTCTCTTTTGTTTTAATACAACAGTTTAAACTTTAAATTGTTTGTAGATGAGTAAGTCTACGGATTTACAATGCTGAACTCAGAGGTTTGATTCCCCTTTGTAGACACAGCAGATCGCCTGACATGGCTTTGTTAAAAGAAAACACACTTTGAGACAATTCCTCAAGGTTCAAACTAAAACAACAAACTTAGCTAGGTGGTAGCAAAGCATATATTTTTTTAACTTTTACAATAAAAATACAGCTTTAATGAATATTTTGACGGAGTGCGTTTAGCCAATTTTACTGAATTTTAGAGAACGTTAACTGTTTCCAAAAGCCTAATAATACTTCAGGTTCTGTGTATTGCCTAAAGTTAGTTCAAGCTACAAAGTTTAACAATTTTGTGGAAAGGGTTGTACGAATATCTTTATGCCCTCCACTGCTGTTTCGTACGTTTTCACAGAAACAAATAAAAATTAAATCGTTTGTGTTGCGTTATCGTGAAATGTTCAAGTGATAAAGAAGTATTTATTGTTCGTATTATCAAGCGAAATCTTCAGTCGTCTCGCCCTTTATGGGTTTAATATAACTACGTTAAGCTCAGGTTAAAATAGTGAACACCATACAAAAAAAGGAAGTTTGTTTATATATCTAATCGACAACTGATGTTTATATATGAGACGTATATTTCACGTTAAAATCTACTTTAACTAAAAATCAAAAGTAGTAACTTACTGAAAATGTATTTTATCCAGTTGTAAAATCTAGAGTAGCTCTCATTTCTGCTGTAAATTAATTACCGTGTATTTTTCGTATTTATAATTTTTTCTTTCTTAAATAATATCAGCATATTTATTGAGAGTGAACAACCCAGATTCATTTGTGTGAAACATCTAAGTTAACAAAACAAAATGCTCAGTAATCTAAATAAATGCAGCTATAATTACACCAACAATCAGACGTAGTAATAAATACAGTATTAATTATATAATCACACCGACAGTCAGACGTAGAAACAACTGCAGTAATAATTATATAATCACACCAACAATCAGACGTAGAAACAAATGCAGTAATAGTTATGTAATATCAACCACAGTCAGACGTCGTCAGCATGCATTATATAAGCGTCTTGTGAATACAATAGACTTATTTCCGATGCTTTGCTTTCTTTTTAATCGAAGAACAATAACCAGGTGAAACAAAACATTATAAACCATAATGTAATAAATATCAGAATGAAAGATTTATGCATTGAATTCCACGCATGTTAAAGAAAAGAAATAAACTGAACTAAGTTATAATTTATTTCGTACCGCTAAAATTGCCAGTTTTCTTATGAAACAACATTTGGATAATTAATTTTCTACTGATCTATCATCACCATTAGTATATTTTTCTTGTGTTATAACTTTCTGTAATCATATCACTAACTGTTTAATCTTATCTGTTTTTGTCCTGGTTGTTCTCCCTTTTGTCAGTAGTTTTCAATTACAGACCGCTACACCCGAACTTTAAAATATTCAATTAGCAATTTAACTTACATTTCACCAAAGCTATAATTTAGATTGAAAATATCAAGAACTTATTTTAGTGCTAAGATACTTATAAAAGATGTAGTCTGTGAATATTTGAATAACTTGTATACGAGTGTATAAGTCTGTTTATTTATAACTGTATATTATGTGTCCTGCACTTCTGTTTATGGTACATCATAAACAGAAATTTTATGTAAAAGTATTCTGCACAACTCGTATATTTAACAGTATAACATTACTTTTAGAACTAAACATGTAAATTATTCATAACATAAATACATCTGAAGAAAGCGAATTGCTTATATTTATGAAATGTCTGGTAAAGAGGGATTAAAATAGAACTAAATTATTCATAACTTGAGTTATCTCATAACATTTCAGAAATATGTTGTTGAGGTTTTTTATTTCAAGAATAAATTTCCTCCTCACTTAATATTGAGAAAGATAAATTTTGGTTCTTGTTTTGCTCACGGAACAAATAAATGGTTCTTATAATAAATAATTCCTTCTTTTTTGTTAACTTTTAAGGATTATAAGTTATTACATATGAATAATTACGAACGTTACTTAGAGATAATATTAATATAATAGGGCAAAGTGCACCCCTGTGGTTAACGTATCAGCCTATGATCTGTTGTTTCCTGGACCTGTTGCTAAAAAACAACAGCATTTTCTGCACTTTGAGATAATGAGTACATAAAGAGTAACCGCCAGCTTCTACTATCCGATTAGCGTAAACCATGAGTAGCAGCGCTGACTTGTTGCTTTCTTTCTAAATTAGGGCTCGGCATGGCCAGGTGGCTAGGACCTTCCACTCGTAATCTGAGGTTGCGAGTTCGAATCCTCGTCGCACCAAACATCCTCACTCGTTCAGCTGAGAGGGCGTTTTAATTTTACGGTCAGTCCTACAATTCGTTGGTAAAAGAGTTGGCGATGACTAACTACCTTCCCTCTTGTCTTACACTGCTTAATTAGAGACGGCTACCGCAAATAGCCCTCGTGTAGCTTTGCGCGAAATTCAAGAAACCAAAACAGTTCAAGCTACTCTGCAGGATGTTGTTGTTGTTTTGAATAAAGCACAAAGCTACACAATGGGCTATCGAAACCCGGATTTTAGCGTGTAAGTCCGCAGACATACCGCTGAGCCACTGGGGGGCTACTCTGCAGGAATAAAGTGTGCTTATACTGTTAATTACATTCATTTAATTAACCAGATGTCTTTTCTAGAAGATGTTCCCTTTCTTCAAGGGTACATTTCAGTTATACTTTTAACCTCCCTCTAACCAACTTTCGTATAGATAATGTCAATTACAGTCACAAATACTAAGTTTCCGAGTATGTATTTCAGTAGTTAAAATGTGTTTTTTTATAGCACAGCAACATCTTCTGTATCCACCGAAGGGAATTAAACCCCTAATTTTAGCTCTGTAAGTCGAAAGGTTTACCGCTGTACCAGTGTGGAACAGTAGTGGTATGTCCTTAACTTTGTCATTTACGTGTATTGCTATTCATTGATTCATGTTATTCCTGTTATACTATGTGGAACAAATGAGGCTGCTTGTAGCTATTTTTTTAAACTAAGGTTGTTAATTCGATATATATATATATACAGAGAGAAAAGAGATGGAAAAAAGAAAATTTAGCTCGAGAAACCTAAAAGATATACATGTGTTAAGTTTCTGTATTTACAATAATTATATATTTTTCAATAACCAGATCTGTAATTAAGTAATAGGATTTCCAAAGAAACCTAGATATTCTATTTGTATAGCAAATTTGTACCTTTGTCTTCATGAGAATAAACGTCTTGAAACTACACAAATCCAGATATATTTACCTTAACTTATAGATATATAGATTTAGGTGAGTTAATTAATATAATCCTGAAATAAATATTGTTATTAACATTATTTATCCAGAATAATTAGAAATTGAAAATACTTTTGTGTCTGATACAGAAGCACATTATTTAGGTTTAAAAATTAAAATAGCTGAAAAGGATATCATTGTAAACATTTTTGATAAAAGAAAATATTTTGCCTTTCCAGTTTATGGTTTGCCCTATTTTAATAATAATGTACCATACCTTTCTGCTATTAGCTTTATAACTTTTCAGCTATTCAAATATTGTGACATTTGTAATAAATTATAATATTTTAACAGTGGTTTTTAAATACTGTTACAAACATTAAGAAAATTTAAATAAAATTATTAAACTATTCTGTAACAGTTATAATAATGTACTGAATAAATCTAAAGAAATTTTACTAAAATTTCTTATAATTATTTTTAGTTATGAATGAGGTCATTTAACAACTTGGCAATATTTTATGTAGATGTACACCTTATGACACATAAAGGCTTCTTTAGAGTACGATAGTTACAGCAAACATAACGGGTGATGGTTGGGAGTTATGCTACTTAATTTAGGTAACTGGATGGGACCCTTGTTACGAGTATAATTCGTTTGCTGCGCTTTCAGTTAGTGTCTTTCTATCCTAATGGGGGCTGGAATGCTAATTTCAAGAAGAAAGCTGTTCAACTTACCTACCCCTAATGGTAGTACATTATTTTTGTTATTCTTATTCTTCAATTACTTTTTTCTATCTTAATTTGAAAAACGGTCACTTTCCCACAACTGTCTGCAGGCAGTGAATAGTGATATAGGTGGGGTATGTCGTGGGCTTGAGCACTCACATCTTGCTTTTATAATTTCTATTGCAATATATTTAATTTTAATTTCAATTGCTATTTCTTTACTTTATTTTATTTCTTTATGCGGGACTGGTAAATGTAGGTTAAGACTGATAGACGGTGTATCCCTACCGCAGTGTGAGTCTTACTTTCGCAGTCACCTCCAAAACCTAGAGTATATTTTATATCTCACATTATAGCTTATACCCTGAGACCCTTTCAATCAGTGCAACGATTTTATTTTTGTTTCGTTTTATTTATGTTTACAATCTAATATATATTTGTACGTTTTCTCATAGAAAAGCTAGTATGATTTGTTTCTATAGATGAAACATACTTTTTTACTCTTTGGTATTATTAAAATAACCAGTTATTTGTGATATATCTCCCTTTTCAGAATATTTACAACGCTATAAAAAACTTAGATATTGAAGTAACTCATCCTTGGTAATGTTTTTATGTATCAGTGTTGTAACTATTATATTTCAATATACAATAAAATCTGAATCCGAAAAACACAAGTTATACTTTATTTCACTTATTATGTTATGCAAAGAAAAGTTCCAACGAATATTGTCTTGTATTTCGTTCAGAGATTATACTGCCGCTGAATAAAAGTAAGATAAACAATTATTTTATAGAAGTTATTACAGACTTTCTGAAGATAAAAGTTTATGTATAAAATAATAGTTGTTGTCTAATATTCCAAGCGTCCACAGACGCGCAGGACGTTCCTGTGTACATGCATGTGACTGTTTTGACATCTTTACTGTTTCTTTACTTTCTGGCGTGAATGACAGAGGTAAGAGATTTTAATATACAAATATTTTTACACCAATTTTCTTAACTTTAACTCCAATGTTTTAAATTATAAAGAAATTTATTTACAAATATAACACAATTATAGTCTGTAACTACACGTATTTAATGCTTAGAAGCTTCATGTTTTTGTAAATTATACCGGTTTTGTAATTTCTATTTGTGTAATTTAATTTTTTAAGAAGGTATTTATGTTACAGGTTAATATAATGTGTATGTATCTTCCTAAACTTCACTCAAACTGTTAAGAAAATGATTTTTAAAGCATACCAAATCGAGTACCTTGTCTTCTTCCCTTTGTTATAATCAGGGCCGGCATGGCCGACACCCCGAACATGTTATGAAAATCAATACATTAAATGGTGAATATTGATAAAAACCAGCGTATTTTCCCTGAAACATTTCTGCATCCATTTGAAATTGTTAAATCACAAATATATTCTTATTCTTATGTGTGCCTTCTTTTACAGGCTGGACCCACCCTTCAAAAATTCCATATCCACCCCTGACTGTAATGAAAATTTGAAATTAAGCTATTGTCTTATGTAAATCTTATCTGGTTACTTGCCATTAATATTATTTCCATTTCCCGAAATGCCCGATAAACTATACCTATTTACAACGCTAAACTCAAGGGTTTGATTCTCGTCGATGGACTCAGCAGATAGCTCGATGTAGCTTTGCATTAAGAAACACACACACACACACACACACACACACACACACACACACACACACACACACACACACACACACACACATCCCGAAATACTATTACTTTGATGATAGCTGGGGAGATCTAAAGCGGTCCAGCATGGCCAGGGAGTTAAGGCGTTCGATTCGCAACCTAAAGGTCGTAGGCTCGAATGGCTGTCACACCAAACATGATGATACATGGGGGGTGTCGTAATATTTTCTTTTTTTTTTCTTGTCTTGCACTGCTAATCTAGGAATAGACAACGAAGAAAGCTCTTGTGTATCTTAGCGCGAAATTTTAAAACAAACAAACTATTGCTTATAGTTGAATAGTTGCTTTTATATCATGCCTCGGTTCTAAAGACAATAAAACTATGGAATAACTGTGAGCTCTACTTTGAAGAAAAAACATTACAAGGTGTAAACGCAAAGGACAGAAAATAAAATATTAAATAGTTCAGTTTGTCCATGAGCTGTCCACAATACAAAAATATTACAAATGCGCCTTTTAAAGGCGTTCTTAAATCCGTGTGAATTTCATTGTTAACTTTGGTGTGCAATGTATGTTTGCTAAGATTCTACACTTACCATCTGAAAAACTTATATTTTAAAAAAATACAGCCAAATCATTTGACAGGTGCAGCATTAGATATGTGCTAGACGTGAGTAAAAAAATCATTACATATACATAAATACATTTATTTCTCGGAAATGTGTAGAGGTAGCGAATGCTTAAATCGATCAATTTATCTATTATGTATTTATCTGTCTATACTTCATGACTCCGTAATTTATATCAGTAATCAGTCTGTGTAATATAGTGCGGACACAAGCTTCATATCTACATTCTCGTATATTTAATGACTCAAACTGATAAAATCTGTTTTAAGAAAACCAGTCTCCTCAATATCACCAAACTAAAACTCTAGGTTTTATTTGAATCATACTGTATTATAAAAATTTAGATCCTCTTATAATCAGTTTTTTTTGTAGCAACTTTTTACATATATCCAGAACATTACTTCAATTCTTCTTCTAAATTTTTACTCACTCGATATTTGACAAAACAATTCAAAAACCATTAATCGCTCAATAACTTTTGGTACTTTTTTATTTCGTATTTTGCATAGACACCAAAGGTTCACAGAAGGATCAATCTAAAATACATTATACCAGAAACAAAATCAATAATTGTTTTTATTTGATTGCACGAGTTACATAACATTGTACACCGTTGGGACAGCGGTAAGTCTTCGGATGTACAACCCTAAAATCAGGCGTTGGATTCCCCTCAGTGGACTCAGCAGATAGCCCACTGTGGTTTTGCTATAAGGAAAACATACACATATTAACATTAGAAAACGACCATGTCAATAGAAACGGGAAAATAACATGATTATAGTGACCGCTTGTTTGGTAACAAGCAAACCATTTAAATCAATAAATTAAGACGTTAGTTAAGCAATTATTTAAATAATGTTTACATTTTTTATTTTATCAGCAATTAACTACAACTTGTTGAATTACTTGACATTTGGATTTACAGCTAATATGAAAAGTAAATAAATTTCATGGAATGCTAAGCACCCTGAAGTATTTTTTAAAAACAAGAGCACGTGTGTACCTTGGCATTGTATTGTGTCTTAATCTAGCTAAGTGAATTATTATTTTTCTAATAAGAAAAACACTATATTTGCTATTGTTTTTTAATTCGAGTAGTTTTTGGAATTTTTAGTTCATATGAAGTAATAGTTGCATTGTGATAAAAAGATACATCAGCTAAATATATTAGTTCCACTTTATACAAAGGAGTTTTTACACCAACTTACTCAACAGATACAACAAAGGAGTTTTTACACCAACTTACTCAACAGATACACTAGTTCTGTGTAATTAATAACAACTGTGAAAAAAGGTTCCATTGTGAACCGTTGGGCTTGAGTAGAAAATGGTTCTCCAGTTAAGATCTACTGTTTTCGTGGTTTTTTTTCAAAGTAGTCTGTCATACTAGTATTTTGGCACCGAGATCAAGTCTTATTCGAATACAACCGTGGTAAGTGTCACACTACTGGGCCACTGGAACGTAGCCCCCGCTAGTACAGCAGTATGTCTTCGGATTTAAAACGCTAAAATCAGGGGTCCGATTCCCTTCGGTTGGTTCAGCAGATAGCCCTATGTGGTTTTGTAATGAGAAACACACACATACACATTGGAACATAGATAATGTGTGTATAGAATTTTCTCATGAAAGTATTCAAGGACAATATACACGTATGTGTTTTTAAATTTCCGACTGACAAACAAGAATCTCCCACATTATTACACGAGTTTCCGAAAACTGTCAAAGCGCACAAGTCCTTCGTAGCATAGCGGTATGTCTGCGGACTCACATTGCTAAAAAATGGGTTTCGAACAAACAAATAAACAAACCGCGCTACGTTGTACTCAGCAAACCATTCATTTCTCCTTCACTATGATGTGTAGCTTACAGACAGCTACTGACGACGCTGCAATTCTGAAAAAGAAAAACGAACTACGCGAGGAACTGCACGACTCGGTCACGATTTATTGATCTTAAGCTGACCTTATGAGGTCTGCGTTTTATTTGTAATAACAAAATAACGTGAACTTTGTTACAAAAATAGTGAAAACTATGGTATTAAAAATATATATTGTTTGTAATGAAACACAAACCTACACACTGGCTATCTGTGTTCTTCCTACCATGGGTATCGAAACCCAGCCTCTTGCACTATAAGTCCGCAGACATACCGCTGTGCCACTGGGATCAAGTAGAAGGGAAATAAGAATATAGCTTATCTTTTGCACCTTTAAAAATACTATATTAAGTATATAGTTGATTTACACTTATTAAATTACTTCTTATTCGGAATAAGGACGAATTATTTATTCACCTTTTTTAATGAACAATCTGTTACCATAACTTTTGAATTATGTACTGAACTGTAACGTAAGATTATTAAACAAAATATTTAGCACTTGAGTCCAAAACAAAAATATATATTATAATATTCCATTAAAGAACAATGGATGGTGTCATTGATATAGTTTGCTTGAATTTATCTATTTAATATTTTTGGTTAAACGAATCGATAGATTTTTATAAAAGAAAACATTTATGAAAAAAAATTGAAACCAGTAGTCAAAGTAATTAATTATTGATTTCAACTGCTGAACGAGAACGCAATGTACTACACTTAAATTATATAAAAAAAGAAATGTAATCTAAATTATTATTATTGTGCTTACAAATTATTTTTATATATACAGACAATACAGTAATTTGTGGTATTTTAAGTTTAGGAAATCTTTTGAAGAAGAAAACGTGAAAACTGCTGTAAAACTGTTAGAAATGGATTTGGAAGTACATCTAGACACAACGGTCAAGTGAATCTAAATGTATTTTTTTTGTGCTGAATTTTAAAATGTGTTTATATCCAATAGCAAAGGGTTTCCATCATTTGTTAACAATTACTAGCTTTGGCTTCTTCCCGTGTGTTCGTTACAAGTCACCGACGTTTCATTGTAGTGAATATATTATGATTGATAAAAATATCTTGTTGTATGGTTAACCTAAGTCTTCGAGTATTCACCGTTATTGAATATGTTTATTGCTTGTTATGAACTGTTCATACAACTCAATAAAAACAAAGAATATGTCATAGTTTTTGTTTTCATTCTTCTATACAAAAATATTATTCCATTATTTTGTATTTCTACAGAAATTGAATAAAGGATAATTCCGATTATAACTTAAATAAAAGAGTATAAAATGAGGCATCACGAATTTCGTAGTTAATTAAATGTGCCTCAATGTCAAGCTAAAATAAAAGAAGAAAACAGAAAAAGAGCTGAGATTTGAAATAAATCATTGTATTTGCGATGCAATATTTTGAAACCACTTTCTCATTACTACAAAGCTTTTTGTCTTCACAGACAGAAATTAAAACTGCTAGTTTTACTCCATATTTTTAAAAATGAACCTGTTGAACTTAATAAATCTCATGTTTTACTTATTTTGTCTATTTTACCTCTTATAGAGTAGGATAATAATTTATACCATAGTCCATTTCTAGGTCATTTCTTGGCTGTTTCGTTTATTGTGAAATGAATTGCTTAAATATTTTCCTCGGAATAAAAGATACATTATGATTTGATCAAGCTACTGAATGAAAAAATACACCACGGATGAGATACAAGGTAATGACATACATGCATATATAAGTAGAAACATTCCTATATTTGATATTTAGTTGTGCCATGGCTTGCTTCATCCTTTCAATGAAATTTTAACTAGTCGTTTTATACACTCAGATCAGACATTAGGATTTATATTCAAACATTATAAATGTTTTGAGAAAGTCAGCTACTAAATGTTAAAAGAACGTTAACTTCAAGACCAGAGAAGTTTCTACATTTACAAGACACTTTCATCAATATTCAGATCTGTTGTTCATGGTCCCGGTCCCGCAAAACATGCTCGCCCTTTCAGCCGTGGGGCGTTATAATGTGACGGTCAATCCCACTATTCGTTGGTAAAAGAGTAGCCCAAGAGTTGGCGGTGGGTGGTGATGACTAGCTGCCTTCTCTCTAGTCTTACACTGCTTAATTAGGGACGGCTGGCATTGATAGCCCTCGAGTAGTTTTGTGCGAAATTCCAAAACAAACAAACAAACTGTTGTTCATGAAAGTTGTTCGTATAAAAATAACGTGAATATAGGGATTACACGTATATTCATAAATCATCCTGAAATGACGTTCATTATTCAAATGTAATGTTATATTATCAAATTTCATGAGAAAGACATGTTGTGACACAATATGGTTTTTTTATATGTAAGTCTGAGGCACTTAGTTATTCTACATCAACGTTTATTCTCACGTGACTATGATATTATAATTTAACCTACAGTTAGGAATATACAACTTCTAACTACAGTACGCAGCCAAGCATTCATTTTTACAGATAACATTAATTTTTAACATTTAATTCATGTATGGATGATCTACGTATAAGTGCAATATCCCCGCTTTCTTATATGCGTTATTTTTGGCACTCTTATCCTTACATCATTTTACATAAAGAAAAGGATTTTATAACTTGTTTTGTAACGATTTATCCCTTGGCTGAACGTTAGTGTATTTTATGAATGTGTGTAATAAAATTTAACATTATGTGTATTGATATATTTCACTTCATACACAATATAAGGCCTGGCTCCCTAAAGACACTGATCTATAGTGTTCAAAGCATTGAGCATTTTACATAACACAGTTGTATAATGTTCATTTATTATTGGCTAGTAATTTCTGTATTACTCTGCACGTCAAATTTTCATGAGCATCAAATTTGTGTAGAACAGCTAATATCATTTACACAATAATTATGATTTTCTGTTTAAAAAATTACTATAAGCTACTAAGTGATGACATCGTGCACTGCTTAGAAACATAAAGTGGGTTTAAGTTTAAAGAGATGTTAGTCTTAAAGTTGTAAAATGCCTCGACTGAAACAAGAAGGAAAAGGATGAACAATCTGGTAGTTTGGTTAATATCTGGTTTGGTATCTTAACAATGGTTTATTACCTTGTTTATGGAATTTTTTTTATTAAAGACACAGATGAAAGCGAATAAAACTATTTGTTATTGTTGATTTTTAAGGTGTATTTTTGTGTTATGTCTACTGAGTACTATGTTCATTCTTACATATACATTTACCAACTCTATGATAATAATCAGTTTCTCATTGCAGATGTGTTCTTAGAAAATATATTCAACTTGCACTGTATGAAAGCTTTCAGATTCCAGTAAATACTTACAAAATTAATTTAAACATCAAAGTTGTAGTTACCAACTCGCAACCCAGTTTATTTCTAACACTGAATCTATAGCTATTAGCGTACACATCCGAAACATTCTGTAACACTGAAGTTATAAGTATCAATTTACATCATTAAAATTGTCATGTACAAAAAACTTATGAATTTTTAATGTATGCAAATATAAATTATTTATAAGTTTTCTGCAATGTTGAACTTAATTGCCCAGCTGCCAAAGTGCACATTTGAAATAACATTTATCAAACTGAAACTCTGGCTATTATCGTTACTTTTAACTTATAACTTTTAACTTCTGGCTTATAATTTATCGGTTTATGTTTTATAAATATTTTTAGTGTAGAACTTGGAGCTCATAACCCCTACACTTTCGAATTATTTGAAACACCAAAGTTGTAGCTGCCAGTTTATACCACTGAAAAGAGTTTCCGCAAATGAAATGTCAAGCAAACCAGTATTACTATATGAAAGCCGCTATAAACATCGAAGAGAGATTTTAAATGTAGAATGAGTGGAGTAACATGTTTGTATTTCATTTATTACAGTACATTAACACAGTTTTTATATGTCGTTTTAATAGTACTTTAGCATTCTTACACTCTCAACTTATGTCACTGTAGATAATCAAGGCACTTATAAAACCTGTGGTTTGTTGTATTGTGTTTTCTAAAATATATTTGTATTTTACCTCATTTTTACATAAGGTCTTTTTTATGTAAACATTGTGTTTATTTATATAGTCATCAGGGGTAGAGCGATATTTCTGCAAACGTACAACGCTAGAACCAGGATCACAGATATCACGTTGAGTATTTTCAAACAAACAAAATAATTATTTTTGAAGGAAATTATTCAGATAAATCTCGTATCTCATATAATATTTTTAAATAATATTATAAAAATTATGTTAAGAAAACAACCAATTAGTTTTTCTATTAAAATGTACATAAATTCGCTCTTTGCAAAAATTTTAATCCTAACGAATAAAGAGAATAATAAGAAAAATAAAACTTCAATAAAGTAAGCTTAATTCAAGCTGCTGTGTGTATTTACTTCAGTTAAAATACATTTCATAGAAGTTTTGTAGATGTCGCTGCCTAAACACAACAACCGCTTTATGCATTACTGAACGACTATTCACAGGTATACGAAAAAAAGTGGTCCAAGATCCCATCTTCAATATAAGGGATTGCAGTCCATTTCTCCCCTTTTTGTATTTCTGAACTTAAGTTAAAATACTCACTTACTATAAATAGATAAAGTTCCTAAAATAAATTTTGTATCTCAACGTAAAGGGTTTAACACGCAAAATAAATATGTTGAAGTAAAAAATAATAGGAAAAGTAAATTGGCTTTAATTTTTTTTATTTTGTACTTTAAATTTGCTTGTATGTTTTTTACTGATTTTCACTACATCGACGTAGATCCAACGTATAGATCTAATTGTTAACACTTTCCAAGGAAACATTTTTACAAACTTTCTAGCTTTGTCTATAAATACTTACTAATACATATTTATTTACAACAACTATAACATATATACATAAAAACTTGGCAGAATGTGTGAGGTGTCTTATTTAATTTGAAACTGTAATTTTGTGTACGATTTGCTCATTTTGATACGACATATTAATACACGTAACTATTTGTTTCTTAATAGTACAAAGTATCCCATTTGTGGTTATATTATAAAGTATAACTTTATCTTCTTTTAGTGGTAGTAAACATTATTCAAAATTAAGAATGTTCACTTTATCAAATACGATTATAACTAAATGACCATTCACTGAAAACGTAGTCAAAATATCGTTCTGACAAACATTCACATTAATAACTATGTTACAATGCTATATCAACAAAATCAATGCGAATAACTTCAAAGAGCGTGAAGTAGTTTGTTTTAAAAAAATAATCAGTAGTTTTTTGTACTTTAGTTGGCATTCAGCACAAGTTTTGGCCAACACATCTAAAACGTTTCGAAAGCCATTGCTTACTTTGTAATAACACATATACAAAAAGTTTGTTACATGTGATATTTTGAGCTTATTTGTCCCTTAAATGTTATTTTTTTGTGTTTTGAATGCGTGCAATATCCTTCCTTTGGTAATTACTGGTAAGTATGTTTGTAACTTGAACATTCATGTAATATTTCATGATTATGTCTTTTTTTATGGAAATTTCTATAGAACTTGAGATCTTTACCACCAGGAATGAACTTTTCTTCTCAAATAAGACCGTCATTTGTAAAAATGTTCAGTATCAATATAGAACTTTCAGTAAACGTGCAACAATTACATTCACATCAAAATACTTAACTCAATAACGTGTGTGTCCCCTACTTGTTGCAATAATGTCCGTTAGGCGGGGTGGCATACTCTTTCCTGATGTTAAGAGTTCTTGATTTGGAATTCTGTTCCTATCTTCAGTCATTGCTTAGCGTAACTGCTGTGGGATTGTAGGGGGATCGTTCCTATTCCTAACTCTATGGCCAAGTTCATCCCAGATATGCTCTATCTGGGCTTTCAGATGGTTGCTCAAGGAACAACACACCACATTGTTGAAAGAAATCTTGCACATTGCAAGCATTATAAACTGAATTGTCCTGGAAAATACCCTAAGCAAATGGCAGTAAGTGACGATCCAAGATATCATGATATACAGCACCAGTGACATTTTAATTCACAATGACCCAACTGGCTGACAACTGCAGAACAGAATGCACCACAGAAGTGCACTGAATCTTTACCTCCTGCGACGTTGGGTTGAACTTTTTCATCATTCAGCTGTTTTCCAGGAAGCCTGAGCACTCCTATCCGCTCATCAGTGGGGTAGAGCAGAAATCTGGATTCTTCAGCAAAAACTACATGATTACAGTGTGCGATCGTCAGATTACGGTATCGCTGAGCCTACGGCAGCCTGTTGTTGCGATGTCTAGCTGTCAGTTTAGGCCCGTAGGTGTACTAGGACTCACACTTCGGTTGCAGATCTTCTTCTGAGAACTCTGTTGACGGTCTGCCTGGATACACCAAGTCGTCTTGCAATATCGCCTTGTTTCAACCCAGCGTTGTCGTAAGTAACCATCTGATTTCTCAAACCTACGCTAGTAGCACCTGACATAATGTCTAAAATATGTATAGAGTTGAAAACGCGTCGTCAACAGGTAGGGTAAAAAAGTAACACCAAAATCCCTGGCTTTTATACCTCACCCCAGACACTGCGTTTGGAACAAGTCTCAGAACACTCCCATGTTCAAAGGATTAAACCGACTCAAAATAAACTCAGGTGATGCAGAGTAGTAGAGAAATAAAACTTGAAAGTTTAAGGGCAACACACAAAGTGAATTTAGTTTTAAAATTATATAAGTGGCTAGAAATCACATTTTTCGAACATGTAACAACCTTTTGAAACAAGAGTGTATACCAAAATAATGGTTAAACATATAAGTAAAATATTTGCTATTATGCTTTCTAGAGGAAACTTGTACAATTCTCAGAACAGCTGGCTTTACACGGCACAGCGGCTGTGATTTCCTAGAAAACTGTTTACTTCTTCAGTTATTTGTACGTAAAAAGTGACTTACAGCCTGACAGAATTTTGCGATAATGTTTAATTACTGGTTATACTGAAGGTCAACACGTACAGGACTGTTTAGGGGACACCGGGGCAAGTTGGAAAACGACAAATTTGAGACATTCATCAAAAACATCGTAAAAAGAACTTTGTCAAATTTATTGGACTATGAATTGTTTCTGGACTTCTCCATTCAAACTTCGGAATTTCTTCGTGGAACCAAATTCACACCCTAGACTGGAATTTTGGATTTCTGATCTAGACTTTTGGACTTTCATTCTGGATCATTCTATTCGACATAGGCATAGCGGCTGTGATTTCCTAGAAAACTGTTTACTTCTTTAGTTATTAGTACGTAAAAAGTGACTTACAAACGTGTTATTTGCTTTCCAGAAGCCTGACAGAATTTTGCGATAATGTTTAGTGTTGATTGGCTGTTCTCCGCTCAATCAGTAGAACAATATAAGGGACCGCTCCGGAATCATATTTTGTCATAAAATGTCAATTAGACTAAACACCATAACGATATAATAACAAATAAATATTATATTTTGTTGAATGTCTAATTAGAATAGTTACTTTAATATATAAACAATGAAACAGATAAAACAAATAAGTAACATTTGTTTAAGTAAACGGAAATAAAAATAGGAAAATAAGAGCACTGCAGATAGTAAATTACTTCTATATTATAAATTAACTAATGAAACCAAAAGAAATAAACAGTGCTTCCTGATTTAGGGTGTGGAGATAACTGTTAGTTAATTTAGAATTGTGAGGTTCAACCTTGGATAATAAGTCTTTTGTTTAAAAAATGAGTATAAATCATTTGTTTAAACTTTTAAAGTTTTACAAAAAAATGGCTAATTGTCAATTTCTTTTTCAATATACAATTCGTTGGTAACTAATTACTTCAAGCAAGTTATATTCTTACATGAAAGTTTTCTTTATTTGTAACCTACGTAAAAGGAAATAAATAAAGAATACGATTTATATACCTTTTAAGTGTTCCTTTGTGATGTTCATTGAAAGACCTGGCGTGGCCAGGTGGATTAAAGCGTTCGACTCGTAATCTGAGGGTCGTGGGTTCGAATCCCCGTCGCACTAAACATGCTCACCTTTCAGCAGTAAAAGCGTTATAATATGACGGTCAATCCTACTATTTACTGGTAAAAGAGTAGCCCAAGAGTGGGTGGTGATGAGTAGCTGTCTTCCCTCAAGTGAGTCTAGTCTTACACTACTAAATTAGGGAATGCTAGCGCAGATAGCTTTGGAGTAGCTTTGCGCGAAGCTCAACATAAAAACAAATATTCATTAAAACATATATGGTCGGAAACATTGTTAATATCGAGAGTGATTAGTTGTCAATCACTTCTATAATTCGGAAATTCATTTCAGAAACTTCATTATAAAAGTCCCTCGGCAGGTTGGCGGTAAGTTTACAGACTTGACATTGCTAAAATCTGGAGTTCGATTGTTATGTATAAAGCGCTTGAAATGCCATGTCGTGTTTTGGTTGGATTTCCATATCTATCGGTCGAAATATTTTGCTGTTGTTGTTTATATTACTGTTTCAAAGTTCAAATCAATAAAATATGTTGTTATTCATGTAGAAATTTCTAGAATTAGGTAAATCGATCATTTGTCTATAAATAGAAAGTATTTTGGCCTGGTGTCTGTACGAGACGAATCCAGATTACTCTGGAATTCTGTGGAAGTAACGCGATTGTTCGAGAATACAGTAGACCTACTAGTATATAAACAGACGGCGATGCGAGGAGAGTCAGTCAGTCATTCGTTTTCATTCGATTCAAGAGATGTTGTCGTCGTATGAGAATTTTTCAACGTTTGCTGTGTGTTTATTCAACTTAAATTTGTGACTGGAGCTAGATCTACAAAAGCTGTGATTTTATTTCGTCAATATTTACGATTCATTCGAATTACTGGTTGTACTGAAGGTCAACACGTACAGGACTGTTTAGGGGAGGCCGAGGCAAGTTGGAAAACGACAAATTTGAAATATTTATCAAAAACATCGTAAAAAGAACTTCGTCAAATTTATTGGACTGTGAATTGTTTCTGGACTTCTCCATTCAAACTTCGGAATTTCTTCGTACTATTTTGTATTGTAATTAATTTTGAAGGTTGAAACTGAACATCTGTCATTGTTATTATAGAATTTATTTTATATCTGTCACATATATAATAGTTTATTGTAATAAATTATACAAGCTGTTATCTGTGTCTTACTGTTGCGTTTAGTCCACATAAAAAACGTAACAGAAAATTGGGGGCCCGTCCGGGATAGATCAAACAATTTAATTCTATTCCTAAATTAGATTTATATTCTATATAGATCGACAGCTTGTATATTCAAAATGGCATTCCAACTCGAAGATTTTATAGACAAATTTAATCAGAATCCCTCTTTCGAATTGATCAATGAATTGAAAAAATCTGAATTGCTTGATGTTGGAAAACATTTCAATTTCGAAGTGAAACAAGCAATGAAGAAAGCAGATATCAAACGAATTGTTGTTGAACATTTGGTCAGCCAAAACGTTTTGCATCAAAAAGTTATACAACATTTGCCTGCCGCTCATTTTGAATTAAAAAGAATGGAAATGGAAATGAAATTTCGTTTAGAAATTGAAAGCAAACGTATTGAGGCAGAACAGGAAAACAAACGCCTTGATGCCGAAATACAAAAAGAACGCATTAAAGCTGATAAGGAAATCAGTATGAGAAAGGCACAGACAGAAGAAAAGGTTGTCCAAATGCGGTTGGATAATTTTGATGCTTCCAAACAAATTCGTTTAGTGCCTCCATTCAATGAGAAGGCTGTAGATAAATATTTTCAGCAATTTGAAAAAATTCGCTCTTAGGCTAAAATGGCCTACCGAATATTGGACAATATTACTTCAGAGTGTTCTCAAAGGTAAAGCTAAGGAAGTATTTTCCAAACTCACGGCCGAGCAAAGTTATGATTACGAGCACGTCAAAAAATGCATTTTGAATGCTTATGAATTGGTGCCAGAGGCATATAGACAAAAATTTCGTGGTTACAAAAAGTTTGACGGCCAAACCTATGTCGAATTTGCTCGTGAAAAAGAAACTCTGTTCGACAGGTGGTGTGATTCCAAAGAAATCAAAGATGATTACACAAAACTCAGAGAACTCATGTTAGTTGAAGAGTTTAAAAGATGTATTCCCGTAGAGCTAAAAACTTACATTGATGAACAAAAAGCTTCCAAAATTCATGATGCTGCTGTCTTGGCAGACGAGTATGCTTTGACTCACAAAGATTTGTCATACAAAAGCAAAACAAATCATACAGCAAAGAAATCCAATGACTCATTCAAACATTATGCAAATGTCGACAAAGACAAAAAAGAGCAAACTTCTGATTCTCAAACAAAGACTTCATCTCATTCTCAAAGCTCATCATCTACCAAAAACTTGTCATTCTCATCCAAAACATGTGCTTATTGTAAGAAAGCTGGCCATCTGATTTCTGAGCTATAAGCTCAAAAACAAGCCATCACCCCATAGTTTCATTTCGCCCTCGTTGGATACAATATTGGTTCCCAATGATTTTGACCCTGTCCAGTCCACTGTGGATTCCAAGTCCAAAATTCTTGATGTACCTGAAGATCTTGTTGAGGACAAATTTAAGCCTTTCATCACTGAAGGTTTTGTTTCTTTTGTTGGCGATTCACATATACAACCAATTAAAATCCTGCGGGATACTGGAGCTTTTCAGAGTTTGATTTTGGAAAGTGTACTTCCGTTTTCTGAAAAGTCATCCGTTGGGGCCAATGTGCTCATTTCTGGTGTAAAAGTTGGCGTCGTTTCTGTCCCTCTTCATAGATTGGATTTGCATTCGGACTTAGTTTCCGGCCTATTGACTGTGGGTATTAAATCTTCATTGCCTTGTGAGGGTGTGTTTATGCTTTTGGGGAATGATTTGGCTGGTAGTAAGGTGGTACCAGAGGTTCGTGTTGTTGAAGCACCTGTTGTTAGTCCCAGTACAGAGCAACTCGTTGAAGAGTTTCCTAATTTTTCCTCCGCCTGTGCTGTTACTTGTTCTCAAACACGTTCTCAGGAGTCCAAAGAGGATTTCCCTTTATCTGATACGTTCATGTCTCACATCGATGAGATTTCTGACTCAACTTTGAGTTCTACTGATGACCCCAAGTCATTTTTCAACTCTTTTCATCGAAACAGACTTTTTGAAAAACAGGACAATGATCCTGAAACACTTTCTCTTCTACAACTAGCCGTTGATGAAAATGAAATCGGAACTGTCCCTGTTTGTTACTACCAAATGTCAGGTGTGTTAATGAGAAAATACAGACCTCCTGACGTTGCTGCTGATGAAGAGTGGAATGTTATTCACCAAATCGTCATTCCAAAATGCTATCGGAATAATATTCTTAGTCTTGCTCATTATCATGTGTTGTTAGGACACTTAGGTGTAAGAAAGACCCTAGATCGTATCCGACAACATTTCTGTTGGCCAAAGATGCGCCAAGATGTTGTTGACTTTTGTAAGACATGCCATTCTTGCCAAATGACTGGAAAACCAAACCAAGGGATTCCCAAAGCACCACTGCAGCCTATTCCTGCCTTTGAAGAACCGTTCTCATGGTTCATTATCGACTGTGTTGGCCCAATGCCAAAGAGCAAAGCAGGAAATGAATACCTCTTGACAATCATGTGTGCTTTTACACGTTTCCTTGAGGATATCCCTTTGAGAAAAATTACTCCTTCCAACATTGTCAAGGCTCTTTTCAAATTCTTGACCATGTTCGGGATTCCAAAAGTTGTGCAATCAGATCAAGGCTCAAATTTTATGTCCAAGTTATTTCAACAAGCCATGCATGAACTAAACATTCATCAAGTTTCATCCAGTTCATACCATCCTGAGTCACAAGGTGTTCTTCAACATTTCCACCAAACCCTGAAAGCTATGCTTAGAAATTACTGCCACGAGCACTCAAAGGATTGGGATGAGGGTGTTCCCTTGTTGTTGTTTGCAGTTCGTGAGGTTGTTCAAGAGTCTACTGGATTTAGCCCTTTTGAGTTGGTTTATGGTCACTCAGTTCGCGGCCCATTGAAGTTGGTTAAGGAGAAATGGTTGGAGGATAATAACTCACAAATTAGCTTGTTAAATTATGTCTCTGATTTCAAAACCAGATTGCACAATGCTTTTAATGTTGCCAGGGAAAACCTGAAGTCTTCTCAGGAACAGATGAAAACCTGGTATGACAAAAGGGCCAGGAAGCGATCTTTTAATGTTGGTGACCAAGTACTAGTCTTGTTGTCCACATCCGGCTCTTCACTTCAAGCTAAGTATTTTGGACCTTATTCAGTTGAAAAGAAAATCAATGATCTAAACTATGTAATCACTACCCCTGATCGGAGGAAAAGCAAACAGCTTTGTCATATCAATATGTTAAAACCCTATCCTGTGAATGTGACAAGTGGTGTGAATGAAGATCATGATCCTCCTTCTTCTCCTCCTGAAATTATAGAAAATAGCATTCCAGACACTCACGTTAAACTCAAAAACTCACAAGTATCAGCAAACTTAGATGAGAAACTCAATCATTTAACCCAACAACAAAGTCAAGAGTTGAAAAGTTTTATTTTAGAGTTTGCTCATTTGTTCCCTGATGTGCCTGGTAGAACCAATGTCATAGAACATGATGTCATTAGTGAGAACACTTGACCAATAAAACAACATCCATATCGAGCCAATCCTGTAAAATTGTCACAAATCAGGTCAGAGGTACAATACATGCTTGAAAATGATTTCATTGAGTTGTGAAACAGTAATTGGAGTTCACCTTGTATCTTGGTACCAAAGCCTGATGGTTCAGTTAGGTTCTGTACAGATTTCAGAAAGGTTAATAATGTGACCAAGTCTGATTTATATCCTATTCCTAGGATGGATGATTGTATTGACCGTGAAGGTGACTTAAAGTACCTTACCAAATTTGACCTACTCAAAGGTTATTGGCAAGTATTTTTAACTTCTCAAGCAAGATAAATTTCAGCTTTTATAACACCCGATGGTTTGTACCAATACAAATTTATGCCATTTGGCATGAAAAACTCTGGTGCAGCATTTCAAAGGTTGATGAATCATGTCATTGCAGGGTTAGAAAATGTGTATGCTTACATTGATGATGTACTTGTAGTGAGCAGTGACTGGTCTGAGCATGTAAGTCACATTCGTGCATTCTTTGAGAGGTGTTCTGAGGCTCAGTTGACTATCAACCTGTTCAAAAGTGACTTCTGTAAAGCAACAATTGTGTACTTAGGCCATGAAATTGGTCAAGGTAAAGTAAAGCCTATCCAAGCTAATGTACAGGCAATAGCGGAGTATCCAGAGCCGACGAATAAAAGAGGTATTATGAGATTCTTGGGCATGGCAGGATATTACAGGAAAATTTTGTCCAAATTTTTCTGATGTGGCTGCACCTTTAACAGCCTTACTAAAAAAGGATGTAAAATTTTCCTGGAATCAAAATTGCCAGACTGCCTTTAAAAGGATCAAGGTCATGCTCATGAGTGCTCCAATCCTCAAAGCTCCCAATTTTGACAAACCATTTAAGCTTGATGTAGATGCGAGTGACATTGGTGTTGGTGCTGTGTTGTTGCAAGAGCAAAATGGTGTTGACTACCCTCTGTGTTACTTTTCAAGAAAACTTGTTAAGCACCAAAGAAACTATTCAACAATTGAGAAAGAAGCTCTTGCATTGTTGTTAGCTTTTTAACATTTTGGTGTTTATTTGTGTTCTTTACCATTGATGGTTAATGTTTACACCGACCACAATCCACCCGTGTTCATGAACAAAATGAAAACCAAAAATCAAAGGTTACTCAGGTGGAGTATTATTCTGCAGCAATACAATGTGTCCATTAATCATATCCGTGGTTCGGACAATGTCATCGCGGATGCGTTGTAACGGTAATTAAGTTGTTCAGTGTTATGTTATAATTATCGGTTGACTAAAATTTGTTTCTTAGTTTAATGTTATGTATAATAAGTTAAAAAAAGTTCTCACAAGTTCAAACTTTTTTTTTGCTTTTAAGGGGGAGAGTGTTGTGTTTCAAGCGCTTGAAATGCCATGTCGTGTTGTGGTTGGATTTCCATATCTATCGGTCGAAAAAAAATTTTGTTCTTTTTGTTTATATTATTGTTTCGAAGTTCAAATCAATAAAATATGTTGTTATTCATGTAGAAATTTCTAGAATTAGGTAGATCGATCATTTGTCTATAAATAGAAAGTATTTTGGCCTGGTGTCTATACGAGACGAATCCAGATTACTCTGGAATTCTTTGGAAGTAACGCGATTGTTCGAGAATACAGTAGACCTACTAGTATATAAACAGACGGCGATGCGAGGAGAGTCAGTCAGTCATTCGTTTTCATTCGATTCAAGAGATGTTGTCGTCGTTTGAGAATTTTTCAACGTTTGCTGTGTGTTTATTCAACTTGGATTTGTGACTGGAGCTAGATCTACAAGAGCTATGATTTTATTTCGTCAATATTTACGATTCATTCGAATTACTGGTTGTACTGAAGGTCAACACGTACAGGACTGTTTAGGGGAGACCGAGGCAAGTTGGAAAACGACAAATTTGAAACATTCATCAAAAACATCGTAAAAAGAACTTCGTCAAATTTATTGGACTGTGAATTGTTTCTGGACTTCTCCATTCAAACTTCGGAATTTCTTTGTGGGACCAAATTCACACCCTAGACTGGAATTTTGGATTTATGATCTGGACTTTTGGACTTTCATTCTGGATCATTCTATTGGACACAGGCCAGTACCATTTTGTATTGTAATTAAATTTGAAGGTTGAAACTGAACATCTGTCATTGTTATTATATAATTTTATATCTGTCACATATATATAATAGTTTTTTGTAATAAATTATATAAGCTGTTATCTGTGTCTTTCTGTTGCGTTTAGTCCACATAAAACACGTAACATCGATTAACAATGATGTACACAGCAGATATCCCATTATGGCTTTACTTGTTTGGTTTGTGAGTTCGCCCAATGCTACACAAAGGCTGTCTGCGCTGGCTGTCCCAAATTTAGCAGTGTAAGACTCGGGAATGCAGCTAGTCATCACCATCCACCGCCAACGTTTGGGCTACTCTTTTACCAATGAATAATGAAAATGACCGTCACATTATAACGCCCTCACGGCTGAAAGGGCGAGCGTGTTTGGTGTGATAGGAATTCGAACCCGCAACTCTCAGATTATGAGTCGAGTGGCTTAGACACGTGGCCATACCGGGCCAGAAACAAAGTAACTATGCAAACCTAAGTTACATTTACATGTATATATATCTATATATATTATCAAATGTAACCAATACATTGTTTACAGTGTTGTTATTTATTTATTTTATTTTAATTCTTTTATTTTAATTGTGTCTTCTATCTAACAGTGACTAAATCGTAACCTTGAAGATTTTTAACGCTAAATGTTTGGGGTTAGTTCTCTATTGTCAACATAACTCAAATAGCTTATTGTGCAGCTTTGAGTTTAAAAATCAAAAAAGTACTTTTAACTGTAATGTTTGGTTATTGTTTGTTCTCTTGTTAAAATTCGCTATTGTAAGACCCAGAGAATACGAAAAGACTTCACGACGGAAAAATACTTTCTAAAACGTACAGTTTGGAATACTGGATCCTTTATTCGTGCACAAATTTTATTTTGAAATTACTTTTAAAAGGCCTTTTAATACGTGAAAACATTTGAAGAATGATAGATATTATTCATTTGAACACACTCAAAATCTGATTTATTCAAAACTTCTTTATGATGTACATGTTGTTTCACACAATATCAAAAGCTTATTCACGATTTATGCTTACAGTTTGCATATCCAATTCACTTTGTCCTTTCTAATGCCTATAGCTAGTAATAATAGTGGTTTAAAAATTAAACAGTACTTTTATTGTAATTTACTTGCAGTGCGGTGACCTGCAAGTATAGATATACATGAAGTTTACCTTTCCGCAGAGATTACATAACAAAACCTTCCCATGCGATTTCAAAATGCACATACTGTTAGAAAATCAAAGTAAGGTATATTTGTAGCATTGACCTGTATCGATGTAGGTGTGACTCCAGCACGTACAAAAGTCAGGCTACTCTACAACTGGTTAACAGTCAAACACTGAAGGCAGTAAACACAGTTAAGCAGATTGTCGTAGAAAGAAACAAGATGACACAACTACTTTTTTTAGGTTAAGAAAACTCATTTGTAACAAACAATTCACAGACGCTCAAGCTTTTTCCCAAGTGTATAGCTGAACATAAGACCAAATGTTAAAAGTTTCACAAGAAGAAGCTAACTTGTGACAAATAGAAGTGTGTCTTCACTCTGAACGAAGTATATATATATATCTACTAAATGTTCTATGCAAAGGTCTTATCAATGTGCTATTATCCTACTGATGAAACAGAATTTCGAAAATGAAACAGATCATGACTTCAACAAATTTCCCAAGGGATTTATTGTGGTTGCAAATTGCAGCTATAATGTTGGATTATACATCCTAAAGTCAAGTAAAATCGCAGTAAGAACTCTTCATTCTATCAGACTAACGTTCTGCCATCAGGAAATTACTATCTTTTTTACGGTTTGAATACCAATAAGGTACGTTTTCCGCAATTCCAAGCATCCAGTCACACACCCAAATCAACAACCCATTTCTTTACGAGATTTGCGTAATAACTAGAATTCACGCAATTCTATTCGAATACATCGGTTCCGGCCCACCATTGGGTTGTCAAAACGGACCCTCCATGCACAGTTCAAAGACAAAACTGATTTCATCGTGGAGTGCAAAAGTGTTCTAGGGTAAAAATTGTGTCTCAAAGGAATGGTCCATAATCGGAATTACCATGTGGAATATAACAATGATAGTAAAAGAAGGGTTGAGTCTTTGCATTTATCCATGTATTGCTACCAGAAATAATTAACACACTTCAGTAGAAGAACTATTTGTTGGTTTGTTTTACGTATAGTTACACACTGGGTTATCTGTCTTCTGATCCACGCAGAGTTTTGAATCCATAATTTTGGCATTTTAAGCCTGTAAACTTATCACCTATTCACCGGGTGAGCATAAAAACTAAATCAATGGTTTGTCAGAGATATATATATAAATGAAATATATATATATATATGTATCGTTCTGAAATTACGCTAGTTCACACTACAGTTTAAACTAGTTTCACAGAAGGCAGCTACAAAATATATTTTAAATTCTGCAAAATAAATAATTTTTAGGAATTTTAAATTAATTTGGAAGATGAAAACAAACATTTTCTTTTGTTTCGTTTTCAGCAGGTTCTATGCGTATGTTCAATGCAGAGAAACATTTCAGATTTCTCCAATTTCTCGGTAATAACCCTTAAACCATGTCCTTTGTTCCTTGCTGAACAACATATTCGCTCTTTCAGCTGTGAGGCCTTATAATGTGACGGTCAATCCTTCTATTCGTTGGTAAAAAAGTAGCCTAAGAATTGGCGGTAGGTGGCAATGACTAGCTGCCTTCTATCTAATCTTACACTGCTAAATTACAGATGGCTAGCGCAGATAGCTCTCAAGTAGCTTTACGTGAAATTCAAAACAAGCACGTATATTTATTTTCATACTTTAATGCAGTTTGTATTAAACTTATAACTTAAATGTTTTCACAGAAAACCGATAAAATAAGCCTTCAAAAATACCAGGAAGCCATATATTCTCAGTTTATTTAGAACATAAACAACTTTAAACATAATTATTTTTAAAGATCAGACCAAAAATAATTTAAACGTATTTTACGTTATCCACAGTTTGCTTTGAATTTTGCGCAAAGCTACATGCGGGCTATCTGAGCTGCCCCCCAGTGGCTCAGCGGTATGTCTGGGAACTTACACGCTAAAATCCGGGTTTCGATACACGTGGTGGGCAGAGCACAGATAGCCCATTGTGTAGCTTTGTGCTTAATTCAAAACAACAAAACAACAGCTATCTGAGCTAGCCGTCTCTAATTTACCAGTGTTAGACTAGAGGGAAGACAGTTGGTCATCATCACCCAACGCCTGAGCTACTCTTCTACCAAAGAATAGTTAGACTGTTCTTCACATTATAACGCTCCCACAGCTGCAAGAGCGAAAATGTTTGGTGTGACGAGGATTCGAATTAATAACTCTCAGATTACACACCGAGCGCCCAACCACCTAGCCATGCCGGCCCGTTATCTATGGATGTTACAATACAAGTTTATAAGCTATGAATTGAGTATAACGCATTATAACATGAATAAATTCATAATATTATGAATTTCGCTTTCGCTTCTGCTGAACAGAAAATCGCGGCTTTAGGTGCGTTATGAATATAAGTTCTGCTAGAACGGGGGTATAAAATAACTTCAGTATTGCATAGTTATATGATTCTAGTAGTTGTGAACATATACTTGTTTAGTAGTGAAAACGTAATTCTTTGTAGTTTTTGATATAAATGAATTATTCAATGTAATCAACACACGTTAAAAGAAATATATGTTTTGGTGAAACTATGTGTAAATCGTTACCACAATAAAATGTAATATATCGTTAAAGGTCAACAAATGTGTGAGTGTAACATTAAGGATGTCGTTCCTTACGAGTTTCACTCCTTGCTATAGCTTTATACTGACGGTTCGCTGTTCATTATAAAATCAACATTTACACACAATGTTATGGCTTTTATAATATTTCACATAAAATATAAAACACTAAATGTGCGGAGTTTTCAATGTTGTTAAAGCTATTTATACATGTTAACGAAACATCATGAAAAACACTTTTACCCACAAACACATTGATCGTTCTCTAAAATGGTAAAAACCATTTTAACGTTTTATAAGTTTTTAAGAGTTTCGCAGCTAACTGTAAATTAATCGACTTCTCTAAACAAAATTACTCTTATTTTTTGTTACTTGTTTAACAATTAGTCCCTTGTCTCTTATTTTGATAATGCATATCAACAGATAATAACTAGTTTGAACATTCAGGTCCTCGAGTCATTCGACACCCACAACTAGTATAAAGTGGCGGAAAGGAGTAACATATAATTGAACTATATTTTGACATTATTTGGCGTATTTGAGTAATTAGCAGATTGATACGGACAATTGATAGCTTTTCAAAAGTGTATAAATAGCCCTTTACGATGAAAAATACTCATAATTTCGTATCGTAAAGATGTGTTTAGGCAGGATGTTTAGCAAACAAAGGAATATGGATGAATTTTGGGTACTAGGACCATTTATTCTAATAGATCAGCAACAAGTCGTATCTCAGTGCGGCGTCTTGTAATAGGTGAGACTCGAGATCTCATAAGTCAATGGCAAAACCACCTCAAGTACGCTAGGCGACTGTGCGCAACATAATCAATATGTTCTCCATTTGGGAACAAAAGCAACAATGATATTGTTTTACAACAATAAGACTTTCAATCTCTTGTTCACATGTAGCAAAACTCATGCACCTGGAGAATATACAGGTATTTATACTATTTACTACGAAAATATATCGATCAAGTTATGTATGGATTTCCGTACGACTGAACTGTTTAAAATAAATGCTAAGAAATCGTCTTCCACGTGCACCAGTTAGCTTATAGAAAGTCTGCAAGAAAGTATGTGTATTTGTAATTAAGCAGAAAGCTGAATAATAGGCTGTCTGTATTGTGCCATGAATATCTGAACCAGAATTTTAGCACTGTAAGCCTCCAGAACTACTGTAGACTTACCGAGGTCTGTAGAGAGAAGTTGCGTAGTTTCTGTGTGACGTTGTTCCAATGGAAACCACAATTCAGGGTTTATGTCAAGATGAATGCCTAACACGTACAGAACGAGCATACGCGGCAACATATATTGTAACAACTAAAATTTACATAAATTTTACACATATTTACATGATAAAACATACGGTTACGACAGCGTAAAACTCGTGATAATTTATAATATTTACCACATTTTACCCATGTGTTATAAATGTGAATAAACCACAGTATGGCACAGAGTGACCGTTCTGCCATCAATCCATAATGTAGCAACACTAACAAACGTCTCGTAATCCGAGGGTCGGGGATTCGGATCTCCGTCACACCGAACATGGTCGCCATTTCAACCCTGGAGGCGTTATATTATGTAACAGTCAATCCTACTATTCGTTAGTAAAAGAGTAGTCCAAGAATTGAGGGGTGTTGGTGCTGCCTTCCACTGTCTTACTCTGCAAAATTATGGCAGGCAAGTACAACCTAGTATAACCTTCATGTACGTTGGCGCGAAATTTAGAACAAGCCAATTCAAACTCAGTAAAAAACAGTTTGTTTAGTTTTTTTGGAATTTCACAGAAAGCTACTCCAGGGCTATCTGTGCTAGCCGTTCCTAATTTAGCAGTGTAAGACTAGAGTGAAGGCAGCTATTCATCACCACCCACCGCCAACTATTGGGCTACTCTTTTACCAACGAATAGTGGGATTGACGGTCACATTATACACCCCCACAGCTGGGAGGGCGAGCATATTTAGCGCGACGCGGGCGCGAACCCGCGACCCTCGGATTACGAGCTCACGCCTTAACGCGCTCGGCCATGCCAGGCCTCCAGTAAAAACAGACGTTGATATAACTTCCTGGAAATAATATTTCATTCATCAAATATTCTCTTACGGACTTACTAATGTGGAAAACATTGGAATAATATTTTAACGTACGCAAAGTGAAAAACCATTCAAACGTGATACCAAACATGCAAAACTAAATGGCACTTTTTATTTTTATTAATGTGCACATAATTTCAATGTCATCTAAATAGATCATACTTAAAAGTTAATAACTTTTTGTTTCTCATTAAAGCTCATATAGACATAAATTAGGATGAAAATAAAGTCTAATCATAAGATGTTTAAATACTACAAAACATGAAAACAGGGTAACGGTTTGTAAGCAAAAAGAAGCATGAAGGATATCTACAAAATTACAAGTAAAGTGTATGTTCACGTGTTTGATTGATGTATTGTTTTAAACCTTATATATTAACTAATAATTACACTAATTTACAGTAGCTTCTATAATTCAGATGGGTAAGGTTTATATTAATCACCTCTTTAATCTTTGTTCGTATTTCTTGAAATAGCCCAAAAAGATACTTCGTAATAAAGTGAATAATGTGGATGGTAAAAATATCTGAATTTCAAAAATTATCTTCATATACCGTGACAAATACATTATTACAATATATGGTTACGATACAAAAGAGTACATAATATACATAACAACCTGTTGTCCTTTGGAATACTCATTTTTGTCTCTGTGATTTTGCAATGAAACTATGAACTGACAGTGTTGTCTTTAGTACGTATATAATACTTCGAATTTTCGTGCGGGCTGGATTGAATTCAAGTTTCTTTAGAACATTTTCATTTGAGCATGTACCTAGTTTCACGAAAGCAATTTAATCTTCTTCGTAAGTTTTAAAAACATCTATATTAGTATAGACAATTAGTATATTTTTGTTAGGTTTTCGTGAAGATTTTAGTTTTATTATTACTCTATTTTTCCCACAAATATTAGCATTATTTTTAACTAATGAGATTATACTCAGAATTAATTTTTAGGTTAAAGAACATTACTACAGAATTTTTATCATACGTCTTATTTGATATTCAAGAGAAAATTAAAATTGTCAATTTAAAAACAGAAATGATGATCGTCAAAAAAAAGTTGAATAAAAATGCAGAGGTTATATTTTTAACCTTACAACTAGGGAATATAATAAATTAAACAAACTAGGCTAGAAATAGTGTCTACATTTTTTTTTTCTCAAGCTGCTAATTTTTTTTTGAATCTTATGAAATTGATAGGTATTGTAGACATGGAATCAAAATAGAGATTAGTAGCTTCATGTGTGGGGCTGATGATATAATCTCTGCACTTTGAGTCAACTTGTGTCTGTATTTTTTTCGTAACCCTTATTCCCATTTTTAAAATAATAATTTTTAACTATCTTCTTTCTTAAGATTTTCAGACAATTTATGGAGAATACATTTAAGCTACATGCGTGCATATGCATACAGTTTAATGTTACATGTTTTTCAACAGTTTAATGCTTGAATGGCCTTTTTTTCCCCACCCAACCGTCTTTTACAGAGCCAGGTGGTTGTATTTGAAGTTTTCTGTGAAAACGCCCTTAACATGCAAAGTACGAAAATCAGTAAAAGCAACTCACCAAAATAGTCGTATAAAACCATGTAAATACACAGTACAACAGTGAGCTCGAGAACCAATAACATGTGGCAAACTTGTGAAATGATGAATCCTAATGCGGCAATTTCCAATAAGTGTGCTATAAACTGCATAAGTTATTTTTTCAATTAAAGCACATTAGTAAAATGCTGGATTTTCTTCAGTGGCAGAAAGTAAAAGACCTGTAAAAATTCTTCAGGGCGAAAACACGAAGGTGGTTGAAGTAATTTTAAAATTGCATTATAACATACTCAATACTGCATGCTACTCAGTTGCATAGCTGTATGTCTGCGAACTTATAACATTAGAAACCGTATTTTGATGCTCATTGTAGGCAGAGCACAGACAGACCGTTGGGTAGCTTTTTGTTTAACTACAAAAAACAAGCAAACAGTGTTGTATTCCTTCAAGTTTCAGTAATATATTCGTCGCAGTTTTTTCTTCTGATCCTGCTTGTAAAATTATAACCAATAATAATAAGGTTTAAGACACTGTTATGAATATGTACGTTGTTTACTTTAATAAAACAATACATTTCGACCAAGTATAAAACAAAGCCTTGCCGACTAACATATTGGTGCTTAAACGGCTTTAAAGAGCTTATGTTGGTAACAATGAAGAAATTCGTATGCCGTAAAGAGTGGAAATCTTGACTTTCAAGGATCAATTTTAAAATACCTCTGCAACCTTTGTAAGAGTTTGTTTAGTAGCTGTGCAAAAACTTTTGCGTAGTATACCTATTTTTTTTCTCTGTAGGCTTCGGTGTTTGAAAGGTTACAAAGAGAAATTTAGCCATTGGCGTTAAAGAAAAAACTTAAAAAATCTCATTCTCTTTCAATAATCAGCATATAAGTAGCCGTATGACCTATGCAGAAGATTATTAGCAGGTTTGAATAAAATATTCATAGACATTTTCTTTCGTAGACTTGTTAAACAATAATAACTTGTTGTTGTTTTTGAATTAAGCACAAAGCTACAGAATGGGCTATCTATGCTCTGCCTACCACGGGTATCGAAACCTGGATTTTACCGTATAAGTCCGCAGACATACCGCTAAGCCACTGGGGAGCAACAATAATAATATGAAGAACAAATGGATGAATTTTACAGTTTTTCTAAAAATCGGAAACTTTCCTGGTATCAATAATTTAGTAGCCTCAGCCATTAAAGATATTCAGTGATGCTTCAAAAACAATCCTGCTTCCTGAAATGGTTTTTGTTCTGTGTTATATTGGATTTCTTTTAATACCCTGGTGAACCCTATTATGAACCATAATAACAAAACCATTCATACATATATACATTAAATTAAAACTAAAAACGTAGAACAGCTATCTTAACCACGTATAACACACCAAATTACAGGGGTAACAACTACTTAACTCTATAACTGCATAGATTAGATCAGTGGATAGGGACTGAAACTTTTTTAACTGTATAAGTCACTTCAGCTTACAGAAAAAAAGATTATCTTAACTACATATATCACATCTTAGTGGATTTGTGATATCCTCCACTTAACATGGAACCACTTGAATAAGAAAATCTCATGAAACAGATAGATCGGCTCTATTTCAAAAGTTTCTTTTGAAACTTTAGAAAAAAATGTGGATGAAAAGATGTGGATGTGATTAAGGTCTTTGACTCTTACTGCGTAAGGTTTTTTATTACTGCCCAGGATAACTAGTTTAATGTATATTAGTATATTTGTTTATAAATATTATTTAAGAAAAACGTAATGTTTTAGAGTGTATTATAACTTATTGTAAAAAAGTGTGTTTTTAATCGTAAAATAAAGGTCAAATAAAGACAGGAGAAGATCTTCAATTGCTCGCCTTTTCTTCAGCGGATAGCGTCTCAGGAGACAAACGAAAAACCAACTTTCTTAGCAATCACTGACTTTGGTGTGAGGAGATACAGTAAATACTTTTTGAAGATTCAATGAGAATACGGTGTGTTGTTCGGTTTATGAGCATACCAACAAAAGCCAAGAAGCTCTGGAAATAGTTTCTTTCAATTCTGGCAGATTCTTTAAGAAGAAAAGTTTGAACACATACAATTAAATGTGTTAAGTCCAACCAAATAGAGTAGGATGTGTTTGGACTACTTTGAATGAGACTTCTAAGAAAACGTATGAATAATTTAGTTACAACTGGCTATCAAAAAATCTAAAGTTAAAATCAGATGCGATATCAACAATATTTAAAAACAAAGAAGCTTTTTGTTTGTTTAGTTTGTAATTAAGCATAAAGCTACACGGTGAGCTATTTGCGCTCTGCCTACCGAGGGTATAGAAACCTGGTTTTAGCGTTGTAAATCCAGAGAAAAATCATTTTGCCACTGGGAGGATACGCAAGAGCAAATAGGTAATAAATCACTGAAGTTTCACTGTGTTAAACATCATAATACCACATCATCCATAAATAGAATAACTTCACACATAGTACTAACAATTGTAATAAAGCTCATTGATAACCAACAACAAATACGAAAATACAATAATTTAAGTCACTCTTCAAGCGTGACAGGAACCCAATAGAACATAAAATATTTTGTGCCTTGAAATTTAACGCAACAGTTGTGGAAGTAAATTTTCTTTCTGACACTTAATGAAGTACGATTGGTTGGAGGAGTTTTATTTTATTCTTGAGAGAGAGCAATGTATATATTTATTTGTTCAGAATATAGTTTTACTGTTGGAGTTCTTAACATAACCTAAAAGTTGAATTGCATCTGTCATAAAGTTTATAAAAATAACTTCTTACCAAAGTTATGTTCATGTAACAGAGTTAGTGACATACATTTAATTTAACTCCTACGTTTCTTTCAGTACAGTTTTTATGTAAGTGACGTACATTGTTGGATGTGTACTGCTCAATTTTGTATAATATTCTCAAGAGCAAGAACAAACAATAGGTAATTTACGAAAATACTAGCGTGTTTTTGAACGCTGCTGAACATGCAAGAACCTCGTCTTAAACTACATAAACCGAGGCGCTAGGAGACTGTTATATATATTTTGGTCGCTACCAACAGTACACTACGAGCCTCGGAAGCTATAATTGTGATTAACTCTTATTAATCAAAAAACTACAGATATTTGACCAGGAACTTTGATAGATTTCGAACATTACGAACAGATCAATTTCAGACGCTAATATTTCTATGAGGGCATTAGATATCTTCCTTGGTAAAAAGCTAGCTAGTAAACCGCGTTAGTCCAAACAAGCATAGAGATAGTTAGCATTCCTGTCAAGTGAATGTGTATCAACATAAAAATAATTTGCACCTCGTGGACCTAGATTTGATAAAATATTAAGTTCCAGACCAGATAGATGACTGAATATTGCTTGTGAGTTTATAAAGTTTTTATATAAAAATAATTATTTGCAATGAATGCTATTATAAATTGTATTATTGTTTGCATATAAACATATATTTTTGTTAACAAAGAAAATTGTGTATTAATTTTGTTGGCAAATATGATAAATTTGATACATATTAGCATTAAATTAACTTCTGTATTAAAATTTTTAGTTATTTAAAATAGTTTGTTTTGAATTTCGCGCAAAGCAACACGAGGGTCATCTGCTTTAGCCATCCCTAATTTAGCAATGCAAGACTAGAGGGAAAGCAGTTAGTCATCACCATCCACCGCCAACTGTTGCGTTACTCTTTTATCAACGAATAGTGAGATTGACCTACTATTACAACGCCCCGTATGACATGGATTTGAACCCGCGACCCTCAGATTACGAGTCGAACTCCTTAAACCACCTGGTCATACCGAGCCAGTTTAAAATAGTAATACTTTAAGTACGTAACATAATAAATCGGAGACTTGTCCAGAATAAATTATAATGCATAACATACAGTTTTACTTTTTTCTTTCTTGTAAGGTTATCTTCTATAATGCAAGTAGTGAAATAGCATGTCATAAACACATATCTGTGATAAAAAAATTACTGAAAATATTTTCATTATATATTTCATCATAAATACAACTTTATTTCAAATAAGATGTATATAATTAGCAGAGGTACTCGGCAGTAAAGCATTCTAAAAAATTAATGCCGTAAACGAGGGGAAGAGCTGCCCTTCCAACTATTTAAAAAAATAGCACAGGATCAGTTCGTCCGATGCAATGGTACTCGTGGTACACTCGGCATCACATGGCACTTTCGTTTGACGTATTTTGCTATCGACCCCTCACTAATTATAACAACTATTCCTGATGGTAAATGCTTTTTCATTCATACTTGGCCTTAACGACACGTACTTTAGTACCTTTACCGAATTCTTTCGAAATTGATTAACCAAGTTTCTCTCGGCAACTTGTGACTCCAGACAGACGAACAAGCCAATTTTGTATGTAAATAAATTTCTTCAATCAAGTAATTATAAAGTTAATGTTATAATATTATTCAATGTCAAAATAAGCTGCTATTTCTATTCACAACATTCTTGATATGAAGACAAAAGATAACTAGAAGCTTCAATAAGATATGTTTGTTTTTATAAAATGTTATTAAGTGAAGTTTATGTACAACATACAGTTGTCTTCGTCTTTTTTCCGTCAATTCTATAATACTGGAGTTCCAACACGTACCGACGATTTCAAGTATCAATTAGCTAAATTTCTGATGACAATAAACTCACTTGAAGTAAAAATGTATCTCAGGAAGGTTAAAGATGATCTACAAAGGTCGAAATGCTATTCTCTGCTTTATTTTGATGAAAGTATTACTACCAGCCGTCCAGAGATACACAGTTAGCAATGTTGTTATGTCCAAGGCTGTGCAGTTTCGAACTTTGAATATTTCCTTCGAAACATAGTTTAAAAGAAAACTTCAAAAGTGTTTTTTTGAGATCTAAATGAAATAAAATGTGACTAATTTACATATGTCTTGGTAGAACTCGTTTTAAAATCAACGTTGTGTACACAACTCATGTAATGGCACATATCAAACCTTATTAATTGTAAATACCTTATGTGTCCATTATGGCACTCCTAAAAATGGTTCTCTTTCATGAATTACCACCATCTTTCTTAAGCCTAACCTTGAAATGCCCATTACTTTTCACTTTGTAGTAATTTTCAACCACTTAGTCGGATGAATTTTCTCCTACTGTTAGTAGTCTATTATTCAATAGTGTTCTTGAAATCAGTGTTTCTAACACGTTTTGGGGTATTCTTGTTAAACTTACTTTGTTGTCCTCCGACTTACACTATTCAAATATAACTCACCAGACGGTCCCTTCTTGTAACAGTGAATGAATTAAACGTGTTGTCCTAGAACAATAAGCACGCTATCCATTCATGATAATTTAATACGATAATTTATGCAGATATTTTTTCAACTCTGTTAAAGGTAAGAATTCGAAACATACAAACCTGTATAAATTTGTTTTTTTCGCTGAAGGGTCCCCTATTTCTCGAGTTTAGAATGCAATTTGATATTATTATAATGTATGAAACATTACTCCATAGTATTCTGGATTTCTGAAAATTATTTTAGTTGCACTTTATGAGAAAACTGAGCGTGCAAATGATTAAATTAAACACATACAAATTCCAAGAGAAACCTTTACTGACTTTTGAAGAGTTTCGAGAATATCATTTGACCTGGACAAGTTCTCTTTTTACCATAATTAAACTTGTGTCTGTTATTACTCCACTCTGATTCAATTTCTTAAAAACCATTGACTTAAATCTTCTTTGTTTCAGGATTTATACATCCTTTACTTATGTACACAGATGGTTCGTTTAATCTTCACTGCGGACAGATTGACTGTGCCTTTTATGTTTGAGCTTTAAGAATTTATAAACCTTTCAGACGATGCTGAAGTATCTTCTGCTATATTGCTCACCACTCTCCGAAATTTATGGTTACTTGCTGAGACGCCAACTTTCATCCTTATGGTCTCTTAAAATAGTTTACAGGTTTGAACGTTACATTGCTCACAAACTTAGTCAGTCTTCATTTGGAAATGTTACTATCATGTCTTTCACCTGTGTTTCTTAACATTATTGATCATTTCTTTCTGTTCTACTTATAACTGTAATGTTTCAGATATGATTATCTGGGTTTTTATTCAAATAAAATGTTTTTCACACTCCTCTTAATAACTACTTTCATTAAATGAATCATAAAACTAAACTTTCTACTTCTTATAATTTGACGAAACTGTTTCACAAAATTACCTTTTTCAAATTGTGAATAACTCTGCATCTTTTTGACATAATTGTTACAGCAATATTAAATGGGATATCCGTTTAAACAAAACTACAGTTATGCATGGATTGACATGTAACTGTAATGACTCTTCATCATGTTTCTGATTTCATTTTCTGGAAGATAATAATTTTAATGTTAGAAATATGTATCAACGTGGAGAACTGAAATCATTAATGGAAACTCACGAAAGGATTGACTATATTTTAATGGAACCTTGTAGAGTGACATAACTTTTAAACGTTAGTTATATACTTCTAACGTAGCTTTAGCCTAACTGTATCTTTGACGCTAGAAATTTCAGTTAAATTTGAAATGAAAAGAAGTGTATACTTTTGGATAGTCTAATGATTTTGTATATTCATTATGTCTTTTGTCTCAAAGTGAAATACTTCATATAGTCAGTAATATATATTTCTTTGGTTGATAACTTTGATAATACGAGTATTGTATGATATACAAAGAATAGAATTTAAAAAAGTTATTATTTCAGTTATTTCTAATTACTTTTTGTTATTTTGACAATATTTAATCTCTAGCTTGGAAAAGACATTATATAGTATAATGACGTAATTTGTCATGTGCTACGTAGATGATATGGTGAAAGTTCACATACTTTTTGCCTTTAAGGGGAGAGTGTTATGTAAATATCATGTAAATGCTATGTAAACGACAACCATTTCGAGAGTGTTATGTAAACGACAACAATTTCGAGAGTGTTATGTAAACGACAACCATGTCATGTCGTGTTTGAATTCCCATATCTAAATTTATATTTATATTATTTTTTTCGAAGTTTAAACCAATAAAATGTTATTCATTTGAAATAACATTTAGAATTCATTAGAATTCAGTTAGAATTATTTATGTAGAAATTTCTAGAACTAGGTAGATTGAATACTTGTATTGGCCTGGTGTCGGTACTCTGGAATTCTGGGAAGTTATGCGATTAGTATATAAACAGACGGCGATGCGAGGGAAAAACAGTCATCCATTTTTTACTCAGGTCAAGAGTCATCCGTTTTTACCCAGGTCAAGAGTCATCCGTTTTTACTCGGGTCAAGAAGTTTGTCTCGTTTGAGAAAGTTTAAACGTTTGCCGTGTGATTATTCAAATTGAATTTGTGAATAGAGTTAGATCAACTAAAGCGGTGAATTTATTTTATTGCGTCAATCTTTATAATTCAGTCGAATTACGGATTATACCGAAAGCCAACACGTATTGGACTGTGAATTTTTTTTGAAAATACCCATTCAAACTTTGTAAATTTCTCCGTGGGACTAAATTCCCCGCCTATATTGGAACTTTGGATTTCGGATTTGGACACTCATTCTGGATCATATTATTAAGCACAGGCCAGTACCTTTTTGTATTATAAGTGGTTTTGAAGGTTGAAACTGGATATCTGTTATTGCTATTGGATAATTTATTTTGTGTCTGTCACATATAAGTAGATTATTGTAATAAATTATACAAGTTGCTATCTGTGTCTTTCTGTTGCGTTCAGTCCACATAAAAAACGTAACAGTAATGAAAAAGAAAACGTTTTATCTTCGCGTAGAATATTGAAAATCTTTTAGAAGAAAGTATATCACTTATTTAAAAGTGACGTAATATAAGTGTTTATCGTTTTTTTCATCTTTGACTATAAGACTACTCAAGTTATCCAAGAAACTTTAAATTACGTACATACATGTAATAAACTGACATGAAAAGAATGTTGGGGCGATAATTAATATTAAATTGTGATAAAAGCAAGCTACCTAAATAAGTCGTAACAAAAATCAAATCAATAAATATTATAATTAATTAATTATACTGTGCTCAAGATCTTATAAAAAATAAAATGTGTTGTCGTATAAGTATAGTTTGTTTGTTTTTTAATTTCCCGAAAAACTACTGAAGGTTTACCCGCGCTAGCTGTCCCTAAGTTAGCAGCGTAAGACTAAAGAGAAGGCAGCTAGTCTTCACCACCCACCGCCAACTCTTGGGCTACTCTATAACCAACTAATAGTGGGATTGAACGTAACATTATAATGCCCTCACGGCTGAAAGGGCGAGCATGTTTAGTGTGACCGGGATTCGAATTCGCGACTCTCAGATTACGAGTCGAACGCCTGAACACACTTGGCCATGCCGGGCCTATAAGTTTAGCACTCTCGATCTCAGCTATACTGTCAATCGTAATCCCAACAACAGTATGGGATTTGGTGGCTTAGACTTTTTGAGATGCCAGTGAGTTTAATAATATGGTTTGCGATTACTTCATAAATATCGCAAACAGATTATTGCAGTAACAAATGCGACATTCAAATTCATTCCTAAACGATGTTCATTCAAATTGGAATATTATGAGCGTGGTTGTCAAAAAACAAGAAATCTTACTCTAATGCTCTTTGAATAAATGTATAGCTATATAACAAGGCGTTTTATTGCTTTGTCGTCTTGGAAAGCTTTTGTCCATTGAGATGAAAAATGTAACATAGTGATTTGGAAATGACCAACAAAATGTTGAGGTCCTCTTTAGATGTTATTCATCGATCTAAAGGAATATAAAACCAGAATGTTGTCAAAAGAACATCTTGCAAACCAGTATGTCTCTTTTTCCAACTTGCTTTCTCAGGACAATACAAGCAAGATCAAGAACTTTTGCGTTTTTTATTCATGTCAGTACTCCATTATAAGTACATGAAATGATGCAACTCGACTCAATCGACCATATCGCATGCTTTCAATCATACATTGTCCACAGATTTGGTTCTAAGTACCACTGAGACCGGAGTGTCCGATTTTTGTAATTCCTTTAACATTGAAAATTTGGAATCATTGTCATTATTTAATTTCAGTTAGTGCACAAAGAACAGCTGATTTTATAAAATGTGTGTGTATTTTCTTATAGCAAAGCCACATCGGGCTATCTGCTGAGCCCACCGAGGTGAATCAAACCCCTGATTTTAGCGTTATAAATCCGAAGACATACAGCTGTACTAGCGGTGGGCCTTTTATAAAATTGTCAAATTATATTTTATCATGTTCAGTTTTAAGCTGTTGGCGCCCTCATATTTTCTACTCTAAGAATATTTATTTGCCATTACCAGTATTATGAACATTTGTCAGTAAAATTATCTTTGATAATGCTGCTTCTGGTATCATACCATTTGAAAATCATGAAAATCCTAGTTAAACTGATTGTTGTACAAACTCGCCACAATATGACAAGGCCTATACATCCATAAGTTCAAATTATCACGTTACATTTCATATGAACATTCTATCGTTTAAGATGTATAAGTAAAGTTAGATCGCATAATAACTTTCAAGTCACGTCTGTTGTTAGTATTTGGTAACTATAAATTGCAAAAATAACATCAAAAGATGCTAGTTTTCAAAAATTATTTTTAAAATTAATTACTGTTTGATTAGAATATCAAGCTTGAGATATTTAAACTGAAAACCTAACAACAAACGCACTTTAAAGAATTGTTTCTGATATTAAGTCACATTGTAAATCTGTAGTTGGACTTCAATAAGAATAGTATGCTGTTTCAGTATAAATACAAAGAAAAATGTAAATTTAAGGTTTCACCAGTTTATATGTAATTTCTGTCTTGATCTGCATTAAACACACAAAAATAATTCTATCTTCTAAAATGCGCGTTAATGTATTGTATATTTATAAATTCACTGAAATTAAAACGGTTGTTTATTTCAACGTGTAAGAAAAAGCGATTTCCAGGACGTAAACATTCAAAGGCAAATGTAGATGTATCACAGTAACACCATCATTCAACATTGCATGAAGTAAAAGCCAACTTTCTGACTAGACTTTAGGGTGATGCAAATCGCCAGCGGGTGTTAAGAATCTTTTTTTATAATCAAGGCTTCTGTATGATCGTCGTCTGCGTCAATGTTTTAGATAACAACTTACTGGAAGTTACGCTAATGGAATCTGTTTAAAACACCAACGTGTGTCTCCCTTTTGCTTATCTTGTTTTTTTTGCTTTGCTGTACGTACAATATAGAATATTCATTGGACGATTATTTACTTTCTGATATACAATGTGCATAAAATAGGTCAATAGCATAATGTTTCCAGATATGTCATTTACTGAAGTCAGCATATTTCTCTTGCTTCAAAAGATGTTTTTATATTCATGCTGCGTAAGCTGTTCTGAGTATTTCAAAACGCTTCCAGAAATGTTCGTATAGACTGGCTCCTAAAATCGTTATTAAGCTTAAAAAATTAAAAGCATTTAGGTCAATTGTTTAATGTCATAACGAAGAGATGTATTTGTTTAACATAAAATATGACACTATTCTTACACTTCTAAATCAGGGACGGCTAGCACAGATAGCCCTCGAGTAGCTTTGTGCGAAATTCCAAAACAAACAAACTTTATGTGTAAAATCGTATTTCATTTCATACAAACCACGATATATCATTATACGAGGAAATATTGTCGACGAGATTATTTGAAACTTAAAATTGTAACAACAGCTTCAAAAGAATAGGGATTAAAGTATTTCTATTTATTTTGAAAACATAAAAAATAATCAATATTCAGATATTAATTTATAGCTTAGTAAACATTGCTTTTCAATCTAAGATAAAATCAAACTATGCAATTTTTTTTTCCTTGGAATTCAGATAATTTTATAAAACCTAGTATAATTAAAACACAACCACGGCCGTTAGTAGAATGGATTATATAAAGCGTACGATATATTGAGTATAAGTAATAGATACTTTTTGAAAGATGTTTCTTAATCCACCACCAAGAAGTACAAATACATATATATCTTAAATATACATTTAAGAGTTCTTGTAATTCATTAAATATAAGTATTTCGACTGCCGATGCTTTGCCTGAAAGTTCATGAACATAAATTCTCATGTATATTTTAAGCCTCTTCTTCTTTAGCTGTTTATAAGGTCTTATATTTAGTCAATGAAACAAATCATAATATATTTATTTTGTTTTAAGTTAATTGCATCATAAAAATGTCGTTTTTTAAAGCAGCTTTTGCCTGAATTAAATATTTTAGTGGGCGTGTGATTTGTTTCAAAGAGAATTATATTAATATTACTTTTCAAGTATTCGTGCATTCATTATTCTGTGAATGAGAGTTTCGTTGAAGAATAAGTTATTTTAAATGTTTTAAGAAGGTGAAATATTTTACTATATTATTAATTTTTTGAAGATATATTTCCAACAGAGAAGTTTTTCAACAAACTAGTCTCGTTAAATGAATAGTTTTTACCTCATGTGTAATTTCTTCGTGAATGTTTGTTCGTATTATTTAATACGTTTTGAATATAAAAAAAATTATAAAACTGGTTCTTGATATATTTTATTAAGAATTTATCTCACCTTTAACTACATTCTTGGCTAAAATATTTGTATATTTTATTACAAATAACATTATTAATACTAAAATGGAATACAAATACACTTCGCACTGTGAAACTGAGGAATGCATGTTGTGTTAAACAACTACATATGTAATTTGTATAATAAGACAGATTATATGGACATCGTATATGATTTACTAGAAAAGTGAACAATTTCATCAGGCACCTGTAGAAAGATATAAAATTCAGCATTTCACCTATCATAACAAACCTTACTAAAAGATGTATATTAAGAAAATAATGGTATTATCCATCTTGATTTTATCTTTACTTGTCACTAGACGGCGCTGTATCGCAGCCCTCAGTAGTTAGTTTAGGGTCGTGATTAGCAATTTGACTTCCCAGAACTTTTGGCACATGACGAATGTTACGTTTTTATGTGGACTGAACGCAACAGAAAGACACAGATAGCAGCTTGTATAATTTATTATAATCATCTACTTATGTGATAGACACAAAATATATTATCTAATGGCAATAACAGATATCCAATTTCAACCATCAAAACAACTTACAATACAAAAAAGTACTGGCCTGTGCTTAATAATATGATCCAGGATAACTGTCCAAATCCGAAATCCAAAGTTCTAATCTAGGCGTTGAATTCAGTCCCACGGAGAAATTTTTGAAGTTTGAATGGGTAATTTCAAATAAAAGTTCACAGTCCAATTCCTATTGACTTTCGATATAATCCGTAATCCCACTGAATTGTAAAGGTTGACGGAATAAAATTTTTCACCGCTTTAGTCGATCTAGCTCTATTCACAAATTCAGTTTAAACTTTCTCAAACAAGACAAAGTTCTTGATCCGAATAAAATGGATGACTTACTTCTTGACCCGAGTAAAAGTGGATGATTTCTTCTCTCGCATCGCCATCTGTTTATATACTATATCGCGTAACTTCCCAGAATTCCACAGTACAAACACCAGGCCAATACAAGTGATCAATCTATTTAGTTTTAAAAATTTCTAAATGAATTTTAATTAATTCTAAAATGTTATTTTAAATTTCACCGATTTAAACCTCGAAACAATAATATAAATATAGAATTATAAATAATAAATAGGGCAATTCAAATACGACATTACATTATATTTACATAACATATGCATGATATTTACATGACATTTATATAACACTAGACATGGTTGTCGTTTACATAACATTTACATAACACTCTCGACAACATTTACATGATATTTACATAACAACAAAACATTATTCTATACCAGTGCAAAGAAACTGTCTAAACAAAGCGTTGATCCGTTTCGAAAAACGATTCTACCAAAAGCACGCCCTTTTCTATACAATACAGACGTGTATGTGTGTTTTGATTAACAAAGCAGATCAGAATAACAATTCGTACTGATCTGTGACCATTATATGCTACCTTTTCTGTTACAACTCGGGCATGTGCTCAATAACTACTTCATGCTTGTAGACAGTGACATCAATATAGAATAGTATGCAACCATTTTGGCCAATTCTGTAATGGATCAGCATGTCCTGGTGATTAGGGCACTGTTTTACAGTTCGCAGTTCGTTGTTTTGCATCTTGTCACCAAACATGCTCGACCTTTCAGATGTGGGGGTATTATAATACAACGTTCAACAGCACTCTTCAAAGGTAAAAGAGTAGCCCAAGAGTTAGTGGTAGGTGGAGTTCTTTAGTTGCCTTCTCTCAAGGCTATCACTTAGATTAGTGACAACTAGTTCAAACAACTGATGTATTTTGCTCAAAATTTAACAATCAGACAAAAACCCTTAAATATTATTTTCTGGTCTCGATTTATGTCAAACAACAGTTAATTTGTTTTGGGTTTGGTTAACTAGGAAATCTATAGAAATGGGCATCAATTCCAAACAGTGCATGATCTCCGTGAAGCCATCTTTACCACTTGAAATAACATTCCAGCCAGCCTTCATCAAACGCTTATATCGACCATGCCAAAGCAAATGTTTGCAGTTATTTGCAATGACAGCCGTGTAATTCACTACTGAGACCTCTTGTTTGGCATTTCCTACCCTGTTTAGGAGTTCTTTTTGGTATGGTCTTAAACTTTTGACCAGCTAGTTACTATTTAGGCAAATTTCATAGTTTTTACATTTTTTCTATTAAATGCTAAAAAGAATTTTATTTTTATTTTCTCTTTTCTTTTTTATTTTTCGAAGCTCTACTCAAACAAGTGGTTGAGTCTAACAATGCAAAATGTATATTTTTTCTTTATATTTTTTGGCCTTGAGATTTTGGCCAGTAGTACACATGTAAAAACGGCTGGTATGGATAGAGAAAGCACTATGTAGAGAAGCAAACCCATACAGGCAATTTTTACACTTATAATTTTCTGTACAAGTGGTTTTTTTCGTCATCACGGATTATTTAATTCTTACTGGTATATAATATTATAGCTTGTGCTGGTGCTCCATGTTCAATAGATAATATACATCTGCTAAATTCCAAATTACTTGAATGCTGTCTGAAATACATTAATAAATCTGTATATTACTCTTAACAGATATTCGATGCCTTAGCATTAAATCTAATAACTTATAGTGGTGAAATCTGAACTTCGATACTCGCGTAGACAAAGCACAGACAGCCCATTATGTTGCAAGAAACAAAAAAAATCTTTCAATAAGTTATCTCCTACATGTTAAGACACACACACTCATGTGTATAAAATTCTGCATATAGAATTTTTTGTCATCATTCTAGCTTGTAAATCCAGTGCTCAGTTGTTCACGGTATGGATTTTTATCAAATTACAAAGCATATATTTCACGTTGTGTACCATCGAATATAAGAAACAGGTGGATGCTGAACCTGGAAAACTAGGTTTATTCCAAAGTTGTTTTTCTCTGTGAATGAGCATAAAGATGTAAATAAACAATAGCTGCAACAATAATAATAATCATTGTAATATTTTGCAGTTTGTTTGATGTTAAGCACAAAGCCACACAATGGGCTATCTGTGTTCTGCCCACTAGGGGTATCGAAACGCAGAATCTAGGATTGAAAGTCCGCAGACACCCCACTGTGTTATTGGGGTGGGGGGATATATTTTGCTGTACAAACATCAGAATAACTTTTACATTCTTTAGATTTTTTCTCAAATGACAAATTGCACGTTTCAATATGGTATATTATTTGCACTAGACACAAGTGCTTAAAAATGATTTATATAATGATAAAATGGTATATTGTAAAATGTTCCTTAGATATTTCAGTTCTTTTTGTCTGTACACATATTCTTATTGCAGCATAGTATTAATATTTATTCATTTTGCGATATCCGTTTTAAAGAAAGGTGTTAAAAATAAAACTGTCAACATGTGTCGTGATTGTCTTTACAGAATGCACTTTATTGTTTTCAACAATATATGAACTTACGACAACTAAATTTTAGTATCCAATATCCTGCAACAGTGTAAGCATAAGTAACGCCTTTCTTGCGAATTTGATAAAAGAATCAGTAAGCACCAGAAGCACCACAAGTAAACATTGCTTCGTTTGACTAACATTTCAAACACGGGGAAAGAGCTCCAGTTTTGGAAAGTGCATATTGCTCTGTGATAACGAGTTTAGCACACTCAGCAGTTACAACAGCCAGTGTACTTAGGACTTCGCTGGTATGTGCCATGTAATATATACTTCAGAAAGAAAAACTGTATAAACCTAAAGTTTACTTCCTGCACATGGATGACAATGGTACATCGATATTATAACATGGTGTGCAATAAATGTTACATATCCTGAAGTTGTCACTTGCAAACTGTTATTTTGAGTTGTGTGTTGTTTTTTGTCTAATATATGCCAATCGTAGAAAATGTTTTATTTTAACCTTCAACCTATCGATTTATTTTTATACCGTTCGTTACTGGTGAGATCGTTTGTTTGTATTTGAATTTCGCGCAAAGCTACATGATGGCTATCTGCTCTAGTTGTGCCTAATTTAGCAATGTAAAATTAGAAGAAAGACAGCTAGTCATTATCACTCATTCTTGGGCTACACTTTTACCAATAAATAGTGGGATTAACCGTAACCTGATAATGCCTCCATGGCTGAAAGGGCGAGCGTGAAGTAGAACCAGCGAACCTCAGATTACAAGTCTAGTACTGGTGAGAAGATCTAAATATTACATCATAATAAGTAAACGTATTTTACGCATATTACAACGCACACTTTAAAGAATTAGCCAATCAAGGTTGGTTCTGTTACTAATTTACTCAAATACACAGGAAATCACGCTGTAATCAAATGAATTAATTAGTTATTAATGTTTAAATTTTTTTTTGTGACTCGTAAAGCAAAACCATGACCCACAAGCAGTTTAGTGTGTAAAGATTTAAGAAAAATGCATTTAAAAAGTCTTTGTAAAACTCATCGGTAATTACAGAATTAAGTACAAAAAATAATATTCTTATGTAGTCACAGTGAGCTAATTTTGAAAGTGATATAACAGCATAAAAATAAATTTGAAACTCAACTGACCAATAACATCTTTGCATATAATTAGAGATGTTTAACGTTTTTAAAGGTAAAACTTAAAACAGAAGTACTAATGTTCTAAATTTGCTCATACGTGACATAACAATTTGAAATAGATACTAACATATGATGAACTTTATGAAATATTTTGCCACATAACTTTCTTTATTAACTGCAACTGAATTTTTTTTTAGTTTTTCGTGTAAAGCAAACCGTAAAATAATTTTATCGTGTTCTTAACCTTATATGATAAAACTCTAAAAAATTAGAAAGATCTCTGCGATCCTTTATTTGTTTGAAATTAGCACAAATCAACACAATGGATTATCTGTGCTCTGTCTACCACGGGTATCGTTAACACAGCTTCTAGCATTGTAACTCCGCAAACATACATATCATTGTGAAGGTGTCTTTAATTTATGAAACAAATATTCTTGTCAATATAAAGAAAAAATATAATACCTTTTCTCTAATAGTTTAGAATTCTTGCATATGTATACAATAATTAAGAAACGTGAATTAAATTCATTATGGGGTTAAGTTTTATCTATATTGTTATAATGATTTCAATTTCAAACAGTTTACACGGGTTTTTTGTATATAATCAATACTATTAGATTTAAAGCAATTCTAGGTATACCTACGACAGTGCTAAAGCGTGAACACGTGCAGTGTTATATTCATTATAATAATTGTCCTTATGCTTGTAATCCAGCTCACATCTTTCATGACCAGCAAAATAAACATTTATTTATCAAATATTAGAAAGATATACCTAACCATCCGTTTCCAGTCATTATTCAGACCCGAGAGACTAGTTTCACTTAAAGTAAAATCATCACTTCATAATTAAATTATGCAAGATTTGCTCTCGTCAATGCTTTGGAAAAAAATAATTAAAATGGCTGTAAATAATTTAATCAATAACTAAAATTACTTTATGAAAGTTCCTTTATTCTCAAAAGACAAATTTTAACAAAACGAAAAAAAAGTTTTAAATTCTGCACTTTAAGATATTTTTAACTTTTCGCATAGAAACGATAAGAGACTCTAAGATGAAGAATCCAGCTATGTATCAGTAAGTAATGCGGTAATGATTGTAAAGAAACTTAATAATACTAGCTGTGGTCGTATTACAAATTTCACGGTAAATCCTATCATCCAGTGCAAAGGGCCAGACAAAATCCTTGTTGCATCAGTTGTTGATAACTGGATATTCACCCTTTGATGAGTAAATCAATATCAGAAACATTCATACCTGAACATTAAAGGTTCTTCTACCGTTTAGCTCATATGAGATGAAATACCATTCTGGTTGTTTTCATCAATTACATGTCTCCTGGTGGAGCATCGGTAAGTCTTCGGATTTACAAAGCTAAAATTAGGGATTCGATTCCCCTTGGTAGATACAGCAGACAGTCCAATGCGGTTTTTCTATTTTCTATAAGAAAACACAATCCAATTACTCCAAAACAGGATTTTTTAGCACTCACCAATTTTTCTTATTTGCGTGTTTTGTGTCTGCCTTACAAATGCCTAAAAGTCCAGAACACAGCCTTTGTTCTCATCTATACTCCACAATTAAATTCTCAGATTTCTTATACCATGTATAAAAAAATCAGCTGAGTTTCATATTTTGGGTCATTTGAGTCCCTGAAACTCCAGAACTGACTCTATATGTTCACAGTGCTCCATTACTTTGACACTTGCACGACACTATTTTATATGGGTCATTCTGATTGTTATACGAAAATTAAAGTACACTTTAACTGAAACATAGAAACGGAATTTGTTTCATGGTGAAAACCACTCCTTTTACTACTGTTCCATATGCCATACAGTCCATCTTCACATCATATCATTATGTGTATAACACCATCTGCTTCATCTAATTTACTTGTCCCAGTCACAGTGACCGCAGTTATTTTCCAGGCAACTACGAAAGGTCCAAAACCATATCGACTACTTTAATCTTTTCCTCATCGACCACTTTTGCATTAAACATTTCGATTCTACGATGCGACAAAATGAGTTAGGCTTTTTTTTATTCAGTTCAGCATGTTTTAAGCTACAACAGAATTAGCTTTTGTATTTTGTATATGAACAACCACTTGTAGTTGGAAATAGTATTGCAAACTCTGACATAATATTCTACAAAAGAAGTATGCAGACTGACGAATACCAAAACCAATCGTTCAATTGTTATGTGTAACTCTCCAGTTTAATGTTTTTACCACTCCTTGAATGTTGAATTATTCTAAAGGAGGAACCCCGTAGTTCAATGGTAAGTACGTCTGAGGGCTTATAACGCTAAAAATTCGGTTTCTTTAGTTGCAGTGGATAAATTACAAATAGCCCTAATGTGTAGCTTTGTGCTTAACAAGAAACAAAGAAGCACGAAATCCTTTGAAAAGTACTAGTTACCATTTTATCACTTGAAGACCCATGCCTTGGTTTTCACACCAAATTCCATTAATGTTCTATGTACAACAATCGTGTTACGTGAGAGAACAGATGATTTAGTACAATATATAAAAACAACTTTGAATATCAAAATCATTAATTCACTTGACAACAACAGCCACTTTAAAACTATGATAAAACAGAATTTATCAAATTCACATTTTGAAATCATTTGGAGTTTATTGAGTAGTCTGATACCACCTAAAGGAGATTGTTTTTGATATAAACGTATTATAGACGTGTGATGGAAAGGGTCTTTACATCATAAAACATCCATGCGCGTATATCTTAAAGATGTGTTCAGATTAGGGATTTACAACTTCAAAGAGGAGAATATCATTTGTTTTCAATGGTATTAAAAAAAAAAAGTTCGAAAATCATCAAGAGAGAATCCTCTAACAAGTGTGATGTTTTTTAGAGGTTGTTAAATACATACGGTTGTTTCAGTCGTTGTTTGGATGGTTTTAAAATAACGTCAGTATTTCATTTACGTATTTTTAAAGTGATAGCTTATTCTAGGTTTTTACGTTATTGTTTTTGAATCATAATTGTTGTGAATTGGCGATTTTTTATTATTGTGTGATATTACTAGAATCCTCTAAGCTTTTCTCGTTGTTTTAATTAAGCATTATTGCATTATATATCTTGTAGTGTGTGGAATGTTCTAGGCCTTTGTCTGTCTATAAATACGCATCCAAATATAGTTCGAATTAATTATATAAATAGACGTTAAGACTGTTCGATAGATAGGTACATCTACACAGCATGATTGTGAGTTTAGTCATAACTACGTTTGTTTGTTTTGAATTTCGCGCAAAGCTACACAAAGCTATATGCACTCACCATCCCTAATTTTATAGTGTAAAACTAGAGACAAGACAACTTATCATCACCACCCACCAACAACTCTTGGAATACCTTTTTTTACTAACGAATAGTGGAAATCAGCGTCTCATATAACGCCCCACGGCTGAAAGATCGAGCATGTTTAATATGACTTAGATTCGAACCCGCGACCCTCAGATTACGAGTCATGCGACCTAATTACCTGGCCATACTGGGCCGTAAACTCAAAATAAACAAACCTTTTTCTGAAAAATCCTATGCAACAAGTCGATTATGCTTATGAAACAGTCGTTTTTTATGTAAATGTTTTGGAAATATATTTCTTCAACATACATTTTATTTAATTTTATATGTATTTTATTTTATTTCGGCCTAGTGGAATACCACTAAGTGTAATGAGTTATTACGTCAAAAAAAATGTAACTTTAGCATGAGTAATGTCCGACTATATGAGGTTATCAAGGATTAATGAAATGATTAAAACAGTGTTCAACGTATTATTTCATCAAATCTATTACCAGCAACATAATTGGCCATTGTTCTGACGCAGAATATAAAGGTGAAAAAGTAACCTCATACGAAGTAAGAAGCTTGATGTATGACGTGTTTATCTTCCATAGAAATGATTCAGTAAGAATAACCTGCAGAAATTACTTACGTTTTTAGATGATTCCGCACAGACATTCTAAATCAAGAGAGTTGACAGAGTGTTTATGGAAAACAAGACATACGTATTTAAAGACTAAAAATGCTGGTATAAAATTCCCTGTTATGAGACCAATAGTAACGAAATTTCATGCTACAGTAAAAGGAAATGAAAGTTCTTCTAACATATGTTATTGCTCACCAAAATACGTAACTGGGAGCAGGGTTAAATAACTGGGCAGTTCATCACGTCAATGGTTGCATCCGTTAACTTGGAAGTCATTTTTTTGTCTTAAACCTAATTGGATGAATATCGTTTGATCAAACTCCCACCTATGACGTAAAGATACTATTTGAGAACCTTTTTAAACTAAAAAACACGGGAACTATATGATTTTCATGGAGCTCTCTCCCTGGTTTACTTCTAACAGTTGATTTTTATAGAATTATTCCCGGTTGTCATACAGCTCTTCATGTCCTAATCCAATCTTCTTCTAGTCCTCTAGTGACAGATAAGCAAAACTAGTAAAATGAACGGATTACCATTCTTATGTAAGTTTATCTTGTCATTTATACTTTACAGAGTAGCGCTTAAGTTATCAAGACAAGATAATAACGATATTATCAAAATGATTGATTGTTTAAAATCTGTTTAGAAAGATAATCGTTTGTACTTGTGTAACCGACTAACAAAAATATTTGTAGTTTGCATGTTTTGCAAATTAATTTATAATGGAAAGTAGAACTCACGACTAATCGCGCATGTTTGTCTTAGATATTAATTATTGGCAGTTGCCATGTTCATATCCAAAACCATAGTAAAACCATCTGTCAAAGTAAACGTATGCTGCTCTCCTTAAAGCAAAAGTATTTTCTAAACCTTGAAATTTAGAAATGATTTTGATGAATAACAAAGTACAGAATTTTAATACAAGAAATAAGTGATATATATATATATATACACACACACACGTATATATAACAAGGAATATTGTTTTTCTATAATTTGAAACTCAGCGTTCTGCTTTAAAGCTTCTCCAGGAGTATTCCACCTTAATGTATGGTAGAAAATAGCATATTTTTTAAGATTTTTATTGCCAGTTACGGTTTGTGTTAAGGAGGAACTAGCAGATATGAAATCATTCGTACAGGTATAACTGTTGGTTCCTGTGGCCTTTTGTGAAAATGTATAGCTCAGCTACAAAATGTTTGTTTTGTTTAAATTTTCGCGCAAAGCTACACAAGGGTCATCTGCGCCAGCTGTTAAAAATTTAAGACGACTATGTTTAGTGTAACGAGGATTTGAACCCCCCACTCTCCTTTGCGGAATTGAGTGCCCTAATCACCTTGTAACGCCGGGCCGCGTTATAAATGTATTGTCAAGTTATAAAACTGTTACCCAGTCATGATTGATAATGGTCGGTGCTGTAGCTTCAGAGATCCGAATTTTGGGCGAAGAGATCGCAAGTTCCATTGTTATAAGACGCTCATGAAAAAACATAAAAGTGTAAAATCAGAGAAGAACAAAATAATTCGGTGTTATGAGGTTGTTTAATAGTGTTAAAATGTATGCTATACACCAATATATACTATTGAAATTAAATGGTAAGTACAGAAATTAACGACAAAAATGCCAATAAATGTTCGCTCATATCGTAGAACGAGTATTCCTTAAAGATGGAATCCTGTAAAATGCGTGTTATTGCAGAACTACATTGTGAATACAATACATACCATATATAACTTTTTATACTGGTTTACTTCACAACTAGTGTAATTCACAGAGCATAAATTAAAAAAAAACCTTGTCAACATTTAAAAAATAATATTTAAAATTCTACATGTTTCGAGCGGCATATCCGCTCTTCTTCGAGAATATATTACTATATGTTTTTTGTATTATAATAATCATGAATTAACATCATGTGAAAAATTATACATGGTCAATATTCTGGATAACACGTTATCAAATGGCATTCTTCAGCTGACTTTTGTAACACTAAAATACATCAGGAATGACGGTACTATCACAACAAATACCTGTATCATTTCAATTAACGTAATGCGACTATCAGTTGAACGTGTTGCGTGCACATGTTACAACTGTCATGACTATTGCCTGTTTACTTGATATTCAGTATTAAAAATAACAATTTGCACAATCTTGTTTACTCGAGGATACACCAGGAATGCAATATTGAAGAAGGGCATAGCATATGTCATATCTGTCAGTTACTATTGCGTATTGTGGAGGGTCATCACGGGCATAGCGTTTGGAGTAATGCTAATACAAACTAATTTAAAAACATGGTTTTTGAATAAATGTTCTTAACTTGTTACATAGTCATGATATGTGCCTTTTCCCTTTAGTTCTGGATTTCAAATAACAAACGACACGTATGCATCCTTTCGACATACCTGAACGATGTCTCTCTAACGTTATTTCAGCGTGTGGCTTATAAACTATTTAATAGAATAAAGGGGTCAAACATTGTTGTTCCTGCCACTAGAAAATCTCTCAATTTTATTGAATAACATAATTTCTAATGCGTAATCATACTAATTGTTCTTGTAATTAGAGGGGATATATATATATATGATATTATTGTTGATCTTGCAATGCAAAAGGTTGAAACACCCTACATATAACAAAAGACAAATCGTGATTCTACGGTAACAACAACAGTTTTTATTTAAAAATAACAAGTGCTTATCTCAAGTAATATTAGGTTTTAACACAAATCACAACTACTGATTATGAACAACATACTGAAGATTTAAGATGTTTAAATTTGGTGGTCATATTGTGGCCTGCAGCCTAACTGGGTGAACGCAATTTAATACTACTCTCATCTAAAACAAAGTAGGAGAAAAGACTTTGAACAAAACAAAAGTGCACAAATAATCTTACATAATATTCGATGCAGATGTATAAAGTAAGTTTGTAACACTAGTAAAGTTTGTTGTTTTTTACTTCAGATATAACCTGAGGTATTTCATTGAAGATGAGTTAACATCTTTGTTGTTGTTGTTTTTTTCTACCATCACTAGCGGACAGAATGTCTTTTCAGATTCTGAATACAATGTTTGTCTGAAAAGATAAAATTTTCCTTTCGATGTATTGTACATTCCCGAGTTAGGAACAAACCTTTTCACATATAGCACGACAAATATAAATGTTAATTGTGTGAAAACAACTTACAATATATTTAGAACCTTAACTTCAATTCTACATCGTTTCACTAGTGAGAGAAAATAATCCAGAGCGCCATCTATTTTCTTAAAGTAAATATATTTCAAACGAGAAACTTGATTCACAGTTAACAGATCTAGGATTGCAAGGAAAAAAATCTTCATTATACCAGGCTAAACCTCTTAAAGTTACTCGTCTTGTTTAAAAAAAAATTCAACATTTACGAACAATTATAAGAATTTTTTATTTGTTTTAATTTTTACATTATATTCCCTATTATTGTAATAATGAATTTTATTGGATTTGATACAATAAAGAAACAGAAATAATAGTTAAAGGGCATGTTAAATACTTACCAACTGTGATACTGGTTTATAAGACAGGTTTTAGATATGTTATTCTAAAGGACGGAATCTTTTAAATATGTCTTTTAAGTTCAAAAAGAAATCGCTTTTCTTCATAAACACAGAATTTGAAAAATTACAATTTTATCGTTTATTTGTGTAATTTATATTTTATATTTTAGTGAGGACTACATATTTTGATTATTATTTCTACTAAGTACATTTTTTATTTCATTCACATGAGTTTTTGTGTTTCACACATAGTACCTTGACACTTGTTTATTAATCCTTTCAAATACCTTTTTAGACCAAATGTAAGATGTCATGATTTCATTTTTATTGAACTCCGCTGAGACAGCTATAAGGCTTCAGATTTGCAACTTTAAAATCAAATGTTCGATTCCTCTTGGTGGACAGAACAAGTATCCCAATGTGGCTTTGGTATAAGAAAAACACACACGGTTTAAAACTGGAGGGAAGTTATGTAAATTATCAGTTAATGAAAGGTATCTTAGACATAAAAAGTTGCTTCCTTTGTATGTAATTGCAAAAGTGCCCATAAAAACTGGCAAAAAAAGAAACCGCAAATCTACATGTATCTCTGTATGCATATAACATACCTTCAAACCAAAGATGGTGAATATCCATTCAGAGTAGGTGGGAAAATGCTAAAAAACGCCAATATGAACCCTTGGAAGAACCTAATGACCCATCTTACCAATTTTGGTATATATTCATCAACACCCTTCAAAGTTACATACTCGTACACAAGAATTGCCGGTTGTATTATGTTTATATAAATACACTTTAGTTCGTGACTATTACATACCCTCAAAAAACGATGAGAATACTGTTATTAATCGAAACGAAATCGTATTAATTCATTTTGAATACCAAAACAAAACACTTAATTTAAAATTTCAACTTGTCTTTATACTTTGCCAAAAATTTAAATTAATACATGAGTAATTTTACTCTTGAACGTTAAGTTCATACAATAAAATTTACAAAAGTAGATAATACACTGGTAATAAATAATTGTAACTTCTGAAGCTTATTCTTTGCACCAAGAAACAAAACCCCTTACGTATTTGCGCCAACCCATAAAAAGCCTGAATTTATACGCTTTTATACCGCAACTATTGTTCCAGAAAAGTTAAATTTATAAGGTGAAATGGAACTAGCACAGAAAAAAAACAGATTGGTATAGTGAAAAAAGCTCGTATTTGAAACTGATCTCACTTTTAAAACTTACGAAATCATATCATTGAGTTACATTTAAAAAAATTCTCAGTAATATATCCTAGCAGTAATGCCTTCACTAGGAAAACCATGGTGGTAATAAACGAAATATTTGTTAAAAGAGTAATTTTATTTTCTTCAAGTCTGAATTAAATACTAACTTGTTTTAAGATACATATGGTAAGATAATCAATTTCAAATCTCAATTGAAAATGCTAAATCTATTATTTTTTATCAATGTATAATTCATCATAACTTCCTTAAGGTGGTGATTTAAGGCAAGAGTTAATAACCTTACTAGATCATCTGTCAATATCTAATAAGAACGGATAATTAACAACAATTAAAAAAACTGTTACATTTTATCTTCATCTGTAATGCAGACAACTGTCATTTTCTCGATAAAGATGAATTACACGCAATTAAAATGTTGGAACAAATCCTTTATCTTGTCGTTCAGTTGTGGTTTATTTAAAATATACTCCTCAAAAAAAGAAACGCAAAAGGGATATTTTTAAAGAGAAATATATGTAATAACGTTACAAGCTCAGAATTTGTGATGTTACACGTATTAAGGCACTGATTGTCAGACCAAAATGACAAGTTGTGCACTTTCAAAATGGAGGAAAACATCGGATTTTTCGCCAAAACGCATTCGTGTCCAATAAAGTTATTAGAAAGATCTGCATGTTCTACAAGTGCAACATGTGCAAAATCCAAGATCTGGCAGACCTCGTGCGACCACGCCCACACAAGATCGCTACATTCGGTTACGTCACCTTCGGGATAGGTCCACCACTGCGACGTCTACTGCCTCAACCATACCAGGGCTGCGTAGAATTTTTGATCAGACAGTACGCAACCGTCGAAGAGATTCTTAGGCCCCACGTGCAACCCATCATGGAGAACGTCAACGACATTTTTCAACATGACATTGCCCATCTTCACACAGCCCGACTCACCACTGTCTTCTTGAGACACCACAACATCAACGTTCTTTTCTGGCCCTCCAGATCACCAGATTTAAACCCCATCGAACATCTTTGGGACGAGTTGGACCGATGTCTGCGACGGCGACAACCTCAACTGCAGACTCTACATCAGCTTGCAGCAGCTTTGCAGGCTGAGTGGACAGCCATTCCATAGGATGTGATTCGTCATCTCATCGCTTCCATGGGCAGGAGATGCCAAGCGGTTATTGATGCTCACGGGAGGCATACTCGTTATTGACGTTGAGTGACGTTAAACTTCAACTAGTGAGCGTGGACTTCGCCTGTGCAGACTTTGGATGTTCAGCAGTGAATGTGCAAAGTTCACACATGTCACACAGAAGTACCCGGAATAAACTTCTTAACAACTTGTCTCAAATTTTGCCTTTTGCTTTTCTTTTTTTAAAGAGCATATAAAACCGTTACTAGTAACTAAAATCCACACAATAATATAGACAGTTATTACTCAGATGTATTTTATACCTCACCTTAATATTTTACCAATCACTATTACTTGAAATTATATTTAGTTACTGATATAAAAGTTAATAATAAAAACAAGAGGGAATCCTCAATAGCCACGGAAATCTTACATTATTTTAGGCAGAATTGGAGTAAACTTATCTACGAGTCTTTTTTGAGGGGGATATAGATATTAACTGACCCAAATATATTTGTGTACTCAACCTTTTTATTTATTTTGTAATACGTTTTAAGACATCTTGGTTTGTTTGTTTTGAAGTTCGCGAAAAGCTACACAAGGACTATCTGCATTAGTTGTCCATAATGTTGCAGTGTAAGGCTAGAGGGAAGGCAGCTAGTCATCATCACCCACCACCAATTTTTGGGCTACTCTTTTATCAATGAATAGTGAGATTGACCGTCACATTATAATGCCCCCACGGGTAGAAGAGCAAGCATGTTTTGTGCGATGGGGATTCGAACCTTCAACACACAAATTACGAGTCGAACGTCTTAACCCACGTGGCCATGTCGGTCAGATATCTTGGTAGTTTATTTGTTTATAATTTTAGGTTTGTTTGTTATAAAGTGAAAATCTAATTAGACATGTAATTATGGCTTATATTTTTCAAGATGAGAAATTACGCATTGTTGAAAAAAATTCGTCACATTGTTGCATAAGATTAGTGTCTCATTAGAAAGAAATTATTCTATTTCAATAAAACAAGTATCAAACACATTTTTCAATCGAATATAAGAGACTTTTAAAAAATTTAGACTTATACGAAAAACAATTTTGTCTGAACACAAAACAAAAGTATGACGATTCAATTCATGTTAAGAAAAACTTAGATCAATTACCCACAATTGAAACATCGTTTATTATAACTTCTTGAATATTTTCAAAAATTAGAGAAATTTTGGTGGTCGACTTCATATGAATACCGCATGCAAGTCTTGTACTTTTTCATAAAGCTTGTATTTTATGCTTTATCAAAGTAAGGTCAAATTTTTACAAACATCTGTATTTATGAATATGAATGCAACATCAAAAGTTAGTTTGTTTCAAAGCGAGAGTCATTGATCATTGAGGTGAGACGTTGTCCTGAATCCGGGCATGGTCAAATTACATCAGTCGAAATGGTTTGACCTCCTGAGTCCAAAACTGTAATTAGAACTAAAATCGGTCAAGAGTTGATGGAGCTGTGACCTAAAAGTTTATACCTGAGTAAACAATGCGAGTTGTTCGATGAGCCACTATGCTGCAGCTAAAAAGAGTACAATAATGCATCTTGTAGTATTACATTTCAGTACTAATTTCCTTCGATAAAATCACACCGAGACATGAAACATAATTCCTCTGTTTTCCTTCATATCGTTTAATTTCTGAGAACACTGTAAAAACCCTTGGAATGGATTTTTTGTTGAAAAGAATTTTAAAGTAATTTTAGAGTAAAAATCAAGTTTGTGGTAAGCAAACAATAATGAAAAAGGTAAATCTGTACTTACCATCTTTCAAATTTCATATTAGATTTATATCCAACTGTTAAACAACAATTAAATAAAGCTAATAATTTTATATTTTTCTGAATGTTTGTTTCTTTTTAAGGCAAAAGGAAAGGAAAACTCAAAATAATCTAAGTGTAGAATTTATACGTTCATTAAAAACATTATTTAAACGTTATTAATCTTTACCAATGCTCATTATTACATAGTTAATTCTGTTGACATATGAAACGTTTTAACAGTAAATATATATATATATTTCAAACCTTGTTTCAGTGAACATGGTATTATCTATAAATTACAACTGAAAGTATAATATATGATAAGAAAAATAATTCATTTAAGATTTCGTATACATAATGTACATATATACTGAATTCTGGACTCATTATCTTACCCTTCAAGAAGTTATAAATCATCTTTCACGAAATTTGAAAAAAAACTGATGCGATTCTAGTGATTTATGTCTTGTTTTAACATTTATTTTATGTATAGCAAAACCTCCTTTCAACATGTAATTTGAATGTAAAATAGTACAATAATTCTTTAGCATTTCTTTAACTCATACCTTGGTTTACACAATGTTGCGTAGACATCTTTGCAGAGTTGCTATATTATGCTTTGAGAAGTTTATATTGTTACAATAATACTGTTAACAATAACATGTCAGTAGTGTGTAATAACTTACTATATTATCTTACTCTTTAATTCAAAACAAACTTGTATTTATAATTACGCTTCTGTGTTTTGTTTTGTATATTTTTCCACTCAAAACTTTAAGGGAAGTTTGCGCTCGTTGGACAAAACCGAATTTATCATCCACATGATTTGCAATTTTGATAAAACATGCAATTATTTTGTCCATATTTCTTTCGGACACTCTACTCTTCACAAATGAGAATATATTTGTATTTTTTACTAATTTTCTACATATAGACATAAAACCCTGTTATATATAACATACATGTAGTTACGTACGTTCCCTAACTAAAGCCAGAGATAGAAAGATAAGACTAAGATGCAAGTTTTGTTAGAGATATTTTTACATTAATAAAAATGGTATCACGCAAACCTCATATACGTACTGTGTTAAAAGTTTACTGTACATTTATTTTACTGTCTACGTTTGTCTCTGTATAGTTTTCTGTTTTGTATGTGACGTATATTTCTTGACTGTGTATTGCATAAGTCCCGCATATTCTGGTAACCTGTAGAGAGTTCTAAAAAGTAAGAAGCAGCAATACTTGTTTAACTCAGTATTGTCTGTAAGTTTGTAAACCTGTTGTGTATGGATTATCATTCGTAATGACCATCATTCGTTATATTATAAATTGTATTGTTTTTTATGTTTATATATTAAAATTTATTTGTGTTAAAAAAGGAAATACTGTCTATCATTCTTGTTGTTAACTAACATAAATTTAATACATTTTAGCAGTAAATTAGCTACCTAAGATCAGATTAACATTTTCGGTTATTTTAAATAGTAATATGTAACGTACGAAATATAATATATCGGATACTCATCCGATATAAATAATAATACGTAACTATTTCGGTAGAGCTTGTACCAAATGTTTAAAGAAACTTTGCAATTATATTGAGAATGAACAAAACAAATGAATAATATTGATGAAAATTAAAAATAAAAACAACATAAAAAGTTAGTTCCATATACATGGTTAAATTTTCAATGCAAGTATCCATAATATACGAACACTTTGATGTTTAATAGAAATTACTTTTGTGTAATGAAGTGATATTCCTTTAACTAAGTGATGTTGATTGATTACGTTTCGGATTTTTTAAATAACCGTTTTTTAAAAGCACAATAATTCCTCTGAAGTAGTAATAAACAATAACATTTAAGTGAATTTCTGGTTGTTTTTGTCCTCCAGCCCAGGGATTATAGAACGCTAAAAACCAGTTTTTGTATACTTGTGGTGGGCAGAGCACAGATAACCCATTCTGCAGGTTTGTGCTTAATTCAAAACCAAAAAACAACAACATGTTTTTATTTCTTAATAAGTAGAATTTACGTATCTGAATGCCTTTAGCTGTGTTTTAACTTTAAATATATCCAAAAGAGCTATATTATACTAAAATTAGTGGATATACATAAAAGATAGATGGAAACGCTGTTGTAGTTTTTTTCTGCTGTTGCAGTAAAATTAATAAATAAATTCTCTGAATTTGAAATATCTTTATTTAAAAATATCGATAAATGCCTGTAATGAACTTATAATGTTATAAATGACAACACATATTGGGCCAGTTAGCCGGGTATAAAAAATTTTTCTAACAAAAATAGCAACCGATTCCAAACTAATTGTGATTAAGGTGGCAAAGTGACAAAAATATAGCAATGTTGTGAACACTAACGTTTATGATGATGCAATTAAAGCCTCATGTGTGTTAGTGCTAGATATTTTTTCCTCATTTTTATTTTATCATTTGAGCATCATTGTGAACTCATCGTTATGTAAAGTAAACGTAGTCTTGATTCGTTATGAAACAAATTTTGCTTTATTGAGTATAGAAAGTTTTTTTAAAGTTAGCTATTTTTTAAAGTTTTAATTTTCCACGTTGTTAACTAATAGCACATCTTATGTCGACTTAGGATTCTCAGTATCCCAGATAAAGTAAACTATTTTAGACACACACACACATGCTACGTACAGAAAAAAATATATTTTAGCTTGTATTTTACAATTATTTAACGAAATGTCGAAACACTAGCATAATTTTCGTCACTGGAACAAAAGTATGTTTATGCCTCAACACAAAAAAGTACTGCTTTTCTGTTGTTTCTCCTTTCAAAAACTTTTTAATAGACTGCCATTTCTTCAATTATTTCTTCCACGTTGGAGCAGGAAAGCGGTAAGCCTTCAGATTTACAACGCTAAAATCAGGGATTCGATTCTCCTCGGTGGATACAGCAGATAGCCCGATGTGACTTTGTCATAACAAAACATACACCCTTCATTTCTCGGTGGATTGACTTTAAACTTATCAAAGTTATACATTATTCCAACACGCGTGGACACGTATTTTATTTGTTTGTTTAAGCATCTTTAAGACTTTTATGGTCAAATCATCCAAATATGCATATAATTTTTGCTCCTGTACGGTCATATTTACAGCAATCATCGGTGGCCCAACACAGCTAGGTGGTTAGGTCGATGGACCCCAAATTCGAGAGGGGTGGGTTCAACTCCCCGTTGCACCAAACATGCTCGTCCTTTCAGCCAATGGAGCGTTAAATATGACGAACAATCTCAAGGTTGGCGGCGATGACTAGTTGCTTTCCCTCTAGTCTTATACTGCTAAATTAGGAATGGCCAGCGCAGATAGTCCTCATGTGGCTTTGCACGAAATTCAAAAACAAACAACCAAACACAGCAATCGAAAAGAAAAGTGGCAAAAATGTAAAGTTTCATATGCCGAACACATTGGCATACAAAAACATTACATTTGTCCATTTTAAGTTATTCTTAGGGTATCAGAGCTCATGGAAAAGCATATTTTTTAATGTTTATTGAACAAGTACTTGGCCACATTTTGACTACACATTATTTTCTTTTGTTTCTATACCAGTCATCACTGACGAATGTTATTTCCCATATAGGAATATACACATTGGAATATAAAAGTTGATTTTCTTTTCGAAAACGTCGTCCACTACAGTCAATTGAAATTCATAAAACAAAAATAATTAACATTTTTATACAGTCAGAGTTCAATCTTTGCACGATGTTGATAGGAGGAATTTGAGGGTCGTGGGTTCGAATCCCCGTAGCATCAAATATGCTCACCCGCTCGCTTTTTCAGCTGTTGGGGCGTTATAATGTGACAGTCAATCCCACAAATCGCTCGTAAAAGAGTAGCCTAAGAGTTGGCGGCGAGTGGTAATGACTATCTGTCTTTTCTCTTGCTTTGCACTGCTAAATTAGGAACGGATAACGCAGATAGCCCTCGTGTAGCTTAGAGCAAAATTCAAAACGAAATAAACAAACAAAACAAACAGTTTCGGGAATCTGCACGAACGTTTAAGAAAAAGCCCTTACTGAAAAAGAAAAAAATGACTTGTGTTTGCGGAAGAACCTGTATTGTTGTCTGTAGAATAGTGGCACAAGGTTCTTTGAAAATACGAATCTAAATCCCAACTGTTTGGGTTAAACTGACGTGTATATGTTTGAAGGAGAGTTAATTTCATGCAACAGAAGAAGTCGTTTGTTCCGATGGTTAAACACGCAGAAGATTTGTGATGTTTGAGGTGTAATATTTGTGAATAATATTGGTCATAATCACAAACTTGATTGATGTAGCTCATAGACTAGGATAAATAAAACATTGTATGAGTCCCTCTAAGTTAACTGGATGGCCTGAACCTCATTTGCAGAATGTGTGATTTGTTGGACACATGTTAAAGAAACATTAAATCATTTTATGAGAGGTAATTATAAAATGTTCAAATGTTATGCCAGAAAGATGCCAAGTAGTTTTGATGCTGAAGATAATCACATTAATGAAACTTCAAAACATTATTTATACACTGATTTTAATAGTTTCCTGTAACATTAATTACAAGTTAATTTTTGTAGAGAATCAATTATTATTTTGTATATAAAGCTTCTAATATAAAATTTGTTAAGATATTTTAATAAAATTGCATACCATGATTTGGAATACATTGTTTTAACAAATAAAATATAAAACTTAATACTGGAAAAAGTTTCAACATGTATTTTGAGAAGTCTTACATTTTGCCCACTTTTTAAATTAAAGTCGCAACAGTCTTATCTGTGTTTTTTAAATCATTTGTATTACTTTCACTCTGTTGGATATACCAAACTGTTAAAGTGTTATTATTTAATTTATTTTGTAACTTATTATTTAATTGTTGTTTTGGTTTTAAGACAGGTCTGTTGCATATGGGTTGTTTTAAAATGTTGGTTGTGATAAATTTCGTTACGTAACCCCGAACGATTTATACTTATGTTTACAATTACTTTATTGTTTAGACTTTATTACGCTGTTAACGTCATGTTACACAAATGTTTGGCATTTTTCTCATTACCTTGAGTGAGTATTGCCACACTATTTCGTTGCTCGTGCAGTTTATAGAAAGTTTGAAGCGTCAGTGAAGAATTTCACTCAATTTGTTGTTTTTTATTCGATATATGAATGTTTGGTAGATGAAACTCATTCACTCGAAACGTAACTTAATAAATATATGAAGCTACAGAGTGATAAAATTACAAACCAGAAATAATCGATTGAATTCATTAATAAAACGAATGCTCCTAACAAATAACTGTCGCTGAAACTGTTATTAAGACTGAACAAATGCTTGAAAAAAAAATATCTTCAAATGTTTAGATTTCAATCAGACATAAGTAAAACTAAATCATTATCAACAAATATATTAAATACTTAGTTTGGCAAAAACGTTAATATATAAATAGTTTGTCAGTTTGTTACTATATGACACACAGCATTAAGATTTTTTTGGACGTGACATACCTCGAATGGAATCATTCTCTATGGAAACTATGATGCAGGACTTTTTACAAAATGCATGGATCTTCAGGCGTGTACCTTTTTATATTCATTTTTATTTGAATGACTATTAATTATATTAAACTACTTACTTATCAGAAAGTAAAAATAAACTAATTTAATAAAATACGTGACATAAATATTTACAAAAATCTATTAAAGGAAAAAAACCACCAGGTCCTCCGTTGTGTCTTTCAATTTTACTCCAAAGGTTATCTTTTTGAATAAAATCAGTTCGATTAAAATATTACAAGAAATTGTCTGGTAATATTATAAGGCTAATCTATGTAATAGAATACACAATTTGAAATTCTTATTTTCTTCAAGGAGGCGAAAATGATTCTTTCTTACAGATTGTTGTTGTTGTTTTTGAATTTCACATAAAGCTACACGAGGGCTATTTCTGCTAGCCGTCCCTAATTTAGCAGTGTAAGACAAGAGGGAATGCAGCTAGTCATCACCACCCACCGCTAACTCTTAGGCTACTCTTTTACCAACGAATAGTGGGATTCACCGTAGTATTATAACGCCCTCACGGCTGGGAGGGCGAGCATGTTTGGCGCAACGAGAATGCGAACTCGTGACCCTCAGATTACGAGTCGCACGTCTTAACGCGCTTGGCCATGCCGGCCTTCTTATAGATGATTACATAATCACTTTTTTCAACACAAAATATCTGCCTTCGTTTATCCTACACAATCTCTTCGGTGAAAATGCCAAAAAATAAATAAAACTATCTAGTTTTTCAAGGCAGCATTGGTCTCACAATTATTAAGTGTTACGTGAAACTCCATCAAGATGTTCTGCCCTTGAATTCACTTTATGTTTATTATTACCTTTCTACTGCCCGCTCCCCTGAGTGGCACAGCGGCATGTCTGCGGGTTCATACTGCTAAAAACCCGGGTTTCGATATCCACGGCGGGCAGAGAACAGATAGCTCATTGTGTAGCTTTGTGTTTAATTCAAAGTAATCAATAATTAATTAAACCTTGTTGCTTGCACTTTCCCAACCTGCGATAGTGAAAATAAATGGAAACAGGATATTGATGTGAATTGTTAAAATGTTCATCATTAAATGAATAATTTCTCTGGGGTCAAGGTAACCTAAAATAATACTTTTTATCTCGGCTTTATGAAAGCGAGAAAGGCGATTTTTTATGTTTTACATAAAGTATTTCTTTTATTTATTCAATATTACAAAGTATGTTTTATTGCTTATATTTCATAGAAATGTAAAATGTCGAAAAGTTTCAAAGAAGTTATAAGTATTTAACCCCTGTAGATTAGTTGTAGCGCAAAGCTACATGATAATTATCTGCGCTGTGCCATTTACGGTATCAAACCCAAAGTTTTAGCGTTATAAGACCTCAAGTTACTGAGGAAGGCAGTGTTTTATACATATCACACGGTGTCATATTGGTATCGAGCAGAAGTAAATAATATGGTTCCCAGCTAGTACAGCGGTAAGTCTATGAATTTACAATGCTAAAATCAACGATTCGATTCATGACGATATTAATGCTACATTATCATTTCTTTTTAAAATCATTTGTACTGCCAACTATAACTAGAAAAATTTATTAATGGTACAGATTCGTTACTGGTAAGACGAAATAGGTATTTTCGGTTCGACTTATCCAATAACGCAGCAGTAATACCAGATTATTTCGTTATATATCCTTTTCCTTTGAACATGGTCTACTATTTTTGGTTCGAGTTCATGTGTCATAAATAAAATATGAAACATACCACATTCTTTTTCTTAAGTCACATTGTTTAAGTTGTTAGTTTTAAAGAAAATCAAATTATTTGTATTTAAACTATGTTACAATAATTTCCAATTCTGTAATATCGACTTATAACTTTTGAGTCCACGCAGGTGAATTGAGCCGCTGATTTTAGCGTTGTAAATCTGCAGACTTACAGCAGGACAGAACTAAAGGAACTTAAACATCTTATTATCTATCAAGTTGCTGAAGTTATAGCCGGGAACAATCTTAGTCATTCTAGATCCCCTGTTGTTCTAGAATAAATTTGGTCCCATAAAAACACTGAAGTAGATTGAAAGGCATATCACTGGCCGCCTTTCCATGTGTGGAGCCTTGGATAATCACCTAGTTTGCCTGTGTTTATAGGCTGACATATTTTGTTTTAACGTATTAACCCGGCTGATTGTAGTTCCGTAGCTAGATGTAGTGACATAGAAATAACACAAAATTATTGAAATTTTGCAAAATAATGCGTTATTTATTTTTTGTTGTAATTATTACGGATGGAAGATACGTTGGACTGACCATTGTTTTAGATTTAAACTGGTGTAGTTAAAACATGTTGATATCTATTCTCGATATAAGTCAAGTCCAATGGAATTAATAAATATCAGTAATGCTAGGTTACTGATGAGTGCTATGTAAAATAATATATAGATATTAATTCAGACAAAGACCTTATGACCTCAGTTTTTACGCTAGAGATGATGTTTTTTCTTAACTACTAGGAAAACATAAATAAGTTTTGTACGTTTCCGATACTTTTGTTACTTGTATGTGTGTGTGTTCTCTTACAGCAAAACCACATCGAGCTAACTGCCGAGTTCATCAAAGGGAATAAATCCCCTGATTTTAGCATTTAAAATCAATTGCCTTACCGCCGCATCAGTGAAGGACGTCATTTAAATCCACATTCGCAATTTATGATTAAATCACATATTGTATTTGTTTATATATCTATATCAAAATCTGACATTTGTTTGTAAAATTTTTAATAACTATATTAAATCCTTTTGTGGCAAATACTGTTTTAGTAATGGCTTTCTAAATACACTTAATCACAATCAGGAGTAATTTTGATTTTTTAACACGCAGATTAGCAGATTTTGTTGCATATTAATTACTTTCAAATACATTTTAACATAATTTTCAGTTTTGAAAGATTTAGTTAGACAGAGAGACTTAATTTCCCTGATATATTTTTTACGTCATATAAACACAAAATAATTATCACAAATACAATTATTCACATCTTTAAACTATTTGATTCTAATGATGATTTTCCTTCCCAGTGGCTCAGCGGTATGTCTGCGGACTTACACGCTAAAATCCGGGTTTCGATACCCGTGGTGGGCAGAGCACAGATAGCCCATTGTGTAGCTTTGTGCTTAATTCAAAATAACATAATAACCTTCCCGGTGAGTGACACGGCGGTATGTCTCGGGACTAAAACTTTAGAAATAGGGTTTCGATATCTTGTGCAGCTTTGTGCTTTAACTTCAGATAAACAAACTACTAATGATCCTGCAATGCACGTAGTTAAGGTGCTTTCAGAATTTGTTGTTTTTTTTCAAATTTGCGCAAAGCTAACCGTCCTTAATTTAGCAGTGTAAGGCTAGAGGAAAGGCAGCTAGTTATTACCATCCATTACCAAGTCTTGGGTTAATCTTTTATTAGTGAATAATGGGATTGACCGTAACAATATAACGCCTCCTTGCCTAAGAAAGCGAGCACTTTTGGTGTAGCGGGGACTCGAACTCGCAACCCTCAGATTACGAATCGAGCGTCCTAGCCACCTGGACATGCAGAACCACTTTAATACTGATTTTAAGTCCTTTGATTTTTATGTGTGGAAAGAAATTCTGATTTAATATAATTGTAAGATTATCAACTAGTAAGTCTGCTTTTTCGACGTTGTGATTATTTTTATTTTTATCGCATTTGCTTACATATAGCTGTTTTTAATTAATAATTATACACTATAATTTATTGATATATATGATTAAGAAACAATAACTAGTACGAGTCAAAACATTTAATGTCATTCTACCTAAATTTGATAACTATAAGTCTGATAATCCTTTATTAGAAATCGTAAAAGTCCACTTGTTTCACGAGATAATGCCTACTTTCGACTGTGGTTTAAACAGTCTTACACCACATAGATCAAAGGAAGATATCTGATCTATCTTAGGTATTTATGACATTATTTTACCAACTTATAGTTAGTAAAAAATTACTAGATCCTAGTTTATGTTTGGGAGGGACAATTATGAGTTTCGAAAGAAAAAATGAAAGTGATATTATTTAGAATTGAAAGGGAACTCGTTCTTCGCTTACGATACTTTTGGTTTAGTATTTCTTATTAAATTCTACAACATTTATAAAGTGTAAAGGTAGGGGTATATATTTAGCGTGATTAAGACCTGAAGTGACCTTTCATGTATAAGGTTAAGTATGTAGAGGTCTGAGCGAGCCTGATAACCGTGAGGAACGTCTCTATTCCACAACACGTGATACACATAAACCACCTTTAGTACAAAAGATAATTTAAGCCAAATGTTCTTATAAAAAATATAAAACTAATCGACAAATCTAGTAAGAGATATTATCTTGAGCGACGATTTCAAAACCTGGATATTGGGAGCAACTACTAAATCTCAACAGAGTGATAGTATTGGTATTCTAAGTGGAGATAAACAAATAAAAAATTCACACAGAAAACTTTAACAAGAGACACTGCTTCCTGACATATAGCTCTGATAGATTACATTCCCCAAATACCTGTTCCTATGCAATATATAGTGTTATCTACACCAAGCCCTCCCTTTTGCACAGTGATGTCTTCCGTACTTCCCTGTTCCTAATTCAATTTTCCTTCCATTAATGAAGCTTAAAAAGCTTCCCATGCACATATAGTAATGTCGTCCATATTTCCCTATTCCTAACTTCTTTTGTGCTTAGGTTAATGAAGTTAAAACATTCACACACACACGTTATAATTTTAATTTTATGAGTGTTTAAAATTGAGTTGTAGGAGAATAAAATAATTAACCACATAGCCAGACATTGATTTGTAATGCAGTCAGGTCAATGTGAAAATTTATTATAGCATTTCCGACTATTTGCTTTAAAATAATGATAGCATATAAAACAGATATAGAGAGATCCAATAAAAATTAAACCTTTGATTTCTACTTTTAGGCTATGTAAAGACCAAATTTAATTGGGTTTGAATTTCCTCTGAAGATGGATGTAAGTTCTTGCTTAGCTTAATTTTGGGAGGATAAATAATAATAAAAATACTCTGACGAGCTGTTCAAACGAAAAAAAATCTGAATACTTTACTGTAACAGTTTGTTTTAATAGTTTAGGAAGGTATGTTTACAAACGTATTTAAGTACTATCAACGATATTTCTAGATACTATATAACGTATAATAAAAGCAATCATGTTCTGCAAAACATCGGTTTCATTTAATCCTTTTCAGGTAAAGGTAACATGACTGAATTAAAGAAGGAAATACAGGTATTAAATTATAATTAAGTTATTAACATAACAATATAACCTAATTCTCAATTTCATATACTTTCTTTTGTTACACTTGATGAAAGTAATCACGATAAATAGCCATTTAGTGAACGACTATATGTGAGATGTCTCTCAACATTCCTCTATTTCCCGTATTTAGAGAAGTTTCGACACATTGGATGAACTGTAAATAATAAAGAGTCCCGTTGTTCTCATTATAAACTGAAAGGTTACTTGTCAAATAAGCCATTATATTTGCATTGTCTTTCTTGCTCACAAATTAATTCATGCTGAGCCTTTATAATAATGCTATCTTCAGTCAATTATTTAGTGTACGAACCTACTGCGTTTACTGAGTTTAATAACATAAAGGATATCTGCAAAATCATTAAAAGTCATTTTTGAAAAGTGGAAAAGAAGATTCCTCTGGAAATTAAATCACAAATTATTATCCTTAGACTATAACTAAAACATAACTGTATGCTTAATTACACTGGTTTACAAAAAAATATATATATTTTATGTGAGGCAAGAATGTGAATAGGTGTTTTTTACTAATTTGGGTGTGCTGAATTCAAATTTATAAACAGTTTTGCTCTATCACCTCTAGTTTTTGGCTTTTAAATAGTCTCATTTTAGTATATACAGAGTATATACGTGCTTATTTCAACAGTTGCAGCAGCTTATTACAGATAAAACAGGATAAATAAAGAACATTGACGGAATAAATATACTTGGATGACACAATGTACACAATTCATAGTACCGCAGATAATTAGAAGTGTGTTTTCTTAGAAGATCTGGTGTATTTTGCCTCCGGGATGTGACGCAAGAGCATCCAGCAGAAGTCTCCCATCATGCTGGGGTTCCACTTGCCCTGGTAGTTGATCTCCATCTTCGTAATGTCTTGGTGGAATCTTTCTCCGTGCTCATCACTCACTGCTCCAAGGTTTGGAGGGAAGAAGTTGAGGTGGAAATGGAGAAAATGAATTTTGAGTGACATTTGGTAATTTGGTAAGCGTGTATTACCAAGGAAGCCACTACAGACTGACTTAAATGCTTCCCATGCTCTCAGTTCCTTTAAGGTAAGAAGCTCCTCAAAATCAGTATCCTTCAGCACTTCTCGGATTTGAGGTCCGACAAAGATGCCCTCTTTGAGCTTAGCAGCACTGAGACCTGGAAACAAAGTAGACAAGTGTTGGAAGGCAGCACCATTGTTGTCCATGGCCTTCACGAAATTCTTCATCAAACCAAGCTTGATGTGAAGAGGAGGAAGAAGCACCTTTTTCATGTCAACCAGAGGATTCTCCTTGACGCTGTATTTGCCAGGAACGAAAGTGCTTCTAGACCCCCAGTCTTTCTGCTTGTAATGCTGGGATACAGCTCGACTATCCCAGAGACAGAGAAAGCAATAGTACTTTGTGAAGCCCGCTTGCATACCCATAAGAAGACCAATGACCTTGAGGTCCCAACACAGACTCCACTGGTACTGGTTGTACTTAACAGCTTCTAAAAGAAGCTCCATATTGTCATTGCATAGGACTCTTTTAGATGGACAGAGTGTGCAGTGGGAATGCCAGGATATTTATTACCGTTGTGCAGAAGCACAGCCTTGAGACTTCGCTTGAAGTCTATGAAAAGACGCCAGTCTGAAGGATTATGTGGCAAACCAAGGAAAGTGAACAAGCCAGGTACATTTGTGCAGTAGCACAACTTGTTTTCCATGTCGAAAAATGAAGCAACGTCTTTGTTCCTATTCCTGAAACTGGTGATCCTTACATCTTCCTGGACTAGGTTCCACAGTTTAAGCCGAGAAGCCAAGAGCTCTGACTGCTGTTTTGACAGATAAAAATCACGAGCAAGATCATTCAGGTCGTCTTGCGTGATCCAGTGTGGCTCGTTGCCACTTGTTCCTGAATAAGAAGAGTCAATATCTTCGGAAGAGATTGACTTGGCAGAATCTTCCCTTGGAGGCATTTCTTCATCTGATGAGAAAAGAAGATCCTTATTTACTGGAAATGTTGGGACAGGAAGATCATCTGAATGGGGAACGGGTCTCATAGCAGATAGAAGGTTGGGATATTTGATCTTTTTTTCTAGAAGAGCAATTGAAACCAGTTATATTTGTTAGATAAAAATAACAATCATCTGCATGGCTTCATGGCTCTCTCCAAACCATCGGGACTGCAAAGTTGAAAGCTGCTTTCTTGCCATTAAACCAAGTAGTTAGTCCATTGTAGCAGGGTTTACAACAGATGTGTGGAGCCCAAGATTTGTCCTGATCATCAATTTTACAGTCAAAATAATGAAAGTAGGCAGTTCTGAGGAGGGAAGTGATGGTTCGACACTGTGCAACTGTCGTGAAGTCCCCACACACGTAGCAGAAAGAATTGGCCTTGTTGAGGCATCCTCGGTGTTTTGACGAGCTCGAAGCCATTGGAGAATCTGAGAAAAACAAAGTAAAATTAAATCATATGTAAGGCAATAATAATTATGTGCGTCGTTGGAATTCGTAATACAAATATATACCAAAAAGGTTGTGTAACACAATTGTCGAGGGACACCAACCTCCTGCGCTGACTGCCAGTGCACTACTGGCTGTTGATTGAGACGTGTTGGCTACGCTTAACTGCCAAAATCCGTCTTGATATATAGCTATATATATATATAATGTAATGCTATCACTTACATTTATTGCATAATAACTAAAAAAGAAGATATAAGTCACACAATATTAGAAATTAAACCTGAATGCATATACGCCTTTATGTACAGTATGCATATCTAAAAACTAGAGGTGATGAGTAAAAACGGATTTAAAATCTGAATTCAGCACCCCCAAATTAGGTTAAAACAGCTATTTTTGTGCTTGCCTCAATTTCTTTGTAAACCAGTGTTATTATTATTTTTCACTTTAATTTAATTTCTAAAGCATGTGTATTTGCTGATATTAAGCATTTACATGCGAGATTATGCTGATGGAATTATAATTGTTAAAATGCACTCAAAGAATGTTTACATAATAAACTCAGACTTGTATATTATAATACGACAATTAAAATCCCTTGAGTCTCATATTCATATTTCGTCATTTTAAAAGGCCGTATAACTCCCAAATTGTTCCACTTATCTTTTAGTTATATAATTTCCTAGACATTTTGTATTTACAACTTGAACAAGATATTGTGCATGAACTAAGCAACAGATAAGAAATCCAAAATTTCGGGCGTAATCGCCCTAATTTATAAATACTTAATAAAAATAGGACAGCCATTCAACAATGCCAGCCGTATATAAGGCTACTTTTAAAATCCCAGGTTGAAAGTAACAAATGCCTAAGATTACCTTCATGTTTTGGAAACATTGTAACTCATATTGGTTAATAAATATAAAATTTAAAAATGATTGTTTCTTTCGACAAAATAGGAATATCTAAATCTATTTACAATTTTCAGTGGATTTCTGGAAAATTTCACACGTAAAAGTGTGTACAACGTTCTGATCACTAATGTGATAATTTTTAAGTACATCACAGAACAATTAAATTTGAATATCATTACAAGCACTAACAGTATGATAAATGAAGCACGCATGAAAAACATTCCAACTTATAGGTATATAGGTAATAATATCTAATATAAATGGTATATTTATCATTATCTACGTTAGTACTTGACAATAGGAATCCATTTAAAACTACATTTAAAGTGTCTGAATATTAACAATAACTATTTGTTTCGAAATGGCTTTGTTTTACATAATGGTTGTGGTTAACGGAAGTTTAGATGAAGACCAGAGCTGTTCTTTCGGTTTCCTTGAAATATTTTTTTTTTTTTAATTATGATGCGGAGTTATTCTTGTAGGGGAATCGGATGACAGCTAGAAATGAACCCACTCTTTTGTCTTCACTTTCCACTGTTCATTATCGAGCTTATCTATGCTAGAAGTAATTAGTGTTTTCTCCTTCAGAAATTTGACTTTATCGACATATTTAAGAAAGTGTTGGGACTTGGGAGAGCAGATATGGAATGAAATACATCTTAAATAACAGTTATACCGATTTTGAATAGTTTTTACGATCACTTGTTCGTAACTTAATCTTTTGTGTATTGTATAGTTTATTTGTACTATTAACAATGAATATTTTATTTGAATAACTCCGTGTCTCATTTTCTCTAGGTGACACAACTGTCGCAATTCGTCGGGAATGCACAACCAAGCCCTATATCCGGGTCTATTTTCTCTCTTTTGTTGTATATCAGAAAGTTATTTTGGTAGTTATGGCTTACTTGATGAGTTATTGAAAACTCTACGTAGTAAAAGTAATTCAGTTCTATTGAAATAATTGATTTCAACAAAGTTTAAGGCCCTCATGTTTCTTTTTAATTCGATGTTCTCATGATATCTATCAATCCTTGTTTTATAATTTAGTTTGTTTTATAGATGGAAATAAAACCAGTTTTTACCACTGTAATACCTAATCTTAAGATATTTCAATATTTTATTTTCACTTCAAGAATAGAATTTCTACAATTAATTTGTCTTCTTGTGAACATCACAACGTAAAATATATTTTTTATTTGTGTGAATAAAAGAACATTTGAAACCATCTGTAGATATTTTTTTTATAAATAATTTAAATGCGTCATTGGTCAATGACGAAAACGAGAACAGTTTCATGGGTTTGAAACTTTAATAATATGCCGTTTCGTAGCGGTACTTAGCATCAGCTGGTTGAAGCAAACTAATACTACGTCAATAAATGTTGTATGCTATTTCTTCTAGGTTTGGGCCTGGCATGACAAAGCGCGTAAGGCGTGTGACTCGTAATCCGAGGGTCGCGGGTTCACGGCCGCGTCGCGCTAAACATGCTCGCCCTACCAGCCGTGGGGGCGTACAATGTGACAGTCAATCCCACTATTCGTTAGTAAAAGAGTAGCCCAAGAGTTGGCGGTGGGTGGTGATGACTAGTTGCCTTCCCTCTAGTCTTACACTGCTAAATTAGGAACGGCTAGCACAGATAGCCCTTGAGTAGCTTAGTGCGAAATTCCAAAACAAAACAAACAGACAAACTCTTCTAAGTTCTTGGAATTACCAGAAAATGAAGAGTACAGATTACTGTATTTGATGTCAACACTAATGTAGTGAATACACAGAATTATAGTGCTACATGAAACCTTTCTTTGTTTATTTTATGCTAATTGAAAAGGTTTTCTGAGGTGTTAGCTGTATTTAAGCCATGATTTTTTTTTTAAATATTAGTATTATCTTGTGTTAGATATAACGCTCGTAGTGTTAAAATAAATTATTAGAGATATTAATATATCGCTAAGCAAGCTACATTTTTTAGCTGTGAAGTGTTATCACAGTGATAACCAGTCCTCCTATTTGGTTACTATAGTAATATAGTAATAATATAGGCGGGGTTACTATTGAAGGGTTTATCTCCATCTGGTCAGCAGGATTAAATCATGGATGGCATAAAGTCTCGCTCAGGTTGAAAATATCAAATAGTAGAGACCTCAACAATTTTTCAGTGCACCCAACTAAAATCTATTTATTTTATGTTTGAGCTGCTTTTTTTTCGACCCGTTCAACAATGTTATTTTTCTTGCACTTATTATTTTTATTAGAGCACATATATATATATGTTGCTAAATAAAGCTTCAAGATTCAATATTGTTGTGATTTTCTATGTTCGAATGTACGAAATCTGCTACGCGTTGTTCTATGGAAATACATTTAAAGCACGTGTACTTGAATTAGTCTTGATATTCAGTCCATCTAATCTCAGGAAAACATTGATGGTTTCATATAAATTATAATAACCACGTTATAAAATCTACTATTTGGTCCTTTAAAGAGTCTTGGTATGTGCAATTAACATTTTGTTTTTACTCTTTGTGCCTTTAAAGATACACACTTTATGGTAATTAGAAGTAATATACATAAAATTAAGAAGCGGAAACTGAATCATAAATATGTCATATTATAATGTCACAGCCATTCTCACTTTTCGTTTGTAAAGAGTAGCCCAATAGATAGCGGGATCTGGTGCTGAATCACTTCCTTCTAGAGGCTCAGCATTGACAGGTGATTAAGGCACTCGACTCGTAATCTAAGGTTGACAAATTAGAATCCACAAAACATGTTTGCCCTTTCAACCGTGAGGGCGTTATACTACGATCAATCCCTCTATTCGTTGGTAAAAGAGTTGCCCAAGAGTTGGCAGTGGGTGGTGATGATTAGCTGCCTTTCCTTTAGTCTTACATCAATAAATCAGAAACGTCTAGCGCAATTAGCTCTCGTGTATCTTTGGGCAAAGTAAAAAAAAAAACATTTACAACATAAATTACAAGATCGGAGGTACGGGTTTATAATTGGAACATCAACATGAAATACTCGTACTTTTGCTTAAAACCAAATACTCCATCCAAAATTGGATTGTCTTTTACTGGTACAAGTTACAATTTTTTGCTGTAGTAATACAGAACAAAAATTTATAATTTTTTCTCAGAATAATTTTGTTATACCTATAACAGAAGCTCTTACTTAATGTTGAGTTTAATAGCTAAGGACAGTTGAATAGGACAGTAAAGAAACGACTATTATCTCAATTGGAATAGAATTTAGTTGTGGTGTTAAATTGAAGCCTTAAAACATTTTAAGAATTATTTTGTGCTTAAAGTGTGAGAACATTTAAGTGCTTTCATTTGTTTTTAGAAATTTTACAAAAAGTATTTTATTGTCCACATAAATTTATTAGGAAGATAATTAAACTAATATTTATTTTGAGTGAGAAGAAAAGAAACAATTACTTTTAAACCTCTGAAGAAAAGCTTTAATTAAAATATTTCAATTAAATTATCTTAAAATCATGTCATGTTATATACAGATTTACAAAACGATTCTATTAGATAATGATTAAAAGAACATCTGAAATCCTGCTAGGTTAGAAAACAAATTATTTGTTGAAGATGAATGATTTGGCAGTAGTTTGTGGCTTTTGCATGATCTAGTTGTTAAATGTGCAAAGAAAGTTCATACAAATAACCGCTATTGGAAGCTGCTAATGATGATGTAATTATTCGTGACTTCGTTTAAGTTCACAAGTTGTTATGAACTGAAGGTTTAGGCGGCATCTATCGCGAATTAATATATTTATTTCCGATGTGTGCTTACCTTCAAGGTATCAATATTGTGCATAATAGTTCTAGAAAGGGTGCTGTGGTTTCAGATATTGTGTATATCTTGTTAAAGTAATTGTTTAAGTCTAAAGATAAGGATACCATAAATTCGTGTACTAGTTAGAAGGTTACCTAATTTACTTTGAAATAATTTCCAGTAAATTTAAGAAAAAAAGCTGCAATTCGTAATGATTCGCTCCTCCCAGTGGCACAACGATATGTCTGCGAACTTACAACACTGAAATCCGGGTTCGATACCCCTCGTGGGCATAGAACAGATAGTGCACTGTGTTACTTCTTGCTTAATTCAAAAAACAACAAATAACCCCTTAATTAACTCAGTCTTTGTATTGAACACTTTGCCTGGATCAATTTTCAATATTTTTTTAAATATAGGTTTATGTAGTTTGATCACAAAGTCACTGTCACAAAACTGTGACTAAATTTAAAACAAATTAAGTGATAATATAAAGATGTGTGTTAAATATTATAAAGGAATGCGACATATATTAAAATTAAAAATAAATTTAATAAAGTTACGTGGTCTCCATTCAGTACTGTTAATAAACAAGTAAAAGACTAAATAAGAGGGAAAATATAGAAAACTGCTACATAATAAAGAACTATGTGTAATATGTAAAAAAACAAGTTTAATAAGAGGGAAAATATAGAAAACTGCTACATAATAAAGAACTATGTGTAATATGTAAAAAAACAAGTTTTAAAGCAAAATTAGCAAGATCGTCTTAAAATAATATTTAAAAGTTAATATATCATTATGGTCTATAATAAAAGAATAGAAACCCTTGGCTTTAGGTGAAGTAGAGTACTTCATATTCAGTAGCATTACGTTTTGTAATAACAACATATGCAGCATCATACTATAATGGAACTCTTGCTTATATGATAGTGGAAACGCGTTTTTATTATGCGATGTTCAACTCTCAACTTCGGAAATTTATATCCCGTCTACATGTAGATTTGCAATAGGTGTAACGATTTTCCTATTTCATCTCCGTTTCCTGTCACGGAGAACTTTATTTTTCTCTATTCTTAGGGTTCAAATATGACGTCATGAATGAGTCTTCGTCAAAATTGCTGTGAATATTCATAAAGTCCATGGTATACACAAATTTTCAATTTTGCAGTTTGTGTTTTCATGAGTGTTTTAGCGGGTTTTTACCACTACTTCGCCCTTGTTGATAAATCTTCACCAAATTTGACATGAATGTTTATTGAATCTATGAAAAGATGCATGCATATTTATGGTCTCACATTTTATGTTTTGCTGTTTTATTAGCGTCTTGTTTTGTGTTTAAATTACATATAAAAACAGCTTTTCATGTTCTAAAACAACCTTTCATTAATCACAAATTTACGCAACCTCCTTCCAGAATACAGGTATCCCAGCTAGTGAATAAGTAATTGGTATTAAAAGTTGGGTAATTTTGTTTACACTGATTATATCAACTAATATAAGGAAAGGTATTAACAAATGACGAATGTTGAATAAATGTTATATTACTTTAAATACTAAAGATTTATGAAAGTTTCTTTTTCAATATTTAACACTGCATTAATATACACTTACATGCTGCTTGCTAGTTTGGTAAAGAATGTAAGATGGATTTCAAATGTAGTTTTTAGAAGAATTTTGTGTAGTACACGTGGTAAATACTTTACCATTACTGACAAAACCTACGTCGTTCTAAAGAAAGTTATAAGTGAAAGAAGTGTCGAATGCACAAGAATATGCCAACTATATTATATCTGCTATATCGAAAAAAGAGCAGGAGGCAAATTAAGAAATGTTGTTTAACCAAACATAATGAGGGATTGTGTGGCCCAAGTGCATTCATCAAGACGAGGGTCTTGGATTCACTTTCGCGCCATAAAAGCTCTTAGGCTCTGGATTAAACTTCATGTATTTTCCTGAGAATAATCATTTTCATTTTAATGCGTTTCTACTGTAACCGACAGAAAAGTGGCGATCAGGCCTCTTGCCTCCACTTCCTACGCCACAGTTTAGTGACAACGAGACCTTTCCTTTATTACGAGAAATCATCTACTCGGCTGGAATATGATAAATACAACAGTGGTTAAATGCTATTCATATTATCAAGTTGCAAACACAACAACTGTTGTGGTATAAACGACATTAAATAGGTAAGGTGTAATTTTTATCAATTCGTGTTAGTCATTCTAAAATTAGAATTAGATTAAGGATGAATGCACAATTATTTATCTATTTTAATACCGATTGTGCATAATTATTTATTTTTACTTGTATAAACTTCACTAATGATACAAAGAACTCACTAACCAGCTAGCTAATATTATTGTTCCTGGATTGGATCAAGTACCCACATCGTCCAAGAGAAGAGACTGCATTAGTAATTCTAAGAATTTATGAATTAATGTAAAGAAGAATGCAGAACAATATGTCAACCGCACTGTGTTTACTATATCCAGTGCCCACAAGACCTTTCGCCTAATATCAGAACTCCTAAAGATGGATAGGGCACGACAGACACATCCCATCCATAGCGGTGGGAATTTGCAGTTTAATACCAGGAGTGTTTGTAGATTAAACAATTTCCTTTCACTCTGCTTCATGTAAAAACTTACAACCGTAAAGAATTTATCAATAGCTATCTGTCAATGTCTGGCAGAGTATAGGAAGTAAACTATCAACGATGGTAACTGGGGTAACGCTTTGTGTTTACTGGCTGTAGGTAGCAGGAACCAATAGATCCAGTGTAAAAGAATTTGATGTAGAGAAAAATGGAAATACCCAGTAAAATACTCGCTTTTACTGGACAGGCTTCGAAAATCTACCTGACCAGTGCACAAAAAAAGCTAAAAGAAAACAAATTAGAGATAAAATGAGATTACTTCTAAAATCTAGGTGAACTGATTTATTAAGTGTAATACCAAGAAACTTAATTTCATTGTGAAAATGGTAGGTTTGACGCACAGCTTTCGTGTGACTTTCTTTAATATAGGAAATGTTTTGTTTAAACTTTTGTAAAAAAAATGTTCTCATCAGTTACTGACGGATTGAAAACAATCTGTTATTTGTTACACCATGACATACTTTGATGCAGGGAAGTACGAACGATGTTGGCCAAAGTGAGATTCGCAAGATGTTTTCCTACCACTATTTTGTCAGCGTTCTGAGATATGTGAGGTCGAATTTGAGAGATACGAATACTTGCAGAACTCTGCCTTCAAACTAAACAGTGTCTGATAAGAAATTGCTAATGTAGACTTTAGCAGTGAGTTTCGTGAGAATAATTTGAGATCCTCAATACATTGCTGTAGGATTCAAGCTTTTATAGAAATACCTTGTATCAGAAGAACTCGGAGTATTTTTAACATTAACAGTTAAGTCATCTGTTGCGTGAAAGTCGCTGGGGTTTGATGATTTGAATTCTTTCTTAGGAGTGATTGTTATAATAAGGGATTTCCATTTCGATGGAAAGGATTTGTTTCTTTTTGTAGTTAAGGAAAAAGCTACGCAAATAGCTATCTGTACTATGTCTACCACGAGTATCAAACTCCGATTTTCAGCGTTACAAGTCCGAAGATATACCGCTGTGTCATTGGAGGCCGGAAGGAAAGGAGAGATAATTTAAATAAGTAATATAGGAGAGAGGCAAGCAAGGTAGTTAAGTTGTCGATTCGGTTTCCGCAGGGATTGAGGTTTTTAAACGTTTGATACGTATTCTAATTTCTAAGACAGTAATGACCAGTTAATATTGTTGTGAGTGGAAATAAAGGTGAGGGTGACCAAAACAAATGTTATCTCGCACTCCCTGGAACGCTATCACGCACCCCTGGTTGGGAACCACTGTTCTGTAGGTATTGATAATCCATAATGTAAATTTTCCGTTGTTGATTCACTGAGATATAACTGACTGTTTCCTGTGTTTACATGCTTATGAAACGAGGTGTTATGTTCCAACGGAAACAGTGTAATAGCTACCCATGATTTATTGTTCGTGGGATGGGAGAGAAATTTTGTTTGTTTGTTTTGGAATTTCGCACAAAGTTACTCGAGAGCTATCTGTGCTAGCCGTTCCTAATTTAGCAGTGTAAGACTAGAGGGAAGGCAGCTTGTCATCACCACCCACCGCCAACTCTTGGGCTACACTTTTACCAACGAATAGTGGGATTGACCGTCACAATAAATCCCCCTCGGTTGAAAGGGCGAAAATGTTTGGTGTGATGGGGATTCAAACCCCAGACTTTCAGCTTATCAATACTGAAAGGAAAGAATTGCGCTCCCTGATTTACTTCATGTTTTTCAACGATTGTTTTCATGGTACTTAGATGATATCTCTAAAAATGTTGGGATAAAGTTTGCTATTTGTGAAGAAAATCTACAGATGAAATATACGATGTTACCAAAAACAAACATGTGCAACTGATTTATAAAAAAAAAATTATGAAAACTTTAAAATAAACATAAGTATATTAATTACGATCATGTAATTCACAATTAGCACAAAGTAACTCGGTCAATTCTTAGACAAATATTCAGGACAAATACTATACATAAAAACTAATTTTTTGTTCCACATTTAGTATAATAATGCCAAATTCGTGAAGACATCCGGAGTTAATTCAGTGTGTGTGTGTGTGTGTTTTCTCATTGCAAAGACACATCTGGCTATCTGCTAAATCCACTGTGTTAATTCATAATTATAGTGCTCACTCATACTTCAGTATAGTTTCGGTCCAATGGATCAATATTGAGTGTGTAAGTTAAAGTGCGCATGTAATGATCTTTTTTCAGAGTTGCATTCAAAATTTAATTAAATAGTTTTATTGCAGATGTATGTTAACAAACTTGTAGTATAAAAATCAAGTTTTAATGTTACATATTATATTTTATTAATTTCTAAGGAAATGTTTAAATTAAATTTCCATCTTCAATTATCTGTATCGCATGATGCTTTTTCACTCCTAACTACCCATTTGAGATTTTCTTTCTACCCCTATACGATTTTATTACCTTCGCGTAAATTATATTGTTTTACTATAGCTGTTGCTGAGCCATAATCTCAATTTATAGTCTTCCAGATTATTACTTCATTGAGATATGAACAAAAAAGTCAAATCCATATGCTATACCCTTCCTAATAAATCGTGCCTTTCAAAAAGTTATCCTTAGCACTTGCTATTTTGGTTATTTATGATCGATAGTTTGTTTGTTTGTTTTTTAATTTCGCACAAAGCTACTCGAGGGCTATCTGTGCTAGCCATCCATAATTTAGCAGTGTAAGACTAGAGGAAAGGCAACTAGTCATCACCACCCACCGCTAACTCTTGGACTGACCGTAACATTATAATGCCCCCACGGCTAAAAGGGCGAGCATGTTTGGCACAACGGGGATGCGAACTCGTGACCCCTCGATTACGAGTCGCATGCCTTAACACGCTTGGCCATGCCGAGCCGTGATCGATAGAAAGATTCTGCTTCACTTAACTTGTCAACAAGCTAGTTTGTTAAGGTACAAAAGACTGTTTGCATTTGTGGTGTTCGGTTAGTTTGTTTTGAATTTCGCACAAAGTTACTCGAGAGCTATCTGCGCTAGTCGTCCTTAATTTAGCAGTGTAAGACAGGAAGTAAGGTAGCTAGTCATCACCACTCACTGCCAACATTATAACCATTCCGTGGTTGAAAGGTCGAGCATGTTAGATGCAACGGGAATTCAAACTCGTAACCATCAGATTATGAATCCAACGCCTTAACCCATCTGACCTTGCCAGGCCTAGGTTCAGAAAAAGATAAAGGATTTCTTATGCTTTTAATGTTATTCAAGCAATAATGTATGTTTAATTATTATTAATTACTTCCTCTCAACGATACACAAGCTTTTAAACGCTGCTTCTGCAAAATTATTGGGGTTTGGGTGAAAAGAGTAGTTGAGAGGGTAATTTGACATATTTATATGTTCCAAGCTCTTTTTCATAAAGATAGTTCTGCAAACTTCGGAATATATGATAATCAGATAAGGCAAGGTCTGAAGAATAAGGAGAATGTGAAAGGTTCTCCCAGTCTAGCTTTTCAATCTTTGCAGATGTGATCTTGCAGATGCTGTATGGGATCGTGCATTATCCTGGTGTAACACAATACCTTCACAATTGATCAAAGTAGGTTTCTTTTCTTTCAGTGCAATATTCAAGCGCTCTAACTGTTGAGAAGTCTGATGTAATCATTACATTGAGTGGCAGCAACTCAAAGAAGATCACACCAACAGTATCGCACCAAACCCTTAACAAGTTTTCTAGGGGTAGGTCCATTTTGGGTTGTGTTTTAGCCAATGTACCTGCTCTGAACTGATATCTGCGACACTTAACATTTTTATAATATATCCATTTTTCATTTCCAGTCACTATTATACTCAAAAAAGGTGAGTTACGTTCACGAGGGTGCAGAGAAATACAAATGTCCACCTTTGCTCTAGGGTTGGCTTTTGTCAAATCATGGGGGGCCCATTTTCCAAGTTTGATACCTTTTAAAGCTGTTGTAGATTACGGTTAACTGTTGAATGGGTTGAATTAAGCTTCTGTGCTAGTTCTTCAGCTGTTACAGCAGAATATTCATCAAGTGCAGCCAGCAGCAAGTCATCATTAAACTCAATAGAACGACCTGAATGTGACGCATCTGTTGTCACCTGATCTGAACTTCTGAAACCACCTTCGACATTTTATTTCATTGAGAGGCTCTGGACCATAAACACCTTGAATGTTTCGTGTAGTTTCTACTGCACTATTGTATTTTTTTAAATCATAAAGCATTTTTTGCCTACTTTGCTCTTTAGACATATCCATAAGCATAAGGATTTATTTGATTAATGATCTGAATATGTAGAGTTGGGTTAGTTTCTTCTATTTGTCTGAACGTTTTTATATACGTCCTACTACATATTTTAGTCATGAAAACCTTTTACAAAGACAGAAATAAAGATGCACTTTCTGTATCAAATTTTCGGACATTATTTATGGGATGACCTGATACAAGGTTCAGAGAGATACAGTGAATCAATCATGCATATTCTTATTTTCGTCAGTCTGTTTTAAAGTCAGGAAGAACAAGTAAGTTTATTTTCATGTTAGTTAGGACAATTAGTATCATTTGTAAATATGGCTTAAATTCTTCCACCATAGTATTCAAGTGTGTAAGAAAACATTAAAATATATAAACTAATTGTTATTATTTACATGTACAAGACTTTGGTTTTCACAATATAATTTTTTTTCTAATCTGCCAAAAGAATAATAACATCACAGCAACATATTTATTTTAAGAAGCACCTGAACTTCAGACAATTACTCAATGAACAAACATCAAATGAAATTTACACATGTCATAATGAAAGTGTGAAGTACATCAAACCATTTGAAAAATTGCATTTTTTTGTGTATTATCAGATCATAGAATCACAATTAGGTGATAATTAGTATGCTAAAACCATGACTTCATAGTTAAGTTATATAATCTTTGTTTTGATATTGTTATAGTTATTGGTTGAGGTGTAACTTTGTATTTTAGTACTTTCTCATTCGATTTTCTGATAAACTTTGCATTTAACATTTTATTTGACCATATAATAATTTCATAATATTTTTTAATTATGATGATCAGACTAATTTTGAGTAAGATGTTTGAAGATTAATTATCTGGAGTAACCTTTTATCACCATTTTAAAGTGAGAGTTCATAATCATCGAGGTGAGACATTGCCCTGGATCTGTATTTTGTATTTAAATTTAATACATAGTCTAACTTTCATTCAACTGCTGGTACTAAAATAAATTTAACGTATTTTAGACTTACAAAGATTAATTTTTCTGTATATTTGTTATGAATTTATATCTTAATAATTTGAACTTGTTCTACAAAGTTAATTTAAAAAAAACAACGACCCTGAAGTATGTAAATAATACCCTGTATATTTTAATGCTTTTAATTAGATAAAACAGTTTGCTTGTTTTTGAATTTTACATAAAGATACTTGAGGGCTATCTGCACTAGCTACCCATAATTTAGCAATGTTCAACAAGAAATGAAGGCAGCTATTCAATGACACCTGTTGCCAACTCTTGAATTATTCTTTATCCAATGAAGAGTGAACTGAATGTTACATAATAATTTCCTGTGGTGGAGAAAACAAACATGTTTGGTGACAGGAATTTGTATCCATAACCTCCAGATCATGAAATTTGAAAAACAGATAAACTTTAAATTTTAATGAGAAAAATGAAACCTAAAATAGTAAAACAAACATGAATAAGCTCATATTTTTGCACATATAATGTGTGTATGATGCACAACCAATTAGTTGGTCTTCACCTCCTAGCTATAGAGCACCTGACTTTTCTTAATATTTGACAAATTTAAAGAATAAATTCAAACTGTTAATTTTTTAGAGCTACTTTTATACTCTAGTTGTAAGGTTTTGTTTTTCATTGATCTTTCAATGCATTTTATTGTTTTAGATAATTAGATTTCTGAATCAAAGTACCTTTAACTTAAATACCTCTTATATAAGCGAAATATATAAATGTTACTGCACTGTATACACACGCTTAGACTCGTAACAAATTTTCATATTCTAGCATTGATGCATTTTTTTATAATTTCCTATTTTGCATTTGAATATACATTAGTATTAAATACATATAATATTTTCAAATTAATTAGTTTGAATTCTAGCTTCCAAATGTAAAATAATTTGTGAAAAAGAGTGAAACTTGAATTAAACATGTATAATACCTTAAATGCCAAATTTCACTATGTCATTTTGGTAATTGAATATATTCATTCTAGTGATAGTTTTGCCTCTGAAGACAACTTTGAATATAGTAATATCCTTCATGCTAAATAGTAGTATCTAAATACTTATCTAACAAGCTAATTTTGAAATACAAGTTTGTATGCTTGCCCAGAAGTTGAAATATGTAATTATATGCAAAGTAATCGAGTACAAACATAACTACTAGTCCCACTATGGTATGCAGATATTACCCTTTAGTTAATGTAAAAAGTTTTTAATATTTCTGTACACATTGAAAATATGCTCTTATATGTTGAAAGTTGATTAGTGAAGAAACTTGTTACTCACAGAATCCGGTCAATCAACTAGAATCTGTCACATGTTATTTTTCAAGGAAAAATTGCTGTTAACATGATGCTAAGGTGTGAAAGTGACTGTCAGTAATGCTGGTAGTGCCTGCATCCTGAGAGAAATGTCCCAGATGTTATTGATATTTAATAACAGGATACAAGTTGATCCAACAAGGTTTTTCCTCTATGCAGTGACACATCCATGTTTTCCAGTAAGGAGTGGGGTTGGGGCAAATAGTTTCAAGGAAGGCCAATAAATTAAAAAGCTGCGATTAACCTAGAATTTTAATAAAATCATCATCAAGACAAATATCTTTATACAAGTTTTATTTTTTAAATAAATGATATAGAATGAAATTATTGTATATAAAAGCTTAAAAATAATATGCAATCAATATGCCCAGATTTTTCAGAAAGCCCCTTGACCACACTTCTGCACCTATCTTTATGTAGTAACTGCACTACACTTACCACTTGTTTTCTTACCTTTATTTGGGTTTGAAGTGAGAATTGTTTAACTGTTTTCCTTGTGTCCACTTTCTTTGCTACAAACTTAAGATAATCCATATTTTTGCTTCAATAATACATTTCCTGCCAAGCCTCCTGTTACTCTATGATTCCCACTCAATTATTTAATGAAATAAAAGTGAACTTGAGAATATCCCATTAAGTATTTTGACATAAGCAAGATCATCAGTCCTTTGTTTTTGAATGTAATTCATGAGTGGTTACATTATATTCCAAGCATTCAACTACCTTAGTATTCAGAATATTTTAATTAGTATTCTCAGTGTTAGTGTATAGTACTTGCAATGCAAGTGTTGATACTCATTTTACATTTTGGTCTATATTAACTAAAATGCTTGAATGGTGTGTTAAAAGATGACAACGGAAAACAACCAGAGTAAATAATGCTATGTACAATCAATTGATAGTACCAAAACGTTATCATGAATTGAATGTGTTACAAAGATACTGAACAATATTTATTCATATGCATCTTTTATGGTATAAACTAACATATAAGATTTCAAGATCTTAAAATACATTTTCCATTTAAAACAGTTTTTATAATTATTACCTGTTCATATAAAGTTATTGCTCTGGTTTATCAGTCAGTTTATGGTTTGGATTTGGGTTTTGATGCCACTTTTTACATTCACTATTTCAAGTCAGACTTTTGCCTTAATGTCTCTCTTCTTGCACTTGGAGTTCCATAAGCACATTTTCTTTTCATTGCACCAAGTTACAGAGTAGTCTAACCTTCTTTACACACATGGCCTTCATGTACTCTGTAATAAGAAAATTTTGTGGACATTATATACTTTGATGTATTGCTCTCAACCATGTAAGAAAATAGTTTATGAATAGAAATTATTGGGTTTATCACTTACACAAGAAAGACAGTTTAAATGGCATGATAAAGTTCCCTTCATTATATGCATATTATAGAATTTAGAGAATTTTAAGTGTAAAATAGCAAAGATTGTAAAAGTTGTATGGTCTGGCTTTTTTGTCATGAAATCTTATTTTACTAACCCAAGTGTAAAGTTTCTCTAAATGAAGGTAAGTGATGTAGGTAACAGCATTTTAATTATTTTTAAGTTATTAGATATCTTTTTTTGTCATTATTGGCTCTTCAAATGTATAACCTTAAATCATACTTTGAAGTAGAAAATACTAAAAAAATTACATAAGATTACTCACAAAGACATATATATATAAATTTGCTTTAGATGGATTCAAATTTGACTTGTTCAAGTGCAGTTTCTTTTTTCTTTCATGATTCCTAGCTGGTTTTGTCAAGGCCATTTTATCACATAATTATGTTTCTGTGTAGACCAGACCGATTACAGCATTCAATCAGAGATTTTTTTTCCATGTTGATGCTATCTTTTTTACCTGATAAAAGCCATAACTACCAAACAGTACTACAGAAAATATGCCCTTTGGGTCTCTAATTAACACCTAAAAATGTAGATCATAAACCAGGATGACAGGTTGATGCTTTTTATATTTGAATAGTTTAAACATAAGAAATTATTAAACCTAAACTTCTTAAAAATAATGGAACTGTGGAGAGTGTTTTAAACTCAATTAGGTAATACTTTTTAGCAAGAAACCAAGAAAATAGATGGGACAATTTAGGGTCTGTATTGCTCATTCAGCCCATTTTTAGTTCCAGAAAGCAATAGCACATTATATTTATTAACAATAGCCATTTTGTAGTGATACTGAATACAATTTATAAAGGAATTACCCATGAAATTCCCTTTCCTTTGAAGTATAATTCAAATTGTTCCAGTGGTCCTACAGGAAATTTAAGTAACAAAATCTAGAATTAAGACAGTTTTATTTATAGTAATGACAGCCACTTTGAATATTTCAAACTACTTATCAGACACTATTTTGAAAGAAGCTTTCCAAAGAAATATTCCCCAAAAATTTGTCCAATGGCTTTTGAGAAGATATTTAAAAAAAAAAAACATTTTTCATAACCAAATTTGGCCTAATTGGATAACTTAAGAAAGCTAGTCACAATTTTCAAAACATGATCGCTGAAGGAACATTCCTGTCAGTGTTCATTCAAAATTAAAGGCTAATAATTGGATGAACAGACAGATGACATTTCAGTAATGTGGATATCAAGTGATGTGATAGATGTTAAAACTTGCAGACAACATGAATCCACAGGGTGTGCATATGATTCACATCCTGAAAAGGATTTTTCTACTTCTACAAATATATTGCTGAATGTTGAACAGTGAATGACTACTACAACAAAATATACAATCATAAGCATCAAGTTAACAATGGCAATGGTGCATTTGACCTGGAAATATTTACTTTGAAGGTATAGCCCTTTAATCAAATCATGCAATATGTGAATAACATATGTATGTATACATACTCTTAAGACTTCAAGCTAAATAGTATAAATGACTTCATGCATTTAACAGTTGATGTATGTCTTTAGTGTTTTGTTAGATATATTTTATTAGATTATTCTTCAAATACCTTTGTTTGCTGTTGTCTGATTCAACATTTTTATGACTGATGGGTTTGTCATTTTCTTATAAACTGAATGACCCTTTCAGTAACATGGATACAAGTTTCTGAAAAAAAATAAGATCAAACTTTCCAAATCAGGAATGGATAATTACAATAGTAACTTGTGCACATTTAGGGTGGATTGATCAAAGGACAAAAACAAGATTAAAAAAATCTATATTTTCCAATGCTTCCTGGTGTGCACATTGTTGTTACTTTTTTGTAAATTTAATTATGAACATCTTTATAATAATATCAGTATCATTATCTATCTGATTTTAAGTTTATTAGTTAACTGCAGATTGGCTGTTGTTTGTTATTCTATATTGAGCATAAAGCTATTAAAAGCAACTGTGAAATGACTAGTAGGAGCCTGGAAAGTATTGGAAAAATAGGCTTGAGGGCCAACTGTTAAATAGTTTGCTCTCTGTGCAAATGTTTATGTCAATTATCTGACTTTGTTGAAGGTATTTTTGTTTCTAGTTAACCACAAAGCAACACAATGGGCTGTCTGTGGTATGCCTATTATGGGTATTGAAACCCAGTTTCTAGTGGTACAATTCTAGAGATATATCACTGTCCAACTGGGGAGACAGTATGGCTGATCTTTCTAGATCCACTTGTAGCTTCTATTTTATGAAGACGGGTTTTCATCCACATGCAGTAACTCCATTTCTTACAAACTTTTGGCAGTCTCAAAATTTCAAAGTGAAACATTCACCCATGTACTGGTAAACAGTGAGAGTAACCATGATTCTTTTAATAAGATGATTAACAATACTGGGAAGTGACCAAACTATTTTGTTTTGATAATGAAAAGAGACCAAGACATTATTAATATTGAGCAATGGTGGTCTCAGCTAAGCAACAAATCAGAGACCAGTCACTCTAACATTTAATATTTTTAGGACTTTTAATTGTATCATTTCCATGAAACTGTAAAACATAATTCAGTCTGAACCCTACACAAATGACTTTTTGTCTTAATGATGATGCTTCCATTAATATAGTATTATTAGATTATACAGTAATATATGTATGGATTAACATTGCACTATGTCTTTAGATTTTTCTAAAGTTTTTGGTTCTATCTCTCGCTCTTCTGTTGAATTAGTACTTACAAGAATCAATATTAATTAACACCATTTAGAGTGCAAGTAATAAATGCTGATTTAAGATTGAAGTTTAACTATAAGTGGAGATTAGAAATAATGAGATTTTCATTATAAATTTTAAAAGAGCAAATCTTGAGGATGCAACAAGTGTTAATTGCTGTGAACTGGGCAACTGAATTAATTGAAGATACTCAAACAAGAAAAAATGTATGCAAATACTCAAGAAATATATGTTCTTTATAGTGTTGTATCTACAAAACAAAATTTATGATTTTAAACCATAATTGTGACAAAAAATACATAATTATCAAAAATGCAAATACATATATGCAAGTATTAACTGTACAAATAATAGAGTGCTCATGAATAACGTAAAATCCAAGTGTGCTTAAGTAAGATATTAAGATACAACTTTGAAGTTTAAAATAACAATTTCGTGCACAAAAATTTTATATTCTTATTTTCAAGAGGTCAGTATTAAACATATTTTTAATATTTGACTGTGAAAAATTTGTCATTTTGTTTTGTAACTATTATTAATATTGGGTAATAAGATACATATTCGTATGTTGGGAATAAAAGCTCAAAGAAAGAAAACTTATACAAAATAGTAACTGCAAAATTTCTCCTTCATTAAACTGAAGAAACAACTATAACCAGGATATTGTTACAAGCAGTTCATTTTGTTAAAACCAAGTTCTTATTGCAAATACAAAAATCTCTTTTTACAGTTTAAACATTAAGCAAAATTATCTGAATTGTTTCCACAAAAAATGTTTTCTTTTTATTCTTAGTTCTGAGGAGAAAAAAAACTGTGATCAACAGGAGCTTCAAGACTTGGATCAAAAATATAGGGAAAAATTATATTTGCATGTAGCTCAAGTCTTTGTTACACTTTCTTTAAAGCCTAGCATGGCCAGGTGGATTAAGGCTTTCAAATCGTAATCTGAAGGTTGCAGATTCAAATCCCGTCGCATCAAACATGCTCGCCCTGTCAACCATGACGGCGTTATAACGTACAGTCAATTCACTGATAAAAGAGAAACCTGAGAGTTGGCGGTGAGTGGTGATGACCAGCTGCCTTCCCTCTACTCTTACACTACTTAATTATGGACGGCTAGCACAGATAAACCTTGAGTAGTTTTGCGCAAAATTCAAAACAAACCAAACCACTTTTTAAGACTAATTAATTTTAACCTTCACATGCATTCAGAAGAAAAAATAAATATCTAAACTTGTGGTAACAATTTTAAAAGATATTGGATGAATTTTTATTAGTTTCAATATTAATATAATTTGATACTTTAACAAAGACTAAATAAGGAAAGGAATTTCATACTGCATAGCACAATATGAACCTTATAACCTTAGCTAAAGCTTTCACAAGACTAGTATTCCTTAGAAAGACTCATTACATGAGTTTCAAGATGTCAATTTCACTTTGATGAAATCATGCGCCTAAAGAGCTAAAATAGAAGTAAACTGTATCTATAAAAGGACCGTGAACTTAATTCCTATTTCCCAAAAAAAAATCATTCACGTTGGTATGAATAACTATTTAAATTGTGGATTCCTGTACAAAGTGAGATCTCCCATGGAATTTTTGTTCTTTCAGTTTACCTCCATTTGGATTTAAACATCCTCCTATGTGTTCCTTGTAACATTTAAAACTTTTCTATAAGGAAAATTATTTTAGTCTATAATTTAATATTGAATTGTCTATAGTTAGGTTCATCCTCACAATAAGTTACACAATGCTTAATTAGATAAAACTATTTTTAAATAGAATGGCATAGTTAATTAAAATAAAAATTTACACGTATTTTGTTGCAATTTCAGGTAATATTGACTTTATAAACCAAAAGTTTCAGTGCATTGTTTTATCCTAAATCTTTGTAGCAATTGAAGTTTCAGGCTTTTTTGTACAAACATTTTGATTTTTCTATAAAAGATGTATTTAGCAATCAATATTTAGGATATGAAACTTCCATTACCTAATCCATTGTGATGAAAGTCCCAAAATATTCTGACTAAAAGTAAGAAACTGAATTGCATAGAGAAATGAATATAAGTTTTTAGTCTTAAAATGTTCAGAAATTCCTTCATTATTTGATTGGTTACCATAACCAATGTTTAATTTCACATAATGCATTTTATAGAAGATACTTTGATTCTAACTTTTGGTAAAATTTGTACATCTACATGTATGTGTGCAATACAGTTTGTTTAGATAAATATAGATTTCTTATAAATCCTAGTAGAATCTAAAACACTTCTCATTTGATATTTGAATTGCAACAAGGTTTTGTAATATCTAAGGAAAAATGCCAAACTTAATGAAATTATCCGGAAATTTTGCAATATCTTTGGTGTGCAGTAAGATATTTATTTGGAAAGAAATGTTATTTTATTCTGCTAAGGATAGATATAAAAAAAACACAATTAAATGAGCATGAAACAATGTTTAGAAATGTAGCATGCTTTTTACAGAAATATATAATGTATATACATTAACAGAGAAATGTTGTATAGTATTTTACTTCTTTACACTGTTGAATCTGAAATAGTTACTAGTTATAATTTAGTCTTAACTAGTTAGCACTTACAAAGGATGTAAAATAAATCCATAAATCATGTTTTCATCATGCACCTAACTGTACCAATTTCACATATGTTTAGGCAATCTTTAAAGTCAAAATCATGGGGAATTTAGAAATCCAAATTGAAAGGTATAAATATTTTAATGTTGAGATGGATTTGCATGCCAAATAACATACTTAAAATCACTTAAACTTTTCTCTAATCAAACCTTTCTCATCTTGGAAAGCATGGCATGTCCAACTTAACCTTTTGAGATATTACTGAGATTATAGCCAAGCACATAGTTAATAGTAAGAGTATCTAACTCATAAAATGATAAAGTTTTCTACTCTATATAAATAGAAACAACACATTTTGGGACAACATGGGAATTAATGGTCTATTTTGGCTGTTCATCACCTAAAATAAAAGAATTTAATAATAACAACTGTCTTAAAGTCAGCTTTTATCATTAACATATTTTTCAAGTGTTTTTTTTAAATTGTAGAAGTATATTTAATCATCTATTCTGATGGCCTGTTTGATTCCTAATCCCACTTTTAAGTATATAGCTTACCATACTTCTTTCAGAAATTATGTTTGAGATTAAATAAAACTACTGCTATGCAGTTCATACAGTATTTACTTGATATTGCAATAACTGATATTTTTTAAATAAATTCTTGATGTTCCATCTATTTGCTATGAAATACATTTTGTAGTAGTTTTTTCTCATCATTTACTGCCAACTATCTTTCTAATTTGTAAACATTTACTAGCAACTGTTATATAACACTTACGTCAGGGAATTAATGACCTAAAAAAAGAAATTGTTTGTACCATGCCCATAAACATCATCTTGGCATATTAATGTACTGTTAAAGTATATTTTCATGTTCTTTTTAATGATGTTGTGCATTAAAAAAATTGTATTTCTTACTGTTAGATATTAATAACTGAATAGAGCTGTTGTTCTCCATATAAAAAACAAGTTCTTCCACAGTTGGAAAAACCTTGTTCTCACTTTCAAAAACTTAAGAGAATACTTTAAATTCCTTTACTGCTTCCCAATTTTTTTTAAATTAAAATAATTGACAATTTTAATATTTTATAAAATTTTAAATTTGTAAAAGCATACAAATACTAAAATATGAAATCATTATATAATTTACCATGTCTGTAACTCTACACAGTTTGTTGATGAATAATGTAATTTATTTTAATTTGTTAGACACTATACATGTTAGAAAATGGTATACAAAGTTATAACTTTAAAGTTGAAACTTTTTTTATTAATCTACACACTAATATAATGATTAAAAATTTTAGAAATACAAATAAAACTAACCATCAAGGAGTGAAACAATAATTAACCAAAGTATGTTATTTTAATTATTGTAAATTACATCTGTTTATAAAAAAGGGTGATTTGATCATTACTTAAAAACACTTACGTATCATTGTAATACACCTTGTTACAAGGTATGAATAGAGGGCACTCTAGTCTTTAAGATATTAATAGTAGAAACTTGTGAAAATACAATTTCTTTAACAATCGTTTTATTTATACCTCACTTGTAGAAGTAGTGTTGAACTTAAAGAAATCTATTTTTTTTAAATCTAACCTTAATAGGTTATTTTGCAATACCCATGTGCAAATGAAATGACAAAAATAATGTAAGTAATTTATAATTTATCATTAGTGTATCATAAACATCATAAGTATTTTTACTTTAAAATTTAATCAATAACTGTACCCGATTAAATTAAAGTCTATAGTTGATATAAATAAAATAATTAAAAAGAAAATATTTACTACAATAAGAATGTCAATTTGCTATTGCTCCATCAAACTTTAACTTATACATCTGTTAATGTTACCAAGTGCTTCAAAAACTGGTACAACGATAGTCAATGACAAATTTACATAAATTTCTTTGAATATAGTACAGCAATCAAACATACATATAAATATTTGCATTGTAATTATAATGACTTGTTTTATATAGCTTGAGTGAAAAATGTTGGTAACAATTTTAATAAAATTATGTAATTTTGAAAATGACTGCCTTAATACTTTGACTTATATTTTATTATTGTAGTATAAACAGTTGACATCTGAGGTAGTAAAGTAGTACAGCTTAGTGAAACAAAGGCTTTGTTACACCCTTGTGCAAATTAATTGAAACAAATAGTCATTTTACAATACTTGCACCCTGGCGGCTGGGGTAGGCTTGCTGAACCTGCTGATTTCCTTTAATAGTCATTTTTCCACACAGACGGCGTCATTAGCTGTGTTTTGCAGTACAGTCGATCTATTTATGGGATTTATGACGAATTTTTTTAGGAAAATTACGTCATTCGAAATTGCGTTAGAAGGGCAAGGAGACCAGTCAAAATCAACTTCTTACCAACTCATTGAAGAAAAACGGTATCAATGGGGTTTGAAATACAAGAACTGGACGTAAGAACAATAAAGGAAGTTGTTATTCAGTGACGAGACTCATGTCTTCGTACAAGGTCAAAGAAGTCTGCACTTTCGCGGATCTCCAGGTGAGAAACTTCAAGAATCTAACATCAATCTGTTCGTAAAACATCCCTTGAAGAAAATGTTTTGAGGCTTTTTCAGCTACAATGGCGTCGGAGGCTTACAATATCGTAGAAGGTATGATGCGAGGACTACAGTACAGCGAAGTTTTGCAAAGAAAAGAGTCGTTCCAGAATTGAAAAAGAGATTTCCAGATGGATATGGCATTTTTGAGCAAGATCTGTTTCCGTGCCACTCATCGAAACATGTGAAGAATTTTATGACTACAACGCGAATAAAGGTGCTGGACTGGCCTGGAAAATCTCTGGATTTAAATCCTATTGAAAATCTGTGGGCGATTTGTAAAGAAAGACTTTGGGGACAAGACTGTACTACGAAATATAAGCTAATTGAGGCCATAATTGAGGTGTGATATCGCGGTCCAAAAAATAAGTGAATATTGCAGTCAACTCGTGACCTCGATGCCAAAGTGGATTAATGATGCTCTGAAAAATAAAGGGGGTCATATCATATATTAATTTGTGAGTAATTTTTGGATTCTCAGAAATAAAACGAAAAAATTGAAAAATCGTAATTTTTCGTCTTGTTTCAATTAATTTGAACAAAGGTGTATTTTACATTTACGCTTCTTTTATGATACACAGAATTTGTTTGTTTGTTTGATTTTTTAATTTTGCACAAAGCTACTCGAGGGCTATCTGTGCTAGCCGTCCCTAATTTAGTAGTGTAAGACTAGAGGGAAGGCAGCTAGTCATCACCACCCACCGCCAACCCTTGGGCTACTCTTTTACCAACGAATAGTGGAATTGATCATCACATTATAACGCTCTCACGGCTGAAAGGGCGAGCATGTCTGGCGCGATGGGGATGTGAACCCACGACCCTCAGATTATGAGTTGCACGCCTTAACACGCTTGGCCATGCCAGGCCTGATACACAGAAAAGAACAACGTATCAAAAAATTAAACCTTCTTACCAACAAGCGTCAAAATTAACTAATATTCACTAAATTATTAAGCTCCACCACATTGTTTTTATGCTTTAATTTTTATTTCTCAGCGGCAACTGCCCCAGTGTGAATAATACACCAATGTTTTGTATTAAAAAACATTTTATAAATATTTTCTTATTACTAACAACTTTAGCAAGCTGCAACGAACTATCTAATTCACTAGAAATGCTGAAACATTTTATCTTGCAAATAATTTCCTATCGATGAAAATTCATGAACAAGTAAATGTTTAACAATTACTACCTTGTTTTAAAATTGCAAGACATGTTCAGCGATTTAGTTCATTTTAAAATAAATCCATATACCCAATTATATAAGCCACAAAATTTTGATCACCTATTACTAACATTAGAGGTCTTCAATATGCAAATGTCAAAAGGTTAAAGTTGAGTAAAAGCTTGGGCTGGTTCGAACAATTACTAGTACATTTGTACCAATTGTATACTAATGATTTTGCGGTACGTTTACGAATTTATACGCTAAAATCTAGGGTTTATTTCGCGTAAAAGACAACATACACTTAGCCCAGCGTGTAGCATTGTGCTAAAAACAAACAAACAAAAACTGTATGCAAGTTTACATGTAAAACTGTGACCATCCCAGAGGATCAATCAACTCTGAACACTATATGAGGGTTGTTGGGTTAGTTTATTTTAGAAGACTGTTATGTCAGCGTGTGCATTCTGAACCTATTTTAGCGTAAAAGTGTGGCCTATTTGTAAATGTAGCCTTACCTCTGAGTTGTCCTTAACAGAGAGTCGTGGGTTCGCATCCCGGTCGCGCCAAACATGCTCGCCCTTTCAGCCGTTGGGGCGTTATAATGTTGCGATCAATCCCACCATTCGTTTGTAAAAGAGTAGCCCAAGAGTTGGCGGTGGGTGGTGATAACTAGCTGCCTTCCCTCTAGTCTTACACTGCTAAATTAGGGACAGTTAGCACAGATAGCCCTCGAAATTAAAAAAACACAAACAAACAAACAAATTAATCTTTTGTTGTGCTTAAAGTCGCTTATGTTTGATGTTACAAAGTCTCATTCTTGACGAACAGCTCAGTATATACAGTCAACACATTTCACTCTCTCTAAAAATAATACAAAAACGTTTTTAATATTAGTTTGAAACTACTGTGAGGTTTATGTTTTAGTATTAGGTAGCCTATTTAACTGATGTAGTAATCTGAAGAAATGTTGTATTCATATATAATTTCGGTGAGACCTAGTAATTGGTCTTTGGAACATTTATTTTTATGCGATATTTTTTGGCAGTATTCTTCTGTATTAGTAAATAGTGTTTTAAGTTTTGATCCTGCTATGTATGGAGTAGGGGCATTTTTCCAAGTCGCAACGTCGTCGGTGAACGGTGATGGAAACCCAGAGTTCGGGTCTTTCAAGGGCATGTTGCTCATTTACATAACAAATAGAAGAAGGTTAACTACTCTCTGGCAGACGCTTGTCTCTGGGACAGAGAGTTTAGATCATATGTGGACTCGTTTTACTTCTAATAAACGGCCACTATTGGACTTTTGGTCCTTCAGTGCGATGGAATTGGATCTATGAATTCAATGCCTAGAGACTTAAATGTGTGTGTGTGTGTGATGAAATGGTAGTACTACGAGAAAAAACTACTTTTACTGACCAGATGCCAAGTAAATTATCTAACAAGTGCCCAATTAATCCCGGATGGTGTTGGAACAAAATGACAGACGAGGAAGGACTGATAAAAATAATGTTTACTTTGTGGGACTCAGATTTATTCTTGGTGGAATTACGTCTGGAGGAAGGTGGTTTGCTGAGGACAAATCTTTCAGGATGTGAGTTTCATCCTACTGGTGAAGGGGTGCCAGATGAAAGAAATATTGGGGCGGATTTTTTTTTTTTTTATAACTACGTAATGTGGTGCCGGAGAGTCAACGGAGGTGTCAGTTTGCGGGGGAAAAGGGGTTGGTGAGTTGGATGAAAGGTGGTCAATGTAAATCTCGGGAGAGAAGGGGGAGATAAGAACATAATTATTAGAGAGTATTTATTGAAAGAATGTTGTTATTGGCGGAAGTGGGTGGCTTTATTCCTTTTGTAGGGCTTTGTTTAGGTTGTCTGGGTATTTAGGTGGCACGAGTCTGTGGACTTATCTTAAAATAAATGTGTACTTTAAAATAAAATAATGTATAGATATAAATAAATTTCAAATTGCAAATACGTGAGCATGGACAAAAATAAGTAAGCATCATCAAACAAACTGGGGAAAAACCGTGAGGTTTTCAAAGTTCCTAGTTTGTTAAGAATTTGTCGTGTTACAAATGTTAATTATTTATTTGTACACATATATAAATTGGTAAATAATATTCATAGTTGAAGTTCTAACTCATGTTAATAGGAAACCTGAAAGTATTTTGATGTATTGTTTATAAACATACAATGCACATGTATGAAACTGTATTGCAAAGTTTTACGTGGTACATGCTGTTAAGCTGCTTCCTTAGCGTGCAAAATTACAATACTCGTTTTGAAGTTTTAGTTTTTTGTTTTGTTTTTAACATTAAAATGTCTATATTTTTGAAATGGTACAGGGTCCTTCATCCCGGGTATTTCATAGATTTTGTTTGGTTTTATAATTCACAAAGATAAAAATTAATAAAATATAGGAGGTTTTATAAAATATTGAAGTCACGGGTAAGTGAAGCTATGCTGTAACACATCATATGTGGTAACTGGAACGGAAACTGTGTGTGCTCATGTAAAGATCAAAAAAATATCTTAAGCTTTTCTGCTTTTTTGAGTACCTATTTCAACGTAAACACATTTAATAATCTTTTCACATACAAATAACACCTGCTACACTTACGTGAATATAGACATGTTTCTTCGGTTGCCGACTTTTGTAGAACATATTTTATTTGTTGTTTGTAATGTTAGTACCAGGAAACTATATTGACATATCATATATAATAAGCGTTGATGAGATATTCCGTCTTCACACTCCTGATGAAAATTTGCATGCTTAAACTATTATTTACAACCGATAGATGGCACTTGTAACATTACCGTCAACAGAAAGTGGATTACAAGACAGGAGTATAATTTGATGGTATATAAATGTTATATTTTATATCACTTAAAAATTAAACACTCTTGTCAACTTTAAAGCAACGATCCATTTCTAATAGTTTGAAATAATGATTGTTTTGTTGAATAATAATATATTTGAATAAATAGCACAATAACATTTTGTTGAGGTTTGATAACTTTCACAATTCTTCGATTTTTTAAACGAAATCTTAAAAAAGCATCTTCTTTTGTAGAAAGAAAACCACATTTTTGTTTGGACAGGGTCTACTAAATTGAATTGAGCTTCTGATTCTGTTGGTGTAAATCTAGAAATTTAACGCTGATCCAAAGAGGTTACGTTAAAAAGATATTCTGATGAAATGTTATCATATCTACATGCATGGTTTATTTTAGGATTGTCTATATTTAATAAACAAACACATTTTAGCGTGATCAAATATGAAAATACAAAGAATTGTTAAAAATCGCTATATATATACGAGTTAAGTAAGTGGACATTGCTTTGGTCAAATACTTTTACCACTTAATTCATTTTCATTTTAAGTAATTTCATTCATTTTGTTATATTTTAAAATCACTAAGTACTAATTTTTATAGCAAAACAGTATGCAAAAAAAAGTGTTACAGAAGTAGTGATATGGTAAATAGGTAACCATTTTATAAAGTTAGTATTCTTTAATGACTTATAAAAAATTAATTGTCTTGATGAAAAATGAGTATTTAAAGAAATAAGAAAGTGTGATGCAGTTACTATAAAAATTAAAATAATTTTCGTTGTTTATTTGAAATCGTACCAAATTTGGATTAAAAGACCGTAACTAAGACTCCTCATTTGTTGAATATTTATCCAATGAAAGGTAGTCTGAGCAAACATTATCACGTGATTGGATAAACTGCGATATAGCTTTCTCGTACGGCCGCGCTAGTATTGACTACAATCGCTTCTTGTGATATAAATAGTAAATTTAAGTCTGGAAATGCAAGCGGAGCTGTTGTGAGTGAGTGATTATATGTGTAAGTAGAAGTGAAGCATACGTTATTGTAATTTATAGTAATTATGCCACCAACTCCAAGTGGTAAAGCGGTGAAAAAAGCTGGTAAAGCGCAAAAAGCTGTTCGTGCTGGGGATAAGAAAAAGAGACGAAAGAAAAGGAAAGAGAGCTTTAGCATATATGTGTATAAGGTGCTGAAACAAGTTCATCCTGATACTGGCATTTCTAGTAAAGCAATGTCAATAATGAACAGTTTTGTGAACGATATATTTGAACGAATTGCTGCTGAGGCTTCTCGCCTCGCTCATTACAATAAGAGATCCACCATTACCAGTCGGGAAATACAGACTGCAGTCCGCCTTCTGCTTCCCGGTGAATTAGCCAAACATGCCGTTTCGGAAGGTACCAAGGCTGTTACCAAGTATACAAGTTCCAAGTAGTTTTACTCGCTAGTAATGAAAGGAACGAAGGATGTGTTTATGTAACACTAATTTAGAAGGAACGCGCGATATTCAAGACCGTCATCTCATTAAGCAGTTATTTTGTGACCACTTTTTGAAATTTTAGTTTGGTAAATTTTGTTTTTGTGTGAAACTTGAAATTGACTTTGACAAAATGTATAAACGTTGGTTGGACTTGCGTAAAATGCTTCATTTTTTTTATCGGAATATGTGGGAAATTATTTAAAATCGGCAAAATTTTGCGTAGTCGTGTACATTATGTATAGGTGTGAATTTTAGATAGAATAACGTTTTGTTGTTTATTATGAAACATACTAGTGTTAATATTCGTCATTTTTAAATTAAGATATGTATTTAGTTGTAAGCTATACAAGTTTCCGTACTCTTAATGTGGGCTTTTAAATGTGCACTTCGAATATTGCATTTCTAGTCAGTAAATGATCAAATACATGTTGATTACAACCAGACGTATATTTGTGATGTGTGATTGATGTTACGTAGACATCACATTTATCGAAGGGCAAGGTAATGGAGAAGCATAACTGCGTAAATGGTCCACATGTATTAGTACTTATAGTAGTAGATTATATTAAGTTTACAAAAGGTATGTAACCTAGAATAAATTCGAGATAACTGCAGTATTTTTTAGTTATTCAGTTTAAACTTTTCTCCTTGAAACCAGCTATTAGTGTGAATGTGTTAATATTTTTATAAATAAATAGTTGTGAAAAGTTGTGTAATGTATATGTACATATGTATATGTTGTCGATATTTACGTAAATAAAATGTAAAAATTTAAACGTCTTTTGAATTCTGATTGTTTAGCTAACTGTCCTGAATAGTGAAAAGTGATATAATCAAATACTTTTTGCATGTAAAGTCAAAATTTAGTGTTGTATTGATAACGTTCGAAAGCAGCAACAACACGAACGTGTGTGAATAGGTTTATTTCATACCGAAGCTGTTTAAATGAATCTACGGATTAAACGTGTGGAAGTTTATGAAAAAGGAAACGAGAAAACTGTAAAGCAAGGAATTTTCCCAGTTTTGTGCGAGTTTTATAGGCTGTAACACCAGATACTGGAGGAATATAAAGTTTAAGTTGTCCTAAACGTAATAATACGTAGGTAGAAGGGACAAACAAAAAGGTATGTCAGTCGAACATTGAGTTTTTTTAACCTGTATACAAAATAAGGTTTTTGGTTGAAATTAAATTAGCTTGTAGCTAAAGTGATTGGAATCTTCAGGAGGTGTATTAATTGTTGCCAATCTAAAATATTAAGCATAATTATTTATCTTATCGAATATTCGTAAAATTTGTGCTTTTGAAGAGTTTTGGGTAAGGATCGAGTTCAGCATATTAGTTAATTTTTTTTTTAACATGTTGAAAAATAATGTTGCGTAGAGGTGGAAATGAACAGAGGTAGGTTTGCTTCAATATTACATTCTAGATTTGCTATTTATATAACCGAGTCATTCTTTAATTTTGTGTGAAGTTAAAACTTGTATTGTGGAAATTGAATTAACCATTTCAACAATTTTTATTGTACAATGGTTTTAAAGAATATCAAATGTCCAAAATTATATACACAACAAACCTGGTCATATGGGCTCTGAGATGTCATGTGATATACGAGGTGCATTTAATCCCCTCATTTCATCAGTTTTGAAAACTATTAGTTTAAAACACACACACGTAACTAACAAAAAAACGCTATTCCATGATGTAACGGTAGTTATCAAGGACAGCGCGTCAACTTGTGCCTGATTGGCTACATAATTACGTCACGTTTCCATGTCAACCAAGCCATGCGATATTTACATACGTCATCCCATGTAAATGATTTCAAAAATTATAATATTAGCCTGAATATTTAAATAAAGCACCAAACATGTATGTGTAGGGGAAATTAGAAAACATGTTTGTTCTGCAGACTTTTTTTTTTAATGCACGATACTGTTTCTTTGTCATTTATTACTTCACGTAACATAATTTCCTCTTCTAATTTACTTCGTTCTCGCCTAAAGTTCGGTTTTTATATTATTGTAAGTTTTTTTCGCATTAGTTTCTAAACATTTATTTTGTGATACATTTTAGGAGTTTTTAAACATATTTTTTTATCGTTTCCTCACTTTAGTTGGTCCATGTTTTTTATGTGGGGGGTAAAGTGTTTTCTCACATTCTAGCGCTCTAACATAGTGTTGCCGAATTAAAGTTGGCTGTAAAACAAACAGTTCTTATGCATTACATAATTTTCGATATTCAAGCAGTATATAGCGGACTTGGTTATAAAAAAACAAAAACGAAACAATATGCAAGCACCATACAACAGAGCTGTATAAACAAACTAATGAAAACAATACGGAGGAGTCTGTTTATACAGACTATAAAGGTAATGAAGTGCTATACAAAGAACTTGATTTTATACACAAGTGTGTGTGATATTCAAGCATTGTGCATAGCAGACTTGGTTGCAAAACCACTGTTATTCAAGGAATCTACAGCGGATTTTTTAAATTTTTTTTACAAAAAGATCAATACTGTATAGCGGACTTGGTTACTAAATAAACAGTGGGAAAATAAAGCACTGTGTTGCATATTGGACTTGGTTACAAAAAGCGAAGATATCCAAGCACAGTATAGCCATTCTATATAAACAAAAAGGACGATTAAACGTTATATGACAGACATCGTTATTAAACAAACGTTATGGAAGCAGAGAGAGAGGTTGAGAAATTTGCTAATATTGCTTGAGAAATGTGGCAATTTTAAATAAAGACTGTTGCTAAGTGTCTACGTAACACCATGTAACTAACTAGTCAATAATACACATAAAATGTAGCAAAATATATACTCAACTGTGGAATAGTGATTTGGAATAAATTGTTGTATCTGGTGTATTTAAACTCACGGCAATATGAAAGAGTATCGTTACTATAATTATAATGTTTAAAAAATAGTTTTTGAAACTTGTGAACATTCATATCTAAAGTTGAAAAAATCCGTGTCAAAGCGTACCATACGTCTTATAATACCATAAGTATTTTTGACATAATGATTTAAAATTATTTGTTTTCAGCGAATTCGACTTTTATTAATGAAATAACTCGGACAGTCAATGACCTACAGCACGGTGGAATGTATACGGTCAATGTGTGTGTCTAAAAAAAATGTCAAATTATATTTACTGTAATATGTTTGCTACGAACCTTGGTAATTCAGTATTGGTAGGGCGATCTATTTCTAACTACTGTTAGAAATTTTTATCTACTTAGACTTTGTTACAAAGGAGATGTTAAAATATTATATACGCCACTGGAAAGCATATGTGCTAAGCATCAATACAATAGAATTACAAGTTCATTTCCTACTACAATCATAGAAACTACTCAGTTTTTGTAAATTTCGTATTGATGTAGGTGAAAATTTGTGAAAACGAAACTAAGAACCTTACCAATATCTTCTACAATAACTACTACGTATATAGAAAAGATGAAGATATTAAAACTGAAATTAATATTCGTTTAATGAATTAATTGATTTTTATTAGCAGCACACATTATAGTAGTGGATGAATCTACTACAACTTCAGACACAAATTATTTTGTAAGGCCAGCGCCTCGCACGATTTTGTGTAACTACAAAGTGAATATCAAGAGTGCTTCGTCACGAAACTCATCATTTAGTATTTTCAAAAACGAAATATTTCTTGTGTGAACATGAAAGCCTAGAAAACACTTAGAAAGCAAATGTATATTTTATATATTCAATACATAAATTATTTTAAAGAAATATTAAAGCTTTAATCATTTTTAACTAAATCCTAGAAGAATATCTAGTGTTAGTATTAAGTAATCCATTCCTTTTTATATGATGTGCTTATCTCTTAATATAACGTGCTGAGTACATTTCTATATTTTATAATTTCTAGAATTCAAGTGAGTTTTTTGTTACTGAATTGGTGTTCGTCTGTTACCTTTATTACAGCTCCCCAGTGGCTCAGCGGTATGTCTGCGGACTTGCACGCTAAAATCCGGGTTTCGATACCCGTGGTGGGCAGAGCACAGATAGCCCATTGTGTAGCTTTGTGCTTAATTCAAAACAACAACCTTTATTACGTTTTTTTTAGAGATGCATAAATGTTAAAACTACTTTTAAACAAATCGATTGAGTAAAAGAAAAAAATCTAAGAAAGCAATTACAATAATTGCATATAATTGAGTGGATGGCCGTTTTGAAGTTTGTTGTTGTTTTTTCTAAATGTGCTAACGAAAAAGATATCAATCATAATTTAAGTACTACGAGGGTAAGTCGAAAATCATAACCGAAGTGGTGAATGTTTCTAATCTTTAAAAATAATATTCACTTAAGTATTTGGTCATATTAAACTAGTTATATTGCTGATTAACTGAGTATTTTGAAAGTTCTAATTACTGTAGTTTTTCCCATGTTTGAATTCTGGATGTAGTTAATAATAAGTGAAATCATATGTTTCTATATTTCTTTAAAGCCCGGCAAGGCCACGTGGGTTAAGGTGTTCGATTCGTAATCTGAGAGTCGAGTTTCCATGCTCGCCCTTTCAGCTGTAGAAGTATTATTACTTGACGGTCAATCAAATTATTCGTTGGTAAAACAGTAGTCAAAGAGTTGGCAGTGATGACTAACTGCCTTCTCTGTAGTCTTGCACTGCTGAATAATGGACGGCTAGCGCAGATAGACCTCGTGTAGCTTTGCGCAAAACTAAAAATAAAATTTAACGCTTCTAAATAGTTTTATCTATTAACTCGTTTGAGATAACGTCTTTTAAAAAAATAAACGTTATGACATAAGAATGATATTAACTATTTTCACAGCTTATTAATTTTTGTAATGATATTAAAGCTATTAAATCATTCCATTAGTATAAGTGGCGAAATTTATCAAGACACTTAATTTGTCGCACAAGAAGTAGGTGTTAGAATACTCCGAAGTTTTTATCAGCCTACGTTCACTAATAAGCCATTTATTATTCTGAAGCGTCATATTTTGCTTTTTGTACATATGTGAGTAGTCATAAAAAGTCCTGCTATCAGTAACTATCTGACGTAGCACATGTATTTGTTTTTGCCTCAGCGGTTTTTAAACTTGCATTCATATTTAAAAAATAAAACTATATATATGAGAATAATCTTATTAAGCTTCTATAAATATTAGTGCCGTATGTCTTGTGTATAGCAGTGGGAAAATATTAAATTACGAACGCTCGAGACTTAAAATTTCTGATTGCAATAACTCTGTTCTGTTGCAATGGCGATTAGAATGAAAATATTCTATTACTTATTTTCTTGGATAGATGACGCCACGATCGAAATGAGACTTGTTTTCGGAGAATATTTCTTGTGTATATTAATGCAAAGTTTACCGAGTTAAATTAACTATACATGTATATTCAATATAAAGGTAGTTGAAGTTAGCAATAAAATGAAATAAACAACCCTCCAATAATTGTTAATACAGTCGTTGTAAAGAAATGTTTTACCTTTGAAAGATGCATGATTTCTGATCCTCTTAAACAGAAAGAAACGGAAAGAACACAGCTCATTACATCTAGCCATATTTTGATGTTAGGCAATGTGTAGAAGAAAACAAACATTCTTGATATTCATGATGTGTTTGCTATAATAAAATTGATTTTTATAACTGGTTTAATATTTAAGGTGTTTACTTTCAGATAATTTTCTTTTGTAATGAGGCTTGGGAAAAAGAAAGATAATTTGGTAATATTATCTAGATATAGAATATTATACATGTATAAATTAACGTAATTATAAAAACGTAAAAAAAAAACCCAACAACATGAACATACCGGGTATTATCAACACGGGTTGTTTGGGCATAAAAACTTTAATTAAAGTACAGAACAATGTTTCGACCTTCTTAGTTAAATATGGACATACAAACTTACGACTGCAAATAGAAAAAAATTTCAGCACAAAAAACCGATGTCGAAAATGATATAGATAAACTCGTAACAGTATATAATTTATATTAAAATATAGTTACGGTTTTGTTATATGCTATGAAGCATAATATTGGGTGCTATAAGTGTTGAGAATGTGCCTAACATTAAACTGCATTAAAGGATACGTTTATATTAACATGTTAAAGTGACTTAAAGTGATCATCTCCCTAGTCGCTTAGCGGTAATTATGAGAATTTACAACTCAAAAATAAAGAGTTCAATTTGTAGGTTGAACACAGCGCTAGTAGCCCATGGTCATCTTTTTGCTTAAACAGGCAAATAAACCTGTGTGAATAAAGATCAGTTGAGTTGAGAAAACATAAAAAAATGTACTAGTTATTTGAATAGATAATTGATGTCATAGTAGATTTATATGAGTTTAAGGCATTCCAGCACGTTTGTGTTTCAATAACAAAGTCATTGAAACCCCATTCAAAATATATCGGTTATTACTTTATTGCGCAGATAGTCCTAGTGTAGCTTTGCGAGAAATTCAAAACAATTTAATTACTTTATTTCCAGGTCTATGAAATTTTGTTTGCAACAGATTATTAAAAGGTGGCTGGTATTAAATGTACAGAAATATTCAATCAGAATTAGTTAAACATCTAAAATGTATGACTCATAAACGTTTACTCAGTATTCCTAAAGGTAAGCCCCCCAGTGGCTTAGCGGTATGTCTGCGGACTTACATGCTAAAATCCGCGTTTCGATACCCGTGGTGGGCAGAGCACAGATAGCCCATTGTGTAGCTTTGTGCTTAATTCAAAACAACAACAACAACCTAAAGGTAATATATTTGCATATACTTTAAACAAGGAACACACACACACACACACAAACGTATCAGATCTAAAGCCTCATTATTAAAACATAGCGAACATATTATGGTAAAGGACACTCACTGTTACTCAGAGTGGAACTACTTCTCAAAACATTTAGGGTGACGATTTACAATTTTTCCAGTATTGTCATATTTGTTAAATGTTATACTTACACAAAATTTTTTCGGAACTTTAAAATCAGGTTCTTTAAACTAGTTGCACTTCTGAAAATGTATCGGTTTGTATAACAACGTGTTGTTCTCATGAATTTAGTATATTGCCAGAAAATTCTACTTGTCTAAATCAGTGCTTTGGGTCTACTGGAAAAATTAAAACTGAAGAGCAGTGGGACAGCGGTAAGTCTAAGAATTTACAACGCTAAAATCAGGGGTTCGATTCCCATGCACAAAATAATGCATGGAACATTATTAAAATAGGATTTTGTTTTCAACTTTAAAGGATTCGACATGTTAATCTACATATTATATAAAAGCTTGTATAGTTCTTTATTTAGTATAACATCTGATTTTAACGAATAATCCCTATATCGTCAGTGAAATTTGTTTAATTAAAATATCGGAGTGATAGTATAAATCAAGTGTTTTCCGTGCTTACAGAAATAAATCATGTTCTTTATGAATAAATTTCTTTAAAGAGAGATGGAGATAGTTGATGACGTATATCTTTCTCATTCATCTCCTAAAGATAATGTAGTCATTAAATAAAGAGTAGAATTTATACCTCAAAAGAAAATAAACTCAAAATAATCAAATCTCATTTTGAGTAGAAGGATCAAAAGGCAATATAATAACATGATAACAGTAGAATTTTAAGGCTTGGAAAAATAATATTTTTCTTCAATTAAATTTCTTTTATGTTAATTGCCTTTATAAATTGGCAACACTTTTTATCCAGCCAATTCATTTTTAATTTAACCATTTTAATAGTTTCTAAGGTGGAAAAAACAATCAACTAATTTCGTTTTGGCTAAGGATGTGACTCGTTAATCTGAGAGTCGCGGGTTCGCATCCCCGTCGCGCCAAACATGCTCGCTCTCCCAGCCATGAGGGCGTTATAATGTGACAGTCAATCCCACTATTCGTTGGTAAAAGAGTAGCCCAAAAGCAGTGGGTGGTGATGACTAGCTGTCTTTCCTCTTGTCTTACACTACGAAATTAGGGACGGCTAGCACAGGTAGCCCTCTCGTAGCTTTACGCGAAATTCAAAAACAAACAAACACTGTCATAGCAATTTCTAAAGGGTAAACATACTTTTCTAACTACTTCTGTTTTAAGTTAACTGTTAAAACGAGACGTTTTTGTCTCTTTTTTTTCGCTTTCTTCAAACCAGTTGCTCTTTAGTTAACTCTTATGGTTGTGTATAATTGAAAAACAAATCCAACTATCTCCCTTTGGGGCTAACTGCTGTAGCAATTTCTAAAGTGATAAAACGTTTCCACTAATTGTTTTTAAAGTTAATAGCTATAGAAATTTTTAAAGCGGCTGCTCCATTGAAGTAGATAATGACCGACACTCTATAATGACATATGCACCTACTTTTGATTCTTTGTTATTGTGACCTAATTTAGGCAAATTAATTTATATTAATGAATATTTTTTATGTTGGAATTATTCCTTCAGAGAAAATAGCCTTTGCACTGTTAAATATCTACAAATGGGCTACATCATATATGATGAACAAAGACTCAATACACCACAATTAAATATTTATGCATGATTGATTTTTAGTGCACCAATGAATGAAGTTTTTAATCAGCAAGTAGTTTTAGTTAGTTTGAAATTTTAAAAGCTCAAATGTTTTATAAATTGCTTTTAAGATGTTATTTTTTACAGCCAAAACCACCTATGATGGGTGTAATCGTTACCTTAAAGATTCAGTTATCTAGCACAGTATCCTCTGTTAAAACTGTTGATACGTATAATTAAATTAATTTATCCTCTTTGTCTTCTCTTCATATCAAAATAAAGTTTTATTTTATCTAAACATACTACGCGAAAACATGTACATGCAATTAATTTGTAATGTTTATTTTTGCTGACATAAGAATGAATAAAATAAACAATACATTACCATTGTAATGTCAAGAACCAAAGAATTAACTAAACTTATTTTAGAAAAGGATGACTTAGAAAACAAAAAGTTTATTAAAAAATAATACAACTGATGATAATTTTACAAGCTCACTTACCTACAACGTTTTCAAAAAGTGCAATTTTTTATGAAATTGTTACCATACAATTAGCTACTACATAATTCCAAGTAGACCTGCAGTGATTTCCATCGTCCAATATTATTTAGACATCTGTACCTAGTATGGCTGTTGGCATCTCCGTTCAATAGATTATTCTCATATATAAGTAGTTTTTTTTTTGAAATTTCCATTCTGGAATAGACACACTTAGAAAGTTCTAATTAGACTGGCCTAAACCACATTTGTATATCCAAGCACTACATTTAATAATATACTGCTATGGAATAAAGTCTTATTTTTAAAACTTCACCTGAAACTCGTTTTTCATTTGGTCTTCTCTTCTATTGCTTATAACAACGAGATAGACCAATAATTCTTCATATGTTTTAACTATCGGTTGGGCCGTCATGAAAACTGAACGTCAGATATTTAAAATCGTAATCTGTAAAATTTATCCTTTTTTTTGTAGGATTGACACACTTGTTTTAGCTGGCCCAATTTGTTTATTAATATCTCTTTGCATTTGTTTCATATCAAACAAAAACTTTTAAAGAAAATGTGACAATACACTTGAATGGCTGTACATTTATTTGATAATAATTGCCTCCCAGTTACATAGCAGTATGTTTGGGGACTTACTGTGTTAGAAACTGGGTTTCGATACCCGTGGTTGACAAAGGGCATCCAGCCTATTGTGTAGCTTTGTGCTTAACTTCAAACAAACAAACATTCGATTACAACTGTTGGAAGCCAATTTGCTCCTCATGATGTAATTAAATTCTATTTCAAAGAGTTTTTCTTTGAAAAATGTAATTATAATGTTTTTGTAATTTTACATTAAATTACTGTCACTGGTTCTGCAACTACAGTGTAAATTTAACATGTTTTCGATCCAAAAGTTCATATTCTAGGTTCAGTAAAGAACTGGTGTAATGATATTTAACTGTGCTAGTGGAATAAAAACATTTATCTATATTGGGATTCTATACTCTGTTGTTTCAACACCTTTTATATTTGTTTTGATGTTTCTTTCATTGCCAAAAGGATTCAATAGTTCTTTTTTACAGATAAGTGACACCTGCTTGAGGAAAAACATTTTTATGGTCATTTTCAGCAGTCTCTACAAAGTCTTTAACTGTTTATATATCATTAAATCATTTTTCTAGGCTACTTTTAACTCTTCATAGGATTCAGAAGGCACTCAGGAATTTTCGCTTAAATCTCTCTAGGTGGCAGCGTAGTTTTAATTGTTCTCTCGAAATTCAACTTTAGGTGTAGCGATTGTTATATAATGAACAACAAGTAACAAACCTATTTTAAATCAATCGCCATTTTATCTAGGCTTATCACCAGCATTACTATGGGTATATGATTGAAAATTTAAAACAAACCAAACAGTTCATTCGTTTTTTTGTTGAGCTGATATCAAAGTAACATTATAAATAAAATCTCTCAAGACATCTAAATATAATGGTGTTGTTCTGACACTGAACACTGCTGGAGCAGATGAATCGCGTTTGTTGAAGTGTGTGTGTGTCTTTTGATTCCTTTAGAAGGGCCAATAATATCGAGAGTATACCCAAACATTTTGTCCATGTAATATTCATTTTATAATGCTACAGTTTTTTCCTACTTTTTTCCCAAGACGATAGCTCAACAATTCACCGTATAATTTTTCTCCAAATTTGGAGCAAACACGTCATTAAAATCAATTTTTTGCTACCACATTGACTAAGCTCACTGAGATTCTTCGAGGTCAAGAGCTGCTGCTAAATCGCTTTCATCATTGTATTCTGCTGCTGACATCTGTGAATCAGTTGCAGAACTCACATCTTGACAAATTAACTACGAGGATATCGAAGACATTCCAGTTTCATCAATGTTTTTTTTTGCAGGATGACACAATAATTTTGATAGCTTTGTATTTTTGATTTACAAACAACAAAAACTAATTAAAGTATTTTGTTAATCTGCTTATAAGTTACTGAGTTGACTAATATTATAAAAATTATATAGTAGTTATAACCATTATAATAGTTATAATTAAAATTACAATACAGTTATAGGTAAAATGTTTTCCTATAACTTAATGCCCCCCGTTAGTGCAGCGGTATGTCTCCGTATTTACAACCCTAAAATCATGGGATCGATTTTCCTCCGTGGGCTGAGGAAATAGACGTTGGTATACAAAAAACACACACATATAACTTAGTGTGAGTATGTTATCCACAATGTACTGAAAATAATGATTTACTTCCCTGCAATGACTTTTAATTACGAAAGGAAAAAAAAAATTTTTCCTACGGGTATAGCTCAATTAAGTCTTTAAAGCATTAAATAGGCTTAAACTATGTTTTTCCTTGAAGACAAAAATTATCAATTTGCACAAGTTCTCATAGCTTTGCGTGTACAATAATTCTGTAAAATTAGTACCGGGAAATCAGTTAAACGTAGAGAAACACAGTTTGATGGATGTGAAAATTAATGTTTAACGTTATTTATAAGATTCAAATACAATAGTACGGTTGGTCGCATTCGTAAAATTGTCTGAATTCTATCTGTATCAGGGATTTGAAGTTGGAAAGCAGAAATAAATATGCCCCTTAGTGGCTCTGTTAAATAGAGCTTCGATCCCTCTCGTTTGTTAGAACGTTTTGTAGCATTGTGCTTAACAACAGATAAGCAAACAACAAACATCTCGCTTTCTTCTTGTTAATTGTGATTTTGTTTTAGACCAAAGTCTTGCACTATTCAGACATATTTTGTCATCTATCAATGTTGTAAGTTGAACAGCCGTAGTTTCTCTATTAAATGATTTTAACAGTATGATTTTTCAAAAGGGCTTCCAAAATTCTCGAATACCCTGTATATTTATTTGCATACCCAAAGTTGCAAATCTGAAAACATTGGTTACATCTCTGGGAAACTTTTGCAGAGAGATACAAAAAACTTTGGAGATTAAAAACCCTAAACCACTAACATTGAAAAATACACGTTGGAGTGGAGTGATATTCAGCAATTCATAGGTGTATTTATAAAATTGTTTTTCAAACTTGTACTGAGAGTGACCTATAAACTTTAGAAAACACAAACATTCAACTAAGAAAACCATCTTTAACAACAGATAACAGGATATACTCTAGCTCATAGATACTTCAATAATTAACAATTTGCCCAGTTCTTGTCATTCACAATGCTGTAGGCTTAATTTTCATAAATAACTAAGTTGCATTCTATAAAAGTCACAGTTAACAATGATACTACTTTCCGAAGATAAAAATGGTATCCAAATATACTTCTTATTGATGAACTAATGACTCTGTTATTCGGGCCTTCATCAGTTCAGTGACACGATAAATCAGATCAAAATATTCTAAAATTTAAAAGGAAGAAATGTGCAGAAATATATTCTGTAAACACTGAATATTGAATTTAATTTCGACCATAAATTAATTGTATGGGGCGTTGCAAGTGGATGTTAGATTTTTAATTAGTACACACATGTGTCCGTTAACGGTCACATTCAAACTCTCTTTCTTAACCTGAAAATGACTTAGGAAGGTCGAAACATTGTTCTCTTCTTATCAATAAAAGTGTTAATACCCATACCGACGTTCTGAGATACATTTTGAATTCAAGTGGGTTTCCCATCGTCAAGAATAAGTATGTATTGCTAATTCCAAATAACTGTAATTTTTAACCTGAATTAAAAGACATCCTAAATTTATAACTTGTTACTAGATGGTTTTTTGTTTGAATTCCGCGCAAAAAGCTACACGAAGGCTATCTGCGATAGATGTTCCTGATTTAGCAGAATGTGACTGGAGGGAAGGCAGATCGTCATTACTATCTGATGCCAACTCTTCGTCTGAGCTGTTTATATACCAACTGTGCATGTAGAATATTCTCTCATCTTTTTTATAAAACAATCTTTGACTTTGGGTCTTGAGTGAAAGTTTCTAAGTTATTGTGTGTTTTTTTTCGGAGAAAAGCAACGTTGGATTATCTACTGTGTCCATCGCGAAAAAATCTAACCCTAAATGTTAGCGAATTAGTTCCGTACAATTACTGCTGACCCATAGGAGGACAGCTTGTAAGCCTTCGTTATCCTCAAAGCGTTGTTTATCATTCTGTTCAAAGCAGATGATATGTACTCATATTCATTACGGCGCTAGCCGTCCTTAATTTAGCAGTGCAAACTGGAGAGAAGGCAGCGAGTAATCATCACCCACTACCAAATCTTGGGCTACTTTTTTACCAATGAATAATGGTATTGACTGTCACGTTGTAACTCTCGTAAGGCTAAAAGAGCGAACATGGTTTGGTTGATAGGGATTCGAACCCGCAACCCTCAAACTACAAATTGAACGCTTTAGCCATCGGGCCATGCCACGCCAGATTTGTTGGAAAGAAGTTTTGAAGCCATAAGCTCTCTTATACACTCATATACCTATGTGCTATTTCCTTCACTTTCATGAGAAATACTAAAAGCTTTCTTTTTCGAAATGCATGTTGTTGTTTTTTGCTACATTGATGAGAAATCTCATCTTGTGACACAAATCTTCACTCATCATTGTATTTATAGTGTCACTGCATTATCGAATGGTTGGGAATGCATAGGCACTAAACATATCGTTCAAACATCCATGCCACTATAGAAGCATACAGAGTGTGATTAACTCAGCATTTCTTAGAAACGTGAAACTGTTTTTTTTTCTTCTTCTTGAGGACATTAATTACTAGTTTCGGATAGATTACCTTGTTGAGGTTCATATAGCTGAGAGAATATCGTTAATTTGCAATACCTACATTTCGTATAGTAACTGTATTTTCACGAAACGTAAAGCACTTACTTTTAATTTTTATTTAACAAATACTTGTTTTTCACTTTGAACAACAGTTTGGGGTAAAGAATAACAAAATAAAAACATATTTATTTTTAAAACAATTAAAATATAACCGAGAGAGGGCGAGACAATGATAATTTTTAGTTAATGTACGATTTTTTAGATATATATTTTCCCAAATGATAATAGGTTATGTTTTAAGCAGTATATATTCTATGTTAAAGAACAACGACGTCCGAAACATACGGGTGATACAGCTTGTGTATAACATTTTTGGATTTGTACTAATTATGATCCTGATATTTCTTTCTATCTTTGATTCAGAGATACTGAAAAGTGTTGAACGATTTCGTACAAAGAGGTTTAGGTTATAATGATGTGAAAAAACAAGAAAAATTGTACGTAATGATGTGAAAACGTACCTAGGAGAGGTCCATATAGAAACACATTTAAAATTCTGAACAACATACAAATTTTACGATGACAGAAAGAAAATATAAAACCTGGTCCTTTATCATGTGTTGAATATAAAAAAAGTAGTTAACACAAAACGTTTGATCTGAAGGATATTGTTATCATATGAAACAGAAATGAGTCTTCAGTATTGATTCCAGTTTTGACACACCTTTGAATGCTTGTTCAATAATGCTTACACATAATATATATATATATATACACGTAAACTCACAATAAATCTGGTTTATAATCAAATCACGTCTGTTTTTAATTTGACGAAACTGTAGCAAATTAAATTTATCATGATGTTAACTAAACGTACTTAAGAATATTTACTAACACTACTTTTGGTACTAGAGATTCTTATATTGAACAAAATATTAAAAATTAATAAAAACAAAACACATATTATAGTCTAAAGATTTATACATGAAGCCTCATACTATATGCTCCTTGAGGATCAACAAACATCATGTTGGTGATTTAGAATATAATTTTATAATAGCGTTTGTATAACATTTCTACGCACACACATTTAAAAATGTCCGTTTGGTATTCCTTTAATTTTGCTATTCTTAATAAATACGACTTACAGAAAATAAGAGCCAAGTTTTATTTGATACACATTAACCAGAGGTGCAGAAAAAAATGGCTACCAATTACTGGACATAATTTTTTTTTATCTTTTTCTAAAGACTCTGAATCCAAAACGTTTTAACATAAAATTGAATAGTCATTGAACTGAAACTCACGGTTTTAAGAGAGATTATTTGGTCTTGAAATGTAGGAAAAAATAACGAGTATATATAGAAATGTTTATATATAATATATAAAGGTATGCATATGGGATATATCAGTATATAAAATGGTTAATTGACTACTACTAATTGAGGAAAATACCAATATCCCTGAGTCTTCTATAAACAATACTTATTATTTCGTACACATATATATGTATATATATATATATATATACAATATAAGTTTTGAACATTAGAATATTTAGGACAAGAAAACTTCGGTTGAGGTACTTAAAATTTTAAGTCAAGGACGTGATATTTATTTATGAGTTGATTCATTTTCTCTCGTAACTGTAAATTTTCTTGCCATTCTAATTGGACATTCCAAGCGTCATTTGATTATTTTTTTTAAATATTTATTTTTGAAGCTGCAAACACCGTTTCTGTTCGTTAAAATATTGCCATGTATATTCTGTACAACGTTCATATAACGAATTGAGTGTTCTTTTCTTAATTCTCACTTAAGTATACCATCCTTCTTTTAACTCAATACGGCAAAGGCTTCCTAATTGGCACTTTAAGAACTTGGAAGAAATGAGGTAGCTGAGAATGTGATGACGTCTGTAACTGAAGGAACTGTACTAAGTGATGTATTTGTGGTCGGCAAATGGCTTGGAGAATTAGAAAGTGTGTCAGCAGTTACTCGGTTTGTTGTGGTTACAGGAGACGACATTGTTGTCGTTACTGAAGGATTAATTCTCTTTTCTTTTTGTCTCCTATTACAAAACCATACTCTAATGACCTCTCTCTGCATAGACAATGAGTCAGCTAACTGAGAAATATCCTCTGAATTAGGCTTTTGTTTCTCCTTAAAAGCATTTTCTAGGGCAAATCTAACACTCGTGTCAATGCTGGTTCGTTTTTTTCGTCGCCGTGATATTGTTTCAGGAGCAATATGAACATTTGTAACAGGCATAGGATTGTTACTAAAAGACGTATCAGCATTTTCGAGCCATTTCTGAAGAAGAGGTTTGAGTTTACACATATTCTTAAAGCTAAGATTGAGGGCTTCGAATCGAGAGATTGTAGTTTGACTGAAATCATTCCCATAGAGTTTACCCATTGCTAATCCAACATCTCCTTGAGTAAATCCTGCAAGAAAGCAATAATCAGTAAATATTAATTATTGATTTAAATCGGTTTCCTTCTTTAAAAATATTCTAAACAGGCCTTCAATATTATATTTTATGTACGATGCCTTTTAAAGACTACTAGAAAAAAATAATAAGACTCAAACTCATTTTGATTGATATGCACACTATCTTTCTTATTGATAACAAAACTACTTTAATACTGAGAACAAGCAGTAACAAGTAGATCGTTTGAGTAAGAAAGGTGTGTAATAACAATGTAGTTTTCAGTTGACGGTGAATTTCTAAGCATTTGCGTAAGGCGTGCGACTCGTAATTCGAGGGTCGCGGGTTCGCGCCCACGTCGCGCTAAACATGCTCGCCCTCCCAGCCGTGGGGGTGTATAATGTTACGGTCAATCCCACTATTCGTTGGTAAAAGAGTAGCCCAAGAGTTGGCGGTGGGTGGTGATGACTAGCTGCCTTCCCTCTAGTCTTACACTGCTAAATTAGGGACGATTAGCACAGATAGCCCTCGAGTAGCTTTGTGCGAAATTCCAAAACAAACAAACAAACAGATAATGCACCGCTACTGGTACAGCGGTAAGTCTATGAATTTACAAAGAGAAATTACAACAAGAAGGAGAACTATAACGTTTTCCGTTTTTTGTGTTCCCCGCTAGTATGACAGCATGTCTCCAAATTTACAACGCTAAAATCAGAGGTTCAATTCCCATCGGTGGGCTCAGCAGGTAGCCCGATGTGGCTTTGCTATAAGAAAAACACAAACCATTTTTTGTTGGAAATTGGTAGACTTGACCAGGAAATAATTCAGTTACAGAATAATTACTACTTGCCCTATTCCAATAAATTATACATAACTCACTAAAATAATACCGTTATAAACTAATAATAATAATAATACGTATTAGCTTCTCCAAAGAAACATTGACGACAAACAAAACACACTAGAAACAACTGTTGAAACAAGATGTTCTGCATATTAATTTGTTTCATTATTTGTTCTCAAGCGCAAAATTACACAATGGTTTATCTGCGCATCGTGAGTAATGGAACCAGATTTTTAAAGATCTTTTCAAGTCCTCATATTTGCCGCTAAATTATAAGAGGGGGTGGGTAATTTGAACAGGAGAGATAGAAGTTTGTTGCGATATTAGACAAAGTTTGGGTATAACTGAAGAAATGTACAAGAAAAGACAATTGTCAGGTCATACATCGAAATCCACAGCAACGTTTGTGTGAGCCATAAGAAACGAAACTGAGGTCCAGATAATTTCGTTTTCGACATACCCGTAAAATAACATCACGATTATGCACCTAAAATGTCTTCTGAAACTAAGTGCCCGTGTGTATGTGTGTGTGTGTGTGAATGCCCAGAAGTGTGGATCTAAGACTGACCACACTGTTTTTTACAGAAGCTTTTTATAATGAAAACTGTAGTGTTGAGCAATAACGTGTAACCGTGGCTATAGCGGAGCACCACAATGGAGAAAATAGTTCCAAAAGCAGTACGGGGCATAAAACACAGGTCTCAAAGTGCGATTAGATTTAAGTAGAAGAATAATATTTGTAAGTTAAGTGAACTAGGTAAAAAGGGTGATAGAAAAATTACTGCATGTTCTTATTAAAGCACCAGACAGTAAATATCGTAAAAATAAAGTCATAGAAAGCAGTAATAGTGTTTTAGTGAAACACACTAAACCATTATCAAACAGTCCAGTCCATTTTGTTTGTTTTTAAAATTCACGCAAAGTTACTCGAGGGCTATCTGTGCTAGCCGTCCCTAATTTAGCAGTGTAAGACTAGTAGAAAGGCAGCTAGTACTGACCGCTCACCGCCAACTCTTGGGCTACTCTTTTACCAACAAATTGTGGGATTAACCGATACATTATAACGCCCCACGGTTGAAAGAGTGAGCATGTTTAGTGTAATGGGGATTCAAACCCGTGACCCTCGAGTGCTTTAACCATCTGGTCATGCCGAGCCCCAGTCTGTTTCAATCTATCAGAATATTTCCAGTACTCACATGACTAAAATTTGTAGAAAACCGTTTGTTTTCAAAATTTTCTGTTTGTCGTAAAGTTAAAACACATTAACCAGTTTTTTTGGGGACACACATGTATTTAGTATATCATTTAATTACCTTTAGTAAAAATATTTTATATTAGTTTGTGAATAATATGATGTACATACAAAGTATATGCCAGTAATCTAACTTAAACTATTCACAATAAGTCACTTTTTTTAAAAAAATAGGACATAAATAATAAAATATGGATAAAAACTTACTGTTTACATGAAAGAAGGTCTGCGTTTCTTTGTTCATAATGAGTGTGATTATCGAAATATTGAATAAAATAAAATAATTAAGTTCTAATGTCTCACAAATCTTGAGGTAAAAAATACTTACTACAAATTCCTTAGTTCACATTAAAAAGCAATTTTACTGTAAAAATTACAAAATAAAATCAACAACTTATGTATAAACAGATTTGTTTAATGCACTTGTTACATAATCTATTAATTATAAAAGTAAGCTTAATTTACTCACTAAGCTGACATGGTTAATTTTTGGTCTGAGCTCGTGCATCAGGATATTTTATTTTATGCAGAAATACCGTTAATCAGATCTTTGAATATTTTAAATAGAAAATTACATAACAGTCATATAAGGTGTGCTCTAACACGATTGCTCTAGGTGCGGATCTTAAATTGGCATGTTCTTTCACACGAGCTAACAATTTTCTTTTCGTGAACCAGATAAAACTGCGTAGACAACAAGGGCAAAAAAATTCATAAGCCACATTTGATGGATTTAATGCAAAAGTACGACCCTCTTAAACCTAAAATAATTTTATAATTTTACGTTTTATAACTGATTTTGCACTCGACTCGTAATCCTCACAACAAACATGCTCGCTCTTTCAGCCGTGGGGACATTATAATGTTACGATCAATCCCACTATTCGTTGGTAGCCCAGGAGTTGGAGGTGGGTAGTGATGACTAGTTGCCTTTCATCTAGTTTTACACTGCTAAATTATGGAAGGCCAGCGCAGATAGCCCTCGCGTGTAGCTTTGTGCGAAATTCAAAACAAACAATCCTCTGAAAAGAAATTCACCGATTTTATTTTGCTTAATTAGCATACTTGTTTATAATTTTCGTTTTAGCATTTCTACCACCTTCTTATTTTTATAATGGATTATTTACACATAAAAAGTCTAAAATAACATTTTTTTTCAGATGCAAAAAATATTTCCACGTTAATTTTAATTAAACAAACTGATCTATGTTTACAGATCATAAAATCCATCGATAAAGTTACTGGATGTGTTCTATCTTACCAAGCTTAATCCTTTTTTGTTTGAAAGTTTTGGCAAACTGCTCTAACTCCTCCAGCTCCGTAACATCAACACGGTCTGTCCCCTGGGGCTGAGGTTTCAGGTATGAACTTGTTGGGTCACTCTGGTGAGAGATAGAATTTTAAGCAGTCATGCCCAGAAATAGTATAAAATTTATATTCTTTATTTTCAGCAATACAAAGTCAAGCTTAAAATAATAATTTTCAAAACATAGTAGTCATGTTTTACTATATTATTCCAATAAAAATACGTGATTGGGTATTTTAGCAAGAGAAATAGAGAAGGGACGTATTATTTTGCTTTTTTTTATAAACATACTTCCCATATAAAAATGTATGTGTAAACAAACTCTTCCCGATTTTGATAATTCCTATAATTCGGTATTGGGTGTTAAATTAAACACGTAGGTGTATCAAGTTCAACATTTTATAAGCAATGATTGGAAAAAATGGTGTGCTGTGATTGTTTTATTACACATGTTAAAATACACAATACACATATAAACTGTTAAAATACCTTAAAGTATCCAAGGTTTGAATACCGAAACCTTTGGTCCTTTCACGATTATAACCAGAATGGTAAAAATATTAGCTAATTATAGTAAAATCTACCTTGGGCTGAATTGTTTCTTGGACATCGCAGATTTTTAGTTTGCTAGATTCTTGTGAACTCTGATTTTGTTGTAGAGGTGACTGAGAAGCCATTATAACACCTGCTTGTCGGCTTCTTGTGCTAGGGGTTATCGAAGCAGCTGCTCGATATTGTAAGTTCTGGAGAGATTGATGCATCAGAAGCCCCTGAAATCATTAGTTAAAATACCGTATATGGTTAAAAGCTTTTTTAAAATATCGCGACCTCACGCTTACTTTAGAAATACAAATAAGGTGCAGGTGCTAGAGAAATTATGAAAAATTGCACCTTCCCTCACTCTTTAAGAAATTCATGTTTTTACTCACGAGAATTATTGTTACTGAATATTAAGGTTTTGTATGTGTGGGCTGAACATTCTTCTAAAGTGGATGTTTGTGACATGTTGTTCCAACAATCAACAGAGAGCACACAATCCCACTGGTTTTATAATAATATATTCAAAACAAGTGAAATATGAGTACAAAAATTTACAGTGTAGAAAATGCATAATTCCTTTTCTTGTCAAAATTCCACACAGGCTAATTCAATTACTTTAGAATCAAAATAACACGTCGAATACTTTTTTCTACTCTGTTTCTTAGTTTACAATCTGCGGTAAATTCACTTGTGTTACTCCCTGGGTATTCATAGTTGTGTCTCGAACTCTAAGCATTTGTGTCCTTTTCGTTAAAGTCCACACAGACAGGTTCAATTACTAATTGCTCACCTAATTGCCTATATTATTTACACCTGGCACAACTGAAGCCTTGAATTTTGTGTAAACCAAACGACTAATGCTGTAAAGTAAGAATAGTCACTTAAGTAAATGAGAAAAAGTACCAAAAATTCGAGTAAAGTGACGTCAACAATATTAGCAAAGTCCAGTCAACAACGTAATTGCAAGCATAACGTATTTTTTTTTGTACAGAGTTATGAAACAAAATTTTTCATAAATAACACTTTGAAAACAATCCATCTTCAACATTCCTGTCTTGAAAAATAAACAATCCTTAAATATCAAGCTACAAAATAAAATAAATAATAACACTCACAAGAAATAAACTTGTACATCCAACAATAAGATCTTTTTCATAAAAAAATATTTACACAATTTTTCACTGATTGAAGGACTGTTGTTAATTCATGTACTATGTCTTCTCATGCAGAATACACCAACATTTACATTTCCTTTGTTGTTTCGTTTCTTATAGAACTTCTGGTTGGGCTTAATCTTCACAGGATCTCTGGTCTTCATCCTGATCTTTTGTTGCTTGGAGTCTCTCTTTCCTGATTTGTAAACTGGCACAGTAGATCTAGGTCCTTTTTCTTCTTCTAGTTGGTCAGTTCTTCACTTATGTTGACATTCTTTTACATCTCATCTCCACCCAGTGGTCGTAAGCCTAACAGCTTTTTTTTTTAAGACAAAATCATTGTCTTCTGGTTCTGCATCTATGATGGCCATATCTGCAACATCTATATGGTATATTTTGGTATTTCCAGTTATTCTTACCTTATAGTTCATTTTGTTGACTGCTTTCTATACTTTAAATGATCTTTTCCACCACTTGGTGAGTTTGTTGTTGGTTATGGTTAGCAGAACTGAGACCTTATATGTAACCCCAGAATGTCTATTTTTGACCTTCTTGTTATAGAAGTGCTTTTGATTGTTTTTTATGAAGCTGGTTTCTGCAGTATAAATGCTTTGATAGGTCCAGCTCAATACTCTTTTTCCATTTTATTGTTTTGTAAATTTTTTTAAATTTTTATCTTGTGCTTGACTTCTTCTCAGGCCTTTCTTCTGCTGACATATATTTATATTCTGGATATCGCTTTTAAAGACTTTAAGGGTCTTGTTATATTGTTTATTTTCCTTTTCTTGAGCTCTTGTCATGACTGGTGATATCACATTAGTCTTATTTCTGTTTTGTTTTTCTATATTCTTACTTTCTTGTATATTTCCAATCACCAACTCAAATCCACTTTTATTTTTTGTATTAGAAATGTTCTCACTGTCTAATCAATTAGCACACACAAGTATACCTTACCATCATCTGATCATTAGATACTAAACTGGTTCTCATAGCTGCAGTAGTGCACTAGTGTATTCACTTCATTATTCCCAACATAACCTTCACCTGTTGGCATACTGTAATTTGTTGGCACCTCTCGATAACTGTAACATGCTCTAATCACTACTTTCACTGTTGTTCCATTTTCTAAACTGAGCTGATTATTAATTATGCAATGATCAATAACAGAAATGGCATTTTCTCCTTGTGGAGAATCTAATGTGTTTCATTAATTCTTTATCTTCTGGAAGCAGCATTTTCCAGGACAGTCACTATTTTATTGTTTCTTGTCAGCGCTATCTTTGAAGGTAGCTCCAGCTGTTAGATTTTAGTGATATACTTCTACTTTTTTGCAAGGCGTTTTATCATATAACAAATGTACTATCTCTTCTCTAATATGTCTGTGAATCTCCTGCTACCCATGGTGGTCTCCTGTTCTTGGTCGGCCACCACTACTTTGAGCTTTAACTGGATATTTTTTCCATGGACTTTCACAAGCTGCTCTGCCAGCTTGATAATTTCATTTACGTCTTCTGGTGCTCTATCATTAAGGAACAGTGACACATCAGTTGAATACATACTCATGAGCTGTTCAGGTATTAAATGGTCTGCCAGTCCCTAAAAAATATCACACTTGACCGTGTCAAGCTATCTTGTAAAATATTACCATAGAAGTGATAAAAATTGAAATACAGTTTATCTAGAGTCAGGTTTGATTTATCTGAGCTTCCAAAGAAAACCTTTTGTTGTAAGTTTGTATTGTTTCAGTAATGCAACTTTTAATTTGTTATAGTTCATACCAGTTGCCTTCACCTTTGCTTGGGCAAATCTTTCCTATCTCTTTAAGAAAACATCCATGCCAAATTTCTATTCAGCTTATCTGGGCAGCTCAGATCAACTCGTCCTGACCACATTATTATTGATTGGCCATTCTTGTTTGTGTTGGATGAGTTAATTTGTTCTTTTATTCTCTGTTACCAGTCTCTTCTCTCTCCAGCTCTTGTTTTGTTTAACAAACTCTCATTGTCTGCCATCTTTTAAACCAAGATGCTCATTTCTTTCTTCTCATTTATACATATTTGTTGACATGGTTATATAATGTAATTGTAATATTTACACTATTTTCATTAGCACTATCATTATGCATATATAGACCTACTTAATTCTGCTACCATTCATGTCTTTTTTATTGTTTTTTTACCACTGTATTACCCTGGTTTGCAGAAATTCACTTTAAAATTGGTCCTCGCATGGCCAGGTAATTAAAATGTTTGATTAACAAGTTGCGGTTGCAAATTCGATTCCTTGAGGTGTTATATTGGTATGGTCAATCTCACTATTCGTTGGTAAAAGAGTGGCCCAAAAGTTGTCAGTTCATAACAATGACTAGTTGTCTTCCCTCTAGTCTTAAGCTGCTAAATTAGGGACGGCTAACATATCTAACCCTCTTGTAACTTTGTACAAAACATACAAACATAAATACGTTGTTATTCATTTAAAATAACATTTAGAATTTTCTAGAATTAGGTAGATCAAATATATGACTATAAAGGGAAATGTTTGGCGGCCTAGCGTCTAGACGTAGTCTCGTGCAAAAACATACATGCGCAGATTACTCTGTCGAAGTTCCGATGAATGTTCGAGAAAAGAGGCCTACAAATATATAAACAGACGAAGATGCGAGAAACAAAAGAGAAAGGAGTCAGACATTAGTTTTAATCAAAAGAAGAAGAGTCAGTCATTAGTTTATATTTAATTCAAGAAATAGTGTCTTTGTTCGAGAATTTTTCAACGTTCGCTGTGTGGTTATTCAACTTAACTTTGTGACTAGAGCTAGATCTACAGAAACTGTGATTTTGTTTGATCAATCTTTGCGATTCATTTGAATTACTGGTTGTGCTGAGGGTCGACACGTACGGGACTGTTTGAGAGAAACCGAGGCAAATTGGAAAACAACAAATTTGGGACATTCATCGTAAAAGGAACGTCATCAAAATTATTAAACTGTGAATTGTTTCTGGACTTTCATTCTAGATCATTATATTAGATTCAGGCCAGTACCATTTTGTGTTGTAATTGATTTTGAATGTTAAAACTGAATGTCTGTCATTGTTAATATATAATTTACGTTATATCTGTTACATATATATTAATTTACTGTAATAAATTATACAAGCTGTTATCTGTGTTTTTCTGTTGCGTTCAGTCTATATAAAACAAAAAAAATACCTAACAGAAAATTGGGGGCTCGTCCGGGATTGATCAAACAATTTAATTATACTACAAAATTAGATTTATATTATATACAGATAGACAGCTTGTATATTCAAAATGGCATTCCAACTTGAAGATTTTATAAACAACTTTAATCATAATCCCTCTTTCGAATTGATCAATGAATTAAAATAAATCTGAATTGCTTGATGTTGGAAAACATTTTAATTTAGAAGTAAAGCAAGCAATGAAGAAAGCAGATATCAAACAAATTCTTGTTGAACATTTGGTCAGCCAAAAAGTTTTGCCTCAAAAAGTTGTACAACAATTGCCTGCCGCTCATTTTGACCCAGATTTTGAATTAAAAAGAATGGAAATAGAAATGAAATTTCGTTTAGAAGTAGAAACCAAACATCTTGAAGTAGAAAAAGAAATACATAAAGAACGCATTAAAGCTGATATGGAAATCAGTATGAGAAAGGCACAGACAGAAGAAAAGGTTGTCCAAATGCGGTTGGATAATTTTGATGCTTCCAAACAAATTCGTTTAGTACCTCCATTCAATGAGAATGCTGTAGATAAGTATTTTCAACAATTTGAAAAATTGGCCCTTAGGCTAAAATGACATACCGAATATTGGACAGTATTACTTCAGAGTGTTCTCAAAGGTAAGGTCAGGAAGTATTTTCCAAACTCACAGCCGAGCAAAGTTATGATTACGAGCACGTCAAAAAATGCATTTTAAATGCTTATGAATTGATGCCAGAGGCATATAGACAAAAATTTCGTGGTTACAAAAAGTTTGACGGCCAAACTTATGTCGAATTTGCTCGTGAAAAAAAAACTCTATTCGACAGGTGGTGTGATTCCAAAGAAATCAAAGATGATTATACAAAACTCAGAGAACTCATGTTAGTTGAAGAATTTAAAAGATGTATTCCTGTAAAGCTCAAAACTTACATTGATGAACAAAAAGCTTCCATAATTCATAATGCTGCTGTTTTGGCAGACGAGTATGCTTTGACTCACAAAAATTTCTTGTACAAAAGCAAAACAAATCACACAGCAAAGAAACCCAATGACTCATTCAAACATTATGCAAATGTCGACAAACACATAAAAGAGCAAACTTCTGATTCTCAAACAAAGACTTCATCTTATTCTTAAAGCTCGTCATCTACCAAAAACGTGTCATTCTCATCCAAAACATGTGCTTATTGTAAGAAACCTGGCCATCTGATTTCTGAGTGCTATAAGATCAAAAACAAGCCATCACCCCATAGTTTTATTTCGCCCTCGTTGGTTACATCATTGGTTCCCAATGATTTTGACCCTGTCCAGTCCACTGTGGATTCCAAGTCCAATATTCTTAATGTACCTGAAAATTTTGTTGAGGACAAATTTAAGCCTTTCATCACTGAAGGTTTTGTTTCTTTTGTTGGCGATTCACATCTACAACCAATTAAAATCCTGCGGGATACTGGAGCTTTTCAGATTTTGATTTTGGAAAGTGTACTTCCGTTTTTTGAAAAGTCATCCGTTGGGGCCAGTGTGCTCATTTTTGGTGTAGAAGGTGGCGTCGTTTCTGTTCCTCTTCATAGATTAGATTTACATTCGGACTTAGTTTCGGGCCCAGTGACGGTGGGTATTAAACCTTCATTGCCTGTTGAAGGTGTGTCTATGCTTTTGGGGAATGATTTGGCTGGTAGTAAGGTGGTACCAGAGGTCCATGGTATTGAAGCACCTGTTGTTAGTCCCAGTACAGAGCAACTCGTTGAAGAGTTTCCCGATGTTTTTCCCGCCTGTGCTGTTACTAGTTCTCAAACACGTTCTCAGGAGTCCAAAGATGATTTCCCTTTATCTGATACATTCATGTCTCACATCGATGAGATTTCTGACTCGACTTTGAGTTCTACGGATGACTCCAAGTCATTTTTAACTCTCTTCATCGTAACAAACTTGTTGAGGAACAGGACAATGATCCCGAAACTCGTTCTCTTCTACAACTGGCCGTTGATGAAAATGAAATAGGAACTGTCCCTATTTGTTACTACCAGAAGTCAGGTGTGTTAATGAGAAAATACAGACCTCCTGACGTTGCTGCTGACGAAGAGTGAAATGTTATTCACCAAATCGTCATTCCAAAATGCTATCGAAATGATATTCTTAGTCTTACTCATGATCATGTGTTGTCAGGACACTTAGGTGTAACAAAGACCCTAGATCGTATCCGACGACATTTCTATTAGCCAAAGATGCGCCAAGATGTTGTCGACTATTGTAAGACATGCCATTCTTGCCAAATGACTGGAAAACCAAATTAGGGGATTCCAAAAGCACCACTGCAGCCTATTCTTCCCTTTGAAGAACCATTCTCAAGGATCGTTATCGACTGTGTTGGCCCAATGCCCAAAAGCAAAGTAGGAAATGAATACCTCTTGACAATCATGTGTGCTTCTACACGTTTCCCTGAGGCTATCCCTTTGAAAAAAAATCACTGCTCTCAACATTGTCAAGGCTCTTGTCAAATTCTTTACCATGTTCGGGATTCCAAAAGTTGTGCAATCAGATCAAGGATCAAATTTTATGTCCAAGATATTTCAACAAGCCATACATGAACTAAACATCCATCAAGTATCTTCCAGTGCATACCATCCTGAATCACAAGATGTCCTTGAATGTTTCCACCAAATTACTGCCACGAACACTCAAAGGTCTGGGATGAGGGTGTTCCGTTGTTGTTGTTCGCAGTTCGTGAAGTTATGCACGAATCTACTGGATTTAACCCTTTTAAGTTGGTTTAAAAACAAACAAACAAAATAAAAAGGTTTTCACAAGTTCAAACTTTTTTTTTACTTTTAAGGGGGAGAGTTTGTTTGTTTGTTTGTTTTTTGGGAATTCGCACAAAGCTACTCGAGGGCTATCTGTGCTAGCCGTCCCTAATTTTGCAGTGTAAGACTAGAGGGAAGGCAGCTAGTCATCACCACCCACCGCCAACTCTTGGGCTACTCTTTTACCAACGAATAGTGGGATTGACCGTCACATTATACACCCCCACGGCTGGGAGGGCGAGCATGTTTAGCGCGACGCGGGCGCGAACCCGCAACCCTCGGATTACGAGTGCACGCCTTAACGCGCTCGGCCATGCCAGGCCTAAGGGGGAGAGTGTTATGTAAATGTCATGTAAATGTTTTGTAAACGACAACATGTCGTGTTGTGTTTAAATTTTAATTTCTGTTATTTATATTTCCACATTTGTATTACTGTTTCAAAGTTTAGACAGTGAAATACGTTGTTATTCATTTAAAATAACATTTAGAATTTTCTAGAATTAGGTAGATCAAATATATGACTATAAATGGAAATGTTTGGCGGCCTAGCGTCTAGACGTAGTCTCGTGCAAAAACATACATGCGCAGATTACTCTGTCGAAGTTCCGGTGAATGTTCAAGAAAAGAGGTCTACAAATTCATAAACAGACGAAGATGCGAGAAACAAAAGAGAAAGAAGTCAGACATTAGTTTTAATCAAAAGAAGAAGAGTCAGTCATTAGTTTATATTTAATTCAAGAAATAGTGTCTTTGTTCGAGAATTTTTCAACGTTTGCTGCGTGGTTATTCAACTTAACTTTGTGACTAGAGCTAGATCTACAGAAACTGTGATTTTGTTTCATCAATCTTTGCGATTCATTTGAATTACTGGTTGTGCTGAGGGTCGACACGTACGGGACTGTTTGAGAGAAACCGAGACAAATTGGAAAACAACAAATTTGGGACATTCATCGTAAAAGGAACGTCATCAAAATTATTGAACTGTGAATTGTTTCTGGACTTTCATTCTAGATCATTATATTAGATACAGGCCAGTACCATTTTGTGTTGTAATTGATTTTGAATGTTAAAACTGAATGTCTGTCATTGTTAATATATAATTTACGTTATATCTGTTACCTATATATTAGTTTACTGTAATAAATTATACAAGCTGTTATCTGTGTTTTTCTGTTGCGTTCAGTCTATATAAAACAAAAAAAATACGTTACACTGACGATGACCGAAGAAGGCCGAAACGTTGTTCGCTTCTCTACGTAATAAAAAATAAAAAAATCACTACCTAAACAAGCCGTTTTTACGTGTATATTTTTCTCTACCAGTGGGTTTTCTCGACATCGCTGATAATCCCACTTTTCGTTTGTAAAAGAGTAGCTCAAGAATTGGCCATGGGTGATGATGACTAGCTACCTTCTCTCTAGTCTTACACTGCTATATTACGAACAGCTAGCGCAAATAGCCCTTGTGTAGCTTTGCGCGAAATTCAAACTAAACCGAAAACACACACATACTACCCTATTATTTACTACTGATTCATATCATTCCAGCCATAGGAAATCCAACATTTCTTTTTTATCTGAGTAGTGGCTGTTGGCTGCTCCAGAACACTACTACGTATCGTTGTTTACTGGCACCAACACGAAATATTTAAATAACGAAACAAAGTAATTGCCTTTTAAAACACTGATTTCCCCACTTTATTTTATAAGTAAATCCAAGCTGACGGTAACAGTTGTAAGTTGTCTCTGAATCCATTTAATTAATATTTCATTCCCTTAATTTTCAGGTACGTGGTAACACTGCCTATATAGAGATGGATTACACTTACTTGCTTTTTGACATTATTCCTTTTATTGGTGTCCTGAACACCACACCGAAAATTAATGTGCTGGAGTGTTAGAAGAATTATTTCAATTTTGATTAAGCTTACAAAGTTGTTAATAAAGGAGAAAAAACGTAGGGCATTTTTTCCGCAGATTTCAGCCAATGACATCATGGAACCAAATAAACTTAAAGACATTTAGCAACCAATCATCTGATCACGGTAGTAAAACAATCGAGTTCCTCAATTGAAAAATGAAAAAAAAATAGAAGGAAAATCAGCTTGTTGCAAAGGAGATTACAGTCTTATCAGAAGCAATGAAAGCTTGTTTAGAAGCATCTTACTTGATTAACAGAAACATTAAGTTTATATTATAGGAAAGGAATTAATTTTCACACTTCCGTAAAATGTGTGATGTTATGCATATAGGAAGGTATTGTGAGACCCTCAAATCTATTTCTTTATGTGTGATACTGACGTGAGATGGATATATTTACGTCTAAAATGTGTCTCAGAACGGCTGATATGGGTATTAACACTTTTATCGATAAGCAGAGAACAATGTTTCGACCTTCCTAGGTCATTGTCAGGTTAACCTTGTCGTCAAGATTTACATCTACGTAATATTTGCCGACATAAAAATGGAATTGATAACATGCATATCGAACAGTCCAAAATTCATCATCCAATCTGAACAAACTACAGATGGTGCAAACTAAATTCAGCTTCTGAATCTTTTACGATACTAATACGAAGAGGAAGTGCATGAAGAGTTTGTGTTTTATCAAGCACTAAGTTGAGAGAACTATGGGTTATAGCCATCTTCTCTCTTGTTGATGAGTTTTCACCATTTACAATTTTTCTTGAGTTAATTGTTTTGGGATATTCACTGATGGGATATCCATTTTTATGGAAATAATGAAGGATTCACAGCATGTCACATCATGCCTAATTCCAAAGAAATTGTAGCCTAAAGCAACCAAAATGATAAAAGCTACTTGTGAAATAAAGACTTTGAACTACAGGTTGTTTATAATATTTAAAAAAAAATGGAAGCCATGTATAAGAGATGTATTTGTTATCTCCCGGGAAGTTACTCAATCGCATTGTGCAATTGGAAAAAAAAAAGGTTGTATGCTTTGAGATAACAATTCAATGCAACCACGAGTGATAATAAGTGACTTCTAATGCAATACTACCTAGCTGAAATATTCGATAAATTCAACGACTTCAGCTTGTTAATGCAAGTTCTAAGCAACATTATTTTACTGCTGAGTGATATAAAGTTTGCATTTTGCAAAAACTCGTGTTGTGAAAATCAGTTTGAAAGTGAAAATTGTGAAATCTGGAGCAGTAATGTTTGTGAAAGAGATGAGCTAAACCTTACTCTTATTTGTGACATTGTCTCCATTCGTCCCGATAAACTTTATTGTCAGTTTGCAAATCAATTCCAAAAATTAAAACAACACTATTAGATCAGTAAACCGTCTGTTGGAAGCATAGCTTCTCATCTACTATTTGCAGTTCAAGAAAATATCATAAAATTATCCAGTGATAAAACTTCAGACAGGATTCAAGTCAAAATCTCTAGGGGAAATTCTGGATGCCAGCTCGTAAAGAATAACCTGAGATCTCAATAAAAACAATATTTGTGATTTTGCCTTTAACATAAACATAACTTTACGAGTCAGCATTCTCTGCTCTTATAGAAGTCAAAACAACGATCTCACTTACAGGTAAATGGGAATCTTCAAACTGTTGTTCCGAAATTTCAGCCAAGAATTGACTTCACTTGATTCAAAGTTGAAGCCCATCGTTCATGTCATTCGTTGTTGTTATTCACGGTACATATTTATACATTTACATACTTATTAACTATGTAAAATACTGAAGATGTACCTGAGCCTGAAGAAATAATTGTGCTTGAACACTAGCTGGTAGTTGACCAGGTTGAAGAAAAAGGAACTGACCCAAAGCTTGAAGACTTTGTTGATGCAGTTGAGAGAGTTCTTCAGTACTTAACTGAATTCCTGTAAAGTTGGAACCTAGGTGCGCCTAGAAAAATAACAGTTATCTTACTTCGAAAAATAAAACAAGAATTATACAAAAATATACTTCAAAATAGTTTACAGAATCATGACCTTCAGTGTATTCTGTTATCATTCATTACAATCTTAAGAAAAAAATATTTGTCTACATTAACTCGTCATGTTTCAATACGAACTGTTTTGATGGTAGAGTCAGTAATGAAAAGAGTAATTATATTGTTACTGAACTAATAAAAGAGTATTCTTTGACAATAACTTCAAAAGCAAATACTAACCTGGTGTAATCCTAAAATGTTCCTTTAGTGTTCAGTAATAAATTACTGGGCCCATACTGCGAAAAATCTAGGTTCTATAGCTGCAGAGCACACACAACCCATTGTGCAATTTTATGCTTTACAGTAAAAAGCAAGAATTTTTCAATCTAGCAGTTTCTCTCTTTAATGTCGCTGAGTATCTGGTAGGTTAAGAGCAGTATTTTGTTTCGGAGATAATGATAAACAACATTTAAAATATATGGTGGTCACAATTCAAGAATTTCCTTCGTTTATCACTTTCTCTGAGTGTCCAGAACTAACTTTCAAGCAAGTTAAAACAGAATAAATTAACAAACATGTTTTATTGATTCTTACATATAATACTGATTTATAAATTGTATGAATGAGATTAATAATAATTACAGCTCACTATTCATACCTTAAAGTTATTTTTCATCAAAATTGGCGACATATATAGCATTTCCACCATTAATACCGTATAGTCCCCCAGTGGCTCAGCGGTATGTCTGCGGACTTACACGCTAAAATCCGGGTTTCGATACCCGTGGTGGGCAGAGCACAGATAGCCCATTATGTAGCTTTGTGCTTAATTCAAAACAAACAATACCGTATATCAGCCTGACGAGTTCTGGGATTGGGTGAAGATCTCGCAGGCACCGGATGGAACAGATGTAGTATAGTTAACGTATCAGGATATATTTTTCTTTGCCTTCACTCATGTATTCTTAGAATTTCTTTTCACCCACAAACTGTATAAAATCTTACCTCTGCTATCTTGTTACAGTGGCATCTGTAGGTTGTTTTGAGGTGAGGTTGCAAGCTGAGATCAATCATGGTTTAATCTTTTTTTATAATATGCATCTGAGTTCAAGGAATACGATAAAGTATATTTTTCTTACCAAACTGTCTGAGCGTCAGTGAAAGCTGATGGATGCTTCTTCTGAAAATTAAATCTAAATAAATGTTTTCAAAACATTATAGTGAGAATATGTGTACAAAGAATGTTTCCTTCCCTAATATTTCACGGAAATAATTTTTGGGGGGTTATTTGATTACATCCTCTTTAAGTATTCCTTGATAAGAATTTGAATTATGCTTAATTCTATGTTATGTTCAAAGCTGCTTTTATATAAACTGGTTGTTTGAACCCAATGTTTATTAATTACAATAGCAGAGGCAAAGATTTTTAGGGTTAATGAAAATTGTGCGAAACTTTGCCTTTTCATACAATTTGTTTTTTAAATTTGTAACTAAATATTTTAAATACTCGAACACAAGTTAAAACCAATAATATAAGTTGTATTGTATCGCCATCTGTTGGGTTGAAAAGATATTTAAGTTGTGTTTGATACCGATTATATTATATGCAATACAATATAATTTCTAATTTAATCCTTAAAGTATTCGTATTTTCCTGGATATTCAAACAGCCTACTGTAAGTATGACAATAAAAATTAGAATTTAATTACATAGAATACCGACTCAACAGGAATTTCAATATGAAACGTCCTTATGATAGGTGAATGTTATCACAACAGTTTTGATTAACTGTTAACAATTAATTCAAATTCGTAATTTAAACTATCATGCTATTCTGATTTTTCTAATTGTATATGGCTTGCTATAAACATGATAATTTAATAAGTAGAATGTTGCAGAAACTCTTCGCTGGATTGTAACAGGAACGTGTAATCATTGAGCAAATTTGAACGTTATCAACAAAGGTAGTGTTACAAACAGATAGAGGATTTCATATATATATATATATAAAGATGTGTTTAAATATTTATTCTAATGTAAATGTATTTTGCTGGCAATTCTTCCTTATCTAACGAGAATTAGAACTGTGTCTTAAAAGATAAAGACAGGTTAAAACCATATTAAAAATTGTAGTGGCATTGTTCGGCGTGTTTTAAATTTTGCACAAAGCTATATGCGCTATCTGCACTAGCCATCACTAGTTTCTGAGACTAAAAGGAAAGCAGCTAGTCAACATAATCCACTGTAAATTTTTGAATTACTTTAAAACATTAGTAAGATTGACCATTGCATTGCAACACTCCATGACTGAAAACGTTAGAGCATTGATGGTAAAGGCAATTCGAACCTGTGACTTGAAGATAGTGAATCGAGGCCCCTAACCACCAAGTTATGCCAGGCTAAGTAATAATATTATATATGCACTATAGAGCATTATTATATCACGTATTCAATGCTATAATACAGTTATAATGCTGAAAATCCATCTTTAAGTCTAATTTTATACCATGCCACTGGAAACACCTTGTGTATCACGTTTGTCTGATTCGACATGAGTCAACATGCCTTTACATGTGAATAATACAACTATTATCAGCAAAATTCTGAGTCAAAAGCTATACAAAGCTTAAGTATGTCTATATAAAATGTTGTTAGACTATCTTTACTTATGAACATCTTTTTTATCTTTGTAAATATATATGTATTTATATTAAGAGCTGAATGTTAATATTTGTCGTGTCACGCTTCTGTCAGCTTGGTACAATAGACAACGAAATATCTGGTTGAGAACCATGAAACTAATAAGATCTACATCTGATAGTTAACCCTACTGTAATATTGTTTGGCAGACTGTTCTGTGTTGGTGTTAATTTATTCGTTTCTTTTGTTGTTGAAGTGAAATTTCTTGTTATATAAAATATTGATTTTTTAATTTCTTTTATTATATGAGTCTCTTTCACCTCTGGTAATATATTTCTTAAAAGATTGACTTATTTGACCAAAAAACCTTAGTTTACCTAAGTCGTCTGGTTTGTCTGATACAATTGTCAGTAGTTTGTCTTTTTCAGTACCTAATGGAACACTTGTTAAATAACACCAAGTAACAGAAAAGATGAGCATACAATGCCTAACAATTCTTTGTTACATTGATCTAAGCTTTATTTCCATTCCTAGTCGCCCCCCGCTAGTACAGCGGTATGTCTCTGGATTTACAAGGCTAAAATCAGGGGCTCGATTCCCCTCGGTGGGCTGAGCAGATAGCCCTTTGTGGCTTTGCTATACGAAAAAACACTAACACACACACCCATTCCTAGTCATGCTTCTTGGAATAACAAGAGGTCACAAAAGTATATAAACACACAGTAAAGAAGCACCAGAACTTTATGACTGAATAATCAACATTTCACGATGTCAGGCTAGAACATGCAAAAACAGATGAATGTCGATATAAGTTTCCTCGTCTTTAATAAAAACAGATGAGTGTCGATATAAGTTTCCTCGTGTTTAATAAAAACAGATGAATGTCGATATAAGTTTCCTCGTGTTTAATAAAAACAGATGAGTGTCGATATAAGTTTCCTCGTGTTTAATAAAAACAGATGAGTGTCGATATAAGTTTCCTCGTGTTTAATAAAAACAGATGAGTGTCGATATAAGTTTCCTCGTGTTTAATAAAAACAGATGAGTGTCGATATAAGTTTCCTCGTGTTTAATAAAAACAGATGAGTGTCGATATAAGTTTCCTCGTGTTTGACAGAAACAGGTAAGTGTCGGTGTCAGTTTTCTCGAGTTTGGTAAAAACAGGTAAAGTACTTTATTGATAGCTGTTCGTTTAACACGTTTGGAATGATCCATATTTGAAGCCTTCTTCAAAAGATTTTCTTTGCTCCTGGGTTTAACTTATCAATGGTACGTACACTATTTGAACTAAAATAAAACTAACAGTTCCTAGTTTTGGGGTTTGATATTTAATTACCATTTCTTCCCTTAAAACTATCTTCAGTGCCTCTATCTGATTAGCTTAGCTGGCTTTTTATGCATAGTGGGAACACAAAAGATTAAACAAACACCTTATTTTAGGTTTTACCACATAATATCAATAAAAATAATATAGAACTTAATCTCAAGAGCATATTAATAGTAGGATACTATAATAAAATATATCTAACTGCACCAATAACTGTACTATATAAATATATCTTCACTAATACACTTATCAGCTACATTATAAACACATAACACTTCATCAATATGTTACCTGCAAACGAAGCATTTAAAAGATTTAATGTTTTGACTGCAGATATTTTCCAAAAATAGCGCTAAATTTATGTTAAGAGACTTGAACGATTTTAAATTTATTTGACAAAGATAAACTGGTGACATTAGAATAGTTTTTGTTCTTCTAACATGAAGGAAATGTGCGTAACTGAAGAAACAGTTTTAATACTACTTGTACTTCTTGCACGGCCCGTCAGGGCCAGGTGGTTCAAATATCCGTCACATTAAACATGCTCGCTTTTTCAGCCTTAGGGACGTTATAATGTGACAGTCCATCCCGCTATTCGTTGGTAAAAGAGTAGACGGTGGGTACTGATGACCAGCTGTCTCCCTTACAGTTTTACACTGCCAAATTAGGGACGGTGGAGCAGATAGTCCTCGTGTAGCTTTGCGCGAAACTCAAACCAAAACTTCTTGCGTAGAATATTTCAGTAACAGCAAGAGAGATATTAACGGTATGAAATATTTTATTTATATCTTGAATTGTTTTCCAACTGCTATGTTTTCTTACAATTCCATTCTTTAGAATTGATATACATGTTAAAACTTTTTGAAAAAACAAACAGAAAAGCCTCATCGTTGAATATTAGATTTATGTTTAATATTGATTTATATTTCTGATGAGAAAATCGACGAAATTATGTGTACATTATTTTACAGGTGTCAATGAAAAAAATGATTAAATTATTATTTGGTTTCTTTAGCAGTCACTAAGTACGAAATGCCGTTAAGGCTTGAAATAGTACACTTATGGGAAACAAAAATAACGTTACACGAAATAGCTAATGAATTTCATACAAGGCGCTTAAAGTTGACCAAAACCTCTTCAACAAACATGGTAAAGTGATGTAGAGATATTTAGCAGCGACAGAGTATCTGACCTTCAACAAAGGCAGACTTACAATGCTAGACACCGGGTTTCAATACCCGTGGTGAGCAGAGCACAGAGAGCCCATTTTGTTGCTTTGTGCTTAACTAGAAGAAAACCTTCAAAAAAGGGCAAATAATTAACACAAACGTTTGCACAGAGAGCAAACTGTTTAACTCGAAGGTTCCCAAGTCCATTTCGCCGATACTTTCCAGGGTTCCACTAGTCATTTTACAAGTACTTTGTTTAGGAAGAGGGTAACATTTTTATATCATGTTAGGTATGAATCAGTGATTATGTAGAGGTCATTTTTGACCCACAGATCTCGGGCTGGTTGCTTGAGACCTAAGAATGCATTTAGTCCTACTGTCCACAGGACCAACTAGTGGGTAGTGCTTGAATTTCAGAAGCATAACATTTTTTGGCATACGAATCTATGCATAGTAATTATTTTTTATCTTTTTACAAATATTTTTGATATTTTTTCTAAAATATGTTGAAATATGAGTTCCAACCAATTTGATGTGCCAGTAAATACTTTTTTATTCTTTTAAGAGAAGAAAATCAAACTCAGATTCTTCGGAAATTGAGTTAAATTCAGATACTGAAAATCAATATAATGAAGATTCAGATTATGAACCTTCTAGTGACAAAACTTCTAATTCAGAAAATGGAAACACCTTCACATCTGAAAATTTTAAAAATACAGTCTGAAACTGAAGCTCAAACTAATGGTAATACCCAGCAGCACACTGCATCTTATGGATAGCGCCAAGTAAACAGTTCCATCCAAAAATGTTTATCCTTTATTGTTCCAAGTTCCGGATCATCTACAAATGCTATAGTAATGCCTTTCGACGTGCTTGAGCTTATGATCAATGGTGAAATTTATAATGTTATAGTTCAAAAAAAATCTCAATTATTACCAAACTAAGGCAGTTGATGAGACAAAGATAAGCATGTGAAAAAGGCACTAACTGTAATTAAACAAAGAAGTTTTTGGAATTATCATGCACGTGGGACTTGTGAGATACACAGAGATTGCTTAATACTGGTTGAAAGATCTCTTCTACAAGAATTATTACGCAACACAAATAATGTTAAGAAATAGGTTTCAAGCACTATTACATTTTGTTAATTTTTGCAAACAAAATTAACGTTCTTCAGGAAAAATTAAAAGGTCACTTGCAGTTCTTGAAAACATTTTTACAAGAGCTAATATTCCAGGTGAAAGCATTGCAAATGATGAAACAATGGTGTCAAGGCAAGGTCGTCTAGTGTTTCGTCAATATATTCCTTGGAAGGCACATAAATATGGTTTGAAAGTGTATAAGTTATGTGATTCTCACGGTTACGCCTAGATAAACTGTGCTTTTGCTAGGAGAGATGACACACAGCAACAGCGACGACGTCCTTTGGATGGATTCACCTATGCAACTCAAATAGTCCTTGATCTTACTGAAAACTATCTAGATGAAAGGAAACAATCGCTACAGATATAAGACCAGGTATGGCTAGATGGTTAAGACATTCGACTCGTAGTCTGAGGTTCACGAGTTCAAATCTCCGTAGCACCAAACATGCTCGCCCTTTCAGCTGTGGGGGAATTATTATATGATGGTCAATCCAACTTTTCGTTAGTAAAAGAGTAGCCCAAGAGTTGGCGGTGAGTGGTTATGACTAGTTGCCTTCATTCTAGCCTTACACTGAAAAATTAGGTACGGCCGTGTAGCTATGCGTGAAATTAAAATAAACAAACAAACAAGCGAACATAAAGGGTAACCTAGAGGAAATTATAAGTGCAAAACTGAAGAAGGGAGAAATGATAGGTTGCGAACAAGATGATTGTACTGTGACTGCATAATGGACTGACAAACGTGATGTGCCGATGTTACCAACGCAGCATGATCTGAGCTTCAAGGAAACTGGACGATGAATCAATGATGCAGATGTCAAACAACCAGAAATAGTTCTTAATTAAAATATCATGAAACAAGAAATAGACATATATAATCAAATATCCAGTTTTTTCTCGCCACTTAGAAAGAGTATCAAATGGTATAATAAGATTGCCTTTGAGTTTTTGCTAAACACAGAAGTAGTAAATATTTGGTGTTATTTAACTAATTACACACAAACGAACTACAAATGCATGAATTTCGAAAATCAATCATTGAATCACTGTGTCAAGTAAATATACAAGCAGCAATAACACCAAGGGCACGAAGAGCCAACACACAGAACATTATGAAGACTTAACTGAAAGAGACAAGTCTAACAGGATAATTAGGAAAAGATGCATTGGCTGCTACAGTGAAACAAGAAAAATAGTGGCTGCAAAAGTTAGCCCTGTATTACTTGTTTCAATAAAAGACGTTAGGTTATGTAACTTCAAATTATACTTACAATAATGACTGTTACTTTGTACTATTTTCTTGCTATTCATTATTTTTATTTTCATGACGAACTGATTTATTTGTTTTCTTATGTCTTTTGTAAACAGTAAGCTGGAAAATTTGTATAACATTTCCCTTAAAAAAATTTACGTTTACCCTGTCCAAATAACAATTTTGTTGCTAAATTTTGTTGTATCCGTTTTTATTTAAATAAAGTTATTTGCTTAGTCTATTTTTATATACTATATGCAACTATCAGGTTTATGAAACATAAAAAACTGCATATGAAGCTGTTGTGTTCCAGCCAATAAGTGGCCATTTAGAAAATAGAGTACGATACACGTGAGTCGTGTGGGTATCACTAGAAGACTATCAAGACACTGGTGGGTTGTGTGAAAACCATCCTTTCAAACAAGGTTTATGTGCAGGAAAACAAATATTAGCTCGGTTAATGTTTTATCCATTGAGTTCTACAATATACAAAATATATAAAAGAAAGACACGAATAGGAGATTTTTAGTTTTCTCAGGTTTAAAAATGACAAATGAGCTGGTGCTCTCGCAGTGTCTGCTGTTCACATACTTGTTGTTTTTATAAACTAAATGTTTTCTCCAGTTGGCTCATATAAGAGTTTACAGTATTCTTGATACTACATCGATAAATGAATTAGAATAACAATTCTCAAGACCCGGAAGGGCTTCCCTTTCATTACACTGAATTGGGCCTAAATGTTTAGGGCGGCAAGTCTCACGTTCAGATATGAATAAAATTCAAAGTCGAGTTTTCGTACTTATGTATTTATTATCACTTAGGTTGTCTTTCGAACTCATGACAAAATATAAGTATGCTTGTATGAGTTCGTGTGTGTTGCATTACATTTTATTAATGTTAATATATTGTCCATACGAATGCGCAGAAAATCGGTAATTTTTATTGTCTGACACCCCAATTTTTAGAATTTAGTTTAAGTTTCTAGTTAATTCAGCAAAAGCACTGAAGGGAAATTTAAAATTTTGTTTAAATTTCTTTACGTTCCTTACGGAAAATAGTTTGCTTGCCATCAGGTTACTGTTTTTTACAAACGTGTTATAACCACTAAAAATAGGAATTGTTTCCGAGTCAAACTTTTTGAGTATGAACATAAACAGTATGACATGTACATCAAAGATTAAACATCTATAACTGAATCACACACCATATAAATGATTTACTGAAGACAAAACACTTATTATACCCGTGAAATAACATAACTAATGGTAACTGATGTAAAAAGTAATAATAAACTGTGTACCTTTCGTGTTTGCAGCTGATGAACAAGGCCTAATGGTATTTGAAATGAAGGTTGTGCTTGAGAAGTAGCGGCAAATAACTAAAGTGAAACGAAAGGGGTTAAGCTTATATTCGTACTGAAATTTATTTTTGAAGTGCAATTTAAGTACATTTGGAAAATTTATAATATTACAGACAAATTTTGTTCTTTATATCCGTTTCTATCATCATTGTAATTTTGTGGTTTGATTAGATATGGAATTTTAAGTGATTAATCTAGAAAAGTAAAAATTGACTCAAGATGAGATTCAGGTTTATGCTTCTAAATTTTTCACAAAGCTATATGAGGGCTATCTGCGCTAGCTCTTTCTAATTTAACAGTGTAAGGCTAGAGGGAAGGCAGCTAGTCATCACCACCCACCGCCAACTCTTGGGCTACTCTTTTTACAACGAAATGTGAAATTAACCGTAACATTATAACGCCCCATGATAAAAATGGCGAGCATGTTTAGTGTAAAGGGAATTCGAACTCTCATATTACGAGTCGAATGTATTAACCACCTAGCCATACTGGCCCGTATGGTTCTGCTTCTCTGTGATCTGATCTACATCATAATTGTCTGCTTTAGTTCACTTTAGACAAATTTTGGTTGATTCCTTGAGATATTAAACTTGACTTATGAAGCTAAGGATCATTTGATCGTCGTTGTAGTTTCAAATACAGACATCCTTTTCCATCTTCTTGAACTGAGTTTCGATTTGAAAGAGCCAAACGTCGGTAAAGTAGTTATTAATATCTTTAACAATTCTTAGCTACATGAAATTTAGCTAAAGAGGTTATCATTGCGAGACAGTACAAGCTACAAATACCCACAAAATGAAGTATTAAGGCAGTAACAAATTAGAATTTTATTGAGTGTCCACACGTTGTATCTCCAACATCTAAACGTATTGAGACGTAATTATACTGTCTCCACTGTTTTTTCTGCAAACACAAGGAATGATAATGCTAAAATTTAGAATTTGATTCCTGCGGTGACACTGCGTATAAACTGTCCATTAACGAAAACAAATTACATCACCTTCCATTAAAAATAATGACGTTTAATATTTCAGTGGAGACAACAATAATGTGTTTCATGAAGACATAATTTGAAGGAAACTTTATACGTAAATATAAAGTCTTCGTGGTTTTTATTTACGCGAGCTTCAGGAATATACATTTATAGAAACCCTATAGTATATATATGGTGAATTAGTTGATTATGCTTGTTAGACTCATAATAATATATTTGTTACATTTGATATTGCATCTGTGCACATGTTATAAGAAGTATAAAATATGCGTTCTATATTGTATTATGTGTATGCAGTTTCTAATATGTGTCTGTTAATTTTTCGACCTGTTTTTAGTTTCTAAAATAATGTAAAATATCAGAATTGGTAAAGGTAAAGAACTGAGACTTTTGGAGACAGGGTTTGTGGTATGAAATCTAGTAACAAGGGAAAGTAAACATTCTTTAACTACGAGTTCATAAAGAAACTCTGCGTTCATTCTCTCTAGTCTAACCATGTCAACAATTAAGCCAATAAGCACATTGTGGTGCAGAAATCGTAGGAAGTCTTTTTTCCTTTCCAACAAGATATTTTATAATACGACGTACTTTTTTTTATCTTTTCGAGAGCTTCCCCATATTGGTTCACTAAAACTGTATGTGTTGTTGAAAATTTCATTACGTGCACCTATTTTAAAGTCTCTATTTGCATGTTGTTCGTAGAGACATTTCTCGAAATGGCCAAAAATCTTGGCTGGAAGTTATTGAGTGCTAGGTTTTTATTTATAGACTAAGTAAAGAAACATCATCTGAACTCATCAAGCATAGGAATGATACGACTGATTACAATGTATTTTTAAAAGTATATTTAATCCACAATTACTATTTGGTAATCAACTCTGCCTGTCAAGAAAATTTGTTTCACTAGTGGCATACGTTTATACAGGCCTGCGAATTTAAACTTCATAAGAGTTGTTTTCGTTTTGATAACGGATTTTCCATGACCTATCTACGTAGATATTGAAACTAACATTAATTTTTTCTACCGTGTAATGATTTTTTTTTAAAAATCGGGAAGGAAAAAGCCTATTATTTAGAGCACATTTTTATTTTGTTTACTACTGTAAAATGTGTTATTATTACGTTTGTAATATTTGGGTTTTAGAACGATCGATAAAACTCTCACGTTGCGATTGGTCCAGAGAAATGTTTAGCTAGTTATTGTCAACAGTTTGAGTATAAAAACGTACATGTGATTATTAAAACGGTTATTGCAAAAACATTTACTGGATGGAGAAAAACTGATATCATTTTCGGTCTCATCGTACAGGAACTACTATAAAACGTGTGAAAATTCAAGACAATAAGGTCATAGCAGACTTGTGTAATATGCAAACCGAATATATTCTCTACGAACAACCCTTATTTTTAGAGAGAAAATAAATTCATTAAAGCAAAGATTAATCACTGAATAAATACCGTTTAAATTAGAGGCCCACACTCAACGGCGAATAAATATCTTCGATATGCAATCTAAACTTAACCAAATTTGCCTTAAAAAAAAAACTCGTGATAAGGAAAGAAAAACGCGGAAAATGTCTGTATTACTGCTTAAAGACTGCATGAAGATGGTTGACAAGCACGTGGACAGTTCACGTAAACCCAAAATTTTTTTTCCTGGTCGAAATTCTGAGCAAAAGATAAGCATTCTAGAATTGTCTATATCTTTGTTTGTAACCTGTGGGAAAATAGCTTTTTTCCAATTTCTATGTAAAGGGGTCGAAATACGTTGAAGTAGTTAGAGTAATATTTAAGAAAACTCATCTTAATATTATGCTCTTTTGTAATTGTCAAGAATCTTCGATGTGTGTAACGTGTAGAGAAGTATTTTTTTTACCAGACCCTATAAAAATGGTCAAAATGCAGTTAATTAATTTACCCAAAACCCACAATTATGTTGTTTTTGTGAGTTCTTACTCCTTAAAAGGACTCAAAATACGCATATCTAACTCTTTTTTTTTTTAGATGCTAATGTTTCGGGCTCGTACAGTTTATATTTATGACAATTTTCATCTTCATTACAACAAATATCACCTCAAATGAGCCTAAAATATACATTGTCGGGTTGTTTAATCTTTGACCCCGAAACATCATTAAAAATACCTGAATAAAGAAATGGAAAGTCATCTAATTTTATTAGAACAAATTATAATTCAACTAAGTTTCAAGTCAATCCACAGAAAAACTGAAGAAATTGAGTGTTTTAAAGAAGAAGAGAGATGACACTGAGTAAAACAGTTATATTTTTCTGTGGAGACTTAACAATAGTTATGATAACGTATCAGAGTTACGATCTGTAACATAAGTCTGTAGCTTTTACATTGTTCTAATAGCTACTGCTGGTCAATACATTCATAGATAATAACACGTCATGACGCAGTTTGAAATGTCAGCAAATATATAAATGTGTAATTTGTTTTCATACGCATTACACAAGCTGGGTGAGTATAATTTACCGGTATTATATGATGTACTATTTTCATGGCTTGACCATTATTGTTTGGATTCTTGTTCACTGTAGAATGTGTATACGATACGTTTACAAAATAGTGCATATAAGGATATTGGACTACATTATTAGTTTTATTTCAAATAATTTAATTCTATTAAATGCGAACATAAAACCACTAAATAACGTGGATTTTGAAAATGTAATTTTACGTCGTTATTCTGTGTATGGTGTCATTGTGAGACAAAATATATCATACCGTTCATAGTAAAAACCATTTAGTTACTATAACTTACGTTTATAATGGCCTGGCATGGTCAGGTGACTGGAGCGCTCGACTCTGAGGGTCGTGGGTTCGAATCGCCGTCGCACCAAACATTCTCGCCTTTTCAGCCTTGTGGGCATTATAATTTACGGCCAATCCCATTATTTGTCGGTAAAGAGTAGCCCCAGAGTGAGCAGTGGTTGGTGATGACTGGCTGCTTTCACTCTAGTCTTACATTGCTGAATTAGGGACAGCTAGCGTATGTAATTCTCGTACAGCTTTGCCCGAAATTCAAAAACAAACAAAAACTTACGTCTCTATACTAAATCTATGTGAAGCTAACTGTTCAATGTAGTATATAAATTCTAATATTATGTTTATAAGTTCAGTAATGAAAACGACGCTTTCCTATCAGAAAATACGTAAAAACTATACTAATTTGTTTTACATGCACTATTACATCAATTTAATTTCTAACGAATATTCATTCAAGAATGAAATAGATTTGATTACATATTCAGTGTAACAACAATATTTATTGTAAGTATATCTTAATTTGTTACAAATTCAAAATAAAATAAAACTGTTATGTGAAAGGATAACGCAGTGTGGACTGTTAAACTATTTCGGCATGACCAAGCGTGTTAAGGCGTGCGACTTGTAACCTGAGGGTCGCGGGTTCGCATCCCGGTCGCGACAACCATGCTTGCACTCCCAGCTGTGGGGACGTTTATGTGATGGTCAATCCCACTATTCGTTGGTGAAAAACAAGCCCAAGAGTTGGCGGTGGATGGTGATGGCTAGCTGCCTTCCCTCTAGTGTTACACTGCTAAATTAGGGACGGCTAGCACAGATAGCCCTTACGTAGCTTTGTGCGAAATTCCAAAACAAACAAAAAATGAACTCTTACGTCAAGTTTCTGCCCTACCTGATTCAAGGAACATTGGCTTACTGCCGCAGCAGCCGCCAGAGTTGCGGCTGAGAAATTACTTGTTGCGGACGATGTAAGGAAAACATTGCTAATAGGAAGTGCAATGGAGGTTTCTGTTGGAGGAGTTCTAAGACACACAGCAGGTTCTTCCGCCGACGTGTGTGGATCTCGAATCTTTGGAATTGTTTCACTTCCTCTGGCGTCGTCAGACAATGCCTAATACAAAATATATTCACGATGATATACAACTTTTGATTTATATGGAAAATATATGAATTTCTGTTTTCACAATAATCTATCGTACGATATCGCCCAGTAAGAACTTGTAGAAAACGTTTCTTGATTTTATTCAAATGTAATACAATTGAAGGTTGGCAGATCAAAGTTTTATTAATCCTATTACGGTTTGTAATGAAACAACCAGCTCTGTGAATGAAACTAATATTTTATAATATAACGTTTAAATTAAGCCTTTACCTGACTCGTAAATTAAAACTAAAGTTAAAATTCAATATTCAATATTCTTGTCAATCGATAGTGAATATTTTAGAATTCTTTTAAAACGTGAATTTATTTGATTTATATTTGATTCAAATAGCGTTTTTCATATTTAAAAGGTTTTCTAAAGGAACCGAAATGATACTTATATTTCATGAAATGAGACAATTTAAAAAACGAACAACAGAAAAATAAATACATGCATAGATTTTTAGGCAAGATAGAATGGAGTAATTAGAAAAACAAGTACCAGGTTGAGTGCTTGTTCTGAATCATCTTCTTGAAGATGATCATCTGACAGCGCAGTGCTGCCTTCGTTGGTGTCACAAGAGGGTTCACCATTCATTCCTGAGGCTGAAAAACACCACTGAAAATTGCCTTAAACGTAATATTATGTAATATATATTAACCAAAGATGTAAGTGAAATGTCTATATTTCACAAATTTATTTTCAATACATAAAATTTTACTGATTGAGATCTTCACTTTCAATAAAACACACACACGTAATATACTGATATTACCTCTCTGATCATTAAAGCATTCTTATGTATTTAACAATAAATTATTTTGTCCCATTTAAGCGAAAGAAAAGAAGTGCTATTTCTGAAAGAGAATGAGAGCAGGTGTGAAATAGTTTTAAAAATAAAAATAATTTATCAACATTTGAATATAAATTAAATTTAATATATGCAATTTCGAAGAGCATACGGCAATGTTCGTTTTGTCTTACAACAGTTTTGCAATTCCATCATTCACGTTTTATGGACTAACTGATATACTGCAAATTAGTTGAATTTTCATTAATCTAATAATTCAGTAGTTGAATAACTCTATGACAATTATTACTGTAATTATCACATGAGTGAATTAGAAACACAATTCGAAAGAGATTCATATTAGCAATCATCGTATGTCTACACATATTTTTTTAAAGAAAGGAAACCTCCTCACACAAAACTTACTAAAATAATGATTCCATGAATGGGAATTGAATCCAAGACCTTTAGTTGAGAGGATTATTGTTATAGTAGTGAACTATTCAAGTATACAATCATTCTTCGTCTATTTTCATTCATAATAGTTTTTAAATATGGTTATAAACTAGATACTATGTTGTGTATGTCACACAAATAATTAGTTGATTTACCAACACCCACTCAAATTATACAAGTCTAACCATATTCATATAAATAAATATATATTGTTACTATTTTTCAATAGCTGTTGTGACTTAGAGAAGAGAAATTTGATATAAAGATTACTTATCTGTTTTCCCACTTACTATGAACCACGACAGTTTTTCATAATAAGATTCGCCCAGAAATAAAAAAAGAATTTAATACAACACATTAGAAGAACTATCTTAAAAACAGTGTTGTTCTTGAAACAATACTAAAGATATTCTATATCAACAGCTATGGTTGCTAAAATATTGATAATAGCAAAAAAGATCGTTTTTCCGATTGTTAGACAAAATTCAAAATTCATCTATTTGTTTTGGTGTTATCACAAGCCTCCTGAAAAATGGCTATGGATATTTTATTAAAACCCCAGCAGATATACTGAAAAATTCCAGAGCAGCTTTTAGGATTATTCTATGTGGATTCTTGAAAGAGAAAAAGAGATTTTATCAATTGTTTATACCTTGCATATTTGTGAAGAAATTGATGTAACTTTCACCCCTACGAATTTCTTACACCACAACACACGTAAGTCAAACAAAAAATGCAACATTATACAAGATAAAAGCTAAATCTACAAGTAAATCCATAACAACAGATTAGCAAAAAACAATTTAAATGTATGCTGTTATTTCAGTTTTCTAACACGACATGATTATCATAGTAGATTATTCTACTCTTGCTAATGGTGATTTATTCTACAGATATTCGTACTTCACTTGTTAAATGCGTGTTAAATACTGGAAACCCCAAGCACAAAGTCACCTCCTGTAAATAAAGGCTAGGTGAATAAAACAATGTTGTTGTAAACTGTTGAAAATATATAACATTAAACTGATTCCATATGCACATATGTAGCTCAAAATTTACTTTTTATAAATGGATACGAAAAATTAAGAAACAAGATAATTAAAAAACTGTTAATTTAAAAAGAGTAATATGAATCGTTAAAAGTACAGAAACAAGTCAGATTAAAATGCAAAAAAAAATATATTTTAAAGTTTACATCAAGGGACTATTAAAACGTAAATAAACTAGACTGGAAACAGTGTTTACATTATTTTTTAAAGCTACGAATCCCTTTGTTTGACTCTCTAAAACCGATAAGTATCGTACACAATTGTTATGCTATAACTTATAATACAAAAACAACAAAATAAGTTCAGCTATGAAAAAAACGACCGTTTTGAGACTCAATAAAACTATTTTCAACTACAATTGAAATTATTATATAACAGAGAACTAATGGTTTGAATATTATCAAAATATTATCGTTACAAAACCTGCAAAATCAACTTTATTGGTATATCTAAAACTTAGTTAGGCGAAGTCACGGTGTTTTGTAAGAGGCCCAGTTCAGTGTTCAAAACTTTCCTTGCGCATGCATCCTCAAAAAGAGTAAATATTTAAGCCTACTTTATTTTTCAGAAAGTCACTGATTTCTTATTATTTCCAACGGAAACCCATTCCGTATACTATAAGAGTAAAACTTCTTAATTGGAGTTTAGTCTGTGTTTTATAAAATTCAGAAAAATAAAAGCTTTTATTTCGTCAATCCCCGAAATAATCTTGTAATCAAAAATAAGAGATTTTAATTTATTCCTTTATGATGACCTTTTCACTACCCTAATAATTTAGTAGCTTCCTCTGCACACTTTTTAGTAAGTCAGTATAATTTTGTAAAGACTCAAACGATATATAATATCCCAAGTAAGACTTAGCTGTTGGTTTGCGTAGAGAGATACTGACCTCTTTTAAGTTATAATTAATAGCTCTATTACAAATATATCATAAAATTTTTTAAACTTACATCTAACAGTAGAGCACTATTTCAATTACTACAGTATCTTATTCTCAAAAATCCGTTTTTTCTCAGTTACAATATGGAGATAGTTGCCACCTGTATTAAACGTATGATCCAAATTATGGGAACCAAAATTATATTCACTTATATAAAAGGTCATTTGTCATATATTTGTACAATTAATAAATTTATCACAGTCATTTATTAATGTGCTAACATTATCAATACAGCTCAAAATCCTCAAATTTTACTAGATTAATAATTATGCCCTATCGGTTTCTCTAATGTGCATGTGTAAACAAGTGCAGAGGCAATGACCCATGATGTTTCTCAATACTAACAAGTGACAAGGGCGGCTCGACTCCATTAACAATAATCTTTCCTTTTTTATCTTCAAAAATCATAATTCAATTAACTACTCTTTTTCCAGGTGTTTACTGATATGGTTTTCTCAATTAATATTTTGTGTAAATTTATGTACACCAGTTCCACATCGTTTTCTTTTCTCATCCATATAATAAGTGACGACCTATAGAAAATATAACGGATCAGAAGGACAATTTTTCTCCTTGACGAATCCACAGAGGATTTCATTGAAGCTATCATGTTCTAGTAAGTGATTTCTAATAGCTTCTTTTCTCAAACTATAATTTTCCCGTTTACTTTCTAGGTTAACTTATCACATACTTTAAAGAAATGGAATAACAGAAACTACTTTTAAGTTCTCAAAAACCTACCTGTTCTCTAGTGGCCTAAGAAATATTCCAGATACAAGTTCTCACTTATTACTCATTTAAACTCTTTCAAAACTTCGAAGAAATTATTGTTTGGTTCTGTTAATCTCACAAACGTCAATTTATGTAATTTTCAACATAACTCATAGAAGACTCAAGGGCCACGGACAATTAAAAGTTCCACCATCTAGCATCTTTTAAGAGCCCAATACCAATTCTAACAATTTGCCTTCTTTAAAACGACATTAATGTTAATTTTAGCATTAACAGCTAACTACTTCTTATAATCGTTTGAATATCCGAATTTATTTTAAAGACATCTCATATATTCCAACTTATCTATCAATTTAAACTTTATCTTCTTTCAGTAAGTCAGTGAGATTTGAGATCCTCTCTTTTACTTCTTTCCTGTTTTGACAACGGTCATACGGTGAATTAAAATCAATTTGTTACAAAAATAAAAATATGCCACATACTAACGTCTAAGTCATTGTCCTAATTTATTAATGATAAGTCTTGTCCCATGGCATTAGAATTGGCTTTCTTAAACTCAGAACTGAGATTTCCTTTCTATTTGTCTAAAGTTGTTGCAAAACATTAAAGTTCAACGTACCATAATTTATCTTCTCCAGATTTTGCCCTTCTCCAACTCTTAGAACCATCCATATCCTAATTAATAATAAATGATATGTCTAACGGTTAAATCTATAATAATTTGGTAGAGAAAAAGTATTCTGAATCGATTCAAAAAATGTCTTCTCTGCTGACCCAATACAATAAAATCAATATGTTAAAAATCAGTGTTTTATAATTGTTGCTCATTGCCACGTTTTATGCTTATTTTTAGATACGCAATAAAAACAGGAACACATATTTTAAATTTCCCAGTATTTGTTAGTGTGAAAAGTCTGAATAATAATAAAACTTTGTGGAATGGACGGCAACTGCTTGTTGTGGAGACAAGTGTAGAAGACGATGTTTCAAAAGGAGAGCAACTTTAACCTGAAAACATATAATTTAATCCAGGCGATAGGTCAGGTACAAAACTCTGTCTTAACTCTTTCTAGGGTTGTTAGGGGTATGTCTTAGGACAAATCACAACTGACATATGTAATATCTGTTAAATATATCATTCATTAATGTATGATAACAACAAAATTATAAAAGATGTCACTTTAACTAATGAAAAGTTATTAATCGGACACATAAACATCTGCCCCAGAGACATCAAACCAATATCTCTTTGGCATGGTTCCCAACAAAATATGCTCGTTTAAAATTATGTGATACGTTAGAGAAGTTGGGCTCGTCTGTTTTGTAATATGATTCTGACCAATGATCCACCTGTAGGAGATTGTATTGGAGAGTTTAAAGATTAATTGAACGAATACTAAATAACATCGTGGGTCAATAATTGTCTAAAACAATTATTATTTATGCAATAATGGAAAGTCGTGGTGTAAGCTCAAAAAGTTTATCCTTAATTTTATCAACATGAAAAAATTAAACTTTTTATCAATGAAATGTCAGATAATTGATATATTCAGTCTTATAACTGTAATTACTAATAAAAAGACATGCAGAGATTTAATAACGCAGACCATTGACAACAAAAAGAAACTATCGTCCAGTTTATATCAAATGATATATTTTTCCAGTCTTTAATACCCTCTGTATGAATACTGAATTTTCCTTCTATTCCATTGAAACTAACTTCTCGTCATGATCTATGAACCGAATGTGTAAGACATTGTGGGTGGTTTCCAAGCGCACTTAAAGATGATTTATATAACGTGAGTTACATTACTATATTTTTCATTATAGTTCGAGAAAGATAATTATATACTAAACCTTTTTTGTACGTTTAGTGTAAATAAATCAAGGTTTTAAGTAAAGTTTTAACCTATCATCGTGAAGTAATTTCTCCTATTCCTGAAAATGTTTATGGTTTTGTAGTGATTTTCAACCAGTGTATTGAAAAGTAATGGAAAATATTTTGAACCTTTAACTTAGTGAAGGCTTAGCTGAACGTTTTCAGGATTATTTACAGTCTGGTGTTGTTGTTTAGAATTAAGCACAAAGCTACATAATGGGCTACCTGTGCTCTGCCCACCACGGGTATCGAAACCCGGATTTTAGCGTGTAAGTCCGCAAACATACCGCTGAGCCACTGGGGGCAACAGTCTGATGAACAATATCATTTTATCATTGATGATCTAATGAGAGAAAGCGGAGAAAACAAAAGAGTCTCACCTTTTTATACTTGGAAGTCACCATTTGATTTTGTTAATGTTTTATATTATATAGAATCTATTTCACCAGAGTAGAGAAATGTGTAACACTAGTTTAAATTTAAATGATATTATTTTGCTCAAAATAGCAGCGACAAATATCAACTGAATGTTTTAGCAAGTTAAATATTTTGAAGAAGCGTACCAAGATAACGAAATAACTGTTTGGTTACTTATTCATTAATTTGTAATCTCAAACGCCTGAGCCGATCGAACTGGGAACTGGACTTTTGATGAAGATAAAGTTATAGTATACTTACTTACCAAGGTAAGCTAAAAATACTGTTAAACTGAACATATATACCAATTTATTAAAATGGTAGCAACTGTACTAGAAGCAGAATGGTTTTACTAAAGAATAAGCCATTCTAAATTAAAAACTTACATCTAATTGTTCATTCGCTTGATATATAAACGTGATTATTATTTAAACAACTGTTTTCAAGTAAATATACTTCAGATGTTCATCATTGTCAGTGTAATTGGGTAACGAGGCGCAATCATAACATTCCACGTAAATCTGGAAATATCGATTATCCCTACCTGTATAATGTGGTTAAACTGTTGAGAAAGAACTTTAAAATCGTTTATACAAAGGGGTTTGAGAGAGTCGAGATTATGACAATTGTTACAATCTGAAATTGTTGGGTGCTCCAACACTGATGACTTCCAAAATTTACTCTCATACCTATTTCATATTAACAACTAGCATCATCATAATATGAAGAAAGTAGATATCTAAGTGGATGCATCAATAAACAGATTTTATATGTTGTACTCACAGTTTCTTTTGATTTGTTCATCATGACACTTATAATTAAATAACATCAAAAGTTGTTTCGTGCATTACTTAAAGCTACACGTAAAAACAAATTACAGGTAATAACTGCCGGAGCCGAAACTGACTTTGTCTTGAGTTGTGGTTTAAACGTTTTAAAGGATAACGTTTCCATGACGAACATACAAAAGCAAAAACAAAGACGATACAATTCATAAAAGAGAGAACTGGCTATCAAGGAAATACGAGTTAAACAGAAAAGAAATTTACTAATACATATAGAAGGGTTTTTATTTTTACTTGTAGCATCAATACTTTCATTGTTTAATGGTTTGGCAAAAAGTGCTATCAGTAGAATTGATATAATTTAAAAATATGGCAAAAAATGGTTTTCCCTTCTGGAAAACTACTACATTCCCTTTATCAACCCAAAGTTCATGGGAGGCCTTACGTAAAATAGTAAACTTTATAGATAACAATATGAAGTCAGTGATACAAAATGATACATTACCTTCAGATTATAAAGCAAAAACGATAAACCAACTGCAACATCATAAGACATTTCAGTTATACATCATGTAACCCGTTAATATAAAAATGGAATCTCGGACTCGTGAAAATTTAAGGATTGTCGAAAGCGCCTCGGAAATATATAAAGAAAGCTGAAATTTGACCAAACTTTATACGTTTCAGTGAGGATCTAACATGGAATGACCCTGGAAAATTATTAATTAGTGGAATATCCATGCCAAATAGTAAAATAATGGATCTTTATTAATGACAAGCTATGAAAACAAAACAATTCTAACCTTAAAGGTTAGAAAAATTTGCAGAATGATTATCAAATATGAATACTCTCTAAAAAGTTTTTGGGGATATTGACAAATGGACGTATATAAAACATGATACACATGATAAAATACTCAAACTGCTATATTTGAATGGGATAATTTTAAATATAGTAGTATTCTATTATTCATTCATTTGTGTCTTGGTTATAGTCAGCTTTTTAAGCTGAATAATATTTTGAGTCATCTAAAATTTAACATTATGTAATAAAGGACGAATTATAACTACTATTAAAGATAAATTTGAAGGTATAAAATTAAACAACAGCAGACGAAAATTATGTATAATAAAACTCCATAAACTATGTATTAAAATTTTTAACATCCTGTTAGTTTCAGTGGAATCTAGCCTTTATTTAGATCTGCAAAAGCATTAGCTAAACCAGTAAATTTAAAATCAGGTCAAGTTAGAAAGATACGTACACTTTACAGAAACCAGAAAAATATAAATTTTCGAGAAAACGAGTTATTGTTTAGGGATCGATGAACAATGGTAAGCTGTTTGGTGAAATTCTCTCCACAAGTCAGTATAATAAAGCCTGTCAGTGGTACATTTGAGGACTTGCAACTCTAGAACTCGGGTTTTAATACCATAAAGCTACACAACGTGCTTAACTATTAATAAACAAACAAAAGCAACAAAATAATCAGTTTAATTATTTACTCATGTGTATCCACGTGTTTCCTAAATATATTTAAGTTGTTCCACTCAAGATTAAGAAAGATATGATACTTGTAAAATATTTCTAACATATTTTAAAACAGAGTAGGAAACCTTGCAAACTTCAAACTAATGCTAGGACAGAGCTTACTAATTGTATATATGAAGGATATTTCAAGAAACAAGACATTCACTTCTTTACTACACATAACGAAACAAAATCATCTATTGTAGAAAGATTTAATCGCACTTTTAAAACTAAAATGTGGAATTACTTTACTCATCGTAGAAGCTATAAATATATCACTGTGTTAAAACATCTGGTCGATGCATATAATCAGTCGTGTCATTGCAGCAATGAAACGAGACCGATAGATGTCAATTACTTTATCAGTCTGCAATGTGAAAAACACCCACTGAAGTAAAGTCCATTCTAATGTAGGCGACCAAATATATTAGTAAATTAAGTATTAATTTAAGAAAGGTTATGCACCTGGATGGGCAATCAAAATACTTATAGTTTACCAGAAAACAGAGAAATCCATCAGTATTTAAACTGCAAGGTAATGTAGAAGAAAATTTGAATGAAACATTTTATGGATCTGAGCAACAAAGAGTTATGAAGTCTTTCAATGATATCGACGCTGTTGAAGAAATATTACATGAACGATGAAAGGTTAAAAATAAATAATATTTTGTAAAATGGGAAGGATATTCTGATAAATCTAATAGCTGAATTCATAAAGCAAGTCTGAATCGCCTGCCTTTATAATGTGTTATGTATATATATTTCTCGTTATTTAACGTGGATCAGTTTATGTGATGTTACTTCGTGACAGTTCCATGAATTGGTTTATTAATAATACTCTGACAAGCGATATATCTCGTCTTTCGTGATCTATTAACCTTGAAGGTCCGTGGGAGGTGGCTTTGGTCGAATTACAGTATCCACATAGTTGACATAATGTATATGAAGGTGCCGGATGGATATAACACTTTTCCGGCTCTTACTATAATAAATTATACTAGACCAGGTCATTACGAAGAACCCGAAGATTTAATTAGAACTTTAAACAAAGAAGAAAATACACTTCTTAAACGAAACAATAAACGAATATTTACTTGTGATTCATTCACCAGAAATGTAAGGGTAAGCACAAGTGATGTAGCCTCTATAACAGTGGATCCTGTACTCTCAGTAACACTTGGATTTAATAATAATCACACGAAAACGGAGTCCATTATAGCACCATATACTGTTAATATGTATGGTGTATTTTATTCACTATATGTTTCCCTAGATATCGTGGAACCCAGCTGGTGATGCTCATGTACTACCAGTACGAATTGTTTACTTTTTAGGTCAAAATGGAGGTATGATCACTGAAACATTTACAATTCGTATCTAAACAAAATTTTCAGACTGTAAAGAGCAATATAAAGGACGCCATTGAGCGATTTATCTCACTTGAACAAATAATACCCGACATTCGAAGTCGTAATAGTTCCTTACAATCAACAACCAGACATCTATGGCGCATATTATGAATATGAAGAGAAAAACGGTTTACCTTATCATATGGGTAACCAACAACAATGGGGACATAAATTAGGATACATTTTAAACAACCAATTTCGTTCTGCTATATCATTTCTAAAAAAATGAAGCATTAGTCTTAGAGAAACAGAAAGTTAAATCAGGTATAAATTAAGCATCTGATGTCATAAAAAGAAAACCTTCTGTCAATGTTGAAGAACAATGTGCAATACAAGGAGCTCAGAAGAAAACTGATTAAAGAACTTCTACATACATAAAATGAAGAAACATAAAGGTCCCATGTTCAGAATATCTAAGACTTATATACTCCAGACTTTTTAACAAGGTATCATAAGTCTCCTACCACATGAAAAGTAGTGTCAGTGTACAACATCTGAATTTGACTTGTTTTCTCTCCTTCCCATAAAAACGGTGCTTGAAGAAGGTCAATGGACTGATTATTATTCTCTATTTTTAGCAACCAACAGATGACTTATCGAATTGTTTATATGAGGACCAGAAGGTTTAAATCCAGACCAATTGCATCTTCATGTAAAGACACTGTTCTCAATTCTAATGGTAATGATATATAAAAAATAAAGGATTATAAAAATTCTGCACATATAAACTTCTTACTTTATTATCTATTTTCTCAAATAGAAGTATACTTAATAATAAGCTAATATCTTCATTTCACAAACTTAACGCTATGAGGCCTACATACAAAATTTATTGAGTTATAAAGGTGAAGCTAAGAGAAGTCATTTACCATCATCCATGTGGATAAGTGATAGGCAATAAATTTTGAAAATCCCGATTTCAATATTCTTAATAATGATGAAATCAAAGACTGGCATGTAGATAAACGTGGTAGTCAAACAGTCTACATAACCTGTCATTTACATTCATATATCTTTACATAGAACAAGTTATTATCTAATTGTGTAAGTTTAAAACATCAATTCATACAAAGTAAAAATTTGTTTTGTATTATTTTAAACGATGAATCGGAATTCAAAAGTTTACTTTAACATGCAAACAACATCTAGACCATAAAAGTTACGATTATCTTATTAGTTGTTATGTCACATGCTAAAGCATTCCAGAAAGAAACAGCTCAAATACAATCATGTGAAAAAGTTAGGACACTCTATGATAGCCTGTGTATTATTGTAATATTTTTGGATATATAGATATTTAATCTCAATTTCAACAATACCCAGAGATTATAGGAATATAACTAAACAGTTAAAACTGAAGCAAATAATTTCCAAGATCTTTTGTAATTGTAATTCTACAAAAATGCATATTCTAACTGAGGGAAGTTAGGACACCCCCACATTTATTCCCACTTAAAATGGCTCAACTCACACACAGGTGTATTACACCAGGTGCACATGATAAGAAGATCGTTACTCAGCATTTTGAATGAGGCTTGCCCTATATAAACCTCAGACATTTAGTTTGGTATGCTCCTGATTGTTGAAGTGAGAGTGAGCACCATGGTGAGAGCGAAAGAACTGTCTGAGGCCTTCAGAAAGAAAATTGTAACAGCTTATGAGTCTGGTAAGGAATTTAAAAAGATCTCAAAAGATTTTGAAATCAGCCATTTCAGTTTCGAGAGAATAGTCAACAAGTGGTGGGCTTTCAAAACAGCTTCCAACATGCCCAGGTCTAGTCGTCCAAGCAAGTTCCGCCGAGAGCAGACTGCAAGATGCTAAAAGAGGTCACCAAACACCCTAACATGTTATCACGGGACCTACAGTAAGCTCTGCCTATTGTTGAAGTGAAAGTGCATATTTCTACAATCAGAAAGAGACTTCACAAGTTTAGCTTGCATGGAAGGTGTGCAAGGAGGAAACCTTTGATCTCTAAGAGAAACATCAAGGCCAGATTGAAGTTTGCCAGAGAGAATGTAGAGAAAGACCAGGACTTCTTGAATAATGTTTTTTAGACAGATTAGTCCAAATTTGAATTATTTGGTCACCAGACATGTTTGACGTAAACCAAATACAACATTCCAGGAAAAGAACCACATACCAACTGTGAAGCATGGAGGTGGAAGTGTTATGGTTTGGGGCTGTTTGCCGCAGCAAGACCTGGACAGCTCACAATCATAGAATCCACCATGAATTCTACTGCGCAGAAGGGTGCTTGAGAATCATGTGAGACCAACTGTACGAAAATTAAAGCTTAAGCGGAACTGGACCCTGAAACACGACAATAATCCATAACATACCAGTAAATCTACCAAGGACTGGCTGAAAGCTAAAAAATGAAGATCTTAATCCCATTGAGATGCTGTGGGGTGACTTGAAACAGGCTGAACATGCAAGAAACCCCCTCAAACATCTCACAGTTGAAATAATTCTGCATCTAGAAGTGGGGCAAACTTTCTTCACACCAATGTCAAAGACTGGTAGATGGCTACATGAAGCGTCTTGCTGCAATTATTTCAGCCAAAGGGATAACCCCCGCTATTAGGGGATAGAGTGTCCTGACTTTTTGTAGAAATACATCTGCAGAACATCTTGAAAAGTCTTTTTTCATTTTAATTGTTTATTTATATTCCTATAATTTCTCAGTATTGTTTAAATTGAGATTAAATATCTATATATCCAAAAATGTTACAAAAATACACAGGCTTTCACAGGGTGTCCTAACTTTTTCACATGACTGTGTATGCAAATCATTTTCAGTTCCCCTGAGAAACATACAAGTATCTATCGATAATGCTTTTTAAGTTAAGTGCCTACATATCTTATAGACAGTGTTGATAACGATCCATTTGACGGATTTTGGAAGAAAAATCCAAATAATTTCAAACAGTACATTATTAATATAATGACAATCAAAGTGGATGGAAACATATTTCTGTTTGGCCTTTACAGCCTGGTTTCGAAGCTGAGCTGTATACTCGAAACTATAAAACATTATGTGTGGATAATATTGTATATATTATTGTAATTATTGTTGTCAACATGTGTCAAAACCATAGCTATCTAAATGTGGATCCTATAAATAATAATATGTTTGTTTATGACTTTGTTGCAAACACATCCTTAAAGATGTGCCTTTTTTATGAAGATAATATTGCAAAATTTTATTCTCATGAAATAAAATATTTTAAAAGAGTTATTGTGTGCAGAATGTTTAGTGTAATGATTTTTCTGAAATCTTTAATCATTTGTGTAACAAGGTTACTGTTTTTTTCAGGACAAATTATTTAATACAGTATTGTTAAGACACGTTTGCGTTCAACAATATTGAATTATTACGTAATCATTAAATATGGCGGCAGTATATCTCTGATGACAAAAAGTTTGCACTATGATACCATCTATAAGCACGTTCTCTACTTTATGACGTAATCATCTATCATGGCAACCTGTGATGACCGCCTGGCAACGCGTTTCTGATATCTTTGATGACGTCAATCATATTTCTCTCAACAGAAGCAGCCAATCAGCGTGAGGCGAAATCTTTAAGATGTCATAGTGCTGCCCCTACTACTAACTATTCTGTTTGTTTGTTTTTTACTCATGTAATTATTTTTCATGTTCATTCAAAGAGGTTTTACAATTCAAGCTAAACTTATTGGCAGTTCGTTTATTGTAATGAAAATGCAAACATATTGTGAAATTATCTTTTAAAATGAGACAGTTTCGGGAAGTTATCTTATGACCTAGTTGTGATAACAACTATGTAATAATAGATTCTTTGTTTGTACAGCAATATATATTGAAAGTGAAGATTGATACATGACAGATAATCGATATTGCAATTTAAAAGACGAATAAAGATGTCGAAGCGAAGAGTACAATCGTAGAAAAAAACATGTTCGGTTACAATTGAGGAAAACTGCGTGTTTTAGTATTTTTTGACAATTTTCTCTTACTTTTTGTAAAAAGTCATCTAACATTATTTTCCAGCGCTACTTTGGCCATATTTCATGAAACCTCAAAGAAATCTTCATAAAACGGCAGTTGATATGAGAGACAGTTTCAGATGAGCTATTTATAATTGTACTTGCATTATAAAAGATTAGTAGCTTTGTGTATTGTACAAAAAAGATAAACTTGTTTTAGGATATTCTTATGTATGTTTTCTTATAGCAAAGCCATATCAAGCTATTCTACCGAGGGTAATCGAATTGCTAATTTTGGGGTTGTGAATCCGTAGACTTTTAGCTCTATCGGCGGGGGACGTTCTTGTGTAATTAATAAGAAGAAAACTAAAAATAATGACAAATTAGTAATAAGTTTCACAGAGTGATTTTGAGACTTAAAAAGTGTGTGATACCGGATCTACAGCACTAAAAATAGGAGTTTGATTTCCTCGGTGGACATGCAGCAGATGGCATAATTTGGCTTTCCTATAAGGAAACACACACTTCAGAAAATATATACACAGAGAATAATGTGAAGACTGCAGAAATGTATAATAAAAACATAATATGACATACTACAACAGTGGGCTGAATATTGTTTCAACGATTTATAGTAAGGTTGCTAACGACAGGTCTAACTTGTTACATAACACTAAATATTCTTACTTCCTATCTTTTCCAAGATCTATAGTACTTTTTTTAAAGCACAAGCTCAAAATATACAGCACTGAACTAACCAACAACTGACTCAATATTCAATTAACAACCTGCTGTTTAAATATCGAGAAATTAAAAATAGGCTGTAACATTTCCCTTCTCTTGAAAAATCATATTACACAAAACAAGGATGTACATTAAACTTCCATAATTAACAATAAAGATACTTAACAAATAACAAAGTATGTTTAAAATTTTCATTAGCCAGGTTAACTATTCTCCTCTCTTTGTTATTTTAATGTATTTAACTTGCTCAGTCCCATATCTTCTTCTTTGTTTTTTCCGTTACGTATTATGTGAAGCTTGAATGATCTTTGTCTTTTGTCAGCGTCTGCCATTTTGCTACCGGAGTAGCTCTCTTTAAGTAGATTGTCGAGGAAATCCACTAGCCGCCTCATATTTGGTGATACTGTGGAAATTATTCCAATAAGAACCTTTAGTTTTCAATTGGTTTATTTCCTTATTTGAAGTTTTCTTTGAAGATAACATTAAATCATTCTTTCGCAGATGTGTTTCTGAAATGATCATGACAAATAATCTTAGGATTTAGTCTTCCTGGATTCCACTCAGTTGTGCTTTTAAGTTATATTTCTATCTCTGTTATCAATGAAGACCGACCCCAAGTGTTGTAACTACTATGTAGTACACACTGATTTCCCGGTCGTAAGTTAACGTCATATTTGTGTTTCTTCTTGAAGTTTATTTCCAATATACAATATTTCTATATGTCAATTACACACAGACACATCATATTGCGTAGAAAATCTTCCAACTTTTCTCTTGCTAGAATGTTGTTGTTGTTGCATCACTTTGTCTTCCCACTTTCTTACCTACTGTAAGAAATTGTCTAGTTTCTTTCACCAGATCAGATTGAATAATGGTGTCTGTTGATTAACATATTGCTTTTTGTCAATGAACTCATAAATTTATAGCATAGTCTCTTTCAGCAACTCTTTCCTTTTCTCGACTGGTTTTGATGGGATATTTTTATAATCAGAGTTTCGTCTTCTTGGTTTATTATCGAAAGCTGATTTTATTCACTACAGTCTCGGATGGACATTTGTAATGTTCATGTGTTACTTACACACAGTAACGATTTGTTTATTGTGTTATTCTTTGGTAGAAAATTTTGTTTCTATATGGTTTTGTCTGCATATCTTGGTAATATGTCATTTCAGTTATAAATGAGAAACTTCGGAGTAAACCATTGCCTATTTATTTCTTTGACTTTTCCAGACCTGTACCAGAAACAAATGATGTTTACATACAACTAGATGTGATGACATCAAAATTACTGGTTATTTTAGTTTTATTATCTAAAATTTAATGGATTCAAGTTGCATTAAGAACTGAACAGCTTCCTTTAAAAATCCAAATCTACTTTTCTTTTGCATAATTTGCGTATTCTCATTCATTACTGGATCTTTGAGTTGGGCGGGTAACAGCAAATTCACCATTTCACGTGGAGCGTTTATTTGAGACAGTTGAGGAATCCTTTTCACATCTTATAATTTTGGTTGAGGTCTCGTCCTTTGTTCTTCCTCTGTTTTTTAATGTGTTACTCTAAACGTATCTGATACGACAAGCGTTGGGTAACTGAAAGTTATTATCGCTCTCAAATGTAATGTAATTTAATGTTGTTAAAGTTGGTCCTTATGAATTTCCAGTGAAGTAAACGGCTTGTTGCTTACTATTTAGCTATTTCCTTTGAAAAATTATTTTAAACTGCGACTGATGTGCTTCCCGTGGTCCCTCTTTATCACAATCTTTTATTTTTCTGATAAGGCGATTTGTTATATTAAGCTGCTAAATTTCATGACTTAATAAAGTAGTCTAAAAGTATCTTACTGTTGAAAACGGTAAAAGAAAATGGAAATAGTTTTAAACCAAGTGGTCTTCCTATTCCATATGTCATAGTTAAAAATGTTTAAAATTGCAATTCTTAAGATGATGTAGCGAGAAATGTAGTTGATTTAGTTCTTGCATTTTCCAGCTCATTATCCTGATATTTTATTATGAGAATGATGTCCATTTACGATTATCTTTAACTTCATTCCTGTCTTTTTGTAGTTTTCCATGACTTTTTCTGTTCTGTTGTTATAATCATACTTTAGTTCAATGACATACATTTACATTTCATTGATGCCCGTTTCGTTTTTATTTCCTTAATGTTGTTATAATCTTTTATGCACCTCTTATTAGTTGTTCAACCTCAATCTACACACCTGCTATTACTACAACAATATTACCTTTCAATAAATTTGTTTGTGCTCGTAATTATTAACTAGTTAATCAGCCGAATTTTGATGTACGACAATATACTATTTTGATCTCGTTTTATTTCACTAAAACAATTTCCTAAACTTTAAAAAAAAATCGGAAATTGTCTTACAAACAACACTCTATCAGGCAAATAACAATACATATTTTTAAGTTAAATAAACACGGCCTTTGTTTTAACACAACCAAATACTCAACATCTGTAACATTCAAAAACAAGATATTTAGATTATGTAACGAAATTTAAACATACACAGACATAAAAATGCTGAGAACTATAGTTCTGTCACGCTACGCAGATAAGTTAAAATAAACTTGTTTGGAAAAGAAACACAAGAAAATATTACGGCAAAAATCAGAAAATGTCAAAGTGTGATCATGAACAGCCTAATGTAGATAATAAAGTTTTGTAAGAACAGAAACAGCTGGACTAAACAAGATCAGACAGTGATCGTTTAGATTATATTACTTAATGGATAACAAATTAATTGACATTGTGAATAAAGCAAGCTGATTCCGTCTAAACTGTATTTGAACATCTTATAGTCTACTGAATAATAGGATACAAGACGCATGATTATTCTTGTGAACAGTATTAGCAATCACAGTTATATTACATGGGCAACTAATACACCTGTAATAATGTTTAGATAAAAGCAAAATGCTGAATCACAAAATTAGAATAACAACATCGCATATCGCGCGATCGCATGGATATAATGATGAAAATTATATCGATATACGTCAAATATCAAAATACAACACGACCCAATCTGTTCACGATATACCAATCTAATACATCATGTACATAATAACTATTGGTTGTATAGCTTGCTCTTGTTGCTTTTTCTCTTTGTGCAAGACTACACAAAGAACTACCTACACTCTGTTGACGGCGGGGAATCGAACCCCTTACTTCAGCGTTGTAATTCTGTAGACTTGCTGCTGTTCAAGCGTGAGACTTATTTACACGAATATTTTTAAGACTTACCTATGATCATAAATGCGTAAAGTCCAGAAACAGCTTGGTAGTTGTGGTTGACTCAATTATGCTTTAAGACACAGATCGGGAATAAAAACTTGGTGATATATACATAGGCCTGACATAGCTTTGTAGTTAGGGCACTCGACTCTGGTTTGAATCACATCACTGAACTTGCTCGCCCTTTCAGCTGTGGAGGCGTTATAATGTGTCAGTCCCACTAATCGATTAGAGTAGCCCAAGTATTGGTGGTGGGCGGTGTTGACTAGTCGTATTTGATCACTAATAAATTAGGGCCGGCTAGTGTAGATAGTCTTCTCATAGCTTTGGGGAAATTCAACAAATAAACAAACACACAGAACCGTCAATATTTCTAAATATATAATGAATGTAAATTAGTCTGTTAATACGGATGTCAGGTCTTTTATAGCACAGCAACACGATTATAAACTCTAAATTATTCTAATACGGCATCTAAAAACTGAATTAACACGTCAGTAACATGTTTTACAACACATTGCTTCTTGTCGGAGTGCTTTAGTTTGAAAAGCTCGACTCGATTTTGCAGACGTGAAATAACGCGCAGTAAAAGTCACGTGATAAAACTCGAGTGGACAACACTAAATAGAATTTATGGTTTATTAAACCAACATAATTTCTAGACATTATAGTTATTCAAAATATTTTATTGTCATTCACGAAAATGCCTTGACAAAATTAGAATATCAAGTTTACTCAAAAATCAGACAAAAAGTTATAGACAACATATCTGATAAAAAAAGTTTCTAGTTTAAAGTTTTTTCAAAAATTACAATTATTTCGAAATACAAATTCTTAAAAATTCCTCTGTGGTGTAAATAGTGACACAACTCACTTCATAAGATTTTATTATCTGTCGTTTTGAAAGAATCGGATATTGTGCGTAATAAAACTCGTACAATATACTGGGCACAAAATAAAAAAGAAAAATTTTCTATATAAATGCAAGTCGGTTTTAACTAATTAAATGTTTTTCTATTTCATTTATAGGCACTATAAAATTTTAATGAGTAATTCTATTGTATTATATATTAACCCTTTCGATTACGCTATATATATATTTAAAGGAAATATCTATTTCTGTCCTGTTTAACATGCCTGTACTTTCCTATAATTTAAGTGGTGTTTAACCAGTTCTACAGATGTACAACTTTTGACAATTTAAAATTCTGTATTACTTTTTAAAAGTCGTATTTAGTCTTTCTTTCAAGTTAATTAAAGAGATGTGCAATCCACACTTTTTATCATGTTTCAACTGATAAATGTTTATTTCGAAACATAAAATAATGTTTTTGCTCAAAACTAAAAAAAAAAAATCAATATTAGGCGAAACTTAATATTTTTACTACACCCCTTTTATTCGATCTTTTTAATACATAAATATTTAAGATTTTTCAACTACTAAAAAGTATTCCTTAACTTATGATTAAGTATGATTTGGATGGATTTACATGATATTCCAATCTACTTTTAGACGATATAGAAAACGTATTTAGTTTTAAATAGATTAAAGACAACTTCGGTTGTTTGTTTTTTTATCTTGAAATAAAACAAATTTATATCTGCCCTAAAACAATCAAAACCAAACTAAAAAAAAAATTGTAAACCTAATTTCAAATGTTTATCAGCATTTTACTCGGAAACGCATTAAATCTTCTAATATACGTTTTTGTAATAGTTTTTTTTATTTCTATATGTAAGTCCAAACAACAGGGTATCTTAACAGCTTCTCTGTGTATCGATATATATATATTTTAGAATTCCCTTTGTATTCAGGGTGAATATTTATCAAAAACATAGAATCTGTTTATATCATATAAGAGAAGGTAAAATGATTTTTGTGCCAGTTAGAAAGTAGCTAAATATTATTCGGAGGTAGGGGGTGGACTTTACAAGACCCCATGTCAGTTTCTTATATCATATAAGAGAAGGTAAAATGATTTTTGTGCCAGTTAGAAAGTAGCTAAATATTATTCGGAGGTAGGGGGTGGACTTTACAAGACCCCATGTCAGTTTCTTATATCATATAAGAGAAGGTAAAATGATTTTTGTGCCAGTTAGAAAGTAGCTAAATATTATTCGGAGGTAGGGGGTGGACTTTACAAGACCCCATGTTAGTTTCTTGTCCAAGGACTTGAAAGGTCGATCTATGAAAATTATATTTACCAATATGAATTTAGTCCAAAATTGTTTTGTGAATCTAGTTGAAATTGTCTTCATTTGTAAGAAAAAGAGGATTTTTTTTAATGGTAAACTCAGGTCTTCCAATTCATTTCACGGTGAGCACACTTCAATGGAACATTGCCACGTGTATTGAACATCATGCAACAATTGCGCAATCTTAACATGACGTAGGAAAAATCTCAATTATCTTACTTTTAGTGGTAAATCTGATCAAATTGTGCATATATAACCTCACCCAAGACACAAAACACTACAATCAACTTATGCAGCCTGACTGAAACAAGAACTGTTCATGATAAATAATAATAATGAAAGCATTATGTTGTGAAATCGGTTAAGAGAAAGTAGAACATATAAATGTATGAAATGATAAGCTCTAAGTGCATTTGTTTCCTTTGTATAATTAAATTTAAAATTGAAAAGTAAAAATGGACGGTTATTGTCAAACCATAATATGTCATTTTCTTAAATAAAGTAAATTATTTGAAACTTTAAAAAAACAACAAAATGAGCATTCTAAATAGCCACATTTTAAAGTTTATTTTAAATACGATGCTTTAGAAATATGTCTTTGGATATCTATAGATTAATATAATGACAATAAATGTTAAAGTGTTTATAAGTTTAGAAGTTAGTTTGGCGCTATGAAAACTTGTGTCAACACAAACTGCGAGCGAGCAGATAGTAAATATATAGAGAATTTGTTCTGTTATCAAATATTTGTTATTTTTAAATAATTTATTTTCTTCTTTCTGCAGACTTATATCGCTAGAAACTGGACTCCGATGCTTCTGGTGAGAAGAGCAAAGCTTGCCCTTTGTATGGCTTTATACTTAATAACGAACAACAACAATGGCGCTACAGCAGAAACAAAAAAATAAATCCTGAAGTTAAGAAAAAGAAAATGAAGTGAGAGAAACTAATTCTGCTTTCGAAATACTAATAAAAATGGTCGTTATATTCTCACAGTTAGTGTCAAAATGTCTAAATTCCTTTGTTATGCACTACAAATTCTGAAAAAAAACTAAACAGGGAAAATAGATAACGTAAGTAATTTATCCATCTTATTTGACCTTTTCGTTTGACTGACTTTGGGAAATAATGTCCGATCATGAGAGTCCCTCGCTGGTACAGCGGTAAGTCTACTGATTTGAAATGCTAAAATCATGAGCTTGATTCCCCTCGGTGGACTCAGCAGATAGCCCAATGTAGCTTTGCTATAAGGAAACACGCATACTCTATCATGAGTTTGTTTTTCTTACAAATATACACAAAAATCTATTTGGGTTGTATTTTCAGCAAAGATCGATCTCTGATTTTGAACGTTATAAGTTCTCAGGCATTACAATGAACTGGCATTGGGAAAATATAATGGCATAGATGTTTTACAACAATTATACACTTATATATTAATTTTAAATAGACGTCGTATTGTAATGTTCTTTGGAGAGAAACCTTTGGAGAGGGTTTGATTGATATATAATAACATGCCCTTGGCTGAAAAAGCGAGAATGTTTAGTGTAACGGAGATTCAATCCCGTAACCATAAAATTACACGTCGAGCACTCTTACCACCAGGTAATAAAAAATAAAAATAATATCCTGTTTAACGTAAAAAATAATTAACGAACAAATAAGGAGTTTGTGCTTATTCGTGGGGTTCGGGTTTTTCCTGTGGTCGAACACTGGGTTTCGGGTAAGCTAGGTTAGAACTCATGCAATAGTATAAACAAAGTATTATTTCCATCTTTAGCTGTAGATGCGTTGCCGCTGACTGACTGCTTTCTTTTAGTCTACAGTTTAAAACTAGGGATGTTTTAATTTTTTTTCTTAAATACAAATTCATTATGTGTGTTTCAGGTAACATTTCTCAGACTTGCACTGTAAAACGCTTCACAATTTTTACTTGTATTTTCGATTAGATTAGCATATTTATTTTTCAACGTTTACTAAACAAGGTAATGTTAGAAAAATACATATTTCTCGTCTACTGTTTCATAGGTATATTTCCCCTAAATTTAAAATCTCTTGTTATGTGATTTTGATTTATGTAAAAGACAAATTTCTAAACTTTGAACGTCTTGAAAATCTGCTCGTAATCGAGGGCAAAACCTTCACTCCTGTTTTTAGTAACAATAAACAGTTTTTGACTTAGCTCAACTGTGCGATTTAATTGTGTTTAAAGGACATTAAGTGAAGAAAATAGCTGTTTATTTAAAATTCATTTAATTTTGAAAAACTGATTTTTTTCAACATATATTTGGGTTATTACAATATTCTGATTTATTTTCTTTACCTTGTTTATCTTCTGGCAAGTAAATGTAAAGTACTATTTAGAACAAATATAAGCTAACAAGTAAAGCCAAGAACACTTTCTAGAAATACAACAATAACCCAGATAAAGATGCTAGCAGTTGAAGAGCTAGTTATTTTCTTATTTTTGACACAGACTTTGTAACTTACAGTATGAAGACAATCTAACTTATTAGATTCATTTAATATTTTAGAAAACGTTCGTACAGATAGAATCTTAATTAAAAGTTGACTTATTCCTTCCTATATGTATCAAATTTCACACAAATACAGGCAATAAAAACTGACAATGTATCATTTAGAAATTTCTGTATCTCTTTTTATAGAAATGCTTCAAGCTGACTTTCTAAATTAAAATTATAAACTTTTCGATATAACATTTCGCTACTTGCTATTAGTTTTTGCTAGGAGAAACTGTAGAATTTTTTTACACTTTTGTAAGGTTAAAAACACAAGATTAGATGGTATGTCAAAAATAAAACAGCTTTTCATAGACCTTTTCGTAATTTCTTAAATAAAAACAATAATTTACAGTTGCAAGTTAAGAATCTAACCAAACGATACTTATCTAAGTTATCTGTTTGAGCAGAGTAATGTGATAAGCGTACCTCGTGCATTGGAAATAATATTTGTTTTGAAAAACGAATGACACAGAACTTCCCCCATGTTTGTAAATCATCATATATTTCTAAAAATGACAATAGTATCCTATCAAAATCAATAGAAGTATTTCACAAGCAGAAATATCCAATTAAAATAAACTTTTTTGTCACTTGAAGTATTTTTCAAGAATATCGACACTTTAGATAAGATTTTTAGCAATCTAATGTTCATAACCCTAATGAGTTGTTTCAAAGTAGAAATGACTCAACTTGTGCCAAAAATAAATAAAATCAATAAAAGAAGAAAAATCACATAATAGATATTTTTCTGCAACAGAAAGAGTGAAATCAGATTATATCTTTGGTAAAAAATAAGTTTAGCAGAAACACAAGGTGCTATAGTAGCAGAAAACTTGTAATCCAAGATGCTTACGAGTAGATGTATTAGCAACAAAAATATTGAAGCTCACATTTAGATTTTGAAATATCGGCCCAGAAAGAATATCGTAATGTCTTAAAATGTAACGAACATTTTAAATATACTGGTTTTTGTGATCTAGTTATAATTTTTGTTAGTAGAAAGTAGCAACTCAGACCGAACTTTCTGTGTAAGAAACGTAAAGGCCACCTATTTCAGGACTAGATAAAATCATACATTAAATTTATTTTAATGTAGAAAGTTTGCCAAAAATAAATATTCTTTAGGAGAAGAATTATCACCATAAATAGATAGGCAATATCTGAGCTGGTCCCATGTTCTCCTTGAATTTATCAAGACGAGTGTCAAGGATATAGACTTTCAGAGCATCCTGCAGATCATTTTGCAGTAGTTATTCTCCAGAGTCTCAACCAGTTCCACATAATTTTCGACTTTGTGATTGGCCAAGAAACCTCAAATCACTACGACAAAGTTGCATCAAGCTTTTCTCTTTCCTACTGAGCTTCTTAGGGAATTCTGTGCACTCCAGAATCTTTTTTATTTGTGGTTCAGCGAAGACACTTGCTTTGACCTTTGCCTCAGACAGCTCAGGGGAGGAGTCTCGAAGGTACTTGAAGGGTGCAGACTACTTATTAAGAGTTGTGACAAATTGTCTCATAAGAACAAATTTATGTGCAATGGTGGGAACAACACCTTCTGGAGGTCCACTAGTGGCTCACACTTGACATTGTTCCTCCCCACAGAGAACTCTTCTGAGAATGGCTGCTTTTTCTCTAGTGGATTGGGTACAGGGATCTCAGGGCAGTGTGGCATTGGGGTGATGGATGAAAGAAGGTCCGGATACATGATAGCAGATGCATTCTTGTCAGCCCAACTTTTGGAAGGGTCCACCACGCAGAAGTAGCAATTGCTTGAGTGGTCAGTGAGTTCATGATAAATTCTTGGAATAGTGAACTTCATGATTTTCTTCTCCCCTCTGTACCATCCTACAAAAGAACAAAATAAAAGTATTATGAAAAATAAATTTATTTCATCCACAACTAATATGGAAGATGTTCCTGCAAAATATTCTATTCATGATATTTTTCTACACTATTGAAAATTAAAAACAAATAAATGTATATTTAAATTTTAAAAGATCTAAAATTTGTATAATATAACATCTTACTATTCAAGCAAGCAAAAACTGTCCGTCTTACCTTCTTGAGTTTCTTGCAGTGCTCGTAGGTAAAATAAAGTGCCCAGAGTTTGTCGTGATCCCCGACAGGCATTTAGAAATATGCCTTGTAGGCTTCACACATTTTAACAGATTCTGTCACAGAGTACTTTTTCGCTCTTGCCTTGATGACAAAAATGGCAACATACATAGCGGCATGCATCTGGAGAATGCTTGAAGCTTCTTGATGCCATTCCTGATAAAATCAGATAGGTTTATGTGTTCGCTTAGGCAGCTAGAATTAAACTGAAGTGGTAAGTGATGAGCCCTTGTATATATATTATTATGGAAAATTCTAGAAAATTATAAAAGGTTCTTGAAAATTCTCTATCAGCTACTCTGCACTGAATTTACCCGGAATGTTCTGAAAAATGGGTAAGTTTGAAAAGTTTCGTTACCCATGTCACAAAAGCAAAGTTTGAAGAAAGAAAAAGATATTTGTCTATTCACTTTAGGCATGAGCAATTTAAAAATAACACATTTTGCTTAGGAACAAGGAGAAGTAAAAATTTTGTTACATAGGGCTATTTAACTTTTATACTCAAATGCTTGGGTAGTTTAATGAATGAAATTGTTTTAACGTGAGTTTCTGGAAGGAGGTATAGGAAATGAAAGCGTTTCGAAACTTATCAGGTATACTTGTGGGTGATGCAGGCATATAATAACCATAAGCTTAAAAATGATGTCGACTAGTTCATTTATATAAAATAAATTCTGTCTAGGACAGTTGGTTACAGTTTCAGCAAAGTGAGGAGACCATTTGCGTTTGTAAAAAGCCGGACCTATGGCAATTGAATGCAAACAATTGCGACAGTCCGAAAGAGCGAACTCTTACTGTACCTGGCTACCATCCAATGGGTTTGTGGTCATTTTTTTACTTTTATCATGGTCACTGTCATATATATGCGTGTGGATATTACTGTTTTTACCTCAGATATTTTCATTATATTTCTTAGAACTTTCTGATTGAAAGGAACAACCAATTTGCGTTGCTTAAGCAACAAGCTCAAGTTAAGTATTTATCAGAAAATCGAGAAATGTATATCTATACAGACACTCCTAGGTGAAATCCAGATGTGTTTAGTTTCTTATCGTTTTGTATCACGTAATAATCTAATCAAATAAACATCGCAGAAACATTTTCATATATTGAGTTGTTTTTCACTGCTATTAATTTGAAATTACTAATTGAAATCTTGTGGATCCAATCAAATTTTAAAATACAGTTTTTTTTCCTAAAACTGTTTGTGGGTTTACTGTGTGTGTTTCTTATGGCAAAGCCAGATCGGGCTATCTGCACAGCCCATCGAGTGGAATCGAACCCCTGATTTTAGTGTTGTAAATCCAGAAACATACCGCTGTACTAGCGGGGTGCTGGGTTTATTACGTTATAGGTTTTATACGATCTCTTATATCTTGTTAAGAGAATCAAAAGTTGTTCAAAATTACAATAAGTGTGTGACGTGTGCTAAATCTTTACCCTCACAGTATTGAAGAAGTAACTATCTTACTCTTCCAGATGGTTAGGACTTTCGACTCACAATCTTAGGGTCGCGAGTTCGAATTCTCGCCCCTCCAGCTGTGGGTGCGTTATAATGTAAAGTCAACTACACTATTCTTTAGTAAAATAGTAGCCCAGGAGTTGGTGATGGGTGAGAAAGATTAACTGCCTTTTGTCAAGTTTTTTGCTGCTAAATTAGGGACGACTAGCACAAACTGTCCTCATATAGCTTTGAGCAAAATGGAACAAAAAGCAAACTTATCTCTTTAGCATGCTATCATGATTAGTCCTTTCAAACATAAGCAAAACATTTTAAAAACACAACTACTGGTAAGGATAAGACTAGGCATACAGAGTTTGTTTAGTTTGATAAATATTTAAATAAATAGAAAAATAAATATTATACTCTTGTGACTTAAAGAGAAGTTTCAAATCTAAAATTTTTAATTCATATAAGCGGCAAAAGACTCGTATATTCCACAGCATAAGACCACCATAGTAAGTGAATATATATTCATTTAGGACAAATGATAGAGATATAGTAAGTCTCTAACAAACACAAAATTCGATGATGTCGCTTCTGAAACTTCAGATTTCTTTTATTCACAGTCCAATACTCAAACCAGTGAGCAACACATAGCCAAATTTGAATTTTCTGGTCACAATGGTAAATAGCTGTGTAACGTACCAAGTTGGCATTATACACTAGACAATGTACGGCATAAATTACTATCAACAAAATGAATTAAAAACTCCAAAAAACAAATGTTGAACTTGACTGGATGCTGCAGGGTCCACAATCTCTCTACACACATATCAGTATATCACTTAAGAGGATTTTTATACTTTACAATGTACTTCGAGGTTTGTAGTTTATCATAACAATGATATATTTTTCACACATCTAATTTGTTTGTTTGTTTTGGAATTTCGCACAAAGCTACTCGAGGGCTATCTGTGCTAGCCGTCCCTAATTTTGCAGTGTAAGACTAGAGGGAAGGCAGCTAGTCATCACCACCCATCGCCAACTCTTGGGCTACTCTTTTAACAACGAATAGTGGGATTGACCGTCACACATTATACACCCCCACGGCTGGGAGGGCGAGCATGTTTAGCGCGACGCGGGCGCGAATCCGCCACCCTCGGATTACGAGCGCACGCCTTAACGCACTCGGCCATGCCAGGCACACACATCTAATACAGTTATATTCACATACGTACAATGCATTTAAAGCTTGAAATTATAGATTCTTATTGCAATATCAATTTGTGAATAATCAAGATCTGTTTATTGGAGTACAACGAAGTAAACACGTGGAAAATAAATAACATTGAACTACGATATCTGAGCCCAGTATTCGCAAAAGACAGGCTTTCTGAAGTGAAAAATACACATAATTGAACAATAGTATCTATCACGACGCTAATTAGCTGTTTTACAGAAGTGGATAGAAACGTTCACGAAGTGGTTCTGAAGCCCATTATTGGAAGAGGGGTAGGACTATGAGATCATCTGTGATGAGCGCAAAGAAGAGAACCACCAGAGAGTGATGCAGAGTATCTTAACATGTCACTAACGGTATAGTAGTAATTAAAGCCTTCAAAATAATAATTTATGTAACTAGCACATTGTACCTTTTAACAATTATACTTTTGGGTAGTCCTGAAAAAAATGAGGTAACGAGGATAGTGTTACTACGGTTAGCATTGCTATGGCTGATAGTGTTACTAAGGTGCGATAACAGATCAAGAAGAGAATTCAGATTTCAAAAAGACTCAACTTATCTTCCTTTTGTCACACCTATATCTAATATTTATGAGACATATTGATTGATTTTATGAATTATAGTATAAGATAACTGCTTTTCTTTAGGTATCACTTATAGTTTTAACTTAATCTATTAACATTGCAGTCTGTATTTCATTATGTGTCCTGAAAAGTAACACCATTATTTGAATGTGACATTTAGCTGATTGTGTTTACAGTCAGTAATTAGTTTACACGTGCTATGAAAATTTTGAATACAAGTAAAACCAGTATTTTAAAGAAACAACTATTGTAACAGTGTTTTGTATATTTCAGTTTCATCACGTATGGTATTTTAATCTATCCATTATATGAACAACGAAAATATTAAAACATAGCCACTTTTACATGTATCTAGTGCTTTGATTACAAACACTTCACTACTTCATTAGTTCTATAGTTTGCACTTCTCTAAGTTTTAATCATCCTAAAATATTTTTTGCCACATCCGATGTTTCATTTGTATATATGTTGACCGAACAGTTAGTACAGCGAATTCGGTTTTTAATACTGATTTAGCACATATTTGACATACTGATAATAGCTTCACTTTAATATTTAATTTCAATGACATATATTTTGCATTTCTTTATGTTTTTATATGTAAAACGAATATTTCTAATTCATTTCTATAATTAATATTTTGTATATAGATATATGTAGCCTGAAACATATTTACGTTTCTCAATAGTACATAATAATTTTATGTTCAGTTTTGTAAATTGTTTTGTTTCACAAAAGTCCCCATTGGTTCAATGGTAAGTCTGTAAACTTACAATGCCAAAAATTGAGTTTCGATACCTATGGTGGACATTGCACAAATATTCCATTCTGTAGCTTTGTGCTTAATTACAAACAAATAAATAATTGTGTCACAATAATTTAGATTTAGAGATCTACATAAATAAATACGTTTACATATCAATGTTGAAAAAATTTTAATCTTACCTGTATGTAAATATTCTTAGAAATCTTTCTTTAGAGCTTGTTTTTTGTTGGTTTGGAATTTTATACAAACAGGCTGAAAACTTGATAAATTCTGATTGCCAAAAAATATCAAATGTTTCTACAGATAGGTTAGCGTTAATTAATTTGATACATTCAGCTGGCAGCAAGTTGACAAAGCCTGATTTACGTGTGAACCCAAGTTTGCCGAAGGCTAAGATAAAAGATACTTTCATTTCCACGAAACGGACGAACTAAAGATTGTTGATAAACCAAAAATACTCTTTTCATATTTTTCAAAACTTTACTGTTTGTAAAGTATAACATTTGAATCTAATAGATCATCAACACCAAATACATTTTTCAATAATATTAATGAACGTTGTTTATAACCACAAACTTTTGTCTATTTGGCAGAATTCAATAACAAATAAATCAATTTTGCTATAGAGTTGTTGACAATCATTTTCTTAAAAGAACCTGTAATTATAAATCAAATGATTATTTCTTTACATTTTATATATTCAACATATTTGTTGTTTAGAATTAACCAGATAATTAAACAGTATGGTTGAAAGAATTTACGCAGACCCATATGCATAAACATTCGCTTTTTCAAAAAGTTTTGCTGAAACGAAACGGTAAGAATATTATATACTTATGTACGTATCATCCCTTTTCAATCAGAGTTTATCGAGCTTTTAGCATAACGTTCCAAACTAGCAGGAAACACATTTTACCCAAAGAGTTTTGAAAATATCAACAAAAATGAAAGACCGTAATTTTCTGCAATAGCAATGATTAAATACAACTGTTTATGAATATCCTTTAAATCAAAATTTTAATAAAATAAATCTAGTTATGAAGCTAAAACTGAAATTGTTGTATACTATTTAGAGATTTAAATAAGAAATTTTCAAGGTGAATATGTACTATACATTATATTAATTATAGAAATAAATCAGCAATACACGTTTTTCATTCAAAACATCAGATCTAAATTAAATATAAAAACTAGAATACATTATATGTATATCATATCAGTAATTAAAACATAATCGGCTATACTAAATGTTTTGTTCAATCTGTGTAAAAACAAAATATCATGTGATAAAAACTTTTTCTCAGAATGTATATCGTTTATAGAATTGCATACTATAGAACTAATGAACGAGTAAAGTGTTTTATTTATATAAAATATTATTGATAAAATGATTACGATTTCTTAAGTTCTTTTTGGTGGTTATGAAATTGTTGAAGTTGCCCCACCTTATATAGAATTAGGGTCGAAAAGATAACAGATAAAATATAAAGTTTTACTGAAAACCAACATTTGAAATGTACTTAAGAGGTTTTAAAAATTGTAAAAAAATAAAATTGAGATTTTAAAAATAAAGTATTTTTAATTTAATATGAACATCATTTTACATTCAAAATAAATACTCAATATATTCATGAACAAATCTTCTTTTGATTTATATAAAATATTTCACAAAATAATAAAATATTTGTACAGGGAAACTTATGATGTTTATTGAAAGATTACCACATTTCATAAATATATACATACCAGACTTTGAATGAGTAGAAAGAGATCATATGGCTGGTCATACTGGCTGAACCCGAAGTAGGAGAGTAAATACTGTTTCGGTTTAGTTTTTTAACTTTTTGAAAAGCTACACAATGGCTACCTGTGGTCGCTGCCTTCCCTCTACTCTTTCACTGTTAAGTTAGGGACAGCTAGCAAAGGTAGCCATTGTGTAGTCTTGGGCTACTCTTTTACCAACGAATAGCGGGATTGACTAACATTATAATGACATCATGGCTGAAAAGGTGACCGTATTTGGTGGTACGAAGATTCAAACCCACAACCTGCAGATTGAGAGCTGAATGTCCAAACCACATTAACATCATGTTCTCTCACTTTTCTGTCTTTAATTTTGACCAAATTATCTTTGTAAAAGACTGAAATAAGTGATGTCTGTACTTACAACTTTCTTTTTTTCAGAATGAATATCGATTGTAGAATAAAAGCGCAAAGTGTTTAATTTGTATAAAATATCATTGTAAAAGAAGACAGGCTATATTTTTCTGATTTAAATAATGAATATAATGAAATACCATTCATGATAATAACTGACAGGTTTAATACACGATATTATAATAGTTACTTCTCTAAAAGATTGGTTTCACTTATGTTCACAACTTTTATGTCACGAGTATATTACTTATTATATCAAAATATAATAGCTGTCCACTACTGGAACAGTGGTAAGTCTTCGGCTTTACAACACTAAAATCAAAGGTTCGATTCCCCTCGGTGGACACGCTAGACAACACAATATGAATTTATTATAAGAGACAAATACAATCAGCGAAGCATTTTCCTTAGGACATATAATTAAATACAGATTACAATGCTGATGACTAATGGTAATTGATATATAAGAATACAATTATCTTTGGCTTAAATTTAGAATACGAGACAAAAGATGTGCTAGATATTAAATGTAGATCTGTAAAGAAAATTTTAGATCTGTATGCTGTTCTTGGTCTGCTCTTTGCTTGTCTATTTTTTAATTTCGCCAAAACTATACGAGGGCTATACATCTCTGCGCCAGCCGTCCATAATTTAGCAGTATAAGACTAGAGGGAAGGCACTTAGTATTTACTATCTACCGCTTTCTCTTGGGTTGCTATTTTACCAACTAATAGTGGGATTGACCGTCATATTATAACGCCACCGCGGCTGAAAGGACGAGCATGTTTGGAGAGACGGAGATTAAAACTCTACTTTGATTTAATTAAGGAACACACAAAATAAAATGAAAGAAAACTTTAATAATCTGTGAACTGATTTATTTAAATCTGTTTGTTTTAGAATTTTTGCGCAAAGATACACAAGTGTTACCTGCATATAGTTTTCACTGTTTATGAGTTGACTGACTAAAGATAAAGATAGTCAACAACACTCAACGCCATCTCCTAGATTACCCTTATCGGAACATATAGTGAGATTCGACCATTAAGCTCTTATAGCTGACAATGTGTCAAAATGGGGTTCGAGCTTTTGCACCAATTGAGTACAAATCTAAAGCCATGAAATCTACTGTGCAGGAACATTAAACAACCGTGTTAGCAATAAGTTGACCTGAAATTTTCATGGCGTTAAAAATTGATATGTATGACCCGTAAAAATAAGTTTGTACAAGTACTTGTAAATTTTTAAAACACCGTATAAATAGAAACAAAAACAGTAAGTAACATAATTTACAAGGTAACATAAAATGAAGAAACATTCTACGAAAGTTTAGATCCTGTGATCTTACTCAACGAAAGAGAGTAAACTCAGATTGTAAACAAAGAGCTGAGTAAAGCTGAGGAAGATTGCCTCTACAGATGAAACAAATTCAAATATTTTGGCAATGCTAAATAATAGTAATAATGAAGGAAAGAAAAACGGTTTCATGATCAATGTAAAACAACTACAGTGAAACATGGTAGGGATATAAATGAGGGTCTAATACCAGTCAGTGCTTTTAGAAATGAACACAAAAATCAACTAATGGCACCTCATTACCTCAAGAAAGAAATCTGTTGGCCAAGAATTTATTTTACAACAAAACAATGATTTAAGCATGCAACAGATGTGATGAGATGATTACTAAAACTAGTCGATAAAGTACTCGTAACCATCAATTAACCATCACAAAATTTCGATTTTATTATTATTAAGGTTGTATGGGTATGCATGAAAGCAGAAATGATAAAATTGGAGCAAAACAATATTGATGATTGACTGAATTAATGGAAGTAAGAAATATATGATATTTGGAAAAATATTTCACAAACATATACTGAAAAATTTACGTTGCCACAAAAACAATGTGTACTGCACTAAGTAAAGCAAATACAAAATACTGAAGCATCTTACAGCTTATTTACCATTTATTTGTTTACTCCTTATGTGTGTCAGTTGTGCGCTTTCGTAATTATAGTTATAGAAAATGTAATGGAATATTACTGTTCCTCTTCACAATAAGCACTCAATAGAAAGCAGATGGTTTTTACATTAGCCATGAATGTTCTTTAATTAAGAGTCAAATGGTAAGAAAATACATCAACATCCTTGACAAAAGAAGAAAATAATAGAACTCATCAGAAAATATTATATGCAAATATTTTGAAATGTTCTTGTGTATTACACAACTGTAAGGTTTGCATTCGTAGACTTCTCGTGCAATCTTCAACTGTTATAGTCAGAACACGCATACTCTGTAAACTGACATTTCAAACCTACGATAAAAATTCACGTGTCACGACTGTAATGGATATTTAATCTAAACGAATAATTTAACAACCAACTTCTAACATATGAACAGCCATTTTTTTCAAATTTTATCACAGACAAATTATAATAATAGAAGTCAGTCAAAATAGGATACATAGTTAAGAAAAATTCAGATCAAAGATCCTACAGATTATGTTATTGTTTTGAATCTGATGTTATTTATTTGAAACGAAAGGGTGGACAACAGAGGCTATTTAAAATGAAATTATCAACATAGAAACCAAACTGTTGACTTTTTATATACTTAAAGGAAATGCATTTTTTAAAAACTTAACAGTCAATGCAACGTACTTTGTCTAAAGCTTTTCTAAAAGCATATCTCAAGACACCTTAAATCTCTGGGTAACTAGTTATATGTTTCTTTTTGTTACATGACTTTCAAAGTACTCGTTAGGGTATTTGAATGTGTTTATGTGTGTGTTTTTCTTATAGCAAAGTCACACCGCACTCTCTGCTGTGTCCACTCAGGGAAGTCAAACCTTTGATTTTATTGTTGTAAATCCGAAAACCTTCCGCTGTCTCATTGGGAGACAATATGTTAAATTATCAACTAATCACATATCCTTTACGTTAATTTTGTTTTGCCTCTCGAGAAATATAAAATAGTTTTCATTACGCTGAACTTAGTTAATCTAATAAACACAAATGTTTGCGATGTGCTAAAAAATTCAGAGACGTTTAAAAGGTTTGAAGTTATTGAGTCTAGTCGAATATCCATCATCTCAAAACTATTTTCCCTGTTATAACATATAACGAAATATAAAACTTTACTAAGTGGTAGTGAGGTAACTTAATAAACAAAATAGCGAGATAAAGAAATTTTTTTATCTTTTGATAATTTTATTATGGTATTGAATTTTTAGAGTCAGCTTAAAAATATTTATTAAAACTATGTACTTGAGGTTGTCAACCGCTATGACCTAAAACACTTTAGGTTTCATATTATAACATGTAAAACTACTTGTAAAAATATTTTGCTGTAAATGCGAAAATCATCATAAGCTTTATTAAAAATATATTATTTTTTAATAAAACTAAATGACAAAATGTTAGCAACTCTGGAAAGCAGATAGCATTATTTATTTAATTTTAATATCATGCGTAGGTAGCAACACAGATAGTATAGTCTTTACTGACGTATGACCTCAAAATATGATAGGTCTTAAAAGCTAATTGAAATTGGCTTTAATCTGACTGTGCAATCAACCAAAATTCAATATAAAACAATTTCTAAGAACTTGTATGTCACATTTGCAATTCCCATTTAGTGATCCATGAGGATTTTGATTCTCTAAAACCTATTTGAAGAAAATTAGGATTTGTCAGGAAGTGTTTTGAACCAGTTACGGCTGCTTCTTCAATACGAAATAAACGTATCTGGAATCGTTTAATATGCTTCTAGTGATAAAAATGTTGTTTCATAATGTGTAATACCTAAAAGATGTCTTAGACTTGAAATTGTATATCTTAAGAGGAACATTTGGTATAAATGTAAGTCACAGAATCTATTATTAAAGCAGCTTGCTTTACGAAATCAAGGAGGTAGATATTCAGGATACTCAGAAAAATTGCTCCTAAATGGAATCCAAAAAACTGATATTACATGTGAACATTTCTTATGTCTTGTTGTGAGAATGTGCAGCTACCTCTGCAAATTCTACACACAAGACGACAGATACACCATTTTCTGATCAAACCTTGACATGTTACACATTTCACTTTCTTTATTGTAATATATTTATACAAAAATTATTTTATCTGTTAATAACATGTAGGTTATTTAATGTTGTTTAACGGTTCGAAAGCTTATGTTTTTATATCATGATTGTCGTGAAAATGTTTTGGCATTTTAGACAACTGATATGGTCCGTTAAACATCCTCAAAAAGTCGTGAAAGATCCAAAACTTAACTGATCAGTACACTTCTCATGAGTTCAGTGTAGACTTCAAGGTAGAGTTTAAATTCGATAAAGTCATCTGTTCCATAGTTGACTGCAGAGTTTATCTAGACTTTTGCCAAGATAATCAGAAATAACACTAACGTCAGTGAGTGATTTCTGTAGATGGATTAAGGTTTCATATAATAGGCAACTTATTCGTGTTTGGCAGGCCAGAGATGAACAGTATTTCCAAAGTAACACCATCAAAGACTCGTGTTTTGTTAGCACTCATTTATAATTCTAGCGTAGGTCGGCACCGTATTAATTGTGTCCAAGTACTTGATTTCCTGTTCAAATGCATGTTAATATGGTTCTGAGCTCATTTGTACGTTCTTTATGGGGAAGTAATTGGATCAGATTTCCTGTTTGTGCAGGACGATGCACAGTGTTACACTGACAGGATTGCAATAAACTGTTTTGAAAAAGAATCACAGAGGTCATGAACATGCTTGCAAGACATATTGATTTCAGTTCCTATGGAGTCTCTGTTTGTTAAAACATTAAAAACCTCATGCGACATCAGAAGTCTTTAAGTTGTATCAGCTCAGAAGTGTGATAAATCCTACTTATCATCACCTGCAGAGAACAACTAAGAAACACTTATAAAAATAAACGACACATTTGCTTGTTGTTAAGTGTCAGGTAAATTGGTTCAGTCAAACGGACTCTGACTGTTCTTATAATAAAAGAACCTAAATGTCATGTGATTTTCCTTAACCATTTGCACACAATAAAGCAATGTCCGTTTTCTAAAGTACACAGGATACCTAGTTCCTTTTCTGGTGTTAACTATAAATATATTGTTATCAAAGCTAAATTTTTAACTCTGTGAATAAATCGTGTTCCTAAAATAAATGAAACTTTTCGCTCTGTTTCTGATATAATTGACAAGAAGACTATACAAGCTTAACCTTTAAGTTGTTTGGAATAATTTATTATATTTTATATTTCTAGCCTGTAACATTCAAACATCTGTAATGATAGCCGAAAAGTGTTATAAACCAGCATCATATAACATATTTGTTTTTTCTGCTTAAGGCTAGGTGGTTAAAACGCTCGACTAGTAATTTGAGGGTCCCAGGTACGAATCTCAGTCGCACTAAATATGTTTGACCTTTCAGCCGTGGGGGCGTTATAATGTAACGGTTAATCCCACTATTCATTGGTGAAAGAATTACTCAAGAGTTGGTGATGACTAGTTTTCTTCCTTCTAGTCTTACACTGCTAAATTAGGGATGGCTAGCGCAGATAGCTTTCGTGTAACTTTGCAAGAAGGGCCTGGCATGGCCAAGCGCGTAAGGCGTGCGACTCGTAATCTGAGGATCGCGGGTTCGCGCCCGCGTCGCGCTAAACATGCTCGCCCTCCCAGCCGTGGGGATGTATAATGTGACGGTCAATCCCAGTATTCGTTGGTAAAAGAGTAGCCCAAGAATTGGCGGTGGGTGGTGATGATTAGCTGCCTTCCCTCTAGTCTTACACTGCTAAATTGGGGGGGGGAATGGCACAGATAGCCCTCGAGTAGATTTTCCGAAATTCCAAAACAAACAAACAAACTTTGCAAGAAATTAAAAAACGAAAGAAAAATAAATTATGGTACTTATCAAACGGATTGGCTTTTGTGATATTTTCGTTAATCTTTTTTTTTCTTTTTCTGTTGCTGTAATTTATTCTTATTTCTTGCTTAAATATAAACCTTGGGGTCATCATTCCTGTTAATTATGCCGTTGCGTTAAATTTTGTTTTTATTCAGTTATCTGAAATATTTTCAAAATATTCAAGAAATTTATGAAAGAAGCGTTACTACATAATATCAAATCTTTCAAAATTTTTGCATGAATGATGATTGAGTCGACCATGTTTCTAAAACAAAAAAAATATGACACTGAACATACATTTTTTTAGGGTTTTGAGAAGTTAAGAATAATTAGTCATTTTTTAAAGAAAGTGTAAAACTCCTTATATTGTGTGTAGGATGTTTAAACTTACCCCAAGATTAATGTGGTTTTACAGTTTTATACTCTCCAACATACGGATATGAATGCTCGAAAGTAATATCCTATTCTATTATGGACTGATTGCTGTGGCAATGAGATCATATACCCAGTTAGCCTACTTTTAATACTAGTTGAATAACATTACAATTACACACTCCCAAACAGATTGAATAAAAGCGGGTATTTAACAAGTTATAACTTTCTTATCACTAAATACAAATGCGCTGTATAAATGTTGCTATACATGTAATTTAAAAATTCTCTGTTCACACTATTAAAAAAATAATAATACCAATATACCTAACACTGTGTTATACAGGTCATTCACATTATGTTTAAATTAGTTTATCAGCCGAATTATCGACTCCTGAACAGACAATTATTGGACATATCAAACTGTTTATATGTACTAAGCGCCTGTTATAAACAAACAATACGTTACATTCCTGCATCTTTTCAAGGTTTTTCCCTTTGATACTGGCATAAAAATAATTCATCTTCTAAACCAAATTTAGAACGGATTCTTGTTTCAGAGTTGTTTTTTTTCTAATATATTGTTAGTTGATATTATAAATTACACGTACGTGTGTCACTGAAAGTGAATATCCACGTCAGTTATAGATTTTCCAACATTAAGATCTGGCAACTGACGTAAAAATTAAAATACCACTAAACATACTTTTAAATATACTGCTTTCATCGCGTCAAATAAAGCTTCTTCCACTGTATAAAGGCAACAATTGATATAGGACATATAATACAGATAGTCCTATTTCTAAAATTACTACTTTTATCCATTTTCAATTAATCTGCTATTATGGTATATAATAATTTTTCTGTATTACTTACCTGCTTGTATATTAACAGCTGACGATTTTACAGGTCTACTAATTTAAACTTCTTTAAAGTTATTTTTTTTAATAATGGATTTTCCATAATTCAGCTATGTATATTTCGAAAATAATATTTTTTTTTCTAACACCTAAGGACTTTTTTTAACAAATCAGGAAGAAAAACTCTTACTTGATAAATGATTATTTCGTTTACTACATTGTCATTTTTATTGTTATGTTTGGGACTAAAACGATCGATAAGACATTCACATCGCGATTGGAGTAGTGAAGTTTATAGCCAATGGTTGTCAACATGTTAAGTATAACAAACTATGACTGATATCAATGAAAATGATTCATTATGTAAAAATACACATGACGTTTTGAGAAAAAATTGTACGATATGGAGAGTGACAGATATCATTTTCAAATTCAGCGTAAAATATTTACTAGGAACATGCAAAAAAAGAAATTCTAGACAATAAAACCATCACAGGCCTGTGTTATTTTGTCACATATATTTCTAGAAATAGCAGTTTTTAATATTTAGCTGACTTATACAAACTTATGAAAAATATAGTAACTCCATTAGAGCTGCCCGTAAAATATTCACAAATTAGTTTAAGTCTCATAATATTGAAGATGAAATTTTAAAACACGACATTTGCGTAAATATGGTTTTAATATTCTCTTACCCCTCAAATTCCTGACTTGTTTTTATTCCTGCCTCTTCTGGTTGAGTTTATATATTACGTCATATTGATTAATTTTTACGGCTATGTTTGTTACATAATTCAGTTTTTATTGTAAAATATAAAGCTGCTTTGTCCTCTAACTAATTACGTCATCGGCCTACAGTCAGTTCGATGTATATGTGCTTTAGAAAACTTTAAAAAACCGATGGGAATATATAAGTCTCTTCTGTTCTGCGATAAATGGCCGCAAACCACGAATTTGACTTCACAGTCTGGGCACGCTAATTATTAGGCTATCCACTGGCTCAAATAAAAAAAATAGTGTTATTGTTTCTTTTATATGGAATCGAAAATTAAGAAGAATAAGAAAATCAGTACGTACGTAATTATCACAGAGTTATTCAACAAACAAATGTCGACTTAATTTTAAATTTTATAAGAAGTTTTTGTACGATTTTTGTATCTATATATGAACGTCACGCTCAGACTATGCCAGGAAAAATCTAGGGCTTACTATGAACAGACCGTACACAAACATATTTGTTTTGAGGTTTGAGAAATATTTTGTTTAAATTATCCTTCAAGTCACATGACTGAAACAAATATTTTATCATAATTATTAACACCAGTTTTTCAGTTCACACTGGAGTTATGGATCACTATGTCATTTTTTAAAAATTTAAATCTGATAATTTTACTTTAAATTTAAGAAAAGTGAAATAATGATTATTAAATATATGTTGATTACATGTTTTGCTTAACGCTTTGAACCAATATCGTGTATTTACACATACAACGTTGTCGCTGATGGGTGCGTGAGTGAAGTTTTATACCTGTAAAATTATTCAGTGTAAACAAAGTTTCAAAATTTCACTTATATCTTGCACAAGATCTTTTGCAAAATCAAAGATGTCTTTCTTTGAAAATATAAAAAATATTTGTAAGTTATTTCTTCTTCTCTTACCTTTAATACAAACTAACATGCAATATGAAAACAAAATAGAATAAGTCAGTGACTTTTACTTTTATTCTTTTTTAATTTAAGTAAACCATAAACAGTTATATTGTTCCGAGATAAAAACATGATGATAGTATATACAAACAGAAAAGTATTAAATACACTATAACGATACAATAAACAGACGTATTAGTTATTGGGTTTACTTAGAATGATACTATGATTGGAAAGAATATAATTATAGGACTTTAAAGACAGACCGATGGGTCTTGAGTATGATCTTAGAATAATAGTATGGACAGAAAGTATGACATTTAATACTAAGAAAAATACTATAGTGAAGTAAATGATCTTCCTACAGAGACTAAAATGTTTACCTATATATATTTGTGCTTTCCAAACTGCTTGTAGGTAGATTTACAATATAACAGCAATGCAGGTTTTCCATTAACTATTGATATATTAATGTCCACAGGTCAATGCATATATACCAGTGTCAGTACGAGGTTAAAAACGCATGTCTTAGGAACTAAACCAATAAGGCAGCAGTTGTGAGGTAGCTAGTATTGCTGCACTGCTCTGCCATCACGTTTTTCCTCTTGCCCAGTCTTTGAAACGGCCGTCGCTCGAGGTCGAGTGGACTCTGTCTGTCTGCCGCTCTGTGGCGCTTACTGGGCACAGTCGTGTGTGTAGCTGACGGATTCCCCCCCCTTTACAAATGGCTTTGCTGCAGAAGTTTTTTTTTATATACATGTGGCAGACACTCTGAGATAAGAACATTCTCTGATGGAGCAGGAAATTCGACATAAGGAGCGAACAATGTCAAAATCTGACGCAACTGCTTTGCCTTTCAATAACTAAAAGTAAATCTAGATTTTTTGTTATCAGTTAAAAAAAAGTTGTCTTTTTTCGCTTGACGAATATTGAGTGTGAAAAAGGCAGCGAATCGTCTCGACCAAGAACTGAAACAGTGGTAACTGAAACACGCTGTTGTTCATATTATTTTACCCAACGAACGTATTATGCGATGGGAATGAATAAAAGTAAAGAAAGCATTTAAACATACATATATTTAATTAATTAGGGAAACGGTACGCCCCCCAGTGGCTCAGCGGTATGTCTGCGGACTTGCACGCTAAAATCCGGGTTTCGATACCCGTGGTGGGCAGAGCACAGGTAGTCCATTGTGTAGGTTTGTGCTTAATTCAAAACAACAACAAAGGAAACAGTGCATTTTATTAAGATCACAAAAAAGACGACTGCCTTTTCTTTAAAGTTAATACAAAACTTCTATGAGTGAAGTAATTCCAAGTCCCCTGAACAAGGACTGTATTGGATATTAATTTTAAATGACCAAGACCTACGCCAAATCCAACCTTCGAAGAAACGATAATTTGTGATAAAAGGAATAGGTCAGCTATTCAACAAACGTCAATGTTCTAAAAACTGGAAAATTAATTAAATCGTCTTAGCAAAATTCTAAACTATTAACCTGCTTATCCTACTGTGCATATGTAAATATTTTTGTTTAGTGTTTTTTTTAACTTTGTGCAAAGGGTTATCTGCACTAGCTGTTCCTAATTCATCAGTGTAAGACTAGAGGGAAGGCAAGTAGTCATCACTACCCATCGGCAACTCTTGGGCGACTCTTTTACCACCAAATAGTGAGACCGATCGTCACATTATAATGCTCCATGGCTGAAAGAGCAAGCATGTCTGGTGCGATGGGTATTCGAACCCGCGACCCGTATTTATGTAGATTTATTTTATGCTAATAATGAAAAGTATATATATCTGATAAAACTATAGAATCTTTAAAAGGGATTCGAAATCGCGACTTTCGGATTATGAATCGAGTGTCTTAACCACCTAGCTATGCCGGTCCCCCTTTACTTTTAACTACGTTGAAGAAGTTAACGTTTGAGAGTTCTGTGACTTGTGATTAATTTTAGTATAAATAAGACATGTACATAAGGTATATTTATGTTAACCCCTTACACACATTCACACAGATATACACGTTTAAACTTACTTTAAAGCCGAACATTACTCAAGAATTGCTCTTTTTGGTTATACTGTTGAACTATCATCAAATTAATAAGTATTATTAAATTAGCTGTACCGAATTAGAGGACGTAAATAATATTATAAATAATCTCTTTTTTCAGTATTTTAAAATTTTTAAGCGTTTTATTGCGTGAAAGAAAAGAAAATATCCGATATGTATCAGCCTCACTAGGTTCGAGATAAAGTTATCAAACTTACTGTTTTATTCATAAGAGAATTTTTGCTTCAAAGATAAAATATAAGTCAAAAAGCTTGCATTGATATACTTCAACTGAACATACCGCGAAAGACTTGTTTTTAAGTTTAAAACGCAAAATCTGTGTCTTGATGAAAAATTTAATTTAAAAGAAGATATAAAAAAGAATTAAGTATAAATTAGTCAAACGACACTTTTTATGCTTTGTCTTACTGTGGATGTTAAGTGTGGGGAAGAGATAAAGCTCTAATAACATTGATATAAGAAGGAGTGTTTAGTGATTGTAAAACATGCATTCGAGCTTCAATGTGGTTAGTTTATTCTGGGTTTAAAGAAAGTTATAACAGGAAAAGGTAATTGTTAATTATTCGGTCGCATCCAGAAGGTGCCTCATTGGTCATTGAAATAATATATATATATATATATTTTACACAATTCAAAAGATAAAAAGTTATAGTTTTGCCATTTAATATTATAAAGTTACTTTCTACTTTTAAAAAGAAAGATTGTTTAAACCATTTGACAAACTATTCACCGCGTTTCTGATGATGTCGGAAACGCCAAAATCAGGGGTTTTGGGTCATTCAAGGCGCTTAAAGAAGTTGAAAACCTGCCAGCCGTGCCTTATTGACCTGGCATTATTATTATAATTTTAACAGTGGCGCGTGCCGGGTGAAGACATCTGATTAGCACTTGTATATGCATTGAATTCGAGAAAACGGTAGAATACTGACTTCGTCATCTCAGTCGGTATTCGAAATGTTATGATAAGGAACAGCATCAACATTCCAGATTGCGTAAGACTCGTATCAAACAATAGATCACAAAACTATTTTTCTTTTCTCCCAGCTGAGTGCTGGTAGCACGATCTGAAAAAAATTCCCATCAATATTCCTCAAGAAGATTTTGATGTAAAGAATACCATTCAAACCGCTTTTGATAATAATTACAAATAATTATTTCGTTTCCAAATATCGTTGTAATGTGCGCAGTTACTAGAGGCAATTACAGCACATATTTGACGACTAAAACATATTAAAGATGATTATTGACTAACTGGTATGAAACATAACACAGTAAAACTAAAGTGAAATCACTGCGCATTTTGTTCAATATTCTTAGCCTAATTACATAATTTGAAGCTTTATAGACACTTTTAGAGCAATATTTTTCAGTACGTTCAGCTAAACAGTTTTGCAGCAAATAATTAGAACAGCTCTTACTGCTCAAAATCAACATTTGCAATGATTTTTAAATGTATTAAATTCCGTAATATCTATCAGGAGAGATCGTTTTAGCTTTGTGAGATATAAAATAATTAAAATTTGGAAATAGCCGGTTCAACACGTAGAACACATTTTCCCAAAGTTATTCAAATGGCCTGTTATCCATGTTATTCATCTTGATTGTTTGTTTGCAAATGAACATACCGTATTTTCCAGTTAATAACCGAATCGCCGAATAAGCCGAGGCCAATTTTCAGCTGTGAAAATGAGGGTTTTTGCTTATCAATAAGCCGAGGCAACATTCCACTCACTCAGCTAATAACACCAGAGAATGACCCGTACGACGACCAGGTCTCTGCCGAGGATTGGAATCTATTATTTGGTGCTTCTGACGATGAAGATGATAATCTGATGGATTTTAATACATTTCTGAGATTAAAGTGTGTATTTTTTTATGAATTTTGTTATTTCTATGAATACATGTCATTCGTAATGTAGAGGCCTTTTTCTATCAATAAATAAAGTTTATTCAACTGAAATAACTCTGCCGTAACTGTGACATCAAAGGTATGATTTGGGGGCTGATTTTGGTCTTCGGTATTTTTTGGTCCAAAGCTGGTGATCGGCCAATAAGCCGAACCTCAAAAATCAGTCCAAAATTTAGGGCCAGAAATTCGGCTTATTAGGCGGAAAATACGGTAAATCTATATAATGGACTATATGTGCTTTGTCCTTCATGTGTTCCGAGGGTCGCGGGTTCGAATCCTGGACGAACCAAACATGCTCGCTCTTTCAGCTGTGGGGACGTTAATAGTAACTGTCAATTTCATTATTCGTTGGTAAAAAGTATAGCTCAGTTTAGCTGAGATCGAGAGTGCTAAACTTATAGGCCCGGCATGGCCAATTGTGTTAAGGCGTTCGACTCGTAATCCGAGGGTCGCGAATTCGAATCTCGGTCACACTAAACATGCTCGCCCTTTCAGCCGTGAGGGCATTATAATGTTACGTTCAACCCCACTATTCGTTGGTTATAGAGTAGCCCAAGAGTTGGCGGTGGGTGGTGATGACTAGCTGCCTTCCCTCTAGCCTTACACTGCTAAATTAAGGACGGCTAGCACACATAGCTCTCGAGTAGCTTTGTGCGAAATTTAAAAACAACAAACAAACAAACCTTCATGTATATCAAAACCAGGTTTCTAGTGATACAACATGCCCTGTATCACTTGAGGGAGCGGTTTTTAGTCGATTAAAAACAGTGTTACTCGTTCAAAGTTAATTAATTTGTCTTTAAGAAATCTGGCATAGGCTATTTACAAAATGTAAATTAAACTATAATAAAATCAAACGTTTTCAAACGATCATCAACAAACAATGTCTTCTGACACTTTCTGTGTTTATAATTCCTCGTTAATGAGAAATAACAACCTATTTCTAACAACTTTCCGTTTTTGGTATAACATTGTAATGCTGAGTCAACTTTGAAAACAAAAACCAGCACTGTAGAAAAAATAAACACTCTATATTTTATTTTAAAGTGGTTTATATATGTAAACTTTCTTTTGAATTACAGTATATATATATAACAGAAATGGTCATAACATGTCAAATGAACAAAAATTTAGTACGACACATGCTTGCTAAATATAAGAAGTTTTATAATAAAAATGTATGAAAATGCCATTGCCTAGATAACGTGTCAGTGTTTTTATTTTCTTATTAGTATTTCGTTTTTTTGTTACACGCTGTCCATCTGCACGAAGCATCCTAAATTGAGCAGTTACAGCAGATATTTCTCATCATCTCACCGACAACCCTTAAATAGTGGGATTCACTGTCACATTAATAAGCTCCAACTGCGAGCATGATTGATATGATGGAGATTCGAATGTGCAACGAATCAAGCATACTAACAGCTTGACCATCCCAGACTGAAGAACAAAATGAGAATGTTTAAATTATTGATATCTAGTTGTGCCCCCAGCTCGTCCAGCGTATGTCTCTGGATTTACAACGCTACAATCAGGCGTTCGATTCCCCTCCGTGGGCTGAGAAAAGATTTTCCTAATTGGGGGTTATGCAGGCATAGACTAACAACCTACTCACTTAAAAACCAGTCTGTTCGTGAAACCGTGTTTGTGGCCCTATGTTTCTTACGGAATTTAGTGGTACAATTAATTATTATTATTATACATAGTTGTAAAAAAATAAGAGTAAATTACTAACTGGTTATTAATTCATCTTAAATGATAGTGTATACCAGAAGCCATGGCAAATGCAATAAATTTGAGTTAAAAACTTATTTGTTTAGTTTCTTTCTTCTTGTATGATATTTAACTTAAATATATTAAAATTAAGGTTAAAAAATATACAAATAAGATGACTTGAAGCCTTCGACATTTTTTATACAGTAATATTTTTTCTGAGTTAAAAAGTTTCTAATGTTAAGTTTATTGAATAATCTAATGAAACAATTTCATATGTTTTTATTCAACATAAATTCACGTATTCCCCTAGGTGGACTCAGCAGATAACCCAATGTAGCTTTGCTAAACGAAAACATACACACAAATTCACTTTTCATAAAAGTTTTCCCAAATAAATCTCTCTTATTTAAGAAATTTAATATTTTGTAATATTTTGTCTTTCATGATGTGGTATTTGTCCCAAACTAATACAGCGGTAAATCTATGGATTTCAACGCTAAATTTAGAGCCTCGATTCCCCTCGGTGTACTTAGCAGTATAGAGCAATATGGTTTTGCTATAAGAAAACAAACAAACAAATTTTCTATTTCATTATTAGTGTCGTAAAGAATTTCTATTATGTATCAATTTTAATATCGATGTTTGTTTAAGTTAAATTTATGTTTAGAAATGCATAAATCTTGTATTGTTAAATCTGTATGTGTTATTTCCGCCTATTCACTAAGGCTGTAAAAGATTCTCGAATGTAAGAATTAACAATGTATGTGCGTACGTAAGCCCCAGTGTATCGATAGTATTCCTGTGTAGGCTAAATTTCTAGGCACTTCCCTGTAGCCTATAAAGTCATCAACGTAATGCTGTGAAATACAGTACATATTATGGGTTCGCTATAGTTGATAAACCGTAAACCTCGGAATATGTAGTTGTTATTAACGGTTATTAACCACAAACTTCAGATATTTAACCAAATACGTTTGCAGATTTTGAACATTAAAAGTCATTTAACTATATTTTTAGGAAACCATTACATAATTTCATTGGTGGACAGTCTCGACGTGTGACCAGCAGATAAAGAAAAAATACGGAGCTAGCTAGGTCCCTGTTAAGTGAATTGTACCTATATCAACTCGAAATTAACTCACTCCTCGTGAACTCTAAAAAAAACATCAGGGAATTTCTTGCCTGAAAGAAGACCCTCAGATAACAATCGAGCGCCCTAATCATCAGACCATATCAGACTATTAGTATTTTAGCAAAAATAATGAAAATCTTTGAATACGGTTCTTTTGCAAGATGTTAAAACTTATATTCATCTTTTTTATTGCAGTTGCAATACATAAGCATTTACAGTAAACTTTAAATACATAAACATTTAAAATACACATTAGTGTAATGTGTTGGGAAACGTAACAAAATAATTTGACAAATAAGCCATATAGGTGCTCATACAAAATTGAAAGTGTAACTTAATTATTACCAGAACATGCTTGATAAATAAATACACAGTTAGAATATGTGTAAATCTATAACTTCTAGATCTTTACAAATAAGCAGTTTCAAAGAGTTTTAACAAAGCGAATAAATGGGTTAAAAATGAATTCAATCAACGTCACACACATCATAGTGAAACTAATAAAAAAAACAACAACATAGGGAAGTGTATTTATTTAAAATAAGATTTGTCAACATGTATTTTTTTTATTCTATGAGTCAAATAGTTAATTTTTATAAGCATGTCATTCTCTGCATTATTTATTATAAAGGCCTCGGCTTAAGTTAGTTTGTAGACCACAGCGAAAAGAAACATTTTATTTAAATTTAAGTTTTATATTAAAAGTGTCATTTAACGAAATTTCGGAAAGTGTTATTTTATACAATCAATTTTAAAGCTGCTAATTTAATTTTATCACTTCGTGTAAAAAGTCTCGCAGTGACACAGGGGTTTTACAGTGCTAGAAATCGACCTAGTGAGCAAAGCACATATAAACCAGGGTGAAAAATATTTAAAATGTTCAAGAATGTCCATGTTGTGGAGTCCGGAACATATGAAATAAATTTTACACAAAGCAGTAGACATTCAAACGGATGCACTTAATCGTTTGTGTTACATTCGAACAATTATATCGATAAGATTTAAAATTGTACAACGTGGATTTTCAGCTAGTTATCATTAAATATATTTCTTAAAGTTTTTATTTACACAGAAATTTCAATAAAAGAGAAACAAGAAAAGCAGTAAAATAAGAAAGAAAAGAAATATTAAATGTATGGTGAATAAAAATCAAATTAATACTGGTGCTCTGAGATGATGTAATTAGGTGGAAATAAGATGACTCACACATCTCTATAACGTGAAAGTAGATAATGTCTTACAGAAGAAACTAAAAACTGCATCGTTGGAAAGACAGGAAACAACGAATGTTTAGCCTTACGTATGACAAGTAAAATTAATACCATTTACGCAAGGAAGGAAAATTATTGTAATCAACCTTCTGAAAACTACGCCGTTTCACAACACAGTCAATTTACGTTACAGACATCTTCCTACGATATTTGCCTGGAGTATAAAGTAGGTCATTGACTACTTACTGTAATATAATATGGCCATTAATGGCAATAAAATTGACATGATTCATAGACTTTTACTTTATAGGCTCGCGTATTGTTTTGTTTATAAACACACTACAAGACAAAAATTATTTTATTGATATTGAAAACAAAACAAAAACTTTGAAAGGAATTTCTCACAACGAATTATTCATTGTAAATGCAGACTATAAATAAACATCTCCTGAAAATAACTACAGAAGGAGTAGAAATTAACAGATATTTTAGTTTTACTTCTCAGCAAACTACGGAAAACAATCAAACAGAAGCTTAATACATTCAAATATTTTAGTTTAAGGTAATAACTCTGGTTTATTTTATTCTAAATTATGGTATTTTCCAAGAAAAATATCAAGTTTCATATTCGTGGATAAAGTTAGACGTCAATTCAGAATCAAGACACGTAAGATGACAGACTTACTAAATATAATAAAAATTGACGTGATTCATAGATTTGTACTATATAAGTGTGGTAAAGAAACCATTATTTCATTATTCTAGCGCTCGTTTAGAGCCAACCGAACTCATCGCAATCAGTCATCTTAAATAAGAATGAAAGTACGAGTTAGGAAAGTTGTTTAACAATGTGCTTTTTAAAGACAGGTATTCGTCCTTCAAATGAAACAAGAGATAAAAAATATTGTATTGGTAACTTGTACAATAAGATTTTAAAATCTTGAAAACTAACTTCGTCCAGCAGCAGTTTATCAACTGGTACTTGTAACTAATTCAATCACAATTATCGTGTTATAGTTGTATAAGGATGTGACAAAAAGTATATTTTCATATAACTAACTTATTTCTGACGATGGAGGCTAGTATTTTTTTCAGCTTTACGAGTCGCAATTTTTTTTAGTTTTTGTACTGAAAAGCTGCAAAATGAGCTGTTTATATTCTCTCACCCGCGAGGAATTAAACTCAGAGTTTTCAGTTTGTTGCAAGATTGTAAATAATTCCAAACTGACCGTTGTTACATGTAGTGTGTGTGTATGTGGGTGTTTTCTTATAGCAAAGCTACATCGGGCTGTCTGCTGTGTCCACTGAGGGAAATCGAATTCCTGATTTTAGCATTGTAAATCCGAAAACTTACCGTGGTGCCAGCGGGGAACTGAATGTAGTTGTTTAAGATCTGAATGCTCTACCTGTTTTTGAAACTACTTTTTTCTATAAGTATATATATAATGAGTCTCCTATATAACTGCTAGGACAGTTCCCAACTAGTATCAAAGAGCTTACAAACAAAGTGTTGAATAAAAAAACCATCTTTAATGTTTATGTCAATAAGGGTTCGATAACAAATATTAATTGCTGGATTTAATCCATGGCTATTGCAACCGATATTTGTATCTCTGTGGAGACAGGAAAGTTAATAGCAAAGCCAACTATAACACCATAAAGAAAAAATAAAAATAATTGCGATAATCTTATGAATATGAATTTCAAATACTTTATTTTCTACTAGTGAAATAAAGATTATCATTGTGAAACATTTTTTTTTACCTCACAACACTTATAAAAAGTTTAAGTTAAGAAACTTAAAGTGAAACATTAAGAGGACATTAAACGCTTTTGCAGTATTGTTTAGAGATTGTAGTTAGGGAAGCTCTCTTTATCACATTTCTTACATTATTTTAGACGTTTAAAGAAGTTAACAATTTTATACATATTTCTATGCCCTCAGGTCGTTTCACATCTGCACTAACCATAGTTGAAAAAGATTTTTGAAGCGATGATATCGGAAGATAATCTCCTTAAAACCTGCGTGAGATGCTGGTAGGTTAGTGGGGTGTGCCTCAGTTTACTAGCCTTCTTTGAATTGACTGAAATGTTCGCACTTACATGGAATATGGCTTGCACCTCAACCAATAGTATGTTATTTATATATATTCTACCTAATTCGTCAAACAAATTTAATTAAAACTAAGAGTATATTTATAGCGCAAGCTATTATTAAAATGATAAAGTATGTTTTATTTAAATTAAAAAATAGCCCTTTGATATTTCTGTATATTATATCTAACCTATAATGATGCAATGAAAATTAATTTGCTTTTCGAAGTTAGAAGTAAAAAAAATTATTGTAATACCCAAAGCTTTGGAAATATCATGCTTTCTTAATTGTTTATTGAATTGATAGGGCATTTATAACAAATTCTTTTCGGTAGGCACTCCTATTAATATATAATAATTTGTGAAACGGAAATAAGAAAATCATTAATCATTATCTTCATTTTATTTTTGAACTAACCTTTATTTTTGTATATGAAGAAACATTTTTTAAAAACATTATTTATTATAATATGAAAAATTATTTGTTTTGTTTTTGATTTTTGAATTTCGCACAAAGCTACTCGAGGGTTATCTGCGCTAGCCATCCCTATTTTAGCAGTGTACGACTAGAGGGAAGACAGCTTGTCATCACCACCCACCGCCAACTCTGAACTACTCTTTTACCAACGAATAGTGGGATTGATCGTCACATTATAACGCCCCCGGCTGAAAGGGCGAGCATGTTTAGCGCGACGCGCTAAAACAATTTAGAAATAAAGATCTAAGCTATCAGATAGAAAATTGATAATAAATTATTAAATTATACTCGTTGAAGTAAACGAAGTTTTCTCACTGAAAATAAAATCCAATTATCTTCTGAAAATGAGGGATTGGTGCAAGATAGATTTAACGTTTCTGTGGAATAACGAATTGATTTTGTGTTCTGTAGCAAAACAGAGCCTATTTTAGAAACGATTAAAATTTTAATAAATAGAAAGTGTCAACACGAGTTTTTTTTTAATGTTTATGTTTTTTCAAAACAAGCACGTAGAATATAAAACTGTGTAATTTTTCGTAATTCTTGTATAGAATCATTTTGTAATATTAACAGCTTTCTGTACCTGTTTCTTAAATCTTTTTGTTTGTGTGATAACGTAACAGAATATGAACATTTGAAACTTAAGAGCTTCAGGAAAAATAAAGTATTAGTTTTCAAGATATTTTGATTTTTTCAGAGGTAGGTTTGGCATAGCCTAATGGTTCGAATCTCAGACACCGAACTTTCTTGCCCTTACAGCTGTGAGGGCATTATAATTTAATTGTAATTCTAATTATTCCTAATAAAGTAGTCCAAGAGCTGATGTCGGCTGTAATCGGTGTTGACCAATTACTTTCCATCAAGTGAACGGGGAAAAACGTTTCCCGACGTCAACTTGAAACAGTTTGATCATACCGAAATCCCAAGATGCTGGCTGTGTTCGGTAACTTTACCGGTATGTTTACTTGTTGAATAACATGAATATGCCTTTTATTTTCCAACAACCTAGCTCCCCGCTTGTTCAGTGGTATGTCTCCGGATTTACAATGCTAAAATCAGGCATTCAATACCCCTCGGTGGGTAGAGCAGATATCCTTATGTGGCTTTGCTATAAGAAAAACACACCGTTACATTATGACGCCTCCACGGCTGAAAGGGTGAGCATGTTTGGTACGATGGGGATTTGTTGAACCCGCAACCCTCAAATTACGAGTAGAGCGCCTTAACCACCTGGCCATGCCGAGCTTCTGTTACATGTCCAGGTTCCTTGTTGACCGTGGTGGGAGTAAGACTTATTGTAGTTTTTTCTTTCTGGATGGTCTCGTTACAAATAATCAGATTTGCGTTCCTTTGCTTTTGGATACTGTTAAATAAAAATAATCTATCTTTTGGAAAATCTAAATACTCGATTTAAAACATATTTATGATACGAATATTTTGTGTCGAAAAGCAATCGAATTTCGGTAACATCACTCTTACATTATACAACAAAGATTTGCTTTTTGAACACTGTTTGTGTTCCTTATAGATATTTGGCTGTTGATCACAAAAATCACATCCAAATTTGTTCACCATGTACCTTTTCATCGAAATCTTCAGATTTTCTACAATGAAAAAACGATGTCAGTGCAACTGGAATCCGTCAATGCTTGCTGACTACTATAGGACACTGCAACGTGTTGCACCGAACATTGAATACAAACGAAAATGAGAAACAAAACTCTATTAATTATGGTGAACTTAATAACGTATTAGAAACATAAATGCAATTAAATACGTTATTGCCGATAAACAGTTAACTGTCTATTTCTCAGAGTTCCTAAGTGGTGAAGCAAAACCCAAACTGTATTTGTGCATACCCACCAGATACCTGTCACAATCAGTAAAAACTTTTCAGGAAACAAAACTTTTCAAAACAATTGTTGCGTAGTGTTATCTACTAAAGCCAAGAAATTGTCAAAATACAGTTTTACTATATTTTTTTCACCTACGTGATTGTCTAAATTTAATAAAACATACTCAATCCTATGAATATCTTAACTTCATATATGTCTGAGCTATTCGAATGGCACTTCATAAGTGGTATTTCTTAACACTTTCGATATTAGTATAAACTAATACTACTTGTAAATGTAAGATGGATATGATAAATAACATTATGTACTAATAAACTTGGAATTAGGAAAATTGTTTAATTTCGAAGTCTAAATTCAAGGAAGGTCACTTTCAATTTACACGGATATCAGTGAGTGTTATTACGCTATAGTAGTTTCGGAAAATCCCATTTCTCATCTGTAACTCTGAATACAAGATAACTAAAGCGAGATAAGTTGGACCTATATCATAGTGAAAAGTATCAAACGGTTTTACCGTTTTACGTTTATTTTATTATCTACATGTGTTTCAGTTTGATGCTTGTCACTTATATTGTTGAATGTCTATTGCACAGGTCCCGCCTGTTATCGAAATGTCTGGAAGATTCTTGAGAGTAAGAACTAAGAATATATGTTTTACGAAAACGCTAATGAATTTTAGAACATTGTTGAAAATTGATTCGTGATTCGTGTAAAATCACCTAGCAAAGAGACGGATTATCATTATTGCTAAGTTACAGTCGGTATACTGTAAACTTTGGAAACTAGAAATGTGATAATAACTTGTGAATCGTAAAATTACAGAATTTGACAAAGGACGTTAATAGATTTTGAACATTACAAACTATTCACTTCAGTAAATTAGCTTCCGACGTTGATATTTCTATGATGGCATTAAATATCTTCGACGGTAAAAAGTCAGCTTATAAATGGTGTGAGGCCAACCAAGCTAGCTAAGTTAAACGAGGCGTAACAGTATTAACTAATAATAAATTTGTTCATCGTGGATCTGGATTGTCGATAGAGAGTCCGTATACCTTGTAAACCCTTGTATATGGACCATTATTTTTAATAAATATTTGTAATAACCGTTAATATGAATTGTATTATTAATTGTATATTAAAATATATTTATGTTAAGAAAGAAAATTGTGTGTACCAATCTTATTGTCAAGTATCATATATTTGATACATATCAAAATTCAAATAACAGCTAAAGTAAAACTAAAATTTCCGGCTGTTTTAAATCGTAATAATAATGTAATAAATCGGAGACTCGTCCGGGAAAATTTATAATGCTTAACAACGTGCATTGTAGTCACTTCGAGAAAAAATAAATAAATTTATACTTCAATTTTATAAATTTTCTGAACACTAAGTTTATTTATTTTATCTGTTATTGTGCGGTTATATAATGTGAAAACTGAATAGTTGCCAGTTTCACTTTTTCTTCACTTCATCTATCCGGTTTATTGCATATCAATTTATTAATTTGTTTTGTAAATATTACAGTTGAAATCGATAAACACTAAGATTAAATATGCATTGTAATGAATAAAATATGATACTGATCGCTATACTGTCGTTCCTGCTCGTACAGCGTTAAGTCTACGTATTTACAAATCTAAAATCAGGCGTTCGTTTGGCCTCAGTTGACTCAACGGATATCCCGCTGTGATTTTTTTTATAAAAAAACACACACACACGCTTTTCTGTAGCTCGTATTGGACTTGGATTAAATTCGAACATCCATTTATATTCTAACTAGGCTATTCTGTAAAATTCATATACCCTTTTAGAAATCTTTCAACGGACATAACACGTAAGAAAAAAATATTATTGATTTTTAAGACATATTTATGCAACACTTTAGAAGGTATAGTTTCAGAAATTTTTTTAAAAATTGAGAACTTTAAACTTTTGAGCCATTACAAATTTGTTTTTTAAAACATTTAAAAAAATTGTATCAGACTTGTTTATGTTCTCATTAGAGCAACCTAAGCATGAGTTAAAGTGAGCTCTTTAATAAGAATATAAAGTTCCTGCGTGTAATAATATGAAAATTGTTTATTGAGTGAGCAATTTTGATTCTTATTGGAAATGTCTCATGATATCATTAAAAACGTCATTATTTTCCAAAACTAAAGCAAAATTTACTCTTAGAACTAAAACTTTACTACAATCGTAAACAAGAAATAATTACCAGCTGCACCACAGTAATATTGAATAGTGTTATTGTACCAAGCTAATTCAAAATATACGTATTACCATTGGTTGACATGGCAATTTGAGGGTCAAGGGTTCGAATCCTTTACCACCAAACATGCTCGCCCTTTCAGCCGTGGGAGCTTTCTATTGTGACAGCCAATTCCACTATTCATTGATAAAAGAGTAGCCCAACTATTGGCGGTAATTAGGGATGACTAGCTGCCTTTCCTTGCTAAATTAGGAAAAGCTTACGTAGATAACCATAGTGAAATTCAAATATATTACCATGTCTTTTAGTCTCTTAAGCCCTTTTATCTGATAGAATACAATTATATGATTGTATAATTCTTCTAGAGATTGTTTTCATAGATTAAATGAGCACTTCAATTTTTATAAATCTTTCTAAAATGTAACTGTAAATTCATTGACATTGAAAAAAGAAAATAACAGACATACAGAACAGATAAATAATAGTTATTTGCCCTATTATGCTTTAATATGTTTCAAAAACTAATGTAATTTTAATTTAGTTTCAAAGCGTAGCTTTATTATGCAGATCACCAGCCGTTCTCGTAAATTACTACTGAATAAAACGGTTCGAACTTGAAAGTGTGATTAAGGTCAAACATTAGTGTATCAGCTATTAAACTAATCTAGAGAAAAAAAGATACTTGTGTTCATTATTCAAGTAAAGTGACAAATGTTGTGTTTCGCTAGTCCCAAAAATAAATCTCTTTGAACATAAGGTGTGCAGCTCTGTATAAATCGGATTCTGAAGTAAGCTATTTTATTGATTACTAACACACTTATGCAATATAAAACATGGGGAATGAAACTCTATATAAAACTGCTCCTAAAATGAACTGATCTTTTGTTGTTTATAACATACGTCATACGATATTTCACAGAAATCAGAATTTTAAATACTAAAATAAACTAAAGATTAGTTGATCGGAAGACAATTAAAAACTTCGCTGATAACTTAGGACATTCACTTTAATTTTAATTAGAGTTTTTCACTTTATTTTATATTTGTGTTCTTAGCCAACTTTCGAAAATGTATACTATATTTATACATTTGAAAGCAAAATTTTGTGGTTGTGGATGTAGTATACTATTTTGGAGGTATTTATTGCCTTGTAAGGAATTTGTATCTTTGTCATCTATTATAATGTTATTTTTTAAATAAAGAAATTTCTGTATGTTTCCAATAGATAATTTTTTTTTAATTCAACAACATTTTGCTCATTTCTTTTTTAATTGAATTATTCATGTATATATATATATATATATATATACTAGGGGCAAATGACCTCAGTAATGCAGTTTTATGTTTGAAGTCTGATACTTAATTTTGCAATTTATAAACTGCGATATAATTTTAAATCTGCATATTCCATTTATCTCAGATCTGGTAGTGATTAAGGCATTCGACTTGAAATCTGAGGGTTTCGCGTTTGAATCCCCGTAAATGTAAACACGATGGACTTCTTATCATTTCCCGTTTTTAATCAGCTAATAAAATGTCCACTTTTAGTTCTTGATGTAACGTAAATATCAAGTTTCCTGAATTATTCAATATAACTCTTAAAAGGTTGTCTCTACCGGAAGTATCTTCACCTGTTGATATGGGACTTCTAGATATGGGTAACACAATCAATAGACTGTATCAGTGTTTTCAATCTATACCTAAAAGTTCTTTGGTGAGCCGATTAGTTTGTTTTGATAAAGTGAAGTGCACTGGATTTTATAAAAACAATAGTTCGGTAATACTCTCGAGATTTAACAAAAGCAATCTTCATTTCGTGCTTTTTCTATAAAATATTTCTGCACAACAAAGTTATTAATATCTTAAAAGAAAATTTCTCTGTATTTTATATATTTATACATCGGTTTCCTTTTACAGATACACAAAGTGAAGTGAAACTCAGCTACAGGGGTTATGATTCAGAATAAAGTTCGAATGAAAGAACAATAAAATGGAAATGATAAAGTATAAAATATTAATGTTATTCTAAAATAATTAGCCATGTGTAAGCTTATTTGTTTGTTAGTTTGTTTTTGAATTTCGGGCAAAGCTACACAAGGGTTATCTGCGCTAGCTGTCCCTAATTTAGAAGTGTACGACTAGATTGGAAAGCAGTTGGTTATCATAACCCACTGCCAACTGTTGGGCTACTCTTTTATCAACGAAGAGTGAGATTGACCGTCACATTATAACATCTCCACGGCTGAAAGAGCGAGCAAGTTTAGTGTGATGAGAATTCAAACCGCGACTTTCGGATTACGAGTCGAGCGCCTTAATCATCTGGCTATGCCGGACCTGGAAGCTTATTTAAGACGTTTATAAGATAACTCAGAAGCTTTTTACATATACTAAATTCGAAGCCTTATACATCATAACTTTTACAATGCTAAAATTAGGGGTTTGATTCCCCTCGGTAAACTCAGCAGATAACCTGATGTAGCTTTGCTATATGAAAACACTCTAAAAACATTGTTAACGATGTTTTTAGAAGGGGATACTATAAAATTTACTCACTATAGTAGTTTTCAAGTCAACGCAAAACAATTTTAAACTCGTTTTTAAATGTGAGGAAGATGTTATGGGACATAAAACACTGACGTACTAATTGAGAATTTCTAAATTATTATTCATCACAATGGTGTTAAACAACGCTGCTAAAATTATTGTTTAATATTTATCGTACAACGTTATAAGACAGAACGTCTTATATTGTATGATTTGTAGCACGTGGAAGTTTGGAAGTGAAGAGAGCTCTTAAAAACGTTTCAAAACTTTCGTTCTGGATTGAATTTAGCAATAAGCACAATAAACAGATTGAAATTAAGGTAAAAATAGTTATTTTAAACTGTATGTTCGCTCTCCGTATCCAAACTGAATAGTTATCAGAATCTATTATATGGACAACAAACAAGACAGCAAGTATTAGCTAAACAATGACAACATAGCTGAAAGAAGGAATTATTCAGCGAAACCAGCTAAGAATTTATAGTGTTTCGATTTTCTACATTAGATATCATTTTCATAATATTATACCTTACTGAGGATATTCTAACTTATTACCATGTTTTTTATAGAAACGACCCTTCCTCTCTGTTTGGTAAAAAATATTTCATGCCAATCAATATCTACGTAACCACGGTAACGTAGAAGCCCAGGAAACGAAGGGATGTAAATGGTTGTATAGACAGTAGCGGTGGGGTTAATGCTGACGATACTATGAATGTGGTTGGTTGAAAATTGAGACAGCGGGATGGAGCATCAACAAATCAAGTGAAATTAAATTTACATGTTTCAAAAATGTCCAATACAAACACACACCAAAGATTATAAAGTTACTGTCTTAAAAAATACATACGTTATATCAGCCAATCCGAAGATTCATTGATTATTTCTTTTTAAAGTAGTCATGCATTTCTCTTAGATTATTATGTTTCATTTTTTGCATGTTATTCCAGAAAAACTTGATGAAAACTAAATACAAATAAAAAAATCAATATTAATTTTAGTTCAGCTTTTCGAGCTTTTACAAACGTTTAAGATTCATAAAGTATCGGCTAGCTAATGAAGTAAAATAAAAATAATCATTTATAATAATGTTGAAAATACAATAGTATTTACAAATAGTGGCACTCATATATTGATGAACAATGCTGAAAATGTAAAATATGAATTAATGCCAAATATAAGACTAATAATTTCATTGGCCATGAATATTATTAAACATATCATCACCTGAGTTACATAGTATAAGAGTAAAACAAACGGAAGTTCAAACATAATGTAGAAATATATATATATATATATATACACATTTTTTTCTGTGAGTAGTGTATAATTTAGCAGTGTTTATTAAGCCTTATTCCAGTCGTAAGTATTGATGGTATCCGGGTATCGAAACCCGAATTTTAGCGTGTAGTTCCGCAGACACACCGCTGAGTCATTGGAGGGCTATTTAGACAGAGTCACTTAATTCTAGCTTTATACATGCGCCAACTTTTAACACGTAAGTATAATAATGTATAATTTATAGAAATGGAAAGAAACTGATACTCTCACAGAGAAAAAAAGTCTAACTTTTTACCTACAGGATATAACGTAATTCTGACGTCATATTGAAAGCTTATACGAATTTTCACAAACTTAAAAATAACAAAATATGAAAAAACGGTTCCAAAACGAGAAGTGAATTTTCTGAAATAAGCCATGTAGTATTAAATATCCATGAATAAATGTTTCAAGATGAGAAGTGAATGCTTTCTAATAAGGTATTTACTATTGGATAATAATGACGGTTAGATTACAATAGCAACCAATAACACATTTAATGGAACTTTGCGAAGTGAACTTTTAAAAGCATGACCATTATTACGTCAAAAAGGTTAAAGTAAGAACTTAGTTCTAGATATTATAGTGTGCTCAGTTTGTCAGTCCACTCAGCAACTTTTCCCGTCGTGCGCTTCCACAAACTTCACTATCCACCTCCAATGTTACCATAGCAACGATCACGAGGCATCGGGAGGTTTTGACTTTCTATACTTGTAGTAGAAAATATCGATATGAAAGACAAGTTGCGAAAGTTTTAAGACTGGATCTGATGCTGTAATCATTGAGTGTTTTGTTTGACATAACCATATCCATTACTCTGGTTTCAAATAGCTAGTAAACTGTTTTTAACCTTAGTCTGATATGTATCAGGAAAATCATGCTCATAAACGTTATATCAAGGTTTTATTTAACCTGACGTACATAGACAGATAGAAACCAGACATTTATTAATAATGTTATGTGGGTGGTTTATAGCTACGTAAATCTAGAAAAATGTTGCAAATTATATAAGAACCTCAAAACAAAATTAAAAAAAACACGTAATATCTCAAGTTATCCAATGTTTTGTATTTGCTAAAGACTGATAAGCCTAATAGCAACAAAATTTTCGTGCATTGAGTCTTCTATTAAGAATACAATATTTTATTAAAACAACTTAACAAGATGATATCTATTTGATCAAATTTAACATTTAAATCATAAATTGAAAGCGATGAGACCCTTATTAATAAAAGTTAACAGTTCAAAATAAGAAAAGGTAAAATAAATCTGATGTTATTTTTTATTTGAAGAACTGTGTTCGTTATCATGTCGAATAAGCTCATGAAGTGTGTGAGAAGTGTTAGATATTAACACGGACAAGATCCGATTTATTATGTAACATATTACAATTTGAAATAACCCGAAATTTTAATTTAAATTTAGTAGGTAATTGAATGTCGACATGTGTCAAATATAAGACATTTGCCAACAAAATTGATACACACAATTTTCCTTCTTAATACAAATGTATATTTTAATATACAAACAAAAATATAGTTTATACTAACGGTAAAAACAAACAATGATTTATATACAAAGGTTTTACTAACTTAGAAGCAATACTAAGTATTTTATCTGCTCTGAAAGTGAATATTTTATCCATGGTCCACGATGAGTAAATTAGTTTTGAGTTGATATTATTACACTTCGCTTTAAAAACTGACTTTTTTCCCACGAAGATTTAGCCAGTTGGTACAGTCTACAGATTTACAACGCTAAAATTAGGGGATCGATTCATCTCGGTGGACTCAGATTATCCGATGTGGCTTTGCTATAAGAAAACCACACATACAAAACAGACGAAGATATCTAATGTCCTGGTAGAAATTCTAACGTCCCAAGCTAATTTATTGAAGTTAAACAGTTTAAAAGGTATAAACGTTCCAGCTCAAATATTTACAGTTTCCTGATTAATAAGTAATAGCTTTTGATGTTTATAGTTTTATACATTAAAAAATGTAAGTTACATGCATTTCTAAATATATATATATTATATATATTACACTAGTAACATGCTTATGTAAACGAGCGTTTTCCTTTGTAATAGGAGTATTTCTTACTGCGGTAGAGATGTAAAAAATACAAATACGATTTTCGCAGTGTTCTTCTCCTAAATGAAAATTATAGAAATAATTGTTTTTAAGGTTCTCACATTAGTACTAAGATAAACTATCGACAGTTCGGAAACCTGGGTGTTACAGTATTTTTTTTTAATTTTAGAGCAAAGCCGCATTTGATTATCTCTTGTGTTCACCGCTGGGAATCAAAACCCTTACCATAATGTTGTAAATTTGAAGGCTTACCGTTGTCTTACCGGCGCCCATTTAGCTGTGTGTTAGTAAAAAAAAATCAGGTTTACAAGGTTTCATTCATGTAATACATCATATCACATTTTGAAACTGAGTTATGTATGTTACTTACCAGATATTGTGGTATTGATTACGTTGGTGTCACTTTCGTAATTTGTAAATAAAATGAATGATTTCGCTAAAGTTGTTTGGGTATTTATGCCAAGTGGTATAAAATAAAATATGTGAATATCGTCAGTAGTGAGCATCATAAATACGAGTCAGTATTTGAAGGTTAAGTAACTTCCAGGATAAGACTTTATTCAAGATTCATAACAGCTATTGCTCAGTACATATATATATTCATACGCCATTAAGTTGTTATACCGCAATGTAACGTACAAAAAAGTTGACACAATATAGTATAAGCAACTTATAGTTTCACTAAATACTTACATGCCTAAGAAGAAAACGCAAAGCGTGCTCGACGACTCGAATATTAAACCTTTCAATCTGCAATCGAACACACTAACGATTATCCTCAGTTAAGCCTATGTGTACGTTTATCAGAATATAATAAACATACAAGGTCTCGAAATAATTAATTTTTCTTTTTTTTCCATTTCATTAACATTTTTTTCACTTTAATTTTCAAACACTGTAAAAACAATACAGAATTCACAATAAACACAAATCTAGAGTTAATGTTTCAGTACTGGCAAAAAAAATACTGTCCTGAGTGTTCTACGAAGGCCTTAACATCTCTTACGTATTATTGTGCTTTTAATGCATAACACATAACTCTTTGACTAGGTGGTTAAAGTACTAGACTCGTAATCTGAGGGTCGAGGGTTCGAATTCCCGTCGCACAAAACATGCTCGCCCTTTCAGCCGTGGAGGCATTATAATGTGACGGTCAGTCCCATTATTCGCTGGTAAAAGAATAGTCCAAGAGTTGGCGGTAGGTGGTGATGATCCGTTGCCTTCTCTCTAGTCTTAAACTGCTAAATTAGGGACGGCTAGTGCAGGTAGCCTTCGTGTAGCTTTGTGCGAAATTCAAAAACAAACAAACATAACTTTTTAGATCTCCTCACATTTAACCGGATTAATTTCGTGTCCCCTAGTTGGACAGCAGTAAGTCTACGGATTTAAAACGCTAAAATCAGGGGTTCGATTTTCCTCGGTGGACACAGCAATAGTTTAATGTGGCTTTGCTACAACAAAAAACAGAAACACACACGCTACATTTCATATAATTGGGAAAAGGTTACAAAAGGAATTTTTTCCTTCGTAAAAGTTCATACATTGAGATAATAAATACAAATTCAGATCATCAGTTAATATATCCCCAACGGGAATATCTCTTCTAATTAATACCATTGGAAAACAAAGTATTACGTGTAAAAGTTGAGGGATTTGAACCGTCCAAAAAAGTACTGCGACGAGTCGTATGAAAGCCATGAACGTAGAGATCAGTGAGTATAAACATTCAAGTAACAGTACGCAACATTATAAAGAGAATATTCGTCTGGAAAAGTAAAAAAGTCATGTCTACCCAACTTTCTTCCACAGCAAATGTATCCAAGATTTATCAACTGGAAAATAAGATGTAATCACAGTGTTCCATTAGAAGAGGCTGTATGCTGCTATTATTAATTTTTGTGTAATAGGATTTTTGAAACTGTACCAAACTGCTTATTGAAACATATAGTGAGGAATGACGTGTTTTGTACATATCAAAATTACAATATGTATTTGCTATGTAAAGCATGATACAGTCAAGAAGTATTGTCATCAGATAGAGCATAATGGAACGTGGCGACATAGAATTTAACAGCGTGATGAAGCTCCCAAATCCATTCAGTATAACGTATTCAAGCAATATGTATATGTTAATTTGTTTAAAAAATACCTTCTCTAGTATATGAATTTCTTACGTTTGAGAAAAAAGCTACACAATAAGTCATTTGCTGCCTGACAACTGGGAAATCGAGCCCCATATATTTGTGTATTAAAATTGTAAAGTAACTGAATGAGGGTTCTATGGCATATGTTTACATATGACTACCACACTTAAATTTCATGTGATTTAAAGGAACTTTTTCTAAGGTTTATAAATTCCACATCGTTTAAGGGCATACTGATCACTATATATTTAAAAAAAAACGCCATATGAATATTATAAGATTTGCTTCTTTGTCCTCTAAGACCATACTAAATAGATATAAACCTATACTTTTGTGTTATAACACTGTATAACACAGATAGAAACCTTTAAAAATATTTGTTACTTCTTTGACCTCTGACACAATTCTACAGAGATAGAAACCTCCCTAGTATTTCAAAAACTTCCCATTTATTGTTCGTTCTCCTCTGTACAAAGTCTGAAATTCGAGACCCGGAATGGACAGATGGTTAAGGCACTCGACTCGTAATCCGAGGGTCGGCTGTTCAAATTCCAAATAGTCAACCAAATATGCTCGCCCTTTCAGCCTGGGATCGTTATAATACAACGGTTAATCCCACTATTCGTTGGTGAAAGAGTAGCCCAAGAGTTAACGGTGGGTGTTGATGACTAGTTGCCTTTTCCTCTAGTTTTACATTGCTAAATTAGGACGACTATCGCAGATAGCCTCGTGTAGCTTTGCAAGAAATTCAAAACCAATCAAATCAAACATAACTTCAAACTGCTTTTTGCATACCTTCTTCCATTCAGACTACTAATTTTCTGATTTGGTCATTTATATACTATTGCTATTGCTATCATCGGTTGCTTTTCAGCTCTAGAACTATTTATTATTTTTCTGTTAAAAACTTTTCTCACATTTCATGAGAAATATGATAGATATATCTTTGACGTAGTTGTACGAATATTCCCACTATGGTAAAAAGAATATGAAATTAAATAACCCGATAGTTAATTAAAAACTAAGCTGTAAACTACGTAACATATTGTTATTTAGTTATGACTGACTCATAAAATGATATTATTTAGTTTTATATTATTTTCCCTTACTCGATATAAATCTCAGATTTTGGAAGAGAAAATTCTTTTTATAGATATTTTGTCACCTGAATGGAATGAACAAAGGGGTCAAAATATCGATATGTCAGCTAACTGTTAGCACAGAAAATGTTCGTTATTACAAGCTCTGTGTTAGATCTCAACGTGTGACATGAGAAAATTGTCACGTTATTTGAGACTGCTTCAGGTGACATCAACTTGATCTAATATTATGACAGTCATAGATGCTTTTCACAAAGAAAACTGGAAGCACAGTTTTATCATTCAACAATTGCAAATTCCATATCTCTTACGTGTTTTATATAGCGATATGCACCAGAGCATCAACAATGCTTATGTATGTATATATTTGTTGAAAATTTAATAAAACATTTCTGCGCACAGACGAAAGGGTAACTGAATAATGGATTAATATTCACTTATGTTTCCAAGATTTATTCCATTTTATAAAATAGACTTTATAATCACGTGTTACTAAGTTCCAAATAACAAAAACAAAACATTTTGCCTAGGTTTGTCAAGTATACATATAAATATCTTTACTAGGTTTGCAGCATAAGACGGTAGCACAAATAGTTTTGGAAGCTTTATATCTTCCTAAAAGGATATGAAAATAAGAAAATGTAAATGTTTAAGAGCATCCTGTTTTATCTTAACAGGAAAAATGCAGAAACATGTGAATGTTTTTCTTCCGTTACTGCAAAAAACAAGATACATTTTATCTAAAAAATAAATTATTACAGCAATCTCACATCGAAATTTGAATTTAACGGTTTAAAATTGGACATGAATATCAGTAAAGATTTTGCCTCAAATATTACTTTTCATTGTGAGTCAGTTATGCTTTTGATGTTTTCTTAGTTTTATCTCATAATATATCTTGTCACTCAAACATCGCGAACAATTATACATGCTACTGCAATGACAAAGTTTACATTGGATCAACTATCTGATATCTGTCTTAGCGTTTTAATAGAGTACTAATCTCATTAAGAGATATCCTGCACTTTATTAACTTGCTTTAATAAATGTAGAAACGCCCCAGAATATAGAAAAGTTTTATGACAATGTGCTCAGCAAGAAATTATTGGCTAGCACTTAATAGTAAATATATGTACGGTTGTTTAACCTGACTTTTCCTACTCAAATGATAAGAACGTAACTGAAATACTTTTATTTTCATATTTTGCACTAAAGAGTCGGATGTACTGTAGAAAAAAAATCTTGGGTTTGTTTTTAATTTCGCGCAAAGCTACTCAAGGGCTATCTGCGCTAGTCGTCCCTAGTTTATCAGTGTAAGACTAGAGGGAAGACACCTAGGCATCACCACCCACCATCAACTCTTGAGCTACTGTTTTACCAAAAAATTGTGGAACTGACCATCACATTATAACGTCTCCCACACTGAAAGGGCGGACATGTTTGGTGTGACAGAGATTCGAACCTGCCACTTTCGGATTATAAGTAGAGTGCCTTAACTACCTGGCTCTGCCGGACCTAAAGAGAAATGAAAAACATTCACTGACATTATTGTGTTTGTCACTCATCCTCTGCTAATGCGAAATGTCACAACAATTTTTCAGACTGTTGTACAATCTAGAATCATTCTTGTTCGAACTGTTGTGAATTTATAAAAAAGGATATTTCAAATAAGTGGTAAACATATAAAATCAATAAGCAAGAAAAAAAGGCAAATGTATTCTGAAATATAATTAATATATTTTTACAGATTTAAGGCACATAAGCTTAAATGTTAAAAAAATGTTATTTTTCATCATTCGCCGATCAGTTCATTTTGAGTATAGTTTGTCATAATCCAGGATTCCATGAACAATAATCCAAAACTCTCAAGAACTTTATAAAGATCACATTACCAATTCGCAACTGATGAAGCCTCATAGAATAATCTTACGAGACATATGATTATTGTTAAAAATAATTAAGAAGGGACATTGGCATTATTTTATTATTTTTTTCTTTGCTGTACACGTGGTTATTGACTTATGATTTGTATAGTGATATAAGAATTTAAATTCCAGCTTAGTTTATAGAATAATATTTACTTTTTCATTTTAGGATCCGTCAAAGTGACAGATCTCGTTTTCCCACACTAATCATCAACTAAGTTTCAAAAGCAAACCTTAAGTATGTTTTTGTGTATCTTCATGAAATTTTGCAAACTTTCAGTAAATATCACTAGTCTTTTTACACAAGAAAGATATTTTCAATTAACTATTTTTACTAAATGTTTATGCAGGAATAAATAAAGTCGGAGTGTTGAATAGTCTTAGAGTAAAGGGATATTCATGTTAAGACTAAAAAGTTTCTTTCGTCTGAATGTTTTCAACTTTATTTTTGTAACCTTTTAAAGAATAGCGAATATTTTTTGGTTCAACTTCATATATAATCTGTTGTTTTTTTATTCTCTAACTCTGTATAGACTCGGTCGATGTGACTGACCTTGTAACAACCAAAATAAATAAGAAATATACCTAGGTTACGTCTTATTTTCTCTTTAGAATGATTGCAAATTGGAACAGAAAATTACATTTGTTTATCTTGAATAGCTCAAGAATCATAACAATTTTTCATCTCTTCGTACTTAATTTTTATGTTTTATTGCTTTTGAACCTGTCTAATTAATAATCCTACCATCGAGCCATCGAAGTTGTAAATCATTCTGCCATCTCATAATACAAATTACCGACTGAATGATGTAACACACGGGAAATTTGCAAGCATCATCGTTTAGAATTGTTTATATTTTTTTCTTCATCTTACCTAACATAACCTATTAAGTTTCTACTTTGTAAATATCAATTACTTTTATAACCAAAAAAGTGAACTATACGTGAAAAATAGTATTTACCTCTGACCTCTTTTTTTTCATTGCCGGTTATTGTTGAAATTTAGAAACTTTTTTTATACTGATGGAACAGGCCCAGCATGGCCAGGTGGGTTCAGGCGTTTGACTCGTAATATGAGGGTCGCGGGTTCGGATCTCCGTCGCACCCAACATTTTCGCCCTTTCAGCCGTGGGGTGTTATAATGTGACGGTCAATCCCACTATTCGTTGGTAAAAAAGTAGCCTAAGAGTTGTCGGTGGGTGGTGATGACTAATTGCCTTCTTTATGGTCATACACTGCTGAATTGGGCATGTCTAGCCCAGATAGTCTCGGGTAGCTTTGAGCGAAATTCAAAAACAAACAAACAAAGTGATGGTACAAAGATATTAAATAATTTTCATTTGCATGAACAATGCACATATAAACACAAGATAACAACGAACACAAAGGAAAAAATGTTCTATTTTCTCCTGCTAATAAAGCAGTAAGTCTACAGATTTACAGCTCTAAAATCAGGCGTTCGATTCCTTCAATAGTCTCCATAGACAGTTCGATGTGGCTTTTCTATATGAAAACACACACCAACAAATATTATAATTTAACTAGCATTCTAACTGTGGCATAAGAGCCTTGAAACAGTCCTATAAGCTTTACAGAAATACTATGAAGAAAACTTTTAAACTGAAAACTAAATACACAGCAATCTGCACTGAAAACAACTAATATTAACGTAATTTAATAAATTAAAGCACTGCTTTTTTATTAATAAAAATGGTATAACGTAAATGATCAGTGAAATTTATTGTCAATGTGTGAAACAGTTGGGAGTGGAATATGAGACTAATTTTTTAACTTATGCTTTCGTGAGAAAAAAAGAAGATTGAAGGTTGTAAATATTATAATTTACCTTTAGTGATATTTATGTTACAAAAAGTAACCTACGTTAAAGTTCGAATTTAAAGGAATGGTAAATACATTAAAAAACGAATACCAGATTCTCGTTCCATGGATCAATGGTATCTGGGTATTTTGCCCTGGAGGGTCAGGTTCTCTTTGACCTCTTCCTCCTTCCTGAACTTATTTTCCCTAACTGTTTATATGTTAGATCCTTCTCATGGCAATGTCCATTTATAGTCTATTATTCACAGTAGGTCAAGTTAGCTGGGGGCAATTTATTTATTTTATTTTATTATTATTATTATAGATTCTCGTACAAGGATTGTTTGTTTATTTTGAATTTCGCGCAAAACTACTCGAGAGCTATCTGCGCTAACCGTCCCTAATTTAGCAGTGTTGGACTAGAGTGAAGGCAACTAGTCAACACCACTCAAAACCAACTCTTGGGCTGCAAAACATCATGACGTACGCTCCTTAACATAATCATAGCAGGAGAATTCAGTGGTTATAAATAAAACAGTCATTCAATTATTAAGCCACGGTAAAATACATAGGTTATTCGCACTGATATATTTAAAAACATATAATATAATAATAAATAACGCACAGAGTGTTAACCGGAATTCCTAAAAAAACATTGTAAAGTTTAGTGTTGTCCTAAAAACTATTTCCTGCCGTTTCTTGTTTACTACAGGATTTTCACACATAGTTACCCCAAAGTCATATGCACATAGTCTTTCCTAATTTTGAACCGTTAGACTAAAGAGAAGGCAGCTTGTCTAAAGCGTCCACCGCCAATTATTTGGCTACTTCTGTCTGCTCAAATGATGGAATTTTCCAGTCATTTTTATAGCACAACCATTGCGTTAAAGTGCAAAACACGTTTTTGCGACAACAGATTGTCAGCTTTGAATTCTTCAATTCATGTACTGGATAATCCATCGTTGATTATGTTCCACGTGATGTTCATAAGCACACGCTAGTGTCTGGCACAAACATTTTTACTATAAAAAGTGTTGTTTTTTTAAACGAGGAGACCAGATTTGGACGATCTATCGTGATACATTTCATACTGTGTATGAATGTAAGTTTTTCAGGTCGTTATTAGTGAAATAAAATTCACATAAGTCTATGGATGCGTGGTCAAGTCACTCAACAAATACTTTAAAACAAGATGTCATAAGTACTGGTTTCATTTCTGTAGGAGCTCTGATGTAGACTTAGGCTTATGACACACTGTCCTGATGAAGCCATATTCTTTCGATGTCCCCTTCACAGACTGTAAAAATTTCCTCTTGCATGATCTATCTCAGTTCATTCTCAGTACAACAGCTAGACAAACATTACTATGTACTTTGCACGGTTTAAATGTCCCTAACAGGAGAAACCTACGCTAATGATAGAGCCAGTCGAAAATATTTCTTTACGTTGTGTCTTGTCGTACGCTAAAGCCTTGCTACACCTTGAATAAACATCGAACAGTTGCTAAAATTTATTAATGTCTTTACAAACAGTATATGTATCGAATCTTTCTTCAACAGTTTCATATTTAATTTCTAACAGTTTACTTCTTAAATCTTGTTTAATGGAAATATTCAGAGTTCTGTAAACATAAATGCAGACTATTTTGACAATAGTTTGTTAAAATTAATTGTTATTTATTTATTTAGATAATATTAATTTTATGATTTAAACTTACATATAAAACATAAAAATACTCGTTTATGTTTTCTGTATATATTGGTAAAAAAGGATGTGTCATTATTTAGAAATACCAGCTTATCGAAAGCCTTTTGGTTTTGTCATGCTACCACACTATAATCATGTCATGCTAAATCATTTGACTGTTTTTGTTTTTTTTCATATTAGTATAAATAATAAATAAGTTACTCAAGTCAGTTGACATTTAAGGCTACGTCTGAAGCAAATACAGCTAGTTTTAATAAAGAATTACTTGCTGATTGCTTTATCAATTTACTGAGACAATAAGAAAATATAATAAAAGTCAGAATGTAATTATTTTACGATTTCAGAAAAACGTAAGTTGATAGCACTTTGGAAAGGCGAACGATAGTTTCAAATATAACTGTATTATACAGGTTAAGTTTATAGTAATATAGCATTGTAAACGTTATTTCAAGTAAAGGAGCGAAGGCCGCCTGAAGGAGTCGCCTATATTAGCGACTCTCACTCTTATACAACAGTGTGTTTTCTGTCAGTCAGACAGTAGACTGTCGTCACATAAAGACGCTTAACGCTACAATCTGTACTGTTGTGATGTATTAGAAGTGCGGATTCCATGACTCACGAGAAGAATTATGTATTCTGTGGGCTACAATATAGCATGACATATGAACTTCAAAATCAAAAAATGAAAATATTTGTTACTCTTAACTTCAGTTTTATTTACTCTTGAAAACTGTTTACTACTTCTGAACTAAATTATACCAAATCTTAAGTAACGTCTGTGTAAATACTCATTGAGTGAAGGTTTCGATTTCAGATGTGTTTACAAACAAAATCAGTAGATCGAATGCAATTCTATTTCTAGTGTTTCGATTTTGTGTTTCAAGCAAATGGCATACCCGCAAGTCACATAACCTAGAATAATTTATTTTGTTCCAAGAAAAGTGAATGTTCAGATCAAACTTTTGCTTGTATACTGGGTGAATGGCACAGCTGTTTTGTACACAGTGCTGTGAGATTGATCAGTTAAATCACTTGATCTCGTTGAGTTTTATGTATTTCATGTCTGTAAGTGTAACGCTTATATTTTAAATTATAGAATAGTCTGTGTATGTTAAGAAAGAATTTCGGTGATAAATTTCCTCCGGAACACGAAATGTATACGTAGTTAGTGTTGTAGATGGGAAGGGAATGCAAGCGTACTTGCTCATCTGTGTGTGATAACTCTTATTTATGGAACCGTCTTGAACACACCGTTTGTATACACACATACTTTAACTTTTATGCTATATACTACTTCGGACATTAGTGTTATTCGTAGGTTAAGTTCTCGATTCCTTTCTAAATACTTAATGTTTGCTAAATTATAACTAACGATGATAACACACATACCTGGAATTTATTATGTTATTTTTTAAGCTCTTTCTTAATATTTTAATAGTAATATTTTATGGTACTCCATGTTTCTGGCTCTACTTCAATAGATGTCTGATGTATTAAAATTTATCTTTAGATATTGTTCTTAACGTATATATATATATATATATATATACACTGCTGGCCAAAAGCTTAAGGCCAATGAACATAAAGAAAAAAATATGCATTTCGCGTTGATAGACTCGACCACTTATTTGAGTTAAGCTTCGACAGATGAAAATAAGAAAAGGGAAAATAAAAATAAAAACTTTTTTGGCTTTTAATATAGAAAATGTGAACATTATGAAATTAGCCTAAATACAAGCTGGTTAAAAGTTTAAGACCACACTGAAACGAATCGTTAATCAGTAAACACATAGCGAAACTTATTCATTTGTGTTCAAGTATAAGCGTTGTCAGCATCTCATACTGACATCTCCTGTATTACGTTGGGTAAAAACATCACAAAGGCTTAAAAGTTGAAAGAGTTTGAACGTGGCAGAATTGTTGAGCTGCAAATTCAAGGTCTTTCCCAATGTGCCATCTCTGGTGAGATTGGGGGTAATAGAATTTCTTAAAATACCCTGAGGGATACAGAAGGAGAATTTCAAGTAGTCGACCTAAGAAATTTGGCCCCCGACATTGAGCAGGAGGATTCAACGGGTTGTCCTTCAAGACACCAATCGATCATCGAGCCAGATTAAGGCCCTTATGGTCACAGAATGCAGCTCAAGAACAATAAGACGGCATGCACGAGAAAAAGGCTTTAAAAACCATAAACGTCTTCAAAGGCCACGCTTCCTTCAAGACCACGAAACAGCTCGGTTAAACTTTGCTGAGAAGCACCAAATATGGAATGTAGAAAAGTGAAAAATATTTTGTACTCTGATGAGAAAGAAAAATAATCTAGATGGTTCAGACGACTTTCAACGATACTGGCAAGATAAGGATATTCCACCGTAGACATTTTCTACACGACACAATAGAGGAGGTTTCATCACGATCTGGGGTGCTTTCTCCTGCCATGGAACAATGAAGCTTCAGGTTAAACGGGGGCGTCAAACAGCAGCTGGCTACATTGGCATGTTGGAGAGAGCATTCTTATTGAAAATAGGTCCTCGCTTGTGTGGAAATGACTGGATCTTTCAGCAGGACAATGTTGCAATTCACAATGCCCGCTGGACAAAGGACTTTTTCATGGCGAATAACGTGATTCTTTTGGACCATCCAGCGTGTTTGCCCGAATTGAACTTCACTGAAAAAGTTTTGGGGTGGATGGCAAGGGAAGTCTATAGAAATGGACGTCAATTCCAAACAGTGCATGATCTTTGGAAGCCATCTTCACCACTTGGAATAACATTCCAGCCAGCCTTTTGCAAACGCTTATATCGATCATGCCAATGCGAATGTTTAAAGTTATTCTCAATGATGACTGTGCAACTCTCTACAGAGACTTCTTGTTGGGCATTTCTTACCCTGTTTAGGACTTCTTTTTAGTATGGTCTTAAACTTTTGACCAATTAGTATTTAGGCTAATTTCATAGTGTTCACATTTTCCCTATTAAATGCTATTTTTTTTCCCTTTTCTCCCTGAGTCTAACAACGCAAAAATGCATATTTTTTCCTTATGTTCATTGGCTTTAAGATTTTGACCAGCAGTGTATATATACATATATAGAAATAACTGGCATTCATTATAGTAGTCTAGGTTTTTCTCACTCTCCTTATATACATGATTAAAGTATGGAGCCTCCGCTTAAGATTTAATGATGTTTGGTGTTTTAAGTGTTATATAAGCTTCACTTACCATATATATAGTATTTTATTTAATACAAAATCAAAATTAAACTTGCATATTATTAATCAACCAGTTCCGCAGATACTTTTTTAACATTAATCTTTCAGTAAAGTAAATTTTCTTTGAAATGTGTAATTCGAAGCGCAGACATCAGTTTGGTTTTGTTACAGTTAGTAAAAATGATTCGGTCTTGTTTATGACTATGTGAGTGAATATTTTTCAGTTACTGCTATTTTCGGAGAAACCTTTAGTTATGTGCACCTACGGCCCTGTGAACAATACATAGAAAATTAGCCGGAAGCATTTGATTAAGCTGTTTTACTACATATAATTATAACGCGCATAATGACACACAGGATTGGTACAAGAACATTGGACAGACAGATATAAATGATCTACGATGCAATTACTTAAACCTGATAAATCGTTTGATAATAATCGATCTTAATATTTTTACATTAAAAGTACACGATATTTCAAAAAAAAAATTTTCAGAGTAAAACTGAAGAGGTAACTATATATTACTTTTAAACGGTTATTATTAACACATTTTAATTCGTTTATTAAAATAACATAATCACTTTAGATTTAACAAAATAATTTCCAAAGAACTTTTTCACAAGTTATAAACAATCATGAAATAATGATAGTTTACAGTGCAATGAGTAAACACTAATAGTTGTCTCGTAGTGCCAGATTAAATAATGTGAAATGCTTATGAATTTGTTTAGTAAACCTAATAGTTTGTCTACGAACGTATTTCCTCTGGTCTTACACTGCTAAATTACGGACAGCTAGCGCAGAGAGTTATCGTGTAACTTTGCGCGAAATTACAAAACAAACTTTTTCAGCAGTTTTGGAGATGGCTGGACCAAACCTAAAAGGTGGACCCGAGGTGACCTGGGAGGACTACGTATCTTTGTCTACATGAGGGATTGTAAATATTAGGACCAAACCTGGAAGGTTGACCCGAGATAGCTTTTGGTGGTGTATTTTATCTATATGATGAATTGCAAGTATTAGGACCAAATCTGGCAGGTTAACCAGCAGTGGTCCTGGGGTAGTGTATTATTATCTATATGGCTGATTTCGTATATTTTGTGAAATATATTCACTGTCTTGTAAGACCAGTTGTTTTATTTTTATGTTATCACGTGTAATAACAGTCTCTGTAGCACTTAGTTATTTCTATTGATATTATACTGTAGGGGACTTAATATTAAAGACAGTACCATTTATTACAAAATGAAATATCACAGTAATTTTTATCATACAAGCTCTTATATTAAGTAACTTTAAGACGTTGTTCTAATATAAAAAACAACAACAACTAATTTTTCAAACACTAGCAGGTGCCCGTTGAAGCAATTCAGTGGTAATATTCTTTAAAAAAGTAATAACTAAGTATCGACGCTTCCCAGCGGTACAGCAGCGTGTCTGCGGATTTACAACCCTCGAAATGAGATTTTGATACTTATTGTGGGCAAAACAAGGATGGCTCACTCTGTTTGTACTTAACTTCAAACACATTATAACTATAAAATATACAGTAATCGTAATCTCTTGAATAAAAACAGCATGATTATCTAATTGAAAGTTTAGAACTGTCTTTTATCATTCCATGTGTTATTTCAATAAGGAAAACTGAAGTGCATTGTTTATAGCCAAAGTAGAGTGACTGCTGGAATAAAAGTTCGTGAAACAAAAAAAAGAATTAATTAAGTTATGTAGGTATTAAAAATTAAGAATATTTTAATAATGAAATTTGGGAAAATTAGAGTTACAAAACACAAATTGAAAATTCGATTTACCATTACACATTATTTTATTGTACAATTTACATCTTTTAACTCAAGAAAATGCATTATTAATTTACATTATTATACTATTTTAGTACAGATCTAAACAAATTTTTATTTTAGATTAGGTTTTTTATAATATTCGGGTATAAAATGCAATATTCTAGAGATATAGTCAAAGGTCTATGAAAACCGCAGTGCACAATTATGGTCCGGAAATTATAGTTAGATTTTATCTCTACTGGTTCTGCAGGATTTAACCGTATGTTAATAATGACGTTATTATGAATTAATATTTTAAAACTCTGATCAAGCTCAAAACGTGCCGCACGAAATGTGCTAGCAAAAGAACTTCTGAATTTCTTTGGTGAGATATAAATATGTTTCCTGACTCCTAAATTTTTGTTTGTTTGAAACACTTCAAAATAAAAACAAATACAATCAGAAGACACTTTAAAGCCTACAAGTAGTTTACCAGATATAGTGCATGATTTACAATGCCTTAGTCGATTTTCAAACCGATAAAGAAAACTTATTTGGAGATGTCCTTTACTCTGGAGACAAAAGAACCTCAAGCTTCTTATTAAACTATTTAATATTGTAACGATGTATTTTTTTAATTATAAGGAAAGACGCATTATATTGTTCATTCGTCACACTATTTTATATGTTCGAAAACGTCAGTGAATCATGAATTCTATTTTCATCTACATTCATCACAGTGTATTTCGTCTTGAAAAGATAACAAACAATGTAGATGGAAGTTGTAATTTCTTAGAGAATTATTTGCAATGTATACTTCTGTGTGATCAATTTGAGCTTGAAATACATAACGTCAAACTTAAATTATTCTTGATAATTTATTAGATAGGTGCTTGTATTATCCACGTTAAAAACATAATTAAGTGTTAAACGGAAAATAAAAAAAGATTAAAAAGCAACAACAGCGCCCTCTAGATGATGCTTTAAGGCTGCTGAATTCTAATGTATCTTCAAAACTGTTTAACTGAGCACAAAATAAATAGTAAGTACTTTTCTGTTTTTGTTTTTTTAAGAAAGGAAGTACTATAACAGTGATAATATTCTTAATGCAAATATTTATATTGTGTAAAAAATCAATACCTGAAGATATTAACCTTTTTGGTGAAGGTCAGAGTGATGAAATCAAAAATAAAGCCATTTAATTGGGTATTTTTTTAATTTTTTGTTCGATTGTCTGTTTGAGTATTTCGAGTCTATTAAACTGTAGAAGTTGTTTTTTTTTAAGATAATATAATTAGTGAAGCTGATTTTGGGCTTTTATTACACAATTCTGAAATGTTTAATTTTAATCACCATATTGAAGGAAAAAGTAGGCAAATCAATTATGAGTACAGATTTTTTTACATTTTTATTTAGCCCTACCGGTAGATCCAGGATAATGACCTTCAGTCTTTTAAACAGTTGAATATTAAGAAAGAGGCCATTCGCGTGCGTGCTCCAAAATATATGGGTAAGGGTATCCTGAGGCTGCTGGCTGTTCTTAATCGCAAATCTTTTTTTTCATGCCTGGTGATATAAACTCACATTACTTGTCGAAACTACACAAGTGATAAAAAAAACATACCAGATATGCAGCAGTGGTCGCGGTCCTAAAACCAGTTTTGGGATAAGGCTTTGCAGATGAAAATATTTTTTTTATTCAACAAGTAATAATGTCTGTTATCTCATTAATGGTTCTTCCTGTTTTTATTACTTTGATGGATTTTATTGGTTCTTCGCTGTCATTAGTTAATGATTTCTGACATATTTTTCTTTTCATTAGCTGTTATTACCCACCTGTTGCCTATTTCTGTATCTCTTTCATACTGTTTGATTATGATACACAAGAACCTAATAGAGTCCATCTCTTCTTCGTTTTTATTTTTCAATTTTTTCTTTAATTTTAAACTGATTCTCTTGTTGCTTTTATTATTTAAGACAAAACGTTTAGTAATTTATATTTTCTTGTTCATGAGGTAATTTGTACGACAAAATTTTCTTTTATTAATATTTGTTTGTGTGAATTTCGCGCAAAGCTACCCGAATCTATCTGCGCTAGCCATCCCTACTTTAGCAGTGTAAGACTAGAGGGAAAGCTGCTAGTCATCACCACCCAGCGCCAACTCTTGGGCTACTCTTTTACCAACGAATAGTGGGATTGACCGTCACATTATAACGCCCCGCGATCCTCAGATTACGAGTCCAACGCCTTAACCCACCTGCCTATGCCGGGTCATAATATTTTAAAACTTCACTCAGTAAGCTGTTCGTGTGCATGTCTATATAAATATATGTATATATAAACACATCTAACAGGTTCATTTTCGTGACTGGTTTGTTCTTTCTTCTCTGTTTATTATTTTTGGTTTCACTTATTCCTTGTTTGCTTTTTTTGAAATATTTTTTCATGTTTTCTTGTGGTATTATTTGACTGTGTGTGTTTTTCTTATAGCAAAGCATCATTAGGCTATCTGCTGAGTCCACCGAGGGGAATCGAACCCATGATTTTAGCATTGTAAATCCTTACCGCTATACCAGCGGAGAACATTATTAATTTATCATTTATGAATTTTCCTGGTTTTCAATAACTGATAGGATTAGCTTTCTTTAACTATCACAGAATTCGTATTTTTCACTTCAGCTTTCATTATTTATCAATGCATGCGTGTTTTTTAGTAAATAATTAAATATTTTTATCAAACCTTAGTTTTAAACGTTGTAACTGCTCATATTCTGGTATCATTATTCCATGATATCTATATATTTATATGTGTATAATATATTTATAATTCTCATTAACTGATAACATTTATATTCTTTAAAACGCATGACCTTTCATCTTGTCTTTTATTATATTTTTAATTAATATTTCTTTATGACAATCTGGTATATATACTGTAGGTGTTCATCATTCTTTTTCATTTTCCTTGTTTGCCTGGGTTTATTTTTCTATTTATTATTCAAGTTAAATGCTGGTTCTTCGCTACAAGTTTGTAGCTCCTGTATTTTTCTGGCTGTCATTACATAGCTGCAATTATGTTTCCCCTACTATAGGTCAGTTAGTTTGCGATTTAAATATATTCTACTCTTTTTAAAGAGCTAGAGGTTTTTATCTCTTCTTTCTTCATAAGTTACCTGTTTTATTTTAATGATTATGAGATCTCTGGTCCGCATTATTTGATGACATTTATATCTATTTATTTTTATTTACTGGATAGTTGCTGTCCATTCAACGATAACAATACTGTGATAAGTTTCAATCATTATTATTCATGAACTATTTTTCATCTATTTATACTATTTTAACTTGAAATTACTATTGTAATTTACATTTTTTTTTTTCAAAGCATCAAATCACTCTTTCTAACTCAACTTTGTATCTTATTGATGTTTTTCCTTATTCATGTGTTATTGGTTAATGTTCTTTTACACATAAATCTATATACTTTTAATTTTACAAAAAGTCATCGTTTAGTTATATACATAGCTCTTTTAAAGTTACAAGTTTGTTGTATTTTTATCTCCACCTAGTTTTCCGATTTGGTTATTTCATCTCTCCTGATTCTAATTAGATAGTTATATCTATTTTTTATTGAATATCACTAATGTAAAATTTCACTTTCTCCCTCTTTCTTTATAACTAATAACCTATATTTCTCTTCAATATTAACGACCTTCTAATTTTGCTTATTAGCGTTTCGTATACTCTTTTCTTCATTCACTTATTTTTTTAAGAGTCCTATTTTCTTTAACTTCTCCGTAGTAATATATAATCAGTAGTTTCTCATAATCTTTTACTTTTCTGGTTCTTTTTATACCCAGTTAGTTTTAATTACTCATTTGTTTGTGTGATTTTTTTATTGTTTGTTAACGTAGAAAATATAATAATATTCATGTGTCTGAAGACGGCTGGTATACGGTATTAAAATTTTTATTACAATAAAGTAGAGAACAACGTTTCGACCTTCTTATGTCATCTTCAGGTTAACCAAAAGGGGATAATAAAATTCAATTAGTGAAAAACTAGTAATATATGGAGTAGCTAGTAGATTAAACATGAACATAGATCACACCTTCCAGTTGAGAGACTGTAGAGAGATATAAAGAGTCATTTAATAACAACCAGAAACAGAATAATTACCAATTAATGAAAACTAGGAAGAGATGGGCACCAGTTAATGAGAACTAGGGATAAATAGTGAGCGAAAGTTAAGTAAAACAGAAGAGAGATAGTAACGTATTAGTTAATGAGAACACGAGCGAGAGACAGTAACCGCGTATAAATGAACATTAAAAAATATTCAGTAACTACCTGTTAATGAGAGTAAGAGCAAGAACTTAATACTATTAGAATACAAATATACAATGATAAAAATGTAAGAGAAAATATGAGAAGAAATGGAAATTCTAAACAAAAGAAAATAAAAACTGAAAGGCTGAAAAAAAATATTGAAGTATGGACGTCAGAAAACATTTGATAATAAGAATCTCAGATACTTAAAATTAAAATCTAGAAAACGAGAAAATAAGAAACAAAAATATATTCAGAAACCAAAATAGGAAATAAACCAACAACTAGGCTTTCACCAAGTCATGCCTCTTGAACGAAAAAAAAAAGAGGCTTTAAGAAACAGAAGTTGCGGAGAACGGAAAACAAAGATAATAACGTGAAACTTGGTTTCCATGACAACCACCCGAAGGTCGAACAAATGACCATATGGTCTATATGTTTTTCTACTAGCCAGTAGATGGACGAAGAAAGTGATTGAATTGTTCTTCGAGTATAGCTCTCGACAGCTCCTTGGTTCCCATGGTTACAGCACAGACTGGGATTCATACTAATGGTGAAGTTTGAAAATCCGAATTTCTGATACCAGGATGACAACAAGAAAAGAAAATGTATTCTTCTTTTTATGTTCGATTTAGCAATATGATGTGAATATTGCTGAGTTTGCGCTAAGAGTACACATGTTTCAAAACTTTATAAACTAAATTAAATATTATTTCTGAGCACTTAAAGTCAAGTGTGTTAGTTTAAAAGTTTGAATTGACAGCAATAGAATGACAAGATTTTTGCTATCAAGATAATTAATTGCCCGCTTCAAGTGCTAATTAATTTTCGTATTCAGTTGCTCTACGGTGTAGATACTTAAGAAAATTATTCAATATAAAAGCACAAATACATCCCCTTTCTGTTGAACTAAAACATTACAGTGCTGTGACGTTGAGTTACTTTTACTCTATGGTAATCTATGGCCTTATAAAAACACCAAGCGTTATTAAGTTTCCTTAAAATGTGACAAAATTCAAAGATATCAAACTTATCGGTCCATGATGATTTATGCAGAGAAAATCCGGTTCTGGTTTGCAATATATCCTAACTATGTGTTTTTTTCTTAGATTGATAAGTAGAATTGTAAGGTAAAATACAATACTGTTAAATATACTGTGATTACAACATCTATGCTTTAAAGGTAAAACAACAGTTATGTTAAGTTGAATGTTTGAAAGAAAGAGGACATATTTCAGTTGTGTTTCTCGTTCTGAGTGATTTTTGGTTAAAATTATAGAAAACTAGGCTAAAATAGTTTGTTTGTTTTCGAATCCTAGACAAAGCTACACGAGATATGTCTACGTTAACTATCCTTAAGTTAGAAGCGAAAGACAAAGGAAAAGGAAGCTAGTCATCACCACCCACTGCCAACTCTTAGGTTACTCTTTTACTAATAAATAATGGGATTGACTGTAACATTGTAACGCCCCATGGCTGAAAGGGCGATCATGTTTGAAGGGATGGAGATTAGAACCAGTGATCTTCAGAATGTAAGTCGAACGTCTTAGCCAGCTGGACATATCTGGGTGCCAAAATGAAATCACGCCATACAGAACATAATCAAATGATAACATGTATTACAATATTTTTAATTTTATCGTTTGTAAAATATTCGTAAATTATAGTGTGGTAAGTTTACAACTTTAATATATCAGAATCTCAATAAAGATGCTTATACTGATTTTCAACCAAACTTTAAAATAACTTTAACCGAAAATTAACATTTTAGATTTTTAACAAAGACGGAAATATTGATATCGTTTATTAAAATAAAACTAGCTTAAAATGATGCGAGAATATTATAAACATATTAGTGTTTAAGACGAAGATTGTTTTGGTATCTTTATTATAAAAACATGCAAACCATTGAACGTTTGTTAAATTTGAAATGCAATATGTGAAATGTAACCCTTTATATCACTATTTTAAGAATATGTATATATGCATGCTTACGTTTTCATTTTATACCTAAAACTCACAGTAATAAAGTCAAACCCGAAGTCTTGTAATACATTAAGAAATAATTATTTTCAAAACAACCATTATGAAACAGGCAAGTATCAAAAGACTGTTTGCAGAGAGTGTAAAATGGGCCCCTCGAAGACGCAGAAGGCATGATAATTAGTTCTTGTTTTAATGTTTACTCCATCTTGAGCTCGTTATCGAATCGAATGAATTAATTTCCGATACAGAGAAAAGTGCAGCCTCGTGTTTGTATTTTAGCCCAGAAGAGCTTTAACATCACGGAATTTCATGAACTTTTTACCCAAATTGAAAGGTAACACACAAGGTTGACATTAATAAGTGTAGATAGCTTGGCATATTGAGAGCAAGTAATTGTAATAAGCCTCACTAAGCGACAATCTTTAATCATAGAAATAAAAGAAGACTCATTATCGACCATAAAATATACCATTATTAAATTACTAACTCGTGTACTGGATATTTTTGGAACCTGTTTCATATATTATTTAAAATATATAAAATTTAGTTTAATATATTGTGTAGGTTATATTGTAACTGATTTTTCGCTTATTCGGTCAACAACGCTACTATCCCCTCTGGTTCCTTTACAAACAGTTAACTCATTAACGCTTACGTTTTTGACTTTTAAAAAGTTTCATGTCCCTTCTCACCCTTTAGTAGAGATTTGACACTTTTTTACCTCAAATTAAGCTCTACAGTTATCACTGATTATCATTTATAACAGTGGCTGCCAACATAATTAACATTTACAACAGAGTCTGGTTACACAGTTATGACCTACAACAGTGACAAGTTACACAATAACTAAAGAAAGACAATCTTCGCTAATAAGTAGAAAAAAGCAGCAAGTGTTAAAATCACGTTTCAGCGCCTCTTAGGATACGTCATCGTTAGCCTACACTTGTTGACATTTGTTAATTAAGTCAGCATAAAATTCACTTGAATAACTAAATAGAGCTTAAATTATATTATTTCAGCAAATTCGTGGTATTTTTGTTTTTTTATGTTTGTTTAACATTGAAGTTAACTGTACAATCAAAAATATATTTTTTCTTCTCTTATAGACAGATTTCATACAATAATTAAATAACCTAGGTTTTTATTTATGTAATAATTTTTGTTTTGTCACCGCAAAACTGTGCTTTGTATTTTGTGGTTATAGGTTTGTTATAAGAGTGACAATTTAATTTAATTCTTCGATTAAAGCAGCCCAAGAGTTGATTACGTGTATTTATGACAGATTATCTGTTTTTCCTCTAGTCTTATTAATTCGAAAGTAGTGAAAGGTAACGGAGACTAATATCTAACTATCCAAATTTATCAGTTCCCCACAAATCATCGTATAAAGAATAGTGAAAAATAACAAAAACGATCTTCTGAACATAATAGTACAAAAACAAAAACTATAGCACTTATGAAATGTTAGGACAAGTGTAGAAAACACATCTTGTACTAAAACACTCAAACGACAGCTAAGATATTACCCCTATATGCACGTTACACCTAGTTTTATAAGATATGATATATTTTAACAAAAAAAAATTCCACTTACGTTTCTGTCGTTTAAAAAGTTACTGTTTCTCTCATCTGAAAAAAATCAACAAAATACACTAAGTATTCTCACTGTCATCTGAACAGATGCTCTAACCCTTAGCATTGTTAACTATACAAATATTATTTTATATCAACTTATAGTCAAAAGAAGCGTAAGTTAGGACTCTAAACCAGCTCAGAAAAAATACAGACTTTTAACGTTCCGTTCTTACATTTTCACTTATAGCTATTAGAAATCACCGTTTCATTAGTTGGATAACTTCACTGTTAGAGATATTTTCTGCTTTAATCCCAATAATATTTCACAAGGAGATTTACTTTAGCTGGAATACTACATATTTAATACCCCACTTACTGATCCTTTAATGAATTAATTATTTTAAAATATTTGATGAATAATACAAAAAAAAACTAGTATTGAAATGTATAATATATTGACTCACTGTTTGTTTGTTTTGTAATTTCGCACTAAGCTACTCGATGGCTATCTGTGCTAGCCGTCCGGGTGTAAGACTAGAGGGAAGGCAGCTCGTCATCACCACCCACCGCCAATTCTTGGGCTACTTTTTTACCAACGAATAGTAGGATTGACCGTAACTTTATACACCCCCACGGCTGGGAGGTCAAGCATGTTTAGCTCGAACCCGCGACCGTCGGATTACGAGTCGCACGCCTTATGCGCTTGGCCATGTCAGGCCTCGACTAACTGAACGATTTTGGAATAACTACTGATCTTCTGAAAAGAAGACTCATTGCCGTATAAAGAGTTCATGCGTTTTAACCATTCTCACAGATATAAATTAGTATATGTCACGGATTATAAATTAGTATGTTGTCAGTGAGTGTGCATTAAAATAAGGTCACATAAGAATCGTTTAACCTTGAAACTGTACTGGTGTGACGTCAGTAAAATGTATATCATGAGCCACGAAAATAATTATGCACTCTGTCGACTACAACACAACATGATCTTGAATATTTTTACATTTAATTTTTTTTTATTTACTATTGAAACAGAACCTTTCCGAGAGTCCTGCAGAAGTACGTCTAGGTTTTAGATTTTTCGTATTCCTTTTACTTTTTAAGTCTTGCAATAAATGGGCTGTTCCTTAATAAAACTATGTTTGTGTTTGCTATCAATTCTAAATGATAAACTAATAATTCTAAACAAAAATTAATAATATGCAATTTAACTGGAGACAAGGATAAGTTAGGCGTATATTTTACTAAATTTCGCTTGGAGACCATACCAAAGTCTAAAAATTACGAACGTCTCAAATATAGAAAAATCAAACAATATTTCAATAAGAACTTACAACGTACGACAGTTAACGCATCTTTCCATGATATATGTAACCAAAGATATTATTATTTTTCGTTCGTTTATTTTTATGCAAAAAATCACAATGGGCTAAATGTTTTGTCTTAGCCGTGAGGTCCATTTACAAAAATGGCTTTAAAAGCTGCAAATAGCTTTTAGGATTAACTGTAAGCCAGGAAAAATATTATTGTGCATTAACCTCTAAAAGTTGAGATAAAGTTCATAAACAAAATTGTAATTGAAAATACTGCTAATATTTTTGTTAATATTACTAAATGTGCTATCAGTAGCAATAAAAAATATGTACAGCTTATTGAAAATACATTAAATACGTTATAAATATTTTTGAACTATTTGCGAACTGAATATCATATCCTGATTTTAAATAAAATATATTTTTTAAAAAATTCATATAATATGTAATCCAAATTTATAAACTCTATTATTGTTGTTTGTAATTAAGCACAAAGCGTCACAAAGAGTTATCTATGCTCTGTCCAACGCGAGTATCGAAACCTGGTTTGTGGTGCTGTAAGTTCACAGACATACCTCTGTGCTACTGGAGTGCCGAACTCTTTCGGAATATTTCACAAAGGTACACAAAAAGTGACAGTACTTAATGAACTTAGAAACCTGAAATTTTGCATTCATACTAAATGGACCATTAGTGGATGAATCTGGGTGAAATTACCTACTCATGTTCGTGCGCGCTTGCGCATCTTTTCTTTTGTGTGTGTGTGACAGCCATAAATCCAAGAAAATAGGACTTAAAAACTTGAACTTTTCCACCCATACCAAGTAGACATCTATATAACAGTTTGAATTAAACAATGACATGCATATACAGTTTGTCAAACAGCTTTCATTTCGCAAAATTATATATCCACTAACTGGAACAAAAATTAAAATAAACACTTTCAGCAACAACTGTGCTGTCTAGGCTTCAATAATTGAATATGGTTTGTTTGTTTTTTAATTTTGCACAAAGCTACTCGAGGGCCATCTGTGCTAGCCGTCCCTAATTTAGCAGTGTAAGACTAGAGGAAGGGCAGCTAGTCATCACCAACCAACGCCAACTCTTGGGCTACTCTTTTACCAACGAATAGTGGGATTGATCGTCACATTATAACGCCCCCCGGCTGAAAGGGCGAGCATGTTTGGCGCAACGGGGATGACAACCTGCAACCCTCAGATTACGAGTCGCACTCCTTAACGAGCTTGGCCATGCCGGGCCGATTGAATATGAATAACTTCAAGAATAACAAAAATACATTTTGCTGTTTAGTGTGCTGCAAATTAACTATGGATGCGTTCAACAATAATAAAATATATTTTGCTATTTAGAGTACCACTAGATAAACTTTAAGAATTATTCAATACCCAGCCCTTTAAATTTCCATACCTTTCAATGTCCTTTCTGATTTTTTAAAATCTTGTTTCTATATTTAGACCATTTGTTTGAACCCATCTCATATTTACAGGTGAGATCTGCACACGTGTAGCAAATATATTTCTTGAATCGTACAATGTAAAAATACTTTAGTGGAAAAAATGAAAATCAATCAAAGTTTGAGGGTGAGATCACTTTTTCTGCTGTTAAACGGTAGGACAAAAATATCTTTTTTTTTAAACGTGTGATGTTGACGATTAGGAATTTTTCTTTATGGAATAAAAGGATCTTATAACTTCGTAATTACAGTTTGAGTTTTATATTCTAGCTTGTGTTAAAATTTATTAATCTAACAATTAATCACTCTGTATAGAAATGACACAACACAGTGAGGATGGAAACCCATAATATAGAAGTCTCCTCTTTTGTCAAGCATATTTCAAACATAAATGTGCCTTACAATTATAATGTCGAACTATGATATGAATATATATTGTTCAGTAGTGTTATTTTTTAGTTTACTACATTAAAATAACTACATTAATTATAATTAAATATTGTCATAATTTTTTTCTTTCAAATATTTAAACACTTGAAAGTTTATAAGTTATAAATTCAAGGTAAAAAATTTCAAAGAACAGTAATACATGCGTAAGAACAAAAGATTATTTCACTCAGTGATGTCGAGAAATCCACTTGTTGAGAATTTTATATGCAAAAATGGCTCATTTGGGTTGAGAAAATATTTTAACTAGAAAAGCGAACAATATTTTCTCAACCAAAATGAGCCGTTTTTGCATATAAAATTCTCAAGTGGGTTTCTCGACATCACTGATTGAAATAATCTTTTGTTCTCACGCATGTATTACTGTTCTTTGAAATTTTTTACCTTGAATTTATAACTGATAAACTTTCAAGTGTTAAAATATTTGAAAGAAAAATAATGACAATATTTAATTATAATTAGTAGAAGAGGGAACAATATTTTCTCAACCCAAACGAGCCGTTTTTGCGTATAAAAAAAAAAGATTATTTCGCTGGCCTGACGTCGTATTTGCTTTCTATCCGTTTTTCAAGTGACACGCTACCAGATTATATTTTAACGTAACGTATATGATAAAGACTTATAATATTTTGAATGGAGCATTAGCACTCTTCACTAGATGAGTCAGAAACATGTTTCTTAATATACAGTTTTAACATATGAAATCTAATTCCTCATGTTAAAGTACAGATAACCCATTAACACTGAAAATATAAAATATTAACTAAAGTTAGGAAAAAAAATATTACATTAAATATTAATGTAATATATAAATATATATATATTAAATCAAACAATCTTATGCTTAGAACTACAAGTCTACAGACTTAAAATTCCCGCTCAGTTTATTAATACATATAGATATTTGTACTGCCACCAACGAGAACTTTAAAGTGTGAAAGTCTACAGAACTTGTGTAAGTAATATTAAAAATTCTAAATATTATAAAAATTGCTTTATGTCTACCTATGTGTCTACGAATAATAAAAAAACATATGTTATTTTCAATAGAAAATAAAAGATAAACAACTGAAAAGAACAATATGAAAATACTGTTATAACATTGTCTTCTAAGCTTGTAAATCACTCACAAAATATTTTGCTCCGAGACTTCCCTTTCCCGGAAAAAACAAAAACAAAGAAATATACCACACGCTCTGAGTATTGTGTTAAACCCTAAAAATGATCTTTGACGTGATAGGTGAGTGACATCTATATATATTCTGACAACATAGACCAGTTTATAATGCATCTGGCATAAAAGTTTAAGAACATTAGGTGTTGTAGTGTAATAGCTATACACAACGTAAAAGATATTTGCAAAAACCATTTTTCAGATATATTACAAATGTATTCATATGGATGTTGTTCTTTCATCTCAAACAATTTGTGTCTTCAATTGCAAAAAAAAAGCAACACTTAGCTAGATGTCATTACATCAGGCCTACCTGTTTTTTAGAAAATCACCAAGCGAGTTGCAAGCGAAGCTTATTTAACTGTAATAAATTTCTATCATACATCTCTTACGAAAACATACACCGGTCTACAGAGATTATACACTTTAACACCGTTACAATCAAATCACAAAATGACGCAGCAATCCCATCATGCTTCTGTCTTTCTACCTGTGCTTAAAAGTTGGTCTGGTAAGTCAAGTCTTCTAATTAAACTATGCCCCTGGGATATTTTACTGAATTTGCCGTCTTTCTTTGGTATTGAATGTGAGTCTGTCAGGGGCCAATGGAATTCAAAACATTATTATTCCGATATGCATGACGTTGTGAGACCACTGGTGATAGAAACCAAAGCTTGTCACGTTTCCATGTCCAAGGAGATAATGACAAACTGTTGTCCTTGCAGGAAAGTCCGTAAAGAATGTTTATGTTTTGGTTGAACCGATACACTGTTTCATTTCAGTTACGAAAGCATAGATGTATTTTGTTTTGATCGTTTTTTTTTGCACAGGGTATTTTATTTCCCGTATTATCACTAAATCTACACGTCTTTACTAAGATTTTTGTTTTTTCCAAAATTTAGAAAAAAGGCGAGTTGAAAAGATTTGAAAAAAATGTTTGTATAAACATTTAGTAATATATACGTTATTTTTATTAGACATTTGAAATTAGTGCATAAACTTTAATTATTGCTTATAATTATGTGTAAATCTACTAAAATAAAAGGCTGATTTAAGCTTAACAGTTATGAATGGAGAATATAACTCGCTAATCATTGGGTTATTAAACATAAAGTTTTGTTTTTGAGATCACATGTTTTTAATATCTTTCATTCCCTGTATGTAACTGCATTCAAAAGGTTTTAATAAATAGCGAATGCAAATTAATGCATTTTAAACACGAATTTCAATAGTTAAGCCAAACACTTAACAAATCTCACAATTCGTTGAGAACTGACTGATATTCTCATTTATTTTATTAAAATCTCTGAATCTTAACTATTTTTATGTATCATATTCTCCTTAATTAGTTCTTAAGATTAATTAAAGGTACTTTGAAAAGTTAGAACTTATGTAGTTTGGTCTAAAAGATTGTGTTTTGTACACAGAGTTAGTTGAAACTACTTAAATTCAAACTTTCTTAAGTAACTTTATCTCAGCAGATTCAAGTAGAAAAAATGTCAGCGGTCGTGTGTGTGTCACGCTAACTGTTTTTATAAAAAAATGTTTTATATAAATGTAGTAATTGTACTTATTAAAATACTGATACATTTTATTGTTTATACATGTATCAAGAAGAATGTATAAATAAGAACTCAGGTGTAATCTATCAATACTTTTTGCTTTAATAATAGTTCCGAAATACGATGTAACATTAGATATATATACATATTGGACTATATTTGTATAAATTTGTTCTATAGTTGCATGAATTTACCACAGAATGTATAAAATCGATATATATAATATTTCTCTTTTATCATGTTTGAGTTTAAGAATAAGCAACACAATGGACTGTCTGTGTTCTGTCCACCACGATATCAAAAACTGATTTATAGTGTTGTAAGTGTGTAGACTTACCGCTCTGTAACTAGGAGATGTTTTGTTGTGACACACTTACAATTGTTAATGTCATTACAATTGCCACATTACATCAAAATAAAAGAAAGCTTGTTTTCCATCCAGACATTTCACTTTAAAAATATATCGACCGTGTTATTAGTTTCACTTTTAAGTCCATTAAACATAGATATGAAATATAACTCCGTGTTCTGTGAAATATCTACAGAGTGTTCGGAAAGTCACTGTGCACATATATATTTATTAACAGACAAAACTGCACATTGACTTTCCGAACACCCTGTATTTGAAATTTTTTATACTGGCTCTAGGTTTTACTGTTTTCTACAACAGATGTATTTATTCATAGGTACTCGAGAGCTATCTGTGCTAGCCGTCCCTAATTTAGCAGTGTAAGACAAGAGGGAAGGCAGCTAGTCATCACCACCCACCGCCAACTCTTGGGCTACTCTTTTACCAACGAAAAGTGGGATTGACCGTCACATTATACACCCCCACGGCTGGGAGGGCGAGCATGTTTGGCGCGACTCGTGCGCGAGCCCGCGACCCTCAGATCACAAAGCGCACGCCTTAACGCGCTAGGCCATGCCAGGCCCCATTTTCAAAAGGAACCTAAACATTCGTTTAAATCGATGGTATTAAAGGATGTATTCTTGATGTAAGAGATGTAACTTAAACGAATCTGAATCTGATTATAAAATTGTTGTTTAAAATTCACTGAAATCAAATTTAATAGCTTCTGATGATTAAAAATTGTCGGTTTGATCATATTCTTGAAGTGTGAAAGCAAAGACAACTTTTAAATCCACTATGTTTGTTGTACTGATATTGATACTACCATTATATACCTTTAGTTGTTTAATATGGTTTAACATTGATGAACCAGATAATCGATCAGTATGAATTATAGAATATCGATGTTCTTATATTTAATTGTTCTTTTACCTGTACCAATTCACGGGACTGCTGATAAAACTGGACATTTTCCATGTCATTTAAAAGAGCTTTGCCTTCATCAGTATCCTTGGACAAGGATTAAGAGATAAACTAAATTACAGGTTGCAAATCAAGAAAGTGGTAAGGCGTTACATGAAGTTCTTGGTTAAGTTCACAGTAGACATGATCAATTTGTTTAACACCGCATGACAAAAAACAAAATATAAGCAAGTGTTACATGACCAATAATTCTGTGATACATTACAAAAGCTACGTATTCCTTGAAGGAAATCCAAAATGATGTCCTAATTCTATGAAAACTACCGGACAGGATTAACGAGATTCCCACTGTCCCAATGTACTATCAAGCGAAACTACTGCCAAAGAAGCGGGCTTGGAGAAATTAGCGCGTAAATAACCCTGCGGTCCGCTTCTGTCAAATTCTAACTTAAATAAAAAACGAAACAAAATAATAATAATAAAGTACATTTCGTAATATTAATTTGTCTACCATACTCGTAGTTTTGATTTTCAGTAACCGAACAGTCTATAAGCAATAGTTAGCAATAATTATAGTTTCAAATTATAGTATCTCTCTCTGATGAGTAAAATCGCATCGCTTATCCCTTCCCTCATCGAATACTTCTTCATTTCTTAAAAAGTAATTGACATATTTGAAAAAGTCACTGGGAGGATAAACTTTTGGCTTCTTATTTAAATAAAATACTTAGGTCATTTTGAAGGATTTTAAATAAAGTGTTTTGGTTAGCGGTTATTTACTCCTTTTACAAAACCAAAAAGAGAGCTGGAAAAATTAAGGTAATCTGTCCACATTCACAACAAGACCATTCAGTTTACATGATTAGATGACAAAACTTAGAATTATTAATACATGTATTACAGTAAAGTTTTTAATTTTTTTTAATTGGTGAATTAACTAAATAGTACCAGAAGGTATGCGAGATATATAAGAATATATGTTACGATAAAAATGTTCAAACAATTAAAGTCACCAAAACAATAATTGTAGAAACTGAGTATCATTCATGATTCATTCACTATTTCAAAAGGTGCAGGTTCGACATGCAAGAGAAAAGCGATATCTTAATTATTATTAAAGTCTGAACGGTATAACTTCTTTGTTTGTTGTTTTTTTATTTCGCGCAAAGCTACTCGAGGGCTATGTGCGCTACCCGTCCCGAATTTAGCAATGTAAAACTAGAGGGAAAGCAGCTGGTCATCACCACCCACCCCAAACTTTTGGGCTATTCTTTTAGAAAAAATAGTGGGATTGACCGTAACATTATAACGCCCCACGCTTGAAAAAGCGAGCATGTTTGATGCGACCGCGATTTAAACCCGCGACCCTCGGATTACTAGTCTAACCGCCTTAACCCGTTTGGCTATGCCGCGCCCCGGTATAGCTCCCTAGTCTGAAATCTATTGGTTGTTTCTTTTATTCTGTGATGATTTTCCTTTTTTTTATATAATGTGAAAAAAATTCTGTAAAGGGGAGAATTTATTATGCTTCAGTAATTATAGAGCAAGGATCGAGATTAAAGAAGAAAAATTTCTCAATACATTTATATTAAATGTAATAAATAACTGTCCCTCTAAGTGGCACAGCGATATTTCTTCAGACTTACAATGTTAAAAGCCGGGTATCGATATTTGAGGTGGGCATAGCACAAAAAGGCCATTGTTCAGTTCTTTGCTTAACTTTCAACCAATAAACAATAAAGAAATGGACTTCGTATGATCGAAAATCTGAGTACAAATAAATGATGATCAAACTTATTTCATATTTCTATTAAATTTAATAGCCTGTTTAATACTACGCTCTAGATACTTCTCTAACACAGATGAAGTAAAAACCAACTTTTTGACACTTCGCCGATATATACCTGCTTTAATTATGTTGTTATAACTACATACAGAGTTTGCTGTGGTGACAGTGTTATTAGTTTTGCAAGAGCTATGTCTGAAATAATTCTGCGGATTTTATATAATTATCTATATATATAGAACAGAACAAGTCAGATAACTCCAAATCTACTTCTATTGCAATGTGCGTTTGCGTTAAAATAGAAACGTTTAAAATCAAGTTATTTTCTACATACATATAGAATAATAATTAAGTTTGGAAAACACGTTATTCTGAGAAGACACATTAACATGCATGAGCTTCCTATGATTGGCATTCAACTAAATTTTATGAAAAACTAAGTGAATAACAAAATCTTCAATGTAAAACCTTAAAAAGTATTATTATATATATATATGAATAATAAAAGGATAAAATAGCTAATTGAAATGCATCTGTTACAGAAGAAAATAAATTGAGATACAATTACCAAGACAGAACATTTAATAAATTGCTGTTTTAGTTTTTGAATAACGCCGAACTAAAAACAGTTTAATAAGGTTTGTTATTTGACACACCTTTGTTTTCCATAAAAATGGCATTTTAATTTTTGAAATTTATACAGACTTATTATTCATCTTATATAATGTCTTTGGTTTTTTTAATTACAGGATGATATTTATTATACTTAGCATTCTTAGTATTTGTAAGTTTTACAGATGACATCAAGATAACATTTGTAAAAAATATAAATACTTAAATATTTCTAATTCTTCAGCCTTAATAGTTGTCAGAAAATAAACTCTGAATAAATTGTTATGTAATAAAAGATGCTTAAATATTTCAGCTCATATAAATATTTTTATGTGGTCCGGCATGGCTAAGTGAGTTAAGGCGTTCGACTTGTAATCTGAGGGTCACAGGTTCAAATTCCCGTCGCACCAAACATGCTCGCCCTTTCAGACGTGGGAGCGTTATAATGTAATGATCAATCCTACTATTCGTTGGTAAAAGAGTAGCCCAAGAGTTGGCGGTAACTGGTGATGACTAGCTGCCTTTCCTCTTGTCTTACACTGTTAAATTAGGGACAGCTAGCGCAGATAGCCCTTCAGTAGCTATGCGCGAAATTCAAAAGAAATAAAATATTTCTGTCTTTTCTAAATATACATACGAATATTTTATTTATGAAGACAATTTCTTTCTGGCCTAAATAATTGATTTATAAGAATCAAAATTTAAGAAATTCTTCATTGATTTAACTTAACACTTACTTTTCGAGACAGCCCAGACTGTTTTAATATCGATGGTTAAATGGGGAGGGGAACGAAAATCGGAACAAAACATTGAGTGTAGTTTTGATAGTGGCTGTAGTGGCGCCATTGATCTCTGGAGCAGTTGAAACACGTTTTATAGAGTTGTGAATCACGCTTTACTATCTGGCAGTTTGATGGACGAATCTGGGTTAGCAGATGCCAGAAGAATGCTATCTGTTTGAATGCATAGTGCCAACTTTAAATTTTTGTGGCAAAGGAGTAATTTTCTTAGACTATTTGTAAAGGTTTGGGCTAGAGTCTTTAGTTCCAGTGAAGGAAAATCTTAATTCTATAGCATACAATGACAATCTAGAGAATCATGCGTTTCCAACATTGTGGCAACAGTTTGTGGAATGTCCTTTTTTGTTTCGGCATGACAACGCTTCCGTGCACAAAACGAGGTCTAAGAGAAATAGTTTGTTGAAGTTTGTGTGAAAGAACTTCACTGGCCTGCACAGAGCCCTGACTTCAACCTCATCAAACATTTTTGAGATGAAATGGACCGCCGACTGAGAGCCAGGCCTTCTTGCACAACATCAGCGCTTGAGTTCACTAATGCTCTTGTGGCCGAATAGGAACGAATATCCGGACTTTTGTTCCAGAATCTAGTTAAAAGCCTTCCCAAAAGAGTGAAGCCTGTTATAGCAGCAAAGGAGAAACCAACTCCATATTAATGCCCATAGTTTTGGAATAAAATGTTAAACAAGCATATATGGGTGTGAAGGTCGAGTGTCCACATACTTTTGACCATGCTGTGTGTTTGTTTATATAAAGCTATTTTTAACTTATATTTTTAGTACATGTAAACCACTTATTCTTTTTTTGTTGCGCTATTTTCTTCTCAACTGTATTATGGTCGAATTCTGTTGCGTTTAATTTAATGCATTGTTATATTTTGTTTGCTTTTTTCACAAAGGTATTTGTAATTTACTATAATATCACTTTTATCAAATTTGTTAGCTATCACGTTATCAAAATTAGTTCGTCTTTATGTTGTGTTAATGATTAAAGTAATATTTATGTGTTACATCAAAGCTTAACTCCTTTTCTATCATTGTTTCGGTACCTTTTCTCCTTTGCACAATCGTTATTTAGTTAAATTTTTCTAATTGTTTTAAGAGTAAATGACGATTGTTCAAAGAATCACTTATATTAACTTCTGACCACGCTAGAAAAATATCGGAAACTTATTTTTTGTTTAATTAACATATCTCGCATAAGTTTTGAATTTTGTAAAAGTCATTTGTTGACTGTCAGATAATATTAACAACCAACATAATATTTCCAAGATAATGAAAGTTAGGAGTTTTAGATATTTGTTAAAGTTAATCTAAATAATCTTGAAATGAAGACAATAATTCAAATAACAATTAACTCAGGTGTGAATTGTAGAATGAAAGTGCACTTTTAAAATAATTTGTTTATCTTAACTCACCAATAAACTTTTTGAATTTCACAAGTACCATAAATACATATTTCTGTTTAGAACTTTCTCATTAACCAGATTCTACTTACTTCAAAATTTGTAAGTATTGATGCTCATAGGTCAAAAATTAACCAAAATTATGACACCCACACATACTGATATAATCATATTCCTTAATACATACATATATATACTCTTCAAAAAAGAAACGCAAAAGCCAAAATTTGAAACAAATTGTTAACAAGTTTATTCTTGGTAGTTCTGTATGACATGTGTGAAACTCTACACATTCACTGCTGAACATTCAAAGTCTGCAAAGGCGAAGTCCACGCTCAATAGTTGTAGTTTAACGTCACTCAACGTCAATAACGAGTATGCCCCCCGCGAGCATCAATAACTGCTTAGCATCTCCTGCCCAAGGAAGCAATGAGATGACAAATCACATCCTGTGGAATGGCTGTCCACCCAGCCTGCAAAGCTGCTGCAAACTGAGGTAGAGTTTGCGGTTGAGGTTGTCGCCGTCGAAGACGTCGGTCCAACTCGTCCCAAAGATGTTCGATGGGGTTTAAATCTGGTGATCTGGAGGGCCAGGGAAGAACGTTGATGTTGTGGTGTCTCAAGATGACAGTGGTGAGTCGGGCTGTGTGAGGACGGGCGTTATCATGTTGAAAAACGTCGTTGACGTTCACCATAATGAGTTGCACATGGGGCCAAAGAATCTCGTCAACGATTGCGTACGGTCTGATCGGAAATCCTACGCGGCCCTGGTATGGCTGAGGCAGTAGACGTCGTAGTGGTGGTCCTATCCCGAAGGTGATGTAACCGGACGTAGCGATCTTGTGCGGGCGTGGTCACACGAGGTCTGCCAGATCTTAGACTGTCACGAGTTGATCCATGTTGTTGGTGGGGATTCCATAGCCTTGTTATGGTGCTTTGGTAGACATTCACAGCTCCAGCAACATTTGATCAAGATTCGCCTTCTTCCAATCGACAAATGGCGTTGTTGCGTTGTGCTTCATTCAGTCTTGGCGTAACTGTATTGCGTGTCGGTGGCTTAACACTGAGCTATGGAAACTGAGAACCCATCACTTTTATAGGAATTTTACACATGTTGTAGAACATGCAGATCTCTCAAAAAATTTATTGTACACGAATGCATTTTGGCGAAAAATCCGTTGTTTTCCTCCGTTTTCAAAGTGCGCAATTTTTATTGTTATTTTGGTTATTTTGGTAATCAGTGCCTTAACACCTGTAACATCATATACTCTAAGTTTGTAACGTTATTAGATATATTTCTTTTTAAAATAAAAAATACCCCTTTTGCCTTTCTTTTTTGAAGAGTATATATAAGTAATTCTTAAGACAAAAACATCATCAACAAAAATTGTACCATATAAATGATATAGAATGTTTATTTTGTACGGTAGTAGTGAAAAACCGTCATAAAAATTATATCTACTCACAAGCCTCACTTGTGGAAGAAACAGAAATTTAATCACCTGTAAATGTATTCTAGATCATTACGTCCCACATCAAAAGAACATCATGTGACTGTTTATATTTGGTTAAGGAAATGTGGTTGCCCCTATTAACGCATAATTATAAAATTAAACAACAACAGGTCATTACAACCAGGTCATTGGAGGAGATGTATGAATAGACATATTTCTTGATTTAACATTTCATCCACCATAACAATCAAATACAAATAGGATCAGTATAAAAACAAACAAACCTAAAGTGTTTAGGCAGTTATCAATTACCACTGTTAAACGAAAATCAAAAAATATTTATTGTCTTCAAGTTTAAGAAAGTGGTAATGGTAAAATATTCAACGTCATTCTGTAAAAGATATTACATAATCTACCTGACGCGCATATTACAGTTATATCACACACTTTTGACGTGTGTCGTGCCAAAGCAGGAATATTACAATTACTTTATTCATTTGTTTTTGAATTTCACGCAAAGCTACACAAGGGCTATTTGCGCTTGTTTCCGGATTTAGCAGTGTAAGACTAAATGGAAGGCGATTCGCCATTACATCCCATAGTCAAAATCTTAAAAAAAAAAAGAGTCAAAATCATTAAGTTTTCGCATTGATTCAAGAGATGTTTTTCTAGTATTTTTTGAAAATATTTAAGGCTTCGTTCTTCAGCATCATAGCAATATTATGGCACAAAACCATCATTATGTTGTGTATTTCTGACAGAAATATTAAGTCCACCAGCTCCATCCCAATTTTCAAGGTCGAACGCTTTCCTGCTGTTAATGTTCTTAGCTGTGGAGTTCCTTGGCTCACGAATCGTTCATTACCTATAAAAATAATGAAGAACCACACTTTATACATTGCGGTAGTGGGTTAGCTATGAATGTGACCGTCAATTACCACTAATCGTTTAGAATAGCCAACAAGTTGGCAGTGTACGATGTTGAATAGCTGCCATTCCTCTAATCTATTTCTTCAAAATAAGAGACGGATAGTCCAGATAAGCCATTGAGTACTTTTGCGAGAATGCAAACATACAACAGTAATTTTGAACTATTGACTAAAGAGTATGCAGCCATTTTGCGAACCCACTATCCTTGTTAAGTGATTAAGTGCCACTCTTATAATTCATTACTAGCTAAAAACACAACAACAAGAAACTCGTGGAAATGGATATTGTTTCCCCTTCGTTCCTTTCTATTATGTCGTGGGATTGAAAGCAATTTACAGGCAGACTGACTTGGCGAATGTCGGATGGATGGATCTAGAGGCAGAAGGAAGACTAAGGACGTTGACAACTGGTATGATGATGATGTTAAAGGAAAAAGCACGACGACAGTGCTCGACATGGAGTATCTCAACAAAACGCCACGTTTACAGCGTCACCTAGCGACTTGGATCATAGGTCCCACCTTAAAGAGTTGGGAGTATTTTATGGTATCTCACGAACTTTAGCGCGGGTCGAAAAATACAGTTATGATAGCCGTCTTTAAACTTTGATAAAGTTTCATGGATAAGTAATCGATTTCTCATATGTTTGCTACAAGAATGACCACTGCTTATATTCCATCTAAAGTAAACAAAACAGCTATTTATATCTATCGCTTTTCATTTTTATTTTAGACAAGAAAATTGAAATTGATCACGAACGCTAAAGTGAGAGAATCCGAATATTACTTTCAGGTAAGTATTTAAAACACTGCAGCAAATGTTTCCTTTAATAGATTGGTTTGGTTTGTTTTGAATTTGGCGCAAAACTTCATAAGGGCTATCTGCGTTAGCTGTTTCTAATGTAGCAGTGTAAAAGTGGAGGGAAAGCAGCTATTCATCACCATCGACCGCCAACTCTTGGGTTACTCTTTTATTAAAGAATAGTGGAATTGACAGTCACAAAATAACTCCCTCACTGCTGAAAGGTGAGGCATGTTTAATGAACTGGGATTAAAATCTGCAACCCTCAGTATTATAGGTTGGATGACCTATATTTAAAAGAATGATATAAAATATTTTTTTTTAATATGACATATTTTTGCACTTTTATATGAAGCTTAAGGCTTAGAAGTGAAAAATCTAAATCCCATTTACTACAAATTGAATAGGTAATTTTACACAAATAATATACACAGTATACGTTGGCATAATATATAATGCACCTAATTTAAAATCGTTTAATTTTATTTTTTAGAAAGATAAGAATATTTTACTTTTGAAAAAGTATATTCACTCTCTGGAAAATCTACGGGTTAACCTTTGATTTAGTATCTTAATTTAAAACTATTAATTCATTACTATTATAACATTTCAGCAATCTACAGTTATATTTCTTTTTGAAGATTTTTCTGTAAAATGTAATGCTCTACCATTCTCCAGCTACCAGAGATAATATGTCTATCAGCAAAATCTACGAAATTGTTATTATCACACTCAGAATAGTAGCTGAAAACATGTATTAACTGATTAGTTTTTGCCTTCAGTTAAAATAAAAGTAGAATCTTTTTTAAACGGAGTTTCTTTTATCACTTTTTCTTGTTTAAACTTTAATTAGAGCAATTCATAGAGACTTCTACGTCACATTAAACTAGAAATATTTCACTAAACTTGGCATTTTCAAAGAAGACCGGAAATATTACAGTTTGTGTTTGTTGTTTTGTGGTAGTCCAATATATCAATGATGACAATAAGGGCAGATGAATTTCTGAAGAACATTTGATTATTTCAGTGTAGAAAGACTATATTTAAATCTGTTGAAAGCAAAAGTCGGGTTTAAAAATACATCACAATAGTATTTGAAGATATATCTATCGAGTTATGACTCCTAACTAAAGGATATACCTCTCAAAATACTGATGCACAGACAGTTTAACAAAATTTTGCTTGATAGTGTCTTGGAAAACCATAGCAATTATTATATATTAAATCATTTTTTATAAAAAAATTCAGAAGTACCCAAACCTCTGTGTTAACGATGAATGAGCCACATTTTCTTTAAGCATAGTTGGTATTAATCTTGTAAAGTTAAAATACAAGCCAGTGAAGACCGTTTCATGATATTTTTCACTTCACTACTAGTGTGAATAAGCCTAACCAAAAATTAGAGTTTATGATTTTATTGATCTTTAAAAGTAAGTTTTGTACTTTAACATATGCTGTTCTACAAATGAGAGACATGATCAGGTTTGGTTTGTTTTCATTTTAACGCAAAGCTACACCTTCATATCACGAGTTGAATGCCTTAACCACCTAACCATGTCTGGTCAACATGATCAGAGCTTCTAAAAATGGTGAAAGTATCAACTACATATCTACTGTAGTATATCGTTTAAAAGAAGGCACACGGCCTTTAAAGTTGCTTTTCAAGGTAAAACAGAAAAAGAATTATAACAAACCCACATACTCTCCATCAATGAGTTCTAGACTGCACCATTATTTGTTCATCATTTAGAAGAAAACGCAACTTCTTAGCTGCAAGATTAGTCATTTTCAAAAATAAAAATAAAAATTGCTTAAATCATCACAATTGTCCCCGAAGTCAACAATAAATATGTAGTTTTGACATTAGGAGGCGAATAACTTCCCATACAAGTATGAGATAGAATAGTCCTCTATTAACAGCTGTGTCGACAAGAAACTTTACAGTAACCTGCATTTGAAAACTTGACTGAGTTTTCTTGCCTGAATGCAAAATACTCATTTTTTTATTAAATTAAAAGATAGAATAACATAAATACTTGTGCAGAAATGATCAAAATCAATTAATCATTAAATGATGTTTATTTCCACAGCTTCCATTCTTTCAGGATTGATCTTTTCAAAAATATAATGATCTGATGATTAGATATTTACTATCAAAGATCTCCCAGTAGAAGTAAAAAGATAAAAACATTTGAAGTCAACAGCCTTACTTGTTCTTTGGTGTACAGTCTTGTAACTTTTGTTTCCTGACTGTAACATACGGATATCATTAATAAGTCCACTAAAAGATATTACACTCCTTGACCGTTTCAACATAGATGCTCTCACATTGTTTGTTTGTTCGTTAGTTTGGTTTGAAACTAAGCACAAAGCTCTGCCCACAACAAATATCGAACCTTACTTTCTAATGTTGGAAGTTCGGAGACATACCACTGTGCCATTGAATGGAGGCAAGAATAAAGAAACGAAGTAGTTGGTACAAGGACAACTTCAATGATTTGTTGTATGAGTTTTTAACTCGTGGTTTGCTTGTTGTGTCTTTAGTCTCTGCTTCATTTTTGTTTCTTTATCGTATATCTTGTATGGGGTGTCTATTCTCAATGTATTATTTAGGTTTATTCTCTCAGTATTGTTTTGGAGTTCCATAATTAACGATTTGATAATAATGATTTTACGCAGCGTCTGTATATGTATCTTAACTTAAAGGTTTTTTGTTTGTTTGTTTGTTTGTATTCTGAGTTATCTTTGCCTGTTTTCATTATTCAGTAATATTTACATGTGGACTTGTACTTAACGTGTCCTACTGTATTTTGGTAAGTTCAAAGTTCGAGCCTAAAAATGTTACTAATTACATTACATACTTTCATTTGTGGGCAGATTGTAAAAATGACAGTCAATCCGGCTTCTTGATTAAGGTGTCGTGAAAATGGTACTGCTATTGACAATTTGCCTTTCCTTTTGTCAGAAGCTGTAAATTAAACTATGCCTGAATTTCGAGCTTCCAATGTGACCATTTACTCTAAGTGTGAAACAAGTGTATTTCAGGCTGAAATTACCAAATATCAAACACCTCTACCGTGTGCTTAGTTTTCGTAGCATACACGTGTTACGTCAAATGAAATTGCTCAGAAACTACAAGCATCACAGCAGAATGTCTGCGGATTTATACGGCTAGAAACTATCTTGTGATGTCAGTGGTGAGCAAAGCGCAGATAGCTTATCATATAGGGATCAAAACTTGTTTTTTTAACGTTATAAGCCGTCAGATTTACCACTGGGGTGCTGGATGAGCCAGAAGATAACTACCTCGTTAAAACAATATACAATCCTCAACATTCATTCTGTTAGGAAGAATTGGAGTAAATTACTTTATAAGTTTGTTTATTTAAAGCTAAGCATAAAGCTACATAACGGGGTATCAGTTCTCTGCCAAACAAGAGTATCGAAATCTGGTTTATAACGTTGTAAGACTTCAAATATACCGCTGTGTCACTGGGGAACTACTTTGTGTGAGTGTGTTTTACTATTGCAAAGCCACAGGCCACATCGGGCTACCTGCTGAGTCCACCAAGGGGAATCAAATTCCTGATTTTAGCGTTATAAATTCGTAGACTTAATAGTGAGGTACTGGGGGCTACTTTTCATTTCTCTTTCTGTTAGCTATATATTTGTGCTCCAGCAATACTAAATGTCGGGTGCGCGTACACCCGATACGAACTTTTTTTTTATTCATTGCAAAGTTTACCTGCCTACAATCAAATTGAAATTATTTTAAACAGTATTAGAATAAATTAAACTCTGAGAACTTAGGCGTGGCCAAATACATCAATCAAAAGGGGTTTACCACCTGAGTCTAAAACAGATCTGAAATCGTACAAGATATGACGAGCTACGAGCTAATACTTTAACTTAAACATAAAAGTACAAAAAAAAACAAGAAGAAAACTCAGAGCCACACCGTGAGCCGTTTAGCCACACTTAAAACTATATTTTGAAAGTTATCATACCATTACTTTCCTAATACCGGTTAGTCGTGTCTTTGAATTGTCGTAAAGACACGAGTTCTGTAAAACTAAGTTTGCTTTCCTAAATGATATATATTTTTAATGGATCAGAAAATTACAGCGTAATCGTGATAAACAAGCAGTAAAATAATATATGTCATAATATTATGTTGGTAACTTCGAAAATTGTGAGACAAATCCATGTATTTCTCTGCTAAACACCAACTTGGTATAGGTTCAATAACCTACATGCCACATCTTTCCTCACATCAAAGCCACATAGAACCTTTGGTCATGCTCGTTTGTATACATCTTTTGTGTATGCACAACTTATGATTATAACAAATTCTAAAGACCAGGCCTAATCAGTGCTAGGAGTTAATAATGCCTCACTAAGAAAGGCCCCCCAGTGGCTCAGCGGTATGTCTGCGGACTTACACGCTAAAATCCGGTTTTGATACCCGTGGTGGGCAGAGCATAGATAGCCCATTGTGTAGCTTTGTGCTTAATTCTAAACAACAACAACAACAACACTAAGAAAGACACGAATTTCAGTAAGGCAATCCTTGTGATATGTTTTTAGACGATAAAATTCAAAAATCACCTGGTAGCGTTGTATTCTATTCTAAGATCTTTAAAACTAAGAAACGAAGAATGACCCCATAAGTAACATATGTATAGGTTTACACATAACTTCAAACATTCTGTTTCGCTCCATACATGAAATTTTACGTCAATGCAATTGAAGTCACAATATCTAATTTGGACTGTCTGAACAGCGTTAATTAACATCATTCCAAGAACTGAGTTTTGAATTACAGATGTCTTTAAGAGTTTGAAGCACAGGTTTCTTGGCCATCCTTTGTTACTTTTCTCGAAAAATATTGGGAAATTAATTTTATTCTTTACAATTACACAAGCTAAAGACCTTTTACAAATATAAATATTTTCAGCGGAGTTTTAAAAATCCGTTCACTTTATATAGTTCCCTTCAATTTATAAACTTATAACACTAAAATCCTGAGTTCGTTTCTCTGTAGTGGACGGTCTATTAGTAAATCAATGTTTCGTCGCTGCACTTAAAGCAAAAACAAACCATTTGTATTATAATTTTATGAGAGTTCCCTGCAAGACTTTGTTGTCATCTTCCTATGAGGCATAAGCTGGATTTGCTAATGTCAGTCTCAACATCCACATGAAAATGGGACAAAACGACACTTTGAGAGTTGGTAAACAGGGTAAAGTATTTTGTAGCAGAGACATATGGGGTAAACGTGGCTTCTAGAATTCAGTAAAGTAAAAGGAAGTAGTGTAACTGATAATTATAATGTGATACAACTTTCGAGTTGAGAGGTGTATATAAACAATGTTTTCTTTATCACTCTTTAACACTTTGCCACATAATTCGGATTGGCAGTAATAAGACTCACGTGCTCTTAACTGTTGCTTTATCTGTATAAAATTTATCATTATCATTTATAATACCACACGTTGACAACAAGTTATGTGCTCTTCAAGATTTATTTCTTAGTCTTGAGATATGATATTTTATTCCACTTCATAACTATTCAGTGGTTGATCCGGATGAGTAAATTTGTGAATAACGAAATTGACTTAGTCCTTCGAAAATGGTTAAAACATATCATTTATCTTTTAATATTAGTTGTACATTATAAAAAGCTAGATGCCATAGATTAAATTTCAATTAATACTGTTGCTTATTGAGGTGTGTTATTTTTTATTATCATCTATGTCAAAAACTAAATAAAATAAAAGTTAAACATTATATATTACATATAACATTAATATAAAAAATAAAGGTATTAATAACTAGCATATTAAAATAAATGTAAACCTAAAAAGAAAGAGTAGGTTTGTTCTGTTATAGTTAGTTTTGTTTAGTAAATAGCCACTTTCATGATTAGTTCTGTTCGTCCTTTAGCAGTTGTTCTGAATGTGATGTTTAAGAAAGAGTGATAGAACTTTCTGTAGTTTCACTGTGGTGACTTATTCCAAAAGAGGAAGAAATGTTCACTATTTTAACAGCTTTTACGGACCGTCTCATTTGTTCATAAGCTCTTATTTTTAGACGAAAGTTTTGTTTTACCAAAATAAGAGTAGGGTTATCATTTGGCTGGTATTTCACCGGTCTAACAGATTTTTATTCTTATTATGGATTTGCCAGTTGTCAGAAAAGAAATTAAATCTACCTTTTTAATGTGGGTCCCAACATTTTGTATTAAATTAGTAGAGAACGTCTAATGTTAAACTTTTCTTTGTCCAGCTGTAGATTATTGTTGCTGTGTTGTCACTTCTTCCTTGCAAGCGATAACAGATCAAAACTGTACAAAATATAGCAGCTGTCTGTATGCCAGGTGTGTGAGAGAATTTGAAAATATCATTTTTTATGTTGCTGTTGTAGTATGGTGTAATATCATACATATCTGATTTATTCCTGTAATTTACTATTCGAGATGTGTGTTTGTGTATAGGGTAACTGACTGTTGGGGGGAGAGTTGTTTTTTGTTTATTTTTGCTTTACATTGATGGTATTCGTACACTATAAGGCTTTATATTTATAGTCCGTGCAAGCGTGCAGACATATGAATCGTGAACAATGTGAGAGAGTTATTTTGTTCAAGAAAATACATCAGTCGGAAGGAAACTTTAAAACTTATGTTTGGATCAACTTCAGGAAATGCTATAATATGTGTGAATGTCTTTTTGTGAGAATTATGTATTTACCAGCATATGGCAAACATAAGAAGATAAAGCACTTAAACTCAGTGGTTGTTTTAGCACTATTAATGAACTTATGAGCTGGAGATTTCAGAGCTAGTTTTTTTTTTCCTAAAAATGTAATCATTCCATTTAGGATTATTTTTAATAAAAGAGGTTTCAGAATGAAGTGAAAAAGTAAAGCACATATTGTGGGTTTGTAAATCAGACAGGTTACTAAATTATATTTGTAAGAGAATGGAATAAAGTTTATGATGATGAGAATAAAAGTGCACAGCCAGGTGATTAAAATGCTCGACTCGCAATCCGGAGTTGCGGGTTCAAATCCCCGTCGCACTAAATATGCTCGCCCTTTCAGCCGTGGGGGCGTTATAGTGTGAGAAAGGCTGGAACAAATAGCCGTCGTGTAGCTTTGTGCGAAACTGAAAAAACATAAACAGAACAAAATTAGAGAAACTGGTTGATTCGTGGTTAATACGTATATCACAAAATGATAACGACTTTCATTTTTAAGTTAGTTAAATAAGAAAGGTTAGTGATCTTTCTTGGTAAATGGAAAGGAAGTATCTTCTGCATAATACTGGTTTGAACTCGGCAGGATAGTTTTAACCAGATGTGTAAACAGTGACGGAAGACTGTTTTAGCTAAAGTTGAACCTAATGGAGAGCTCGTTGAGAATGAAGCTATTTTTTCCACAGAAACTGAGTGCTTGTGTGTTTTCTTATGCAAATCATATCGGGTTGTTTAGTGCGCCAACCAAAGGGAATCGAACCCCTTATTTAGCGCTGTAATGCCAAAGACTTACCGCTGTCATAGCGGGAGACTTTCATAGAAGTTGTTGTTAGAAGTGAAATACGTATTTTTGTTTTGAGCATCAGTTGTGACTAATAATGCTCCAGAAACCTGAATCTTGACGTTTTATTCATATCCTTCTTCAAAATTTCTTACATGTTCTTTAATCAAGAAACATTAGGTAAAACATTTTCGTTTTGCATAATCAAGAGAACTCATACTTTTATACTGGGCAGATAAAACATTTTGGTTTACAAAATTAAAAATGCAATTATTGATTGAATATTTACAACAGTAAAAAGGAAGTTCGTTATTTAAAATGATGTGGCTGTTGATGCTAGATTAGCCAGCTAAAAAGTAGTTGGCAAATTTCCCACTTAGATGTTAGTTAGCTATAACAGGCAGTTATTGCTAACTCCACTGTTAGGCTGTAAGCACTATCGAAAAATATCACGTGTTGTTGGTTTCTACGAGCTGCAAATCCTAATCTACTGGTTTCTTTTTATCTAAGACTAAATCTAATTTTGCTATTGGAGCATTAAGTGTTTCAGATCACTGAAATAATCAATACTGGATGCTCTTTAAAAATAGCTGAGAAGTAAGAAAATTCAATCTAAAAACGTTATAGGAAGTCTGTTGAAGACAAGAAAATCAGAAGGGTTAGGAATTAAAACTGAAGTCAAGACTTAGAACTTTTGATCAGCTTGGGTTGTGATTGATCAGTAACTCAGCTTGTAGTGTATATATATGTGTATATGTTTGTATATATGAATGTGATAACTTTTCAACACTTACTCTGTGAAAATGACGTTGTTATATTAGACTAATCCCACATAACATCATAGGACACCACTAAGCATCAGAGTATTCCTTTCAACAATAACTGTACAATGTTTATGCCAAACATGGTGTACATTTAATACAATGTCAAACATTGCATCATCAAAAATAGTTGAAACGTGCAGCAGTAGGATTATTTCTAAGACACTATTGGTGCTTGAATTAAGATTAAAGATACATATTTGGACCTGACATAAAGTTATTTCATTTGTGTTCAGCCTGTCACTACTAATTACACTGAAATTTGCCTTGAGTGGCCGTAATAGTGGTTTCAGTTAAAATGCCCGAGGCGTAATGAGATCAGTTTATTTCAAGTACATTAACAGCACACACAATAGCTTCATTAACCCTGTGGGAGATGAAGTGACGGTCATGACATTGATTACCAGCTGTCAATGATCAATCCTTGTCCGAGTCAACTAGTTTAATAAAGCAAGAGCGGCAACAATCTTTGCGAATTAATATTGATGCCCTCAGTGACTTAGTGGTATATCTGCGGATTTACAACGTTAAAAACCGCGTTTCGAAACCGGTGGTGGGCAGAGGATAGATAGCCCATTGTGTAGCTTTGTGCTTAATTCAAAAAACAACGAAATAAACAAAACTTTCGGATTTAAAAGTAAAATTACACCATCAATTAAATAAAATAAACTTGCAGCCATTCTTCTACACGTTAAACAAATTTCAATAGTTGAAAGTTATTTAACAAAAATATTTATTTATATTTGAAATTTATTACAACGTGCTCCAAATAAATACAAACGTATATGAATTTTTTTAGCATATTGTGGAAATTATAGCTACTCTTAAAAGATAAGTTATAATAGTTTTGAACAAAGTAGCGCTAATACGTCGTTATAGATTGAATGCAACTTAGGAAAATAATATGGCTTCTAGTTAAGAAATTTGCATAGAAAGCGGAATAAAATTATAATAAATTAGCTTGGTGAACTACGAATATCTTCCGCCATAATTACAGTTGTTGTCATCGAGGGCTATCTGTGCTAGCCGTCCCTAATTTTGCAGTGTAAGACTAGAGGGAAGGCAGCTAGTCATCACCACACACCGCCAACTCTTGGGCTACTCTTTTATCAACGAATAGTGGGATTGACCGTCACATTATACACCCCCACGGCTGGGAGGGCGAGCATGTTTGGCGCGATCGGGATGCGAACCCGCAACCATCAGATTACGAGTCGCACGCCTTACGCACTCGGCCATACCAGGCCAAATACAGTTATGATTTATTTTCTATAAGATTGTAAAAATCTTACTTTGCCCTTTTGTACATTATTTGAATTATACTAGAAAATAAATATTTTTCTAGATCGAAGTAAGAAAGGTTTAATTATATCATTTTGTAATCGATTGTATCTAGTTTTGGTTTGCCCCAAAAGGCACTATTTTAAGTCTTGTAGACGTCTTAACATATATAGAAGAATAAAACACTCCAAATTTACAATATACTCAAAACAGTTGTGTATTTATCTAGTTATAAAAACACGTAAGATTTTTTTTGTATCCCAAATTTTGATTTTAAGTTGAACGTAGTGTGCTCACAATGAAAACACTATTGAACATAATACAACATTCATTACTCAGTGTAAGGAAAGTCACAATAGTATTAAACAAATGACTGCTAATTTGTTCTCGGAGCTATAATGAGAATATACATTTGTCTATTAAAATGTTTGCTGTTTCATAACCTTATCAGAATTTATTTTTTATCTTCAAAAAGTTGTTGTTTTGATTTGCTGTTTCGAATTAAGCACAAAGCTACACAATGGGCTATCTGTGCTTTGCCCACCACGGATATAGAAACCCGGATTTTAGCGTGTAAGTCCGCAGATATACCACTGAGTCACTGGGGGCCATCTTCAAAAAGCCAGCGACAACTAATCTAAATACACCATGAAAGTTTTTTTCCCATTTGTTTGAACACTAGAAATAATAAGCTTCTAGTCCAGCGGTGAGTCGTGTAGTGGTCAGAATATAGTGATAAAAATTTATATTGTTGATAAGTTGTTTGAACAAAAGATGATTTTTAGGAGAGGTAAGTCCAGTTTATTTTTTTTACACTCAAGTCTATCAAGTTTTATTTCTCCAACAAGACCACTGTGTTAGGCTGTATTTATATAAGATCTTACTATATTACGTCGCTATTTGAACGTTTGTTTCTGAATTTCGTGCAAAGCTAGATGAGGGCTATCGGTGCTAGCCGTCCCTAATTAAGCAGTGTAAGACCAGAGGGAAGGCAGCTAGTTGTCACCATCCACCGTTAAGTCTTGAGCTACTCTTTCCTCAACGAATAGTTGGATTAATCACCACATTATAACACACCCATGGTTGAAAGGGCGAGCATATTTGGTGTGAGTTGGATTCAAACCCATGACCCTCAGATGAAGAGTCGAGTGTCTTAACCACCTGGCCACGCCGGACCAACATCCACGAAGAAACTATAAATATATATATATGAATTAACCAATATAAAACGGGTTTAAAATATGTATTTATATCAAATGAAACATTTTTATTAAGAATTTTTCATAGAGTTGACGTGTTTATAAATTTAGTATGTTAATATAAATTTTCTTATTAAGCGCCTGCTGTTAAATAGGAAATTAATTCGTGGTATAGAACTTATGAGAGTGCCAGATGCTGTCACTCTGATGTACTGAGACGTGACCTATTATTTAGCCCACGAACTGTTAACAGGTTGGCTTGTTTATAAATTTAGCATAGTAAAAAAAAAGATATTTTCTTATTAAACGCCAGTTGTTGTAATAACAGTAAATTGGTGAAAAATGTTCTTCAAATTAAAGATATGTAAAATTTGCGCATTAATAAAAAAATTACAGGAAAGTTTTAAAATAATAAAAAAAGAAAAAAAAACATTATTTACATTTTAAAATTAATGAAAGCACTTTAATTGTTCCTGAAAAAAATATCAAAATGAAATGTTTTCAAATTTGCGAGTTAATACAAATACAACATATCTAAACAAAGTATTTCATTTACTGATTGTTTTCTCTGAATTTCGCGCAAAGTTACAGAAGTGCTGTCTGCGATAGCTGTCCCTAATTTAGCAGTGTGAAATTAGAGGAAAGCTAACTAGTTATCACCAATCTCTGCCAACTTTTTGACTTATATGTTGCCAAAGAATAGAAGGATTGACCATCATATTATAATGTCTCGAGATTGAAAGGGAAAGCATATTTGGAGTGAGAGGAATTTGAACCGCGACCCTCAGATAACGATGTTTTGTTTGTTTGTTTGTTTGTTTTGGAATTTCGCACAAAGCTACTCGAGGGCTATTTGTGCTAGCCGCCCCTAATTTAGCAGTGTAAGACTAGAGGGAAGGCAACTAGTCATCACCACCCACCGCCAACTCTTGGGCTACTCTTTTACCAACGAACAGTGGGATTGACCGTCACATACGCCCCCACGACTGAAAGGGCGAGCATGTTTGGCGCGACCGGGATATGAACCTGCGACCCTCAGATTACGAATAGCATGCCTTAACACGCTTGGCCATGCCGGGCCCTCAGATAACGAGCTCTAATCACTTGTCCACACCAGTCTTCATTTACTGAAGCCAATTTGTAGAAGGTTCTTTTGAAGTTTCAAAGAATTTCACTCAGTAATTTTATTTTCAAAATGTAATTAAACAAACACTACAAAAAGTAGATTGAATTGAAATAGGTGTATCAAACTGACCAGACGCTTCGTCCCATCTGTCTACACTTCCAGTTAGAAATGGATCACAACCAGTAATGAATGAGCCCTCATTGTTACTTAAGGTGGCTGTACACACCACCAAAAACTTTTCTTGCTGTGTGATTTTTCTTCTTTTGCAAGTAGTTCACACTCATAAATTCATATCTTATTGCCATAGTAAGTACTTCTGCTAGGATCTAGATGTCCCTAACACTAGTGTACTGTCGCCTCATTTTTTTCTGGGAAGATCTTAACCTTAAAACGATACATCAATGAAGTCATCCTTGGAACACAAACAATGGATTTATCCCCAAAAGTCTTCATGTTTCTGTCGTTCCCGCTCATTTTAAGTTTTAACTCAGTCCAATAAATTAATTAGTTTTCTCTTAGGTCATATTTTGGCGAAAATCAGCTATAACTGTTTCTAAGTCATTAAGTTGCTAGTTATACAAAATCTCGGACAATTTAAGTATTTATTTATTTTTATTGAACATTAAATCAAATGTTACTTAGCTCATTCATTCTCTGATCTCTCTTTGAAGATCAGAAAATGATGTATTTCACCTTATTATCATAGACGTGTGCCTTCATGGATAGATGATTGCTGTAGCACTCAAGAGCCACAAGTCATAGACAACCATGGCATTATGAATGTAGGTCGGTTTGTTTCGAAACTAATAATAAAAATATAAATTGTACCTTCTTTATTAGAAGAATATTGAATTGCAGTGAGAAAAGTATATAATAACACTTCGGTTACCCCTTGTTTAGTCCATGACGTTTTAAACAAGACCTTTTGCTAAACATCAAAGCTCATCAAGCAAAGTGTTAGTAGAAACATTATTTATTTTAGTCATTCATAATACAATAATATACTTTGGCGGAAAATGCTAATTTAATTGTAGTATTTTATCGATGTTACATGACAATAAGCCTGCTATTAATTTACTTCGTGGTATAGAATTTGTTTAAGAGAGGGTCTTCTTTCATCTCTCGATGCATTGGGATGTGCCTTAAAATTTACCTACGGGTTATGAATCCAAAGGTCCATGTTTGTAGCTAGGATAAGTACTTTTACTTTTGGGGGACTTGTGATTATGCTAACTAATTCTCACATCCAACTGTAAAGGCGGCAAGGTCTGCTAACTGGTTGCTTTCTCTTGGTCAGTAGTCTGAGATCAGGGATGGAGACACCTGAACCTTTGAGGATTCTGAACTGGCTAGTTAGCTCGTGTGCCGCAGAATGTTATTTACATTGAAAATATATTAAAACATCGCAATGCGAAACATCTTCCACTACTTTGAAAGCTCACTGGCTTGTTATTTTTACAACAGTGTCTTCATTATATTACTATGAGTAACCAATGTTACAACTAAATAAATCCAATAAAGAAGTAATTTCATCTACAGTGTCTTGATCGTCTCTTGAAATTCACCAATTACTCAAAAAAGAATTTTTACAGAAAATTCTATTTATCCCAAACAAAGATATTTTTGTTATAATTATTTAATTAAACTATTATAGGGTTGGATTCATGGTTAGAACCTCCATTTTCCTCTTATTAACTCGTAATAATAGTAGATAAGGAATTGCAAAACTCAAAACGCAAACTAACGTGGCAGGGGTTTAGTTTTGAGAGAGAAAAATCGTAAGAATTCTCTCTCCAACCGGGGTGTTCAGGAACGTTGTGGTTCCTCTTCGTCCCCTTTCGTGAATTGTTATTAGGATTAGTTTTATTTATTTATTTATTAAATAATTTTTGACTCTTTTTGGGTGGAGGATGTCACTCTAAATGTTATCTTGGACGGAGGCAAAGGCAGCACCGGAGAGAATGGCCAAGTCCCGTCCCGAAAAGCAGAAGTCAAGCAAATATGATCATGAATTCAATTCAAACGACCCGAATCAGAGTCTGGCAATAAAGTTGCCTGGGCTGGAATCTAAAAATCCAATGCCTAAGTTTTTGCTGTGGGGGAAACTGGAGTGCCCCGAGAAAACCCACTTTCACAGGACAGGCGTCAAAAGATTGGCCTGTCCTGTGAAAGGAATTGCAATTTCGTTATATTGTATTATACCTAATTTTTTTATTAGTCATATTAGTGTAAGCACATAAAATGCTTGAATTTTTACAGTAAGGATTACCAATTTTTTCTGGATATTATAAAAATAGTTATATGAAGAATTTTATTCAAATGAAGAAAGAAGTGTAACTCTTACAACATAATGTTTGTTTAAACTAGGTCACAGCACCTAATAAGCTACAGAAATATTAATAGACCTTCTATGTTATAAAGAATATTGTTTTCTTCCTCTGAAACGTCGATACCTCTTTTTTGTGCATGATTTCTTTACTTTCAACTTCTTGAATCTTAAAGTGCATGATCTTAAATCTCTTAAAATGGAAAATTAGTTTCATTGATCTTAGCCTATCTTTCGGAATTAGAAACGGAATCGTTTGCTAAATCCTAATCATTGCTTTCAAGTGGTGCGGGTGATAACGAAATCAATAGAAACCCTAAAGAATAATGAACACTATTAGTTACGATTAAATCGACTAAAAACTATTCATTTAAAATAATTTTTATACAATTGCATAAGTACTCACGAAAATTGTAGATAATATTTTGTACGTAAAAAAGCATTCTTAGATTTAAGCTTACGGTTACAGTTTAATAGAAACTAAAGCTAAGTATAAGCAGTAATCACCTTGTGTCAGATATTAACATTTTTATCTAGAAATAGTAGCTTTGAAATGAAATGTTAGAATACATAAAACAGGAAAATAAGAACTACAAACCGAGTGCATGGAAGAAGTACAATGTATATCGATGTTTAGATTGGTTTTGTTATGTTTATTTTGGTGTACTAGAAGTTCACAGTCTCTATGACGAACAAGATAATTTGAATGGTTGGTAAAGTAAACAAACAATTTTGTTGAAAACGTTGGTGCTGAATAAAATTCACAGCTTTTTGGCAATTAAATACATATTCGAAGAACTCTGATCAATCAGTGTGTCTCGAATAATAAGTATACGAGATTTCATTTTATGTCATCTTTGTGTGTCCTTTTGAGCTATAATAACAGTTTACATAACTAGGAAAGTTAACAAATCTTTATATTCGTAATAAAAGGAAAAAGTTCCTAACATTTTTTGTACAGTACTTATTCTCAACTAGTGCCATCTAGCGATTTTGTAGAATGTCCTCAATGAGAGGAAAAGTTAAAAAAACTTGTTTGTTTGTTTGTTGTCATTTCGCGCAAAGCTTTTCTAGAACTATCCACGCTGGCGTTTCATAATTTGAAGTGAAAGATTAATGGGAAGAAGAATAGTCATCACTACCCACCGACAACACTAAAAGAATAAATTGCGAAATTTAATAAAACATTATAACGATATTTACAGAAATCAGGATACTCAAGAAGAGAGAAAGTTTTCATATTCAAGGAAGTCCATAACTAGATTCTTTACAAAGAAAATTTTTACTTCTTTTGGAAAGAATGAAAAATAAGCTACATAAATATGATGTAATTTTGAAGAGAGGATAATCATATATGTTAGGTAGAGCTTTGAAAAAAATGATATAGTAAGAAGTTCAGCTTACCTTTAAAAAGTTCTCTTTATATCAGTATTGTATCATTTGAGTTAAAGAATACTGTTTATTTAACTTATAAAATTTAATATTTGGCATGTTTTTCTTATAGTCATCTTTCAAGCTTAGTTAAGAATTTGGAAATATTCTTATTTATAATTAATACTTCAACTTACATTTTTGTTAATGATTTTAAACACGTCGTTTCGTGTGCGTGTTTAAAAGTAAAACACTTTTATATGTTATTGTACTCTGCTATCTCTTTACCAAATATTTTTATGACTTTGTTTTACTGTTTTACAATGTTAATATCAGTAACATCCTGATAGCAATAATGGAACACGTAAACATAAACAAATAATTAATAAAAATAAGATTCATACAGTCGTTCTTGCAAGTTACGATATATTTTTTTGCATCTTTTGTATCTTTTTTGAATTTTTTTGTAATTACTGAGCTTACGTAAAATAATTATAACAGTTTTAGGAAAATCAAAATAATATAACATCACTCAAGGCAACTTCAAATTATTTACTGAAAATTTTAAAGCTTCAAGTCTATACACTTATGTTTTAAGCTGGTGACATTTAAGCTTTAAAATTTGAATCAATATATTTCTAAACCATTAGATGCGTGTTATAAAAATGCTTTATTCTTTCCCTTAGGTCAGAAGATAACATTAAACAAAGCTTGTATTAGCTCTCAAAGTTTAAGATAATTGATGATTTAGCTTCATCATTGGTAGCTAAATTATTAAAGAAATATAAAAAACTAGTTTAGGGTCTCCACAAAAATTCTGCTCATTAACGTGTACAGCACAAGGAAACAAGTTTATCGCCAAATAAAAAACGTTATTTAGGGCTAGCTACAGAACTCGAAGAAAGGAACAAAACAAGATGTGAGTGGACACATCACGTGATTGGCAGACTTAACTGTCTCGACTTTACATAGATACAACGGATAGCCCAATATGGCTGTGATCTTACGCAAACAAGTACAAAATAAAATGTACAGTCAAAGACAGTTTATTTAAAATATATTTTGTTGTTTTATATCATAGATTTACAGTAGAGCAATGAATTATCTGAACTGTATTTTGAAGTCGGATACTGATATTATGCTACACGTGTTACCTCTTTTGTTTATAAAACCATGTAATTGGCTCGAATAATGGTTTTGATTTTCGGAACTCATTGTACAGTGGTACATATCAGTATTAAAAGTTAGCTTCTACATAGAAGCTATTTAAATAGTATCTGTAGAACTTGTGAGTACTCAAAATGTATAGTGAATGTCCTTATATGCACAGTTCCTTGTTGTGTAGATGATGCCACTTCAGCACTAACATTAGGAAATAACTTTGTACATCAGATGACAACATAACTTTATCTCAGGAAAAACATGGCCCACGAAAGAATATTCCAACTTTATGAAAAACTTGGCATGGGCTTGGTTGAAGAGACCAATCTAATGAAGAACCATCTTCTATTCAACACAAAGAACAAGTTCACATCTGAATATGTTATTATAAGCTGAGAGATGAGAATCGACTGAGGAATGTAATAAGCCCGTTGACTATCTTCACTTCAGCATCGATATCGGTCTTTATTAATGACATTTCTCAAAATAATTAATACTGCTTTTTCTTTTAAAGACAATTTTTATGGTAACATATCAGATAGAATAGTGTTTTCGGGAAACTGTAAAGTATAATTATTCATCTTATTTTCATCGTCACATTGGATGTTATCAGCACTATAAGTTCAAAAACTCTTCCATTGATGACGAAATAATATTTATTTTGGGATACAATATTACTCTGTAGTGAAAATATTCGAAACTAAATTGTCCATTGAGGAGAGAGTCAAGAATGCTACTATGAACAGCACTTTGTTCTTATACTTCTGTGCAGCTCACAGATGGTGATTGTGGTTTGATAGGTAACTAACCATTTCGTAGCTACAAGAGCCATATTGGAAAACATTGTTAATTTTAACGGATACGTTTATTTTTCTGTCAGTTAAAACATTTCAGCTGTTGATCATGGTGACAATGGAGTCAGACATTTTTCGATTATGGTAAATGCATTAACTGAGTGACCTCGCACAGCAATTGGAAGAGTTTGACGAAAGTCATCTCCCACTGGGAATGACTTGTCAGCAAATGGCAAATCTACAGTAATCATATCTTGAAAAAGTCTGTTGCATTTACGACGGGTAAAGTTATCAGTTAAACCACATCTAAGATAATTATAATTATAGTTTATTCTGTCCTCAAAAAATATCTAGAAAGAAAATATCGTTCACAAGGCTAGTATCAATAACAGAATCATTCATTTTTATATAACAGATTGTGTTGTACTTCAGCTGTCTGATGAAAATGATTGTCTGCAGGAAAATACATTTGGACATTAGGCAAGTAAAAATAGCTTAAACTCTTGACATGTTCCATTAGGATAGAAAAAAATGTCCTGAAGAGTAACTTGTTCTGCTGTAGCTTTTCACTGATGATGATAATCATCTCTCAGAAAATTTTATATATTCTTAAAACAATTTCAATGGATTAGAAAAAAAATAAGGACATTTGATGGTTAGCTGCTTCCTGCAAGGTTCTACTTCACTCAGTGTTACCCTGTAACAGACTTCTAGTACAGCATGAATATAGAAACATACCATAAAACATATACGAATTGTCCGCAAGTATTTAAAAGAAGTCGCTTTAGGAACGTACAATAACAGAATACGAAGAACGAAATGTTCAGAGTCACATGGGCAGACATATTTACCTCATAATTTTGTCACCACCACATTGACATGGTTTATATTAGAGAACGTTTTAATCATATGTACATTGGAATGAACTTTCAGTGTACAGGTCCTAATAAGCTGCTTATCTCCCAGATTAAATTTGAACTAAGCACTTAGCTGGGTGCCCCTTTCAGAAGTTGTGTGAAAAGCTTGAACTTTATGCCCTTGATGAAAGTAGACAAGCTTTAAGCCTCCTATATAAACTGGAAGTCGTGTAACTGTACTTATGTGATCATGGAGAGGAAATTAAAAGAGCACTGATGTACCTGGTATTCAGACAATTATTTCTTTCATTATGTGCAATGCACTGTTGAATTTGATTTCTGGCACAATCATGACATTTGTATACATATTTCTAAATGTACTTGACAGATTTCATAGACATGTTTCCTTTGGTGTTAATGTCAACAGCATTTATTTATCTGAGAAAAACAGGGGTTCCTATGAATAACTCAGAAATAATCAAGTTTCAGATTGTTGATAGTAACAGCTCAGCCACTGCTTCTATGCCAATATCTTGGGTAACCATGAGGGCATATACCCGTAATTTCATAGAAATCACTATAAAAGTATTTGTCACATTTTACATTTTGTATATACACATAGTGGGTTTTCAGCTATTCACATGGCCTATGAATCATGTTAAATTTTACTGTTGATGCATCTCAGGTTTTGTACGTGGATCAGGAATTTGTAGAGATAATGGCATCTATGTCATCACAATCACGCAACTTGTCTAAGGCTGATGAATGCAAAAGGATGTCATATTGCGGGAGAATACACTTTTCAAATTCAATGACTTTAGCTCAAACTACAACTATCCCCAAGACATGATTTTGAAGATACGAATCGCAAAAATCTGTGATTGCATTGCGGTTGCTTTTCTTTCAAATCCTCTGTTATTTCTCACCATTTTGGGTTGTATATAAAAGTAAAAAACACATTTGTTTTACCACACTTGTATATAATGAAGTGGGAGCTTGGTAATTTTACAGTCATGCACATAGAGAATTCAAGGTAAAATAACAGCCTTATTTGGTTGAATGGAATTTACATGTCCTTCATTACTTTACATATCCACGTGACCACGATACTGTTTCATGTGCAATGCTTGTTGATATTTATGTATTATGTACTAATACATGCAAGAGTTGTTTTGTGTTGAATTTAAAAAGATACAATTTCGTAATACGTACTTGCTCAAAACTGCACTTAAATTTTCTTTATAGTTTATAGTCCTCAAAGTAAAAAACAAAATCCACATATCATATTTTAAACGAAATAAAAAAAAACATTAATAAACTTTTACAGCATAAAATTTAGGAATTGTTAGTAATGTCAAAATGCAATTAGTCTTTAAGCTATTGCTAGGCATAAAAAGTATAGATTTATTTTTCCCTAGAGTTTAAATATATACTACAAATTCTGAAACCTATTACAGAATTGACAGCCTCAGTTAGCTTTTAGTTTGATGGAAAGGGGTTGTCCAAACAAAGTATTTATCATGTTTCAATTTTTCAGAAAAGAAATTGTGGTTAAATATTATTTACGCTTCTTTAACAGAAAAATCACACAAAATGCACAATTCGAAAATTTCAGAAATATTTATTGAATGGCACTATGCTTTCATGTTTCGTCTTACATAGCATTAATCAGATTACGAGTTGCCTTTGTTATAGCTTTCATATCGCCTGTATATTGTTAGTGTTATAACTAAAATTCATTAAATTAAAATAATTGCTTACTTCATTAAGTTTCTAAAACAAATGTGGCTAGTAAAATGACTCAAATGCAATGATATCACATATCAACGGTTCTTAAACAGCAACCATACAGTATTGGTTGCAAAGAGTGCTAGGAATAGCAACATTCTGAGTTATCGGTATTTTGTTTAAATATATTCAAATAAAAGTATGCAATTACAAGATTTAAAGCATACAAACATAAGTGCCAACCCAGAAAAGATGCTCCTAAGCACGTTGTTCCTGCAACAAAACATAGTATTATATATGGCAAAGAAAACACTTTAGAAACTCTGAAAACAACGTTTTTGTTGGCCTTCAAATGAATCTAAATGTTGCCGTTATAATTGCAAAAAGTTCCAGATCCAAAGTTTCTGAGAAATGAGATACTTAAACAAACTGGTAACTTAAGAAATAATATTCAAAAGACAACCAACCACACACTTTACATTGTGATATGCTACAGAAGATTCGATTGTTATTTACAGAAATTTGTATCACAACCAAATAAAAGTGTAATATTTCTAAAAATAAAACGTTTACATGCAAAATTGGGAAAAATAACAAATGAACCAAATTAATTACGTTTAACTTACATTCGCTTTCAGTTACTCTGAATATAAAGTTGAGGAAAGAGGTTTATTCCTCACATATACAAAATAAGAGTAACACGAACCAAATCTGACTAGACGTCAACGAAACCTGCTTTCACCTGTCTGCAATTAAGATTTCAATTTTAACATCAAGTTTTCTTAATCCAATTACGATGTCATAAATATCGATTATTCTTATTTTTCTTTTCACTCTATGAAAATCGAGTGAATTAAAATTGGATTTAATCTGCTGAAAACAGAACAGCCTACCTACATTTTGAAATTATTTAACGAAACGTGCTAATTTGTTTTAAATGTAATTTAGTTTGTTGCGTTTTTAATACGTTGTTCATTTATTTGTATATGTTTTTAAAACAAATATTTAAAGAAAATCATCAAATTCCTTCACTGCTTCCAATTGAAGACTTATCACAAATTATATTTTTATAATAAAAACGTAACTACCCTCTCGAAAGACTTCTATATAATGAAAAAATAAACAACTGATGAATTGCTCGACTGTGATCTATGAAGTATTAGTTATCAAAATAAAACACAAGAGTCTCTTTTTGCCTAAACAACACTGTCCAAAGACTATATGTAATTAAGTTTGTGACTGGCACGTTGATCCGAGAAAAATACATATATTTAGGAGACTGTAAAAATGTGCAGTAGTTGTTAGAAAAAATACAAAATCTTTAGCTAAATTCTGATAAGTTACAAAATCTTTAAGAGAAACGTGTAAAGCAGAATCAAGGTTTTAGTGATCCAAAGTGATCACATAACAGAAAACGATAAATACGTTTTCAGAGGGTAAATATTAACAAAAGACCATGTCTGCAGTCATGTATAAATAAAATAATACACATGATTGACCTGACATAGATACTTGCAGGTATGATAAAAGATTATTTTATATAATATAAATGTAACTTTTTTTTGACAAGACGGTGAAATCCAAGTTGTTAATCTTTAAACACTTACAGACTTTCTTCTGATATAGATGCCTCGTTTATTACCCTGATCTTATCTTCTCTTAGAAATACAATACACATTAAGCGTAAAGCTTGTACACGGCTTAAATGACTAATGAAGAAAATATTGTTATAAATATACATTTTGGCAAGATAATGCCATCATCAAGTATCTGATGATGATATGATCTCGTTGAAGCGTTGTACATTTATAACAAAATTTTATACAACAGTGATTAAAGCTGTTTTCAAGATTTTATTTTTTAAAAAATGGATTCATCGTCATCAAAATTAGATATTAAAGTTTCAAGCATCCATAATACCAGCGTCTCTCAAGTACTAAAGAGTACCCTCTTAGGGATAGACAAATAATATCTTAGGAAAGGAATGAGCGATTGGAGTAGAGTCAATAACACAAAATTAAGCATGTTAATATATTTACGTTGACGAAAATAATAATTACTGCAGCACTTATAACATTTATCTCGTAATTCAACTAATTATTTTACTCGTTATTTAAAATAAAGATGGGAGCAAAATAAACCATATTTATTAAACGAATGGTATGGAAGACATAAATTTGAGAAACACAGCACAATGCTATAATTTCGAAATTTTGATATCGTTAAAACTCCAGAATCCTTTCTTAAGTATACTTATGATGGAAAGTAAGTACTATAACTATCTATAGTTACGTATACAACCGTATGCTACTTCATTCCCTTATTCAAGCGAAACGTCCAAATGACTTCAGTCAAAACGCAAGTGTTCTCAATAGTTTTGAAGTGATGAAAATAGTTTATCAATGTTAAAGGATAACATATTTACCTTATAAGGTATTGAAATGCACCACATGTTCACACTATTGAGTTATATTAATAATGCATGTCCATGCAAATGTTTCTGGTTGACTACTACTGCGTTATTTGTAATTACCTCTCCATACCACAACCAACTAGATTTTTCTTCCGTTCTTGTTAACACCTAATACAAAATAAAGTTCAAACAATTGGTGTAATAATTGGTACGGCTAACATAATAGAATTGTCAGAATTTACTTTGGTTTAATAGACTCAGTTGCAGTTAATAGGTGACAAGTTGATAAGTTGCAAGTATTCGAATAAATTAACATAAATTTAAATGTGTGTCAAAGAAAGTACATTATTTATCTCTAAAGTTTCCTTCTAAAACCTTACGTACTTATCAGAAAAGTCCAAAGTCACCTTCTTTAAAAGGCATGGCTGTTCTATATTATTGACATTTGTGTTCAATTCACATACATACAAATTATGTACTATCCTACTTAGTAGAAAAATGCATATTTACACGTTTATATAAATGAATTTGTTAGTAAAATATTTTTGAGTCTGCATATTACCATATGTTGTTAAACTGCTGTCTTCTCCAAGGATTTCTGTTCCCGAAGAAACTTTTCTGGGGTAATCTGTAGGCAATAGGAAAATTTCATCCATTTTATGTTTTCAATCATATACACAAAACAGTTAGCTTTAGATTTAAACATTAAAATAATTTGTTTTTTTCTAAATAACAAATGTAACATAACTGTTAAAATAAAACTAAGCCCATATAATAACTTCATTTCAGACGATTTACTAATGGCAAAATGATAAACATCAAAATAGCTTAAGTTTAAATCAACATCTTAGCAGTATATATACTTAGTGTTTAATATTTTTACATGTTGAATTTTAATAATTAATTATACTTATTACGACTACTTTTGATACAGTAATACATGCATACATATAAATATATATATATATTCTTTAATACATTAAATTGTTGATAAACGAGGATAACATAATAAACAGAATAACGATAACATATTATTCATATTCAATAAATTCCACTTCATTGTTTAAGAAATATTTACAACATCTTTGTGATACATCCATATTTTCATAACAACCTGTTTCTGATTAAAGTTTTGATTTCAGACACCAAAGGTGATCTTTTAATTTTTTCAACTTGTATGAACAAATACTTTCTCCTTCTAAAAATGGTTTTAGAATACGATATTTATTAAATTTATTACAACCTCCTAAATCTGAATGCCACCAGTTTTGTTTGGATATAAATATAGTAAAGTCTTTGATAAATTATTTTGGAAAAAAATTATTCCCATCCAATTTGTTTTACCTCCCCACATAATCAAATCCATATGTAAAAAAAAATAAAGTATTATTTTACTTGCCTATGTTACTCTTCCATTTGAGTTTAATCATTTAATTATATAAATACAAGTTTTATTTAGTGAACCAACTACTTCTCATTTTTTATAAGCTTAAACTAATAATTTATGCATCTTATTTTATACCCAGTATATATCTAATAGTACACCCTTGTGCAAATTAATTGAAACAAGACGGAAAATTACAATATTTTCATTTTTTTGCACTTTGTTTCTGAGAATCCAAAACCTACTCAAATTAATACATGATATCACCGCCTTTAATTTTCAGAAGACCATTAATCCGCTTTGGCATCGAGTTCACGAGTTGACTGCAATATTCATTTATTTTTTGGACCGCGATATCACACCTCAATTATGGCCTCAATTAGCTTATATTTCGTAGTACAGTCTTGTCCCCAAATTTTCTTTACAAATCGCCCACAAATTTTCAATAGGATTTAAATCCAGAGATTTTCCAGGCCAGTCCAGCACCTTTATTCGCGTTGTAGTAATGAAATTATTCACATGTTTCTATGTGTGGCACGGAGCCAGATCTTGCTTAAAAATGCCAGATCCATTTGGAAATATCTTTTTGAACTTTGGAACGACTCTTCTCTGCAAAACTTCGCTGTACTGTAGTCCTCGCATCATACCTTCTACAATATGTAAGCCTCCGACGCTATGGTAGCTAAAAAAACTCCAAAACATCTTTTTTAAGGGATGTTTTACGAACTGATTCATGTGAGATTCTTGAAGTTTCTCACGTGGAGATCCGCGAACGTGCAGACTTCTTTGACCCTGTATAAAGAAATGAGTCTCGTCACTAAATAACAACTTCCTCCATTGTTATTGCGTCCAGTTCTTGTATTTCAGACCCCATTGATGCCGTTTTTTCTTCATTGAGTTGGTAAGAAGTTGTTTTTTGGCTGGTCTTCTTGTCCTTCTAACGCAACTTCGAATGACGTAATATTCCTCGAAATTTCGTCATATATCCCAAAAAAATAGATCAACCGTTCTGCAAAAAACAACTAATTACACCGTCTGTGTGAAAAAAATGACTACGAAAGGAAATCAGCGGGTCCAACGAGCCTACACCAGCCGCCATGTTGATAATATTGTAAAATGACCATTTGTTTCGAATAACTTGCACAAGGGTGTAATATTATATAAAATAAATAAAAATATCACTTTTATTTCCTTCCTTCAAAAGACTAATATACGTTTTGTTTCTGATTCTATTTCTGATTTTGATTATATCCTGTTTCTGTAACAGTTTGTAATTTTATATCTTGGAAGTCCATGTTACCAATTATGGACTGTTATTCTGATTCTAAGAACCAATAAGTGATAGCGTATAATAATAAGTTATAATAATCAACCACACTATATGTAATATATCTAGTGAAGACTTGGTTATAACAAACATAACGCTCGCATGAACTTTATATCACCGTATACATTTTTATATCATCAGCTTATATGAATAATAACTAATGGTGTGAACTAGAATACATGAGTAAATTGTAATTGATAGCAATCTTATTTAATTCATTTAGAAATCAGATATCAAATTTTCTAGGTTTAGAATTAATAATCAAATATAATGTATATTATCTATTATCCAAACCGTTTATGATGTTTATTATTTTATTTGAATTAACTTTAACCCTTCAGTAGAGTATTAAGAGTTTGGTTATATGGTAAAAGTGAGTAAGGAACAAAGTTTCAATCCATATATTTTTATCGGCATTGTTAATACCGTAAATATTGTAAATAATATTAAAGTATTTCGACGATAAGCATTACCATTATGTAGCATTGATGAAAGTTAGTATGAAAAACAAAACCTAGATGGAGCTATGAGAATAATAAAAAGCCGTCCTTAGTCAGTTCCTGTAACTATCTATAAATATATAACGATACCTTTCCCTTTTGTTACTTTGATAACACACATCTCAATTTGTGTGTATATATATGTATACACGATACATGTATGAGACATGATAAAATAGTAGCTAAATATGCATTATAACGTAATTTAGCAAAAGTAATAAAAGTTCAGAAGTTTTATACCTAACAATTCAATACATAATTCACCATTTAGATTAATACCTTCCTATAGCAGACAACTAACTGTTTCTACACACTCACATGTTCATCTGGATTCTCTTCTATATCGGAAAGTGGATTCAGGGTTATATTGACTACGTTCTGCTCACTGTTGCTTCTGTTTTTAGCTGAATTATGGCCATTTGTGTTAAACTTACTTGAAACGTTGCTGTCTGAAGACTGATCTGAAACCAAAATTATTATTACCAAAATAGTTAGCTCATAAAACGACATCTGGAACTGTATATTTAGAAACGAAACACTACACATTAAAAATAAAGGATTTGCAAAACATTATTTACAATATGAATATGTTCAGCCTACAAAACGAAACAAGTATCTTGTGCAAAAAATGAATTACTTAAAATACTGTTTTGTTCATAATAATAAACTTTTATTATGTAATGAGTTTATTGAACATTTGCTGGTGTAAATGTAAAATAAATAACAGTTATCACTTTTAGTATACCTTTAAAATAACATCAAGTTTCATTTTCAGATTCAAGTAAGGTTCATGACAATATATCTTCAGTTATGACATTTTTAAAGAGACTGCGTTTAATAGCTTAAATCAAGAATCATAATTTACACACACATACAAACACACATATAGAGTTCACAACGTAACTTCCATATGTCTCCATGGAAATATAGATTGGTTTATACTCCCTTTAAACTTGAAATATTATTTAAAGTTACTGGTTCTTTAACGAATTACCTCTATAAGGTGCACTTCTCTTCACCTTGTATATAAATATATATCGTTTTGTGAGGCACTATTCCAACAATTATCTTCCCACGATAACATCGGTTTATAATTGCTGCTGTTTGATCAGTACCTTGATGTTTTTTGTATGTTAGTGTTTGACACTAAAAGTTCAAAGTGTTTGTTGAAATTAAATTTCTTTTTTTCCCACATGAGAATGCTCAAAACAGTATAACTATTATTTTACTCATATCGGTATGTTTTACATATGCATATATGTTTGACAGTAACAAATCATCTATGAAACACTGTTTGATATTACTACTGATAGTAAAATTCGGTATGTAACATTACAACATACTGTTTTAGTTAACGACTACCTGGCAGAAAATAAAATGGAACAAAAATATAAGATACCTTTGTTTATTATTTGAATTTTTTTCGGTTCGCAATATACAAACATTCCTACGTTACTGAATAAAATAATATTTACAATAAATAATTTCTTTATAATACCACGTGATAAATATGCAATTATATTGAAAAAAACACGAGATTTTATCGAAATATAATTAATGACGTGAGTTACTTGTATTTTGTGATGCTAAATATCTTTGTAGGTGGAGACGTTACAAATACTTTACTTGCAGATATTTTGTTTAACTTCACACCTCCTTTCCGTTTGACAGAAGTTCTTACCATATTATATATAATATCAAATAAAAGCACTTGGGTAGTTAAATTTAAATAATATCATTTTTTATCATTTCACACTGTTGCAATGAAAAATTAAAACAAAAATAAAAAATATCTTTATAATAAAATAAAAAGATGCTATATAACATGTATAAACTTAAACTTAACATGCAGGAAATAACGTCATAACTTTGACAAAATTGCGAGTGTGTTTTTATGAGGAACGCCACACTGAGCTATCTGCTGAGCCCACCAAGAGGAATTGAACCACTGATTTTAGGGTTGTAAATCCGTAGACTTACCGCTACACTAGCGGAAGGTTTTGAAAAAAAATTGTTTATGGACCAGTAGTTTAATATTTTGTGTGTCACCTTTTGTTTTTTTAATAGCTTATTTTTTTTCTGGTACTTCAAAACTACCTTTTGAAATTTTTAAGCACATACATCTTTGTGTTTTTTTATATACCAGACTTCAATTCAATCCACAAAATCTTGAAGAGATTCATGTCTATAAAATAAGATTGCCGATGCGTAACAAAAATGTATTTATTTTTTTATTTTATTTTTCAGAGATTTATTTATATATTTTGTAAGCATGCTTACGTAATTATCCAGCTGGAATACAAAATTCCATCTAGTAACTCTTCTAACGTTAGGTAACCAATAAAAGGGTAAAACTGATTTGTATATTGCAGCATTCATTGATTCTTCCAAACTACGAGGATCACCACACCTTGATGAAGATAAACAAGTCCATTTTTATCACATATTCTCCACCATGTTTACTAATGGGAAGATGAGATTGTCTTTATATTCCTATTCTGATCTCTTCCAAACAAACCGATACTATTTTGCTTCTATTTTGGACTCGTTTGATTATAAAATTTGGAATTATTCAGTCTTCTTCAAATATTGAATGAAAAACTATAATCGCTTTATTTTATGTATTTCCATTTTGTGTTTCAACGCTTGACGATTATGTACTTCTTAATTCCATAATTATGATTAGAAGGTGGTTTTCCATAAGGAACACACATATTTAAAATACAAAAGTTCAGAAATAATAGATCACAGATATAATATTACAGCGTAGCAGAGATTCATTAATACTTTGTTAAAATGTATGTAAATTATATGCTGTTTTCATGATTATTTTCCTGTGACTGCATGTTAGATTGAAACATCTCTCAGGTATTCGCACTGAACTAGTTTTTAAAATGCCTCAATAAAGTTCATTTTAATTAAAAGCGATGAGACCTCTATTGTCAAATAAAAATATTAATGTAATGAGATTCTAAAATGCGTGTTTACTGTTCTCCATGGAAACAGAATAATTTTCACAAAACAGTTTAGGGCAATCGGCAATCGGTGCAAATGTGAGTGGAAAGGATGAAATGTGGTCTGTCGGTTTGGTTTCGTTACCGGAAATCAAATAAAATCATGCTTCGAATTTTTGGGGTTGTAGGTGCATTATAAAAGTGACTATCACCACTATTCGATAAGACAAAAATAGCTCGTGAGTTGGCGGTGAGCTTATTTTCTTCTAGCAGATTAGTTCAACTTGAAAACAGCTGTTGCAGATAACCGTTAAGTATCTTTGTAAAACAATCCACAAATTAAACAAAGAAATAAATTGTTGGTAAAAACAACTTTCTGGTCTAAAGAGCCGGTGCAGTAAAGATTCTGGTAACGTTAACAAGGTCATGGGGATGATATTGTTTCTGAAGTCAAACATTCACAAGTTTCCAGCAACACTTTGAAATGGGTGGTCGAATAAATAAAATTCAAAGTAATGCCAGCTTTTTACACGACTTGCTGTTTTACTTTTCGGCTATTGTAGAGTCGCGTATCCAATCATTTTATATATCTGATATATTGAAGCATTAGGAATAATGCTATTTTACCTCTATGAAAATTTTGTTAAAGTATTTTTTTTTAAATTCGGGTACAATAACAGATATACTAATGTATAAAGTGATTTGGAGTTTTACTAGACTTCCGAGCCTTCATTCTGAATATCGCTACACTTGTAAGTCGTAGACCTAAGATAATAATAGATTAATACAAAGCTGTACAGGATGTATGGAACAATACTGAAATGGCAGCGTTCCAAAAAAACTTGATCTCAAGGAAAGAACCGGCAGAGCTCTTATACAGCAAAAGAGAATGATGAAAGGTCATGGTTGCTGGAAAAGTAAGATTTTCATTACTACTATGTTGAATTTACTTTTTCCAAAGAGTGTAAAATACTTTTTGTATATCTATGGTTATCGATTATTTACTATCTATATGTAAACAAAGACAATTTTGTAAAAATAAATTAGAAATACAAGAAAATAACTCCTTTGTTTGTTTTTCAATTTCGCATAAAGCTACTCCAGAATTATCTGCGCTAACTGTCCCTAATTAACAATGGAACGGTAGAGGGAAGGCAGCTGGAACTGTTAGAATACTCTTTTACTATCGAATAGGGGATTGAAAGTTACATTATAACGCTCCCAGAGTTAAAACGGCGAACATGTTTATTGTGACGGGAATTCGAACTCGCGACCCTCAGATTAAGAGTCGAATACCCTAACCACTTGGGCCGCCAGGCCAGAACAAAACTAAGTGTCCTATACAGTCCTATACATGTGAGAAAATAAATCTTTTTACCACTCTTTCTTCTCTTCTGTATTATCCAGACAGTCAATAAGACCACAATGAGTAATACCAAAGCCCCAAACACACCACCAACTACTAAATTTGTCGATTGATTAGTTTCTGCAGTATCATTGTCCTTAGTGGTTAACGATCCATAAGTATTTTCTGCATCTTTCAATTCTTCTTCACTTTCAAAAATATTTTCATGCTTTTCTGAAGAAATAAAAAACAAAAACCTCACATTAAATAAGTTTTACATCCATCGTATAATCACAACATTTTTGAAAAAGCCTGAACTGAATCTTTTTGATATCATTTCACATGCCTCTGATAAAATGATTCATTGGTTTTAGTTTTCTTTCAAAAATTTTAAAGATAAACAATATACAATGTTTATACACCGACAAGTTACTAAGTGCAATATATTCGAATAATATGTAACTAGTAATAAAGTATTCATCGTCAAAGTGTTTAATATCAAGCTATAACACAAACACTGAACCATTTAGGTAACAACGCTTCACTTAAGAATGTAAATCGAGAAAGACTGCCTTTAGCATAGTTACACAAACTTTTGACACTCTTCGTTGTTAGATTTGTACATTCCGACACTTTACTAGAGTTTTACTCTAACTTAGCTGTCAACAAGAAGTAAGAACTACAAAAACTAAGTAAGAATTATTTATGAAAAGACTGAAACGAAAAATTACATTAGACAATTTGGTTTGTTTGTTTTGGAATTTCGCAAAAAGCGACTTGAGGGCTATCTGTGCTAGCCGTCCCTAATTTAGCAGTGTAAGACTAGAGGGAAGGCAGCTAGTCATCACCACCCACCGCCAACTCTTGGGCTACTCTTTTACCAACGAATAGTGGGATTGACCGTAACATTATAACGCCCCCACGGCTGGGAGGGCGAGCATGTTTGGCGCGACTCGGGCGCGAAACCGCCACCCTCAGATTACGAAGTGCACGCCTTAACGCGCTAGGCCATGCCAGGCCCCTAGACAATTTGGATCAAATTTAGATATTTATGTTAACAACTTAATAATTTTTATTAAAATTCGACGACGCCTTTACAAGGTAGTTATTATCATACTAAAGATTTTTTTGAAAAATCTCCTATTCAAAAGTACTGACTGAGCCAAGGTTCTCAACATTATATATATAAAATGAATCCAGTGAAACAAATAAATATTACAGTGTCTACAAATAAATGCTAGGTTAAAAATTTTATTGTAAATACAAGTAAAATGTGTTTCAAATTGTCAATTTCACCTTATTACCGGGCAAAATATTTTATTTTACACGACTTGTTATTTTACTTTTCGGCTGTTGTAGAGTCACGTTTCCTGTATTTTAATAGATCTGATATATTGAGGCAATAAGAATAATACTATTTTACCTCTATGCTAATTTTATTAAAGTACTTTTTTCTAATTCATGTACAGTAACAGATAAGCTAATTTTTAATGTGATTTATCTTGAGAAAGGTTTCGGTACAGTTATATGCCAGATGATTCTAGGTATAATAAATCCAGTTAGGACGACGCCGTACGATAATGAAAACATGCTGACGACACAAAGTGGTTCACATTTTATTTTTTATTATTACTTACACAACAAGACAGATCATTAATTAAATATCTACCCAAAGGGCAGTGAGGCCATTTTCGTCAGTAGTCTAACTGAATATAAAAATAAAGAATAACATAAAGTAAATTTTCCCATAATGATTAAACATTAATTAAGAAGGAAAACGATGTTTAATCTCATAACTTAAATACAGGAATACTATTAGGTCAATATTAATATGTACAAACAGATTCTTAAATACAGGAATACTATTAGGTCAACAGTAATATGTACAAACAGATTCTTAAATACAGGAATACTATTAGGTCAACAGTAATATGTACAAACAGATTCTTAAATACAGGAATACTATTAGGTCAACAGTAATATGTACAAACAGATTCTTACAAACCTGTTGTTCGACTGGTGAGGATGTTGGAAAATTCGGACGCTCCTGCCATGTTAAAACTCTGCATTTTGAAGTCATATGATGTGGCAGCTGCGAGATGAGTGATGTTACAAGATCGTATTTCAGCTCCCAATACGGTGACTTTCACATAGTCTCCAGCATTGAGAGTAGATCGGTAATGGACAAAGAATCCTTCAACAGGTACAGAAGAAGCTGTTTCCTCGAGCTATGGAAAAGAATGTATACAAAAATGAACATATAATAAATTTGAACTTATTTAACTCTGAATTCTGAAGAATTTACAAAACTTGTTGTGATATCCATTCCTTCTCATTTTACAGATGCAGTCGTTCGATAATGACATTGCATATTCTATTAACCGAAAGTAAAAGGATGAATATATTGTATTAAAACAATCTTGAATATGTGAATGAAGAAGTTACGTAACAGGCACATGCAATATCAATTTACGACGAAACAATATGTATTAGAACCAATTTAGACATGGTATGACGTTTCACAAATACTGTGATATCACAAAAAGTTGACCACTTTTGTGAAGAATACGAGACAGCTTTTAAGACACAAAAATATTGATACACTCATATAACAAATTTAAGTTCAGATAGATGAGTCAAAATGTACAAGACACGGCCATCTTTTATATTTAGAGATATTGGAAACCATATAATAAAACTGGATAAACATATTGCACCACGACCATCCAGAAAAATATTTGCAAGAAGTCGTACCCAACTCGTTGCAAATAAAGTGTGTCGTCTTATAACAAGTGAGAATCCAGGAACATAAATGCCGTCAGCATGTCACGTGCAACAGTATACAACTAAAAATAATCACTATTCAGAGGAACAAAAAGCAATCTACTTGTACACAAGTTGCTTTCACGACATATCTATTCAACTGTCTTGAATTTGAAGCAGTTGGATAATGACATGAAGTTTATGAATCCCATGATATTATTAAGTTCCAATTTATAAAACAATTTTTTTTTCTTAAATAAGTATTTTGTAGATAATACCTCAACATCCTCGGTAACTCTTGAGAATAAAGAAATTTCCTGAAAGTAGGTATACAAGCAATTACACCAGTCGTCATGTTACCGCTGACACAGACAAGTAATTAAACATATTAAGCTTGCTACAAGACATAACTGATAATTCATCGCTTTATAACTTATATTTCTTTAACTCGCCGCGCCCGTTTACATCGGATATAACCTCAAGAAAATGTGCGACATAAATTTATTGAAATATTATTTGTGTTTTTTTTCAAGTAAGTTCCTTTCAATATTAAAACGAAAATATGTATGTTTAGATCTCAATTTTTTTTAAATATAAGTTTGAGTAATATTTGGTTTGTACGACGTAAGTAACAAATAAGGAAAATTAACTCGTAATTGTCGATTGTTTGAGTTTTTTTCTTGAATGTTTAGTGCGTCGTTGAGGGGGCCCATAATATATGCTGCGCGTGGAGTCCAAGTACACTTTAATCTGGTTCTTTTTCCGACCAACACCTATAGTAAACAGTAGAAACAGCTAATATGAAGAGTAAATGAATGGTCAGCTCTTTAAAAACAAGAAATGAAGATAACATGTAAAGGTACAACACATAATATTAAATTTTAAAAAGAGACGATTTAGCAGGTAAATTTTACCTCCTCAATCAAAGTAAGGGTTAAAATGTTTAACTATTTATGATACTCAACAGATTGGTGTCTAGCTAAACGAGATTAGTAGTAGTAGATAATAGTACACTGGTTTATGAAAAGAGGTAGACAGGCGACTACTATAAATTTAGAATATTAGGCCACAGATCAAATATAATAATATTAGTAACTTACTGCAGAGTCAGAATAAAAAGTCGCAGACAGAATGGAACAATGACTTTACAAACCCACAAGGGCAGTAGTTGTTAGCTAACCACATTTATCCGCAGTAAAATGAAAAGTATTGTGTATATTTACTGATGGCTCATGTATTGATTATAACACTCAAGAATCATAATAAATACTGAAGTAAACTCCGAGCTGGAACCCGAACACAAATATAACGATTCTTGCCACACAGGAAAGACGGTAGCGGAGATAAGACATATGTAATTAAGATCTACATTTACACATGTTTAAACGGAAGAAAAATTAAGTAAAATATTTCAACACATTTTTATCCTCTAAATTAATTATTCGATATATTTAAGACATGCACCAAGACAACATATATTTTGGTAAAATGTAAACAAATATTATCAAAGTATTTAATGTTTATCCTAACAAAAACTAAAATTTTTAAGTCTCTATAAAACCAAAAGAAGGTGGCTGTGAAGGAAATTCGTAAGAGAACTCTTCAATTTCTATTTTTCAAATATTAAATATTTTGTATTTGCTATTATTTCTAGCTATAACAGAAAATTCAAACTACAAAACAGTAAAGATCACCAGTTCAGCAAGCAGTGAATAGTAAGAGTTTAGTTACTTAAAATCACATAAACGTCGTCAGATATTACTTTAAATCGTAATTCCAACAGTAGGCAGTAAGGTCAATAACACCACATTTATCAGCAGATATTCTTAAATAAGGAAGAACACTGGAGGTTAACAAAACCAAAGCCATTAAATAAATCATAAATCGACAGAAACAACCAATTATACTAAGTAAACCACTTAGGATTCCTATTAATAGTAAAACAAACTATTTTGGCAAGCACAAACTACACAAGGGATTATATATGCTGTAGTCACCACGGGTATCAAAATCCAGGATTTGGCGTCATAATTCTTCAGACAAACTAATGAGCCACGTAAAGGGAAGGAAATGTCAAAGCAATCTATGCTTTTTATTTTAGAATAGAAAATCACAGTGCTATCAATAAAAAACATTTAAAGATAAATTAAATTATATAGAAGCTAGAAAAGTTGAAATCTGTAAAATTCAGAGCCATTTTGGTTATTTCTACTTACATGCTTACACATGTTACAAAAAGATAAAGTAACTTTAGTATCGTCTTGAGGAAACGTAGCAGCAAAATCTATAGCTTACTTCAAGTCTATAAAGCTTTTACTAGGGAAGAAGTATGATATTTCTAGATTAAGCAAATTTTGTGCTACGATTATCACTATTGGCAGAATGATAACTCGTCACTTTTTTGTTGTTAGATCTCAGTTTCAAAAGTTTAAAATTTCCTTTTGGTTACCAATTAATATGTCCAAGCGATAGTTTTTCTGAGTAAATAATACGAACTTAAGCAAGTTAAAACATTTTATATATTTTATTATTAAAGTATAATATGAAAATTAGCGCTAAATTTCGTATTTGTTAAGAAATCTTTGTGAAGTGCCTTTCAATTAATGGTTTACATTTATGCTGTAAGTTAGAGAAATTTATAAACAACAATATTGCTCTCTATAAAGATAAAAGGAAATAACATTTAAATTTTCTTCACTAACGCATGCATAAAATACACAAAGCATTGTTTTGAAAGATAAAATATAAATGCCGAAAAACAGTCCTGAGTTAAACATCGGTTTGAGTAAATAATTGAAATTAAAATAAAATTAAAGTAGTTTTAAAAGCTGTAGGGAGATGGCAGCACAGCATTTATTTATCATGAGAGAAAAAAACAAAAAATTAGTTTTATAAATAAAATAATGACAAGTGAGATTAATACATATTATAAAAGACAAGAACAAAGTAAAATATTAATGGGAAATTAAAAACAAATATTCCAAGTCTGAACATCATTACGCTTTTGAATCGATTTATTATGTATTCACTAGCATACTTAAAGTGATGAAAATAAGGATAATAATAATAACTATAAAATAAACTCTTTGAATAACACTCAACTATATATGGTTGTCTTTTAAGTTATAACAAACTAATATACGTAATCGGATGTTTAGATTTACTGTTTCTAATGCAGTCCTTTCTTGTGATTTTGTTTACTTAACTTTATCAAAAGGTATTAATTTTCACTGTTTGTTTTGTTTTTTTTAATTAATCACAAAGCTACACAATGGGTATCGAAACCCAGATTTTAGCGTGTAAGTCCGCAGACATACCGCTGAGCCACTGGAGGGCTATGTAGGTATAAGGTTGGTGATATTTAACATTATGTTGACTGCAGAGTGAAAACAAACTATCTTCAGACCATTAACAACTATGCCCACTGCACACATTAACGAACCATGCCATAATCACCACTCTAAATATGCAGAATTCAGAAAAATAAGATAACACTGAAAGTCAATAGAAATAAACAGACTAGAAGTCCACGAGATAAGTTGTTCATAATATTAGAAAAACACGTAGGGTAAAGACGTCTTGATAGAAATAAAATAAAAACTCTGTAGCCCGAACGCTTTTAAAAGGTGGACCTTTCTTCTTCAGGGGCAAACTGATCAAATACAGTGGAACCCCTTTAAAGCAGCCACCTTCGGGACTGAGACAAACTGGTCTGATTAGAGGGGTTCCACTGTACATGATTAGGGATTATGTAAACAAAAAAAATACTGTGATTGAATGACCGCTTTCAAAGAGTGACCGACCTGAGGGGTGGTCGCTTAGAGGGGTTCCACTGTATATGAAATGAATAAGTAGTAAACACAAACAAAGTAGCGAACACAACTTTTTGTTCAAACAATTGAGTGTGTTTCCATGGTGAAAAAAATTATTTCCAAACATTTTCTCAATAAAAGAAAGACAAGCCTCGCCAAAAAAAAATTCTCAACCCAAACGAGCCGTTTTTGCATATATATTTCTCTGAAAGTGGGTTTTCTCGACATCTCTGAAAGCTGTCCCTAATTTAACAATGTGAGAATAGGGAAGGCAGTTCGTTATCACCACTCTCCGCCAACTCTTAGGACACTCTTTTATTAACGAATAATGGGATTGACGGTAACATTATGACAGTCCCACGGCTGAAAGAGCGAGCATGTTTAATGTGACGGGTATTCGAATCCTCAACCCTCAGATTACGAGTCGGGTATTCTAATCACCTGACCATCCCGGGGCCAAATAAGAAGTAACGAGAACAAGGACAAGAAAATAGAATCTACTGACCAATCAGCACCCAGAAGAAAAGTAATACGACCTTCAGTACATTTTGAAGTGACAAAGAAAATGTCAGACAGTCGCGAAAGTTGCAAGTGTACATTTTATAAACATAGAAAATAAACAGCCTCCATTATTCAAGTCATGGTTTTTAGGCATAATGTATACGACTCATTGAAATATGATAATACTTTGGACACTTCCACTATAGTAAGCAATACTTGAAAACTAAATTGAGCATATGATGTTTAGTTTATAGATTCAAGTCTGAGGATCTCCAGCAAAGTTAATTAATCAATTCAAAGTCTGGCAAAAGAAACAAGTAATCAAAATAAATATATTTGTTGTTCCTAATAGAAAATCGTCTACAGAATATATTATAACACTTCCGCTCTCGTAACTCAATCAATAATACTAAAAAACATAAGAAAATCTTAAAACCTATTCTTGTTCAGTTACTTTAGCACACACGTGTTTGTAACCTCTTACTGAGACTCAATAAGTGTTGAGAACAAATGCATTTCAAAAACGTTCTGTCCAATAAAACTATTCAATACATTACATTTTTAATGTATACTTACATCCCAAAGGAGAGATATCGTAGATGCATCCTTTGCTTTAGCTTTCAATATAACCGGCGTAATAGTAGGCTTATTCACCTGCGGATTTTTGACCAACGTGTACAAAGATGCTGACCCAACTTTATTATCGTTGTTCGAATAAACTGCTGCAATTCTGAACCGATATGTTGTTTCTGTGAGCAAAATAAATGTTTTTAATAGAGATTTAGTTCAAAGTTTATCTAATTCCGTCACAAACACGATACCAGAAATCTGGAATTATAAACTGTGAAAAAACCTTTACATTTAATTTTATATTTGTCTTTTTGAAGAAAAAAAGCTCAACATAGATGATTCGAAAGATTTGCTTATTTGTAATTTTGCGCAAAGATACACGAGGGCTGTCTACGCTAGCCTTACATACTTTAATAGTCTAAGACTATAGGTAAGGCAGCTAGTCATCACCACCCATCGCCAACTCTTCTACCTACGAACAGTAAGATTGACCATCACATTATAACGCCCCAACGACCGAAAGGGCAAGCATTTTTGATGTAACGGGTATTTGAACTCTCGAGCGTCAAATTACGGGTTGAGTGCCCGTCCCGTCTGGCCATGCTGGCCGAATTCGATGGAGTGTAGCACCATATGTGTTTTATACGGATCGTGTGCGATGGAAAACATTCACTAAGTATTTACAGGCGCGTATTATTAATAGCTTATAAATCACGTATTTAAGATGTAATATTAAATGTGTAATGAATTTTATTATTATCGAGTAAATTAAATGACATTTCTCTGTACTATTGTGCATATATGTGAGTGTATGTGTGTGTGCAATTATGATCGTACACTATAACGAACAGGTAACTGAAACATGCTGTTTTCTACGCAATGTTAGTGTCTAGTGTAATACATAAAATATGTATTTACTTTTCACTATCTCACATGACAAAACCTAACTAAAACCTATGGTAGTGTGTCTTATAGCCAAAATAACCTGCGGGACAGAATGGCACCTCAGCAATTTTCCATTTTCTTTAGATCTAATTGTAGTAACTATCACATATTGTAAATGGGTGTTATTTGCTTAATCCTTTCTTTATATACGAAATTTCAAATCAATTCATTAACAACTATGCAAGATGTAAAATTTTCAATTCTAATTGCATTTCTCCCTATATGTTTCTACCCACCTAAAGTACCGAAACTATAATTGATAGAAAATTATTTAGTGAAGACCACTCAAATTTGACCAAAATATTTGTGCACGTCTAAGCAAAAATATAACAGGAGCTATTAGTCTAAAAATGTCATTGTATCTTTTCGTAAGAATAAAGGTAGATGTCTTTATTTGTTTATATTATTAAGATTAAAGATGGCTAATTTAGAACAACAAAACTATAGAGTGAAAACACGTATATTGTACTGATCAGGCCAAACAAACTAAACTAGCAGTTTCAAGTCATTTTTCAAAAGTAGTCATAAAAGTGGACGTTATTATTCATTGCTCATTAGCAACTTTTAAGCACAAATTTGTTAAATGTTATAACATTGTCCTAATTAAAAACATGTAGTTACGTGATATTAACTTAACCAATTAGTGTAAAAAGTGATGCTTGATATGGCTTTACTAAGTAATAAGCCCCCAGTGGCTCAGCGGTATGTCTGCGGATTTACACGCTCAAATCCGGGTTTCGATACCCGGGGTGGGCAGAGCACAGATAGCCCATTGTGTAGCTTTGTGCTTACTTCAAAACAACAACAACAACAACTAAGTGATAATAAGAAGCTGTTAATCTCGTTTCCATGATGTTACTATAGAGGAAGTTATTAGTAATATTTTCGAGGAAAACTACCATCATATATTTTTAAAATTCTGGTTGGTTGAGTGAGATAAAGCTTTAGTACTGGTTATTATCGAGTGTCTCTTTCTTACTTGTGGTTTGTTAGTGTGCAATAACAATATTGTGTTACATGTTGATCAAAAAACCCGGCCTGGCTTACTGATGAATGAATATTTGGCGTGAAGTATATTTAGATGCAATGTTGTGCACGTACATACTATTACTGACGAAAATTATTTTCTTATTTCAATAAAGTGTTGTACATATTATTGTTGATGGTATTTAAATGAACTATCATTTTTGTAAATAACGTTTCTGAGAACACTATTTAATATTTAAATAAATTATTGCAGAACAAATATTATAATGTGAACGCCATTCAAAAGCTGATAAAGCATTGTTACAATAAATTACACTTATTGTTATACATTGTGTGAGGTCTGTTATATTTTTAGTACAATGTTCTCAATCTAGTCCCCTTCCGAGTTTCCAAGATGAAAAGAGTGTATGGTAATACCACAATATATTTGTCACATCCACTGCCGACGACACCTTTCGCTCAGAGGTTTTCAGGCTGGATGGGATATACCAATGAGACCATAACATTATTTATATAGGTCCTTTATTGTGTCAACAATTATTAAGGTGTGAACGCATTTTACAAGCTGGCGAAGCATAATTGTAATCAGTTATATTTGTCACGAGACATTATGTCAGGCTTATTATATTTTTAACACTAGATGACGAATATGGTGAGGATATATTAGCGTTATACACGCTTCTAATTCTTGAAAAAATCCCAATGACTATTTTAAAATTGTCATGTGAAAAAATACAATAAGTCAAACATAAGATATTACAACAAATTTAAAACATTTTTGCACAGTTCTATATTATTATTATTGACAAAAATGATTTATACTAAACATTCTTTCTGAGTAAAATAATTTGTAATAAAAGTAAAATGCCGCGTATGTTAGTCATGATGTGGTGATTTACTCATCACTTGACCATTACATAACTTTGTGTTCAATTCGTTACCTGCTTGTAGGTTCGACACAGCATACGACCAAACGTGAGGGGGTATATCTAAGTCCACTGTCATCCACGAACCACCAGCTTGCTTATATTGGACTTTAAAAAACTGGATGGGTAGTCCATCATTTTTCTCGACCTTCCATCTCACCATCACAGAGTCATCTGACAGCCGCGTTATATTTGGTTTACTGGGGGGCACGAGTTTAACTAAACAATAAAAAAAAGAGGGAGGTCACTCACGTTTCACTCCAATATAACATGAAAAATATTAACTACAATCACGGAGACGTTAAACAAATGCAGAATTACATAACCTAGCGATAAACATAATATTTTAAATAACTGCTTTCTCTGAAAACTGTTAGATTGTGTATAAACAGATTTAACTACTGAGAATAAAATAAATCGTAAGATATCTTAAACAATTAAACAATCAGAATCTGATATAATTTGAGCCTGATACATATTTTCACAATATCATTAAATACACTATAAGGTAAAATTAATGTTATAACATACCTCCATTTCCAGTTTCTTTATCCATACACACACACACACACACAAAATCCATATATATACACTTTGTTTCGCCAATTCACCTTACCTCCTCTGTTAAGGACATGTTTGGTCTCACTTGTGAGTGAAGAAACTTCGGTACCCTGTTGTGTATCATCATGATCTTTCACCTTAGAATAATCGAATACGTCAATCTCTGGTGTTGGCACTTCTGAGTGAAAGAGATAACAACAACTTCATGTAGATATTCAGTTTTAGATTGTTGTTACATCACTTTTGGTTGGTAGTTTAATTAACTACATATTAAAGTTAAGTTGTTTTTTAAGACACTAATCACATGAATACGAAATGTTTTAGATAGTTAAAGTTATATATGATACTTTCTTCTGCATAACAGTAAGTAAAAAAGTGTCCACAGTATCGAAAATGCGCTAATCTGCATACTTTACATAATTACGCAGCATAAATGTCTTGACAAAAAACAGCGCATGATCAAAAGCACCTAGTGATACGATATTCCAGCTAGTGTTCAGACATTGTCTAAACATCAAATTTGTTATGTTATTACATACTCACTTGTCATACTGTTTTTAGGAGACGTGGCCACCCTCTCATCCGGTACAATCTCAAGTTCGCTGTAGGCATAAGTGGAATCAAGTTCGTTGGTTGCAAAACACTGGTAAATACCAGCTTGTTGACGAGTCACCTTTTTCAAAACGAGAGTACGTCCTGAAAAGCAAAAACCAATAAATATATGTCCCATAGAACAAGTACGTATAGCAATTCGTATGAGAATATTTGACATTCTGGAATCGAAAGTATGATATTTTGTCTGTAAAGTTTTGTGTTTAAATACCAGTTTTTGTTTCTTGTTTTTATTTCCAGGAGGAGCCATGGATGATAGATATAGTGCAACTAAGTAATTCTGAAAAGTATATCTCTCTTGTCTTAGACAAAAATAGCAATTTATAATTTAAAATGGTGATGCATCGGGTTTCTGAAGTATGCGCTTCGTATATTCCTGTTGCCAAACTTGAATGTAAAATATGTGAAAGTAATGTCATTTATTGTTTCAAATTTTGAAACCAAGTTGTGTTTAAAACAATTATTTGAAAAGTACATTTTTCCATATTTCAATGAACGAACGATGTACTGGTACGAACCTTTATTTTTTACTAGATGATTTCCAGACACTAATTTCCCATTGTTGATCCATGTAATGGAGAGGGTCGGATAACCCTGTGCAATACACTGCAGTTCAACATCTTCTCCTTCATTCACCCGTTTGTATTCTGGAGCTTGAACAATCACTGGTATTTCTGTGAAAAAAGAAAGTATCAGCATTTATTTTTCAACTCCAAATTATTATTTTATTATTCTGCTTCATATATCGCTAGGAATTTCACACACAAAAAAACATTTCATGTGGTAATTCAACTCAAACTACCTGTTTTAAAACATTTTCAAATCTAAGAAAGCTCTCCTAATTCCTTGGCAAGAAAAAAATATGAAATAAAAACTTGTGGAATGTAAGTGTTCACTCAACTCATCCGGTTTAGTGGCTTTCCGATAACCAATACGTTTTGCTCAGTTAATAGTTTTTTTTGGAAAACCTTCACTTGAGTGAGCTGAAAGTAATGTTGAGGTCGCGTGACAACGTGTATTTAGAATCTAAAGAAAATAAATAAAGAAAATATTGTAAGCGAAACTGCGCCAAAACAAAGTGTTAATCTTTTCTCCATTATGAAGTAAAACAAGTAAAATATTAGCACAAATACAGTTTTGTAAGATACTATTTTCTAACACAATGCAGGTTGTAATGTATCATAAGACGTAAAATCAACTTATTTTTGCATATTTCAATTTTTTTAACGAGCTTCATAAAATATTTAGATTTAGAAAATAGAAAATTTTATTTATTGTCAAAATTCATAAATGTGAAGCGTTACTACTTTTTCGTTTACAACATATCTATTTGTAAATAATAATAAAAGAAATATTGTATATTTATTATTAAAATATTTCACGTGAATATGTTATTTAGAACTAACATCTTTTTCAAATTAAGTTAGAATACAGTTTGATACATTTTACCTTTCAAGAATACCTTAACAGTGGCACAATCATTCGGCCACAACTTAATATGATGTTATATTATTTCTCTGAAAATATGTTTCAAGCATAAGAGACATTTAAGAACAAAAGTGGAGTGCATCCGAATCTATACCTTTAAAATATGTAATTTTACCCCAGATGACTTAACAGTAAGCCCACGGGGTAACTACGCCTTGAGTGGGCTTTCATATATACGGTGAGCGCAGCTCGATAGCTCACAGTGTTTGGTCTGTTTTTAAATTTCTCAGAGCTATCAGCGCTAGTGGTTCCTAATTTAGCAATGTTAGACTAAAGAGAAGGCAGCTAGTCATCACCACCCACCGCCAACTCTTGGGCTACTCTTTTACCAACGAAAAGTGGAATTAACCGTCACATTGTAACGCCTTCACAGCTGAACTGGCGAGCGTGGGTGGTGTGACGGGGATTTGAACCCGCGACCTCAAATTACAACTGGAGTGCCTTAACCACTTGGCCATGCAGGGTCAGTTCACACTCTACCTTAGCTCTCAAAAATAACAAAAAATCATTGTTCACACAAAGACTTCCATTGGTACATTACTTCAGAGAACATAATAAGTACAATATTACATAATTCAAATTGTTATCTCATTTTTAAAATAAATTCACAATAAAAGTGTCTAATTTAACATTTGTTGACAGTTTTCAGAATATAACATCACAAAACATGAATATCACTTTTAAATTCTGCATTAGGAAGTGCTTAAAGTTTCATAAACATTATTGGTTTGCCTTATTTGTCTGTAATTAATCTTTCCAAATCGAATGATTCAGCATGAAATCTGAGAGTTTATAACAGTAAAAGTCGTGTTTTGATACCTGCGGCGGAAGAAAGCATAAACAGTCCAGGTGCAGGTTTGTGTATAACAACAGGCTGCTATTAAAAAAAAAACACAAGATAAATACAAAGCTGAAAAAGCAGTACTTTATCTTCGTCATAGAATATGGAATACAAAAGCTAGACCTTGTACTTCCAGTTTAGTTTCTGCCGACGCAAGCCCTACGTCATTCTTTGCAGAACATTTATACGTTCCTTTGTCTTGTTCCAATACTCCAAATAACAATAGGTTGCCTGAGAAGCACACAAGAAAACAAAAAATAAACAACTTCAAAAGGAGAAAAAAGGACAAATAAAATAATGTTAATAGTAAAATTGATTTTATTTACCTGTGAAAATAATGCAGTTTATTTTAACTGAAACTACATATAACCCCGTTACAAACAGACAGCATTGTCAATAGTTTCCTTTGTTTATTTCATTTTAAAGTAACCTCTATCAAGTCACCTATAAGATGGCAGTTAGTGAAGTCTCAAAGATTTAAACAATATGATAACACTAAACAGTTTCAATGTAAGATGAATGTATTTATACTGTTTCACACATTACACTTTCTTTTTTTACAATGCTTATTTTTTGTTATAGATATACAACGTAAAATACATTAATGTTATTGAGTTATACCTGTAAGAAATACAATGGATGCTAATTTATCCCATTTAAGCGACCACTTATTTCTTCTGTCTTTTTCTTTTTATTTGTGAAACATTTGAATCTGTATTACATCATAAGAAATATTTTCTGGTTCGGTTTTTTACTGTGTTAGGAACCTGCGTATACTCTTATCATTAAAACATAATTAACTCTTTCATAATAAAAAGTTCTATTGTGTAGTGACTATGTAATTATTATGCTAGTATTTGTCACAGCAGTAGCTTATAAAGCATTAAATAAAATAGACCTAATTAGATAAAACATAAGTTTCTACAACATTTATATAAACGATATTTCCTAGTTTAATCTGCTCTTATATCAAGGTTACAAAAACATTTTTCTAACGCCTAAACGTTTTTTCATGTACTGAGTAACAATAACTAAGTTATTCGATGTAGTTCTACGAATTAAGTTAATAATCTTTAAATAAAGTTCGTTATTCATAGCAAATGTATTGGAAAGATATGCCACGTTAAACAGAAATTTCACTTAAAAGTTAAAAGCATGAAGCTATAAAAATAACGTGTAGATAATTTGAAATATAAAATTTTAATTATAGAAAAGAGGAAACCTGGAATTTTTAATTTGATCTATATATTAAGCACACGAGTTAAATTTCCAGGTCAGAGATCCGTAGATTTCAGATGTAGCTGTCCCTATAGTTTCAGCTACTAATCAAAGGTGAAGGTAACAAATTATCAGTAATCACATTAACAATGGATTTCTTCTGACCTTTCAAACATATAACGGAATTGACTCTCATTTTTATAACACGCCCTTTAAATTTGCAAATTATCGTGTTAACTTGACTTATGCCTGGTCCATTTTAATTAACGTTAATGTACTTATTGTAAAACCTGGACAACAAAAAGTAAATAAAAACTTGGAATGAACGATCATGATTTTGAAAACAAGATAATACATGTTCATTGTTCTTAAAATTAATAATCTAGTTTTAATCTTAGTCAGGTGATACGTGTTCATTAACGCGATTTTCAAACAATGAATATTTTCAGGTTTAGCCTAACATGAAATGTATCATAATGGGACCAAAGTTGGTGTCATGAATGTTGTGTTTTTATTAATAGTCACCTTCCAACATGACATAATGATTAAAAAATATAAAGAAATAAAGATATGATCTAATAGTCCTTAATCAAATCTTCTATAACTGAGTAACGAAAGGTCACAGTATGTCTGCAGCAGTTATTGAAACACTAATGTAGATGGAATAAACTATCAGAAGTATTGATAGAAACTAGTTCTCTAATATGAAGACTTAGGACATTCTATGACTAAACAGTTTTATGCCTTTGCATAAATTACCTGCATCTTGATAATGTCGTCGATGTGGTAAACGTCCACCGTTTTTCGACCAACTAATTTCAACTGTAGGATTTCCGTCAGCAGCACATTCTAACGTGACATTACTTCCAAGGACGACACTGGTTGTTGGGACAGGAGTCGCGCTCAACACAGGTGGAGAGATATCAACAGAATCTGTAACAGAGGAAAAAACGATCTATATATTTGAGTTGGCTTTTCAAATTCAACAAACGATCCTAGAAGATCATTATAATACAAAAATATCATCATCCGAAACAAATTATACCTAAAAACTGATATCTGGATGTGACTACGCAAACTAAATATATCTGACAATGTAAAACGCTTACAAAGGATTCTACTAGCATTATTCTGTGTAATATTCAATTTTTTTGTAATCATGTATACATATATATATATATATTCATGTTACTAAACTTTAACAATTGAATTACGTGCGCTTGTAAATCATACCACTTTAACGTGATTTGATGAATTATATTTCAATGTTTGTATTATAAAATCATAAAATACAAACACCAGTATGAATATTGTGTGAAAATATCTTACTGTTTTTCACCTTCTACCACCAGTGTATTATATTTAATGAATTGCATTTTGTCATTTTATAAGATGTTAAGTTGCGTACATACGATAATAAGTCATAGTACATCATACATAACACAAAACTGTTTTATGAAAAAACACTGTGCTATCATCGTTTACATAATTATCTGCCAAAAAATAAATAAAAAAGTACTCGATATGGGCTAGTCACATGTTACTGTCTTAACAGAAGAAGCTGTAACCATCTCTGTGGCTTTGTGGTGAATGGTGATGTACATTAGTTTAATCATTAAAAAAACAAAACGTAGTAGATTGTAGTAAAACTTTCAGAGTTAGAATATATAACATGTTATAACAGCGACATGACATGTAAGTTAGCTTAGTAATATTACCACAGAAGTATTGTTATATGAAACAGGCCACATTAATAGCAAAAACACACACATTAAATTATCATGGTTTAAAGTTACATCTCTCATCACCTCCGCTGGAATAACTGTATCTGGTTTCTATTTTAGCTATGTACCTACACTTACATTTACTTATTAAGCAGCTAAATATAGTATCAAGCTTAGTGAAATTACATTAAGTATCATTTATCAATCTTCGATGTGGTGAAACATGTGAAGCCACGGGTACAGTACATACATCTTGTAAACGGCTGAAAACTGTGAATTTGTACATAATCTAAGAAAGTATCTTGGAAATGGATGCATGTACCCGATCATAAAGATGGAAGTATTGGATCTAAACGTCGTTGAATGAACAAGGTTTTATGATGGATTTATTGTAGAGGATTATATATACTACAAATTCGTGCTCAGAATTTAATAAAATAAAAGCGTTTAACATACCAGTTATTATTATTAATGAAAACATATTGCTGTTGGTGCATAAAGAAAAAATGTATACGAAACTTGACATGTGTTTTTCGACACGTAATGATCCTGACGTCTTTCTACGCATTTATGTAAATTAAGACGGTAATATTAAAGGTAATTTAGATTCAATAAAAACGAAAAAAACACACCTGTTTGAAAGTATGAACACGAGCTAATGAAAATTAGACTTGTCACGATTTCTGGTGAAGCAAACTCTCCGACAACTAAAACCGGTTCTTGTTTATGTCAACCTTGAAAATTGACCTTTGACCTCATGATTATAAGAGCTAAAAGCACACATCAAAATGCTTTCTTTTATGCTTTAACCATTGTTAGCAGAAAATAAAATTTCTGATGATTTTTTTATTGATTCTTTTACACAATCTTTTTAAATCACGTCATTCCGGCTCAAGTTATTTTTAAGAACTGAATACCATGGATGTTGTAAAAGCCGACTTGAAGAGATGTGAGATCTGGTTGGTAGATAGTAATGTAATAAATTGAGTCATAAACAAAATCCTAACATCAAGGTACGTACTGGGTTTTAAGATTTTTAACAGAACAGAAACACGTAAGAACTAATAGTCTATAGTTCAATTAAGACAGAAATGTGAACACGCATACCTACATAAATTTAAAAACTAAGAGGTTAGCTTGTATAACATACTTGCATAAAGTTTGAGTGTTGGAATTGAAAAAAAAGAACAATAGAATAATAACAACATTCAACAGTCTTTTTTTCTGGAATAGTCTGTAATTCACACAAATAACATAAAGCTATAAATTAACGAATATACCATCTCATTCCTAATTTTCTACACTCTTTTCATAGTGAGAAACAATAACTCATGAAAGAGAAGTATATATATTAAATACATTATAGTATTTTGAAAAGGTACATAATTGTAAAATATAAGGAATTTAATTGCAAATTCACTTGTTTTATCAGCAGTCATAGTAAAGGGAAATATAACAAATAGTCACTATCCTACATGTATGAATTTTGAGACCAGAGTTTTGTTTCTCAATTTTCGTTCAAAGCTACACGAAGAACAAACCATAAAGCTACTTCTTGACGGAAGCCAAAGATATGTTGCCGAATTAAATCATGGAACGAAACCCAAAATATGATTATTCATGAGTAGCTATCGGTCAATTATCCGATTATCTGATTAAGATATCAGTTATATGCCAATGTAATGTTCACACTTAATTTTTATTTTTACACGTTTTAAACACTTAAAACTTTTTTTTGTTGTTGTTTTACATTGAGAATTTACCTTTAACTTCAAGTATAACTTCATGGTTGGCTTTGACCATTTCACCGAGGAAAGGATTGTTTGCAATACACTGATACGCACCACTGTCAGTTGTCTTTACGTTTAAAATCTGTAAATCTCCGGATGGCATGAGTATATAGCGATCTGCAAGATTATACAGAGAGAAAAATCAAATAATTTAATCTAGTTTGTCAGTAATGTATACACACTATGTATCTATCTAGTTAAACTTAGCTATTACAGTCATGATAATATGAGGGCATTAGGTTAAAATTAAGATTCTTCACTTGGAATTTTCATAAGTTATACTTTAGCTATGTTCCAACTAAGAATATGGTAGAACGTGATTAATATACCAAAGTATTGAATCTGTCATTCCATTTGTTTTTGTGGTCACAGTAATCCAGTTATCCAATTGTGCAGAAGTTTAGTAGAACTTTGACAAGTTTGTAATCGAGCCATGGATTTTAGTGTTGTAAGTGCCTAAGCCTAGACTGTTGTGTTATCGAAGGAATGAAAAAAAAACTATTTTTGGTCATGAATTAGAATAACTCATTTTGACGAAAACAAATTTTAAAATGACAAAAAAAGCAGAAACACGTCGTCTACAGAAGTACAACGCTAAAGCCCGTGATTCGATGCCTTGTGGTTTGCATAGCAAAAAGCACAATATCGTTTTGATACAAAGAAACAAGTATAGGCCTCAAATCCTTAAATACTGAGAAACGAACTATACTTTGTTTCACACAAGTAAAACTTATTTTATCTGTATATGAAATCTTTGTCTTAATTATATAAATTTGGGTCTTGGAAGTTTTTCTTAAATTCCTCATGATCGTTGAAACATCAAACAGTTATTTCTCACTATTCTCTTACACTCAATAACAAATGCCCCCCAGTGGCTCAGCGGTATGTCTGCGGACTTACACGCTAAAATCCGGGTTTCGATACTCGTGGTGGGCAGAGCACAGATAGCCCATTGTGTAGCTTTGTGCTTAATTCAAAACAACAACAACAATAACAAATATATTCCGTCTTTTAAAATCTGTGGTCCTACACAAATACCATCACATTTCCATTATTAAACTCGCATAGGCCCAGCATGACCAAGCGTGTTAATAATCCGAGGGTCGTGGTTTCTAATCCCTCTCGCACCAGATATGTTCGCATTTTAGCTATGGGGACGTTATAATGTAACGGTCAATCCCACTATTCGTTGGTAAAAGAGTTAGCGGTGGGTGAGGATGACTAGCCGCCTTCCCTCTAGTCTTACACTGCTAAATTAGGGACGGCTAGCACAGATAGCCCTCGAGTAGCTTTGCGCGAAATTCAAAACAAATAAAATCGCATAACAAATTTAATTCTCCAATACTCTAGAGATGAGTCAAATGTGCTGAAAACATTTTTTAACTTCTACGTGAAGTATATTTATTGTACGTTAGGTGTGTCTTAATTAGTTAAACACGACTTCCAAACCTGTTCTGGTTCCAGGATAGAAATTCTATAAACGTTGAACATATTGTTAGTTGATCAATATACCCGTTCCTTTATGTTCAAAAAACTGTACTAGTTCTATTACTAGGAGGTACTTGGTTTTCAAAAAACAAAAAATATGACATTATAAACAAGCATGGAGAAAATGCTGTTCTCCTACTCATGAAGAGAACTTCAAAATTTTATTCACAGCAGTCGCTGAAAGAAGTCTTTGAATAAATATCTTATCATTAATAAGGGAACAGACCCAACTTTAAAGAAGTGGAAGCTTTCATGTTGTAGAGATACTTTATTTTGTAACATCTTACAAACTACAAGTTCCTGAACTGAGTTTTGCATGAAATACCGAAAAACAATTACAATGGGAAAGCTTTCACACTTCGGTTCAAACGGTTAGGTCGTTGCGCATAGAAAATTCATTGCTTTAATTATTCTAGCTTACAGTCTCTTTTCAAGTTTCACACCTCTTAAGTGTGAATTAGGTCTATGGGTGGAAAAGTTTCCAATTTATAGAAGTTTGCCATAATCAGTCTATAGAACACCAAGTAATTTGAAGTTATATCGTTTCAATTAATTAATTTGACTTTTATAGATTAGTGAAAATCATGAGATGAACGAACATTTTTAACATCCAGCCTTTATTGTAAAATAATCTTCTTTCATTTAAATTCTTTCTAAATATATATATATATATGGGCAATTAATGTCTCAGTAGAATCTTTATACGTATAAAGTTTTAGGCAGTATAAGTCCAGTTTTCTTTTTTGAAAAATAAAACGCTCTGAGAATATATTGATTTTAAAATCACTGAGAGAGCTTGTAAAATAGGTTTTTTTACCTTTTGATTTGTCGATTTTCTTATTATTAAACATAAATTGAGTTATAACTCGAGGAACACCTTGAGGAGGATCACAAGGAATAACAGCTACGTTGCCAGTTTTAACAGAAACTCTGATATTTTCTTGTTGAGGAAAAGAACGTAACTCTAGAAAAATAAAAGGACACCATCTTAAAATAGATAGAAAACGTTGTCATAAAAATCTTACTTGAATGAACTATAATGATAAGGATGTTAGTTATGAATTACATAATAATATCAGCTTCAAATATTAGTTTTAAATATGCTGATTTCCTTTTATTAACCGCAGTCTCCCAAGAACAACAGCAAATATATAGGAATAAAAAGGTCCCATACCACTCAACATGTAAAAAGGTCCCATACCACTCAACATGTTTTCTCAAAAATACTTTTCTGAATTTGTTAATAAAATGAAAATAAAAAAGAGCTAATGGCTATCAAACTTCCAATTACGATGTCTATTGTGTTTCTTAACTTGCCTGGAACTATAAGTTTGGCCGGTCGACTGACCAAACTTTTTCCTTCGTAGGAACCAATACATTGGAACAAATCTTCTCCTGACGACTGTTGTTTAGCTAGCCACTTATGTGTCCACTTGTCGGCAATAGGTAAAGCGACTATAAGTTTTTTCCCATTATCTTTGAATTTCAAATATTCCACTGAACTATCTACAAACTGACCATTTAGCATCCAGCTAATCTTAGCACCAGACGGAGCTACAGAACAGCGAAATACAGCACGATTCATACCAGGTTCCACCATAGTAGATGTTGGCTCTCTCCTGAACGACAGCTCTGTCTCTCCGGAATCTTTAAAATAAGGGAAAATAAGTTCAAAATAATTAACTTCCACTGATAAACATGTATTGTTCTACTGACTATAGCTTGTTTTGGAAAGAAAAATTATACTAAAACTGTTACATATGATATAAATCCCTTTACATAATACTACATTCTGATTAATGTACAAATATATCCAATAATATGATTTCGTAACTTGCATAGTTTCCATAGGTGTCTTGTACTAAGCTATCGGCTAATCTGAAAATTATTGAAATATTTTTAATAACAATTTGAAAACTAGAATCGATAGTACCTGCTAATTCCATTAAAGAAAATGCTTTTGAGCAGTGAGAATTATTTGTACGAATGTCGTAATTAGATAAAAAATATTTCAAAATATTTTCAGGAACAATGATGGCATAATGTATTATTCAAAACTCTAGTTTTGTTTTCAATGAACTTCGTCTATTTAACTTACGGTACTAATCAAAACAGTTTTAGAATTGTTATACCTGGAACAATTAATTGCAATTTCGTTGCTGCAAAAATGCGCTCCACACTTTAGGGCCATGGGTGCGATATAAGAGTGATCGATAAACCACACTGTTTGATTAGAGCAGCCAAAGTTGGCTGGTGCTATTGGGTGCTATATAAGAGTGATCGAAAAACCACACTGTTTGATTAGAGCAGCCAAAGTTGGCTGGTGCTGTCGACTTTCTTCTAGTCTGCCACTTCAAAATTAGGAACGCCTAGTGCTAAAATAGGTCTTGTATGGCTTTGATGCAAAATTCAACAAACAACAAAACCTGAGAATAAAATACAAATATTCTAAAGCAGTAATTTCCGAATGAATCATAATTATGTAATACAAATAATTTAGAGGAGAAACTTTTGTCAGGAATAAGATTCTGTTTCGATGTATTCCAAGTTATACTAACAATGGCATTTTGCCGAAAACAATATATATATGGAGGAAAACTTACTTTTCTGGACTATCATACAAACACAGCACCAAAAACAGATATTTCGTCTTATTGACAGCCACATGGTCTTTGGAGTCCAACTCGTGACTATTATTAGAAATAAATTTATTCTGGTCAGTATTAGGTGCAAAGAATCCTGTAAGAGAACAAACTTCATGTTTGTAGAAAAGCTCTATCAAACTAAGCTTAGAATCAAAGTAAAAGAAGTTAATCCCCCCCACGTATATATATATATATATATATATATTTGAATTATTAATGTAAGTTTATTATTTGATGAGAAAACTCACACTAAATTTACCATAATGAATATGTGTAGTTTCAAATGTAACATTTACCATTTATTCTAGTAGCATCTTCAGGTGTTCTTGTGATGGGTAAGCTATTTTCACTGTTAAACAAGTATACATAACAACGGTCACGGTTCCTAAAGGTTTACAACTGCGTCGATCATTACATATTCACATGCTGGACCTTTTAACAAAATCCAGTTCTGTTACGCTTTCTTTAACATGCGCATGTAACTTAAATATCACTTAACAGCTACAGTTTTACAACGATAATGTTGTCTAATACTGATCAAAGATCTACGATTGATAGTAAAATTTTATTACACTTTTAAGGGAAAAAAGCTAAAATTATTTTTCACATCATATAGCTATACTAATTAGAAATAATCAATCTTCATACAAAAAAGTGTTGTGACTATTTTAATGTTGAAGGTTTATTAAATTCTGATTTTACATGGTGTATACAGACGTATCTTAAGCATTATTTGATTTATTTTATTGGTTCTCATATTAAACAATCGGTGAAAGCTGTTTTTATAGAATCTAAACAGGTTAAATCTACTAGTTGATAGGTTGCATTAGTCTTAAGAAATTACTAGTGTTACCATTCGTTACTTTCTGCAACTAAATCTTTATTTAATTAATCTCAATACTTTCGAGAAAAAAAGTTTAAAATTTCATTGCATAATCTTACAATTTTTATATGTTGTATGATTTTATATATCATAACAATTCCTCCTTCTGTGTGTAAGTGTGTCAGTTGCCTGTTTTGTACTTTTATTATGTTTTGTAGGAAGCAGCGAGGAAAAAGCTGGTTTCGTTAAATACATAATACCACATGACGACTAAGGCAAACATTATATATATATTTAAATTGTGGTTACACTTCTCTCTTCTTACGAATAACATAGTAATAACACCAATGAACAATCCAGTTTCTGTTCAACAATAGGCCTAACAACCTTTACGTCTCTTATTAAGCCTAATGTTTAATCATAGCAAACATATTCAATAGTATAATAGATAAGAGGAAGAACAAAACACAACCAAATAAATACAGTACAAGAATTGTCTTACAATAAAAAACAATCCGTTAAAGTCAAACTGTGTAACTATTTTACATTTATAAAAGTATTTATCTTATTATCTAACTGCACAGCGTGATAAGGTTTATACGTATACGTTAAGTATGACCATTTTGTAACAGTATGAAAGTATTATCCGAAGTAGCTTCAATATCCTTTTGAATATTATATCCAGTCACACTAGAATTACCTATAAGATGTCTAAATTTAGCTGTTAAGTACATGTTTTGTACAAATTCAGCTTACCACAAGAATTCACTGCACTTTAAAGTTTAATTTTGTAACACAGTTACATTCAATAACAAACATCGCTAAGTCCTAGGTACCCCTTTTTAAATATTTAAGACAAAGATTAGCAGTATTTAGTGTTGATTAGAAACATTTCCTCTAGTCTGTGACTTCAAACTTGGGACAGATGATACGCACAGAGTTCGCTTGGCAACATGCGTGAAAGAGAACAAACAAACACTACTTACAATTGTGGCTGATACGGACAGCAGCACATCTTGAGTTAGTTTTGTTAGATATAAAATCACTTATATGTGAACACTTCAAATGTAATTTGTTATTTAATAGTTTTTTTTTAACTTTCGACAGTAATGTGTAATTTGTATGTCATAGTTGTTTGATAAAGTATTTATTTTTAATTATCTGCCAGATGACATGTGATGTGTTTTAACGTACACAAAAACCAACTGTACTGAGTTTACTGTTAAGTTTAAACTAACGTATTTCGCTGACTTCTTAATTATCATGTATATCCGAGAAGTCCACGCGATTTAAAACTTAAATAATATGATGAAAAGATAAGCTTATCCTTAGACAAACGCTGTAACTTACCGTTATGTAACGTGTAAATTACAATGTTACATGTAAGTACTACAAAAGCAGAAACAACTCTTGAGTAGGGAAATTTTATGAGATTGTCAGTATGCTTAAATTCTAGAGAACAGAACAAAGCTCTGGAAATTAAATATTTGTTTCTAAAAGAGAATGGACCGACGACTAGAAGAATAAATCTGGGCTAACAGAATACACACACATATATATATATACTCAAGCCAGTGCTTAAATCACTCTCTTTGTTCTAGGTTCAAGTCTTTCCTTTCAGTTCGCCACACTACTGAACTGTGTAAGTCGCAGCTAAGACAATATTTTTAACAACCAAATAGTATTTAACATTAATTAATACAATCAATATTACTCTTTTGGTTCCAACCACTTGTGAAAGTTACTTGTAATAAAGGAGTAAAGATCTGGATTGCAGATTTAGATATATATTGCTCCTTCCTACTGGAGTTCCATCTACAACAGAAAATTAAATTTACATTATGATTCCTTGCTGTCATCAGATTCAATACGGTCCATAAAAGCTGAAGAATTACATATCTTCCACACAAATCCAGTATAAAGGTTAGAAGTATAACCTTGTTTTGGGTTGGTTAAATTTGGGTTACAGTTAGTTACGAACTTGGGTCCTGTTTTTCGATCTCTTTCCAACTGTATCGAGGTTGTTGTTGTTTTTTTTTAAATTTCACACAAAGCTACATGGGATATCTGCGCTAACCGTTTCTAATTTAATAGTGTAAGGCTAGAGGGAAGGCATCAAGTCATTGCCCCCTACCATCATCTCTTGGGATACTCTTTAACAATTCGTTAAAGTGCTGCTGATTGTGACATTATAACTTCTCCATGGCTGAAACGACAAGTATGTTAGGTCGAACAGGAATTCGAACTCGCAAACATTAGATTACGAGTCGAGCGCTGTTACGTTTTTCATGTATGTAGACTGAACGCAACAGAGGACACAGATAACAGCTTATATAATTTATTACAATAAACTATTATATATGTAACAGATATAACATAAATTATATAATAACAATGACAGATATTCAGTTTCAACCTTCAAAATTAATTACAATACAAAATGGTACTGGCTTGTGTCCAATATAATGATCTAGAATGAAAGTCTAAAAGTCCAGATCAGAAATCCAAAATTCCAGTCTAGGGTGTGAATTTGGTCCCACGAAGAAATTCCGAAGTTTGCTCCGATCTCCCCTAAACAGTCTTGTACGTGTTGACTTTCAGTATAACCACTAATTCGAATGAATCGTAAAGATTGACGAAATAAAATCACAGCTTCTGTAGATCTAGCTCCAGTCACAAATTCAAGTTGAATAAACACACAGCAAACGTTGAAAATTTCTCAAACGGAGACAATATCTTTTGAATCGAAAGTAGAAACGAATGACTGACTGATTTCTTTTTTGCATCGCCGTCTGTTTATATACTAGTAGGCCTACTCTTCTCGAACAATCGCGTAACTTCCCAGCATTTCAGAGTAATCTAGATTCGTCTCGTACAGACACCAGGCCAATACAAATGATCGATATACCTAATTCTAGAAATTTCTACATGAATAACAACGTATATACATAACGCTTTATACATAACAAGCGCCTTAACCACCTGGCCATGCCCTGGTCAGCATCGAAGTTAATGCCTTTAAAACAGCCGCAAGTATTGCATAAGATTTGGTTCAGATATTCTGTGATACATTTTCAGTATGATAACTTATTACACAAATAACTCAAATATCATGAACCGCCTGAAGAGACATCATTCTAGATATAATTCACAATGGAAATAGGAAGAGGCAATCTTCCATCCTAAGATGTGATTGTTATCAAGACGCAGGTATAACTCATATACCCCAAAAATTTATAAGAAACTTACAGAAATGGTTAAATAACTCAACTGTAAATGAAACCACCGCAACAATGCAAAGAAAATTGTAATAACTTGTCTACTTCTAGAATTAATAAGATTAGTAATACCAAAGAAATACTCTCCTTAACAATGAATACCCAGAACACTTTATTGATAAGCAATAACATAAACTGTATAAGTAACAATAATAATGATAATAAAATAAACAATTCAACTATATTCACCTATGCCAAAGGTATCTTGTGGGTAATACACACTAATTGCCGAAATAACCAGTGGAAGGGGAAAATAAAACATTTTAACATCTTTTTGAGTTCCAATACACTGGAGAGAGAAAAAATTAATAAAAATTGAGTTAATTAACGTAACATAAATACAAGACCGGTAATACAAATCTATCTCAATAGCCAATGACGCCAAAAGAAACTTTTTTGTTGTTTTGAATTAAGCACAAAGCTACACAATGGGCTATCTGTGCTCTGCCCCCCACGGGTATCGAAACCCGTATTTTAGCGTGCAACTCCGCAGACATACCGCTGAGCCACTGGGGGGCGCCAAAAAGAAACGCTCTGCAACAAATTCAAATAATAATAAAATAATAGGATATGAACCATTTGCGAAAAAAAAGGAAATTATAAAAGAAACATCTACGTCCATCTAACTAATAATACAGTCAGTGAAACTAACATAGACGCTACTTAGTATGTGAGCAATAATATATATATATATTGTTACCAATTAACAATGCCCCCAGTGGCTCAGCGGTATGTCTGCGGACTTACACGCTCAAATTCGGGTTTCGATACCCATGGTGGGCAGAGCACAGATAGCCCACTGTGTAGCTTTGTGCTTAATTGAAAACAACAACCAATTAACAATACATCTACACATGTATATCCTATGTTTTGATTTTTTAAACACGACACAATTTCATATATATTTAGTATGAATGAGAGAGAAACAGTCGATAAAATACTCTGAACACATTTAAATTTTTCAAATGTCTGAGGTGCTCCGACATTATCGTGACTTTTGTAGAATAGAAGAAATTTAAATAAAAGTCTTTTTTCAATTATGATAAGAGAAATAGGAAACTTGTGATACGTGAATTTTTCTTTGTTTCAGAATTTCGCGCAAAGCTACAGATAAGCCATCTCCGCATAGCTATTCCTAAATTGATAGATAACAGGGAAAGCGGCTAGTCAACAGCATTCAAAGCGAACTTTTAGCTTGCATCTCTCTCTGACTATACAGTAGGATTTGCCTGTCACCGACGCTCTACGGTCCTTAAGTATGATGTACCTTTTGTTTTGTTTTTTTTTGCAACGTATCGCGATTCATAAATCGTCGGATTAGAAGTAAGAGCACGTTAATCATTATAATACGCCTAGCTTTCATAAGCCGCAGGAATATATATGTGTAGCATTGTAAAAAACAAATGTACTGAGCAGTTAAACTAACTGGTCTAAACTTCTGTATAATGTATTACAAAAATGTGATTTAGGCCAAATAATCTTTATTTTGTAAACCAGAGAAACTACACTCTGTTATCATGAAGCATTTCATTATGAAACAGAAATAACGATAAATTGGTCCCGCGCACGAAGTATGGCAGTTTTAGCAGATAGACACTAAAGTTTTCAGCTCAAATCACGGCTCAAATAATGGCTTTGAGTTTTTGTTTGTTTAACAAGTAAAAACACTTAGCTCAGCTCCATCTCTTTAAGGAGTTGAGATTTAATTATGGTCGCGGCTGTTAAGAGTTATTTTAGTTTAGTGTGTAACAGAAAGGTGAAGTCTCATATAAACACAAAAATAATACTTTACTTGAAACAAATATAACGCATATAACATTAATTCATTTTTCATTGAAACTACAGACTGTTTGCCCCCCAGTGGCTCAGCAGTATGTCTGCGGACTTACACGCTAAAATCCGGGTTTCGATACCCGTGGTGGGCAGAGCACAGATAGTCCATTGTGTAGCTTTGTGCTTAATTCAAAACAACAACAACAACTACAGACTGTTTAAGTATTGTAATTCTTTCAAGAATAGATAGAAATAAATGGCTAATTTCAATTTGGATATTCAAACTTTTCGTTATGTTTATTTTACTGATATTGAAATAAATCTATTTCCCACTTGGGAAATGAATTGGGGAAAATCCTACAAGCAACAAATTCATATTAAGATAATTCATTCTCGCTTCAGAATGTATTATTCTGTTTAATGCATCGCAGAGTAAATTTTAACATTTGAAGAGCTCTTCATGAGAATCATTAACCAAACGTTTACTGTTAATGCTACTTTTTTTTCTAAACTAATAAAATGTTATAAAATAGCACACATTATCAAATGATCAATAAAGACGATAAGCTGACGACGGACACATAACTGCTGACTTTATTTGGTATCGAAAATGTGGGAAATGTAGTGAAGATCTATAATTGAGATGTTGAACTATCAACACTTCAATAGTAAAACTTTGTGTCTAGACTTGAGTATCCTATCAAGATAAATTGTTGAACGAATCATGTCTACGCTTTATTTTACGAAGATTATTTTGTACAAATATATTTGTGGAATTCATGAAAAGCATGGATAAATAATATACATATTAATGTAGAAAAGTGATATGAAACATCAATTTTCGTTTTTGTCTTGCTTTATTGATCAAAGTCGCATTGGCTTACCTTCTATATTTACTGAGATGAATTGAACCTCGGATTTTAGCGTTCTAAACCCTTAAACTTGCCGCTGTCTAACTAAAGGACAGTTTTAGTCTAAACAACTGCAGATATTAAAATATGTAACTTTTATACTAGTATTGTACTTCCTACTCTGTTTTATGTGTGTGTGTCTGAGTTTAAAACAATTTGGAATATTTTATATATTCACTATTGACGTTCTTGTACTAAAATAACAACTGTTTCTCGTGATGTGTTTCTGTATTTCTTTTTTAAACCAGTCAAATGATAGCCTTGGTGCTTGTGATATAACTGAAGCCAAAAGACCAAGTAACAAAAAAATTACTACATGCTAATTACATCAAGGACCGGCATGGCCGAGCGCGTTAAAGCATGAGTTCGTAATATGAGGGTCACGGGTTCGCATCCGAGTCGCGTTAAACATGCTCGCCCTCCCAGCCGTGGGGGTGTATAATGTGACGGTCAATCCCACTATTCGTTGGTAAAAGAGTAGCCCAAGAGTTGGCGGCAGGTGGTGATGACTAGCTACCTTCCCTCTAGTCTGACACTGCTAAATTAGGGACGGCTTGGTGCAGTGGGCTAACAACCTACTCACTTAAACACCTGTTACGGAAACCGCAGTGATTGCAGCCCAATGTTCCTTAAAGGGGGTGCCTGGCATGGCCAAGCGCGTAAGGCATGCCACTCGTAATCCGAGGGTCGCGGGTTCGTGCCCGCGTCGCGCTAAACATGCTCGCCCTCCCAGCCGTGGGGGTGTATAATGTGACGGTCAATCCCACTATTCGTTGGTAAAAAGAGTAGCCCAAGAGTTGGCAGTGGGTGGTGATGACTAGCTGCCTTCCCTCTAGTTTTACACTGCTAAATTAGGGACGGCTAGCTCAGATAGCCCTCGAGTAGCTTGTGCGAAATTCCAAAACAAACAAATAAATACTTAAAAGAATTGAGTGGCAAAAAAAATTACATCGTGACTTCCTTGGATTGCTTCTACGATTATATCATGAGTAACAAAAAATATTTTCTTGCATGATTATCTAGACCTTTTATGTAATGTATTTATTTGTTTAATACGCTCTCAGGTGTCAAAAATTACCGAAAGTAATAACAATGTTTTATTCAATTATAAATTTGCTTTTTTTGTATCCAAAATATTAAATTAAAATGAACAACTTGTTATTCGCCATGCAATACCTCTTGTTTTAAAATGAAATAATAAATTTTATTAAAAAGTGTACACATAATAATACATCGTGAGAAATTTAAAATTTAATGGTTGTATAGATCGTGTACACGGTAGCTTCTTGTATTTAGACAAAACTTATCAACGTTAGGAAAAAAATTCGCAAGACAGCTGTCGCAATGATACCATCGCTAAAATTGTGCTTCAGGACTAATAGAATAATATGTGGCCTTGGGCGTGGCTTTCATACTCAAGGTCGACAGAACAAGAAATTTAGTTGAATGTTAATGAATAATGCATTAGAGTTGAATCTGTACTGAGTTAGATTTATCAGATTTTCTTATAGACCTTATTTAATAGAAAGGAATGTGTTTCTGTCAAGCTAAGACGATGTGAAATTATAGGCATCGTAAATATATCTATATCAGCAGATATATATATATTGATATATATACATTATAAACACCGATTAATTGAAGTGAAGGTCATAAAACAAGATATGTCTGTTAGTCTGAAGATGTTAAAAAAAACAGAAAGAAAATAAAATAAAGACAAATTTAAATTTTATATTGTAGAACTATTTCTCTGCTGATTAATGTGCTCGCGACATCCTGGTCCAAACCTGAAAAACGAGTACCAGACACAACACTAGAAAATACGATTCTTCACGAAGCCAAATGACGCCTTTAAAACAAAAATATGTTTTAGTAAACTGTATTTTTAACACCTAGAACACAAAACAAGCAGAAAATATTTTGGGTTGGGCTGCCTATATATTTTTCTGGTATTTATTACATTATGATTCTGGTTGCATCTATTTTCCAATAAATAGTCATAGAAGTTGGAGAGTTATGGCTGTAGAATCCACCTCTCTCCCCACCCAAAACCTGACAAAAACAGTGAAGGGACCGCACCTCCGATGGAAAAAAAAAAAAGTCTTTTCTTTTTGTTGTAAAGAAGGGATGGCAATATATATGGCTGAGGAAGTGTAAAATGTCTGAGTGTTTAACGTGCTAGAAATATAGTTGATGTAAATGGGATGATGATGGAATTATATAAAACTAGTGCAAAAAGTGGGAAGTCATAATAAAAACAAAGCTGTAAAACTCAAATTGATCAACACGACATGAATATTTGCCAACAAGGACTTCTGCCTGCATACCCATTTCTGTATTAGAAACACAAGAAAATGAACATAATTGGTGGCCAGAACTTCAATACATGCATCTTTAAGGTGTAATTTCTATTGAAGTACAGGTAAGTTTCTGGAAAGATATGGCTTTTCGAGCGTACCGTACCAAGGTTGTTTTTTTGTTGTTGTTTCTTTGGGGGGAGGGTTAAATTTATTTTTCTGTACCTGTAACACGGTATATATCTTGACTTTTCCCAAGCCTAAAACAGCATGATATAATCATTTAGATTTATTAATAAAAAGTTAAAAAAATTAAACCATGAACTCGGTGTTACCAATGTTTATTGAAGAATGAAAAAATAAATATTTTTCACATTTTTTGCAACATGAAAGTCCTTAGAAAGGTCTTCGATAATTCTAATCAGGATGAATTTGATTATGTCTATGATCAATGCTGAAACTTAACATTAATATAATGCCTCAGAAAAATTAGGGATCGATTCTTTATCTGTTCCATTGAGGAGCTTTGCTAATCTGTATCTATGTAGCTATTTTTTCAACTTATTCTTGGAGAACAATTTTATAATTTTATTCTTTTCCTTTTTTTTAGAAAAAAATCATAAGGCATTTTGTGTATGACTCTATTTTTAGTTTTTTTAGTTTAAATTAATTTAATAGAAAATATTACTAAGTGCTTGGCAATCAGGTTAGTAAAGATAACGTAATTACGGTAATTATCATTAAGAAAAAGCATTATACATTTTAAAAGGTGAAATTTTTCCGTTATAATTTTCTGTAGAAGACAAGGTAAGTGCTATGATATATGATATTTATAAGCTGCTTATTTCATATGTGTAATAATATGTTCATGTATGCAGAACGCTACATTTGTGGTTCCTTTATATTTACTTAGTTGTCTTCTTAACAGAAAAAGTGTTCACAATCTACGGAACGAAAAAACGATAGATTCTAGGCCTTAGAATTTGTTGTAACGCCTCCTCCCTCAGTGGCACAGTGGTATGTCTACGGACTTACAAAATCTAAAACCAGGTTTCGATATAGTGGTTGGCAGAGTACAGATAACCCATTGTGTAACTTTGTGCTTAATTCTTGTTTTTTTTTGTTTTTAAATTTCGCACAAAGCTACTCGAGGGCTATCTGTGCTAGCCGTCCCTAATTTAGCAGTGTAGGACTAGAGGGAAGGCAGCTAGTCATCACCACCCACCGCCAACTCTTGGGCTACTCTTTTACCAACGAAAAGTGGAATTGACCGTAACATTATAACGCCCCCACGGCTGGGAGGGCGAGGATGTTTGGTACGACTCGGGCGCGAACCCGCGACCCTGAGGTTACGAAGCGCACGCCTTAACGCGCTAGGCCATGCCAGGCCCTATGTGCTTAATTCTAAATAACAACAACCACTAATGGTATTATATGTAATGGTCCTGCAGCAGCGTGTCCAATACGGGAGGCTTTTTATACAATACTCCGAGAACAATGTTGTAACATTCTTCCCTAGATACTTTCAAACCAAAGTCCATCAACCTTACTAGATAGCAGCGGCGTAGATCTTGTTTGACCAACAAAAAAGGCACATAAGCTCGTGCTTTGTACACCTGGTAATTTAACTTGTATGGCTACGAACGGAATACCATAAATTAACGTTTTTACTTGGCGGCTCTTATATATTAACTTGTACGTGTAGCTAGACTTATTTCGATGGAGCCACTACCTTATTAGCATTCAGTCAGTATAAAGCTGATGTTTCTTCCAAGAACAGTGGTATCGGCAAGCTAACCTGATTGTATCTAGAATCTTTGGTACTTTTCTTGGCTTTTCGAAAGTTTAACTTTAACATGGAGACACATTATATTAATTCCTAGACAATGTTTTTTATCTTAATTTGTTCTGTATTGTGTTTGAAGTGTTATATCACCCACCGACTTGAGAATAATAAATCTCCTGTTTAAGCCTCTTAAATTGACACACTTCGTACAAAATTAAGATATTTTGTTTTAAGGTGTATGTTTTGTATGAAATTAAGACATAGTTCGTGTTTGTCGCATGCCATATACTGGTTATACAGTTTCTTTTTAGTTCTGCTGAGTGCTTTGGGAACAGCTTGAAAAACAAAGCTCTTTTTCAGATTAAATACAGTAAGTGCGTAAGAAGTATTTTTATTTGCACTTACAAGAAAAGATTCTACTTTAGATTGCTCAATTTACTTTCAGTGACAAATTGTTAAACTTTATTCACTGTCTTTAATGTGTGACTACTATCTGATTGTAAACTATCTGCTGTTATCCTGTTAAAATCTAGTTTTACTGACAATCTTCAATAATACAAATATCCTTCTCTTTGAAACGTTAAAGTTTCTAATGTTTTATGTTGTTCTAATCACAAGATATGAGAATCATGTGCTGGAAAGCCAGAAAACCAGGAGTCACTTTTAGGTATCATCTGCATTTAAAAAACATCACACTTCAACTTCATTATAAAAATAAGTCCAACGTTTCTTTTATGTACTCAAAGGTACGAAGATGGCCTTGGGCAAAGTTATTGGATATGCAAATTGTTACTATGAATTACGGACGACTTTTGTGTATACATATGTGTGTGTGTGCATAAATTTCTTATTGCTTTCGCTAACAACTGTCAAGGTATCAATAAAATGAATTTATTTTATTAATGATATTGAGTAACATGATCTAAATACTAATAACGAGAAATATACTTCATATTCTCGGGAAATCGTTCTTTGAATATTGTTACAAATAATGTGTCATGCATTTAGTCTGTATGTATAACACCTCTATTTGAATAATCGTAAAGTTCTTACAAATTACGCCCTATTGATTGAAACGCGTAAATTGTAACAGTGATAAGTAAACAAGTGAAAAGATAGAAAAGAGCTATTTTCCATTACCCGAATTTTCAGACTCGAAATCATTTGAAACATACCAAGTGACTCAAACCAAGGTTAACACTTTTGTTAATAACAAGCGTTGTATGAGACTTGAAATAAAATGATTGAAAAAATTAGCGAAGAGTGGCTGGGAAATGCTGGAGTTATGCAAGTAGAAAGGAATTACTTATCCTCTAAGTTCCTTTCCTCCTTAATTAATATATGTTAATGCTCCAGAAAATATCTTATTAGCACATCAGATGTATTAACTAACCGATAAGAAACATGTCCAACTCTGATGTTACTTAAAGCAAAATATTCGGTAAACACACAGAAAACTGCTCTTTGCACAGCTGATTTTCTTTCAAATCTAATCTATATACAAAATTTATTATATGTCACTTCACCTTACGTTTGATTTCTCGTAATAGGAGGAATATAAAGAGAAAAATGCATTTATTCAGATAGAATAGTTTGAGTACTATCTGCCTATTACGATTTTAGATGTGGGGGCTAGAGGGCCGTGAGGAAAGTGTGTGAAACCTCATAGGTGTAGTGAATGTTGACATTATAAGTCTAAATTAAAGATAGTGTGGGATCAACTAGTCTAGAACTAAGAGCATGAAATTTATCATGAAAGCAAAACTATCGTTTAGTTTTAATTATTATGGGGTGTTATAGAGTGGTTTTTAACTATTATTGACTGTTACGTAGTGAGTTTTTTCACTATTATGTGTTACTATAGTATTTTTTTACCATTATGTGATGTTATTTTTTACTTATTACGAGATGTTATAGAACAGTTTTAACTTTCATGAGATGCTCTTAGTTTAATTGGCTTAAAAAGGAACTTACCAATGTTTGACTGCCTTGACTCCACCTTTGTTTGTGAAGCTTGATTTCGCAAGTTTATTTATTTCAGTTAGCTATGAAATGTGAGGTTAGAATCTATAATTTTGTTTGAATGGTAGTATAAAATTTTGACGGGCTATACAATAGTTTTAAAACTTTCATGATAAATAACTAGGTAGAAATCAACAGATAAAATGCTTAATTTATGTAAGCACAATTTGGTAATGCAACAGTTGCACATAAAAAAGCATGTATGCATATATATATATATATATATATATAATCTGGTTATTCACTTATCTTGCCCCCCAATAGCCCAGCGGTATGTCTGCGGACTTACACGCTAAAATACGGGTTTCGATACCCGTGGTGGGCAGAGCACAGATAGCCCATTGTGTAGCTTTGTGCTTAAGTCAAAATAACAAAAAAATAACAAATCACTTATCTTTCTGATTTTGAGTTAAATTTGTCTTTTTAGTAAACTAACTCACAACTTAACGAAAGACTAAAGTTTTTGAAACATGAAGTATTTGTTTGTTTGTTTGTTTGTTTTTAAATTTCGCACAAAGCTACTCGAGGGCTATCAGTGCTAGCCGTCCCTAATTTATCAGTGTAAGACTAGAGGGAAGGCAGCTAGTCATCACCACCCACCGCTAACTCTTGAGCTACCTTTTTACCCACTAATAGTGGGATTGATCGTGACTTTATAACGCCCCCACGGCTTGAGGGCGAGCATGTTTGGCGCGACTCGGACGCGAACCCGCGACCCTCAGATTACGAGTCGCACGCCTTAACGCGCTTGGCCATGCCGGGCCTGAAGTATTTGAAAAAATATCCTATACTTCAACAACTTACGTATTTACGTACAACGTATTTACATAAATATTAGTTATACTAATTCGGACAATAAAAATTAATTTTATAGATGGGAATTATAAACCAACTTGACGCTATGAAATCACACAGTTTAAAACTATTTACATGTTGGAAAGGAAATGATCATTTAAAGAAATTTATTTTTCGAAAAATCAGTCGTTGGTAGTTTATTATTGAGGTATGTTTCTGTTTAACTGGTTAATTGCATTTCTAAAGAAAATTTCCTCTGAATTATTTCCTGTAACGATTATAAAATGACAGGCTTTGTTTAATTAACTTATCACTTAATTGTACCATTGAAGTCCATTTATGATAAATGAATTTAAACAAGCTCGAAATATAGTAGATCGTTAATTAAAGAAAGTGGTGTGTGTTTCGCGAATAAAAATGACTAAATGACCAAATGAATCTCAACAAGCTCGAAATATAGTAGATCGTTAATTAAAGAAAGTGGTGCCTGTTTCGCAAATAAAAATGACTAAATGACCACATGTTTTATTGTCACTCTTTATAAATATTTTGTTCTATACTACGATAAATTATCGTTTTAATTCTTATAAACCTCCCATAATAACTCGTAATGTTCTAATTTTAAGATGGTAACACGTGACAACAAAACCTCATTTTTTGTTGTAATGTAATCTGTAATATTATTTTACTTTATATATTCTTGTCACACATTCGAGTGGTATTGGGTTACACTTACGTTCAAGATTTTTTATATAAGCATCCTTCTTCAACCAACAAATTCAATATCTATAGTTTGGACTAGCTTCTTCAGTTTTGAAATTTATTACTACGTTGTAAACATATCTTTTAAGGTATCGGGGAGCGTAAAATAATGATTAATCTAAAGTTAAGTGCTTGTTCGAATTCAAGAAACCCAAAGAGAATATAACTTTTGTTGTTTCAGAAATAGGAGATGTGCTGTTTTAATGTAAGTAAAAATAATAACAAAAAATAAAGTAAAAGGAGGTACTCAATGTAATTTTATGGTATCTTTAATAAAATTATTTCATAATCTGGTGTGACTGTCAGAAAATCTATGATTCTTTAAATCATAATTTCAGCTGGTTATTTTTTACTGGAAACCAAATTCAACGGCAATTGTTGTTCTCTATTTATTGTTCAAATTGTTGTATGCCCTTTCCAAATTTTATAGCCAACCTCATTTACGGAGGAGAAGGCCTTACATAATGAATTATCAAAATAGCTTAAAATTTTTGTTATAGAAAAATACGTCATATTTGTTCTTTTTTTTGAAAATGATGGTCAGTTTTAAAAATATACAATATATCAGCTTATAACTTGATCTCTGAAAAACCTCTTGTATATCACTATTTTTCAGGAGTAGTTTTCAAGCTGAAATTGACAGTCATTGCATTAAAATTTATCATTAAATCGTTTTAAAGTACAATCAAAAGACAATGAACTTGTTTCATACAAAGGTCAGATATGGTCAGTTTGACCTTTTAGCCGTAGGAGTGTTATAAAGTTATGATGTTACGGTCAATCCCATTATTTATTGGTAAAAATGTAAGATTAGTTGAAGAGTTGGCAGTGGGTGGTGATGACTAGTCGCTTTCCCTCTAGTCTTACACTGTTAAATTAGGAATGGCTAGTGCAAATAGCCCTCGTGTAGCTTTTCACGAAATGCAAGAACAAACAAACATTTTATACACCTCTATTTTTATATATATCTAACAACTATATGACTATCTAGTCATATCATTCACCTCTGGGAGATCAATCATTCTAGTATGAGGTATGAATACTCAATGGATTGTAATATTTTGTTAACACCTGGATACATCACAAGTGCATTTTTTTTATACAGAGGTTAATTAGTAAATAAATGCAAAACCGTTTTTCTATGATACTAAAACCTATGTTTCCCTACGTGTAACATTAACTTTTATTTTACTAATACAGAAACTGTTTGCACCAAACGTTTTCTCTCATATTAGATAATTTCATAAATGTTTCAACTGCTAGGAAGGAAAATAGATTTTAGGTCACTCTATAAATTAGTTTAGACAATAGTAAATTATATTTAAGAAAACATCTTATTAGTGTTACCTTAATGAATCAGAGATAAAATGCCAAGTGATTTCAGCCAAGAAAACGATAAAGTTAAACAGTGTGTAACATTTTACCATGGATAAAATTAAGCAAGGGACGGACGCCATTAGAATTCCAGAATGGATATCAAGAGATAACCACGAAATTTAGAAAACCAAATTTCCGACCTAACGTAGCGAATAGGCAGAATGATGAAACCACTGCTGCTCTTTAATATCTCAAATACCTTAAAATTATCAATAAAATTAATCGTAACAGTAATTTTTGGAGTGAATTTAAAAACTATATTGAAAAAATACTCTAGAAATATTTTGTAAATGTGAAAATTGTGAATTTTAGCTTGAAAGGCGCCTTAAACACACCTGGAATTAGCAATCAGGTGAGATGTCCTAGAATATAGGTATAGCTGTCCCTAACTGTGACTGATCACCAAAGTGAAAAACATAAGTTAACAATACTTACTGTCACAAGAGTTTCGTACAGTTGTTTGAAGTGAATAACGGGATTGGTTGCCAGTTTTACACACACACATATTCGCAGTTGAAGTACAATTCGTATTTAGTAATATAATGAGTTTCCAACCCTACATCTTTCAATCTGTAGTATAATAACCAATGGTCACGCCTGGTAGTTTAACGTATTTAATGAATGTCTAAGTACTAGGTGTTATAAAAGGCTTTCACTCTTTTTTTTTATGCGCAAGAAATGAAAACACGGCTAGTAACGATAGAGCCTTAACAGCTTTTGACTTTTTTAATGACTATGTCGTGATTCAAGGTGTGTCCTTCTTCAAAACGGCTGCGTTCTATAAGTTGTGAGAAACACATTTTCATATCTTTATATTTGTAAGAACAAAATACCAGCTCCTGAAGACCTTTAAAGGTTACATTACAAAAAATAATAGAAAGGTTATTGCATTCACCATCAACAAAGACGTCCAAAACAGAATCGCGATTACACATCTTGTGACGAGCGATTAACGTACACTTAAGATATCGAATAAATTAATAACATGTTCCAATAGAAATTTTATAATCAATTGAGCATCACCACAAGTTTTTATATACACATTATTCATCTATCAGTGATTCACAAACAAAGTATTAACAGCCCATGCCAACATAGTACTGACACAATGACGAAGCATTTAAACTATGATACACTTATTAAAATATTTCTGTAATATAAAAGTCAAATATGTAATAGCTAGAATAACTTAATGCTCTGTGAAATCACTGTTAACGAATGTAATATATATTTTACATGTATATAATAACTTTATTGTTCACAGAATGAGAAAGGTTCGACCCTCAATATGGTAATCTGTGCATGTTGTGCAAATGGACAATCATTATAAGCCTGAATACTTACTTAATAACATGAGGTGAATGTTAATAAGTTGTTGATGTAACTGTAATGAGCCAAACAGAGTTGAAATATTGTAAGATTTGATTACTTGATTTATCTTACAACATCTTTCATTTATTAAGGTTGGACGTTAGTGTACACTTGCTAGAATAGTGTTTTATGTGTTGTTGTTTTTCATATAAGTATCTAGTGCCATACATATAAAAGACAAAAAAAAATAAACTATCAAGATGGTGAGAAATAACTGCTTTTTCAAACTTTGAATCCATATTAAATAAGGGAAGGCACGTAACTAGCTTCATTGGGTTATGCATATTCATGGAACTGTTAATGTCCTGTTATTATATGTAAAAAGCAATACTATTCAAACTACATGACACTTTGAGGATACATATCGACATTACACACAATATATGTAATACTGAAACATTACGCTGTTACGTAAGTATATTACCTAACTATTTTCAACCTTAATACCGCACTAGTGACAAAAAAGAGAACAGTGTATCCTTGCTACATTACAAGTTTGAACATGTAGAAGTCGTAGACTAAAGGCCGAAATTAGTCATGTACTGTATTTTCGTACGAGGGTTTTTGGGGTAGTCAAAATGTTTGCTTTATGTATTTGATGTGAAATAGCATGATTCGTTTTGGAAAGATAATTAGCCAGTCCAAAATAGATTACTTTTTTTTCGTATAAACTCAAGGAATAGTTTCTCCGTTATTCCAGTAATGCAGATTTTGATTAATTTAGCTTTTAAACCTATTATAAATGTCATAGTAACATTAAAAAGAAACAATATTCACTTAAGTCCACTTGGGAGCTATTATTTTTATATTTAACATTAGTGAAAGTGAATCAAATTTTTAAAGTCACTCGTCTTGCGGATAAAGAAATCTAGAAGTTACTAATAAATAAGCAAAGATCGTGTGTGTAACGAGCAATGTAAACTGTGCTTATTTATTATATATATATATATATATACACATATAACTATATGTATGTGTGTATGCTAAGTGTCCTTATTTCAATAGAAAATATAATTTTTAGACATAAGCTTACTGTGGTATTTCATGTTAAGAAAATGAATTTATCTATTTACTTGGAGTTAAGTACATCATTTATCACGACTGTTTCGTATTTATTTGTGAAATTGCAATGATATCAGAGTTTTTTGATGTTTTTATTGAGAAACTACGTTTTAACATGTACAAAAAGCGAAAAGTCACTTTGAAACGATTTAAAGGTTCGTTCCTGTAAAGAAGTTAACGCTATTTTCCCAGGCCCATTCCTTCTAACATCAATAACGATAACACATACAAAGTACAGGTCAACTTTAACTAGACTTGAGGAACAGTGAAACTTTACAATATCATCATATTAAAATAAGTCACTTTTAAATAGACTAGGTAATAAGTTAATCTGTAAAAAAAACTACAACATTTAATATCACTAATTAAATATTTGAAATAAGAGTTATAAGTTAACAAATATATTAATTTATGTACTGCAAAAAACTGAATAAAATGGTTAATTTTATCATTTGTCTGAAATATTAAACTAGATTAGAGAATAGATATTTGAAACACTCGCTTAGTGTCACATAAATCTATTTTGTTAAAATCTATGAAAAGCCACAACACAGAATTTATCTTTATCTATTACGAACATTTGCCACGTGTTTTATTCTCTGTTCAATGACTTTCTAAGCTACAACTTTTTTTTTAACCAGTACATTAACTCTTTCTATATATTTCCTTCTTAAGTAACGAATATAATATTTATATAAACAGTTAATCGTTTCCACTTGTAACGGCACTTAGTGAGTGTTTTTTGTTTGTTGTTTCTAATTTCGCACAAAGCTACTCAAGGGTTATTTGCTCCAGCCGTCCCTAATTTAGCAGTGTAAGACTTCAGTGAAGGCAGCTAGTTATCATCACTCACCGCAAAACTTTTGGGCTACTCTTTTACCAACGAATTGTGGCATTGACCGTCACATTATAACGCCCCCACGGCTAAAAGGGCGAGCATTGTTGGTGCGGCCGGAATTCGAACCCGCGACCCTCAGATTACGAGTCAAACGCCATGCCGGACCATCTTAGTGAGTGACGTGTAGGTTTTTATTTCTCTCGTGAAGTACGGCCATATCTGAATTCTATTGACAAACTGTACTACGTATGATATTTTATCATTGTTAAATGAGACTTTTGTAGCAAATATATGTATTTATTAATTATTCTTTTAATAAAAACAAGAACAGTAACAAAACAAAATACTAACAGTACCTTGATGTTATGACTGAGGTACTACATTTACATGTACTTCATACTTTATAAACAAAAAGAAACATGTAGATATTCTATCAGAAAATGTTCAATGTCTTAGCTTTCATGCTGGCTGTCAATCTTTCAGTTTTTTATTTTCTATCAGTCAAAAAGACTAGCGTTAAGGTCGCTGTTACGATGCGAGAATTTTCATAATTTTTTTTGAATTGTGAATATCAATACGTTTTATTCTTTTGTTTTTGCTTGAATGAAGACTAACCACGCGTACCAAATTAATTTCTAGACGACTCTTGCTCGCCGGGCGACGAAAGCCTCATAAAAAAACAACACACACCGTACATTCGTTTTTAATGAAACCAAATAAGTTGAACTTGAAATACGACATTAAACTTGCTGATATTCGAACATGTAGTTTAAAGAGAGCTTGAATGTCGTAATTTTTTTCAAATATGATATTTGTAAAAATGAAATGCAAAGATATTAATGGTCAGTATTTTAAAAGTGTTTTACTTAGTGACGGTGAATCTGTACTTAAGACATTTACATACAATGTTGTTAATTAACTAAACAAACTTAATAAGAAAGGACCATTTGCTAGTAATTTATTAACCTAGGCTAAAAAGTAATAGAGGGGTAATACTAACACAGTCTCAGTGGAATTTTTTTATCAACATGACATATGTCATATTAAAACTGGCACCGTTTATTGCAGGGTATTTTTCGCAAAGCCACACCGGGCTATGTGCTGAATCCACTGAGGGGAAGTGAACTTCTGATTATACATTGTAATTCCGTGGATCTACCGCTGTACCAGCTGGGAACCCCCTTGTTGGAACAATAATGGTTGTTTTATGAACTCCAATTTCTCAGTACGAAATTTAAAAAATACACCAATAAAGATATAACCAAATTCTCACGTGTAGTTCTGATTGAAGTTGTGTTCTTGTTGTGAGGAGAGCACTTTTATTTAGAATAGTATTCTGTTACAAACTATTCGCTGTTGCGTATACAATAATTATTTTTATAATGGTACAAAGTTTGAAATTCTATGTGAAATTTTGTTTATGGTGTTATTCAATAAATGGTGAAAAAGTTTTCGACACATACGTAGATATTGACATACACGCTACATCCATATAGTAAGAATGATCAAGTAACGTTGATGTAGATCGGGAGCTGTTCTGTATAACTTATTTCTTTCTCTGCACTGTGGTTCAAATTGCTTTACCTTACTTCTAGTTTTAATGACTCTTCTATTCTTATCAAACAACTTAGCGTTCGTATTCGCGTATTTCTTGACTTTAATGAAAATTTATCAGTTGATTATAAAAAACGTATGCAAAATTATCTCAAAGAATGCGTCTGTTCATTTCCCCGTTGAATGTTTTTTCAGAACTACTTTTTACTTACTTTTTGAAAATAAGTATACAATATGCTGAGATAGAACATCTCTGATTACAAATTTACGAGCTAAATGCAGCCTTTTCTTTAAAGTGCCAACCTATTAAAACCAGAACTTTTTAACATTTATTGTAAAAATGAATTTTCTCTAAATATTATGATTCACAAATCTGAAATGTCTATAGTTTTATAGTTTTTCTAGAAAAATAAAAACTGTCTCTTTAAAACAGTTTTTTCCACAAATTTCAAGCAGCAGGAATGAAAAGAAATTTTTCTTTTGTAGAGAATGAGCTGCAAGTTACGTTAATTTAGCTTTTGGTGTAGTTCAGTAACCAGTGACAGTTGTGCTGCCGTCTATGCTGTTTAGTAGACGTTATAACACAATCTGTTCCACGTATATTGTTATCATATAGAAGAATACTCTAAACACCCCATAGAACAATACCCCTATTTTGATAAATAAGAGCACCCAACCGTCCTTGTTAAACGAATCAACATTCCTTGAAGAAAACAGCATTGAATAATAATGGCGTTCAATAAATAGGTATCGTGGGATGTAGTGAAAAATCAAATAAAATTATCAATCGTAATTCAATTATAAAATACATTATTAAAGATCCATGTATGACTTAAAGGTGATTTTTGTTCGAGGATTTTGTTCACAATATATTTAAATAAAGAGTTAAAAGTTAAATTTTTGACATAATCCATTTAATAGGGCTATAATTACTAGTAACGGGCAAATTAATAAATAAGTCAAGAATGTACTTCAAATTTGAAGTTACCCTTGTGGTACATTATTAAACAATCATTTTTCAAATCAGCTAATAAACAGGATGTAATGTGACTTTGATATATGATAGATTGTGTTGTGAGTGGAAAATAACAAGACGAGAGGATTTGTGTTTTCGAAATCCATATCTGATTCTCCTTTGGACCAACATATTCAATGTTTTGTCATAGCACCTTGAGATATATGTATATTAATACATATTGCCGATTTTGTGCCAAAAACAAAAAACGCAGCCACAACACGATATAATCTGACACAAAAAGAAGTACAGTTGAAACTGATCTAAGTAAATAATAATAATTATATGGTCAAAGTTCAAGCTAAATGACGTTGTAGGTCAAAGCACTCAACTCTTAACCCTAAATTGATCTTTTCTAACAGCTAACTAATTTGACATTAGAGTTTATGTCATGTCTCATAAATGAAATATCACCAATGTCATTTGGTGCTATGACCACAGACATTTTCTGTTTAGAGCTAAAGAATAATAACAAGAACTGGCAAGAGATAATTTTATTTATTGCTAGTTTCATAACACTTATCTCAGTTTTAGTTCTTATGCTAATTTTTCATCAAGTTATATATCGTCTATATACCTCATACGTAATTTATATAAAGTATTAGCACTTTTTACTTATATATGTATATATTAACAAAACTATCACTTTTTAAATAAAAACAATAGCCCACAAGTTTGAATTTCTTTTAAGGTCACGAGTTTTGAGAATTTTATTAAAACATACTTTCATATTAGATCAGTTAGGACGTAAAAAGGAAAATAAGCTATAATTAATCTGGTGAAATACTGAAGACGTGATATTGAGTTGTCATTGTGTGAGACTGAGCCACAACAGAATCTGCGATTACTAAGTAACCGTAAGCTTCACTAGAAAGGATTGCTGAAGTATCCATGTGCCCATAAACAGTGCGGTTTTGGGCAAAACAGTTCAGTAATTTACAAGTTCAATTTCAGTTTTTCTCATCTATACTTATATCACATAATAACGCTTACTTCAAATCTACCCGCAATTGACAGTAATATTCCTTCTCTTTTGTAAACATGACAGCTGGAAACACTTTTGACTTCTTCTGAAATATCTTGGGGACACGGTTTTATATTTTCAGATCAAACTATAAATATCTAGAAACTTACTCAAAAACTATGCGTTACAAAATCCAAACTATGACAACATTTTTATTCTATGTTTAATTGTTAAAATTTGGCATTTTCTAAACAAAATTATTATTCTGAATTTCAATATTGCGATGTTCATTTATTGGTATCAAAATATAAAGTGATATACATAAAACATAAATAAAATCACAAAACCATATATTCAACTCAGTATAGCGTATAGACCGTTTTATTAAATATTCCTTCAAACACTATTCTGTTGACACTCTACTAAAAATTCTAATAATTCCTTTTTGTACCTTGATAAATGGAATTGCTAAATTTAGTTAACACTTAGAAACAATAACTTGTTGCGTGCTGTTTTCAGTTTTAACTTCTTTTCTTATTGTAGATTTTTTTCTAAGAGAATAATATTGATTTAAAAATAACTTATTACAGAAGCTTAGTATAACAGCGATTTATAGAAATATATTTGACATAAGGTTTCAAAAAAGTAAAATGATTATATATCTTATTATAGTTCATTCTTTTAAAGCAAAAACACTGAGCTATCTGCTGTGTCCACTACGATGAGAGGCCTGGCATGGCCAAGCGCGTAAGGTGTGCGACTCGTAATCCGAGGGTCGCGGGTTCGCGCCTGCGTTGTGCTAAACATGCTCGCCCTCCCAGTCGTGGAAGTGTATAATGTTACGGTCAATCCCACTATTCGTTGGTAAAAGAGTAGCCCAAGATGATGACTAGCTGCCTTCCCTCTAGTCTTACACTGCTAAATTAGGGACGGCTAGCACAAATAGCCCTTGAGTAGCTTTGTGCGAAATTCCAAAACAAACAAACAAACCACTAAGATGAATTGAACAACGGATTTGAACGTTATAAGTCCGCACACTTACCGCTGTTCCCTCAGGGTACATCTTATTATAAAGACTTATTTCTTAAATACTTTTATTTTATTTTTTAAATCTGAATCCCGCTGTATTTACTAAGTTTTCGAAATATGCTCCTGAAAAGCTGACAAAACTCTCATTTTTGGAAGAGATTTTGTGTAAAATAAGTTCATTCGACCCTCCCTAACATTTTAAACATTCTATTATACCAAGTATTACATTTTTTCAAATTTCACTCCACTCATCCAAAATAGAATATCTGTTTTCAACAAAAAATATTACTGAAAGAAAACTGTAGCAAGTGTGTAATGAAATCAGACATGAAAATGGTATCTCAGATAATACCGTGGTAACCATGAGAAAGCAATTTTTTTTAATAAAATATAATACTTTGGAAACGCTGGTAATCGAACATTAAAATAAAAAAATACTCGTAGGGAAAACTAAAGCAATAAGAAGAAATACTTATATGTTACAAATGTTCAGAGTGTTCTGCAGCTATACCAAGTCTGGCAATACTCAAAGCTAACCATGACGACATCTGTAACATGATAGCACGCCTGCTGAAATGTGGCTACAGGAACGAAGATCTCATTAAGCGATAACAGCTGTCACTCACTAGGATGCCAGTGACATTTTTATGATCAAGATTTCACTATTTTTGCTACTGAAAGAGAGAATACAACTGTAATTAACAGCCTGGAATAGATGCTGCTGTAAGTGAATATAATATAATGAACTTATGAAACGTGTAGACATTATTTTAATTTGGTACCTGTATTATCATGATTATCCTTATCATGTGGTTATTAGCTGATAATATATTACTATGCAGAAATAATTGTGTGTTATTTATGTAACTACCAAAACTATTAGTCCAAGCCCATCCTAAATCGATAAAGTTAAATCACTCGTTGTTTTGTTTAATTCTCTAGCTTCAAAGTTTTAACGACGTGTATAAACACACGAATCAGTGAAAATCAACACTGAAGAGCCAATACACGTTTGTTTGTTTGAATATTTCGTTTAAAGCCGCACAGAGGCTCTCCATGTATAGCCTTCGCTGATTTTAACTTGATAGACTAGAGGCAAGACAGATAATCAACGACACCCACTATCAATTCTTGTCTTCTGTTATCTGACTGAACAGTAAAATTTGACAGTCATTATTATAGCACACTGAAGGTACAAATGATCTGAAAAATTTTGCAGCTCTCGAATTCATAGTCCAAAAGATATAACCAATAAACTAAATCTGACCACTGATACAAGACATAAAATTATAAGTGTTCTAATTATTCATCACTGACTGTGTAATTGCCGTTAACAGTTCAAATACTCCATTGATGAAACAATAAATTATCATCTTAATAACTGGAAAGTTGGGAAAAAGTATATTTAATTAGCTGAACTGATTGCTAGGTAGATTTTTTATTTTTGCTTCAAGTGAATAGCTTGCTCTTATAGAAACTTAACGTTAATGCAATTTCAAATCTAAAATTTAAATAGCACATCATACCACTCAATAATTTATTTGTTCTTCATTGTTTCTTTATTTTTGTCACATCCTCAATCCTTTTTTTTCTCAGTAATATCATTTTGGAAACAACATATTTTTCGAATCAAGCTAACCTAATGTAAACACGATTAGTCTATTTGACCGACTTCGTATTCGATGATAAGTGTTAATTATAATTCAATTTTGCTATGTGTATCTACATGAGATACAGCAGATTCTAAGTAAAATATAATCTCTTGTATACAAAAAGTCATACATTTTACAAAAGTATTTTTACTCAAATTTTGTCTGTGACACTGGCGTATCATGTTTCAAACTGTGTTCACACCAGCAACTTACAAACTAATAAGATTAAATTAAGTACATTTGCTCAGGTACAAAATACAGGTGTTCTAATGTTTTTTGTTTTGTTTTTTATCGAGTACCTACACTTTTAGAGTAGCTATAGAAGGAACTAGGAATAACAGAGTAGGTTTAGAAGTATATCAAAGTATCTATGGACCTTGCACCGGAATGCAAATATTTTATATTGATGAAGTTACGAAATTTAAACTAAAGTATTGTTCTTTGCACTCAAGAACTACTACGAAACCTCCAAATTTGCTTTCAAATAGTATGTTTAATTTATTTCACGTGTTTCTTTGGTACTACAATATTTAAGATACAAACATTCTCAGATTTGTATTGTTTAATACTCTAAAGTGGTAAACCCACTTACTATAAGATTAGTTCTGAGATACCAACAATTACTGTATTTCCAGACGTTAATAACAAATCCAGTAACTATGAAATTAGTTCTAAAGTTGCAACAGTTGCTGTGTTCCCAGACGTTAATAGCAAACCATCGTTTTATAAGAGTATCTCTGAGGTAACAAAACTTACAGCATTATAAGACGTTAATACAAAACGTACTTATTATAACAATAATTTTAGTGTATCAAAAATTTGCATATTGCTAAAGTGTAATGTGCTAAATATGGTAGAGGTTAAGTTTGAAAATATAAACACTAAGAGTTTTATTATCTTAAAAACTCAAGTGATGCGCTTTAAACTAGCTGGTTATGAATGTTTAATAGTTCTTGGTAACTCGGATTTTCGGCTTGTTCTATGTTGGAGGGATACGCTAATAAAATATATGATAACTTCTACTTATGTGTCATAACTTCGCTTAGTCTTTAAGGTTAAGATTCGGTGCAATCTTTGTTTTGGTTCATTACCATCTTGTGGAAGTCTTTCGATGGAGTAATGATGTTTCACTTGTATTAATTGTGTAAGGTCCTGTTACCCTGTCTTTGTATGAATTGCATATCCTGAAAAGAGCACATCAGTTTGATAACTACACTGACTGTACTCTTGGATAGTACTGTTATTTAATAATTCATAATTCAAGGCTCAAATATTAAAAATGAAATATTATATTTCTGTGCACATTTCTGAAACAAGACATTCTCACAACATTAGCAACACTAATGTTTATGTCTTCCTATTAATCAGTGCACTACCTATCATTTAGAAAGACATTCTCACAACATTAGCAACACTAATGTTTATGTCTTCCTATTAATCAGTGCACTACCTATCATTTAGAAAGACATTCTCACAACATTAGCAACACTAATGTTTATGTCTTCCTATTAATCAGTGCACTACCTATCATTTAGATATTCAAACTTCCTCTTATTTCTGAGTTTTTCCCACTTAGAGACCCAACGGTAAGTCTGAAGACTTATAACGCTAAAAAACGGGTTTAGATACTCGTGGTAAGAACATATGGTATATTACCTAATTTAACAACAACAACAAACTAACTAACTTACCAGCAGAATTTTTACCGCCAAAAATACTACAACATATCAAATCAAAACTTGGTGTTATAAACAGGATTTAATTGTGTGACCATTTACATCTTCCAGTTGTACCTCTGACCAAATTAGTTGTACATCAGGAAAAAAGGAACTCCGAAACTTATCAACAAAACTTTACTTACATACGAAAGTTCATTAAACTTGTATAATAGAATACTGGCAAACAACGATTAATAATCATAATGAAGAAAGTAATTTTCTGTGAAAAATACGCTATTTGTTCCAACAGAACATTGGTTTGTTTATATACATGAAGAATACAGAACAGACTTCCGTTGAACGAGCCCTCCAGTGGCTCAGCGGTATGTCTGCGGACTTACACGCTAAAATCCGGGTTTCGATACCCGTGGTGGGGAGAGCACAGATGGCCCATTGTTTAGCTTTGTGCTTAATTCAAAACCACAAAAACCTCCGTTGAACGAAGTAATCGCGGTGAACTGAGACACGACGTCACTGGACCCAGTTTGAAGACGTGACCTTGAATGCATAATTGACAATGTGACTCACAGAATCTTTCACAATCATATTAGGTATAGATGTCTGCTGAATCTTATTTATAAGAACGAACGTGGATGACTTTATGACATCATATTACCAACATTTTTACCATAGTTATATGACTGCCTTTATTTGCAGAATGACATGTATATATTTTATTGAATATTGACTGTAAAGGTGTTGATAAGTTACTGATTTATGGTCTTGTCGATACATCATTTCGTTAATTTTTGTGTGGACTGTTATGCCTCTGACATAAGTATGAAATTGGTTCTGCCACAGTACATTATGACTAGAACTGTACGATCATGAATCAATTTGTATACTAACTTATAGTGAGTACTATTAAAAACTAACAAATAAAAGACTACTTGAAACTATTTTCAGTACTGTGTATTGAAGGTGGACCAGGCTTATCTAGAGTAATTTACAAATTTAATGTAATAAAGGGCGTTTTAACATATTGAATCATACAATCTCACGCATGTCTTTACTAGATCTAACAGCAGAGCATATCCATTCAGTCATTGTACTAATTCCGCCCACTATTTGTCCAAAAGCAACAAAAATTGTATTAGACACTTAAACATATAGCAAAAAAGTCATTAAAATTGGGAAGAGTTAAACTGAAGGGATAGGACTTCACTTGGATACTGTTAGTAATTTAGAGTTTGTTTGAAACTAAGCACAAAACTAAACAATAAGCTATTTGTGCTTTGCCCGCCACAAATATCGAAACCTGGACTTTAACGTTGTAAGTTTGCAGACATTCGCTGTGCCACTGGAAAGCCAGTTAAATGAGAGATAATAAAGTATAACTAAGTATAACTTGTTTGTTTTGTTTTGAAATTTCGCACAAAGCTACTCGAGGGCTATTTGTGCTAGCCGTCCCTAATTTAGCAGTGTAAAACTAGAGGGAAGGCAGCTAGACATCACTACCCACCGCCAACTCTTGGGCTACTCTTTTACCAACGAATAGTGGGATTGACCGTCACATTATACACCCCCACGGCTAGGAGGGCGAGCATGTTTAACACGACGCGGGCGCGAACCCGCCACCCTCGGATTACGAGTGCACGCCTTAACGCGCTCGGCCATGCCAGGCCTAAATAATACAGTGATGTTTCCAGCTTTTGAAAATTAAATGATAAATTAAGGTATGTTATATCGTGTCGTATCGGTAAATATTATATGTATATCCGGTGAAGATGGCTGAGCTGCTGATGACGCTAAGACTTTTTCAGCTAAAAGTAAATTTGGATGTTGCATGATATATAGAAGTGATGAAATACTTCAACATTGCATTATGCATTGCAACTCAGTACAAGCACAGACTGCACCAGGGCAATTTAACAAGAGGTCTACTGGTTCACCTTTTCACAAGAGTGTTCTGGTACTGACCACAAAATTTGAATTATTTATAAACTAGGACCTCATAAGGTGCTCATTCCATAGTCAACATCATGACCATTATATAACAGGTACAAGTTAAAGTAATGGATCACAAGCTTTGGAACACCTGAAAACAAGATATGAACTCAGAAGTGAACCTTAACAGCACGTTGTTCGCAAAGAGGTGTTAAGATATGGGAGTAATGAAGTTTCCATAAAACCACCTCAGTCACTCACCTTGTAAAAAGGGTTGTGCAGATGTTCGAATACATACTTACCGCCTGCAACATTTAAAAGAAAACTCACCTTAATTACTTCAATATTTAATGAAAACGTATCAAGTTATCAAATAATAATTCACTAGCTGTTTGCCAACTTTCAAGTTAAGTTAAGAAGCCCCATTAGGACGTTACTGAATGATAATTTATCTGGAGCAGAAATTTCCTAGCATTCATAACAAGACTTAAAATGGCTAAATTAACAATGTCTCATATATACACTCAGTGATCATTTTATTAGATACACCTGTATGTTTTGGAATTTCGCACAAAGCTACTCAAGGGCTATCTGTGCTAGCCGTCCCTAATTTAGCAGTGTAAGACTAGAGGGAAGGCAGCTAGTCATCACCACCCACTGCCAACTCTTGGGCTACTCTTTTTACCAACGAATAGTGGGATTGACCGTCACATTATACACCCCCACGGCTGGGAGGGCGAGTATGTTTAGCGCGACGTGGGCGCGAACCTGCGACCCTCGGATTGCGAGTCGCAAGCCTTACGCGCTTGGCCATGCCAGGCCTAGATACACCTATCTAGTACCGTGTAAAATCCCATTCTGCTTCCAGAACAGTCAGAAGTTTTCGCGACATGGATTCAACGAAGAGCTGGAAACATTTCTTAGTAATATTGATCTATGCTGACTCGATAGCATTAAGCATCAATTGAATTGAGATATGGAAACTGTGCAGACCATTAAAGTCACTGTCATGTTCGTGGAAACAGTTTTAGATGATGCTTGTTTTGTGACATGGCGCATTATCCTGATGGAAGTAGTCACTGGAAATGGGTAGACTGTGGTCATAAAGGCATGCATGTGATCAGCAAGAATGCTCAAGTACGTTGTGGTATTCAACTGATGTTCAATTGGTATCAAAGAGCCTAATATGTGCCAAGAAAAGATTCTCCACATCATTACGTCACCACCAGCCTGTACCGTTGACACAAAGGAGAATAGATCAATGAATTCAAACTGTTTACACAAAATACTGACCATATCACTTGCACATTGCATCAAAAACCGTGATTCGTTAGGTTACGCAACATTTTACCAATCTTCAATCGTTTAATGTGGTGATCCTGTGCCTACCGTAACCTCATCTTCCTGTTCTTTGCTGACAGGAGTGGAATCCGACGTGGTCTTCTGCTGTTATAGCTCATCCATTACAATGTTCGACGCGTTGTGCGTCTTAAACTGCAAATAGCTGTTGTAGTTGTAAAATATAGTTATTTGAGTATTTGTGGCCTTCCTGTCAGCTTAAACGAGTCTGGCCATTCTCTTCTGACCTCTCTCATTAACAAGGTGTTTGTACCCAGAAAACTGCCGCTACTGGATGTTTTTGTTTCTTCTTCATCATTTTCTGAAAACTTTATAGAATGTAGTGTATGATAATCCCAGAAGATGCTGGAATTACCCACCACATTTGGCACCAACAATCATTTCATGGTCAAAGTCACTTATATCACGCATCTTCCCCCATTTTAATGTTTAGTTGTACAACAGCTGAACTTCTTGACCATGTCTACATGCATTATATATTTAGTTGCAGCCAAATGATTCGTTATTTGAGTATTTACTTTAAAGAGCAGGTGTACCTAATAAAGTAGTCACTGAGTGTATTCATATGCTGTCAGCCTTAACAAGCAACAATGAGACGAACGAGTGACAACAGTAATCTATGGTAACTCTCAACAAAATGAGGGTCGCAAGTTCGCGCCCGAGTCGCGCCAAACATTTTCGCCATCCCAGCCATGGGAGCGTTATAATGTGACGGTCAATCCCACTATTCGTTGGTAAAAAGAGTAGCCCAAGAGTTGGCGGTGGGTGGTGATGACTAGCTGCCTTCCCTCTAGTCTTACACTGCTAAATTAGGGACGGCTAGCACAGATGGCCCTCAGGGAGCTTTGTGCGAAATTCCAAACAAGCTGAAAACTAAACTCTACAAAATAGTAATTATTGAATCGTAAACGAAAGAGGCTCGTATCTAATTATCTGATAAGTAAAATAGCTCAACAATAAGTTGTAGTGAGTGAAAACCCGCAGTAGATGGAAGAAAGTCTTGATAGCAGAGAAACTAGTTTTGTCACATTCGTGTGTCGTTTTCCGTCTTATGATGTCTGCTGAAAATGACGTCAGTCTGAAGAGGATGCACTACCGTGTCAAACCTAGTTTCTATATTGTCAAGACTCCTGAAAGATAGAGCGGGTTCATGACATGCAGATATGTATTGAACTCTTGGATAAGCTGTCTGTAGCTGTTGCATTACATCTGCCATCTGATTGAGTAAGCCTATAAGGATCAAAATATGTGAGAAAAATGTTGGACAACAATAAAAATGACGATATATTTATTGTCCTAAATACAAATATGTAGATTCCAGCTAAAGTAGCACTTTAAATATTAATATTCAGATGGGTACAGATGTGAATGTAATCAATACAACTCAGTCACAGAGGAAGCCTTTGAATTCAACAAATGATAATAAGATTCAAATATGAGAACAGTTAGTACAGCTTTAATAAATACCTGAGACATTCAGTGTTTTCAGCTGGAGCACCTAAATCATTGCATAAGTTAAATGAGAGTTGTAGCTATCCCCTTCTGAGACATAACCAACCATTAGCTCATCAAACGATTTTTCATGGCCAGTTCATGGATAAAAATAGTTATTATAGCGATAAAATGCATTAGCTTAAAGAGAGGTATGACCTTTGGTTCAAGCCTTTGCCAATGTGAATGTTTCTCTTATTAGTGAGAAACAATAAGAAATAAAAAAAAACACAAAATATATAGCATAAAACAAGGATAACAGTTTCAGTCATTTAATAAAGCCCCCCAGTGGCTCAGCGGTATGTCTGCGGATTTACACGCTAAAATCCGGGTTTCGATACCCATGGTGGGCAGAGCATAGATAGTCCATTGTGTAGCTTTGTGCTTAATTCAACACAACAACAACAACAACATTTAATAAAATAATTTTTTTCTAATTACTTTTAGGCCTGGCCATTAAGGCGTTTAACTCGTAATCTGCGTATTAGGGGTTCGAGTATAATATTATTAGACGTTTTTAAACTGAATGTGCTTGCCGTGAAAAGCATTGTACAGTGACTGTTAATCCAATTATTCAAATAGAGAACAAGAGCTGGCGACGAGTGATGTCCATTGGCTACCTTCCCTCTTGTTTATCAGTTCTAAAGTGTAAGTGTAAATAGTTTTTTAGTAATTTTGGGCAAAATTGAAAAGCAAAACAAATTTTTTCATATTATTCATACACATGCTCCTAGATATATGTATATCTAAAGCTCTGTGTGTATTCTTATAGTAAAGTCACATCAAGCTGTCTCCTGTGTCCACCAAGGGGGTTTAGCCCCTAATTTTAGCACTGTACTTCAGAAGAGACTTATCACTGTTCCAGCAGGAGATGTGTATCTGAAAAGAAAGCATTATAGTCTAATAAAATGACAATCATTCGTATGTGACTAGAAATGAAACTGTTTTAAGTTCAAACTGAATCCAAAGCGAACAGATGATGAGTGTGAATACAGATCTTTTGTCTTTTATTTATTTATTTATATGTTTTTCTTCAGCCAATGAGTTTTTTGTTCCAATATACATTAATATTTCATACTTTTCTCTGTAGAATTTGTTTGCTATGTGTCGCTATATACGTAGACATTTACAAATATTCATTATTCCTTGCTTATTTACTGCATGCACTTCAAAAAATAAATTTAATTTAACCACCTTATTTTCACATTACCCTTCTTGGGTCGGTGGATAAAAGCCTTGATAAAATTCTACCATAATTTCAGTCTGCCCGCTCCCTTACTTTGTTGGTTTATCAGTAAGTCTGATGACCTGTAAGTATAAAAATCAGGTTTCCAAATTCGAAAATAAAGAGCATTGTGTAGCTTTGCTCTTACCAAGAAACTCTTAGTTTAAATTATTGGTACAAAAGGACATGAGTATAATGAGACAAGAGTTTGTACCACCCACCTAGCCATTGCAGAAATATACTTTGTCACGTGCCAACATAGTTACTAATATTTTTTAAAGGAAGTAGCAACTACAAATCAGTTAGCAGTTGGCTGAAGTATCATGACAGAAATGGTTTTATAATGGCTGTTAAAATCTGTTCTAAACATTTTCTTTTTAGTAATTACAGTACAAATATTAACATTCTATTTTTACTTTCACTAAAGACGAGATATTAGTATGTGTTACTAGTTAGTGTGATGCTATTAACTGGTCTTTTTGTACCTGACACAATAATATTCTGCTTTTTCTTCTAAAGTGGTTGGTTGGCGATTATATCAACTTCATATTTTAAGCCTTTTTTCACACTCTTAAAAGTAAGAATAATTCTATTTTTGTAAATTTGGCGAGTTTGAAGGACATCTTAAGTATGAACTCCAAGCTAGGCCTTGAAGGGGTTATAAAACTTCCCATACATGTCAAGTTCATAAACTTGATTCTCAGCCATGTAAGCAGATTCATTGTATGTTTTATTACCATACATTATTTTGAGTTCCTTTTGCAAATTATGTATTTTTATAGCTTTGTTCACCACGATTTATCTGATTTAGTTTAACCTCGTGTTGGCTCAGCAGTAAGTCTGAGGACTTATAACGTCAAAAGATTAATTTTAATACCCGTGATGGGAAAAGCACAAATGGCCAATTGTGTAATTTTATTATTAACAACAAATCAACAAAATCATTTTATTTTATTGTATTTTTATGTTTTATTTTCATTGTATTCATCCTTTGTTATTTACTTAGATGTTCCAACTGTTGTTTGTTTTGATGAATAAATTTTGTTTCTGTTTTGCTATAAAATTTATGACATTCCAGTATAACACTCGTATTGGTTTCAATTATGTATGAATATAAAGCATGCCTTTTTACTAAGTATTGTAGTAATTAAATTGTACAGATATCTTCACCGTATCCCTTGACGAAGTCGAATATTCAGAAGTGATAATTTGTTATCATACTTTCGGTGAAGTAAACATCTGTTTTGATTACATTTTAATTTACTTTAAGTTTAGTTTTCATGTTGGTTTGTGCTTTTAATCCAAAATGTTTGTTGTATGTTACTTTAAGTTGCTATTTTGAAATATTTTAACTGTGTACGTTTTGATCTTCAGATCACTTGAAAGAAGCTGAGAAAAAAAGAACTGGAATATTCTTATTACTACACGCGTTCTTCATTAACTTCTAAATCATAAATTTTCACACGTTTCTTAAGTCTAACTAGGCCCAGCATGGCCAGGTGTTTAAGATACTCAACTCGTAATCTGAGGGTACGCGGGTTCAAATTTCCGTCGCACGAAATATGTTCGCCCTTTCAGTCGTGGGGTTCTAATAATGTGACAGTCAATCCCACTATTCATTAATAAAAGAGAAGCCTGAGAGTTGGCGATAGGTGGTGATGACTAGCTACTTTCCCTCTAGTTTTACACTGCTAAATTAAGGACGGTTAGAGTAGATAACCCTCGTGTAACTTTGCGTGAAATTAAAAAATAAACAAGCATGTCTAAGTATCGTTCAAAATCTTCTGCAAATCTTGTATATGTTGAACTTCATTAGTTGTTAATATTCTATGTTATATAGGTCTTCTCATTGGTTCATTTGGTTTTGGATATTAGAAATATGAAGCAAACATATTTTCCAACTGTAACTAAATTGGACTAAGTGATGTAAGGTAACTTTTATTAGTTGTTATTGTGTACAGTTTGAGTGACTGTACACTGCTGTCGGTCATACTAATTGGCCTCATCTCACCGTGAAGTGATGTCACTTAGTTTCACTAAAGCATAAATCATAATTTGAGTTGTTTGTGAATCACGCTGGCTAAATGTTTGTCCACCCGAGGCAAATCCTCTTAATTTGCAGCTTTCATTACTACCTGTATTAATTCACTGTTCAGTAATTTCCTCTACACATTTCACGAGCTTATGTCAGGTGTGGTTTACCTACGTGTTTTTATTCTCCTAATCCAAGCATGCTACAAAACAGGCTAATCAAATACATAACAAGAGAAATAGATAGAAAAATAACTTTTTAAGCGTAACTCTAATAGTTCATATTTCATCTGTAGCTGAAAAATGAGATAAAATGAACATAGGTACGTCATTGAGCATACAATATAAATACTTTAAAACAATGTCAAATTTACACTATGTGTAGAAAATCTCGATTTAATATGTTATCATTCTAATAAGTAACGACTGACTGATTTTTTATTGTCGTGTCTGTTCATAGTATTTTCACGCTAGCCAAGTTAATAAGTTAAAGTTCATTATTTATTTTACCTAAATCTGAATTAAACACAAACACAACTGAAACCACAAATCATTGAAGACTTTCGAAGTTTCCTTTGTTTTGACACAAGAAGTGAAATTGTTTGATATGGTGATCAATAGGGTGATTTTAAAGTCGCTCGCTGATACAGTGATAAGTCTGCGAATTTACAACGCTAAAATTAAGGGTTCAACTCCCCTTGGTAGACACAGTAAATAGCCCAATGTGGCTTTTCTATAAAAAACACACACGCAATGTTTAAAACAAAATTTAAAAATTTTGCGTGCACTAATGTAATTTATGAAATATCATGCTTTTGTATTTTTCACAGTTCGTTAACGCTACAATGTTAAAATACATACTATATCACTAATACATTTCCGGCTTTTTGCAAATGAAATAACTAAACAAAGAGGGATAATTATAAAAATTCCTTTCATAAATACGTCAAAACGCTACACAGTCACAAGTCTACAAATTATTTCTGTAACACTTTTAAACGTATATTCAAATTAATAAAATACTTGAAGTACATGATGCGTATATATGTGAAATGTAACTTAAAAGAACATCTTGTATGAGTTACGTGTGAAACAAACGAACCCAACTGATCAACTGGTAACACTTGAACTTAAGAGTTCACAATTTTTGGAAAACTGTGCTATACAAAGTAAAAATAAGGAAAATTAGACACAAGTTAGAAAACTTTGCATAATGGAAGTTTTTATTCATACTTTTACCTTCCCTGTGTTTTATGTTCAAACTGAGTAATTAATCGTCAACAAACTTAACTTTATCACAGTTATTGATCAATATTGTTCATCCTCTTCACTTTAGGTACGACAAATTGGAAAACTTGTAACATGAGTAAAAACTTTTGTAGTTTGGACAAGACATGATTTAAGTCACGTCAACTAAGTGTTTTCCACATATTCTGCTGTCATTTGATCAAGACAATATTTGATATCAAAGGTACATTTTAATATAACAATTCTAAACGGATACGCACAGTATGCTTTGTTGATCCGTAATAAGATATAAGGACGTGTAATAATTTAGGAGAGTTTCATTCTTTGTTTGTTTACTACTAAGTAGTAAAAATATCTACACTTACCTTCTCTGTAATAGCTAAAGTTTCATAGTTATGAATAACGAGGCCTTATCAATTCTGTTGTCGTTTTACCAAAGTCCAAGCAGGTGCAGACACTGTCTCGGCATTTGTCAACCTAGCATTTTACTTTCGTGACTGATCGCTAATTTATAAGTTCTGTCCCTCGGACTCTCTTGTTACCCGCCCTACTTGCTTTTCACGAGATGTTCACAAACTGCTTGATACAAATTACAGTCACGGACATGCAGTGTCAAGTAATGGTTCTCCACCCCTGGTCTCCCAACCTCCACACGACCACGTGTTCACCATTCTGTGAAGTTCTCGCGCGCGTCTCGCGAACTGGGCAACGCACGTACACTATAAACGCAAGTCAGGTACAAGAGAAAGACGGGGAAGCCCAAGAAATTCTTCACTAATTCCTGGGTTGGAGGCTATTTCACAGATACCCGCATCCGATTGGACGTTATTCAAATACTTTACTTTATGGTCTCGGCATAGAGAAGACACTGTATCTCCTTGAGATAACTTATATTTAAATATACAAATATCGCCTCACATAGTGTCCTTTTCATCATTTCAGAATATAAATAATATCATAATAACATAAAATTTCACCAGATTATTTTCAAAAAATAAATAAAATATTAACAAATAAGTTGTTAACGTTTTGTTTACTTCAAATAATTAGAGATCAGTCAAATAGATAAGTCTTGTAAGATAAGACTCATAGGCTCGTGAACAATTTATAGACGGAACATAATTAAGACATCCAAGCACGTACTCCAGCGAAGGGGGACGGAAAATTATTTCAAGTTCACATCATTACTTTCTTATAAAGGAAACTAAGAGCATCACAAAGTGAACAATCGGAGCGCCCCCAGTGGCACAGTGAGATGTTTACGGGCTTATACTACTAGAAATCGGGTTTCGATACCCGTGATAGGTTGAGCATAGATAGTGTAGCTTTGTGCATAATAACAAAACAAACAGTCGGAGAATATCTGTAGGTTCTTCGAAAACTAATCTAGTTGCCTGGTTACATATTTAGCTTACTGCTTCATTTTGAAACATTCAAAAATATTTTTGCTGTTGACTGGTTTTTATTATTAAACCATCCGAACAGAATAGTTGAATAGTGAAATTAATGCAATTAATGTGGTTGGATTTTATTACATACGTATAGCCGACTGTTGCTGCAGAGGGAAAAAGTGTATATTAACGTTAATATGAAACTGGTGAGATTTTGCTTTCGTGAAGCAAAAATAAGAAAGAAAAAGTATTCATCCTGGTGAGATTTTCCCGGTTTCTTTTTGTTTGTTTTTGGATTTCGCTCAAATCTGCACGAGACCTATTAGCCGTTACTGATTCAGCAATGACTGACTAAAGGAAAGTCATCATCAGACTCAGTGGAAAACTCTTGGGATATTTTTTTACCAACGCATAATGTGATTGAACATAACATTCATTTTATCTTGATGTTTGAATGAGATTCCACTGTAATACAAACGTTAATACTCGCTTTTTTGTCACTGATTTTACTAGTTCTCCTTTATAACTTAAATATCAAAGGAAGTAATTGAAATAGTCGGCATTCTAATGAGCTAAAAATATTTAGATTTCTTCCTGCCATTAACTGTGCCTACATTACAGTTTTTAACATTTTTTTTGTCCATATAATGTGTAAGTTCATGGCAAGTACAATACCGCAGAGACGGCGTTATGGGGGTGTTGGGATCGGTCGGGCATTGCGAAATGTTACTCAACTTAATTCTTCTTGGTCATTTGAAAAATTATTTCATCAGTTCAAAATAATTAACTTTCTATAAAAGAGTCGATTTGAGTAGAAAAAAAAACATGTATTCTGTATTACTTTTCGAGTAAATTCATATTACTTTATGGCGACACCCATAAAATTTCTTATGCTTCCATCTTCAAAGTGGTCCCTCAGTGGCACAGCGATATGTTTGAGGAATTACATCACTAGAAACCTGGTTTCAATACTGGAGATGAGCAGAGCACAGATAGCCCATTGCAAAGCTTTGTGCTTAATTCAAAAACCAACAAGAATCTTCTTCAAAAGGAAAGAACATGAAGTTAGGTCTACGATACCATGTAAAGCAACCTGAAATAAATTTTGAATCCAATATTGAGGAATAAAGCCAGATGGAGACAAACCTTTCCGTTCAACACTGGCTGCAAATCAGTAACCACGAGATTCTCACGAATCACAAACTACTCTCAATCTTCAATCCTACAAACTATTTTTATAGTGTACATATTACTTGCAAATACGCTAACAAATTCTTTCAAAAAATCTTACGTGGAAGCCAGATCTGTTGGATCTCTTCCTGAAACTATGTATGCATATGGCATAGAATATGTACCATAAAGTTGTAGCATTCGTATAACAACTATTGTTATATGGCTACCAACCGTCATAATTCTGTGCATGGCAAGGATGGTATTCAGAAAACAGGCTTTCTCTTCAGACCAATAACATCAATCACAATCATTGAGAAACGCAGCTAATAAGTGAAGGTTCAATGTCTAATCTCTTTATCTAAACGTATGTTTCTTTAATCGATATCATTCGTAGTTAAATAATAGATTTTTTATGTACCTGTGTGTAATAGTTTTATGTATTATCAGATTGATGAAACTAGTATCGAATCAAATTCATATCTGATATTAATAGAAATTAGGCCAGTATGGATCTGTCATATTATTTGAAATGTAAGTCTTTAGTTCAAAATTGGATAACTTCAATATACAAAATGATCACCAACGTTGTTGCAAGATTCAAATAATAATGAATGCTAAAGTCCTAAACTGATTTTGAGGTATCATGATATTCAATGACTGAAGGAATATCTCATTAGTGTTAAAACACGTTATTGTAAATGTTCATGAAGATAGGAAAAGCGTGTGCAAAAAAATTAAGTTAACACAAAAATAAAAAAATTATAAACCGAGCGCTTTTGAAAGTTAGATATTTCTTCGTGATGGAAAAATAAAAGGCTTATATTATGTTGCAGCCATGACAAAATAAAATGCCACCATTAATAGTTCATTGTAAAAAGCCACAAAGAAATGCAAGAAGCCATAACTGGACAATTATTGATGTAGAAGCGATTAGAAATGAGCTTCACATGGTCAGTCTGTATATCAGACGACTGGTGGAGCACTTTTTCCCAGAGCAAGAGTTTATAGAAGTTGAACTACAATTTTGCTAAGAGCACTTTTAGTAAATGAACAACAATTTATTTATAAATTTATTGATAAAATGCGTTTCACTTTCCAGAGAGAAAACACACATATGTCTATTTGGATTACGTCTGGAAACAGATCCAACTTCATTTTTATCTAAACATCTGAGATATGTGACAATAATGAAAGAACAGAATGTGTAGAAATAAGCATGTTTATGCTATTCTACTTTATGTCGAATTGTACCTTTAGTGTCACACATTATAGAGACAACAGTTTGTAACCAATGGTTGATGAAATGGAAACTGACTTTAGCTTAATAAATGCTGAGCCCCACTCTTATCCTCATGTAGTTGTATACAAATAGTTTAAAGAAAAATAAAAATACTAAATTTCACTGAACTCAGTTTCATCGATAATGAAAAGCGACGCGTCGCATCATATCGAGCAAGTCCAAACAAAAAAATACCTGAAAAATTCTTGAAAAACTGACTTTCGGACGCTTTAGGACTTTAGCATTCATTATTATTTGAATCTTGCAACAACGTTGGTGATAATTTTGTATATTGAAGTTATCCGATTTTGAACTAAAGACTTACATTTCAAATAATATGACAGATCCATACTGGCCTAATTTCTATTAATACGAGCCATGTCAGTCATGGAAAACGTGATTTCTCTAGGAAGATGACCGACAATTTTATATCAAATATTTTGTTTTGTAATACCTATAATATTATAGATTCATATTATTCTTTAATTACCTCTCATAATCATCTGTTTTGTCCTCCTGAACCTTATACTTGCTGTTCCGAATACTCGATGCAAATTTCATTCCAAAAATTACGTTTGCATTGTTTTTAAAGGATTGGTATTTGCCATTTCTTTCCTTTTTTGAAAAGTTTTTTCTCTTCTTGTTTATACATGTTAGCTCTACACCTTAAAGATAAATACACAGTTAAGATCAATACGTTGTTTATTGATAAATGTATTAAACGATTAAAATATTTTGGAGCATTTTACAATTTAGAAATATTCACATGTTTGTAAAATTATGTACGCGTCAACAGACACATATGTATAATGATGATTAACTCTAAATGAAGTTTTGAAGTTTCTTTAGCATTATGTTTAGAAACAAGTTTGACGCCTCAACTATCTTTACCATTTACGTAACATATCGTACAAGACTTCATTATCTACATAATTCTTGTTTGAAATAATGTTTGAAATGTTTATAAGGATCGGCGTTTGATGTGGTAACAACATTGTTTGTTTATTTGTTTTTGAATTTCGCACAAAGCTACTCGAGGGCTATCTGTGTTAACCGGTCCTAATTTAGTAGTGTAAGACTAGAGGGAAGGCAGCACACGCCTCAACGCGGGTAACAACATACAGGATTCTTAAATATCATTGTACACTTCATTGTTTAAAATATAGATTTTTGTAGTAGATTACTGAGTCACCATCTGTGTTTCAGTGCAAGATGATTGTAGTTTTAATACTCGGTACAATGTGAGTTTTATGATTTTTAGTTCCAGCAGTCAGATAGCTGTCTAAACCATCAGACTTATTTCAACAAATATTTTTTTATGCTTCTCATCACAGTATATATATATATATATATATATCAACTGTAACTCTTACTGTTAATTTGGAGTTGCTTGGAGCATCATGATATAACAACCGCATTGCACATAAATCAAACGTATTTTTCCTATCGATTAACACAACGCTGGCATGAGCTAATTAAAGCAGATGATAAACGGTTGGTTCCCAGCTTGAGCGTTCTGTATCTTTACCCCTCATCAACAACATAATAAATCTTCTTGCCAAGTGTAACGTTACAAACATGAGTTTGTCTTCAGTGCTGTTCATTCTCCAATTAAAAGCCTGAAACGTATACTTATATTTCGCCAATGTCTTTATTTTGATAACTTTTTTAAAGATGTTCCTACTTACAGATGTATTTTGCAAACATGTATCTTTACAAATTACAAATAATACAAATATACTGAAACTACTAAATTGCTTGTGTGACTTCTCAATTAAGTAGATGCGTAATTTGATTAATTTTTTTGAGAGACAAATTACATGCCCAACTCTGTTCTTGGTGAAAGCCCCACAAATCGGACGAAAGTCTACTTGTAAAAACAGACTCCCAATCTATAACGGGATTCATTTTTAAAGCTCTTTAATGCACTGACCTCAAAAGTTTTTAAGTTTTACGGAGACTGCACTTTTTCGTCTTTTCTTTCTTGGAAACGTGAGAAACATCCACAAATTGGCTAAATATGAACAAATTCTATGTGACAAAACTGTTGTAAGACAGGGGAAGTGAATTGCAAGTGAAAATGTGTAGAAGTCGAGTCGAGTCAAAAACTTGGCAGAGATTGCAAAGCAGTTGAGTCATTTCTCGTTAAAAACAACTCATCTCACAGTAGAAATGTGGATAAGATTCCTACTATGTGAATTTAATATACTTCATAATAATATACGGAAAACTATATTTTACATGAAGAAGTTAAAAGTAATCTAAAGAAAATTTAATTATGAGGTAATTCCCTGATGCAGGCTCAATTTCTTATTATAAAACTAGTACAAACCGGAAGTTAAATGGTGTGAATCTGAAAAGAACGGGACAATTAAACATCAGCAATATCTTTATTCTTCGCGTTATAACGAGATATTTTATTATTGTACATGTTAGCTATTATATGAAATAAGTAAAACTGCTGAAAATGTTATTTACAATCTTCGACTTGTAGAATTTTGTTGGGGTATGAGTTTTATTTAAAACTCAACTTCTTGCAATAGCTATTGCAGTAACAATGTAGGAATATTCTGTGAAATATTTGTATTTTTCAATATATGAGAAAGTTTAATAGGACTTTATTTTTGTTCCGGATATCTAAATTAGCAAGACAGAAAGTTTACCTTGATAATTGGATACTTACTGCACACCGGTACAGTGCACATGGAAAGAGCGTATGTACCCCACATTTCATTTACAACTCTGCCGAGCAAAGAGACAAAGAATTAGATAATTAATAATGAAATGTATAAATTAATATAAAAAGTAAAAATTCTATTTTTTATCAAATTACTTTAGTCTTCTATGAATATAAAAAATAACAGCATTTTTAGGGCTTTAATTACAGCATATTTTAAGTTAAATATTTTTTTCTAATTTTATATTATATTGGCTTAAGCAAGAAATTTATTTATAGACATGTTCAAATATACAGTCTCCCGCTAGTAAAGCGGTATGTCACCGAATTTACACAGCTAAAATCAGGGGTTCGATTCCCCTTGGTGGGCTGAGCAGATAGCCCTTTGTGGCTTTGCTATACGAAAAACACACACACACACACACACATATTGCGTTTTAGTTAATACGTGAATATTAATTACAAGTGCTGTACTTACAATTTTATTTTTCAAAGCTGTTAAACTGCCAGTCAGTTGTGGCTTTTCTCTATATTTCTTGTATGTAACTTTGTATTCTTAAGGACAATTCTGTCCAAGAACTTCTGAGTTGTACTATCGTAAGTGTCAAAACTACATTTTAATGTTATGAGCTTTCAAACAAACAGCTTAGTTACTGGGATATATATTTGTAGAAAAATATAAACAAAGAGGAAGCTGACACAAGGGATTTACACTGTTCTTGGCATTATGTATCAGTAGGTATTCTAAATAATCGCACTGAGGACCGTTGTTCTAACAGGTAGCTACATCATACAAATTCAGTTAGGGATGTATTACATTTTCTGTGAACTATATACACACATGGTGTGTATTTTAGCGGTGTAAATTCGGTGACATACCGCTTTACTAGCGGGGAACTTTGCAGTTTACGAATTTAAGTTAATCAGTTTATAAAAAAAAACGCTATAAAAACAAGAATTTAACAAATGTAAGCGAGTTGTACTTCATAACGTACGACAAAAATACGAATACCTTGGGTATCAATATTCAGATTACTCTTCACTCTTTTATGTTATTAGTCAAAACGAGGAAACTTTTATATTAAGACAAAGTTTATACAGGTGAAAACCATGAAATCTGTTAGTAGTGGAGAATTAAGTTAAGGAAACAAATTTTTAACTTGTTCAGTTGTCAACAACTATTTCACCTGCATTTTTCAAACAGGATATGATAACATTATTTTAAAATCGTTTATTATACGATTGTGAGTTTTAATTGGGTTTGTAGATGTAAATTATGTTCATTTAGAATTTTTTTTTCTTAAATGGTTCTAATCTTGTTTTATCTATTTTACCTTAATATTCATATAGTGTCTTGTAAATGGCTCTAAGATATATGCCCAGATCCATGAAATTAGCTTTCAAGATGATGGTTTTCTATATTAATCACAGTTTTTATTTTTGAATAGAATGATTCTCCAGATTGGATTGAAATGTAGTTTAAATTTGAAATCCGTTACTATCGTAAATGTTCTGCTGTACAAGTTATTCCATTTATGTAATGGCCCGACATGGCCAGGTCGGTTATGGCGTTCGACTCGTAGTCTGCGGGTGACAGGTTAGAATCCCGGTCGCACCAAACATCCTCGCCCTTTCAGCCTTGGAAGCGTTGTAATGTGACGGTCAGTCTCCCTATTCGTTGGTAAAAGAGTAGCCCAAGAGTTGGCGGTGGGTGGTGATGACTAACTGCCTTCTCTCTAGTCTTACACTACTAAATTAGGGACGGATAGCGCAGATAGGCCTTGAGCAACTTTGCGCAATATTCAAAATGACAAATTCAATTGACGTTCACAACATTGACTGTTTTTTTTAAATGTTTTGTCTTTTAATCCTACATTTTGAACAGTACTGCTCCATCAATATAGGGTGATAAATTAATTTATTAATTTATTTACTAGGCAGCATCGTATTATCAAATGGCCAGATTTCCTAGTGAAACAAATATAAAAGTGCTAAGCATATCACCCCTGACGTCATGGCCTGATCTATGTCGACATAGGTTCGGCATGTCCATGTGGTCAGGTTGCTCAACTCGTAATCTGAAGGTCGCGGGTTCAAATCCTCGTCACACCAAATATGCTCGTCTTTTTAGCCGAGGAAGCGTTATAATGTTACAGTTAATCCCACTATTCGTTGGTAAAAGAGTAGCCAAAGAGTTGGCAGTGGGTGGTGATGACTAGTTACTTTCCCTTTAGTCTTATACTGCTAAATTAGGGACTGCTAGCTCTGGTGTAGCTTTGCGGGAAATTAAAAAAGAAACAAACAAACATTATTTATATTGACATAAAGAAATCGTTTAACTAAAATGCCATTAACTATTTATTTTCTACTGTTATATTTATTTCTTTTTAAATCATTTTTTTTTCTGTTGTAATATATTTTGCTACACAAATTCGGACGAAGAATGCTCGATTTATTTTAGAGACGTTTATTCAATGTTTCGTTACGTTTTACTTTTAATAGCTTCTCGAAAAGACATTCTGATATATTTATAGTTTATTTTTCATCACTATTTAAGAAGTCATAAGAGTAAGAGGCCATACCCAAAAGATAGCAGTCTTGTAATAATGACTTAATACTGAGGTTTAAAAAAATGTTCGAATGAAAAATGACTACGAGATATAATTAAATCCCATGGTGGGAGTTTGGCCTAATTGATACTTTAATAGCGATGATCAAAATCACGAGGAAACGTAGATGTACGTTCTTTTGGGCGTTTACACTACAGTTTCTATTTGATTGTCTTCTTACTTTCTGCAATCAACAGTTTCAGTTGAGGTAAGTGTATAATGAACAGTAATAAGTCTTATCTGTTTGAAAATACAAAATTTTCTCCGATATTCTTTGGTGGGAAAGTAATAAGTGTGAGGTCTTGCACTGCTAAAATCCGGAATTCGATTCCCCGCGTTGGATACAGCAATTAGTTCGATGTGGCTTTGCTCTAAAGCAAACAAACATATTTCTGTCTTAAACGAAACCAAACAACTGTAAACATAATTAAAGACGGCTAATAATGAGGTTTGATAAAATATATATCATCATGCATTTCGTTTCATCATGCCAACGTTGAATCACGAAATGATAAAAAAGATACATCGACGACATAACACAGTGATACACGACGAAGTTAATGTAACCATTTGATTATAAATATTAAAAGAGATGTAAACGAACTCCTGTCATTTTCTATATTTTGATTTTTTAATTAGGATAAGTTTCTTAATCTTAATTTAATTTTATACTGTTTTTAGTTTTAAATCTCAGCTTTTAGCATTTTAAAAACGATTTTATAGTTTAATATACGACATACTTCTATTTTATTCTAAAAAAAACTTTATATTAAATTTTGTCAAGTTCTTGATAGGGTCTTATTAAGTGAATAAGTGAATTAAATCTTACATACCGGATAGACATTACAAAAGCGTTAAATAAACCATAATAAGTTTTGAAACTAAACATGATGCTTTAACTTTTTAACACTCTTTATTTGCCTCATCGATTAACTTATAGCAAAGTACCAAAATTACTTTAATATACAAATAAAAAGAGTAAACCATAGGATTCACTTCGAGAAGAACCAAAAAAGTCCACCAGAACCATTAATAATAACTAGTTGAAACAATATAGTGTAAAATAAAGGCGTGCGTTTAAAACAAAACTAAAAAAACACGAGACATACAACATGAAAAACAACAGGTATAAATAAAAAGAGGAAATAATAGAACTTAAAAAAACAAACAAACAATACATTAATTATCTTTTTCTCCTTCTCCCCCTAGTGGCACAGCGACATATCTGCGGACTTACAACCCTGTAATCCGGGGTTTGATACCCGTTGTGGGCAGAGTACCAATAATTTATCTTATTGTTTGTGCTTAGTTACAAAGGAACAAAACGGTGATTGTGAAAATAAAGTGAACATTTCATTCATGCATTGAAACTTTTGAGTTGAACAGTTTGAAGCTTCGGACCTGATTGTCTGATCACGTAAATGTTATAAACTCAAAATAAAGCTACAACTTTTAAATTTAAGATCTAAATACGTATAGCACTAACTTTATTTAAATCTAAAACTAGAATCGGAAGAGCAGAGTATTCTAATTATTGAAGTTCGATAATCGCATTAGCTAATATACATTGTATTAGCCTATCATTGTTGAATTTAACTTCTAAAAGATGGAAGTTTCGTAAAACTTATTGACTGGTCTGGGCAAAAGATTAATTACTTTGGTAATGTGAAAATGATATATTTCATTAAATTTAGTTATAAAACTCACATTTCATCCCAGGAAAACTTGAATGTTTCTATTTTAATGTTGAAAGTATTTACAAATTTGCTAGAAAAAAATAGCTAAATATTTTTAATTATATCTGGAATAAATAACGTTTTTATGTTTAATAATTTAAATAAACAGGGAAAACTCACTCGAAAATCACCTACTCTTCATAAGTTTTGAACGTTTTATTCATATAAACACAACCGAATGCTATAATCAACTAAATAACTTCAAATAAAGTCAGAAGCGAATACAAGGATTCGCTTATGTTATAGGAAAATATTTCAGTGAAACAGCTGTTGGATCTCCTTAAATGTTATAACAAGTAAGTTATGGGCGCTTGCCTCATATTACACGCACGTAACACCTAAAAAAAGATCGTATTGGCTTAAATTATTACTTTAGATCTCCTGCCAACGTTTCATGTCTGAGACCTTGGAAGACAGCAGCTATATATTCGCAGAACGCGGAGACAAGGAATCTGATTTAAGTGAAGGCTAGCTGCTTGGATACCAACAAAACTGGTTTCTTACATTAAGGTATTTAGTATATGAGTTGCTCCTAAATCACCACTCTGCACTCGCCCAGGGGCAGTCCAAAGATTGTTTGTTTCATTTGGTCTGTTTTGAAGCATGTTAGCTTTAAGAACAAAATATGTAAAGAATAACATCTGTGTTTTAATTCTGTTTTATTACTCTTTTGTTTTCGACTTACATGTTTTAGACCAGACTAAAACTCAGTTTGATGTCTCTATCGATACCAACCAAAGGTCAATCTCTTGAAGAGAGTGTCAATTGTACATTAATTATATTTCTTAAGGTATTTTAAACAGTAGATACAGCAAGTCTGCAATGTCAAGTTAATAAAAAAATAAATTACAAAGTTCAGATGTTAGACTATTTTTATTGTTTTTGTAAAATTTGTACCAAGGTGATAAAAATCTAAAAACGTGATTACTCAATCAGTCCAAGAATACTATGGTGCCAGCACTTTCCTGGGTAACTTTAGAAAAATAATTAATATAAAGTTTGTGGTATAAAAATGTCTCTTTGTTATTTTTGTAACAGTATTAAAGTTCTGAAAAATAAAACAGTAACCTATTGATTTTAAAAGTTCTTATCTGTACAATAAAACATCATAATCTTATAATGCGAACTTGATAAACAAGATTTTCCAAAAAGTAAAATCGCTTGTTTTGAATATATCATATCCTCAGTTTTAATTATTTCAGGAATTATCCTATATTCACGGCATATCGTGTCTCTCTTCAAATGTCTATAATAAAAGAAATGTTTATAATTTCTATTCTTATTAAAACGACTTTGGTTTGCTATTTATTTTCCAGAGTCATATAATATTTTAAAAGACTTTTAATTATAGCAAACCGCACTTGGTGTTTTTAATGTGATCGGCTTGTTATGGAACGAATAAGCTGTTATTCTTAACTCAATATCGGATTCACTGGGGACTCCTGTGTGAATTGTCCCATAGAATTTTGGTCTAACCATTCTCTTAAAAAAAAATCATGGCTTAGACTGATTTCACCATTCATACATTTTAAAATAAAACAAAAGAAAGTTTCTCAAAGAACTTTATCTAAAAAAAATAAAGAATCAATAAATTATGCGTTTTGATCTTATTAGATAAGTAAGTCATAAAAAAAATAAAAACGTATATCGTGTTAGAGGATAATCATGTTTTCTTTATGAACTTTCTTAGACGTTTGAGGGAATAGTAGATTACAATTGTCCACTTTCTGAGCAGCTAGTAACATTTCTTGTTATTTCACACATGTCAAGCTGATGAGAAGCTTAAATTATACTCCAATACGCCGTAGCTGCAGGCGTACCTTACAAGAAAAAGTCTGTATAACTATTCAGAGACATGAACTTATGTCCTTTTTTTCATACGCAGAGGCGAGATTCATTGAGTTTTTATGAAAGGCAGTTTTATTCCAAACAAAGCACTCCTGAAGCTAATACATAATAGGTGAAGGATAAATTTAAGTAGCGCACAATATAAAGGATGGAATACATATTCGTGTAGTGTAATATATGCATTGACGAAATGCAGTGCTGACAACGAAATTGTAAAGATGGCTGGTCTGAAGCATTCCCGCTGGGCAAGAAAATCACTCTTGATGCCTTCCAGCCATAATCACAAACATGACAGGTACATTCCTCTGCCCCTCTAACGTCAGGGACTAAAAGCATAACTGCCCTCTAAACTGTCAAAGGCTCGTTCAAGGATACACAAGGTGCTTTCTGTACCTTGCCACCTACAGGTCTATATCGAATACATTGCTTTAGCGTGGGAAGATTTTAATCTTTACTAAGCTTGAGGCTACATCGGGTCTCAATTCGACGAGAGGACACGATTCATCTTTCTGTGTGCAGCAGAGTAGAAATGTTTGCCAGAAAAAAAGTGTTATTCTTTGCACTTAGGTGATGAATATACAATGGAAGTAGAGCTAAAAATCTACCTGTATTATGAAGAGATTTTTTTAGATTTTTATTCTAATCTTCAAATAACTTTACATAAGCATATACAAATTTAAAAAGCCACTCTATCTGGTTGTCGTAGATGTTTTTTCTTTTCTTTTCCAGTTTCAGTGCCTATTTTTCACTTTCATTGAGACCGATATTTTGAATAATACCCGTATCAAATTTAGTCACAATTCAATACAAATAAAGGCTTCAGTTTTTCTCTCAAATATATATACATGTATTCAAGGTAACTTACAAAGACAATAACAAACACAAAAATGCAATGAATCATAAATAAATATCACCTTTATTGTGTAATTTCGTGTATGATCTGGTTTCTTATATTTGAATAAGTGATAACTCAGACAATTTATATCATTACTAACACACAGCTGTTATTGCACTAATATAACGCTTAATCATTTTTCCTATTGGCTAATTGGAAAGTTTCTAACACTAAATTGCGGATTACCTTCACTGTTGGTTACAGAAAAAAATATTCCAACTGTGAAACTTTACGCGTAACAAGACACAAAACTTTGGACAGAAAACTTTTAAAATCATATTGACATCATTATAACTCATTTCCCGAAAGGGGGTCAAACACCGTCTGTAGGCGTCACCTGTTTTTAACCATTAGCACCAATTACACTAATGTGGTGTCTGTCAGTCAGTATACACTTGAATGACATCACATAAGGAACGCTGAACATTGCAATTTCTACTGTCGCGACGTTGGCCAAAGACGCACGTGTCATGAATCACAAGAAGTATTATGCATTCTTTATACTAAAACACACTTTAGCATATGAACTTATGCATAAGAAATAAAAATATTTTTTTACTGTTAAATTTGGTTTCATTTACTCTTGGAAAAGAACGGTTTCAAATACTCAGTGGAAGTACGTACGTCTTGTTATTGTTGTACGTTTACATTCTTTGAAGGAAAATAGCAAGTCTGTTTTCAAAATTTCCAAATTTATTCTTACTAGTTCTTGGGCAAATATAATTGCTTATTTTTAAAAATAAAGCATATGAGCAATATTCTTTAGAATATACACGATGCTATAAATAAAACACATTGAATTATGTTTAAAACACACGATTTAAAGAATGTTGTTTTTATATTTTATACAAATAATCATTATATCAGTTCACCAGATTTAGATATATTTCAAAAAATAGAAATCTGTTGTCAAACAATTTCACAGTAAGAACAATATGAAGAAAGAGCTGGAGTGTACAAGATGTCATAATCATCATCACATTTCTTTTCTTAAATGTTTCCAGAATGCGTGCAAAACCTACAAAAAGCTACACGTTCGCTGAAATCAAGTGGCTTCTTTTATTTCTGATGTGAATAAATATAGGGATTTATGCAATTCGAGCAAGATATTTTGTTGTTAAAGTTTTCAAATTGTACATTTTCTTCAACAAGAAAGATATGTGTATATACAATGCAATATGTATAAAAGATTAATACTCAAGAGTCAAGTAAAACAAAATCAAAATACTGCATTAAAAACAGCTAATCCAAACCTTTGACTAATAATATTTTCTAATAAACAAAAGTAAGCCACAAAATAATCAAAATTGCTGCACATATCAAAAGGATTCCTAGAGTACAGGTTATAATGTGGGATATAAAATATACCCTAGGTTTTGAAGGTTGCTAGACAAGTAGAAGTAGGACCCATTGCTGTAGTGATACACCATCCGTCAGTCTTAACCTCTGTTCAAGAGTGTCCAATGAAGTAATTCATAAAACAAATAATAATAATAAAGTAATCAGTATTAATTAATAACAATAAAATAATAAAAAGATATAGAAATTACGACAACGAGTTCGGGGTGCTCAAGCTCACAATGTCCCTTCAATGTCTGCAGACAGTTGTGGGAAGGTGATTACTCTCAAAAATAAAATAAAACATCATGAAATTAGGTACCACCACTTGCCTTATGAAATTGGTAGTCCAGTCCTCATTACTCTGCTAAAAGAACTAATTAGTAGCGCAGTAAAAAATATTATACTAACACAGAGAATTCCAAACAGGTGTGTAAACTAGCTGGTGTAACTCCCAACCATAATTTCCGTTAGTGGCATTTCGCTGTGGAGTCATACTGCTAGAAACTGGGTTTCGATACTCGATGTAAACAGAACACAGATAGCCCATTATGTAGCTTCGAACTTAATTGCAAACAAGCAAATTTAATCACCGTCCATTAAATCCACTGTAATTATCAATTCTGAGAATTTAAATTAGACTTTATATGTAGTCATCTCCATAAAAGTGGTGACAAGTTATTTTAGCGACCCTATTAACAACAAAAAGATTTATCAGAAATATTCGGTTGAATTTCCTTTTTTTACTTCTTTATATTTATTTAACACATTCTTATATTTCTCATAGAATATTTTAACAATTTTTTTCAGTTTCTTTATTAAATCCATTAAATATTAATTTTTACATCAATATATAAATACGTATAATAAAATGTTGTAATTTATTACAAATTTTACCAAATCTGAATAATTCTGAAGTTATAATACTTATAACAAAAGAATATGATATATTAGTACTAACAGATAATAAGCCATATATTAGAAAATAAAATATTTTGTTTTATCAAAAATATTCAGATTGATGTCATTATCGATTATTTTAATTTCTAAATTTAAATAATGTGTCTCTACATTAGAAATTAAAATATTTTCAATTTATAATTCTACCGGATAAATAATGTTAATATCATTATTTATCTCAGGAATATTTAAATTAATTAAATCATCTATATATCTGTAAGTTAAAGAAAATATGTCCAGGTTTACATTTTTCAATAAATCTATTCTCGAAAAATAAAGATATAAATTTATAATACAAGTAGAATAGTAAGCTCTCATTGTTCAATTTGCTAGTTATTGAAAAATATAAGTATTATAGGTGCAAAACTTAACATATCTTTTATGTTTTAGCTCCAATAACCATAGTCCAGAAGCTCTATAAACATTTGGGTAAAATATTATACACTGTAAACAAGAAAAGATATGAAATCACTGCTAAGGAGGAAAGAACGAAAAATGAATTGTGGAATAAACGTTTCTTATTTCATCAAATGGATCCATTTTATCATGGCAATTTCATTTTATTTTAAAACAAATATTGTTAATACATACCGACTTAATAATCAGTGTATGTTGAACATTTACAACTTCTTGACTTTTGGGTTCATTTTACAAACATTCAAAGTTAAAAACCCCATTTTCAGCTTATAAATTAAAAATAAAATATAAACCATTAATATTTTATTAATTACTCAATGAACATATAGTTAGAAACACTAAATGTTTTGCAGCTGTACTTACTGTATAAGTTATAACAGAACATTTTAACTGGTACTTATTCAACTTTCAAATTGCATAATTAAGAAATGAAAAATACGAGATGCTACATTAATACTGAACTGCTTTTAAGCTTATTTTTAAATGTTAGTTAAAGATAAATTTGGTTTCTTTTTGCAACTGATGCGTGATGAGCAAATGACATTTCAAGTAACGTTGTTGCATAAAACTTATTCCAGAATTAGCGGCTGCTTTATCTAATAAAATTTTTAATAACATGTTTTGTAAAGATTCTCTATTGATTCAAAAATTCAAATTCAAAGAAAATCATTGATATTCATATAAAGTCACTGTTAAAAATAAATGATTTCTTCTCTAATATAAGAAAATAAATATATTACAAGCATACGAAACTTGTAGATTTGAGAAAAACAGTATTGTATGAAATGTAACATAATGAAATGTAACTTACGTTTATTCATGATCATAAGTCTAATTTTTAAGTTAGAAAGAGATACATTTACAATAACATGTACAATATTCAAAATAAGTAATTTTATCAATTATAATCTGTATTTATAGATATTAAAGTACTATTTTGAACAAACATAATAACATACTATTTGAGTATGTTTTAATTCATAGTTTCTGGTTTTAGTGATTCTTTTCTTTCTACTCCTTTTTTTATAAGGACGTTTGTTGATTTCTTATTTCTTTTCATATATAACCAACATTATTCCACAATAATAACCACAAAGGGGATATTTCTGTTAAGTTAGTAAACATTATGTGATGGGGTCAAGCTACTGGGTTTCAAATATTTTTAACCTCATCTGTTTGAAGTGTTGTAGACCTGATAATGATCTCAACACAGAATCTGTAACTATATACCAATTCCTTTAATCCAGACAGACATACCCTAAAACCTCTGGTGAAAATCCATTTAAAACAAGGTGAAATAAATTTGTAATTATTTGATGACTTCTATTATTTAAAAACTAACAATCAAATAAATACAGAAACACTTTAGCCGTTAAAACCTGAAACAGTCAAATTTTATCAAGTTACCTATAAATCCACAGAAAGCAATTTCAAGAATGGACATATTTGGCAATGTAAATATTATAACTAGCGTTTATATATGCTTTGTTCACTTTATATATTGACAGTATTATAACTAAAAAGAAGTCGTTCTTTTCACTTTAGACTTTTCAAACATTGTTCTGCCTTAATTAATTTATATTTGCAAGTTTACAAATGTTATGAGGCCCGGCATAGCCAAGCGTGTTAAGGCGTTCGACCTGTAATTCGAGGGTCGCGGGTGAGAACCCGAGTCGCACAAAACTCGCTCACCTTTTCAGCCGTGTGGGTGTTATAATGTGAGGTCAATCCCACTATTCATTGGCAAAAGAGTTGATGATGGGTAATGATGATCCATTAGGAACGGCTAGAGTAGATAGCCTTCGATTAACTTTGCGCGAAATTTAAAAAGAAACAAATTATAATGCATTCAACTTTGAGTTAAATCAAATTACTTTCAAAATGATGCGTTTGTATTTAGACAAAATCAAATTTTTAAAAGCATTTTCATCAAGTCATGCTACGTTTTGTTTGTTTTAAACTTGCTACTTTAACTTTATTAAACACTCAAAATAATTCCATTTCAAATTATAGGCTCATTTGTTACATAGATAAATGTAATTATTTTACTAGCAAAATACAAATTGTTTAGTATTAGACAAGGAAACAATATTTTCAAGCCAGCATATCTGATTACATGCCGGTTAAAAGCATCAGTTAGATTGGTTTATTTTCGTTTTCGGATTCTTCAATGATCTAAAAGATAAGTCAGAGATCTCACCTTCTTACGTATTTTATGTTAGATTTTAATTGCTGTAGAAGTCAGTAATTTTATATGGACAACTTTCACGTGATTGTCTATATATATCTTACTTGTTAAGGTTTTTGATATATTTAGTGCATTTAAGGCGACTCAGTTTTCAATGTTTTCTGAAGTTAATTTCAAAAAAAGAGATAACTTCTTACTTATTATTTTACGGTACCTTATTCCTATACATCCATTTAACTTCATTTTCAGTGAAAAGAATATAAAAAATATCCATACTATACATTGAATTTTAATAGCTTAAATATATCCACACATTAAAGTTTTTTAACAAATACCATGCACATCTTATAAACGATGGCTGCTTTTGAAAATCAAATCAACATGATTTATGCTTTAAAAAAAATTAGAATTTCTAGTTTACTTTTATTTATGTATCTGAGTCACACAGCTAACTAGAATTGCGCCTCGATTTTTCAACATCTATCATCATAGCATTGGTGACACAGCTACCGCCTGTCAGCTTAATGTGATTCAACTTGTCTGTCTTTAAGTTTTATAGTCAATATAATGAAGTCAGAGCATGGAATGGATAAACGAGGTGTATATACCAAAGAATACTAGATCTCGATGGAGATGGATAAACTCTAATTTTTATGCAAGGGGAAATCTTAGGAAATACCCTAGAGGTCACCTTTGTGGCGTCGTTAGCTAAGATCTGCTCTCAGATAGCCGTGTAAAGGAGTGAAATCTGGGCTTATGTCTCTCGTCAGTCAAGACTTTTCTTTAATTAATTCAGTTTAGCTGCTAGTTGGAGACTGTTGACTCATAATCTGCCGAGCAATGACAACATCGCATATATTATGCGAAGACGATAAATATCCCGTATTTATGATGCCAAGTAACAAGCTAATGTTTAGATTTAGAGAATAACATTTATAAAGATTGTGGAATTCGTGGACGTAGTGTTATCTCATTCTTTACTGTTGGCTATGGAGTATTCCAAACATGTTGCAACAATAAGTATAAGACAATAGATAGACAAAGTAATATGTGCAGTGTAGGTACCAAAAGGATGCTTTTTTCAAATTAAAAATAAACATACAAAATTAAAATTCTGATTCACTGCTGATGGTTATTGTGTTTTTAAGAAGGAAAGACCTTTCAATGTGTCTATCTAATTTGTCATGTTGCCATGAATATAACATGTAGAAAAGGAATAGTACATGCACATGAACCATTGGTTTCTACAATAAAAATATGTCCGGAATATATAAATTAACTTATTTTGTGTACAATAACAAAATCAAATGTCTCACTCTACTCATTTTATACCCATTAATTAACAGGAATGAAATTAAAATCTTATTCGTACCTCTAATACTATAAAAAATAATTTCGAAAGTCAGGCTAAATAAATGTGCACCCGGTTTTAGTAATACAGACATAGATAGATTAACCTCCATAGGACCCAAATGTACGGAATCATAAATAATCTGGTAAAACTTAAGTCAAATGTGTATAAAAATAATAATAAAATAAAAAGTACAATTAGGAAAAATTATGATAAACATGTTGTTAAATCAGGGTAATTTATCTACAGTGTTTTCAATGTTCAGTATTTATAAAAAGATATAAGTTTGTTTGGAATTTTGCGCAAAGTAAAACGAGGACTATCTGCACTAGCAGTCCTTATTTTTGCAGTGTAAAACTAGTCATAACCACCCACCGCTAACTCCTGGGCTACTATTTTTCCAACGAAGAGTGGATTGACCGTCACATTATAACGACCCCATAGCTGAAAGAACGAGAATGTTTGGTGTGAAGTAGATTCAAACCCGCACCTATTTTAATAATGGTATTATATCTGTTATTTTCAAGAAATAGAAAAGTGTATAATAAAAGTATTTCAACCACACTGTGTTCGTCGTCTGTATTGGCGATGACTCGTTTCGCTCAATCCAGATTTTTTCTTTACATAACGTTTTATGACAAATTGAATTAATTACAATCATGTTTTGCCAACTTGTAAAAGGCGTTCACATCATAAAGGGTATAAAGCTTTCCTCCTATACCAACAAATTTTTATTTTTCCGTACTCTCTCTGTTATAAAACATAAGAGCAGGGGCCATCATTCATGTTACTGAGTGTAATATTACTAAATTTAGTTTTAAATTAGCGTTATGGAAAATTACATTCGTAAGTCAGAAAAGCTGGTAAATAAATATTGCCGTAAGAAAATCTTGCCAAAAGGCCTTCAGACTCTGCTAAGCCACTGGTCATTTTAAATCGTTTTTGGTTGGGGAATAATGTAATGTTTAAATTGGAAATGTTTTGCTCTGATACATTTCTAGTCCGGTAGGTCAGCGGTAAGTTTATGAAGTGACGATGCTAAAATCCTGATACGGTTCACCATGATAATGAGAGCGTATGTAGTACATTGTGTAGCTTTGGGCTGAAACAACACCAACTCATTCAAAAATGAAACTTACAATTATAACCGGAAATAATGTTGGACTGATGAAAGCGATCTTTCCATATGTTGTGAATTTGTTCTTTTTTTTGTGTGTGTGTTTGTTTTCCCAAATAGTACATACACGTAAATCTTACATTTACTTTAGCCTGTTACATAAGTGTTACGTAATCTTAAGTGCTACAATTCTATAAAATATTTTATTGAGTTGTAATTTATTTTATCAAACAAAATAGACTTGATAAACACATATATTATATTCAGAAATCATCTTCCATTCGCTCGGCATGGTCAGGTGGTTAAGGCATTCGACTTATAATCGGAAGGTCGTTGGTTTGAATCCACATGGCATCTTCAATATGTTTGTTCACCCCTTTTAGCCGTGGGGGCGTTATTATGTGACGGTCAATCCTACTTTTCGTTGGTAGTAAGAGTAGCCCAAGAGTTGGGCTTACACTGCTAAATTAGGGACTTATAACGCAAATGGCTCTCGTGTAACTTTAAGTGAAATTGAAAACAAATCACATTTCATTAAGAAATTAAAATCCCAGGATGTTTAAATTTGAATGTGATAATTCTTTCTTTGGTGTGACTATAATTAATATAAGTCAGCAAAATTATCGTTATAATCCATTTAGACAATGCGTGGATTGGATTTGATCTAGTAATTAGGTCATGTTGGGTTGTAGACCAATGGAACTATGGTTCGAGAAATTTTGGTGGAATAAACTCCACAATAATATCTCCAGGTGTGTTATGAAAACGGCAATCATTTCTGTTATTTAATTCAAAGAGCTGGACAATATTTTTTTCGTCATGTATTGCTTTTTGAATGCTCATGTAAATAGTTGAAAATTAGAAATCCAAAGTACAGGAGTTTTTGTCATGGCCATTTAGCCTATTGTTCAATTTTAATATTCCACTGTCAATTAGTCTATAAGTAATTACATTACTTCAAATAAGAATCATATATTGAAATCTTTAAATGATCAGGTTTTATTGACATATAATGAAAAACAAACTCTTACGGTTGATCCCAGAGAATTATTTTGTGTTAGCGTTCACCTCAAAAGCTCACGTTAACCCTTTCACAGCCAGTAGAAAGGTATATATTTTATTTCAAAATACTTGTAGTAACTTATATAATTATTATTAAGAAATCTTACTGTATATAAAATACCATGTCTTCTCAGTAGTTGTAACGAATAACGAATGTAATAAGTGGATGATGAATGAAGATATTACCCTATATGGTGAGCTGTTAATTGTAATCAGTAATAAGAGAGCGTTTACAGGTTTGAATTTTATAAATTAAAAAGTAAGAGTTCTTTCTTGGTAATACCTTTTCTAAATTATTAGAGTAACAATTAATTTTTTTTAGGAATCAATATATTGTTTAGTAGAAAAAAGTGCTTAGTGAATTATAACGTACAAATAAAACTCAAATATGTGATAACAAAATGAGTGTGAAACCAAGAAGTTTACAAATCACAACCTGCGATGTTAGTGTTGTCTCGAAACTTGATAGTTTAATGAGTGATTAGCTTATTAAGAGACATTTTATAATGCTTCCTAAATATTCTTAATTATCCAGTATTTGTAAGTGGTGTGCATTAATAATATGTAGTCTAGAGATAGCATGTATTGGTGTGTGAAACAACTTCTTAAAATTGTTTTTCAGACTCGATACTTTGAACTTTTCCTTTCACGATTGAAAATAATTAAACCAGTCATTAAGTCATCCTCGTACAGCTTCTTGTGAAAAGCAGATTTATTCTAATTAAAATGTTCCTTATCATTGTTTAAAAACAAAATGATTATTTATATTTTAGTAGATATAGGAAGGTAACGAAATGCACAATCACTTAAAAATGTAGCAGTTTCCGTTCTATATAAGGAACAGAGATCCCAAAAATAATAAAAGAAAACAATTACAGACCTTTCGATAAATGAATAATGTAAGTTTTTGTTTTTATTGTGAAATTCAACAGATAAAAATCTTTAAAAAATCACACAGAACAAATTCAACATATATGTTGGTTATAGATTTTGTTTTTTGTTTTTTTTCTGTAATGCATGATTTCAAACACAGACAAGTCCCCACAACCCACCAGTTTTATTTGTGTTACTTGTCAATATACATTTGTACAAATTACTTAGAGGTCAAGAGAGATCAACGTCAGCCTTAAAGTCAACATCACGTATCACTGTGATGAATAAATCATACGGCTAAAATATTACCTGAGTAAACAAAGTGAAAGATGGTGAATTTATCTGATATTTAAAAGTCATACACCAACATTAAAGCAATATTAGTAAGAAATGTGAACAAGATTTACTGACCCAAGTCTTTCGAACAGAAAGCTAATATATTGATCAGAACATTAAAAATAGACATAGAAAATAAAGATCAAAATATTTGTTACTCAAACAAGGTTGATACTTTTCATGACTTTCGAATATTTCGTAGTATCACACATACAGCACTTCATAATTTTTTGTGAGTATAAAGTAACATAGCATCTTGAAAGATAAAATTGAATTACAACTAGAAATCGCAAAGAGAGAGGACCGAGAGGGATATTTGGCCCAGATCTCAAGCTCAAACGGGGCCTCAGATTTAGACACTTGTTATTTTTTTTGCTTTTTTGCAGTTGTTAAGTTTCGTGACTTGTCTTTATGTGTCTCTCAATCAGATCAAAACGTGACACATACTCTCAAATTAGAGTTGCAAATTATACATACATATTAAATATAAATTATATTTCACTCTTCCTTTTAACTTATGACTATCTTTGTGTCGTCACTTTTTAAAATTCTTTTTATATTCAGAAAACTCAAAAAATAGAAGTTGCTTGGGCCTCTCTGAAACTCTTAAAGATCCTGATTATAACGATAAACAAAAAATATATTTTCTGAAGAAATATATTTCAAGCTTAATAATTAGCACTCAGCACTTAGTAGTTTTGTCTGTTTAAAGTTAAAATAAGTATAGTTTTAGGTGTTTAATTTCGCTAACTTATAAAGTAGTATTGTACATTTTAACGGCATGAGATACAGTTACGAAAATATCCAACCCATACCAGATATGACACTGGAAAATAATTATGCCTTCTTTTTTTCATTTTGAAATAACTTAAAGACTGACGTCATCGCGCATGGATGGACGAATGTAAACACAATATTTAATTGCGGTATGTTGACTCTGGTCTCAGCAACGATACCAGACTTATGATATTCGTTTTTTTTTATTTGTTCTTAAGTTGTTCTCACAGAACTACATTTGGATTGTTTTGCCCTATTGGAAGATGAGTGATTCATTTGGAAAGTTTCTACACTTTAAACACTTATTTGCAGCTTTAGATTTCTCCTGCGTGTCTATGTCTATGTGTGCTGAGATGTCTTCTCCATAAGAGAAAGTTTATTGCCATATTAGTAATTAAACTTTAACTCAATATATTCTTTATATATACATATATATACAGATATAAAATTTTGATTTATGGTTCTTATAACCGTACACTATGTATCGATTAAAATACTTGTATAAATCCAATATTAAAAAAAAACTTAACGAGAATAGGTAGTTACTGTCAATATACAATATATTGCGATTTCTCTCAATTTTAAACAGCATGTTAAAATAAATCATAACAGAAAAAGTAACTAAGGAACTATCTTTTATTGATAGTGTTTGTTTGTTTGTTTGTTTGAATCTCGTGCAAAGCTATACGAGTGCTATCTGCGCTAGTAGTCTCTAATTTAGCAGTGTAAGACTAGAGGGAAGGCATCTAGTTATTACTACCCACCATAATCTCTTGGGCTACTCTTTTACCAACAAATTGTGGGATTGACCGTAACATTATGACTCCTCCATGGCTGAAAGAGGGGCATGTTTGGCGGGAGAGGAATTCGAAACCGTGACCTTCAAATTACGAGTCAAGCGCCTTAACCAGAAGTCATGCCAGGCCTGCTGATAGTGACTCCAATAGGATTAATGATGATATTAAATGACTTATATAAATCTGATACCTACTGTCTCACGTGTTACTGATGTTTTTATTTGTTTTTAGGGCAAGGTCATATTGGGCTACATACTATATCTACCACCGGAGAAACTAACCTCGGATTTCAGCGTTGTAAGTCCGTTAACTCACCGCTCCTGATAGGATGTCTTTTATTTCTAATTACAATACCACATCGGACTAACTGCGTGTGCCCACCGAGATGAATCGAACTTCTAATTTTAGTATTGTAAATCCGTAGACTTATCTCCGGCCCAGAAGAGGGAACCTACTGACAAGGAGTGGAGTTTCCTTGAACTTGTATGATACGTTGACAAGTAGTTGTTCGAATGACATATTGAGCTTAATAATTAGTTTTAAGTAAATTTTTAAATAGCGCTTAACAAATATTTGGAATTTGAAAAACAGCTAAATTGGACTTTTCATTATTTCTGTGCAATACTTTTATATTAAGCTTTGAGAGCTATTTCATAAGTTTGTCATCATTGTTGATATTTGATAAAAGTAATGACTTATACCACAATACTGAATACATTATTACGTATAATAATTTCAAACGGCGTTAAATTGCAATTGATATTTATTGTTTTCGTTTGTTGGTTGGTTTCGATTTTTTAATAAAGCTATATGAGAGTTATCTGCGTTAGCCGTCTGTAATTTAGCAGTGTAAAACTAGAGAGAAGGTAAGCTATTCATCATCACCACCACCAACTATTAGGCTACTATTTACCAATGAATAATGGGATTAACCATAACATTATGACGCCCCAAGGCTGAAAGGGCGAACAAGTTTGGTGTAAAGGAGATTGGAACCCGTAATCATCAGATTACAAATCGAACCGCCTAACTACCTAGCAATGCCGGGCCGAAGAGTGAGATAAAATGTCTAAATTTTTGGTATCTAGTTGTATAAAAATATGAATAATTTACTGACTAATTATTAATTAGACTTAAATGATAGTGTAGACCATGAGTGTGGAGAAGTATAATAAATTTGTGTTAAAAGCTTATTTAGTTAGTTTCTTTCTTCTTATTTAATTTAAATATATTCAAATTAAAGTTAACAATATTTATAAATAAGCATACTTGAAGCCTTTGACATTTTTTATATAATAATATATTTTTCTGAGTTAGAAAAGTTTAATGAGAAATGTATTGGATAATTGTAATATAATGAAACCACTTCATACGCTTTTATTCAACATTAATTTATTTTCTGTAAATGTATTTTTAAGTTGTTGTTTTGAATTAACCACAAAGCCACACAATGGGCTCTTTGTGCTCTGCTCACCACAGATATCGAAGCCCGAATTTTAGCGTTGTAAGTTCGCAAACGTACCGCTGAGCCACGGGGGAGAGACTCTTTTTAAGATATTTAATATTTTGTAATAATCAGTCTGCCATTATGTATATTATCTAGTTTGCTATTTTGTTATTGGTGTTGTGACGGATTTCTACTGCATTGTTTGTTTGTTTTGGAATTTCGCACAAAGCTACTCGAGGGCTATCTGTGCTAGCCGTCCCTAATTTAGCAGTGTAATACTAGAGGGAAGGCAGCTAGTCATCACCACCCACAACAAACTCTTAGGCTACTCTTTTACCAACGAAAAGTTGGATTGACCGTCATAATGTAACGCCCCCACGGCTGGGAGGGCGAGCATGTTTGGCGCGATTCGGGCGCGAACTCGCGACCCTCAGATTACGAAGCGCAAGCCTTAACGCGCTAGGCCATGCTAGGCCCTTCTATTGTATATCAATTTTAGTATTTTAATTTTACATATTTTAATATGTAAATTATACTGTTAAAATTGTGATGCGTAATTCCTGTCTATTCACAACAGTTGTAGAAAATCCTCGAGTGTAAGAACCATTATGTGTGTATTCGTAAACACTACTGTATCATCAGTATTGTTATGTAGGTTTAAATTTCTAAAAACTATCTTCATGCCTAAAAACGTCAAGAATGCAATGCGTCAAAAGACAGCATATATTATTAGTTTGCTATAATTGATATACCATAATGCTTTAATTGTGATTAACACTTATTAATCAATAACTTCAGATATTTGACCAGGCACGTTTGTAGATTTCAAATATTACAAATTATTTCACGTCAGCAGATTCACATTGGAAATTAACAGTTTTACGAAAACATTACATAACTTCATTGGTGGATTAATTTGACGTGTGACCAGCAAAGAAAGAAAAATATAGAGCAAGCTACCTCCCTCTTAAATGAATTGTACTTACATCAACTCGAAATTAACTCGCTCATCGTGAACCCTTGAAAGAACATCAAGGATGTTCCAGACCAGGAAGAAGACTCAGTATTGTCTGTATGTTTGTGAAACTTATGTATATATAACATTTGTAATAACCGTTGTTGTAGATTGTGCTGTTGTTTGTATATTAAAATATATTTATATTAAAAAAGAATGTGTGTATTAATATTGTTGACAAGTATCATATATCAGATACGTACAGATATTTATTTAAGACTAAATTTATATGGCTCGGCATGGGCAGGTGGTTTGGGCCCTCGACTCGTAAACTGAGGGTCACGGGTACGAACAAACAATTTTACTCTTCAGCGATGTCTTAAAATGTATTTTTTCTGTGTTCATAGTGGCCGGGTTCAAACTTGAGTAATTTAAATAAAAGTATGATGCGTTGTTTAAAATTAAAAAAATAAACGCAATCGCAGTTTAATATTTACTTGTGACCTAAATATCAGATGAGTTTAGTTTAACAACGTTTTAAAGCGTTACAATAAGTATAAACATCGTTAGTAGAATAGAAACTAAAGTAATTATTTTGTAGTCAAACCTTTTAAGTTAATTATCTACGCAGTGACTTCTGCTATGATAGTGTAGACTTATGTGCAATGTCTAATTGTGGAAGAAATATTCGACTGATATTTTTGAATCATAGCCATAAAACTGAAGGAACTAGTTCACATACGAACTTTTTTATATTTGTTTGCGAGGAAATAATAAATATAATTTTATTTTTCACGTATTCTCAGCCTTTTGCTGAGCTGTTTTAATAAGCAAGTCTTTTTTTAAGAACAAGATTTATACCAGTGTAATCGTGAAGTATTTCATTCCCTCTTCATGCGTTGAAAAGGGCTCCCGTCTATCAACAATACATCTTGAGTACGTGCTCGTCTGTGTAAACCAAAACTGACGGTTATCAACGTCAGGAAGTTAGCAGGTCGTTAAATCTATCAACCACACCTCGAAGTGACAAGTTCGTAATGAAAATGAACAACACAGAATACTTTTTTTAATATCAAAATCTAGATGGGGTGAAAATGACATTCTTCAAAGAACGTCTCATGATGGGGTGATTCAGATAATTAGAAAAATCAACTATTTTAATTTAATTTTCGATAAACTGAATATACTGATCAAATGAATGAATATTGCTACAATTATATCTCCTTTCTTTCGAGTAAATGTTTTATTGAAAAACATTTTTGCGTTTACATCTAAAGAATTAAAATTGCGTTTATGGTAAGTTAACTGTGAGTCACAATTAAACGATATTACAACCTACCCTGTGTGTTAACTGTGAGTCACAATTAAACGATATTACAACCTACCCTGTGTGAGAAACATCTGCTACGGTTTAATATATTCAGTGTGAATTTAATAATAACCGTTAACTTGTGGGCTATTCTAATCCCATAGAGAGTTTTAACCTTCAGTCATACACAGGCGGTTGAGTGTGTAATATTAAAAAAAAGAAATATGCAAATCAGCAAATCACGTGATAACTGCAAGCTACATCAAATCGCAGTGGGACGTATTAGAACTAATTTTGACATTTTATGGCGTTTCGTTAATAATGTGATACCATCAAAAAACTGATCGCTTTTGGGAAAGATGTGTAACAGTCCTCTCCAACAAAAAGAATATTCATACGTTTAGGGTATCAAGGCCAACCCAGTTCTGGGATTTACAATGAACAAGAGGGTTATATCCCTTTTTACTGAAGAACATTATAATTTATACAACAAAAGAATATTGATCAATGTGGGACACCAAAACGTCCAGGAAAAGATGCGAAATATGTCGTGCACGAGAGTGTTCATTGCCGACAAAGAATTTCGCTAAATCCATGACTCTTCAGCCCTATTGGGATACAACAAACTCAGAGACTAGATAAATAATGTTGTGCTTGGAAACATAATAGGCCTAATACTAATATCTTATGAGAAATAAAGGTAATTATAATCAGCCTTCGTCAATTTGTAAAAGATGTTCACACCATAAATAATTGTAACTGTAATAAGTGTTCCAAAAGAGCACAATGATTTGTATTTTGCAAAAACGGTAGTTTACATAAAGCTATTATTTTTTAAATAGTAGATCATTTTTATAATACATTGTTTAGTGATTACGAGCCTTCATCGTCAAACTTGCTAGAAATCATAGTAAAAATCTGCTCGTTTATTAAATTTCATAATGATTACAAGAAATTTTGTTTTTAGTCAAGTTTATTAATTTATTATAGCAACATAAACCTTTTATTTACAATCTCCGATTTCTTTTATTTTACATACACGAAGGTATATCCGGGATGTTTTAAATTGATACTTCTTTGTATTTCAATCCAAATTTTAAACACTCTGTCGAAAAATATTAAAAACTGTTTTATAAGTATGAAAAACGTTATAAAGGTTAAAGTAACTGTTGCCAACCCTAATTTTAAACTACTGACCGGAGGCAAAACAGGCAGTCAGCAGCACTCTATCTACCATCATCAATGCTAAGAGTTCTACTGTTAAATCTTATAACTCTTCTATAACGGATAGAGCAACGAATATTTTGTAACATTGTATGGATTCAAACTAAACGCACATGCTCTGAATCCCCAAGTTCTACAAAGGAACCTAATACTTCCTATAACGTATTCTAGTATGCAGCGTAACAACCGTCTCAAACAGCATTTACATAAAATGATACTCATTTTACTGGTAAGAAAATACTTTCTCAAATAAAATGAAACACTAATCTGCTAAGGCTTATAAGATAAACGAGATTGATTCCATTTAGAAATATAGCTTAAAAGCTATATTTCACTTCCTTCAGAGTGAAATTAGCTGTTGGTGGTTTATTCTGTAAACATACATGCACCCAAAACTTGTAAAACAGAATTTCATTTTCCATGAAGACGAGAAACCCACTTGAAGTAAAAACTGCCCTTGTTTCTGACAACCTGAAGATGACCTATAAAGGTGGAAACGACGTTCTGTACCTTATTTTAACTAAATGTTTTATACCCATATTTATTGTCTGCAGAATACAGAAACAAAATAAAAATAAGAAGTATACATTAGTCAAACGAGTTGTCATAATCGTATTAGTACAAGATTAAAACCTACCAGTTACATAGTTATTCTTTATCTAAAACGAAAACACATTTTATTGCTTTTTACCAAATAAAACTGTAGTTTTATAAGCTAAAAATTTAAAAAAGCAAACAAAACCACACTGATTATGGTATAAACTCCTTTTGGAAGCTGGCGAATCATGTTTGTAATTATAATTTTCATAATAAGATATTAGTGTTAGATACATAATGTTTTCAAATATTACAATTCCTATCTGGACTAAGAAAATGTATAATAATAGTATTCCAACCACCATATATTTTTCATACACATTGTCAAGGACTATTTTGCTAAATCAGGAGCTCTTTAGGACTACAGGGATACAATAAACTAAATAACTCTACAGAGAAGTTGTGTTTAGATATAAAATAAGTTGGATGCTAATGTCTTAGGACAGTTATAAAACCATTTTAGTTTTATTGTCTTCTTTTTATTGGTTACATATTTTTTTCATCATGTATCAAATCGTCACTCTTCCCAAGAATAAGAAAACAGCAAATATTTGTTTCTTTCTAGACATTATGCACCTCTAAATCATATGTACACAATTTCATTTATATTTGCTTTCCCTACTTATGATTCTAGTACCAAATTAAATATTCTGAAACCTTATAATTTTTCAGTAACATTAATCTTTGTCTGAAACAAAATATCATTTGTTTAAATGCTGATTTTCTAAGTGATATGGATATGAAAAGTACAGTGAGCACAACTTTACAAAATTTAATTGTCAAAAATGTAAATTTTACTTTAAAATAACTCGTATTTCGCTATTAGTCGCTAATGAAAGAAGACTCCAAAAATTAATTTTTCCAAGTGCAATACAAAATACTAGATTAAGCGCTTCCAATGGCAGTACCTAGTGGCCATGGTCAGCAGCTTCGTTCTTTATTTCTTGAAAATGCTACTATATACATATAATAATCCTAGCGTAAGGAACAAAAAAATAGTAATTCAAGCTGAGTTTTCTTATATGAGGTAGTCACTTATTAGTTGCAAATAAATATTTATTATTAACATTATGCTAACTCAACAGTGAACGAGAAAGAACTTTGATTAATAAAATTTAAAAAATAATTAATTTCTTCTCTTTTTCTGTCGACTCTTTTACCCACCGATATTTCACATATATCAGCGTAAAATGAAAACATGCTCGCTCTTTTAGTGATGAGGGTGTTTTATTGTTGCCCAAGAGTTGGTGGTGGATGGTGATGACTAGCTGCCTTAACTTTAGTCTTTACTATATTAGGGATGACTTGTGCAGGTAGCCCTGGTGTAGCTTTGTGCGAATTTCTAAAAACAAATAAACTCATCTAATACATTTGGTAATGTATACTATATTAATAATATCCTAATTTGTCTATTACTTCACTGTATGAATTACTTACCTTTAAATGTGTAATTGATCGATTATGATTACAATGTACGTGTTTGGGGTTGGTGCAACAAAAAATTATATGAAATACAACTCGGAATTACGCGCATTGCATTATTTTATTCATATATAGGAAAACTGACAAACCTAAGTTCCCTGAATTCATTAAGTTTTACACCTAATACATCAAATAATTGTCACTGTGTTATATTGAGCAAAATCTGATGTGATGAATTAAAGAGTAAAGCTGGATGTTAAATCATTTTTACAGCACTTGACTAAAATGACGCAATTTAAGTAATATCAAATTGCTTTATATTACTGTTTAAAAAACAAATAAACGTTCCCAGATCTCACCGTCCATACTAAATATATAAAATACTATAACAAGGATAAAAAATTAAAAAACACGCAATGCATCTCTTCGAGTTTTCTGTGTAAGTAAGTCTTTCTCAAAAGAAAAGTCAAATTGTATTTACACCTACTATTTGACTAAACACAGATAAGTTGATTCTAAAATATTGAGCTTTATTTCTCATCTACCTAGACTCGTTAAAAGTGATTTCATAATCAGTTTAATTTTACATTCCCAGGTAACACAAGGAGGAATTCATACATATGAAATAAGTTAATAACTCACAAGTTAGAGGTAAACTTCTCGAGCGTTTATAGGATACCCTCACACAGTGAAGGATATTAAACGGTCTTACCACCTCTCCTCATTCCACGCTGTACTAATGTTTTCTTCACTACCACTGACTAAATGAAGACGTCTGCCCTTTGACACCATCAACTATTAAGTTTGACAGTTTGCAATGCAAATCGTGCTGATGGGCTTGGCGAGTTCCGCATGGCTTGTTAGGCTGGGTCTTTGGTTCTGTCACGAGCGCACACACACGAAAGGTTTGAGGAAATCAGTCTTACGTAACTCACGAATTGAGGACACCAATAATTAATTCATTCAATTTTTTATCAACGAAGAAACAATTATAAAATTACCCAAATCAGGGAATACATTAAAAGAACGTGCTGAGAATAAGGAGTTTCAATATGTTGTTTTTGCCGTTTTTGCAAATTATGTTTAATTCAATACTGCGTCATTTGAAATCGAAAAAGTAAATTTCTACATCACACGTTCCAAACGTAACGAACCTTTAGAAGAATATACTTGAAACCGTTCTCGATTCGTGACACTCAAAACATATTTTTAAAACAGTGCAAGAAAATAAAGTATCAATTTTAGGATTTCAGAAAATACTTTGATCAAAAAATTTAAATATTTAATTCACTTACCAGTCGATTAAAAGCAGCAAAACTTTTGAAATTCTGGTAAACATAATTTAAGTCGCAGATTAACAGTTCAGAACGTCTTTAGAAGAACCTTGAGAGAAAAAAAAACCTCAATTTCCTGTAACAATTTTACTCAGTTTGTTATTTGAATATCGTGCAAAGCTACACTAGGATTATCTGCGCTAGCTAAAACTAATTTAGCAGTTTAAGACTAGAGGGCAAACAGCTACTCATGATCACCCACTGCCAACTTTTTTACCAACGAATAATGAGATTGACCATAATATATAACACTCCCATGGGTGAAGGGGCGAGTATATTTGGTGTGACTGGGATTCGAAGCCGCAGCCCTCAAAATACGAGTCGAATGCCTTAATCAACTGACCGTGCCGGAACCAATTTTTCTTGTTACCTATTACCTATTCCCTTTATTAACTAACATAGGGCATAAGAAAGACCCTCATTGGTATGTTTAATATTAACTTTATTTCATCCTTTTGGTTAAAAATATTCACTGTGAAAGGTAAAACTTATACGGTTCGGGGCAGAAATACAGCAACGTAAGTAGAGTGTAGAAGACTAGAATAATGTTTCTTACATTTTCGAATACTTTGTTTCGTTTCGACCGATCAATATTCTATAGTCAGAGAGTTACTTCGATGCGGTTCTAAACAGTTGCTTAAGTCATCGGTAAGCTCTAAACTTCAATATAAAATACTAATATAAGTTATAGAAAAGGAGTCAATGTATTTTATACATAAAGGACACCTCGGTTTTTGAGCTCTTCCAATTCTTAGAAAACAGTCGGCCTAAAAGGAAAGAAAAATAAAATTTTTAACAAAATAACATTGTCATTGTGTATTTAAATTTAAAACGAAAAAAAAAATTAACTTTACAACAAAAACATTTGCTTAACAGGAGATAAAAGGTAATACAAACTTGCAATTATTTCATGTTTGACCATTTAACATGTTACAAACGTGTAAGTATGTGTTGTTTTATACTATAGTCTTCTATCGTACGATATTTTATACAGTACTAAGACAGTTGTGTTATAAAATTACGGTTGTACATCAGAGCACTTTCATGTGTTTACACACACACACAAATACATAAAAGAAACATTACAAATAACTCACAGAAACCATTCGTACCTCTCAAAACTCTCATTTCGAACTAACATACCATCTTAACAAGTTCCATTATACTATTCCCCGAACTATGCCGTACGATCTACATTTCGAGACTAGTTTAATTCACGAACCTGAAAACTAATACAAAAGCCGAATCATTTTTTTTCTTTTTTTTAATTTTACTGACTTAAGAGCAAAACAAATCTATAAGCCAGATTTAATAGCGGCTTTGGAATGTACAGTGCCCTGCGATTAACTTGTCAAGACAAAATAACAACTAAAAACGATGAAATAACGCTTTAGGTCATCAGGCTGCCATCAATCTACGTACATCAGTCTGCAGAGGTGGAACCAAGCGAACATAGTTTTTTTTTTTGTGAGAAGGTTTTACCTCGGTTCGTGCATCCCTTTAGGCACCCGTGACCTCCAACACTTTCTGTGCTAACAGTGGCTCTACCAGTCACCGAGCGAACTTCTCTCAGCCTAGACATACAGTAGAATAACAAAAGGTTAAAAGCGACGACTACTGTACTTGGACCTTTCACGCTTGACAGAGCAGAATTATATGTGCGTACAAGTAAACCAAGTTACTAGAATATTCGTACATAGTAATTTAATGTACATAACAATAACGAGAAAGAGGTCTAATATTATTCGAGGTTTTACGACTTCTAATGCCTTCAAGTCATTAATTATTACCTTGTAGCCCAAAAGCTTGAAAACTAAAATCTAGGAGTCTCAGTAAGATGAGGTAATTATGTGTCACAAGAGACTTACTGACATTAATATTACCAGTATGTCTGTGAGAGTTTATCTAGTCTAAAGTGTATGTTTTTTTCTTGGCTAAGAAAGAAAACACTTATACAACTTTTGGCGTGTTCATTGTATAGAGAGGCATATTATGCTCTAGGAATACTGTAATACACGTATCAGTTATGTTCTTAGAGCTACTTTGCATACACATTACTCTTGAAGCACAAATACAATTAAGTTTTCCATTTAGTTGCAAATATTATTAGTCATGTTTTGCTTGCAGCTTTTTAAGGTACTATGCGATATAAATATTGTATGCTTGATTTCAGTATAATGTTTGTGTTTTGTACGTGCTTGCTTTGTCAATAAGCAGGTGTCAGGTGTAAAAGTTTAAATGAAACAAAAAGCGGTTTATGTATTGCTGATACGGTTATTTTCAGTTTGTTTGCTTGTTTTGAATTTCAATCGAAGCTACTCGAGATCTATCTGCGCTAGCCGTATCTAATTTAGCAGTGTAAGATTAAAGGGAAGACAACTAATCTTAACCTACTCTTTTACTAACAAACAATGGGATTAATTGTTACATAAAAACGCTCTCAAGGCTGAAAGGGCGAGGATGTTTGGTGTGACGGAAATTCAAACTCGCGACCCTCATATTACCAATAACCACCCAAACCACCTGGCTATGCCGGGTCTGACTCTTTTTCGGTATTATATTCCCGATAAATTTGAGGTAGTTAATCACGTTACAAAACACAACGTTCTTAAGAAATATATGTAAACTGTGAATACGTAAAACTCTACCAAAAAGAAATAAAGATAAGGCTATTTATTTCACTTAAAAATAATTATATTGTATTGACACAAAATTAGGCAGTCGCTCATGATGTCTATATGTACTTCTGTTGAAGTGAATAAGCTGACTTCACTCCTTTTCAATAGGTAGCTGGCAAAACATGACAACACATAGATACTTGTGACAAAGTATTGGTTTTTCTTTAATATATAATTAAGTTTAAAATTATGCCCTGACTCCAAAAATGCCATAGTATTAATGTTAGGAAACTATATTAATTACATTAGGCATCATAATTTTTTTTACTCTGCTACTAGAAAAAAGTTCAAATGTTTCTGAGTCATCTGATAATGCTGATCCTAAAACTCATGTTAAAACTTGGTGATCACCACTAGTTTTTTAATTATGATAAATTTGTTCAAAATATCCTTGAATATCGTGAAAATAACTTTTTTGTTAATTGAAAATTACATTTAGGAATGTTTAAAATAAAACCCAATAGTAATAACGTTATCTTATTGTATTAAATATTACTTTAGAGTGTGGTTTCTTTATAAGTTCATAAGTTCTTGTTGAACCTCCTAACCTGAAGATTGAAATATTTCAAGGTAAATATTCTAACACTGTCTTACATCTTTGACGAGTTTAGTATAAAGTGAATAAAATAAATTAACACTATGCGTGATTTACTTGTATATCGAAAGATATACTAAATGTACGATGAAATTAGACTTGTACGGAATGGGTACTGCGCTCAGAAATAGTTCAGTTTTGCACATCAAACTAACTCTAACTCAACATTACTAGAAAACATTGAATATATATATGTATTTCATTCTGAAACAATCCAGTAACTCAACATTACTAGAAAACATTGAATATATATATGTATTTCATTCTGAAACAATCCAGTAACTCAACATTACTAGAAAACATTGAATATATATATGTATTTCATTCTGAAACAAGCCAGTAACTCAACATTACTAGAAAACATTGAATATATATATGTATTTCATTCTGAAACAAGCCAGTAACTCAACATTACTAGAAAACATTGAATATATATATGTATTTCATTCTGAAACAATCCAGTAACTCAACATTACTAGAAAACATTGAATATATATATGTATTTCATTCTGAAACAAGTCAGTAACTCAACATTACTAGAAAACATTGAATATATATATGTATTTCATTCTGAAACAAGCCAGTAACTCAACATTACTAGAAAACATTGAATATATATATGTATTTCATTCTGAAACAATCCAGTAACTCAACATTACTAGAAAACATTGAATATATATATGTATTTCATTCTGAAACAAGCCAGTAACTCAACATTACTAGAAAACATTGAATATATATATATGTATTTCATTCTGAAACAATCCAGTAGTCATTAATTCATTTTATTCAGAATAACACAAAATGTCCAAACATTTAAATTGTGTCTGAATGAATACATTCCTTCATTCGGTAAAATAAAACTCATCTCCATTGGTGTGTTGTTTGAAATAAATAGCAAATATTATAGAGTGGTAAAATTCAGTTGAAATTAGCATTTCCATTCTTATTCAAATAAATTCGAGTTTGTATTGTCAAGTGTAACATAAAATAGAAACCATACGCGTTTAAAGGAAATACAACAAACAACATCAAAGATATTTACTCACTACCATAGCTAACATTTTACATCCATAGTGAAACAAATAGCTATAATACCAAACATTCTAGTGGCTCAGGAGATTCTCCGCGATTTCTACAGTCTAAGTTGGTTCTTCTGCTCATTAAGAGTACAAGCTATGTATATTATATCTGGAATTTTCATATAGACATACAACACCTAGAATTATGACAATTTTTCTAAAATCAACATAACGTTACAGGCAAATTCAAACAAGAGGTATCATATAGTCTTATATATTAAGCATCTGCCAATACTCATCACAGAACTTTTTGTTAGTGCTCAGAAAATATGAATTGAAAAATGCTTTCCTTTCCTTTGTGTATCAGAATTATTAATAACAGTCACACCGATCATCACCAATGTAGGGTTACACTTGATAACCACATTTAAAACCTCTTCTTTGAAGGTAATAGTATTTAAAGCTGGAAGAAAATAACCACGTTTAGGATTTCTGCTGCTATTGCAAAGTTTCATGGCAGCAGTATCATTGCAACCCATGATTCAGTGAGATCTAAGAGCATTTGACACATCCAAGTCAGTGAAATATAAGGTTTTACCTTTAAGGATCGACTTAGGGACGAGGACAACACTGTCTTAAGGTCACTGTAGAGTTGTGGCTTTGGTGTATACTAAATACTTTTGGGATAACAGATTTGTACAGGATTTTTACACTAATATGAGTCAAAATAAAACCTTATTTCTGGTTACATTATTATACTGAAGAGCTAGAAGCAATGTTAGCGGTGGAAACCAACTGCCAAAAATCTTGCCAGGAGATGAAGTGATGGACACCGAGAAGACTGCAAGACTATATATAACCTCTTTGAGTTACGAGAAATCTTATCACATCAACTGCAATCCGTAGAGGAGTTGAAATTCAAATAAGATCAAAAGTAAGCTGCAATGTGCCATTATGAATAGAGTAACACTGAATTTATAATGCCATTATAATTATAATGTTATGTCGAGGGTATGATTCAAAGGTTAGCAGAAAGACTGTTTTATGAAGACGAGAAACCGATTTAAAGTCAAAACATATTCTAAAAATCGGCTGGTATTGGCATTAAAACATTAATTAAAATAAAGTACAGATCAACATTTCGACATCTTTAGGTCATCTTCAGGTCAGCAAAGAGGGTTTCTAACTGACAGTTACTGGGCACATATCTTAGAGAAGAGAGTGTGAACGGGTATGAGATTATAGGGGCATTGAAGTTTGATGTTTGGTTATTAATTAATATTGATATGAAGGTGTTTTTTGTATTGATTTAATTTTGATTTGAGTTCTTGAATAAGTAAGGTTTCTTTGATTGTGTGTTTATTTGTATTTGTTTCCCTACTTAGTATGTTGGTGTTCTCTATAGTTACAGTCATGTGAAAAAGCCTGTGTATTTTTGTAAGATTTTTTTGAATATATGGATGTTTAATCTCATTTTCAACAACACTGAGAGATTATAGGAATATAACTAAACAATTAAAACTGAAATAAAGACTTTCGAAGATCTTCTGTAAATGTAATTCTACAAAAATGCATATTCTAACTGAGGATAAAGTTAGTACACCATACCCCCTCATAGCTAGTGTTACCCCATTTGGCTGAAATAACCGCAGTAAAACGCACATCACATCAACAGTACTCAAAGCTTGCTGTAGATCTTGTGATGACATCTTAGGGTGTTTGGAGACCTCTTTTAGCATCTTGCGGTCTGCTCTCGAAATGAACTTGCTTGGACGACCAGACCTGGGCATGTTTACAGTTGCTTTGAAAGCCCTTGTTGACTATTTTTCGGACAGTAGAATGGCTGATTTCAAAGTCTTTTGGGATCTTTTTTAAATTCCTTACTCGACTCATAAGCGGCTACAATTTTCTTTCTGAAGGTCTCAGACAGCTCTTTTGCTCTCACCATGGTGCTCACTCTCACTTCAACAGTCAGGAGTATACCCAACTAAATGTCTGAGGTTTAAATAGGGCAAGACTCATTCGAAATGCTGAGTAACGATCTTTTAACCATGTGCACCTAGTGTGATACACCTGTGTGTGAGTTGAGCCATTTTAAGCGGGAATAAATGTGGGGGTGTCCTAACTTTTCCTCATTTAGAATATACATTTTTGTTGAATTACATTCAAAGAATATCTTGAAAAGTATTTGCTTTAGTTCTAGTTATATTTCTTTAATTTCTCTGTATAGTTAAAATTAGTATGGAATATCTATATATTCAAAAATGTTACAAAAATACACAGGCTTTCATAGGGTGTCCTAACTTTTTCACATGACTGTATACACAATGTTTAAAAGAAGCAATACTTTTTGATCAAACATAAGTATCGCCCGTAAACAACCTGAATATTTTTGTTCAGTTGCATTATATGCCATCATAGCATAAAACTAGTGCTCATCCAAATCATTGTGGTCTGTGTTAACAACTTTTGCAAATATGCACTTAAGAGTTTGTATCACAACGGAAGTGACAAGGTCAAGTTTCTGTCTTCTGCAAAACCAACAGTTTACACGAGTCTGATAAAATTTGCTTCTTCATCTAAATGGATTTTTTAGGTACTACAAACCAGGTCATACTGTGGTTAACTAGTATATCAACAAAAACATTTAGTGTCCGCTACACCCCTGAGGACCATTAACTGCAATAAAGGTTGAGAAATACTTCTTTATGGTTGGTACAAATGACAAAATGTACGTTTCTTCACTTATAACTAATGTTACAAACGCTTTGGTATACATTCTTCAATCTGTCTCAGAGATTTTTCACCTTGCTGTCCATCAAGAAGTGTCCGTGCTGGACCTAGATTTTTCAGTTGTTCTCAAATTTTCTGAAATGTTAATAAAGACATCTATCCATTATCAAAATTTCTTATAACATGATATGTCATCATAGGAGAAATAATCTTAACTCCATCACGATTTTCAAAATCTGGACATTCAACAATTGGACAGATTTTCTTTTCTTTCTTCAGTGAGGTATCCCATCTAGGTTTCTTTGTCATGGACCCAAGTAACAATGTATGACTAAATGACACTTCGACCATTTGGATACCCAGCGTACACTCATTCCTTCAGTTCATAATCCATTTCAACAATTTGTGATTCGCTTGAACATTAAAAGTTCCACCATACAAGTTTTGTCGGAAATGCTCCACAAAGATAACATCTGCGTACAGTTCCTTCCTTTAATGTAACATCTTCATTCTCGAGTCGTAACTAGAATACATGTTTGCGCATTATTCTGCACAATGCACCTGCAATAATATTGTTGTGATTTCAATATTGCTGACATCATTGTCTAGTAGACATTCACAATCCTTTTACCAAAGCTCATTTCAAATACTGGAATGCTTGCTCGCAGTTTTCACTTCATCTGAAATGTGTTTTGTTTTTAGAAAGAGCTGGCAAAAGTAAGATATTCATAGAAGAGTTGACCACAAAATACCTTACACCACTTCAAACTTTACAGAATCCAAGGATATTCATTTTTTATCTGCAATATGACATGTAAGTTTCACTGTTGTGCACTTTAGAGTGCATTTTCAAAGTTTCAGTTTGAAGCATGGCCTTTTTATCAACTAGAATGTCATTTTTAGGTTATTAGTCAGAGGCTTGAAAAGCTGTTTTTTCTGTTTTGAATTAAGCACAAAGCTACACAATGGGCTGTCTGTTTTTTGCTCACCGTAGGTACCAAAACCCGGTTTTTAGGAGATATACCTCTATGCTACATTGGGGAGCCAGACTTGAAAGACCAATAAAACACTTGAACATTATTGACAAAGATTAGGCATTTTTTTGCTGTAAGCCTTGAAATGTTTAAGTTCTTTAATTTCACAAACCTGACAGATGCATTACACATTCCACCTTAGTTGTTAAAAGTAATCTTGGGTCTGCTTTAGTAATGTAGTTCAACTGCCAATATCCAGACATCAACTCTAAGATACTCAACCAATATCCAATATTTACAGACACTAGTACATGCACAATATTGGAAAGATGTCAATGTCAATACAGCACTGAGGTGTTTGAAATAAATACAGAAAATATGTGTATCTTCCCAATTTTGACAATTACTATTGGAGACAACCGAGCAATTTTTTTAAGGTTTTGTGACCTTGTCCTTTACTCTGTTGTATCTTGGTGTTTCATACATTTCTGTTATTCCAGGGAAGACAGAACAGCAGTTCTTTAATTGTGTACATATTCTGTATTTATATAATATAAAATGAATTTCATTTGCCTAGTTGGCAGGCTGGTTTTGGAATACATTAAGTTCTACCACTGGGTGCTGGTATACTAGTGTTTACTTTCTGATATAAAGTAACAGATCTAACCACAACACTTCACTTCACTTGCCATGCTTATAATCATTCCACATTGTGGCTGGATGGCCAAGTGTCCATGACTGTAGATCAGAAGCAGGAATTTATTGCCTCTTTAACAGATAACTGCATAAATAAGTTAATACTCATGACACATCATGCTGTGCATGCAGCAAACTGCCAAACACTACTTGTGTACAAGGTGGTGCTATGGTTTTTCCACCTACCTGCACTAACGTAAGCTAACACTGTTGCCCTAACCGTATCTTCTCAATTCATGTGTAGCTTGTCTTCAGCTGCCAGAACAAAATTTGTGTCAATGGGCCCTAGTAGTGATTTCGCTTGGATTTCCTGATATACTCACTATAAGACATACCAGTGTTCTGGCAACTACTGAATCAATAAATAACTATAGTTTTCACTCTTATATACAAATAGATAAAAACCGAAATTTGTGCATTTTTTAATGAGACTTCGTAGTGTAAATCTTCCATTTCAATCCCCTTCATACATTGGTAGCAAAATCTCACTTGAGCTTTTCTAGTTTTACGCAATAAAAGTTGCAATATTGACTATTTGCCGTTTACCCTGAAAAAACAAACAAACATGTATCATCAACCAAAACCAGCAGTCAGTTCTTTGTTTCTCATTAAGGTGACAGTTAACTCACAAAAGTAATCTAACTCTGTTAGCAAAGTATATGCATTACTAAAACCATTTAGAATGATATCAACGTGGAAGTAATGGTAAAAGTTGTGGCATGTATGCTGTATGAAGGCTGAAATAGCCCTGTCTATCCCCTTTGAAGAAAGGTGCCTGGATAGTCGACCTATGGCATGGTTTGACACCGATATAACACAAGATATTATACGATAACAGCTTGTAAGAGTTGCAGTTTCTAAAGAAGCTGCTACAGGCTTATTTAATTAACGTAAGTAAATCTACTTCAAATTTCATTGCAACAGAAGATGCTTTTGTTAACAAGGTCTCTCAAACCCTACGGGTGTCACATTATTTCACTTAGTAGCCCTTAAATGAATTTGTTAATGGAGATACCCACATAATTTACTGAAATTATTGCAGGTTTTACTGGGAATATAGTGCAAATCATCAACACAGATCGATAGGTTTTCTCTAGGTAATCTATTCTGAGCCTGAAACTTGGCTTGATAGATCTTTCTGTATTCAATTGCATTTAACTTTCAATGTAAGTCGATGTTAATTGTTTTGTATTCCTCAGTTTGTTCCTTATTCAAGTACTTGACTGATCTTAGAAAGAGATCATTCAGATTCAACATGAGGCATTGAACTTACTATCTATTGTCATCACCTCCCTTAGACTTAACACAGGAAACAAAACAAAATTTCAACATATAAAGAAACCAAATAAACCCAACCACAAAACTATGTTCATCGTATAATATTAATAACGAAATCAATAACATAAAACAACAATTTATCAACATCAATAAATTTCCTACAAAATCCGTTGCAAAAATTAAAAACACACACATACACCTAAACCACCAATAGAGTCAACAAAAGAACCAGTAATTTATTAAATAAAACAATAAACTAGAAAACTTTACACTGTTACATACCACGTACTTCGGATATTAGCAAAAAACTACCCAACATTTGGAAAATCTTTCAACAAAACATAACATTTTAGTAAACACTAAATTCATTCAAAAGTAAAGTGCAAAACTAAACTTCATAATATGTTAAAACTACATTGACAATCATAACATCAACATTATTTATAAATAACTGCCACAATTTCTACCCCAGAGAACCAAGTAAAAAATTGAAAAGCAGATTTAAAGAAGAACAACAACACTTTTATGAGCACAACATAAGTGCAAATCACATAAAGACAACATACAGTCATGTGAAAAAGCTAGAACACCCTATGAAAGCATGTGTATTTTTGTAAAAAATTAGGATATATAGATAAAACTTTCTTCAAATCAAAGTCAGAGACAGGTAAATGGCTACAAGAAGCATCACACTGCAGTTATTTCCGCCAAAGATGGTAACACTAGCTATTATGGGGTAGGGTGTCCTAACTTTCCTCAGTTAGAATATGCATTTTTGTAGAATTACATTTATAGAAGATCTTGAAAAGTCTTTCTTCAATTTTAATTGTTTAGTTATATTCCTATAATCTTTCAGTATTGTTGAAATTGAGATTAAATATCTGTATATCGAAAAATGTTACAAAAATACACAGGTTTTTATAGGGTGTCCTAACTTTCTCATATGACTGTAGTTCTTCTCCTAGACTAGATATTCAACAAAGCTAAAAATAATATGCGATGTGGTTAAAATTTCCATTAATTGATATGTATTAATTTGAGCACCAGAATATAAAAGAAGTCCCCATATGCCATAAAGGATGCTGTGGTAAAACTGGGGAAGAAAGGATAAATCAAAGTGAAAACGGATATAGATTTAATATGTACTAAAATGACAGAAGTTCCTTGGCTCTAGCTGGACCAGACCTTACCTTTTACCTGAGAAGTCAGTCCTGTAACATATGAGATAAAGCAGTTCATGAGTACATGACGATGTACGATGAACGCTATCTCTGTGGGTGATGAACAAACTTTTGATGAACCAAGTTTATTGTAAGATGTATGAAATGCACGCTGTATTATCTCCTTACGGTGATGATTCTGAGGCAGTAATAAATACAGGTACTTATCTGATTGTTTGTATTGAGTCAGATGAGAGTACATGAGATTCCATTTACACAATTTAAAATAATTTATTGAAGTCATTAATGGCTTAAAACGCTCTGCATGTTTTGACATCTTCTGTATAATATTCAAAAATTAGTTAAAGGTATTTTACTTTATAAATTTAGCTCAACCTCACTAATTACAACTTTAAACATCTGATAACCATTGGAAGTAATAAAATTTAAAAAAATAAAAAGAACCACTAAACCAAAATGACAGAACACCAAGTCTTTGAATTGACATATGGTTGTGGTTGGTCAGTCAAACATAGTACTTCATGACTTGTAAAATTCATATATATTGTAAACGAATGTCTTGCAACTAACTCATGATGTTGAAGGTATCCGAACATTTAGAGTGTTTTAAGGTGGAGTTGCTGATTTTTTTTCAATAAATATAAAGATCTTTTAACTGTTCAAATACAAATGTGAAAATTATATTTAGATTATGTATTATTACATATTAAAAGAAAGAACAATCCTTGTTTTCTGAGCTATTAATTGATATTCACTGTAAAATGTGTATGGTGTGTTGTGTGATTTTTAACTTGAATATTCAGTTGAAACAGTCCAGAATTACAGTGGCTAATATCTGAGAAGAAACAACGTTTCTTACTTTCTAATTTACTTATTAGACAATAACATGTGGCAAAATGTATATATTATATTTGGAAACCATTTCTCGAGTAACACAGCTATGGCAGTTGGTACCAGTAGATATCCACACTGATGCTTCGACAGTTTGGATTACTGAATATGATAATTATGTGTTCCAAAATAATAAAGAAACTTCCCCATACGTAGTGATGGAGATGTGTTTTAGCTGAAGTACATTAATAAACACCATAACACCATTTATTTTTACTTTCGACTATTTTACCTTGAAGCCTGTGTTCATTTGAATCTGATTTGAGAAATTAACGTATATGAACCAATAAAAAGAAAAGAAAAGTTCAATCTGATGATCGACTTAATCAGAGCTTGTGTTAATTAAATATGAAATATGCTACTGTATATGATCATATATGAAAAATGGCACGCACAACGTAAATGAGTCAGTCGTAGGAAAGCAAAATTAAGCCTCTTAAAAATGGTAAGGAGCTTAATCCTGATGATAAGACTTTTCAATATAAAGTTAAATATAATTAATGGTCTGTGCTGTGTTATTTCAAAATACCATTTGTTTTCATTGATAATAGTGATAAAATATTTAGCTTATGTCATTAAAAGTTTTGGCATGAGCAAATGTTTATAAAAAAAATAAAAGTGATGGCGAGACTTACACTGCTTTTGATAAAAACTAATGTTTCACCTGTGGTCTTTCCACTAATGCAACATTATATCTCAGAGAAAACACACTTTTATCTGTAACGTTTGGTAACAATACGGCAGAATATTTTGATTGCATAAAATTTTAAAATTGAATGGGTGAAATAATTCCCAGTAGATGAGATTCACGAATAGTAACAAACAAGAGCGTGGTGTACTCAATATTTTTTTTGCTTACAACATAATATGTTCAGTCATCGATATAGAGAATATTTAAAGAAGCATGCAGATGTTTTGAATGTTTACTTATCCTTGTTTCAGTACAAGGGGCAGTCCTGATGCAATGAAATGTAGGCTGTTAGATTAATAGATAAACATAAAAGTAAAACCTTTTGCGTAAATCTTTGAAAACCACACAATTTGCTAATATAAAACTCGTGAATAAATGAAAATAACTTAAAATGATAAATGCTAAAAGAACAGAAATACAAGTGACATGATTAATTGAACATTGTTTAAAAGTGGAACATGGGTGGCCTATGGAATACATGTCTTACAGGTTTATTTTATATAATGTATATGTGAACATTATAGAAGTGTCGTTTGGGCAAGGGCTTCACTACTTACTCAGCAACGATATGTAGTTCTAGTAATGATTAATGTTTTTAGACACCTATCATCCTACACATCCAGGTTATATTTTCATAAAAAATAATGCATTGACCTTACAGTTTCAACCTGTACCTTCACAGCCGGTGTCTTGCGTTTCATTCTCTTTTGTACTGAAATTTCAGATGATCCTGCAATAAAAAGATATATCTGAGCAAAAGAGTGATGTTTAAAGGCAAAACTATAATTAACCATTGCTACATAGATCTATACCCTCTAGACATTCTCGGTAGTTCGTTGTTCATTCAAAACCTGGGCCCGGCGTGGTTAAGCGCGTAAGGCTCGCGACTCGTAATCCGAGTGTCGCGGGTTTGCGCCCGCGTCGCGCCAAACATACTCGCCCTCCCAGCCTTGGGGGCGTTATATGTGACGGTCAATCTCACTATTCGTTGGTAAAAGAGTAGCCCAAGAGTTGGAGGTGGGTGGTGATGACTAGCTGCCTTTCCTCTAGTCTTACACTGCTAAATTAGAGACGGCTAGCACAGATAGCCCTCGAGTAGTTTTGTGCGAAATTCCAATACAAACAAACAATCATTCAAAACAACATGTTCAACAAACCTATCAACGTCCAGCCTCTCCCCAATCCAATCAAATTTCAGCTCAATTCACTGAGAAATAAAAAAATGGTGATCGATTGGAAGAAAAAGAAGAGTTTGGAAGAAAAAAAAAGAAACATTGGAAAAAGTATATTTTTTTGTTAAGGCATAATTATGTTTCAACAACCAAAGTGCTTGGTTACATTTATTAACCGATCTAATTAGAATACACAGAGTGCAACTGGGGATGGCATTTACTTAAACTTATAGTTTGTTATTTTGTTCACTGACATATCATTCTCAAATGCTCAACTATAAAAGAAAGTATGTCGAGAAACCAGAATTATATCAATGATTAATGTAAATTCTGCCAGCCTCTTCAAAGCGACTGATGTATTATAAAGATCAGATTAAATGATATGAAGATCATTCAAGCCACCACAAGTGCTTAAAAAATCTAAGTTCTGCTTTCTTCGTGCAGTTTGATTTAGTTCAACGACAGGCCAGATATACCACGTTAAACTTCTAGAAAATATCAATGTGTCCACATAATGATGTGTTCATGGTCATGGAAAAGCTTTTCTCTCTCACCTGAAACCTGTATAAAACCTTGATATCCCCTTCTTTATCAGAATTACAATAGTAGCTGATAAAATATTCTATGAAAGTTGCATTGCCCTGTCCTTATGTATAATCAAAGTGCTCTCAATGTACCTGTTGCTTTTAAAAAGCATGTTTACTTGTTTTAATGGACTCACATAACTGGTGCCTAGATAAAGGTGGGATGTTACTGGTTTATCCTTTAAGTAATTGGGCCCTACTAATACGTTAAGATGTTTTTTCAGCAAGTAAATTAATTTATTTTCAAGTTTTGAGTCCAGAGAGTCTGTAAACTCCCTCATATGTAACCACAAAATATCTTTGTAGCTATGAAAGTACTCTTGAAAATAAAGCAGCATAGTATTAGATATACAACCAGTTCCACAACTTTCTGCCTCACTTACTGTGTTAATAACCATTTCATGTGGAACTTAAAGAACCACCTATGCATAATTACCAGCCAGTACTGGTCTTAAGCCCCAAATCAGAGCAACAACTGCGTAATCTAATGCATCTTGAGTTCTGAATAAAACATTGTGATTCGTCTATCAGTTTTATCATCACAATAGTTGATGGCAGTACACTAGATTAAGCTTACAAAACAATATGAAAATAAGTTGACCATCTGGAGGTACTGTGGCTCACTCTTCTATTTATACTTTTTGAGGAGTTTGATATTCGATGGTTCTTATTATAGGCCATACTGATAGATAATCTTTGTGGGAACTTATCCTTAATATACAACTTCTACATCCTAGCTTGAAATAAGAGTGATAAAACACTACCTGTAGTGACAGACTCTGGTAGATTCATTTAAAGTCTGGAATATAACATTTATTTTCCCTTCATTTACGGTAAAAGCTCTCGTATTTCTCGAGGAATTAACAAAATAATAGTATTTCAAAAGTACGTAACTGTAAAATTTTAAAAATACTATGAGAACTGGGTCATTGTGGTGAATAAGTAAAAAAGGAGCTTGACAGGCTAGAAGTGCTTTTCAGCCAGAAAATAGAGATAAAATATTTTATTGTTTGTTTTGAAGATTATAAAGTTTTGATGTAATATAACTAAAATTTGTCATTTTATATCGTGTAGTCTAAAATTAGTTGAATAGTGAGTTTCATAAAATTTGAATGGTAAAAAGCACAACCTCAATATTAATAAAGGAAAGTAGAAACTAGAAAAAAGACTTTAAAAACGAAAAGAGTGTTTTCCAACTTTTTGCAATGTGATGCATTAAATATCAGTGATTAGACTATTACTAAATGAGTCACGAAACTACCCCTACAAAAACTTGTGAAAAAGACCAGTGCAAGAGTTTCATGATGTATTATCTCAGGAACAAAAATTTCACATCTCCTCACGGAAATAGGAAAGCAGAGGGAGGACAAATATTCACTTGCATTTGACTGAAATGATAAATCTAATAGTAAACAAATTACTCGAATATTTGACATTTGTTGGATTAGATGTTATGGTAGATCTGCAGTCATTCCAATTTTCCAAAGATTGTTGTTTTGAATTAAGCACAAAGCTACACAATGGGCTATCTGTGCTCTGCCCACCACGGGTATCGAAACCCGGATTTTAGCGTGCAAGTCCGCAGACATACCGCTGAGCCACTGGGGGGCATTTTCCAAAGAAACTTAAGTAAGTAATTAACAAGATGTTGTTAATTCTGACTGCTCATCAAGTCAAAGAATTTAATATTCAATTTAGATATGACTCAGTTTTTGTTTTTTCTTCTTGATTTTAAGATTTGTAGCACAATTTAGTTTTCATTGTCATCAAATAGAATAAAAGTCTGGAAATTTTTAAAAACATTTGTAAGTTATCATGACAGGTCGAGAGATCATTACCAACGAATATTGGGATTGACTGTCACATTATAACGCTCCCACGGCTGAAAGGGCAAGCATGTTTGGTGCAACGGGGATGCAAACCCGTGATCTTCAGATTACAAGTCGCAAACCTTAACTACATGGCCAACCATGACAGGTCTTATCAAAAAGTAAAACACAAAATGTTTTCTTTATCATTAAAGAATGGGCCTCGTAATCCTCGTAATCCGAGGGTCGCGGGTTTGCGCCCGCGTCTCGCTAAACATGCTCGCCCTCCCAGCCGTGGGGGCGTTATATGTGACGGTCAATCCCACTATTCGTTGGTAAAAGAGTAGCCCAAGAGTTGGCGGTGGGTGGTGATGACTAGCTGCCTTCCCTCTAGTCTTACACTGCTAAATTAGGGACGGCTAGCACAGATAGCCCTCGAGTAGTTTTGTGCGAAATTCCAAAACAAACAAACATTAAAGAATAAATATTGATTGTGTAAAGATATTTGCAAAATATATTGAAACTTGTAAAAAATGTAAAACACATGATTTTTTTCAAGACAGAAGACTGACGAGTAAATGTATTTAATAGAAAAGCTTTGGTAGATTACCTTTGATCAAAAGCAAAATTATAAGTTACATTTTGTTTGAAAATTGCCGACACAATCATTCAGCTATTTCAGTACTTTATAAGCACAACCTATTATACAGTTTCGTGTACGTTTAATGGACTTGCTAAAGTAACATAAATAAATTTACAAATTAGCTAACTAGATGGCAAGACAGTTGATCCCACTGCAACAAAACTGTATCTGTTGATACTGAGATAAACAAAAAAGGTATTCGAACCTGCGACACTGTTTTTGAGAGTTGCGTACCTCTGAAAATCAATCCACATCAGACCTTGTATTACACCTGAGTTCTTCCAATTTTGTTTTGGTTTTTGGTGATATTGCACATTTAAGCTGATATATCTTCAAGATTTACTGATATATTTCCAAAACAATGTATGCATCCCTTTTCCTAGGTAAGGCGTACATGCCATCTTAAGTTGAGTCAAGATTAGAACTGTTTTATTCAAAAATATTTTCATACTTAAAGCAAGTGATCAAAATATCAAAACAAGGCTTGAATTATTAATACTTTTACAACATCATAACTACATGACATTGAGGAACAAATTTAAATGTGTATATTCATTATGTTTTAATGTTTATTACAAAGTGTCGTTTTGTTATGTGCGACCAACCTTAATTATTTTCTAATCACACATTAAAACTTTTTATATTGGAACTATATTAGTATTAACTTTGTTTCTAGAATTAAGATGGCCTGATGTATGATAATGAATATCAGAATACCTATCTCTACACAAAGAAAGAAATGACAGAACAAACTTTCGCCCTTGGGACAGTAATAAATTCACAGACTTCCACCGTTAAAACTAGGGTTCGGACACAATAGACAGCCTCGGGTACATTCGCTCTAAAACAGATAAAGCGATTTTAAATCTTAATTTCCGAGTTATTCTAAAGAACATACTAATTGTTTGCATCCTGTTTGTTTTTTCAATAAAACAGCAAAGCAATAATTTTAACATATGTAAAATAATAGGAGATTTTAATTTTTAACATAAATTTAATTAATTTTATATAAATACGAAATTTAATATTGTCAGATGGTAAGGTACAAAATATTTGTGATTAGGGCCCTCGACTAATAATTTCTGATCGCGAATTCATATTTCATCAGTGAGAGGTATTTTCATGTGATACAATCTCATTATTTGAATGCAGTAGTCAAATATTAAGTGTTTTACTTCTAATCTATCCATTTGGAATCAGGGACATTTAAATGAGATAGCCTTCCAGTAAGTTTGTGTGAACTTATTGAAGGAACGACTTTTAAATATATTTACTTAAAAAAAAAATAATTTAATCGATGTGTTGTAAATGCGATAAGATTGGTTCTCTTTGAGATTAAATTTATTATTTTGAAAGCTTTATTTAATAACATAAAATGATTTTGTAAGTAGGGAGGAATCTACAGAAATATTAACTCCTATTAATGATTAAAATTGTTATAACTGTGGTACTTAACGAAAAGACAATGTTGGCGACATCTATTGTATTAATGTTAAATGAATTAACATAAATATAATCCTAAGTGAGACCTATGAGTTGAAAGTCGTTTGTATATGTGTGTTTTTCGTATAACAAAGCCACAGAGGGTTATCTGCTCAGCTGACCGAGGGGAATCGAACTCCGGATTTTAGCGTTGTAAATCCGGAGACATACCTCTGTACTAGTGGGGAGCAAGTCGTTTGTAACTGCCGTAAATGATAAATGTTTCTTCCACGCAATAAACAAAAATAATAATAATGCAATTTAAAGTTAAAAATTAATCATAAAATTATTGGCAATTAACAAGTTTTTACTGTGATATTTAACTTACAACTAACATTGTATTTATGCTACAAGTTAACCGCTACTAACCAACTCATTTTAAATTATTAAAAGAGTTAAGACTGTATGGTATACCTCTTGTGTGTGTCTTTCCTTCTTTTCTGTGCTAAATAATTTTATACCATAACAAACTACTCACAAGGACAATTGTTTGCTTTATTAAAGTCTCTTATCTCTGTTATTACCTGTTAAGTATTTTATTCACAAAATAGGCGTGAATTTCTTTTGGTTGTTAGATGTTGGCTAAAGAAGTTTTTTTTATATAAATATACATAATTGTATACAGAAGAATAATTTTTTCCCTACTATTTGTGCGTTATGACAAAAACTATCTGAAATCTCAATTCGATTATTTAATTGTGGCAATAAGCAGAGACGTTTTGTTAGATATTTAGGTTTAGCGTATTTGTGAATGACTAATAATAATAATTGCAAAATATTATGATAAATTAGTGATGCGTTCTAAGAACACTAAAGCTTTTCCTGTAATAACCAGGTCATTGATACTCATGGGTCAATGGTAAAGACCACGTGGAGCCTATCAGTTTGCAGCAGGAAGATAAATTAAGTAAAATTCTACATCCTGCGGTTTCTGTTATTAATATATTTTTTTTTTCAGAATATAAAAGTTCTAGTTAAATCTAAAGTGAGAGTGAAGTAGGATATTAAAAAATATATTTTATATAAAACAAATATTTGTCAACGCTATCTGTTAGGAGGCAGCACTGTATGCAGATATACTAAGCTGTGATATTATCCATGAGTCACTTGACATATTTCTTATTATTTCTGATTGTTTACATGTTGAATAAATGTTATTTTTTTCTCTCTGTCATCAGTGTTTCGTCAATGTGTAATACAAGTAAAAGTGACAAAGTTCAGACTCCAAATAAATGCGATTAGCAACAGGGAATAACACCTAAGCAATCCTCCTTTCAGCCGTTCATGCATCCCAAAGATTTTAGTTTTAACGTTTTCTTTATGTTATATTTGATCTATCAATCCATACAGGGCTTTGACATTTTATTCAACAACGCTGTTTTTTAGCAAAATTTGGTGTTCAGGGCTGGGAGTATTAATATAAATGCATGATATCAGTGTCCTGGTATACGTCATGTTTGTTTCTTTAATTTATGTCACGAAATGCTGTACTTAAATCTCCTGTGATGGGCATAACCACAGATGGGTTATCGTGTAACTTTGTGCTTCATAGCAAACAAACAGAAACTGTATGTATCGCCAATTTTTTTATTTTTGTATGTATAGTCATATGAGCTATGGTTTCTGATATACTTTTAAATAAAATTATCTGAGTTAAGAAAGAAAAAAATTGAGGTTTAGCTGATTTTACTCAGCCTTAATATAAGTATAACTGGATGTAAGAAAACAACACATTGCCATAGGGTGTGAAATGGTGAAACATAGATGTAGAGGATGATAGATGACTTTAAAATAATAACTAATAGGAACGTTCCTTGGCTTTTGGATGAGGACTACAAACTTTCGTAAGGCAAATTGACGTGGTGTGTATTGAAAGTAGTTTTAAACAATACCTGAAATATCGTTTTGTTTTCTCGAGTTTCATGTTTTATGTTACTTGTGAAATAAGACTGACATTACTTTCTTCAAACTATTTTTTCCGATTTTGTTAAATCTTAAATCCGACCATGTTGTGCCAATCACATTTGCATGCATTGTGAATTATGTATTAGGACTATCTCCAAGCAACTCTGACTAAACTAGCATCACGACTGTAATGTAGAAACGCATGAGCTTTTATTGTACTTATTGTTTTTGAAAAATGTACACTTAGAAATAATGTTTTAGCTCAGAAAAAATGGCTTATGTTTAAGTTAAAGTAGGTTAGAAATTACAAAGTCAGTCACTTTATGCAGAGATGGTTTAAAGGTCAATAATCACCTCAGAAGTCGGTAACTTATATAATGATTGTTAACTTTCAAAAATCACTTAGATTATCGGAAACTGTCGTGTTACTCTGAATCAGCTACATTTAAGGTAAGATAATATGCTGATTATAATTATCTTAACAGTACCTTCCACCAATGGCACAGCGGAATGTCTGCAGACTTACAACGCTAGGATCCAGGTTTCAATACCAGTGATAGGCAGAGTGTATCACTGTACTTGAACACCTGTAACATTGCTATTGAAATAATACAGATTTGATAAGACAAAAATAAATTTCAAAGGACACTGGAAGTAACAATTACGTATATCTAAATACACTAATGCAGAAAAGAGATATCACATTTATGTTTATGTGTTTATCACAAACTATTTTCCATTTGATTTGTTAAATATGCTCTTTTTAACATTTTCTTTGCCTCTAAGTGCTATTCCTATTTCTAGAGTTACCATTCAACTATTATTTAAACGCTATTCATAATAAAGCACAGTAATTTAATAGTTATTTCTTCTTTAAGAGTTAGTGCAGGATATCATGTATTGCATATTAAAACTGATTTTTATTTTGTTTTGTTTTTTCTAAAATGCTTGACTTTCAGCTGTTTCAGAATAATAATTAGGTGACGGATGTTGGTAAAACCTGCTGCCACAATTATGATGCTGCTATTAACATATGCAGCTGCAATCTTCCCAATTACAGCAATAAAAGGACAATAGAATACTCTTTCTACAACTGCAATCTTTCCAATTACAATAGTGACAGGATAGTCTTTCTACAGCTGCAGTCTTCCCAATTACAGCAGCAACAAGATAATAGAATACTCTTTTACACACTACACTGATCAAAACTTGAGAAAGAATGCAGTATTCTGAACAACATTGGAAACTTTCAGATGTTTTGGTTTATTTTATTTTGAATTTCGCCCAAAGCTACGTGAGGGCTATCTGCGCTAGCCGTTCCTAATTTAGCAGTGTAAGACTACAGGGAAGGCAGCTAGTCGTCACCACCCACCGCTAACTCTTGGGCTACTCTTTTAGCAACAATGGTGCAATTGACCGTCACATTATAACGCCCCCATGGTTAAGAGGGCAAGCATGTTTGGTGTGACAGGAATTCTAACACATGACCATCAGAGTACAAGTCGAGTGCCTTAACCATCTGGCCATGCCTGGCCCTTTCGGAGGTACCAATGAGATCTAAGTTTAAAAAACTCTCTTCTTATCTAAGACTAGTTTTTTCCTGATAAATATGATGATTGCTCTACGTTCGATCAGCTTAAATACAGTATGAAGAAAATAACTCATAGGTTAAAATATAAATTAAAAGATAGTATTGATTGTTTATTTCAGACATTTACGTAAATCCCACAAGTGTTACTTGTGCTAATCGTTCTAGTTTGGTTTTTATAGATAAGAGGGGAAGATGTTAGCCAGTAGCACCCACCACCAGTTTTAAGACTATTCTAATTAAATATTAGGACTCCTAGGTAGGTCAGTTTTATCACTATTATGGCCACAAACTGTAAAATTAATTTGTTTTCAGTAACCAAACACAATTTATGGACACTCAGGTCCAGAGTCCTGGACTAGATCACGCCAAGTGCATGAGAAAGCTTGTAGAAACATAAAAAATATTAACATTTCATAATGTAATTTGTTAAATATTTAGCTGAATATATTTTTACAATAAAAATTGTTATTATTAATATAAATATTTTCTTACCAATATAGAATCGTGTTGTTGTTTTGAAGCTACACAATGGGCTATCTGTGCTCTGCCACCAGGGGTATCGAAACCCGGATTTTTGCGCGTTAGTCCGCAGCCATACCGCTGAGCCACTAGGGGGGGCAATGGAGAATCAATCTATAGAAATTATGTGCATCGTAAAACTGTCAAAGAGCTTTTCACTTAATCTATATACTTGTTTTTTATCTGAAACGAACTATTAATATAAAAATTAACAATAACATTTAGTATTTGGATTTTGCACAAAGCTACTCGGGGGCTATCTGTGGTGGCCGTCCCTAATTTAGACTAGAGAGAAGGCAGCTAGTCATCACTACCTACCGTCAACTCTTGGACTACTCTTTTACCAACGAGTAGTGGGATTGACCGTAACATTATAATGTCCTCATGGCTGAAAGGGCGAGTATGTTTGGGGCGACGAGCATGCGAACCCACGACCCTCAGAATACGAGTTGCATGCCTTAACACTCTTGGCCATGCCGGGCCTAATAACTTTTAGATGAATAATATATAGCTTTATGTAAAAAAATGTGTTGAAACCAAAATCTAATAAATGTATTTAGTCTTTAAAGCTAGTAATGTTTTCTCAAATATAATAGCTGATATATCATAATACATTTAAACATGCACTGCTCGTTTAGCAGACTTTATATGTTTAGTAGCTAGTTTAAGTTAAACAGGTTTTCTTTAGGAGAAACTGCTGCCTTGAGAAATAACTTCTCGGAAACAGTTGAAAGGCCCTTCTGCATCGTTGCACCATCTTCTTTTTATCAGTTTGTTTTCTAGCTTTTTGCGCATCCAAAAGATTTTTATTTATGCTTATCAATAAAGAGATAAAAAAATTAGATTTCTTTCAAAAATACTATTTATGGCAACTTAAAGCACCAGAAAAAGCTATAAATTACTTTACTAAAGCAATGATATACCATTTATTTGTCCTTTATATATTTAAAAACGGCTGTTATGGATAGAGAAAGCACTAGTAGAGGAGCGAACAACATTTCGACTTCTTCGGTCATTGTCAGGTTCACTGCTACTCTACTAGTGCTTTCTCTACCCATAACAGCCGTTTTTAAACATATAATTTTCTATACAAGTGGGTTTTCTCGTCATCACGGATTATTGTTTGTCTTTTGTTCGAATTTTTACATATTTATTTTCTCTAATTATTAATAGTTGTATGAGCAAATTATAAATCATTGTCAAGTCAGAACTAAGCTAACAAGGTGAAAACACAAACCGAAGACGCAGAACTATAATTTCAATACGATTAGTATAAATAATATTTGAAAGGTGTTTAATACAATATTAATAAACTTATTTATTTACAAATTAAGAATCTTCAACATATCCTAAATACTTACAGGAATAGAGAAATAATACAATTACACGACACAGTCGGCAGAAGGTAGATTCACTAAATACGTAAAATACACTACACTTTGATCTTAGCCAAAAGGCCGAGAAGCGATACGTAAAATAGAGATTACGGATATTTGTTTTTTGTGTCACTCAGAACAAGCAACACATTTACGATAAGAATAAAATTGGAATTTTTATCGCTAACTTAACCTTGTATGCACGTGGGCTGCATTTAGAATGTGTAATTTGTGTATATAAATATTTCTTTCAGTATATCGATTTGTAGTTAAACCTTATACAGGTATACAAAACCTAAGACTTATTTTGTTGTGGTTGTGTTAAAACTTGTACTTTTATGATACGAATTTTTTTTTCTTTTTTATATGATATTGTCCGACGCAGTATTTTATTTGATGTGCAGTTAAATTGAGTAGGTTATATCTCGGTCTTAATTTCGTGTTCTTCACGCATTGCCATAGGTTATTCCTCTTTGTGTTATTGAACTTTTCCAATAGAGTTTTAGCTGATAAATCTTATATACTTAAAATATATTGCTCCCATGTTGGATTAGTCATTCAGAAGTTTAGTTATACCTGGAAGTTCTTTCCTTTCTATCTTAACTTGAGTGATACATTCATGGCCCGGCATGGCCAGGTGATTAAAGCACTCAAATCGTAATCCGGAGGTCGCAGGTTTGAATCCCCGTCACATGAAAAATGCTCGCCTTCTTAGCCGTGGGGACGTTATAAGGTAACGGTCAATCTCACTATTCGTTAGTAAAAAGTTGCCCAAGAGTTGGCGGTAGGTGGTGATGAATAGCTAGCTGCTAAATTACGGACGGCTAGCGCAGATAGCCTTCGTGTATTTTTGCACGAAATTAAAAAAAAACAAGCAGGCATATACGCTGTGTAAAAATTGATCCTATTGTAAAAAGTTTATAGTGGTTAGTTCTTCTAGTCGTTTTGAGATTTCCTTCAATAATTAAAAGGAAATACGAAATGTCACTCGTCTAATCAGACTTGTTGTTTGTATAATTAATAAATTACGATTTTCACTTTATTTTACTATATGTCGAGTCTTTTTTATTCACCTAAGTTGTATTAGAAATTCAGTTTTGACTCGATATAAAACGTCTATATTTTCTATAGTTGTTACTGCTGCTCTGACCACTATGATGAACTCCAGAGAATGACACATTTACAAAACCAAGGTCAATACGTACATACACAAAGTGTAAAACATTAGCCACACAACTGTGTAGCAGAATAACTACTGTTATTCGCACAAGTAAGGCTTCATTAAGTATTTGTTTAATTTTTTTTCAATTAGGGCTTCAAATGTTCTAACTACACGATGACGACCGAAAAGTTGTGGCGTAAACGTTCAAATTAACTCTTTAATTTCTTTTAAACAGGTTAGCCATTTTATGATCGCAGTAGTACTATTTTGAAACCTTACATTAATTATAAATGTTTTGTGAAGCAATTGTTATTGCTTCAAAAATGGTATGACCAATTATAAAAATTCAAATAGTGATAGAGGTATATCAAACTAGATGGCGCTGAATATTCATGAATTAATATTTAATTTCCTTTAAAAATACCCTTTCAGAAAATCTATAGTCATGAAGACTTTGCTTATGTGATGGGCTCGCTCGACTGAAATTACATAGGAATTCTCTGGTCATCTGCTGTGTAGAACTTATACAGGTCAGCAGGTGCACTGACAGACATTTCTTGCAATGTAATGAATTCACGAGCCTTCAGAAGTAAAATGGTTATTGGATTCAGCCTTTACGGTGTGGTTTATTAATATAACAGAAACAAGCAATGTGGTAATAAATCAATGGCTATCAGACATAGTAGATTAGGATATCGATCCAGCTATTTAAAACATATTGTTCATTGATCGACATATTTTATCATTCCACGTGATATTTTTCTATTGTTCTTTGTGGTTTTATTTCGTAACACTTTTCAAAACTCATGTCAAATAGTGTGTTTTATTTCGCAGGAAATGGTTTAGTTCTCGTGTCTACTAGAAAAATGTTTTGGATATGCAAATGTTTGCCAATCATACAAAATGTTGAGACTGTTAGAATCTGTTTTAGACTGTCTGAACATAAAGTTCTTATATTTTCTTCAAGGTATGTATCTCAGTACTTTTGATAATATCATCATCACCAGTCCTTTCCAAACCTCAAGTGGTCCATTGAGCAGCTATGAAGTTTTTCACTATATTCTACCTTCTAACAATTTCTCAACCTCTATAATGTCCAAGTCTTTATTTTTCATGTCTTTCTATTTTATTTTTCGCCAGGTATTTGTGATCTTTCTCTACGTCTTCTTCTAATTGGCTTCCAATCCATTGTTTGTTTTGGCATTCTATTCTCTTTCGTTCTTAAAACATTCCCAGAGTAAATCCACATATACAATTTGAGCTTTCCTATGAGCGATACTTGCTCTCTTCTTTATATCTTAATATTTTTTGATAGTACAGTGAAAACAGTAAGAAACTAGGAGACTATGCATCTGACGAATGTTGACGGCACATTATACAAACATCAAGTCAAAGTACATGCGCATGTATAAGAATCATGACGTAAGTTTAAACATTTGTTACAGTTTAAAACATTTCTGCTCAAGTCGAATAATCGTTAGGATAAGTGAACAACTTTTCTAAACTATAAGCTGTACTGTTATGTACTAAAGAAAAAGCAAGTATTATTTGGAAAGCCTCAATAATTTTCTCGTTGATGATAAAATAATCATGTGTTAAAATAAAATTTGTGCCATTTATTATTCTTATTTTTAACAATTGAAATAGAACAGCAAGAAATTACTCGCTTTCATTCCCATATTTATTTCATGTTATTATTAAATATAAAAACAATAACAAAGAGAAACAAGTACCTAAAATTTTGATGAAGATATGGCGATTAACGAATATATTCTTTTCCAGTAATGAAGTGTTGAAGGTAGAAGTCCCTGAAGCATTTTGCGCTTGTTATCGTCTTTTGACAAAATGGCGATCCACTTGGCATTCCACTCTGCAAAGAAATGCACCTTAACAAGCTATGTTGTGTTGAGAAGTACATATGTGCCTTGAGGACACTTTGGTTGACAGAACAACTCCAATATCTCTGTGGACATTACCGTCCCCTTTCGAATACAAATTGGATTAATGAGGCGAAATTTGAGGTTGCTTGTCTCACAATCAAGACAAGTTTCATGGGAAGAAACCTGTATGGCTTGTGGAAACCAGCAGGGTTTTATGGCGAGTTGTTTTGGATGAAACGGGTCGTGCATAATCATGAAGGTTTTATTACCAATAATTTAGTTTTGTTTTATTATGTTTGGAACACATAGAAGTTTACAACCACTTACTCAAAATATAAAGCCAGTCAGAGCTAAATACACAGGAGCATCTTTATTGTTACATGAAAATATATTCAAGTTTAGTCTACGCTTTGTTTATAATTTACGGTCACAGCGCTATAACTCACACATAAGTAACAGCAACCTTAGAAATAAACTGCTTTGAAGGTGTACACACATTCCAGTGTAATAACAACACTGAAGAAAAATAATCAGTAATTATATTGTTCATATAATTTAGAATAGCGTAAAATAAAACCACGTACATTATTATCTATAACTTTAATTCTGATGTCTTTATAAATAAATTTTGGAAACATTTGTTTATTATTTTCACATCTGATATAAACAATTACTATTAGTAATAAGTAATAGCTTAGAGAACGATTTATTTCAGAAAAAATACACATTTTTAGGAAGCATCATATCTATGTGTTATATTATTTAAATAATTGGTCACTCTAATCTTCATTGTTTATAATTTTATGAGATTGAATTCTCGGTAAATAATAATAAAATCATTCATTTTTGCTAGCAAACAATATGGAAGAGGAATCACATTTAAAGATAATTTATTATTTTCAGGTTTATAATTGTGATATATTAGATTAAAATAAAAACGTTCTTCTTACTGTCGATAGAGGGCATTTCATTGTAATCAAAATCTAAACAAACTCGTTAATTGTGATAAAGCTCTGTACTGATATAAAAGTAGAAATACAGGGTGGTCACTAGAAAAGCGAAAAATTTGTCAAACAGCTATTTATTTTTACAAAGAATAACTTTTACAAAGTTTTTTAAAGGCATATGTTATATTACACTCATAGATGCTCAAAATTATTAAAATCATGCATTTTATTCATGATGTAAAGAAATCAAATTAGAAATGAGTAAGCACGCATTTTATTCATGATCTCATCTGACCCTCAAATTTTCCGCTTTTCTAGCGACCACCCTGTAGTATAAAGCCAATGCGTGTTTACATGATTTAACTATTAATATTAAAGTGAAATGAAGTATTTAAATAGGTCTAGGACAACTGGATTTTTGATTTTTTTGATGAATTATTTATACTTGCTCAGGTGCAACGAATAAAATAGCCGATTTCTTAAAATAATTACTCCAGGTCCATACTTAACCTAGATATGTCACATGCTTTGTTCCTAAGCCTTATGCAGTACATATTTCTTTCATAGCTTATTGATATGTTCAAAAGCAAAATACTTAACAAAACTTTCAAAAGAAAAAACTCCTGTAATATAGTAAGACAAATTCAGATATTCAGGATTTATAAAAGTACATCACAGGACCTGAACTATTTTAACTTTTAGGAGAAAGTGATTCAGGTTGAACTAGTTTTAGCCGTACAAAAACAAAATAACTGCTATTATTCTTGACATGTCAAGTACCATGAATTTCTGTCGTGAAAAGAAAAGGAAGCGCACAATAAATAAAATGTTTATAGGGTTAAAATGAAATAAATGCCAATTTTCGTGTATCTGAAGAAAAATATGATTTCCCAACCACATATAAAGGATTGAATTAAATAACAACACTTTCATAAATTACCAAACTGTTAACGTCGAACTTAAATAGTTAAATATCTAAACGACGTTTTGTGCGACCAATGAGTTAAGCAGTAAGAAACATATGTCGTACAGATAGAACCGTCTTTAATTTTGAATAGCAGAAAACAAAGAAGAAAAGCGCAACCATTTGGAAGAACTTGCTTCGTGGAGCAGTTACTCCTAACGGATTTACTTTCATACATATATTTTAATATTTACGTTTGTTTCAATTCCATGCATATAATGTATATTGTTAAAAGTTCTTTAAATTTGTAGAAGATTCTCGAGCGTAAGAATCAACAACGTATGTTTTACGAAAATACTAGCGTTTGTTAAAATATTGTTGCTAAGTGAATTTTCGAGAATCTCGTTTAATATGCATAAAAGCAACATATCACAAGACGCGAAAAGATAGTAATAAAATAGTGTTGATCAACTACAGTCAATATACTATAAGTCTGGGAAGATATAAGTGTGATTTACGATTATTAATCGGAAAACTACAGATATTTTAACCAGGAACGTTTTTAAATTTCGAACTTTACAAACTTCAGACGTTAGTATTTCTACGATGGCATTAGATATCTTCTTGGATAAAAAGTGAGTTTATAAACCACAAAAAACAAGACAAGATTAACTACTTAGCATTCCTGCCAAACGATGTGGTTTGCTTTATTTTGAATTTAATGCAAAGCTCAACGAAGGGTATCTGCGCTAGTCGTCCCTAATTTAGCAGGGTAAAACTAGAGGGAAGGTGGCTAGTCATCACCATCCACGGCCAACTCTTGAGCTATTCTTTTACCAACGAATAGTAGGATTGATCCGTCACTTTATAACGCCCCCATGGCTAAAATGGCCAGCATATTTAGTGTGACGTGAATTCGAACCCGTGCCCCTAGGATTACGAGTCGAGTGCTTTAACTCCTTGGTAATCTCGAATCCATGACAAATGAAGTACACCTATGAATCAACTCAAAATTAATCGCTCGTCGTGGATCTCAAACGTTGGTAAAATATTCAGTTCCAAATAGAATGAATTTAAATTTCGCGCAAAGCCATCCGAGAGCTATCTGCGCTAGCTGTTCCTAATTTTGCAGTGTAAGACTAGAGGGAAGGCAGCTAGTCATTACCACTCACTGCCAACTGTTGGCAACGAATAGTATGATTGACCTTTACATTATAACGCCTCCACGGCTGAAAGGGCGAGCATGTTTGGTGCAACGAGGATTCAAACCCGCTACCCTCGAATTAAGAGTCGAACGACTTAACGCACCTTTCCATACCGGGCCGATCCAGAAAGAAAACTGAATATTGTATCTTATTTAGTATAATTTTTGTATATAAATCATTATTTGTAATAACAGTTATTATAAATTATATTGTTGTTTGTATGTTAAAATATATTTGTGTCAACAAAAAGATTTGTGTGTAACAATAAATTTAATACATATTAACATTCAAGAAACTTCTAGATTCAAATTCAAATTTCCAGCTATTTGAAATCTTAACACAGAGTGTGCTGAACATAATAAATTTGATACTCGTCAAAGATAAACTATAATACATGAATACATAACATACCTTCAACCAAATATAAGAACTGAATGTCATTCTCTTACAATGCATTCACAGCTAAAAGTGTGAAGCGCCTTTGGTAATGTTATTACTTGAGCCTGTGACCTTCGGATCTTTAGTCTACCCATTAACCTAAAGGCCATAATCTGGCCAAACTTTATTAAACAAAACTTTCAGTGATGTCGAGAAACCCACTTGTTGAGAACTTTTATATGCAAAAACGGCTGTTCTGAGCCCAGAAAACACTTCAAATAGAAGAGCGAACAACGTTTCGACCTTCTTCGGTCATCGTCAGGTTCACAAAGAAAGGGTTACTGGTCGGAAGCTGACCAACTTTCATGCGGCTCATTTATTTGTTAGTTGAATTTCGAGCAAAGCTACGTAAGGGCTATTTGTACTCATCATCCTTAACAAGACTAGAGAGAAGACAGCTAGTCCACACCATCTACCACCAACCGGTAGGTTGCACTTTTATCAGCAAATAGTGAAACAGACATTCACATTACAATGTCCACGACTGAAATATTCGGTGACGGCATTTAAACGACGTGCAAATTGTGAGTTCTAACCATCAGGCCACGTAAGGCCCAAACTTGAATAGTAGAACATAAAGTATAATTTACCATGTGTATTGCATCGTCACGCTCATTATGATTCATCTATGTTGTACTCCACAGGATCGTCTAATTGTTAATAAAATCTAGTCTGGAATAATAATAAAATCAACAAAAAAAATATTATTTGGTTTACTCTATTTCAGTCCCAGCTCCAGCTTTTCTGAACTGAAATAGAGGTGAAAATGAAATATATATTGGGATCAAATGCAAATAAAGTTTAAATTAGAATAATGGACGACATTAATCTGAGGAGCAAATGAAGTTTGATCTGGTTGGTCTTTTTTTATTGTTACAATCCCGTTTACCAAAACCTGTCGATATTTCTAAAAACTGTTTCACAAGTTCTCAAAAATTAGAAGGCTTACACAAGTTACAAAAATTAAGATTAAATATTGAACTAACTAGCTCTTTAGAACTGTAAACTTAAAGCTAATAATAGCTTATAACAAAACACTTACAATTATTATATAAGTTCAAATACTCTCTCGAATTACACAGAACATTTTCTGTCTGAAACGGTCTCTCAAACTAAACTAATCTAAACTTCGAAAAAAACACTTCTCTCTTTCTATGTATATTTCTTTTTCTTCTTTTTTTCTAAAAGAAACTTGAGATCTTTTGTACAGAACATAAAAAAAACGTTATAGAGAGCGCGTGCGAAAAAAAACATTTTGTTACGTCAACGGTCAGGCGATACATCTTCAGCAAACAATAAGTAAGTTTTTTTACAAAAATACGCCATTCCAGCATGATCAAAAAATATATTTTAAGATACCTCGTTTTATGATAACATATGGCGTTTTTTACAAAAATACGACATTGCAGCATGATCAAGAAATATATTTTAAGATACCTCGTTTTATGATAACATATGGCGTTTTTTACAAAAATACGACATTGCAGCATGATCAAGAAATATATTTTAAGATACTTCGTTTGATGATAACATTGTTAATCGACGAATTTTTTTCAGAATTCAAATTATGAGTCGCCTGAGATAAAACATTAGATCCCAGTTAATAACGTAGTAGTGTTACAGTCGACAAGTGAAGTTATAGTTATTCATTTAGTTTAAAGTGATTAGAATAACAAGCCGTGTCTTATTAATGTTTAAATAAATCTTAAGTAAATGTCAATAATTCTGTTATAACTTAAATTCGGTCTATATTATCTTTTTAAATAATGGGGACTGTTAATTGACTCGCATGGCCAGGTGATTAAGGTCCTTGACTCATAATCCGTCGGTCGCGGATTCAAATCCCCATTACACCAAATATGTTCGTCCTTTCAGCTGTGGGGGCATTACAATGAGGGATAATTAATGCCAGTAGACGGCGGGTTCTATCGGCTGATCTACAGTTCATGATTGGAGAAAGTTATACCTGAAACTAAGGTTCAAGCCATTATTTGAATATTGTATTATTCTAGTGAACAAACCAGCTGAATAAAATCACTCACTAAAGCGCAGAAAGAAAATCATTATATGCAAAATAAGCTGAATTAACTTGTTTAAATTAATTAAGAAAACGATACTCAGGAAATTAAGAAATGGTGAACAATATATAAGTGCGGTATAAACACTTGGATACAATAGTGTATGGTACGATATAGTAATATGAGTAACAAGGAATACACATTTAATCAGAAATTGGAATCATTTCCAAAGTTAGATTTTTGTGCGAACAGGTTTGCACATTCTTAAACATTTTTTTCTTAAAATCATAATATTAATTTATTTAATGAGATTACACAGTTGACAGTAAAGATGATAGCAGGACACTGTTTGACTAATGCTTTTTTATCATCATAACACTATACTTCTTTCATGGCTGATTTTCTTCACTAAATCCTGTAACGCAGAGCCGACTTCAAATGCAAAAATAATCGCAAGCAATGCGTAGAGGTAAATCTTTGGTTCACTTGTCTCAGCGAATTTATTAAATTTGTCAATCCAATGCCTGCATTGAATACAATGTATTTACATCATTATATTAGCTTTATAACATATATGTCAAACATTAAACATGGATTTTTTTCGTGTTAATGTAATGTTTAGGCTTGTTATATCGTTGGTCTCTTTAGGAAGATGCTATTTCTTCTCAAAATTATTGGTTTGGATGAATAACTTTGACAAGACTTGATGTTTCTTTTGTAAAATAATATGGTGATTTCCTATTTCACTGTGGCGGAATAGTTTGATCGATAATAGAAGAGGCTCGGCATGGCCAAGCGCGTTAAGGCGTGCGACTCGTAATCTGAGGGTCGCGGGTTCGCATCCCTGTTGTGCCAAACACACTTGCCCTTTCAGCCGTGGAGGCGTTATAATGCAACGGTCAATTCCACTATTCGTTGGTAAAAGAGTAGCTCAAGAGTAGACGATGGGTGGTGATGACTTCCACTTACACTGCTAAGCACAGATAGCCCTCGAGTAGCTTTGTGCGAAATTCAAAAACAAACAAACGCTAACAGAAGAAGGAAAACTTTGCTAATAAAAAAAGTTTTATAGTAAACTAAAGCTAGATAGGTGGTGATAAAGGTTAAATTTAACGTAAAACTCTTTTAATTGGAAATGAACTTTCAGTGAATAAATGATTGAACTAAATTACATATACATGTATATATGCAATGCAAAGATATAACCTAAGAAAGAACAAAGTTGGTTGGCTGGGACGCTTTTGCCTGCAAAGCTAGATAAAAGTACAGATATTATACCATTTTTTACCACTTTAAGAGTAAAAACAAATAACTTTTGATTGTTTTAAGCACAAAGCTACACAAAGGAATATCTTTGCTTTACCTTTATTGGGTAGTGGAGCTCACCACACCTCTCAGCCACCGGGGAACAAAAAAATATAAAATATAAGATAAATATACAACTAGTCATATTTTTGCCTGCCTAGTCATTTATGTATGAACATAAAATGTATAGCTAAACACCACACCTTACATGAAATATTGCTTAATTTTGTAGTTAAAAACAAATTATTAATATACATGTTGGAAATTACAATACTATTTTTTATTTATTATTGATAACTCTCCAATTTATTATGTTAAGCACGTTATGTATTAAGTTTTAAAATAACCGAAAAGTTGAATTCAATGTCAATATGTATCAGATTTATAATATGTGCCAACAAGGTTGTTATACACAATTTTATTTCCTAACACAAATATATTTTGATATATAAAAACAATACAATTTATAATAATGGTTATTAAAAGCACTGATTTAGGTACTTGTTTTGGAACTGAATATTTATCGACGGTTCAGGTCCACGACCAGCGAATTAATTTTAATTTGATATTCGTACACTGCACTTAAGCTAGTTGTCTATTCTTGGCTGGCCTCACAGCACCTACAAACATTTTATCGACGGAGGTACTTAATGTCATCAGGGTAATAACCCACGTGGGGAAGACATTGTAATTTTTTAGAAAAATAATGTTGCACATTTCTTCCTCGCCGTTTAACCTAATTCAAATTTCAATGTGGTATAAATAATTTTTTTTCAGAAAGCGCTGTGTGCTTCAGTGGCGTATTTTTGTTTGATTGCTTTTATTTTATTATATTTTATTATTTAAGTTACACAAAAACAACACAATGGGCTATTTGTGCTTTGCTCACCTCTGGTATTAATACCAGGATTCAATGTTTTAAGACTGCTGACAGAAAGCTGTTTAACAAATGCTGTTTTTTTAAATCGTACATTCTGTAAATGTTTTACATACATTAATTGTTTTGAACTATGTTATTAAGTTTTAATTGATATGTTGAAGAGATGGCGTAGAAGTTAAAATCTAACAAGTTATATTGAGATCTAAATACGTGCATTAATGTACATAAGGTTAAGGAGTTAGTTCATTGATTACCAGTGAAGTATTTGTTTGAGAACAGGTGAAAGAGAATTCAGAGTAGTTATGTTGTGAGTGTTTGAGGATATTATATTTTGTAGTCTACTAAGCTGTATTTGAGGATATTACTATATATGCAAAAACGGCTCGTTTGGGTTGAGAAAATATTTTGCACAGAAGAGCGAACAACCGTCGAAACGTTGTTCGCTCTTCCATGTAAAATATTTTCTTAACCCAAACGAACCGTTTTTGCATTTATATTTCTCTACAAGTGAGTTTTCTCGACATCACTGGGGATATTATTGTTTGTAGTTTACTAAGCTAAATAGCTGATTAGTATAGAAAATCCGATGAAAAGCGTTATTTGTGAACTTAGCCTTGTGCAACGGGAATATATAGAAATATTAACACCCAAAATTAATTCCCTGAAGTTGAACGGCTTGTAATGTTCGAAATATATAAACGTTCCTTTTCGACTATTTATGTTAGAAATGTCTTTGACTGAATTCTTGTGAATCACATAAGATTTCGTCCATGTTGAAAATATCTATCATTAAACATTTATTATAACAGCAAAGCTACTTAAGATAGGTTTTAAAATATCAGGTCATCATATAAGTAATGTCGTTTTTTGGGATACGATAAGTTTAAATGCATAATGTTTGGCTAAATGAAGTTATTTAAGAATAACTGAAATTAATTATATGGGAAGACTTCATAGCATTAAGTGAAAGGTAGCTAATTTCTGAATTAGTTTTGTTTAATTTACTTAAGAAATCCCAGTTATCATGGAGGTGTCAGAAGAGCACATATAATCTTTCACGAAATCAGAAAAGGGAAAAGTACTACCGTAACTGCGCAAAGCATTCAAGATGTAAACCGCAATGACATTCTGAATGTGAGGAAGTGTGAAAGATTGTTCAATAAGCTTAGAACTGGAGACTACAGTTTGACAGATGCCCTGTTGAGTTTGATAATGACCTGCTTCTTGCAACACTTGAAGAGAATTGTGCTGTAACTGTTGAAGAATTAGCCCAGAAACTCATTTTATCTCCTTCCACTGTCCATTGATATTTGCAAAACTTAGTAGAGTTGCAAAGTTGGGAAAATGGGTACCATATGAGTTGTCAGCTGTTAACACTATGTAACAACATTTTTACTTTTTTTGTTTCTGAGCAAAAAGTGTTATTTTCTAATTGCTTATGCCAGAGGTAATTGGAAAAGACCTATTTTTCTCTTCAAACGTTGCTTTTGTGACCTGGGCTCGTATAACGAAAACATGATGGGAGATTATGTTTGGGGGCTGATACATGAAAGTGATTTATATTGCAGTCGCAAGACTTAAAAACTACTCACTTCTAAAATTTTTGTTCATTTTTGTATACCTTTAGTAAAAATATATGAAATCTTGATTATATATTGTTTTATTCAGACCTTATGTAAATGAAAATGTGCAAAGTTGCTAATTTTAACATAAAAAATAAGTTAACTTTTAAACTTCATTATCAAGTTCACTAAAGCAAATTTTGAAGGGGGGATAATGGCTATTTTCTGTACTTTTACAAAATAAGAAATGAAGAAATAACACATACTACCCAGGAACAAAATTAGTGTTACATAGTGTAATCCGAGAGAACGCGTAAATATCTGTACATATCTTCACTCTCATGAACTTCAAACTTCGTTTTTGAACCGCCTAGTGACTGGAGATGAGAAATGGGTACTCTATCAAAATGTGAAGGGCTGCCCACAGTGGGTTCGTGCAGAAGACCAATTACGCTGCAGCCAAAAGCGAACCTGCACCCTAGGTAGGTTTTGCAAAGTGTTTGGTGGGATAATACACTTTGAGTTGTTACAACCAAACCAGACAATCACTGCTGAGAGATACTGTTAGCAAATGGATCGACTGAACACTGCACTCAAAAGAGAGACCTGCTTTAGTGAATCAGAAAGCAATTGTTTTCTACCATGACAATGCACGTCCTTACACCGCTAGGATCACTTCAAAAAAAATTGAAGAGACTGGTTGGAAGAAATACCCAAATCCCCTTATTCTCCTGATTTTGCTCCTTCATATTACCATATTTTCAGAATTTTGTAACATCATCTGAATGAAAAACATTTTACTTCTATGAATGAATTAAAAATAACCTTTGCATCATTTTTATCTCAAAATCACCTCATTTTTATTAGAGTCATATTGAAAATATTTAAGACTTTGGCAGACTGTTATTGAAAGTGGTAGAAAATATATAATTGATTTAAGTTAGTTGAGTTATGTTTTGTCCTTTTAAGTCTTACTGTTACAAACGACTTTACTCATAGGATGACTTTATATAATCTTTAAATAAAGCTCTTTCAACTTTAGAGATTAATTTACTAGATACTCATCAAGATACTTTCTGATACAGAGACTCGAAACACGACTACCTTTTAGTGTATTGAACCAAAACAGCAAGGTAATTTGGGCTAATGGTTTTAATACTAAATCTTATTCATGAAGCATAATCGTAAACGACCGAATATTAAAAATATTATGCTTTGCTAATCAATTTCTTTTGTTTTTAAACAGAAATATATTCAACTTACCAGTTATATAAAGAAGTTTATCAATTATGTTATTATAATACTTCGTCATTATTAACAAATTTATAAAAAATATAATAAACATGTAATATATTATAAAAATAGTTTTGTACCCTTCAAGCAATATAAACATATATATTAATTTGGCAGTAAAACATAAATAATTTCATATTTCTATAACTCCTGCCGATCACGTATTTACAGTTAATTTCACTTAAATCTTGGAAGAAAATGTTTTGAAAATATTATTGTTCAACAGTTAGGCCGGGAGTAAATATGAGATAAAAGATAGGATTCAAATTTTTACAGTTTACATTATTCTAATAAATTTGGTAAATATTGATAGTAATGCCTACGTAGAACTAGTTTCAATGTAAAAATCACATTGTGAAAAATCAGCTTATAAAGTAGATAATGCGTAACAAAGTGAAATACTACAGCTCCAGATGTAGTCTCTTTACCAAAGTACATTCTAAGATTTTGTATAGTTTTTGCAGCTTCATCAATATAAAGTCAGATATTGCTGTAATTATGTATTTAAACGTAACTAATTATAATATTAGAACAAAACAAGGTAAAGAATTGTGGGAAATTTTTATTAAGTTTTAATCTTATGTGAGATATAAGTTTAGTGTACAGTTATGTTTAGATAATTACGATGAGTTCAGTAAATATAAAAATAACATATTCAGTGTCATTCTAGGTGTAAGCACGAAACTGTGTAGTTTTAGGTTAAAGGTGTCAAAGCGTCATTCACAATGATTCAGTAGTTCTTCACAAAAGTACATCGTAGAGCTATAGAGCTAACGATTACCGTTCATTTAGTCTTCATAAATTATAAAAGATATACGATGTTCAAGTTAATACATGAATTTCTTTCAAAATTTGTCAGACGTGGTGATAACTCCTAAACAATAGTAATAAATTGATATTACAAGAACTTTCATTGATTAATCTGCATCTGTTTTGTTAAAATACAATAAACTATAATTAATTAAACAATAGATATTTGTACTTAATTTCTAATTTTGATATTATAAAATCTCTTTTCAAACGAAAGTGTAAGCTTCTGACAAATTATTATTTTTTAATCCAGAAAAATTTCCGATTTGGATTTTCTAGAGACACACGAAGAACATTATATTTTTACCTCTTAAAGTCGAATTAACTTCAGATACAAAAAACAACATTTTTTTTAATGCCAAGAAACCGGATATTTACCGCTTAGAAGGCCTATCTTGAGTACACAACATTAAAGATCTTCAAGAGATTAGGCTTATCATGTGACTTAGATAATGTGTATGTCCTAAAAATATAAAAAAGAAAGCAAATGTTTTCTTCTGTACCAAGTTCTGTCTAGTAGACTACCCTAGGACATCACGGAAGAAAAACCAGAACAAATAATATTAAAATAAGTTGTTTTTATTATGAATTATTACTCTAAGAGCTTACAAAATCATAGTAAGAGTATCGCATTATATATAATATATATATATTTCTTTTATCCTTCCAGAAATATAATTCAAAACCTATTTTTATTATATTTCGCTGACTTATGCAAACTCCAGTGTCTAATTGGTCATTTTAATGTTTGTGTAATTCATACTATTGATCACACATGTACCAACTATTTTTCTTCCAAGTTTGGAAACTACATTTCCACCAAAGTTAAATGTTTGTTTTATGACTTTCCTTTTACGAAGCTCTAGATTTGTTTCATTCGGATGTATCAAAAGTAAGACAGTAAAAAAATGTGTTTTTTTTAGATTGCTATTACTAATTTTAAATTCTGAAGCACAATAATTACTCCTATTTTGATTACTTAAGACCTTGTTTTCTTATTAAAGAAAAAATAACAATATTCTGGAGCTCAATAAGCTTAAAAATATGGAAGGAAAACAACCATAAGATCAAAAAGGCGCGTTAACACATGAGCTGCAAAATAAAATTTGGAAGAAAGAATTACCGAACTTATAGATCAGTATATTCCAATCACTATAGGTTTTTAAGATGTTTCATTCCCCTAGTTAAACCAGCATATTAAAACAGAGAAATTATTTAGTGGATTAATCTTTATTTCTAATACATGCATCTGTGTGGGTGATAATTGAAACATATTATTTGCATACCTATAAGTGCATAAAAACTAAAAAATAAATAAAAATAATACACACTGTCTTCTCTGAAATAATGCATTAAACATAGTATTTCAAACAAAATGTGCTTTTAATAATATTGTTTTGTTTACAACTTTATCTTCATGCGCAATGTGCTTGTTAAAGAGAGATACAGTTTTTAAAACTGACTGACAGAAAAATTCATTTAAAACATTTAAATATGTATGGATACTTACTTTAAATCTATTTCTTGTCAATCATATCTGAGTTCAATTACAAACATACTGAGTTATCTGGATGCATCGGTGTAATTACTGTAGTTTAACAATTTCGTACACTTCTAGATTACAACAAACAAATATTTGCAGACAGTTCAAAAAGAGAAATAATGATCAATGTTTATAACACATACTAGGTTTTTCAGTAGGAAGGTGCTCAAAATATTGCTTTAATATTTTATTATTCTTTCGACCATATCATGACTAATTATTTATCCATTTTGCTGAAAGATTATAGGAAAGATTATTGAACATGAAGAAATCTAAATTGTACGGAACATACACAAACCTTCTCATAGAATCTTAAAATGTAAAATGGATTTAGTCACAATTTAAGATACTTTTGTTTTTCTTTTCTTTTTCTGCTGAGAATTTCAGAGGAGCAAAATGCAGTTCTTTCGTTAGCATTATAGTTTGTTTATTTGTTTTTAAATTAAGCACAAAGCTGCACAATGGGCTATTTGTGCTCTGCCCGCCACGGGTATCAAAACCCGGTTTTTAGCTTTGTAAGTCCGCAGATATACCGCTGAGCAACTGGGAGGCTTATCTGAATTTTGTTACCTTTACTTTTTATTATAAATTGTATAAACCACAAATTAAATACAGTATTTCTATCGCTATAAGTATCCTTTAGTGTCCGTACCACAATATTTTAATGACCTACATTAAAAAATTTATTAATATCTCTTTTGTTTATATTATACAAATTAGTAAAGCATATAATATTAACTAATAACCCATATGTAAATCGTGTGTGAGTTTTAACTTTTTAATATTATAAGGCAATTTGTTTTTTTTAAATCCGGAATATTCTCGAGGGATCTTGTCTTCTCTATTTTAACCACCACCCCTTGACAAAGCATGAAATAAAACGTAAATTATTCACTATAAAATTGTCATTTTTCAAACAAACCATAGTTATTATAGCCTTCAAGTTTGTTTGGTTACGGAGCTATAATATAGATAATCAGACCCCTTTTGATATACTTACCCGTCGCATCCTCTGTTTCAGGATTTCTTAATAGTTCTCACATACATTTAATTCTATATTATCTATAATCAACACAAAGCCAACGCTTTTTATCTATTTAATGAGGTATAACTTTGTTTTCTGAACGGAGAGCTATAAATTTCGCTTTTAGTATAAACTTCGTTCCCTCAGGAAAGATAACGACTAACTTGGATGAATTTGTAACAGCTTTTGTCGTGTAGTTAAAAAGTAAAAAAAAATTGTGAGATTAGAGGAAATTGTACAGTTTTTGTATGTTATTAGTCTACGTTTTTTGGTGCATTTTTTAATTAGATATGAAATTGAAACTCATCTGCCATTTATTTTCCCAATTCACTAAATGATTTAAATTCATTTGTAAATCAGCAGCATTGTGTTCACAGCCAGCAGTACCCAAAACCTTGATATCATCAGCAAATGTTTAATTAATGTATTAACCATTCCTTCATTTTATATCATTAATATAAATAAAAAGTAATGGTCCTAAGACTGAGCCCTAAGGTACACCACTTGCAACATAAATCCAGATTAACTGAACTCCCGTTTATAGAACACCCTATTCTTATTTTTCATCAAAATACTCTTCTATCCAACTATGGTAAATACAAGATAAGACACGTGAGTTATAAAATAATTTGAATTATAAGAATAATTTGGATTGGAATATATTTAAGAGTGTTGTGAAAGAAAAGATGTTGTTGTAAAGGTTAATGAGTCATTAAGTCATCCAAACAGTATGCTGTTGCTAGTGGTATGGCAAATAGAATTTTAGGTTGTATTTAAAGAAATATTAAATAGTCTAACGAGGTTATGGTTCAATTGTATAGGTCACTTGTTTAGCCAAATGTGTATTATTGTGTTCATTCTTGGGCTCCTTATATTAGGAAAGACATTGAACTATTATAAATGATTCAGAGAAGGGTTACTAAAATGGTGCCTTGGATGGAAAGCTTATCATATTAGCAGAGATTAATATCTTTAATTTGTTTTATCTAGAAAATGAAGAGTTAGAAAATATCTTGTGAAGGAACTGATAATGCTGATGCATCAACAGTTTTCGTACTCAATAGCATAAATAATAAAACTATGGGACACAAACAAAGACTTTGGCAAGGCAAAAGCCGTCTTTAGCTAAGACCATTTTATTTTTCAAATAGCATAGTTGACTTATGGAATCAATCGCCTTCAAATCTTGTGAAAGTATTAAACTGTAAATTTAAAATAGTGTTTGATATACATATGAATGATAACGGCTGGCTTTAATTCTTTTTAAATAGTTTTAGTTTGGCTTAGAAGATGGCACAGCTGTAATGGACCAAGTTAACTGTCTAAAACGTCAAACATGAATAGACTGAGCTCAAGCTATGAAGTCAAACGGCACTAAACGCAGACAGATTAATGTTTGTTAATCACAATGTTAAACATTTGAAGCATTATAATGATTGATAAGTTACAGAAACATTTCTTCAACTAAAAAATACATTTATTAGCATCATATAACACAAGCTTGCATTTTCAAAGTTCCTAGTCATCCGGTGGGACAGAGGTAAACCTTCGAATTTACAACACTAAATTCAGGGATTCGATTCCCTTTAGTAGACACAGAAGATAGCTCAACGTGGCTTTGCAATGAGAAAGCACACACACTCAAACCTCCTGATTATTAAGACAAATGTAGTTTCACATCATAAATACAATTATACAAGTATTTTTTGAATTGACCAATGACTATATATTAACGACATTTTATTGACACTCTCGGAACCGTCAATTAGGAGTTGAAATGACTGATAAATTGTTCTATACCATTGAATTTACATTTAACACATCAAACATACTTTTATTTAGATGAGTGATAAAAATAACCTTAATGTTTGTAAAACTCATCCGTTAAAAGGTTTGTCAATTTTATTTAAGTTTCTGAAAATTACCGAATATTATTTGATGTTCAAGACACACACTCTTGTGTTTTTTAAATGCGTTAATCTAGGTTATCTACTGGTTATGTATTTGCTGTAAGTCATATGTGAAGGCAGCACTTAATTCTATTATTTATTAAAACGGTTAGGTGCACTTTTTGATGAACTTTGTTTTTTTTTATTTCGCGCAAAACTAAATGAGAACAATCTGCGCTAGCCGTGCTTAATTACCAGTGAAAAACTAGAGGGAAAGCAGATAATTATTATCACCACACCCCGTTAACTCTTGAGCTACTTTTTTACTAACGAATAGTGGAACTGGCCGTAACCTTATAATACCTCCATGGTTGAAAGGACAATCATATTTGATTTGATGGGGAATCGAACCTTTGATTCTCAGATTGCGAGTCGAGTGCCTTAACCACCAGATCATGTTAGGTTTTTCTTCAATGAAAAACATTTAGTTGAAATGCAAAAAGCACTGTTTCAACTCATAACAAAGCTTAATTCTATACTTTATCTTTAAGTTCAAGATAATACAGCAGTCTCTTATCAGGTCAGTTAAGATAAGTACTCGTTCATGGATTCTGTATGTGTGTGTGTGTATATATATATATATGAATATCCGTGAGATAATTTTATCTAAGTATATTTGCATCTCACATATGCACCCTATATTTCTTGCTTTTGCAGTTCATGTGTCATCCTTTATTGTAGCCAGCAGAGTGCATCATTATTCTCGTGATTCGTGGCATGTACACACTTTACTGAATTCATGAGAGTAGAAATTTTAACGTCAAGCATCCGTGACGTCATTTATTGTAAACTGATTGTCTAACAGACGATACACTCTTGGACATAGTTGATAGTAGTAATATATTATCTCTCCAAGCGGCCTTACGCTCCATTTTGGTAAAATAGTTGACAAAAACGTGAATTACTACGACAATTGTTTGAAAAGAGAAAGGGGGTACAGAAAGAAAACAAACCGTGTTTTATTAATAAAATTATAGTTTTCTTTATAATTCACTCGAGACATTATATTTAGTTAAGCAAGTCTTAACTATTATATTTAATCAAGAATGTTCGCGATATACAGGGTGGTCGCTGGAAAAGCGGAAAATTTGTCAAACAGCTATTTATTTTTACAAAGTTTTTTAAAGGCATATGTTATATTACACTCATAGATGCTCAAAATGCATTTTATGATATTAAAACCATGTATTTTATTCATTATGTAAAGAAATCAAAATAGAACTGAATAAGCACGCATTTTATTCATGATCTCATCTGACCCTCAAATTTTCCGCTTTTCTAGCGACCCCCTGTATTTTAAACATGTTTTACGTAGTATTATAAAATTGAAGTTTTTTTCACATTAATTTTTCCTATACGTGAGTGACAATTTGAATTTTCCTTCCTGCAAGAATAGTTTTCTTAATATTATTCTTTCAGTGTCGGATGGTATGTTATATTTTCATTAATTTCTGAATAAAATAATTACAAATATAGCTACCTTGCATTTCATTTAAATAAAGAAAGATATGAAAATAACAGAAAAATGTTACTTGTTTTTAGATTTGATATAGCGAAACGAACTAAATTTACTTCCAAAATTTACACTTTTATTGGTCTCAGGAATACTCAAAAATCATAAATGTTGGATAAGTAAACTGCAACCATATAACATGACAAATTCGAAAGATGAAAATCTTTATTCGAAATAAGCTCTTTACACTGAAAGAATAAACATTATGTAAAATAATGCTCCAGGAAAACATTCTTATCTCAAAACTACAATTGGATTATTATTACGATGTTGATCATCATAAATGAAAGTCATACTCTCATATTTTAGGTTTGTTTAGCGGAAGAACTGATTTTTGTGTGTATTGACATATTACAGAAACTCAAAGAAAGATTAGAAAAAATGATTTAGAATATATTTTAGGGTATACAGTGCAAAACAACTTTAGTTCACACAGCAATTAAAATATAGATGTTTAAAGATGTTTGATGTTTATTCTATTATCAACACCAGTTGACAATGATTTTTATTTTCTGATTTTCTCCTACTGAGATTAATCGTATTCTGCAAAGACAACACAAGCGTACCTGTGCTATTCATAGAATTACTTTTCCCTTTACTGGGTAATTCGATGAACATTATAATGTACTACTAACCTTTTGCCCGACTTTGAAATTTTTATTTTATGAACTACTGCGAAAAGAAACGTTAAACTTAAACCGTACTCTTTGTAACATTTCCTACAAACCTTTTGCAGTACGTAAAGCAATCTTTACCAAGAGAACATATCGGGAGGACAAAAGAACAAAGGTCTTTTGGAGCTGCATTAAGGGAGGGAACGGGGCGACAGATATGCAAACGAGTAATGTTTCCATGTTTTAAAGCTCTTTGCTCTCCTTCTCGTGAAAATTGTCGTTAATTTCGGGTTCTGAAATTCCTTCAGATTCAATTAATTCTTTATACTCTTGTTTCAGGATCTATGTCAATCTTTCTCATAATGGTTCTCTTTCTCAATCATAATAACCATTGCATAAATGAAAGCATTGCTTTGGTAGGTATAGTGTTTGTTTTTATTACATTTTATGCTCTCAGGCTTTAATGAGTAACTTTTTCTGTTCCAATACAGAATAGAAAAATCTCTCTTTATCATGATGCTTTATCTTTTGTCTTTACATCGCATAATAATAATAATAATACAGCTATATAAATACTTTTCTCCAGAAATAATTGTGCATACGTGTCCAGTATTATTCTCTAGCTGAATAGCACTGTCGAATAGGATTTCACTGCGAACAGATATATAGATACACAGATGCGAAACATGTTGCCTGTATTACCAGACACATATTGTTCACAAAGTGCAGATAATTGCTTTTAAATCTCGTTCGCTGAAGTTACCCAACATGTTACTTTATAAGAATTATTAGTGTAATGCAGTGATTCATTTTGGTTAGTCTAAAAAAAAAATATTAACAAAGAGCAGCGAAAATTATTAGGTTGTACACTAAGGTTATGTAGAAAGTGTTACATTTTTAATGTTGAACATTTAAGTTAAAATAATTTTCTATACAAGTGTGTGATGTTATACAAAACACAGATATTAATAAAGAAAATTTTCTGTTATCTGTAGCTTTAAATTATAATCATAAAGTTTGAAGTTTGACAAAAACTATATTTAACTGGAAATGAGTTCAAGTGTGATCTGAAAGTTAACGTTTTGAATTCAGGGCCTAATAATATCGTGTACGAGACACGGTGAGTTATAAAAGAAACAGGCAAATAAGATTGACTTGTCTCTTATTATTAGTTCCAGATTAGGGACAGCTATGCATAAGACAAAGTGGTCAAGGACTTGGCTGTTTTACTCACTGTGGATGTGATGTGGCGTTCAGGTGAACAATAATAAATAAAGTATCATGAAAGCTTGCCGGTAAATTTATGGAATTGCAACAATGAAATTTGAGGCTCAGTTATCCTAGGTGAAACAGATAGCATATGTTCCACTCTGTAGTTTTACGTATAAATTACAACAATGAATAAAAAAATGAGTTAAATAGGGCACTGTGAGCAAAGGGTGGTAATAATAAATATAATTAAGAGAATTAACAATATGATTATTTTAATAATCGGCGTAAAGATAAGGCTAAACTAAGCAACAGATGTGCGAATTATAAGCTAAACTATGGTTTGAGAAACACTTTTAGCTATAAAGAGATAACCTCTTGTTGCAATGAGAAATGCGATGCGTTATAATATAAACTTGTTAGCTTTACAACATGGTTGTTTTATGAGGCTTAAATAAAGATGAAACTTCTTTTTAGTCAGTTAATTACAACAATAGTAAAAAGAAACAAACTAATTTACCTTTTCTTAAAGTTTATTTTTATGTATTTTCAAATGTTTTTTATAAAATAGAACATTTACTGCAGCACAACAGCATTAAGTATACATATATATATTAAAGTATATAAAGCAACTTCAACTATTGTTTTCTTTAATATTTACCATTTCATTCTGTTTAATATCTAAACAACATTGATCTGCGACATAATGAAGTAAACTTTCATGTTATATGTTACTACTGTAAAAAGCTCATGACAACAAATCAGCAGTCTTACACGAATCATTCTCTCATCTTGTGACGTAAGAAGCTTTGCTGAATTAATTTAATACTCTAGCTAATATTACAAATCTGAGCTCCTTCTAGATCGTCAAAATAATCATTTTTATATTATACCTAATTTTATTCGTACTCACAAGCTTGTTTTTTTTTAACTCGTACCTACAAGAAATGTATTATTAAACGAATACCACCGCTTGGCACTTGAGTAATTGAGACAGATATTTTAAACTGAATGTAGTCGGTCATATATGCTTGTAGGCTAAACCACAAGGTCAGGTCCTTAATATTTGTGCTAATTTTAGTGCGTGGGAAATTACACAGATTTCTGTGAAAATAGTATACTTATTATAACGGCTTTGACCTATGAGATGACGGGTAGCCATTCATATAGTTCCAAATAAATCTTTGAACAAATTTAACCATTTGAATACATGCAACTCTTGGAAATAAGGAGTATTTAAATTTGAGTACTTCTGTTCACAAATAGTTGAGTATATCAAAACATAAAAGAAACTATGCAGGAACGAAATAGATTTTACGTATTAAACCAACCAGACCACCTGATGTAACGAAATACACTAAATACTTACAATGATTAAAAAGACTTTGAAATATCTATTTGTTGTGTACCTTTTAACGACATTTTCATAGCTGATATCGATACGTATTTCTAAATTAATAATCTCAAACCTGTACATTTAATGTGAACAACTTACTATAGCCACCCGATAACCTCATTCTTGGTATTCATCTTGGAAAAATCCTCTGTTGACGAAAGACGTCCTGACACAGTAGATGAAGGTGTCACAGCTTTATCATGTCAACAGTAAATGTATCTAAAAACATAAGGACAAGTTATTTAATTTGCTATATTTTTTAATGATTATGTATCAGTAATTTAAATTACATAGCTTTCTCTGATCCAAAGGTAACATTAACCTTCACATCAGAATTACTCAGTTTCTAATTTTTTCATGGAAATTATTAGTTTTTAAATATGATATATCATCATGAATAATATTAAATCATTATCTTTTGACTAATAACTTAACAAATGTATTGAATTTGAAGAGTAATTTTGTTACAGTTGTGATATATAACTTGCCATCAGCAGAATTAAATTGTTAGAATTTCTGACAAGTTAGAAATAACTTTGAGTAGAATAAATCAGTTTCGTCAGGTCTTCTTTGACTCATTTAATTATTGGTAGGAGATTTTCTATGACTGCTACATGGATTTAGCTTGAAGCCGTATGTCAAGTCACAGCACTAGCCTTTGACTCTGTAACTTATGACCATTATTAAATGTTACTTAGTCGTGAATAAAGTTGATACGTTACTCATTAACATATATTGATTAAGTATTAATAAGAGATGCGGTAACTAAAGATTATGGCAATATTTTAAAAAAATATCTGGTAATTCAAAAATAATTAAATTGCATAAAGAGCTATTATATTAATTAAACAAATAATTAGGCTCAAAATTATTCTGATCTACAAACATTATCTGATTTCAAACCGTTAGCTAATTTTGCACCGACTAGTTCAACCTGTTACTTATTTTTTTGTTTAGACCAGGGTTCAATATAAGATCTCAAACACGTACTTTTTGCCATTATATTATTTTTGAACAAATATGGTTTAAATAAATATATGTCTAAAAATAATGGCAGACTTTATTTCTAGGTGTTTTAAAATTATACTGGAGAGACCTCAATTCATGCTAATTTGTTGGTGCTGATTTCAAAAGTGTAATAAGTTGCTCTTCATCTCTAGTTGTTGAGTTATTCTACTATCTCAATATTTTATCATCAGTGGGTAAAATACAATGTAATAAACTCAGTTCAATAGACTGATGCTATAAAATTATTTTTTGGGATAGTTTATGAGGTAAAAGAGATAGATATTTGGTAACTTAAAACGATGACTGTATTATATTGATATAAAATTTCAAATATATTGTTCACGTATGCTACTTGTTCTCGATATAATTATAGCAAATTTCATCATTTTTGCTTCATTTCTTCAGTCACCTACTCCGATCGGGAATTATGAAACTGTATGTGCACAGTTTGCTTAAACAGTTGATAAGTCTCACGACGGAGCGTAAAAAAGGCGGAATCAGATGGTTCTCTCTCAGTTGCTTCTCACTCACTCAGTTGGTGACTTTGCCTCACAACATGCACAATGAAAACAAAGTCCAATCTTCCTCCTCACATCATACTCGCGATATAATCAAATTCCACATAATTTTGCTTTTAAAATATCATAATATCTAATCTGTATACAAATTTCTAATTTTTTTTGTAGAAAATAATTTGAAATACTGGCTGTATCCAGTTCAGGTAAAGCAGCACAAAATCACTCAAATATATTACACTTTTACAAAGGAAAAAATCACACATAAGGTAAAGGAATCTTAGTACAGTGATAATGGATGTAAAACTGGACAGTTTTACATTTGATTTAACGCAGTTGTTAATTAAGAAAGACCAAGTATGTTACCTGCAGTTTTCACGATATGATATAATCCTAAAGATCATCTAGCTCATTGTTATTTAGCATAATTAATGTTATTTCATATTTAGGCAAATGCAAAGAAACACATTACATATCTAAATAGTGTATCTACATTGAAACCAATACCTTACGGGGATGGTCTTATAGTAACACATCTACTAGCAAATTGAGAATCAAAAGAGTTATAATGTGTAGAAGACAATGAATCATCTTCATTTAGTAATTCTGTTCCTGTGGCATCTCAACATAAACTGCTTCATGTGATCACACAGAAAGAGCTAAATGATCTGATTGATGACTTGTCTCTATCAAAGCAACATGGGGGACTTTTGGTTCTCGTTTACAACAATGGAATTGATTACCTCCAAGAACAAAAAGTCGCCATCGAAGATTTGCTTCTTACTGCAGAATGAAATTACTTTGTGTTTCTGTAGAAATGTTGACGTTCTGATGGAAGATCATCATTAAGAACGGAGATTTTATACTGACTCATCTGAAGTCAATCTGAAGATGCACTTTTACAAAATGTAAATACTATGTCCTCCTCTCTTGTTGCTGATGTTACAAACATGAAATAAGCTTATCAAAGCATGAAGATTATATATTATTAATATCATTGTCTAACAATAAATAATGCTATCAATGATTTGTAGTCACGAGTGTCGAACCTGTGTTTATTATGCAAAAAAAGAATGCCAGATGTGAAAGTCAAAGCGATTCCATAGACTAAATCTCTCACATGTCTATGAGTGTGTGTACATATATATATGATTATATATATATATATATACACAAACACATGATCGTAAGTTAAATAGCACAGGTTGATACTATACCGTTACTACTAAAGAAAATAACAGAAGGACATATGAAAACAATTTAATTATTGTTTGTATTTTGGAGAAATATATTATTAAACTATATTATAAATGAATCAACTTCTTAGTTACTTTTCTTCACTATTTATGTGCAAAGAAGGTTACAAACTTGTATCCTTCCCTTACAAAAAGTAATGACTTCGTATTTAAATAAGTGTAATGTTTCCACTTCCTACTTCTTTCTCATACTTACGCTTTGAAGTTAAAACAAATAAAAAACAAATAGAATACTCGTATATAATCTATTTTTCACTGTTTAACAGTCATTGTTTTGTTTATCACAAAAACATCCAGAATGAAGAAAATGTAAAATTATTTACGTGACTCTACGAATAAATATGTTTGTGACGAAAAATAAAGTCAGGACTTCGAAAACAAAGCTCCATTAAGTCACAGACCTGATGCCAGAAGCACTAAGAACGGTCAATAAACCAAACAGTACGTGTTGATTATCAGATTCATTCACTGGTGTTACACTCAAACCAAGACTCACTTGTGATATGTAAGACGTTATTATTCGAGATTGTCCAATTTCTCAGCTGCTAGTAGCACTTTCACATTGATTTTAGAGGCTTAAATTTGTCTCTGTCGGTTTAGATAACAGTCAAAGTGTGCTTACAAGTTTGCCCATCAAAACGAAAGACCCTGCCTGAAGGATACCACTTCCAACTCCTCAATTTGTAACAGTATTTCTTATTTCGTGCTGTAATATTTCAAATAAAATGTTTTCTGTAAGAACAATAAAAGCGAAAGGGTTCTCTTTTAAAGATTTCGGCGTATTCTTTCGTGGTGATACATGTGGTCAGTTTTGACATCTAAGCATGTATTATAAATGTGAAACAAAAAAGTTGGTATTCAGACAAAATTATTTTTTTAGCGTGTGGCAAAATAATTTATTTCTGGATTGGAAAATAATTGCTAATATTTAAGTTTTTCACAAAAAAGTTGCAAACCATGCAACCTCTTTAAGCAAATAACTTAATAATCACTTTTAAAGTTTCATTTGTTTCAGCTTATTTTGTAAGGTAAATACAAAGAAATCCACCGAGATATTTTTAGGAAAATGTAAGCCACCGAATCTATGTTTCAAATATACTAAAGAGAAGTTATTAGTAAAGCAGATGTTTTACCTAAGTAAAAATATTCGTTATTTCCTATCTATATATATATATATATATATTTGTTTTTTTTATAATATTCTATGATTATGTAGACGTAACCACATTACTCTAGAAAAAAATGCTGAGATAAGATGTATACAGCCTGGTAGTTCCCACTTCTAAAATGTAATTTTAATTAGTCGATATTACATATCGTAATTAATATACATATAAAGGTGTATAAAACATGCAAAAAAATGTGTAATTTAACATTTCTTATGTAGCTGCTTCGTTATAAAAAAAACAACTATGTTTGAAATTAAGTGAAAATCTATGTACAATATTTAAAAATCACTGTTATAAAACATATTGTATTGATTATAATAAAGTAATTTATTTGTAAATAACAGTGATTTTTAATTAAATTGAAATAACGTTAAAAACAGTATAGCTCATGGAGTCAACTATCTAAACATCTAATCATAATTACATGAATATAAAAACTATTGCACGTTAGTATTGTACATCGATATATATATACTATGTTCTGTACAGAAATAACGGTTTTTGGAGATACATTATAGAATATCCATTTGTTCTAGGTCTACAGAAATAAAATATAACGTTAAACACTCCTTCCAGACGTTTTCATGTACTGTTGGAATTGTCCGAACGTCACAAGAGCTTGTGTTAATTTATCTTCACATCTAAAACACCACACGTACGTGTTGCTATCATGCATTTCATGTTGTTACAGTATAAAAAATAACAAATTTGCAGTCTTTTTGAACAGTTAAGATGTCAATATGAAATATATGGTTAATTTACTGTAATTGTACATTATTTCGTCAGAAAGACACCAAGAATAGTAAACTCTAGAAAGAAGTCGAACGCAATTCTTATAAGGAGTTTTCTTTTAAAAATAAATGTGACTATTATACGTGTGTAGATAATGAAGAAATTGATTTATGCAAATACTGAAGTTGAAAATGACTAGTTATCGAACTTTTATATTTCTAATTTCTTTTAAGTGTGATGTGTGTGGTGTGGTCTATGGTCACATTAGATAATACTATTGATTTTTGGTCATGCTATCTCGAAAAGATTCAGACTATTCGAACGCGTCTTCACGACAGCGATAACATGAAGTAGAATGTGCTAAAAATTCCGAACATTTCCTTCACTTTCATATTTGCTCTAACGCAAATATCTTCTACACATGTTCATAATAAAACCGGATTTCATACGTAAACTTCCAATACATATACATCTATCACACATGGTCAATATAGTCACACATTTATTATTCTTTGAGATATTTAACGACTGAATATTTTGCTAAATTGTTTATTCCGAATTAACTATTTGTGTTTCTGAGAGTAGCGTATTTTGCATATTGGATGTTTTTGCTGATTATATTTTTGGTGACCTACTTGTTGAGCAAACTTAATTTTCAAAAGATGAACACTTGCTAAATGAAAAAAAAAAAAACTCAATCAAACCAAAGACTGTTCGTTCAATTTTACAAGCGTATTACGGTCCTGCATGAGCCGTTAAGGTACTCGACTCGTAATCCGAGGACACGAGTTTCAATCCCTGTCACACAAAACATGCTCGTTTTTTCATTCGTGGGGGTGTTATAATGTTACGGCAATCCCACTATTATTTGTTAAAATAGTAGCTCAAGAGTTGGCGGTGAGTGTTGATGACTAGTTTTCTTCCTTTTAGTATTACACTGCTAAATTAGGGACGGCTAAAGCAAATAGCCCTCATGTAACTTTGAGCGAAATTCAAAAACGAACACAATCGTGCTAAGGTTTCTATAAAATTGTAATGACTTTTATTTCTACATATTTATCATATTCTTTTCAAACTTGTATCTTTTAAACAAACAGGTCTCTTTTTTATTTATTTAAATCGTCACCAATTGTTGATATTTTATAATTTAAACTGTATGTATCATGCCTTTTGAAATAAAATAGATATGTTATAAACTGTCAAGGATAATATAGAATTTGATGGCTACATTAAACTGACAGAACTTGTGTATACTTTCAGTAGAAATAAAAATCACGACACCAATATTTTATGCACACAATAAATTTATTTTATAAGGTTAAAATTGAAAACATGCTCTACAAGTTTTGGTGGACAATATGATCTTCCATGTTTCAGCAATTTGTCCACCAAAACATGTACTCCATGTTTTTTTCTGTTAAGCTTGAACAAATAAATTTATTTTGCGCATAAAAGAATGATGTCATGACTTTTGTTTTCATTAGCAATGACCAACCAGTCTTGTGGTTGGTTTTAATCCATCTCCTACTGAATGGAGATCGCCAGTGGTACAAGAGCTTTGTCAAAGGTCGTCGTAGGTGAAAAATTACGAGTTATAACATCGAGCTACTTTGCACTATAAATCATGTCAGTGATATACATGAAGAGACACGTGTTAGTAATGTTATATTAATGAAAACAATGTAGCCCTCCTGATACCAGAGAAAATTAAAATTATAAACAAAAAAGGAAGATTATAAATTGGAATTTGGCCCTTGAATTTGAAGAAACGTTATTTTCCAAGTTACTTAGTCGATAAAATACTTCGTGGTTGTTTGAATAAGTAAAGTGTTGTTACATTTTGTATTATAAATGTGCCAACAAATTCTTTAGTTATTAGTCTATCAAATGCAGACAAATACTTCTTGAACATTAATGATCAGCTAAACGATGTCATTCGTAGTGTATACTGACCGAAACAGGTGGGATGTATGTTTTAACTTAATTTTTGTCTTAGTTCGTTCTTTAAATTGAAAGACCAGATTCTAACCTCACAATGTTCCTTTGTTGTGCATAAATTTAGTCTTGCTGTCAGAAGGGCTACTTTGGCTCCACTAAAAGAAAACTGAATAGCTTTAGGATTTCAGATCCATATCTTTTGCTACAAACAATGTTTGCACTATTGAATGCATGTAAAATTTTATTGAATTTTAAATTGATATCGATAGCTGTGAATGCTCAAAGGAAACGTGGGACGCTCGATACGGTTACTTTGAATGAAAAATAAAGTTTTGTGACGTTAAGAAAGGCCTCTATATGATTTCAAAAACTTGTGGTTGAAAGCACAAAAGAATGTGCAAAAGTATTATATCTGTTGTGTCCAACACCAGGACATATCAGACCGGAGAACTTCTTGTTTGTTTATTACTTAAGACCGATATCATTACAGCCAATAGATTTGTGAACTTACTGCGTTATTCTCTGGCAGATGACGTAATAATGTAAAAATGGTTATCAGGAAATAAAATTAGATATGGTGAGTTGATTATTGAGATATTAGTGTTTTTTGGTACAAGGATGTTTTGTTATACACAGATAAATTTCGTCTTTCTATTTACATTGTTTTGTTACCTTTTCTTCCTCAAGTGTTATTTCAACCAAATATAAAATCATGGAAAGAATAGTTAGTCTTAAGAATAGATATAGTGTGTTTGGTTTTACTTAAGACTATCTTCATTAACATAATCGTTTATTGGAACTGTTTGATAAGCGTTATGCAGTTTCTAATAATATATTGGGGTTCAAAACAGAAAATATAATCTTCTCAAGATGGTATTATAACATCGAAAGCAACAGTGAACATAATTACATCGAAGATCACAGAGATGTGATAGAACTTACATATAAAAAGATACGATCATAAAGTGATTTAGAAGTTGTGTTGTTCGAAAGTAGTGGTCATGGTCTGACACAGATTAAATCATTTAAATTCAGAATTATACAGGGTAGTCGCTAGAAAAGCGGAAAATTTGTCAAACAGCTATTTATTTTTACAAAGAATAACTTTTACAAAGTTTTTTAAAGGCATATGTTATATTACACCCATAGATGCTCAAAATTATTAAAATCATGCATTTTATTCATGATGTAAAGAAATCAAAATAGAAATGAGTAAGCACGCATTTTATTCATGATCTCATCTGACCCTCAAATTTTCCGCTTTTCTAGCGACCACCCTGTAGTAATGATTAATAACATAAAGTCATTTATTTATTCTTAAAATAAATTTAATTAAGTTTACTCGTTATATAGAAGATCTTATAAGCTAGTTCACGTGCCCGAAGCACAACAAAGGATTACTGAATCATTCAGCAGAAGATTTTGCACTCAAATAAGTGTGCATTGTGATACTGAGACTTATTACACTGAGTTGTTTCCCAGCGGTAAGCCTAAGGGTTTATAACATTATAAATTGGGTTTCGATACTCACATTAGATAAAACACATACCAATAATTGTGTAGCTTTTGCGATTGACACCAACAAACCACTTTTCACCAAATTGAACGTGACATGATCCTATGTCTAGCATTTTCCGCTTCATTATTTATTCCAGAGATAAATTATACTTTATAATGCTTGAATCATTTGCTCTTAAACCAAGTAAACTAAATCTTTGCCAGAAGCTGAAAATTAATCAGTCGATGTGAGCTGAACACGTGATGAACAATGCTATTTCTTACAATATTGTAAGAAACAATGTAAAACTGATTACATATTTTAATAACAACTAGGAATTCATCATAATAGAAATCTCAAACATATCTAAGAGCCTTTAGCAAAGAATCAGATACAAAAGTTACAGAAATTTATTTTTGAAATATATATGAAAAGAAAAATAAATAGATGGCAGCACCATTTATGATACTTGATTGTTCTCTTTTATGTAATATACAAATTTAGAATGCTATATACTGATTACATTGTTTGTTTGTTTTTAATTTCGTCCAAAGCTATACGAAGACTATCTGCGCTAGCCGTCCTTAATTTAGCAGTTAAAGACTAGAGGGAAGTGAGCTAGTTATCACCACCCGATCATGGTCAGGTGGCTTAAGATGTTTGACTCGTAATCTGAGGGTTGCTGGTTCAAATCCCCGTCGCACCAAACATGCTCGTCCTTTCAGCCGTGGGGACAATATAATGTGACGGTAAATCTCACTATTCCTTGGTAGAAGAGTAGCCCAAGAGTTGGCGGTGGGTAGTGAGGACTAGTTGCCTTCCTTCTTGTTATGCGCGGCTAAATTAGGGACCTAGCACAGATAGCTCTCGTGTAGTTTTGCGCGAAATTAAAAAAAAACAATCATCAAGCCCACGGTCAACTTTTGGGAATACTTTTATTTTTCCAACTAGTAATGGAATTATAACATCCTCACAGAAGGCTTGTTGGCTTTAATAAAAAAAATAAAGGATTGTGTAAATTTTAATGTTATCTTATTGAGCCCTTAAAAATGTTTTATTCATTCTATGTGTTTATAAATGACAGAACTGAACATTTTATGAAATAGTAGCCTGTTCAATGCTTAATAAGGTATCTCCAATGTTCTAACTAGTTATTGTGATTTTATTACACATTTATCCATATCTTTATTTATAAATTCCCTAACATCACATTCGTGATAAAAGCTAACAAATATTTATTTTTAAGTCAGCTTTCAGGTTTAATATTGAACTTAACTTGAAAGTAAAGACTTGAAAGATGAGTACATTTTAATATCAAATTTCCTCGAGTTTACATTAGTTCTCGATACTGATAGTCTCAAATAGGAAATATTGAAAGTTATGCGCTATACAGTGACGTCATGGAAAGCAGTGCTTGTGATTGGCTCATTATTACACTATGGAAGTCGATATACTTGTGGTTCGACGAATGTTGGTGGAATATAAAACACTGGATTCTACGTAATGGACAAACATCAGACAAAAAGGGCATTGTATCTATAGTTCATCTTCGAATGGGAAATTCAGCTTAGATACGGAATAGAAAAGAAAGATTAACAGTGAATTGAATAATAAACACGACACACATGTGCGAGGATGTAACTCTGATATGCTGTTACTCTTGGTAACAACAAAAGCAGCTAACAAATAAGTGTTCAGATACTTACGTTTTCTCTGCTATTATGAACACAGAATGCTGTTTAAAAAGAAATTTAAAAGAATATTCACCAAGAGGTGCATCACAACTGACGAAAAATAAGAAAACATTAGAATTCTATAAAATATAAACTGTGGTCCAGAATGTTGCATTAATTATTACTATAAAAGAAAGACTTAGTCAGCAGCTGTGTGCAGCCTATAAGGTGTGCAATCGAAATTATATTATGTTCTTTTCCGGGGCAAGTCGCAATAAAGTAAATAAACACTGATTTGATGGAAAATATTTAATTAATCTTGTTTTGATGTAATGTGACACAAATACCGGTCCATAAATGATCCATACATATGATTCGTAATATAACACTTTTGATAAATTTCTTTGCTCATAATCTTGCCCCCCAGTGGCTTAGCGGTATGTCTGCGGACTTGCACACTAAAATCCGCGTTTTGATACCCGTGGTGGTCAGAGCACAGATAGCCCATTGTGTAGCTTTGTGCTTAATTCAAAACAACAACAACAAATGCTCATAATCTTGGATAACGTAGGCCGTCGTTTCTTCAAATGCGTCAGTTTCGTGGAGGAACGTAATATTCAACATTGTTTGCTGTAAGTTCTTAAAATTTTTCCTTTAAAAATATAAAATTTCTCTACTAATAGATCGGCAAAAATTGGAAGGTAAAACAAATAGAATCTTGTTTCACTATGTTGTAAGAGGAAAACATAATTGTTCTTAAAGAAAAAATAGAATAATAGTTTCATAATGAGCTTATACCCGTATAAATATTATAACGATTGCTGAATAGCAGATTTTTCTAATACTCTCACCCAACATGTTCACTCTTTTAGCTTGTTAGTCTTTATACAGTGACACATAATATCAGTATTCAATGGTAAAAAGTTCCCCAAGAGTTGGTTTGGCAACAGATGGTGTTGACCAGTTGTCTGATCTCTAGTTTATCACTTCAAAATTAAGAAGAGATGGCTCAAATATCCCTTGAGTAGATGTTTCAAGAAACCAGCAAACAAACAAAACAGAACATTCATTTAACAAGACTAAGCCAATTAAAATAGTAAATGAAACTGAGGAAACTGTATAACACAAATACTAAAATAAAAGATTCATTTCAGTAGACTATCACAATAAAAATAATAGATGAAACTGTATGACACAAATACTAAAATAAAAGATTCATTTCAGTAGACTATCACAATAAAAATAATAGATGAAACTGTATGATACAAATACTAAAATACAAGATTTATTTGAATAGATTAACATAATAAAAATAATTGACCTTACTGAGAAAACTACACAACACAAATACTAAAAAAAATTATTTCAGATACTAACACAATAAAAATAATAGATGAAACTGAGGATATTGATTTATTTAAGTAGACTAACACAATAAAAATAATATATAAAACTGAAGAAACTGTATGACACAAATACAAATATAGACGATTTATTTAAGTGGACTCAAGGGGAAGATAGTAGCAAGGTGTCTCTTTTCATTAGGCACTACTGGTCTCAAATCACACGAAAATCACTGCCGAAAGATATTTCCAGCACATTTTGGAACTATATCTTAATAGTTTAGTTTTATAAAATTATTCTTGAGACATTTCCTTTAAAGATAAATTTAATATATGTTGTAGATATAGAGTATTGTCTTAACACCATTAATAACATGATAAATAGTTGATTTATCTCAATAAGTTTGTTTAAAAACTAGAAACTATAAGCTTAAAGTATTTTGCTGCCTTTTAATGTTGTGGAATAAGTCAAGCGAAATATATGAAAACAATTTAAAATTACCCCAAAAATACTTCAGCGTGTTGTTGTTGTGTGTTATTAAGTTCACAGATACACAAAACAACTTAGGAAATGAAGTTTTTCATTTATTAGGGTGTTTGTTTATTACCAGATTAACTCAGAAGTATTTAGTTCATAAACTTTTTATTCTTTATTGTTTTTTCAGGTAAGAAAATACAACTGCTTACAATTTGAACAACCACGTAACCAAACTTTTGAAAAGGTAAGAAAACACATAATGAAGTAAATGAGTGTATAAATCAGAAAAAAAGTTATTTTTTGTTTATTGAAAACAATTAGTTTGAAACTATAATACAGAGTCCCTACCAAGATTGTTAAAATAAGCAATATTAAAACTTATCTAAGCCGTAACGTTATTTATTAATGTTTGATATTGTTTTCGGAAATATTGTAATATAAGGAAAGACTCTCACTTACACGCACTCCTCTATAAAGATAGATAGATTAATCACATGCTTTTTCAGACAATGTATTTCAAAATGCAGTAATTCAGAAACATATTTATTCTGCTTTATAAAACCGAATTAATATTAAAACAAATACAAAACAAGAAAAAAATTACAGCAATGTATAACATGTCTTAAGATAGTTAAGATACAAAGATACAAGACTTAAGATATACACCTAAGACACAAACATAGGCATAACATAAATGATGACTTGTTTCAGAAACTCAAGTCTGTTGTCGTCAAATTTAGTGAATGTTGTAAGTTTACATTCCATAAATGTCCATCAACTTCAAAGTAAACGTTTTAATTGAAGACGTGTGATTCTTGAATAAAATGTCATGAACGTAGGTGTAACTAACAGCAGACAGCTTTTGATCAGTCTCCAAGGAATTAGAAAATCACTGGTGCAAGCGAACGCCTTTCTTATTCAGCCTGTATGGATATTAAAATGGTCATATAATCACGGAACTCTTTAATCCGATAAAAGGAAAACATGCGTGTAAGGTCAGAAGAAAGATTTCCATCTGCTAAACATGAGCTTGATAAACGAAATTTAAAAAAAAAGACCTAAAGATGTGAGAGAAAGCGCGAATAAACTAATATAGGCGAAGAAAGAAAGTAATATCCTATTTTTTGAATGAATGTGTTATTGATTATATCGAACAAGAGCAATTTGTTATGTTTGGATCAGCATCAGTGAGTTCCTGATAGAAACAAGTACAATCTAAACAAAATTGATGAATACAATGGGAGAAAGCGAAATGCGAGAACGGCACAATCGTAGTAAAATGGTGTCAACGCTACGGCAACACAAAAATGTCAATAGAAAGAGTTTATCCGAAATAACAAACAATCATTAATACAGATGTCAGTTAGAGTTTTCTGAAATGTAATGCAGCGTAAAATGAAATAGCTTTATCCTTATATGTATTCGTGCTTTTATGTGCGTGTGTTTTTCGTATAGCAAAGCCACAAAGGGCTATCTGCTCAGCCCACCGAGGGGAATCGAACCGCTGATTTTAGCGTTGTAGATCCGGATACGTGCTTTTATGAAATCTCAGATTCTACATTTAAAGATCTCCTGCTATTGTTGTCATTAAGAAAACAAAAACTGTATAAAGGATAAAGTTGGATAATGGTCCTCTTCTTTTGTTCATTTGTTATTAAATTCAAAACTATCTCATTATTTTGGTTTTGTGATGAATTTCGCGCAAAGTATACGAAGGTTATCTGCGCAAACTGTCCTCAATTTAGCAGTGAAAGGCTAAAGGGAAGGGAACTAGTCATCATCACCCACTGATAAATTCTTAAGTTACTCTGTTATCGATTAATACAGGGACTAGATAGCACATTAACACGCTCACACAACTGAAAGGACGAACACATTTTGTGAAATGGGGATTCGAACCCGCAATCTTCAGATTAAGAGTTGTGCGCTCTAACAACCTGGCCATGCCAAGCTAAATATTAACGTAAAATTCCAACTCATATGAAATTTGTACATAATACTTCCACATCCAAGTCGAGCTTTATAACCACTGTGATACGTCTCATTGGATGATAATTGTTTCCCATGATTTCTGGAAGGTGATATTTGTCTCATTTAAATGTTTAAATACTTGTGATTTTAGATTTCATCTCTGCCCGCCAGTGGCACTGCGGTATGTCTGTAGACCTACAACCCATAAAAAACCTGGTTTCGATAACCTTGGTGGGCAAATCACAGATATTCCTTTGTGTAACTTTGTAATAAACTATAAAGAGAATGATTCTATTTCAGGTTCTTTCCAATCGTCCTTATCTCGCAAAAATCCTGAATCACAGTAGATCTGAGTAATGTTAGATTTGTTTGTTGGTTTAGAATTAAGCAAAAATCTACACAATAGGCTATCTATGTTTTTCTCACTACGGGAATCGAAAACCGGTTCCTATCAGTGTGAGTCTACAAACATTCCGCTGTGCCACTGGGGTAGAATAATATCAGACATTTGCTAGTTACCAAAAACAAATTACGGTCAACTGTAAGTAAAGTAAGCCAAAAATGCTTAAAACATGAAAATGTGCTGTTGCATTTCAAATGATTTTGTATCCCCTCTCAGGATTAACTCCTGAAACAAAACAACTCTTTACACAGTCGTACAACTTCCAGTTACCATGTAAAAAATATAGTAATCGAACTAGCCAACTCCAGGTGACGGATGCTAACACACACATAATGGATCATCTTTAAGACTACTAAATAAATTTAACAAATGCTTGTAAAAATAATGCAATGTTAGATACAAATATTAGATTACATAGTGCTTGAACGAGCAACTTATTTATGACTTTTATGTAAATCGTACATGAATCTCGAAAAAGATCCATTTGGTCAAATATTAAAAAAAAAATCTAAACATGATCTATGGTCACATCTTTGTAAAATGTACTAGCTGTACTTTGCTGATTATTAAGGTTGTATCTTAGCAATATAAATTTGATATAAATAATTATCCCATTCTCTTTATGTGAATTTATTACAACTAAGTTTGGGTAGACAATATTTAACACATACGTTTTATCGTTTATTTCGAAAGATATATTTTTGCCAGCGCTATTGGTTTAATTCTTAACACTACTAAACTAATCAGTTGTGTGAGGAGGTACAATGATATCACAACTGAAGAAATAAAAATTCAAATGGGGAAAAAATCTGTCTTAAAATTATCTTTGTTTTGTAAGTTTATCCAAACATGAAATCACAAGTTATAACTCTTTTCACAGATTTTTATTAATTTAGAAAATATAAAGAACAAAACTTTATCGTCGATTTGATTGACAACCAAATTACTCAAATAAAAACTATTTTACAAAGTAGACTGTAACATGTTTTTTTTATTGTAAGAACATAAACTATTACGAAGTTGTTTTCTGTCGTTACAAACACGTTATAAGTGGTGAAATGTTCTATAAACTGTGAAGTTAGTTTTCCAGTATCTGTACCCCCCAAAAAAAGTTCTTACCCAAGTTTAAAATCAAAATTAGGTTTGACATAATACAAACTTTCAACATCGTAGACTCACAATACTGAGTCAAATGGACGAAATCAGATAAGAAATATTATAACTTATTTGCACTTCACAACTGAGATGTATATTTAACTATAAATAAAACTTTTTTTAGTTCTATGAGAGTTGAACATATTGTTGGGCACAATTTTGTTTTAAAAATGCACAATATTTAGTTATAAAGCACCTATAATCTTATAAAGTTTTGTTGTCTTACTTATTTTCACTTGTCAGGTACAGCGATTACATAGATTCATTCTTCTCAAAACTTTAAATCACCAATAGAGTTAAAATACAAAGACAAAATACAAGGCAATCCATACAGTGGTGGCAGAGTTTTTATATATACTGAGATTGTAAAACTTTATAATTTTTACCAGCATTCTTGGTGCAATAAAAGTTTAATTTCTCTCAACTATTGTTAACTTGTGATAGTACTACAAGTTACACTTGGTTTTCAATCTGAAAAACTCATTTTTCCGACCTTTATGACAAAATAGCTTACATGATGAGAAACTCACTTAAAGAAAAATGTATTCTCAAGAAGACTGAAGATGACCTAAGATGATCGAAACGTTGTTCTGTACTTTATTTTAATTAAAATTTAAATACCAACCCCAGCAGTCTTGAGAATACAAATAACTTACAGTTATTTTTACTCTTTTAATAAAACTATACACATTTATAATCCATTTAGTTTTGTTAAATATATCGAAAAAAATGGAACTGTGAATATTAACTCCGATTTTTATGTCACTGTTCCTTTAAAAAATAAGAGTCTAAACTTAAATAAACATTTCTTCTCTGATAATCTGAAAATGCAGTTGGAATTCTTAAGTAATTGACAGTTAGTTGAGAATAAAATTTGGAAATTTATGTTATCTAACGTTAACATTATATACTTTAATTATCAGTACTTTGCCAATATTTTCTTTTTTTGTTTTATATTTACATGATAAAATGAGGAAAACATTATTGGTTATTATCACGATGTGATTCCTTAAACCAAGGTATAAATAGTCTCCTAAACGTAGACACATCTTTAAATTGTTATTTTTTCCAAGTTGGTGAAAATAATGGTCGTTGCACAGAACACTGATCGATATTAGTACATCTATCATGAAGTGATGATTTATGACGGTGTTATTTTTCAACAGTTGTTTGACCAAAATAGACATGTGTTGCTATAGATCTGAACCAAACAATTTTTATAAACCTGATTTGGCAGGTTGTATACAAAAAGAGATTATTGTACTTCAAACTATCTTTAGGCTACTTCACATTAGTTTCTATTGTTTATCATATACGGATAATAAAACTTGACTGTACAGTGAAATTTTAAGAAACATCCACACAGTATTCTACAATAAAATGCATATTTTTTTTCTTTGTGTTATATAAACTCTAGATTTTATCGAACGAAATATTAGGGTGATAGAATACTTTTTAGCTGAGTTTGGGAATAGACAATAACTATGTGTTAGGCCTAAGAATGTAAGACATAGGTTTAAGAAATATCTTAGTAGTTCTTTTAGCGGATTATGTGATAATGGTTTCAAAGATTGCATTATTTTAAATACAGTACGTCGTAAACAAAACACAAAACACCCTATGTATACACTACAACCAAACAAGAAGGAATGCTGTGTTTCAACGCTGAATGAGACTCTATTTAGATTTAGTTAAAGTGTGGAATATATTTATAACTCATGTCATTTATCGCTGTACATAAATGCTTAAATAAGCCTTTCCACTTCTTTTAAATAATTTTCAAAATAGGTGAGATTTCGAAGTCTCTTCTGGTTTGTCTTTAATACAACCTCCAACAAATATTCTGAAGAATTTTATATGCAAAAACGGCTCGTTTGGGTTCAGAAAATATTTTAAATAGAAGAGCGAACAACGTTTTGACCTTCTTCGGTCATCTTCAAGTTCACAAAGAAAGATGTAACTGACCGGAAGCTGACCACGTTTGGAAGGGGTTGTGTAACTGAGTGTCGCAATGTAGAGGGTGGGGTTAGATGTTTGAATATATAATTTTATCTATAATATTAATATAGGTATAATGGCGTTCCTTTATATTGGTTTATTTTGGATTTAAGTTGTTGTATAAGTAAGGCTTCTTTAATTTTGCGTTTGTTTATGTTTGTTTCTTTATTTACTATTTTAGTGTTTTCTATGGTTATGTTGTGTCCATTTGACTTGCAGTGTTCTGAAGTGTTAGAAATGGCTTGAGGTCGAGGAACTAGAATATACAAGTCAGATTCTATGCATCAATAGTCTCACATATTTTCGGTAAGTCGTATTTTAATATTATGTTAGAAGAAATGTTATTTTAGCTATGATTAGTAAACCAAGTCCAAAGCAGCTCAAATTACGTCACACGTCCTATACATTACCCACCCTTTATTGTATATCTGACGACATAATGACGTTCAAACTTTCCTTCAAAATCCCTGTGAAGCAAGTATCCTTTCATCCAATGTGAGCAATTAGTTACGGCTTTCATCGCTTCACATGATATTTTTAATTCCCTGTCGCCATGATTTCTATGCCAACGGTGCTTCGTTTTCGTTTGTATTGGGCGAATAATTTCATGCTTCCCATTGCCAAAATGTTTCATCATGAAGCTCTCTCGCACAGTTTATATACTGTCTTTTAATTTTTGCATCCTGGTTGTTACCTCCGGAATGTGGACTGAAGTTTTACGTTAACCTTTTCTTTCTCTGCGTGTTTGTTTGTCAGCAAGAGTTTTCGAAAACGGTTCTGTGGATTTGAACGAAAGTTGGCCTACATTTTTGCCATAGTCCAATTTAGAAGTGCTTAGTTTTTTGGAGGTTCGAGATCAAACTTAAAGTTCATAAAAATCTAAATAAATCCCTATTTCTTAGAATGGGGCAGATTATTTACACTATTTTTGGTTTATTACTTAGTCACAAATGAATGAATTTTAATGAAACTTGATGAACATACTTATGATAATATTCCTAATTTTCTGCCAAAAACGGTTGGTGTCTGCTAATAACGGCGAATATACTGATATATTTTCGTACTTTTGTGATCTGAATATGATCAACACTGCGTTGTGGAGGTACCTGTGTGCTCTACTGAGTGTTTTTCCACTTAAAATCTTAATTCATTATCGTGTGTCTAGTTGCTTCAGAATAGTGTTGCTCTCGTCTAGCATTGCGCAAAATTCAAAAACAAAAAGCACAATAGTGTACAGCAGTTACAGTGGTTTGAGGACACTAAGTGATATTCCATATCAACACTAATTTATAGTGAACAAGCTGCAGTGTCTTGGACACTCACACCAACATTGTTGCACCAAAAAACGTATTTCATTGATTGTCCACATGCTTTTTTCTTTATGTCTTTCCAACTCCAAATGACATTCCATGTCAAGTGCTCATTTTTCGTGAAAAGTGAAAAATAAACTTTCATAGTTGAAAAATATATAAAGGTTTTCTTAATTTTTGATATTTTGCACCTAATGTTTATATGCACTCTAAGTTAAATTTAACATACACATATAATTCCATTCAAATTGAGATATAGTAAAACAAACATTATATTTATATGTTTATTGTTTAACACAAAGTAGCACATTGGGCTTTTTAGAGAAAGTCCACAGTAAAATTTGAATTTAGAACATGAGAATTATGAGCTGTCGAGCTTATCGTTCAGCCATAACAGAGCAGTTGGGGTCTAAATCACAGGATAGTAAAATCTAGAAAACTAGCACTCAAACTTTTATTATATTACATTACCAAATGTTAAACAGGGTTTAGAAATACTTCTTGTAGTTTCGATGTATGTATATTTTTTTTCTTTCTGATATATTGTCAATGGAAGTTTGTTTTACAACACTCGCGAAAAGTTACACAAGAACTGTTTGTGCAAAGCTGTCTCTAAATTATAACAGATAGATTAGAAGGAAGGCAGCTTTTCAACAGTACCCAATGCTAAACAGACTTTTAGGCCACTTTTTATCATTGAATAGTGACTGTAAGTGTCACACTATAAATCCCAACAAGATGAAAGAGGAACAAGTTGAGTGAGGATTTAGAAGAATATGCTATTCAGCAATCGTTATTATAATTATATGAGTCTAAAGCTCATTTTAATACTATTATTCTGTTTTTCTTTATGACCAATTTTGTTTTCTTTTATCATCACAGAGAAACGAAATTCGTCCAATATCTTAACCAATGTGCGACACACCAAAATTAAAAAGTGCAAAAATAAAACATTTACCACTATATCACTTGAATGAGATGAGTAATGATTTATTGAGACGCATTATAACAATGGTATTTCAAACGCCACTTAAGCAATTGATAATTTCCATGCACCTTGGGTAATATCTAACATATTCGTTAATGATTGTATGACTTACATCTGAGTGATCATAACATCCGTTTAATAATGTAAGTCCCCAAAGCTGTTTCTGTCACATCGTAGACCATCGATGTATCTTGAGACTTCAGAGCCTGCTAAAATTCCTTTCACGATGTGACGATAAGGTGGTAACCATTTGTATTCCATGGTAGCTATTTGGGTACCTCTTCTAGTCAGAGTACTTCAGTGTATTGGCAGAAGAAGATAAAATGTCGCCATGCCACATCGACCATTTCTGTTTCCAACAATTTAATTTAGTCTCAAGTATCTCTCTTAATGAGAGATCATCATTCAATGAAACGGTAAATTCTATTACATGATCTATCCATTCATTGTTACTTTTTACCACGATGAGAATCAGCCAGATTTCTTGGGTGGCTTTAAGTTGACCTGACGAAATCGGTTAAGGAACAGCACCGAGAGACTGCATCGATAAAATAAGCCTAGTGTATCACTTTGGGTATCTACACTATTCTTCTGTTTGCCAATCAGGTGTTATGTAAATGTCGTGTAAATATTTTGTAAGCGACAACATGTCGTGTTGTGTTTAAATTTTCATTTCTATTATTCATTTTTCCATATTTATATTATTGTTTCGAAGTTTAAACTAATATTTTGTTATTCATTTAGGGTAACATTTAGAATTTTCTTGAATTAAGTAGACCAATCATATGTTTGTAAATGAAGTGCTGATGACTTCGTGTCTAGACGTGTAGTCTCGTACAAGAACGAACATGCGCGGATTGCTCTGGAGATCTGTAGAAAGTTCGCGGTTATTCGAGGGGTTTAGGCCTACAATATATAAACAGACGAAGATGCGAAAGACAAAAGAGATTCAGACATCAGTTTTTATTCGAAGAAAAGAGGAGAGTCAGACATTAGTTTTATTTCAAAAGAAGAGAGTCAGTTATTTGAGAAAGATTAAGTGTTTGCTGTGATTATTCAACTTGGATTTGTGACTGAAGTTAGATCTACGGAAGCTGTGATTTTATTTCGTCAATATCTACGATTCATCTGAATTACTGCTTGTGCTGAGAGTCGGCGAATTTATTGAACTGTGAACTGTTTCTGAACTTCTTCATTTAAGCTTCGGAATTTCTTCGTGGGACCAAATTCACATCCTAGACTGGAATTTGAGACTTTCATTTTAGATCATTATATTAGATACAGGCCAGTACCATTTTGTATTGTGATTAATTTTGAAGTTTGAAACTAGAATTATTTTGTTTTGTAATTAATTTCGAATGTTGTAACTTAATATCTGTCACTGTTATCATATAATTTATGTTATATCTGTTATATTTGTTAATAGTTTAGTGTAATAAATTATACAAGCTGTTATCTGCGTTTTTCTGTTGCGTTTAATCTACGAAGAACATAAAACATAAAAAATACGTAACACCAGGCGACAAAAGCTAGGTTTAGAAGTGTAATGACATCATCGGCCTGTTATTTAGACTTCAGCAAAGCATTTACTACTCATGGCTTCAGTATTTTCATACAGTCACTCAATGTATCAAACATAAGGATAACTTCTTGAAAACAGATGCAAATGTCACTTGTCCATCCCTGCATGCTTGTATTGAGTGAGATCACATAAGTTAAATCATTTCCACATACAACAAAGCTCATAATAGATTCAAAATTGTGTTAGTGTAAGTCGAGTAATTTTGTCTTCACGCTTGAAAATTCCATATTTAACGATTGGTTTGCATCCCAAGTAGCTACTCAATGATTACAGGACAGAATTGATTAAACACATCAAAAGCTTCGTGGCGACCAACTCATCGTGTTTTGCATAAACTCACAAATGTTTCGTGAGAAGCATCAGGACATTCTTTTCTAATCTTATAATGTAGTAATTTCTGACGTTTTGATGACTAGTTGAAAAATGACGGCTTTTGTCCGAAAACTGTAAGCACATTCTTTATACCTTGTAGATTGAAAGTTTTCACGTTTGCGTTACAATGTACATATGTTGCAGCTGGGAACTTTTTTCTTGTATTGGTACCCGTACCATGAATAGCACAAACCACACCTGAGACACCATCATACACCTGTCTACGTAGCAGAGAGATCTCAAAGCTGTTTGGTCCCAATTTCGTAAAAAAATGTTTCATTAAAGCTTATCCTGTCAGTCGATTAACCTCAATCTTTGCAAATAACAAAATAGACAAACTGTTTATAAATGACTTATTCAGCGTGTAACAGAGGCACAGTGAGATTTCTCACAGTATTAGAAATACCGTAGTTTCATCTGCCATGACTAAAAAATATTTCTTATTTCACCTCATTCACAACAGCAGATCTGATGTTATCTTCTGTTACACTTGGTAACTCATTTTGTACTGTTCTCGAAATACAAGTGCACTTGATGTACTTCTTAGACTGGTCGTAAGTGTAGAACCCTACTATTTACTTGTAAATCAAGTAGTGCAATAACATTATCTGGATTACCTGGTTCTTTGCAAGTAGAATCATTGCGCTGACGTCCTAAAGGCATGTCTTCAGAATCAAACTTAATTTTTGTCTTTTTTTCCAGTTCGTTTTTAAATAACCATATGAACCTGTTGTGCAAGCGTGAGGCATTTTTGTACCATTGTGATAAAGAAACGCAGCCAAGGTCCAACATTCCATTTAGATCATGCTTGCGCTCAGCATGAAAATACAAATCTCGAATGGCATCCTGGGACTTGATTAGTGGCTTAGAGACTAAAACTTCTATATGACGATGACTTGGTCCCGCAAATATCACATGTGGCAAACACTGTCCACTATGTAGATTCTTTGAATAAGCTAGCTAATTGTGCTACTTCAATCAAGTGCTTTGAAAACAGCAACGCGTATGTTTACCTTCTTCGACATAAGGATATACAAATGTTTCTTTGGTAGTCAATTTCATTTGATAATGGTATATCGACTAGTTTTGACATGTCCTAGCATTTTGCCTGTATAATACAAATATCGTGCGAGCAGTCATGTCGCATAAAATGCCATATTTCCGTATCATTATCATTGACGTTTTACCTGCTTTCATTATCATTACTTTAGCTGTCATTGGACATTTCACAGCCCCTGGAATTTGTCATCTTCACCCACATGTAGCTCATCCACATAATCGATAATTCTCGGCTAGTAAAATAATCAAGATGTGACAACTGTTTCTGTCTTCCCGACATGTTGGCAAATCATTCCCCATAAGTTTAAAATGTGTAAGAAGTAATTAGATCTAGTCCTACCATGTAGAGTACAGATGCAATCGATTGCAGTTTACAGAGTGATTTAGATAGGGTCTTATATGATTGCACGAGACATTGTTCAGCGTGTCCACGTGCGGAAGAATTGGTGTCATACTTATTATCTGGAAGTCATTGTATTGCTTTGTTTCAGAGCGACCATTCAGGATTTATTTAATTGTGCGTCGTAATGATACTCTGTAGGGAGCATAGATCTCCCAGGATCCCTGTTTGCTAGTTAGACCATGAGCCTCATATCAGTAATGTTACAGCTTAGTTTTGCTATCACAAAAGAAAGAAGCGAGAATTAATGTTACAATACTTTACATAACATGAAATGTGTCTCATTAGCGAAATCATAAGATTGTCTTTCGTAAACTTATCATGTGATTAATGTTATGATTTTTGTTACTTATATCTTCGCCAATATGGAAAACATTTGAACATTTTTGCTAATTTAATATTATTTACCATCGTTTCTCAAACAGGCGTTATTGTTTGTAATAATTTCTTTTCTTCATTAATACTTTCAGTTAATGTAAACACTGAAAGAAATAAGGGTTGAACGAAGTTAAAATCAACAATAAACGTTTTTGTATCGAAGGAAAAATTCTTCATATCAATAAGCTACTAATTTATACGTACAATTTTATTATCATATATCTACTATTAAATGATATCACGGGTTCAAAAGTTATGTAATATGAAATGTTCCTTTTGTTCAGATTATTCGTATGTAATGCTAATACCAAGATATATTGAATTAAAAACTGTCGCTCAAAAGACATAATAAAATTGTCAGACCGGTATGGTAAACACTTAATCGCCAAAATACTATAATTTTGATTATTGAGAGTATCTAAATGGTTTTGCTTTGAATAACGAAATCCACCGCTGGAATAGCAGTAAGTCTACGGATTTACAACACAACGAAAGATTTGATTTCCCTCAGTGGAGATAACCCGATATGCCTTTGCTATAAGAAAACACAAATATACAATGAAAGTGTTGTTGGGCAAATGAAAAAAAATATAAATTAAAGTATAAACACTAAACATATTCGTTAAAAAGTACTCTCCTGATATTGCGTTAAAAATCAGCCATATAAATATAAAATGAAAACACTGTTGTGAGATATTCTAACTGTTACTTCATTGAACTAAAATATACCAGTATGTAAGCTACTTCAAAATTATTTACTCTCAAGTTCAGTTCAAAAATTACATAAGCTTATAAATATTTCACTGAAAGTGAATTACCAAAATAATTTTATTTTTGACAAAAAATCCGAGGTAAAATAATTAAACGTTCCATGTATCCCAAAGACCAGTCGATATTTCTTGTATCAGTCATTACTGATTTCACTCAATTCATTCATAGCAATTGATTTCATTGTCTTGTATTGATTTTCTCATCACATAAGTTTGACAGCGTTTAAGGTATGTGTCAGTCCGCTAAATGTATGTTATTTTGCTACGTAATATTGTGTAGTTGAATTCCACCCGGCCCGGCATCGGTAGATTGTTAAGACACTCGACCCGTAATCAGAAGGTCGCGGGTTCAAATCCCCGTCACACCAAGCATGCTCGCTCTTTCACCGTGGAGGCGTTATAATGTGATGTTTAATCCCACTTTTCGTTGGTTAAAGAGTAGCCCAAAAGTTGGCGATGGGTGGCGATTACTAGTTGCCTTTCCTCTAGTCTTACACTGCTAAATTAATGACGGCTAGTGTAGATATCCCTCGTGTATCTTTGCGTGAAATTAAAAACAAACAATCAGTTACAATATATAGAATGTAAATTTAACACTATTGTAATATATATGTTTGTTTTAATCTAATATATATTTAGAAATATATGTAACTTATATTCTTAAATGTGTTTTGAGCAAGCTCCGTCTGTTCTTTAAATTTGTAGAATATTCTCGAGAGCAAGAATCATCAATATACGTTTTACGAAAACACTAGTGTATCTTCAAATATTGTTGGGCTAAGTGAGCTTTCGATAATTTCACCTGCAGTTTATAAATCGACGTGTCATGGGACAGATATTAATTTTTGGTCAGCTACAATCAGTATAATATAATTTTCGGAAGTTATAATTGTGATTAACGCTTATTAATAGTAAAACTGTAGAAACGTTTGTAGATTTAAAACTTTAGGAACCGTTTAACTTCAGTAAATTAACTTCAAATGTTAAAATAACTACGAGGACAATATATATCTTTGTTGATAAAAAGCCAGTTTAAACGAGGTTTAACAATATCAACATCAAATTAATTTTCTCTTCGTGGACTTCATTTGGTTTGTTTTGAAATTCACACAAAGCTACTCAAGGGCTATCTGCGTGTAAGACTAAAGGAAAGGCAGCTAATCATCAACTTGGGCTACTCTTTTACCAACGAAAAGTGGTATTGACCGTCACATTATAACGCCCCACGGCGAGGAGGGCGAGTGTGTTTGGCGCGACTCGGGCGCGAACCCGCGACCCTCAGATTGCGAAGAGCACGCTTTAACGCGCTCGGCCATGCCAGGCCTATGAAGACCTAGAAAGAACAAACTCGTACTGAAGCTCAGAAAGAGTAAGTTCTTACTGAAACTAATAAAGACAAAGAGCAAGCTCTTATCAAAGCCGAGAAATAAATTATGCTGAAAAGAAGGGGAACTAGACTCAACTCCGATCGACCAAGGAAAAATGAGAAGTTTAAACACAAAGTTCGAGAGTTGCTCAAAGCATTGAATAGCCCACCAAAAAATGGTTAATATTATTATAGTGTTTTGACTGGTAAAGCACAAGAACCACAAACATTTGTTGTCAAAGTGTACGAGTTACTACAGATGACTTATCGTCAAACATTTCGAGGTTATTGTAAGCATGACAGTTAAAGTTATATGGAATTCGCTCACGCAAAAAAGAGGTTTATTTTGATCGATAATGTAATTTTATACATATTGGCAGCAATTTTGACAAACTAAGCCAATTATGTCCAAACGAGAAACTCAAGCGTTGTACATGTGACGAAGTCAAAACGCACTTGGTTAAAAAGAAAGTTGAAACACTACAGGAAGCAATTGTTCTTCATGGCGATTAAACTTCAATATATAAAACCACTTTTCATAAAAAAAAATCATTGTATTTCAAAAAGTATGTGTCTGTACACTTCAATAAATTTCAGGATTCTTTTTAAAGATTGAACCTTTCTTGTTCAAAGTCATATTACAGATGGTATAAAACTTCATAAAGGTCATCAAGGCCTATCTGACATTTTGTAAAAACACCTGTACTTGTTATGTCCTATTGTTGGTCTTTGAAAAAATAGAAAAAGGCACACTCAGTGCATTAGTGGACATAAACGTAGTTTTATCAGATCATCCAATACTGTTGATTTGGCCATTGGTAAAAAGGCTGATGTAGTTAGGGATGAATTTAGACCTTTGTTTCTGTTGGTTCTGTGGCTTTGACAAAAGACATTGCTATCCCTTACTCGTACGTATTCTACAATTTTGCGTGATACTGGAACGACTTAGTCGCTGTTTTTAGAAAGTATATTCGGAAGCTATAATTGTGATTAACGTTTATTAATTGGAAAACTACAGAAACTTTTGTTGATTTGAAATATTAGATACAGTTAAACTTTGGTCGTTAAAGTTACTGCCGGAATGTCAAATATCTTCGTCGGTAAAAAGTAAGCTTAAGCGAGATGTAACAATGTCAACAGTTTCGGACCGAATAAAAGACTGAATATTGTTTGTGAGTTTATAAATTTTTTTAATATAAATAATTATTTGTAAAAGCCGTTATTATAAGTTATATCGTGTTTTTGTATAGTAAAATATATTTGTGGTAAGAAAGGAAATTGTGTGTATCAATCTTATTGGCAAATATCAGAAGGATAATGCATATTGACATTTATTTACTTCTAAATAATTAAAATTCTAAAAATTAAAATTCTGGCTCTTAGAAATCGTAATACGTAACGTACGTAACATAATACATCGGAGACTCGTTCGAAATAAAGTACAGTAAATAACAAGAAACTACTACGATGTTTGTTTGTTTTTTAAATTAAGCACAAAGCTACACAATGGGCTATCTGTGCTCTGCCCACCACGGGTATCGAAACCCGGATTTTAGCGTGTAAGTCCGCAGACATACCGCTGAGCCACTGGGGGGCTAAAACTACTACGATAAATCGTCAACAGATTGTCATGGTGAAACTATGGTATTTATCATACATATAATTATTTTCTTCAAATGATTCGATGTTATAAATTGTCATATAAACTATGATTTATAACATGTTTCTTTCAAGTTGTTTGCTATAAGAGTTATATAAAGCAGAATCTTATTTATGATCGTAAGTCATATTTTAAAGATATAGTGATCTACTTTCTTCGATCTAGAAAACATAATGTGATATTATGATAATAATAGAATATTTAACTCTGTTGACGTTGGACGACACACTTAGTAAAACCTTTGACAACCAAAACAATAAACAATACTGGCTAATTAAAAATATAGCATTAAGAGCAACGTCAACAATAGCAACAACAAAAACAAAAGCAAAATTGAACAGACAAAGGGGCACCAGGAAGCACGTGAGGAGAGAATAAATCTAGAAAACAGTGCCTATGTCGCTCTTCGAAACAAAACCAATCAACTATGGCCATCACGCTGCATGTGCCACACGTAAAAGACGTGAGAAGAGTTATCTTCGTCAGGTTGTATTGCAGGGAAACTTATATTGACAAGACAATCACCGGCAGAGTATTGTATTGATCTCACTCTGATAGCACGGCCACCCTAAGTTACGACTTCATGACACTTTTATGACCATCTTTCCTTACTTAACATAAGACACAATAACCACTCTCCGTAGTTGCTTGGAAGCTACATCTTTCCTTTTTGCGTGGTTCTATTTGGGTTTTTTTTTGCGTGTGCAAAAACGTCATTTCTGCTTTTGATAACATTGAAAATAGATGTGATACCATGTATTTCTACACTGAAATTTGTCTTTCTGATCTAATTTTGAAACACAGTCTAGTTGTACGAAGAACATTTTGATTGTTCGTGTCAAATTTATTCGTGTAATCGTAGATCTTCGGCGAGCCTTGCATTCAGACATGTGACTGCGGTGTTACATACATCATGCACGTTACCAAAGTATATGAAATTTTATTACTACAGATTACAAAAGCATTTGGAGAGAGAAATGACAACTTTGTCAAAGCAGCTACGAGAACGAATTACAATATAGCAAGTTGTCGTTACCAATTAAAAATTACAGACATGGCCCGAAGACAGTGATAATAAAATATTAAATTTGCTTTTCTTTCATCTCGGCAACAGCGGTTATTTACAGGAAAATGTGTTTAAGCTAAATCATAAACCTGTTTTGAACTACATTTGAAAAAGGTTATGTAACCATCGAAAGTTAATGACGAAAGAAGTATTTTTGTTGCTATCAATTTTTATCCCTATTGTTTGAATCATGAATTTTAAATGTTAAAAAGTACAAATTTTTATCATCAAAGCATACTAAAATAAGCTTTAAAACTCTCACGATGACTGACTGGGCAACAAAATATTCACAAAGATCCATTTTGATCAATTGTAACAAATTGGACTTAAGCTGTTTCAAGCATTGTTCCTCTATGAGTCGATAGTAAGTTTATGAACTTATAACATATCGTAGGTAGTACCAAAACCAAAGTTATGTAAATGTGTAAATATTTTGTTAACGACAACATGTCGTGTTGTGTTTGAATTTTCATTTCTATTATTCATTTTTCCATATTGATATTATTGTTTCGAAGTTTAAACTAATATTTTGTTATTCATTTAGGGTAACATTTAGAATTTTCTTGAATTAAGTAAACCAATCATATGTTTGTAAATGAAGTGCTGGTGACTACGTCTCTAGACGTGTAGTCTTGTGCAAGAACGGACATGCGTGGATTGTTCTGGAGACCTGTAGAACTTTCGCGGTCTTTCGGGGAGTTTAGGCCTACAATATATAAACAGACGAAGATGCGAGAGACAAGATTTGATTAAGAGAGATTGAGTCATTAGTTTTATTCGAAGAAAAAGAGTGAGATTCAGACATCAGTTTTATTTCAAAAGAAGAGAGTTAGTTATTTGAGAAAGATTAAGTGTTTGCTGTGATTATTCAACTTGGATTTGTGACTGAAGTTAGATCTACGGAAGCTGTGATTTTATTTCGTCAATCTCTACGATACATCTGAATTACTGCTTGTGCTGAGAGACGGCGAATTTATTGAACTGTGAACTGTTTCGGAATTTCTTCGTGGGACCAAATTCACACCCTAGACTGGAATTTGAGACTTTAATTTTAGATCATTATATTAGATACAGGCCAGTACCGTTTTGTATTGTGATTAATTTTGAAGTTTGAAACTAATTTTTATTTTGTTTTGTAATTAATTTCGAATGTTGTAACTTAATATCTGTCACTGTTATTATATAATTTATGTTATATCTGTTATATTTGTTAATAGTTTAGTGTAATAAATTATACAAGCTGTTATCTGCGTTTTTCTGTTGCGTTTAGTCTACAAAGAACATAAAATATCAAAAAATACGTAACAACCAACAACTCTTATTATCATAATGCAAAATTCCTGCTTAAACCCGTCACAACAGTTGGGGTGTTATAATGTTACGGTCAATCCCACTGTTTCTAGGTGAAGAGGAGCCCAAGTGTTAGCGGTTGGTGTTGATAGCTAACTGCCTTCCTTCTAGCTTTACACTGCTAAATTACGGACGGCTAACGCAGATAGTTCTCGCGTACCTTTGCGCGAAAATTCAAAACAAACGGATACTGCCTAATTTTAAATGATTATATTGTGTTTATCTTTTTTTTTCTGGGGCCTGGTATAGTTTACCGCGTTAAGGCGAGCACTTTGTGATCTGAGGGTCGCAGGTTCGCGCCCGAGTCGCGCCAAACATGCTCGCCCTCCCAGCCGTGGGGATGTATAATGTGAAGGTCAGTCCCACTTTTCGTTGGTAAAAGAGTAACCCAAGAGCTGGCGGTGGGTGGTGATGACTAGCTGCCTTCCCACTAGTCTTACACTGCTAAATTAGGGACGGCTAACACAGATAGCCCTCGAGTAGCTTTGTGCAAAATTCCAAAACAAACAAACAATCATCTTTTTGTTTTCGAATTATATTAATAGTTACTTATTATGTTGTTTAATTAATATCATTAGTTATGTGGAATTATTCACTATCACAGTTTATAAGATGAAAATAAATAAATAAATTGTAATAGTTGTTTTGACATTACTGAAATCTTGCACTTAATTTTCATTACAGTGTTCCCTCGTGTATCGCGGTAGATGCGTTCCAAAACCCCCGCGAAAGGAGATTTTCCGCGAAGTGGGATCGCCGATTTTTACGTATATATATTTATGTGCATTTAGACTTTTAAAATCCTCCCTGTACAACTATTTAACCCTCCCATTACAATACTGTTCATTATTGCTGAAATAATAAGAACAATTATTAAGATATTAAGCCTTAAAATTAAAAATTACATATCTTCAGCAGGTGGTGTCTTTTCGGGGGACACCACTTCCTCTTCTGTGGAAGGTGAATCGGCAATTTCTTCGTTGGTCGTTACAACTTCAGGAACAGTACTTGCCACCGGTACCCTTTCTTTCTTGCTCGGATAGAAAAACATTGTAATTGGCAGTTGTTTTCCCTGCCTCCTTAGCCTATCGAAAATCATTTGATAAGGAATCAGCAGTTCTTCTATTTTATTGCAAAATTGTACTGATCGAACCATATCGTTGTCCCATTCCTGTGAGCACTCCTTCACTTCGTTAATTAGTTTCATTAGTTTACCTAACCGCTCTAACGACCATCCACTTTGCTCGATTGTTTCCTCGGCTTCTTTCGGTGTTTCCTCTTCGTCGTCTTCCTCGGCAGCAGACTTCGTCAGTTTTTCTAAGTCTTGGTCGGCGAGTGGTTCGGATTCTAAGTCAATCAGTTCATCTACGTCTTCCTTCGTCATATCGGCAAATCCTTCACCTTTGATTAACGAAGCTAATTGCACAGCTTTTTGAACAGCCGAGTGTTGGATTTCTTCAGGCGTGAATCCCTTGTCGTCGTGCACTACCTCAGGCCACAACTTCTTCCAGCTTGCATAAACGGTGCAGGGCTTCATTTCTTGCAATGCCTTATGAACATTTTGAAGACATACAGCAATGGTGAAAGACTTCCAGTACTCCTTCAGGGTGAACGTGTCGTTTTCGGCTTCGGTTTCGGTGGCATTATCAAGGCTACGTACGAGGTTGGACATGGTATTCCTTATGTATAAGGCCTTGAAAGCCCTGATAACTCCCTGGTCCATCGGTTGTATAAGGGACGTAGTGCTGGCTGGCAGGAATTCAACCCTAACACCTTCATACGAAAGATTTCTTGCATGGCCACCGGCGTTATCCAAAAGAAGAAGGACATTGAATGGCAAGCCATTCTCTAATAAATAAAGCTTAACTTGAGGAATGATGAAACTCTGATGGAACCAATCAGAGCTCAGAGGCTTCGTTATCCAGGCAGTGGGAGTGTGCATCCAATGGACCGGTAGCAAATTCATGTTCTTATTCTTTAAAGCTCTCGGGTTTTTAGACTTAAAACATGGCTTCAACATAAAACCAGCAGCATTACCAGTCATTAAGAGGGTGAACCGGTCTTTATGAGCTTTAAAACCAGGGGCTTTTTTCTCATCTTTAAATAGGAACGTTTGGGAAGGCATCCTCTTCCAAAACAGGCCAGCCTCGTCCATGTTGAATGCCTGTTCAGGCCTATATTCCCCTTCAGCGATTATTTCTTTAAAAGTGTCCCGAACGTAAGCTTCACCAGCCTCCTTGTTAGCCGAAGCAGCCTCTCCATGTAACGATACGTTTTTCAGGCCGTATCGTTGCTGAAATTTCTGAAACCAGCCTTTGCTTGCAGAAAACGGTTTCTTAGGCTGGGAATCACTGGACGTTCCTGGCTGTGGGTTGTCTGCCTCTTCTTCATCTTCATCCTTTTCCGCGAAATTATCATACAACATCTTAGCCTTCGTTGTGATAATGTTAGTATCCAAGGGAACACCTTTCTTACGGCAATCAGCTATCCATATGGCCAAAGCAGCTTCCATCCGAACGATACTTTTATTACGAGATGTTACAACCCTCTTAGCCGTTGTTTTAAAAGAAATAGCAGCAGTCTTCCTAATATTAATTTCGTCCTTCTTGGTGTAACGAATGATGGATTCGTTCACTCCGTAATGGCGAGCTATAAACGCATAAGAGTTTCCTTCTTTTACCATATCTAATATCTTCACCTTTTCGGCGATGGTCATCATTTTCCGTGACCGTTTAGGTGTAGAAGCATCCTTAGAAGTATTAGCACGTTTGGGAGCCATTGCAGGGGCTTTAAACACACACAAAAGTTCAAAGATGCTGCCGTGGATGAAATCACCAATCACAGGCCAGACATGAATATTGACAGCACCAATCACAGGCAATCAAAATGGGTAGCTATCATTGGCCGTCTTTCATTTCTGCACCAATCATAGCCCGTCTTGCACATCGCTACGCCATGAAGCTGATCTCGCGTAGCCTTCACAGACGCACAATGCGTACATCTATAGCCTTTCCAGTTGGTTCTGTTTCCATTTTTACGCTGTTATAAACTCAAATATATGTTTATATCTCAAAATATACCTGTTTTTTTCTTTACACTATTAATTATATTTATTTTTATTATTTTAATGGTATTTAATGCTATATTTCAGATTTAATGTTTATTATTTTATATATACATGTATGTATGTATATATATATATATATGTGTGTGTGTGGGGTTCGACTGAGCCCGCGAAGTGGTGAAGCCACGAAAGAGGATCCGCGAAGTGGCGAGAGAACACTGTATATCAATTTTACTCATGATTGACTTTTCATATTAATATAAATCTTATTGTAAAGATGATCCATTACATGTGTGTTTTCATTCATCAAGATGGCTCCATTACCGTAATTTTTTGATTGGTTAACTATAAAATGTGTGTTTGTATATCTTTTTAAGGCTGTTGTTCTTTGTAATTGAGCACAAAGCTACACAAAGGGCTATGTGTGCTCTGCCACACCTTAGTATCGAAACCCTGTTTTAAGCATTTAAAGTCCACAAACATAGCGCTGTAACTGTGAGGGAGAGCAACTGAGATGTGTTCGACGAAATATACCGTATTTTCCGGTTAATAAGCCGAGGCCAATTTTCAGCACTGAAAATGATGGTTTTTGCTTATTACCGCCCAATAAGCCGAGGCTTATTTATTTAATAAATTTCTGAGATTAAAGTATGAATTTTGTTATTTCTATGAATACATGTTATTCGTAATGTATAGACCTTTTTCTATTAATAAGTAAAGTTCATTCAACTGAAATAACTCTGCCGTAACTGTGAGATCAAAGGTATGATTTGGGGGCCGATTTTAGTCTTTGGTATTTTTTGGTCCAAAGCTGGTGATCGGACAATAAACCGACCCCCAAAAATCAGGTCCAAAATTTAGGGCTAGAAATTCGGCTTATTAGGCGGAAAATACGGTAAGGGCTATTTTATGTTAAGATTTATTTTCCAGGGAAGAGATGTTAAATACCTTGAAATAAATCACATTTCTACTTTGATGTACAGACTCTTAGCTATAAATTTAAAGATAAAATCACTTAATCAGTTAATTGAGTCATTTATTACCCTTCACAAAACAAGAAATACAGTCTGCATCTATATAATTTAGTTAGTTTTAACGCAATTTATCAAAATCACCTATTGTTTGTGCTTTGAAAGTACAAGTTTAATTCGTCTTCAGAAATATTCTGTTAGGCCAGTGATGTTCTTAGAACCTGACACTCTTTCTTTCCAAAAGCTAATAAGCATAACAGTCCCTTATTTAACATAAAGGCGAATTTAATTACTTCCAACTGAAAAATTATTGATAAAAAACTGGAGAATTATTTTAGTGAAATGATATTCAGTCTCTAAACTAAGTATGATTCAGTAACAGTTGAAAAGTATTAGAATTTATATTTAACAGTCAAAATGTAACGATTTTTCCATCTAAAAAAGTACCTGTTCTTTACGAGATTACATCAATAAATAATCGAAATCAACACATAACTCAATGAGCTGGAAGCCAACAGGCCAACTGAGGCTCAAGCTGTTTGATGAAATCACATTTTTTTTTATCTATTTGATTATATATATATATTAGGAAATTATAAAAGCACACAACACCTCTAGAAAGCCGCTGAATGTTTATTTCGATGAAATAGTCACAACACTATACAGTTCGAGTTCCAACGGGGAAGAGGTAACTGCTAATGCATCGAAATCCGAAATTCGATTAGGATCTGCAAATTGCAACCTGATCGAAAATCAGTCTTGTAACAAAATTATTCTGTAAATGTTTGTAATATTTCACGTCGAAGAATTGAACATACTACATATATACAAAAGAAACATGTACATCAACAAAGTGGTTCAATGGGAGGTCTGAGGGCTGACACTTTGAAAAGCATGTTCTGACTCGTTGTAGGCTTAATAAAAAACAACTTATCAGTTGTGAATATTTTTGTTTTAGAAACCAAAAAAATATTTGTGACCACAACGAATGAAAATGTAAGGTTATAGTAATGGATGCCTTTGACGAGATGCATTTTAATAATAACAGTGCGACCTCATATATTAACAATTCTGCATCCTAGCCAATTTGTTTTTATTAAATAACAGTTGTGTTCTATCTATGCTACACATTTTTTGATAGACTGTTTTCTTTGACAGACAAAAGGAGGAAGACTTTCGAAATGTCGTCCTCTAGACTTGTGTCACTACAACATGCAATTGCTGTCCATTCTTTAAAGTTTCATCAGTATGTTTTATTTATTTATGTAATACAATATTTGAATCAAATAATATGTAAATTATACTTCCTGTGTAATAAAACACATACATGTACTGGAAAATATTATGGAGACGTACAAGTCATAAACATACATAAAGGTGTCACAAAAACAATGAATAATGAATAAATGATCAATATATATTGTACAACACGTTATTACAGAACATACAATGCAAAAGCAAGTAAGTTAAACAACATATTTATATTTTGTGTTTCCTATAAGTAGAAAATAATCCCATTTTTAATCTTCCACAATTCTTGATTATTATATATTAATACAGATATTCCATATTTGAGCTAAGACCTTTAGTTGCCGTTTGATGTACTCAGTTTCCAAATAAGACCATGCAGTCTCAATAACTTTAGTTTGATCATCTTTAGTAGGCCAAGCTATAGCTGCAACTGTTACATCATCCTGTTTTCTCCTTTCAAATATTGATTCATCATCTTTTCTTCTCTTGACCCACTTAAAAATGAATTCTTAGCTGCTAGGTCTTGTTGCTGGAGGAATGGGATGATGGTCAGGATTTGATTGTTCCTGTAAGCTGTTGAGATGTCACAGTTTTGTATACATCAACAACCTCATTGGCTAAGATGCAGTTCTCACTTATACTGGTTCGTCAGCATAATTCACTGTAAATTTTCTACATCGACTTTGATACCTTTATCCTATTTGTCATAAACAAACTCTTTTTTATTGTTTTGTTGTATTAACTGACCAATGGTTTTTGAGCAGTTAACAAATCCATTACCACCACTTCGTACTGACGTCTATCTTGGTATTTTATAAATAGCATTACCTGTAGTTGTAGCTTAGTCTCTGGCAAGATCGCAACTGGATTTTTGTAAATTAAGCAAAGAGCCTGCAAGACCCAGTATTGAAAAAAGAATAGAATTTACCGCAGAATTACAAAATATATCACTGCAACCAGAATACAGCTAAAATAAGACTTATATTTTACACTCACATATTTTGGATTATACACATTAATAGAACAGTAACTAATTATAAAACACATTTACGGTCTCAGAGAGCTATTATACACTGCTGCATTCTCTGACTTTACAAAACAACTACAGTCAGCAAACTCACAAGAAGAGCAAACAAATACAAAAAAAAAATATCGAATTTATGTCTTCATCGCTGGTTTAAAGTACAAGTTCTTCATTTCACATCTAAATGTTATATACAGGCCCTTTGTCTCGGTTGGTGTGAGGCTGTGTGGAAGTATGTGATAAAGTCGTACTCGCGGATACAAAATGGTGCACAGGCTATTTCTTATGTTTTATTCACTTGATCACTTGAAAATCGTCTGTTGCAAAAGTGATTCATTCACACATGCTTTATAATTTCTAGTTATCATTTCCGGTCCTTTGAAATGTTAATATTTTAGGAGTAAATCTAATAACATGAGATGCTAACTATATTTATCCAGTAAGCATCACACAACGTACAACACAGAAATGCCACTAATGGTTGCTTCACAGATCAAACAACCCCTAACAGACAACATACCAGTTGTTAGCTAGCTCGGTTTGCTAGATCGGACTGAAAACGCTCCGGCACACACATTCGTTAGAGAGCTTTCCAATCATACAACTGAGTTTTAAAATATTTGGGAGAACTTCTATTACAAACGATCTCGTGATAGCTCAGACGGCGAGGAATTCATCCTGCGTTTGATTTTTGATTTACCAATTAACTAGTTGGCATAACCGACTCTTTACGGACAGTAAATTAAGTATTACCAAAGTCTCACTTTTTTACGTAGATTTAAAATATGACAACACAAAACTCTTAATATTGTCTGCCCTATCAATATATGTTTGATATATGAAAAATATATTCAGTAAAAATATATCAGACTGTTGATGAGGCGGTGAAGTGTATATCCGTTTGACACCAGACAATGTACACAACTCCATGAAAAACACGCTAGTGAAATTGTCTCAATGATCCACATGAATTTCTCCATATCGTTTAAATCATGTAATCAACTATTCAGCTTCCCTTCAACAGCGTACTTTAATATAGTATCTAGTCTTCCAATCAATAACGTTCCCACTTGGTTAGGTAATTACAAGTACATACAAATAACTTTTATTCATCTCATTCAGAGAGCAATTTATATCCGGGGTTATTATATGCAAAGGAAAAACGAAACTCTATGCTGAAAACTCCGCTAATGTTTTTTTTTTACCTCCAGGCAGAAAGATTTGTATCATCTTTCAAAGTGGTGATGCAAATATAGCAAAAGCACTTTTACATACTGGGCCAATTGTAAAAACCCTCTGGTGACTTTAAGTACTTGCAATCTGGAGATCACTGTTTGGATCAAAGGTTGAGAACCATTTTTATGATCTGTTGTAGCGGTGTAACACACTGTCCTTATCATGTAATTATTCATACAAGCAACCTAAATATCAAGTTAATTCATGATACACCCAATAGTTTCTAATGGCTGAACTTTTTTTCGATGCACAATAATTATTGCTAAAGCTAGATCTGGTTCTTGATTTAACCCCGATGTGTCATTTATGGGGCCATTCATTTGAGAAATCATCATCTTCTGCATGGTTTGTCAACAATGTTGTTGCAACGACTTCTACAGCTGCATGATTTGGACACTAAACAAACAAATAGGTTCATACTTTTATAAAATAATCAAACTTTATTCCTGTCCCGCTGTCTCTGATAAAAGTGTCCAATTTAACTGTGTGTCCTTATTTCATTGTTAGTTTTTTATTTTTTTTATTTTAGAAATTCCTAATTTACTTCAAGCGTGTGTGGTCCACTCAAACAAAGAACGCCTACCATAAATTTATTGGAGGTAATATTTGATAAATATCACATTTAAAAACACTTCTTTCTTATATCAAAATGCATCTTTATTTTGGTATTGTACACGATTTCATATTTTTCTAGTCTCGTAAGAATACCATTCTGACCCTGCTCTCACTGGCAGGATAATTGTACAGTCCTGTCTCGGATAAGATAACACGCGATAACTAAATACTATGGTGACTGAAATGCTTTGTCACAGTCATCAGTTTATTTCAAATGCTTTTCAGTATTACACAGAATGATTAATGATGCATTAATTTTGAAGACATTGGCTACTGATCTTTCGAATAATTAACCATTCTGGTATTCAGACCTGGTCAATTCTCTCACAGTATTTCTGCATTTTCATATAATTAGTGAAGCTTGAAACCCATTAGGACTAGTGTAGAGAAATTCTCCATTAACGCTAGCGATGAAAAGGTCTAGAAATACCATACAGATATATCACTACACACGTGTAAGTGCCATAAGAATAAACTTAACTTAGTTCGACACAACTTATCTGCACGTAATACATAAACACATAAACATGTGCATCAAAGTGCCTAAGTGAAAGCACGAAATATTTTAAACGATTTGTGAATAAAAAAGTGTGCATACTTTAATTGTTTATTTACAATTAAGTGGATATTATCCTCCATCTTTCTACTTCAATGTGTTTTCCTTGTAATTGAATCAATACGTGAATATCTTCAAATTTATTTAGCGATAAAAACATCTTCCATCTGTACTCGCTGTTAATTTTATTTTGTAAAATACTAAGTTACAAAATCCCTACCTGTCCTGTGCTTAGTGCAGGAATTGAATTCTGATTTTTAGCATTGTAAACACTCAGGTTTATCGCTAAAACAGCGAAAGGAGGACTCACCTTTGAAATGATGCATTTATTGATTAGTAATTTTCATGACGATCATATCTTTTTTTTTACTGAAAAGGAAGTTAAGGCCTTGAAATGACAGTTTCGAAAGGTTAGATATTAAAACCAAAACATTTATACAAAAATACGAATATATTTTAAAGCGTGTGTGCAAAAACGTGTTAAAAGTTAAAATCCATTGTTTTTCAGTAGAGCTGCTTGTTACAAAAATTAGTGTAAAGCCTACTTTGTACTTTTCTTGATTTTTCAATTTATGTTTTTATGAATTATTTCAATTAAACATTTTAATTTTACTCCATTATCGGAAAAAAAATAATTTTTACTTTTTTTTAGGTTAATCTTATTTTCTGACCTCTAAAATTAAGTGATGTTTTATTTTTTAAAAATAAAGAGGATAAAGAGGAGTTAATCATTTCTCTATAAGTATAATGTAACATTTACACTTTTAGCGAAAAATATGCTGATTAGAAAAAGAAACAAACTGTATTTTCAATTAGAACCGTATTTATCTAACAATTAATAAGTTCACTACATTTTCTGGCTTGAAATAAAACACGACGTCAAGATTTAGATAAAAGTCAATAACTTTTTAGGCCTTAAATCCTTTACTTCTTAGCAGGAAGAACAACCAGTACATAAAATTAAGTAGCAAAAAAAAAAGAGTAGAAACTCCATAAATTTTCTTCAAGAATACACTTTTTTCTCAAACCTAAATGTTGATGTACTCTACAGTTAAATTGTAATTTCATAGCTAGATTAAGTCTTTAAAATTAAAATTTATATTGTATCAAACCTCAGTAATTTCATTTTTAAAGTCTGTAAGATATCCTTTCCACATATTTTGTTAAAGTCAATTAATTCAATCTACGTTTGTCTGCAGGTTTCTGCACATTTGATCAGTACAGATTAGACCACAAACATGATAAATTTCATAAATACTACATTTATCAGCTGTTCTGTTTTACCTTTTATACATGTGAGACTTTGTGGTTAATCATTGGGGATAGAAAAAAAAAGGATTTGTTTTTATTTGTTTGTCTTTTGAATTTCGCGCAAAGCTACACGAGAGCTGTCTGCGCTAGTCGTCCCTAATTTATTAGTGTTAGACAAGAGAGAAGGCAGCTAGTTGTCACCACCGACTGATAACTCATGGACTACCCTTTTGCCAACAAATAGTGAGATAAACCGACATATTATAATGCTCCCAAAGCTTAAAAAGCAAGCATGTTTGGTGTGACGGGGATTCAAACCCGCGACTCTCGTATTACGAGTCATATGACTTCACCACCTGACACGCGTGAAACAAATACCTAATTTATAACGTGAAAAAAATCCAAATCCAAATTCCAAATTTCCATTATTCCAAATCCAATATATATTTTATTATGTTTCATGTTTTATATCCTCATAAAAACAGTTTGTGGAGTGCTGTTACTGAGCCTTACGACTGTAAGTCATCTAACAATTTTTACTTATGAAGTTTTTGCCTCTTATACGAGATGCTTCTTTGTTTTTATATTCCATTGTGATGTCTCAGAAAGTAGCTACCTTCTCAATTGTTAACACTGTATTTTCTTATATTTTGGGAACTTCCTTGATTACAGTATTAGTATTGTAACTTCAATATTCTACCCTGTTAAGCCTGTATGTCATGTTTGAAATTCCTATTGTTAAAAAAACCTCACTTTTTCAACTTCGTTTTTGTAATTACTCAGTTCTTTTAAAATTATTTTTACTTAACTTAAAGTTCTGAAATTAAAAGCTACAGTTTCAGATAAAGCTGAATTAAATAATGCATGATTATAATCTCTTATAGCTGTAACGCTAAAGAACTGAGAGTAGGCTTTTTTAAACCCGTATCATTGTCACTATTTCTTGACGGCTGACTTTCTACTTAATGACATTTATTACAGTTTCGTCTCTCTGCTTTTGAAAACTTCGTTTTTATTAATCCAGCACAGTGAAAATATTTTGCATTGCAATGTTTCGCATTAAATTTTATCAAGTCATTTCTTTCTATGATATCTTCATTACCTGCCAGATATTTCTCGCTAACTTCTTTCAACCATTGTGACAGTAATCGGATATTTTAATGACATTAGGCTATATTTGGCTCCACATTACCGACGTTGAACAATTTCATAAAAAAATAGATGTGGGAAATAATGGCAACTGGTTCTAAATGAGTTTTCAAACAACAATACGGTGCTGATGAAGCTGGTGTGAGTTCCGTCACCAAACACACTTTTAGTTAATTCAAAATAAAATAAATATAGCTCTATTTTTCATCGATTTCCTTCTTTAATTGCTAGTAATAAAACTTATTTTTACGAGTAAATGGTTCTTTAGATGTTTACTCTATATTATTATTTAACTTCATTAAATGATTTCGTTCTTCATAAATATTTCCTAGCATTAACTTATTCATCATGTTTGTTGTTCATAGCTACCATATCCAGGTGTAAGGCATTTTGCTAGTTTCAAAATGATAAAGGAATCATTTCACTTAAAAACTTAGATAATACAGTTATAACTTACTGTGGAGAATTAAAAATAATAAACATTCAATGACTTTAGAAAACAATATCATACGCTCTACATGTTTCAACATATATTACTGCTTCATTCCCAAAAGTGTTGCAAAATTAACACTTATCTATACCTTTATAGAATCACCAATTTAAACATTAAAAATTTGACGCAACCTACTGACCACATTTCCTTCAGGTCCATCATCGTTATTCAATAATTTGAATTCACTCTTTTTATTTAATTATTTCAATAGATTCATCTGTATATATGCTAATAAAATTTTCAGCTTGAGCTTAACTAGCAATTTATCTCTATTGAATTACGTGTTTAGTTTCATAAGTATGTTATGATAAAGGTGAGACAGTTATGTTATTGTTTTTAACGTTTCTTTAACGTTCATCCTTTATGAATTGTAAAATTTGATAAACTGGAAGAATATATGGAAATAATTAAATATAAAAAAAATGTAAATTTTGAGTAAAGATGAGGTACATGATGGAAATGTTGCCAGTAGGTGGTGTCAGATTCCTTAACATGTAATTTGGTGATCATGTAAAGATCTAAAGAAGTGTTATTTTCGCAAAACATTACACTCCTTGGATGGTGCAGTTATGTACATCGAAACACGTGAACTGTATAAAACTATTTCCGGTCTCATCGGGTTTTTATTATTTTTTACCCTGTACAATATGTTATTTAAATTGTAATTTGGAGACTGGAAAGCTCGACTTTTAGAACTGCGCAAAAATAATTCTTATTTTTAAAAAAGTGAGTTTTTAACATAGATATTCTGTTTAGTGTATTAACTTAGTTCTATGAAACTGTCATACCAAGAAATCATACTCGTACGTTTACGATAAGTAGTAAAACAATGTTAATTTCATACCATTTGTTGTAACACATTTTCTTAAGATGTTGAATGAAGAGTAGTTGGTGATGACTTTTTTTAACTGAAGTTCCCAGATGTTAATAAAGAATAGCGTTAAACACAACATAACAATGATAATAAATGGAACAACACTGCGACTGTTTATTCGATATGTCTATACCAGTCCAAAAGTGGTGTCCAAATACTTTATTTTTTCTTTTACCTGCTTTTATACAAAGGTTTACAACATGTAGTTTAAATGAGACGTTAACACAAAACTTTGATAATTTTAATTTTGAATACACTGAAGAATAATTCATTAAACTTATATTACGTAACACAACAGTTTTCAGAGTAACATTCATTCTTTTGGGTAAACGTTGACGTTGGTGATTTTTAGTGTTCAATGTAACCTGTAAATGAAAACGAATAAATCATAAATGTAAAATCACTTTTTTACACATAACAGGTAAGCTACCCAATTATTTTATGTCACAGACGATGGAAATGGATAATTTATCGAAATAAAACTATTATATTGGTTACTGCCATTTTCCTAGAATTAATTCTACATTGTTTAAAGCATTTTATTTGTTTCACTATAAGTCTCTATGTACCTATTTTAAAAGTTTCTTTTTATGAAATTTTTGTTTAGTCAAAACGACTACAAAAAATCCAATTCATTCAAAAGGAAAACAAACTCATAATCCAGTATAAACATACTTTGTAAAGTTCTCACAGATTTTTTTAAAAATATTTCTAGCACACATTGTAGTAAAGTGGACTTATTTTGTTGTATGTAAATGAGCAAAACAAAAATAGTGATTTCTAAAGTTTGATTTTTCATATAATTATTTGGTGCTGTAGTAATAACGTGACGTTTATCTTTGTATGTGAATTATTTTAAGTACAACACAGCTAAACGAATGATTCAATAATTCATCATAATTTTAAGAAACTACAGAAATAAAACAACTAGTATACTTGATTAATTTTCAAAATTCCGAATTTTGTTGAATAGCTGTAACAATAGAACATTATAAGACGCATCTTGAAAAAAAACACTCTTTAAACATTTATGTTTCTTTGTTGGTAAGCACAACATTATACAATGGGCTGTCTGTGCTGTGATACTCAGTGTTTGAAGTTATAAGCCTTCAGATACTTGAAGACCTTGTGGTACTTAGAAGCAAGGTGTGTCATAAAACATTTTTACTTGCATTTTGCCGTTTTTCTCCGGTGATTTTAGAAAAATATGCTATTAACATAATATCGTGATTTAAAATTTCACATGATTCAAAATGGAACTTTACTTATAAAGTGACGAACATCTAAAATCAAGGTAAAGCATGGAAACATTTAAGGTTACAGGAATGATGAAGGAAATAAGATCTATAAGATATGTTATCTGGGCGATGTAATCGTACAAACAACTACTTGTTATAGACATATTTGTATATCAGAGTGAATACATAATCCGTCGTCCAAATAGATCTCTCCTGAAATGTAATACGTACAAAGATATTTATAATAAATATAATACGTACATTTGAAATTATTTATCTCCACTGGAAAGTGGTATGTTAGGACTTAAAATAGCACAGGATAACAAGACACAGAATGTAACATAAACTGAAGAAATCCGTCAAGGAAGCTGAAAACAAATAAAACAACCACATAGTTAGTTTCAGATATAAATGTTCCTTTTGTTTCTTAGATAATGCTTTCTTTGAAGCCCATGAAAAAAATGAAATTATGAAGTGGTAGTGTAAGGATATATTTATAAAGAGAATGAGAAAGTTTTCACACATACATGGTTAACCAAAACATTCTAGTGCAGATACATTGTAAATGTTGGAATTATGCTTGACTATACTGTAAACACTTTAACTATAAAAAATAAATATTTTATTCTTTGATAGATTGTTTTGGCAGAGTATTCATGATGAAACTTTGTAGAATGGACGGTAACTGCCTGTTGTGAAGACTCAAGAGTAGAGGAAGACTTTCGAAACGTCGTCTGCACTTGTGTCTCCACAACATGCAGTTGCCGTCCATTGTAGAAAGTTTTCATCAGTAAATATTTTAATTTTTTGTTCAATGGTTGACAATAATTAAAATTAATGATTGAATTATTAGTGAACATAATGAAGGGAATATTTTATTTTTAAGTTAAACCACATATTTGTTTTAATTCATTAACAATTTAACATTTATCATGCACAAAAATATATATATATATTTAGGTTTACTGAACAGTACCTCTTATATACCTTGTATGGTGAAATAAAAATAGCAATCTACGATATGCATCAGATACTGTTTTACTGAACGGATTGTTATGGTAGAGTTAGCAAAAACTAGACTAGAAGAACAAATTAATATAGGCAGCTAGAATACATTATTATGTCATGATGGATGAACTAGGAACTATGTTCAATATGATCATGTATCCTTGATGTATGTCTGTAGTAATGATCAAGACATTTGTAATTATTTCTGAAGATTGGGCATCTTTCTAAATATTATTTTAACCATTTTCTTGCCTAAGTATTAAGTTACATCAACACACAAGATTTGTAACAACAAACGTACATTGATACAATTTTGTTTTATGTACTAAAACTCTTCATTTAAACATTCTCTTATGTAATCACTTGCGTTCGACTCTTTGGAAAAACTCATGAATCAAGTGTATCAGTATAACATTTACCATGCTTTTAAAGTACTAAACAGTAAAAAACCTTATTTAGTAAAAAAGACAGAATTTTTAATATATTTTAAGCTTTACAATTTGTTGCTCTAAACACATCAGCAACTTCCTTTTTGTGATCTCATAGGTACATACCTCTTGTTACATGGTCAAACACAATTTGAAGCTAGTTAATCTGTGAAACTTTTAAAAATGTATAACATGTCTATTATTATGTATTTATTTTGATGCTGGCGTTTGTTTCAGTTTAATATATATTTAAAAATGCATATAGCTTATATTAATAAATGTGCTTAACAAATTGTTCTCTAAATTTGCAGAAAATTATCGAGTGTAAGAATCAACAGTCTCCTGTGTGTATATTTAATACTAATGAATGCCAGTATTGTTGTTGTTTTTTTTTGGAATTTCGCTCAAAGCTACTCGAGGGCTATCTGTGCTAGCCGTCCCAAATTTAGCAGTGTAAGACTAGAGGGAAGGCAGCTAGTCATCACCACCCACCGCCAACTCTTGGGCTACTCTTTTACCAACGAATAGTGGGATTGACCGTCACATTGTACACCCCCACGGTTGGGAGGGCGAGCATGTTTAGCGCGACGTGGGCGAGAACCTGCGACCGTCGGATTACGAGTGCACGCCTTAACGCGCTCGGCCATGCCAGGCCACCCAGTATTGTTGCAAATAGAATTTTCGAGAACGTCCTCTTAAAGTTTATAAATCAACACGCGGAGTGACCAGTTTCAGAATATTGTTGATCTCCTACAGTCAACGTAAATAAATCTTGAAACAAACATTTTAAATTCACCTAATTAATTTCGAAACTCAGTATTTCTACAAGAACTTTCGATGTCTTTCCAGGAGAAAAGTCTTTGTTTGTTTGTTTTGGAATTTCGCACAAAGCTACTCGAGGGCTATCTGTGATAGCCGTCCCTAATTTAGCAGTGTAAAACTAGAGGGAAGGCAGCTAGTCATCACCACCCACCGCCAACTCTTGGGCTACTTTTTACCAACGAATAGTGGGATTGACCGTCACTTATACACCTCCACGGCTGGGAGGGCGAGCATGTTTAGCGCGACGCGGGCACGAACCCGCGACCCTCGGATTACGAGTCACACGCCTTACGCGCTCGGCCATGCCGGGCCCGGGAAAAAAAGTCAGCGCGTAAACGCTGTAGGGTTAGCCATTCAGCGACGTATAACAATTATAAACATAAAACCTCGTGCTCCCCGTGAAACATCGATAAAATATTCAGTTCCATATCGGTAGAAGACTCAGTATAGTTTGTATGTCATTATTTGTAATAAAAATTGTGTTTATCAATCTTATGAGTAAATATCATACATTTGATACATATTGACATTCAGTTAGTTTCTAACTTAAAATTTCCAGCTATTTAGAAATGTAATATGTAACGTATGTAAAATGATAAATCGGAGATTCGTCAGAGGGAAATTATAATACGTAACAAATGTTTCTCCTGTTATAACAGACTAACTACAAAAATTTTAACTCCATATTTACACAAGTTTGTTTTAAAAGATCTTCTTAGCTAAGTAAAAACAAATAAACAGACATCGACAGTTAAATTACATTTTGTTTAATTTCATGCAAAGCTACTCGAAAAAAGTTTCTATTGGCTCTAGGTAGTTTAAAAGCGTTAAATTAGAGGAAAGACAACTAGCCAACATGACCCATCCTCAATTATTGGGCTATTCTAATCGAACATTGTGAATTACTGTTATAATATTATACCAACATTTAAGGGTGGGCATGCTCGATATTGGTATTCGGGTACACAAATGTGATTTATTGAAGTATAATACATTAAATAATTTGTTTAAAATACAATAAACCTGTCTAAGCCGGAAACTGCAGAAGGCAGAAACCTTTACAAGTTGGAAATTTCATAATTTTTCAGCATTATCTTAAGGTTTCTCTTATAAAAACCTTTATATGACGAAACCTACGTAACGTAGACGAAAAACTATATCTCACCTCATCTATCAACAAATATGATTAGAACTTGAGTAAGGTGGAAAATGTTTTTGATTAAATATTAATAAAATCTTGTTTAATTAATAATTTGTTTAAATATTAATAGATTCTCGAATATTTTGTTACAGTAAGTATTGGTTAAATATATTCAGTTCTTTTTTCTGCCGTCATTATTCCGGAAAACTAGAGAAACCAGAGGTAATAGATAAAAGTAAAAATCCGCGCAAAAATTTAGAGAATCAACTTCCTGTGGAATGAAAAGCGAATAATAAAACGTGGATGACAAGTGCTATATTCGAAAAATGTTTGAACAAATTAAACAAAAGAATGGAACAAGAAAATAGGAATATTCTACTTTTCCTAGGTGATGCAACTTGTTACCCAAAAGTTCTACTTTCAGATGTTAATTTAGTTTTTCTACCTCCATGTACAACATCGGTTATAAAGCCTCTAGATAATGAAATTATACAATGTATAAAATTTAAGTAAAGAAAACTGATGCTTCAGCATATTATTGCAAACATGGACGACTGCGACACAGCATCTGAAATGACCAAGGAAATTAACATGTTAGATGCAATTGCATTTTAAGTCATTCAATCAAATGTGTAATAAAGTGCTTTCGAAACTGTGGATTTATTCTTGATAATGGCAGAGATTGTGGAGAAGTTGATTGTTATGCTTGTTTATTTGTTTTGAATGAAGCACAAAACTGCGCAAAGGGGTATCTGTGCTCTGCCCACCAAGAGTACCAAAACCCGGTTTTTAGTGTGTTAGTCCGCAGACATACCATTGTGGGTCTTGTTTGTCACGACGATTCTAGTAAAATCCGAACACTAATTGAGAAGATATAGATTATTCTGTGAACGCGACAAATTTTGTGAACGTTGACAAGAACGCTTCAACAGAAACTGGTGAAATTGATTTAAAATATGTAATAGAATCACGACGATTCTAGTAAAATCCAAACACTAATTGAGAAGATGTAGATTATTCTGTGAACGCGACAAATTTTGTGAACGTTGACAAGAACGCTTCAACAGAAACTGGTGAAATTGATTTAAAATATGTAATAGAATCGCAATATGGTAACAGGTGAGATATTCAAAAGATGAATAAAATGGAATAATGGTGAGAAAATAGAAATTTCTACTCCATCGCAAGTGTTAAGTTATATTAACGCTATCGTATTGTATGCAAAGATAAAGGAGGAGAATGACTTTCATGAAAAGGCCATAAAATTAGCGTTTTCTTTTAACCGCATGAGAAAGAACATTAGAAAAACGAAACAGTTGAAATTGGACACCTTCTTCAAATAAATTTGATTAATATTTTGTGTACTTTTGTATATTTTGAATATCTATTTTTGTTCTTGTTTTTATAAATATAGCATAAACAGTATAATAACTTTATTCACAAACCAAACAAGTATAACGTTCCGCTCAAAAATTATATATAATTGAGTAAATGCATGTCCACTGCCTAATCCGGGAAACCTGCTTAATCCGGAAATCTTACTCGGTCCCGTGCGATTCTACCTTAGACAGGTTTTATTGTACCATGAACCTTAACCGATTTAATATGTTTCATAATGATTGCGTAAGTCATCATTTTTCGTAGCTATAAGGCGGAGAAATGTGAATAGGAATCGAATTAGTCAAAGTTATTTTCATCTTTTGTTAGAAATCTATATTTCTTTACTTTGGAGTTAATATAAAATGGAGCCATTGCTGTTTATTAACTATTATATTGCAGTTATTTTCCATAACCAGAAAAAAAGTGTGTATATATATATATACGTAGAGAAAGAGACAGCTTTATGAAGTACCCATGCTGTCATAGCCTGCTGTTACAATCGAAATAACATAAACATTAATTTTGTATGTTGTAAAACCTCGTAAGTTCTCGACTTTGATGAATATTATTAGCAAACTGGAACTAAAGATGAAAGACCTGTCATTATAAATTCTTTTTCAAATACTCCACAAAACGTTTGAGTATTTCTGGTGATCGATAAGTTTAAACTCTGATCAAACTGAACATAGATCTTAAATGTATAATAACATTCCAGAAAATTCTATAACTAACTACCAAATTCTCTAAAAGTGGTCATTAAAGCTGTAGTTCTTAACTAAAAAATCCAGCCAATTTTAAAACTATAAATAATTTTAGCAGATAAACACATGTATCAGTTCTGAAAAACATTAGAAATACACATACACAGGCTACGATACGAATCTTTATTTTTATGGACGTTTGACTTAATTCTGTCTGTAAAATGTAATGAATTTCTATGAATATTAAATCGAATTGTATCAGAGAAGAAAAATAGCAATGTTGATGTCTTACCTTTGTTGACTGTTGCAATTCCTGCAGACAGAAAAAAAGGTGTAAGGAATTAGGGTTAGGCTAATTCAATTACTTAATTACCAAATAACGATAAATACCCGAGATTACCTCGGAAAATTGAACTTTATGTCGTGTTTAAATACAGTTAATACAATTGCATTGTCGCTACATCTCCAGAATAGTTATGTTACTAAGCGTGTTTCAAAGGAAAATACACTTGTGTTTTAATGAGGACAGTTCAAATGTTCTTCAACAAGAACTGAAATAGATAAAAGTAGGCATCAAAAAAGATATCCATGTGTTAGAAAACACTGGACCACTCAATTAGCCTAACATATTGTAAATGAAGTTCCTGGAAGTAAAATAATTAAAGCTCAAATCGTTGTGTTGGATATTGAAGGAAAAAATACTTACTTTTATACACATTATATCTCATTTTTTTATTATTTAGAATGTTGAACATGTACAAAAATAGTCAACTTTCTGTCAAAAAAAACACATGAGATGCTCATAATATTTATAAGTTATTTTTAATTTTGGAAAACTATATCCTTTATTAATCTTTTTTGGTAAGTAGTAAAATAGTTTTAGCTATACCAGACTGTATAACATAAGTTTAATTAAATTTACTTGTGTATCGTGAGTTCATTAAAGTTTAATTAGTGATGTAATTACTTGTAATCAAACTTCACGCTAAGTAACTACGACAAAGTAGGTAATATTAAGATAGCATTTTTGTTCAGATATTTATATAGAAAACTCTAAAAAATGTTGTGAACCATTTGCTACCAGTTTATTTTTTTAGGTAAATTGAAAATTACGTCTTTCACTCGTTGAATCCATAGTATATTGAAATTAAAACAGTAAATTCAGGTTGCTACATTTATTGTTTTATGTGTTCCAGCGAACCTTCAGATAGATTCCAGTAGTTTAATTTCACAGTTGAGAAGTAATTCATTACGATCTTTTCCACTATGTTTATATTTTTTTAATGTCAGATACTCCCGAATCGAATTTCTCTTAGTTTGCTAACACTTAGTGGGAAGTCATGCATGCTTTTACTATGATGAATTCCAATAATTAGATTCTAAACTATTTTAACTGAGGAAAATTTCAAACAAACAGCCTCTACTCGTATTCATAGTTCTCACATAATCTATAGGAAATAAATTACGCTTCCATAAGAATAACAAAATATATAATAAATTTCTCCACACTTTCGATGAAATAGAAAAACGTTCAGTGCACATGTCTTAGAAAACTCATATTAGTTCCTTCTAAAGTCATGTTTGTTTTAATTGATTCATGTTTTATTAACATTTAAAATGAATCCATAAAGACGCAAGGTAGATTTCTTTTTTCACTGAGTTATGCATACATATTTATGCATGTGTGTATTTTTACTGTCAGACAACATCGATTTAATTGTTAGGAAAGAAAACTGTATTTTTTATCACCATAGCCACACCAGAAGCGCTCTTTAAAACTGAGAGGTAAATATATGGAGAATACATGTTACCTGTATAGAGGGATAGTTCTTTGGACACTTTGTAATCTGTTTCTGGAATATGTACTTCACACTGCAGAACTACTTTATCTGTCTTCGGAAAATTCTTTTGATTAAAGGTTCCACTGATCCAAATGGAATAAAGCTCTTTTGTAATATTGACGAATTTCTTAGGTGCTTGTAAGAACTGCTCTTTGAAGTGTTTCGGGAGGACTGTGCTAACAGAAATATCAGGTTGCGGGAACAGACCCATTGCTTCGCACGATATGTCAGTTTCTAAACTAGAAACTTTAGTGTGGGAAAATGAGAATGTCTTGGCCTGAGCTGCAAAAAACAAAACAAAACAGCAAAAAAGAACAGTTTGTAATGAGTTTTGTCCTGTGTTAACACTTTGTTTGTGAAAATTATATTAAAAGCAAAGCACTGCTGAACTTAAATTCCAATTAATCTGATAAATGTATAGTTTTTAAGAGATTGATTAGAAGAAAGTTTTAATCTTATGGTAATAGTACCTTAAACAGCAAAGCGAATAATACATTTACTTATGATGAGAACGATATAATTCGTTTTCTTCAAACTTTCAAAATTTGATATACGTGAAATGTTTAAAACACATTTTCTAGTTTTCTATCAACTACGTCAATAAATTAATTGACGTAGAAAAATTTTATCTTTAATCTTACTTTGCAAGTTAACAATGAATTACTTCTCTATAAACTATATTAATATGATTAGTTTTCTACTGTTTTATAAAATGTTCATAAATGTGTTATTATCTATATTTTACATTTGCTATCAAATGAAATTAACCTCTCTTAAACCAGATATTTTATTACCTGTAATAAGTCTATAGAAATATGAATTTTTAATATCTGTTGTTTGAATATACAAACAGGTTTACATCTTCCCAACAATTCACGACATTAGCAATACCTTACAACGCTTAATATGGGGTTCAATTTCACGTGTTTGACATCGCAGTTAAACCAATGTTGTTTTGCCCTGAAACAAAGTCTTTTATATCATGTTTTATGCATCAGTAAGACACTGTTACACACTTAAATCTACTTTGTTTCTTTAGATACAAAACATACAGATTCGAGTTACACAAGTGAGTGCTAGAGTAACTTTTATATGAATAATTAATTTTCAGGTCATTGTAATCGTATATATGTTCGTATTTGTTTGTACTAATCTAAATATGTACAAGATATTTGTTTGTATAGAACGTTATTTCTGTGAGACTGAAATCGGTAAGATGTGAAACTTCTTGTATGCCCTATTCTAGTCATATTTTTTTTTATTGAGGACACTCATGACAACTGAACGACTGTCAATCAATGAAAAAAGGTGATACCAAACTGACGAAATGTGATTTGTTTGTTGTCGCCATCGTAAAGTAAGCCTGTCCATTTGTTGCTAGAATATGTGAGAAAAGTTGGTTGTACTTAGTACAAGCTGGTTCAGAAATATCAGAGCAGAAGGAGCGACTACAGAGATAAAAAATTTGAAAACAAAAGTTGTAGAGGTCTCTCCTGTTTAATGTCTTGGTTGTGTTGATTTACAGGTAATATTAGTTGTAAAAAATTGTTTTACACTTGCCAAATTTATCTATACAAAAAAAATTGTTTTTTTGCTTGTTTTCGAATTTCGCACAAAGCTACTCGAGGGCTGTCTGTGCTAGCCGTCCTTAATTTAGCAGTGTAAGATTAGAGGGAAGGCAACTAGTCATCACCACCCACCGCCAACTCTTGGGTTACTCTTTTATCAACGAAAAGTGGGATTGACCGTCACATTATAACGCCCCCACGGCTGGGAGGGCGAGCATGTTTGGCGCAAACCTGCAACCCTCAGATTACGAGTCACACGCCTTAACACGCTTGGCCATGCCAACCTATAAAAAAATTGAGAAAAAAATAGAGTACCAGTAAGACAAGAAGCAAGTATTGTGAAGAATCTCATTTTCGTTCTTGATTATGATGTACAATACTTTAATTATCAATGTTTGCTTTATTATATATATATATATATATATATAGTTTTGATCGTAGCCCTGACGTTTCACGCCTACAGAAGGAGAAGCGGTGTTCCACTTCAGGTATTCGAGTTAAATTTCGCGCAAGGCTATCCTAATGTAAAAATGATAACCTACTTCCTACCAGCGAAAAGTTGTATTAACCTTCACATTGTAACCGCTCACAGCTAAAAGAGCGACCTGGTTCTGTGACAGAATTCAAACCTGTGACCCGCACTCTGCGAATCGAGCTCCCTAGCTATCAGGTCATGTTTAACCTCCTTCATGTATTAACAAGAAAGTTATGAACTCTTAACGTTTATCTTATAAAAAACAACAACATTTCTATCACAAGGCAGCAACTCTCTAATTTCTTATCCTAATATTGTTAGTAGTTGAAAAAGCATTGGAGATATTTTAATTTTAAATATAGCAATCTTATGGTAGTTATATCGCATAATCCAAGTTTGGAGTGACTTTGTACACAATTCAAATAATTTACACTTCTGTTAACTGACCACATACATTTAACCTAAGTTTTTCGTGTAAAAAAAAAATAGTTATAAAATGCATACCGAACAAAGTTGTGGAGTTTTTACTTCTAACATTTTAATAAACCAAAATGTTGAGCTCAAGTTAGTAATTACTTTGAAGGAAACGATTTGGCTGAATTATTTTAGTCCTACTGGAATAAAAAAGTATTACGTTTCTTTACATATTTCTTCGTCATTAAAGAAGTTGCTTCAGGACGTCTAATTGTCAGTAGTGTAGCTTTTAATCAAATAATTTAGTTAGTTACTTCGACGACGAAATTCTTATCAGAATGATCAACCACATACAAATATAATCACATTTGTAAAGTTAGATGGTTTAATCGGTTCGAATTTTATAGAACTAAATGTCATATGATCCTTGTTATAGAAAGCAATTGAGCTCATTTGTAAGAATTAAATTAGTGAATTTTCATTTCAATCTGACGTATAACCAGAAGTTCACATATAATATTTACAAATTTATCATTATTTTGTGCAGCTGGCCTGAAGAGAGTTGATGCTACATAATGTAACTAACACAGGGGCTACGACACTGTTTATTTCTACTTTAATGAAATCATCTCAGCATGAAATATTTCAACTTTCCAGTTGTGTTCTAAATAATATTTATTTGCAATTTTTAAATATAAGATGATTATTTTCCCACGTTATGTTTAACCATTAGGAATACAAAAAAGGTATAGATTTGATCTGTTTTTTATTGATTAGCTACGATGCAAATAAAATGTTAACCTACATTATTACATATTTATGTATTATTCTGAATTTTTTGACATTCTCTGTAAATAAGTATATTATTTTACTTTAGAAATCTTTAAGTTGAGTGTTTGTGTTTGGTGACTAGTAAACATAAAATTTTTAACGTCTATGTATTATTTGTCTGAAAACTTCTTCGTAGCAAAAAAGTAAGGAATAGATAATTTTGCATACTAAAAAACAAGGTTTGAATTTCCATAAATCATTATAATAAATATGGAATATAAACTAACTTCATTTTTTCGACTGCTTGATAAAACTTTATAAAACAAACGAAATGCATTTGTCAAATTAGTATACTTATATATATATATTTAATATACGCAATTAAGCCAGCAATATAAAAATATGCTTCTCATTTTCCATCTTTAAGGAATCCACAAAGATGGTTGATTTAATATTATTATTCAGAGTGAACGAGAATAAAAACAAGAAATAAACATAGTTAAAAAATATACTTGTATTTAAAGTTATCAATAACATTAAACCATCGATACTCAAAATGTATTTCTGTCAAATACATCTTTCAAAAAAAGAATTTTAAAATAAAACTAATAATTTGGTAAACATAACGTTAATAATATGATATTTCGAACAAATGCATTAATATTCATTTTTTTATTTTTTTGGTTGGGCGTGGTCTGGACTAAAATGCTTATATCTTTATGTCAATGAGCATGATTAACATTTTCTGCTTTAGATGCACTATAAAAGTAACAGTCAATTAGTTTTTGTTTCAGAGCAGAGGAAACCATTATAGTGGGGACACTGCTTAAATTATCTTGTTTTTGGTTAAACGTTCAAAATAAGGAAAAACTGTACATAAATTTTGGAATGTCTGACCTAGCGTTTAATCCATGTGCTGTTTAAGGGACCTCTCATGTTCAAAAACATCAGTTTTTCTTCTTTAGAAATTTTTCTGTTTGATAAAATTATTGTATAAACAGGAAAAACAGTTCACGATATATTATTATAAATTATGCTTAGCCCCCCGCTTGTACAGTGGTATGTCTCCGGATTTACAACGTTAAAATCAGGAGTTCCATTCCCCTCGGTGGGCTCAACAGATAGCCCGATGTGGCTTTGCTATAAAAAAAAACACACAGATTATGCTTAATGTCTTACATTTTGAATAATTAAAGATAAGTTTCCAGTCTGTTCTATGATTTTTGAATTGTTCAAAAAAAGTCAAAGAAGTTATATAGTGGTCAAAATTAAGAATGTGTGTTTGTATTTTCTTATAGCAAAGCTATATTGGGCTGTCTACTAAATCCACCGAGGCGAATCGAACCGTTGATTATAGCGTAAATCCGTAGACTTACCACAGTTCCAGCGAGGAACTAATTAAAAATAAATTTATGTTTTGTCTCCAAAGATTTGTTTAATCAAAACCTTTATTATTGGAGTAAACTTTCATACTAATTTACATCTTCTTTTTTTCTTGAAATATTTGTACCACATCTTTTACTGAAACACCTTAATCAAATCCTTTATGAACCTAAACAAATGATTAAAATGAAAACCGACTTAGGTGCGAATATGGAAGAAATTGATTTTAACGTTAAATTATTGCATAAACAAAACACTAAAAGAAAAGTAACATATAAGAATATCACAGTTCAAGAGGAAGATGAATGTAGAGAGTTGATTTCCATGAACACTAACAGCTACGTCAACAAAACCAAAAATACTCTAAGAGATTCCACAAAATGTAAATTTGCAAAGTGCTACACAACCTAGAAGAATGTATAAATCAAAGTTATATACTTTTTAAAAAACACAAGAAAGAAAGTAACCTACCAGTGGCTCAGTAATAAGTCTGAGAATTTGTTTTGATGAAATGTGTTTTTTGAGAGACGGGATTAGAAAGAACAGATAGTCCAATGTGTAACAATGAAACGTATCAGATTATCCTTCAAGGAACGTTTTAACCAAATATAGTGGCAGGTAAAAATTTATAGTTTATCAGACTCCTCTTTGCTTCCAATACTTTTCAACGTATAAATCAACAATGAAAATAATTTGCTGAATCTTAGATACACTATTAAATCATTTGCTAATATGTATGCTGGCAAACATTCGTAACACGAATGCTACCCCTTTCCAGGAAAAAATAAAAAATATTCATCTCCATTCTAAACACGTCTTATTCTTCAATCGATTACAACCGGAAAGAGTTTTAACATCATGATGAGTCTAATAAAATAGCATAAATCTATATAAGACAACTACCAGTAGTCGTTGTTATACTAAGCTAGTATTAACTTTTAGATAAACAGTAATTTCATTTATTTTGAGGCCATGTTTTGTAACAAACCGAATGATTTTTCTTTCTATTGATACTACTTGCGGATAGTAATGCATGCAGATGTTGTTAATAACATCGCTGTTTTATTTATGGTATTATTTATTTATTCCATGGTAGATTAAGTGTTAAGTGTTACTTAGCTGATAAATTACAGGTGTTACTTCTGATATTTTTTTTACTTTGACAAAGGTTTATTGAAGACATTTCAGGCAAATCCATTAATAATACTTGCGTATAAATGTTGCTTTCCAAAATAAACTTAAAGAGAAACATTTAGCTTTCCCCAGAAGCTTAATTTCCTTTAAAGAAGAGTTCCTTAGTGGAACTTATGGTTTTAAAAGGTAAAATCTGGGGTTTGGACAGAGTGAAAGTATTCCGTTCTGTAACTTTTCATCAAGAAAAACAACATTGAGAAAGGATATTTGCAAGAGTCTTTATATTAGAAGCTTAGTGCCGGCTGTGTATTTCTATTTCTGTTATAAACTTGGTGCTAGTTCTGTATTCCTGGACTTTATAGATCATCTTTCAATAGTGTCAAGAAAGCAGCAGATATTTTCGTAAACTTATACAGTTAGTACCAATACAAAACTGGAATTAAAACTCTAGATGTGTTCATGTAATATTTATTGTGGTCATCTTTGATTATAAATAGTGTTCGTTTATCAAAAAGTAAAAAAAAGCTGAACAATTTATTGTGACCAACACAAGTTGGCTTTTTTTCCATTTAAACGCGTGAACATAATTGTATTATTTAAAAATCTTTTTACAATTCTAAAGTACTTATAAAAGATATCAACGATCAGCCAGCATTTAAAACCCAAATTACTGTATTCTGCTTTAAAAGGTAAACTGTATTGCGAGAAGAAGAAAGACTGTACTGAAAGTGCATTGACTAAATAATGTATGATACAAAGCTGAATGCAATGAGTTCCGTATAGCACATATATAACATAACTATACCATAATGTCATGGAAGATACAAGAATGATTGAGCTATATATGATTTTATCTTTATAAAATAATTTTTTCTCCACAGTGGCTCAACGGCACGTCTGCGGACTTACAACGCTGAAAACCAGGTTTTGATACCCGTGGTGGGCAGAGCACAGATAGCCTATTGAGTAGCTTTGTGCTTAATTTAAAAACAACGACAATAAACGTTTTAAAATTAGAAGTTGTTTAATCTCAGTTTTGCTACAATTTTTGTGTGGATTTACATTATTAAAAGGTGTATTGATTATTTGTGTATTCTTAATATCACTTAAAGTTTTAACATTTTTATGAGCAAACTTTTTGTGACAGTTTTCGGCTTATTAGTCTCGATTAAACAGCTGTCTTAATCCATGACATAAATCATGTGTCAATTTTATTTTGTTTAAATGTCTTCCATGCTCCATAGTAAAATATAGATTTCTAAAAATTACAGATGTGTATATGTTTTCACACTTTATTCATTTATATTGCATGTTTAAACATTATATATGTAAAAAGGGTTGCTGCGGATAGAGAAAGCACTATGTAGAGGAGCAAACAAGTTCACAAAGAAAGAAAGAGGTAACTGACCGATAGCTAACCACATGTTTGAAAGCGGTTGTGTAATTAAGTGTAGGAATATAGAGGGCGTACTTAGATGTTGGGTATATTTATTAATATAGGTATAAATGTGTTCCTTTATATTGTTTTATTTTGGTCTTGAGTTGTTGTATAAGTAAGGCTTCTTTAATTTTGCGTTTGTTTATGTTTGTTTCTTTATTTTGAATTTGGGTGTTTTCTATAGTTATGTCGTATTTATTTGATTTGCAGTGTTCGAAAACGTGCATAGGTGACTCTTTGTGTTTTTTTAATCTGGTTTTCATTTTTCTATAGTGTAAAAACTACACTGACGAACAAGACATCAACGTTATTTATAAAATACAATGTGATAACTGCCACAACTTCTATTTGGATAAACAAGTCGTAAGATGGAAACCAGATTCAAAGAACATAAAAAGTCACCTTCACACGTTTTCGAACATTACTAAATAAAGAAACAAAGATAAATAAAGGCAAAATTAAAGAAGCCTTACTTATACAATAACTCAAGCCCAAAACAAACCAATAGAAAAGGAACACCTTTATACTTATATTAATAAATATATCTAACATATAAGCACGCCATCTAAATCCCTACACTAAATTACACAACATGGGGCCACCAATCGGTCAGTAATCTTTTTTTTTTGGTAAACCTGACAATGACCGAAGATGGTCTAAACATTGATCGCATCTCTACATAGTGCTTTCTTTACCAAAACAGTCGTTTTTACATGTATAATGTTCTCTCCAAGTGGGTTTTCTCGTCATAACGGATTATTTTTAAGCATATTTAAAATAAGGATAAATAGTAAAGTGTGTGTGTTTTTTATAGCAATGCCACATCGGGCTATCTGCGAAGCCCACCGAGGGGAATCGAATCCTTCATTTTAGCATTGTAAATTCGTAGACATATCGCTGTACTAGTGGGTGGCCAAATAGTAAAGTTTCAATGCAAATATTTTGTATTCAAGTCGCTGTTAATTTGTCTTCAGAACAGGGGTGTGTGAGATCAACATTTTAAATAAAAATTTTTATTTGCTAAAAGACTCACAATTCTGACTCAACCACAGAACTAATCAACTAAGTTTGGCCTATGGCAATCACATCTACAGTTCTATTTGTATGCAGTACAGGAATCTTAATGTTATGATATAAAAATCTAAGTTAGCAAAGCAATAAGTCTCTCTAAATATAGGAAAAATAACCAAAAATAAACTGGAATGAAACTGTATTTTTCAGGGTTCTCAATTATTTTTTTTTATGAAATATTGTACGAATAACTAAGATGTATTCCTGCTTATGCATTGTACAAGTTAATATTATAAACTGAGCAGACATTTAAATAAATCTGTAGAACCATCTCAGAATTTAAATACAAATTGATTGTTTGATATTTGTGAAACCAGAAATATAGTTACTATTCTACATGACAATGAGTGAGTGAAAGGATCGTTTTAAAAATAAAATAGTTAATGTCCACACAGCTGAAAGACTGTTATTTCTTTGGCTAGCAGTTCAAAGATATCAGGTTGTCTCAGTTGCAAATTTCTTATAACAGCGGCCAAGATTCAACTATCTTCGATCAGCAATGCAAAATCATACTTTAAAAAATTTCAAGAATTAATTTGAAAGACAGTTCACTTCGGATGCACACAGAAAAATATAGCTTTAGCGGCGATTGACGTTTTATCCCGTGAAAAGTGAATGTTTGCCGTGGTCTGAAAACATGTTAAAAGTCTCATAAAAACTTTATCCCTCTTGTGTTATTTAGACAGCACAAGCTGCTGGAAATACTGAAACGTTATTATGAAATTCCTTCGGAATATTTTTAAAATATCGTTGATTCCATCATGTTGAACAAAAGTCCTTCCCAGAAAATTTCCAATACTACACTGAGTTTGTATGATCCAAGATATGCTTGAAGGGCTTTAAAGGGACTTCAATTGGATGCCAAGGCTGCGACCGTAGAAGTTACGACGGATGTTCACAGACTGTAGTATTGTTTGTTTTAGTGAGCAGAAACTGTTATGATGTTATGAGTGTGAGTGTGTGATTAGAGACTGTGACGTTCTAATTGTGTCGTTTAACGTGCAAGGATTAATACTACGGTATGTCAAATTCCAGAGAAGATATATATATGTGAAGAGAATGATCTTCGATCGAAAATTTTGTATGTAACTGACCAAACTTATATCTAGTAATCACATGTGTGTACAAGCCTCAACAGTTTGTTGTAGAAGCTGTATTGTTAATGTAAACTACGAAGAAACGGCTTGAATAATTTCTCTACAGAACAGTAGAACACTAAACAAAACTAAGTAAAGTTTAAACTGATATATTAATGCTATATTTTCTGTATGTTAGTCTGTGAATCGAACATGTATCAAGAGTGACAGGTGAACCATTAGAAGCGAGCTTTTTGATAACGTATTGGTGTGCACAAGAAAATGTATTAAGTATTAATAATTAATAGAATAAAAACAATAGAATTATTGATGTTTGCTATGGTCTAAAAAGTTGCATTTTCGCCTTTATTAATATTAAAAGTAGAATAAAAATGGTAAAAACACATAAAGAGCTTTACCCTCCTTGTGTTGTTTGGACGAGGTGAAATGATGCTATGAACATTTGTATTACGATTTAAAATATATTTTAATAAAGTATTAAAAACAAAGAAATTCTCAGTTGTTCTCACAGCATGCAGATATAAGTTTGTAAATTTCCTTGTTTTTAATGTTATGTTATATGAAAGGACTAATGGAATAGTGACTAATTTACGCTAACTAGAAAAGTGAGATAAAATTAGAATAAATTATTATTTGATTTTCTTCACTTGTTAAGTGTGACTTTACAATAAGATACTTTCTTTTATTTAATTAGTAATTACACTTAACGGTTTGTGATAATAAAATCAGGAAAACTTCAATTGTTATCCGCCCATGTTTCTATTAATTCATTCATTTTGATCAGAGACATTGTCCAGTTTGACTGACAATGTCTCTTGAGCAGCGACTTGTTGAAGAGTAAAAGATAGATCCGAAAAGCTATTTTTACATATTTCTTATTTTGAATGAAAAGTATAAATTTACATAAATGTGAAAAACATCTTGAGCTTAATTAATTTTTATAAGAACGTTTAGACCTCTTGATATTTTGTGTTCCGTCAGACTTTGGCGTTTAAACTGAGACTTAATGATTGTTACTTTTATCTTGCAATGCGAAACTACATAAAGGACCATCTAGGCTCTGTTAACCACAGGAAACTACGGTTTTTTACAATGCAATTCTAAAGTATTACTACTGATTTATCAATCTATAATTATTAAGAATTACAAGTATTTATGGTTGATAAAATGAATTTATTTTCATATAAAGCTTTGATATATATCAGTAAATGTTAATTGGATGTGTGTAAGATATTGTGTTTGTAATCTGAAACGTCATGTTATTTATATTTGTAATAGAGTTTTGTGAAAGCGAACCAACTGTCAGCTAAATTAGGTGGTTATGTTAAGCATAATGAGCTACTGCACTTAACTGACATAATAACAGTAATGGTAAACAAGGAAGTAGACAAACAACTTGCAAACACACATTTCCAAAAATTTGGTACTTCTCATGAATTCATGAAGAAAGGCTTCTCAAAACAAATTTTGTCATGATGAGCATTTCAACTTAACATTTGCATTTTTTTACATAAACTTAGAGCAAATAAAACAACTTGGAATTATATTGAAAATATATTACAGAAAACAAGACGACCGAATGAAATACGTTATATAAACAATGTATGTGTAGGAAGTTCTCGTTATTGCCAGCTGAAGTGAAGGAAACCTTAATTTGATAATTACAAACATTTTTTTTTATTTCTCTTAAGAATACCTTTAATATTGTGTCAAGAAAAAACTCGTTTAATACTTACAATATACAATCATTTTTTGGTGCCGCTGATCGTGGCCAGCAAGAGACATCACCTGGCATGTATATTTTCCGCTGATCTCCAACGTAGGATGAAGTAGATAGAGAGCTCGATAGTGAAAGTACGGGTCGGGGGAATTGACTTTGTAAGAGTGGTCAAGCCTATTTATCAGCATTTCCGAAATATGTCTTGAATTTAGTTTAGGAATCCACTGGTAGATGGGCACTAAGTTATTGTTGAAGAACCACTTGACTACGAGTCGAAGATCATTTGCAGTATAATTATACTCACAGTCTAAAATCACGTGGTCTGTCCCGTTTTGAACTGAATGTGGTACTGAAAGACGCAATATTTTTACAGCCAAGGCAACTGCAAAAATAATATGTACATGTAATTATATAGAAGTATGGGTGACAAGAAAAAATGCAGTTACTCGTTATTGACAAACTAACGAAGCCTTCTGTACGCAGTGTGATAAATTTAACAGAATAATATTTATATAAAATTAAAAGCAATTATTTTCAATAGATAAGAAAAGAAAAAGGTGATGTTTTTCATGCGATTTTAAAAACCAAAAATCAAACCGAAATATCTTTTTTTTATATTAATAATAATATGAGTTATGGAATCCCAGGCTTTTGAATTTTGTTCTCTTTCATTTCTAGGTCTGCTTTTATGTATATTTTGTCGAAATGCTTTAGTGTTTCAATGTCCCTAGCATGATAAAATTAGTTTATGGTTACTGAAGATACTTGCTATAGGACAAATACATTCATTAAAAATCCTGTATTCTCTTATTAGGCGCAGAGAGCCCTCGAGTAGCTTTGCGCGAAATTCAAAACAAACAAATAAATTTAGCTTTATGTTGTCGTTTCTTATTTTAATAATTTAATTCTTTGTTTTTTTTTAATTTCACGCAAAGCTACTCGAGGGCTATCTGCATTAGCCGTCCCTAATTTAGCGGTGTAAGACTAGAGGGAAGGCAGCTAGTCATCACCACCCACCGCCAACTCTTGGGCTAGTTTTTTACCAACGAATAGTGGGATTGACGGATACATTATAACGTCCCCACGGCTGAAAGGACGAGCATGTTTGATACGACGGGGATGCAAACCCACGACCCTCAGATTACGAGTCGATCGCTTTAACACTTTTGGCCATGCCAGGCCCATATATAGCTAAAAATAAATGTTTTAACGTGTCTTTCTCATTCTATAAAACTAAATTTATTGCAATAAACATACTAACTATTTAGTTTAGTTTTATTTTATATATGTTTCAAGTGTGAAGTGTAGATATCATTACATATGTATTTAAATTTGCTTAACTTAGAAAACAGTTATTCGTATTTTGGCATTATTATCGTTTTAAATGTGTTCAACATTAAATCTTGACTCTCAAAATAATTAGATTAACGTTCGTCTTGGCGTATACTGAAATGTAAACCAATTAGAGACCGGAAAGTTTCCAGAAAAATTAAGTAAGATAATAGTAGCAGGCCATTTTATTCGTTTATTGTTTATGACATAAAAATAATGCTAGGAAGACACAACAAAGTTATTACCATTAACAGAAAAACAAAACAAGCGGAGATAAAATGTCATATACAACAAATGTAATAATCTTAAACGTCATTAAAATTTAATCTCTTATTGATGTCTTATTATCATAAAAATATATGATAACATCATTTAGTTGGAAAATATGACGTTTAAATTGTTAGTTACGCGTACAAAATGAATTATTATGAACAAAATTAGATAAGTACAAATATTATACCTATTAAAAATATTACAAACGAGTTATATGACTTAAACAAACTGCCCCCCCTTAGTGGGATAGCATGTCTGAGACCTCACACTGTTAGAAACCGGGTTTCCATACCCATGATGGGCAGAGAACAAATAGCGCATTGTACACCTCTGCGCTTAATTCCAATCAATCAGTTAAATTAACTATCTCAACAACCTCTTTTTGAAACAAGAAATTGTAGTCAGAGCTTGTAAACATATATTATTAAAGATTTAACAAAGTTCTCTCTTCTGAATAACGTAAATAAATTTGATGTCTTCTTTCGAAAGTGATTACGAATATGAAAAAGTATATGATAAACTAAGCAGATAGCCTGATGTGGTTTTACTATATGAAAACATACACACACGTATATACACACATTATCACTAATAGCTATTTCACTGGCTCATAGAACTTGATATAAATTAGTATCTTATCAAGCTATCCAAACAAACTGGTATAGTTTGTTTCGTTTGTTATCAATTATTGCCTTTCTACCATATCGGGGGCTGGATAACTAGCTTCAAGAGTTACGTTTTCAACTTAATAGTAAATGGTAGCACCATTTGCACTTTTTCTTATCTTTATTTCAATTATTTTTTTATTCTTTACTCGAGAGAACAGTCACTTTACCACAACTGTCTGCAAGCAGTGACGGATGATATAAATGTGGGACGTTATGGGCTTGAGTACCCACATGTCGCTTTCCTAATTTGTATTTATGTTTGTATTGCTATTAACGAATGGACGTTGAGACTGATAGACAGTGTATCCCCACCTCGTTGTGGGTCCTACTTTCAAGTCACCTCCAAAACCTAGGCTACATTTTATAATTTCACATTATATCCTGTATCTTGATATATTTTCAATTAGAGCAGCGTTTTTGTTTAACATATTTTTCTTTCGGTTAGGTTTTTTTTTCTAAGTTGTAACTAATATAATTATTCAGAGGTTTGGATTTGCTGCTTTAAAAGCAGGCCTCCCTTGTGGTTTTGCTCATTTAACTTCATTAAAATGTATTAATTTTCACGAAATATATATATAAACAGTTCTCAGATACATATTACGAAGAAAAACAATATTTTTTATCCCTAACTTATTACATTACACTTTAGAATTATAGGAACAACTTTATTTACAGTTGTAATTAAGCTGGATAACTCATTACCTACGAGTATATCGTTATATGTTGGAAAACTAAAACATAGCTTTCACTTGTTCACAAACTGAATATTTCATGCCTGTCGTATCTTACTTAAACAAACGACTTTAAGTGTTTTATTGTCGATGAGTTTTATTGGATTTTATACTTAAATAATTTACTTCAGATATTTTAATTCATTATAAAACTGTGAAAAAGTTAAACTTTCATAGGAACATTATTAGAAAGAATTGAGGAAACGCTGAGAAATAGGGGCATGAAATATAAATATTGGGGAAAAATAAAATTCTTTATTTAGATTTGGTGCATGTATCTATAGACCAGTAATGTAAAGGTACTGTGAAAAATGACTAAAACTATTATGTTTATTTAATACGTATATCAACAGTCACGTTCGAATAAGAAGTGATGTATTATCAGTTACTTTTCTTAACTAAAATGTGATGTATTATTAATTACTTTCGTGGATAAGAAGTGATGTATTATCAGTTACTTTTCTCAACTAAAATGTGATGTATTATTAATTACTTTTGTGGATAAGAAGTGATGTATTATCAGTTACTTTTCTCAACTAAAATGTGATGTATTATTAATTACTTTCGTGGATAAGGAGTGATGTATTATCAGCTACTTTGTCGGATAAAGAGTAATGTATCATTAGTTACTTTGTGGATAAGAAGCTACATTTTGAAATGGGAAGTGATGTTTGCTTTTACTTAAAACAATTATTCAGTTGAGAATATCATAACGATTATAAACAATTTGATTAAAATTATTACTTTTATTGAATAATTTTTGAATAGCTTAATAAAATATGTTATAAATTTGCCCGAATTCATTACTTTAGTAAGTAAAATGTTTACAGGCTTTAAGGGAAAATTCTCGTCTACATATCATAATGCATATTGATTATAGAGTATCAGTTCTGTTCTAATGGTTGTTTAAACATTGTTCTGTTATCGTTGCGGCTGAAAGTGTTTGATTAACAAACTCTATACAACGAGTAATTCCATTTTTCACAGACACATTACGAGTCCTGATAAGTAGCATCAGATATCTCTCTTGTTCCATAATCTTCTTCTTCTGACTTTATTCTCATGTGATAACACTGAAAGCACACATCAGCTTTACTTAATTAACACTTGCAGATTGATTTAAGGCATGCTTCGATAACGTTGCTGTATTACGTGTTTCTTACATGTAATTTTAGAAACAATGTAAACCTTAATTACTAGAAGAAATATTTGAACTTCTTTGTTTATTTGCTACTGTTAAGGGAATCATAACCATTAACGTTTATAATTCACGATTTTTTTTTGAATAATCGCCTCATAATAATGCTATGACATATATTGAAACAAAATTTTTATCGCGTCTATTTATAAAATGTATATGTTCCTTATTAATTTGCTAAGCCTAACGCTCCAAAACTAAGAAAAAAGATATTTTTGTTAGATCGTTTTGAGCTCTGCAACTTTTTAATGTCTAGTAGAGATATTGTAATGTTACTTTTCCTTGTATGGAGAATATTATGTAACCAGGTAAATTAAAACGAATTGTGTGAATTATACGCATTAACCAGTGAATATTAAATAGAATTTGACAGATTTCATTAATTTAAACTTTTTAATTAAATAACCAGAGAGAAATAATTGCAAGATGACACATTCATATCTCTCTGTTAGTTAGAGCTGTTTTATGAAAGGTCTGACGTTTTATGCTTAGCGCCTAATCTTTATTTAGTAGTACAAATACACACCATTTCTCAAAATTAACATATCGAATAGGTAAACTTGAGAACTATATTAGACATGACAATATTAAGTTGTGCCTCACTAGAAATAAATGACGTTAAAATTCAGGGTTCTGTCTCTGCGGAAGACACATTTTAGAGAACCCAAGTTCAACTTTTGTGGTTGAAGGATAAACACAGTAGAAGTTTTGACATGAAGAGCAGGTTCTGTTTGTTTCTAGAGTAAGATAACGATATTAATGCCTTACTCAGATCAAAGTTAAAGTCACAGGATAGAAGTCGAGACCTCGGACATATTTAAGAAACAGGGAAAAGTCCATAAAGGTCCCAAAACTCTACGATATCTATACTTCCTAAATCACACTAAAACAATAAATACAGTATATATTTTGTTTCTTGTTCACAATTTATAACAGTTGATAAGATTTATTCTACTCTTAGACAATATATTTTAGTTATTCTTATGAAATATTTCTATATGATATATTTAGCATATGTGATATGTTATATAGCTTCAGTTGTAGAATATCAAAAATCTTTAACTAGGAGATTGTTTCAAATACCTTTGTTCATTATCATAATACCTTCCTTTATAAGATGTTTGTATCAAGTTCAATCTTTTATTACATTATTTTTCAGGTTAAATCCCTTATAACCATATTTTTCATTCTATCTCAGAAGCGCAGAGTTAACTGGATGTAATGATTTATATTTGAATAAATGTAAAGAAGAAAGTCAATTAATTTTACAAAAATCCCATTTCTATTTTAGGATTTCTAACTTATATATTTTAGATACATAAGCAAAAGAAAGTGAGCAAACAATAAAAGAAAAAATATCATATATTTTAAAACCCAGGTATTCAAATTTCTTAATTTCTACATACTATTACGGTATAAGCACATGCATTTTAATGTAAGTTTTAATTAGTGAAAAATTGCCATTGCGTTAAATTTAATTTTAGCTACAGGATTATGTTAACAGAAATTCGACCATAAGAACTAACTGAGGTTTTAAAACTATATGATAAAAAGTTTTCAACAATTATCTTCATTCAACGAAGAAATGTTGAAATTTTATTTTCAATCAAAATAAATTCAATTGACAGTATTATAAGATGTATTACTTTTCTTTAGTACATCTTATGTATGTTTTATTTCTCTGGATAAGTAAAGTAAATGACTTAATATAATAAGTATTAAGTCGTTTTATTTTAGTATTTATGAGGAAGTAAAGCTCTGTATTATTCTCAACAATTGTTTTTGTTGTTTTACGTTAAGTATCAAGCTATACTATAGACTATCTGTCCTCTCCCTACCAAAAGTATCGAAATTCAAATCCCAGAATTGTAAGACTGCAGACATGCAACTGTGCCACTGTGGGGCTCATTCGCGAAACTTATACTTTGTATTTTAAAACGTTTTTTTCATAAACTAAATGATTTTCTTTTACTTCTTTTATCTCCATGTTGACAAAAATCTTAAAATAGATTTTCACTTAATTTTAACAAATACCTTATGGTTTTGTTCGTTAATTATATCGTTCAATCGCGAGGATGCGTCACATATTTTATTAAACTTTTAGGGGGTGCCATCTAGTGGTAAAAGTCATAAAGAGCTACACTTGATTTAGCTCAATATTATTGTTGTAAATAGAAAGTTTATCCAGAAAAAAATTAGTTTTTTTTTGTCTACTCACTGTTGTTACTTTCCAGAACATTAAAATTAGCCATTTCTATTACTCGTCATTGTATATTGTTCAATTCACAAACACATGAAATCATGACATTTCAGTGTTTGATCGAAAATCGCAATTTCCTTCATAAAAGAAAAAAAGAAAGAAAAGAAGCAAATCCATCCGAAGGTATATATTCCTTTTATTTCTCAAGAGGTTAACGAGTGATTTGAAGCTTGCATTCACTCTGCATACATTGATTCGGTATAAATATTATGCATACTCTCACCACCATAACAGATATGTGGAATGATCCTAGTGTAGTCGGGTTTACGCCTAGGAATATTAAATCAAACATGTACATCGATAAATTCACTAGATCTGAAACTAATATTCAATTTCACATTGTCATTTACTGAGATTTTCTTTTCATTTCAAACCAGCTTGGAATTATTATTAAGTTTGTTTAAAGTCTTTGAGCAGATAAACATCTTACTTTTTCAACAATTGTCTATCTGTTCGTGAAACAAAAACTATCATGAACTCACTTCATGTTTTTTTAAGATGTACGATTACCTGAAATAAACACATACTCAATAACACATAACTTTAACGATTTTTTTTTTTAGAATTTCGCACAAAGCTACTCGAGGGCTATCTGTGCTAGCCGTCCTTAATTTAGCAGTGTAAGAGTAGAGGGAAGGCAGCTAGTCATCACCACCCACCGCCATCTCCTGGGCAACTCTTTTACCAACAAATAGTGGGATTGACCGTAACATTATAACGCCCCCACGGCTGGGAGGGTGAGTATGTCTGGCGCGACGCGGTCGCGAACCTGCGACCCTCAGATTACGAAGCGCACGCCTTAACGACGCTAAGTGTTTATTATTATATATTTCTGTATGCTACACGTGCTCTTCGAATTCAATGTTTACCAGTTTTTCATTCGGGAAAAAGTACACATAAGAACATTCTAAGCAGCTTTCTAAACTGTAGGAAGAAACAATATGTATATGTATGAAAGTGCGTATCTATGAAAATATAATAGTACTGTCTGTTGGCTGTTGCATGCTCATGTAACTACTTCACAGGACATGAATAGATTTTCACCAAAACAGGTGTTGAAATTCATTGGATCTATTAGGAGATACATACAAATATTCAGTTTTGCGGTTTCTATGGGATATGTTTTGGGTTTTTTACCGTTATTTTTCCCACATAGGACCGACCTTAATTGCTGTATTGGGTTCATGGCAAGATAAATACAAATATTCAGTTTTACACAATACGGTTTTTATGGGTGTTTGTTTTTTTTACTTATTTTGCCACTACCTCATCTTCTGTACATGATATTTCCAGAGTTGTGGCTTCACATTTTATGTTCTGCACCTTTTATGGGCACTCCAGCACGGATACACTAGAGAGTTATATAATACGTTCGTAAATATATACAAAGTAATTTGCCATAAATTTATTTTACATAAACTTGTGAATGGACGAAATACAAGTATACTTGCATAATATTTAACATTTTCCCTTGAACTTACAAGCAAAAATAAACTTGTATTGAAATATAGCGTAATTTTTACTATCACCTAGGACAATTCAGGACCTCTTCGTAACCTGCATTTCTATTTTTGACAAAACTACTAAGGTCATTTTTCGTTGTCCCTTTATCTATTGACCAGAGAAGATGCATCTAGTCAATTGTACACTACCATACGCCTTTCCCACTAAGGACCTGAGTGCGGAAAATATTTAGTATTGTCACACGGATTTGAGCCGGCCTGTTTTAACTCCAAAAACCAGAACTTTATCAGAGGACCAACCTTTGTCATCCCAGTGTCTTTTGGTGAAATCAAAAGAATAAACATCGGCCAAATTTATACATGTATTGACGACATGTTGATAGAGTTAATTCAAACATATTTACCAGAGAATAGTTACACGTTTTCATGGAATAAATTATCACTGAAATGTTCACAACTTTTGATGCAATACGTAGTTGTAAAAGCATTGCTTAAAAGACAAATGAAATGCACGTTTCCGAATACATTTGTATGTTTAAAAGAAAATAAGGTTTAACATATGTTAATGTATACATTACTGTTTATTTTTTTAAAATATATGTTTGCTTGAATCACTCATTTTAAAGCTGAAATTCGTAAAAAGGCATTTGCTTTGAAGTTGGACTACCATACTATCTAGTTTAATTGTAAGATAAAAAATACAAAAGATAAATTCACGTAAATTTATTAAAGTAAATATATAAAAACACATTGTATATGGCAGTTTACTGGATGTTATTGTAACTGTTTAACTACACTTCATTTTACTGTTTCACGTTCTCTAAAATGCATGAATAAAAATTAAGATCTGAATTGTTATTGTTTTATTATTCAAGCAATGTCTAACATTGCATAAGCAATAACTCTTGTCCTATGGTTTTGTGCTAACATTTTTGAAGAACTTGCAAATATAAATGTTGCATATTAAAATGTCTATATTCACTGGTAATTAATAATTTCACATGCAAGTATGACATGTATGCAACAGCGTACACTGTGTCAATTTCATTCTACATCATGTTGAGAAAACTGAAGTATCAGTAAATTACTGAAGTAGAGTAAACTGAGAAAACATGTCTATATAGAAGAATAAAAACAATTGCATGACATTATTTTATTGCAGAACTTTATTTACACTTTGTATTAGCAAATCAGAAACTCATGTTAACATATTGGTGTGTTGCCCAAAAAATGCGAGACATTGCGTCACGTATGATATGTTCAGTATATTTATATAATTCATTTTATGAATAATTCACGGCTATTCGAAAGTGAAATACTGACACGATTCATTTTATAGTTAGAGAATGTGGGAATCTCTTTATATGGAAGATTATTTGTATAGAGGAGTTGTTAACTAATGTAGAGCCAAATAACCCAACATTCCATAATGGGAAAGCCTAAAAATATACTCCAGGAAAGCGAACCTTTTCTCAACAGAGTGTTAAAGACAGTAACGGGCTTTGATTTATACTCTGGACCAATCAGAAGTACAAACTTCTGGACCAATTAGATACGTCGTCATAAGGAGACTCCTCAGATCCCAAAAGCCATTGGATCAATCTTGACTTATTTCCTGGTGCGGTTAACAAGATAATAAGCGATGCTTTTAAGTGAACAAAGACTCCAAGCTATAGGAAAAATTTTCGCCAACATGTCAAAACGAATTACAATTTTTATGTGAAACTGGCTGAAAAGACTAGAATTTCAGCAATCCCATTCGACCATGCCTATAAAATTCCAATAGAATTTTCTGGCTTTGTCGGTTTAAATGTGTTCTTACAAGCCGATAGCTACGTACATTAGAGGGTACGTAGAAATGCTGTGAAAATTGGCTTTTACTGTTTTTCACAAAACGCTGATACAGAAGAAACTAAGACTTTAAAACAATAATACATAATCATGGTCATCAACTTGAAAGTGAGCAACAATAATTCAAAGATAACCAATATGATTGGATGAATTTGAAAGTAGGCGGTTATTCCTTTAAATTGTAATATTGTTTTCTTTTTTACCGTAGGTTTGAAGGTATGATTTTTTCCCATGAAACGTGAAGTGATATTGAAATCATGTTAGAGAAACATACTTTGTAGTTTTTAAGCGCAATAGCGTATGAAATATATTTTGTATAGACTCCTGTGGGATGGCCTGGCATGGCAAAGCGTGTTAAAACGTGCGACTTGTAATTTGAGGGTCGCGGGTTCGCATCCCCGTAGTGCCAAGCATACTCACTCTTTCAGCCGTTGGGGAGTTATAATGTGATGGTCAATTCCACTGTTCGTTGGTAAAAGAGTAGCCCAAGAGTCAGGGGTGGGTGGTGATAACTAGCTGCCTTCTCTCTTGTCTTACACTGTTAAATTAGGGACGGCTAGCACAGATAGCTTTCGAGTAGCTTTCTGCGAAATTCAAAAACAAACAAATAAAGTCTCCGGTGGCTAAACAGCAAGTTTGAGGGCACATATCACATGCTTTGAGTCGAGAACTCACAGCTTATTATGTAGCTTTGAGTTTAACAACACACAAAATTCTTATGTGCAGAAAAAATGACAGCTACAAAATTTTCTAAGATACTGAATCATGTTTCCAAATTAATTTCTTTTTTTATATTATAAAGCCAGCAAAAAAAAGCACAACAACAAAGTAAATAAAATGAGCCACCGGAACAATTGAAATTAGATAAGTTAATTTTAGTTTGCTTTGAAGTTTGCTCTAAGAGAGCTATCCACTTTAGTCATTCATAATTAAACAATAAAACATAATACTGAAAATTAAAATCTTTCTGTCTTTGCGGCGTTATAATGTTGAGGTCAATTATACTATTTGCTAGTAATTTATCCCAAGAATCAGTGGTGGGTGCTGTAGAATAGCTGCCTTCCATCTAATATATTAATTCAAAATTTAGGACGGTTGATGGAGATAGCCCTCAAATAACTTTGATGAAAATCAATAAGCTACTTTTTAAATATTTTTATTATTGCATTCTCTTAGACTCGCTTATCCATTCTTCTTCATGCGAAGGACACGGTGTATTTTCTTTGTTTACTTGATAAATTTGCACAGAATTGTTCAAGAGTGCCAACAATCTTTAATTTCGAATTGCTAGGGAAGAGGAAACGCAGCTGTTTAACGGCACGCACCGTTTAAGCTACTCTTGTCGGACAACATTTATGGGGTTTGCCTGACACATTATAACGCACCCACGGTTCCAACGTGCTGATCGTGAGTTGTTACTTTTAAGGCAACGGGACTCTAATCTGGAACCCACAATTCAATTACGTTAACTACTGAGCCACTGTTGACTCAAATGGTGTATCTTGACAGAAATTATATATATAATAATTCAAAAGTAACACATCATTTAAAGTATCTTTGCAGGAAAAAGCTTAAAAGTCTGGGATTTTGAAAAAAGTACATGATTTTCTTTGGGCATTAAAACATTTGCCTCCGCTAGTACAGCGGTAAGTCTATGGATTTACAACGCTAAAATCAGGGGTTTGATTCCCCTCGGTGGGCTCAGCAGATAGCTTAATGTGGCTTTGCTATAAGAAAACGCACAAACAATACATTGAAACATTTAAAATGGCAAATAAAACGTTACTCATAAAATATATTCCTGAGGTTAATCAAATGTTCCTTTTACTTTACCTTAAAGTGTGTTTCTCTTTTCTAGAGGTTATTTATTTGATAAAATTCTGAGGAATATTTACTTTATGATGGTAATATATAATACTCATTGCAAACTGTTTTGACTAGTAATTATAAATTTTGTATCTCTCTATAGAGGGAGGGGTTCAAATCCCCTTGGTAGAATCAGAAGATAGCCTGATGTAGCTTTGCTATAAAAAAACACACACGCTCTCTAATAAACTTTCTTTGCTTTTAGAGTTCGTCGTTTATCAAAAGCGGAAAAGCGTTTTATCTTAAGAGTTAAAACACTCATGACAGATTATTTTATAAAATAGAATATTTTTGATAAAGTTACGATGTCCAGAATTATCTGTCCAGGAGAATCAAACTCATAACCAGCTTCACATGAGATCGTTTTCTGTTTTTCCTAGCAGAGTGCAGTTGACAACACAGAACTATAACAATGACTTCGACGAAAACATTTGATCATTAATGGTCTGTGAACAAAGTTCCTTTTTGATTTGTTCAACATCTCTTACATAAAACATTCGATATCACATCATACGGAATATGTTTTGGCCATCTATTAAGATTCTGACAACACTTTTACTGTACAACATGAAGATTCAATTTATATGAACTATTTAAATTCGATGCGTAAGTACGTATTATTTAGTATAAATCACCCAAACTAAATATTGGAGTTTTCCAAAACATTATTGACAGGATTAAAACGGTTTAACTAAAAATAGTTACAGACATTTGAAGTAAAGTAAACCGCTAGTTAATATCGTTTTCGGTGAATTATATACGAAGACAAAGATATTAATAAAACATATAAAGCTAAATAAAGCCTGTTTTTCATTAACATTCTTCATTATGCATTAAACGACTAAAATTGAACCAAACTCCATGGTATCAAAAGCACATTATTTTTTACACCTTCCTCTGTGAAGCGCAGAATATTATATGAATAATATAAATATAAAATAAAACTTCTAAGAATTCAAAGGCAACAACCATTTCTCCGCAACATATAACTTTTATTATGACTGCTGACTCCTCCTTAATTGCAAATGAAGTTAAGACAAAAAGCATACTGTATGTTTACTTAAGAAAAGCTAATACTTTCAAAGGCTATGTGTCGTAAGGGAATATAATCCCGCAATAAAAGCTACACACATCCTAAAAACAAACACTTCTCTCTCTTTAGATTGATGAGCCTCAAAAGAAACAAAAGTGTGTATAAACATTTCAAAATTGCCCACAATATAATCGTATATTATATGTACCAATACGTTTCTATGGTTCGATAAAACTAATTTTTTTCATATATAGTTTTTACAAATATTATTCTGTTTCATTAAAAATGCATTGGTTTACGTATTTCTTTACATTAGTTTAGTTATATCATATTAGTCAGTTTGAACGAGTACTGGTATTTCAGACACATTTTTTGTAAAAACTTGGTTCTGCACAAAAGTATCTGCAGTCAGCTGATGCACAACTGAATGGAAATAATTGTACCTAACTAAATATAAAAAGGCCTCGAAATATGTTTAAAAGGTTACCTACATAATTTATAGTTTGTCTTTTGTAGGAGAAGTCTCATTAAACATGCTGTGAACCCAAAAACTTCCCAATAAGGCAGCCCTTATGCACCTTAACATACTTTATTTAACCTGGAGCAACAACTGTCTGCAAGTAGTAAGTTCAGTACCGTGTATCTCAATACGGCTTGTGTATATACCAATCGTTCAGAGATACATTATTATTTCAAGTAGGTTTCTCGTCATCAAGAATTAAATATGGTGCTGTTAACATATTTTTATCGGGTGTGTATGCTTAATTTTGGAATAGGAGCGTGCTACACAATATTCCTAAGGAAAACAATAATAATCCAGGGATTTGAGAAAAAATCGCCTACGTTATTAGGCCAAGAACGAAAAAAAGGCAGTAGTGGGAACGTTGAAATGCTAGATCATACGAGATAGAATTACACCTTGTGTTTATGTGTGCAGGTAACTTTTCGTTGTTATTTTATTTCAACTACTAGGTACTACATTTCATTACATGTTTACTAGGTACGAGATACTCTTATTGCATTGGAATTAAATGTCACCCAAACAGAAGAGGATCACGTATATTATTACAAGAGCTTAACTCTACATGGTGGAATTTAATTTTTGCTACAACCAGTATTGGATAAGATGTTACGTTACATTTCTTATGGAAATCTGTCTGAGTTCTCCGTCCGTTATTTGTGGCTCGCTGTTTTCTTTTATTAGATATTTCAAGTGTCAGAATATTTTTCTCAGAAAAGTTTAAATAGCTTAATGTAACTTTTAACTTTTTAAATCACTTTTTGCTCTTAGATCGAAACATCATCTCAATAAAATCTCGATGAATTATATTTATACATCTGAACCATTTATTCAGTAAAAGTAAGTAAGTTACTGAATATTTTTTATTTATTTGAAGTTGTTCACATAGAAAGTAAGAATACATAACATACGTTTTTTGCTCTTTTTATTTTAAAATATTGTTTTTTTGAGGAGACTGATCTGCAATTTTTGTAGATTTTCATTGGTAAGAATAAGTAACTTACAGATGAACAATATGATAATAATATAAAAAAAATTACATTTGTATTATAATTAAAAAGAGATCATTCGTTTTCATTTCCATTACTTTATTTGTATTACGTAGCTTGAGAGCAGAAAAACCTATAACAAAATGCATTTCTATTGTCGAATGATTTAAAACGTCTACAAGAACAAATTTATATTTATAAAAGCTAAAAACAAACTGTGTTATATATGCAACATTACTACTTAATTAGCCTGCACTGGCTTATAACTAAAATAAATCAATAAAATTATGGATTACTACACATCTTGAATTACTCGAAAAACATTAATGCAAATGTTTACCTATGTCCACAACTAAGTGCCTGCAAAATACAGTGCCTGTATATAGCAGAGGATTTTTACAAATGCAGTTGACATCTAAGTGAGTTCAATGCTTTATAATCCCAAACTGAAATAACATTCTTTCTAAATAATTATTTGAGATTATGCGAATAGGAATTACATGGTTGATTTTGTTACAGAAAGATTCATACCACCAGACAGTATTATAAACTATCAAACACAGAACTATTTAGTGATAAAAAACACGGAGTTACCAGTGATTAAGAATTTTCCTTGTTATACAATTATTAACGATACAGGTGAGAAAGTAATAATCTATGAGTGATAAGCAAAAGTCTTAAGAACAGGACACATTTATACCAAACCTGATTTTATTGGTTTTGTTGTTGTTGTTTTGAATTAAGCACAAAGCTACACAATGGGCTATCTGTGCTCTGCCCACCACGGGTATCGAAACCCGGATTTTAGCGTGTAAGTCCGCAGACATACCGCTGAGCCACTAGGGGGCTTATTGGTTTTGACGAGATAAAACTTGCTTTTGTACTTTTTATTTTAGAAACGCTTATCTATTACTTATTAGTATATCAAATCACAGACATGCTTTAAGAAGAACTTCTAAAGTTATGACAGATATAGAACCAATTTTTAAGCTAATGTCGTCTTGATTTTAGCACAAAGTGCTTGTTTTCTCATGATAATATCAACTTAAATACTCTAACCTTTCAACTCAACTTCATATTGTGTACATTATATTTATACTTTATATTTCAGCTGTATTTTATCCTTTCTTCCCTTACACCATCCAGAATTAAATAATACAGTGTCTGCCACATAATGTCTTAAAACGAATATTCTAGGTGTATGATATATCATTGATATTTAACATTTTTATGAAAAAATCAGTTTTATTTTGTTATTGTTTTCAAGTGTTTCCAATTATAGTTAAATTAAAACAGTTATTATAAAAGACAAATTAAAATCTGGCGATATTTCGAATCTTCAGTTGTTCTGATATACAATTTCCTTCACGTTCGATGCATTGTGTCTCTATATGTGTGAGTATATTCGTCTGAATTAACCTTTCATCAATATAACTCCAAGGTGATATAAATAACAGTCTCGATATATCAGAACAAACAAATCTTTTTTCAGCATAAATGTAACTACAAATGGATTTAATAGCGAAATAGCAATGATTTTGTAAAACGATAAGGTAAGACACTCTTAAACTAGAATGATTTTATGTAGTTTATTTGAGTTAGTGAAAATGATTTATGGCCACATTACTTAATACGTCTCTGTCGTTTACACACTTCTAAGTTAATTTTCAGAAAAATGTTTTCTTGTAAATGCACACTCATTATATAAGAAGAAATCATTGTATACGAAAGTGTGTTTCTCTCCAGACAAGTCTCTTCAATGTCGAAACATTCCCACTACCTCTACCGAATGATACGTCACGTTGCATTAATTTCTAGAAAATATATTTTTCTAAACTTCAAAAACTGCTAGACTTTCAACAATAGAGAAAGTTAATCTGTCGTTTACATCTTGCCTCTAATGAGACAAAATTTACACCATCTATCTTTAGAACCATTAATCACACATCAGGACACGTTTTGACATCAAAAGCTAACAGGAAATAGCGTAAACCTCACGCAATATCTAAGTAGTTCCGACTCATGAGGAAGGAAATCTCCTTACACTATGGAATAAATGAAGCGGGTAAATGATGAGAGACAGAAGAAATGAGAATGAAAGAACGCTAAGGAGTTAAATGATGAAATAACGATCTGATCCAGATACCGGTCTGTATGCGACATGATTTACAAGAAGGTTTCTTACTTCAAAAGAAGATATTGAACGTATACTTGTACACAACCATTCTCTCTCTACTTATTTCCTCATTCGACTTCTTATTTCCTGGACTCTGCCTTGAGCTGATCGAATGTGTCACCTATCAGTAATTTGTTTCACGCACGGGGTTCTATTCCTCTGCTGAAAAGCAATTTTCTGTTTCTACTTGAAAACAAATGAAACACCAACATCAGGTCATAACGTATCTACCCTGTTATTTGTTCACTAAAACAAGATGTCATAGTGTTGTCAACTCTAGTAGCGTCCTCTGTCGGAAGTGAACTGCTACAAGTTAAACATATCTTTAATAATGAACTCATACAGTTGATGAGGAATCAAGACAGATTAATTTTTGTTTTATAAACTACACATTTTTAATTTTAGTTAATAGCGACAGTAACTCAAAAGTAATGGATTCATATTTTTATCAATAATGAATGAAGAAGTATTAAAATTAATTTATTTGCAAATATTATGTTTAACAGTGAACTCCAAGCACAAGTTAGCTGATAATCTTCACAGGGTTACTTTTAGAAGCTAAATGTTACATATGTGTGTGTGCTTAAGATAAAACAAACAAATATATATGTTTGTATCTGTAGGTTATTATCATGAGCACCTTTGATAAGACAATTAATTGGTTTTTAATTTTCTTATTAAATATTTTTGTTTAACGAAACTGCTTTCACAACTGTTGTTTATTTTAGAGTAAAGACACAGCGGGCTATATCTATTGTAATCACAACAAGGAATCGTACTCAGAATTCTAGCGTTATAAATGAAACACAAACGAAGCAATTCTATAATCAAAATATTTTTTGACTAAATGAATTCAAATTACCTCTTTCATTGATAACTGATATTATAAGAGGATAGGAGGAAACAGTAAGAAATGTACGATTACAAAAACAACAAAGATGACTGCATTTCTTATTATGAAAAAGTGTTTATAAAAATACAGCGTTTGTTTGAATTTCGCGCAAAGCTACTCCAGGGCTATCTGCGTTAGCCGGGCCTATAAAAATGCAATATATATACATATCATTTTTCAACATTAATTGATTGAACCATATTAGACGTCACAGTGCTCAAAGTTGTGAATAGTGATAAGCAGATGGCTTTCAACACTAGAACTTGAAGTTATATTTCTGAAGTGAGCACAGTTCTTGAAGCACATTTCTTGACAGTAAATAATTAAAATTTATTAAATTAAAAGAGCTACAGATATTTATATTTTTGCTTTTGTTTAGAAATGTGTTACGAATTCAAAAACGTGTTTCCAAGTGATTATTTACAGATGTTTCATCTTGTCCATTGACAAGTGTAATTTTCTTACTTTATTGTTTTTAATGTACTTCTGAAGGTTTTAGGTAAAAAGTAGATTTTGAAATTGTATAAAAACTAACTTACTTTTTATGTCATTATTTATAGTTCAATTTAATGTGTTATTGATATAAGTAACATTTATTTTATTGAAACTGAGAAGAAGAATTTTTCAAGACAAATAGTATGCACATTAAGACACCGAAAATGGCATATAACTAAAGAATGATACCTTCTGGTTAGAATAACATAGATAACAACTAAAAGTACCTTAAACATATTTGTGCTGTTAGGCCTAAAACAATTTTATCGCACTTGACTCATAAGTTAACATATTTCAATTTTTTATAAGTTTGATGAAATGTTTTGAAGATCATTAAAGCGTACCATAAAACTAATGGAATTATTTCTTCTTTTAGTTAGTGAATATAACTTTAATGATGGCGACCCAACATTTTAAAGTCTTCACACTGTTCTAAGGTGGATTCTTGTTGTATGTGTAGAATGATTTGATTAAACGGGCATGGTTAAAATACTATATATTGGAATTCTCCAGGTGTACTGTTACGTGGGCGTTATGGTAGCTAGCGAAGATAAGTATGTACTCAGATACGTTTCGAACATGGTTACACGACGTCATTGCGAACAGTGATATTTTAGCAACAATCGCATCGAGATGGAAAACAGTTTGTAACAAAGATATTTCAGCGACCCTGTTTTTCAGTTATGTTTGGATTTGTTTCAATGAAATGTGGCATTGATATAATGGACTTCATAATGCCGAACAACATATTACTGTAACATTCGCTGGAGACTCAATCATTTTGAAAAACAGTTGTTGCTTTTTTTTACAAAATATCCTCGAGTCATGTAAAGTACACCATAAGGCTATTGTTTCAAAAGAGGAAAACAAAACATGTTACAGTAAATACTGGGGTCGGTTTTCATGTGCTAAATTGAAATAAGTTAAGTGTTGTAATTCAAATACATCACAATATGAATGGTTTGATATTACATTTCTTCTTCCTTCGGACAATCAAGTTTTTAAGAGAATTAAAGTATCGAATGAAAGTTTCCCATACGTTTCAAACATTCCTAATGCTCATTAAAATTTTATTGTTATGTAAAAACTGCATTGGCAACAAAACAACATTTGAGGGTAGAAACAATGAAACTGAAAAAGAAAAGGTTAATACGCATATTTTTATACATAAATCGGATCGAATGTCAAAAGAGTTGATCATTTTACGGTCAACAAATAGCCAGGTGGGACAGCAGTAAGTTTGGGGATTACACTTTCCTTAAGGTCGGTGGTTTGCTCCCCTTCCCCGATAAACAGAGCAGATAGCTCACTATAGCATTGCTCTAAAACATATTCATAAGTTAAACTTAATTTCAACATAATTCAACTGTAATTAGCATTTAATAACAGAATATCAAACTCTAAGTAATTATTTTCTATCATTAACATGCACTTTTTTTTCAAAATTGTTAACCCTTTTTATCTTTCCGCTCAGCTTATCTTGAACAGGTGTGTATTCAGTCTTGTCTATATATCGCACCGCAAATCTTAGAGCTTAGGCGTGATTAAGTAAAAGTGAGAATAACAATATCATTAATTTAACATCAAGGCCAAATCAAAGCACTAGTTTAATCATTAGGAATGTTGAGCATAGCGTTCAGTATGTTATATCAAAACAATTTTGAATATGCAATCACATTTAATACAAAACTATGATAAAAAGAAGGTATCAGAACTATATTCCGAAATGATTTGGCTTTACGTAAGTAGTGTTATATTGATGAAATGTGTCTTTATGTGAAGTATGTTTAATAGCTCTTCTCGACATAAAATATACCTGCACTCAAATAATAAAGCTATGTTGAGTATTCTAGATAGATATGTACAATTTTCAAGAAAAAGAATATCCCTTCACTTAATTGAACTGGAAAATTAAGGAATTTGTATGTATTCGGAATGCCAGAACAATCCAGAAAATTATCTGCAACAAGTCGTACATCAGCTATTATGATAAAGGTTTCACGTTTTTGCGAGAGAGACAAAGATACATGTGACTAAGCCAACAGTAAGCACACAGGCAAGAAATGTATCTGTGCAAAAAAAGCAACAAAAAATCACTTGCAGGGAGGAGCGGTTTTATTTAGAAAAGACAGTGTTACTACTAAGCATGTTGCAATGGAAACTATGCTTTAGGAATATTGTCAAGAGGTATGGTCGCCAGATAGTATATAAACGAATGTTACTACATAGACTGCAACCACGTAACGAGGCTCAAAAACAGTTTTAATAGAGAACACCAAGCCCTCTGTATAACGCTTTATGTAAAACAGTGAAATTTCTTATGATAGCAGAAATCTGGTTATAATAAGTACAAAAATTAAGGCATGGCCAGGTGGTCAGGCCACTCCACCTGTAATTTGAGGGTTGCAGGCTCGAATCTCCATAATACCAAATATGCTCGCCTTTTCATCCGTGGAGGCGTTATAGGCATCGGTCAATTCCACGATTCGTTGGTGAAAGAGTAGCCAAAGAGTTGGCGATGGGTGGTGATGACTAGCTGCTTTCTCTTTAGTCTTACGAGAGATACTGCTAAATTAGGGATGGCTAGAGTACATAGCTCTTGTGCAGCTTTGCAAGAAATTAAAAAAAAACAATAATTAAGTTGATCTGATATCAAATCGTAACTTATAATAAAACTTGGCTCATGCTAAAAATAATGAAGAAATATTTCAAAAATTATGTCTGTATTGATATAATGTATTTGCCCTTGATAAGTAATTCGATCCTATCTAATGTATTTGACCTTGATCAGTAATTTGACCCTATTTCTAACTCATTAATACTGCAGAAAATAGAAAAAGAACCAGCAAAGTTTAAGAGATATGAGTCGAGATTATAGTTATCAATGCTTCTGGAATTTTGTTATCAGATATAGTTATTGCTACGGTTTTGTGGAAATTAATGCTACGATAGTTAACAAGAAAAACCGATACTATTTTTACTGAGTAGATTCGCATAATATATAATGTTGCAGCTGCTAAGATGTAAATCTGTATAGAAAACGAACATCTCTTTACTGACAAATATTTTTGACGGATAATATGAAAAACTCATCTTTCGTTTTTCATTACTTACACCAGTTTGCTTGTGTGAAGTTAAGCACAAAGCTACACAATGCTCTAATCTACCCCCTACGTGTATCGAAACCATGTTTCTAGTGTTGTAAGTCCAATTGCTTACCGCAGTGCTACTAGAGGGTAGTCATATCACAGTAATATCTGACGAAGTGATAATAATCAAATGGATTTATTTTCGTTCAGCAAAAGTAGACTTTATCATACGTTTTATTTGTTACGGATAATTACTCAACATGTTCATGAAAAGTAACTTGATTTGTAGGTTCTCTAAATATTGCTATTAGCAAGTATTCAGATTATTTCACAGACATCACTCACGAACACAGATTATTATTCTTTATAATAGAATAGATATTAGTGTTATAACGTTATACATTTATCTTGGTTTACGTACACAAATAAGAGACCAACTGTTTTGGTAAATATATGCTGACAAAGAACACAAACTGAAATTTATCGTGTATTTTCTATTTTACTTAATGAATAGAGCCTTCGTTAACACCTGCTTCGTAGCAATTGTGCATCTGATAAAAGTTGCGTAATACATATTGTAAAGAGCAGTTTCAGGAATTTATGTCAGAGTTCGCTTTGTTTCAACTTCTCAATTATTAATTAAATGGTAATAATACGATGTGAAACTAATTACTGGAAAAATTGAACATGTGCAGTAAATGAGTTATTTTCATGGTTGCTGAGGTAGAATGTGAGATTGTCCACGAACTTAGTCATTACATGTCCTTCTCTTAATACCACGAACAAAATAAACTAGTTGCTTGAAATATTAATAATAAGTAATGAACTATGTAGAAGATTCTCGTTTGACTTTTTGAAAAACATTAAACATTTGCAGATCTTTAAAAATAAATAGCATCCACATCTATTTTAAACAAAACTATTCAGTTACTGTTTCTTGCATCTATATACAAGATATATATATATATATTTCACAAACTAACTTAATTTTACTCTAAGATGATTGGCGTTAGAATTAAAATAAGTACATGACTGACACTATATTATTAATCCTCACCATACAAACTTGATTCGTCGGTAACATAAATAAAATATATAATTGTTATAAGCCATTTATTCAGTCTATTTCACACACAACAGTCGACGTTCAGGAATATTGGCTATATAAATACAGATAACAAAAACCGGCCTCATGAGTCCTTGTTTTGGGCGAAAGACTTCGTCGGTATTGCAGACGTAGTGGAGTCACTAAGTATTTCTTTACTTTTACTCATAAGTTTTAGAATTTTAAATTTCTTATCTTCTTTTCATTAAAAATTTTTAAATAATTTTATTTTATTGATTATCGGCAGTTAAGCTTTTGGAAGGTTCATAACTATTCCTTTGAAATCATTTATTGGATATTATAAAAAAAATATTAACATTATTTTTCTTTTACTTTAGACGCGAAACTATTTCTCTAACTACGTTAAGACTGTAACAGTGCGGGCCTGGCATGGCCTAGCGCGTTAAGGCGTGCGCTTCGGAATCGGGGGGTCTCGGGTTCGCGCTCGAGTCGCGCCAAACATGCTCGCCCTCCCAGCCGTAAGAGCGTTATAAAGTGACGGTCAATCCCACTATTCGTTGGTAAAAGAGAAGCCCAAGAGTTGGCGTTAGCTGTCCGTAATCTATCAGTATGAAAGGCAGTTAGTCATAACTACTTACCATTAACATTTGGGCTACTCTTTTGCCAACGGACTGTGTAATTAACCGTAATATTATAACATCCCAAGTCTGAAATAGCGAGCAAGTTTGGTGGAAGAGAGATGGGAATTAGTGATTCTCAGATTACGAGTTAAGTGTTCTAACCACGTGGCATTGCCGGGCCCTTAAATTTATGGTATTTGTTTTACAGTCTTGTCCTTTTAATTATCATCCTTAATTATATCTACTCTCAACATGTAACTTTATTTCAGAATTTTTGCGCAGCGCTATATAAAGAACTTTCTGTTCGAGCGCTTTCTGATTTCAAATTAACTAAGAAGAAAGCGGTTTATCAAAAGCATCGTTTCCAAATCTTGAGCTACTGTTGTTTTACCACGAATAGTGGGGATTTACCGTCAAATCATTATGCCTCATTACTCAAAAGGCGAGCATGTTTGGTGTGACGGGGATTGAACCTGCGACTTTCATATTAACTACCTGGCTATGCCGGGCTAGTATTCTTCTTTTCAGATTGTTATTTTAATGCAAGTATCATTTTTTAATGGTGTATGATCACTCATAGATATGGGTGATTATTTTTTTCCTATCTTTATGGGTACGTTCTTTCTTCTACATTTTGAAACTAGCATTTTGAAGCTCTGTTGGAAAACTACCAAAGTAGATTTATATGTCTTGATCACTGTATTACTGTACGTTGGTTGTGTTCCAATCTTTGCAGATATGAGTTTTTATTGTCTTTCACATTTATATAGGCTCGACATGGCCAGGTGGTTAAGGCACTCGACTCGTAATTCGAGAATCGCAAGTTCAAATCCCCGTCACACTAAACATGCTTGTCCTTTCAGCCTTGGGGGAGTTATAATGTGACGCTCAATACCACTATTCGTTGGTAAAAGAGTAGCCCAAGAGTTGGCGGTGGGTGGTGATGACTAGTTCTCTTACTCTACTAAATTAGGGACGGCTAGCACGGATAGCCCTCGAGTAGCTTTGCGCGAAATTCGAAACAAACAAATCAACTTTGGTGTGTATGTAACCTTCAGTATATACATCTTTCGCTTTTATGCTCTTGCACGTATGTTGCGAGCAAAGAGTGATCGTGTTCTTGCTTCTGTGTTATGTGTAATTGAATTACTCAATTAATGTCTGTGTGCTTGAGTCTTGAGCGTATGTGTTGGATGCAAAAACAAGTTCATGTTTCTCTTTCTGTTTAAAGTTCTTGCACTTTTATTGTGAGACTTGTAATCATATTTTCTACAGCTAGGTGTTGATATGATATCATCTTTGTTTGGACGTAATATTTAAAAATTTCAAGACAATTCTAACACAGTTCTTGTGGTATCGAAAGTCCACTTGCTTAAATATTATATCACAGCAACGTTATGAAGCACTCCAGTTTGTAAAGGTAATAGAAACTAGAAATTTAAGAGTTTTTTGTGAGGTACAGAAATTTCACCGACAGCACCTTAAAAAGATTAGGATTGGTTCTTTGTAACTTAGACCAACAAATGTACTTTAATCAAATTGCTTCAGTATCAGAAATTCTGTTTTTAGGCTCCATGTTAAAAATTTCATCTTTTCCATCATACATGTGTGTAGATTTTTAAGAATTCTCTTTTTTTTTCTCCTACTAAAGGCAAACATATTTCAAACATATCTCGTCATAACATTCGAAAGCAAGATACAGTACTAAAAACTGGAACGACCAGAATCAACGAATTTTGGTGGTGTAAAATAGACTGTTTGTTTATTAATTGCCTGAATATTTCTTGTATACAACTGTGAAACACTTTAAAAAAACTGATAAAAAACGCCTTGCTGTGTCACACAGTTAAATATTTCATTAAATAATCAGTGTGATTTCATTAGTGAGAAATTTTGTTTTGCTTAATTTTTTATATTATTTGAAAAGTTTAATTGCTCACATAGATGAGAGTACGGGTGTGGATTTAATATATCTAAATTTTCAGAAAACATCTGTAACGTACCAGAGAAAATTATTGTTTAAACAGTTACCCCTAAAAGTGTGAGGGATAAACTATTATATTGAATAAAAAATAGTGGCTGCATGGAAGAAAGCAGAAGAATATTAGAAACGGAGTTTAGACAAACTGAACTGACGTCACTAGTGGTTTGAACCTTCGTTCGTTTTGATTTATATAAATGATATAGATGAAAGGATGGTCAATAAAGTCGTTAGATGTGCTGATGACATTGAAGTTTTGGGTGTTGCTGATTGTAAGAAGGGTTTTACTGCTACACAAAATGATTTAAATTATTTGGTGAGTTAGGTAAGTAAATGATTGATGACTCTTTGTTATTATATATGCAGTGTGAGATATCACAGTTTCAATTATGAAAATAATTATGATGGCAATAACTTTAACAATGCTGCAAAAGAAAATAATTGTGGTGTTCTGGTTGATCAGCCTCTTATGCGAACCAAGCGAAGTATTGTTACCAGTGGTAAGGGAAATAGAAGTTTAGATTGTAACAACAGAAACATTTAGTACAAGTTTAAATAGGTTATAATTTAACTGTATAGATTATTGATTAGATCATTTAAGGAGTACTGTGTTGGACCCTTTACCTTAAGAAGGAGATTGAATTGTTGAAGTATGTTCAAAGGAGGATTACAACAATGATATCTTAGATGGTAAGATCATAGGAATACTGTTTTTTCTTGAAAAACGAAGAGACAGAGTGTACCTTATTCGGGTGTTGAGGATTATTAAGACACTGATAGTGTTGATACAAGATCTTTTTAGAGCTTAATAAGGAGAAATAAATTATATATTTTGTTAGAGTAAGAATCATCTTGAGTTGAGACAGCTTTAGTTTTCTAACAGGTTGGTTGGTCTTTGGAAGAGGTTACCGTCTGAAAATGTGGTGAATGCAATTCATTTAAAAGAGTTTGGCTTACTTAATCTTTAATTGATAATGGTTAAATGTGAGACTTTTATGTTCACTTTAATAAGTTTTATTTAATAAATGTGATGACATATATGGGTAAATAGATGCTTACAACGTTAAAAAACCGGGTTTTAATACCCGAATATCCGTGGTGAGCAGAGCACAGATACCAGATTGTGCAGCCTCGTACTTAACTACAAACAAACAAACGAAAGTTTTCCAGTTTACTTTTGAATAAGTTAGGAGTAATTGCTGAAACGTATCAAAATAGCTTCAGAGGCTTATTTGGATAAACCTACTTGTATTTGACAAACCAAGGATTTTAATCACGATGAAGAGATGTTTATGCACTAAGTATCAACAACCAATAATTTAAAATACTTTTCGTATGAAAACTTTATTAAAAGCGAATATGAAATACGATAGTAAATGTCTAATACGTATATCCGTCTTCTTTCTCAAACCCATATATTCATGATGAATATATACCTATATATGTCATGCGCGGAAAATGGGCAAAATCTCACATAAGAACAATTTAGTTTATACACTAATTTCTTATAGAGACAAATTTCTTGGAGGGATGATTTGCAAGGGATACATTTAAGGACACTCAATTATTTATGTTTCGTTGAATTCAGGGCAAAGCTACACGAAGGCTATCAGCGCTAGTCGTCTCTAATTTAACAGTGTAAGATTAGCGGGAAGGCGATGTTTGATGTGACGGTAATTCGAACCCCCGAATCCTTAGAGTACGAGTTGAGTGTCTTAACCATCTGACCAAATTATACTCTTTTCTATAGTTTTGAAACTACTTTATTAACATTTGAATATATAATACAGCATGTATGTGTGTGCTTCCTTATAGCAAAGCTACATCGTGCTATCTGCTAAGTTCACCGATGGGATTCGAACCCCTGGTTTTAAAGTTTTAAATCCGTAGTCTTACTTCTGTACAAGCGGAGGATTGATTATTTATAGTTATCCAGTAAGCATTTAATGAAACGTTACCTGGCATCTGGTTGAAGTCTTTCGAAATTTAAAAATAATTTTATGGTTAAACACTCTTTGAAACACTAACACAATTTGTTTTATTTCTGAAGTGGATACTGGTGTATAGATGCCATGTTAATACTAAAAATAAACGACGTTCAAAAACTAAAATGTTATTTTTTATTGAAATAGACATTTAACGTTTCGCTTTACAGTTTCTTCAGGAACGTTCACCAACACAAAAACTAGATATGAGTTTAAGAATGATAAAAAACACTTTATAGACAGGAATCAGTGAGAGACAACATCAGAACGATATTGACACCATAATATTAACTTATTATTTTTACTGATAGAAATGAATAGTGTAAACAAAATACGTTATTTATCATACAGAGTTTTGTAAATTAGATCTTATCAGATATTGCTTTTCACAATTTTATAAATTATTTCAGCGAAAGAGAGCTAATCCAACTAGACTAGCTAACAGGTTCTCTTTTAGTTTTTACTTTATCGGTGATTGTGATAAATTATTGATAAACCAGCTGCTTGTCCGAGATATGTGCGTTATTACGTTATTACGAAACCTCCATTTCAAAATACACAAATTGCTAATCTGACAAAGGTAAATTGGTTATTATTCAAACATCATTAAGTTATCATAAGATAGAAAATTATTATTTTTTTCGCCATAGAACGAAAACGTTTCTTAAGAGTGGAAACCGTTTTGTAAAACTTGAAGTTTTCTGAAAAAAAAAGCGAAAATAGTGATTGAGTGAGTTTCAAACATGCGGTTCTGTTCGATGGACAGATACCTCAGCTAGCCGAGAAAATGCCATTGAAAGGTCGCGCATCTTAGTGCTTACGTGAGTGATTAGAAAGACGGAATTCTAAAAGACTGGACAATGTTTGTTGTCTTCTAAAATTCACAAGACCCTCCCACATATTGACGTTTTGTTTAGCAATAGTGCTAAACTTAAGTATATGATTTTTATATTATTAACGCATGACTGTATGTCTTATGTTATATGTGCTTAGTAAATTACATGATATAAAAACAATAACGATATTGTAGGAATCGTTTTTAAAGAAAAATACAATTTCATATATTGCATTCAATTTTTCAAACAGATAAAATTTGAAATTTAGAGGAAAAAATCTCGTTTTGCAAAAGTGAAAAACTGAATCATATATATCGATAAAAATACAAAAAAATAGTAATATGTAAAGGATACATCAATCATACTGAGTGTCAAAAAATCTTTACCTGTTATCCTGTTCAAAATTTTTGTCAATTTGCATTGTAAACAAATAAAGTCTGTAATAAATAGATAAAAGAATATGCTTTTCAGTTTCAAAGAATAATGTATATTAAAACTTACCATGTAAACAAAACCAGAGAATGAGAATAACAGACCATAAGTAGACCCCATAATACCCTCTTTTCTTCTGACCCATCATATCTAGCCAAGTGTTGCTATTATCAGTAGAGACAAGAGAATGCTAAAATGATAACCTGGAGACTAAGATTAGAAACCATCTCTACTCCGTCATCTAAGTAACTTCCTGTCACTCCGCTCTTGTTTCTAACACACCTGCGGTTATGGGAAGAAACCTTGTCTTTCAGATCTATATATTACAGTAATTCAGGCTGCTCGCCTGTAGGTGGCAAGTCGCGTCCATTTCACTATCGAACAGGGTGGTGTTTCTTCTGTAACCGAGTTGGATCGTTATACCTATTTTTGTTTATTTATTTATTTTTCCCTTGAGAGTTTTCGTACTTGTATCAAAAACACATAAAGAACAGATAATGTCAAGAGAAGAAATTAAACAAAAGAACTTCGCTATCATTGTTTGAACCGATCTACTAGTTTTAAGTTAAAGATTAACACACAAAGTACTACAGAATGTACTTAAATATGAAAGCTTACAAACTTTGTGCATGAAAACGGATTTTTTTTCAATTTGATAGTAACACCGAATTATATTTTTATTTTCAAGCGTAATGCGCTCTTTTAATAAAAACAGAGAAGTGGATTAATATTTAGTGTTTCACTATCGATTTTACGCGACTCATTATCTTCGAGTTTGATCGTTTAAACCAGATAAATAATTTTTATGGCATACTACCTTATTTAATAAGTAATATTGGACTTTTAAGTTCTAGATATATGTATATTACATGACTTTATGATCGCTTTTTACTACTAGAATCTTAGTAAAGATTAACATTCATTACTATAATTTTGTTTATCTCTAAAGTAATTTCGTGAAAACGTAAACAGCTTTTGATGAGGAATACAAAGCTTTTCATATCACAATCACTTCCTGCCCCACAGTGGCTCAGCGGTATGTCCGCAGACTTACAACGCTAAAAACCGGGTTTCGATACCCTTAGTGGGCAGAACGTACATAGCCCATTGTGTAACTTTGTGCTAAATTCAAAACAACAACAACTATCACTTCCACTACCTAAATTCAGCCATTCATCCATTCGTTTTATTCTGAAACCACGGATCGCAATATTTCATTCAACTATTTATCTATTATTACCATATAACGCTTCCCAAATGTCTTTAAATTTAAAAGTATTTTAAGTTTTCACACTAAAGTCTGTTGTTGTGTTTATATATATATGTATGTGTGTGTGTATGAGTGTAAATAGTGCTTTATCAGTCTAGTTACTGCTTTTTGTATTAACTAAATAAACTAATGATTAGATTATTATATCATAACTTTAGTAATAATCTTCCCTGCAACACAAATTTCGCTGAAGATGAAATAAGTTATTTTGAAACATTTGAAACTTGTAAATAAAATGTTTTTTATTAACAGTCTTCATCTTTATTATTAAATTATACTTGCTTGTTTAAAACAATTCAAGAATTTTTATCACAGAGCAAAAAGTTCTGTTTTAAAATAACCTCCCACGGTTCTTCTTTATGATAATCAGAAAAATGACCTGAAATTCATGTAATTAATCATCTAACTTATGATGTATAAGGCATCTTGCCTTTCTTGCTCAGACTGCTTATGAAATATGGTCAGATGTCGCAAAACATTTTATAAATATTTCGTTTATTAGAGGTTGGCCTGACATGGCCAAGTGTGTAAAGGCGTTCGAGTATAATCTGAAGATCGCGGGTTCGAATCCCAGTAGCATCAAACATGCTAACCCTTTCAGCCGTGGGGCGTTATGATGTTACGGTCAATCCCACTATTCGTTGGTAAAAGAGTAGCCATAGAGTTGGCGGTGGTGATGACTAGGTACCTTCCCTCTAGTCTTACACTACTAAATTAGGGACGGCAAGCGCAGATAGCCTTCGAGTAGCTTTGCGCGAAATTCCAAAAAAAAACAATCCTTTATTAGAGAATCATATTAAAATGGGAATTATAAAATCACAGGCTGCTGTTTCGAAATGGTTACAACTGTTAAAAAGATAGTTAACGCAATGTGCAGCCCAAGCAAATAACTAAAAAACAAAAAACAACACAATATAGAGTATGTCGATCTTAGCTCGGTGAAATCGTAAGTTACATGTATGAGTGGAAACTATATCATATTTTTATAGCCATAAATAAAATCTGTATTAGTGTACTTATAGTTAGACCTACATCTTCACAAAAGTGATATATATGATAGGCTCAAATTAACCGCTTTTTGATATGAACGAGACATACAGCAACGCATCCGCAACAGCTTCAAGGAAACATCAGTGAACGAAACACTCTTGAAGCAATGTTTGCTTAACAGATAATTCACTTTAGCTTGCAAGCAAATAACAAGCGTTTACTTGTTTGAAGATAATTAAGAACCATATCCTACTTGTTTTCGTAGATAATATCACGCATAGGGTGGTGGCTTAACTATACAGTAAGTAAAAATAGGCACTAGTGAGCGTACTGGCCTATGTAGCCTGAAAAATAGTATCATTTATGTGATAACATGTTATCCATCAGACTAAATAGGTCATTACGTCAATATATTATATGTACCACATGCTACGACACTTTAGTCTGTAATATGTTGGTTTCAGTTGGCCCTAACTTGAACTTTATCGATGATAATGCCCATTCTTACCTGCTACTCCACTTGACCCATCTGGAAAAGAAAAGATTAATGGAATGGAGGCATTTGCATCCTCGCTGGCTTCAACTATACTGAACATTTATGATATGTTATTAAGAAGCATGTTTAATCCTATCAAGTTATTACAGGTAATAAAAGTCAATAAGAACTTATCATTCAGAGGAGAGGTCAAAGATATATGAGAAGTTAGGTTTCGAGGTGTCTTACTCTTCACTCTGATCTTAATCCATAAAAAAAGTGTCAAAAGGTAAATTGCAGACTGAATAACCTTTCAGATCGCATAACCTATCACATGATCTCCACAGAAATGAACAACGTGGGCAATTGACATGACTATACAACAGTGGTATTGATTTGTCATTGATAAAACTATCATCAGCATCATACAATACGTGATAGAATTCCCTTTATAAATATCAACGAAAATGTAAACGTTCAAAATGGATAATTTTTATTCTGTTGCAAACGTCACATGTGTTGTCAAAGTACTTTACTCGCGGTTTTAACGAAAATATTTTATTTTTAAATTACTTATTCTTTAGTTGTTTTATGTAAGTACAAATTGAACGTCTTACCGTTTACCTCTGAATATCTTTGTTTGTTGTGATTATAATATGTGAGATCATTTTCCAAACTGTAGGTACATTTAGTTTATTTATTATTCATTTCTCCATTCCGATGTTTTAAAAGAATTTATAACCGTTGAATAAGAAAGAATAACCCTATAAAAAAACAACCATAAGGAGATTTTTTAAATTTCTCGCAAAATTACGCGAGAACTACTAATGAATAGTTAGAGTGACCGTCCATTATAATGCCCCATGGTTCAACGAGATAGAATTCGAACACGACCATAAGTGAAAAAAATGAATATTTCATTTAAAAAACGTGGCACTAGAATTTCCTGTTTTTTTCAATTTACAATCAAAGTATTATGCTTGATCTCTTATTTCAGTTCACAAGCCTTCAACAATGTTGTTTCTAAACAGGTTCAGTGACTCACGAGTCCAAACTATAACACCAAACTTTAACTTTGTTCTTGTTGAAGTTATCTTTCTTTACATTAATGACGCCAGTATGAAAAAAAATCAGAATGTATACATATTTTTCACGATTTCGTTATTCACATAAAATTGAATGTTAAGCTTATAGATTTAAACTTAATTAAATGGGCGTTTATAAAATAATATCCCGAATTCGATAATTTTCAAATTTTTGGAGCTTTTTCTGGGTCGTTACATGTACCATTTAAATGTTTTATTGTATTATGAGGTTTATCCTTTATAATCCTTTACTGATAATATGTTATTTTATTCAAATATTTATAAACTTGCAAAATATTTTAATTATCAGTTTTTTTTCTCAAAGCTATCCTTACATCGTATTATTTTCATAACATAAAATATCTCTTCGTTTATGGTATTTGTTAGATGATATGAGCTTCTAAATGAACTATGTTATAATAATATAAATAAATGTAAAGTCAACTATCAACTATAATATATATAAAGAACGCACGCAAACACATGTGGTTAAATATTTCAATATTTAACAGCTGTAATTGAATATGATCGTAACACATGTTTACTGTGATATTTCAGGAAAATTTTGAAATTTTATCGCTCTACCACAGTTACATATAATAGATTGTAAAACTGAATTAACTAAAATGCCTTGAATGTTTTTGTATGGATATAAAAATTGGAAAAAATTCCTTCAAAATATTAAGAAATTCACTGAAGATAAATGTATATGTAAAAAAATGTAATTCTCAAATTAAATGAAAAGTTTTTAATTAAATTTTGACCAATTTTAAGCCTTTCTCTGTTTTCAGGAGCGCCAAAATACTGTTAAAGAGACGCTTTCAAGAAATACTAGAATTTGATTATGCCATTAAGAATTGGTTGTTTATACATAGCCATCATAGAAAGCAAATGATATAATTGTAGTTAGCAATTTGGTTTTCAGAACATGTATTATAGTTTCCTTGGGAGTCAATGATATATTCAACTTATTATTACCTCCACTAGAATGAACGATATTTTACATATGTGGATTTTTTGTTTTTGTTATTGACGAAAGAACACTTACTGTATAATCTTATAAAACTTTGAAAAACTGTCAGTGGAAAATTCTTATTATATTTTGTTTCAGCAATTTATTAAACTGGGAATGGTGTAGGAAATTTCTTCTCAGACGAAGCAAAAGTAAAAGTGAATAATTAATAGTTTGGAAATGCTATAGGCTTAATTCTATGCATCGAAACTGTACAACTACGATGTAAAGTCACCATTATTTTATCAGGCATCGAAAGATCCGTCAAGAGCGTAATAATTTTGTAAAAAAGTGATAAAAATTTTTAGTTAAATAAACAAAAACTACCCTTAGCACAAACTCAGAGACATGTTTAATCAAATGTTTTATCTTCTGAACATGCAGTAATTACGATAGTCGCTGGATATCAGGTTTTTTCATTACTCTTCCACATGAAAGATATTATCTGTTCAGAATTTTTTTAAAAAAAAGGTAATTTTTCCTTCATTATAATGAAGTATTCTTTGTATAAGAAAGTAAGAAATATTTAAATATAAAAATAATATAAGGAAAATAAAAAATAAGTCTCACCATAAACAATAATAATTAATCAATATTACATTATTTACAGAGAATGACGAAATAAATAAAACTTTACAGATAATACAATATTAAAATGCTTGAAACTAAATACAAATTTTATCCGGCATAATTCCGTTCTGTGTTTTTTTTTCGAAACCTGAATTCTGAGCGATGGTGGAATAATATAGATTTTTATGTCCACCCGTTAGTACAGCGGTATGTCTCCGGACATACAACGCTAAAATCAGGGGTTCGATTCCCCTCGGTGGGCTGAACAGATAGCCCTTTGTGGCTTTGCTATACAAAAAACCCAAACACAGATTTTTATGAAAAGTCGCCAAAATTCTATGCACTGGAATTAATTTTTTTGATGTCATTACTACGCATATGATTTGAATATGTATTTTTTTCATTTTAAATCAATAATTTTAAGAAATTCACCCAAACTATTATCTTCGGAAATAGTTCAACAGCTATTATGTTATATTAATCAGTTCTGTACGTGAAGTAGAAGAAGAAATAATCATTTTGTTTTTCAAAATATAGCTAATTAACCCAATACTATTAACCCAACCTGCGATTTGTGATACTTAGGAACCCACTTGAAGTAAAACGATAGAAAAACAATTGACAAATATAATAAGAGTAAGAACGTTTCGACATGTTTAGAATATCATCAAGTTAACAGTGATTACGACTGAAGCGGGTTGAAACATTGTTAATGGATTGTGTATTTAAAATAATAGTCTTTCAATACCAGTTTACATTACAGACGAATATCTAACGTATTCAGAAACTAATTTTACTTAAGTGCTTTAAGGTTTTCTCTCATTTTTGAAAGGGTCAGTGTATACATTAAATAAATTATTTAATGGTCTTTACATGCTTTAAAATTGTATTTATATTAGAAATATTAGAAGACATAAGAAATTCTTAAAATTTACACAATTAACAAATTATTTTCCAGTTTTATATGATAACAGAATTTATGTGTGGATATTTTTTCAATGTCTATTTGTTTTGGAATTTCGCACAAAGCTACTTGAGAGCTATCTGTGCTAGCCGTCCCTAATTTAGCAGTATAAGACTAGAGGGAAGGCAGCTAGCCATCACCACCCACCGCCAACTCTTGGGCTACTCTTTTACCAACGAAAAGTGGGATTGATTGTCACATTATAACGCCCCCACGGCTGTGAGGGCGAGCATGTTTAGCGCGACGCGGGCGCGAACCCGCGAATTACAAATCGCGAGCCTTACGCGCTTGACCATGCCGAGACCTCTTCAGTGTCACACTAAAAAGTAGCATGATTATTTTAACCTTTTTGACTGTATTCTGATAATGTAAAACATCATTAAATATATGTTGTTCTTAATTTATATCTAAAATAGATTTTGAAGATTTACAGAGCATAGAATAAATAATTTAATTTAAATAAAATAATAATTTAGCCATAAGTTCAGCCATTCAGTCTATACTGTTTTAATTATATACAAATGCCTCCCTGTGGCATAGCGGTATATCTCAGGTTCACACCGCAAAAAACGGGTTTGGACCCGTGGTAGGCATAGCACAGATGGTCCATTGTGTAGCTTTGTGCTAAATTCAAAACAAACAACAGTATTTATATATATTTGTTTTATAAGCACAGCTGTTACAGTACGTTTATATATATATATACATACATAGACAGAGGTCTCTGAACGAGACAGCTGGAAATCTCTGGATTTACAACGCTAAAATCAGGGTTTTATTTTCTCTCAGTGCACTCAGCAAATAACCCGATCTTGCTTTGCTATATTACACACATACTTAGACACATGTAAGGTTTCTATCCATTATGCGACCATTATCTACTATACAGGATATGAATATAAAATAGTACATATATGTATATATATATAACACCATTAAGTATATTAATATATATATATAGTACTATTAAATATATTAATATATATATATAATACTATTAAATAAATTAATATATATATAATGTTATTAAATACATTAATTATCCATAGACGATTAAAATCAGCACTATAAAACAACAATGTACTTAATACAGAACAAAAATGACATTATAATGATAATAAAATTCAAAATAATGCTGTATTATGATCCCTTGTTGTCCTTCTTAAAGCATAATGGATAAAGCCTGTGATCATAGCATACAAATGTGTTGAGGATATTTCATTTATCGAATAAGACCCAGACTCCAGTACTAACCTAACCAACAACTAAGGAGAACCACTCAAAGGTTAGGAACTGAGACGCTCTAACCATCTGTACATATTAAGAGTAAACTCGTTCTCGGAAGATATTTTCTAGAGAACTTAGAGGCCATTAGTTACTCAAACTTGTAGTTATTTTCACATCAGTTGATTCATTTAAACCAAGTTCTCCACAAGATAACTTCCGTGAACGAGAATTTACTTTTTAATCTGCATAGATGGTTAGAGCGCTCAACTTACAATTTAAGGGTGTAGAGGTCTATATTCAAGAAATATGCATGAATATCGCTACAACGTGTTAGTAGGTTCCTGTGGGTATATATGTTTGTATCAACATTCAAGTTATTATTGAGATAAGGTCGTCTAGAGAACGAATAGTATGAATTCCTGTTGAAAAATTATTTTACTAGAATAACAGTCACAGTTTGGTTATATTTGAAAAAAGTACCATCTATAGGAATACCCATTCTTTGTTTATTCAAGTTTTCATTAAAAGTCGTAAAAATTATAGATAAAAAAGCTAAGTGTATTTTCTTTAAATTGATTTTTGGGACATGTATATTTTAGAATAATTATTGCTAGATATATTAACGTATGAAGTTGGTTATTAAAGACCTTGATGAAATCTCGCAGGTCTATCTTAAATTAGCAAATTTCGTGACATTTACATCGGATATAAAGATGCAGTAGAATGACATGCAGTAGAATGACATGCATTAGAATTACATTCTGTTATCAAATGTCATCAATATTTAGTTTCATTTGAATATCGTTAAACGTCAACGTCAAAATGTAGCCATTTTTGGCTCGTAATGTTCAAAAACTCAGGTCGTGAAATATTTTCAATGCAGGGATAATCACTTTTTTCTTGTACTTAACTGCATTGAAAGCAAAGTGACCCATGCACTGTTAAAAAAGATACATGTAACAAGTCATTCCTTAGCCACGGTGAACAAAGTAAGGTATTCGGTAAGAGTTGAAAATACACGAAAAAAAGATCTGTATAAAAGCTATCACCGTCTCTCAAGATACAGCATGAAACGTAATTAAGAATGAATTTCATCTAGTAAAGCGAAATATTTGTTCAAACATTATATACATGAAGCAGCTGGATATTCAAAAGAGTATTCATGTTGTTATATAGTTGACATGCCAGTCAAATTGCATATAAAATTTCTGTAGAACAAATCTGCTGAAATGGGCAATCGACAACCATTGCCATCATAACTGGATGTGATTATCGAAAGATTGCAGAAAGAAGAATGTAGTGCTTTATACATTACATCTTTATGACGGTGATCTCTGCAATGAAAATAACGCTTCAGTGCTATTGTCAAGATGCACGGTTGTCAGATAACTTAAGACTGGATGTTATTACATGACTATAACGAAAAGTTGTGAAGCTCAAAAATATTTTACTTGTAAAATGTTCAATGTCTGTATAATATGTGTGAAATTTATCGTATCAAAACGTTGTAAACATTTTTTTGTTAGCACAAAAAAATTAAACTTGTAGATTTTATCGTTATCTTACAGCAGACTCATTGCAGTCACATTGTGAACTATTCTGTATTATATTTACACGTAACCTAATAATAATGAATGTAAAACAAATGGTAGATCGTTAATTTAGGTATAAATAACCGAACATTAATAGTTTCTCAAAATGCTCCAAAACACACAGAACATTGTAGTGAATTGTGTAATAATCCTGCTTATCTCAACTATGGTAATCGTCAACATAAACACATTTAGTATTTTAATTAATTGCGTAACACTAGCAAAAAAAGAATAAATGTATAGGGTTAACAATTTTGGTACAGTATTTTGCTAGATTGGAGGGTCACGAACTTTGCTGGGGAATGATATTTTTTACATGATAAGTTGAACTTATGTCCAGTGAGTGACCATGCCATTAAACAGTTACGATTACCTGATTCGCTTTTCAACTTCGGAAATGTCTGTTTGCTTATCTCAAGTGTTTGCAATGTTCAGATAGTAGATAAGGTGTATCTCGGTTTTTAGTTCGAGCTTTGACATACTATAGCTGACTAATATATGTTCATCATGATTCGGAAATTCTCAATCCTGATAAGATTGTGCTCATGTTCTTTATGAAAATCTTCAGTTTTTCAGTCTATATAACAATTATCAGAACCATAGATTTCTTTCAAATAACTCTATTAAAAATAATACATTGAGAGATATGAATGTGTAATACATCTCTAGTGAGAAATATCAGTGTTTGTTTATTCCATCAAATATTATTTTCATTTTTTGCACATAACCTGTTTCAAGTAAGTTTAGAAATAATTTATACATTACTCATGAAGAGCACAAACATATCTGCTGTGACTAAAGATAACGATAACAGATTCTACCAAAGACATTATCCTGGTTCAAAGAGATAAGAGAAGATACAATTGTTCTTTCCTAGAAAGAGATGTCTTGTGACGAAGAAAAATTATATCTTATTCTCAATTCGACATTAAGTATCTAATGGAAATTAGTTACACACGATATATTCTCGTCTACACACGTTGGGTTTAACTAAAGATCGAAAATAAAAATAAAGTTATTCTTTCTTGTAGGAAGTCATTGAAGAATTTCCAAAAGTTATAAAAAAAAGACAACGAATGTAATAAGTTTGGATTCCTTTTATCCTTCAACCTTAACAATGGTGTTCTGCTAGGAAGCGTATTCTGCCTACGAAGGTTTATAACACGTGTGTTTTACTTATTTTTTTGTTTAACTTAAAACTGAGTTCATATCACACATAATCGTTTTCATATGATGCACGTCAATTTTTCTTTAAATCATTTACTTTATATTCTTAACGTGGATGGTTAAACAAGCTCTTTATTTGAAAATTTAAAAGAAAGATGGTTTTAATTAAAGTATTTTTAGTTTTACACAAGCAAATTACTGTCTTATAAATTATATGAATTTTTCTAACTGTAGTAAAAAAACATTAATATTTCAACTTTCTATTAGTTTATCATAGTTTAACTTATTGCTCGTATTTTGGTTTAAACAGCTTAAAAATTACCTAAGGTCTGGAATTTTAATTAAAATTTATGTGCGTGTGTTGACTAATGTCATTTTTACATCATTCTATAAGGTACAGAAAAAGAACTAGGTGTAATATTTAATCTAAAGGAAAATGTAAATAAAAATTAAAGCCCCTAAAAAGCCAAATTGAAAAATGTAAAAATAAAAGTAAAAACACTAAGAAACTTTTCATGTTTTTGTATTTTATAATCTTAAGCATGTTCATATTGTTTTATTTCTTCGATTAAATACTCATATAATAGCTAACAATTGAGGTCTACAAAAATGGCATATAAGCTTCTTAAAAAGTTGTTTTATTGTTCACATATAGAATTGTTTGTTTATTTTTTGTTATTAGGCACAAACCTACACAATGGGCTATCTGTGTTCTGCCCGCCACGGCTATTGAATGCTGGTTTTTTATCGGTGTTAGTCTGCAGACATGCCACTGTATCACTGGGGTTCACATATATTAAAACTTCATAATTAAATTGCAAACAAAACAATCAAAATTGCAATAAGACTCGTCCGTTAATAAGTGTGAAAGGTTATAATCTTAAATATATATTTTTTTTATTTCTTCAGGAGGAAGCAGATAAGATTATTTTCTTAAACTGCATTTTTTACCTCCTTTGAACAGTGGACCTCTTTAAAACGCAACTTATATGATTAGTAGAAAGACTAGTTCGTTGTGTTCTCAAAAATAGAGATGTATTAAGATAATGTGATATAACTTGATATCATTTGCAATCAAATACCTGTTACAAAACAAATTTTAGTGGTTGCAGCAATTTAAATTTTACTTATCACCACATCAAAATCCATAAATACAAATACAAAAAGAGAAACCTCAAAAACTTTCATGTACGGATTTAACTTTAGAGGTGAACTTAAGTAAAATCAATGGTCAATTCTGTGTGAAGATCAAAAGCATTGTGGTCAGTCACGATTATTTTCTAAGTTCGACCCATTAAATCCTTATAACTTGAGCAATCCATAAAGCCTCTGTATGCGCGACTCATACTGATTTCAAAACACTGAAATAGAAATAAAAAGTTTGTCGTATTACATGAGCTATAGGGTGGTCAAAATCTGTATCATACACACGTTCTATGGGAAAATGATGTTAGTTTCATTTGTTAACCATAGGTTAAAGGAAATTATATTACAGAAGCGTACTATATTGTGAAAAGCACATTTTTAAAATTTCTCGTGTTTTTTTTTTTTTCAAATCTGTAGAATGATTTTAAATACAGTTCTCTGGTATAGTATGATGAGCGTTTCTAATTGTAAATATTCATTTGCACTTATTTAATTATTCAAGTTATTGTAGGCTTGATGAATTGTATCTTTTCTTAAATGCTAAGGTATTTACTCTCCAATGGTACAGCGGTATATCTGCGAACTTACAATATTAGAAACCCGGTTTCGATTCTCGTCATGGGTAGAGCACAGATGTTCCATTACATAATTTCTATTTTAATTGTAAACAAACAAAAAAACTTAAATATCAAGATTTTACTTATTTTATTTGATGGTTGAGGCAAATACAGTGAAAATCTGAAAGACTTTTTTTTCTTATAGCTTTATAAGAAGTTGTTTCATTCTTTTGTGAAAACTTGCTTCTTGGTATTAATTGTTGGTCTATGTTTTCTGCGCTTTTCTCTTGATTTTATTTAACCAATATTTTTCTTTCTTTTAATATTTTCAGATATTTATTATACTTTACAAAAACACTTTTATGTAAGTTTCAAAATTTCTACGTTGAAATAATAGTTTTTATCTTTATATTATTACTGTTTTATGGTTCAACTATTTCTCTTCTTATGTGGGTTCTTTTCTTGAAATGAGGCAAGATCTGCTTTACTTACTTAGTTAACTTTTAAAGGCCGATAAGAAATTTACAAACGTACAGCGTTAAAATCTGCAATTCAAATCCTTATATTAGAACAGTAAGAGAGCAAGAATGAAAGAAAATTATTTTATGCCCTTAAACAGAATTTTTACAACGTACACATAGAAATAAGCCTAAGTAACAAATAAAGTTTATAAGTGACTTGTAAAAAATTATTATCATATTTCCAGCATAAGCTAAAAATATATATAACACTAAATTGATTTACAGACTAATCCATAACTGGCATATTCTGGATGTCTCGGGCTCGAATCTTCGTACAACTAAACATACTTTCTCTTTCTGCCATTGGAGCGTTATAATGTAACGATCAATCTCATTATCTTATTGTTAAAAGAGTAGACCAAGAGTTAGTAATATGTGATGTTGACTAGCTGCTTTCTCTCTGGTTCATCACTGCCAAATTAAGGATAACTAGAAGAAAAATACCTCGAGTAGCTATGTTCGAAATTCAAAGCAAATCAAAGCCAATCGTTTATTAAACATCAAATTAATTAAACCAACAATAAAATATACAAAATACAATTTTAAATAGACCAACAAGGCAATATTTTTTTTTCATTGATTTATAGCTTCTAAATTTGTCTCGTCACAGGCTAGAAAGGGAGTTCTTTCTCGCTAGATTGTTCGGAGAAGCCATAGTGTCTTCAGTGTTGGCGGTGTTCTGGAAGTGGTGTTGACAGAAATTTCTGGCTTCCCCTTTGGTTCGATATACTTCTACTAAAGTTTCTATTTACTGAAGTGAAGCATTTGACTGTTTATATTTGACTGTTTGCTTATCGATGTTCTTCCAAAGAAGATCGTGGTGGTTACCTCTTTACTTGGAGAAGGTTTATTCTTTATCTTCTTTGCACGTGTGGGTGTCTGTCTTTAATACCCTGGGCATCCATCTTCGCTATTATTTTCCAACCTCTGGTGATATAATTCACTTCTTTTGTTATAATTACAAACACATCATGCTGTGTAAAGATGTTTTTCACAATGAAGGTTATCTATTCTTTTCATTGCAGGAACTTATGTCTACTTGCTATTCTTTCTTCGTTGCTTATGCCATTTTTTATTACTAGATTAAATTGAACAGATTTAACTATAGAACAGTGTTAACCAGCCCCCCCATTGGCTCAGCGGTATGTCTGCGGACTTATACGCTAAAATCCGGGTTTCGATACCCGTGGTGGGCAGAGCACAGATAGCCCATTGTGTAGCTTTGTGCTTAATTCAAAACAACAACAACAACTGTTAACCAATATGCTGCAAGGTTTTCCGTCAACAACACCTGTTATTCATGAGTTGGATTCTGCAATTTGCACTTTAATTTTATTGTGATAGATGGAATAAGCTTATATTGAAGATATTATATCATTCGTTTAAAATCAATGACCGCTTCACCACAGTCTCTGATGTAATATTTATTTCTAACAAGTTTATAGCAGTTTCATTCTACTGCCATCCTTTTCCAACAGTTATTAGCAATATTCTTTTATGGCCACAGTAGAAACATCTTTCGCCCTGTAGTTTACTTCTTCTATCTTGAGTGAACACCTCCCTAATAAAAGGCTTTTTTTCTACAATTTCAGGCAAAAGACCATTTTAAAATGCAGTTAAAACACCTTCCGTCCTGAAGCTTACATCTTCTGTATTAAGGTAACTGAGCTCTACTAAACTTTCATCAGAGAGAGTTGATTACCCTGTGTTATTCGATTTCATAAATTTATACTTCCTGGAAGTGCAATATATTTGTTCATCGGCGGCTTTAGCTGATTCAAATTACATCGCGAACTGGACAGCTTTGCATTTCCAAACTTTACATGTTCTCATCCACTATGAAATCTATGAATTGATTATGTGCCTACGAAGTTATCATTTAATGTGGACCAGTTATATTAAATAAAAGATTTTCATATTTGATACAAGTTTGGTTAAGGTCTTTTTATTTTCTCCTCACTCTACTTCTTAAGATGGCAAACTTAATTTTGATGTGTTACTGAAACTTGTTTGATAAAGCAGTTATGAATGCTTGATAGTCGTTACAACTCTTATCAAGAAGATTTTTAATGCTGTTAAGGTTCCTTCTTTTAAATTGGAATCAAGATAAAAGACCTGCTGTTCACTATTCAATCCATTAACTTCAGTAACTAGTAGTTAACATACCTGTGAACAACTAAAAATATACAGTGTATTAAGAATTATATGAGAGGCAGGTACTCCAGGTGAAACAATGGAGGGAGATACCAGGTTTGGTGTTTATTGGCCCATTGATTCTCCATTTACAAGCATACACGCACACAGAATTTGTCAATTAATATTTTAAGTTTCGAACTGAGCTAGATACGCATTTCATTGCATTTTTATATAATAACTTATTGATTTCTCAAACTAGCAGAGTTTTTGAACTAGCCAGCTAAATACTGAAATGGAATTAGTTAGTGGTTTAATTAGAATTGTCTAAGAAAGTACTTCAGAAGTTTTAGTGAAAAGGATAGACCAGATAGATTCTTTTTTCCATTTTTAAATTTTTAACTTTGTTTGATGTAAAATTATTTGGGAGATACAGAAAGAGATACAGCTGGCTTGGTTTTAACATTTAAAGCTTATTTTACTGATGCTGTGGTGTGTCATTGATTCGATTCTCGCGCTTAATTTACTATAATAATATTTTCTGTATTGCATATAAGACCTTTCGTGTTTATTCAGAAATGTTATATAATGTTCCTGCGCTTCGTAATTCGAATTTTGTATTTTTCAGTTCTATCAATAAAGTCTCTTCACTTCATTGATGTCATTTCATGTTACTTCAATTTAGTGTTATAATCCTTCTGCATATCTTCAATAGCTTCTTTGGTCTTGAATTTTATCAAATTTATTTTGTTCCTCTTTCCATCTAACAGTTCTTTCTCTAAATATTCTGTTAAATTACTGTCTTTCTTTCTTAGAGTTTCTTTAATTTTCTGTCTCCTTTTTTCTGATCTTTGTTTAATTCCTTTTGCCACCGTTTTATCATTTCGTACATTTTCGAACACATTGTTCTCATCTTAAATCTATTTTCTTCCAAAATAATCACACTTCTGTCAAGAGTATAGTAACATTTTCTTTTTTAATTATTCAGTAAAAGTAATGCAATGTCTAATGCATTTAATAAAAGAAACGTGTTTTATTTCTTCAAATGAATGTTTTAGAACTTAAACAGTTTCACGAAATAACGATAATTAAGTAATAGGTTTAATTCAAAATGAGACTTGAAAGTAAATTTTAAACTGTCTTTCATATTTACACCCAAAACTCAGAAATTTATAAGAAGGAACTAACTCGCTGATTATTCAACAATTTATTAACTCACTGACTAACTAAGTAATTGACTCATCCATCAAGAACAACTTTCATGTATGCTGTTTCAAAGATATTTTAAATAGGGTGAATCTAGTAGGTTTATTGAGATATATTTTTATTGTGCATTGAAAAATATCTTAATCACAGACGACGGTATGCTCAAAGAGTTTGAGTACGATATTTTAAAATTTCAAATACTCAGGTGGCTTTGTATTATTACAATGTATATATATATGTATATATCACCAAGATTCTAGAAACTTCAAGATATCACATCAAATCTATAAACTCAATAAATTTCAAAACGTCACAAATCATCATTACGCCATACAAGAACTCTCTATTTTATATCGTAATTAAGTTCAAATTACTGATTTGAGCACATCTTTCATCTTTGTATTTTGAAATTAATCTCAGCGTATGAATATTTGGCGTTTGAAAGAACTATTACGTACCCTTCCAAAAAGCGATGAATGTTCGTTGGCATTACACTACCAACGTAAGGTAAAATAATCTCAAAACGTAGTATTCATTCAATCTGTTCCAAAATATTCTGTATCTCTGTGACCTACTAATATGAATATTCAAAATATTTTTTTAAATATCGTACTCAAAACCTTTGAGCATACTGTCGTCTGTGATTAAGATATTTCTCAACACACAAAAATATATCTCAATAAACCTAATGATGTATGAAAGATGTGTGTTAAAAATATCATTTGATTTAATGCTTCATTTACTGATGAGATTCATTCCAATTTAATGAAAATGAAATTTATGTTTTAAGTCACACATTTTCATTCACTTAAAATACCATTTTCAAGGGCGATAAATGATTTAAATACTATGACATCTTTAAGTTGGTCATGTGTTGCATTAAAAAGTTATGAAAGTGTGAGTACAATTATTTGTTATTATTGTTTTCACTAAAAACTTCAAAGTCTCTCTTTAAAAAAACAATAAAACTATAATGATGTAACGTGCAATTTTTGATGGTATGGTTGTAGTTGTCACTCTTTCATAATTTGGGTCAGAGCGTGACCGATGATTGGAGTAAGTATAATTAAAAGAGTTCAGATTTGTTACTCAAAGACAATGTAAGTCATCGTGAGTAACTGGCATCATTATCAAAATTTTTTATAGTTTATTGAGTTTGCATGATTTGATATCGTTAGCCATATGAACAAAAAGTTCTTTTATTTTCAAACTTTGGTAAAATCGAAAGAATACCAGAATATATATATATATAGCTGAGATGTTGTTAATCTTACACGCAAAATAGATTCTCAAGTAAAGAAAATTTGTAATACTACTTAAGTGTTCCAACAAAACTTTACAAATACGTTTTAAAAATGTTATTTTAAATTTGTAATGTAGCACTTGAAATTCAGGGAGAATTAAAAATATATACTCATTTCTAAGTAGCAAACCTTTTGCATAACAACATTTTGCTGCAATCAATTTAGTGTATATAAAATCGCATTTAATTTTATACATTAAGTTGCTTTAAATACTTTTTTTTCTGCAAAATATTCAAAGTTTCTTATTGTAGCCATGTTTTTGCTGAGTTTTAAATGTTTTGTTTTTGGAATTTCGCACAAAGCGACTCGAGGGCTATCTGTGCTAGCCGTACCTAACTTAGCAGTGTAAGACTAGAGGAAAGGCAGCTAGTCATCACGACCCACCGCCAACTCTTGGGCTACTCTTTTACCAACGAATAGTGGGATTGACTGTAACATTATACGCCCCCACGGCTGGAAGGGCGAGCATGTTTAGCGCGACGCGGGCGCAAACCCACGACCCTCTAATCACGAGTCGCATGCCTTACGCGCTTGGCTATGCCAGGCCAGTTTTAAATGTAAACGCACACATTGGCTATCTGCAATGTGTTCACAAAAGGGATGGAATTTCAAATATCAGTGCTAGACGCCCTCAAGTTTGCTATTGAACTACTGTGAGCTGTTTTAATTAGACGTAATAGATATAACATAACACGCTTTCAAATTGTTCGGTATTTTACAATGGTCTCTACGTGTTTTGTATTTTAAAAATCAAATATGTATATGAGTCAAATCTACCAGCTTAGGTTTTAAATCACAATTGTGAAAATTCATGTCATTCTTTAATCAATAATGTCTCTTATCTCTGTACGATCGTTAAGATTAAGTAACCCGATTAATTTCTGAAAATCTAATTACAAAGAGCATGCACTCATTTCAAGCATCAAAACATACTGCTTAACCAATCAGTGGCACATAGAATGTTCTTTATAATGTATTTTTATCTGCACTGATACAAAACAACTAAAAGTATCTATTTTCCTTTACAAATGTCTATCAGACTATGCATTATAATGTCCAGAATTTATTCTAAAGTATGTGAATGTGCAAAAGGCTAAGTTTTGAACAGCAGATTACATACCTAGCTTTGCCCTTAGTGAAAACTCTATAGAACTGGCAAACATTTACGCATGAAAGTGAACTATCAGTCCATAATGAGGTTCTTTGTTCTTTAATGTTTTACCTTAAAACTTTTGCAAGGCATTCTAAGAAGACTCTACTCCTCCGTCTTTGTTCATCTTGAAAACGCGGGAAACACGAACAAATTTGACAAAAATGACATAAATCTCTCCGATTTTCAGTAACGTTCATTTTTCAAAGAAAAAGAAAGAGGAAGTGGATCGGAAGTAAGTAGGCGTAGAAGCCGAGTCAAGAAACTTGACGGAAATAGCAAAGCATCTATATCATTTCTTGACTAGATCAGCTGATTTCGCAGTGGAGATGTGGTCAGATTTCTACTCTTTAAATTTATTACACTTAATATATTAAATTTAATAATATTGAATTGTGCTTATTGTATGAAAATCTATATTCTACATCAAGGAATAAAACATAGTCTTAAACAAGAACAATTTTCAATGAAGAATTTCTCTTATTTATGCTTAAACACTTAATTCTGACTCTAGTGTAACCGATAAGTTAAATTGTGTGTGAATCAGGAAAGACCAGGAACCTTAAAAGCAGAAATATCTTAATTATCCGCATTGTTAAACCGGTATGGCTTAGTATCTACAGCGTTTTTATATATGGGAAATGTATGTACCTTCCTTTTTTTCTACATACCTCTTCCGTCGCTTAGCTCGTCATAACTGAATAACTATTTTCATAGAATCCTTTCTGTGTCTGTCTTACAATCCTTGTGTTACTCCGTTACCAAACATTTCATTTTCTTAAACCTAGTTGGTCAAACTGTGTTTTTCGTGATAATTAATGATTTATTTGAAATAATGAGTAACAATACAAGTTTGAAGATAAAATAATATTTAGCTTATTATAACTACGAAATAGCGTTAAAAACAACATGTGCCAGAGATGGTCAAACTCTTAGTATAAATTTCAAAAATAGGAATGTCCTACCTGTAACGTTCAACATACAATGCTCATTCCAAGGGACTTGGTCAGTACACATGTCTATGTTGATTCCTGTCCACACTATACAAACAACATCACCACATGCAATTTACTTCTATATGAAAACGCATGAAAGTTCCTACTTCTCACCAGATTAATATCTGTTTTTCAGATTCAACGTAGAGCATCATTTCCCTGTAAAAGGGATGGTTCTGCACAACTCTTCATCCAGTGAATCAATAAATGTTAAGATAGGCTCATTTGTCGACTTGCTGTAAGCAGAAAACATCTTATTATGATTTAACATGTAGGCCCTTGTAAAATTTGTTTATAATCGTTTTCGTACTAATATGTTATTCAATTAGGATAATGAATTTTTGATTTAGACACATGTATCCTACAAATGTACATCAAGAGATTGTGATTGTCTCCTTGTGCTAGAGATGGCAGTCAGTCTTCTTTTAAAATATTTCAACTATTTAACCATTTGTGTGAAAATTATTCTACGGTCTGTCAACATCAAATAGCGATAGTTGTGGCAAACGCACAACATTCTGCCGTGACTGGCTGTCTTTCACTTGTCTTACGACTTTTAATGTTTAACAGCAGAACATGAAATTTTTTTAAACCGTGTTTAATAATATGAAGTTTTGGTGTTGATGAAAATCATTCCAGTCATTTTTTGTACAGTAAACAAACGAATATAAATGGGTTGTTTGTTTCTTTTCAGTTAACCTCAAAGCTGCAGAATGGACTATCAGCTCTCTGTTTTCTACGAATGTCAAACCCTAGTTTCTAGCGTTGTAAGTCCGCAGACATATCTCCGTGTCGCTGATAGTGAAAAAAGTATAATTTTTATTACGATTAATATGACTAATATTTTCAATTTTTGATCAACATTTGATGTTCCATATCTTGACGTGTTAAGAAATTACGTCATATTTTATATGTAAGCCATAGTTATTGAAAAAGCATAAAACCAAGTTTATTTAAAAGTTGTGAAAAGCTCAGAAGGTGACTTCTTAGCATTCCCTTATATACGTACATATATATGTTTCGTAATTAAATGCAACATCTGTCACTGGTTGTAAATGTAAATAAAAACTGTATTATTTCATGGTGATATACGGGGTTTGTTCGTATTTAATATCTCTGTATGTCTTATGCACATGTTCAAACCAGAAAAAATGTTGTTTGCTTAGTTCTCTCAACAACTATGCGTCTATGTATAAGTTTACTATTTGTCAGCCTGTATCTACTATACCTATAATGTTATATTTTAATATATAGAACATTCTTAAATGGTTTTTGTCAACCGTGAAAACTAATGTAACCATTTCAACTTATAAAAACCTATAGAAAAACCGCCATTCCCTAGTGTTTAATGTATAACATTGAAATGGAAAGCAATGATACTTCAAGTTGTCAGACCAAATCGACGAAAATTAGACCCAGCGTGTCTACCAAGAGATTAAGACGCTCGACTCGTAAACTGAATGTCGCGGATTCGAATCCTCGTCGCGCCAAACATGCTCGTTCTTTCATCTGTGGAGTCATTTTGATGTAACGGTTACTCCCACAACTAAATTAGGGACTGCTATCGCAGATAACCCTGGTGTAGTTTTGCGTGAACTTTCAAAAACAAACATAGCGTGTCTAAACCATCTGTAATAAACATGCTAAATTCTGTTAAATATCTTGTATATTTATATCTACATTATAACCTAAAATATTGAGATAAAAATACACAATTAGTACACCTACTTAAGTATTCTATAAAAGAAAATGTATGAAATACTTTAATATAATAATTAGAATCTGGTACTGAAAGGAATAGTATTGTTTCATCTATGAAGAAAGTATTAAATAAATGTCACAATGACTTACGTCATTAGAATATGAATAACTAATATAGTTTATTTGTTTTGAATTTCACGCAAAACTACATGAGAGCTATCTGCTTTAGCCGTCCCTAATTTATAAGTGTAAGACTAGAGGGAAGGCAACTAGTCAGCACCACCCACCGCCAACTCTTGGGCTACTCTTTCACCAACGAATAGCGGGGTTGACCGTAACTTTATAACGCCCCCATGGCTGAAAGGGCAAGCCTATGTGGTGTAACAGGGTTTCGAAGCTGTGACCCTCAGATTACGAGTCGAGTGTCTTAAGCACCTGGCCATGCCGGGCCAACTCATTCAGTAATTTAAACCGTAGACAATAAAGTGAAACAGCAAACACTCCAACAGTAACACATTGCCAGAATCGTTTAGTTTTATTAATCCAAAAAGAAAGAATCACGACTCTTACTGTAACATATTCTAACCCAAAATAGCTAAATATCTCACACGCAATGTGCACCATAGCACACGCAATTTTAGGAAAACATTAACAATACAGCAATGTCAAGCTATAACAAGCCGTTTCATTGGAAATATGCAGCATGAGTTTCCCATTCATTAATCAAAAACTACAACGTAATTGGACTTTACACAAGTTATGAAGAACTTATTAAAAAACGCATTAAATATATAGCTTTGCATATAATAATATATTTGCTTTTTTAAACAGCTATGTCTACCAAAGCAAATATGAGTGACTCACAAATATATGGGCTACTTTTAAAACTTCGCCATAGGATGTATTTCTGATGTCTTGATATCGGTGGTTCTTTTAACAGCTAAGCTCCGCACAATCCCGGAAATTAGCAAACAAAACAAGATATAAATACATTAAATACTTCTCTTTAATAAACAAACCTGCAACTTATTATAGAAAAAATAAAAATATTAGTATAAAATGAAAGTATTATGGGATTATTTCATAAAAAATGAGATGCACAGAAGTACAATCAAGTGTTAATAGTTTATAGTTCTATTCTGTCATTCAGCCAGTCCTACATGCAGATCACACACTTCCCACGCGTATTGTGGTTAATGTGCTCATAGCTCGCACACCTAAAATATCACGTGGAAGTTCTATACAAGTCAAAGTTTTGGTAAGTGAAGAATACTCTCCGTGATAGTTTTAGGTAAAATTACATGATTCATTATGATATGTATAGAAACTATGAGAGGACACTTAAAACTAGTAGTATTCATGATAGAAAACTTTTTCTTAAAGTGATATCATTTGAACCTGAGTATGCTGTTTACGTAATAAGATATATATTTTACCAATATCTATATTTTTTAAGATAAAGATAAGCACGAAGTGGCGTGATGGATGTGTAGCTTATGAAAAAATCACTGATCATGAGAGAAAACGAAACCAAAAGTGTGAGAATAACAGGATGATGGTAATCTTTCAAATCCAAATTCTAATTTCTTAAGAAAAATACACAATAGTTTAAAGGAAAGGAGAAAAACGGTTCACTAGTCAACATACAGGCAACTACAGTGAAGCTTGCTGGGTAGTCAAGTAAATAATGTTACATCTCCACCAGTGACGTTGGAGACTTACACAAAATTGATGATTCTCTGACTGCGGACAGATACAAGTATGTTCTCATCTATTGTATCATTCTATCCCGAACGAGATCTGTTGGGAAAAAATTCATTTTACATCAAGATGTTGATTCTATTCATGCATTTAATGTGATAAAACGATACCTAGATGAAAAGAGTTTAATAGAATCATGAAAAATATGTTTAATATCAATATCAGCAGGTAAAAAAAAACTTTTAGAAAAACGTATATCTGGAGATAGCTAATAGAATGTTAACAGACAAAATGAGAATACATTAAACTCTATTGTAATTCAATAGTTATGAATATATAATGTTATATTTTAATTCCTCCCTGTACTATTATACAGTGATGATACAAACGCCATCCCTACTATCTTGTTTGAATTCTTTTTCAACAACTGATATTAGCTATCTCTACATTTACTTCTTTTTATAAAAGTTTTCCTTTACTTGTTTTTAATACAGTGTTTCAATATAAAAAGAAAGATTGCAGTTATAACCAAGGTTCCAAGGTCAATAATTTTCCAACCGTAATATTTTTTTGCTTATCTGTTATTAAGTGATAGTAATTATTTCATTATATATTTCAGTTTGTTAAAGGGACAACAAATGTCTGAAGGAAAACTAGCTTCAAGAAGTAATGATAATATCGTTTGTACTATAGTTATGATTTTTTTAAAATTACAATTACTTCATAATACATATAAAAACGAATACTCCGTTTGAAACTAGGTCACCTCAGTGAAATTAACCAAAACTATCTTTTTGGTTTTTGAGTTATCATGTAATAAAAAAGAAACAAAATAAGAATAACAAGAAATTCAAACTTTTCACAATGATATATACAAACACCCTAAAGCTTGTGAGTTGGTTATTGTATAGATATTGTTATAAAAGAATGCACCGTATAGTATTCCAAAGTTGTGATGACCTGTTGAGAAGATATTCAAAATTCAATTTCAGTGAACAATCCGAACCATCCCAACACAGGCATTGTTACCATCTGTTTGATATCATTCATACTGTACACTTATTTGGAAGTTCAAAAGTTTATTCTTTAACTAAGTAGCTTAACTGAATTGGGTGGATATAATATTAGATAATAAGGAAAATATTAAACTTATCTTTGCTAAACATGACTTCTACTCTGCCAAAATTTATATATGTGTCCCTTTGATCTACTATTCTCATTGTTAAGTACGAAGAAAAGATAATGCATCAAACTTATCAATTCTCTTTTCAATTTTAAACACCTCACTCAGATTCCCCATAAGTGTTCTTCCAGACAACACAATTTCAGAGACCTTAGCCTTTCTTCTCATGGCAACTCCTAAATCCCAGTCGTCATTCTAGTAACCCTTATCTGAGCCTTTTCCGACAATTCGATGTTTTTCCTAAATATGAAGTCTAAGATTGAACACAGTGCTTTAAATGTGGCCTAAATAATGACATATACAATTAAATTATAACTATTTAGACACACATTCAATATTTCTGTGGATGCAACTTAAAATGCTATTTATCCTACCACAAGCAAAACTCATAGTATAGATGGTTTAACAGACTGATCAACTATTACACAAAGATTCTGTTCTTTCATTACATTGGTAAGGTTCTCCTATCCAAATGATATTTATAATTCAAATTATGATAATATAAATGCATTATCTTGGATTTATTATAATTGAAACCTATTTGCTATTATCTCCATGTCTCACTAAATGAGCTAAATGTTTTTTGCAAAGCGACAGTGACCTCTTCACAGACAATAACACCCAAGACCTTAATAACATCTGCAAATATAAGTAATTTATTGACTATTCCTCCAGATATGTGACTCATATAAATAAAAACCAGAAATCGTCCTAAAACTGCGCCATGAGGCACCCACGTTTGACAGTAATCCAGTTTGGTTGACAATTATAACAATCCTCTGCTTTTATCCATCTTCTATCCAATTAGCTAGTGTATCCTCCACACCTACAGAAATATTAAAAAAAAAACTTTCATGTAACACCTTGTCAAATATACACCATAACCTTATTCTTATTTACATAAGCAATAACAGTAACATTTTCAAAGAATGTCAAAAGTTTTGTAAGGCAAGATTTTCCCTTAGTGAAACCATGTTGATTGTCTTGTGTATATATCTATATATATAAACTCCACCTTACCTCTGTTTTTCTACCACTACACTAGTTTAATGAGATTTTTTTTCAGTTCACGGCTGAAAATGTCGTTAACAGAGAGAATGACTAACTGAAAAAATTATGCATTATCATTTTTATAAATAGGTTTTGTTATTATGCACAGCTACATAATGAAGTGTGTTCTGTTCGCCATTGGGTATCGAAATCCAGTTTCTGACAGTATATTATAAATAGAAATGTTAGTAAAATATATTTAATTAGCAATAGTCATGTTGAATTTTATTTTAATTCTAAGAAGTTTGTTTGCTATCATTGGAAGGCTATTGTTGATTTACATCATAAATATGGTCACAGGTTGCATGACATACATGCATGCGTAACTCTTTATGTTTTAATCTAATTTTAAGACAAAATTAATTTGGATTACAAGAATACTTTTTCAGTTAATACCATAAAACATCTTTACGTCGTAAATATAAAGACTTAATATACTAGACCATAGTTTTTTTTCAATGGATCTCAGTTATACCATTATACAACGTAGTTATATACCTCTTAATAATAAAATAATTTTATATTTAACTAGATTCCTATCTATAAAATTTCTCGAAAATGGGTTTATAAAAAAAAACAAGGTAGATAAATATTTGTCTGTATGAGGAACTTTATCGTCTTCAATAGATATTTCGGGTAACTTTGCTTCACTCCAGACGATCCCTTTCATTAAGTATCTGCATTGTTAGGTCCAAAGTTTTCTGACAAAAAAACGGCTTACATGGAATGGGTGGGCACTTTCTCTAAGGACGGATATATATTTGTTATTGTGAAATAGCTTGAGGAGACAGAATCAATAAAAATGCGTTTAAGATGTCTTCTCTTGGTCTGCATCATTGTTACTGTGCTTCCTATGTCACGCAACAGTCACCTTACCCCACGTCTCCACGATTTTTTATATTCAGTTTTATATAACTTATTTCATCCCTTTGTATTAGTTTGCGTTAATTCAATAAACATAAATATATTACGCGTGAAAAAAAAATACATAAACTTATCGCACAATAATTTTTCTAAAAATTGAAATATTACAATATCGAGAGATTACACCAAAATATAAAACTACTAGCAATTGAAAAGTTAAACTTTAGCGTGCATATAAAATCTGTTCTAAGTTTACAAATTCATTTACTGTGATCAAAAAATATAAAACTGTATATAGGTTACATTGTTATTAGTCACCACGTTGCAGACTCACAACGCTAGAAGCTGAGTTTCAATACCCGGAGTGAGCATAGCACGTACAGATAACTTTGTAACTGTGTGTTTAACTTCCAACAAGTAAGCAAAACACAATTATTAAATAGATTCTACAAATATACTAGCTGCTGTGTTGTCAATGAAAATTGTGATAAAAAAAGCGATTTTATCTCGTGTTAACAAGTTGAATCATATTAGATGATCAAAATCATTATGAGCATACTATGCTGTAAGTAAACTATTTAGTGAAAATGTTCAACAAAAATACCTTGTGTAGTTACAATGTCATAGATACGTTTAAATTTAAAGTTTAATTAAACATGCATCTCTTTTCAGATGTCAAATTAGTGATTTTGTTTGTGTTCTATTTTCTCTGAAGTAAGGATTATGAGATGTGAATTTTGTTTTCAAACATATTTATGTAGCAAAGACTTATTTCCCAAATATTTTAAGTATTTGTGAAATTATAGTCTTTTAATCGCATACTTCACTCTCTTTCGTGTTGCATTTCACCTAAATTTATAATCATTATTAATGTGACGTCGAGGTAAAAACAGGCCTAATATTTCTTTTAGTAGTGTTTGAATATATATATTTATCGGGTGAAAGTATTGCTATGTTATTTTTTATCCATTACGAAGGTATAAAATAAACTTTATATATATATTTAAATGTATTTGTTACTCTTGTTTATTGATGTAGAGAAACGTTCGATTTTATTAGTTCGCTACTCCCGCTGGGAAAGTAGTAAGTCCACGCATTTATAATGCTAAAATCAGAGTTCGATTCCCTTCGATGGACACTTCAATAACTTATTGTGACTTTGTTATAAGACAAACACAAAAGTATATAAAATAACTACTTTTTTCAAGAAACAAAGGATTACATTACAAACTGTCATTATAATTTACACCGTAAATTTCACGGTGCTATAATAATAGTAGATCTACACATTATTCTTATACAGAAGACTAGGCGGTATTTCGGTATTGCTTAAGCTTCTCTCAAAGCAAGATTTAAACTTTTCTTCTGAAGAAAACAAACTATTTTTTTTTCATTTTATGGCTTGTAAGAAATGGAGACGTTGCTTTTTTTTTATTGACGACACATTTTTTTTTTATTATGTGCATCTTGTGGAATTACATCTGTACGCTCGTGTTTAAAGAGAATGATTTAATCTAAACGTTTTAAATACGTATGAAAAACGAAAGTACATTTATTTTCAAATAAGATATATTTTAATCATTTTGTAAATAAATACAAATTATTTTATATGCAAAAAACGGCTCTTTTGGGCTCAGAAAACACTTCTTTGTGAACCTGACGATGACCGAAGAAGGTCGAAACGTTGTTCGCTCTTCTATTTGAAGTGTTTTCTGAGCCCAAAAGAGCCGTTTTTTGCATATAAAATTCTCAACAAGTGGGTTTCTCGACATCACTGAAATACAAATTATAAACTAACAAAATAAACATGCATAGTTCATAAAAATGGTGAGAAAGTCTATGACTTTGAATAACAGATCAGTTACGAATTAACTCTACTGATATGTTGAAAGGAAGTTGAAACATGTTTGGTTGCAAAATGAGAGGATACCGTACAGAAAAAAATATATAACACGACAAAACCAGAAATCTTGTTGTTTTAGTCTATCAATAAACAGTAATCAATTTTCAATACGACACAAGCAAAAACTGAACTGAAACAGACTCATCAGTACTGGTTGTTTCACCTTTTCCATGTCTGAAACTGTTTATTTCAATGAAGTCATGTATATCACAGATGTGTAAGAATTGTGGGTATTTCGGATAATTACACTGTTTTCCAAAGCGCTCATATTGCAAGTAACCTGCAGTACTATACTACAAACGAAATAGTTATCATGTCACTTCAATGTGACCTTGTTCATTACTTCCCGTCTTGATACAAAATCCACCAAAATAGTGTCATATGACGAATAGTTTTAACACGAAGTATAAAGAACAGTGTTTGGTAGTGTGCACAAAATACTGTTTGTGACAAATAGGTTGCACACAATAAATGAAGAACCAGATTATTATATAGCTCTCTCTTTCATCAGTCACAGTATAAATCCATTAGATCATATATAAATAAACTATTTGATGTCTCTCACAATCTCACGTAGAGAAGAAATGTTTAAGAAAAAAATATATAATTATTTCATTTTTAGGATTCATTGCATTAGCTAATTATTTACCATCATGAAAAGCAAGTTGTAATTACACTCCGTTAAAACAGCTATGCAATTACGTAGATAATCTCTAAAGATAGATTTATAAACAAATTTCATAAGCCAAAAATATGTTAAAGAAAATAATATATGAGCATTCGTCCGTATCCATTGAAGAATTTATTTTACCCTGAAGTACTTCGGATTATACCACTAAGCTAATGTCCTTTATAAATTTCAACTATTGTCTGGATAAAAGTTTACTTAATTCGTCTTAATAAGAGCTAGCATTTCTACAAATGGATTTGCTATACATAAAGCCCTTCAAGTTCTCTCACTTGGAATTTCAATTAAATAAGCCTAAAACATGTTTGTTGTTTTTTATCACTCTAGCAACAACTATAAAGAACGTTATAGAATAAGAAATAGAGACATAAAATACTCTAGCTTATCTAAACTACCAGTATTTCCATAGAGTTAACATTGACAATGCTAATCTGTAATATAATCAAAGCACCAACTGAGCATAAACAGATCCATTTGTACCCGAAAGCTTCTTTACCTTTTTTGTAAAAGGTTCGTGTTTAGTAAAGCTAAGCATATCACCAATGTGGAAGTATTTTGGTTATTTCAGAAAATACCACTGGTTTCGGGGATGGTCATGCATTTAAAGTAAATGTAAAAAGGATATTTACTTTAGGAATTAACCAATTACGTGACTTAGTTGATCAAAACACATTCTTGTGCGGATTTTCTCTTTAGAATATTTTCGTTTTTCTTACGTTTCTTACTAAACGTTTGGTGTCGCGACACGATGTTTTGTATGTCTCGAATAATTAATTACTAACCAGCAAATTATATTACAAAGTAATATAACAATGATATCTGTGCGGAATCATTTACAAAAAGCTAACAAAAGCATAAGACTTCCGATACTTATATTTTGCTTTTGAGTGAAGTTTGCTCTAAAGCACTAGATGACAGATGTGGTATAAACAATAACATCCTGCAGTGTGCATTATTAAATTTATTATAGCATTAAAAATAACAACATTTGGTTGTGTATAATTTTATCAAGAGAATGGTTGTGCTATTCCTACTGGTAGTCGGAGTTAGCCATATCAAAACCACGTATCCTCTAAAGAGATAATTAATTATGGATTAGTAAAGTGTTTGTGTAAAAGCACTTTTGAAATAGTATGCAATACCCGTGAATTTAAAGAATTTCTGATGATATCTTTAGAGAAATTATTGCAAGGAAACAAATAATCGGATATATTTTATAACGTAATATTTAAAACCTTAGGAGAATGAATAGTGTAAGTTACAGACACTGAACCTGAAGAACAATAAAAAACATCACAGTTCTGTTAACAGGAACCTCAAACAATATAAACAAAATGTAGTTCACTACATAATTAAACCAAATATACCTGTAATATATTCAAAATGAATAAAATAATTCTAACGCAACACATTAACAGTAATTTTCAGTTATATTCTTTCTTCTACAGCTTATAATACAGCTAATGTGCTGGCTAACACAAATAGAAAAATAAATAATCATCAATTGGATGCTTTTGGTGTTTTGTTGCAAAGAAAAGAAATCGAAAGCCTTAAGTAACTTTCCAAAACACACGTGTTAACTTTCACTCATCAGCTTCAAAACTTAAGGAGAAAAAAGAAGAATGCCATCTGATATAAAAGATCTTGCATAAATCTTTCCTGAAGAAGTTAGAAAGTTTCAACTGTTCATACATCCTCACAGAATAACTACGCTCAGTACCTTCTCATTCCTGGCAGTACAGGACGTGTACGTTCCTTGCTCAAAGGAAAATATTCTCAACCATAGCTTTCTTAGTTCAAGAAGATGTGTCGTTGTACTTGTTTATATACCCTTAATGCTTGTTTTCTAACATTATTACAGAATAGACATGCTTAAAACCAACTCCATATCAGGCTATCTTCTGTGTCATGCAAAGGCAATCGAAACCTTGATTTCTGCATTGCAAATTCGAAGATGTATTGCTGTTTCATCGAGGTACTGTAAAAAGAGAGTGGCTATTCCTGAGAAACGCTGATGCTGTACTGTAACAAATGCAGGATAAATGAAGAAGATATCTAACTAAAATATCAAGTCATCCCATAAGTAATGTCTGATAATTTAACACTGAAAAAACATCATCATTTCTGTGTTTCTTGAAAGCTTTAATGACTAAAATATGTAGTAGAACGTCTATGAAAATGTTCAGACAAATAAAAGGAACTAACCCAACTCCATTTTTTCAGATCATTAGTGGAATAAACTCTCATGAAGATGGATATGTCTGAGGAGCACATTAAGCATATAATGCTTTATGAGTTTACAAAAATGTAATAGTGCAGCAGAAACTACAAAAATATTCAAGGTGTTTATGCAGCGAAGTCCCAATGAAAGAAAATGTAGAAGTTGGTTTCAAAAGCTCACAGCAGGTTACTACAGCTTGAGTGTGCGCCACGTTCAAATCGTTCTGTTGAGTTTAATGATGACTTGATGCTGGCTGCACTTGACGAAAACTTTGCTGCAACAGTTGATAAACTAGCACAGAAGCTAAATTCAACCAAATCAGCAGTTCATCGTCATCTGCAATAGCTTGGAAGGGTGTCAAAACTTGGAAAATGAGTCCCCCATGATTTGACAGAAGTCAACCTAAGAGCAATAGTGGACATTTGCACTTCTTTGCACTCTCATGACATAACTTACCTTTCTTTTTGACAGGTTAGTGATTGGAAATGAAAGGTAGATGTTTTATAATAATGTTAAGCGGCGCAGACAATGTCTCAGTGCAGTTGAACTGGCTAAAGCACAGCCCAAAATAAACTTCCACCCTAGGAAAGTATTGTTAAGCGTTTGGTAGGATATTTTGGGTGTAATCCACTTTGAGTTGCTGCCACTCAATGTAACGATTACATCAGACTTTTATTGTAAACATTTAGAGCGCTTGAATGTTGCACTGAAAGAAAAGGGGCCTGCTCTGATCATTTGTAAAGGTGTTGTGTTACACCAGGATACTGCACAGCCACAGACAGAAATAATCACATCTCCAAAGATTGAAGAGCTAGACTGGAAAAAAAAACTTCCACATCTTCCTTATTCTCCAGACCTTGCCCCATCTGATTATCATTTATTTCAAAGTTTGCAGAACTATCTTGATGGAAAAGTGCTTGGAACACATGAAGATGTCAAACTACCCTCTCTAAATCCTTTTCCTCCAAACGTCACGAATTTTATAAAATTGGCATTCAAATGTTTGTGAATAGTTAGCAGGAAATAATTAATAATAATGGAACATACTTTATTGATTAAATAACATTAAAAGCGTTTCAAATACTTTCTCGTTTTTTAAACCTAAAATCGGACATTACTTAAGTGATGACCTGATAAATAAAAGTAATGTGTTAATTTGCCTAATTGTCATCTTAATATCAAACCATTAAATTTGTTAATTGCAGGTGCACCACAAATCCTATGAGTGAAATGTGTTTAATTATAGAGCTATAATTATATACTTCTAAGTTTTACCTTTATTTTTATTGTACCTGGTAGGCTTCTATTTATTAAGTGTTACTGACTCGAACATAAAGTTTTATTTCCTATTCTGTATATATTGTTAAATTCTACAAAGGTATGAATTAAAGTAAACAGACCAGGTTTTTTTCCCTATCAATATAGTTTCTTTTTTTATTTCTAGGTATCTTTTACGTCAATATTTGAGACCATTTTTTCTAACTAAAGATCATATTCAATAGCCTAGCGGAAAGTCTGAAGGCTTATCATACTAAACATCCAACTCTGATACTTATTGTGGGCACAGTACAAATAACTCATTGTATAGTTTTTTTTATCAAACAAATTAAAGGTTCGTTTTTACATTACAAGAGAGCATGATTGTAAGTTACTTCTTGAAATTTTATGAAAAGCTTATTTATCAAACCAGTTTTATAGACACGGGAGATGTAAAATGAGTAAACGGATAAAATTTTTCGAAAGTGTGGTTGTTTTATGTGTATTTTTCATTCAAAACCACACTGAAGCAGTGTTAAAGTAATAGACTGAGAAGGAAGGCAATATAGCCCACCAAAACGTGAGATCTGACTGTTACTCTTACAGAGCACTTACGATCTTGAATTGTTTGTTTGTTTTTGAATTTCGCGCAAAGCTACTCGAGGGCTATCTGCGCTAACAGTCCGTAATTTAGAAGTGTAAGACTAGAGAGAAAGCAGCTAGTCATCACCACCCACCGTCAAATCTAGGGTTATTTTTTCACCAACTAATAGTGGGATTGACCGTCACATTATAACGCTCTTGCAGCTGAAAAGGTGAGCATGTTTGGTGCGACGGGGATGTGAACCTGCGACTGTTACACTGTTAAGTTAGGGACGGCTAGCGCAGATAGCCCTAGTGCAGATTTTCGCGAAATAAAAAAAACCAGAAACAAACCTTATCATAATTAAATAAAAATGTGCGTCATTACATATTTACAGTTTTGTAAACCTCTGTATTATAAATAGATAAATAGAACAATGCGTTATAATTAACTTTTATTTTAATAAAAGTATTCCGCAAATAGAAATGTTGCACGTTTAAGTAGATATTTCACTTTATTCTAAAGAGACTGAGACATTTTGATTGTCCCTTACTGGTACAGCGGTAAGTCTTCGGATTTATAACGCTAAAATCAGAAGCTCGATTTCTCTCGGTGCACTCAGCAGATAGCCCCATGTGGCTTTACTATAGGAAATCACTCACATTTTGATAATATTTTGGATACGGTACGCAATAATCATAGACTAACTAGCAAAATATTTGTTGTTTGTTTTGAATTTCGCGCAAAGCTACTCAAGAGCTATTTACGCTAGCCGTCCCTAATCTAGTAGTGTAAGGCTGGAGAAAAGAATAGTGGGATTGATCGTTACATTGTAAAACTCCAAGGCTGGAAGGAAGAGCATGTTTGGCGTGAAGGGGATTCGAATTCATGACCCGGAGATTACGAGTCGAGTACCTTAATCACCTGGACATGCCGGGAAAGTAAAATATTCATTTAAACGTCGTGTAAAGAGCTTTTAACCTTCATTATTAAGTATATTGTGTGTAAATAATGTAATTTATTTAACGATTTGTAAAAGTGAATATTAATTAAAGTTTATTATTGTAGTAACAGATGTTAAATGCGCATGATAATATGCAACAAATACCTGACATTTATCAAAAACTTTAGTTATTCTCGGACTAGTTAACTTGCAAGATATAATTTGTCATTCCAGTCCTCCATCCTGGTATGGTCAAGTGGCTATGGCACTCTATTCGTAATCTGAGGGTTCTGGGCTAGAATCCCCTTCATACCAAAGACGCTCTCCCTTCCCGCCTTAGAGTTTTACAATGTAACGATCAATCCCACTAGTCCTTGATAAAAGAGTAGCCCAAGAGTTATCGGTGGGTAGTGATGACTAACTGCTTTCCCTCTAGTCTTACAGTGTTAAATGAGCGACGGCTCATAAACTAAACAATTTAATTTTATGTGCCAATCTTGTGAATAGCCTTTAATATCAAACACTTCGGACTGTTACGCTTTATTTCTTCGAACTGGTGTGTGTTGGTCAAACTCTGCTATAATTCTACATGGGAACACAATCTTACCTCGCACATTTACTAGGCCTGGTCAACTCAGACTTGAGTTATGTCATTCTAGGCAGTGGTAAACTGTAATGAGTTAAACGTTGTTGACGTTAGGATATCTAAATTACTGTAAAATAAAGCGTGGTATGTCTAGTCTTTCTTTTTACAATAATTCCATATTTGTGTTCAGCAAACATCAGATTGTTAGGTTTTTGTACTTGATAGATAATGGAGAAACATCATGTAAAAATTTGTATGTTTCTCGTTAGAAAGACCACAAATGCTTTGTAGAATCTGGTTGAAAGTGAGTCTTGGACACCCTACATTACTAATGTGGTAATTGTTTGTATTCTATAATGGTAATCAATCATTATAGCGTAAGTTGTAACTGCATTCAAACATATTACATTAAATAATATGTGAGGACGTTAACCATTTTAAAACTTGTGGAAGGTTAAGTAACATGTGTAAACTATTTTCTCACAAACAATATGTGATTTATTTATTCATAACATTGCTCTTTTAATAAGGCAAATTAAACATATAGACATTTTTCTCGTGCGTGATAAAATGATGTTATTCAACACGTCATGTTAAATAATATTTCAGGTAATTAAAAACACTTGATTGAAGAGCGTGTAATTAAGCTATAACGCTTTTAAGGACAAGAAATATAGTTAACTAAAACTGAAACTTTTTAAACAGTAAGTTTTTGTTCTTTTAGAGCGAATTAATAACAGTTTAATTAGAGATAACATTATTCTTAGTATGATTTGTTTACAGTTGTTAAGCGTTCTTTTTAGAACAGTTCATGAATTAGTTCTAATAGTCCTTTTTCAGGAATGATTTAATTATCAATGTATTAAGTAATTAGTACAAAAATCTTTGAACAATAAGTTTCAATCACTGCATCGTCCTTTTTAGGATGAATTAATTATCAATGCATTAGTCTTAAGTCTCCCTTTTTCAAATGAAAAAATGATTCACTTATAATAAGCGTTCTTTTTTATGATGAGTTAAATATAAATGAATTAATAATTAATTATCAACACAATAAGACATATATTGTATGAGTCATGGGCGTCCATCCTGGAGGTCTAGAAACTCGTTCTCTACTTTGTGGTACTATAACGTAATCATCAATTATGGCTGTCTGTCTGGTATCAAATTATAATTTCAGCCCTCTGTAAGTTACTTCTTTCCCTTGGTGGACTCAGCAGATAACTCGATGTAGCTTTGCTATAAGAAAAACACACATGAGCACACACTTCTTTCCCCTGGTGACATTTTGTTGAACTATGACTCTATGATCGCCTCTCATGGTGGCATGTTTTGGAACTGTGATGTCTTCATCTTTCATAACATTATTCCCTTTCTCCATCCTTAACTTCCGTCTTCTCTTTTAATGCTAGCATGTCAACTTGTGTGCCTGTGATGTGTGCGGCCATTATTACTAGAATAATTTTCACTTTTCATCCCTTGGTTAGCAAAATTGCAAAAGTGTCATTCACAGATGATGCTGTACATTTTATTAAACTTCGTGAAGAGAACTTTATATACTAAATCATGAATTTATCTCGTTTACTGACACTTAATTTTATATTCTTTAAACATAAAGTTAATTCATTTCCAAATGGGCGGTCGTTTCATAGCGGGAACAAAAAATGTATATCTGTCTTTTGTTACCATTAGATTTATTTGATACATTAATTAATATGTCTAAAATAAAAAAATGAACTGGTTTCAGCATCTTTTTTTACTTTTTTCCGGCTTGAGATAAATATGCTGATCATACAAAAAATTTTAGAATTTACTTGTCTTGAATAAAACCATCCACGTAATCTAAAAAAAAACATTCGTTTTAATGAATATTTGAAAAACTTCATGATAAACTAAGTCAATCTTATTTTTTATTTTTCATTCTTCGTAACAAATGTAACGAACTTTAGTAAAACTTACGCATAAAAATATTTTTATATGAAAATTTAATAGTAAATAAATAAAATATACTCTTTAAAATTAAAACGATTCATTTCGACATATCTTGGTTCCTATTTTAATGCGCCTGTTTTTATATTTATACGTATTTATAAATATATCTGTTTGATCGTGTATTTTTCATCAATTTATAAATTTTTAAATGTTTGAGCCTCAGACATTATAAAGTATATATTATTTAATCATTTCTGACTTTCGTTGTGAATCTAGCTTTGTGATTAACTACAAACAAACAAACAAACTTATTTGTCACTTTTGTTGGGTCTGTTAACATTTTTAAGAAGATTAGAAACAGTTTTTACCCCAAATAAATTGAGGAATAGTTATAGGCAAGTAGAAATGCAAAAACAGATATAAGAATGTACATCAGCATGTAAACAAATAGAATTGTAACAAATATGAACATCTGTATTGATGACAAAATTGAAACTGATCCTCATATCATTAGAAACCTGTAGTGACGTATTTGTATCTTTCCAGAAAAGCAAAAAGAAAATAATTATAAGTAAAACTAAATTATAAAGAGGTAAGTTCTAGCTCTTCCTGATGACGAGAAACACACTTGAATTAAAAATGTATCTTAGAACGGCTGGTATACAAACTCTCTTTTTGTTAATCTGAAGATGACCTAGGAAAGTCGAAACATTGTTCTCTGTGTAACAATAAAAGTGTTAATACCCATACCAGGTGTTTGTAGATACGTTCAAGTTGTTCTTCCAGACTAAGAAAACTTTGCATTTTATATGAAAAAGTAATGTACTTTTACTTTTCTTGCAGGTGGTACCTATAAGAAAATCCTACTAAATTTTTTACACAATATATATTAACGAAATAAGATAGAAAATAAATGGTATACATGTATACCTTACAACGGCAGGTCTGTAAAAAAATTTCAATTTGTGGTATTCATAGATGAGCTAATTTACTCACACGTGTAAGAAGAAATTTTAATAACAGTAGGATTGCACAGGAAATGTCCTGAGTTCTCTGAATCTGCAAATTTGACTGAATTCTTAAGTTGCGTGAGAAAGTAAACAGATCGTACACGTTTTAAGTTCAATCAAAATAATTTTCATTAGCAAGAAAACAACATAAAACGAGAACTGTACGGTTGCCTCTACCGGATCAGTTACTAGAACTTCGGTGTTTTTCTTTCGAGTCGATTCTCTGGAGAGCCAGTCACATAGAAAGTGAAATAGGAAAGACACCGAAATCTATGTTTAGCTCGCACGAAACCGTTAGTTTCTTTGTCTTTTGGGCGCAATCACGTGACCTACTACTTTATAAATGCCATTGTCTTTCCGTTAGGCAACCAAAGAATGTATCTGCCTTTTTGTCTTTTTTTGAAGTGACGCTTTAATTTGAAAGCCAACGTTCCAGATCAAGAATTTTATGCTTAAGCATTTGTTCATAGAAGCACAAAAAAAAATAAAAAAGTCCATATAACTATATATGTTACAAGCGTATATGATATACAGTATCATGATATAGTGTAATAGCACAAATACAGTATATGAGGTCTAAGATCGTTCTTAGACAGCAAAATTTACAACTCATGCTTTATACTAAGTACAATCAATGAATGGGTACAGTAGAAAGTTCTGAGCACAGAGTGGGTTTTAAAACATAGTTTGTATAAAAAGAGATCAAACCTAAATATCATGGAATTGTGACCCGTAATTAACGTAAAAACGCTTAAATGAATTTAATGTTAAACCATTTGCTTTTTAACCTTTACAAAATATACATATATTAATCATACTATCCAGTTTTTGATAGCTCCAACTAGTGAGTTATCAAGTTATCAAAATATTTCTTCTACATATATACTTTATAAGTCCACTTTTATTTTATAAAAATATATCCCATACATGTAAAATCTGATATAGTAAAAATGACTTAGAACTGCGATCTGAATGCAGGATCTGTGGATAAGAAGCTAGTACTCTTTCTATTTACATTTAAATCATATATAAATATAGAATAAGACATATGAAAAGATATCTGAAATCATCGCTTCACTTCAAATTCACAATACATTAATTTATAATGAAGAGTGGACCAATCTTTCTAGCTTCAGTTGATTTCTGCTCTTGTTTAAACCAAGTAGAAGAGTAGGTAGTCAACATCACTTAGCTTTCATTTCTATAACTGGAGTGCAGTTTGAACAAATCCGGAAATAAGAAACATAAGTAGTAAAATTGTAAGAGGGGCAGAGTTTCGTGAAACACAATTTCCTATAAATGCTTTAAAAATGGTATTTCTTTGACTTTATATAACAACGTAACATATATTTAGTCTCTATAGCACCGTATCCACCTAAGGTTATGTAAATATTCCATATCAGTGAGCTGTATGTCTGCTTTAAAATAATTAAAAGAATGTTTGAGAACACAGGATTACACACAGGAAGCAACTTGATAAAATAGATAAATCTATACGGAAATTATTTTTAAATCCTAAAATATACTTGGAGCAAAATAATTTCCTGTTCTTACATTTTTATCTTTTCTTAGATATATACCGACAATAGAACTCGTGAGCTTCGGAGAATACTGATTTTAAATTTTCTGAAAAATAAAAACTAAAACTAAAGGAATTCGACAAACAACAGAAACATTTTTGATAACTGGTCAATGAAAGTCGTAAATGAGCGGAACTTATGAATAATTGTCAATTTACTCTAAACATATTAGAAACAGCATTTATTTAATTCCCAATCAAATAATTAAAAGATAACAGAAAGTTGTTCCATTGAGTTACTATTATTAATTAGTTTTTTTTCATTTAATAGTATGGTTTTCACCATAATTGTAATTTCTGAATCAGTCTAAGGAATTGTTATTCAAAGTAAGTGATTTTTTAATCAGAAAAGTATAGAAAAATGTCACTTTCAACATCTTATTTAAAATGTTCCATTACAAGAACTTTTCTGAGATTTAAAGCGTTGTTTACGATATACAGGGTGTTCGGAAAGTCACTGTGCACATATATATTTATCATCAGACAAAACTGCACAGTGACTTTCCGAACACCCTGTATAACAGCGTTTTCTACTTTGAAGATTCAATAACATTATGACAAATAATTACGTGTATATCTCCATTTAATAATAATTATTTCTGTGGATAATAACATTTACACAAATAAAATGATGCAGAAAGAACAAAAGTTAGCTTGACCTACTTGAGGAAAATTTGTTGAATATTCTGTTATATATTTTTTTAAAAGTTAAGACGTAAATAGGAAACAGCAACTCTATTGCTCAAAACTTTTTAACTGTAATTTTCTATGTTCATTCATTGTCAAATTCGGTATTGTCTACTTTGAAGAGGCGAATTATTTAGAGGTGTTTTGCTTGTAACTACCATCAATTTTCGTTTTAGGGTTACAAAAGTAATGGAACATTGTAATAAAGGAAGAAATATTAAAAACACACCAATTTACAAAACATATACAACAAAGATTGTCTGTGATAATCAGCTTAAGTTTAAAACTTCTAGTCAACAATTCCCTCACCGACTCTTGGACGACTCGCATTAAATACTTAAAATGGCGGAGTGCCATTTTACAACAACAGAACGTGAACTATGAATTCTAGGATGCGAACCACTTGGTCACGTCTAATCTTACAAGAGACAATATTATTTTATGATAAATAAAAAAGACCAACCACAGCTGGTGAGAAATCCTCATTCTGAAAATAAGATTTGTTAGGCGAGTTGAGTTGCAACCCTCAGGCTATTTATTGAAAGGACATTTGTATCCCAGTTTTAAGAGTTATAAACTATGACTTTATGTAACCCAAGTAAGCGTAGCAAGATTCGTTGAAGGAGAGTAAGTGTGTGAAAAACATAAGGTTGAAAATATCTATAAGAGAATAAGTTTTAACTGAATTGACATAAACTTTGTAATAAAAGTTGTTAATAGCGTTTTCAGTTTCATTTCTTTGTTTTCGGGTTTTTGTTTAAAACCACAACTCATCATATATTTTATTTTTACCATTATGTTTCATCTCAGTTATTATCAAAAAATATTGTATGATGTATTCCTTTTGGGGGATATTTATATCAATTTATCAACAAGGTAGAGAAAACTTATTCTTAATTCACAGACAAAATAATAAAAAGCAGGCTGTATATTTAAACAGAATGTTGATGATAATATAAGTGATAGATCTATAAATGCTTTCTGAGTGGTGCATAAACGTTAACTTATAAAATACATCTTCCTCAAACAACATGAGTTATCCAATAATAAGATCTTGAAACTTTAAAACAAGGAATGTTGTGATCAGGTTTTTGCATTTCATAGCTTTGAGTAATTGTTTATATCAATGAGTAATTTATGTTAGTGTTCAAAGAAATTACGTTATTTTTATATTAGTATATTATATATCACTAATATATATTAGTATGACGTAATAATGAAGAAATAATAACGCGTAGTAAACCAATAAGATCAGTAATATATTGATTAACTTCTAGATTGATATTTACAAACAATTGGATATATTGTTGAGAAAGTTAATAAACAATTGGTGGTATTTAAGACATTAACATACACAACATTAAAACTTAAAAAGTTGTTCTTAATGGTCCACACTTGTGTAGAAAGTTCCTGAACAGATTAAATTAATTAACAATACTTTTCAAATTCATTTTCCTCTATCTAAGCCTTCCTTCAAACATGAATATTAAAATTGTCTTAAACACTGAAGCACGAAGTTTTCGTTGGCTGTACTGAATGGAGTCTGTAGGTTTTTGAAAGAACAGCTGTGGTCATAAAATTAATTATAAGTATTCTCAGTAATTTACGGTAGTAATACTTTTAATTGTTTGTGTTCATTTATCGAGATAAGTTTTATACGGTAAACACACTTTTTTAAAATTGGTGGAGGCTTATATTCATATGCTAACTAAATGAGCAAAATAATCGACACAATAAAATATGTGTAATAAAAGATATAAGAAAAACAATGAATAATAAAAATTAAACAATACATATATATATTTTATATTATTTATTTTTTATTCTTAGAAATATTTAAAGAATGACCAGAAGTATGTACAGAGGATAAAAGCAGAACAATCTTTACAACACAGAGTGCATAGGATTTTGAATAATATGTTTGTATAATTTAATAAGTTCTAAATTATTTTGTGTTGTGAATCAGGAAAAGAGCGTTTACTGCTTTAAAAAGCAATAATATAAAACAATTACTCTAATTAAAACCATTTTTATGATTCGGGTGACTCACTATTCTTAGGTCAAGTTAAAAGTGTAGCCATATTCAGTCCACTGTCAATTAGTGCAAGAGTAAGTTTTATTTTTAATTCCGGGCAAAGCTACACTTCTCTAGCCGTCCCTAATTTGGCATCGTAAGACTAGAGGATAGGTAGCTAGACATCACCACCCACCGCCAACTCTTGAACTATTTTTTTTACCAACGAATAGTAGGATTTACCGTCATATTATAACGTACACATAGCTATAAGGGCAACCATGGTTGGTGTGACGGGAATTTGAACCCACGACCCTCATATTATAAGTAGTGCACCGTAACCATTTGACAACGCCAGATACAGGAGTATGCGAATCGATGATATAGTATACTGCAAAGGATGAATGCTAAATACGTTAAAAATCAATGTTTGAAACTCTCTTCCAACTATCTTATTTATGAGTTGTTTCTATGTGATGACAATTAATTTTACTTATTACTTTTTTACTTCAAACATCTGTGACAAGTTTCCACCTCTATTTAACAAATTCATTGAAAACTTATTATATTTTTAGAAAATAAAATAATAAACAAAACGGCCAAAATAGTGCAGAGAACACGAAAGCTAATATATTTCATAAATTAAATATGAAATAATTACAAACTTCACAGTACAAAAGAATATGTGCTCTAGATTTACTGAAGACCATGAAATATTCACGCATTTTGTTTGTTTGTTTGTAAATAAGCACAAACCTACATAATGGACTATGTGTGCTCTGTTCACCACAAGTATAGAAACCAAGATTCTTGCGTTTGAAACTTGCAAACGCATTTTTAAGAAAAATTCAAAGTTATATCTACAAACAAATCATTTCCTAGCTAAAGCTAATTCGGAAGCGTTCAACGTTTTCTAGGACACAATCTGGGACAAAAATAACCATGCTTAAAGTTAAAATAAAGTGTTTTCTAGGACACAATCTGGGACAAAAATAACCATGCTTAAAGTTAAAATAAAGTGTTTCGTAAATATTTCCCATAAATATATTTTCTGGTTCAATAGTAAATAAAATCAAAATTAAAAGCAACAAATATTTATATATCTTGCTTTTGAAGTTCATATGTTCATTATTTAAGTAATGCTGTATTTTAAAAATTAGTGGTTTAGTAACTTTTTTTGGTTGAGTATCGCTTGTATCAAACATAAAGGCAATTAAATATGTTACCTAGAAATACGGAAATACTAAATGTGTATTTAATTTAACATCAATTTTTGATAATTTACTCTTTAGAATTATTTTGAAATTTAAAAGTTTATATTCTGTTTATCTTATTTATTACAATCTGGGGATAAAACGTTGAGAGCTGAAGCCAAGATTACAGATGACTTCATCCATAGTCACAATACCATATTGTTCCCCTTTAGTTTAAGGTTTCCAGTTTCATTTTACAATTTAAACTATGTGGAGTATTTATTTAAGTTAATGAATATTTTGTTAAGTACATAATATATCCATCCTAAAACTAGTTTGCATGATAATGTATATTAGGATTAAGTTTAATAATGTGATTTTATTTATAGACTTTAAAATGTATATTTTTTATGTATTGTATTTATTCGGTATTTAGCACCCTTTTTGGAACACGTCTAATAGAATTATCTTTTATTATTTCCTAATATACAGCAATATGCTTATTAAAATAATCTTCCAAAGAACTTGAGTAACATTCACATAATAAATTATAAAGAATCAAGTAACATTTTAGAAATTTGCAAATGATTAAAAATCTTATGATGATTTTCTTGTTGGGAATTCTTTAATTACATTTGTTTTAAATTATGTAACTCTGTCTACAGAGGAGACATCAATAAGTCTGTAGACTTAAAATGCTAAAATCTGGGGTTTGCTTCCCCGTCATGGATAAAATAGAATAAATAACCGTAGGTGGCTTTGCTTTAAAACAAACGATCTTTAAGACTAAATTATATGATATTATATATCAAATATCTAGATTGGTTATTCTGAAAGTTAAATGTAAATACGTTTGAGGTCAATACTTTTCACTTTGAATAATTTAGTTTTATATTTTGTAAAAATAACTACAAATGTTAGCAACTATATAAAACTTATTTTCTTAATCCGTACGTATACTAATGTTATTCCATTTTCTACCTTTTTTATTTTTTTAACTTTTTTGTTAATACTGTCTAATAAGAAAACTACCAGCGCAACTATTGTTATTATTATTTAAATCAAAGATGTAGCACTATTATAATCTTGATCCAAACTATAATGATATATAATGTTATGTTTAAAAATATAAAATTTATCTTTTTTGTAATTTGCCTGTATTTATGTCAACGATTTATAAAATTGTAATCTCTACTGAGGCCAAAAAGATTTATTCTGAGGTGTTCTAATAAACAGAATTCATCTCATTAGTTGTACTCAAAGATTTAAACAGATTTATGCAAATGTTAAGAAGAATAGAGGGTTTTTCACATATTGCACATATCACATGTTAATAAACAATTATTTTTGTTATTTTACAGAAAGTACAGTTACATGTGATCGGATAGTTAAGAACGTATCTCTTACTTTAATATTTTATAATGTTTCTAATTACAGAAAAACAACGAATAAACAGTTGACGTTTCAGTTTAAACGTTAAATATAGTGAAGATAATAAAAAGGATTCATCAAAACATCTAGAAAGTAGAGATTAGTTCAGCTGTGTAAGTTTTCGAGGTAGTTGTGACGAATGTGAGGCTGAGTGTGAAAAGATTATCATCACCACGATTCACAGACCCGGATGTCTTTTGTTGATTGAAGTATGGTTGATGACACTGCTCACTTTTAAGAAAATCACTATTTATAAAGACGTAACGAGTACATAGTTCAGTGCTGCAATAAATGTACCTCGCGGCATAATAGCTGTTTTAAATGTGTCTTAACAATAAATACATGAAATCCTGTAGTGTTTTGATAACTGTTTTTTTAAAAAAATCTAGCTGTTTCTGTGTATAGCTTTCAAAGTGATATTTTTCTAAATAAAGAATACTAATGAAACTACTATATACGACCCTTTCCATTTGCGCATACTTTTAAAAAATTATCAACGATGTCCTAAAATTAATCTTGTCGTTTAAGGATGTTATGATAACTAAATACTAGTCCTGATTCAGACTTACAACCATAAACATCGTTGTTATAAACAATGATTTTGAATTACAGTCTGTTCAAAAAGTTCCATTACAATAAAGTTAAAAAAATACGAAAACTACTTTGCTCTTTATAGTGTAAATGCAATACTGTCTGTAATAACAAGTATGGTCAGTTAACAAACCGTTAAACGATGGCAATGTAATGAAGTGTTGGCGGACACTCTTAGAGCAACAAATCGTATAAAACTTACTAAATGAATATCACTGAACTGCATTTGGTCGATAAATACTCTTTATAGATGTGCAGTAATTTTCAGTATATCTGATTTTTAAGATCAAATGAAGCTGGATTTTATAATCACTTTGCAGTATCATGACGTTTGTTTTACTGTATTAGTGTTCCACACATATTTTACACACCACTGATAAGAAATGTTCCTGAGAAAAATATTACAAGGCAAAATAATACAATTTATTAATTATAAGTTATCAGCGGTAACTATTTCTTTTCATTCTGATTTCAATGGCGTTGTGTGAATATATATGTATGTATTAAAATAATCTTAAAATTGTTTCAAAAATTGCGTATAAAAATAACGTTGTAGTACCAAATAATGTAAGAAATGTTTTTATAGTAAAAACTTATTGTGAAACTATGGAGTCAAAATCAAGAATATTTTAGCACTGTTTAAAGTGCTAAATTGGTTTGACTTAAGGATTCTTTTTGTTTTCACTAGTTTTTTTTATATTTAATATTTCTTGCAGTATTTTAGGGAGAAAGCTAAGATAAATTTTAATAAATCATCAGCTTTCGTGTGTGTTAATCACCACTTGTTCTGTGTATTAATCGTCAGCTATTGTGTGTGCTTTATGGATTCTATGGAATTTTCAATTCTTATGCCCAGAAATCTCCATAAGAAAAATTCTGTGAAAATGAATGTTGATATGAAATACTGATAGGTTTCGATTAAGACTTTCATAAGAGGTTTAATCTTGAAAAGACAGATGTTAAAAATAAAGTTTATAGAGCACAGAATTATCAGCAATAATTTTTCAAGTTCTTATAAAATAACACTGGGGAACAATTTTTCAGTAACTTTGAGTTGCATTGGATATTTTAACTGATTCTGAAGGAGTTTTAGGCGCTGATTTTAAATCTAAAATTTGTTTTTCTCTACAAGCTCTAGTTTGTATGCAATTTGAGGTTAATGAAATTGTAGAAATGTGAACTTGCGTAAACCATGTATAAACATTTTCACGTCCATATATATAGATAGATTCTAATATTTTGATCATTCTTCTTTTGTTTCGGATCAAACATGGCTTCCAAAAAAAGATATCATTGCAGAAACAAGCCTGATGCCTTCTGCTACATATGTGGATGCTACACACTCAATCGTCAGAGACGTAACATATCCTCGTTCGTCAAGCGTGCCTATAAGGCATATTTTGAAGTTCATCTTGGTGATCAAGACAAGCAATGGGCTCCTCATGTTGTGTGCCACAATTGTGAGGAAATGCTTCGAGACTGGACCAAAGGAAAACGCAATGGTCTGCCCTTTGGTGTTCCAATGATTTGGCGCGAACCCACCAACCATATAACTGACTGTTATTTCTGCATGGTAAACACAACGGGTGTTGGGAAGGAAAACCATCATAAGTTTACGTATCCGAACATTCCCTCAGCTATTCGGCCTGCTCCGCACTCTGAAGAAGTTCTTGTTCCAGTTTTCAAAGGCTTGCCTTCATTGGACGATAATGACATTGGACATAATACAAGCGAACAAGACAGTTGTGACAGTGAATTGTCAGAAAAGTGTACACAATCGGAGAACTGTTTTTCAGACACTGAACCTTTCCCCGTCCCCAAGCCTCTTCCCCAGGCTGAACTGAATGATTTAGTGCGGGATTTAGGTCTTTCAAAGAAAGCAGCAGATCTTTTGGCATCAAGATTATAAGGCAAAAATCTTGTTGATCACTCTGTTAAAGTATCATATTTCAGAAAGCGTAACTAGCTTTTTGTGACCTGCTTTTCAGAAGACAGACAGTTTGTTTACTGCCATGACATCCAAGGGCTTCTCAAAGAACTGGGTGTACCTTACTATAGTCCTACTGAATGGAGACTCTTTGTAGACAGTTCAAAACGCAGTCTAAAGTGTGTTCTTTTACATAATGGGAATGTTTATGGAGCAGTACCTGTCGGTCACTCAGTGTATTTGCGGGAAGACTATGATGATATGAGAATGGTCATGGACTTATTAAAATATCACGAGCACAATTGGATCATTTGTGTAGACTTAAAGATGGTCAACTTTCTTCTTGGACAACAGAAAGGTTTCACCAAGTTTCCATGTTTCCTCTGTATGTGGGACAGCCGAGCACGAGACAGACATTGGGTCCAGAAGGACTGGCCTATTCGTGACACCCTTGAAACAGGCATGCCAAATATCATACAAGACCCAATTGTAAGCAGAGATAGGATCATCTTTCCTCCTTTTCACATCAAATTGGGTTTGATGAAGCAATTTGTCAAGACACTGGAAACCGAAGGTGAATGTTTCCAACACATCATCACAGCTTTACTAGGGTTATCATTTGAGAAGATCAAAGCAGGCATGTTTGATGGCCCACAGATTCGAACCCTGATTTGTGATGATCAGTTTGTTGCTAGGATGACCGCTTTAGAAAAGGCAGCTTGGTTATCCTTTGTGGCAGTTGTTCAGAACTTCCTTGGAAACAATAAGGCGGAGAACTACAGTGAACTTGTGAACAGAATGTTTCTTGCTTTTCGTGATCTCGGGTGCAAAATGAGCATCAAACTTCATTTTTTTGAACAGCCGCCTTGATAAGTTCCCTGACAACCTAGGGGATGTGAGTGATGAACAAGGAGAACAATTCCACCAAGACCTAAAGGTCATGGAAGAACGCTACCAAGGGCGCTGGGACAAAAGTATGATGGCTGACTACTGCTGGAGCATTAAACGAGATTGTCCAGATGAAGTGTACAAACGCAAATTCCTACCTGAATAAATTGATTTGGAATTTGATTTGGAATTTCGCACAAAGCTACTCGAGGGCTATCTGTGCTAGCCGTCCCTAATTTAGCAGTGTAAGACTAGAGGGAAGGCAGCTAGTCATCACCACCCACCGCCAACTCTTGGGCTACTCTTTTACCAACGAATAGTGGGATTGACCGTCACATTATACACCCCCACGGCTGGGAGGGCGAGCATGTTTAGCGCGACGCGGGCGCGAACCCGCGACCCTCGGATTACGAGTGCACGCCTTAACGCGCTCGGCCATGCCAGGCCCTACCTAAATAAAATACACAAACAAATTGATAAGCTATTCCTATAATTTCCTATAATAACGAAAAATTAAAAAGTAAATAAAAATGTCAAATTGCATAAAATCTGTAGCTTGCAGACAAAAACCGACTTCAGATTTGAAATCAACACAGTCAAATTGACTATAGAAAGGTCTTTTTTTAAATGCAACAAAATGAGTGTTCCCTAGTGTAATAGCATTGAAAATCCAATGACAAATACGTATTTATGTATTAATTAATGGTACATACAAACATGTAACGAAAAGACAGATCTGTTGCGTTAGAAAAAGTCGTAGTGTGTGTGTTTGTTTAAGGACAAATATCCTCAGTTTTTCCAGTGAATGAAGTGTATTTTAACCTAGGGCATTGTAATAAACAGTGCGCATTTTGGGAAATTTTAAATATGGTTAAATATAAATATTAAGAAACGATTCAAAAGAAATTGTAAACATACTTCAAATAAACACATGTGGCCATGAATTGGCCAGGTTGGCTAAGGCGTTCAACTCCACGTCTGAGTGTCGCGGGTTCGAATCCCGGTCACTCAAAACATGCTCGCCCTCCCAGCCGTGGGGGCGTTATAATGTTACGGTCAATCCCACTATTGGTTGGTAAAAGAGAAGCCCAAGAGTTGGCGGTGGGTGGTGATGACTAGCTGCCTTCCCTCTAGTCTTACACTGCTAAATTAAGGAAAAGTAGCCCAGATAGCCTTCGAGTAGCTTTATACGAAATTCAAAAAAACAGATAAACAATAAACAAGTTTGTGTAGTGCAACATAGTAATTATAACTTATTCAATTTTTTTTTAAATTTATTTAATCAATTTTGACATTTTTATTAAACAACAGAAATACACATTGAAAGCGTTTAAATTGCTTTCGAACATTTCATGTAACACTTTATGAATTGTTAGCTGCAATAACTTGTTGAAACTAGCAGTTCAAACAAACCATTCGTAATTTGTATTTAATCGTTTTCAAGGAAATGACGTTTTTGTGTAGAATATAAATTTGGAGGTTATAAAAGTAAACTAACGATTTTGTTGTCAGACACAAAACGTATACGATGGATTATCTGTATTGGCCCACCGCGAGTTTTAAATCAGAGATTTAACGTTATAAGCATCCAAACTTATCTCTAACGAAGAATGCCTTAATAAAAGTATTTCTACGTTAATTCCCGGAGTTATAATAATAAATTATAGTTTTCTAAAGACTTTAACAACACATCTTTTCTTCTTTCGTATAACAGTTGAATGGATCACAAAATCACAGCGAAATAAAAAATACTAAAAATATTTAATTTACAAAACTACATTTATTTTATGCATGTTAGTGTAATATTGCCATATAAATATTATTTAGATTTTGTGCACAAAACCATGTTGTTAACGTATAGTTTTCGAAAATGGTCATAAAAACAACTTAAGCATAAAATGTATTAATGAAAAATAACAATATGTTCCTCAAAGTGTTAAATCAGTAAAAAAATAAAAGACATTTCTTTACTCTAATTATTAAGTTATTATTGAAACCGATTTAATGTTGTAACCTGAAGTATAAATTCTGCTCGTGTTTATTATTTACCTCAGAGAGGTTGTACTCTAACCACCTGGTTTTTGTTGATATGTACCTTAAGTTACAGTTTATGCTTAGGTTCAGTTAATAACAAGTTTTGGTCTCGGCAAACCATATTATGAGTATAGTTAATTAAATATTTTGTTCTTATAAAGATGAGAATGCACTTTGTTCATCAATTGTATACCCTCACTGTTAACGATATTTTTTGGCTGTAAAATTTCAATCTATATATATCCTAAACTCTAGTCTGCAGGTATGTTCACTCTCAATTTTTGTCAGCTTGTATACTAAACAAAACGACTTGCATAGATTTACTGTTTGTCTCTCTCACTTAATAGTCTTGTGAATTTTTCAGGTTTAATGTTGTCATCCTGAACTACAGGCTATGATCTATTTAATATTTGCATCTCTCAGATTATATCCTAAACTAAAGATTCTAGTAACGTTCACTATTTACACCTACAAGGATATTTACTGACCTACAGGCTCTTATCCATTTACTATTTACCTCTGTCACATAATACTCCTAACTAAACACTCGTTAAGTTCACTATTTAACTCTGTTAGATTGTTTCAGAAAATACAGACTTTACTCCTGCCTACTATTTGCCCCCCAGTGGCACAGTGGTATGTCTGCGGACTTATACACTAAAAACCGGGTTTCGATACCCGTGGTGGGCAAAGCACAGATAGCCCATTGAGTAGCTTTGTGCTTAATTCTAAATAAAAAAGGCTACTATTTACTCCTCTCAAGAAGATTTCATTTTTTGTAAAGTAAAAAAGCAAGGAATTGGCTCAGGTCCAAGTGTTGCTTGTTACACCGCTACAGTAAGAAGAAGCTATGGAGATTTCCTCTGCTGGAGGCCCTCGTTAACCTCGACAGTTTGCTTCCTGTTATTGTACCTCAGAGAAAGCTTGTCTGGAAAAAGAAAAAAGCGCAAAATGTATCTTTGATTTTGTTACTTTTTTGCAAAGTAAATTGAAGATAGCCTTATCTTTGAGAACAATGTATGATGCATTTCTGTAGTTTCACTGCTTTATGTTTCGACAGCATTACACATTGTAGGTTCTACGCTAACGATTCCCAAACATAACACTGTACATTGTTTAGCAAAAATATGGACACCTACAAAATAAAAACGACTAAGCATCTAGAAATATAATACTGGTTTAAGTATAATTTATGTTCGGTATATTTGAGAAACTCAAAATCTTCTAATAATATTCTAGTTTTAGTAATACATTTGTCTTACAGCGATGAATAACAAATGGTACAAATTCTAACAACGGACGTGGCTGAATTTTCTTTTTTCATTTCTGTAGTTTACTACTCGATAAAATAAATAGGTCTCTTTTATTCGTAAAACGCATTCATCATAAACTCTGGTATTTATTTTATTTAAAGTATTATTTGATAACAAGGTTCTCACGAAGTTATGTGACAGACATTATTCCTAAAAGTATTCGTTAATGTTCTTTAATACAACTGTCTAAGGAGATTTTATACTGTTAAAAGTTGAGGCGTGAACATGTTATTTTCAAATGAATTTGGAGATATTTGACATTTCAAACACCTGAAGGGAAATTTTGGCTAAGATAGCAATAAATCAGTGTCTTAGCAATAAAACTTACAAATTAGCAACAGTAATTCTTCATTACTAACTTTGACCAACATATTAAAGAACTCAAACCTTTCAAAGACTTATTGGTACGATGAACCAAACTCTGTATAGAAGATCACTCGTGAACTAGCAATAAGTTTATTTCTCGCTAAAACTTTACAATGGGTCATTACATGGGTCAATGCACAGTGTACGATTAGATATTAAGTCCCAGAACGATAAGCTTACTGTTGTCCATTAGTACGCTAATAATTTAATTAAAATATTGTCTAATACAGTAGCGCCCAGCATAGCCAGGTGATCAAACATACTACCCTTTTCAGCCGCAGAAGATTTATAATGCGACGGTCAATTTCACTTTTCGTTAGTAAATGAGTAGCCCAAGATTTGGCGGTTGGTGGTGATAACTAGATGCCTTCATTCTAATCTTATACTGCTAAATGAGGAACAGCTGTAGCAGGCAGCCCTGGTGTAGCTTTGCGCGAAATTAAAAAAAAACAAAACAATCAAGTACTGCTGTTATTGTTATTGTTTTGAATTAAGCACAAGGCTACACAATGGGCTATCTATGCTCTGCCCACCACGGGTATCGAAACCCGGATTTTAGCGTGTAAGTCCGCAGACATACCGCTGAGCCACTGGGGGGCTCAAGTACTGCTAATATCAGCTTGTTTTCTGGCATGTACAAAAATGAATCATATGGTAACCTGAAAAGGGCTGGAACCAGATGTATATCTTTTGACCTGAGTTATTCATACGTGTAAACACTAATAAGTTAATCCACCTGAAATTAATAAATATTAGTTAGAAGTAACTAAAGAACTTTTATTTATTTTTTCTATAAATATTACATTTTCAAAAGAGTGAAAGATAAAATATATAGTGTGAGATATAATTGCTAAGCCATATTGTTTTTTTATTTAAAATTATTTAAAGAGCATTCGAAGAAATTTTGGAAACACGTCTAATTTATCCTTAATTAGCAAAAGGTTAGAACCATTCGTGTGGTATAGGTAGACTTGTGATAATTACTATATGAAAAAAACTTTAATTTTCACAGTTAAAAAACAACGCTCACGAAAATGTAGCTTTTCTTCAAGTAACTTTAACAGTGTTATGGCTTTGGTTTATATATATTATGTACGGTATGCATAATTGCTGGTTGAAGATTATAAAAATATACACTGTAACAGAGTTAATGTTTTACATTTACCTTAAAACCTACTTTTGTTCCATGATATTTTTCTATTTTGCCTGTGACTTGTGTACCTAACTGTATAATACATAAGTTCTGCCTATCCTTGAAATCTGTAGAATGTTCTTGAATGTAAACATCAACTATACTTGTTCGACTTACGTGCACTAGTACTTTATAGAAATTTTTCAAGCTCTCGTAATTGATATAAAAATCGGCTAGCCGAGAGACGGAAAGAGAATATTATTGAACAACAACTGTCAGTGTTCTATAGGCCTAGGAAGCTATAATTTTGGTTAACGCTTATTCATTTGAAAATTACAGGATATGACCAGGAACTTTATAGGTTTCAAACATAACAAACCGTTCAGCTTCAATGAATTACTTTGAACGTTATACTTTCTATGAAAGCATTCAAATAGCTTCTTCAATAAGACGTTCACTTCTCACCAGCGTGAAGCTAGTCAAGAAAGACGTCAATAGCTCAAGTAAGGTACAACAACATAAATTCAGAATTAATATCTTGTCATGAAATTAGATCGTTGGTGAAATATTTAGTAGTAGATCAAATATAACAATCATTATTCTTTGTAAGTTTGTAAAACTGTTGTATACAAAGTATCATTCATAATAATTATTAGTAATCATTGTTATAATAAATTGTATTGTTTTTACGTTTGTTTCTTAAAATATATATTTGTTAAAAAAAAGAAAGTGTGTGTTTCAATCTTGTTGGAAAATAACAATAATTGGATACACATTGACGTATTTATTTCTAAATTAAAATTTCCAGCTATTTGAAGTCTCAATACGTAGTTCGATTTTGGAATCAGAGACAAAATCGGTATAAGATAACATTCAAATCTTAATTCAATTTGTATTTACCAATGTCAACAAGATTTGATCACATCTGTTATTAAGATTTTCTCGAATCACCTTCAATTGTAAAACAAGAAAAATATAGCTAATGTTAATTGTTTAAAGTTGCTAACATTTTGTAATTACAAGTTAAAACAATGAGAAAAATGAGCCAGAAAGTGTATTGTTGAAATATTAATTGAAGATTTGTTGTTTAAACAAGCATTGGGGAAATACTCTAGTGTCTCTTCTAGCCAATCATAGTTGAATGATAAAAAATTAGCTAGAAATCCATTTAAAACTTTAACAAATCGAGCCGGAACAATTCTGCATTTCCAGATTGAGTAAGTCAGTATCAGAGCGAGAAGATACAACAAACTACTTGAGGCAGTACGAACCTGTGTCGAAGTCCAGAAAGAGCAATCCTGTGTTGAAGCCAAGAAAGAACTCATATTTAATAAATGAAAATTAGACTCAACTCCAATTAACCAAGGCATAATGACAGCTTCAAACTCAATCAGTGCATTAAGGTACACCATTTACTGAAAATTAAGTTGATAAATATTTCCAAGATTTTGAAAAAGTTGCCGAAACCATGAAATGGCCCACCGAAAAATGGTCATTATTGTTACAGAGTGTTTTGCCTGGTGAAGAACAGGAGTATATGCTGCTCTCTCTATAGAAGATTGCACCAATTATTGTGAAGCTCAAGCAGCTATCCTCAAAGCATACGATACGAGTTAGTACCAGAGACGATTAATGGGGCGATTACAGTCATAAAGACGATCAACCTGAAAAGAAAGAAGCGATCGCTCTGCCCGACTTTTGATGGCTAAGACGATGGAGGATGAAGCAGAAGTTCTAGATATCCTGCAAAAGCTTTTGCCAAGAGTATTGGCGATGCTCTGGGTATTAGCAGATTTGTGACGTGACAATCCAAAAACAAAATCGAAAGTGGGACAGAATTATACAGCCTACTGACCTTTCGAATTTTGTCCCATATTACTTTGGAATTGGTAGTAGAAGAAATTCTGGTTATGAATTTAATCCGAGATATTTCCTTTCTGGCTTTGACGTCTTACTTGCCGAACATTTGCATAGGCCCGCTGAAAGGGGATGCAGTTCGAAACTGTGAGATACATATGAAAGGTATCCCAGGCCCATTTTTTAACCTTTCGTGTCATGTGGCAGGTATAATTCCACTATGAACAAGGATACCATGGAAAACATGTCGAGATTTTAGGTATAATATGAGCAGCTGTCTGAATAATACAGTCAGTCATTGTTGCCACACAGCCGTCTGTCCATGGCTCACAGACGACAGCAGGATCAAGTTCCTCGAGAGCAATGAAATAGGGCCAGTCAGTTTGGTCCAGCTTCCACAGGGGCACATTCGTCAGGTGACATTGACCACAGCTACTCTTACTCAAAATGTTAGGAAAATGATCACTGCCCCATGAGCTACTGTCAGCCCTCTATGAAAAGTGGGAAAATAGTGAAGAGGAGCAGACTGAGAGATCAATAGCAGTAAAAGACTGATAAAGTGCATGAAAATAAGAATAAAAGTCATTACTGAAGAGGGAAAGGTTGTGATCTAAGATAATACACTCCAGGAACAACCCCTCCCGTCAATATCAGCATCTCCTTAGAGGAGATTATGTCTATTAAGGTCTACCAGGATTCAAAAAGGAGTCGGCAACTGTTCAGCGAGAGCATCAAGGTATGATTGATCACGTCTCTCCAGGAGACAGGTAGAAAACAAACAATGATGGTACGATCCAAGAAAACACAGATAGCTACTGCCTGAAAGCGTGTGTCTAGTGGCAAAGACAGGGTGGACGCATGCTGATCGACCATCAGTGCTACCGCTTCATGCACTCATCCATTACACAACCTGTCATTTTTGAACAAAAAATCTGCCGAAAGGTGACTGTACCGGCAGGTTTTAGAAATGTTTCCTGTGAGGAAAGACACAAAAGATGGTAGGAAGCAATCAGTGCTTTGATGTCGTCCAGTTAGAATGTAAACCTCGACAGTTCTGCTGTATCCATTTGACCATTTATAAGCGAACTGGGTTGAGAGCCCTTCTGTTTCCGACCACGTCTTTTTTCTTTATTCTTTTTACTCGAAGGAGATCTATCGAACTACATGAATTCTGTCTTAGATAGCAAAAGATTCCAGCGACTGAAAGCGCGAACGAACTTAGATCGTCGATAAAATATTCAGCACTAGACCGGATACAAGATTGGTTTGATTTTTACATTTTGCACAAAATTACATGAAGAATATCTGCACTACCCGTCCCTAATTTAGCAGTGTGAAACTAGAGGAAAGGCTACTAATCACCACCATTCACAGCTACTCTTTTACCAATGAATAGTTGGATTGACCATTACAATATAATACCCCTATGGCTGAAAGAGCGAATATGTTTTGTGTAACGGGAATTCAAACCCGCGATCATCAGATTATGTATCGAGCACCCTAACCTTCTGTCCATGCAAGGACGGATATAAAAATCAGTACTGTTTTTAAGTTTGCAAACTGTTATATGCAAATCGTCGTTTGTAATAACTATTAGTAATAACCGTTATTATAAATTGTATCGTTCTTATATTTGTATATTAAAATTAATTGTTATTAAAAAAGGAAATTATGTCTATCAATCTTGTTGGCAAATAACTTAATTTGAATGCATATTAACTTAAGTAATTTCTAAGTTCAAACTAAAACTTACGGCTGTATGAAATGTCAACATGTAGTGTGCGTAACATAATAAATACCACAGACAAAAAAAACCATGAGGCCCAGCATGGCCAGATGGTTAAGGCACTCGACTCGTAATTTGAGGGTCGAGGGTTTGAATTCCCGCCACATCAAACATGCTCGCCCTTTCAACCGTGGGGACGTTATAATGTCCACTCAATCTCACTATTCCTTGGTTAAAGAGTAGCTCAAGAGTTGGCGTTGGGTGATGATGAATATCTGCCTTCTCTCTAGTCTTACACTGCTAAATTTGGAATGGCTAGCACAGATAGCTCTCGTGTAATTTTGAGCGAATTTGAGCGAAATTCAAACCAAAAAATCAGTCAATATACGCAGTTAAATAAATCGAAGACCCGTCAGAAATAAATAATAATAAGTAAAGGCTCATATCTTCTACAACAGATCGATTTCACTTAACTGAATATTATTTTAAAATAATATTGTTTTAAAGCAAAAAGCCAAATATTAGTTAAAGTTATTGGAAATTCGTCATCTTCATCATATTTATTGTTGTTATCTAATACAGTTGATTCATGATGGTTCCAAAATTTGTAAAAAAAGAACACGTGTTCAAGTTGTTTATTGTTTTCTTACTTTAAAACTTAAATTACAACAAATATAAATAATTGTACAGCTGCGTAAATATACAATACACAAGTTAGCACAAAATTTTCTTTATTAACTTATATTTCTCTAACTGGCTGCATAGATTCGATATCAAATTTTTATAATAGATGAAATTTCATAAATAGTTTAAAGCTTTCAATAGGTGAGTTAACTATCAATCTAAGTTTTTAATTATAGATGTAGCCGGACAACTATCCTGACATGTTTTCAGAAGTTTATAAAACTATGGTTGACATTCTTCTAAACATTACTCTACATATGTTTCTTATATTATATTTTCCTGTACGTTTAGGTTCTTTTTAAATTAATATCGCTGTTGCAATTTATTCGAATGAAAAAAATATTCGAGTTATTACAAGCATAGAAAAAGTTATTGGTTGTCAAATTGTAATTATTTTTATTTCTATGAACTTCAACGTTTCCTTTATTTAATTTTATGACCTGTGACAATTATTGCATTATCCTATTATTTATTGTATATTTTGTTGTCTTTAATTTTCCTTCATCATTTTATTCTGTATTAATTAATTTTTAATTTTTTTATTATTTATAAAATTTTTTAGCTGATAACTTATCATGTTCACTACAATTGGATGAAGATGAAATATTAATATTACAAATGTTTGATAATTATGTTCAATTTCTTATAATACACACACGTGTCAAATGTCCATTGTTCTACTGTTCATCATAAGTATATTAAATGTTGAAGTTTTTAATATGTTAGATGAGAAATAGTTTTGACATTATAAAATGTTGAATATATTACAGTCATGACAAACCATTTTAATTCACTCCAAAACAAAAGAAATTTTATTTTTTCATATATTTTCTAGCTTTATTTGACACTTCATGATTTATCAAAGTGTTCTACACTTAAGATATTTATATAAAAAGAGTTAATAGATTCTTGTAAATTATTTATAACAAATTCTTTATTGGTAGCGTTTTACTAAGATCATTCTGTTTTGATGAACAAAGCTCAAGCCAACAGATAGTGTTTCTGTATTTCCTAAGTGCGTGATACTCTGTTTATTTATTTATTGTAACTTCTGTTTCCCAACATGTGAAAGATCCAAATATTTTTTGATATTTCTTTGTTTCCCGAACTGCGGCTTCATCTTATATATTTTTTTGGTTACTTTTCTCTCATTCTTGCAATAAGTATAATCTTTTATTCACGATTTATCAGTTTTATAAAGCTATTAGTACCAGAAATGCTCTCCCATACGAAGCGCAGAACAGGTATGTAGTATTAGCGGATGTTATTTGTTAAGCAGTTTTAATCTCCCAGTGACACAGCGGTATATCTACCAATATACGAGTACAACGCGAGAAGCCATATTTTGATATCCATGGAAGGAGCGGCTAGGGCAGATAGTCCTGTTACGTTTTTTATGTGGACTGAACGCAACAGAAAGACACAGATAGCAGCTTATATAATTTATTATAATGATCTACTTATGTGATAGACACAAAATAAATTATCTAATAGCAATAACAGATATCCAGTTTCAACCTTCAAAACAACTTGCAATACAAAAAGGTACTGGCCTGTGCTTAATAATGCGATCCAGAATAAGTGTCCAAATCCGAAATCCAAAGTTCTAATCTAGGCGTTGAATTCACTTCTTGACCCGAGTAAAAGTGGATGACTCTTCTTCCCTCGCATTGCCATCTGTTTATATACTATATCACGTAACTTCCCAGAATTCCACAGTACAAACACCAGGCCAATACAAGTGATCAATCTATCTAGTTTTAAAAATTTCTACATGAATAATTCTAAATGAATTTTAGTTAATTCTAAAATGTTATTTTAAATTTCACCGATTTAAACCTCAAAACAATAATATAAATATAGAGTTATAAATAATAAATATGGGAATTCAAACACGACATTACATTATATTTACATAACATATGCATGATATTTACATGACATTTACATAACACTCGACATGGTTGTCGTTTACATAATATTTACATAACACTCTCGACAACATTTACATGATATTTACATAACACTCTCCCCCTTAAAAGTAAAAAAACAGTTTGAACTTGTGAAAATCTTTTTGTTTGTTAGTTTTCTTTGTTTTTTAAACCAACTCAAAAGGGTTAAATCTAGTAGATTCTTGCATAACTTCACGAACTGCAAAGAACAACAAAGGAACTTCCTCATCCCAGTCCTTTGAGTGTTCGTGGCAGTAATTTGGTGGAAACGTTCAAGGACAACATGTGATTCAGGATGGAATGCACTGGATGAAACTTGATGGATGTTTAATTCATGCATGGCTTGTTGAAATATCTTGGACATAAAATTTGAGCCTTGGTCTGATTGCACAACCTTTGGAATTTCGAACATGGTAAAGAATTTGACAAGAGCCTTGACAATGTTGGGCGTAGTGATTTTTTTCAAAGGGATTGCCTCAGGGAAACGTGTAGAAGCACACATGATCGTCAAGAGGTATTCATTTCCTGCTTTGCTTCTCGGCATCGGGCCAACACAGTCGATAATGACCCTTGAGAACGGTACTTCAAAGGCAGGAATAGGGTACAGTGGTGTTTCGGAAATCCCCTGATTTAGTTTTCCAGTCATTTGGCAAGAATGGCATGTCTTACAAAAGTCAACAACATCTTGGCGCATCTTTGGCCAACAGAAATGTCGTCGGATACGATCTAGGGTCTTTCTTACACCTAAGTGTCCTGACAACACATGATCATGAGCAAGACTGAGAATATTATTCCGATAGCATTTTGGAATGACGATTTGGTGAATAACATTCCACTCTTCATCATCAGCAACGTCAGGAGGTCTGTATTTTCTCATTAACACACCTGACTTCTGGTAGTGACAAATAGGGACAGTTCCTATTTCATTTTCATCAACGGCCAGTTGAAGAAGAGAACGAGTTTCAGGATCATTGTCCTGTTCCTCAACAAGTTTGTTACGATGAAGAGAATTGAAAAATGACTCGGAGTCATCAGCAGAACTTAAAGTTGAGTCAGAAATCTCATCGATGCGAGACATGAACGTATCAGATAAAGAAAAATCCTCTTTGGGCTCCTGAGAACGTGTTTGAGAACGAGTAACAGCACAGGCGGGAAAAACATCAGGAAACTCTTCAACGAGTTGCTCTGTACTGGGAGTAATAACAGGTGCTTCAATACCATGGACCTCTGGTACCACCTTACTACCAGCCAAATCATTTCCCAAAAGCATAGACACACCTTCAACAGGTAATGAAGATTTAATACCCACAGTCACTGGGCCCGAAACTAAGTCTGAATGTAAATCTAATCTATGAAGAGGAACAGAAACGACGCCACCTTCTACACCAGAAATGAGCACGTTGGCCCCAACGGATGACTTTTCAGAAAACGGAAGTACACTTTCCAAAATCAAACTCTGAAAAGCTTCAGTATCCCGCAGGATTTTAACTGGTTGTAGATGTAAATCGCCAACAAAAGAAACAAAACCTTCAGTGATGAAATGCTTAAATTTTTCCTCGACAAGATCTTCAGGTACATCAAGAATATTGGAATCCACAGTGGACTGAACAGGGTCAAAATCATTGGGAACCAATGATGTATCCAACGAGGGTAAAATGAAACTATGGGGTGATGGCTTGTTTTTGACCTTATAGCACTCAGAAATCAGGTGGCCAGGTTTCTTACAATAAGCACATGTTTTGGGTGAGAATGACACGTTTTTTGTAGACGATGAGCTTTGAGAATAAGATGAAGTCTTTGTTTGAGAATCAGAAGTTTGCTCTTTTCTGTCTTTGTTGACATTTGCATAATGCTTGAATGAGTCATTGGGTTTCTTCGCTGTGTGATTTGTTTTGCTCTTGTACGAGAAATCTTTGTGAGTCAAAGCATACTCGTCTGCCAAGACAGCAGCATCATGAATTTTGGAAGCTTTTTGTTCATCAATATAAGTTTTGCGCTCTACGGGAATACATCTTTTAAACTCTTCAACTAACATGAGTTCTCTGAGTCTTGTGTAATCATCTTTGATTTCTTTGGAATCACACCACCTGTCGAACAGAGTTTCTTTTTCACGAGCAAATTCGACATAAGTTTGGCTGTCAAACTTTTTGTAATCACGAAATTTTTGTCTATACGCCTCTGGCACTAATTCATAAGCATTCAAAATGCATTTTTTGACATGCTCGTAATCATAACTTTGCTCGGCCGTGAGTTTGGAAAATACTTCCTGGGCTTTACCTTTGAGAACACTCTGAAGAAATACTGTCCAATATTCGGTAGGCCATTTTAGCCTAAGAGCCAATTTTTCAAATTGTTGAAAATATTTATCCACAGCCTTCTCATTGAATGGAGGCACTAAACGAATTTGTTTGGAAGCATCAACATTTTCCAACTGCATTTTGACAACCTTTTCTTCTGTCTGTGCCTTTCTCATACTGATTTCTATATCAGCTTTAATGCGTTCTATTTGTATTTTGGCATGAAGGTGTTTGTTTTCTTGTTGTGCCTCAAGAATAAGGCGTCTGTTTTCCTGTTCTGCCTCACGTCGTTTGGTTTCAATTTCTAAACGAAAGTTCATTTCCATTTCTATTCTTTTAAATTCAAAATCTGGGTCAAAATGAGAGGCAAGCAATTGTTGTACAACTTTGTGAGGTAAAACTTTTTGGTTGACCAAATGTTCAACAACAATTCTTTTGATATCTGTTTTCTTCATTGCTTGCTTTACTTCCAAATTGAAATGTTTTCCAACATCAAGCATTTCAGATTTTCTTAATTCACTGATCAATTCCAAAGAGGGATTCTGACTAAATTTCTCAATAAAATCTGCAAGTGGGAATGCCATTTTAAATACACAAGCTGTCTATCTGTATAGAATATAAATACAATATTTGAATAGGATTAAACTGTTTGTTCATTCCCGGACGAGCCCCCAATTTTCTGTTACGTTTTTTATGTAGACTGAACGCAACAGAAAGACACAGATAGCAGCTTGTATAATTTATTATAATGATCTACTTATGTGATAGACACAAAATAAATTATCTAATAGCAATAACAGATATCCAGTTTCAACCTTCAAAACAACTTGCAATACAAAAAGGTACTGGCCTGTGCTTAATAATGCGATCCAGAATAAGTGTCCAAATCCGAAATCCAAAGTTCTAATCTAGGCGTTGAATTCACTTCTTGACCCGAGTAAAAGTGGATGACTCTTCTTCCCTCGCATTGCCGTCTGTTTATATACTATATCGCGTAACTTCCCAGAATTCCACAGTACAAACACCAGGCCAATACAAGTGATCAATCTATCTAGTTTTAAAAATTTCTACATGAATAATTCTAAATGAATTTTAGTTAATTCTAAAATGTTATTTTAAATTTCACCGATTTAAACCTCAAAACAATAATATAAATATAGAGTTATAAATAATAAATATGGGAATTCAAACACGACATTACATTATATTTACATAACATATGCATGATATTTACATGACATTTACATAACACTCGACATGGTTGTCGTTTACATAATATTTACATAACACTCTCGACAACATTTACATGATATTTACATAACAGTCCTTGTGTAGCTTTGTGGTTAACTACAAGCAAAACAAAACAAATGAATTGTAATGCTTCAATATTCAAAATAGGAAAGTAAAACTTACTACTTGTAACAGAAGACACTAATTTAATTTGAGTGTTGTTAATGTGTGTAGTCCATTTGCTTCAACGCTAATGGATCTGCAGTAAATTTACAGCACTAGAATAGAAATAGTTTGATTGTTTGTTTTTATATTTTGCACCAAGCTACACAAGGATTATCAGCCCTAGCCGTTCCTAGCAGTGTAAAAATAAAAGTAAAACAACTAGTTATCACCACCCACCGCCAACTCTTAAGCTACTCATTTACCAACGAATAATTGGATTGACAGTTACACTATAATGCTCCTACTGTTGAAAGAGCGAATACGTTTGATGATACTGGGATTCGAAGCCGTGATCCTTAGATTATTTGTTGAGCGCCCTAACCACGTGGCCTGTGCTAGGCCAACATAAAGTTTGATTGTCCGAGTTAGACAAAACATAGATAAACCATTGTTTGGTTTTGCTTAATTTCATAAGTTTTAATTAATTAATTATTAATAAAAATAGTTTAATATATGGTTCTGTGGAGATTTCTAGCAGTTTTGAGGTCTTAATAAGGAAATTGAAAGCATAAAGTTCTCTCAGTGAAAATATATTTTAACTTTATTGCTGTAACGTAGATTAATTAAAACTATTGTATCTTGTAACGATGCATCGAAAGTTTTAATTAATGTGAGCTTTTCATCAACTTTGATTTTCTAGTGGGAAAAGGTTCTATGGATAATTTGATGTATACATATCGTATACGTAGGCAAATTTATTGGATTTCACATCAATAATACTAGTAAAAAACCAAAGATCAGTTCTAATAATTTTATTCTATTCTATTCTTTATAAAGAATATATTCTGTTTTATTTAATACAAACGAAACCAGTATTATAATATCAGAGTTATTTTCTAGTGATTAAAATGAAAGTGTAATTAGTAATGAATGTTTTATGATGAGTACTCTTTCACTTTTACCACGGAAAAGTAACAGTGAGGTTATGAAACCGGTTTCATTTGTATTAGCGAAAATAAAATACGATTTTGTTTGTCTTGAATTTCGCGCAAAGCTACACGAAGGCTATCAGCGCTAGCCATCAGTAATTTAGCAGTGTAAGACTAGAGGGAAAACAGCTATTCATCATCACCCCAAGCCATCTCTTAGGCTACTCTTTTACAAAAGAATAGTGGAATTGACCGTGATATTATAACGCTCTCACTGTTGATAGGGCGAGCATGTTTGGTGTGACGGGAATTTGAGCGCGCGACCCTCAGAGAACTAGTCGATTGCCTTAGACACCTAAACATGCTGAGAAAATATAAATAAAGAAAATAGTTACTACATTTTCTATAACACAACATGCACACAGGGTGGGAAGAACATACGAACGTACAATATATCTCAAAGGAAGAATGCAATGAAAAAAACTCGAAGCCATAATAATACAGAAACTTAGCTTACTTTTCTTTTTAAACAGTCACCATAAAGTTAATATGAAAAGCCGTTCTTCAGTTTATAACAACTTCCTACTTTGACCTGTGACCTTACAAGTTCAAGCCGTAAGACACTTCAACTGATGGCCGTTAATTAATCTAGTAAAACACTGTAGAATAATATCAAGAGGCGTATTTTAAAAGTGTGTAAGAAAAACACCTCTCCCGCTACTAGTTTAGCTGTTACCTCTTTCTACAATGTCTTCTTGACAATCACAGAGTGTGTACCATATTCTTAAGTATATACATATATATGCATTGATTTTTTACAGCTTTTAAAATTTTTGATAAATTCATAACGATATTCTAATAACATGTCATGTTAGGAATAAATTGTGTGAAAGTTAAGATTTTTGTTTTGTTTATAATATCACCAAACCTCCATATTTTTACGTCATAACCAATACAAAAGATGGGTATCTTGTATATGCAATTAGAGCGCAAATGAGCTGTCTTTATGATTATTTAAACATTTAATTCAGCTCAATATATGTTTTTTATCATTTCAAAACTCTAATGTGTACACTCAAATTGTACATTCTTAACCCATAAGTTCACACCTCCCAATGGACTTTTATAGGTTAAACGGTTTGTTCGTTTATTCAGATGTATGAACTAGTGGCAACAGATGAGCGTTTGTAATTAGTTCTACGCTATAATAGGTTATTATCTTATCTTATATTACATTATGTAGATGACTTTGTACAGCTTTGTATATGATGCAGATTTTCTTCTTAATATCTAACCCAGTCTGCCCTTCTTGTATCATTGAAATGAACCTACCTGATTCAATTGTTATTTAAATAAACATCATCTCGTGAATAGAGAATTTATAAAATATATACTTATAAAACCACACATATTTTAACGCTTATAACCACTCGATAGTCGTCTCTTTCATGTATATGTGACAATTGTTGTCATCTAAGACCGCCCGCGTCGCGTTAAACATGCTCGCTCTCCCAGCCGTGAGGACGTATAATGTGACGGTAAATCCCACTATTCGTTGGTAAAAGAGTAGCCCAAGAGTTGGCGGTGCGTGGTGATGACTAGCTGCCTTTTTTTTAGTCTTACACTGCTAAATTAGGGACGGCTAGCACAGATAGCCTTCGAGTAGCTTTGTTAGAAATTCCAAAAACCAAACCAACCAATCATCTAAGAAATAATTTGTCAATGCACAAACAACTTTAACTTCTTTTTTCTCTGCAACATCTATTGGCCTTAACAAAGTTGAAGTATTTGCTATTGTTTACATACAAACTAAGATATATACATCCAAGAAGTAAAAACCAAAATTATTTATGCTGTCGAGTAATAATATCCCAAGAGAGAAGGAATAACCATAGCAATCTAGAAAACAAATCTGCTGTTTTTCTCAATCTTCACACAAGTACGAACATCTTTCAAACATGATCAAATAACATTCAAATTTTAAAACATGCTTTTAAAATATTTAAGTTCAAGTTTTGATTTTAATAGAATTAGTATTTAAATTACAATATTTATTTAATGTAATTATAAAGTTATAAAACATAAATAAAACACTCCCAATGACAATGCGATATATATAGGTGACTTACAATAGTAAAATCCGGATTTCAATACCCGTCAAGACCATAGCATTGGGCCCGGCATGACCAGGTGCTTAAGGCACTCGACTCGTAATCTGAGGTTCGCGTGTTCGACTCCCCGCCACACCAAACATGCTTGCCTTTTCAGCCGTGAGGTGTTATTATGTAAAGGTCAATACAGTGTTCCCTCGCCACTTCGCGGATCCTCTTTCACGGCTTCACCACTTCGCGGGCTTGGCCAACCCCCATATATATATATATATATATATAGAATAATAAACATTAAATCTAAAATATAGCATTAAATACCATTAAAATAGTAAAAATAAATATAATTAATAGTGTAAAGAAAAAACAGGTATATTTTGAGATATAAACATATATTTGAGTTTATAACAACGTAAAAATGGAAACAGAACCAACTGAAAAGGCTATAGATGTACGCATTGTGCGTCTGCGAAGGCTACGCGAGATCAGCTTCATGGTGTAGCAATGTGCAAGACGGGCTATGATTGGTGCAGAAATGAAAGACGGCCAATGACAGCCACCCATTTTGATTGTCTTTCACCATTGGTACATATCTTCAAAATTGTAACGACCGACGAAGAAATTGCCGATTCACCTTCCACAGAAGAGGAAGTGGTGTCCCCCGAAAAGACACCACCTGCTGAAGATATGTAATTTTTAATTTTAAGGCTTAATATCTTAATAATTGTTCTTATTATTTCAGCAATAATGAACAGTATTGTAATGGGAGGGTTAAATAGTTGTACAGAGAGGATTTTAAAAGTCTAAATGCACATAAATATATACGTAAAAATCGGCGATCCGACTTCGCGGAAAATTTCCTTTCGCGGGGGGTTTTGGAACGCATCTACCGCGATACACGAGGGAACACAGTATCACATTTCGTTGGTAAAAGAGTTGCCCAAGAGTTGGTGGTGGGTAGTGATAACTAACTGCCTTTCCTCTATTATTATACTGTTAAGGTAAGGACGGCTAGTGCAGGTAACCCTCTTTTGCCTTTTCGTGAAATAAAAACAAACAAAATATTGCAAAATAAACCCTAATTTTGGAGTCACAGACGAGAGATAAAGCAGCTAGTTATCGTCACCCATCGCCAACCTTTGGGCTACTCTCTTAAAAAAACGAGAAGCAGTGTTAACCATTACATTATATGGCTAAAATACAGGATTACTCATGGTTAAAAGGGTAAGTATGCTCGGTTATGGGACTCGAACACGCAATCCGTAGATGATGAGTTAAGCTCGTTAAGCACCAGGCAGTTTGAAAGTTAATTATTTTCATGTAACTGTCACTAGATGGCAGAAGCGAATAAATATTTATTTTGAAAAGAACATTATTCAATCACTGATGAACGTCAGTTAGAGAAAACATTCTTTAGAAGCGCGTAAAAGTCTACGAAGCCATTATTTTAAATCCTTCGTTTTAATCACAGAGAAAAGAGTAAATATTTACTCGCTTTACAAGAAGAGCAAACTGCTTCACACTAAATGTATTAATTCAAATCATTTACTAGAAGGGTTTAAGCTCCTACGCTGTTAAGAACGATATTATTCGAACGAACATTTTATAAGAAACACGAATAATTACATAAACAAAGTGAAAAACGGAGCCACCGTTTTCTAATAAGCACAGATTTAAACACACAAAAAGGATAATTTTGACTGGGTATTTACAAAGTATTCAGCTTAATAGAATTAATGTCAAGTGACAAATCAAACCAATAATACTTTTAAATATCTGTTCATGTGAGTGAATTAACTGTTCTAACCTGTAATGATTCATCTCATTTTCTTGTAGAAATGTCCTTAGGAAAATCACGGAGTTACTGAAACATATGTAACCACTGTTTGTTGTTATCACAAAGGACTGTAGTAATATTTCAAATATTTCACCGATTTGTAAACAACTGTTTGTTCCCTTTTAATGACATTTTATCCTTATAACCTATCGTATAATTGTAGCTTTTTAAGAAAAACAAAAAGCATCACAACCAAATTCGACATAAATAAATGTTAGCCTGACAAAAAAACATATAATAAATACTCATTTCTATATGACAAAGCTTTCCCGATAGTTATTTTAACTTTGTAGGAGATTACTAACAACACCTTGGTTATTTTCTGGGAGCAAACCATACTTTTAATATGTTTTTACCAAAACAAACGTATTTCCGGAAGGCGAACTGAATAACTATTTCTTGTGCAGATTCCATTGTATTGAGAGTAAACATAAAATGACACCTTTTATCCCTCTTCCTTCTTACCAGATTTACTCACTTTAACTTCTTAAACAAAAACTAAGTCAAGCGCGTCCAAGAAAGCAGAACTAAAGAGTTATTTTCAAAGTGGCTGACACATAACAAACATTTCCACTCACGTTGTTATTTTTTATTACTTAGTATTCTATTCCGAGTTTGTTTTATTTAAGAAGAGAAGGATGATGCGATTTGCGGCAATTTTGTCCGCATACTCAATAAACTTTCTCTTTCTAAGCAAGCTAGGTTATTAACCTTTTCCCTCATTTTTCAACTACTGGTTCCTTCTCTTCTGTCTGACTTTGCTTTCTTTTTTTAAAAAAACTTTGACTTATTGGCTTTTTTACAGTTAATGTTTAACGATTTTTTTATTTCTATTGGTTAGCATGTTGTTTCTAGTCACATTTGTTAAAACAGAGGACATTTAGCTCAAATTAATTGGTGTGATGAATTTATTTCATTTTGGATACAGAAAGTTGAGAACGTTGTTTTGAAAGGGTGTAGAATATGTAAGTTAGTAATTCACGTGGTAAGCACAACTGATATAAATTAATGGTTACATTTATATATATTGTGATGCAACCTGTTATTGGTTGATTTGTGAAGGGAATTTGAAAGCTTTATCCGTCTTAAAATATTCCTGGACTCAGATAAATAATTAAAATAACTTTTTACTGGGAGCTTCCAGGGCTGAAATATCTCTTGTACTTAAAGAAATTAACAAATAAATAAATATGGATCATTTTGAAGTTGCTGAACCATCCAGAAGAAGATTTGCAACAAGTCATAACCCAGCTGTGATGAACATATTGCAATATCTTGCAGTAGGTGACTATTCAGATACAGTGGATGAAGGTGTCAACGTGCCATAGGCAACAGTATCCAACATAAGCAAGAGGGATCTTTGTCTGAAAAAGCGTGTGTACAAAAAAATTGCTTTAACAACATATCTGTTTTACCATTGCATAACTCAGGAAGCCAGAGAATGAAACTGGTGTTCATGATATTTCATACTAAGATACAGCGGTAAAGGTACAAGAAGCAGCTCTTGTTTAGTTTTATGCGGTCTGACTGCTGAAAGGAAAGCTGAAAAACTTTTGGATTACGGAAAACTTGTAGGAAGCAGTGTTACGCTGCGAAACAGTGAAAACCACATTAAAGGTTGCAGACAAAATACGGAGACATTGGTTATAATCATAAGTCTTCAAAATTATTTTCATTTGGTATTTATTCAATAGTTTCTGCAGAATAGGTGTTCAGTTTCTTTCTTTGTTTGGTATTTATGTAATCTTATAGTGCTTAAAATTTTTTAAGAAAAATTAGAGATACATACATTAGAAATGAAAAATAACTATTTATCAATTTTAAAGGTTTGCCAAATGCTTATAACAAATACATACACTAGAAATGAAAAGAACTATTTATCAATTTTAAAGGTTTGCCAGGTGTCTATCGCAAAAAGATTGGTGCTTACGACAAAAGTAAATTATATATGCACTTCAAATGAGTCGAAGCTTATTAAAACAATAGCCATTAGGTCACAGAATAAACGTTTTTTTGTCATACGCTTTAATAAATATGAATTACAGAAGCCCTTACAAATTAATTTATCAAACCCATGTCCTAAGGTATGTTTAGTTTTTTATAGCGTTACTTTTTCACTTGTACGTCCACAATGTTATTCATTATTGGAAATATCATAACTGAAATAAATCAAATGTGTTATTCGATGCCATATAACTGTTTTCGATTAACTAAAAAGTAACTAATGCCTCATTTCCATATACATTTAAATCCATATATATTTAAAAAGTTGTATCCATTTTTTTATTTTTATGCATAATAAGTCATTTACAAAAGTACAAGATAGTAATAGCACATTAATCTACTTCAATTCCTCTGAATAAACGAGGTTTTTGTAAAGAACGTTGTAACATACGTGAAAAGTAAAAGTTTTTCAGTTAATTACGTATGCCTTCCAGAAGCTAACTAAACAAATAAAACATACTGAATTCATTTAGTACAAATATTAAATTGCAAGGTCTTTAGTTCTATGCTATTTTACCAAAATCTGTTATCGATGAGGTTTTAGAAGTAGGAATAACATTCATAAAGTTTAATTATAATAACTATTATGATATAATCAGGATCCACCAGTCTTAGAAAATCACTAGACTAAACCTCATCTTTCTGGTATCATTAAGAAATAACCATGTGATTGCTAAATTGTTGGATAAAACTGACAAGTTTAATTAAACAGTTGTATAACACATTAGGCTTATTATTACAGACATTAAATATGAAATGAGAGCCCATTGTACCTATTATTATTTTAAAAATTACAAAATAATTACAACAATTATAAATTGTTAAAAATTAGTTTTATATTTTAACAGATAGGTGACGGCATTTTATATTAAAAATATATGTTGTACAATAATCAGTGAAATATTTACTGTATTGATCTATTTGACATATTTGAAACCATTTTCCAACGTTCTAAATTCTACGCAAACAAATAAAAATAATCTCAGATATAATGAAATAATGGTTTTATTTGTAAATAACCTGAATGTCGTTTATCTCATAGATATATGTAACTATGTAACCTTGCATATCTGAAAACAGTTGTAAGTTGAGTTTAATGACAGCGTTGTAATAATTAAGTAGATCAATTTACTTTTACTTCACGAAGTTTCCATAAACGTTTATCAACAAATAATAAAACTGACCTGCAGAAGTATTTACAAACCGATTTCAGAAACAGAGTTTATGGAAAGTTATTTTGCTATAAAATATATAGGCAGTGGATTTATTTCACAGTATGACTGAATAAGATGTTTAGTATGAACAGGAACATCAAGCACTTCGTCCACACTCATACGATCTTCTTCAGTATTAAGCTATTATTTAATCACTGAAACTTAAAAAAAATCCATAGTAATAAATACTGACTTATGTTTTCTTCAGTATTTTTGAGCAAACATATTAAGGATAACATCACCTTTTGAACCAGCTTTGTGTCCTTTCGTTATGAAACAGCGGGTGCTATAATAAAAAACAAAATCATTAAACGGATATCGGAACACCTTTCTAAAAGATGTTCTATCTTTTATCTTTCTAAACATAGTTTGCAATTAGTATTAAATTAAAACATACATTAATACAAAAAAGTTATCTCCTTTAAATAATGGTATCGTTGAACTTTTGACTCAATGTTGGACTGAGTTTTATATTTATTTGTTCAAAAATTCACAAGAATCAAAGAATTGTGAAACCGAATCAAACATTTAATTAGCATGATATTACTTGTCTACACAACGATTTTTTTTTCTTGTATCAAGGTATAATAAACGTACTTTCTTCAATTTACAAACCATTAGTAATTTGGTTGACATCATAAACAAAAGACCACTAGCGTGTATTACGTTTCATAATTTGTTTCGGACGATTATCTCATTTATAATGTTATTTACTACTATTTCAAGTAATCGGAAATTTCAGTTTTAACTTAGAAGTTAATTAAATGTTAATATGTATCAAATTTATGATATTTGCCAACAATACTGATACACACAGTTTTCTTTCTTAGCACAAATACGTTTTTCTATACAAACAACAATGCAATTTATAAATAAGAATATTAAAAATAGTTCTTACAAATAATGATTTATACATGTAGTCTGATGCGTTCAGCAAAAGCAATCAAACCACTGATTTTACCTTTGTAAATCCGAAAATTTACTGCTGTCCCAACGGAGTACCCTAGAAATGTAAGCATCCGAAGTTAATTTACTGCAGTTAAACGGTTTTAATGGTACATATCTATAACGTTCCTGGTCAAAATCTGTAGTGTTTCTATTAATAAGTGTTAATCACAATTATAGCTTCCGAGACCTATAACACACTGTCTGTAGCTGACCAATAACACTGTGTAAAACATATTTTGTTCCTGGATTGTATGTGTTATTTCTCTATTGTTTATGTTGTAAAAGTACAAAAAATGGCCATCATTTCCTCCAAACTTTGCTTTTGTGACCTGGATAATGATATTCAAAAATCAACCTATTTTCTACGTAAAAACGGGCAAATTTCCACAATTTCATTTACATAAGTTCTGAATAAAAAACATATGAATCAAGATTTACATGTATTTATATTAAAGTTATACAAAAATGAACAAAATATTTAGAAGTAAGTATTTCTTCGAGATTTGCGACTGTAATATAAATCACTTTCACGTATCAGCCTCCAAATATAGTCTCCCATCATGTTTTCGTCATACGCTCCTTGGTAGCGATGTTCAAAGTCTAGTATATCTTGGTGGAAGCGCTCGTTTTCCTCCTCTGAGTATGCTTCCATGTTTTTCTTGAATTTATCAAGATGAGCGTCAAGGATATGGAATTTAGGGATATTCTGCAGCCCATTTTGCAGTAGTTCTTCACCAGAACCTCAACCAGTTCCACATAGTTTTCTTCACAAAAATAATTTTTGGTTTTCATAATGCTTGAGAACCGGCATGGCCAGGTGGTTAAGGTACTCGAATCGTAATCCGAGGGTCGCGGGTTTGAATCCCCATCACACCAAACATGCTTACCCTTGCAGCCGTAAGGGCATTAAAATTTGACGGTCAATCCCACTATTCGTAAGTAAAAGAGTAGCCAAAAGTTAGCGGTGGATGGTGATGGTTAGCTGCCTTCCCTGTTGTCTTACACTGCTAAATTAGGGACGGCGAGCGCAGATAGCTCTCGTGTAGCTTTGCTCAAAATCCAAAAACAAATAAACAAATACAATGCTTGAAAAATAAAAATCATGTTGTCGTTTTTTATAAAATTTAAACAAAAATAAGATAAAAAACATTATTTTATGTTTACGAACTTGCAAAACAAGAATCCAAGTTTCGATACCCTTGGTTAGCAGAGCACAGATAGTCCATTGCGTCGATTTATACTTAACTTCAAACAAAAAAAGAAAGAGGAAGCAGTCATAAACGTGATTTTATGATAGAATCCGTATAATTAAAGTAAAACGTTTACAAACAATATGTGGTTCACTGTGTATTATTTGAATAACAACCAACTGAAAGGTTACCGATTTGTCACTTATTTTAATATTAACATACTTGTACTATACGATAACAGAACTGAAGTCGAAATATAGACTAGGAAAATGAAGGTAAATAGACATTTTTAATTGTGTGAGTATGTACATAATAATTTATTATATGCATCCAAGTTTTTCTCTTATTTAGCTTAATATCAGATGGAATTATTACAAGTTTTAAAAATATCTCATTTCAGTGTTGATTCCTTTACAATAATATGATATTTGTGTATTATGCACGAGTTCATTACTATGGAGTGTGTTGATATAATATTCAGGTAGTTATATATATATTTCGTTAATCATGCAGTAGTGTATGGCGTAAACATGCTTTGTAAATTATTCTTTAATTGTTATGTAATATTACTTGGATATATTTTTTGTTATGAGATCGAAACTTCGGACGAAACATAAGTAAGTTTCTATTGGCGTATTAAATGCACATGTAGATGTGAAAGAATGTTTTATATCCATGCACGCACGTGTATGATAGACTATATTGCTTTTTGTATACTTAGAGAAACATTCTTATATCGACACTTATAGGAATCTGTTGAATCCAGATGGAACTTCTGTAATAGCTTTGCATCTCTCTTCTGTATGTGTAGCTCAGCAAAGTCCATATCAAAATTTGTTAATGCCATACGAAGATGAAGTACATATAGAACTACATAGAAACTTTTATAGGAAAGTTGTGCCATATTCCTCCAGCACATGTACGATATTTGGAGAGTCATGCATAGTACACGTAGCTTTGATCTTGTTAGTGTATTATGAATTGCAACGAGTTTGAGCTCTTATCATGTTACAGAAAATTCTCTTTTCCCTTAAAATTGCTGCTGACAATAAAGTTTTTCATATATATATATATTACATACCTCAAAACAAAAAGAAACGAAGTTGGTAAAATAGTAAAGAAATCTCCAGATATTACATGATTGCAAGTTATCATTGCTGCAACTTTAGTGTAATAAATTGACCAATAAAAATTATAAATCTCTTTTTTCTTTTTTGTGTGTTACATTTCATGTTCTCCTATTTTGAATAAATATATATTATGGTATGTTTCAGGTTTTAGGTTATAAAATAATTCAAAAGAAGCAATATTTACTTTACACCAAAGTTAATGACCACCATTTGTTTAGTGAATAAAACATAATTTCCTATGTGTATTTGATATTTCTAGTTTAAGTATCCCAATTAAAGAGAGTTCAGCGTCACGAGATTTGGGTTAAGCAATTAACCTAAATAATCACTCTTGATCCAGATGTAGCAATTACATGGGGGTGTTGGCAAGAAACAGTTAGTATAATTTCACAGTGTTACTATAGAGAAATATATTAACACTGTTTTAAAGAGGAAACCTATCACCATATATTTTAAATAGCATAATTAGTTCTGTAAAGTAAAGGTTTGTTCCAAATAATATGGTTTCTATACCAAAGCTGATGTCGATTGCTCCTAAGTGTCACTATTTGCAATTGTTTGTTGGTATGTTTTGACAAAAATCATGATATCTAATAAAAACATCATAAGCGTGAAACTAATATGCGGCCCAAAACATAATTGAATGAACTCAAAATTGGTGGCCAAACTGGTAGCTACATTTATAGCATTCATAACAACTTTAATAGCAAATATTTGCTCTTTAGTCAGCTTGGCCGTGCATTGTGTTTCACCCACCATCATGCCCAAAGTTGAACAAAAACATAGCGTGGCTAACTAATGAATGAATTTTGCTGTAAAATAATTATGAATGCACCTTCAATTCTTTTTTCACACTTAAGATGTTTTTTTTACTAGATTTAGATTACAAAAGTTTCTAATGCAAAGTTCTGCTATCCTGCAATTATAATGTATGTAAAACACAAAAATTCAGCATTTTGAACATTGGGATATCTTTTCTGTTGACAAACAGAAGTACAGAAAAAAAGTAAAGATGATTCAAGGGGAGAAGGTAACAGGTTACTTCACAACTTGATTTCATTTTTACACTACAGTAGTTGTCTCGAAAGTTCCTGCAAAGTTACAAAATGAGTATCTGAATTAAACTTCCTCAATTTTGAACTGTTTGTTACCTTCAAGAAAGGCAAATAGTCAACAGCACTTATTGAGAACTGTTGGATTTTCCTAATCCACTACTGGAATTTGCCTGTCTTTTTACAGTAAACTCGCGGTTCCAAAGTACGTATTCACAGAGTGGCACCACTATTCCATACAGGTAGCGAATAAAATTAAATACCTTATCACAGGAAGTAATTCAAACTTGCAATGATCTGTTGCAACTAAAATAAACGATAATTGATCGTTCGTACAGTTACAAGCTTACACAACATTCTGTTCACAAGCTTGCCTCAAAGCTCACAACCAAATGGAATGCCAAGCTGTGAAGTTATGTCATCACGTTGAATGAAGAATATATATCTATTTAAGTATACAAAAGAACCCGGGAATTTAATATCGTTATGAGAATGATGCAATATTTCAAAAAGTACTAAGCTTGTCACAAGAACATTTTTCGAGGAATCTTTGGATGATGCAGATTACATATATAATCTATGGATGATGAAGGTTACATCTGAAAAGCTGGCACCACTATATTACGAAAAACAATTTATTTTTATGGAATGGATAACAATAAAATATGGTTCCGATAAGATAAAGTAGTTAATTCCTCCCTGATATGCAAATACAAACACTCATCATCCACAGACTTCTGAACTTTCGAATTACTTAGATGAGCCCTTGGAAATCTTCGTCCGTACACATCATATGGACTTTGAAAATGTATAATGACAAAGGAGACAGCATTAATCTCTCGGAGTGTTGCACAAAATCCTCCTTCACAAAGAAAACTGTTTAAGATCACTAGTTCATAAACAAGGTCATCACATAGAATACCACTTGTTGTGGAAAAATGGTTATTAAGCCAAGGTACTCATCCTTGTATTATTACTATAGATCGTGAACACCCATCTGCCTTTCTTTGACTATTTTGAGTTTCCAAAGACAGTTACTATTACAACGAGATCGTTAAACGATGAAAATCCAAAAAAGACAATACTTTGAAGAAAAAAATAGTTCTTTCTCCTGAAACTGAAAATACTCAAACAGAAAAGTAATAACGATAATAACAAACATCCCATCTCGACTCAGTCTGTAGCAACGCCCTCAACTGCAAAAAGAAGGCTATGGATAAAAAAGAAAAATCCTCCCACATAAAAGTGGTCATTAAGATAGTATTAACCGTTGTGTTCTGTTGCTTTAAAAACTTCACAATTACATAACATTTAATTTTAATAAAATCTTGTTTTTAAGAAAAAAAAAGGCCCACTAGTGCCACAGCGATATGTCTGTAGACAAACACTGGGGGAAATCGGGTTTCGATACCTTTTGTGAGCAGAACAAAAACAGCCCAATATGTAGCTTTGCTCATAATTTTAAATTATCAATAAATCACTCGATCAATCTGTGATAACAAGAAACCCACTTGAAGTAAAAATGTATCTAAGGTCAGTTGGTATGGGTATTAACACTTTTACTAACGGTCCTGAGATACACAATCAATCAATTCGAGAATAAAATATGCCAGAGCAAAATGTAACGTTTGAAACCTACTACTTTCTCTATTTAGCAAAAAGCAACAATTAGAACAATTAATGTATTAGAAAATTCATTGCAAAATAGTTATTTGTCTTTAAAATATATTCCTGTTTTGATGACTCGATGTTACAGTTGAGTAGTAACAAACTTACGCACATCTGCCACTGTTCAGTATTTCTCCACATACTTGTGAGCCGTCCATCAACGTTCTTAACTTCGTAAGTGTGATAATGTCGTCTATTCCCTGACAGTTATCACGATTATTGCTCATCATGTGTAGACTACGAAATGAAATTTGACAGCAACTACTTACTTTTATGAATGATTTGCTAAACCACTAGGATATTGCGGAGCTGGTATTTTCTCTTTCTTATTTGTCTCTGACAAATCACATGTGACAGATACGAGGATCCATAAGGTAGAAAAATAAGATATTTATTTCGTCCGCAAAATAAATTTTACACTATAACTGATAGTTCTTTAATTAAAATATTAAACGAAAATCTTAACATTTATTACCTGATAAACTCTCAAATTCGCCGTTTGAAAAGCAGTAAAAAAAATTCCTCACCAAATTATCTTGCTAAAATGATTCAGGAGCAAAACTAAGGATTGCAGTGTTAAAATCGGGTTTCGATACCTGTTGGAGATAAATCTAAAGCTTCACTATTCGCGCTTAAGTAAAACCAAAACTTCAGATTTATATTATTTTCCCAATAATTTTAGCCAGTTTTTACATAATATCTCAATCATTTACTTGTTTTACGTCTTAGTTCTTTACCTAAATTCGCAGTTTACATCTTCATAGTTTCTTTATTCTAAATTATTTATATTTTGAGCATTTGTACATAATTCAAATTTTATAGTGTATTGGTTACATATAGTGTTTTGCACTTACCTGTTATGACGTGGTATCAAATACTATTATGTAATTGCGTAATATTTTTTGTTTGTTTTAATGCGTTCAGGAAATGTGGTCTCATCTTTCCTTTATCCGAGCAAGGAACTCGAGAGTTTTTTAAGCATAATATTAGACTTAAACATATATGTAATTGTGTAAAGAAGTACTTAGAGAGTGTTGGCCTGATGCAAATAGAAATAATGAACACAAAGATAGAAGAGATTCAATATACGGCGATCTTAGACCAGTTTCGTGATGTTTAAAGTACTTATTTCTATTCATTTTGTTGTAAAACATTAACTTGTTTCTTAAAATATGAGTTTTGTAGTTAGTTTATTTGTTTTCCCATTAATTTAGAGTAGTGGTAAGAGCGTTAAAAACGTAGAAAACCTTATCACGTAAGTTAAAAGGAAAAAAATCATCTGACTTCATTATCACCATCAGACAGATAGCTGAGAATCCATTAAACAAAACGCGTAATAATTTATTTCACTTTTGATTCTTATTCTAATTGGTTGAAATAAATGACCTAAGATAATTTTCTGTCCAATAAAAAAAAAGGTTATTCTGCATTTTTAATATGATATTGTTTGAGTGTTCTTTGGATTTTATACACATCAATATAAAATTTCAGCTTAATCTACCTGGTTTATAGAGTTTCATTAATTCAAAGGAAAGCTGCGTTGAGAAAGAGGAAACAAAACGTATGAATGTATTTCATTTACAGACTTGGAGCTACCCAAAACGAGATCACATTTCTCTCTGTGTTTATCTGCTTTATAAAGCTTGAATACTATCAGGTTTGTGCTTTCGTCAATAACAAGCAACGTTGTCGCATGGTAGACGTAGGTGACGTGATTACCAAATCAGTACATCTGAACGCAAAATGAGGGTGCGTTCTTCTAAAGTAACTAGATACACATATTTGACTAAGGGTACATTTCCCAAGGGTGACAAAATATATACTCTTCAAAACAAGAAACGCAAAAGGGATATTTTTGTTATTTTAAAGAGAAATATATGTAATAACGTTACAAGCTCAGAGTATGCGATGTTACACGTGTTAAGGCACTGATTGTCAGACCAAAATGACAAAAAAGTTATGCACTTTCAAAACGGAGGAAAACATCGAATTTTTCGCCAAAACGCATTCGTGTTCAATAAATTTGTTTGAGAGATCTGCATGTCAGTAAGTGCAACATGTGCAAAATCCCTATAAAAGTGACGGATCCTCGGTTTCCATAGCTCAGTGTTAAGCCACCGACACGCAATACAGTTACGCCAAGACTGACTGAAGCACAACACAACAACGCTGTTGGTCGTACCCGCAATATTGAGATTACTAGTCGAGTGCCTTAACCACTTGGCCCTGTTGGGCCGTCTACGGATTTACTACACTAAAATCAGGGGTTTGATTTCCTTCAGTGAACTCAGCAGATAGCTCAATGTGACTTTGCTCTGAGGAAACACCCATAAGCCCACGACGATCACTTACTACCTGATAAATATATCTAAATTCCGAGAAATCGTCGATATTAAAATAAATGATTTTATTAATTAAAATAATTATATTCTCTGTGTAGATAATATTTTTTTCGAAATTTTGAAAAAGGTTTTACTGTGTCTGTTTATTTAAAATTAAAACTTTTGATAGCAGGTAATAATAGAAACAATTAGTTTATTTATGATGTTACTATGGATTTCTTAAACATATTTAAACAGAAAAACAATATTTGTATACATCATTACTATAGATTTGTTAACTACATTTTAAGGTAGCAAAAATAGTTGTGTCGATCATTATCCCAGTGGCACATTTAACTCTGTAGAAAAGTTAATTTGTTTCTTGAGTCTGTGGATCTTTTTTATCCACTAATGAATAATTTTTAAAATTATCTTTAACGAAAAATAAATGAAAATAAAAATACGTTGTAGAGAAACTTTTTAGATTTTACCTGAAAAACTGGAATGAAATCGAGAAGAGTTACTTTGCACTCGTTGGATCTTTAACAGTAATATTCTCTTTAGGCTTATGATGTTAAAATGAATACAACAACTGTCTTATACATTGACTGGCCTAAAAATTATCTCTGAACTGCAATGCAAACTTATCTACTCATGAAAAGTGACGTGTGTATAAACAGTAACGATAAATATCATTTACTGAATAATTTGAATAAGATTAAAGATTTCAGTGTCTTTACAAATAGTATGATACAAAATTATAATTTAAGGTAGTTGTAAAGTGGGCAAAGGTGTCCGTCCAGACAGATTTACTTGAAATAGAAAATCAAAGTGGGGATTGGGAAGTGGAGGATGAAACTTTGGGCACAAAAGGAGCATCATCAACAGGGATCACCGGAAACTAGAACATGTTGCTGAAAATAAGGCACGTGCAACAGTCACACAAATCAAGAAAATGTTTAACAGAACAACACAACATATCAATGAACACAGTGCACTAAGAGATGCACTACTTTGGCTTGGTTAGCTTGTACTCAGATAGTAGATAGTTGTTCAGGAAAATAATGTCACTCTAATCCTTTGGACAAAAGTAGTGCAAAACTAGATTGAATTGAAACATGGACTTTAAATATTTCTTCTGTGCACAAAAATCTCCGATTCTTAATTCAACTGAGTAGTTTTCGGGTGTGATGGAATGTGGCATTAGGAGACATCTTCTTTGGTGCATTATAAGCTTCTTCCCTCAAGAGGAATACCACCGCAAGTTTATGGAATCGATGTTTACACCAATCTACTGTTATCATAGAAATCACAGATGACCTAACCTCCATTAGTTACGTTCTTACTTGTTTATGTTTTTGTCATGGATGGTGAAGGTGTGTTGATGTATATATCTATTTTTCTACTTAGTAGTATTCCATAAACAATCTGAGTGCATTCTAGAGGTAACTGAGCTGTGAGAAAAACACTCGACAACGACACTAATAACTTGCAAGTTTTAGAAGATATTCATTGTTTAAGAAGTTCGATTTGATTATATCTATCCATTAAAAGAAATACCATTTACTGAAAATAACTTGTACATACTTCTGAATTGTACGTATACACGTGCGAGTACACATACATGCATGCACACATTTATCCTACCTCAGTGTACACGTTTACTCACACATACGATATTTGCATGTAGCTACCTGCAACAGGGGCCTTCAGCTGATTAAATTTATGTATTGCCTTCAAACAAGTATTTTTATTGCTAACGATATTCGAAGTCGTAAAACACCAGTTTTTGAATCTAAGAGTTTATTGGTTGTCTAAAGGAAAGACAAAATAACGAGTTTAACAGAAGCAAACCGGACCTACTAAACTAAACTAAACTAACGTGGCAGGGGTTCAGTTTATAGAGAGAGAAATCAGAAGAGTTCTCTCCCCAACCGGGGTGTTCAGGAACATTGTGGTTCCTCTTCGTCCCCTTTCGTGGATTGTTATTAAGATTAAATGGTGATTTTTTGTTTTTATATATACATATATATATATTATAATTATTATTCTTGACTATTTGGGTCGAAAGTGTCTCTTCTAAATGTTGTCTTGGATGGAGGCAAAGGCAACAGCGGAAAGGAAGCCCGGGACCTGTCCCGAGAGGAAGAGGTTGAGCAGATGTGAACATGAATATTGTTCAAACCCAGATCAAAAATAGAACAATTCAAACGGCACGATTCAGGGTCTGGCAAAAGAGATGCCTGGGCTGGGATCTATAAATTCAATGCCTGAAGATTTTGATGTGGGGGAAACGGAAGTGCCCCGAAAAAAACCCACTTTCACAGGCGCCGAAAGTGGGACCTACTAACTAAATACCTCTGGAATTTAAAAGTAATAGTTCCATTGTGTAATTTACACTGACTGAAATACTGAGGACAGTTTAGTTCAGATAAACAAATTAAAGGAAGTAAGTCTCACTCTCAATATATCGGTAAAAAGTAGCAAGACACATTATTGACAGGTATGTTACTTCAGACGTGACAACCTAGCACAGAATTTAATTTTGTGTATCAAACTCATTCTACACTGCTACATTACTGAAACATTAAATAATAATACCAGACAAAGATACATTGTCTTTGTTTTATTACTTACGTTTTAAGTATTTGTCGTAGGTCTTAGAAATATAACAATTTTGTTAATATTAGATAAACTACATACCTAAGAACTTTACCAGTCAAAAGTCATTTTAACGGGACAAATTAGATAGATAAACATTTGCTAGCCAAAAATATTTTTATTTCTAAATAAATAACAACCTATTGGTTAGAAGTAGAAGTATATACGTATATGGTTTGTTTTGAAAGCTACATGAGGTCTGTCTGCGCCAGCCGTTCCTAATTTAACAGTCCCAGATTAGAGGGAAGTCAGCTAGTCACAACCACTCGCTGCCAACTCTTGGGCTACTCTCTTACTAACGAATAGTGGGATTGACCAAACGTTATAACGCCCCCACGGTTAAGACAGCGAGCATGTTTAGTGTGACGGGGAATCGATTCCGCGTATTATGAGTCGAGTACCTTAACCACCTTGGCATGCCGGAGTTATGTGTATATATAAGTTTCGTTTTGTTTTTTATTCTTACAAAGTCGAATAAAATAAATGAGTAGCTTTATGCGTTGTTTAACGTTCATATCATTCTTAACTTTATTTTAACACTTGGAATGAATTCCCGACACTGTTTCCTTAAAACGATTTGCAGTTGAGGTTCATATATTATAAATATGAGTTTTATTTTATTATTCGATTCCAAACTTTCCGTCCTTTCCAAGTTGATGAATTTTAGTAAAACCAAAAAATAAAAAAGACTAGAAAAAGTGAAAATAAAATAACAAATTATTTCATAGATTTTTTTAATTTGCTAATTTTAACTAATCCGTTTTAATTTGTTGTTTTGCTAAATTGATTAGTTGAGATTTTATATTTTTCTTTAGTCAATATAGCAAAAATAACCACCCCTACGGGCAGGTATAACTGCTAGTTCATACTCAAGACAATTGGACATGCGACTTTTTCTAGAATTAACCGACAGCTCAACAACAATGTACTCATGCTTGATATTCAATAATCTTCATCATCCATGAGAAAAAGGATTTTACTGAAATTTTAGCTTAAAATGAATTATTATCACAGCATTACATCACAGAGTAGATTTTGGTATTTCTCTGTAGAGGTCGTTATTTTGGGCCTGGCATGGCCTAGCGCGTTAAGGCGTGCGCTTCGTAATCTGAGGGTCGCGGGTTCGCGCCCGAGTCGTGCCAAACATGCTCTCCCTCCCAGCCGTGAGGGCGTTATAATGTGACGGTCAATCCCACTGGTTGGTAAAAGAGTAACTTAAGAGTTGGCGGTGGGTGGTGATGACTAGCTGCCTTCCCTCTAACCTTACACTGCTAAATTAGGGACGGTTAGCACAGATAGCACTCGAGTAGCTTTGTGCGAAATTCCAAAACAAACAAACAAACGTCGTTATCAATGAAAGGGTCTTGCTTTTCCGTAGCAACATTCATATTTTCACTAAACAAAAGCAACTATTTTTTAAGTTCGGTTTTTGATTGTTTTATATTTGAAACTTACTTTTGTAATTTTTATTGGTTAAATCTGAAACACATAATTTTTGTGGAGACTTCAATTGTTTTATTTATTGTTCAGCTATAAAAACACAGCCTGGTAATAAAAATATTATCTAGTTATGATTTGTTATGGTCGGTGTGGTAGTTTGCGAGATATGAGATTTGGATGTGTACGTCGTATACTCTATTACAAAATGACACTTGTTAAAAACAAATCGTTCACATTTACACAATTTCTTTTATTTCTTGATAGATGCCTTGGACACATAGTGTTGGTTTATGTGCCAAGATTTGGATCGAAAGGTTTAGGGTTCGTTCTCGTCTAATGCTGCCCAACTCTCTCCGTACTTTCAGTTGTGGGATTACATTTCGTTATTTTGACCCCACTGTGAAATGCCTGCAGACGTACTACATTACAAACCAGATGTCGATACCTGTGGTAGACAGAGAACAGATAGCCCATTGTGTGGTATTGTGCTCGACTTCAAACAAACCGTTCTTCTGTTAAGAGTAGCTATATAGGTTCCTAATAGCTTACAGATATTCCTATGACCTTGGCGTTTAGCTCATATGTCGAGCAAATACAGAAATATTGAGCACTTTAAGTTCGAGATTTTTACGCGCCATGTGTAAAAGGTTTGTGTAGTAGTTTTGTGTTTGTAAATTAATTCGTGAATTATCTATAAACTATAATTTTAATGTGGGTAAATTTAAAAGTGCTTTCAAAATTAAATCAATTAAATGTTTACTCTTATAAAATTTTAAAAAGTCCAATTAAAGGAAACAGTTTTCATGTTTCTAAGCAGAACGATTTTCAGCAAATTGTTCATGAAACTGTTAAATTGTTTATCACAGCAGTGCACTTTAAATAACAATGGTTATGAAGGCGACAATTCATCTATTAACAGATAGTAAATGTTTCTGTTAATTTTCTTCATACTGTTTAATACAATTGGCAACGCTGAAGCTAAGCTTGAAAAAACAAAAAAACAAGAAAATCTCCCAATAAAGGAAATATTGGTGTTTAATAATCTATGTATTGCAGTAAAGTCATTTTTGTAGGTGGAGGACATTTCGGTTCACGCCTATGTCTTACCAATGTTATAAATTAAATCATAAAAAAACATTCATTATGTAAACATAACTAAAAATGGTTTTTCTGCTGTTTAAACTAAGCAAAACAAATAAATTACAATGTAATACTTTACGATAGTAAAGTAATATTACGAATGTATTTGGTAATACTAGCAGCGATTTAGTATACGTTAATTTGCGTTACATTGTAAAATTGTAATTATACTGAGAAATTACAATGGGTTATACTTATAACGGTATAGGAATAAATATTTGTAATCGCTATACTTGTATGGTATTATAATATATTTAATAGAGGTAATGAAAAATATATTTAATGAAGACTTGGCATCACACCAAGGATACCTTCAAGACAAAAGACTTTAATGAAAATAATTATTTCATTTTTCTTGTGACACAATTAAAATAGTTCTTTAAGAGTTCTTTAGTTAAAGTTCCAAACTTACTGAGACAACACCTTATCAACAAGCTCTTTCTGTCTTTTCCAAAACAAACGTGCGTTTACTGAATGTAAACTTAGAAGAATATATTCGTAGTGTACAAAACTTTGTATCTTTTATGACCAATGGTTGTTTGTTTCATAATTTTCGCACAAACGTTACAGAAAACAAATCAACGCTTAGCCGTTCCTAATTTCTATCAGAGGGAAGAAGGTTAATCAATACCTACGTCTCTCGCATACTTCCCTCATCGAAACAAAACGAATAGTCCCCCCAAGTGACACAGCGGTATGTCTGAAGACTCACACCGCTATAATCTAGGTTTCGATACCCGTAGTAAGCAGAGTACAGAAACCCATTGTGTAGCTTTGTACTTAATTCAAACAAAGGAATAGTAGCAAATTTTAGAACGCTATAATTGAATATATTACTCAAATACACTTTAAATATCAACATATGTAATCTCCAGTGGAATTTCTAAAAAGTAGTCAATTAAGTTTTATGACGGAAAACAAGTTTATCATTAAAATGACTTGTATAAAAAGTTATATATCTTATTTCCGTGCCTTAATATCCTGAACTGTGAAACAAGGCAGATAAAGTAACAATAATAAAAGTGCATTAATTTAATTAAATCGGTTGTTAGACTTTCAACGATTTATATATATCAAGAATGTCTAGAAATTCACGTGGAAGATTCAAAGATATTTGCAACACATATATTTTGTGGTGTCTTGAAATATCCCACACAAATCTCAGCACTGGTAACGTCGTCTTCAGTAACTTTTAGGTTGTGTAACTTTGGGAATAAATATAACTATTTTTAAGATTTTCCACCTCTGATACGTGTTTGTGACATGTGTGATATTTATAATTAAAATCTCCTTAAAACTAAGACTTTTTCTAAACTACTTGCTTTTAGTGATGGCAAAATGCGGTATTTACTGTCACATTAAAACATTCTGGTTGTTCAAAAGTCATGTTTGTGTATGGAATTCGAACCCGCAACCCCTAACAATTAGGTTATGCTATACTCGATAGTTTTATGTTAGCTATTTAGCTTCTACTGTTAACAGGATCGAGCGCTACAATGTGTTAGAGTACTGGACTTTGGATTCACTAAATAAATAACCACACTTTGTATTTTTGGGCTCTGTATGGGTTATAATATTGATGGCCAAATTTTATTAGTAATTTATAATAGCCTACAAGTAAGAGGTATTGAATAGCCGCCTTTCTTCATGTCTACAATACAAAGTTAAGACTGCTTTACTCGAAATTCAACAAAATATTAATATTAATTAATCAGGGTGTATTTAAATTAACGTACCTGCATTTCGTTATAATATAAATTTGGAGAAATACCTATCCGATGTTGATGGTGTATTTACTACCAGAAGTATTTTATTCTTCAACATATTAACTTTAAAGCTTACACTTTTAAATTCATGAACTTCGCTAATTTTTTAAGTATCTTTCTTTGATTTAGGAAACACGCAGTTTAAATTTTTGATCACCAAAGGAAACTGTTCATTTGCTAAGAAATGAGAAGAAATTTCACGTATATTATCAATTTATTTAAAGCTGATTTTTCTTGTCATATTTTAGGAAATATTTTTATCTCCACCATACAAGATATGTAACTATTGTCTAATTATATTAATAGCTATCAATAACATTCATCTGAATATAAGTTAAGCTAGAAGTAAAACTGTGTGTTTAATCGTATATGATTTCTCGGAGTTTTGTTACACTCACACTTTCTCTAAACAGTCACCCATCTTTTTTTCTCCTATGATTGTGTGTAATTTAACGCAGCATTTCTAATAGTATTCAAAGTGTATCACACATAACGATCAACTACACATAACCAATACACTGTAAAGGTATAGTTATTTTCTTTAATACATTTGATGCTTTCGAGTGTCTTCTCCAAAAGCTTTACGTTTGTAGAGAGAAAAGTTATAAAATTCTTATTAATTTTAATCACAAAAAAGCAAAGAGATAAGATATTAAAAGTTCCATTTTAAAAGGTTTAAGAAACAATAAGAAAACGTTTAAGGCTTAGCGAAGAGTAGTATACATTTTGTGTAAAATTTATCAAGAGTTAAATTTTGCCGAATAAAATTGGCCCCAAAAATATAATACTAAAAAAATAGATATATCAGTTTATAACAAAATAAAACATTTACGTCAGTGCAGAAATAATATTTTTTTGTCTGTGTTTTGTTAACAATGTTTTTTAGACTGTATTCAGCCATCAGTAAATTAAATGGCTATGTTAAGCGTTGAGGTCATAATAAGATATGATCCAACATTTACCACAAAATAATATGCTGAATATATTAAGAAAACTGAATGATATTTAATGAACAATGAATATAAAACACATTTAAAACTTGCATTAAGACTAACTCACCAATCCATGTCTTTGAAAGTAAAGCGGGTATTGAGGACATTTGATGACAATCTCTAGATATTCCGGGGCAAACCATAGTCTAAAGTAGGGCTGTCAACCTCATGCCGCACGGGGGCCAGAGTTTTGTTTGTTTTTGGAATTTCGCACAAAGCTACTCGATGGCTATCTGTGCTAGCCGTCCCTAATTTAGCAGTGTAAGACTAGAGGTAAGGCAGGTAGTCATCACCACCCACCGCTAACTGTTGGGCTTCTCTTTTACCAACGAATAGTGGGATTGACCGTAACATTATAACGCCCCAACGTCTTGGAGGGCGATCATGTTTGGCGCGAACCCGCGACCCTCAGATTATGAAGCGCACGCCTTAACGCGCTGGACCATGCTGGTCCTTGGGCCAGAGGTCATGTCTGTAAGCGGATGGAGGGCCACCTTAAGTTATAAACTGGAATTCTTTTTCAAGACTACCAAAGGCTGGGTGGATGTGATATTTCGTTTGGGAACTAAGGGTTGAATGATTCCGGCTGGGGGATCGTAGGTTATCTACTTCTGGTTTAAAATTAGAGGGTTCTTCCTCTAACTTTTCTTTGTTTATTAGTACCTGATAAATGAAAAGAATGTGGAATTATATGTTTTTGTTCAAGATTAAAGTTTAAATTTTTAATCTGTTCTATCAAAAGTTAAGAATAATTAAAAAAAAATTGGCAATTAGCAATAAACAGCAGTTATTTATACAAATATACAGCATTATTGCAAGATTTCTTTCAAATCCAATTAAAGTTTTCAACGCTTGGGAAAAGGTTGAGCGCATTTTGAGCCATAATTTAGGGATATTAATCAGATTATTTTAATGTGATACAAACATTGAGTTGCTACCATTACATTAAACTGATATTTACACAAATTTATTTTAGTGACCTAGTTTTCCACCGGCAATATGAATACATTAGAAAATACAGACTTCATTATGTCTACTTCAACTCATATTGCGAAGCAATTAGCAATAAATCCTCCCTCTGACTTAACAAGTTTTCTGTATCTGTTAAATAAAATGTTTATCCCGCTGAAATAATAGGAATGACTATATGCCCGTTTTAGCGATACGTACTTTTCATGAATTTGATTTAATTCCATTTCAAATAGCTATATTCATGATTATTTTTGCCATTATTACATTTATTCGTCATGGTTGTATATTCTCAATTTCTAAAGACCAAATTTTCATTCATATGACTCTTTCTACATAGCTTTGTTTTTTACACCATAATATATTACTCAATTTAATGTTTTAAAAAATTGCTTTTTTTAAATTTGTGGGTGTAGTGCGTCCTTAAAAAGACTGTCGTACCTCATTCTTGAATTGAGGTACTCCACTGACAATGGGTGTTGTAAACTAGCTGTCTTCATTTTAGTTTTTCACTTAAAATTTAACCTTTTATTTGCGGCTGGTATCATATGATGCAATTATTATCATGCAACATTTTAATGTCTCGTCTCCAAAATCCTCGAATCTTTGCGCATGGGTAGTAGGCAGATTTAGAAAAGTCGCAAACAAAGAGTGAACATGACTAGAGCAGATAGCCTTCTGTAGAAGAGAAATACAACAACAAAAAAGAAAACAAATATGTTGTCAGTATGAAGTAATCTGGGTATGTTTTAAATTAATCTAACTATAATTTATTGTTATATAAACTTAGAGAATGGCGTAATCAACGTTCGTGATATATTCAAAATATAACATATTTTGTGCATACTTTTCTTTATAGTAAATTTAAATATTATACTTAAATTCTTCTATAATATTCTAATTGTCTTCGTTTTATTCTGAGAACATCTCGTTGAACTTGTTGTTCAACAAAGAAAACTACTTAATTTTTTTATTGATGAATGAACGTATATTTTGTAAAGTCGTAAACCATTAAGGTTTTCAAATCCAATTGATTTTTAGTTCTTATTTCTAGGAAATCTTGCTTTACCCTTATTGCTTAACATCTTTCCTTACATAGAACCCTAGAAACAGCTAAACGTAAGGTAAAACAGTACGTTTTTAGGCAAACAGTCGTTTGTGATTCCAATGTATTTATTAAATTCAAACGTTTCTTCAAATGTTCCACCTTTAATTTTTTTTTTTTAATTTTGCGCAAAGCTACACGACAGCCATCTGCGCTAGCCGTCCTAAATTTAGCTGTGTAAGACTAAAGGGGAGGCAGCTAGTTACCGCCACACATTTTTGGGCTACACTTTTACTAACGAATAGTGGAATGAACCCTAATATTATAAAGCCTCCATGGCTGAAAGGGCAAGCATCTTTGGTGCAACGGGGATTCGAACCCGCTACCCTCAGATGACAAGTCGAGCGCCTTAACCCACCTGGCCATGTCGGGCTAGCTGACGTGTTTTTTGTTTAAAATAAACAACAGAGTGCAAGTTAAAAGTACGAGTTTCTAAAGAATACTCTGTAGTTTAGGTAAAATCAGTTAAAATAATTTAATATTGGTAAAAAAAACATCATAAAGTAGAGTACTGAAAACTGAATAAAGTAGGTCACTGGAGAAACAATATTTTATTTGTATGTTTGGCATTAATTTTTTCCAAAATTTAATAAAAGAGCTCACCAAAAACATTAGATTGTATCCAGTGATCAGTAAATTAAATGTATATGTGAAAGTTTGAAGAATCATTAATTTATGATCCAATCCCTACCCATTAAATAATATTCTGAAATCGAATGACAATCAATAAACAATGAACATAATTTGAAGGACCACATTGATATTGCACTAGGATTAGTTACTAGTGTAGTCAAGTGACCATTTAGGATAATTAATAATAATCTATAGGCTATTCTAGCCAAACGTAGTTGGAATTAATTATAAAGCGGGATCAGTGATGTCGAGAAACCCACTTGTTGAGAACTTTTATATGCAAAAACGGCTGTTCTGGGCCCAGAAAACCTCAAACCCAAAATAAACCAATATAAAGGAACACCATTATACCTATATTAATATTATAGACAAAATTATATATTCAGACCGCGCCCTCTACATTGCAACACTCAATTATACAACCCCTCCCAAACATGTGGTCAGCTTCCGACCAGTAACCCTTTCTTTGTGAACCTGACGATGACCGAAGAAGGTCGAAACGTTGTTCGCTCTTCTATTTGAAGTGTTTTCTGGGCCCAGAACAGCCGTTTTTGAATATAAAAGTTATAAAGCGGGATCTTCCACTAATATTTAATTTCAATATTTCTGCGCTAATGATAAATATAAAATATTCAATACTGTGTTAGAGACAGACTGTATATAACACAATCAATCTTTGTTATTTACTGCTAATTGATAGGTTAAAACATTACCGAACCACACTTTTCTAACGAAAATATTAAATTATTACAACTGACTCGCATGAAAAGTCCTTACATTCTTTTTTAGTTCTAAATCATTTGCCATTCTACTCTTTCAAATTGAACTGCCCTGACGTTTTTTTTTTTTACTTGTTATATTTTCATTATTTTTTGTTTTAAAAATGTTTTGATGCAGTGGGATTCATTGGATCAGTGTACTGGCAGAAATGATCACGTACTACTTACTTACATCTCTGTTTTTGCTACAGTTTTTACGTATCTTTCTTTAATACTTAAGTCTCGTTCTTATCCTAATTTTTTTCTTAATGGCCTTAAGCTTCTCTTCTCAGTCTTGCTCTCCTTATGCTGTTTTTCATTGAAGTTTTATGCTGTTTATTTTGTCTTCTGAATTTCTTTGTTTTAGTCATTTGTTCTTTTTGAATTATCCTCATGTATTTACTCATGATAATTTGGGATCTTGTTCACTATATATATACATGAATACCAGCTTTTGTAATTACTCAATAAAGGAAATATTTTCAACTTCGCTTGAAAGAAAGCAACAGGTGTAACCTGAGCGAAGTTTATGGTTGAGAACCAGTCTACTACTCTTTGCAGTTTTGATGAGAGTATAGTAATGTTTTTAATACATTTGACGCTTTGTAGTATATCCTCCAAAGATTTTATTTTAGTTTTTGGTCTGTGTCCAGCAAGAAAACGCTCCAGGCATTTAAAAATACTTGTAATGATGTCTCTTGTGCTCATATTTGTGCATAGTACTGAAGATAAAAGGATGAGAAATCCTTCCAGCTAAAAACATGCTTCGGTTGGCTTTACAGGATGACAATTCTTTCAGTAGTTTTTCTTGCACCATTACAATGTTATTCTCGTTCAATAGTTTTACAACGACAACTTCTGTAGTTATGGGTTTTCCATCCTGTCGTTCTTTCCTTGGCCCAGCACGGCCAGGTGGTTAAGGCACTCGACTCGTAATCCTAGGGTCGTGGGTTCGAATCCCCGCCATATCAAACAAGCTTTCCTTTCAGCCATTGGAGCATTGTAATGTGACAGTCAGTCCCATTATTCGTTGCTAGAAGAGTAGCTAAGAGTTGGCGGTGGGTGATGATGACCAGTTGCCTTCCCTCTAGCCTTACACTACTAAATTAGGGACGGCTAACGCAGATAGCCCTCGTGTAGCTTTGCGCGAAAATAAAATCAAACCAAACTTTCTTTCCTCTCCTACCCCTTGATCCTCTTCATAGAAAATAAAAATCTACATATTTATATAAATCACCAAATTTAAACATTTCTTTTCAGCACGTGTGATTTTTCAAAAATTATCAATCCATGAGAATATATGGTAACATTACAACATAAAAACCTGTTGAATATTATTACGACTTATTGATGTTATTTTTGTTGTTGTTTGCTAAAATGGCTTAATATAAATTATTTTATGTTTTAAATATGATTTACTTTTAGGATGCACATGTGTTAAAAAAGTCAACTGGTAACCTGAAGTTTGTTTCTTCTATAATTTTATGTTGTTGTTTAGAATTAAGCACAAAGCTACACAATGGGCTATCTGTGTTCTGCCCACCACGGGTATCGAAACCCAGCTTTTAGCGTGTAAGTCCGCAGACATACCACTGAGCCACTGGGGGGCATAATTTTATGTTATTTAACACAGCATATTTAGCACTATTCAAAGTGTAGCACGCAAAACGATCAACATTATAGTACCCATAATCACTTTTTACGACATAAATATCTTTCATTTTTGCAAAGCTAGAACAAAAAGTTCAAATTAAAGCAATACCATTTAGTTTACAGTAGAGCAGGAAATATTTAAAACAAAAAGAAAATTTGTTTGGGTTATATTTTCTGACAGTTAATGGTGGATACGATTTCATTAAATCAGAAAAGTACTTTGAAATATGAAACAGGAGTTTTCGTACATACTTACATGAACCTCATCTTTAAAATTACATACCTTAAAGCAGTGGTTCCCAAACTTTTTCAGCTTGTTACCCAATTTAACATGCCACATTAAGCATGTTACCCTTTTCACAAAATATTTTCAATATTGATATATATGGCTAAATTAAACTAGAGATATATTGCACTTTATTTATTTACAATTTATTTATATAATTTATTTACATTGAATTACACTTTTAATTATTGTATTTGATCATTGTGCATTTCTAATGAATATTGCCAAAAATGTCAAGAACATCAGTGGGATGGATGGAGTTGCATAATTGAAGCTAGTTTAGGAATTCTTGGCTTTGTGGTTGAATGTGCCAGTCTGGCATCATTTGTAACATTCAAGCGAGTCCTCTTTTTTGTTTTCATTCCCAGCACGGTTGAGAATGATACCAACAACTTCAAGGCTCTCTTGGACAGAGTTGGCGAGTCAGCTAGTTGTGAAACCAAAAGGAATCTGCATTTTGGTTTTGGAATTTGAATTTCAAGGCTTCATTTGCTCGCATTGTGATCCACTCCTCCTTTGCAGGGAAATCATCATCATGAATGGCCTCATCAGGTACAGAGAAGGGATGAATGATCCACTGAAAACTGGCTGTTTTTAGATCACTCTCTGGAAAGTAGTGCTGCATGCTTGTTTCAAGCCCCTTCAAATGGTCGTTCATCTCTTTGTTGATGGTCTATAAAAGTGATCCAGTATCATTACTATTCTCCTCAACAAACTGGTCTAGGGTGGGAAACTGAGCGATCACTCCTTTCTCCAAGCGTCGAATCCAGAGTCTCAGTATTCCCAGAAATGCAGTCACAGTGTGATGACAGTCGTGTTTTGGCCCTGGAGTTGCAGATTATCACTGTACAGCTCCGCAAATATGTCAGCCAAGTAACAAAATCGAGCAAGCCACTCCTTATCAGTGAACTTGCTAGCAAAAGGAGATTCTTCTTGTTTCAGAAATTCCTGAAGAGCCGTTTGGAGCTCAATTACTCGACGTACAACCTTGCCTCGTGACAACAAGTGAACATCTGTGTGGTTGAGCAGAACTTGATACTGCTCTTCCATTTCCTTGCACAGCTCCCTGAATATGCACGAATTCACATCCCTGGACTTGATGGAAATGACGATTTTCAACACATCTTCAATCACTAATTTCAGATTACCAAGCAGGCTTTTTTGATTCAAGAAAGTACCGATGAATGATGCAATGATCTACATAAATTTCTGGATTCACAGCTTGTATGAGGCCCCGTAATCCACGATTACGACCCATCATCGACGGTGCTCCATCGACGAAGACCTAGATTAAAAAAGAAAATCTACTATGGTTTTAATTTAATTTAATTTATTTTGGTACTTTAGTATTTCAGTTCGACAGGCACGACGATACATTTCTGTGAATTATGTATAAAATATTAGCTACACTACAGCTACTTGTACAATAAATAAAACTATATGACTATATGCCATGTAATTCATTGTATTTATACTAATCTAGACTTTATATAAACATCTCTCCCTTCCTGTTGAGCGCTCTTCCAATCCAATCCATTCGTGGTAAAGAAACTGTTGATGATATTGAAGATATCTTCTCCTTTCGTGGTTGCCAGCAGATCTTTGCATAATAGGAACTCTTCTTTGATCTTGTCCTGGTGGACGTAACGAACGAACCCAAGGAGAACAGCACAACTGGCTACGTCACACGATTCATCAAATTGCAAGGAGAATTTGCTATATGAGCTTTCCTTGATCTCTGTTGTAACTTGGGACAGAATATCTGATGCCATGTCATCGACTCGCCGGCGGATTGTGTTGTTTGATAGAGATATGACACTCAGTTTCTTCGCTTGATTCTCCCCACATACCTTGCTTACCATCTCGTATGCACAAGGCATAATCAGGTTCTCTGCAATGGTGTGGCATTTTTGTTGTTCGGCAACTTTATATGCAACAAAATAAGATGCTTCGACCGCAGCTTGAAGCTTTTGGGCTTGAATTCCAGATGAATCGAACTGGATATTCTTCAGTGCTACAGCCCGGCGCAGAAAATAAGCCCGATCCTCATTTTGAAGATTTGGATGGCACTTCTGGAGGTGAGCTGAGAGTTTTGATGGCTTGAGGCTTTCATTTGTCAACATTTTCTGACATACTACACATTGTGGCCGATCCTCTCCACCAGAAGGTAAATTCACAAAGCCATAGTGAAAAAAGGCGTCAGAGTAGGTGCGCTTTTTAGACATTTTATTGTTTAATCTGCAGAAAAAGAAAAACTGCATAGAAAAGTGTGAACAATGTGAACTTATTATTTATTTTTTCGTGGCATTCTAGATAGCATTAAAAGAGCTTATTCAGTATAGGAATGACGTAATAGTAGGTAAATACTAACTATACTGCACAGGGCAGCACACTTACATATCAGGTTTTGTCTACCTCGGCTGATGCTCACATAGAAACTGACACTGTGAAATAGAGGCAACCTCAGGCAGTGAGTGACGCGTACTGGACATGTCGATGAGTCATCAGGGTTACTGAGTGACTTGTGTTCTGAAGCATACTTGTCAAAATACTTTATGGTTACCACACACTTAGATAAATATTTTTTCTTTTTTACTACTGTATATTAGTTTTTGATGTTTACTGTTATTTGGTTTAACTTTATTACATACTTAAAATATGTTTAATTTTCAACTTTACATACTAAGACTAAGTTAACATTAATCCTAATACCAGCTACCTCAATGTTTTCTTGATTTTTAGAATTTTAACATTTTTTCTGTCACCCCTCCATTACCCCGATAAATTGTTAAATTACCCCCAGTTTGGGAACCACTGCCTTAAAGTATCAGAAAAAGCTGTGAGAATCGTTTTGTATGAAAGACGGAAATCTGCAAGAGCTGAATACAGTAACACCGAAAGGTTTCGGCTTCATAAATATATTCTAAGTATCTAAAGCACTGCTCCTAACATAGATATAATGTGAGAAATATGGACAAAAAGAAATTCTATTCAAATATAATATTTTATTTTCAATTTTGCTCATGATTACAACATCTCTGATCAGTTATTCATGAGTCCATAGGTTTGATTGATCTAAATATGTATGTAGGTGTTTTCTAAATTTTGACCTTTTCCGTACTATCGATCTTATTTTCCTGGAAATATCTGGTCTCATTTTGAAACTGCATTTCTTAGATATTTTTTTACTACCCAAGATTCTTACAATCTAAAAAGGTTTTTAATTTAATTAACTATTACTGAACGCAGCTAAAAATGTATAAAATCAGAATTTTTATTATAAAAGAAGAATAAGTTCTGGCTCTACTAACGTTAAGTCAACAAGGTAATTTTAATTAAAATAAGATAATAATAATTCACATTCACGTTAAAACCACAAGGCTCCTGACCCCACCCATTTTACATTTCTTTGTGATACAGAATGTTAATAAGGTGCCTACTGAATCCCATTATGCTGTTTGTTTAACAAAGTCAAGCTTGGATACAGATGTATTTCTTCACCTTATTTTCAAAAAGGCATTAAGAGAAATAAAGACAAAAGAAAAGGTATCAGCGGCCAATTATAAATTTAACATTTTCGTTATGTCTAATAAGCCCTCTGTGTTTGGCTATCTTAGGTTTTTATCTATAGCTTATTTATTATTTAGCTAGTACATTTAGTACTACAAATTTAATGTTCATAGTTGATACTGATGTTGTATTATCAATTTATTGAGCAAAAACAAAAGCTAATTAGGTTCTTACTTTAAGAGTCTAACTGTTTTTATTACTCTTTTATAAAACACATCTTACTGTACATAAATACAGTCCATAGTTATGTTTAACATTAAATTTTAAGAAAAAAACCCTATTCATGAAATGCAGCTCGATCCCAGTACCACTGGTTTATCTAAGACTCCCAGTTATTTCTTAATGCTCACTTATGATGTTTTCTTCATGTGAATGGTTTCACCATACAACGTTGTGATAGGAACACAAAACAAATCATGATTCTTGTTAACAGATGTACAATCATTCTGAAATTCCGTTTGAAAACAATGATACATGACAAACAGACAAAAGAACTACTGATTATCAGAACTAATGCTCTGTCATTGGTTTATCCAAGAATACAAGCATTAAGCTAAACGAAGAAAGAGAGAACTATAATTAACAATATTAGATATAAACATAATAACCTTGTCTGTGATTAAAGAGAGGACTATAATTTGCAATATTAGATATAAACATAATAACCTTGTCTGTGATTCATCATGTTTCCCTTGGCTTTAAAATAAGACAATTTTGCTTTAAAAGTTTGAATTAAATATAAAATACTATAAAAAGATGTCTTCTTTTTGAAATCTCTCTTTTTATATATGTAATGGTAAGTTTGTTTATTTGTTTGTGTTTGAATTTCGCGCAAAGCTACATGGCGGCTATACACACGAGCCATTCATGATTTAGCAGTATTAGTCTAGATGGAATTCACCGTTCATTCTAACGCTTTCACGATTGAAAGGTCGAGCATGTTTGGTGTGATGGGGATTCAAACCTACGACCCTCAGATTACCAGCTCAGCGCTCTAATCATCTAACCATGCTCGGCAAATGAAACATAATATTTTACCATTGTGAAATATCGTAAATATTGACCTTGACGTGTGGCCTTGAATACGAAGAGGAACATGCAACATATATTTTCAAACATATAATGACTAAAGCTGAAAAATGATACATTAACTTTGTACACAAAATAATTTACTGTATGTCCAAGTTCAATAATGTGTTTAAATAGCAAGAACTCGGACGGTATTTCACATAAATTTCAATACACATGTATACTAATACACGTTAATTATTCTGTATTCTCGTATTAAATTTACTTGTCATTAGCATTTTTGTCAATTTTCTTCAACGTATATATTTGTTAATTAGCACAGAGTAAAGCTCAGCCTTTATCCATATATATCTCATACAACTTTAAACTTCAGATGATATGAATAGAACTAAGGAGGCAAATAATGAACATTACTAAAGAATTAAAATACTTTCTCGTATGTCTGGCACCTCAATACATGCATCATTAAAATATATATACATATCACAAAGGGAATTTATAAGTTGCCGTTATATACAAATATACATACTTGTAAAAGCTTTAGACCTCTGCCATACATTTGCAGTTATTTGTTTTCTTTTTCCATTTACGGCGAAACTATTAAATTTATATCTCTAATTTTAAACTACTAATTAGAGGGTTGTTGTTTGTAATTAAACACAAAGTTACACGATGTGCTATCTGTGCTCGGCGCGCAACGAGTACCGAAACCCGGTTTTTAGAATTGTAAGTCCACAGACATACCGCTGTGCCACTGGAAGGTTAAACAGAGGGACGGTAACCAGTCAACAGAACACACAACTGAAAGGGCTTGAAATATTTTGTAATAACGCACAAATTCGAATCCGGCTTCTTTATAGTCTTATCACAAGTTTACAGTTACGTCCTTCACACTTGAAATACTTTGTAGATGTTAATACTTGCATAGTTCCGTCTCGTGTGAGTGCAATCGTATTGCACAAAATGAGCACATTCTCCTACTAACTCTCAGAAACTAGACTGAGATCAGTGTTGGCTGTCTCGTTAAATTCCATCAACTGCTGTAAACTGAACGGTACAGCATGATTCGCGTCCTACATCTTTCCGATATATTTGTAATACGGGAAAAATATAACTGATGAAAAATTATCTTATGCTTTTAAGTGTAAAGATGTCTTTAGGCTATAAAAAGATATAACTTACAGTAAATCGTAGGGAAACAGGTTTGGTTAGTTATCACTATGTGACATAAATTTTGTTCCCAGATAGTATGTGTTATTTTTTATTTGATTATGTTGTAAAAGTACAGAAAATGGACATTATTTCCTCCAAATTTTGCTTTTGTGACTTGAATAATGAAATTTAGAAATTAACCTATTTACTCTGTAAAACCGGCAAATTTTCATTTACATAAGGTCTGAAAAAACAACAAATGAATCAATAATTCATGATGTATTTATAATAAAGTTATACGAAAATATTTAGAAGTGATTAGTTTTCTTACGAGATTTACGACTGTAATGTAAATCACTTTTATCTATCAGCCCCCAAATATAGTCTCCCATCATGTTTTCATTATACGCTGCCAGGTCACAAAAACAAAGTTTGAAGAGAAATATAGGTCTTTCCCCTGTAATTTAGGCATAAGCAATTGGGAAATAACACTTTCTGCCAAGGAACAAGAAAAAGTAAAAATTTTGTTACATAGTGTTATTAGTACAATAATCACAAAACACGAATGATCGGCCCCCCTCTAGTACAGTAGTAAGTCTACGGATTTGCAACGCTAAAATCAGGGGTTCGATTCCCCTCGGTTGGCTCAGCAGATACCCCAATGTGGATGGCAGTAAGAAAACACACCAACACACGAATAATGTAATATGTAAAATACAAGCACGAAAAACGTGATGTTGATAGAACAACAACAACAAAAAGGTTTCACAGGGTTATATTTCTGCAAGTTAGGTGGTTGCAAAGCACATTAAAAATTTAATACTTTCATATTATGTATTCAGCTATGTTGCCGCATACCTTTTTAGCGCTTTTTCAGTCACATAGTTTTTACGTTATGACTATCCACATCACCTTATTATTTTGGAACAATATGTATGACTTGTTTCAATAAATTTCTCTTGGAATAATCAACTGTTCTAACGTGCACTTTATTACTTGATAAGTTACTGATCTAATGAAACGAGATAAATAAATCAAGAACGTGTGTGTTATCACTCTTTAACGACGTTATACCATTTAATGTTCAAATTTAATAGCGAACAGCTGATGTTGCACAGGTGTTGCTGTTGTACTTTTAGTGCAAAGATACACTATCTACTTGGAGAAATCAATCCCATGATTTTAGGGTTGTAAGTCTGTCAACGTACCACTGAACCACAATGCTGCTACTTTGAATGAATGTCTTTGTTTGTGAATACACAAATTATACATACAACATAGAATTATTGTCTTCGAATTGGTCATCAGAAGTGACTCATAATAAAAACAGAGTTACTAATTCTATAATGGCTTCTACAGTTAAGTTCCAGGAGTCCTGAATCGCTTCTTACACTAGTGATAACAATATAGATACTAAAATATTAGGCCGTAACTCAGTTCACACTTTCATCTGGAAACACTTCAGAGAAGTAATGGTCAGTGTCGTTATCAGGTCAAGAGTAACCACTTTTTTATGACGTTTGCTGCTGACCGACTGCGTTTATTTTTATAAACAAAGGGTTAAAGGTTGGAAACTATTGTTAAGACACAGCAGACGCATGGAGAAAACAACCAGTCGTCAGCAGTCACCACCTGATGAGGTTATTCGATAATAGGGTTATCTATCACGCTTCAAATTAATTCATGAATAAAATAACTCAAATTCAAGACTGTAGCGCTTAAAGTTCAGTTTGGTAAACACCTGGCCATGCTCCAGCAGTCTACTGAAATCGTCATAAGAAGTAGATATATATTTACTAATACTCATACGAATACATGTCAATTCAAATAATGATAGATGAATACAATTACATTTTCACAGATGATCTAGCTGAAACATATCTTACTTAAAACATACTTGAAATAATAAAATGAGCTTTAGATTCTATAAAACATTTAGTGAACACCAGGCCTATATTTATGGCTAGGTTGTGTCATCAGCACAGATTAGGCACTTTATATGAGAAGTACTTTTTTCACATCTCCCAGTTCACTTCTTACTATATAGTCAACAGCAGTTTTTCCAACTGCACTATTTCAAGTTTGATCTGTTTACAGTCATGTAAGGGTTAACAAGGCAAAACAGCCCAGCATGACCAGGTTGTTAGGGGCGCTCCACTCTTAATCCGAGGGTCTCGGGTTCGAATCCTCGTCACACTAAACATGCTCGCCCTTTCACCCGTGTGGGTGTTATAATGTGACATTCATCTTGGGTATTCGTTGGTAAAAAAGTAGCTCAAGAGTTGGCGGTGGGTGGTGATGACTACCTGGCTTTCCTCTAATCTTATCCTGCTACATCAGGATCGGTTAGTGTAGAGAACTCTCGTGTAGCTCCGCGCGAAATTAAAAAAAAACATACAACCAAACAAAGCAAAAAAGCATGAAAATTATTTGAGCGTTTAATTTCAGTAAGAATGTTTTCCGCTGATAAAAGAATATCTAAATTCAAAAAATATATACATAAGCTGTCTTTGCTTCAACAACAAGGTACAACACGAGTCCTTTACTTAACAACACAGATAAAAGTATTAACGTTGCTGTAATGTATGTGTGTTTTTCTGACACCAAAGCCACATTGGACTATCTGTTGAGCCCACCGACGGAAATCGAATCCCTAATTTCAGCGTTGTAAATCCGTAGACTTACAGCTGTGATGTACAAGTTCGAAAAATCAATCCAGGTCATTAATGTTGCTGATTCTTTTACGGATAAACAGTGTATTTTCCCGCTGCTGATACGCACAATATGGCGTATTTTCTGTTATGTTTGATCATTTTAATGAACATTTTTCATATTCAGAGTTCCAGAATACCAATTTGACTGTAAAGTACTGAACTAATGTTTTCATATTAATTAACGTCTATCTTCATATACACGTAAAAAACTCATCTTAATCCATTGATCTTATATTTCAGTAGCAGCCAATAACTTAAAATTAGATGACACTGTTGTGAGACTATGTTTTCTGTATATCACGTACTTTTACACGAACATTAGCAATATAGAACCTTATGAAATGTTCGTGTAGTTTGTTTTAGTTCTGACATAACAATGTTGGTCCAGAACCGTTAGGGTTTCTCCGTTCAAGAATGACTTTCTTTTTTCCTCTCCCTTCATTTTTTGGATCGAATTCTTCCCCTTATTCCATTCTGCCAGTGGAAATGCAGTGACATCCTTCTGTTAACAACCTCTATACATATACAGTTACAGTTACTGTGAGAAAGGGATCAGTTACGTGGTCACGACATCGTGAAAGACAGAAGACCGAGATTTCTTGCAAGCGGGAAATCCCCTTTTCCATAGAATATTACTCGGTTTCTACCTAGAACACTTTTGTTTGATTTATTAGCTAGAACCCTTCTCTTCGGTTTTCTACGGGTTTTGTTCCACAGAGGTTTGTCTTGGGAGGAAAAAAGAAATGTGCACTTTTAATGCATCTTTTCAGCAGGCAGCTAGAGTTAGTGATCGTCTTCGAAAGTATGCACACTTTTTGTGTTGTTTCTACAACAAAAATTATTTTCAATATTCTTAAAACGTGTCCATTCTGATTATTTCTCGCCAAATAAAATCTCAGCCATGTTGTCAAACTCAGATAATTTAGACAAAGCTCTGTCCGATACCTGCTGTTATTAGCGAACTTGACTTAAGTTCGAAGAAAATCGATTTGTCTGTGATTATCATGTTGTGTCATCTATACCTTAAGTAAGCGTAAATGAGGGGTGTTGAGCATACGCATTTGTTGTTGTTCTTAAATATAACGTGAATACCTAGCTCTACTGATTCTACATTTTCATGTAAACTTATTTTGTAGTATGAGGAGTCATATTAGAATTGTTATGGCGCCTATTATTTAATTTTTGTGAATATAAAAAAGAGATAGCAAGTTCATGACACTCAAGGCTTTCAGCCCTGGCATTCTCAGGTGGTTAGAGCGCTCAACTCGTATTCTGATGGTCATTCGTTCGAATTTACGTTACACCAAACAAACTTGTCCTTTAAGCCGTGAGGGCGATAGAATGATGTGTAGTTTGTCATCAACATCAACCGCCAACTCTTGGGCTACTCTTTCACCAACGAATAGTGGGATTGACCGTAACATTATAACGCCTGAAAGGGTAAGCATGTTTAGAGTTATGGAAATTCAAACCCGTGACCCTCAAATTACGAGTCGAATGCCTTAACCACCTGGCCATACCGGTCCAAAAGACGCGTAAGCACATTCTTTGTAAAATTCGTCGAAACTCACATGGTTCCAGTCTTTTTGTACAACCAGTAGATTAGCTTTTGACACAAAATGTCGTCAAATTTTGTTCCGTTTTTCTTTTCTAATTTATCCTAAGCATCCGAATCATAAAACCAATGGTATTTGCCAATCTCTTCTTTATATTTTTAATAACCAATGGAAAGGTACATAATAACGGATATTAACTTTTTTTTACATAGCTAAAAATCAGTAAAACAATAAGCATACTAAGTGATGAAAATATATTTCTGTAATATGTCTGGATGACCTATGACCTTTTTTTATTTAAACCTATTTCCCTGTCACAATATAAACGCATCTTTACAGTGTATATGGAGGTAGAATTTAGTTTTTATATAGTTTCAATGAAAGTTTAACAAATATTAAATAGACGACAGGTAAAATTGCCTTTCCTTGTCACTCAAGAGCAGTCTAGTGATCTGTTTGCATGTATGTGAATTCGATGAGTTGTGATTCTTGTCTCACTTTAAGTCACTGGTGAGCTGTAAGGGTATGTGTTAAATGGCACATTTTGGCTAGATAATAGTAGTCAAATGTTTCTTTCGATTAATTTCCTTATTTTTAGCTCAACAGTTTAAAAATTAGAACCATTTATGCACATATATCATATTGTGCAGGTTTGGGAGAAAACTAGTACAAACAAACCATTATTCACTGGAACAGATTGGATTAACCGAATAAAGTTTGTCTACAACGTAAAACCGCCCAGAACCCCAACAAAATAATACGATTTGCAGAAACTGTGAGACACGTTCTTGCAAAACCAGAAAATACATGAATTTCCCATCATGATTACCTGAGGGAGCGGAGCAAGTAGAAACAAAACATTAAAACTAGCTGGAGATAAAAGCACAAAGCCAATTGCTCCAAAGTTGGAATGAATCAATCTTCATATCCTATAAGGCCTGGCATGGCCAGGTGGGTTGAGGCGTTCGACTCGTAATTCGGGAGTTGCGCGTTCTAATCCCCATCGCACCAATCATGCTCGTCCTTCAGCCATGGGGGCGTCGTTATGTGATGTTCAATCTCACTTTTCGTTGATGAAAGATTAACCCAAGAGTTGGCGGTGGGAGATGATGACCAGCTGCCTTCCCTCTAATCTTACACTGCTAAATTAGGGACGGCTGGTGTAGATAGTCCTCGTGTAGCTTTGCGCGAGATTCAAAAACCGAACCAAATCCAATCATATTTCATTATTCAGACTTTTCTGTAACCATTGGGTTGTATTTGTGAAGGTCTTCACTGATGTATAAATGTGAACATTAGCCACTGCAAAAATTTAGAATCTAATGGGTTTTTCTCTCCTTATCTAACTTATCACAATTAAGCACTTTTAAAAATATTACGGATACCATTTCAGTAGCAATACATCAACTCTCAACTTCTAAAAAACATTTTTGTTTTTTATGTTGATAATTAAGTTTAAACTAAAAAAACTGAAAATAAATATAAGCGTACTACATTCTTATAAAAACATCGAATGTTAGGTACCGTGTATATTTTGTAAATAATACATATAATAATAGGAAAATATAATATATTGAAATTATATTATGAAATTAATGTTAAAATATCATATTTTTATAAAATTTTATCTAACTTCGTTAAAGAAACGTTTTGAAATGAATCACGAATCTTTGTTTTAATGTTCCCATTAAAAAGTTATAAATCTGTATAAATATGATAGTAATGTCTGTTCTATATCCACATAATTCTTACGAGGGGTTTAAATGGATCTTCTTCAAAATGGGTATTGAAGTTTATTAGGTTTTTGCGGGAATGTAACAATTGTTCAGTTTGGAACCTGCGTTTTACGATTTTTATTCGCGTTTTTCACTTCTACTTCTCTCCTGTTAATGAATCTTTCCGGAATTTGGCATAAAAGGTTTGTTTGGCCCCTGGAGAGAAAAATACAAGTTGCGGTTTTACATTTTGTTTTTTGAAATTTTTGTTAGCCTTTTTGCATGCGTTTTTGTACGATTATATATAAGGGAAACAATTTTTTGTTTCGAAATATAACCTTTAATTAATTATGAATTTACATAACTTACGTCCAGAGAAGGGTTAGCCTAGTGTATATGGTGTATGTATGTTAATATATTCCTAACTTTACATTGATAGTTGTTTTTTGTTTTCTTGTTATTTGTCACAAGCTTACAAAGTGAGTTTCTTTATGTTGTACTCATCATGAATATCAAACATAACTTTTATATATTAGAATTGCCACCAGCAAGCTTTTTACCAATTTAAATTTACTGATCGAAAAGCAATTGAATAATTCGCATATTTAAGGTAAACTCTTGGTTACCTTTTCAATAAGCTGTAGATGTACTGCAATAATTTAATGATTTGAAATTGTTAATGAATATAGTTTTATAAGTGTAACTTAGTAAGACACTTGGATATTTGCTATATTAAAGGAAGAGGACAGTTTCTTTATCTATTTTTGAAATTTGCTCAAAGCTACACGAGGACTAATCTGCACCTACTGTCCTTTATTTAGCACTGAAAGACTAAAGAGAAGGGAGATAATCATCACTACCAACTTTTGGGCTACTCTTTTACCAACGAATAATGAGATTGACCGTCACTGTATAACACCGCCACGGCTGAAAGAGTATGTATATTTGGTTGGATGGGGATTCGAACCCGTGACTCTAAAATTTGGAGTCGAACACCCTAACCACATGACCATGCTGGATCTATAATATTAAAAATACGATTTTCTATATCATTGTGGGCACAGCACAGATAGCTTATTACATAGCATTACGCTTAACAACAAACAAACAATAAGGTTGATCATGATATGAGATCACTTTTAAAATGAAGAATAGCAAAACGTAAAGCTGGCTAAAAAATCAGATAAGGTGAAGCAAAATATTTGATACAAATAATACCACCACTGTTAAATTTAATTTGTATTCTACCCTGTTATCACTACATTTAATAATAATTTTTATTTGTTTGTTTGTTTTGGAATTTCGCACAAAGCTGCTCGAGGGCTATCTGTGCTAGCCGTCCCTAATTTTGCAGTGTAAAACTAGAGGGAAGGCAGCTAGTCATCATCACCCACCGCCAATTCTTGGGCTACTCTTTTACCAACGAATAGTGGGATTGACCGTCACATTATAACGTCACCACGGCTGGGAGGGCGAGCATTTTTAGCGCGACTCGGATGCGAACCCGCGACCCTCAGATTACGAGCGCATGCCTTAACGCGCTCGGCCATGCCAGGCCTAATAATTTTTATTCAATCACACAGCACTTTTGCCAAAGTACCTTTGTAAGATAAAGAAAATTTAAATTTATAATTAACAGGATAAACCTTTTCTCAAAGTCCCTTTTTATTAGATTGAACAAAACTGATACTAGCATCATAGAACTACAAATGATTGTTAAATGTGATCATGCCGGGATTTGTTATTCAAAACTAGTAAGGTTTAGCCAATAAAAAAATTGTATTTAAAACAAAATGACTTATATTCTGTAAAATATACGTATGACCTGATATAGCCAGGTTCAACTGTTTCACTTCTCCTCTGACAGTTGCTGGTTCAAATCCCCGTTAAACCAATTATGCTCGTTCTTTCAGTCGTGAGGACGCTATCATGTGACGATCAATTCCACTATTCGTTGGTAAAAAAGTAGCTCAATAACTAAACTTGAACGCAGTACTTTCATATCACATATTGATTGTCGAAAACCTTAACATTTTGCTGTGAACAATCATTATACGTTTGTTTTATTTATTGTACGTTATTTCTTTGAAATAATTCATAAATGCTTGTCAAAACTTCATGCTGCCAGCAAAAGTAAACAGCGGCTAGCTTTTAACTGAATGATGTTATTCCTCTTCAATATTACGGCTCTACCGAAACTCTCTGTTTGTGACCACAGTTGTTCTTAGTAAAGAGATATATGTGAGCTATGAGTAGATCCCATTACTCAGTTGATATCTTCACTTTAAAATCAAGAATAATATATTAACCTACTAAGAAAAATACTCCACGACAGTTGGAAAATTTTTGTGTAAGAAATCTTAAAATTGAGATATTTAGACATATAGAATCATCACAGCTGGGTCTCACGACCAAAGCGCAGAACTTAGTTCGCAACATAGCATCCTCATCATAATTTTTCTTAGTAGGTACAAAACCTACATTGTCACGTTTTTAACTTCTATCTTGCAGACTTTTTATTCAGCCATTGTTTCCAAACTGGGTGAAATGGCTCTCATCATTCCCATAAGTATCCTACCAACTCTCAAGACTCCAGTGGTTTATTTCTTTTAATGTATCCGCATTCATAGAGACTATACCATATAAATCTCACAGGTGGCGCTCTCTCACGCGCGGCCACACTGAATGCAGAAAAAACATTGTCAATTTATTACAAAGATGATTTTTCGCATTTTTATTAGTCCTCAAAACTAAACGTTTGTCTCACTCTAACAGCGTCTTTGAGCGGCCTGAACATTTTCTAAATGTTTCACAATCCTTTGAAAAATACTGCTGATTTATTCCATGAAAAGTAAGTTACTTGTAGCAAAGCAGAAATGTTGCAAACTTGGACACAAATAACTGGCATATCTGAAATGTCTTCATAGCAGTATCCATTTAACTTTCATAGCCAGGTGGGTTGAAGCGTTCGACTTGTAATCCGAGGGTCGCGGTTTCGAATCCGGCTCGCATCAAACATGCTCGCCCTTTCAGCCGTGGGGACATTATAATGTTACGGTTAATTCCATTATTCGTTGGTAAAAGAGTAGCCCAAGAGTTGGCGGTGGGTGGTGATGACTATCTGCCTTCCCTCTAGCCTTACACTGCTAAATTAGCAGAATATCAAACTAAATTGTTCATACTCTTAATAAATGTCTCCACTTTTTACCTTTACGTTAAAAATAGCGTGGATAATAATTTTTATATTTTATAAGAAATTAAACTCAAACAACAAAATTTGAAGCTATGGATATAGAAAATATAACAAAATATTTATGTTTCTTCCTAATTTATATAATGTAAATTTTAAAAAATATTTTTGTATATACAACTGCAAAAATGTATTTCTAAGTCTAACATGATATTCAAACTGTGAAATTCAACAGATAAAGTTTTTGCAGTAATAAAGTATTTTGAATTTCGCATTTTGCATGTTTCTATAAAATATAGTTTTATGCGAATTTAATATTTTTATTCATGTCTTCTTTGTATAAAAATTGATCTTGAAAGGAATTATAAATAAAGGCGTATACAGGTTTTACTTGTAAAAAAAATTAGACACTGCAAAAAGGCTAATACGATCTCATATGCAAAGCCACTTGAAAATCAACAAAGCACCAGCCAAACACGAAAGATTAATATACCCCATAAATAAACCGCTATAGAGGTACCGTCAAGTTTAATTGTGGTTTTACATGTCGAGGTAACACCTCGGGGATTATACTACAGCCACCTATTGGCAGAAAATTTCATTTATTATTCCTAAAATATTGTTTTCACCTAGACTGAAATATCTTCCTCAATTTACATAATGTTCTTAAGGTAATGTCGTTAAGGGAGGAGAAGGAAAAAATTCTGTGTCTTTACTTTAACGAATAACTAAGAAAATTCATACTGTTCCTTGTTTGCATGCTCTTTTTAAAATTTTATAGTATCTGCTGTATTGAAAATTGGTGGTAATCTAAACAGATGTATCAAAGACCAAAGGCTTTTCAACATCTTTTCGTTATCCATTCGTTACAGCCGGTAGCGATTTTTCGTGAGTACGTCAACAGAACCTGGCTTAGCAAGAAACGTTTTCATAATTTATATATATATAATAAAGATTTTAGTGTGAAAGATTAAGGACGTCTAGAAGTAAAATGACAAACAAGAGACGGTAACGGTCAACGCTTATTTATTAGGGTTAACATTTAATTGTTTAAAACAGCAAGTTCTCATTGAGTTTTTTTTTGTATCCAAGAAATTAAAATGTGTCTTAACTAGTCTAACAAGTATATCACATGCACTCAACTGGTTTGGGCACGTACCCTGGATTTTTTTTAGGTGATGCAGCTTTCTTTTTCAACTTATTTTTTTGTTTCTGTTTGTTTTTGAGTTATAACAAACTGATATAATTTGTCAGAGGTTTATATTTGCTGCTTTTAACGCAATCCTTCCTTGTGATTTTACTATTTAACTTCATTAAAATTTATTTATTTTCATTGATATACAAGTATATATATATATATATACCGTAGGCCTAATATCTTATGACACGTTTAATTATTGTGGAGAGGACAAGTACAGAGAGAATAAATATGATATTTAAAAAAATGTTGCTACTATTCTGTTTGAATTTGTATTTTTTTTTATTCCAACACTGTTTTCAGAGTTAATGTTTTGTGTTAGATTCCTAATGTGGGAGTCGCAGAATAAAAAGAGGCTGAAGCTATTAAATACAATGGAACAATCTTTATTTCAACATGAATACAGTCAAACGTTGAGGAGAACCTTTGGTACGTTAAACTCAAATCAAGAAGTACCTTTGTGTAAAACCCTTTTATCAATGGTGAGAAAATGTGTCGTCATATATGAATAAGAACAATGTCATTCTTCTCAGGGATCAGACCCTACCCACGTAACTAACGGTCATTCTTATTTCAAAATACAAGATACTGTGTCGTTGTAATATCACCTAACTTACCAGTAAAGAAGTTTACTGTTTATTTTCATACAGTTATATTTATGTTACATGAAAGCAATACCCTATTTGAATGACCTAGTACCAGGAGTAACTAGAGTGAGAAGAAAATAGTTGCTTCCTTGATCGACTTTCTATATTAAGATTACATACTATATTAAAAAAATAAATATATTAATTAAGGGTGTAGGAAATACGTGCTAAGTCTGCATACCACAATGATATTGCATGTCTGACTTTTAAATTAATTATATGTTCATATTACTTAAGGTAAATATAAAAATAATGTTTTTAATCCATTTTATTATAATACCTTAAGAAAACTAGTTGTAGAACACTGTACGAGTTATTTTATCTTTCATGCGGTTGTCTTTTTATGATGCTTGTTTGAGCATTAAATATTTTGAAATTTTGAAAACGTAAAAGTTATCTAGCAGATAAATTAAATTCATATGTGGAGTAATCGAACCGTTAGAGTCCACGTTGTTATTAAGCACAATAGGCTATCTTGTGTCCTGCTCTCTAAGAGAATCGAAATCCAGTTTATAGTGGTATAATTCCGCAGACATGCCATTATGCCACATGGGGGAGGTTGTTACACAAATATTTAATGTGTATATATGTTGAGATTGTATAGTAATGCTTGTAGGTCTAACTATTTAAAACCATGGCGTAATACAGATTTAATGCTAATTGCTTTGCATTTATATCAAATAATCATCGAAATACTTTCAATATCGTAATAGTTTTCAATTCCTTTTTACTTCCACAAAATCTTAACTTCAAAAAGTTTAAGGAGCGAATATAAAATAAACAAGCTTTTCTTTAGGAAAAATTCAAAAGTTAAGAAAAAGAGCAAAGACAGTTAAATTTTATTTTAAATCATTTCGAATATAGTTTGACGTATAAGGTGGTTTGTAGTTTATTAATAAAGATAAACTTGAAGCAGCGCTATGTTTGCTTATTACTTAAAACTCTCACTTTGAACACTATATGTTTCCTCGTACAAATCACGTCTGAAGGACAAAAGATTATATTAATAATTTATTTATTAAGGCATTTTCTTCGTTTTAAATTAATATGTATTAAGTTATAGAATATTATACATAGCGTAAGTTCTGCCAGAATTGATGGGACTGGTACTACCACCCCAACAACATATTATTCTCTAACCTCACATTTGATAACTAACTGAAAGAAAAAAATGCAAAATCAAGCTTGACAAATAAAAAGAAAGAAATAATCAAACACCAATAAATTTCGTGAACCAATCAAAATTAATATCATGCGTGAAATGAGTTTCTGGCGTACTGCTTGTACAAAATATGTTAGCTTAACTTGTAATATACAGAAAGGTCAGTTAGTTTTTGTAAAAACTACGTTTCAAGAATGGTTTTATGCCATGTTGGTTAATAAATAAATATAATTTAATATTTTTGCTAGTCTACGCACTGAAAGTATAAAATTAATTGTATAAAGAAAAAACTAAAAAAATATTGTTGATTCTTAATTTAATCTCCGTTGATTTAAGTTTTTTTTTATTAAAATGTTTTTGGTATAAAAGAAAGTAGCTGAATTCAGAAACGATTTAAATTTAAAACTGAATCAATATTTTTTTCTTTCATGATAAATATTATGCATTTGGCCCCAGGCTATATGATAACAATATTCACTATACTTATAAAAATATCGTGTTTCTTACGCCACATGATTTTGTTGCACCTTGTCACTAAAACTGTAGCGTGTAGAAGGTAATTGAACTTTTATATCTGGATAAATGCATTTTGGTTTTAATGATTCTTTCCATTTCGAGAAATAAAGTTTGATATAACGTGACACACATTGTCATTTATATAGGTTAAATATAAAATGTTCCAGAAAAATATATGTTAACTTTTAGAAAGCGATAATAAACACATGGGTTTTTGCAATACCTGGATGTAATGAAATGTTTTTTTTTGACTAAGTGACATTTTACCTCACTTGAGAAAGACTTAAATACGTTTCAAAATATCAACGCAATGTGTTCTAAGAAGAACAACAGTAAAAATTTAGCCCTGTCTAAATAAAAAAGCAAATGTCAAAATATTATGTTTTATTAATAAACATTAATATATGTTGCAAGTAATTTAAAATTAAATTGCATCCGTGTGAAATACGTCTGTATTAGTTTTAAAAAACAATGGTGTCTTCAAAGTTAATAATATTATTTATTTTGAAGACCTAAAATCATAACATTTGTTCTCTTATTATTACCACAGTCTTTCATTTCTCTCTGTATAAAAGTTAGTTCTTTTTGTTTATTCATACCGTCAATATCTTTCCAAGACAACTTTTTATTAAATCCATTAGGTAAAAATAACTGGAATAGTTCCGTGTTTATCCATTAACATAGCTACTATTTTATCAGCAAACTGTGTTTTAAGTATTTCAATACTGATACACCATAATATATTAGAGTATACTGATAGTATTGCCCGCCATAGCTAGGTGGGTTAAGGCACTCGATTCGTAAGCTAAGAGTCGCGGGTTTAAATACCCATCGCACCAAACATGCTCGCCCTTTCAGCCATGGGACGTTATAACGTGACGTTCAATCCCACTATTCGTTAGTAAAAGAGTAGCCCACGAGTTGGTGGTAAGTGGTGATGACTAGCTTCCTTCCTTTGGATCTTACGCTGCTAAATTAAGAACGGCTAATGCAGATAGCCCTCGTGTAGCTTTGCGCGAAATTTAAAAGCAAACAACACTTGTATCTGCTGAGACTTACAATTAATCTTTCATGAAAAAAAATATGGAAAACAATTTATTGAGTATTATAACATTTAAAAAGTTTTAACAGGAACCTTTAGTAGAAAATTTCATATACAGATCTCACTGATCTCAAACAGAGCTTGTTAATACTTTTGTCTTGCAAAAACTTAGGCCAAAATAAATAAAAACACATTTAAATAGGTGGAAGGAATTTTAAATGAAAGAAACAATACTTTAATATTTAATGATAACTATTAATTCTTCACTTTAGGAGATAATAGTAATCTTGCTTTAAAGCCAAGGTGTGTAGCTTTGTGCTTAATTATAAACAACTAAACAACAACTACTTGGTAACGTTGGAAGTATTACCATCAATTAAAAACTAATAAATATAGAAAACCATATAAATTTCACATTGAACACTTAGGTGATCAACTTTTTACAAGGATATTACAATTAACGGTATGAGATTCAATAAAGTTTAGTGCAGTTAATTCTGAACAAGAAATTATAAATGAACGAAAAGTTGAAATAGATTAAATGAAACCCCATTTAGCAGTGAGGAATTGTCAATATGCTTTTATTAAAAATAGTCGTTTGTTGAAATATTTTATTACTTTATTAGAAATCAAAAATTTAATATTAATTTAAGAGTAAAATAACTATTAGAATATTATTCAGAGATGGCAATCCTTTTATGAATTCTGTATGAACCTGATGCCATCATACTATACAGAAGAATGTAAAAATAATTACCCATAAAATATCAATAAAATCATTTCAAATTTGAATAAAGAGAAGAATAATTAATAATGAAAATATTAAAAGTTAAAATAAATTATATATATATGTAATTTTAACCTAAGAATTAAATCTATCCAGATAACCAAACCATTTTACAAATACTTTATGACTTATTTTCAATCTTGTAAACTTCATCTTTTATATTGCGTTTAACTAATTTTGATTCATAGAAGCTTACCTCAGTTTTATTCATTATTTAGGTTTCAATTTCACATGTTATACGATCTGTTTTGAAAATTTGATTTATGATGAATATATTCTTAATAAATATCTGGTGGTATCCTTTCCAGAGCATTCTTTTATATTTCGAAATTCTAAAATTCTATTCTATTCACCAATTTTATATCTAGTACTAGGTATTACTTTTACATTGTATAAATAATTATAAATTTACATTCGTTTTATTTTTCACTTGCTCTAATTAGAGTTATTTTGATTTATCTGTGATATGAATTATTATAATTCTTTACTAAATGGTCTAAAACATCAGTCGATTTCCTATCATTATAGCGTTTCGCGTTTTTCTTATAGCAAAGCCACAAAGGGCTGTCTGCTGAGGCCACCGAGGGGAATCGAACCCCTGATTTCAGCGTTGTAAATCGGGAGATACACCGCTGTACTAGCGGGGGAACGTATTATTATAGAAGTTTGAAAGTTCTGTTGAATATTTCAAGAATCTCAATTTAACACTGATTTTTGTGGTAACCCGATAAATATTTTGTTTAGTAAATAATATTTTGTATCATTATTTATCAACTTCGTTCTTTTATCAGTTAATACTTATTGCGGTTTTCTCTGTTTAAAAATTACTTTGAATTATTTTGTTATTTCTTCTCCTGTTTTAACTTTACTTGAAACTGCCCAATAATATTAACTAAAATATCTGTAATAGTTAAAATATAATTTGATTAATTATTCTAAGGCCTAAATTGTATCATATTAACTAAATATCATCGTCATTAGTTGTCAGTTTGTGTTACGAAAACTTTTATTATTTTAAATTAATATTTAATTGGTTTGTGTTTTATACATTCCCATAACTGATGTAAAAGCTTTATTTTCTTTCTTTTTGAGGAAATCCTGTTTTTCTTTTTGTCAGTTGTATACCGATGAATCCGTTATCTGGATTATATTTTTGTTATTGAAACTTGTTTGTATTGCAAAACTTTAAAAATTTGTTTAATAGTATGTTTTTTCGTTTTCTCAAGTCTGAATATTAGTTGTATCAGTTACTTTAACTTAACACTTTAAAAAGCTCATAACATATGAAATACCAAAAGCAAATATTTCTAATTTTTATCAATTAGTTTCATAATTCTTCTAGTGAATGTTTCACGTAAAACTGGATCTCGAGTAGCCATAGTTTCCTCCATCAATTTGGTATCACCTACACGTCTAACAGCTGCAGTTTCTGGTTTACTTCAAGCAGTATAATATTTCTGACATACTTTATCCACTATATTGATAGCAGTATCATCTCTACGTAGATGTTTCTTGAAAGTTAATGAAGGTCCACGCTACTGAAATCCAAATAAATTCATTTCAGGAGGATTAATGCATCCAGCCAATCAGATCGCTTACTCTTGTTTCTATTTATTTAATTTTACTTGTTTAATATATTTCTCTTATGCAAAGTATTTGAACGTTTACATGAAATTTTTCTTCTTTCAACTAATTTCGCCTTAGGTAGTTGTTTAAACTACGGAAGTCTTTGTAACGGTAAACAGACATTTTATTTTATTCTTTCTTAACAGATATGTTTGTATACTTATAAATTATACCGGCTGCTAACTTTAATGCTGCTTAAGTTAAAATAGTAAACACTGCTAAGCCAAAAGTGTTGAATAAAAATTTAAAATTTGTCATAATTATATTAATATTAGAATGTAATTTATAACTTCTTCGATATATAAATGATCTATTTCTTAATTGTAATCCACTAAAGCTTTTGCTATATCTCATTTTGGAAAACTTAAAATTTAATAATGGAAATAATATTTTTCTTTAATGTTTTATATGTTTATTTAAATTCATTAATATTCTAAGATCAGTCAATTTCTTAAATGATCTGTTTTATTTCTTTATAATGCAGTTTAAAAATATTAAATAACTGCAATTCCTTTTGATGTGAATTGAAGATGAATAATAAGGATCCAATAAATAAATTATTAATCTATTTTCTTTCTTTTTCTGATGAAAGAGTCAACTATTTTACCCTCTTTATTTTTTGTTATACAATAATGAAAAACAGCATTTTTATTCACTGAATCTAATCTATTTTCTCAATTATTTGAGAATAATATTTCTTTCTTATATTTTTATACGGTTCTATAATTTTCTTTTCTTATTTCGATCTTCGATAAATCTTAAGACATTTTCATCTATATCATCAAATATTGTAAACTTTCCCTTTAATTTTACATATTTACGACCTTCTAAATATTATGATCATAAATATAGAATACCATAATTTACTTGGTCATAGATTACCCGTAACAATGTAGTTCTTTTTATGTAACCAGATAGGCTAACAGTTGAAAGTCTAAAGGGTTGAATAGATAATAAATGATTTTGATCAAGATCTTCAAACTCCTCTGATTCCGTATAAACTGTTATATTTATCACTTATTTTACTATAAAATGGATACCTTTACCTATGAGCTAAATATAAGTTAACTATATTTCAGTAATGCCAAAGACTCCCCGCTCAGTGGCATAGTGGTAAGTCTGCAGACTTGTATCACTAAAAACTGGGATTCGATACCTATAGTGGGTAAAGCACAAATAACCCTTTGTATAGCTTTATATTTAGTACGAAACAACAACAGTCACAAAAATAAATTAAGTATAGCATACGGGAATATAAAAATTACCTCACTTCAAATAGATAGATACCAAATATCTAATCACCATTGTTTCAAATATATGAAAAGAGGATTACAATATGACAAAGTTAATTAAAACAAAATAGAGGTTATTCACTTTTTCATTCTTGTAATAACAATGATTTATAGTAGAGAAGGTGGTAGATTAAGCACTTGATGTACAAAAATGGTAACGGATAAAGTTAGAGAACGTGATTGTAAAAAAAAAAATTAGGAAAGGAGTAAGTAATTATTGGGATGTACTGTGTTAAGTAATGAAAATGTGTAAAAAACAATAGAAGTTAAAAATGATTTTAAAGATATTTAACCTATTGATCTAAGAAGATAAAATCATCTAAAAGTGGAATTATTAACTTAAATAAAAGTACAATACCTGATAATCATTACATTTGTTATTACCAACAACCCAAAATATAATTTTGTTGAATATTTTATTTCTTATGGATAAATCTTTACATATATAATACAAAAAGAAATGAAAAATAGATAAAATCAGGTTGTTATGTATATGTGTAAATATTTTGTTAACGACAACATGTCGTGTTGTGTTTAAATTTTCATTTCTGTTATTCATTTTTCCATATTGATATTATTGTTTCGAAGTTTAAACTAATATTTTGTTATTCATTTATGGTAACATTTTAGAATTTTCTTGAATTAAGTAGACCAATCATATGTTTGTAAATGAGTGCTGGTGACTTCCTGTCTAGACGTGTAGTCTCGTGCAAGAACGGATATGCGTGGATAGCTCTGGAGTTGTATGGAAATTTCAAGATTGTTCGAGAAGTAGGCCTATCGGTATAAAAGACGGTGACGCGAGATAGATTGAGTCATCAGTTTTTATTCGAAGAAAAAGAGAGAGATTCAGTCATCAGTTTTTATTCGAAAAAAGAAGATAGATTCAGTCATTAGTTTTATTCGAAGAATAAGAGTGAGATTCAGGCATCAGTTTTAGTTATTTGAGAAAGATTAAGTGTTTGCTGTGAATATTCAACTTGGATTTGTGATTGAAGTTAGATCTACGGAAGTTGTGATTTTATTTCGTCAATCTCTACGATACATCTGAATTACTGCTTGAGCTGAGAGACGGCGATTTTATTGAACTGTGAACTGTTTAGGAATTTCTTCGTGGGACCAAATTTACACCCTAGACTGGAATTTGAGACTTTAATTTTAGATCATTACATTAGATACAGGCCAGTACCGTTTTGTATTGTGATTTATTTTGAAGTTTGAAACTAATATTATTTTGTTTTTTAATTAATTTCGAATGTTGTAACTTAATATCTGTCACTGTTATTATATAATTTATGTTATATCTGTTATATTTGTTAATAGGTTAGTGTAATAAATTATACAAGCTGTTATCTGTGTTTTTCTGTTGCGTTTAATCTACGAAGAACTTAAAACATAAAAAATACCTAACAAGGTTAAAAGAAAATTACATAGAAATTCGAGTTTTCTATAAAACGTTGTGTTAGTGAAATGTGGATGTTATTGTATAAAATATGTTTGTTTACTTTTAAACTTCGTGCAAAGCTGCACGAGAGCTATCAGCGCTAGCCATCTCTAATTCAGCAGTGTGAGAGGGAAGGCAGTTAGTTATAACCACCCACCGTCAACTCTTAGACTAGTATTTCACCAACGAATAGTGGAATTGACCGTCACATTATAACGTTCACACGGCTGAAAGGGCAAGCTTGTTTGGTGCGACGGGAATTCGAACCCGTACCATCAGGTTACGAGTCGAGCGTCCTAACCACCTAACAATGCCAAACCATAAAATAAATAGACCAAATAAGTGCCAGTCATTATCCCTATGAAGTGTTATATGTATATTTACTCAAACACAGTGATTTAAATACGAATTATGTTTTACTAAATGAGAAGATTAATAACAATATTAGTTTCTAAAGACATTTATCGCCATAGATATAGTTGGAAAAAAGTAACAACTGAAAATGGTAATTACACCCAACACAAGATAAATAAATTTTAATTGTGACGGATTTACTATTTTATATTTATTTTAATACCAACGATTGTTTAAGTTAAATTTGTATTAAATATTCTATATACCTTATACTGTTAAAAAGATATTGCAAAATTCACGTCTATTCACTAAATTTGTAGGTTATCAAATGTAAGAACAAACAATGCACTATGTATGTATGTATGTAAAAACGTTAGAATTTTTACCAGTAACGTTTACAGATTTCAAACATTACACATCGTTTAACTTCGGCAGTTTAACATCGAATATTAGTATTTTTACAAAGACGCTTTTGATCAATGAAGATCTCTTTTGATCATGACAAAGGGGATTGTCTGTATCAGCTCGTAATTAATTCATTAATTTTGAACCCTCGAAAAATAGCATGTAAATTCTGAATCAAAGAAAAGACTCAATATTATTTGTAAGTTTGTAAAACGTCAGTGTGCAAATCATTATTTGTAATAACCGTTATTATAAATTCTATTAATGTTTGCAAAGTAAAATATACTTATATTAGGAAAAAACAGTGTGTATCAATCTCGTTGGCAAATTTCATAAATTCGATACACACCGATATTTAATAGGCTTGTAAATTTAAATTATCAGTTAATCTAGTTTCAGATTGTTTCAAATTGTTGCACGTACCGTGATAAATTGGGAATCATGTCCATGGTCTGAATCAGAGATAAAATTTGATTTAAGTTAAAATTTAAGATAAAGTTTAATTTATATTTATGAATGGTAACAAGAATTGATCACGTATGATTTTAAAGAGTCTCTTGAATCACCATCTCTCAAACAACTAGAAAGATATAATGAAAGGCAATTGCTCAAAGTTGTCAAAGTTTTGAACTGGAGATTAAGAAATCAAAGAAAAAATGAACCAAAGCGTATTATCAAAATACTAGTCGATGATGATTTGTTGCCTGAGGAGCCATAAGAGAAATACTCTTCTGTCCCCATTGGCCAATCGTGGTTGAATGATAAAAACTTAGAGATCGAGCTAAACATCACAAAAATCGAACTTAAGCAAGCGCTTATTGAAACTCAAAGAGGTAATAAGTCTCTTTAGCTTGAATAAATCGTATCGAGGCCGAAAAAGAAAATAAACAAGCATGTACTGAAACCAAGAAAGAGCAAGCTCCTATATAAGCCGAAATAGAATAAGCTTGTATCAAAGATGAAAAAGGAGAAAAAAAAACAAGCTCACAATTTAAACAAAAAAGAAATTAGACTGAAGAAACTGGGAATTAGATGAAACTCCAAATGGTCAAGAGAAAATGACAATTTTGAACTCATTCGATATGTTAAAGTACCATCATTCATTGACAATGAAGTCTATAAATATTTCCAATATTTTGAGTAGATTCCTGAACCAAAGAATGGCCAACCAAAGATATTCATTATTATTGCAAAGTGTTCTACCTAATAAATTACAAGAAATATATACCACTCTCTCTCCAGAAGATTATACAGAATATTATAAGATTACAACAATTATTCTCGAAGTGTATGAGTTGGAACCAGAGAATGTATTGTAAAAAATTTTGAGGTTATCACAAGCAAAATAATCAAACTTAAATGAAATTTGCTCATAAAAAACAACTTTGTTTTGATCGGAGGTGTAATTTTAAGTATATTGGCAACTAAGACGATTTCATCTGATTGAGGGATTGAAGCACTGTACAAGCGGCGACCTCAAAACTTACTCGAATGAAAAGAAGGTTGATATACTACAGGAAGCAAATACTCTTTCTGATCTTTACACTTTAACACATAAAACAATTTTTTACAGAAAAAAAATGCTATCATCTTAATAAAAACCTGTATCTTTTCAGCCCATTAAAGTTGAGAATTATTTTAAAAATACCAGCTCCTTCTTACAGAAGGAATAAAACTTCATCAAAACCACCAAAGCCTGTCTACTATATCTGTAAAAACTTGGTACTGTTGTGCACGACTGTTGGTGTTTAAAAAAAATAAAAAGAAGGCAATACTCAGTGTGTTTGTGTTCACGTATGTAGGTTCTTCCACCAGATCATCCGATGTTTTTTTAGTTATTAATACAAAGTTAAATGTAATTAGGAAGGAAGTTAAACTTTTTATGTCTGTTGGTTCTGGGTCTTTGAAAATTAACACAGCTAATTTCATATATTTACCTATTCTACTAATACTGCGGGCAAATCAATTATTGTTGTCAGAAGGTATATTGCCTTATATTAGAATTTTACCTCTGAAGAGTCTCAGTGTGTTAAATGAGACTTTGATAAACTTTCTCTCCATAATATTTATTTAACATCAGACCTAGGTTTGGGACCATACGTGGTTGGAATAAGACCTGCATTGCCATTTAAGAGTGTATCATTATTGTTGGAAAAAAAATTTGTTGATAGAAAAGATGTTGCCAAACCCAAAATGGTTAGCGAGCTGATCACTATTTTATCTAAGAATGATATTGCTGTTGAGGAAAATCTCGATGTGTTTCCCTCGTATGCTGTGACTCGAGCTCAGGCTAAGAAATTAAGCCAAAAACAGATATTAGACATGTATTCAAAGGACAATATTACATATTTGTTTAAGACATTTTTTTTACCTGATATGGATCTTGTGAATACTTGTCCTACTGATAATTTCTCTGTCAGTGACAATGATGAAAGTGAGGGATCTGACTCATCTAGTAAAGTTCCATTTGCAAGAAGTAAACTACTCGTTGAGCAAGAAAAAAATCTACAGATCTCTTCACTATTTAAATAATCACTCCATAAAGATGAATAAGAAAACTTCCAAATGGATATAATTTTTTCAAAAATAGTGGGCTTATGGAGAAATGGAGACAACCTGATGTGCCAGTTTTTGCAGCTTATGCTATTGTTTATCGCTGTTCCGAAGAACTTATCCTTCTGAAATGTTAAAAGTTATCCATAAACTGCTAATGAAAGGTCATTTCGGTGTCAGCAAGACATGTTACAAAATTATGAGACTTTCCTTTGGGTAAAAAATTAAACAAGTTTATTTTTAGTTTTGTAATTGTTCAGAAAACCTAACCAGAAAATTCCTGTTACTCCTTTGAAATCCTTGATATTATTATTAGTTATTTTGATATTAGGAAATAACACAAATGTTCCTAATTTCGTCGATTATAATATTTACCACTTAATCAATTCTGAACATTACTTTTAACAATTCTTAGATCACTTCAACTGATTTTCACATTAGCTTAAGGACTTAAACTATTACATTACAGCTCTTTATGTGGATATAATTTAATATGAGGTAATCATGGCAAAATATCGGTTCTGACCATTTTATAATCTTTATTATCAATATCTATATATATCATATCACTACTCTTATACACCAATAACGCATCAATAACATATTAAAGCATCAATGTTTCAATCATTTTTTTGAAATCATTAAATAATCCAAAGTACTGTTTAATTGAAATCCACAATTTTATTTTATTACTATTTTAATTAAAATCATTTTTTGTTGTAAGAGGCACTATGTTTTAATGTTGATACCAATTTATAAATTTTAATCTTAACATTTTTACCAACCAGTATTTAGTGACTTTTTGAATCACGTTTCCTATAATAGTGTTACTAATTTGAACACTGAGTTCTTTTAGCAATTCAGACAAAGTTCAGCGAATTTCTGATTAGTCGAAAAAGGAAAACAACAATGAATATTTATAAAAAATAAAGGTTCGCAACTATGAGAACTATTTAGCCACAATGAATGAGTTATTGATTTCCATATAGTAATATGTACAAAAAGCATCTCAGAGTCTTATAGGTCCACCTAGAAACGATTTTAAATTACGTGATGATAACAATTATAATGTTGATAAAAATGAATAAAAAATGTTAATGATGCAACTGATAGCAATAATGCAGTTAGTAAAAGTTTGAGTACCTTCCTTAAATACAAATATTAACAATCATTGTTAGTAGTTGACGTAAGTTGTAATATATATACGTGCTAAGTGCCTTTCCCATTCAATGACGAGAAGGACATAGGAGTCCCTAAGAGGTAATATAAGGAGATCAACTCAAAACATCATTTTTTTTTGTTATTTCTGAACTCTTTAGCATAGATGCTAAAAGTAGCGACAATCGGTCCAACAATTCAGCAATTATCAGCGGAAAAGTTTAACTAGACTTTAGTTAAATTATAGTTCAGCCTTCCAGCAATTCAGCGGTAAATCTAAAGGCTTATCACACTAAAAACCGGGCTTTGACGTCATGGTTAGCGCAGATCAGACACCTAGTATGTAATTTTTAGCTTAAATAAACGAGAAAATAAAGATAATATGTATTACATTTGTGTGTGTGCAATATAAGACGATATAGTAAAATTAAATAATGAAAATTACACGTATACATATTCACTTTTCATACGGTTATATAAACTAAAGAGTTAGAACGCACGCGTAAAATGGCAAAACATAACTTCTAATTGTTTTTCGTACTAAACAGTATACATTTCAGTTATTGACCAGTAGTAGCAGTGCAAACAAAACTAGTAGGTTTGTCATACGACAAACATAAGGGTTGCACTTGATTCATTAATTTCAAATGAACGGAACCGACTTTTCACCAATCTCCAGTATCATTATATGAATAAAATGAGAAAGATGAATATGATTTTGACTTGAACATATTTTGTCTTAATAAAAATATACTGAAAGTAGTCTTAATAAATGAGTAGTTGACTGATTATGAAAAAAAAAACTGAATTCATTTTAAGATGGTGTGCCCCCCAGTGGCTCAGCGGTATGTCTGCGGACTTACATGCTAAAATCCGGGTTTCGATACCCGTGGTGGGCAGAGCACTGATAGCCCATTGTGTAGATTTGTGCTTAATTCAAAAAACAACAAAACAATTCAAGATGGTGCATGAAACTTTCGAGTCTTCTACCACTTCATCAGTCTAGCTTTGCGATAATTCTCTGCAGAGTATAAAAATTTTCAATGAAATCTCATATCCTTTAATAAGAAGATAAGCGTTTTCAGCATTTGCATGGTAATATCCCATAGGAAATCTATTTCTAGAATCTTAAGAAAATAATCTTTATTCAGTCATAAAAAAGCTAACTTTAAAGCTCTAAATCTAAAAAATATAATCCAGAATCATGTTTCTGCCCATGCTGACTTTGGTTGGTTTTTCTTTTGATGACCGTTCTGTAATTCCCGTCTTGATGTTACGTTAATTACTAAGCTTTCTAGTTTCGTGCAGTCAATTTTAGCGCACAACTAAAACTTTTTTTTTTCGTTTAGATGTAACTTTTATGGTAAAACCATCAACTTTCACTGTAATTCACATTTCGAAACAAGTAAATTAAGTCGCAGATTACTTATAACATTTTATTTAATAATATTAAATCAAACGTCTCTTCAATGGTCATACTAAAATATATCATCATACTATATAACTCCAGAATATTAATACAAATAATTTACATTTCTTGAATTAAAATGAGTTACCAGATGTTAAAGTTTTATCTTTTACTTTTTCTATTTTAGTCCAAATATATCGTAAGCATTTTACCATAGCTTGTAAATTATTAAGCTTCGAAAATAATCTTTCAGTTATGTACAGTTTTATATCAATCACAGCTGTATGATGAAGATCATACTTACATTTCTGCAATAAACAGTTTATCATTTTTTTAAAATAAAGCTTACAATCTATCTGTCCTTTTGCAAGTGGCGCTCACGAAACTCTTATTAGAATGTTCAAGTTACTGCTCCACCATGTTACCATTTTTAGTACTAGCAAATACTGATTTTATGATGTAGTGAAAAAAACAAGGACAACATTTCAAAACATATACAGTTGTAGAATTATATTGATATTAAAACCGTCCATGACGTTTCAAAATATTATCTTAAAATAATGTGATCTTCCGTTGGGTCAGCAGTAAACTTACGGTCTTATAACACTAAAACCTGAAGCTCGATTCTACATGGTTAACAAAGCGCTAAATCAACTAAACACGACATGAAACGTGGAAATAAATGTGTTGATCATTGTCATTCAAAGCAATAAACATTTCCATGCATGAGCTAATATTTTAAATGAGTATGACAGCTTTGAGAAAAAAACAAAAACGAGTTCTCTACCATAGTGAATGGAAAACAAAGAAGATCTTTGGGAAAAAGAACTTTCATATGATTATTCGATGTTCCACAGAGAAATATATCAATCTTACTTTAAAAACATGTCTGTTTTAATTCATTCTTGCACATATGATATACGTACTTTAAATTTAGTTTTCAGAATTTTATTTTGCCCCCCAGTATCACAGCGATACATCTGCAAGTTTACAGCACTCGAAACCAGGTTTCGATACCCGTGGTGGGCAAATCCCATTCAGACTATTGTGTAGTCTTGTGCTTAATTACAAAAATAATATATATTTTTCAAAAAAAAATAAAAATTCATTTGTTTTCGTAAATGAAATTTTGCAGTAAGATTTTTCTAAACTGTGATTGACTACACAATAATAAGTGTGAAGTAATAAAATGAGACGTAAAACAATTCACGTATTTCAAGAAACATTTGAAACATAATGCTTAAAAATTATATATTTCTTTGCAGTCAAACATAAACTTACATAATAATCTGTCAATTCTGTGCCCACTACAGGTAACAACCCGGTTTTTAATGTTATAAATCAGGAGACACACATCACTGAGGGACGTGACAAGTAAACTAAATTACTTGGCTGCAATACTAAAATCAAAATGCAATTATATTTTGTATACTGTTCTAGAGGATTCAGATATCAATTGTTTCTGTTTTTATGTATTTCTCAGAGCAGTTAAATTTATTAAAACATCTTTATTTCCATTCGTAAAAAAAGTTTTGTGTTCAGCTCTTCACTTTCCTGATACAATTTACGTCAGAGCTTAATAGGCCTGGTGTGGCTACATTGGTTAAGGCGTTCGGCTCGTAATATCAGGGTCGCGGATTCGAATCTCCGTCGCACTAAACATGCTCGCCCTTTCAGCCGTTGAGGCGTTATAATGTGACGGCCAATCCAACTATTCGTTAGTAAAAGAGTACCCCAAGAGTTGGCGATGGGTGGTGATGAATATCTGCCTTCCCTCTAGTCTTAGACTGCTAAATTAGGGATGGCTAGCGCAGATAGCCCTCGTGTAGCTTTGCGAGAAATTAAAAAAAAAATAGCCTTTCACTGCTACCCCATACGTTAATGTATTAGTTATTTAAAATGACAGCGATAACCTTAGCCTGAATATTAAGAAAAACTTAAACCCTCTAACGTATTACCCGTGAAGGCCTTCGTTCTGGCATTGTGCGGTTATGGGACTGGACTCGCAATTTGAAGGTCGTGGGTTGGAATACTAGTCAAACTAACATACTTGTCCTCTCAGCCTTGGATACGTTATAATGTCACGTTCAATCCAACTATTTGTTCGTGAAAGAATAGTCCAAGAGTTGGCGGCGGTGATGAGTAGCTGCCTTCTTTGTAATCTTATACTGCCAAATTAGGGATGGCCAGCGCAAATAGCCCATGTGTAACTTTGCGCGAAATTAAAAACAAACAAACTATGTAATTAAGTGTGTGTAGTAAACAACACATAACCTATTATTTCATACTTATGACGATATTAGATATATATACAAATGTTGAGTTTAATAAAATCTGCTCCGTGTTTAAAAATGAGATTATTTATTTCCCTCACTTTTGTACCTGAAAACAGTTCAGATGCGCATAGTAAAGAAAGATTTGACATTTTGATAGTCTGAAAAATGCAGAAAATGAAAATTTATTAAATAATATTCAAAGCGTGTATTTATTTAGGTCTTCAAATGGAAATAGCCCTAGAAAAAAATGAAGTGATAGTGGGAAATAATCAAGTACCCTAAGGCAATATATGATGTTTTGTTCTTGGCATAGGTCGATTCTGCCAAACCGTTGGGAACCTTCTGATAAAATTCACGGAGCCTGTTGTAATTAACGTACTAGGATAGTCGGAGAAAGGATGCAACGAATATATTTGTTAACGCCAATGGACACGTTTCTCAGCAGACTGATTGACTATATACAATACGTACAGTCTAAGTCGTCTAATTAACTTATGTAAATTTTGTACCTGAGGATTTTCAGTAGAATAAACAATATTATAGATAAGCATTATACAAAAGCTTTATATTTATCTTCAAACAAATATTGTTCAAGCAAAAAAATAATTGAAACCAGCAGAGGCCGCTAAACATTTACGGTCAAATTAGTTGTTTTGTTTTTATTCCAACGGTATTTATTTAAGTTCATGATTTCTAGAATAATACATAGAAATTATAATCGTAGACACTGAAAGATAATGTCCATTTATTTTAAGCCTAACAGTAATTAAGCCTTTAGTATGTACGGTCTACATTTGATAAAGTGATAAATTAATATTCTAATTTGTGTCAGAATTTTTTTTATAGTACTAAGGTAATTGCGCTTTACCTTACTTAATAATATCATAACAAAACTTATAATGTTATACCACGTATAACTTTAGGTCTTTTTGTTTCAGAAACCTTGATAAACTTTTAAGATATATCCTACAAAATATCTTTCAAAGTGTACTACGTCCGTTACAATGAAGATCGCGCTTTTACGCATTCAAGTGCTAAAGTGCGCAAAAACATAGGATTATTGTAATAATAGATGTAATGCTTTATCAGAGAGAATGGAGGTTTGGGTGCATTTATCAGTAAATATTTACTTAATACTTTTTTTCAAGTGTTATATCATCGAAATAATAATAGGAAATTTACATAACAAATAGCTCTAAAATAATTTATTGAGACATTGTTTAAAATATCTCGATACTTTAAAACTACAGAGAAGAGTTATTTGTTAGTTTTTTTCGAAAAAGCAATGTTATTAAATGAAAATTCTCTAACTGTAAATTGCCTTACAATTATGTCTTTATTGTTGTTTTTCAATTATATTGTTTTGAATGATACGCTCTAAACAACCGTGTACTATCTCCTCTTGAGACTTCTCAAGGAATACCAAAGCACGTGTAAAATGTTAAATGTGATAACATGTTTAGTAGATACGGCAGTGAGTTTGAAATTAATAGCATTTCTTATCACGTCAGTCTCTACCCTTGATTTTTCAACGGGTCCTTATCTTTATCTTATTATCGCTCTGTTAAGCAGGAACTTGAAATATTATAGGCTTCTCTCCTTTGAAGGTCCTGGATTAAAATATTTATGAGATAAACCAAGAATTACCTTTAAGCACTATTTATGCGTCATTACAAATAATTCATTATTTATTGAATGTTCAGCATGGCATAAATGTCTTGTCAAATAAGATTAATTTAAGCTCCCACAGGACGTATGTGGAAACGAATATGTTCAAAAACTAGTCCTATTTTTAATTAGGATAAGCTAATCAATACTACGAAATCTAATCTGAATGTTTATAAACAAAGTCAGAAAACTGGTAGAATGTTTCAACAAATAAAGAAAACGTTTTCTTCTAGTAAATTAATGATTATGTTGTTTATTATATGTCCACCTATAAAAGAGTAGACTTCACAATAATATAAGAAGTTTAAAAGAGATGTATAACCTTAAGGTGATGAACATTCTGTGAATTAAAGTAAAAGTCTAGTTTAACACGAATTTGCCCTTTCTCCATGAGGTTCTGTTCATGTCAAGTAACTACTTCGTAATAAAGAAATATTTTTGAATAAGCTAGTAATTTAACTTATCTTTCTTTCAGTAACACATCGTTCGATTCAAATAAACTTCAGAAACACACATAGAAAACCATAAAACTATATTGAAACCGTTTTAAATCACACTAGTTCGTTAAGTTTAATTATAGTTTTGATTCCTCTCAATAACATTCAAAAATGTTGTTCTTGTAAGCGTTCTCGTTAAGCTACGAGAAATCATTCGATTATTTAAAGTTCTGTATTTGGTGGAGCAAATAAAATAATTCGCATGACAAAACCTGAAATTTATATCGTAAACACCTTTTTTTATTTAAAATTATTTAAAAATGATCCGATAATTTCTAGACAAAATTTTTGTTTATAATTTATACTAGCTTAATGGTAAATTGACAAACAATGATTTATAATGAACTGGTTGTACTTGAAAGAAGATATACCAATGTTCTGTAAAAACACGTTCCCAATACAAAACCATTTCAATCTGATTATAAATCGCTGTTTACCAGTTTCATATTACTGAGCTATGCCTTTGAATTGTTTGGATTTCCACAGTAAAATAAGATTAATAGGCTGGGGAATTCACATATTTGTTATTGTGACTCCATTGATGCTTGGTTTTGTTGAATCTCGATAAATGAACCTTTTTATTTTAAAGGAGATACTTCCATTAATTACCTGAGTAGTAGTAATGATTTGGTAAGTAATTATAAATACTTAAATTTAAAAGATGTGAATGTCTGCTCTTAATTTCTTTAAAAATGTTTTTGCAAATTACCATATTTTAAATTCTGGAAATGTAATTTTTACATTTTGTTTCAACAAATTTCAGTTTGTTTTTCACCACGTGTTTGCGCTTCCTCGTGCTAAAAGTATGATTGATTTTCATCAAGTATTTCATAGACCATTGTTAATTAAAGTATATCGCTATGATAAGGAATTTATGTTATTTTAGTGCAGTTTATATTCTCCCAAAGTAGTTGTAGTTTAGACAAAACAAAGGATAGAAAAACTAGAATCCTCTACAAGATCCCAAAGGGAAAACTTTCTGAGAAAAAAACAAGCTAGCTCTAAATTCGATTCATCCCAAAAGAATGAGGTAATCTACATCAGTTCCCAAGTCTCTCGTCTTTTTAACAATATTACAGCTGCTCTTTGTAATTGCGTTATCTGTCTCCATGTAACCCGCCACAGAAACTTATTGACAACACTTAACTTCTAGAGAAGGACAACTGCAGGGGGATTAGTTTGCTTTTATACCTAAGAACTGTTCTTGTCTGTGGGAATGGTTGTAACACTACTTCTAATATTTTTTGATATGTTTTTATTTGTAGTTACTGCAATAATTATAATAACACTGTCACGAAATTATTTTAAAAAAATGAAGTTATATCAAAAATGATGTAAGTGAAAAAAATTGAAATAAGTTTACTGTACAGACGTAATTAAATCTTCTGTTATAATCTAAGTACAGTTTGATCATAATTCGCAAATTTTGCGTTGTTAGATAAATTAACATTTCCATAGCGTGGCATTATGTTAATAATAAATAATTATCCAATACTACACTAGTGTTCGGTGACTTTCTTATTTCATAAATTTCAATGTAAGTTAGATCATATGCGGAGTTAAAAGGACTAAATTACTTGTGTTAAAGTGTCTAGAGGTAATTCAATATTTTAAACTAGGTTAACTCTAGGCAATTCAAACATTAAATAACTGCTAATTACTGTGTAATATCTCAGTTTACATATTCTACTATATTATTCTGTTTTTTTCTACACGCAATAAGCTCTCATTTTTTATATTATTTTCATTTATTGATATCTCCCAATGATTCAGTGGCAAATATAGAGCTTATAACTCTAAGAATCGAATTTCTATACCCATCTGGGTATATCACTGACAGGACATTTGGTAGCTTTGTGCTTAACACCATAACAATTTTTATTGTTCTTTCATAACCAGGGAATATGTTTGATTTTTAAATTACCTCAAAAACAATATTTTTTATGAATGATCTTAACCATAAAACGGTAAACTATATGTTGTAGGATTTATGTTAACCAGAAAAACCTTGTCTGGTAATGCTTGCTTCTACAAACTTGTTGAAACGGATATTTTTCGTGTAAGTCAGTATAATATGCATCTGTTTACAGTTATGTAGAGGAAATGGAATTAATGACGTAAAAATGAAATGTAATTAGCTTTGGATTAAAACGTTTACAATATTTATTTCCGTAGTTACCTCATCTATAACAGATTACGCTGCAACCAGTAGCTTTGATCTAGAGTTTTCTAAAGAATTTAACAATAAAGTAAAAAGTACAAGCTAGAAAAGGCAGTACATGTATTCTAATTAGAAACACATTTGTATTTATTACTATTTATCTTTATTTGTCAAGCAAATAATTGAATAAAAATGTATAATAGATAAATAAGCAAAGAGAAGAACATAAATTCAAAATACAAGTAAAATACTTTTAAATAATGATGTTAAAGAAAATCCTTGATTTTCGAAATACCTTCACCTTCATTATAGAATTTTTAATTTTATTATTTCGGTTGAACTAAGTAGCAGGAATGCTATTTAATACAGGATGTCCGAATGTCTAAGACTATAAGCGATTTGTAGCTTTTCTTAATTCCAGATACGTGACTGATTATGGTGCTGTCAAAGCATGAGAAAGTCAAATTAATCCACGTTTGTTTCGAATTACAAGAACAACATATGGAACACATCCTGTAAAATTCGTCAAAGTGCTATGGTTCCGATCTTTTCGAAAACCCCGTATTACTAAGTAAAGTAGCTTACGTTTTTCTCTAAATGAATTGGTATAACGTTTAGACAAATGTTATTTCACTAACTTTTATCTCCAAATTTTTATCATAATAAGTCTCTTATCCAGGGAATCGATCTTGGAAGAGTTTCTCCGTCTTTTCGTGATAGCGAAATACCACTCATCAATCATTCGTACCTCAGCTTTAGACTGCATAATAACAACGTTTGTCAAGCGGTCAAAAAATAAATGTGCTTCAGAAACCAATCATGCCTACAAGGGAAGATAAGTCCAGAGATTTTGAGAGGATGTAAAAATAACATAGGTTAGTTGTGTAAGAAGTTGACTCTCATCCCACATGATTGGATTTTACACTCAGTCTCTTGATAAGAAACTTGGAGACGGAGACTATGTTCGTCATTGGCTTTAGTCAAGATTTTAAAATAATTTGAATGGACAGCTACACCACACTCGTTTGAGGCATGTTCCAGTAAACTTGGTGTGGTAGGAGCTTTTATAATAGCATATTTGTTTATACGATTCTCTAGCCATCTAATAGAAGAATCAGTATAGCCTTGTGTGTAACAAGGACATAAAACTGGAAGACAACTTGATATACAGAGACTAGGTACTTTATATTAAAACGAGTTTGGAGTATCACCATGTTGTTAGAGCTCCTGTGGGCACGTTGAGACATCATGTGTCTAACGACTATATATCTTGACAATAGCCCTATAGCATAGTTTACTGTGCAAAAGGCTTCATCGTAAAGATGCCATGTTGAAACTGTACTATTTAATCCTGGAAACTTTCCATAATTCATCTACGGTTCGAGAACAACAATTTCCTATCGCCCATTTCAACAGCCTAATCCCAAAGAAACTTTGTGTTGCGCGAAGTAACCTGTACGTCTTTCTAGGGACTTTCAGTGTGATTAATTCTCCATATTTTATTGCATCAGTTAGCTGCACTTTTCACATGATTGTTAAATGTTTAAATAATTTGTTTTTGTTATGATTTAACCTATAATTGACAGTCTTTTCTTTACCAATATTTAAATCTTATTATATTAATAAGTTTGAAAACATACCGTAAAGAAAAAAAGACCGCTAAAACTTCAATATTTGTTTCAAATAGTATTATGCTTATCAATTAATACATTCATTTGCGTATATAGTTAATGTTTGAAATATCTCTTTATATCCAACTGGTATTGAGCACATAAAAAATGCTTCTTTTAATACAACGATTTTGACAGTTTCCTAAACTACTGTGAATATTCAGGTAAGCGGACTGATTTAACAAGAAACCATTTAATGTACAAACTACTCATAAATACAAAAAAACATTGTAAAATTGACTACCAAAACTTTAATACATTGTATCCACTACATCGAATTCCGAGAACTGTTGTACGTCAAAGAGAAAATACAGCTGCTTCTTGAAAATAATTTCAAATATTTTCTTTTGGTACTTTCTGTTGAAGAATTCTCTTATCTTAATCTAGTAATCATAAATGTATATTATAAATTACAACTTGGAAATTATATGGTTTAGTGCATCCGTATACTAAGCTTTACACAGAGGTTGAATAAGTAATAAGCAAAGTTCTCTATTTAATTTTACTTAAGCTGTGTTTTATTTGCGTTTACTTTTTTATTTTCCGTCTGTTTCTTTGTTGATTTTACTATTAACATAATCTTTTAATATTTATGAGACATATTAATTCATTCACAGAAGACATTGACTTACATTGAATTAAGTTATTCACAAAGGTATGAGTTTTTTAGGTTGTCCTTTTAAATTATTTCAAACAATGTGTTGACATGAAAATAAACTCTTAAAAAAGAGGTATATCGCTATTGTTTTAAATATATTTGTTTATACAAGCTAAAAATAAACGGAAAAAAGGTTGTATGTAAAAACGTTCGTATTACGACAAAAACCGAATTTGAAACAGAAACCAGTTTTAATTATTAGTATAAAATAATGGACAATAATATTAATATTTTAGACTATTGTCAATAAGACAACTTTTTTTCTAAGGTAGCTTGGTTTTATCTGTAAATAAAATTCAATCAACATGATAACAGCAAAAATAGTCAAGAATTATGTAGCTCTATGATTACTTCATTTGACTTGATATTTTAATCAGTTCTGAAGACATCAACTAAAGCACCAGATAAATTTGTGTTGGAGAATTCCTTTCGTCTCAGTTATTAAACAATATCCTCACAAAAACTCATTTTCTACGCGTTTTTCGCTTAAATGGCATAAATATTTCTTTGATTACACTGGGGAACACTCATTTTGTTGCATTTAAAAAAAGACCTTTCTATAGTCAATTTGAGTGTGTTGATTTCAAATCTGAAGTCGGTATTTGTCTGCAAGCTACAGATTGTATGCAATTTGACATTTTATTTATTTTTTAATTTTTCGTTATTATAGGAAATTATAGGAATAGCTTATCAATTTGTTTGTGTATTTTATTCAGGTAGGAATTTGCGTTTGTACACTTCATCTGGACAATCTCGTTTAATGCTCTAGCAGTAATCAGACATCATACTCTTGTCCCAGCACCCTTGGTAGCGTTCTTCCATGACCTTTAGGTCTTGGTGGAATCGTTCTCCTTGTTCGTCACTCACAGCCCCCAAGTTGTCAGGGAACTTATCAAGTTCAAAAAATGAAGCTTGATGCTCATGTTGCACCCGAGATCACGAAAGGCGAGGAGCATTCTGTTCACAAGTTCACTGTAGTTCTCCGCCTTATTGTTTCCAAGGAAGTTCTGAACAACTGCCACAAAGGATAACCATGCTGCCTTTTCTAAAGCGGTCATCTTAGCAACAAACTGATCATCATGAATTAGGGTTCGAATCTGTGGGCCATCAAACATGCCTGCTTTGATCTTCTCAAATGATAACCCTGGTAAAGCTGTGATGATGTGTTGGAAACATTCACCTTCGATTTCCAGTGCCTTGACAAATTGCTTCATCAAACCTAATTTGATGTAAAAAGGAGGAAAGATGATCTTATCTCTGCTTACAATTGGGTCTTGTATGATATTTGGCATGCCTGCTTCAAGGGTGTCACGAATAGGCCAGTCCTTCTGGACCCAATGTCTGTCTCGTGCTCGGCTGTCCCACATACAGAGGAAACATGGAAACTTGGTGAAACCTTTCTGTTGTCCAAGAAGAAAGTTGACCATCTTTAAGTCTACACAAATGGTCCAGTTGTGCTCATGATATTTTAATAAGTCCATCACCATTCTCATATCATCATAGTCTTCCCGCAAATGCACTGAGTGACCGACAGGTACTGCTCCATAAACATTCCCATTATGTAAAAGAACACACTATAGACTGCGTTTTGAACTGTCTAAAAAGAGTCTCCATTCAGCAGGACTATAGTAAGGTGCACCCAGTTCTTTGAGAAGCCCTTGGATGTCATGGCAGTAAACAAACTGTCTGTCTTCTGAAAAGAAGGTCACAAAAGGCTGGTCACGCTTTCTGAAATATGATACTTTAACAGAGTGATCAACAAGATTTCTGCCTTGTAATCTTGATGCCAAAAGCTCTGATGCTTTCTTTGAAAGACCTAAATCCCGCACTAAATCATTCAGTTCAGCCTGGGGAAGAGGCTTGGGGACGGGGAAAGGTTCAGTGTCTGAAAAACAGTTCTCCGATTGTGTACACTTTTCTGACAATTCACTGTCACAACTGTCATGTTCGCTTGTATCATGTCCAATGTCTTTATCGTCCAATGAAGGCAAGCCTTTGAAAACTGGAACAGGAACTTTTTCAGAGTGCGGAGCAGGCCGAATAGCTGAGGGAATGTTCGGATACGTAATCTTATGTCGGTTTTTCTTCCCAACACCCGTTGTGTTTACCCTGCAGAAATAACAGTCAGTTACATGGTTGGTGAGTTCGCGCCAAATCATTGGAAGACCAAAAGGCAGACCATTGCGTTTTCCTTTGGTCCAGTCTCGACGCATTTCCTCACAATCGTGGAACACAACATGAGGAGCCCATTGCTTGTCTTGATCACCAAGAGGAACTTCAAAATATACCTTGTAGGCACGCTTGACGAACGAGGATATGTTACGTCTCTGACGATTGAGTGTGTAGCATCCACATATGTAGCAGAAGGCATCAGGCTTGTTTCTGCAATGATATCTATTTTTGGAAGCCATGTTTGATCTGAAACAAAAGAAGAATGATCAAAATATTAGAAGCTATCTGTATATATGGACGTGAAAATGCTTATACATGGTTTACACAAGTTCACATTTGTACAATTTCATTAACCTCAAATTGCATACAAACTAGAGCTTGTAGAGAAAAACTAATTTCAGATTTAAAATTAGTGCCCAAAACCCCTTCAAAATCAGTTAAAATATCCAATGCAACTCAAAGTTACTGAAAAAGTGTTCCCCAATGTTATATGTAAGTGATTTACTTCTGAGTCGTGTTATATACTTCGGGTTGTTGATCATTAGAGATTATCGTGTATTGAAGTTTTACAACAAGTTCTAATTGTAGAATTCAAGTTAAATAATTTTGTTTTTCTGTGAAGATGATATATGTTTTTGTTATAGTTCTATTTTTCACTGCAGTGTTTAGACGTAAGAAAATTTTATTTGTAACCAACTTTTAAATACAAAGAGCTTCCAACTGGAATATTTATTGGTTATCTTCCTGTAATTCCTGTTTAATCTTGTACTTAAACGTTAAAAAAAATTCTGCAATAAAATTAAGTTTGAGAGTTAATTATAGCATTCTTGGCAGTAGTATCATGCTGTTGTTTTTCTTTTGTTTTGTTTTTATTACTACTAGTGGTTATTATTAATAGTTAGAAAATCAGATACTCTATCTGAAACTATCACCTCACTGTTACTGATTTGTTGACATCATTGTTTTGTTTTTTGAATTATTATGTATTAAAAATAAAGCAGACGAATTTTAAACATTTTACAATAACATTTACAGACATTCCCAGGACTTGTGGCTCAGCCATTACATAGATATTATTAAAAAGGAAACACTGTTTCGTATTATATCTCAGAACGGCTGAGTAATAACACTGTTATTGATAAGGAGAGAACAACGTTTCGATCTTCTTTGGTTATCTTCAAGTTAAGAAACCTGAAGATGACCTAGGAAGATACATTTTTATTTCAAGTGGGTTTCTCGTTATCAAGAACTGTTTCGTATTGTAAAGTTCTGATAATCTTTTGAGGAGATAATTAAAATTACATATTGATGAACAACAGGAATCATGAAGAAAATGAAAAAAGAGAAACAGTGCATTGCTTATCTTTTCTTTTTCTTGTTTAGATGCCAGTTTAATGATGGAATTTGCTACACATAAATAAAGCAATCCTATTATTAGATCTATTTTAAATAAACGAACTTGGATATTATTAACTCACTATGATATACTTATAATTTTATTGATTTTATAATTAAATAATGTAACCTAAAATTTAGATCTATTCACAACCTAATGAGGCGTCGAATGTTTTCACCTGTCTGTAATTTAAATTTAAATTTGATAATTATAAGTTTTGAGAAAAGCTTTATCTTCTATAGTTGTGTTTGCAGTGCATAAATATTCTTTCCTGAAAGAAAAAAAGTTAATCTAACATAAAATGCCCCGACATGGCCAGGTGCGTTAAGGCGTTCGACTTATCTGAGGGTCGCAGGTTCGAATCTCCGTCGCACCAAACATGATCTCCTTTTCAGCCGTGGGGGCTATATAATATGACGTTCAATCCAACTATTCGTCAGCAAAAGAGTAGCCAAAAAGTTGGCGGTGGGTGGTGATGACTAGCTGCCTCCCCTCTATTCTTACACTGCTAAATTATGAATGGCTAGCGCAGATAGCCATCGAATAGGTTTGTACGAAATTCAAACTAAACGAACATAAAATATTATCAAAAATATTAAAATACTCAAACGATCAATATTGTATAAAACATACTCAACATCCGACAGCCGATCAACGGTCTTAGAACCTACTAAAACTGATCTACGATAAATGTTATGACCTTTGATCATTTTTTAAAACAAAATCGTGTTTCTATATTCCACAATGTTGGTCATTTCAGTATTGTAATATTTTACACATTTAAAAACCTTCTTGAAAATAACCTAACATACTATCATTTAATATATTTAAACATTGTTATGCTACTATATAAAATGGCTGCACGTTCCTTTTTTCATAAATAAGGACTTCAATCATGAAAACATTTTGCCTATGCTTATCCATCTACGTTATTAGATAATTAAGAGGTAATTAGAGTAATTATGCAAATTATTAATATCTACACTAGTATCATACAGTTTCCTTAATTAAAATACATCTCATAATCAAACCATTTTTGAAGATTTAATCCTGAAAAACAAATGATTCAAACTGATATAAAGATATTTTATAATTTGTTTGTTTGTTTGTTTTTGAATTCGCACAAAGCTACACGAGGGCTACCTGTGCTAGCTGTTCCTAATTTTGTAGTGTAAGACTAGAGGGAAAACAGCTAGTCATCACCGCTCACCGCCAACTCTTGGGCTACTCTTTTACCAACGAATAGTGGGATTGACTGTAACATTATAGCGCCCCTACGGCTGAAAGGGAGAGCATGTTTGGCGTGACGGGGATGCGAACCCGCGACCTTCGGATTATGAATCGCACGCCTTAACGCTATTGGTCATACCGGCCTGATATTTTATAAAGATCAAAAACTCATTCTGCATCGATTCACAAAGTAGTATTTTTTTCAATTTTATGAAAGTATGTTAAAATTTTAAAGTTAATTACATGTTTCATTACACGAAGTAAACCAAAACATTCTCATTGAAATCCCAACGTTTTTAAATACTTTGATTAAACTTAAAAACACCATAGAACCTAGTTGTGACCTAGCTTTCACAGCTATGAATCAGAGGACTAGTGGTTAGCAGCCTTTTACCACATACACTTTGGGGACACGAATAAGGAATAAAAGTGACAGCCTAATTCTACTTCTCAGTCAGGTACGAACAGTCCACTAATTGATGATGGAAGTTATTTACCATTTGCTTTCCCTTTGAAATATCAGTTCCAAATTAGAGAGGGCTATGGACAAATATCCTTTCGCGTACCTCTGCAAAAAATATCTGAAACATCACTTTTATTTTAGTAAGAAAATGTATGCTAATCTAATCACATTATAAATACAGCACTTATACGGACTGAAACCACGATTCCAAATTATAAATTTTACAACCAGCTTCAGTGATCTGGTTATATTAACCTATGTAATAATATTAATGATTTCTCTTCTTCTCGTAATAATGACTATTATTTGCAATTATAACAACCGTAGAATGAAAGCTTAGATGTGGGTCTATATAGGATTGGACTTCAAAATTTGCTGCTAATTTAAATATATATCTAATTTCATTCCAGATTAATGGTATGGGAACTGAACAGTTTGTTCTCACTGTTGTATGATTTAGGTTTCTAAACAAAAATCTACCTCATAAAGTCTTAAAATCAGTTTATACCCGTGAGTTCACCTACAGACACATCCCCAACATTTTGCACTTTCTGTTTACTTCCAAATCACCCCTAAAGGAATAGGATATAACTGAAGCTATAGGGTTCCTATTTTGTTATTTAATTAATAGTTTGTTTATTAATATTTGATATGAAGCATTGGTGTTTATTTTGGGGGGTATTGTTGTCAGTTCTGTTCTCTATCTCATTATTTGCTTTTTAAATTTTCTTCGTGGGTGATGGTGGAGAGGATAACAAATCAATTATGAATCAAGTTCACCTGACCGAAATAGAATAAAAGATAGCAGTATCTCAGAGGATCAGTTTAATTTGTCTGGAACTTCCAGTTCAGAGAGTTATTTTAAACTCTGAGGGGGATGGTTATAAAACATGATTCAACATAACTGCTTGGGTTTTCCATATGACTGTTGAGCGTTATGTTATCAGGTGATTACTCGTTTATTACTAAAGTATAGCAACTAACGACTGTCTATAAATCATATTCTTGACACTGTTGAAGATTTGGAAGCTCTCAAATCGTGTCATGTTGTGCTTTATGTGGTAGTTTAGCTTTAATGTACTTACTTTATAATAAGTTATTATAAAGTTAAATTGCTGTAAAAGCGGGTATTTTTCTTTTTAAAAATCAAAGCTTTGGGAGTCGTTTATGTTTATTATATCTACATTCATAATCAAAATTACTAGAAGGTTTAAAAAACTGTCTTGATGTGTAGACCTTTACCCACAGGTAAATCTCTTGTGCACTGTAAACGGATCAATATTTCCTATAAACAGACATTTAGAATCAAGATGCCATGAGCAAAATATGTTATGGGCTTTCAAACTAAATTGTTATGGAGCAAATAATGTTCAAAACATTCCAACTCACTTACTCGTATCCAAATTCACAGTGGGTAATGTGTTGAAGAATTAGGAAAAAAAATCGTTTTTACTATGAAGTATAGATGGAGCCAGAAAATATTGATCACTCTTTAGCTCACAGAAACTTTGAAACGTGCTATGAAAGAGAACTGTAATGTCACATTAAATCTATCACACAGGACTTTAATGTAAGTTTTGGAACTTTATGTGGTTGGCATATATTTAAACATAACATACAACCCAGAAATCGCTACACCCCGTAAACGGAAGACTTCGAAATTGGGGTGAAAAAAAACATCATGGTTTTTGTTACTCATTGTCTTGCTTCGAATGGGTAAACCTTGGATTAAATAAAACTTAAACAATGCTTCAGTTGTGGTTGTGTTATCCAAACCTTGACGAATAATAGAAACATATCATGTTAAAGGGCTCGATTGGCTTTTTAACTGAAAAATCTGTAAACTGGTTGTTTTACTGTGATATTCTGAATAATATTACACCGACTGTATTCCATAAAAAGAAGCTATACCGCTTTCAGTATGATAATGCACCATGCCTTATTGCATGTACCGTCCAGCAGTGTTGTGTTATAACAAAAACGAGTTTCTGAGTTTGCTTCAGCATCAGTAACGAGTGTTTCTTTAAGACAAAGCCCATAATGGACTATCTGCTATTCAGGCTGAGGGAAACTGAACCCCAGATTTCTAGTTAATACACAGTTCAAAACCCAAGATGCAGTAGTTGGATCTCTTTGGGACGTTTTATGACTCACCCTAGTGGATAGAAAGAATGGTGTGAAGTGCTATTATATTTCAATTTTCTTTATGAAAGACAAGTCCATTCCATTAAATATACACCAACGAGTGACAGCAATTGCTAGTTATTAAAGAATCTAATTTCTGAGTAATTATAAAGGTATAAAATTTGACTACAGGATATGAATATAAAAACACTTTTTCCAAGGTGTATTGTCCCAGTAACTTGGAAAAGTAATCTGATTTTTTGGTCAAGCAGTAAATCGTAAATAACAGAGAGAAATATTTGTCTAAGGCTAAAAGACATAATACTCATTAAATGTAAAAAAATGCTTTAAAATGTATTAAATTATATTCCAAATTCAACTCACTGTACTTAGTGCGAGTATTTAAAGAATTCTACCTAAGTTGTCAAGAAATAACTGGGCGCACAATTTCCATTTCTTTTATTTTACCTATATATATAATAGATATTAATAACATATAATATATATATATATATTACATACGTGTGTGTTAGAGGTTGTATGTTATATTGCTCTATGTTCTAACTTACGTTAAGGAAGCAAACAAATCCCTGCACAACTTTACGCACTAATAAAGAGTAATGTTTGGAGTAAGACAAATTTGTTCGAAGACTTGACGCTCAAATAATTTCAGGATACATCGTAAATATGATGTATTCTCGAGCTGATATAACAACTACTTGTACAACACCTCCAGAGTTTAATATAACATTAATGTTTAGAGACAAAAACGGACTTACTGATCTATTTCGACTATTTCATCCTCTAAGCCAACCTAAAACTATTAAAGAAAAAAATTAAAGCCAACACTTATCATTCATACATCTATCAGGCGTTATTTTAAACTCACTCAAATTTATTGATTACACAAAATGAGAAAGCAACTTATTCCATAGGCCATACACCTTGTTCAAAAAATTAAATTGCCTCAGCTGAAGACAGCTTCTAGGTTGCCTAAATTTATATTTGTGTCCCCCAGGTCTATAATCCTCGTTGTTAAGTATGAAAAACGTTTATACATCAGCTTTGTCAATTCCTTTTATAATATTAAATACTTCAATCACATCCTCTTTGGCTTTCTTTTGTCAAGAGAACACAATTTTAAGAATCTTATTATCTTCTCATATGACAACTCCTCCGTCCCAGGAACTATTTTAGTTACACATCTTTGAACTATTTTTAACAATTCAATGTTGTTTCTACGATAAGAAGCCCAAGACGGAACATTGAACATGTACTTCAAATGAATCCAAATCCGCAATCTGTAGAGTTAAATTATAACTTCTTCAGACTTTTTTCAATATTTCTGTAAATACGACTTAAACTTAAAATCATATTGGCACCACCACTAACAGCAGTACACTGCTTGGATGGCTTAAGAGACTGATCGACTGTCAAGATTCGTTTCCTTTATTACACTGTTAAAATTCATATTATACTTCTAATTCAAATTATGATTGCCAACATGAATTATCTTGCATTTATCATAATTAAAAGCAATCTGTCTCTTATTTGCCCAACTAATTATATGATCTAAACCATTTTGTAGAACAGCAGTATTCTTTTCACAGCCAGAACATTCCAAGATCTTGATATTATCTTAAATTTATCACAATTAAAACTCATCTGCCATTTATTTGCTCAACTCATTAAATGATCTAAATCTTTTAGGAAAACAGAAGCATCCTTTTCACAGCCAGGAACACCCAAGACCTTGATACCATCAGCAACTTCAAGTAATTTATGTTATTAACGTAAATCGAAAATAGCAATTGTGTTAAAACTGAGCCCCCAAGTACTCCACTTACAACATTAATATAGTTTGATTGAACTCCATTATTAACAATCCTCTGCTTTCTTCCATCAAGCAACTCTTCTCTCCAATTAATTTATTTACTCATAACATCTATGGAAGTAAGCTTCTTTACAAATATTTTATGTGTAACAAAACTCAAATGCTTTCTGAAAAATCCAGTTACACCACATCTACACCCTTACCCTCATCTACATATGCAGTAGCATTTACAAAGTATGTAAAATATTTGTAAAACAAGATTTTTCCTTAGTGAAGCCATATTGACTATGTTATAAACTTCTAATCTTTGTTAAATGACTCACAAACTATCTTGTATCAAACTGTCCAGACCTTTTCCTACAACTAATATAAGATAGATTGGTTCTATAATTACTGGAGCAACTTCTGTTACATCCCTTAAAGATAAGAATGGTATCAGCTATTTTTATATTTGTTGGTGGGCCTGGCATGGCCGAGCGCGTTAAGGCGTGCACTCGTAATCCGAGGGTCGCGGGTTCGCGCCCGAGTCGCGCTAAACATGCTCGCCCTCCCAGCCGTGGGGGTGTATAATGTTACGGTCAATCCCACTATTCGTTTGTAAAAGAGTAGCCCAAGAGTTGGCGGTGGGTGGTGATGACTAGCTGCCTTCCCTCTAGTCTTACACTGCTAAATTAGGGACGGCTAGCACAGATAGCCCTCGAGTAGCTTTGTGCGAAATTCCAAAAACAAACATTTGTTGGTACTTGTCCACTATTCAAGGACTTACCACAAACTTTTGGCAATTTCCTCACCTATCTAGTCTTTATAATTCTTTAAAATTCACAGTTTTATTTGAACAAGCTCATAATTAATGTAACAATCTTGTTTAATTTTATCCTCATCTACTGTTCGCTAAAAGATAAGGAATACAGTTTAATTCTTTGTTATGAAAAATTGAAGAGAAAGCAGAAGATGATAACCTAGCCATTTCATAATAATCAGATACAAGCCTTCCTTTGTTATCCCTCAATCTAACATTTTGTTTATCCTTAATGTACTTTTCAAAAAATCTTATTGTTAAGTTTATCTTTTCAGTCATTTTTTTTTCAAACTTCCTTTTGAATGTCCTGATGTTCTTGTTTAATCAACTTTCTTTATCTTCTAAAATTGTCTATAATACCAGTTAATTTAACTTTCTTAAATCTGTGATGCTTTTCTTTAATTTTATCTCTTTAACCCTTCGTAAGCCCTTTTCCTTATGGAAAGAATACTTTTTTTTTAATATTGAAAAATCTTTCTTAACAAATTTTCCACATTTGCTCAGCTGCCCAACTCAAAACAAACTATTCCTTTTGCATCCCTTCCAAATATTTCTTATTTCCATATGCAGCATTATATAAAACCTATTACAGCAATAATCACCTGTACACAGTTGCTCTCCAATTTCTACTTCTCAACCATTTTTATATTAGAAGTTAGAAATAAATCTAAAATAATATTATTTGATGATCTGTAACAAAGAGTGATTTCTTTTGATATCCACTATTAGAAAACGAAAGGAATCCAATATCCTTGTTTGTATCTTTAATATTCTCAAATTAAACAGGATGTAACTTACACTTTACATAAGATCCACTCCTTCCCCCCTCTTTGCTACTACATCGTTATTAAATAACCTATACCCTTTTATTTTTAAGATATTTCTGTAATCAAAATCATCTACATTTAAACATTTTCCAGTGATCCATTATATTACAATATTATATTCTTACCAGTACTCTAAAGTCATGTTCCTTATTTCTTATTCTTCTAACATTATAATAATAACAATTAAACCTATACGTATAACTACTTTCATACTGATTATCTATGCTAAATTTCCTCTACATCTTAGTTTTCTTTCATTTAGTTTACCTTTGCCTTCGTCATTATCTATTCCTAGCTTAAAACTTCCTTTACAGCTGAGTTTGTTTGTTTGTTTTTCAATTTCGCAAAAAGCTACACGAAGGCTATCTGCGCTAGTCATTCCTAATTTAACAGTGTAAGACTAGAGAGAAGGCAGATAATAATCCCAGCCCACCGCCAACTCTTGAGCTACTCTTTTACTTACGAATAGTGGAATTGACCTTCACATCATAACACCCCTACGACTAAAAGGACGAGCATGTTTAGTAGGATGGGGAATTTGAACCCGCGACCCTCATATTACAAGCCCACCGCCCTAATCACCTGATCATGCCAGGTCTACAGATGAGTTAATGGTTTCTGCAAATAAGCCAGACCATTTCCCACTTTAGTGTAAATTATCCATTCTAAAAATTACCCATCTGAGCTGATCTCACAATTCTATCCAGCTAACCTGCTAATTTTTAGGTGACAATTTCAGTCTAGCATTCATCCCCAGTAACATATTCTGAAGTTCATCTCCACAATTAATTATTGGCAGGGTTCATGACAAAATTAATTTATGGCTTTTAACTTTAAATGCTTTTATCAACCCCTTTTACTTGTTAATTAGCTCTTCTTACTTACTATTCTGTATATGGTTATCTGCTAAGTGCAGAACAAGAACTGCACTGTTGCCAGTCTCCTTCATTATATCTTCCACGTGTACCTCGGGATAGCATTATCTAATGCTTTTCTTCATATTTACTCCACAGGCTATTTTATCCACATGTCGTGTCATAAAATCATCTATAACTATAACCTTTATAAGCTCATAATCTAAACATTTTCGCTTTCCTTTCCTCCAGTCTACATAACGCAAGGACTGAAATTTGTTATCAAGAATACAAATAGTGTCTTTACAAATAAGTTCACTACTTTCAACCCAATACTACTCTTTCTAATTTCCTGAATGTCATTGTTAATGTTAGCTGATGTTTCTCTTGCATGTAAAAGTGTAATCTCATCTTAAAGTCCTTCTCTCATTTCCCACAATTTATACTCTTCTTCAACTTTATTAGATTAGCTTCAACTTTTTCTCTTACCTGCCAGATATTCGTAAAAAATGAACGCTCTTCCCACTAGCTTTATAAAAAAGTGCATAATAACCCAGAGTTCTCAAAGAAAATTCATTCGTTGCTTCTATCATATATAACAAACTGGTGACGCTTAAGCCCAAATTAGTCATAAATATTGCATTATTTCAAGAATTAAGATAAATACTCGATTCTACGATTAAATACCGGTATCCCGTTTTTAACGTTGTTAAGCCTAACTTTAAGAGTTTCCTAGTTTTAGACTGCATTTATTAAATAAAACAATGTATCTAATTTTTCTTACAAATTTACCGCAAGTTGAATCATAACCAAGTTCGAAGAACCACTGCACGTACTAAGCCTAATATAACGTTATACTATAATTTACGCTACTAAAATCTAGGTTAAAGCTTATATCTCCTAGTTGAGTCTCTAATCTTACAAAATCTTTTTATTTTTTGTTATTCAATTTTAATTTCTAAAGAAAAAATAATATTAAAACCAAATAACATTCAAAATCCAAAATATCATCTAAACATAATTTTCTAAAATACTCTCTTTTCAAACAGCTACCTCGATCTGTTTTGAGTTATTATATATATTTTACCAGCACTATTTGAAATACCATACAATAACCTTGGTAAAATAGATTTACACTGTCAAATTAACTTTACTTGCACAATTTACTGAGCAAACGCTGTACATTTTTATAACCTCAGAGCTACGAATATATTTTTCGCAGACTTTATTTGTTTTTGACATGATTGTAACGAATTGCATTAATTGTGCCTCATTCTTACTTTAACCTGTTCCATCAGATAATCACAAAACCCTCATGTATTCAGTTTGCTATATCTTTCGAGAAGTCCCTGAAAGGAATATTAGGGGGTGGAGCCAGATGTATATCTCTCAAATTTCCTTTCGTCCTCCCAGTAGCATAACAGCATATCTGTAGACTTACAAACCAGAAATGGGTTTCGATACCCATGGTAAGAAGAGTATAAATTTTCCATGTGCAGTTTTGTGCTAAACTTCAAATAAATAGTTTTTCTCTATTAATTAGTTAGTTACTTTACCCTACTGTTCACTCAATCACATTATGTCCGCAATATAATCAAATTTTGCAAAATTATGTTTTTAATCTCTAGTACCATAAACATAAATTATTTTATATTTTTTTGGAAAATCATTTGAAATGCTTGCTGCCTTCAGTTGAACTAAAGTATGAAGGTGTAAAAATCTCTCATATGTATTACAGTTTCACAAAGGAAAACATCAAACAGAAGGTAAAGATAGTTTTGTACCTTTAGGTGTAAAACTGGTGACCAACAAAAACACTGTGGTTCAGTTTCATATCTGGCTGAACTCAGTGGATGAATAAGAAGAAAACAAGTTTGCCAAGAAAACTGCCATTTGCAGTTTCCACGATATTGTATGAGCTCAAAGATAATCTAAATAACTGTTGCTTTTACATGACTAATGTTTCAAGATTTTACAGGCAAAAACTAAACAGTACATTAAATATCTAGATATAGCACACGTAATAAAACCAGTATCTTATGGGAATAGTCTTTCAATGCCACATTCCCAAGAAAATTGGGAAATAGAATAATGATTCCACGAAAAAGACTCTTTATTTTTATCTGGTAACTCTATTTCTGCGGTATATGATCACAGAAGAAGAGATAAATTATTTGTTTCGCTACGTATCTCTATCAAAGCAGCTTTTGAGTTTATTAACTCCATAAACAAGAGTTTCAATTTACCAGTATCCTGCAGTGTGCAGGATACCTTATGGTTCTGTTCAAATGTCGATGCATTAATGGAAAAATTAGAGACTGAATAAAAACCCTACAACCCAAGTGCTTTCGTAAGATGGACCTTTCTTTTTCAGGCACAAACTTGGAATGGTGGAGTAATCGAATGAATGGCATATAAAGGGAATTGTATGATGTCATGAAGGTCATTTAGTTTTCCAGGAATTGATTAGAGTATTTTTTCCACGTACTGTTGTAAGTGTCTCATATCCGTACAATACTGCCGGCAACGAAAATGTCAGGTAAAAAGGTGTCAGGAATATTTTGGTTTAGAATTGATTACATATGTGTGTGTGTGTGTGTAACTATACTTAAGTATTCAAGTAAAATAAAACTCACACCTTTAAGAAAAGACATGTTAATCAATAAATAGTAAGTTTTAGAAAAGTTATAGTTCACACCATATGAAAGAAATAAGCAAATAATAGGGAAAAAAACAAATATATTTTAAAACAAAATATTACAACGCACTTTGCGTTCAAGTATGTGGTCGACAACGAAGTTGGTTGGATTACAATACATAAAATATAATAGAGATGCTAACTGTACGAGGTAAGCTCAGAATTGAATGTTAGTATCGTGACATTTACGTCACAATAACATAATAATCATAATTTATAATCTGGAGAATAGATTCTACTTCAGAACTCAACGAAGTGAAGGTGAATATAAATCTCAAGCTGTTGAGTTATTAATTTAAATACGATAGTTTCGTTTAGGATGAAATGAAATATGTATTATCAAATAACACTAGATCGAATCTTTCACTGAATATGCTTAACCTCTTAACCTCGAGGCGTTATAATGTAATGTCCAATCCCATTATTCGTGGTAAAAACTAATCCAAGAGTTATTTTGGTTGCTTTACTGCCTTCCACCTAATCTATCACTTTAATAGTTCGGACGACTTATGTCTATGCGCAAAAATTCGATAAACACAAAACCACGACATTCAAGTGGATTATTATTTGCATAAAAACCTAAAAAGGGTCACATTTGTGCGCACAAACACACATTAGTTGTACATTAATAGGAATAGTTTTAGTTATTTTTTTCAATATAACCTTTTCAGGTATGTCTGTTAGAAGTTGTTTCTAATTCTTATTTACAGGTTGATTGAGTCTCTACTCTCCAAAGAGAATTTGTAAGATTACACTTTTATATTGAACTTTCATACCATTGCACCGAGCGACATCCGTATATATACATGCTAATAAATGGTAATTAGGTTTAACAGGAGAACACAAATGTCTGAATTGATCTACTATCATTACAATAATACACGTCGTCAGATTTGTACCATTCAGCAAGACAATTATAGCATGGTAGAGTATACTAATTAGCACAACCGTAACGTAAGACTTGCTTTCTCGATAAAATATTTGTAAACGTTTATAAGCTCACAGTTAAAATATAGAAGAGTATTCTTTATCTTATCCGGAACAGGCCCGACATTGCCTAGCGCCTTAAGGCGTGCGCTTCATAATCTGAGGGTTGCGGGTTCGCGCCCCAGTCGCTCCAAACATTCTCGCCCTCCTAGCCGTAGGGACGTTATAATGTGACGATTAATCCCACTATTCGTTGATAAAAGAGTAACTCAAGAGTTGGCAGTGGGTAGTGATGACTAGCTGCCTTCCATCTAATCTTACACTGGTAAATTAGGGACGGCCCTCGTGTAACTTTGTGCGAAATTCAAAACAAACAAACAATACATCCGTAACAATTCTGGTCCAAATATGTCCAACTATAGACCTGCAGGTTCCATATTCAAGTCCCATTACCATATAAACAAATCGCGTTTCGCACGATGAAAGCATGGGTTCATCACAAGAGAGATTTTCTTGTCCGACAATTCGATCAGAAAGGAGCAACCCAAAATTAGGGACGGCCAGCCCAGATAGTCTTTGATTATCATCTGCAAGTGTCTGAAAGCAAACAAACATTTGTTATATCTACTTTATACAAATATTTTGTTATTGTTGTTTTACTTTTCATATATTATTTTACATAATTAAATTATGTGTAGAAGAACACATTCTTTTTCTCAGAATTCTATTAGTATGTTACATAGAAAGATATTTATTGATGATACTAATAAATATGATGAAATTAGAAACGTGACGCTTTTACTGGGTATCATTAACATTTCTGGTAAGAACATGAGATATGTATAACTATCACTATCACAACATTACTCTGTTTTTTGTCTGTATCGTTCCGTTGAATTAATTTAAACAAAAACGTTCCGGATAACTGTGAGAAACGATCACATTACACCTATTTAAATATCTGAAGAAAAGCTCGATCGTTATCTATTTTTATATAAATGCGTGACGTTCTTTAAAAAAGGTTTTTCTTAATTTTTAATTTTCATTCTTCAAAAAATCCTTTGAAAACACTATGCTTTAACGTATCAGCAATTTCTTTACAAAATTACATAATGAATGCGTTCATATGCATTCAATTGTATGTGTTCATTAAGTAATCAATGATTAGGTATAATGTTTGTGGAAACTGTATGTATAACATAAATTTAATTTTTAAATTAGATATTACATGAATTGTGTTTTATTTTTACAAAAAATACGTACAATATTATTTTCTATACTTCTTTTGGAAATATAATGCGATGAAAGTACTTAAAAGTTATTATTTCCATGTTAAAACTTCTATACTCTTACTTAATTTAAAGATTCGTTAAAATAATGACAACAAAAAACACGAAAGAGAAAATAAAATGTGTGAAGATAATAACCTAAAGCTGATTTAACGCTAAGAACAGATAATTTTCAATTAATCAGTGATGCCTTACTAAATATCTTAGATTGATTTTTAAACAGCTTCAAAAATACGTTGTACAAATTTGTCAATAAAATTATTTATCCAAAACTACATCAAAATTACGTATAGTTAAATCAGTTATATAAACATGTTTGTTTTATCAGTAATATTGTATGAATGATCAGGTGCTCCTTTGCCTTCTAAATGATAATTGTGGAAGCAGCTTCCAAAAATAAATAAAGACAAGAGCAATCAGAAAGAGGTTACCTATTCTTGACCAGTCGCTCCTTTTCAACATTGCATATATATGTATGGAATAATGTAAAAAAATCTTTCTTAGATCCAAAATGATCAACTATCCAGATCATTTTTTTCTAGTGTGACAAGGAGTCTCATTTGTAAGGTGTCAATGCAATTTAGTGCAAATCTAATCACATTTTACCGTATCATTATCCCAAACTCGCGACAATATCCCATCTTCTCAATATACAAAATGTTTCAAAGTAATTCATAAACCCTTTTGCGACCCCATTTATGGAGGAACATCCCATACTGACTCCCAATCTTGTATGAAATTTTCGTGCTCACGACCTATTTTTTAAGTGATAAGCGCAGAAAACACATCCCCACACCCACAAATACACAGGTATCTTTGCTTCTTTTAAGTATTCAAAGTGCCATTGCAAACTTATTGGAATAGTTAAAGCCTGCGTGAGAATTTCATCAGAAGTCGTTGATTTATGACAAGAAATTCTATAGTCCTCATCTCATCTATCTTGACCCTTCCTCCCACTGGTTCAGCGGTAAATTTGAGGGTTTATAATGTTAAAAATAGAGATTTCAAAGCTTCAGCTGTCAGGCGACACCCAAAAAATAATTAATATATTTCTACAATCTTGAGCTTCACTGAAAGCGTTGAATTTATTAAATTCATTGAGAACTGCAAACTATCGTAAGATATGAACTGTTTACGTTAGTTGAAATCAATGCCATCTAGCGATGGATCCAACAATTCCTTTCCACAGCAAGGACGGTAAATAATTTGACTATGTTCGTTTATGTATAAATACGTATGTTTATGCCCCCCCAGTGGCTCAGCGGTATGTCTGCAAACTTACACGCTAAAATCCGGGTTTCGATACCCGTGGTGGGCAGAGCACAGATAGCCCATTGTGCAGCTTTGTGCTTAATTCTAAACAACAACGTATGTTTATTTGTATCAAATAATCCTGTTTTGCTTTTCTCCTTCAAGCGAATTATAGTTTTAAGTACTATAAATTGTATATGAGTTAGACTTCTAACAGTTTTGTATCGTATATTTCTACGTGTAATAACCATTTATAAGTTCCTTAGATTGGTTCTACGTTTCGTAGTAAGTTCATCACGAACAGTTTATAAGTAATAAATAACACACAAACATTATTGAATTTTTGATGACAAAATATTTTATTTATTCAGCAAAAGCTATAACCTTGTACTGAAAATTAGTTGTTTGAAATTCAACATGAAGAAACCAGATTTTGACCATCGTGAGTCTGCAGACATAATGCTTTGCTACTGTGGGGAATCGAAAAGAAGTTTAAACATTTAACTTTGTCATAGGAATTATGAGCAGTGTCGAAAATGTACGTAAGCAAACTTATCCTGTCAGATCGATAATATTTTAAATTAACATTTATAGGCATAGTTAATTAGGTTTATTGTTAAAATTTCAACAAAATTACCTCAATGATGAAACATTGGTTAATTGCAGATTCTAATTTTCTCGTATAATTCAAAATGTTTACAACTTACTTGGAATCGTTATATATTAATGTTAGCAACTTAAGAAAAAAATATACTGAGTTATATATTTAAGCTGTCTTTTACTGATGTTATTAACGATATTACATCAAGACTCAGGATAAGGAGTCGCGTGGTTAAGGAATAAGTGAGCACACGCGTCCCACAAAAAAAGCGGGCCACTAACGAAAGTCTTTTACACAACGTGATGGTGCACAAAACCTACTACACCGAAACTTACCTGTTTTAAAACTACATGTTATTATTCGAAAGTGTAAACCATCAAGACATCAGTAGTTAGCACACTAGAAATGAAAATATCCTTGGAAACATTGACGAAAAATAACAAACCTCAGACATCATAATATTTAAGTCTCAAACCTGCAGCAGGCTCTGGCTACTGTTGATGTGAAAGTACATGCCTCTACAATCAGAAAGAGACTGCACAAGTTGAACTTGCATGGGTGATGTGCAGGGAGAAAACCTTTGCTTTCTAAGAGAAACATCAAGGCCAGACTGAAGTTTTCCAGAGAGAATGTAGACAAAGACCATGACTTTTGTAATAATGTTATTTCGACAGATGAGTCCAAAATTGAATTATTTGGACACTAGAACAGAGTACATGTTTGACATAAACAAAATACAGCATTCCAGGATAAGTACCACATACCAAATGTGTATCAGATGGAAGTGTCATGGTTTGGGGCTGCTTTGCTGCAGCAGGACCTGGACAGATCACAATCATAGAATCCACCAATCCAATGAATTCCACTGTGTATCAGACGGTGCTGTAGGATCATGTGAGACCATCTTCACGAAAATTAAAGATGAAACGGAACTGGACCCTGCAACACGACAATGATGCAAAACATACCAGTAAATCCACCAATAACTGGCTAAAAACTAAGAAATGGAGAATCCTGGAATGACAAAGTCAAAGCCTGTGGGGTGACTTGAAACGGGCTGTACATGCAAGAAACCCCTCAAACATCTCACAGCTGACAAAATTCTGCATTGAGAAGTGGGGCAAACTTTCTTCAGACCGATACCAAAGACTGGTAGATGGCTACAAGAAGCGTCTCACTGCAATTATTTCAGTGAAACGGATAACACTACCTATTAGGAGGTAGGGTGTCCTAACTTTTCCTCAGTTAGAATATGATTTTTTGTTGAATTACATCTGCAGGATATTTTGAAAAGTCTTTTCATCAGTTTTAATTGTTTAGTTATATTCCTATAATCTCTAACTATGATAAAATTGTGATTAAATATCTATATATCCAAAAATGTTTAAAAAATACACAGGCTTTCATAGGGTGTCCTAACTTTTCACATAACTGTAAAATTTCCTATTTGTCCTTTTGTAATTAATTCCTTTTCTAAAGTGATAATGATGAGGCACCTTAAAGCATGTAGCTCTCGTGTAACTTTGCGCAAAATTAAAAAAAAACAACTTCATATTAAAAATGGAGATGGAAGAATATTTGGTTTAATAGCTATTATTCAGGTTATTTGGTGATTTGATGTTTAATGATTATTTACTTATCATAACAACAGAGTTAGAAATAATAGTTTAATTGCTGTTGTATTGTTGACTTCAAGTTCCTCGAACACTGCGTATTTTTCCCGTTACACTGAATGTAGTTTATAGAAAATTCAAAACTTCAGTGAACAAAATACAAATATTTGCGAGCACAATTCAAGTACAAGTTTACTCAGAAAAAATTGAAAACGTGAAGTTAGTCAGATTGTGAGTGATTAACAATAACATGTAGTATCTTAAAACGAGTTTTACAGATTAATAGAGAATAAGACAATATGTTTCTTCTCAAAATGTGTTCCAAAATAATTGACCCTCTTGTGTAGACTTTTACGAAAAAAAAACAATAATAACGTTTAATAACGGATTAACGTAGACGAGTTATTCACTGATTTGTCTTTTGATAAAAAAGATAAAGAGAAATAATTCGTCTTGTTAATTAGATTCTAACTGTGTAGACTGTTGACAAGACAAAGAGAATTATTTAAAAATTTAAATAAAATTGCGATACCATATAGCGTAAATATTTGATTTTAACACACGGTGGTGATTTTCTTATAGCAAAGCCACATCGGGCTATTATCTACTGAATCGAACCCTTGATTTTAGTGTTGTAAATCTGTTGACTTATTGCTGTACCAGAGGGGGACTTTTACATACGTTTGACTTCGTGATAACAAGAAAACTCTCTTGTAGAGGAGTAGTATTGTGCGAAATTCCAAGACAAACTCTTGTAGAGAAAATTATATATTTAAAAACGGCTGGTATTGGTATAGAAAACACTAATAGAGAAGCGAACAAAGTTTCGACCTTCTTCGGTGATCGTGAATCCTTTAAACCTGACGATGACAGAAGAATGTCGAAACGTTGTTCACTCCTCTATTAGTGCTTTCTCTACCCATTCCAGCCGTTTGTAAATACATATGTTTGACTTATTTTGAATATATTATTATAAAGCAAGTAGATTGTGTTCTGTTCGTTTATTGTTTACATTTAATGATTTATCGGCAACAAATCACAGACATTTAATGTGGAAGAATCCTCAATCCGCTCATATTTAAAACCATGATAATATATAAAGACATATATATCACATAATCTAATAAACAAATAAAAGCCCCAAAAATCCAATAAAAATGCTGCATGAGTCATGATGATCCCTAGAGTTCAGGCTATTATCTGGGATATAAAATTTACCTTAGAATTTGAAGGTGACTGCGAAAGAAGGACCCACATTGCAGTCGAGATAAACCGTCTATCAGTTTTAATGTCATTCTGACAGTCTTAAATGAAATAACGCATAACAATAATCCAAAGAAGAAAAAATTAGAAGAGGGAGATGTGGGTTCTAAAGCCCTTAAGTTTCACATCTATATCGCTTTTCACTAATTGCAGACAGTTTTGAGATGATTGCTCTCCAAATAATAAAAAAAGAATGAAAACAAATAAAATAAGCAAAATTAATAAATTAATTTAAAGAAAAAAAGAAATAAGATTCTACCACTTAGGGGTGAGACTGGTGAACGGAGGTTAAGACTGATAACGTTGTATCACTCCCGCAGTGTGGGAGTCACCTCCAAATCCTATGGTTCATTTTATACCTCATATTATAACTGTACTCTAGAGTGCTTTTTGTCTTGTGCAACATTTTTATTTGATTTTTGTTTAATAGAATAACATTAGGCACAAGTTCCGAATTGCTGTTTCTAACGCAATCCTTTCTGTGAATATTGTTTGATTATAATTAATCACAAAGCTACACACTGGGCTATTTATGGTTTGCCCACCACGGGTATCTAAGTCTTGTTTCTAGCTGTGTGAGTCCGCAAACAACGCTATGTCACTTGGGTACGTTGAATTTCGTGTATATATATATATATAAAGAGAAAGAGAGTACACTTTCAGGACTTCCTTTCACCTATTATCTTCAAAATAATTTTTAGATGTAGGGATTATGTAACAAAACCTTTTGATTTTCGTGTTCTAATTTGCCAAAGTTCAATAAAAATATTCATCATTTAATATACAATTGAATTTAATGAAATATTCATATGTATGTGTCGTCTAATGAAATGCATTAAAATTAATTGCTGCTTAAAATGCTTGACTGAAACATACAGAACTACATAATATTTTTAAGGATCTTTGATTGAGTTGCTAAAAAAGTCAGTTTTTTAGTCTATTTATGGTAATATTGTGAATACACTCAAACATGTCCATCGCGCAAAACTAACATAGGGTTATTTATAAACCAAACTACGCTGTACACTAAGCCACTATTCCATTGGTATATTCTCTGCGATCTATGTTATTTTGTCTGCTGTGCACACAAAATATCCATCGACTTCTCAATCAAAAGCATTCTGATAAAATATTTACTTTTATTTTACTATACAGTGCACGTTACTTCAACAACGTTACTTTGTGATATAGTTCAGCTTAACAACGAGTATTCAATATTTGAACAAAGCAACATTCAATACTGAAACATCAAATTCACTTCTCAATATCCATTACAAATATTGAGGTATATATCAGATTAATTAGATACTGAGTAAACCTCCGATACCTTAAACATTTCAGCGGTAGTTATTGGATATAAAATGTATAATAATTTGTGAGATACTTTCAATTTACACACACTTACGTTCTATATCCGAAATAATAAAAATAAATCAAATCCACAATATTTTTTAGTTAAACAAGGAGGTCAAGTGTAACATTCAGTTTGTAAACTATTAGTAATATCCTGATATGACCTTAGTGTCATTACCGACAAATAAACTAAAAACTGTAAACAAACCTTATTGTGACTTGACTTAAAATCTAGATATTCCTAGTTCGATTAAAGATTGTTTGTGAACCAAACTAACTTAATTTAGAGTGAAGTAAAACATACAAAATCCATGTAGAGCCTGAAAATATCTTTTAGTTATTTGAACTGAGAGTTAAATAGTCACAGATGTATATTTTAGCAATTGAAGTACATGAGAATATTTTTCAGCATGTTTCTAAGTTTCAAAATAGACCGATGTATTACATTTGGTGCCACATTTGCAGCTGAAAAAACTTTGTTTAACAATAAAATGAAGTACAAAATATTTGTCAATACCAGAACGTTGAAGACTTGCAAAAGAAAACAAGCACGAGAAACAGTACTTTAATATATTATTCACGATACTTGACAAGCATAAATTATCTGATATATACATTCAAGTTAAAACGTCACATTAAGGGATGTTCAGAAATGGGAACGAATATGGTGATAAAAAACAGAGTAGTTTGAAACACATAAAATCTATCATTTTTCATGGTGTGAATTTAAATTATTACAGATATATTGTTTAAAATGCTGTTATAAATTTCCACGTCAACAATTTTTAAATTTATTTAACTTGTTCACACAGAACTCTTTCTTAGATAGACTCCTATGAAGATTACAATATTTAAGCAAGCATTAAAATATTTTTGTTTTTAATTTATCATTATCATTCATATCATAATGACATAATTTGAGTTCTATAATTAGTATTAATTTATATTTTAAACAGATGCAAAAATGTTGATCAGCCATTTGCAAAGTTGTTTATGTTTTCTTCAATAAATACGTAGAAGTATATTATTAACTAAATATGTAATAGCCTATAAGTACGAAGCGTATGTTATTTATGTCTCTAGATTAGGTGAGCTTAAAAGTTTAAAATAGTTTCAAATTCAGTTTGTTATGCCTACAATATTTCTAGCTTTAATTCGATATAATATTATGTAACTGTATGCAAAATGAGCTAAGTTCCCACTCAGTCTGTCTGTCTGGTGTCGAACCCTATTGTATAATGGGCACTATATGTGAGAAACAATTATTCAATGATGTTTATGTGACAACAAAAATAAGTAAGAGAATTTTAAACAACAAATATACAATATTTATTAACACCAATAAACATTCTTCAAAATTTACTAAACAACACTAAGCATTTCAAAACTAAGATGAATATTAAAGAAAGAAAATTTATATTCCTGAAATATTATCTCAGCGTCTAATTATTCTACATTTTATAAGTTCAAATTGACAATTTAACCCGCCTTTAAAGGATGAAGTACAAAATCAAATATCTATTCGCTAAAAGATAAAGAATGATTTTCGTTGGTGGAGTAAAGAGGCAAGGCTGATTGTTGGCTCGTGTCTCATGTAGGCTAGGAACTTTATAAATCCTCCTACACAACATGGCTTGCACCAGATTCTACAAAGCTCTAATTTATAATTTTTAGATGTTATTTCTAATCATCATTCACTCAATATCCCAAACTGAAATCACAGGTATTGCATAAGAACTATTGTTTTCATGAGTCCATTGAAGTCTTTGTTATGACCTTAGGTCACTAATTATCTCTCACATTTACTTTAAACTTCCATCAACAACAATTTGATGGTTTTTCATTAATTTTATTTAACTCAAAGCCTGTTTGTTTGGTTTTCGTGCAAAGCTACACTAGGCTATCTACGCTAGCCGTCCCTAATTTAGCAGTAAAAGACTAGAGAGAAAGCAGATGATTATCACCATTCATTTATTTGGCTATTCTTTATCCGTCACGTTATAACATCCCAAGACACGTTGAGTTAAGGTTTCGAAACCGACGGAGTCGAGAGTGCGTCCTAACCATCTGGACATGTCAGGCCAAGCTCGAAGTTATTTATTTGGCATTTATATTTTTTATGCAATACAGATTTGTGATTCTTTCAAGAGATTTCAAAACGTTTTTCTTCCTTTCGACAGAAAGTTCAGTTTGAAGAAGCAATCTTGGCTATTCACACGCTATCCTAACAAATAAAATGAATTATGTTTTCGTATACATACGTTATTACTTAACTGATTTTTTAAACACGTTTCTTTGTAACTTCTATTTTCTAGCTTTACATGAGAGTATTGCAAGAAAACTATACTGGAATATTCTAAATATGTTATGTTATTTGGATTCAAATAATATTACTATTCTGTATATTCATACATTAGATTTAACTACTCGTCATGGACCCACATGTCTAACACTTATATGTTGTAGGCTACTTTAACACCATTTTTTGTGATAATCTTATGTTAGAAATTGGCTTTCTTTTCAACCTGATTTAAACTGTGTTGATAACTTTTAGAAATTAACTCATACTAAAATACTGTTACTCATTGCGGCATTTTTATACTAGGTTTTATTTCCTATTGGCAGCATATTACTTCTTCCTTCGCCTATCTCTTGGTTTATTCTGTTTCGCTCACATCTCTTTGTCTTATTCTTTCCTTATGCTGAACTCCGATTTTCTATAAACATTTTTTTAAGAAAAACATACCGAATAAGTCTCTTTCATTTTGATATTGTACACCTGTTTTGATCACAATGTTTCATAACTATAGGAGACCCTTCTGTCTCTATATCACTGAAGAAAAATGGCGGTCACTCACTTTAATAATTCTTTAATGACTTAAAGTGTTGGGGCTGACCAAATCCCAGCTGCTTTCTCACCTCTTTTAGTTCAAAGCGAAGTTCCTTACACCAAACTCCATGGCACTTTCGATTCTTTATATATCTCTTTTTTAGTTATGAAAAACTAGTTAAACCAAGTTCGATGAAGTTCAGTGGGGTAACTGAAGCACAATTTATAGGTAGTACGGAGCGTCAGACTAATTGTGTTCAGCAACGACAGCTATCGTAGTTATTGTATCTCAGAACAACTGTTATGGGTGTTAACGCTTTAACTAATAAAGCAGGAAACAACGTTCAGACCTTTTTAGGTCATCTTCAGGTTAATATAGAGAGAGTTCGCAACTGACCGTTGCCCGGACATATGTTTTAGGGGCATAATTATTATTACGAATACCAAAGCAACTAGTTCCACTGCTTTGCCACATTTTAGAGTTCAGCATTGTAACCTGAATTTTCCTTAGTGCCTATAAAATAGCATTTTAAATCGACTTCTGGCTACCCATCTGGCGAGATCTTATATTACACATTTTCTTTTCAAAACATGCTCGCCCTTTCAGCCGAGGGGACGTTATAAAGTTAAGGTCAATCTCACTATTCGTTGGTAAAAGATTAGCCCAAGAGTCGGCGATGGGTGATGATGACTAGCTGCCTTCCTTCTAGTTTTACACTGCTAAATTAGAGATAGGTAGCCCAGATAGCCTTTGAGTAGCTATGCGCGAAATTTAAAACAAACCAAACGAAACGTCTTCTGAAAGATGCATTGTGACAGACAAAAGACATCATTTTTATACACTTCTGTTTTAAAATCCAAATTTAATTATCATCGAAAGTAGCTGTGCAGAAAAGCATCAGAAGCTACTAACATGATATTTAATTAAAACAAATGTTAATTACTTGTGGTTCAAAGTATCACCAGCGTTTTGAGCTGACTATCATTGTATTTAATTAGTCATTGGCCAGAAAAGTTAAATTGTTGGCATAATAATTATCAAACAATTAATACTAAACGTGTTCTTAAATGGCCACAGCAATATTTTTCCAGAGTTTCACCGCTTAAAACTGGGTTTGGCTACCTATGGTGGGCAGAACAGAGATAGTCTATTGTGTAACTTTGTGCTTAAATTTAAACAGACGATGATTTATTTTGGTAAGTATACAGATTGTTTCAACATACATACATAAACTTTCAGCGCATTGTAACAATTAATATCCAACAAAATTTAACAACGTGTTATTTTTGACATCCACAAATCACTCAACAACTTATAGTAATTACCATCAAAATATCTAGAATGTTACGCATTAATCGCTCTGAAAAAATAAAGAATTTAATGAAATAGATACTCTCAAATACTTGACACATAAGACTAGTTTTCCACCCGAACAAGATGACACGTTAGTTTACCAAAATGTCATTCGATACCATCAGAACTCCAAAACATAATATGATTATTTTTTATTTAAAAACTGTTTTTTTAAATGACAACAGTTTTATTCAGAAACATTAAAGAAATTGATATGACAATCATTTAGAAACAAATAATACCTTATTATAATAGTAAAGAAGCATATTATTTTAGCAGTTACACCGACAACAAATTAGCAGTTCAAATGTGTGTGTATATATATATGCAGATTTTCATGGATGTTTTTACAACAACAAAATGTAACTAAGTAATAGCTATAAAGAATAAATAAATATACTCTGAGAATAACGATCGAAAAATAAATTTATAAATATTTTTATAAATACAACCGTTTTGCAACACTAATAATTTTAAACTCTTTGAAAAATTATAAGAGTCAAACTAAAAATTTAATAAGGTACACTGTAATAACTACTCCATGCCAATTGAAAATAGCATCAATATAGGACATTATGCAAATATTTTATATACCTGTTCGATTAACCTATCTTTATACCTAATGTATCTGAAATTTTCAATCCTCAGTTTACGTCAAAAGTTCAAATTGCGTATAAAAAAACTACGTGGTTGCTAAACTTATAAAACTTTTTTTCTAAGTTCGTCCACCGTATTAAGTTGCTCGTGCCATTACTCCAAGTTCCATAAACGTCAAGTTACAAAATTACAAGATTCTTACATGTTTTCATTCGTAAATGTTAATTACAAGCCTTGTTAGGTAAGCTATTTGTGTTGAAATTTTCATTAGCTGCATAATATAATTTCACTATTTAATTCAGAACCTTAAACTAACAAAAACAACTATGTTTAAAAACTATATTTTGTGATTATATCTCATGATAACTTCTTGTAAAATCAAAGATATTGTAAATTTATTTTATTTTCGACTAAGGTCAAATTAAAAACCATGGTATTCGATGTAAAGACTTGATGTAATTTTGTAATTGTTATAACATATACTGTAGAATTTAAATTTTGCCTCTTCGTGACTGACAATCATAGCTTGAGTCAATATTTTTTTTTATTTTCGCACAAAGCTACTCAAGGGCTATCTGTGCTTGCAGTCCCTGATTCAGTAGTGTAAGACTGGAGGGAAGGCAGCTAGTCATTACTACCCACCACCAACTCTTGGATACTTTTTTGACAACGAATAGTGGGATTGATCGTCACATTATAATGTCCCCACGGCTGAAAGGGCGAGCTTGTTTGGCGCAACATGGATGCGAACTCGCGACCCTCAGATTACGAGTTGCACGCCTTAACACGCTTGGCCATGCCGGGCCTGAGTCAACAAACAAAACAAGCATAGTTAGGCCTTTTATAATGGTGATGCCTATATAATATTTAAGAAGTATTTGTGTTTTTTCACTCACTATACAGTAGCCTAAACTATTTTCGGCATCTGAATAGTATTATGGCTCCTGAGTTATTATCCAATATTATACAGCGAATCTACTGTTTAATGATTATGTTATAAATTTATTTCGTTGTCATCAAATTAAAGGTTAAGATAAAAGTAGAACGTAACTCATAATAAATAGCAGCAACATGAACAAAGTCTACCATGAATGTAACTTGTATTTTTTCTTGAATTTAATGATGATGCTCGTTTTACGTGTAAAAGTTTATTATTTTATATTAAAGGTATCATGCATCAAATTTGTTAAGTATTAATTTTTCTTCCTGTGTTCATAAAATTATTGCCTCAGTGGCTCAGCGGTATGTCTGCGGACTTACACGCTAAAATCGGGGTTTCGATACTCGTGGTGGGCAGAGCACAGCTAGCCCATTGTGTAGCTTTTAGCTTAGTTCAAAACAACAACAACAATCATAAAATTATCCAACTGACGACATCATTTTCTCTCAAGCAGACTTTTTTCTTTACTCACGTTCATTGTCCTCTTTTATCACTCTGGAATAGAAATAATTATACAGTTATTCATATACACTTCACATGTCTTTGTTAACAACATACCTGAAAAACATTATAAGCTATTCTTGAGCAAACTCAGTCGGCTTTCATTGTAAAACTAATATACAATGTACGTGAATTAGACCTTCAGCCTCATTAACCGTCGCCATAAAGAAATCCATTTACGTTATTAATATCCATACTGTTTATTATACACCATATTATATATCTGCCTATAATTCTCTTTCTTTTTTACCCTCTTTTGCTGATTTCAAAATTTTCCCTTCTTAGGTATGAATTAGTTTTTTTTATTATACTATGCATCGTAACTTATAATCTATTTTTCTTTACAATGTCATTTTCTTTCTTCGTTTTGCTTTCAAATCCACTCAAATTTAGTTTGTTATGTTCGTGCTTCACTGTAATACTATTCTATACCTAGTTTGTTTGTGTTTTTTTAAAAAATAGAATTTGGGTTTAAGTTATTTTTCCAGTTACTGCTACTTTCATTTCTCTTCTTATTTTTGCCTCAGTTTCCCATCATTATTCCTTTTACTTTCTTGTGCTTATTCAAGACCTAACTTATTTTGTTGTGTTCTCTCCCCATATTATTCTCTCTCATCTTTCTACGTTTTTATTGCTTTTCCTCTGTCTTATCTTTGCGCTAGTCCAACTTCTGTCATCTTCAGTTTCTTTGTTCTCTGTTGTTGTTTTTTCCTTCGGCTGTTAGTTTCCTTTTTATCCTTTTCTTTGAACTTTGTGTACTTGGCTAAGACAATTAATGAAATAAATTTAATGATTTTTTTTCTCTAAAACAACGCCTAAATTAAAAAAAAATATTTTAAAGAACTAAACATATAAAAATATCAGTCACTCTTACTTTCAGTTTTCCATATTAAATGGTCATGAATATGGCTCCAATGTTAGACAAAGATTTACATATACATAAATGTATGCTTTCATAAGAGAATTAGTGGTTAGGGCACTTGACTCGTAGTCTCAATATCGCGGGTTCGAATCCCCGTCCCATCAAACACGATCGCCTTTTCAGCCGTATGGGTATTATTATGTGGCGGTCAATCCCACTATTTGTTGGTAAAATAATAGCTCAAGAGATGGCCGGAGGTGGTGTTGATTAGCTGCCTTCCCTCTAGTCTTACACAGCTAAATTAGTGAAGGCTAGCGCAGATCGCTCGTGTAGCTTTGCGTGAAATTCAAGACAAACAAACAACACATATGAGAAACGATTAGCAGAGCGGAAATAATAATTTCGATACTCTCTTTTATTTCAAACTCATTCATACCTCTTATCATTTAATAATTACAATATTTCATACTTGCAATAACTTTTTATCGGAAGAATTGTCAATCTTCATACTGCTATAATCATTATATATATCGATTAATAATATAAACAGTTTTTACACTTACGGATACTTCATCATCTCAGATTTCCAGTAAGTTTTCGCTGTCATTTTACGTGTTATCTTTAAAAACATTGTGATTGCTTTCTAGAAACCTTGATATATATAAGTTATTCATTTGTAGATTGTCAACATTTCATTATTGTTGTTTATATCGAGTAGATTTTAAAGAGAACACGTGTGTCCTAGTGGTTAAGATGCTCGATTTGCCACGTGTGGTTGGGTTCGAATCTCCTGTAGTAAATTGCTCACCATCTTAGTCTCAGAGACGCTATGATGCGATAGTCACTACTAGCGCAAATAACCTTCAAGTTTCAAAACAAACAACATTTACAAAAATTGGTTTCTAGAATACGAATTTATTCTGTTTATATATTGAATTTATTTTACGTTCCATTATGTTTTTATGAAATTAGTGAATTTGTCTGTAGTTTCTGTTCATTTTACAAGACTAATTAGACAAATTATAAGTTAGTTGATGTTTATCCTACGTTAATTTTTTTCTCTCAAATTACCACTTTAGAAGCTCAAATAAGATGCTATAAAACTCATTCTTTCTGTGTCAGTAATTTCTGCAATGCATTTTTGTTTTACAAAGTCACTCTTTATGGGAAGAAATTACATATTTTATTTCGATTATTTTAGAAATACAACAGTTTACCTCTGCTTGTGCAAAACATTTCTTCAAATGTATAAAGATGACAATAAATGCACAATACAAAAAAGATAATCTTATGTTCAAGGCTTTGTGTCGAAAAAAATTGAAAAAAAAGAGAATCTTATTTTCAGTCCTTTGGAGATAATTCTTTGTATTTAATGTATAGAAAGAATTGGTTCGCGTATAGATTTGCACTATTTTATTGTCTTTGATAGTGAAGGATAAACGTAAACACTGGTTTACAGTTGCTTCATCTATACGTACAGCGACAATAAGTTGTAATTACATAAACGTTTTTGACAACGATATTAGACAAGATCTTACTTTGTCGCCATCTAGTAAGAAGTCCGTAAAGTTTATGCAGCATAGTCTGAGGCTCATGAAGTAAAACATCATTCAATGAAAGTCTTTCTATACCATTATGTTTACGCAACATATATTATACATTCAGATTAAAAAAGTATTTAGGATTATTGCACGAATCTTTTATTACAAATTATGTTTAACAAGGAATCAAACCATTTATCTATTGCGACATTCACAACACCTAAATAGATCTCACAACTTTCTGAACTTTCTATTTCTAGTTAAGTTTGTTTGTTTGTTTTGGAATTTCGCACAAAGCTACTCGAGAGCTATCTGTGCTAGCCGTCCCTAATTTAGCAGTGTAAGACTAGAGGGAAGGCAGCTAGTCATCACCACCCACCGCCAACTATTGGGCTACTCTTTTACCAACGAATAGTGGGATTGACCGTCACATTATACACCCCCATGTTTAGCGCGACGCGGGCGCGAACCCGCGACCCTCGGATTACGAGTGTTCTAGTTAAGACAAAAAAGAACATTCTGAAATACTTAAATTATTGAATAGTGTACAGTAATGCAATTTATGAAAGAAATATCTTTTATTGGGAATAAAATATTTATTTTATGGTTTTCTACATACTTTAAATTTACGAAACATCAAGCACTGTAATTTGAAGCCAAAATTTTGGAGTTGACAGAACAACAAAACAATAGTAATGTATTGATGATGTGACAATCAGGTAAATTACGTATATTTCATGGTAAATGTCATTAATACAATGCCTTTTATATACATTTATAAAGAGAAAATTGGAGCATGCGTTTTAGTCAAAATAATCGCATACTGTTATTCTACGATTTTTTTTAAATGAAAAAAATAGTTTTGCTAAAAACGCTACAAAAAAAGGCCCAACAATGGTTTCCTAACAACAAAAAACATTAATCGATTTGATATTACTTAATGTTTTTGGAAACACGTAAATCTTACATATCTTTTTTTAAGTTTAACAACTAAAATTTTAAAACTCCACAGATTTTCCCTTCTTAAGTACGAGTTTGTTTTTATCTTACAATAATTTCGCACTTACAAACCAATTTTGTTTTCAAGTTCATTTTTTTGTGTTGATTTTAAATCCGCCCATATTTAATTATGTATGTATGAGCTTCACAGTAATACTATTCTACATCTACTTTGTTTACGTTTTTAGTGTGATTTCAATTCTCTTTGTGAATCAAATCATAACGAAAGTAAAACAATAAAAATAAGTCAGTTCAATGTAACATATTTTCCAATTTTAATACGTTTTATAAATGTTTTTTTATAAACAGTTATGTTTATTTCATTTATGTATGCAACAATGTATATGTTAAGATTTTCTCATTATTTTTACTTTACTTAGTAAGTGCAATTTAACACTATTTTCTGCATTTTTCTAACATCTTATTTTACTACATAAATATTGTCTGACACAAAGATCCTTTAATAATGAATTACAGATATCGTTATATAGTTTATTTTTTGGAAAATCTGGATGTTATAGTGATCTACAATCTAAAAAAGTATATACTTCTTGAGATTACAAATGTATGTACTATATTCAGTATACATTGAAAGCACTTCCATAAATAAAATATTTATGGTTACTTATAAGTTATTAGTTGAATTACTTGGTATGTTTTATCTTTGTACGTTTTTGTATTACATTTTAAGATTTATAAATATATATATAAGCCATGCTTTGTTCGTCACGCTCGATCTTCTGTTGGTAACGTTTAAACTAGCTAAATGCCTTTTTTTTTCTAGTTCAAATTCATGTCGGGTTGATATTTTTTTATATAACATTTTAATAATTAACTCATTGTGTTTACGGTAAAATATTACACTAGTAGGAAAAACATAATAACGTGATAGCTTACATCAGGTATTTGAATTATTTGTTAAGCTTTTATCATAAAGAATGAATGTCACAATATCAATAGTGCTCGATTGTCATACTGAAATTTTATATAAATTCGAATGAGGATTTTAAGATTGTTGTATTATTATCGTTTAAAAAAAATACCAAACTATTTATTATACATTAAGTAAAAGATGTCATATTACAAAATAAACACAAATGTCTGTGTCACAAACAGCTTAATTATTTTTTCAAAATAATATATAGCGCTACAATAAATTATTATTTATGGTGTTTTAATTTGTGAAAGATTGTTTTAAAAATTACCTAAAATATTTATAAGCTTTTTAATGAAAAGTTATATCTTCATGAATTTGCTCTTCACCATAAAAATTCAGCCTTCTACCATCATAATTAATAAATTATAAAATCAGGCATTTAGTGACATATAAATATTTCTGTACGGATCAGTTTTACACATGGTTTAGTCTATAAGGATTTACCAAGAAAAACACTCGAACATAACATAAGAATACACATAAGTCAAAATTACAGCCAACGACAACTTACAGAAGGTGGCCAAATATATGTATGAAAATGTTGTTTTAAAACAAATATGTTATTACGAGACATCTGTTTCAGGTTTTAAATGACATCACTTACTGTTAAATAGCTATTTATTACGTACAGGTTTTTCTTGCTAAAGTAAACATGTTTAATTAACTGTCTTGAACCTTAAAATAAACGAACATATTTTTAAAATAAATATTTTATTATGAAACATCTGTGCATGATTTAATTTTATTTTCTCGCACATTTCCACTAAGAGAACGCTAGATGACATGATTATTACCATTTAATTGTTTGTTACAAAATATTTTTGCGCAAAACTACTCATAGCTCTTTTTAATTTTCAACCGACAGGGTAAAGCAAAGGTAGTTAAGCAACATACCATTTACCTTTAACCAAATAAAGAAACTTGACCACTAACTGTATAGCGTATTAAAGTGCAAGGCGTGTTTCTGCAGCAAAATCTGCGAAACATACACTCTCGAATTCAATGTATTGGCACATAAACAAATAGGCGAGCTTTGGTCCATCGAAAAGAAAAAAAGGATAAAGAAAAGAATCCGCACTGAAGGCCCTGCCATCTAGTGACACAAAATAATAGTTTTGTTGAAAATATTCAGTTAAACTATCAGTTTTTATATTAATAAATTTCAACAATAAGAAACAACTGTTTCATGCCTAAGTTAATAAATACAAGCTTACTACTTTTATTGTTTAAAATACCAGTTCAAAATATAAATTAATTAATTTTCTTATATTGATTTTGCTATCCGTCCTAATTCAGTTGTGAAAGACAAAGGGAAGGCAACTGGTCATCAATACCACAGCAAGCAGTTGACTGGCTTTTAACATGTATTGGGGATACATAAATAACGACTCCATGGCTGAAAGGGCAAGCATGTTTAGTGGGATGGAAAATTCGAACCCCCAACGCTCAGGGGATAAGTCAACCCCTCTACTCACCTGATCACACCAGGCCTATCTTCTAAAAAAAGCAACATAATATAGGATAACTAATTTTCTAAAAATATACACAAATTAATGTGTATTTTATTCTGTATTAATAATACAACCTATATATTTTAAATATAATATGAAGGCATAAAGTAAATATAGTCACAAGCCCCACTTTTTAATTATTAAACTAATTATTTAATAATTAGTTTACTGATTATGACATTTTTAATGGAATACATGTTCAAGACAAGGCACATTTCTACACTTGGATTTTTTATTCCTCAAATAAAGCATAAAATCATAATGTTTTAAACGAATATATCATCCCCAAAGCCTGATTTCAGATGTTTATCAATTTCTCCTAACATTAAGTGGATTTTCGTGAAGAATAATATAGTTTATTGAGTAATATTCTCAAAACGGTTGGTATGAGTGTTGACACTTAAATTAAAATAGATTACAGAACAACATTCCGATCTTTATGTTTTTTATCAATCTAAAGATGACCTAAGAAGGTCTAAACGTTGTTCTGTATTTATTTTAATTAAAGTGCTGATATCCATACAAGCTCTTTTGAGAATACATTTTTACTTCAAGTGGGTTTCGCTTCATCACGAGTTCATTCAATTGTTTTATTTTTATTATATAGAAACTTTTTATACATGACAAATCTATTGCAGAATAATTCGTCAAGACGTCATGATGCTTTAATTGTGTTGACATTGCAGGTTGAATACCATTTTGGATAAAGTGTAAAAGAACTCAACATAAAAATAATCAGTTGTGTTATCTTTGAAACGTGAAAGTACAATAATGTAGCAAGATTGGCAAGCAAGGTTATCTTCTCTAGCATGTAACACCATCTCGTCTGGTTACATAAGGTACATTCGAAACAAGTTCAAAAACAATTTAATTCTTAAAGTACCGCAGGTGACGAATAAAAATGTTACCAAAAATGTTACTTATTCGTACTCAAAAAACACTATGCAATAAATTTTTTACTCTTTTCTTGTTTCTGGGCAGAAAGTGTTATTTCACAATTGCTTATGCCTAAAGTAAATGAAAATATCTATTTTCCTATTCAAACTTTGCTTCTGTGACCTGTAAGCGTATAACAAAAACATGATAGGAGACTATAATTGGGGGCTGATACGTGGAAGTGATTTACACTACAGTCGCAAATCTAAAAAAACTACTCACTTCGAAATATTTTTATTCATTTTTCTATAACTTTAGTATAAATAAATTTAAATCTTGATTCATATGTTGCTTTATTCACACCTTATGTAAATGAAATATGCCCGTTTTTACTCATAAAACAGGTTAATTTCTAAATTTCATCATCCAGGTCACAAAAGCAAAGTTTGAAGGGAATAATAGCCATTTTTGTACTTTTACAACATAAGCAATTAAGAAATAACACATACTATCCAGGAACAAAATTTGTGTTACATAGTGTAATCAAGAACAGTACAATTGGAACATAATCTGCACACGAGATGGTTTAGAGTTTGTTTTTTGTTTGTTTGTTTTTTGGAATTTCGCACAAAGCTACTCGAGGGCTATCTGTGCTAGCCGTCCCTAATTTTGCAGTGTAAGACTAGAGGGAAGGCAGCTAGTCATCACCACCCACCGCCAACTCTTGGGCTACTCTTTTACGAATAGTGGGATTGACCGTCACATTATACACCCCCACGGCTGGGAGGGTGAGCATGTTTAGCGCGACGCGGGCGCGAACCCGCGACCCTCGGATTACGAGTGCACGCCTTAACGCGCTCGGCCAGATGGTTTAGAGATAGTTAGGAATGAGTGCGAGAGTTTTATTATATGAAAGGTTCTGTAGTAGTGCCACGTACTACGTATTATTCACATTAATAAATCAGCCTTACATCCTTTAATTCAGCACAAATTACTGAATATTCTCGTTTAACAGAAATTCACACAAATTAATCTGATATTGAGTGATCCATGAAGCAAACTGTCTGATGAAAACACTATCTCTACATCTGCCCAAAAGACACCAGCTGCAACATGAACATTCAAATATTTCCTGTTTAAAATGGCAGTAGAGAATTTAGTAAAACATTATAACATTAAATACGTCATAAATGTTCTACATTATGTGTAACGAATATGTTTATTACTATGCAATAATGGTGCACAGTAATAAACATATTCGTAACTCATAATGTAGAACTTAATTATTTGGTTGTAATTAAGCACAATGCTGCACAACTGGCTACTTGTGCTCTGTCCGCCATGTGTATTAAAACCCGATTTCTAGCGATATAAGTCTGCAAATATACTGCTGCGCTACCGTGGCGAACCTAATAAATTTTTTTAAATATGTAGGAAATAATAGACTTAGGTTCATATTGTTTTAACAAACAAAAACTCTAAAAAACGTAATATACGTTAATTCTAGCTCTTTTATTACCAATTTTGTTTTTGTTTGTTTTTTGTTTATCATTAAAATTCAACAAAATTATATTACCGTGAAATTGCTCGATTTTTACAAAGAAAGTAGTTATCAATTTTATCACTAGAGGAAGAAACCGGCAAATTCTCATTTTTATTTACGTTTATGCCCTTACAGTTAAATTATGGTTAAACTACAGTTTGTTTTTTAACCAATAATATTTCTAAAGATAGTAAAACAAAACAAAATTGAAAAAAATAAATAGATTACTGTATCTCTTAATTGATTTACCAAAACAAAAATTTCCACTACTGTTGCTAACAAAAGCAATATTTTATAATTCCATTTTCCATCAACAAAACTTCATGTATAATAGAGTTATAAAAGTTGGAAATTAGCAATTTGCTTCAAGGTTTCCCTTGGTAGTTGAGATACTTACCTTCAAGTTTTTTCACATATTTATTCGTAACCCTATATTTCTTATTAATTTATGAAAACTTTCCGATTGTTCATTCACTAAAAACTTAAGCCCCCCCCCCAAATGAAATTAATTTCCAAATATTGTTTAAAACAGGCAATTGATCTGAACAATACATGTAAACTCTTGTGGCTTGCCACAGCGTTTGGATATCAGTCGTATTCAATTTATTGTTTAATTATTAATATTTGTTAGATAATTACTGGCAATTAGTATATATTTTAAATTTCAGTCTCTAATATGCCATCTCATTCGAGAAATCCCTGAAAATAACAAAAAAAAAACTATTGGAGTCGTTTCAAGAGGAATATTGATGATTTAGTAACTTACAATCAAGATTATTATCTGTTAGCTAAATAATTCAAATCGGATTTATATTTGCCGTCAAAGGTAATACAGGAATATCTACCATAAATATCTCTAATTTGGAATGAGAAATTATTAAAATTAAGGTAATAGATCTTAACACCCGCCTTTGACTCGGAGACTATTGTATCCTTTCAAAGCACTCGCGACACGGAAGTGTTGAACGCGTTTTTTTTCTTCCTGTAGTGACAGGGCGCGGACCACGGAATTGCGGTCTTGCCACGTCATGTCTCACAACAACGTTGAATGATCTTGTCACCACGTGCAGTCCCTTTCCGTACCCTTTCAAGACTGCAGCACATTAGCTGTTGAAATTTACAAGAGATGAACTAATTAATAATTCGTCTTTATTAAATAATAAGTAAATCCGTTTCTAATAGATAAGAATATGGAAACTAAAAAATAGGTAGGCTACTGATTGTGATAGCAATCTACTGATCAAAACTTTTTTGTTCGTTTAAACGACTTCTTGCACTTTTGTACATTGGCAAACCAAGACTTTACCATCAATAATGCTTTGGATGAGGAAAAAAAAGGTTACATATTGACAACTAATCATAACTAAACACACTTAAAGGTTGTTTCGCATCGTATTTCTGTAAAAATTCACATCACAGATTAACCAATCATCTCTGGTAATTTTCACACACAACAGGAAAGCTTAAGTCTAGAAGGAAACAAAAGGTTGCATTTAATTTCTAATTCTTGTTGTAACTAGAATATTTAGCACCAGAATTTTCCTTGAAAATCGTCCACTGCTGGGACAACCGTAAGTCTACGGATATACAACACTAAAATCAGGAGTTTGATTCTCCTCGGTGAACACTGCAGATCGTCCGATGTGGCTTTACTTTAAGAAAACACACAAACACTTCAGTGAAAACCATGATAAAATTGAGTTTTATATGAATTGCAAGAGCGGCTATTTTACTTTATTTAAAACACAAGCAAGTAACAACGTTTTGAACTCTTTGAGTGTCAAAAAGTTAAGAATGGCTTTTTCAATAACCATAACACTTACAAGACTACACGTTTCTCGATATTCTTACGTCTGTTTTTGATTTAATGATTAACATGTACTATTTTCAGAGTTTCCAATTTCGAAACTGAAATTAACATGTTATTCTTTTAATTTTAAAATATCACCCACTAGTTTCGATACAGAATAAAGAAACATTTTATTTTTCTTTCTTCCAGCCCGTCTTTACAGCATGACGTCAAAATTATCATAATAAAACAGGTAGTAATGAAACATGAAAATGACGTACGACAAAATAATTTTTACATTTTTTGTTAAATTAGCTTAATTCGAGTTTCTACATTTTGTTGTTTTACACAATTCATCATATTGTATTATTCATGGCTTATTAAGTGTTGTTTCAACTTATATTCTGAGTTATGGAATTTCGCACAAAGCTACTCAAGGGCTATCTGTGCTAACCGTCCCTAATTTAGCAGTGTAAAACTAGAGGGAAGGCAGCTAGTCATCACAACCCACCGCCAACTCTATGGATACTGTTTTACCAACGAAAAATGGGATTGACCGTCACATTATAAAGCCCCCACGGCTGAGAGGACGACCATGTTTGGCGCGACGTGGGCGCGAACGTGTAGTTAAAATAATGTAAATATTCTCCTATTCTTGCCCTATTTCCAGTGTGAACAACTAAATTGTAAAACTCAAGTAATCTTACGATACTTTGCTTTGTTTCTTCAGTAAAAAAATCTTTCATGTTTTGAAATCTGTATTGTTTCGTAATATAAAAAATATTGTGTTTTGAAAGCAAAAACATTATTGCTGTTTGAAAACAACTGCAGAGGAAAAATGTGAAAAATTAAAGTTGATATTGCAGTTGAAAATATGTCTTAAATTTGAGTGTTTTTTTTTCAGAATTGAGATATAAAACACAAGATATCGAACATATATAAAAGCTTGGACAATAGGTAATTTATATACCAAGTTTATTATTCTCACTTCAAACGCTCTGAAAAAAACTTACAAAGAAAACGCATGTACCTTTTAGCTTTTACTCTAAACGATCATAAAGATATTAAGAGACTTGACGTGGCCTGGGGGTTGGGCTATTCAACTGCTGTTCTATGGGCCGTAGGTTTGAATCTCTTCACCAAATATGCTCGTCCTTTCAAACGTGAGGTTGTTGTATATATTTTACGATCAGTCCAACTATTCATTGATAAAAGAGTGGTCTAAGGGTTGGAGGGGGGTAATGTTAACTACCTGCCTTCCATTTTGTTTATTACTTCAAAATTAAAGATGGGTAATGCCACAGTTCTGTGTAAAATATAACAAACAAACATAACAGATATTTGTATCTAACAAAAATTTCTATAGCAAAAGTATATATCTTCCATAAAATACATACAACTGACTTTTATGGTTAATGATTGTCATGTAATTGTTCTATAAAGTATGTATAATAGACATTTTATAGTTAGTAATCACGTAATGTTCTAGGATACAAGTAATAACCCAACTAAAAGTTGGAACATGACAACAGTAAGATTGTATTAGTTATAAACAGTTTAGGCTTATGCATAAACCACTAAGAATCGACAAAGACATTAATCGCAATGTATTCATTAGCTAGCATAACTTTGAGAACGTATTAGTTGAATTCACAGACTGAGTTATCTAGTATCGTTACACACACACTCAAAAAGAGCTGGAAGAAACATTTGATTTATTTAAATACGTTTAATTTTATAAAAATAAAACAAACTTCTGTTCAAAGTTTTGCCTTATTATGTATTAAATTTAAGACTGTAATCTGGGAGATAGTTTGAATATTAAAGAAATCTAAATGCAGTGGTTTAAAGGAATTAATTGTTGTTTATTCCTAATGTCGCGCCTGCAAATGATGCTCTGGCCGATTTTATTTTAGTAGCGTAAGACTAAAGGAAAAGCCAGCTAGTCATCACCACCCATCGCTAACCCTTAGGTTACTCTTTTGTCAATGAACTGTGGGATTGACCGTCACATTTTAAAGCCCTCACGGCTGAAAGGGTGAGCATCTTGGTGTTAACATGCTCCCTTCATATTACGATTCGAGCATCCTCGCCACATGGCCATGCTGGGCCAGAGGAAAGAAAAGTGTAAAGAATATCTGTTTTTTTTCAAAACAGCTTTATAGCCCAATGACATTACATTTTCTTACATACACATCCCTATGTGCATCTGTATAAATACTGGTGCTTGACTTCAAATTCTAAGTTATATTAAAATAAATGCTAATGTTAGTTTTTTTCCATCAAACATAGTATTTCTGTATACAACAATTAGATACCTTTGCTATATTTATTGGATTAGTCACTCAGTGTTTTGGAAAAAAATTTAGACAAAAAAGATATTCTATTTCGATTTTAACAATGTAATGCCCGGTATATCTCGAATATTTCATGTAATCCAACGCTCTTTCCACATACAATAAGTATTTTGAAATTTGTGTGCTAGCACATGGGACAGCTAATGTGCTCTAAAAGTTTATTTATTTAATCCATTATTCTTTTCAAAAATACAGTTCATTAGAAATAAAATGAATTTTTCATCATTTGTTCGAAGTATTTCTTTACATTTTGTCATTTTATACATGTTATATTCAAACCCAATAGTGCAATCTGTAATTACTATACCATAACAATAACGTATAGCACCTATTAACTAGCTGTATCTTTTTTTTCAGTTTCCGACTCTAACCTCCTTCAAACTTCTTGACAGACGATCAATGTAAGAAAAAAGTGGGTGCAACAATATTCATGAAAATTTTTTATATTTATTTGTGACAAAATTGAAAGTCTTTAGAGCTCGTACAATCAAGTACACAAATTATTTTTAAACTTCTGTCTACATGTCATCATAGGTTGAATGAAGGTTGTGTAAAGTCATCACAACATTTCAACTCTCTGATTAGGTTTTTTATTTGGTTTGGTTAAATTTCGCTCCAAGCTACTCGAGAGCTATTTGCGCTAGCCGTCACCAATTTAGCTGTGTAAGACCAAGGGAAGGCAGCTTGTCATCACCACCCACCACCAATTCTTGGGCTACTTTTTTACCAAGGAATAGTGGAGTTGACCGTCACATTATAGCACCCCAACGACTGAAAGAGTGAGCATATTTAATATGGCCCTGTGAATAGTAACAGTAATAAAATAAAATATTTTTTATTGGCTGATTTTTCTTATAATAATTATTATTGTTATTTTATTGCTTTTGTAAATTATTATTTCTTAAGATAGTATTTCTTGTTGCTTACAAATATTGTTATTTTCTGTCTAAAATTTGATCTCTATGTTTCTGTTGCTTGGTATTAAACGGAACGCCAGTTTCATTTTATGGGAACTGTTGTATCGCTTTTGAAGCTCTAATTGCTGAAATTATGTCTAAAATCCCTCCATGTATAATAAATTATTCTGTAACTGTCCTGAATGTGTTCATATAACTCTTTTGTTTGTTCAAAAGATAACAGTTACATCTTTGAAACGGAACATTGAGAAATTATACGTTTTATTTATTTATTGGTAGTTTTTGTTGTTTTGTTCTACAAAAGAAAAGCATTCTGTTTTTCGCTTTCCATCCATCTTATTCACCTTTTTTGATTTTCCAACTAGATGTTGCACTCGAGAAGGAATCTGAAAATCCACTAGCATATTAAATCTGAATTGAATGTGTCTGGAATATATGAAGTGTTTGCACAGTGAGTTAAACCTTTCTAAGTCGAGTAGTAAAGATCTGCTGTAAAAGGTACAAAAAGATTGAGTCTTAGCGTATGGATCTAAGGCTTTCCAGCTGAACCAATTACATTTTTTTCTAAAATCTGATATGTGCAAATAAGAACCAATTATTTAGTTATCGTGTAACCTTTAAGTCTTATATTCTGTATTAATATTTTTATTTACATTTTACGAGAATGATAAAACTCGCTGCTGTTTAACGTACACACACCAAATTCTATACGAATAGAAAAAGTCAAGATATCTGGTACTCCAAGTTGTAAAATTTTCTTTTGCAACAAATAGGACCTAAGATAATAATAATTAAAGAAAACTATGCATGATATAACATTTTTCAACTCTAATATATAAGAAATTTCTAATTTTTCCATGAACTTAGTGACTTAGCCTCTATTTAAAGAATATATTTTGTTTATCTTATTACGTATTTTCACCTTGTTGATCATCACTCGTACTTGACATTAAAACTTGCTTTTAACTATGTATAAACAGCTACACGAGCTATTTTAAATTTTATTTTAATGGTTATATCTAATTAACAGCGATGTTATAAAACGACTTAATTATTCATTGCTAATAAACTGTTTTTTGGCAATGGATGTCCGGCAATAAATAAGAGTGTTTTAAGTCATTGTACATTTAAATTAAATATCTAGTTATAATTTAAAAGTCTATACAGTGTGGAAAGATGAAGATAATATAAAATACCATTAAAGGACAGCAGTAGACATTTTGGGGTATCTAGGCTGTCCTGTCCACTAAAGCTAAAACCCTTACAAAATAAACACCTCAAAGTCAGCCTTTCTCTTTTAACGAAAACGACTATTCATCAAACTGTACCTTAAACTCTCTTAAATTAATTACCACATCCGGAGTCAACTCCTTCCAAATACCAACCACCCTGTTAGAGAAATTAAGCTGTCTTAGCTGAAATGACTTCTTTCCTAAAAAATATTCATTTCTGTTTTAAATCCTACCATTCTCATTATAAATACCAAAACAAGAATGTGATGCATCAACACTAGCAATTACCTTAAGAATATTAAACACTTTAATAAAATGAATTTCAACTTTTCCTTTTACTTCGGAAAATAAGTTCAAGAATTTTATACTGTACTTATATGATAACGTTTTAATTCCAGTTATCATCCTAGTATTTCTCCTGTGAATCCTTTCCAACAAGTCATTTTTTTTTCTGAGCTAAAGAGCTTAAGAATGAACACAATATTCCAAATGTGGCCTAACCAGTTATCTGTGGAATGACACTATAATCTATTTAGACTTGTACTCTGTATTTCTGTAAATACACCTTAAATCCTATTTGCCTTGTTATTATGTGAATGGTTTAAGATACTGACCTTTATCTTCCATAACACTGTCAAGGTTATTCTTATCAAACATTTACTAATAACCAAATAGAATAAAATCATTTTATAAGGCAGTAACATTCTTATCACAGCTAGTAACACCCAAAACTTTAATGTCATAAGCAAGTATAAATAATCCTTTCATCATTCCATTATCTATATCATTGATACAAATCAAAACTGAGCGCTAAGGTATCCTACTCGTGATATTAATTCACTTTGATTGAACTCTTTTTACACTAAGCTTTCGATTTTTACATTGTCAATTTTCTACCAAATAAGCCAACTTTTTTCATACACCTACAAAGTTAATCTTTATAATACGCAATTTATGTTCTACCTCATCAAATGTTTCTTCAAAATAAAAATACACCACATTCTCATCTGTACCCTCATCTATGAAAACAGTATATCTTGAAATACTTTAAAATTATTACTATGGCAAACTTTTTTTCCAAATAAAACCGTACTAACTACAAAACAATATTTTAAAGCTTGTTAAATGACTTTGTAAATCGTATTTCTACAAATTGTAAAACTTGTAAAACTTTTTTTTTGGCCACTGGTGTAAAACTAATAGTAATACGTCTGTAATTATTGGAACAATTCTTATCACCGCCCTTGACAAGAGGAGTAACATTAGCCAACTTTCAACCTTCAAGCACCTGCTCACTATTCAAGGACCTAGAAAAGCAATGGAAACTGACTTCTATATGTAATCCTTAAATTAGTTCAAAATCCTTCGTTAAATATTATTTGGCGATTATGCTTTATCATTCTTTAAACTTTAATTCTACCATAATATAATCATCGTGTTGAACTTGGGTTTCATCTAGCAACTATTCAGGTTGTGGAATAACCAAACCATTCCATAGTCATCAGGTATTAGCCTTCTTGTGTAATTCTTCAAAGCTTCATTTTACTTACATAAATGTATTTCAAAACATATTTAACGTTTATTTTTTAACATTTTCAAACAACAATTTTTCATACACTTTTATTTCCTAATTTCATTTTTGAACAACACTTCTGATTATTTATATTTACAGTTCTTTAAATTTCACTATATTGCAGTAAAATTAAACTTTTTTATATTCATAAAGTTTTTCTTTAATTCTGTCCTTTATATCCTTTGTGACGTCAACCTGTTCTTTTTTACTTCTAACCTCCCTTTTTAGTCTATAAAAACATGCCTAACTTAAATGTTTAATAACTTATTTTGAAACTTCTTCTACATAGCATCTGTATCTCCAACAAATATTGTTGCTCAATTTACATCTGACAATTCATGTCTCTTCTCTTTAAAATTTGCTTGTTTGACGTTTCAAACCCAAGTCCCATTATTCCTTATCTTTACATGAGTAAAATGCCAAATGTAATTGAGCATTGATGACCTGCATGCAGATGTTCCTTACCTTATCAACCATTTCTTTATTAGAAATTAACAATTAATCTAAATTTCCATTGTCCTTACTAGGTTTCCAACGAATTTTAAAATTTTACGGTCCTGAAGATGACGCAGTAATATATGTCAAAATGTGTAGAGTGTACGTTTCGTAGTCTTGACTTTGTTTATTGATATACTATAATCCTGTATAGTAAGTTATGCTATTCTCTTTTATTTTTGAGACTGGAAATTATTATAGAATTGTATATGAAATAATTCTTTGGTTTAAATTAATTTTGTATTTTTAAACATCCCAACTACTTGCTGTAGTAAACTATCGCGAGTAATACCTAATAGCGCATATCTCTTATGATTTAACTTTATCATTTCTCAATCTATATGCTTGAACTTAAAATCTCACACAGTTATAACTTTTTAACTCCTGATTTTCTTATTTCCCTATAAAGCTTCTCACTAATTTCATCAGTTTCTTTAATCTCAAATGTCAATAATTACCCGATCTTAATTTATTTCCGTCATAAACTGCAGTAAACTTTATGAGAAAAATAGTTCCATATAAAAGAACTCATGAAGAAAAGAAAACAGTTTTCATTAGTGTACTGTCTGCAAGAACACTGAGAAAAGAGCAACAGCTTCACTAACTAGATCTATATCTTAATTAATGACGAAGTGCTATTAACTCTTGCTTCAAACAAAAATTTTACAAATAACCACTAACTGCCTTCCACAGATGACGAAACACTTCTCAAACATATTATCGTCAGCTTTGTTTATTGTGAACTTTTCTTTTATGTTTCCCTATCTATTTAAAGCAGTTGGTGCCCGTTTTTCACCTTTGTTTCATCATGAATATGCTGCCTAAATCATTGATTAAAGATTAGCTCCTGTAGATCTCACATTTGTTCAAAACCGGAGGGCTACTCGGAAAAGCCCACCATCATTATAAATCACATAAGAAGTGTCATGATGAACTTATAATACGTCCGGTAAAGATATTCTTGGCAGAATTATTAAAAGTAAAGATTTTATTTTGATATAGTTTTCTAAATCTTGGTTTGTCTGTAAAGGTTTAGCTAGAAAAAGTAAAACTGTTTCATTTAATCTTTTTATTAGCCTTTTTCATTAAGGTCATCTTTCGCTTACTATTTACATGGTAATAATCACGTTAATAGTCAGAGTTAATTTTAAAATAATGTGATACATTTTGTCACGTAGAATTTTTTATGGCATTGTAATGTTAATATAAGCATATTACACTGTGTTAAACAAGAGTTTCACGTGATTTTTAAGTGTAAACTATACACTGAATTAAAATTAGTTACTTAAAGGTAATACACCTACATCCACTGACATAAATTTCTTTTCGCCATTGCTCTATTTAGAAAGTCCTTGTACACGAGAGTCTTTAATTAGTACAAGTCACGTGAGACATGGTAGGCTTTGTCAGGCGCTTTATTAACAATGTAGTGGTTCAGACTGCAAATACTTGCCCAAAGTATTAAGAATCACGCCATTGTATAAAGTTATTGTAATACAACAAAAAGTATTATAGAGTATACTTAAACTATATTAGCATCTGACGATGAACATTCTGCTTCTGGGACATGCCCTTCATACTTTGCTAGATCAGGTGATGAGATCTCTTGTGTAACAAAATAAAAAAAAAAACACGCTCCCTGTTCTAACTACTTGACAAGCTGTTATTTACTATTAACATCTTTTTTACTCTTCTTCCCTCTCCTAGACGCCTTATTTATTTCTATGAGTTTTCTTAAACACTCAAGTGGTATGTCACAAAGTAAGTTTGAACAATATTAATTTCCTTCTCCTGCTAGATGGCGCTACCAGCGTCGAGGTTGTGCATGCGCGTAAAGTGGTTAGTTGTGCATGCGATATTAAGCAATAGGCAGCTTGTGAGTGAGAAATCTGCCATACACCACTCAGCAACGCTAGGGTTGTACGTTACGCCTCTGTTACAGTGTAGAATGAACATTAATGAATATTGTTGAAACGAACGAAAGATTTCGATAAGCGCCTGTGCTTCTCTTACTTCAAAACGAAGTAAAAGTTATTTCTAATCTGGTTAAATACTTGTGTTAAATCCACTTAGGTTAATAACTGATGTCGACTGGTTCTTTTTTTTCTATAAAGAGCTGTTAAACACAACGTATTTTCACTTCCCTAAAATATTTAAAGCCTACTTACACTTAACGACAACCATGCCCTGTATAATTGATATTTTTATGTGCGATTTGTGCCCATGACAACACCTCACGTGCAGCCCCGCACTACTGCAACCGGCGGTCGTTTCGACTTCGATGATGGGGGCACTTATATCGGGGGCTGGGAAGACGGAAAAGCTCATGGACACGGAGTGTGCACAGGCCCCAAGGGACAAGGAGAATACAGTGGCTCGTGGCACTTCGGTTTTGAGGTCTCCGGAGTATATACTTGGCCTAGCGGTAGCACCTTTGAAGGACAGTGGCAGAATGGGAAGCGTCATGGGCTAGGGGTAGAAACCCGTGGCCGATGGGTGTATCGCGGCGAATGGACACAAGGGATGAAAGGTCGTTATGGAGTTCGTCAGTCACTTTCATCTGGAGCCAAGTACGAAGGGACGTGGGCAAATGGACTTCAAGATGGATACGGTACCGAAACATATGCTGATGGCGGTAAGTTACAACTAATGTCTTTCAACATAACTTATTCTCACTTCGTATTTTAGTCGCATTCTCTATTAATCAATACAAATACTAAACGTAAATAATGTGCAGCAAGTCACATGGGTAACACTAAATGGTATAATACAGGAAAAAAGCCTTTATTTCTGTTTTGCAAGAACCTTTCATTGTATTCAAACGTTTCCTGATATATGGTCCTAACATGCAGTTCATTACAGATTTTTCATTATTTTTGTGAATTTAATATGAAATCGTTTTCATCTTTTATATGTTTTATATGCCAATAATAATATGTCTCTCACTACTACAGCGGGAAGTCTCAGAACTTATAATGTTAGAAACCGGGATTTGATACCTTTGGTGGGCACGGCATACGTATCCCATTGTGTAGCTTTATGCTTAAATACAAAATACATATATATATAAATACCAAACAACTTCAAACATAAGACTTGGAAGTGGAACATAAACGTGAGATTATCATAAGTGTGGTACTATTTATTGAGTAACGTATAATCCAAGGACTAAGACTTAATACATTAAACAAAACAACCCAACGATAGTCAAAAACAAAAATTTCCAACCAAAACTATTTCAACAAGAGAGAAGACATCTGTTCAAACCTTGTGGATACTGACTGCAAAGTTTAGATATTTTGGACTTAAGATTTGTAGAACATTACGGCCAGAAGCTTTTAAAATGTTACTTTGTACTAATAATGCTTGACAGAATAATGCATGGAGGAAAAACTGTTTAAGTTTGATTTAATGGTATTTCACTAAATCACAGTCAACACATTCATTTTTCACTTAATTTTTATCTTTATTATTACGTATATTTCTACACACAATTCGAAACTATGTAGTAGTTTATGAATTTCGAAACGTTAAGAACATTTCTTAAAAGACTTTTCTCTATATTACAATGGAACTGACTTTGATAATTTTGCCGGTTAGAATTTTTCATAGCGAATAAAATTTCTTGGTCAAGTTAAGCGTCGGGTGTCCCCGCGTCTGCCTGTTTGTTTAATCACTTTCAAGTGCAATACGTTATTTCTCATAGAAACAAAACAAATATATATTTATATAAGAACCAAAGGCACTATTTGTCAAAGCTTGGATCGTTTACAAGGAAAGTGTGTGTTTTAGAACAAGAAGCACGTGGAATTTGTTTCTATCAATATGTTTATCTTTCTGAAATTGACATCCAAACTGATGGACAGTGTTCTAAGGAATTACTGTTCATACTTAAAGAATATATGCATATAGCGTCAAAAGAAACGTGTCCAACGAATGAATAATTTATACTCCCTTGTGGAGCTTGTTTATAGACGTCGTACAATATAATTTATTTTTACAAGTCTTCACAAAATGATTTAAAAGTCTTCGAAATAAAACCTTAAAAAAGGCTCAGCAAAATGTAAATTGCATTTTTTTCCCATGTTGAATGAACATGAACATGTTTGTTCGTTGTTACGAAAAGCTATTTTGCATCAGTGCTTCTTAAAACCTGGTTTATAACAAGAGTGATTTTGAATAGCTTTCCTCCCTCCCCTCTCTGTTTCTGAGAAAAAATCTAAACGCCAACACTTCTTGTATTCTTCCCCTGCGACACTAAAACTCAGTGAAACCCCTGTCGTGTACGTCTAAATATAGTGTCGACCTACAAGATTTATTAAGAGTAGTAAAGAATGGCAAAATGTCATAGAGGAATAATTATTTTAGTAACTATTACCACGTTATCAAGAATAAAGTGCTTTGTACTTCGTAAAGAGATATTGTATAAAATGAAAATTAATCTTTAAGCATTCAAGAATAAAATATTACAGCGTCGGTTTCTGGATAACGTTATTGTATGTCACGGTATATAATATAAGTTACTTTACCCAACGGTAAACTGTAAAGACGTTTTGATAAATAAACAAGATAGCGAGATGTAATACCGTACAAAAATGTTATCAGAATTCAAAATATAGAAATTTGTATTTTTTGCTTTGATAAAAAACCATAAGCATTTGTTCTTTTCAGCATATACTTACCTATATAGATGGATACGTTTATCAATAAGGCTTAGAAACGCATTTTGTTCTATTTTTTTTTCAAGTTTACAAGCATTGGCTAGTAGTGTTTGATAAAGCAATTTGCCGGTAATCAAATAAAAATATGATAGCACAACACCTAAATAACGCCAGAGGTAAGTTCCTGCTTACCTACGAAGGAGAAAACCATTCAACCTCATATTACTTAAGATCACAATAGCTGCTTCGCATAGGATCTGCTTGCCTGAGATTACGTTAATTAGTTGAACCAGGGTGGAACATATGTACCTCTATTTATAGCAAACACTAGTCAGGAGTACATTTTCTGTTGATAAAGAAGAGCGAAATATTTATGGTTGTAGTCACCTCATAATATCCCAAGATATTCGACAGAGGGCGTTCTACCCTTTTTATCTTGAACAAGGAAGCTCAGGTGCAATGTAGGCCTCTTCTTGTTTTAAATTTCCCACATAGCTACTCGAAGGCTATCTGCATTAGACGTCCCTAATTTAGCAGTAATCCACTGAAGAGAAGGCAGCTAATCAACACTACTCCCCGCTAATTCTTGAGCTACTCTTTTACCAACAGATAAAAGAGATTTATCTGTTATCACATTATAACGTCCCAACGGCTGAAAGTACAGTCAGTACGGTGAACAATAGAAATACTCAGACTCTCAAGCACGTAGTCTATAGAGCAGTGATGGCGAACCTATGGCACGCATGGCCACGATTGCTGGCACGTGATAGGATTCCCGCATCTTTGCTAAGAAGTATGTAGAATTTCAGGAAAACTATACTTGGACTAATAAATTCTGTGCCCTGCGTAAAACGCTTGAGAAAATAGAGTGTGGAGGGATCTTGGAAGAAAACGTTGCGAAGAGTTGTGAAAATGAAATTCTTAAAGTGTGAAACTCTTTGCCAATTAATTTTAAGTCAATGAAATTACTTGGAATAGCTCTTCTTACGCTTGTGAGGAGCAGTTTTCAACTTTGAATTTCATCAAATCAGACAGAAGAAACAAGCTTACAGATGAACTGAGTGCTGCATGTGTTGCTCTCAAATCAACAAAATATGAACCATCAATTAACAAGTTATCCGAGTGTTCACAACAGCAGAGATCGCATTGATTTAATAAAATTTAAGACAAAATATACAAATTTTAAGTCAAGGCTATTTATTAGTTTCATTGAAACTTTTGTAATTCGACTTTTTTAAAAATAAAGATACTCATCAAAAAGTCAGGTTTTTTTTATTGGAAAGTAACTGTCATTTTTATGAAAATCCTGGCACGTTTGGATAGACAAAATAATTTTGGGTCACAATTGAGGTACGCAGTCTCTAAAAGGTTCGCCATCACTGGTATAGAGCAACAGAAGTGGTTGGATCACAATGAATAAAATGATTACAATGCTTTTCACCTGAAAACAAAGCAAAGTTTTACCCTAAAAAACATTATTACAACGTCTTTAAGTAATGTTCAATTTTTCCAGTAAACGTTACTAATATCAAGCGAAATTTTGAAAATACAAAAAATTGTAAAGTGTTAGTTTGTACACAGTGTTGTGTAAAAGTTCAAAAGAACTCACCCTGATTAGTAAGTATATTCTATTATGCTAAATAAATATATATCTTAGTATAAATTAAATATAATTATATTCAGTCAGTCAGTGATTGTTGATTATTTTCACGGTCACGAGTTATAAGGTAACAAGTAGCTGACCGGTGATTTGAATATAAGAATAGAAGAAACAATATTAAAAAACACAATTTTCGATGTATCCAAGCGAAGTTGTTTGCAGCAGTTATTGAAAAATGAGTTCAGCCAGTACACAACATGAGATTGTAATACTTGGAAGAAACGAATGACATTCTGCTTCCTGTAAAGCTGTTACATAATAGTGTTGATATTAAATAATAATACTGTAATAGCTAGACATCAATCTTGCTGAATTACTATCAAATACCTGATCTGAATTTAAAAGCTGAATAATCCTTAGAATAATTAACATGATTGATTCTCATCTTATATTTCTAAACTACAGGAAAAGTTATTGAACATTCTGTAACGTTTGTTACTTAGGCCTAGAAATCTATTAATTGCCGAAACTTTCTGGAATGCAAATTACAGGTCAGCGAACTTCCAGGAATCGAACTAGTTTTTTTGTTTATTTTCTGAATTTCGCAAAAAGCTACTAAGGCCTATCTACAATAGGCGTCCCTAATTTAGCAGTGTAAGACTAGAGGGAAGGCAGCTAGTCATCACCACCCATTGCCCACTCTCAGGCTATTCTTTTACTAACGAATAGTGGGTTGACCATTACATTATAATGCCCCCACAATTTGATGCGACGGGAATGCAAACCCGCGACTGTTAGATTACGAGTCACACGTTTTAACCCACCTGGCCATGCCGGGCCAGAATCGAACTATCAAGAGAAGATGTAAAAACATTCATGTGCGAAATATTTTATAGCCTGGAAGTTTTTAAGAGTTCTATAATACAGGGTGTTCGGAAAGTCACTGTGCAGTTTTGTAATCATATTTTGATCAGTCTATTTCAAGCCAGCATCTGAGAGCGGTATGTAGAAACAAAATAAGAAAGATCCAGGCCTGGCATGGCTAAGCGCGTAAGGCGTGCGACTCGTAATCCGAGGGTCGCGGGTTCGCGTCCGAGTCGCGCTAAACATGCTCGCCCTCCCAGCCGTGGGGGTGTATAATGTGACGGTCAATCCCACTTTTCGTTGGTAAAAGAGTAACTCAAGAGTTGGCGGTGGGTGGTGATGACTAGCTGCCTTTACTCTAGTCTTACACTGCTAAATTAGGGACGGCTAGCACAGATAGCCCTCGAGTAGCTTTGTGCGAAATTCAAAACAAACAAACAGAAAGATCCAGGCCTGTATTTATGCTAATGGGGGTCACTTTCAACATTGTTTATAATTGCCATTCATATTTATCTCCTGTATTCTATATTGAAACATGTCTGTTAATAAATATATAAGTGCACAGTGACTTTCCGAACACTCTGTAGTATATAAATGTTGCGGAGAGTGGTGTGAAACTCGCATCTTCTGCAGAAACTTGACAGACCACCGAAAGTCATCACGCTTGAGCTTTTAGAAAACCTGGAGTTGTGGATGGCGGTTATATAAAAACAAAACGAAGTGGTAATTGTATTATACGTTGAAATTGAATTTGTTATAACATATTGTGTGAAGAAAATTCTTCATTCTCACCACGTCAGTTAATTTTCAGTATTTTCGTCACTGTGTCATTATTACTTCATAACTGTTTAAATATTGTTAGATTAATTATTGTGTTAATATTGTCACACTACAATTATTCTTACTGTTGTCTTTGCTTGTTGGTTACAGGATCGGTAATTTCTACCAAAAAACACTTACTTTAAAAACAGCGGTTTTTATGTTGAAACTCATAACTTAGGAATTTTATGGGACACCACTTTGTATGTTTTTCATTTTCTCATTAATTATTGACATAATTTTATTTTTAATTAGTCTAACAACATTCTGTCCATATTTAAGGTCACTTCAGTAAGATGCACATAAAATATGCAAGACAAGAAACTATTGTTTGTTTATTGTTAAACATAAAACTACTCAAAGAGCTATCTGTGCTCTGCCCACCACGAGTATCGAAATCCGGTTTCTAACAGTAGAAGTCAAGCTGCTGTAACACTGGGGAACAAGTAACTGAACATCTTCATATACACAGAGTCAAGTAAATTTTTATGAACTCTTTGCAATCTAATATGAGACTGTTGCAATTTAGGGGTTAGTGTGAAGGGTTGAGAATGTGAGAGCTCATTATTCAAGTCCTGTTACCGCAAAATCATGCTCCACATTTATGATTTGTTGTGAGAGAAACAAACAAATCACACTATTAAATTAGAATAAGCCTCAAACTGGCAGCAGATGATGTCGACAAGCTGGTTTAGTCTCTTGTCTGTAGTTTAAAACTAGAAACGGCTGGCACAAATAACCCTCGTGTAGCTTTGTGCGGACATCCAAGTTAACAATATATGTTGCAAAAGAGGCGTATAAAAACCATCATAATATGTCCTACGTAAATATTTGGATCACAGCTAATTTTCGGTTACTCAACAGCTGTCACAGATAGTTTTATAAATTATGGATTATCTCATTATCCTTTTTAAAGAAAAATATTTATATGCCAAAATTGGTGAATAATGTATTTCCAAAGACCCTAAATTTTGAAGAATATAGTCTTCAGGTTTGTCAATGCACGGATGAAACGTCTCACAACAAGTAGCTTCGAAACCTCACTCCAGGACATTCCATAAGACAACATTTATTTGCAAAGTGAGGTCCTGACTACGGATGTTTGTTTGCATTTAAGCACAAAGCTACAGAATGGGATATTTTTTCTCTACCGACCACGTGTATCGAAACCGGTTTTTATCGTTGTAAGATAGCAGAGATACCGTTGTGCCACTGGGAGGGGAGATAATTAAGGAAAAAATAGCCCTTCAACTTTAAACCTAGAGTGGTGAAACCCGACATATTTCTTGGCATCTTAAGAAAATAATAAATAAATACTTTAGTTCATAAGCCAAAATTCACATATTGTCAAATACGGCTCGAAATTTACACTTTGTTTCATGAAAAATACGACGAACAAATCAGAAACATGACAAACTACATACCTGTCAAATTCTCCAGTGCAACTCCTATGGCTTTTCTGTCTTTTTCTGTTAGAATGTTTTGTTTTAAATGGATTCCAACTTTAAGTGGAGAGTGTGCAAATATTTTGTTAAGATGCGCGGTATAAAACTGGCCTCAATATTCTTCATAGAAACGTCTTTTAAATAGAAATTGCATTGTGGTTGCAGCAATTATCTTCGTACACAATTAGAATTTAAATAAATGCTAACTTCACTCTTACATAAGACATTTTACAATTTATCACATTCGGATTTTTTTCTATGTTTCCATTAGATGTTATACATGTAGTCAATGACATCAATGTGAATCGTAAGGATAAAGTACATACAGATTTACTGATTATTTTGCTTAGATAAAAGTTATTTGTATCGACGTTTATCCAGCAGAAGCTTGTCGAAGTTTGTACGCTCTGTCTTTGTCTTCTCTCTGTGTTTGGGCAGCTTCACTCAAATGTACAAATAGTTGTACAGTTTGGAAAAGTTGAAGGTCCTCTCTCTCTTTTGTTCCTTAGTAGGATAGCGATAAATTAACGGACTTACAGTATTGTGTGGCTTGGTGTTAAGAATATTTCTTATATATATATTATTTAAAATGCTCATTGATAAAGAGAATCGACGATTGTAGGATACCACATCAAGGCTCCTTGTCTGTCTTGTTTGTGCAGTAGGACATCATTATTTCGTGTGTCCTTGTCTGTTATAAAGGTACTTATTCTTTGTTTAGCATGTTTTGTGTGTGGACATTTTGTTTAACTTCATAGCTTAATGAATACAAATCAACAAGTTTTGTTCCAATGTAGACATTGTTGTGAATGAAGATTTTTGTTTATTTGTTCCCTAACTTATTAGTTTTATTTTATTATTCATGCTTGAAATATCGCTTTGTATGACATCTCCAGATTCCCCTGTATTGCAGGTACTTATACCTGCCTGTTAGACATTATTGTACCTGAGTACCACAGCACGGTCGACAATGGAGAATGAAACCATAATGCTGGGACATCGTTCTCATAAACTATGAGTAATTTTTAATAACATTAGTTATTGAATTGAAGAGAATAGTGAAAATTAAAGTAATTTAATACATAAGTGTTTAATAATTAAATTTTGTAACTTGTGTCAGCACGCTTTTTATATTTGTCAGTTTTGTATGGTCACTTATAAGCTCGTTAAACAACGCTTTTGAAAGACCTAATATTCTGACATCGGTCCTTTAGCCAGGGATTAGACGAGACCGAGGCTGAACTTAATGAATTAGTGATTTTTATCAAAGTATTCTGTAACTATTCAAATTAGTTGATCACTCAAATTTCCTCTCTATCATAAGAACCTAACACAGCTAAAAGTGTTTCATTTCTGGTTTAGGTTACAATATTTTTATAGTAATTCACATATAATTCCTAATATTCGAACACCTATTCAATAAGTTAACAAGCAATGAACGTTTCATAAGACAGATCAAAGTAAAACGATGCTTAGTTGTATATGATGCTCTTTAGATCATTTCACTATAATCTGGAATGACTTTATATTTTGGAATTTTACTGCTTTTTATTTCCACAATAATTGTAAAAATCAAACAAGACAGACCAAACAGGAATATTGTAGTGAGTGTACATTAATCATCATATCTATATGTCCTAAATTGTAGCTTTTACCCTGGAATCCTTTAAATCAGTGCAGAGTTTTTATTGTTATTTATTTCGTTTGTTATCGGTTATAATAAACTGAAATAATTAATCAGAGGTTCGGATTTGCTGTTTCTAACTCCTTCCTTTGGATTTTTTTTTATTTATTTAACTCGATTAGTATTAATTTTCTTTAAAAATATATATTAATATTATTATAAAATGTAACTTTCCTTAATGAAGAAAAAAAGTCTGAATCTTTTCAAATTACTATTAATTTTCCTAGCGCTGTTCTAATTAGTTTGATTAAATCAACCAAATTGTTTGATACATATAAAATTATCTTCCAGTCAGCCTGGTATGCCCAAGTAGTTAAGGCACACGACTCGTAATATGAGGGTCGCATTTTTGAATCCCCGTCACACCAAACAAGCTCGCCCTTTTAACCGTGGAGATGTTATTATGTGACGGTTTGTTTGTTTGTTTGTTTTTTTTAAATTTCGCACAAAGCTACTCAAGGGCTATCTGTGCTAGACGTCCGTAATTTTGTAGTGTAAGACTAGAGAGAAGGCAGCTAGTTATCACCACTCACCGCCAACTCTTGAGCTACTCTTTTGCCAACGAATAGTGGGATTGGCCGTTACATTATAACGACCCATCTCTGAAAGGGCGAGCATGTTTGGGATGCGAATCCGCAACCCTCAGATTACGAGTCGCACGCCTTAACACGCTTGACGATGTCGGGCCATCATGTGATGGTCAATCCCACTATTTGTTGGTAAAATAGCCTAAGTGTTGGCGGTTGGTGGCGATGACTAGCTGCTATCCCTCTAGTCTTACACTGCTAAATTAGGGACGGCTAGCGCAGATAGCCCTCGAGTACTTTTGTGCTAAGGATTAATAATGACAACTTAACTAAGTTTGTCAGTAATATCAACTGCAATTCTAAAATAAAATATTCAAGAAATGTATAAAATATATCATTTAAAACATGTGGCAAGAATAATCGAACCTCACATCAAAGAAAAAATATAACTGTCTGATTTAGAAACAGATGCTCAGTTTTTGATGTAATTTATAATATAACTCCTATTGAATACATTACGTTATGCAAAAAGAGATAAAAAGTTAGCATTATCTACACTTTTAAACTCATGATTAGACATCATAGTTCAGTTCTTTTATTGTATTTGTAAGTGTGATTTGTCTACCAGAGCGTGTTCACTTAGAATAGGTATTTATTCTTTATTTGTTATTCTTGGAAAAACAAAAATACATCATACACATATCCGAATTTGAGCAAATTGTGCTCTAAATGTGTAAAAACAATAAAATATATTTATAGTTTGGGCTTATAGACATTATTATGTAATTCCGAGACTCTGTGATGGTGTTTAAAATTATTTCATTAAACAAATGTTGTGAGCCATACAGTTACAGAATGGGCTATCTGTGCTGTGCCCACCGCTGGTCAGCGTTGTAAACCTTCAAACTTAAACGCTGAGCTACTGAGGGTTAAACAATAATGAAAAATAACAAATAGTAATTCAATCTTGTCTCCACACCATTCTGGTCTATGCAATACTTTCTTTCTCTTATTCGTATTTTATTACATGAAGATATCACGTTAACTTGATGAAACCTTGCAATACCCATGTTTATTTATAAACCGTAATTGTATCTGCCTTAAGAGCTGTTTTATTTTTGTTTTATATTTGGGTATAACGGCTGAGGGGATACATTCTCGAAAGCTGAAAAGAAATGTTAAAAGTACCTCTTTTTATATTTTATAAATGGAGTTGTATTAACTCCTGCCAGTTAAAAAATACAACTTATAGTTTATATTGTGTTTAATAGCTAGAGCTAGAAATAAGACAATATTGTACGTTACACGTTAACATTATATCGTGTAAAAACAAAATGGTTCAGATTTCGCTTACGAAGACTGAATCACGTAGCACTAGCCCTTCTACATTAGATGCTGCCTTTTCTATCTTAACGACAGCTTTGGGTTTTCAATAGCAGAATAAACAAATAAAGTTTAAAGGTCACAGTTTATAACTTTTGTTCAAATATGCGTGTCCAAATGTTATCTCAATGATGTTTGGTTTGCAATGATTTCATAACTACATGCTGAATCCAATCATGGAAGATAAGAAAAATATGTTTTATTGTACCTACTGATGTGTTTTAAACCAGTTACTGAAGGATGAAACTAATATTTCTTTACACAGAGACATCATTGTTTCATTCAGTGTTTAACATCTTTACAAAGTTTTGGATTGTATGACAACTCAATAACACCTTGCTCACACAGTTTTCACGTGTGGTAAACGGCAAACGAGATGTTATATATGTAAAAATGACAGGTATGGATAGAGAAAGCTCTATGTAGAGGAGCGAACAATGTTTCGACTTTCTTTGGTCATCGTCAGGTTCACAAAAATGTTATTTATAGGAAGTATATGAAAAATTATAATTTATATTTGGTATTTACTTACTTAAATTTACGACATCAACATCATTAAAAAAGCTTGTTTGTTCTCTCTGAAGACATTAGAAGAAAAAGCTTTGGACAGATTAACAAGGGTTACTATTTTATTGTCAATATTTAAAGGTACACAAAAGTTAAACAAGAAAAGATGTTAAGAGAAAATAAAATTTAAAGCATGAAAGCGTTTTAAATACTTTAGAACATTATGTTGGTTGATTTACTTTATGTTATCAAATTATTGGTAGAAAGCTGAGTGACAAACAGCCTGCGAACATCGAGTTTTCTCGCTCCTCTGTAACTTTGAACACTCTGAAACTGGCTTACCATTATAAAAGAAGCATATTAGGGAATATTATATTTCTTAACATTTCTCTTAGAAATAAAATGGTACTTTGCCTTTAAACAGTCTTCAGTTTTTAAAAGAAGTGAATAAATCAAGTGAACACCATGATTCTACTCCAAGTAGTAACGACAATAATTACTGTAAGAACTGAAAAATTCTCTATTAACACTCTAGAGCGTCCTCGTCCTTTGCATCTAGAAATTATAGTTTCTAACACAATTTTTGAGAGAAATCTAAAACATATGTTTAAGACCAAATGAAGTGAAAAGTTTCAAGCATTTATTTTCATTTTGGCAGTAAGTACTGCTTAAAGGAATATACAAAGGAAAATGGTTCCTGATGTTTATTGAAAAGCATTTATTTTAGCTTAATAAATTCACGTCTTCTTGTATATTTAAGGATATCCGAAACAATACAAATATGTGAATATTACAGAAGAAATTTATAAAACAAAAAGTAACATTTTCATTATCATGTTACATAATGATCTTTACGAAACGTTGTAGTTGGTATTATATAATTGAAATACTTGGTACTATACGATTAGTACAGAAGAGATTAGTACGAACACAGTACTAGCAATAGTATTTGTTTTGTAGTAAAACGTTAGAAATTGAACAACATTCTTAATGAAACAAGTTTATATTTTTTTACACCACCTTATATTTTTAGGTATACAAAAAAGGATGTCAGTCAGGTAAACACCTTTCAGAACACTGCCTAAATTTCGATTTTTCGCTGTTTAGTCGGTATTTAGAAGTTTGTTTCAAAAAATGTCTAGAAATGATATTCGTATAATCGTCTTTAGGTTTGTTTTCCTACATAGCTGGTTAAAGTAACTCGTACAAACTGTTGGTCTTAGACTAATACAACTGACCTAACTAATCGTTACAAGCCTGAGGTCTCTTTATAAGCTGAAGATTATACTCCACTTCGGGAAATTATGATTCAATAACAAGATATGCGTATAAAACAAAGCATTCAATAATCTGATTTACTTCTGTGTGTTAAGAGTGAAAATTGTTTGTAGAACAATAAAAAGAAAAAAATACATCAAAGGAAATTGTCATATAAGAATAGCTTCCTTTACACAACTCCCACGTGGAACTGCAGCATGTCTGCGGACTTATATCGTTAAAAGCCGGTTTTTGGATACTTGTGGCGGGCAGATCACAAATAGCACATCGTGTAGCTTTGCGCTTAATTACAAACAAACCTCTACACAACATGAAATGGATCATTTGATGTGCCTTTTGTTCATGCAGAGTCTACTCAGATCTTTTTTACAGTATGAAAAATAAAACTAAGTAGCAATATAAACGGAAAACGATGTTGAAAAACACACAAATTTTGCTTTAGGGATCTCGTTAAAGGAGTTGGATTTCTGCTTCCATTTGCCGAATTAGATTGACAGATCTAAATGACACAATAATTCCGCTTCAACCAACTAACATGATGTGTTTCTGTGATAGATAATAAATACTATTTCAGGATTGTTGGTAGTATCGTGTTTTCATAAGGGGAAGAGGAAGTAATTCTGCGTGTGATAGCTACATTGGACGTCTGTTACCTTGCATTAAGGCGTTTCGTGTTCACTTCTAAAAAATATACCTTAAGCCTGTTAATGGGTTTGTTTCAACAGAATACGCGTATAAGTTCAAATTATTAAATCTTCAAGCATTTTTAGATTCAGTATTCTATTATACTGCTCTTAGAATGCTTATACTGATCAAGAAAACCAGTTACTTTTTAGTTCAGCTTTCTTGCAGTATTTATATTTACATAAGGAACAGCTGTGTTCCACTTTACTATGATTGCCTTTAATCTCAGAAAACCTTCCTGTAGTGATACAAGAAATCTTTATTAGAAGAGATGATAAAATTCCGCAAGCATATAAAATAATTCATGTATTTATAGTTTTATACTAACTATTCAGATGTTAATTTTACATTACACATTACATTGTGAAAAACACGAAGAATAATTTAAAAGCTCATGTTTTTGAATTGACATTAAAAAGTGTGATAATGCGCAATATATTGAGAACAGCTGTTTTCAAAGCAATCTTCATCTCTGAGCTGACTTTACAGGATGCAACGTTACCCAAAAGCACTCGTACATTATCAGTGAAACTGGAGAATGAAGGTCACTCCATTTGATCAACACCTTTTTTTTCAAGGAAAATATTGAAACATTTAGTATGGTAACAACGATCGTTAAGAGAGCTTATGCTGTAAGCAGGGCTAACTGTACCAATATATGGTAACACAAAGTGTGATAAGATATTATCTATATCACGTTAGCATTAATTGTACCATTGAAAAAGGTGAAGACATCGTAATTTAGCTGTACCCTTGCCAATCTTCCATCAGTGTCATATGCTGTCAGCTTTCTTGTGTAAAAATGCAGCGATTTTTTGTTTGTTTCGAATTTTGCGCAAAGCTACGCAAGGGATATCTGCGCTACCCGTCCTTAACTCAGTTGTATAAGGCTAGAGAGAAAGCATCTAGCCTCTACCACACGCCACCAACTCTTGGGCTACTCTTTTATTAACGAACTCTGCGACTGTCTTTTACATTACAATGCTCCAACAGCTGAAAGGGCGAGCATGTTTGGTATGTCGGGGATTCAAACTCGCTACCCTCAGATTGCGAGACCAGCGCTCTAACCATCTGGCCATGGTAGGCCATCAAGTGCAACGAGATCTAATTCTAGATTCTCCTTAAAAGTAAACTTCTATTACTAAACTTTATATGAGGTGCCACTTGTGGAAAAAAACACACGACTGCATTACATGTCGTTAAACCTCTGGGTTTGCCCTTTGCACCATCAGTGCTTCGATCAGAATGCTCCTCACTGAGAATCCGATATACACATCGATCTTGTGAGGTGCGTTCCTGACAGCTTGTACACATGTGACAGACATTGGACTCATTTTTTTTACTTCTGGAGCAGTTTTCACACCTATCTCATGTTATTATTTACCTTAATAACTAAATTTGACAGTGTTTTCATATAAACTTTTAAAAATTTGATGGACTTTTTTTTTCTAACTAACTTTAAGGTCATTTGAAGTTGCTATCTCCAAATTCTCACATTTAACATTCAAGGCAAGAAAGGTGCTTATATAAATATGATTGAACTAGGAAATAAAAGGTAATTAAAGGGAGAAATTTAATATGTTTATTGAAAACTTACTCAAGTTAGTTACACTTTTTTTATTTCAAAGTCCATAAAGGCGAAACAAATTATTAATAAAATGTACTAGCTTCATGTTTTTATACAATGCTTTTTTTTAAAATTTAGGCTTATATGACAAAATAATAGCCTGTTGCACTTATTAGCACTGTATAAACTACCCAAACTTCTCATACAATGTCATATTATATGTAATAAAACGTATGACTTAAATAATAAAGCACCATCAATTACTAAAATAATTCTTCAAAAATAAGTTATTACTAGAATTTGTTTAAATGTTTGTGTATTAAGTAACTTAGTATCTAATCATTGATCATGCTTGTAAATTGCACAAGTTTTTTTGACTGTCATGCTAGATAATCATATTGTCTGGCAACCTGCATAATACTATTGTGTGTTAATTTATTGATAAAACTTGATGCCATGATATCATGTTACAAACTGTCTAAGCTGACGATCCTGCTTTGTTTTGTACATCAATTTAATATCTGTATTGCTTCATAATGCGACATTTATATTTCATAAATGAAAAATATTCTTCAATAACTGTAAGCTCATTATTAATACAAATTCAAAATACAGTCTGAGTTGAACATGGCTGAAAACGTGAGGACTAGAAACAAGAATATAGATTTTACTTTCGTAATGTGAAGCATCTATCTTCGACACAAGAAAAAGCAGATACTGCATAAACTTGATGCTGTGAAACGTATTTATGAAGTAATATTTGAACTTTTGACAGAATCCTATAGTTCTGGTATTTTTTTCATTTTTCACTGATGGAACAGAATTTAGTAACAATATAAAAACATATGGCTTTTAAACCAATTTTTCAACTATCTATGCCTGTTATCACTTTAACACAACCGTCTCTTCACGTACTTATTGGTTGCGACACCTGTGGCAGAAAAAGTAGCAATGGTCAAGTGGGTAACTGGAGTACTTCGACTAAAGTTTTACAGAGGGTTCAACATCTAGTCGAACTCAATAAGACGACATCCGTGACTGAAAGCTCCGTTCAAACAATACCAGAATTCATTTGTCTCATATATAGACCAAAATAAACCAGGACGATAATTGATAAATTCGCAATGAAAACTGTCTGAAAATTCTCAGAGGATCAGAAAATTTAAAAGCAACCCACACTTTTCTTGTTTGTTTTATAGCAAAACCACATTGCTGTGTCGAGCTCCGGCTGTTAGCAGTGTGAGAATGTAGACTTATCGTTATTCCAAAAGGGGACAGCACATCGTGAGAGATCATTTCTCTTCTATCACCATGTGAATACGGATGAAAAAAAATAAAAGCAGAGTTCGTATGCTAGTAATTAGAATGTTGGAACCTGATTCACAGGTGATAATTGATATACATCTTCAAACCACGTAATTGTTTCGCAGAAGAGTTACAAGCCGTAAAACTAAACTGGTATACCCTAAAGGAAGACATTCACTATTTTGACAACTCAAGAGATTTATAACCATTTAACGATGAGAAGATAAATTTTATGAATTAACTAATTAGGAAATTTTTATAAAAGAAAACTCAACTTTAAAATATTTTACTCAGTTATTGAGGTTGTATGTTTAAAATTTTAGTGTATATTATGCGAAACATCCATCTGTAATACTTATATTTGTTTATTTGGAAATTTTGATAAAATCACCTTCAATAAACTTTTATATATACCTGCCAATTTTGCTGAATACTGTGTAAGAACTGGTTTATCCAAAATTAAACGTTATGACATTAATGTACAAACTACTAAATACATATTAACGTGCATAGTATTAAGTATTGTTCTTTTGTGATATATTTTTTTTTACTTTGTTGACCTTTAACTTACATTTAAAGACTATTATATTATTCATATAACCAATTAAAAAGTAGATAAGTTAAAAAACAGATGTAATTAGAGATTTATTATAAAAATATTTTTATTGAAATAATGTTAAAAGCAATCGATTTATTTTGATACAGCTTATCCAAAGAAGTGAACAAAAGAGTTATTTCTTAATCTTATATACGGTGTGCCACTGTTTAAGGACGAAGCATCGTGACTCCTGACAGACTAGCTACAAGTATTATACATTAGGCAATACAGAAATTTCAAATTTTCTTGTGGACTTGTTGTATAGATTAACATTAAAAAATAAGACATTTTTGTTATAGGACTGGCGAATTGGTTTTGGAGAGGACACTGATACCGGAAAAATTATTTTGTGCAAGATTACAAACATAACCTAATATACCCTAATGTACAAGTCATGCTTTACTGCTAGTTTATAAAACAGCTTTAAAAATTAAAGAGTGGGAGCATTTGTGTACATATTGGTATAAAAGTTTCCAGAAAACCATGTCTGGTGATAACGTAGAATAGTCCAATAATGTGCCACCAAGTGATGGGAAAATGAAAAGTAAATTAAATGGAATAAAACGATTAAAGTCAAGTTATAGTTTAAAACGTTTTACATCATGTCTTAAAGAGCTAGCTGGTTGCTGTTGTCTCTGTTTAATTTACGTAACTTAATGTCGTTGTATTAAAGTGTTATATTTCAAACTGAAATACATTTATTTATCTACTTATATACACAGTAAAAGATTTTAGCACCATTGATAACACATCTTCTTCTTCCTCTAGTTTGGAGTCTGATCACAGAGCATTTGTCATAGTATATTCCATGTATCATTGTCCCTTTCCTAATTCCAAACCTCAGACTACAGGAAAGCAATTAATGGTCAGCAGTAACTCTATTTTATACTTTATTATTATTAATTCACCTCGTGGCTCAGCGGAAGGTCAGCACTCTTAAGTCACTAACAATAAGGTTTGAGAGTAAAGTACACATATCCCATTGTGTAAAATTACGATCAACAAAGAAGAGAACAAATAAAACAAACAATTATTGATACTTGCAGTGTATCACTTGTTTTATCATAATCATTTTTACCACTAGATACCCAAATTGATTAGTATTATTTTAATATTACTTCCACTACTTCACGTTTGGGAAGTTTTACATTGGTCTTGGTAGAGGTCCTCATTCTTCTAATAATCCTTGATGTTCTTCTACTTGAAATTGTCCAATTAAATTTAATGTAACATCTATCCTTATCACATACTTTCACACTTTTTATACTCCCAAAGCGTGGGTTGAGCTATTGTAAAGGTTTAATTTCGGAGTTGGTGAGATAATTTCGAAATCATGCAATGCCAAAGAATCATCTCTGGAGTGTCAGTTCTAAGTACATTGTAACAGTGGCAGACAAATCGTTTGTATGGTTGTTGAGTGATAGTGTGCTGCTGACTGTCTTTTTTTCTTCTAGTTAGTAATTTAAATCGAGGACAGCGTCAGGTAGTTTTTAGTAGCTTTAACATAAATGCAAATTCACTCTACTTACATATATTCACCTTCTTTCCTTTGATATTCCAGATGACCAATGTGACTTCTGTTTTATCTTTTCTTATCCCTTCAATCTACATATCCTCCAGTGGTCACAACGGGATGTCTGCGGCTTTACACAGCTAAAAACTTGGTTTCGATACCAGTGGTGCAGGGCACAGATTTCTTATTGTTTAGTTTTTTTGCTTAATTCCAAAACTAACAAACAAATCAACCGACATGCTATTTCATTTACACAACCATTCAGATATTTTAACAAATCATTCAAGGATTGCATCTTACTAGACAGCTGATCCATTTCTCATTGAAATTTGTCGCTATACGATGAGTCTTTAAGTCTTTCTTAGGTTTTACCCAAGTTCCTTGGTCAAAAAGTCTGCTTCTAGGTTTGTGAAGAGGTTTAGGAAGCTTGTTAAGAGAGCGGTCGTATGTTCATGTCCTTCTCCGAATGAATTGTATCGACCACTTTCTCAACTGACCATTTCAACACCAGATATTTATCTGTCTACACGATATCTGCCCAAGAGGTAACGACTTTCCTGACTGAGCTATTAGTTGCTATAGCCAGCGTTATTCTCCACACTTATATCCATTCCAAGACTACGTCTAGTCCTGAGTTTCCTCTCTACATCCTGTTGCTAACATTCATTGTGTTTAACTTAGAATTTAAAAGTTAGTTCCATGTTAATGTGTATCAAATTTGTGATATTTGCCAACAAGACTGATGTGCACAATTCTCTTTTTTAACACAAATATATTTTAATACGCAAACAAACAACAATACAATTGTTAATAACGGTTAATACTAATAATTATTACAAATGATGGTTTACATACAAAAGTTTTTCTAACTTACTGACAATACTATGTTTAATATCAGGTCTAAAACTAAATATTTTATAGATGATCCACTTCCACCATGAGCAAATTAATAATGAGTTCATACTGCTACACCTCGCTTAAGCTACAGTTGTCTTTTTTGGCTGGCGTTAGACTGGTAACAAGATCACTTCTAACCGAGGAGAATATTTAATATCCTCATAGAAATGATCATGTTCGAAGTAACTCACTGAAGTTAAACGGTTTGTAATGTTCAGAATGTATAAATGTTGCTGGTCAAATTCTACAGTTTTCCGATTAATAGTCGTTTATTACAGTTATAACGTCCAAGGCTTACAGCACACTCTTTGTAAGTGACTAATAATAATATTTATCACAGTTATAACATTCAAGGCCAACAACACACTGACTGTAACTGACTAATAATAATATTTATCACAGTTACAACGTCCAAGGCCTACAGCACACTGTCTGTAACTGGCTAATAATAATATTTATCACAGTTATAGCGTACAAGGCATACAGCACACTGTTTGTAACTGACTAACAATAATATTCTTCTTTTACTCTGTGATGACGAGAAAACCCGCTTGTTGAGAAATATATATATGTAAAAACGACTGGTATGGATAGATAAAAACTATGTAGATGAGCGAACAACGTTTTGACCTTCTTCGGTCATCTTCATGTTCACAAAGAAAGAAAGAGGTAATTGACCCACAGTTGACCACATCTTTGAAGGCGGTTGTGTAATTGAGTGTAGGAATGTAGAGGGCGTACTTAGATGTTGGATTTTATTTATTCACATAGGTATAAAGGTGTTCCTTTGTATTGGTTTAATTTGGGTTTGAGTTGTTGTATAAGTAAGTCTTCCTTAATTTCACGTTTGTTTATATTTGTTTTGTAATTTAGTATTTGGGTGTTTTCTATGGTTACACTGTGTTTATTTGATTTGCAGTGTTCGAAAACGTGTGACGGTGACTTTTTATATTTTTTAATCTTGTTTCCATTTTCTTCTTGTTTCTCCAATATAGAAGTCGTGGCAGTTATCACATTGTATTTTATAAATAATGTTGGTGTTGTGTTTGTCAGTGTATTTTTATATTGTACAGACCTTAGTTATATGCCCAGTTTTGAATAAATTTGGTATTAACTGGAATTTCATTTTCTTCTGTGGAAAGTATCACAAGTCTCCTTGGCTATGTCTTCTGAACATGCTTTAATTTCTAAGATTAGAATGTACCTAGGTGCTATTGCGAAATTGAGTCCTTTGTTAAGTAGATGCATCTCGTCTGTGTTTAATTGTCGATCGGATCTGTTAAATATGAGGTTCGTCAATGGTTTGTAATGTTGGTATCTTTTCTGTTGTTTACATCTTAGTTTCTTAAGTTTTTTGTTGTGACAGATCTTTTTGTCCCAGTAATTCCTAGTGTTGATTTGGTTTATGTTTCGTTGTATAAGTCCGTAAATTTTTGGTTTAATGTACCTTAATGTTTTCTGCTCTCTTGTTCAGGCATTGGATTATACCACGTTTCATCGAAGTTCAATGATAGGACTGGAAGTTAAGGTATCTGTTCGTGTGGATGGGTTGTCTATATAAAGTTGTGGTGAATTGTTCTGCTTGTTTGCTGATCAATTATAATGACCAAAGACATACAGAAATGTACCTAGGTATTTGAGAAAATAATGATCAAAGACATATAGAGAGATATACTTAGGTATTTGTTACTTCTGGGATTATTTGATGTTATTAATAATGCTTCTTTGACTTTTTTGCTCATAATATTAGGTTTGTGTTTTAACACTATGATGTTCTAATCAAACAAAATGTTTGTTTCTACTCATATGCTCAACAACTTGTGAAGAGGGCTAACCTGATCTTAAATTTACATCTTATTTTGCCTACATAAAAGGCTGGACAACTTGTTACAGTTGTTTCGAAACTTCTTGATAGAGAAACGCTAACATTTTCCAGTTATGGAATGGTAGAAGAAATTAGGTTTTCTTTGTTTTGTGAAGAACTTTAGTTTGTTTGTTTCTTATTTTTCTTTTATCTGTGTTATTTTGTTTTAAGTGAATTAACAGTTTCTTTAACTTCTTTAGTAAGGAATTAGTGAACCCGGGAAAAACATTCATTTAAATTCGTAACTTTTTCATCGATGTTCACTGCGGTCGTTACGTATTCGAACACTAAGTAACGAATTTTTTACTTTTTCTTCTTTTTGGGCATAAAGTGCAATTTCCTAATTGCTTATGCCTAAAGTAAATGGAAAAAAACTATTTTTTCTCTTCAAACTTTGTTTTTGAAACCTGGGTAACGACATTTTCCAATATACCCATTTTCCAGAACATTCCGGGTAGATTCAGTGCTAAGTGGATGATAGATAATGCTGTAGAACTTACAAGAATTTTCAGGAATGAAAGTGTACAAATCACAAGTCAGAAGAAGCGTCACCAACATTTTTCGAGCTTCTTCACTCGTCAAGATGGGCTCTGCTTCTGCCACAATGTATCCGGTCTGTGCGAGTCAACTGGGATTGCCTGTAACCCGAAAGAAAAGGCGCCTTTCCACTGATAGCTTATCCAGAAGCCTCAAAGCTGTGCTGTTCCATAATGGGAATAAGTATTCGTTTCTTCCCCTGGCTCATTCGATGCACCTGAAAGAGAAATACAACAGCGTCAAGACCTTGCTAAAAGCCTTGACGTATGATGAGTATGGCTGGGAGGTTAAAAGAGACTTCAAAATGATGGCAATCCTGATGGGTCTTCAAGAAGGCCCTACCAAGTTTCCCTGTTATCTTTGCCTTTGGGACAGCAAGAACACTGCAGAGCACTACAACAAAAAGCACTGGCCACAACGGACAGAGTTCTCTATTGGGAGGCACAATGTCAAATGTAAGTCACTAGTGGACCTCCAGAAGGTGTTGTTCTCGCCATTGCACATAAAATTGGGTCTTATGAAACAATTTGTCACAGCTATTGATAAGGAGTCTGCAGCCTTCAAGTACCTTCGAGACTTCGTCCGTAAGCTGTCTGAGGCAAAGGTCAAAGCTGGTGTTTTCGTTGAACCACAAATAAAGAAGATCCTGGAATGCACAGAATTTTTAAAGAAGCTCAGGAATGAAAAAAAAAGCTTGGGACAGTTTCGCAGTGGTCTGGGACTTCTTGGGTAATCACAAGGCCAAAAACTATGTGGAACTGGTTGAGGTTTTGGTGAAAAACTACGGCAAAATGGGCTGCAGGATGCTTTAAAAGTCCATATCCTTGACGCTCATCTTGAAAAGTTCAAGGAGAACATGGGAGCATACTCAGAGGGGCAAGGCGAGCGCTTTTATCAAGATATACTGGACTTCGAACGCCACTACCAAGAAGCGAAAAGCGAAAACAAAATGGGAGACTATATTTGGGGGCTGATATGTGAAAGTGATTTATATTGCAGTCGTAAATCTTGAAAAAACTACTTGCTTTTAAACATTTTGTTAATTTCTGTATAATTTTAGAATAAATACATGTAAATCTTGATTCATATGTTGTTTTATTGAGATCTTATGTGAGTGCAACTGTGCAAATTTGCCCGTTTTTACATAGAAAAATGGGTTAGTTTATAAGTTTCATTATCCTGGTCACAAAAGCAGAGTTCGAAGGGAATAATGGCCATTTTCTGTATTTTCTGTACAACATAAGCAATTAAGAAATAACATATTATCCAGAAACAAAATTTGTACTACATAGTGTAATTTATCTTGGACGAGTCTCCAATTTCTTATGTTATGTATTACGATTGTAAATAGTTTGAAACTGCTTTAAATTGTATTTTTGGATTTAGAAGTTAACTGAATGATGAGATGTGTAAAATTTTTGTCGTTTGCTAACAAGACTGTTTTCTTTTTTTAACACAAGTATATTTTAATATAAAAACAATAATTTCATTTGTAATAACAGTTATTACAAATAATGATTTATATACAAAAGTATTAAAAAAATTACAAACAATTTTGAGTCCTCTATCTCGTTTAAAACTGAATATTTTACCAACATTTCATGATGAATGAATTAATTCTGAGTTGATATAGGTACAATTCACCTAACGGAGAGCTAGAAAGCTCTTCTCTTATCTCATTACATGTAAATTTTCATTGATGAAATTATATAATTTCTTCATAAAATATTAAAGTCCGGTATTAATCCACCGATGTTAAACGATGTGTAGTGTTCAAAATCTATAAACGTTCTTAGGCAAATATCTGCAGTTTCCATGTTATAGCTTCAGAAGCTTATAGTATGCCAATTGTTGTAAACCAACAACATTTTCTGTCTCTTTGCATATTGTTATGACTACGTTTTGTAATCGTCAGGCGAGATTCTAGAAATTTCAGTTACAGCAACAATACTGGCAATCACTAGTAGTTAGGAACACAACAGTATATTTTTTATTCTTACCCGTAAAAGTCTTCTACAAATTTAGTATATAGGCGTGAATATCGCAACACACATTTAACAGTATTAATTACATACATTTCTAAATATAATGTTGTTCTTGTTTTGAATTAAGCACAAAGCTACACAATGGGCTATCTGTGCTCTGCGCACAACCGGTATCGAAACCAAAATTTTAGCATTGTAAATCCGCAGACATATCACTGAGCCAATGGGGGAACTTCTAAACATATATTTAACTGAAATAAATATCGATATAACGACAAATCAGTAACAGTGGTGCATACAGTGTGTGCTAAATTCAGGAGGATTTTTAGAGTGCCAAGCTTCTGGTGAATTACATGATTAGAGAAACACTTTTTGTAATTTCCGATATAATTGTTTTTCTATAAAATTTTGTTTCGAATTCTTGGTGGGCTCATATGATATTAACTTTTGATAAGACTATCTAGGAAGTTTTTGATGAACTGATTTGGTTTGATAGAGTTGTTCTTATTTTTGAGATGCCGAATATTTCCGATGGTTAGACGTAGATCCTACGTGGGGTCTTGGACTTGGAGTTAGTTGCTGTTGATTGGATTTATGATTTGATTCTATTGTTATTTTCCTGCAGAGACCTCCAAAACTAAATCTTTCAATTGCAATGATGAAAAAAGTTCTCACCTAATTAAGTTGCAAATTCTCTTTATTAATCTGAATATGACCTGAAAAGGTCGAAACGATTTTTTTTATTTTATTTTAATTAATATTTTAATACACATACCAGCCGTCTTAAGAATACAGTTAAAACCTTTATGGCTATGATTTGAGATTCCATGAGTTGAAAGTTCACAAAAATGTTTTTATTGTTCTTTAAAGTGTTAGGTTTTGTTTTTGAATTGTGCTAACAATCGTAGTTTCTCTGACTGTCTAAATGTCTATTGATAATTAAGTGTTTACAGCAGATTTTATTCGTTAATCACGAAGAAAGTAAGCTGTAGTCTTTAAGTGTAGTTAAACGCGAAGTTCATTTCTAAGGAAAAGTCCAGAATGCTTTTCTATTTAGTTTATTTCAAAAGCTTAATTATCTATAATAATTTTTATTTTTATGCTGTACAGGTGATTCATATTTATTTTATTTTACTTTTGCATGTTTTAACCAAAGTTAAAGTTACATTTTTCACTTCCTGCTTTCCCTACTACAGTGCTTAAACTATTAAGGAATCAAAAATACAGATAAAACACGTTAGTTCATCAGAAATTCCTGATCTTATTAAGATATTTTGCACAACATTTCCCCATTTTCATACTTACTTTTTTTGTTGTTCTGCAGTCATAAATAAATAATCTGTCAATTCATGCAGATTGATATGCATAAGTTACCATCACCAATTCTGGAACTTAAATACGTCAGTGAATTGTTGAATATGAATTTAGATACAAAAACCTTCTTTATCGTTAAAACTTGTGTTCATAAGAACGATCGCACCTGTGACCAAACAACGTATCTGTACTCTTCAAAAATGAAACGCAAAAGGGATATTTTGTTTATTTTAAAGAGAAATATATGTAATAACGTTACAAGCTCAGAGTATATGATGTTACACGTGTTAAGACACTTGCTGTCAAACCAAAATGACAGTAAAAGTTGTGCACTTTGAATACGGAGGAAAATATCGGATTTTTCGCCAAAACGCTTTCGTGTCCAATAAATTTGTTTGCATGCTCTGCAAGTGCAACATGTGCAAAATCCCTATAAAAGTGACGGGTTCTCGGTTTCTATAGCTCAGTGTTAAGCCACCGACACGCAATACAGTTACGCCAAGACTGACTAAAGCACAACGCCATTGGTCGCTTGGAAGCAGGCGAATCTCGATCAGATGTTGCTAGAGCTGTGAATGTCCACCCAAGCACTATCACAAGACTATGGAATCGTCACCAACAACATGAATCAACTCGTGACCGTTCACGATCTGGCAGACCACGATCCCACACAAGATCGCTACATCCGATTACGTCACCTTCGGGATAGGACTACCATTCCGACGTTAGAACAGACCTTTTGCACATTCGAGGGAATCTTACGGCTCAACAATAAGTCGACGAGATTCTTAGGCCCCATGGGGAACCCATCATGGTGAACGTTAACGACGTTTTTCAACACGACAACGTCCGTCCTCACACAGCCTGAGACACCACAACATCAACGTTCTTCTCTGGCCTTCCAGATAATAAGATTTAAACCCCATCGAACATCTTTGCAACGAGTTGGACCAACGTCTGCGACTGCGACAACCTCAACCGCAGACTCTACCTCAGCTTGCAGCAGTTTTGCGGGCTCAGTGGACAGCCATTCCACAGGATGTGATTTGTCATCTCATCACTTCCATGAGCAGGAGATGCCAAGCAGTTATTGATGCTCACGGGGGGCATACTCGTTATTGACGTTGAGTAACGTTAAACTTCATCTAGTGATGGTGGACTTCGCCTTTGCAGACTTTGGATGCTCAGCAGTGAATCTGCAAATTTTCACACATGTCATACAGAACTACCCGGAATAAAGATGTTAATAATTTTCTCAAATTTTGCATTTTGCGTTTCTTTTTTTGAAGAGTATATTTTAAATGTATTCTTTCTCGCTGTAAAAACTAATTTGTAATAAATAATTTTGTATATATAGTTTTAAACATGTGTCATTTTCACTATTAAATTTAAAATATTCAGTGTTCTTACTCTTGATTTATTATATCAGAATTTCTGATTATCAATAAAATTATTTTTACAGAATTTATTTTTTGTGTGTTAACCATCTACTTTTAGCCCGTAGGAATGATAACAAACTGCTTAAGGTCAATATGTTAAATGAGAAAAGAGTTAATATGCTAGTATGCGTACAATAAAAGATTTTATTGATCTTACGTTTCATAAATATGAATTTCAAATGCTCATCAAACGATAAATATGTAAATAAATGAAAGGATAAGTCTGCAGTTTCAAACGTACTTATTCGTTAATGTAATATTTGCATGAAATATTGTAAAGATAATACACATTAGTATTAACATCATTATCGTAATAAAATTTTTATAGGATTTAAAACTTTGTAACTTAAAATTTAAAATCACTAGCATCATATTTCGACTTTTATCTATTAAATAAAACAACAAGAATATACTTAAGCACGTTGAGTAGTGTTGTACAGTTATTTCCATGAAATTTAAGAGTTTGTAAATATGATACTTGAGAAAAGCGAATGCGTTTTAGAGTGAGGCTATTAAAGGTTTTTACTTACTAATCAAGAACAATTTACTCTTGCAACTTTCTACGAATAATATCATATATATATAATTATCGTGATTATTTTAAAGGTTTTATATAAAAAAAATCATCTTCAAATAAGATTTTCAACAGATAGAATACTTAAAACTTCACCAAAACCCTAATATTTTGGTGTTTTCTTACTCATTGCAGCTGTCATTTAAATTTAAAAAGTCAAAATTATATTTAAGGTTATTTTCAAAGAACAATGAAAGGTAAATCACAGGTGAAACATCCAATTTTTATTAATATTTATACTTACTTCAACAGAAATTCGAAATGTTTAAGTTTATCAAACTGCTAATATTTTGTGAATCCCATTTTTTCTTGATAATTGCAAACAGTATTTCAGACATTCTTGCAACATATTTAATTAAAATGTCCTTTTGGATTTTATTTCAAATGTCTTTAATACATTCCCATGAAGTACCTTTGGAAATATCTTTTGATTTATGAAATTCCAGATCTGCTGAATTAGGTTGAGAATGAGGGCCTCTGCATCATTTGAATACTCCAGCAGCTTTTGTCCTCAGTTAAGTAATTTCTGAACATGTTGAATGAATGTTTGGATCATTATCTTTTAAGTAGTATAATCTTTTTTCAATAATACGCAAATCACTGGATATACCATGGCGGACCAGTATCTGATGGTTCTTGTTCTTGCCCATTATTCCATCTATTTTGCGAATATCTCATGTCGCCTTAGCAGAACAATACCCTCAAATCCATACTGTCTCCCCAGTGCGTTATTGTAGATGCTGTGCATTGAGGTATTTTTCACCTTTCTTCTACCAGATGTATAACCTATACTTTGAATCAAATATTTTAAACTTGGACTCATTCGTCCATAACACCATATTCCCGTCATCAGTCGTCCGGTTTTTCTACTTTTTTGGCAAATTTTATTTCTTGACACTATTTAGAGGTCAAAACAGAGGATTTTAAACTTCTACAAGACCGAAATTCCAATTTCTTTTCGTCTTCTTGACTTTATAGATCTAAACACTTTTCTGTCATTTGGTACACGGTTGTTTATCTCATGTTTGAAATCAATGACAGTCTTCCTTCTGTCCCGGAGGCTGAATAAATAAAAATACTTAACATCAGTATCATTGAATTTAGTTGTTCTACCTCTTCCTTTTCTGTACCTGACAGTGTTTAGGGAGCATTTTAAGTCTGCAACAATTTGTTGAAGTGTCCAGTCAGCATCAAGTGAGGCATTTATGTGAAGTCTGTGTTCTACTAACAATTCTTTACGGTCTTGGCATGACAACAAAAATATATACAGTGATGAACACTGTTTTTATCAAAAGTTATTTGTGGAGTGCTATTAAACTGATTTTGTCTAGCATATACCGGTACCATATGCTAGCTCATTACTCCATTCTTTCTAAATTGTTAAGACACAACATGAGGTTCCATGACAGGTATTTCAGACCTTACATTTGATCAGTATGTGACATTTCTTTGGTATAAGTATATGAGAATTTTAAAGAATGATAAATATTCTCGCACTGGCTCATACAGTTGTCAACAGAAATCAATAAAGTGTTACTATAGTGTTCAAAATTACCAATTAATTTCTTTTCCTATCTCTTTTGCACAATACTGAACAATAGATAAAACTAATTTTTGCAGTGTAAATTAATTTTTCTTCTGTGTTTAGTAATATCTTATTTGTATGCTAATAAAAATATAATTAATAATGCAGAGACTAAGATGTCAATTTCATATACGTCTTTTTACCCCGTGAAACGGGTAAAACTCCAATTAGTAATAAAACAAGAGAATTCTGTTTAACTGCACGCTCCACAATTCTTTTGTAAATAATCGATAAATTTCTAAAACAAATATTTTAAGTTTAAGGACTTTTCAAGCATTTACTTTTAAAATAAATATTTTTGTAACTTTTTAGGATTCACAAACGTATAACTGTTGTATAGTTGAAAAACAAGCATCCAAATATAACACCCATACCAAAACTGGCCTCTCAATTTCTTTATAAAAAGAAATTTTTTCCAAAGAATAACCCTCACTTGTAACGTGTACCCCGATGGGACAGTGTTAAGTAAACGGTAGAATACGGGGTTTAATTCCCGGCGGTGTACACAACTGATAGTCCACTGTGATTTGTTCTAACATAATCAAGGAAACAAACAAAATTTCCTATAACGTAAAAATGCCCCTTCCAGTCGCACAACTCGTTTCAATACCCGTGGTGACTAGAGCACAGATAACCCATTGTGTTGTTTTGTGCTACATTTTGAACACACAAGGTAAAAATGTGTGGTGTGAAACATATAAGAGATAAGGTAGAGAACATCTAATAAATAATATTTATATATCTCAAGCAAGCATTTACTTCATAGTTATCCAAATGATCAATCGAATTAGGCTTAGAGTCATTGAATGAATATAAACTTCACGAACGCAAAGCAACAAAGTCTAAATAAATTTTAAAATTTAACGAATCGGACAGTAACTAAAATGAAGTAACCAAGAACATAACTCAACGTATGAAAAATTCACTTTTTCATATTTATTTGTTTCTACATTGGACATTTGAATAATAATCATATTTTAGAACGTTCAGAAGATATACTATATTACTTGCCTAAGTCTTAAAATAATTACTTGTAAGAGAATATATTAAAAGAAAACTGAACCTTCTTTGTTTTGCTATGACCGTAACATGTTAAATGTAACATCTTAGAAAAAAACGTGTACCAGGAGTATATCTCAGAACAGCTGGTATGGGTATTAACACTTTTATTGAAAAGGAGAGAACAATGTTTCGACCTTTCTAGGTCATCTTTAGAAACTCACTGGGTTTTTAATCATCAGAAAGGTGTACCAAGAGTATTATTTGAAAGTTAAGTTATTTAATAACCCTGACAAGTACATGTTATTCCTTTTCGTTACTAACATAATTTATAAAGTTTTTAATAAATGTTCATGAACGTTATAAAACTGCTTGATCAATGTGGCCCTTTTTACGTAAAGCATCGACTCTTTTTAATAATACTTACAATGAATTTTACTGTAAGAAGCATTAACTTTTTTATTTTTATATTAAGTTAAACATTGTTGTGTCTCGGCAAAGCCAGGTGGTTGAGGCGCTCGACTTCTTATCTGACGGTCACGTGTTCGAATCTCCGTTGCACCAAACATGCTCGCCCTTTAAGCCGTGGGGGCGTTATAATGTAATAATCAATCCCACTACTAATTGATAAAAGAGTAGCCCAAGAGTTGGCGGTGGGTGGCGATGACTAATTGCTTTCCCTCAAATCTTTCATTACTAAATTAGGGACGACTAGCGCAGATAGCCTTCGAGTAGCTTTGCGCGAAATTCATAAGAAATCAAACAATATTTTGTTCACCAGGTGATTTGACAGTGTATATTAATGCTTAAAACTGTGAAGAGACTTGTGTAAAATATTATGCAATATTGTACAAAACCTCGATATTCATTTAAATATTCTGGAAAGTATTTTTTGCAAGCGTGTCTTCCATTTACAGAGTTTTGTAATTTTCGTTTTGTTTTTCCTTGTTTAAGCAGTTATATGTAACAAAGGGAGTACCTTAACAAGTTTGCATATCTCCTAGAAAAACTAGCTGTCGTTAAGAGTAAAAAGTTTGACCTTTACGCTGCATTTCATACTGGTATTTGTTATGCTAATTTAAGAAATTCATTTTGAATTATACACATTAAAATTAATGGTGGTGTTAAAAATAATCTGATTATTTTGTCAAAAATCCGTTGTTCATTCGTTACATTTTATGAGAAGCAAGTTAAATATTTTAAAGAAAGCTATCAATTACACAAATTGAAAAGCATTTCATATCAGACTCAGCGAATTTTGCAAGAACAGAATATACAGAGTGTAATAATTAATTTGAGTCATAAAGCAAGGAACGTTAACAACTTCCAATTTCTATAACATATTTGTTACTATATATATTTTTAATTCAATGCTTACTTAAAACTATTTCTATTTACTTATACCAGTTATTTTCATTTTAAACTTTACATTTTAAAATTATTTTCAAAATTGGCTTCCAATCGAGTGCTTTCATTTATTTTAACGTATTATCTATTTGTACATATAAAACAGTCAAATTCATTATATTTCTGTAAAAAAGCTAGCTTAAAAAGGTAGTAATAACAACGTTTACTCAAGAATTGCCCCCAGTGGCTCAGCGGTATGTCTGCGGACTTACACGCTAAAATCCGGGTTTCGATACCCGTGGTGGGCAGAGCACAGATAGCCCATTGTGTAGCTTTGTGCTTAATTCAAAACAACAACAACTACTCAATAATTATAATTGTTATAGCTTACGCTATACCCTGTTTCCGACACTGTTGAAAAGCTGTTCTGTCTTACTGAAGCCATTGTTAAAACTTCATTTATATATATATATATATATATGGTTAACATTAGAAAAGAAAAATGGAAGATAAACACTTTGTTTTTATAGATAGTTCCCAGTTTTTAACAATAACAACACTTTTCGATAATACTGGGGGTCTCATACTCAATAACGACAAATTAGTGCTCAGATAAGCATTATATACATGCATGATTTTATTGAATTATGTCAAACACATTGATTTTAATTGAATTAATTATCTCCCCTTCCACACTTTTTATAACAATGATAGCTGTCAGTAAGCATTTATTTTGGTAGCCATTTTTTCTTGCGCTCGGTAAAATGATTAGGAACGGTGGCATCTAACAGAAAAATTCCTGCGGCGTATAAGCGAACCTGAGTGCTTTGTTGTGATGGATGCATCGAAACCTGAAAATGTTGGCCACCAATTCATTGTAATCAGCGTTGTTTTGCTTAAAAACAAACGCTACGTAATTTTTCCTCATATAAATAAGATTTCAAATTAGGATCTGATCAAAGTGATTAGGTTAGCTGTATATTTTAACTTATTCTTCACTATTTAAAAAAAATACCGTTTAGTTGTTTCAATGGGCAACTGTCAATATTTAATAGGAGAATATTCTGGCTAATGGTTGGAAGGTTTATTTTTTAGAAGAGTAAGTATTATATTTATTGGCATGGTAAAAATATATATTTAAAAACATGCTTTTCCTATTGGTGTGGAACAGTTTTTATTTTTTAAATGTATCAAAAGTTAAGTGATATTATCATGCCAACTTTTAAAATATATATGAATATGATAATGCAAACGAGCATTTTAGTAAGATAAACTACGACTAAAGTTTTGAAAAGTTATCTAAATTATTGGTTCAGCAATGTTATTCGTGTTAACTAAAAACAGTGTTTATCATTGTTAAGCTTTACGTTTAAAAAGTATTTAAGACTAAATTCGGCTTTTTTACATTCAGGTATTTACCAGGGTCAGTGGCTCAGAGGATTACGACATGGCTATGGGGTTCGCACAAGTGCCCCGTTTGGGGTGGCATCCCTTTTCCGTCCAAAGAATCTTCGAGCGTCGATGACGTCAATCCAAAGCGAACACGTAGATCCGGCCAGCGAAAGAGATCGAAAAATCGATGACTGTCGTGGTGGTTTTGTTCTAAAAATAAAAAGTGATGAGCCTCCACCCCGACGACGTTCTCTTGTTGAGAAATCAACAAGTCTAAAAAAGTCCATTCTTCAGGTGAACTATTTTTACTTTCACTTAGTTTTAATAAAATGTCGTTCAGAAAGAGCTACACGTTACTACATCTCTTGAACTCAAAATTTAAGAATACATATATATATATATATATATATTGAGCCCTTCCTGATAAAGAACGTGATACTGTACCTCCGTAAGTCGAAATTTAAGAATAGAAATATATATATATACATTATTAGTTATTTAGAGTCAAAGTTAGTAATCATAAAAAGATTTAAGCTGATAATTTTCAATAGGTATTGTGCTCTTCTGTAATTCTGAGGGTTCGTGGTTCATCTCTCGATGCTTCATAAGCACTTTCCACAGTTTGAAACCGTGGGTGCTATATTAAATTCAACTATTCGGTTATAAAATATACGTTCAAGAACTGGCTGTATGTACTTCTCATTATGTACTTCTACTGTTGTCTACCAGCTACAAGTTAGAGTCGATTATGCTAAGATAGCCTTGTAACTATGCGTGAATATTCTACATGCAGCATAAATAAGTAATTTCGAAGAAACCTTGATTGTTGATATCTGATAATAAATCTAATAAAGTTTAAGTGTAATACTACTGGTATATTCGTTACCCTGGAAACTAGTTTTGGGCAGTTTGACAAAAGTTTTTAAATCATTTGCAGTTTTATTTCTATTTGTAGTTTTACATCGCTATGAAAGAGAATGTAAATAAATACAATATATCAACCATTATATTAACAAAATAAAATATCATTAATGAAAAGCGGTTTTGTAATATCAGAGATGATCTTACAAAACATCAAAAGTAGAACTTATTAATTCAAATATACTTACACGTTATTTTAAAATTCATTATTTTATCCCTCTACAGACAACGGATATCATTTTCAAGTAACTTGCTTATAAAACTAGAGAGCGCATTAAAATATTTGTTGTTCTTGTTCCATCAACGGCAAATCACGTTTGGCGATTTTTTTTTCAACGCTATTTCAAACAAATGGCGTTATCTAAATCTTTCAAGGCATCTCGTTTCTTAGCAAAATATTATTTCTTCTATTAAAGCAGGTTATAGTTAAAAGTTATTTTTAAAGTCAAGGATTTAAACTTAAGTAATTCTTCTTGCACTGAGTTGAAAGATATTCGATTTGGAAGATTTACACTTCTCGCTGTCGAAACGCTATCTTGGTGAATTCCATTTCGCTAAGGGAAAAAGAAATGTCGTTCACTATTTTGATTTATGATTAGCTTCATAGAACAAACTGTATTTTATTGAAAAACTAGAATTATATTTTTATTTAAAATTACATTTTTAACTTTATATCACATCTGGAAACAAAAACCGCTGTAAATATATTTTATATTCTAGAATAGCAGATGTTCCTATTAATTCTTTGGTATATATATATATATTTATATGTTTTTATATGATACATCCATGTATTTAAAGCTATTGTGATTTATCACATCGAAAACTTCGATATCAGATTACAAGCACGCACATATATATATATATATGTTATAGCCAGTCGGTTTAGACTGCTAGTAATATTTGTGTTCAAATGCCAAAATTTTAAGAGCGGATTGTTGATGGAATCATCTTCTTTTTTATGTGCTGGAACAACTTTTTTAATATGTATACTCATCTAAATAATATAATTTATAATTCTCCAAAATTCATTTATAAAATCTCATTTAATCTCCATCATTGGTATGTGGTTTTGCTTTCGAAATTTTAAAATAAAAATATCCAGGATTTTTAAATCGTCAGAAAAATTCCAAACAAAAAGCTTTCTCTCAACAATAACAATCTTTGATTAATTATTCTGTCTAATTGACGGTGTCATATGCTTTTCGCTGTTTACTTCAGAGCGTTGTTAAAATTAGTTTGTTTGAAGTTAAGCAACAAAGTTCTACGAAAGATTATCTGTGCTCTGCCCACCACGAGTATCAAAACTTGATTTTATGCGTTGTAAATCCGCAAACATACAAATGTACCTTTAGGGGCGAGAGGTGATAAAAAACGAACAGTGAAAATGATAGAATATAACTTTTTCGCAATTCCTACATTGACATAATCTTTTCTGTTTCCCTTAGAAACGTATTTACATAATAATCGAACGATATACCTGTTTCGATTGTTAGAAACTATGCATTATATAATTAAAAAAATAGAAAGCTCAAGCTATATGTAAAACTCCCTCGGCTTATTGGCTTTAAATTAGAGTTATGGCTTAATTTTAAGTTAGAATTATGGCCAACTCTGAGGTAGAGTTGTGGCTGTAACTGATAAGTTAATTAAAATATCATAGCATTATCTTTATTTTTTATCAACAGCGAAACTTTTTAATTTGTTTCAATTTTGAAACATGTTGACTATTTTAAAGGTAAATTTATTGTTTATTCTGTAGGGCTTAAAATTAAAGAAACAGCGTAGCGCTGGTGATATCGATAGAAAGGGTGTATCCGGTTCTGTCCGTAGCACAAAATCTGCAACAAATTCAGTCAGCTCTGGGTCTGTTATATCAGCTATGACCCGGACTTCAGCCCACACCGACTCCAATGCAAGTTTCGTCAGTCAGGATGATATAACCGATGCAAATGTTGTTGAAACTTACATGGGGGAACTGAAGAATGATAAGAGGAGTGGGTTTGGTATCTCAGAACGATCAGACGGACTCAAGTACGAGGGGGAGTGGTATAACAATAAGAAATACGGTTATGGAGTCACTACCTTTAAGGATGGCACCAAAGAAGAAGGAAAGTATAAAAACAACGTCTTGTTAAATAGTGGCAAAAAGAAACACCTGTTTCAGCTTCGATCATCCAAGTTCCGCGAGAGGATAGACAGCGCTGTGAATGCAGCTACTCGTGCTTCTCAAATAGCTCTCCAAAAGGCAGATATTGCTATATCCAGGTATTTTAGTTTTAAATTATGTGCCACATTCAACGGTATCGTGCAAAATCGTTGTGAAAAATTAACTTACACAAACGTCAGTATTATGATAGTTTGCCCGTTATGGTTAATGCGATTGATTATTAAAATATTCCATTAGTCATAACTGATAAGGTAATTTCTCTGTTTATGTGTGTGTGTCTGTGATATCACGATGAAACAAAAATAATGTCTGACTACATGGAGCTATCGCCAGATCGAAGGTTGAAATAAGTACTTGTATATACTACCTAATCATAGATTTAAACATAAAATAATGAACAAATTGGAGTGATTAAGGAGAACTGACTTATAAAAATTAAAAATTTCAATACAATTCATCACATAATTTATTGTTAAGCTTAAAGCTATACAGTGGGTTTTCAAATTATGTACAGGCGTCGAGACCCTATATTCAGAGTCATAAGCTCACAGACATATCGATAAGTCACTGTCGATGTCTAAATAAGAAACAATACGAACGAAGTTTCTCGTTTTAATGAAATAAAGTAAAACTGGAGAATTATTTTTCACAAATTGCGTTTCAACAATAATGAAGTGTGTTTTGTTCGTTTTTTTTGCTGATTAAAAATGTAAGGCAATATTACACCGGCGTCTAATAATAACTCTTTCGAGACAGAGTCTATCTACTTCAAAAATTTCATTATTATCTACATTTCATGTTTTTCCTGGTATATGCCCTCATAACACATAAAAAATTAAAGCATTATGAAGTTATTTTCATTTCTTATTTTATTCTCAACTCAAAATATCTCCAGGCAGATTTCAATTACCTTTCAGAGTAATATAGAAAATCAGTAATTCCTAGACTTAAAGATTAATTAGAATCAAAACACCTAAATAGAAACTAAACCTAAGTATTTAATAGTAGAACGACTCCATGATTATGAAACAATATTATCACTTCATCGTCACTGTTGATTCAGCGATAAGCTTGAAATCTTATGAGGGTAAAGTTTAAGTTTCGATCCTTGAGGTGAACACAGTGCAAATAACCTATGTATCAGCTTTACGCTTGAAAAATGACAAACTGTATCAAACTTTAAACCTAAACACATCATATTAACAAACATAAATACATCTTTCGTCTTCTGTTTATTTCGTTTTAGGGTTTGGCTATATTACAATTATACGTTAACTTTTGAAAATATATGGTCTTGTTGCGTTCCAATGTTAATTACCTCTCAGTTTTCCCCAACCTTTGGATCTTTCTAATTGATTAGTTGTTTACGGTATTTAAATTATATTTTCACCACACTAAAGATATATTTGTATAATGTTATAATTACTGTGTGTTATCTTTTCTTTTTCCTATCACTTTCATTTATAATGAAATGCATGGTAACACAAATATCCTTCAGCAATTTTTTAAAATAAAAGCTTATAAAATATTACTATAAAATTCCTACATTTTTAACTTGTTTATCTAAACCACGCACAAAAGGGTGAGATTGGAGTGTGGTTCCAATAAATACACCCCTTGTTGGAGAATTCACATCATTGTAAACAGAAAGAGAAAGTCGTTAAATGACATGCGAAAACAAAATTAAAAAAGAATTGGTAACAAAATTCTTTACTTATAGACACGTTTATAATAAATAAAATACTCCATTTTTATTCTGGGTGCAAAATTAAACCCTTTTATCAGAGTAAACGCACGTAAAACATGGCAACCTGCTCGAATTTATAAGTGTCTAAAACGAAAAAAAGTATTGTTACGTCATATGTAGTTTCATAATTTCTTAAGCTGTTGTTTTGAAAACTTAAGTCTGGTGGGGGAAGAAAAATCTCTAATATTTCCAGGTAACTTAACCTCAGCATATTTGTAATGAAAAGTTTAATTTTGATATAGTTTAGTTTGTTGTTGTTGTTTTCGTATTTTGTACTTTTCATCTGGATGAAGAATTCTGATACACCAGTGAAGTAAAAAAAATGTCATATACAAGCCTTACGATTTTATAGAAAGATCGCGAGCAAATTGATTTTTCACACAGAAGGTTGTCCTCATTCGACGGTTTGTTTGTTTTCAAATTTCGAACAAAGCTACTCGAGGGCTATCTGTGCTAGCCGTCCCTTATTTAGCAGTGTAAGACAAGAAGGAAGGCAGCTAGTCATCACCACCCACCGTCAACTCTTGGGCTACTATTTTACCAACGAATAGTGGGATTGACCGTCATATTATAATGCCCCCACGGCTGAAAGGGCGAGCATGTTTGGCGCGACGGGGATACGAACCCGCGATTTTCAAATTACGAGTCGCACGCCTTAAGAGACTTGGCCATGCCGGGCCCCACCAATTCCTAGTGGTACTATCGAAAAAAATCAGAGTCGATGATATACGTTGAATTTTGTACATCTTGCATTTTGTAATTTGTCGAGTCTTTTGTGCGTGATAATATTTTCCAACTGAAAGACTGAATGAAATTTGAAGGGTTTTTTTTGTTTTTCTTTAGACACAGCTTTAACATTATCTAAACATTTAAATTACTACTTAGGAAGTTAACAACTTGCAAATGTTAAACATTAAAAATTCTTAAACTACTATTTTCTATAAAATGGACGAGTTTCAGTGATTAACGTGATCGGACTGTGAATTAAATGATTCTTGGTTTTCGTCCCATTGCAGTGAAAAAATGCGATCTCTTTTCTTAGGACTGTAAGTGTACGATATATGAACGACGGTCGCATCTCATCATTAGGTCCAGATCTTTACAGCTAACATGTTTGGCCTTATTTCACTTGTGAAAGAACTGACTGTGGATACTGTTGACGATTTGTTTCTACTTCAATCTGTTAGCTGAAAATTAGAAATTATCAGATATTGATATTCCTTTTTTGTAACTTTACGCAGAAATTCTAGTAAGCAACCAATATCCCACTCGTATGTCCTCTAGTTGGTAAGTTCACGGACTTAAAATAATTAGACTTCATACAGAAAACAAAGTTCACATAGCCAATTGTGTAGCTTTGTGTTAAAAACAGCTATCTACTCAGATAGTATTATTAACAACGTCAGTAGTGGTAATTTCATCTAGTTATGTTATTTAATATCAGAACTTCAAGAACAGTAACGTAAGGCTTCAAACTTAAGATAATTGAGTTGTTTACGTCGAAATCCTAAACCAAAAACCATGAAAGGAAATAATATCATGTTAGTTTCCGATGGTAATAATATATGTTGTTGAAGATAAAATACATTTTACACTAAAGCAGAGTCATCTTTTAAGTTCATTATATCTATCATATTAATTAATATAGATATATATTCTGACTTTAACTTTTTGTTATTAATTTATTTAACCTGTTTTAGAAATCGCTCTTCAGGGTGTAATTTTACTGAAAATCTATAACAACATACAAATACCGTTTTCCAGTAAAACGTAAATAATGTCAACTAAATCATTTTTTTTCCCAATCTACCAACACATGATACACTTCATATACGCCCCGACTGGCAGAGTATTGTGTCTGCGAACTTTCAACACTAGAATCCAGGTTTCGATACCCTTTGTAAGAAGAACATAGATAGCCCATTTCATTTATTTGTGTTTAACTTCAAACAAACACTCCATATATAAATTAGGTATATTAAAATTACTCAAAATAAAAATCAGTCAAATTTTATACAATATACTTTTGTTCTAAGATTCAAATATAATTTTAATTATAACTTATATTGTAAATATAGAAATAGCGTTAACGTATTCTATAATTACATAAATCTTACATATTTTATTGTCTTTTCTGTAAGTTATGGGAAGGATTTTTATGGGCCCGGCATAACCAGGTGATTTAGGCGCTCGACTCGTAATCTGAGGGTGGCAGGCTCGAATCCCCGTCACACCAAACATGCTCGCCTTCTAACCCGTAAGAGTGTTATAATGTGACTGTCAATCTCACTACTCGTTAGTAAAAGAGTAACCCAAGAGTTATAGGGAATGGTGATGACTAGCTGCCTTCCCTCTAATATTACACTGCTAAATTAGGGATGGCTAGCACAGATAGCTTTCGTGTACCCAAACAAATTAATACCTGCATTTCGATTCAATTTATACTTAAAACTAAGCACTATTTCTGTATTCACTAACATACAAGAATCAGATTTACTGCGCTCATTATTGTCTTATCTGTAGGAGTAACAGAAAATAAGAAGGCAAGTATTCTATTTCTTCTCAGCGTTGATCATTTCACTAAAAATACAGTATCTATTACAGAAAGACCAAAAGCGATCCGTCTGTCCTTTTGTCACACTGATATGTCGGCCGTTGCGGCACTAAGCGACAGCACTTTCTGCCACTGAAAAGCAATTTTGTATTTTAAAAAGTCTTCTGTTTTTCTATATATACAAAACGAATGATACACTACTTTTGGGCGTATAAGTAGTCTTAAAAGTAGCTTGGTGGAGATCGCGATGAGTAATAAAACAGAAGCGGGTACATGAGCGCCCCACGCTTGATATTGCAGGAACACAAAAATTATAAAGATTGGCTGAAATTCCCCATTAAGTTTGCTGGGTTGTTATGGGAGCACACTGATGCGACGTCACCAAAATTTGTCCTGTCGGAACTCTCGGCTACAAGTCAATAATAATCCGCATATTTTACCCGTAGCACGTGTCAATTTAGAAACTATCCAAATTAAAGTGCGTTTTTCTCAGCTCAGCAGGCTAAAAAAGCCAGAACTAGGAAGAGAGTCCAAAGTGAAGTCTCCGAAATGTATAATAAAATTCACTGCCATTAGCATAAAAATTAATAATTTTCAGGGTCATATAGTTGACCAAGTAAAAATGTCTTTCAGAATGAGTGTTTTTCACATTTTTCAGTTTATAAGGACTTATCACTAAGAACAGTTGGACATAACTTAAAAATAAATGTTAATTAGGCATTAAGTAAAAAAATTACAAATATAAATAAAAAGTTTTTTGAACCATAAATAAAAATAGTCATTGTCCATCCATATATGCTACTAGATTATAATTAACTTTTGAAAAGCATGTTCATAAAACATTTATTTAGACGTACGTTTTTGAAGTATAATTACTTCTTATTTCCTATCTTATGATGAGCATTCAGCTAATGATCTAATTTGTAAATCATGACAAAATAATCCATATTTGTATCAACCTCTAAAGGCAAAACGTGATTATAATCAACAAATATTTATTTTATTATAAAATACTTACATATCATAAGGGCATTTTTTTAAGATCCTGAAAAATATGGCGTATTCCAACAAAGCTTTTTTTTCATTATTAAAGTGATGTTATTAACCTGTAGTTTTCATCTGACAGTACATTACAGAACAAGGAACAAATATCGCGGATCCATAACAAAATGTTTTTTATTATTAAAGTGGTATTTTTCCACATGTAGTTTCATCTGACTATTCTCTATGAAACAAATATTGCGTATTTAAACAAACTTGTCTTTTAATTAGAGCGATATTTCAACCTGTAGTTTTCATCTGACAGTACTTTATAAAACAAAATTTTCTGTTTAACCGAACTCGTAACTAAACCTGATTGTCTGAGATTTAGTTAGCTCAAAATTAAATAAAAATAATCCTAGTAATCGAAATCTCAGTGGCATAAGATTTTTAACTCATTCTTACCCTTTGTGACCTGCTAAATTCAAATATGAAAACGGTTCAGTTCAACATGCTCTAGTTTTAATGCAATTTTAAGTTTTTCATTCTAACCGTTTGTGCTCAATTTAACACGTTTCCTGCTATGCCTATATTGGAAAACCGGCAACTGCTGCGATGCGTTTGTACATCTGACAGCTTTAGTGCTGCAGAAGCTATGATAACGTGAGGTTGTAGTTACACTTGTCTCTAGCCTCTGGCGATCCTTCTTATGAGACCCCACAGTCATTAACTCCTCAACAGTTTAGCCAGCCAGAGTTGAATGACCTTGTGCGTGATTTGGGTCTCCCCAAAAATGCAGCTGAAGTGTTAGCTTCCAGGATGCAAGAAAAGAATCAGCTGAGCCATACAACTAAAGTGTCATATTTCCGAAATCGGGAGCAGGCTTCTGTGCCATTTTTTACAGAGGAGAATATGTTTTTTATTGTCATAATATCTCAGGTCTTTTCCAGGAATTAGGGGTGCCAGTATACCATCAAAATGACTGGCGATTATTTCTAGATTGTTCTGAGCAAAGTTTGAAGTGCGTTCTACTTCATAATGGCAATGTCTATGCAGCTGTTCCAATTGGACACTGTGTATTTACGAGAGGAATATAATGACATTAAGATTGTGATTGACCTACTAAAATACCACGAGCACAACTGGACAATTTGTGTGGACCTCAAAATGGTTAATTTCCTCCTCGGTCAACAAAAAGGATTTACAAAGTACCCCTGCTATCTTTGCATGTGGGACAGCCGAGCTCGAGAAAAGCACTGCAACCAGAAGGAGTGGCCCATACGTGAGACTCTGAAGGCAGGTATGCCAAATATTGTCAACGATCCAATTGTCAGTAGAGAAAAGATCATATTTCCTCCTCTCCATATCAAGCTGGGCTTGATGAAACAGTTTATGAAGGCGTTGAATACTGACGGTGAATGCTTCCAATACATATTTTCTGTGCTCCCTGGTTTGTCTATCGATAAGATCAAGGCAGGTGTTTTTGATGGACCACAGATTCGTGCACTTGTGCGTGATCATTTGTGGCGGTAATGGCAAACTTTTTCAGTAATAAAAAACTGACAACTATGAAACCCTTGTAGCGAATATGTTTTCAGCTTTTCGCGATCTTGGATGTAACATGAGTGTCAAACTCCATTACCTGTACAGTCATCTTGATAGATTCCCTGAGAACCCAGAAGCTGTAAGTGATCAGCAAGGCGAGCGGTTCCATTAGGACTTCAAGACCATGGAAGAGCGTTATCAAGGGAGATGGGACAAATATATGATGGCAGATTACTGCTGGAGCATTAAACGAGAATGCCCTGAGACAGTCCACAAACGCAAGAGCTACAAGCAGAAATTCGTGCCTGAGTAGACTGCAATTGAGCTTTGCCTCCTTATATTAGCAAATGTCTTATTTACTAATCAGTTTTATATAAATAAATTGAATTATAACTTGATATAAAATTGAATTTATATAAATAGCTTGAATACATTTATACTATCTTGCATTTTCTTTTTTATTACCCAACTATTCTAAAGAGTTTTATAACATATTTTATCACATATTTTTCGTGATAGACTACGACATCAATGTGATGAGGACGAAATTCTGAGATTTTCAAATACCTTGATTGCACAAAAGGAGAGCACTGAGGAAAAAACTAACTTCAGATCTGAAATCAGGGCAAGAAATTATGTAATACCAAGTGTTTGATATGAATGCAACAAAAACTTTGTTGACCTGTGTTATTCATTGAATACGCGCCTCGCAAGTCACTTACGTCCGCAAGGGGGCGGAACAATAAGATACCCTAACAGTCTCGCTTCTTTCGTACATAAAACAATATTTGTGATTGCGTCATTAAATGATGTTGGCGTACCCAAAGTAAATTTTATTGTTTAAGATAGCAAGTGTGGTTGAAAACACAAAATTTGCAAATAATATTTTAACTCCTCATTTTTAATTAGTTCTTTATAGTTTACTGTTAAAAAGACACAGAAATACAAAAGTATATGGGTTGGAAGTACTTGCTACTTATAGTGAAGTTGTTATGTGGCTTGTTATCATATAGATTCATGCTTTATCAGCTTCAATACTATAAATACTTTACTTGAGTTTCAGTAGAAGTCAAATATTACAAACATAGTTTAAAGTGTTACAACTATCATTCATTTTTACTCTTGCATTGGTTTTAATGTAGAGATAATAGACTTTTTTCAACAAACTATGAGCGCTAACTTACATGATAATACCAAAATGGCTTCAGATCGGTATTTATGGAAGATTATTTAAATTTCAAAGTATAGAAAATTTTCACACACACTATGTGTTAATTATCACTGTTTCCAACAATAAAAAAACAAACTTTTAACTGGAGAAGATTGGATTGAAATTTTATTTTATAACAGTTTAATAACCTCCTTAGAAACTTTAGCCACAGATATATACTGTGGCTATATATATATGTTAAACGTCCATGTACAATTATAATTGTTTTAAGTTGTCTGAAATAACATTATAAATTTTATTACGCATGTCATGATAAACAGCAGGCTTAATATTGTATCGCTTTTTTTGTTGTTACCCATGTTACTGTATATCTCATCTAAAATAAAATAAAAACACAAATCCATAGGTATTCAGAATTTAAAGTCAGGTTCTTATTACAGAAAAATACTTAAAAGTATAGGCTTCACTCTTCCCGTAGTTGTGAAACAGAATCTTCTTTTGATCTGTTTTTGGATTTGCCCATCTGTGAAAACAAAAGCATGTTTTTGCTTATTTTGTTTTTCTTAAGGCTATTATTAGAGCCCATATGGAAGACACAAACGAAGAAAATCGCGGGACTTGATAGACCTAATGAGCTTCCAAACATTTGGCTTTCGTTAAATCTTTATACATTAACTGAGTGCTATGAATATGTTATGATTATTTCGGTTTTACGTTTATGCTGTACATACATGTATAAGTAACTCATTTTCTTGTTTACTGAATTAGCTGTATGCTAACTTTTGTTTAGTCTGAATTACTATTATTTTCAATGTAAAAAAACAGTTAAAACATTGTCACATAATAAAACAAAAACACGTTCCAACAATAGCCATCTTCAGAATTTATGACATCACGGGAAGACTGTAATTTTGTTTTGTAATAATAACATCATATTTAGTGCTTATAATATGTGCCTGGTCAGGATGAAACTTGAAACGAGTAGAAATATGATGCCAAACTTAAAACATTAAAAGCAATTAATAACATGATTTCGTAAAAATATACGACTTATGTTTCTAAGCCGATGTCTTATTAATCAGCACAGTTCTGCACACAGTTGTCGTATCTACTACGTAAGTCACAAATATAGAAATAATTTGTTGTCTGTTCTTGGTTAACTGGAAAAGTACCTTTCGTAACAATTATTCTAAATGTAACATAAATATAAGAAATTAAAAACTGTCATTCAGGTGTATTATCTGTATTTCTCGTACAGAATTAAAAGCACCGATTTTGCCTTTTTTGTTTCTGTTCAGAACAGCGACAGCTCGAGGTAAAGCAGAACAAGCTAATGTTTTTGCGATACACGCTAAGGAAGATTCCGACTTTGCACGGAAAGTAGCAAAACAGTTCGCCCCAGAGTTTCACCAACCAGGTAGGTAAAAGCATTTACTTTACAAAGTAACTTTCACCTTAAGCCATTTTTTTAGGTATACATTGACTATAAGTAATGGTTGTCTAACTAATTAGTATAAAAATGATCATTCACGTGTATATCATCTAGGATATAAAATCCTAAACACTAAAACAAACATTTGAATTTCCATCAAGGTTGACAAGCTAATGTTCACATTTTACTCACTGTTTGTACATATAAATTGAGTAACAACTCATGTTGCGAAAGAAATTTTCGGCAGTGTACTTCCAAAATACTCAGTTTGGGTAATTCCTTCATGATTCTCAGCATCTATTATCTTAGAAATTTGCAGCTATAGCTACACATTGTCTTTTGCAACGTCTGCTCGTCTTAATTATTAACAGGACTTCATTCACAATTCGTTTCTATTACTTAAGATGACAGCGTAATTAGAGACGAGTGGTTTCTCATTCAAAGTCTATAGTTTCACACGTTTAAAACTCGAGCAGAATTTGATCTATAGCAAAAAGTGTAGAAGTTAATTCTGGACTTCCAGTCGCTGACAGGTTATAATCTCTTTCAACAAGGATATTATAAGTCGAATTTCTAATTCGTTAAAAAATAATTAAATAAATAATTAGAATCTCACCAAAAATTAAACAAATGTGTAGTTTTTTTCACGGATAATATTTATTAACATAATCTCCAATCCTACGATCGATTGTGAATAGTGATGATACTCAAATTATAAAGTAATACGCCATGTTTAATGTAACATTCTATCTCTGATTAATTCACATATCGTAGTATGATTATATTTCATCTTTATTGCATGCCAGACAAGTTATTTTAACATAGTCTCGAAGTTTAGTTTAGTCGTAAACTTATTTATCACAAAAAAGTTATGCAGCATTAACTTATGCTGATTTGCAAAGTAAACATAAATTAAAGAGAATTTGTCAGCTAATGAGCTAATATGAAAGGCAATATCTTTCAGAATGTCGGGTCAACAATACTGTAATAAAGAACATAGAAAATTCGAATCAACTTTCTATATGTCTGTTATTTGATAACCTGAATTAATATCTAACTTTATGAATTATAAGAAACATTATGAAAATATATTTTTTAATATTCAATAAAGAGTTCAGTTACTCCCTCAAAATATATATATGTATAAACGAAAGTACACGTATTCAGTCACGTGGTACTTATTACTTAAAGTTTATAATAATAACACATCACTAACATATAAATCGTATTAACATTTATTCTGCTAATTGTAATGGTCCGTCTTAAAGATAAGTAAAATTATCTTTAATTAAATTATGTCAATACTTAAACTTATTTTACGGTTTGTAAAATATTAGTCAATGATGAATAGAAGTATTTAATATTTACATACATGATTATATCATAATACATTAGTATAATATATCAAAAATACATTCCATTCGATCCAGTCCTGCCTCCAATCTGTTTAAATCAAATGAATGTACTTAAGTAATGCATAATTTTCGATCATTTATTATTATATTAACAGTTTAAAACTTTGATTTATTTTCTTACAGTAGAGAATGAATTACTCAAAGTAAATCTAGATGAAAATAGACACAATCACGAAACCAATACAACACGAAGACCATCAACTACGGTGTCAAATAAACCAGCTCAAGAGAGAACGCATTCTCTATACCTACACCAGGGTAATGTTTCTCAGGAATATTTAGCGCTGAATCCAGGAGAGCACGTACATACAGAACAGGTAACTTCAGACGCTTTAACAATGAATATTGATCGATATGATAGCAGCAAATCTCAAGTTCCATTTCACGAAAATGTTCTAGTGAAAGAAACTTATCAAGCCAATCAGAAACCCATGAATTATTTAGAACCGTCATTTACATCAACGGGCAATGGAGCATTCACTCGAAATTCACAAGGTTCTTTTCGGCACCAGAGAAAACCCAGCTATAGAGAAATAGAAAGTAAATACACTATGCGCCAGGTAGCAACTGAGAACCTTGACCAGTACTCTCTCGAGCATGAACAATTCAAGACTCGTGCTCGTTCTAGCCAGTCTCCAAATCAGTTGAGTATACACAAATTACAAACCGTTCAACCTACTTTAAACACTACACAACATCCCGTACGCTACACTCCGGACTGTACTCCTGACTCCGGGGTTTCCGAAAGCATGGACAATTATGACCTTTCTATTGGTCATGTGCCACGGCGATCTACTTTACCTAATCTCTATGCTGAGAATTTTCAAAATCAGACTGATCCTGGACTCTTTGTTTCTGCTCCTAGTGATAGTGAAAGAGGTAGCAGCGCTGTATTGACTACCTCTCGCTTAAGTGAGAAAGAAGAAAAAATATTTGATTCCACACCTCCAAGGACTACGTCCCTTTACGGTGGAGTAACAAAAAGACAACCCCCTTCTCAACTCCAACCTAGTAAGCCTGCGGTTTTTAAAAGAAAAAAAAGTCTTCCTGATATTCAGGCAGCAGTAACGAAATCTAAGATAATGACGAGAGAAGAAGTGTCCGAGCTGAGCTCTCAGAGAAGAGAGGAGGTTCGAAGAATGCAAATGGAAGCAGAACGGCTTCGAGCTAATCCATTACTGTACTTCTTTAATCCTGATGTCAAGGTGAGTGAAGAGAGCGTACTGCTCTTTAATTTTCTAAACTAATATAATTTAGTAAAGTGTAAAGGTAAGGTTTTTACTTTGGATAAAATCATAATAATATTATGTCAATGCATCATAAAGTATTTCCATCTGTGATATGAAATTTAAAAACGAGATTAATGACTGTCACACTAACGTATGTTACGTATTATAATTTATTTCGGACAAGTCTCCGATTTATTATGTTACGTATTACGAATTCAAACAAACGTAAATTTGAATTTAAAAGTGAATTAAATGTTGATATGTATTAGGCTTTAGATATTTGCCAAGAAGGCTGATACAATTTTCTTTCTTAATACAAATATATTTAAAAATACAAACAACAATATAATTTATAATAACAGTTATTACAGATAATAATTTATGTACAAAACATTTACACTCTTGCAAACAATACTGAGTCTTTTTCTCTGGACTGGAACTGAATCTTTTATCAACGTTCAAGGAGAACGAATTAATTCTGAGTTGATATAAGTACATTTCGCTGTTGATACACAAGTACATTCTCTTGACGAGAAGCCATCTTTTTAACACGTAAGATTTTCCACTGACAAAAATATCTGATGTCCTCGCAGAAATACTGACCTAAGTTCACTGATATTGAATGGTTTGTAAATTTTTAAATCCATAAAGGTTCCTGGTCAAATATATATATATTTCCAATTAATAAGGGTTTATCACAGTTATAGCTTCCAAGTTTTATAGTATACTAACTGAAGCAAACCACCAATATTATTAAATTGTCTCTTGGCGCGTCGGCTTATAATCCTTAAGAGAAGTCCTCGAAAGTTCAGTTGGCAACAATGCTAGAGTGTGTTTGCTTTTCTTATAGCAAAGCCACATCGGGCTATCTGTTCAGCCCACCGAGGGGAATTGAACCCCTGATTTTAGCATTGTATTCCGGAGACTTACCACTGTACTAGCGGGGGGCTACAACAATTCTCGTAATCATTAGTAGTTTACACCACACATGGTTGATTCTTATGTTCAAGAATCTTCTACAAATTAGAAAACAGGCGGAACTTTCGCAATACACAAATGCATTTCTAAATATATATTAAACTGGAACAAACATAGATAATAAAATAAATACATAATAGTAAATCAGTTACACGTACATTAAGATGTATTTGTACTATTTAATGGACTATAAAAGTGCGTATCTAGATATGACCTTTAAAATACAGGAAAACCATAATACTTTCTACACTGTTTTATAACATACAAGCTGAATTTTCGTCAAATGACGTTAAATAATGATAATTTTTTCTCCTCAAAATTAAATCCAAATAAATGTTCAATGAACATGTTTTCCAAAAGTTAATTACAAGCCAGGAACATATATGTATGGAGAATGAATATCCTATTTCTAATTCATGAAAACAAATTTTTATGTACATTTGATCACATCCTTTAAGTGCCGCTTCATTAACATATTGTTTTCTGTATATTTTTAAGGTGTGTCCAAATATTCTTATTGATAAATCCATTAAAACATGCGAAGAAATTGATTCCATAAAATATTCCTACTTGTCAACTGTACAAACAAGCAAGTTATTAATAGTCGTGTTAAAATCAGTAAATAACATTACGAATTTCAGTCTTTCGTTCGGACACTTCCTAGTAGTGCTTTGTTAACCCGTTCAGCTAAAAAAAAAAGCGCACTTTAATTCAGGTGTTTCCGAAATTAACATATGCTGCGTGTAAAACATGCAGGTTGTTATTGAGTTGTAGCCGAAGGTTCCGATTGGTCAAAATTTGGTGATGTTACGTTAATGTGTCCCTTGACAACCAAGGAAACATAAGGGGAAATTTTAGCCAATGATTCTTATGTCTGTGCACCAACAACACCAAGCGTAAAGCACTGGTTTTCCCGCTTCTATTTGTTACTCATCGCATTTGCGACCAACCTAGCCTCAAATCTACTTCTGTGCCCAAAGTAATGCATCGTCCATTTTGAATATATTTGGCTGAAATAATTTTGAAAGGACAAACTTGTTTGTCAGCCAAAAATTGTCGTTTTTTCGTTCAAGTTAAGAGTCGATCGGTATTGCAACGGTCGAAATATCGGCGACACTACTAGAGGGCTTTTTGTTTTTTTATATTTCATATGTCCTATTTACATTTTACACTGAGTCTTAATTTTCGTTGTTTTTTTCTTTACTAAAAGAGTGTCATTGTTCTATCTGTGCTCTGCCCACAGAGCGGGTATCAAAACACATTTTTTAGAATAATAAACCCTCAGACTTACCAATAAGCCACCGAGTAAGGGGGATTTTCTATTTATAAGTGTAAAAAACAAGTAGTCTGGTGTTATACTGCATTCAATGTTTATGGGCCCGGCATATCCAAGCGTGTTAAGGTGTTAAGGGTCGCGGGTTCGCATCCCCGTCTCGCCAAACATGCTTGCCCTTTCAGCCGTGGGAGCATTATAATGTGCGATCAATCCTACTACTATTCGTTGGTAAAAAAAAGAGTAGTCCAAGAGTTGCCGGAGGGTGGTGATGACTAGCTGCTTTCCCTCTAGTCTTACAATGCAAAATTAGGGACGGCGAGCACAGATAGCCCTCGAGTAGCTTTGTGCGAAATTCAAAACAAACAAACAAAATCAATGTTTATGGGAAATTGAGTAAATATGACAAAGAAAACAAACAAATGGTTTAAAGATATATCACCGTGGTCTATCTGATATGAAATTACAATAACTCGCAAAAAAACATTGTTAAAACTATGACATTTTATCACTGATATTAAAACGCTGAGAGAAAATAACACATAGCTAACGTTCGAAAAAGAAACAACAATGAGTTACACACACATGCTACTGACCAGAGGTATCAAAATAAAATAAAAATACATATCATGGTTGAAATTTGCTACTTTCTAACTCACAAAATACATCTGAATATTAAATAATGCAAAAGTGTGTCACATGTAGAAACAACCTTATATTCAGTGTAATATTTTCAACACAAAATTTCTTGCCATATTTGGTAAAAAAATAAATTAATATCGTAATTACCGATAAATTACGTTTCGTCTCATACAGGCTTAGTTAAAAACAAATACAGCCCAGTACAGCCTCATAGGACGGTAGGAGGTAAAGTGGATCCAAAGTAGTTTATAACCTATTTATATACTCCAGAATGCTGTAAAGCCAACTTTCTGATCTGCCTATCATGTTCCCTTCAAGAGCTCTTCATTTGATTACTCTTGAATCATGTCACTCCGCTATTGAATAATTAGCTTATTACTTTTATTTTCATTGAAAGCAATGTATACCAATATCTGACTGTCACTAACCATACCTTGTTACTAACCAAACATACCTCTTTGTCTGAAAAAAAAAAAGAGATTAATATAATTGTGGTACTGGCCCTGTTTTCTGATACCTTGAATGCGGAATATATAAGCTAATCATATTTTGGTTAAAAATGTAATTTGAAAGTTTTGTTTAGTTGTCGATAGTGGTGAAGCTTGTCCAAACCTCATAAACGATTTTTGCACTTAAATCAAAAATGTCAATTCCTAATTCAAGTGGAAGATGTTTATTTTTACATGTATAGGTGTAGTTGTATGTTCTTGTGATAACCATACAACTAACGGACGTACAGTTGCAGTGAGTGTTAATTTTGGATGAAACATGGTCATCTTATATTACCTATCTTAACATTGTCAACTAAATCTGCATCAAAGTTTGGTTAATTTATTTTTTTATTATCTAAACTACAAAAAAAAAACAGATGTTATACAGGAAATTGCGTGTTTCGTCTTCCAACGAATGCTGACAGTAACTGGTTTTACTATCAGCTGTAAGGCTCGACACATCCAAATAATGTATGCTGTGCAACAAAATTCCACTTTGCCAAACAACGCATTAGCTCCTGCTATATTCAAACTTAAAACGTAAAAGATTCTTTGCATGGAACTTGTGTGGTTCTAGTCGCACAAGTCCAGGTCTTTGCGAAAGCAACGTGATCTACTCACACATACTTTGGCCAAATTAGTCCATAGAAAGCCCGGTTAGGCTAGCTGCCAAATTACTCTCTTCCCAGATTAGCTAACTGGTTGCCTCGGTCGCTTCTTGACACAACTCATGTTCTTACATACTAGAAAACAATCTTGTTATGACCCCATTGGTTGACTTTTGTCTACTGGGAATCGTTTTGTGTAAACTTTCCACTATATATACCGAAATAAGCACACTAGGAGGGATGAGCGGCGTTTGATGTAATACATTTACGTATGGTCTACATATAGACTAAGTAGATGGAGCTGATCGTAGACTATTTTACTTAAGTTTGTCCTAAATATTATTTTACCAGCGTAATAACAAGTAGAATATTCACATTAAACTGCTCACGGTCGCAAAAATGATGTTTGTTATCAAAGAAAATGTTTAACTTGTATGCGAATTGAAGATATTCTCTCTATACAAATAAAAATTAAGAAAGCGATTAACAGACAGTAAGTAATTTATCCTATCATAACTCAATGCCAATAAAATATTACAGACATACTATAACTGGATAAACTAACTGTACTCAGTTACGATACGGATTAAAACTGAACATAGACAACTTAATGTAAAACATCCATTGTGGTATCAATTCACCCAACAACCATGTAGTTTCAAAGTTTTCCACTTAATCCTAGATATAAAAATTTTCATTACTGTTTGTAAATCAAATAGTTGTTGTTTGTTTCTTTTTTTAAAATTTATTACAGACGTTAAAATGGATAAATTCTCCAAAATAACAATGACATTTTTTTTCAAAAACAGATACAGGGAAAATACTGAAATCTAAGCGCTATACATTTGATCTTACATTCTTTTGAAAGTTTAATATTTATAGAGCCCCCTCTCCCAGTGGCTCACCGCTATTTCTTGAAACTTACCACGCTAAAAACCGGGTTTCGATACCTGTGGTGGGCAGAGCACAGATTGTCCATTGTGTAGCTTTGTGCTAAATTCAAAACAACTGTTTATAGTGAAATATAAAGAAAAGTTCTTTAGTTACTTCTAACTACTATATTTATTAATTTCAGGTGGATTAACTTATTAGTGTTTACACGTATGAATAACTCAGGTCAAAAGATATACATCTAGTTTTCAGATTACCATATGATTCATTTTCGTACATGCCAGAAAACAATCAAATATTAGCAGTACTTGATTGTTTGTTTTTGAATTTCACGCAAAGCTACACAGGGATTATCGGCATTAGCCGTCCATAAGTTAGCAGCGTAGGACTAAATGTTAGGCAGCTAGTCATCACCACCCACCGCCAACTTTTGAGCTACTCTTTTACCAACGAATAGTAGGAATAATGATAACATTACAACACCTGTCTCGAACAAAGAGTGAGCATGTTTGATGTGACGGGAATTCGAACCAGCGACCCTCAGATTACTAGTTAAGCACCCTGTCCACCTGGCTATGTCGGACTCTTGCTTTACTTGAAGTGGCTTGCACGAGATTCCCTTAAGTAATAATAATGCAGGCCTGGCATGGCCGAGTGCGTTAAGGCGTGCACTCGTAATCGGAGGGTCGCGGGTTCGCGCCCGCGTCTCGCTAAACATGCTCGCCCTCCCAGCCGTAGGGGTGTATAATGTGACGGTCAATCCTACTATTCGTTGGTAAAAGAGTATCCCAAGAGTTGGCGGTGGGTGGTGATGACTAGCTGCCTTCCCTCTAGTCTTACACTGCAAAATTAGGGACGGCTAGCACAGATAGCCCTCGAGAAGCTTTGTGCGAAATTCCAAAACAAACAAACAAACAATAATAATGCAATGTCATTATTTTTGTTTCGGGAGAATTGTTAATAGAGAAACACGAGTAGACTAATAAATAAATATAAGAGAGAAGATATAGTCAGCTGCATTAAACACTCATGCTCAATTTATAACGTATAATTTTCAAAACCAAATATATTGTAAATTTGCCTTTTCTTAATGTGTAAAACATGTCAAAACATATCAGTTTACACTCCTTCATAGATATATATATTTAAATTGCATCCAGATAAACAATATTCTCTAAACAATGGGTTACTGAAGGCGAAGCTGTTGTTGGTGTTTGTAATTAAACGCAAAGCTACATAATGGGCTATCTGTACTCTGCCCACCATGGGTATCGAAACACGGTTTCTTGCGTTGTAAGTCCGTAGACACTCCGCTATGTTAATGGGGGGCTTGTAAGTAAACATTCTTCTAAGAACTTATTCGATCCAGATATTGTTTGCATATACTCATATTGTAATTAAAATATTCCATAAAATTAAACGAATATTAATTGAAAATAAATTTTATCTTGTTTTTAAGTACTACAATTTGACTGAAAAAAACAGGAAAAGATGGTATTTGATTTATTAAAAAATGTAAAACTGATTTCTTTGTCTGGAATTAAGCACAAAGGTCCTATCCCAAAGGTGACGTAACCGGATGTAGCGATCTTGTTGCGGGCGTAATCACACTAGGTCTGCCAGATAGTGGACGGGCACAAGTTGATCCATGTTGTTGGTGACGATTCCATAGCCTTGTAATGATGCTTGGGTGGACATTCACAACTCTGTCAACATCTGATTGAGATTCGCCTGCTTCCATGCGACCAATGGCGTTGTTGCGTTGTGCTTCAGTCAGTCTTGGCGTAACTGTATTACGTGTCGGTGGCTTAACACTGAGCTATGAAAACCGAGAACCCGTCACTTTTATAGGGATTTTGCACATGTTGCACATGCAGACCTCTCAAACAAATTTATTGGACACGAATGCGTTTTGGCGAAAAATCCGATGTTTTCCTCCATTTTCAAAGTGCACAACTTGTCATTTTGGTCTGACAATCAGTGCCTTAACACGTGTAACATCACATACTGTGAGCTTGTAATGTTATTAGATATATTTCTCTTTAAAACAAAAAATATATCCCTTTAGCGTTTCTTTTTATATGATACTGTCTCTAGGTTTTCATACTTGTACATGAATGTGGATGAAGTACTACGTGATACTTTATAATCTGAAGTTAAGATTGAATTTTGTATTTTTTGTAGATTGTGTTATGTTTATCCAGGTCGGATATGCGTATCATATTATAGGTCTAATGTATGTTTTATAGATTTTTATTTTATTATCAGGTGATGTGCTTTGATTTTTATCTGAAAGACTTCTTGCATAATTTGCTTTTTTTTCCAGATTCTAGTCAGGATATTGTTAGTATGCTGTATCCGGGTTTATTTGGTATCATAAGTTAATCCTAAAAATTTAGCAGAAGTAGAAGTCTATAAAAGAGATTTATTCATGTATAACTTTAGTTGATCGTTTTGTTTGTTTTCTATTTACTGTTTGTTTGTTTTTTAATTTCGCGCAAAGCAACACGAGGGCTATCTCCACTAGCCTTCCCTAATTTAGCAATGTAGGACTAGAGGGTAGGCAACTAGTCATCACCATACACTACCAACTGTTGGGCTACTCTTTTACCAACGAATAGTGGGATTGACTGTCACATTATAGCGCCCCCACGGCTGAGAGGGCAAATATATTTGGTGCGACAGAGATTCGAACCCGCGACCCTCAGATTACGAGTCAATCGCTTTACCCACCTGGCCATGCCAGGCCCTCTGCTTACTGAATAAAAGTGAAAGATTTACTGACAAAATCTACGTAAACAAAGAATGTAAGACGTGCATTAGCTTCACATAATTATTTTTGCTAAATATCTATGAATATAAATGTAACGCTATTATTGGAATTAAATTTACTTAGTTATTTTAAAAACATGTTTTGAAAATGCATTTTAAATAACTATTTGTATATCATTTTGCAATTATTCAGTAAAATATTAGTTCTGAGTTACGAATGGCAAAATATGGTTTACGTCTATATCTTGCCATATCTCATTTTTATGTGTTTTATTGTTCAAATGAAAAAGCGATAATTTCATTGATGATTACGTATTGTGCTTTCCTTTCTAATCGTAAATAAGGAATTTTATTCATTCATAAAATTAAATTATAACAATAAAGTTGGGCTTTACTTTCTATTATTTATACATTATTTTAATATGATTACTTTTAGTTTTGTGTAATTATTTGATTTACATAGTTTACAGTTTACTTTTATATTGTTTCTTCAGCCATTTAACAAATGTTGTCAATGCTTTATTTTTCATTTTACAATTACTTACCAAACACAGGAAAAGATCTATTTTTTCATTACTCATACATATTATTTCCGTTAACAGAATACCACGTCTATGTTGATGGCGATATTACGTAACAAAACTAATACCACGTCTATGTTGATGGAGATATTACGTAACAAAACTAATACCACGTCTATGTTGGTGGAGATATTACGTAACAAAACTAATACCACGTCAATTATAAAACTACAGTTTTCGATCGATGAAGGTTCTCATCAGCGCAGTTAAACCCATAGTAAAGACTGTTACTCAGAGATATTTTATATTGCTTTCGTAATTGAACAGTTGTTTACGTATCGTAAATAAAATTCTGCGGTTTATAATTTATATTTTATTGTAACTGAAATTGTACACTAATGCACTTGAATCTCGAGCACTGTAGATCAAATGAGAAGTAAATCGACAAACAAACGCCTTGACTAAATATTAATTTTGGGAAAAATAAAAAAATGTTAATGCTTTTAAGCTAAGTTATTGCTATTTTATTTCAACATTGTGAACAATTTAAGTCAAATTATGTTGTGTTTTTTCTATTCTTTCCTCTTATTTTCTACAGGCCTGGTTCTCGAGACAACAATTAGTAATGCTGGTTCTGTTCGTCAATATCAGCTTGGCTTTCATGTTCTTCAAACTTCTGACATAATCAGAAACAAAGACCGCTCTCTTTAGTATACGCTTCCTCGAGGCCTAGCTGTTGTTGAAAGGAAACAAGGAAGCAGCTCTTTTCTTTATTCATTGTTACTCCGCCCAGTCTGTTTCCACAGTCTTTTAAATTCGTTTCCGCTCTTCACAGTAACAACTTTGTGGAGCTTGGCCATCCAACAAGCACGATAAGAGGTTATTTTCAGGCAGAGCCTTTGTGCGTTTTATATACGAGAACTCAAAACAACTGATACCTGAAAATTTTTTTTGTTGTTGTTCTGAAAGTTAAAGAAGTGATATGTGTGTGATTTATAAAAAAAATATATATCTCAAATTTTAAATTGTGTTTTACTCAATACAAATATGTCAGTAAAGGTAATTCCAGTTATAAATTGCAGTAGATAATTAAATATTTTAACTTATAACTGTGAAATTGTAGAGTAATAGAACAATACCGAACAATATTTGTAATGTTTGTTTAAATTTAAAAATAATCTGTTATAAACAAGTTAAGCTAAGTTTAGAAAGTTTCCTTTTCTATTCAAGGCCTTCTTGTAAAAGTTGATAAACAGATTGATTAGTTAAAATAAACATTGATTCACTGCGAATCTTTATTTCTTTTTCATGGTATGGAAATTGGAACAACATATTCTGAGAATGCAACAGAATTGTGTTTTCTGTGTGTGACAGTGGATGTATTGCTTAAGAAAAATACAAAGATTTAAACTCAGATATATGTTTATGTATTATTCAAGCTCAAAACTAAATACTGCCCCTTACAAGTTACTTTATTTCTTTTAGTTCATGTCACGATGAAATGGAAAATAATTAACGTCTCTGGAAATCGATCACGTGAAAATTCAGCAAACCAAATAATACTTTTGGAACGTTTTTCAGTCTGATTCAGTTTTATAGACTCACAAACGGTTAATCTCTAAATATAAATAAATATTATGAAAGGACTTTTATATAAGCTGTTTATCTCGTGGATCTTTTACCACGTAAAAAAATTTCAATAATGTAATCAAATCTTCAGAAGCTTCAGAAATTGATTCTGTTGTGTATTTTCTTTGTCTTCGTACTATTGAATTTACATTTTTTAGAATACGTAATGCTGAAGTTTAATTTTGTTACGTTCAGATTGAAAAAAATATATTTATAATTAATAGAAGCTATTTGGTGGTCACTTCTAACAATAATTTAAACTTCTTCAGAAGTAGTGTCATATAGGCCTGGATCTTATACAATTCTTTAGCAATATATTCTTGCAAAAGCAAAGATACCAAATCCAGTATGAATTTAAATATAAATCTTTTTTTTCGAAAATTATCTGAAATACTGTTAATAGTAATTTCATGAAAATTTTATGAATGAAACTTTAAGTATTAACGACACTTAAGAATTTGTCATTTTCAAGTAGGTGTTTTATTTGTTTTCTATAAAAATATGCAATGAAAATACGCTTGCTACACAACATCTTTTTCACACTTTCTTGCCATATCGAATGTGTTTTCGCACGGTGTAGCATACTTCTTAGTTTGAACGTGCTTTTTGAATTAATGGTTTCCTCTAATAGTACATCTCTGATTCCAGTGGGGTTTTTTTTGTGATTAACGTTAATACCGTATTTTCCGGTTAATAAGCCGAGGCCAATTTTCAACTCTGAAAATGAGGGTTTTTGCTTATTACCGCCCAATAAGCCGAGGCTATTTTTAAGAAGTGACAAGTTTCTTCAAAATGATTTCTTAGTCTCGTTTCAGCGTCAGCATGCATGTTGTGTGTGATCACTGGCGTTCAGTAGTAAAGCAGAACGTATCGTATTGAGACAGAGATGGAATCAATATGTCATTCGTTATTGGCTCCACTCACTGTAATTAGGTAACCAATGAAATTTCAGAATTTTTACTCAGTAATTAAAATCATTAACCTAGGGTATAAATACCAGGAGTATGTAATGGGAGCTTATTATTGTACCGTCAAAACCCAAAGATGTCTACACCTTCAAAAAGAATGCGTTATGATGCTGCTTTTAAACTGAAAGTAGTAGAGCTAGCCTTAAAAACCTCAAATATGAATGCCGCTCGCCATTACTGTGTGAATGAAAAACAGGTCCGTGAATGGAAGAAAGCAGAATGTGGACGACGACGAGGAAGACAACATTTCACTCACTCAGCTAATAACACCAGAGAATGACCCGTACGACGACCATATCTATGCTAAGGATTGGAATCTATTATTTGGTGCTTCTGACGATGAAGATGATGAATTTGATGGATTTTAATAAATTTCTGAGATTAAAGTGTGTATTTTTTATGAATTTTGTTATTTCTATAAATACATGTCATTCATAATATATAGACCTTTTCCTATTAATAAATAAGGTTTATTCAACTGAAATAACTGCCGTAACTGTAAGATCAAAGGTATGATTTTGGGGCCGATTTTGGTCTTCGGTATTTTTTGGTCCAAAGCTGGTGATCGGCCAATAAGCCGACTTCCAAAAATCAGGTCCAAAATTTAGGGCCAGAAATTCGGCTTATTAGGCGGAAAATACGGTAAGTAAAATAAAGCAGGGATTAACTTTCATTCAAAATTGTATTCAATTGTTTGATCATTAGAGTGTGTCTTATCTTTAATGTGTCTTTATTATCTGCACTACTAATAATTTAAAGATGCAAATTTACACTAAAGCATCGTATTTTAAGACACGATGGAGAATTCAAAATGTTGACTTTGTTGTGCATTTACAATGTTTTTTGATATGAACAAACAATATTTTTATATAATGAATAAGCGTTCGAAAACAAGATTGAAATGTTCAAGTAGGGGATTCTTAATTCTATCTGAAGATATAAAAATTCAAAAGTTCATTCGATTTATGCTTGAAAAAGAAGAGAAAGAGTGAGATGATACAGTCAGCTGCACTGAAGTAAAGCTTTAATTAGACGGATGAATTTATAACTAATTACATTCAAAAAACTATCTGGGAAAATTACAAGAGGATGATGTTTAGTGTGCTGTATTTCATTTGAACCAAAATACATGATGGCTTCTTTAATTTTGAAAAAGTATCAAACTAAGACGAAGGTATTCTGCCGTCATGGGAATCTACAAGAAGGGGTAGTTTATCCCTGGATTATCGGTTTTGCGGTTCCTTAGTTATAGCTTTGATATGATTCGTTATCTTTCCCCTCTGTAATATATTCTGTGGACGCCTATAACCGCTGTAAAAAATGTTTTTATGATAACAGTAACTAAAAAAAAAATCATTAAACTATAATTTAACTATTCAAAACAAATTGCATAGTTTTTTAACATAAAGATTTTGCTTGGGTAGCATATTTAACTGTGTAAAAAACGTTCTATACATGACTTTGTTCTCTTAGTGATACAAATGTATTATTAATACGTCTTTTATAAACTAAATACTCAAATTCAATACACAAGATCTGTAAGTACAGCGATCGATAGACCTAACTCACAAATACAATTAAACAATCAATGACTTGTTGCCTTTTTACTCCTAACCACGACATAAATTCAAACCTAGCTGATTATAATCCATTCATTATTTCTTATGGAACAAATTATTTAGCATTCACTTACTTAATATTTCATCAACTTGGCTAATTTTCAGTGAATTATTTATCACACTCAAATCTAGTATACATTATTTCCACAGTTATAGCAATCTAGTTATCCAATGATTTTTCATAACAACTTTTTAGTAACGTTATTTTAAGTTATTGTTGCAACATCTTTCGCGTGGTTTATATTTTTCATTCTTTGTAAACAGTTTTATAATGAACTGTTTAAACTCTTTCAGGTCTTCATTACAAAGAGAAGGTGTTTCTATACCATTTAATCTGATACGTTTATAATACCTAAGTAATAAATTTATTTGTATGTCTACAAATCTGTGTGTTTTAAGTTCCATCATGATGTATACCTGATTTACATTTTCTTATCCACTATAGCATGTGTAAATTAATCGAGTGTCAAGAAATCTGTAATTTCACCTGTGGTTTTGGAGTAAGACACATAAACAACCGTTTTCACATCTACAATTTCAGCTCAAGTCTCTTCTTTCCTAAATGTTACTTTGATGTGATACTCTAAACTGTTTGGTAAGGCAGTCACCAATACTTGATAGCTGTCATTACTCTCAGCTGGAAGATTGCTCTAAATAATATTTCGACCTAAGCGTGATATGCCAAAAAGTACTTTCCCATTATGATATATTAGTTTTTCAAGTGGGTAGTATTGTTAAACTAGCCATCTAAATTCTAGAACTGGATTAAATACTAATAAACTGAAGTGGTCCTAGAAGGTTCTGCGGTCATTACTGGCTCTCTGAATTTATATTTCATAATCAACTGTTTTTGAGGCTGAAATTATTAGCCAAATGAAAAAACCAGGTAAGGTTGATTTGATCATTTCAAATTTTGTTTCAAAATATTTTGCTCTAGAACTAACTTTCTTCCATACATTTTCTATGACTTAGTCAATTTTGTTGTTATAAACCCAATGCCTTTCTTCAGTGGCCTCTTCGATACTATTGTCAATAATGTGGATTTCTATGTTTAATTCTTTCTTAAATCTTGTTTCTATTTTAATTTGTTTATTAAATTCTATTCCATTATCTCTTGATCTTATTTTAATTTACTATAATGTTCATCTGCTCTTATTTTTTATTTCAGTGTTCTTATTGGAATTTGCTTTTGTCTTTCTTTTTTGTTCTCCTTTTAATTTTCCATGTCTTTTCTAACCTTGTTTTAACATCTGATTTTTCATTATCTCTTTCTTCTAGATCTTTATTGCTGTGTTTCTTCCTGCTTATTCTTATTTTTAGTGTTTCATCAATTCCAACACATTTTCGATCTAATCTAGACTGAACATTAAATTGAAGAAATGTGCTTAAGTTGAGATCGGAAATATGATGAAACAATGTGAAGAAGAATTAAAAGAAAACCAGAAGAAGGAAACAGAAAAACTGGAGAAACAATTAGTAGATCTTGGGAGAAACGTAAAAAAATGCCAAGAAGAAACAGATAGGAAGGTAAAAGAAAATGTAAGAGACAAAAATCAATAAAAAGAGGTAAAACTAGAAAAGAGAAAAAATAATCCAAAAAAGACAGACTTTCATAGAGAAGTTGAAAGAAAGAAACTTACATTTTAGAGAAGAGTTAAGAATGGAAATTAATTTGATTGAAGACGAGATAAAAAAACGTTATTGCAAAGGTACAGGATGGTTAGGAAATTGAAGTAGTAAAAATATACGGCTATGAAGTGCAGAGAAGCTGTAAAGAAAAAAATTGAAGTAATACCAAAAGATACCAATGACATATAAAACAAAACCAGCCAGACCACAAATCCCTCGTCGGCCCAATGAATGATTGCGTCTTAAAGTATCTTTAAATAAGGAATAATAAAACACATTTGATTCAACGTTGTTACATTACTACCGTGTCTCCTTCCAAGACAAATCCAACTGTATAATTATGTATAAAAACTTAGCAAGGGTTTTAACAACATCGTCCTTTTAAAAACCAATGAAATCTTATTGAAAAGTACGTGGGAAGCATATTAAGCTCATCTCAAAGTAATTTAAAAGTGAATGTGCTTAACAGTAAAAACAAACTAGAAAGAAACTAAACATTTACTTACTTTTTCTTAAAATTGGCTGACTAATACAGTAATAATACACTAATACTGGTATCACGACAAAAAAAAATCAATAGTTAACCAGTCTTTGACTCATTGACTAACCCTCAAACCCGTTAAATTTGGTATATCTATGCGATATTTGTTTTCCAAACCTCATGAAGGTTCGAATTGCTAAGAAAATTTCTAGGCATTACACAAATAAATTACTTCAAGCCAAAACGATCTAGAAAAACCAGAAAAACTTCTAAGTTTTAATATTACAAACATTGTCTTACCATGTCATTGTAGTAATATAATTGCCTTTAGATATTCAGAATAACAGTAATATCATCTTTATCAGGCTTCAAACAGCTTGCAACTCAGTTGTTATTTTAGAACCAATGTAGATACTGATTAATCAAACGAACAGACAAGAAACTTGACAAACGTTCATTTACTTGTTTGTTGTTAACCATAAAGCTACACAATAGCTCATTTGATACGTACCCACCACGTCTATCGAAACACGAATTTGAGCCTTGTAAGTTCTCAGCTTTACAGCTGAGTCACCGAGGGACAAGCACTCAAATTCAAAATATTTCAATTTTTTTTAAGAATGAAATGTAAAAATACTAAAATAACAAAACTTAGAACTACTTGTAACACTTTTCTTTCACATAGATGGCATAGTTAGATGATTATGGCGTTAGACTCGCGATCTTTAAGTCGCGAGTTCGAATCCTCGTCCTACCAAATATGCTCGCTCTTTCAGGCGTGGGACACTTATAATGTGATGGTAAATCGCACCCTTCGTTCATAAAAGAATAGCCCAAGAGTTAGTGGTGACTAACTGCTGTCCCTCCAGTCTTTTCTTTTACTACTAAATTAGGGACGACTAGCGCAGATAGCCCTCGTGTAGCTTTGCGTGAGATTCAAACCAAAGTATTCACAATTTGTCTAAGCTATGATGAAAACTGTTAAAGAGTTTTATATGGACTGCTGTTGCATTCTCTTCAGTTTAGGGAACGACATTCTGAATTTTATCTTTAACTACAGTAGCTACTGATCGATAAGCTAATAACTGCATTCAACGATTACTAGCAAAATCCTAAAAAGATTCCACACAACATAAAACCAAGCAAAATGTAAAAAAGAAGTAATTTTGCTTAAGATTATGTTATAAAAATGTTACATAACTTATGATTACGTTACAAAAATATTATAAATTAGCAAATGCATTGAATTATATTTTGACAACACAATAAGATTATTTTCCACAGACTTCAATGAATACAAATAATTGTCGTAGCATATAAGCATAAAAGTGGGCAATTTGCAATTGAAAATTACGTTCAGTTAAATACATTCTATTGTGAAGTCACCTTTCGTTGCATATTTGTATATTTATACTATTTAACTTAAAGACAGTGCGTAAGCCAGCATAATTGTTTTAATTTTTATTTCATGTTAATTCTATTGTGTATTAAATTAAATAGCTACTCAAACTCCCCACACTTTTGTTTTACAGAATAAACATTGAAGTGGTCTTTAACACAAGATTGTTTATGCCGTATATTTATTAATAAGTTTATCAGAATGTTTATTAAGGGCACATCCTCTGCATCACTAGAAAGACTTATTTATAGGAAAAGGAAACCATAGTCTCAAACTACAGTATCTTAGAATAGGGCCAGCATGGTTGATACTCAGCTGAAGCTTGAAACTTTATAGCACGCAAATCGAACACCAGAACAGACAAGTTCTAACCTTAACCATACATACCCAGAGACTAACCAGAAACAAGATGAGCATAGTTTAGTTCTAGATTACATACATTATATTTATCTATAACTTAGTACTAAAATAAAAAATCTATATTTAAAAATAAATGAATAATTAAATATTTTACTAGATTTCAAAACATTCAGAAACTTGGGCGCTTTTGAATAGTTATTTATTCTTCTTTATGGCTCTGCATGGCCAAGCGCGTTAAGGCGTGCGACTTGTAATCTGAGGGTCGTGGGTTTGCATTTGCGTCACGCCAAACATACTTGCCCTCCCAGTCGTGGGGACGTTATGATGTGACAGTCAATCTCACTATACATTGGTAAAAGAGTAGCCCAGGAATTGGCGGTGGATGGTGATGACTAGTTGCCGTCCCTCTATTCTTATACTGCTAAATTAGATACGGCTAGCACAGATAACTCTCGTGTAGCTTTGTGCGAAATTCCAGAACAAACAAACAATTCTTCTTCTTAAGACTAAATATTTGAAAGAACCCAAATTTTTAGGTGTTTTGAAATATACTTAATATTTTTTGGAGATCATTTCTGCTAAATATTTCATCGTGGCTAAATGGTTAAGTATTTAAATCTAATTTATAAAGAGGTTTGGTTATAATATCTAAAATCTGTTCTATTTTCGCCCCCCAGTGGCTCAGCGGTATGTCTGCGGACTTACACGCTAAAATCCGGGTTTCGATACCCGTGGTGGGCAGAGCAGAGATAGTCCATTGTGTAGCTTTGTGCTTAATTCAAAACAACAACAATATCTGTTCTATTATAACAAATATAAGTAATAACTAGTGTAAATATTTCAAAATTAGCAGGTGTCTATCTAAAAAACGATAATTGTAATTTATGTAAAGTCCGTATTATTTTGACTAATCCATTAAACTGAGACAACTACAAAGTTAAAGTTATCGAATACTGTACAATTAGTTAAACTTCTCTGCACAGGCATTTGTATCTGAATTAACAATCCTGAACATCTGACCCCCAAGTGGTACAGCAGTGTGTCTGCGGACTCACATCATTAGAATTCGAATTTCGATACTCGTGATGGACAGAGCACAGAAAGCCCATTGTATAGCTTTGGGTTTAATTCCAAAAACAAACAAACCAACCAATGAAAACTGTTCATCCAACTTCTAAGTACCGTTAAGCTGCTAACGTAACGCAATAGCCTGAAATATTGTGGGTTTCAAAAATTCCTTAAAAACATTTTTTTTAAATACGTTTTTGAAATAAGTTAATATGAAAGTTTTGTATATTTCTGGTATAAAATAAAATCCGTAGAAATATTAAAATACAACCGATGTTTTATTGAATGTCATTTCTATCCAGTAAATAATTAATTTCCATCTCACTCTCGTGATTTAAAACTTTTTTTCAAATTAAGTTAGTTTGTTTACGTATTTCTATTTTATTTGCTGTGATCGTAAAAATCTCTATCCTTTAAAACAAAGTTATTGGTATCGTAAAATGTATCAATCATGAAATAAAAAGTATCTTTCTCTATAAATGATGAAACATGTGCAAGTTCTATAAACCTGTTTCAACAGATCTGACCTTTGTATAAACCTGTTTCAACAGATCTGACCTTTGTACAAAACTGTTTCAACAGATCTGACCTTTGAAAAAACTGGTGTAGCTTCCAAGTTTTATTTACGCAAAAATTTGAATATGGCGTAAAAAACGAAACTTATGAAAATTAATCTATCAAATTATTTAATTGTATTTCTACTTTTAACTCTTACAGGAAAATTTGTGTTTCTGGCTTAATTCACAGTGGCTCACGATAAGTCAAGTCTTTTAACACTAAAAACCTTGTTTCCATACCCGTGGGGGGTACAACACGAATGTCCCATAATGTAGATATATGTTTAACACTAAACTAATATACAGAGTCACAGAATAGTGTCAATTATATAAATGAACTGCTTAAAAATATAAGCTAAAAAATGAAACAAATTTCATTACGTTAGCAAGTTGAAAAAACCTTTACAGAGAATTAACTATTTGAGAACGCTTGTAAACTTATAATTTTCATTAAGATTACTTTTTTGTAATTTTACAGATTAAAGTTCAACATAAATAGTTGACAGTTTGCTATAATATTCATTGATTTAGAGATTTGTCTAAATATGGTAACATTTCTAGTTGGAATGGACAAGATAAACAATATGTGCAATACAAATTAAAGTACTATATACAGTGCAAACAACATGTAATAAAGACTCTATAAACACTTTGCACATATTCACATATTGTTAAATAGTGAACAAACCAACTTTCGAGTAACATGAGACCAAACGCTTGAGAAAGCCAGTTGAGTAAAAACACAAATTTGTCAGGCTGACTGATTAACGTTATTGAAAAGGCATAGACTTTTTCTTCCTTCACCTAATTCAAGTCTATATGAACATCACTAAATTACGCTACCTTGCCTGAAAGTGTTTTCCCGGTTTTACTCATAACCTTAGTCATAACGATAACCTTCTTGCAACACTACAAACGAGCTAACAATACACTTGTATCCATATTCTATTATAACAATCACGCTATGTGTGTTGCTAAGTAACAGCCTGCTTTCATATCGTGCAGGTACATTATTTCTTATGTGCATATGCTGCTTGATCAGTTGCAGTGGTATCAGCAAGATAAAAAACGTGGATTACGCAGATTATTTAGATCTAAGTTCTAGCACTGATCTAAATTTGGAAAACAAAGATTTTAGGTCTATACACTCTGACACAAGGGTTTTGTGTTGAACAAAATTTTACCATTATAATCGTTGCCTAAGACATGAATTTTCTTAGTGAAAACAAATGTTACCACTACCAAAGTCGAACATCATTGTGCTTGAATGCTCTGAACTTAAAACAAAAATGATATGTTGCAAAATTTACCTTTGCATTTGTTCAAGTAAGATTTATTGACATCTAAGATTATGCTTCAAATAGAGTGAATTTTAGTATATCCATTTTTAAAAATCAAAATAAAAGAAAAGCAGAAAATATTATGCTGATCACCTTGAACATTCTTTATCCGAGAAAAGGGGGTATAACTGCAAGAATAGAAATGAGGTGAGAAAAAAATTGCTGAATATGTAAAACAAGCCTTAGTCATTAGTACAGCCAAAGAAAAGGCTGCCACCCTGGCTAAACTGAAGAAAAAATGTAGCATGTATAGCAGCAAAAGTCGGGAAATATCGATAGGAATCTCCAAGAATGGTCATGAAAAAGATGCTCTAGAGCCCAGACACTCTCAAGACTTAGCTCAAAGGAAAGTTACGAGAATAATAAGCCTGGAGCTTAGTCGCTCTCGGGACTTAATACCAAAAATAAAACTATGAGATAAGTGCATTTTTAAATAAAAAGTTAGAAAGTATGAATAAGAGAATCAAAAAGTAAGAAAACAAGTCAGAAATTGGTGGTGTAACATTATAACACTTGGTAGTTTTGGTGAAGTTTAACCTCAAAATAGGTATGACCATTGTTCTGCTTATTCCTGTTTCTTGTTTTACGTTGAGCTTTGATCAGATTAGAAACTTGATAACAGTACTAAATCCTTTTTAAATACTCAACATATTACAAAAATAAAAAGTTAGTGGTTTTCATGCATTTGATTCTTCAGCTCACCATTTAACAGCCAGATAGCTGTAATATCTTCAATAAACAAAGTACAACTATTTGAGCTTCTGTTTTTACTTCCCACATCAAACACCCCACTTTTAATTTCATGCATTTTATTACGTTCACGTAATCTGATTACATACATGCATCTGTACTTGGTTTCTGAAACAAAGTTTACAACAGAGAAATTTAGTGACATACATATTTCATTTCGGTTGAAAGGGTTTTGCGAAGTGGGAATGAGTAGAATGATGGCCTTACCCACTTTAAGGTTGCATCACGTTAAAACCATCAAGTGTTATAATGTTATCTCACCCATACCTACATGATTTCCTTACTTTTTGATGATCCCATTCATATTTCAGTATTACATACCATTATATAAAAAACACAAAGATGAAAAAGAAATGTTACTGTCTCTAACACGTGAGCATTAGTGGACATTCTGAATATCAATGTAATATATTCAAAACTAGAAGTTCTAGAGCATGTGATGCTGCTGAACTTTGTCAATTCACTATAGGTTAATTATATGCAATTGCTAAACTCTCTCGAATTATGAATAATTCCTCGCCCTCATTTCAACTCACTATCATGAAAAGATCGTTGATGATAGGAATATTACAATTTATTAAACCATATCGACAATACCTGACGAGTTCCAAATTATTTTCAGAAATATGCTGTATCACACGAGTTGATAGTTAATTAGTAGTATTATGCATTCCTTCATAAAAAAATAATGGTTTCAAATTATTCCTGTTTTATTGTAAATGAATTATTGTGGTTATAGATACAACAGCGCCCTTAGATAAGATAAGTTATTAAACTAATAACTGCAATCTTAAATAAATTCTGCATTTAGCAACAGCAGTTAAATAATTTAAGTTATTATTTAAATATCCTTGAAATGCATCAAGAAGATCATGCGCCGTTTGATAAGTAATCTAGTTGCTCGTTATAAAAGGCAAAGACATAGAACATATGTGTTTACTAGAGTGAAGCGAAAACATACATTATTGGTGAAGCCTACATTGTTATTCTGGGGTAAGACCACACAGCGAATAAGGCTGTCTGACCCTAAGTTTTTAATCGTAAAAAAACTTATTTTATTATATGTTTCTTTTATGACATATTCATCTGACTGTAATTCCTCATTATTTGAAGTCAACAAATGGAATTCCTTGAACTATCTACTTTGTAATATCCACATATTCAGTGCTTTACTCAAGCTCAAAATTGTCCAGAAACTAGAAAACTCTTAAATTTTTCTTTAATAAGTCATACTCGCGCCGGTCAGTCAATATGTTTATGAACAACATTGATTCACTTCAGATAATAGCACATTATAATTAATTATATGCAGAGGTAATCGTTTTATTCTTTATGCACGTTTTTAATTAAACTTCAACTTCTGAAGTGAAGATGAAAATTATTTTTATCAGCAGTACTTGAAGTGAGGAATAAGAAAAAGGATGTTTTGTGTAATTATTGAAGCTAAGTAGAATATATTTTGTTTTTCATCTATATTCTTTATTTTATTATTATGAAAGTAACTAAACTGTACAAATTAAAAATGTGTTAGATTAGATAAAATGATGAAGAAAACCAATAAAAATCCTTCACGAGTTATGCTCGCGAGCAGTTCGTACGTTAAGTGATTCGATATGTTAAATAAAGTGAACCACATGTTCACCAATTTATTTACAACTTGTGTTGCGAGAGTATTAATTAGACATGGATCAAAGAGCAATAAAACAATAAATTTGCGTATAAACAGTGTATACTGTGAGTTGTAGCATAGAAAATAAGATGATTATTTTGTATTTACAAACTCGTTTCACCATATGGCCTTTACCGAAAGACTTAATTTTCTCCATCAACTCCATCCCTGCGCTACTTTGTCTTCTTCCTGCCTCGCTCTTACACGCCATTTTAAAAAGATATATATTTATATATCGTTTCGCTTATCAGCCCCTTAACGCCCTGAGTATTTATTGCGTCTTATATTGAATTTTTCCCTTCTGGAAAGTTTACAGTCTAAGTAAAAGTAGCGAGATGGTCTGAAGCGTTCCTGGAGAAAAGTGGGATGGCATTCTGCCTCACTCCACACTTCTTCAAGCACTGTTTATCAATAAACCGTTTACTCGTATACTTACAAAAACAGTTACACAAAATCGAATAATTTACAATTGTAAGTGTCAGTATTCCAACACGACAAACAACTATCTAGTGTTACTATATTCTCAGTTAAAAGTTTGTCTCTTTTAGCTGTAACAAATGCCATTGTAATTTGGTTTACCTTATAGGCGTTGAATCTTTGTTCAACTTCAATAGCTTTGCACCATTGTTGTCAAAATTGAAAATATTGGTTTATTTTGGAATATACAATAGTTAACACGATCAGACTATAACGTAACTATGTCATTTATAATAGCATAATCGCGTTCAACTATCCTTCTGTATACTTAATATTCATCTCTTTTTTTTTAACATAATCCTGTCTGATAGAGTATCGTAGGACTTACTGTTTTTTGCAGCATAAAATTACAAATTAAATTATCTAAAATTTTGACAGTTTAACTGGGATATTTTTCTATAAAATTTAATATTAATAAAGGTTTTCGGGTAGCTTAAAGAACTCGAACACTTTTTTCTGCCCCAATTTTCCTAAAAATAAATAATTATTTCAAATTTTAAATAATACACATGTACATCAAATATCACTGATTTTAAGATCTAGTGAAAGATGTTATTTGCTCTCTCATGACAAGTTTTCTATTTAGAATTTTTAATCATGTTTAATCGTACATAATTTACAAGTCAAAATGATATAAAGAAACTCAAATCCAGTTTAATCAGAATATGTATACACACATTTTTGGTGTGTAATCTCACTTTTTTCTGACATTTCTCTACAGCAGAATATTGATCTGTGTTCAGAACTGACGTTTCTCTTTTCAATTATAATAGTATGTTTTCAAGATATGTATTCCTTAAATTGATGTCACTTTCCGCTCAGAAATCATATGCTTAACGAAACAACTTAGTATGATTATTGGCTATTCCAATCCAGATAAAGAGGTAGGCGGGTATTAAATTTTTGGGGGGACAAAGTATATCGGAAAGAAGTAAATTTCAATCTTCAATAGAGCTGGTTCACAAGTTAAACTTATATATATATATTCTAATAATATTTGATTACTTTTAAAAAAGTTAAACCTAAAAAAAATGACAAATTATATGTTGTACATTAATTTGTATGCCATCCTTCTACGAAGAAATAAATACGTTTTTTTTACTAGATGGTTATCAGCCTGAATGAAATAACCAATTGCTGAGAATATATAGAACTGATCAAGTGTGTATAACATAGTTTAGCCCCCTAGTGGCTCAGCGGAATGTCTGCGGACTTACACGCTAATTTCTGGGTTTCGATACCCGTGGTGGGCAGAGCACAGATAGCCCATTGTGTAGTTTTGTGCTTAATTTAAAACAACAACGAAATAGTTTAACAAGGGTAACATTCCTATAACCATGGGGCTTTGCATGGCCAAGCGTGTTAAGGCGTGCGACTCGTAATTTGAGGGTTGCAGGTTTGCATCCCAGTCGCGCCAAACATGCTCGCCCTTTCAGCCGTGGGGTCGTTATAATGTGGCGGTCAATCCCATTATTCGTTGGTAAAAGAGTAGCCCAAGAGTTGGTGGTAAGTGGTGATGACTAGCTGCCTTTCCTCTTGTCTTACACTACGAAATTAGGGACGGCTAGCAGATAGCTCTCGAGTAGCTTTGCGTGAAATTCAAATAAACAAACAAATCTATAACCACTAAAAACTCTATAATAATGAGTTGTTCTGGAAATAAGGAGAAACTATGATTTTGAAAAAGTTTGACAAATGAACATGTGAGGCTTATTTTGAATGAACAAATCATTAATCTTTAATATTTTGTTCTCTTTACTTAGATGGTTAAAAGTAGATACAAAATAACCACCACACAAACCTTCCGAAGGAAGAATTTTTATTAATCGATCATACATATTTTTAAATCACATACAAGTTATATACAAACACAATTGAAGATATTCAAAAATCATTATGTGAAGCAACATTTGTTAATTAAATAATTCATAATGTTAAAAGAACACAAAAATAATAAATATATATATATATATAAACACACATGTATAATACAAGAATAATAGAGGTGAAATAGAAACCTGATAACCTAAGCGCTTTACAAAGATGAACCTTTTTTCTTCAGGAACGAACTGGCTCAAATTATATATTAAATTAAAGTAGATTAATGTAATTCAAATAAATATAAATAAATTAAATAAGTTAATTTTTAACGTTCAGCTTTTAATTATATGCGTCAGCATTAGTTTTATTTCAGGTTCTTGTTGGTTTTTTGGTACATGTTGTTCTCTTTAAGTACGATACGCTTATGATAAATTTAATTTTATCAGTATTTAGTTCATTCGAAAACAATTTCTGCAGTATATAGAAACCTTGCTAATTTCTGTTAACATCTCTCAGTGAACTTTACGCTTTCAATTTCTTCCTTTACTTTTTTCCACCTTTTGTTTTTGATAAACGTGCTTACTTCTTTTTTTTAGAAAGAAGAAAACGTAGAGAAAGCTTAATCTATTTCTAAGTGAATGGTGCAAAGAAAAATGTTTGCTTATCACCAAGGTTTGGAAAATCATACGGTTAACATACGTTATAGGTTTCATCTTGCTTATAAACCTCTACACACTTATGTTATATGTATTATGCCTGGCATGGCCAAGCGCGTAAGGCGTGCGACTCGTAATTCGAGGGTCGGGGGTTCGCGCCCGCATCGCGCTAAACATGCTCGCCCTCCCAGCCGTGGGGTCGTTATAATGTAGCGGTCAATCCCACTATTCGTTGGTAAAAGAGTAGCCCAAGAGTTGGCGGTTGGTGGTGATGACTAGCTGCCTTCCCTCTAGTCTTACACTGCTAAATTAGGGACGGCTAGCACAGATAGCCCTCGAGTTGCTTTGTGCGAAATTCCAAAACAAAATATGTATTGTGTATATATGAAAAGAAAATTACAGAGTATACAATAAGCTAGACAGTATATTACATTAAGATTTTTTTTATCTTTAGAGAAAAGCCACACTAAGCTACTTGTTGTACCTATCGCTCGAAATCAAATCTCAAATTCTAACGTTATAAATCCACTGTCCCACCTTAGAAATACATTAAAATCAGGTAAGTGCAAGAATAGCTAGATGTTCCACATTTGATTCCATGGTAATCTGGTACTTTCAATTCATATCCAGAAGACAGAAATCAGATATTCATACTTGTGGGGCAGTTACTTATTAAGATTGGAATGTATCAGCCCGTTTTGTTTTCTGTTGGTTGAATACCAGTTTTAGTGAAGTATTTGTATCATTGTTTGGTACAACATATGTTCAGTTATTTTCTGAACCAGCTATAAAACTGTGCAAGTAATTTAATTTTTAGTGCGAAATAGCAGAATTAAGTGTACAATTTACACGTTACAACACTGTACGAGTGAAGCGTACAAACGTTAAAGGAAAAAAAAGAAGTTATTTTTTTTCATCCGTAAGTTCACTGACTATCGAATTACACTATATAACACAAATTTTGTTCCTGTATAGAATTTGTTATTTCTTAATCGCTTATATTGTAAAAGTACAAAAAATAACTATTATTCTCTTCAAACTTTGCTTTTGTGACCTAAATAATGAAATTTAAAAATTAACTACCTATTTTTATGTAAAAACGGGCCAATTTGCACATTTTCATTTACATAAGGTCTAAATAAAAATATATATGAATCAATATTTACATATATTTAAACAAAAGTTATACAAAAACTAAAAAAATGTTTAAAAGTAAGTTGTTTTTCAAGATTTGCGACTGTAATGTAAATCCCTTCATGTATCAGCCCCCAAATATAGTCTCCCATCATGTTTTCGTAATACGTTCCTCCTTAGCATCGTTCAAAGTCTAACATATCTTGGTAGAAGCGCTCGTCTTGCTCCTCTGAGTATGCTTTCATGTTCTCCTTGAATTTATCAAAATAAACGTCAAGGATATGGACTTTCAGAACATCCTGCAACTCATTTTGCAGTAGCTCTTCACCAAAACCTTTACCAGTTCCACATAATTCTCGGCCTTGTGATTGCCCAAAAAATCCCAAACCACTGCGACAAAACTGCCCAAGCTTTTGTTCCTTCCTACTGAGCTTTTGGAAAAATTCTGTGCACTTTAGGATCTTCTTTATTTGTGGTCCAACAAAGACACCAGCTTTGACCTTTGCCTCAGACAGCTTAGGGAAGAAGTCTCAAACGTACCTGAAGGCTGTAATTGTTTCATAAGACCCAATTTTATGTGCGATTGTGAGAGGAACATCTTCTGGAGGTCCATTAGTGGCTCATACTTGACATTGTGCCTATCCACAGAGAACTCGGTTCGTTGTAACCAGTGTTTCTTGTTGTAGTGCGCTGTGGTGTCCCTGCTGTCCCAAAGGCAAAGATAACAGAAAAACTTGGTAAAACCTCCTTAGAAACCCATAAAAAATGCCCCCATTTTGAAGTATCGGTAACCTTTCACGCATACTCATCATACTTCAAGGCTTCTAGCAAGATCTTGACGCTGTTATATTCATCTTTGAGTACGCCGAAAGCATTTTAAATTTTAAAAGGTCTAAAATTTGTAAATATAAAATCTTACTATTCAAGCAAGCAAAAATTGTCCGTCTTACCTTCTAGAGTTTTATGCAGTGTTCGCAGGTAAAATGAGTTATTCAGAGAGTGTCTTGATCCCCAAAAGGCATGCCGAAATATGCCTTATAGGCTTCATACATTTTAGCAGATGCTGTCACAGAGTACTTTTTCGCTCGTGTTTTGATAAATTGGCCTCGTAATGGCAGAATGCGTCTAGAGAATGCTTGCAACTTCTTGATGCCATCCATGACAAAATCAGATCGGTCAGCTAGAACTAAACTGAAGTGGTAAGTGGTAAGCCCCTGTGTATATATTACTATGGAAAGTTCTATAAAATTCTAAAAGGTTCTTGAAAATTATCTTAATTTCTTTAACATTCTTAAAAGTTCTTAAATGTTTTTGTAAGTTCGAGCTAATTCTTTATCAGCTACCCAGCACTGAATCTACCTGGAATGTTCTGGAAAATAGGTAAATTTAAAATTTTCATTACCCGAGTCACAAAAGCAAAGTTTGAAAAAAAAATAGGTCTTTTCCATTTACTTTAGGCATAAGCAATTGGGAAATAACAATTTCTGCCCAGGCAAAAGAAGAAGTAAATATTTTGTCACATGTTGTTATTTTTAAGAAATAATTTAAAACAACCCCTACAACAATACCTTCTAAAAAACAAAAACTTTCTAAAGTTTGCTAGAAAATTATCAACAAGCTCTAAGAATAAAAGCTTTGTAATAATTTTATTTTATTGTGTAATACTTCTCGATAAACAGTCATTTTAATTCACTCACATATAGAATAACGTAATATATTAATCTATCCAAAATTCATAGCAAACATCCCTGATTACAGTTATCAAGCCAATTGTATTTTGAAAAACCTTGTAAAGCTTTGATAAATGGTTCATTAATTGTTTTAAATTTAGTTTCATGTTTCATTTTGTTGGGTGTGATACTGGCCCGACATTGCCAGGTAGGTAGGTGGTCAGAGAACTCGACTCGTAATCTGGGGGTCGAAGATCCGAATCCCCTGTCACCAAACATAATCAAAAGATTATTTTTTTCGTATTAATTTCATATTCTTAGAATATTTGAAAACAGTACGTCTTTCTTTTCCGTGTTAATAAATCTATTTGACATGTATATATAATAAGCACCAATAGATGGCGGGCCACTCTCTTCATTCATCACTGTTTGTTTTTTTTGTTTTTTTATATAACAAAGCCATATTGGGCTATCTGCTGAGCCCACCGAGGGAAATTGAACGCCTGATTTTAGTGTTGTAAATCCGTAGACATGCCACTGTACTCGCGAGGGGCGCATCCTGCTATACTAAAATCAATATAAAAAGATGCTACAACATTCTTACCACCTATTCAGCCATATTCATAAAAAGGAAAAGCCGTAAGAGATGGAAAGATGATCCTTCCAAGACTTTTTGAGAAAAGCTACATCCCCTTGGTGCCAGGAGACATCGCAAAACAGTTTATCACCAGCATTAAACTACATTAAAGTATAAAACATATAGCTTACACTTCATTATTACATAACATTCACACAGTATAACACTTCTGGTCTCATTCGTAGAACCAATCATTTAAGGTAGAATTTTGCCCAACGGTTAACGTTTCAGAGAGTGAATTTTCTTTCGCATCTTGTTATCACAAAAAAATATCACTCAGCACTTTGGAGCTGTGAGTATGTTCACGTGTTGATAGTAAAATTCCATTTTTCTGGTAGCCCAAAAGCTGGAGATATATCCTGTTAACTAGCTACGTTCCCTCTAGTTTACCAGTTCAAAAATAGAAATGGCTAACACAGATGGCCTTTGAGTAGCATAAGCGCGAATATCCGAAAATAAACATGCTAATCACTTTTCTTTCTGACAAACTCCCTTTTTCCCGCCACCGGTTCTTTTTAAATTCCTTTAAAGATGCAACTAATGCTCTAAATCATCGAAAGCAATTTCATTACTTTAGTACTTTGTGATGTATCTGAATGGAAACTTACATACAGGTTAGTCCATAACAGTTGAAAGATAATGATACAAATCAATGGTGAATAAAAATCAGTTAAAAGTTAATTTCACTTGTATATAAAGTGTTCTTACAAATGTTCTCTATATTATTTACTACTGAAACACTTTGCGGTTACAAAAACTAATGATTTCAATATATATGGTTTGCAATGATATAAAAAAATCTTTGTATAATATATATATACAAGGAAAACACCCTGACTACACTCTTCGAAAAATGATACAACACTGAGACTATAATAAAAAAACGGTATACACTGATAATTTCAAAATAAAGTTGGGAAATTTCTAGAATTTCCACCAATCACAAGAGCATATCACCAAATAATTGCAGTGTGTCGTTATGAAAAAGTCAACCACGAATTACCAGTACCTGAACAACACTACAACAACACAGAAACAGCCTAAGAGTGGTGGTTTTCAGAAACATATTATATTGACAAACTGATTAAATGTGATCAAGAATGAACTGCTATAAACATCTAAAGTCAGGAAATGTCAAATGAGCTGGGAATATTATACCAATAAAGTTACAGAAGGGTAGGTTCTAATACATAATTATACTACATATTTTTTTCTTCAGCTTTTCTCGAGTAACTTAAAAGCTGAAATTCATGACTCAGTCAATTTTATTGTGCAACTATAGCTGTCTTGGCCTATTTAAGTATGATTGAATAAAAAGAATAAATGCCTGCCCTTTCAGTCTTGCAGATACTGTAATATAGATTGTTGACAAGAGATGGCAGTAGATGTTCTTGAATAGATGACGAATTTCCAGTCTATTAGTTCCATATCAGAGATGGCTAACGTAGATAGTTTTCGTGTAACTTTGCGCAAAATTCCGAAACTGCTTGTTTGTTTTTTGGACCGATGCAACATTGAGCTGTCCGAGGAAAGGAATGATTACGGGGTTTATTAGCTGTAGCCTTTTCGACTTATACAGGTCCTCTAGAGACGTTTTTTTTTAATTTTGCGCAAAGCTACACGAGGACTATCTGCACTAGCCCTCCCTAATTTTGTAGTGTGAGACTAGAGGGTAGGCAGCTAGTCATCACCACTCACTGCCAACTCTTGGACTACTCTTTTACCAACGAATAGTGGAATTGACCGTCACATTCTACGCCCTATAGCTGAAAGGGCGAGCATGTTTGGTGCAATGGGAAATCGAACCCGCAACTCTCGGATTACGAGTCAAACGCCTGAACTCACCTGGCCTCGAGACAGAACCTCTACCTGCAATACATTTATAGTCATAGCTTGAGTCATTCTAGTTAATGTGAGGCCCTAGGCATTAGCCCTGTAATCCCATGCATTAATCCAATGTTGCTCTGATGTCTTCTTTGTGAATAATTAATCCCCGACATTCAGCGTTGTAAGTCACTAGATTATCCGCTGTCCCACCAGAAGATAACTCCAAAAGCAAATAAAGACATTGATATTTAATGGCAGCACCAAAATGACAAACTCCTGAAATGCTGTAATAAATCTCAAAACTAAATTCAATAATATCATAAGAATTTAATAAAATCATTTTTATTATAAAAGAAAACTGTATGAAAACTATATAAAATCCAAATAAATATTCATATAAAGCGTATACTAATCTAAGACAGTAGTTCCCAAACTATGCGCCTAGGCGCCCCAGGGCGCTGCGGGATATATCAATTTTTTTGAGAGAAACAGCGATATTGACATCTGTCGAACACCGATAGAACTAATAGCTTGAGGTAGTTTAAAGTTTTAACATTAGATCGCATTACATTCCTTTCAATGACGTTCTCGAAAGTTTGAGAGATGTTATTGTTTACTTGTACTTTCGGCTACGCCAGAAGCTCCTTGAACTTTATCGTTTCTTAGATTTTATATATAAATACTTTTCGACTCTATGGGACCGTCGGTAACTGAAATGACTGAAGGGTGTCGTGATCAAGTGTTTGCGAGATCTAACGAAGCTCAGTGAATTTTTTGTTTATATTTAGTCCTCGTGCATAAAAATGGAAAAATGTTTAAACATTTTTGTTTATGTTTAAACATAAGAAGTGTGAGAGTGAAGAAAAAAGATGGCAAACGACAAACCAGTAGCAAAGTTGTGAAGAAGCGGAAATATGACGATAGATTTTTTTAGATTTTGGTTTTACTTCAGCAGATGTCAATTGTGAATAGTGTCTGTAGCGTGTATTATAACTAAAAGATTCGGCTTCAGAGTGCATGCTTCCAAGTAAACTAAAATGTCACTTAAAGACCAATCATCCTAACATGACTAGTAAATCCTGTGATTATTTTAACAGAAAATTAAAAGAATTGAAAGAAAAAATAAGATGCATTTTGAAACAAGCATCAATACCAAGCAATGCTTTGCTAGCATCCTACAAGATTGCATATAGAGTCGCAAAATGTAAAAAGTCTCACGCCATCACAGAAAAACTGATTTTATCGACTGCAGTGGATATGATGAACATTATGGTTGATGAATCTGCGAAGAAAATGCTTTTAAAGGTGGCTTTATCTAACAATACTATCAGTCGTAGAATCCAAAACCAGGCCGAAATATTCAACGATCAGCTAATTGAAAAAATGAAAGAAAGGAATTCGGGTTAACTAGATAAGACGACAGATAGTGACAAGGATACTCATTTCGTTTTCTTCCCATAGTTCGTGGATGGTGACAAAATTGTGAAAGAGACCTCCTCTTTTGTAAAAGTATCACTGGAAGTACAAAGGCTCAAGACTTGTTTGAGATCCTTGACACATTTATATGTGAAAACATCTTAAATTGGACTAAATATGTTGGCATCTGTACCGATGGTGGTCACTCTATATCCGGCTGTTATGGAAAATTATAAGCACTCAAGCGAAACAAAGCTCTTGATGCATTATGGACCCACCTCATAATCCACAGGGAAACTTTCGCATTAAAACATCTGAGTACTCCACTAAACCTAATTCTGGAAAGTGTGTTGAAAGTGGTGAACTTTATGAAAATTCGGCCACAGAAGGTGAGATAATTTAAAAACTGTGTGAGGATTTGGGATCTGAGCGCACATTCTTGTTATACTACTGTAGCTCGCGATGGCTCTCCCGTGGAAATGTGCTGTCCAGTGTGTTCGTCGAATTAAGACAGGAACCCTACTCTTATCTCAATGAAGAAGAATACGAATGCACTAAAACTCCTTGGATGCTGATTTTTGTGAAATTAGGAAACCTGTGCGACCTCTTCGAAAAACTGAATACGTTGAATCTCTCTCTGCAGGGAAGCAACACACACATTATGAAACTCGCAAAGAATATTTCAGCCTTCAAAAGAAAGTTACTACTGTGGAGAAGAAAAATAAGTGAAGATGTAGTAACGACTGTTTCCCCCTGTTGAAACAGTTTGTTACATCCAGTGAAGTTGATTTGACCCACGAACTGAAATCTGTTTTTGAGGAGCACCTAACACAGTTCAGTGACTAATCTGAAAATTACTTTGAAAAAGATATGGAAAAGTTTGCATGGATCCAAGGCTAAGGCCCCATCTGAATTTATTTCTGCAGGAGAAAAAGATGTTTTTGAGCTGTCTTGTGGCAAGACTTTAAAAACAAAATATGACAGCATGAAACTAACTGAGTTTTGAATATCAGTAAAAGATGAATATCCGCTGCTAAGTACTAAAGCTCATCGAGTCCTGATTCCATTTGCGACGTTATATCTCTACGAAGTTGGGTTTTCGGCGGTTGCTGTAACAAAAAGGAAATACTGAGTAAAAATTAGTGTAGAACGGGAAATAAGGGTGGCGGTGTCCAATCTGATTCCAAGGTTTGTAAAGCTGTGTAGTGCCCAACAGACGCACACATCTCGTTAGCTTGTGACTATTTAAAAATGAAATAAAAATATTGTTTTTACTTTCAATTTACTTGTATTATTTTTTCAAACGACTACTAAGTTGTAAGGACATAAATACTTATTAAGTATTAAGTTGTTCGGACCTAACTTCTTAAAAAACGGATCTGTTACCTTTTTCTTTATGCCTAAAGGCACTGTGAGAAATTTTCAAGACACAAAGGTGCCCTTAACCGAGAACGTCTGTGATACGCTGATCAAATATAATAATGTATCAAAAATTCCACTCAGCCAAACCACAACATCAGTAATACAGTGTAACAATAACAACATTATAAAATCATTTTCAGTACAATATAAATACAAAGGAGCACATAAACACAAAAATGAAATGAGAATATATGAAAGAGAGATCACAGTAAATAACCAAAAAATACACCATGAAGTCACCAAAATAGTTTTATACAGACGGAAATCAATAAAGCTTTAAAATGTATTTTAAGGAAACAATCATAAGTGTTCAGAATAGTGTACAACAGAATTAGTTTTATACTCTACAAGGAGTTATAACATAGTAAAACCGAATGAATATAGAATATAAAATTATATATAATTAAAAACAAACTACAGTCCAGGCTCAACAAGAAACATGGGCATTCAGCTACTTATAAAAAAAGTAGAAACGGAAAATCAGACACAAGAGATTACAATGTATAAAACGTCAGAGATAAATAAGTTGGATAAATGAATTGCATAAGTTTCACTGTATCATGCTCATAATTACTGTGAATTGTAAATAAAATTACATACAAAATTAAAAGTGCATGGCTGTAACAAATAACAACCAAAAAAAAGCATACAGGTTGACTTGAAACTCAAAAATAACGGTAAAACTCTAAAAAAGAATCAGTTCAAACACAGTCATTTCATAAATGATAGAAGTTCCATCACATATATGTATTTAGAGAATGCATGTAAGAAAAATAAAATGATATTATAATCTATACTTGAAGTAGAGCTCAGGTAGCCTGGAAGTTACAACTGATTTCTAATTATCATTACACGTTTATTCAAGGGTACACTGGTTTTCTCTTATGATCCGTTGTACACTTGACCATTTGTTCATCTATGACCTCGTGCTTAAATATAACATCAGATAGAATATCTTTATTATGTGTTTTCTAATGATCTATTTTCACCTATGTAATGTTTTAGGCTTCTGTATAATTTAATTGTTGAATCTGACACAAGTGCTACGATCTCCCCATATTTAATTGACTCAGTCCTGCTGAAAACTTAATATAACGCATTTCTCCCCATATTTAATTGACTCAGTCCTGCTGCAAACTTAATATAACGCATTTTGATCAGCCCCTTTGTCGTCCTTGAGTTCTGTTAACGATAGACATTTGTGATGGGAGTGTCGATAACACTGTACCCACTTTGCTCCTTATGACACTGCACTTCTCATTGACGTGCTCAAACAGTTGTCGGATATACCATTTCTTGTGTTTCCTAGTTTATTTGTCAAATGAAGATGTATTCACGTATCTCTTTGTCTTCATAATATCACTAACCATCCCTTTACTGTACAGTAAAAAGTATCCTCTGTCTATGCCCTATTAGAACGGCTATCATACCATGTAGCAGCATCTGACAGGATTGACAAAAGTAATGCATGATTTCATTTCTCTCATGACTTAGGTTTATAATGTTGTTACATTTGCTGCAAGTAGTACTGCTACAAGACCGTTGTAAGTCCAGTGGTTACTTTTTTCCATTGTCTTCTCAAACTGAAAGTTTGCTGAAATGATAACTGTACTTTAAACTAGATTAAAGTGTTAGCATATCGCCAATACCATTCTTCAACCACACCATGTGGTTGTGCTGTCATGATGTCTATTAGTATTCTCTTTTGGCTGATAAAAAGGTGAAAAAGCTTGAAAAGTGGATAAAAAAAGAGAATATTTACAGCAAGCAAACGTTCAAATACGTATTAAAAACAGTGTGTAATTCGTCAAGAATCCTCGAGCATAACATTGAAAAATATTTGAGCAACATTTATGTTGAGATAGACTTTCGATTATTATTATTTTATTTAAATGTTGAGTTTCACTTGAAAGAGTATCAACACGGAAGAGCAAGTTCTTTTATTAAAATTTTCATAGTCACTCTTACTTATGATGCATCTTGAGTTTATTCTATTGTGTTTTGAATGCACTATTAAATATTTGTTGCTCATGTATTGGTGTACCGTCTCAATTTTTTCACGATCTAATAATTGCAACTCGAAAGAAAATGCAAATTAAAACACGAACTTTCGAATATCCTGTTATCAAAAGACCTACTTTTCTACTCTGCATGTTTAAGTAAGATATTCCTCAAGTATCATTAACAGTATTAACAAGTATATAGTATATAAAATAGGTTTATTTTATATACTATTTGTTTCGTAATATCTTCATTTGCAAAAAAACGCACGCAATGTGATGCAATATCAATTCGTTTAACTATAATTAAAATGCTAATTAATCGTTTGATGTAGGGAAGGTCGGATCTGGCCGTTCACGTGTCTAACATACCTGAAACAGTGATTGTAAATTTTTATCTATAGATGAACTTAAGCGCAAAAACTAGTTTGTTGAAGTAGAGGCGATGTAAAGTGCGAAGAAGAAAAGAAAGATATTCAACAAGTTGACGGAATCACAAAACATAATCAAGTATTGAAATCAAAGTATTAGGTGCTTAATGTCCACAAAATAAGTGACTTCGCTTGTTGTTTACAAAATTCTCAGCAGTATGTCTAAAAGTTCACATTATTAAAGATCAGGTTTCGTTAATTGTAGTGAGAACGGCAGAGATAGTCCGGTTCTGCAGTTTGCGTTTGATAACACAAAAAACAACAACTTTAGAAACTATAAAGGCTTGGCTAATTATATGATTCTACACAAAATATTATTATCACGTAACATTACTGGTCCATTTTGCTTATAAACATCTAAAAGCTTTGTGTACGTTTAGATTAAGAAATCTGTACAAAAAATTGGATGGGATGAAGACAAAAGGAAACACATGTTCAAGAGAAACAAATATTTTGATGATTATTCATTCTTTTTTTTTAGCTCAAAGCTTTAAAAAGTGTTATCTTCTCTCACTACATCGCAGAAAATCGGACTTCACAATTTAATATTGTTGGTCAGCAAAATTATAGCTGAACCTCAAGAGGCCTGGCATGGTCTAGCGCGTGAAGGCGTGCGCTTCGTATTCTGAGGGTCGCGGGTTTGCGCCGAAGTCGCGCCAAACATGCTCGCCCTCCCAGCCGTGGAGGCGTTATAATGTGACGGTCAATCCAAATTTTCGTTGGTAAAAGAGTATCCATAGAGTTGGCGGTGGGTGGTGATGACTAGCTGCCTTCCCTCTAGTCTTACACTGCTAAATTAGGGACGGCTAGCACAGATAGCCCTCGAGTAGCTTTGTGCGAAATTCCAAAAGAAACAAACAAGAACCTCAAGAACAGTGTTCAGTAGTAGCCGGAGTTAAGAAAAAGTTCCGTTATAGTCACAGGCATAAAGGAGTTTTTTTCTTTTTGTATAATTAAAGAGATATTAAATCTCAATATAATCGCATTCGATAAAACATTTTATATGCTTTAAGTAAATACTTACAAAACGAAAATTTGTACTGTTGTTGTTTTGTGTTAAGGAGAGATTGAATAATACGGTTGACTATGTTTTATTAGGTACTAATTTACTTGTCAACCAAAAATTGCAATGATGTGAATGTGTCAACTTGTCATTTAAAATCATTAGCATGCAATAATAGAAAAATATAACTAAGTGTTCTCATTCCAGTAGATTTGATTGATATCAATTCCAAGAGTTGTTTAGATATATTTGTATATATTTCTGTATATTTGTGATATGTAATATTTCTTGTTATTAAATGGATCATTTGCTTACGAAACAAAATTAGTAGTCTTCAAGATTTGCATTCCATAAACCTCATACTGTTGCAAATGTAATTTCGGGAACGATTTTTGAAATGCAATTTATCTGTAAAATATAAAATGAGAATTTTATTACTTATCTAAATTGTTTTAAGATATTACTGCATGTTTAAAAATAATTCAGTTACCATTTGTCATTATTCCGAAATCTATTAAAAACTTAAAACTTCTAATTTAATATTAGAAGTTGTAATGCTATTTGTTACTTTTTGTATTTAATAAGCTGTGAAATGTTATTGCTTTTTTCATATTTACTTTTTCGGTATTCTTTTATTTTTTGATTAACTGCAAAAGAAAATATACTCATATATATTATCAATTGGTCCCCAAATAGTGTTGTTACATGATTGCAGGAATTCGCTGTTCAAGAAGAGAGACACGCGGTGTAGAACTTCTTTTCGACGTGTTCGAGGTGGAAGAAAATGGTAAGTTGTAGTCGGGAAGTGATAATTAAATATTTTACTTTCTTCTTACTCTTTAAGATATAAACTTATCATTTCTCAAGTATAGAGTACTTTGGCAAGTATATTTTTCAAAAATTTGAAATTTGAAAAGAAGAAACTATGTGATGTAAAAAAAGAATTAGGCTTAGATTTTGGATAGGTTGAGCATTTGGCATTGTATTGTTAGGCCTAAAGTGTGCTATAAACATTCTTATTACTTCTACGTTGTTATAGTTTATTTATTTTGGTATTTGTGTAAATAAGTATTTTTTCTCGTTTTATATTATTTATGAGGTTATTGCTGTGCAATTAAAACTTTAAATTTTACATTTATAAACTTGGGAACCAATCGTACAAAATGGCGCTCGTGTTCATGTCTGTCCACCGTAACTAAGATTAAAGTTATATAGACAACAAATTTTACTAGTTGCATCAGTTCTTGATCGCCGTATTCTACCAAATATTTTAGTACGGATAATGACTTTTTAAAGTATTACAAGAGTAGGTTGTTGCAGTGATTTTAAAATAATGAAAATAAAATCATTAATACTTGTATTCCAGATACAAATCAGGAGATTAAAATTCCGAGCTCAAATTATCTAGTACATAATGAAATAAAAATTCAAATTTTGATGCATAGTGTTTTTCTAATCTTAACAGTTTTTTTGTTTTTTTTGCAACATGATCAGTTTGTTTACAATAACCTTGAATGCACAATTGATTTGAAATTGAACGTAGCTTTTAAAATGTGGTTAGCTAAGTAAAACACTTTTTTATTGTGCTTGTGGACTCTTGTGTTAGTAACAAAAAACAACTTGCAAAAAATATTTCATGAACACTGATGAAGTGTGATATTCACATGCCCAGTGACAACAAATTACTATTATAGGCTCGTATTAATGCTCATTAATTTTTCATGTTTCATTTAAACAGTGGTTAATTTAACTTGCATTATTGTATGAGTCAAACTAACTTCATATCTAATCTGGTAGTTGTGTCTATGCATTGCAAGTCAACAAAGGTTAGTATAGTATTTACAGTAATTATTGTACAAACTTTTACATCTTGTGACTGTAACACAAGTTATTTGAGTGATGATACTAAACTAAGGAAAATTTTATGTGACTTGGTACTCTAAGATAAAGTTGTTTTTAGAAAATAGTGTTTTTAATGTGCTTTCAACCATATCATCTAAATGAGTAATTCTGATTAAATTAACATTCAAGCAGTATCACTTTGTGTCTAATGCCATATACATTCACAGTAGTTTTTGGGATACTTCATGAAAAGAATTACATTAAGTTGCATTATTAATAGAAATAATTTAATGGACATGTGTATATTTTCTAATATCATTCACTCTTCATAAGTTTCCCCAACAGTTCACTCATTCCAATTTGAAAAAGTACTGAATTAAAATGAAAATATTTTATAACTTAATTATGCATCAACTTACAACTAGAATGTAACAAAATTCCTGTATGGATTATTTATCCATTTTAGAAACTATTCGATACAATTTAGTGCAAAATGATTTAATGTTATTTTTTTTAAAAAAAATTCCCAAAAATCTCGATTATTTGTGTAATCTGTGAAACCTAAATATATTTTAAATGTTTATTTTTGATTAAAATTTTATTTGCTCTGACCTATGTGGGATCTGACAATTTGATTGACCTCATAACCATTATTAAACAATATATAAATTATGCCTTTTTTATGCTATAACTACCACTTATAGCACAAAAATATATATGTTTAGCCTGAGAAGCTTTGTCTCAAACCAGTATGTAATTATTTTATTATACTTACCTTTCTGTGATGTGTGGGCCACTCCTCTTACCATATCCAATAACATAAAACTGACTTTTTCTTAAAATATCGAACACTGAAGATGTAAAGCAAACATTTTTTTCTATGTAGGTCCCTTGAACTTGGTTGCTGCTTGACAGAGGTTGCTAGATATTTTAAAATTTCATATGTGCAGGATATGAGGCAATATACTTTTTAATTTTGCGTAGTTTAATAACAAATTATAAATTATTGTATTGATACTATAGAATTAAACTAATTTGTCAAACTTAAGTACGTTGTATTTAGGTCTAAAAAAGTATGAATCTTGGAGCAGACTAAAAACACAAACTACCTCCTTAAAATCTTCAATAGAAAGAATCTGTAGTTTGTTAATAAATTACAGTGGGTGAGAAAAAGTGGGAGAGGGAGTTCTAACCTTTCAATTTATTATTTACATATATTGGAGTAAGTTTATATAAGGGACAGTTTCCAAAACTGAGGTGAATAGTCATGTTTCATTTAGTATACAAGCAGTATCTTAAATAGAAAATATTTGAGGTTCTCATTTTATATTGTCTTTTTAATGATAGTATTTTGAGCTTAATTCATATTAAGAAAACACAACTTTGCAGTGCTGAATTCAACATACTTTGTGACACAACAATGTTTAGGTGTGTTGTTTCAATACTTACCTTTATATTAAGAAATTAACTAATGTAATGTTAAAATTTAAATTACCTGCAATTTGTCACCAAGCTTATTGACATAAATTTATAAAATGAAAATGTAATGAAATTTTGAAAGCAAGTCAACAAATGCAGTAACATTATCTTTGAATCATGATTTGTTATAATATAGTTAAGTATTACTCCTTGCTCTAAATGTATATTATTGTTTTGTGCTGATTAAGTAAGGTATCTACCTGGTGTTTTGATGCCATGAAAACATTATGCCACAAGACCATAACTAATCAATAATTTAAAAAAAAATCTTGCATGACATCATTTGCCACCTGTTAAATATAGAAACCACAATGTACAGGACCAATTTCTATTGAATTTTAATATACTGCTCATAATATAACAAAGGATATCATTGAATAGTATCTTTAATGACCAATTAATAAAGGTAGTTAAGAGAATTAACTGGAGAAATAAACTTGTGGTAAATTGTTTAAATTTCTGCGACCTTTTAACATTTAGTTCAAAATTCATTTTATGGAATAAAAAATGCATCAGGAACTCGTTTGTATTTTTGCAATTTTTACCATATATGCACAAACCACACCAAGGTAATGTAAAAACATTTTAAATATTAATGTCAAAAAAAAGGACTACATTAAAAAGATTAAGACCAAATCTGTGATGGAAAAACAAATTATTGTAACAACCCTTAAGAACTACAACAATGTTTTTAATCACAAGACATGGGATATAAGATATGCCCTAGGTTTTACAACCCACGTAGTAGTGGTGGTACATTATCTATCAATCTTGCACTCCCCTTAGTAGCTTCATGTTTGTTCTTTAGTGTATAAGACTAGAGAATAGAGATTAAAAATCATTGTTTTGTTGTAGTTTTAAGGTTTGTTTTGATAATTAAAAATAAGTATCTCTGCATGAATATAGTGGGTTTTACACTTGCTATATATTGACAAAAAACAATTTTTAAAAAAGCCATTATATAATTTTGGGAGAGTGAAGTTTCCTGCTGTGTAAGGTAATTGCATGCATCTTCTTTCTTATGCCTCTTGATTTCTTGAGGAACACCACCTTCCCAGCGGACGCAGTTCTGAGTGTTCCTCTTCAGCTCGGCCCATGTCTTACTGACTTTCTTTGCCTCTGCATCATTACTTCTGCGACAAGTCTGTTTTGGTCAACCCACTTTCTACTTCCTTTGTGGATTCCAGTCAAGGGCCTGTCTTGTGACACTAGAAGCAGGCTTGCGCAACGTGTGGCCGATTCATTCACATTTCCGTTTCATGATGTCATTCTCGATTGTTGCTTGTCTGGTCCTGTCCCATAGTTGGTAATTGGAGAAAACTTCCAGCCACCTGATATTTAGGATGTTCCTGAGTGGAGTTTGTGGGTATTGGTCTGGGTTACTCACCAGGTTTCTGAGCCGTAAAGTAGGACAGACTTGACATTGGTGTTGAAGATCCAGATCTTCTTGTGGAGTGAGAGGGATGTTGATCTCCAGATGGGCTGCAAAGTATTGAAGGTGTGTCAGGCTTTGTTTAATCGGCACTTGATGTCCTCATCTGTCCCCCCATCTTTGCTGATGACACTTTCTAGGTAGACAAACTTGTCCACTTCCTTGATGCCTTCTTGGTATAGTTGCACTGGGTCTTGCTGGCTCTTGTTCACCCTCATGACCTCCATCTTCCCGATGTTGATTTTGAAGCCAGTCTTCTCTGCTTCTTCTGCAACCAGGCTCAGTTTCTCCTGCGCATCTTGTTTGTGGGAGAGAAGGCTGATATTGTCTGCAAAGTTCAGATCTTCCAGCTGCTTCGTGAAAGTCCACTGTAAACCAGTTCTCCTGTCATGTTATCCAGTCATCCACCAGCAGGAAGACCGCCGGTGACAGTAGACATCCTTGACAAACGTTAGTTTGCATGGAGAAGGGTTCTGTCAGCTTCCCATCATGGATGACTTGGCAGGTGGCGTCTTCATACAATTGTTGGATGATGGTGATGAACTTTAGTGGAAAGCCATAGTGCTGCATCAGTCTCCAAATAATGTTTCTTTCGACACTATCAAACAATTTCTGAAAGTCAACGAAGACTAAGTACAGAGGGCTCTGCCATTCCGGGGATTGTTCAATGATGCAGATTGTGGTCTGTGCATGATCTATCTTGCTGGAAGCCTGCCTGTTCATCTCAGAATGTCTTGTCCAGTGCCGTCTTCAGTCTCTCTAAAATGATTCTTGCCAGTACCTTCCCTGGTATGGACAGCAGCATGATACCTCTCCAGTTGTTGCAGGATGACAGGTCCTCTTTCTTGCTCCTGGATCTTGTGTAGGAGTGGGTGCAGCATGTTAGTTGAGGTTTGAATATCTGCCATCAGTGCTTCAGATGGTATAGCCTGCTGCTTTGCCTGACTTGAGAGATTTGATGGCCTTGGTGATCTTATTCTTGGTTGTGGAGGCCAGTGTTGATATTGAGCAGTTCAGTAGATGGTGGGATATCCAATGGAACAGATGGTGCTTGTCTGTTAAGTGTTTCCTTAAAGTGTTCTGCCCATTTTCCTCTCTCATCCTCTTCCCCTGTGATGGTACAGCCATTTTGGTCTTTAATGGGGCAGCTGGGTTTGCTGTTTTTACTAGAGAGGGTCCTTGTAATCTCATACAACCTCTTCATGTTTTTTTGGCCTGCTGCAGTCTCTGCTTCTTGGGTAAGATTCTCAATAAATTTTCTCTTGTCTTTTCTTGCACTTCTCTTTACTTCCCAATTCTTTTCCCAGTAGCATGTTTGCAATTCTTGCTTCTCTTCTTGGTCTTGAGTCTGGTTTATCTGGTCTTTTAGTTCTCTCTCTCTTCTCAACCACTCTTTGTATTTCCAGGACCATTTGGCATGTTGTCTTCCGGGTGTTGCACAGGCTGTGCCACTGTTCTTCTATTGTTTCTTCTGGCAGCTAGGAAAGCAGGCTGAACCTGTTCCTCAATTCCAGCTTGAATTTTTCTGCTTTCCCCCTCTCTTTCTGGCTGTGCACGTTGAACTTGTGTGATGGTCTTCCTGCCTGGTCTTTGTGGACTCTCAGCTTGGTCTTGAGGACAGCAACAAGGAGATGGTGGTCTGATACTGCATCTACTCCTCGCTTTACCCTGATGTCTTGCTGGCTTCTTCTCTACTTTCGGCTGATGGTAATGTGGTCAATCTGATTCTCGGTCTTACCATCAGGAGAAGTCAAGGTGGTCTTATGGGGAAAGATGGTGCTTCCAGTGACCTGGTCATTGAAGGTGCAGAACTGTGAAAAGTTTGCCATTCTCATTCTGCTGTCCAATGCCATGCCTGCCCATGATCAGTTCTCTGTTGGTGTTGTCTGTTCCCACTTTTGCATTCATGTCTCCCATGAGGATTTTCAGATCTCTTTTTGGTGCTTTGTCAATGATGGCTTGGACTTTCTCATAGAAAATCTTTGTCTTCCATCTCTGCATTGTTTATTGAAGTGTAACACTGTATGATGGTGTCTTTTCTGCCTTTGGAGTTAAAACCTTGCTGTCAAAATCCATGGTAATACTGGTTCCCAAGACAGCAGAGCTCACGTTGCCTTATGTTATTGTGTAGATGATGGTGTCTCCACTTGCTAATCATGTTCTTCCAGTTCATTTCCATCTTGTCTTGCACAGTCCAAGGATCTGCAGGTTGTACCTGTGTATTGTTCTGCAAACTTGTGCTGTTTTACCGGTCTCATATAGGGTTCCAATGTTCCTGGTTGTTGATATAGTCATCAGAAGAGTTGATGGTACACTGGCTTCCTGAGGACTCTTCCTTGGCCATGTTGCTGTTTGAAGATAGCTGTTGTTTCTGTAACAAGCTGGTTTTTAAGTGAGTAGGTTGTTAGCCTACTGCACAATCCCCAACCTGGAGTACCAGGGTGTGCCTTTTGTCTGGCTCCTACGCCACAGACCTGTTGAGCTTTGTTGAAAATTGCATGCATAGTGAAACAAAATTAAAGGGGCCACGGTGGACCTTTTAATTCAGTTAAGCCATCCTATACACTACTTTAAAATTCAATCAGTCATATTCAAATATTTATCAAGCTTTCCCTTAAATTAACTGCATCTACATTTCAAGGGACAATTTTGAAAAATAAAGCTTTCTTACTTAAAGGTGACTATTTTGTCAAAATGTGTCTTACCTTGCTTTATTGTCCTTCTCTACTTAAGATATGAAAAACGTGGATATAAAACATTATCAATTCTGTTAACATAGAGTATCTCAATTCAATCACCATCCCCCCAAAAAAAAAATTCAAAAGAAAAAGATCTGGTAGCTCTCTTCTAAGTCCTTTCCAAAGAGTTTCTGGGTTTATAAGCCAAGAGTGGAGACAGCTCTTCAAATGTGGCCCTACAATGGCTAACTTTCAATTTTCTGGCATGTCCAGATTCTGACTTAGAAATTAATAGCAAGTGGTTCAGATACCAAATTCTTATCTTTCCAAACCCTTGACTACATGACCCAAAATCTTTATTCATATACTTCCTAATTTGTTTTTTTTTTTTTTTTTTTACGAAAGCTCGAGTTAAGGATTACTACTTATATTTTCATTGGTAAAAGCTTGCCAAAAAATCAAAATTCAATGAGGTATCTACATACATTATGTAGCCTTCCTATATCATCCCCTGAAAGCTATTATGTATTTAAAAACTGCTAGAATAGGTAGAGAAAGCACTAAGAGAGAACTGAACATTTCAACCTTTGGTCATTGTACCAACTGGTTTTAAATATTTAATTTTCTCAAGAAGTGGGTTTTCTTGTCATCACGGATTATCACCCTCTAAAGGCATTACTCCCATCCCATTTTTCCTTACCCTAATGCATTTGAAAAAATATTTATTTTTTCATATACACTTTTTGATTGTTTCCCATTTCTTCTGTAATAGTCAAAATCTTACATCATTGCAGTTTGTTTAAACTTATATTTGTGATGCTTTTCTTTAACTATATTACTATAGGTCAAAGGCCATGTCTGCATTTGTTGAATTGATCAGAATTTTATCGAAATATTTTTAAATGTGAGTTTTATGTCAAACTGTAAATTGTTAAAATTTTAGTTTTATCCATTGGTTAATTTCTTAATTGAAAAAGTAAATGCTAGTAAAAAGTTCTAAATATATATTTGTTATGTATATAACATCTGCAGTTTCAATTAAAAATTTGTTATCAATACTGACAAGCTGCATTCTAAACTTAAATTCCTACCTTTTCTATTTACTGAGATATTACTTGTGAAATCAAATGTTGTGTCTTGCATACCTTTTTTCATTTTGGAAAATGCTTGTGTCTACTTTCGTCTGTGGAGTGTGAATAACTAAGTGAAAGTTGAGAATGTCCCCTCAATAATTTTCTCAACCTTGTTTAAAGATTTTATTTAGCAAATTCATTTCTTGCTAAACCAAGGTAAAACTTTAGTGTGCTTGAAATTTCATGTTTTTTCAGATATCTGAAAATATCTGTTACAGATAGAGCACATACATCCCAATGCATATCTTTGTAATTGTCTCAATAACAAAAATTCAGATAAATTGTAACAAATATACAGTTAGATAATTTATATCAAATTAAATGGTCGAAGGAAACCAGTAAAATCATTAGACGGAAAATATACCTTATTCATTTTAACAAAAATGAATGATGCTTAGAATTCATAACAAGGAGTTATTTTTGAGAGGGATTTGAAGAATGTCTCTGAGTGGAAATTATTGCTGGTTTCTCCATGCAAAGTGTTTCTGCAGTCTGGTGTATGACCATTTGCAAAGATAGAATTGTGATGCTGACCATTTTCCTCATTCTGATATTTACATCACCATGTCCACCTGCCACCTAAGGAAAAGTATAGCCATACATTCCAAACACTCAGATGTTTCCAGTGTTAGTGGTTTCTTAATGTGTGCTTGTTGAAATGGCAAGGACCACTATGCCTGTGAGTGTGAAAGAGACCCTTGTGACAATTGGAATGACTCGCCCATCCTACTTTCATTCTTGTCATCCTAAGATGCAAAACAATCATTCGTTCTCGTCCTCAGTTGTTGGAATCCTATATCTTTCTTCATAGGAAACATCTGAAACCTGCTGATAGTCATTTTTTGGTAGTATTCTTTGTACACAAAGGACATGCTGTGTAATGGGTGAGTGCATGGAGGGGTGGCACTGTTAGTTGGTCAGTATATGCCCACCCTGTCTTTGCCACTTGACACACCCTTAGAGGTTATAGCTATCTGTGCTTCCTTGGGTCGAACCATCACTGTTTCTTCTCTACCTATCACCTGGATCAGACCTTGATGCTCTCATTAGTTTGTCTCCCTTTTTAATACTGGGGGACTTTAATGGACGTCATCCCCTCTGGGGAAGTGCTGATATTGATAGATGTTGCACTGTACAGCATATGCTCTCTGATCATAACCTTTCTCTTTTCAATACTACTACTTCTACTTATCAGTAATTTCTTTACTGCTGTTGATCTCTGTTTGCTCCCTTCACTATTGTACCACTTTTTATGGAGGGTTGGCAATAATCCAAGAGGCAGTGACCATTTTTCAATAATTTTGAAAGAGACTGGCTATGTTCAATGCAGCCTGATCCACATGTCCCAGGGGAAGCTGAATTGAACAAATTGGCCCTCTTTCACTCCTCTTGTAGAACTTTATTCTACCATTGTCTGTAAGCCACCAATAGACGACTGTGTAGCAGCAATAACTGACTATATTATACAAGCAGCTGCTCAGTGTATTCCAAAAACCTTGATACCTTTTCCACAATACCCTCGTCCATGTTAGAATTCTGCCTGCCACATGGCACGAAAGGCTTAAAAATGGACCTGGGATACTTTTCTTGGGTATTCCACACACTCGCACCTCATTGCTGTGCAGCAGGCCCATGCACATGATATGTGGGTGAGATGCCAAAGCCAGAAGGAATCTTTGATTAAGTTCACCACCAGTTCCAAAAAGTCATGGAACAAGATTCGAAAGGTTAGTGGGCAATACAATTTTGTCCTCCTCTCAATCTTGCTCTCTGGCCAGGAAGATGCTGATACCCAAGGTGAAAGCTTTTGCCAGGTATCTAGCACTTCTGCTTCTTCTTCCACTTTCTTAACCATCAAGACTCGGGCAGAGCAATCACCTCATTTCTTTCAAGCTAATTGTCTTTGTGGCTATATTTGTCCCTTTACATTGGTGGATCTCAAACTGGCTTTTCATCAGTCTGGCAATGTATTGGTTGGACCTTATAATATACACTATGAAATGGTGTGCCATCAATCTTTTCTTGCTGTTCTGATTGTTTTTAACTAGATCTGTCAAGAGATTGATCTTTCCCAATTCCTGGTGCCAGGATATTGTCCAACCTTTCAATAAGTCTGGAAACGATCCCAAAAGTCTTTCAAATTACCATCCAATTGCTTTGACAAGCTCTCTGTAAGACCTTTAAGAGAATGGTTAATGTTTATCTAGTTTGGTTCCTCAAATCAAACAACCTCTTCATCCACCCAATATGGGTTCCAAAGATAACATTCCACCGTGGACTACCTTGTTCGACTTGAAACGTCAATCAGAGAAATCTTTTTCAAGTTACATCTTGTAACAATATTCTTTGACATTGAGAAGGCTTATGATACAACAGGCGGGTATGGCATTTTACGAGTCCGACATGTGGGGTTACATTATTTTTGTTTGAAAATAAACAATTAAATTTATTCTTAAAACAGAACATGGATCTATGAGTACAACAATTACCTCTTCTAGCTATGTTTTGAAATTGATTGCTGCTGGTCATGGGTTGCTAAACCTTTTAAAATTTCACACATGGTGTTGTTTTTAGGTGTTATGTATACAGTTCTATAACCAAAAGGCTGTAAAGAATTACACTAGTCTATGCTTTTTGACTAAAATGTATTTAGGTTTAAAACAATGAAATTTTGAGCATACCTTGAAATCTTGGCTTGAAAGAATAGTAGCCTTTCTGCAGATTAAAATGGCTGGTAAAAATTATTAGGGGATATTTTGATTTTTTTATTCCAAACTTGACACATTTGTAAAATGGTGATTTAATAAAACTTTGAATGCAAGTCTATAAACATGATGACACTGGTTGACCCAGGAGTCATGGAGAAAGGGTTAATTGTGTAAAATTATCTTATTTTGTCATATAATTCCCTAAATTTTTTTTTTTGTATTTATAGCCTCCAAAACAACAACCTAAAAAAGATCCAAAAGCTGCAACAGCTAAAAAGAAGAAAGAAGGGGGTTCTGCTGGTGGGAAAGCTAAGAAAAAGGTTTGTAATATTAGTGAGTCTTATTGCATTTAGGGTAATCAAACTCAATATTTTAGAATTGACAATCAAAGAAAGTACATTAGTATAATAAATGAAGATTTTACATTTTGTTGTTAATATATTTTTGTTTTACACTGTAGAAGTGGTCCAAGGGAAAAGTGCGTGACAAACTTAACAACCTTGTGTTGTTTGATAAAGCTACCTATGAAAAGCTCCTGAAAGAGGTGCCTATGTACAAGCTGATTACACCTTCCGTTGTGTCTGAAAGGTTAAAGGTCCGTGGATCACTTGCTCGTAGAGCCTTGGAAGAACTTCATCAGAAAGGTGGGGAACATAAAGTTTTTAAGATAATGTATAATAGATGGCAAACATAGATACCCTTGTAATTGAACTGATTGATTTTGGTATCTTATAAAGTATATCTATCATACTACACTTGGTATTCAGGTAGGATGCCATCATGAATTAATTTCACTAGAAAAAGGTATTTTACAGCCACTTCTGATGCAAAATATTTGTTATATGCAGCAGAACAAACATATGCAATACTATTATGTACTGAATGGCATTGGAAAATTAAATATGGATTAACTTTTGGCATCTGAACCAGCCCATAAAAGACCTGCAAAAAATTGTATGTATTTTATTTATGTTAAGTAAAGTGTACTTAGTGCCTTGAAATAGTTTAATATACAAACAACAATTGGTGTCAAAGTGTGATAATGTTCTCCAGGCAACAATACACAAGATGAAAATGGGGTGGAGTGGTAACAGGGTACAAGTTTGTGAAGGTAGGTCTTCTAATTATACCTCCCCTTCAACTAGTGTATACATTAAGCTGCTGGAAAATAAAACAAGTGAATAGATATACATGATACTTGGTGTGAAAATTTACAGGGTAAGTTCCCATGTGGAGTATGTGGATTTCAGTTTGATTAGATTGGAAACAACCACTAAGAAATTGTCCTTTTAAACAAGCTGGATTATCAAAATTAAGCAGGAGGGAGTGATATACTTTGACATGACAGCCTACACCCTTGTGCAAATTAACTGAAACAAGACGGAAAATTATGATTTTTTAAATTTTTTGCTTTTTATTTCTGAGAATCTAAAAATTACAGATTAATACATATGACCAGCTTTCTTTTTCAAAAGATCATTAATCTACTTTGGCATTGAGTCCACGAGTTGACTTCAGTCTTTACTAATTTTTGGATTGCAGTACCACACCTCAATTAGCTTATCTTTTATAGTACAGTCTTTTCTCCAAAGTCTTTCTTTACAAATTGCCCAATGAGTTTCAATAGGATTTAAGTCTAGAGAGTTTCCAGGCCACTCCAGCACCTTTATTTTCGAGTTGTAGTCATAAAATTCTTCGCATTTTGATGTGTGACATGGAGCCAGATCTTGTTCAAAAATACCAGATCCATCTAAAAATCTCTTTTTCAATTCTGGAATGATTCTTCTCTGCAAAACTTCAAAGTACTGTGGTCCTTGCATCATACCTTCTACGATATGTTAGCCTCCGATGTCATAGTAGCTGAAAAAGCCCAAAAACACCTTCAAGGGATGTTTCACAAACTGATTGATGTGAAATTCTTGAAGTTTCACACCTGGAGATCTGTGAACATGCAGACTTGTTTGACCCTGTACAAAGAAATGAGTTGTCACTGAATAACACCTTTCTCCATTGTTCTTGCATCTACTTCTTGTATTTCAGACCCATTGGTACTGTTTTTTCTTCATTGAATTAGTAAGAAGTTGTTTTTTGACTGGTCTTCTTGCCCCTCTAATGCAATTTCAAATGATATAATATTCCTCAATTTCATCATATCCCAAAAATAGATCGACTGTTCTGCAAAATACAGCTAATGACTCTGTGTGAAAAAAATGACTATTAAAGGAAATCAGCAGGTCCAGCGAGCTTACACCAGCTACAATGTTGAAAATATTGTAAAATGACCATTTGTTTTAATTTTCACAAGAATGTAATTATGGAATCCTTTGTAATGAAAACTATACTGCAGGGCTCTTTTCATTATTAAGTCATCAGTTAGAGCATGACGATGTGGCAATATTAACTGTAACAATATAGTGAGGGATCAAAATCAGAAATTTATGAAAAGGGGTTAATCTACTTTATATATAATATATAGCTGTTAGGTAAAATGTTTTGTTTTCATCTTTGTTTTAACATATGAAGTGTAAAATTGTTATTACAATTTGTTTTTTGCAATTTTGTTTGATCTCCAGAGTTTCAGTTGTCAATTTCCTCATGGAATGACATGTTTTTGAACTTTCTGAAGGCTGTGTTATATTTTAATTCCACACTTAAGTGTGCTTCATACACCTTCATGAAATGAGCCAATAATTCCTAGATATGAGAAACTTTGTTCTGGCCTAAATTAAATTAAATTTAGCTAATGTAGAAATTTCCGTTTAGAGAAGATAAAAATTGCTATTGATATCAATAGAAGTGTTCAATGCAAGAACAAACTTTTTCTACTCCATTTACTTGTATTTATGAATAATTACAAACCCTGTATTTCTATCATATGAAAATGATAGATTTGTATGTAAGGTTGACCTACATGCAGAAGTATAAAACTTGCTAAAGTATAAATAAAATGTGATGTAAACATGTACAAATAGGGTGACTTTCTTGAATATAAGTATTTTTCATTTCTGTTTCAGGCCTCATTAAGCAAGTGGTAAAGCATCATAGTCAACTTATATACACAAGGACCACAAAGGGAGATGATGCTCAGTGAACATTGTACTTTCTCTTGTGTGAAATAAACACTTGTTTTCTTTAATGTTTTCCTGCTCATTTCTGAGGGTGGTTTAAGGTGTGTATTATTTGGTCACCATTCATACAAATGTATTTTTAAAAATGCAATAGCAGTAATACTGAATTTTGTGTACAAATAATAGCATTTTAGATTCAAATTGTATAGAATGCTAATTTTTTTAAAAAGCAACACATTACTAAAGTAATAGTGGAATGGAACATGAAAGAGTTTAACTCGTTTATTTCTAGTTAACTATTTTATGAAAATTTCAAATGTTAAATGTACGTGGAAAATAAAATGGGTTGACATCAGTTTCTTGATTATTTTCGAACTCGTAAATTGAGAATTAAAGAACTTCATTGGCTTGTTGGCTTCGTGCTTTTACTCCTACATATATACAGTGAAACTATTTTTTAACTAAATTATTGTTACGTACAAGTCCCGCGCTAGTACAGCAGTAAGTCTATAGATTTACAACGCTATAATCAAAGGTTTGGTTCCCTTTGATGGACACAGCAAATAGCCTGATGCTGCTTTGCTAAAAGAAAAAAACTTGCATATAAAAGATGTATGGGTTCTGATACCCAACGATGACCAAGATTGGATGTTTTAAGTGGTGAAGTATATCTCGTTTGAATGCTGGTTATTTCAAATTAGTTTTGTTTCAAATACAGTCATTTGATTTCTTAATACATATTAGTTAACTCTTCAACTATAAATTAATGACTACAATAATATTTCCTTAAATAAATTTTCCTGCAAAATGTTAGTGTATTTTTGAAAATTTTTGCCGACAAAGTTAACAATTTAAAACTTGTACAACATCAACACAACCTATGTGATTGGTTTGCAGAAATAAAGTTCTTTTGCCATGTAGTTTAAAACAATTTTTTCTTTAATTGATATGTGCTACATATTTTATGTTTTGATTTTAATATTCAGTATTATAATAATATACCATACATTAATGACTATTCTAATTTTAGTAAAAAAAATCAATTGGCTTTTAACTTCGTTGATAACATGAATCATTTTTGGCATTCATGAACCTTATGGGGACTAATATAATTTGAATAGTAAGAGATGTAAAAGTCAAGATATTTGATGAATAATATACATTTAGTTTATTTCATCTATAATTTTATTTTTTTGAAGGAAAAACTTGTATTTTGCTTTGGTAATTTTCATAGATACCTTTTCTTCGGTGACGTTTTTACTGTACACAAAATTAATAAAACTTGAGAGTATCCAGATTACCAGTTCTAAAGAAATATTAGTTCTTAAACTTAGATTTCTTTAGTCCACTGAAATATTACAGTATTCTGTGTTGTCATGTCAAGTAAAATATAAAGAACACGTGAAGGAAAGTCTTCAGCTAGTTTATCTTAACGATATCAAGTCAGTTATGAAATTATTAAAAGTTAAGTTGTTTAAGAACTCTTACTTTTTGCGAAATGACGTATGGCTGTTTAAAAGTTATAATTATACTGCCTGCGAGCATTAATTTCCTATGGCGGGTTAATAATGAATTTAAGCGAAAATCTCGTTGGTTACTAAGAAAATAAGTCGTTCAAAAAGAGGAACGGTCATTGGGTGCAGCTTAAGTATTTTAGTTTGCCTTTTCCCAACAAAATTCATTTTGGTTAAGGCTCCGAGAACGTGGTGAACCACTGACGTGCAATGAAGTGTTAATATAGACCTAAATCAAATCATTTTACTCTCGGTTCTGTTAGTGTGAAGTGAAACTGTATATTTACATGAAATTGAATGACACGAAGTCGTGGAGCGTTCAGAACTGAAGGGCACAAATTTTTCGTAGGAAGTTACGTGCCAATGGATACAATTCAATAATAGGTAGAATATTGTTCTGTATTCTAAGTATTTATTAAATGTGGCGTTTTGAATCAACATTCAAATGAAGAAATTTCTTTACAAATTGCTTCCTCATGATAGGTATCTCAAGTTGATTGAAATGATTTTTTTTAAATAATCGGTGTGCAAATGACAAAATAAAATAAGCGTAGCGTATCAGGTTTGGATTTGGCTTACTAGTAATGAACAATGACTGTATGAATGTCTTGATCCATTCTGACATTCTGGACGTCGATGAAAATATACAGGGGACAGACACAGTTTTTATAATAATCATGTTACATACTATGTCAAAAAAGTGCTTGACGAACAGAATGTTCTGGCAATACCAAAGTTCTAGATTTAGTCCAACAGAGTTGATGTAAATTGCTGTTTGTGGGACAATCCTTGAAATATTTCTACACTTGGAACTTCATTGGAGATGTTGATGTATTCCACCAACTTGTGCCGGAAGTCTGATTAATGCCGATCTTGGGTCACTTCATATAGAAATGATAAGCAGGATTATTTCCTACCATTCCAGAAGATATTCTATTATGTATTTTCTAGAATTTGATTTAAAAAGTTAACACTGGCACAAAAATTAAAAACACGGAAATGTAAACAAATTATGGTTTGAAAAGATATACAGGATCTGATTCAAGTGAATTTTTGTAACTTATACAATAAATTTTTAGTCATTTAAACTTTTAAAATCGCCTAATGAATGACTGGATTTTTCAGGTCCAAAAATTAAAAATCAAAATAGAGTTCCAAAACGCAACAATCGTCTCCTTGAGGTGATGTGCATGATGGAATGTCTTCAATAACCAGTTAAAGGCAACTCAAAATACAACAAAAAGAAAAAATCGGAATTAATCAAAATAAGTTTAACAAGGTGAAATTAAGAGGCAGAATTGTGTGAATACATGCCAATATATTTTGCATTAAAATAATAAACAAAAAATTGAATTTTTCACACCATATCCTGTGGTTGCCTTTGTTTTGCAGTCTCCATTTTTTAAAGAAAAGCACATACAAATACGTCAACCTCGCTTTTAAAATGAATGAATGGTTATTTCATGCATACTAGCTCTATCTTTAAAATTACCCTGTTTTACGCCCATCATACTCTCGAATTCTCTCTTTATTTCTATATCTAAAGCATTTTGTATCAGTTTCTTAATGTTGAATTTTAACTGTATTTTAGCATGTAAATTGTTACCATTATTACTTTTCTCATCACAACTCTTAATTCTCATGCTTTTTACGAAGTTTGAGGTAAAAAAAACAAATATTGTGACTCCCTCTCTAATTTGAGCTTCATATGTATTTTTTTCCAGTTGTTACCAAATATATCCAATTTCTTATTTATTTACCAATTGGTTTCTTTTGCCAATTGTTACCATTTTTCATCTCTGTTAGTGTTATTTTTTTACTCTTGAGCAATGATCCATGCAACTTGTAACTTTATCTTAATGTCGTTCCACACTTCAATTTATATTTTGGCTGTGTGATCTTGGCTTTTAAAGAATTGATTAATCCAACTGCAGATGTCAGTTTATTGTATGTCGTCTGCTAACCCCATTCTATTGTTAAGCACTTCTGGCACCACTATTGCAATCAAACTGTACTCTGCCATTGTTTTCCCTTCAAATTTATTCAGATTTTACTTAGCTGTATCAGCAATATACTCATACGAAGACAAGCATAACAAATTTCTGTTTCAATAACACATCAGAAAAATATTTTAAATTAGTTTTGCTTCGTTCTCTCCGTTTACTCATCTGTTTTCGTATCTTCTCTCCCTTTCTCATTGGTCTCCTTGTCTTTCATATGTTTTTGCAAACCACGCCAACACACATTTTAGGAATATCGGATTAAAACGTGGGATAACAGTAGAGGTTTTTGCAGCTTTTAGATCTGCAGAACTTAGGCGGCTGTGCTTTCAATAATCCTCTAACCATGAAGTGTTGTAACCTTTTATAAAGACTGACCAAAAGTTGACTGCTTTCCCACCTTTCTAAACCCAAAATGATTCTTTTATCGAGCTTCTTGAAAATTCGAAATCCCAGTATTCTTTCTCATACAAATAAAACTTCATATGAATAAATTATGAAATCACGCTTAATTTAAAAATACAATCGAGAAAATAATTTTGTGCAGCCCACAAAGAATCATGTTAAACGACTAGAATTAAATGTACATAACCCCTAAATTTGTGACTACCTTTCTCAAAATTAACACTCAGGTAAGACACTAATTTATATAAGCAAAGCTCGAAAATGCTCAGTCTTACAATTCAAACGTATTTATAAACCAAAACTTAAAAAAAAAACAGCAAGCACCCTAAGTTTCTTTCACCTTGAACAGTTGTTTGATTCAAATATTTGTGCAAAGTTTCACAGGGCCAGTTGGACCTAGACCTTACTATTTCGTAACTGATGAAATGGAAGAAAGTGAACAGCATCAACTGTCAACTTTAGAGTTACTGTAATGGAATAGTACGTCATTTTAAATAAGATAACTATGTCCAAAAAGTATAGAGTTTATGACAATGGGACATAAACCATGGACTCTGAGGTTGGCTGTCAGAGATGCTAACAGCTGTACCATGCATAAACCCTTTTTCAACATGCGAAGATTTGAAATATCTTACTTCAAGCTATTCCTTCACTAACATCAGTGCTTTTCTAAAACATTGGTATTTTTATCTCAATAAGAAATCTGGTAATTGTGAATATTTTATTTTGAGATTGAAATGAAAGTATTCTTTGCTTGCGTTATCTCCTTAGTGGTAAATGTGAAGACTTGTAAAGCTACAGTATGAGTTTCGATAACCGTAGTAGGCACAACACAGACAAACCACTGTGTAACTTTATTTAATAATACACAAATATGTACATGCATTAAGTCAATCATAGAAAACAAAGTTTCTTTTTAAATATAATCTAAACGAATTACTTCTGTTTTTATTAAAATAACATCTCTCAATATATCAAGCAAAATTTTTTTTAGCCCTTAAACTTGTAGCTTCATATATATGTATCACAAAATTGTAGCAAAATACTTGTATTACACTTTCCACGTATACATCATCACATATTAATCAACGTATACTTGCAGTATGTGATGCTACTTTTGTATGGTTATTTTCTCTTTTCATGGTGACGGACAAAAGCATCATTCACTCTCTCCATATGCGCCACAGTGTATGTAAAAACAGAAGGTACCACTTAAATGGTTCTATTCTAATTCGAGCAATATCATGAAAAGTATAAACTTCTGTAGATATAAACAAGTAAAATATACACTATTTCTAAATCATTTATCCACATCAAATTTCATATAACAAATTACAAAATACACTAATTATTAAAGTTTAATAAAGTAGATGCACAAGGGTTGCCAGCAAAATTATCTTGGTTGTCATAATCGCCATGATTATCTCATTTTTATTTCCTTCGATTCGTGAAAACTTATTGTACACAATACATTAAATGCATCTAGTGTTGACGTCATGTGTATAACTGTTGACCTTTATCTAAATATAAAACTGCTCCTTGTTTTTACTTATCAACTCTTTTTGTTTTATTAAAATTTATTTTACTTTAGGTGTATCAAAATTAAATTCATTTGAACAGTTTCAGTAATTTTATTTTTCACTATAATGTTCTTTATCTTTAAAAATGTTTAAAACACGTGATGGGCACATCCATGTTTTACTATTCTAGTGCTTAAATTCCTTCCCATTTCCTTTATATAAAGATAATTGCACGTCTGTACGTTTTGTACGATAAATTCTTTCTCTTACTGTTTGTTTGATTTTACTTTGTAGTATTGCGTTCAACCTTTGTCCTGCAAAACATTACCCACACTTGGAAGTTTATACTTTTTCTATTTCAATCACCAGCCAGTTTATTTAAGGTTAAGAAATTTAGCAAATACGAGCTTAACAGCCTTCACTATTCTTTAAGCTAAACTATCAACAAACTGTTTTAAACTAATATTCAGTGTCATTGTTTACCAACCGCTATCAGTATTTATTTTTTATGCTGTTATGTGTGCATATTCATACATATGTGATGACAAAAATGTGACGTGTGTTATTTAACAGATAATCTTTACAATGATTTTTTCTTTAAAACTAACCTATTAGACTGTGTCACTTCTTATTTACCTAAACATGTAATAATGAATGCATAAAAATTATATGAAAAAATGTAAATTAATAAACTGTTTATCCCTGTAATGATACAAGGTAAAAGTGCAAGACCAAACAGACAACTTTAAGTTGGCTGCCATCTATGAGATTTTATGTGAACTATGTCTTGATGCATTTTCTTACAAAAATTGCATTGCTTAAAAAGATTTATTATTTTAAAAGTAAATCATAAACACAACTGAAGTAGTTAATATTGTGTATGTGAGTCTACTCACGATTGGTATTATTTTATGGTATATTAAAATTACGAAAAATTACATGTTTACATAAAAGAAACATTCAAAACTAATTAGTTTGTTAAGAAAAATAAAATAAAAGATTAACCACTTATATGATGTGATGAGTAACTATACATAAGAGACAGAAAACACTTTAATCACATAGTTTGTAAGTAATAACTGAACAGTACTAAAAATATTAATAAAACGGTCTTAATGACACAACAGTATGTCTGTAGACTTACTACGCTAGTAACCAAGTTTCCATATTCGTTGTAGGCTGAGCATACGTTGCTCATTGTCCACCTTTCTACTTAACTATAAATAAGAATTCAATAAGTGTCCTAATTTCAACTAAATATTTTATTTAGCAAACTTGAGAATCTCGCATGAAACATTCTTTCATAAATAAAGTAAATTATCTTCCATAATTCGAATAAGTTCAAATTGTAAGCTTTCTGTTAGCTCTCCAGTCTACATAGTTTTGCAAAAATTATACAATAATGGGCTTAGTGTTCGTAATACGCCCCCTTTCAGGTTACACCCTAGCCTCACTACAGCTCTGATAGTTTCTAACAATAACAGCCGTAAGAGCATTATAATGTAACCTTCAATTCCACTATTCGTTGATAAAAGAGCGCTGGGTGGTGATGACTAGCTGCTTTTCCTCTTGTCTTAAACTATTGAATTAGGGACAGCTAGCGCAGATATCCCTCGTGTAGCTTTGCGCGAAATTGAAAAATAAACAAGATTCACTGATATTCCAACCAGCATATACAAGGCAGAAACCTGTAAGTCAAATGAATAGAAGCCTCCATGAACTAACACTGACTTGTATAAATTTTACTTAAAGGAAATTGTTGAAAACACGTTTATGTCATTTCTGCATTCAGTTAACATGTATTCCAATACAATCAGATTACTGATGTAAAAATAAGTGAATATACCATACTAAAGACATATTGCAAACTAGTTATGAAAAGGTTATATTAGAAGTTATTTCTATTTAGTACAAACACTTTCTTTGCCAACTAAACACTTTAGTAACAGAATACAATTTTCATAAATAACAAACTAGCCATTTAATCTCCTTTTGATGCTGTGTAGTTTTCATAGCTGTAAGTGCTATTAATTTCATCAAATGATTAAGTAGTTTAGATTACATTTTGTTTAGGTATATTTAAGTATTACTTTTTAAATTTTCTGCTTGTGGGTATGATATTCCTTTTTTAAGTGTTTATTCAAGGCTCGTAATTATTTGCAAATTCTTACAAGTGAATGTTGCATATGACAATGATTTGGAACTTATATTATTTTGTCCCTCTGTCTCCACTCGTTAGCAAAGAGGATAAGCCCATCTAAAGTCATGGCAAAGACACTTGAACAAATTGGTACAAGTTGGGATATTTTTCTACTACAAATGTTATGTGGACATAACAATGTTAGATTTTGATAAAACTGAGATTTAACGTTTTGTTTGAGTTTTGGCTGTAAGATTCATTCGTATTTACTCTTCTGTATGAACATTTCAAGAGAGCACTCCTTCACCCTAACTAACACTACAGTCTTTAAGGGGGGAAAACCGATCATTCTGGTAAATAGATATTTTACACAATAACTGCTTATTTGCTCATTTACATTCGTTTATTTTAATTTGCTTTCCTAATTTCGTAGCTTAGTTTTTATTTTAATACTTTGGAATCTACTTATATATAGCAATTTTGATGCATTTACTATTTGACATTGAGCAGCTGTTTTGCTAAGATCCACCCACCCACATATAATTATTCAATAATTCTCACTTCATTTTTCTGCACTTCCTCACGAACATATTATTTTGTTTGTTTCTTCAGTCAGGATTGCAACTATCCACATTTCTTTTATTGTCCTAATTTCATTCTAACAGATTGGAGGTGAATTCGTCTGTACAATAATCGAATCCAATTTCAATTGTGCATCCTTGTAACAAACCAAACGATATATTTACTTTGGCAATCTTCGACAAAATCTATGACTTAATTTCAGACTATATGCATCGACAAAAGCTGTAATGAAATGAGACACATTTGGACATCTCATGAAGTTTTTCACCTTCAGTTCAAACATTTTGTCACTTTCTTTTTATCTAGAACAAAAGGCCTGCATGCTTTATTAAATTTAAAAAATAGCCTTTCGGGTTAAAATTTTGCAATTTCTAATTATTTTGTAAAAGTAGCTGTCATTTAGGTTAAACTTTTTTTTACATGACCAACACAGTTCGTCAGGATATTTAGCCTCATGCCTTTCTACCAAACTATAAGTTTGTTACATCATTAGAAACTAGCTATTTTGAAGTGACTTGTTAGAGATGTATGTACCACTGACTGTCGAGTATAACCCTCAACTTTATAGAGCCTGTTTCTTATCGCTAAGTGCTGATGTATAGTTTATTTGATGCTGGGAAGTTAAACGTCAATAGCTTGCATATAGAGTCCATATTGGGAGGTTGTCCAAATGGTCTCCTTTGATGGTCAAGACATCATTCCACATTTTCCGAGAAATAAAGCCCTTTTTCAACATTTGATGTTTCACTACTTCCAGGACATTAGAGTTTCAAAGGATTTTTTTAATGTCAAAATGAACAATGTGGTACAATTTGTTCTTATGTATCTGGTCGTGTGATTGTTCATCCACCGTTCACAAATCATTATTTTTCTTGAACGTGTATTTCAATCAGCCTACTATATTTGATTTCAAACATATATACCACTTGAATAACTCAATTCTCCCATTAAAGTAGGCTCTTTCTTAGTCGGTGCTTGACATGCTTAATATTACACGTGAAGTGTGTGGATTCGAATGTCTAACCTTTGAGACAGATGTCACCGAACGGATGTCTCACTCTCAGCTGTGGAATGACAGTAAATCCTATTACTTGATTCAAAGAGCCTGACTTGCTATTTATGAGAGCAAGTGCTAATTGCTAACTGTTTTCACCTACGATTAGTTACTCAAAATCAGAAACAATTATAGTTAGTATGCGTATTCAACCGAAACATCGGAGTCAAATACTAATTATAATTGTTCTTGATTTTGAAATTTCAACCGGTACGCCAAATTTCTTAAGAAAATCAGGACTTATTTGAATAAAATAATAAATATTCAGATCTAAAAGGATTTCTACCTAAAATGATGGTTGATAATGTATTTTATTTTACGTTTTGTTTCTTCGTTGATAAGAGCAAAGCTACAAAATTGTTTACCTCTGCTGTTTCCACAACGGTGTCTAAATCCAATGTTTAACACTAGAAATTACCGATGTGTAACCAGTTAGCTTATATGTTACTTGACTTTTATCCGGCTTGTAGCAAATGTCCCGTAAAAAGCACTTAAAAGTTACTTTGATTATCATATATCTTTCACTCAATATCTGAACTTTTAAGACCTGTTTTCAAGCTAACTACATGGTATGATAAGTCTGTCTTTCTTTCTGAGATATTAAGCTGTTTAATGTGTAATGACATTTCCTTCAGTGGCATTTAACTGAAGACCGAACGTGATGCTTCGCTGAATTCTGTTCTATAAATTTTACATCGTTTGTGGTATTTGAATTATTTGTTTTAGGTTATTTATTAATTTACTTTTGTTCATGCTTTTGTCATTTATATCTATTTAGAAAACCTTTTAGTAATTGTAGTTAAAAATATAGAAATAATAATTATCTTTTCAATGGTAAGTTTGAAGACACGAAGAATACGAAACAGTGCACACGCAAACACACGTGAAAACGTATGTGTGTGTGTGTGTATGTGTATATATGTATATATATATCTTGAACCAAATGTCAATAACTTTGCAGATAGTGGCGAATAGAGCACCGACAGCTCATCCTATAGCTTTGTGTTTAACTTCGAACAAACATCACACTTCTTATTTTGCCATTTTCATTTTAACCCAGAAGCAAATCATAAAATATTTATAGTTTGTCAATTCACTAGTTTAGACCAAATGATTAACCTTATTTTAAGAAAAATTTCTTATAAAAAGTGAAGGAATCAAGTTTAAAGAAAAAAAAACTGCATTTATGTGAATAAATTGCTTTGTTTGTTTGTTTTTAATTTCGCACAAAGCTACACGAGTGATATTTGGGCTAGCCGTCCTTCATATTGCAGGGAAGGTAGCTAGTCATTACCACCAACTGCCAACTCTTGGGCTACTCTTTTATCAACGAATAGGGGGATTGGCCGTAACATTATAACGCTCCCACGGCTGAAGGGGCGAGCATATTAGGTGTAATGTGGATTGGAACTCGCGACCCTCAGATTACGAGTCGAGCGTCTTAACCCATCTGGCCATGCCGGACCTCCTATGTGAATAAAACGTGAGACTACATGTCGACTGTAGAATTATGCACTTAATTTGTTTTTATTAAATTATTTCTTTTTAATATTTGAAAGACAATATATTATGTTTGTCTAGAAAAAGTCCCCCGCTAATACAGCCTTATGCCTACGGATTTAAAACACTAAAATCAGAAGATCCATTTCCCTCGATAGGCTCAGCAGATAGCTGGATGTGGTTTTGCTATAAAAAGACATACACACGCCTGAACATTGACGTTTTGAGAAAGTCTAAAATTTTGTATAATATAATATAAAACTATAGACAATTACAAGTAATGAAAGGGGTAATATATTACATTCTTGGAATTATGTTTACGCTAAAATATCACAGATCCATTCTGCAATTATTACACCTTACAATAGAAAACATTTCGGCATGAATAAATAAAGACAAATTTGGCAACACATTTCTATAATTTTATATCTCAATCTCTCAATAGTTGATAGGGCCGGTCGTCGCTCAACGGTTAACGCGAACTGGGATTGTGAATCCGAGAATTTAATGTTCGCTGCCTGTTGTGAAAAGAATGTTATCTGCAGGTGCGCGACAAACGTGGGTACATAATATACTGATATAAAATAACACTTATACCTTTTAATCATTTACGTAAGCCACATAAGGTTTCAAGTGAAACTCTTATTTTAAAATAGACATAGTTTTTTACTCTAACTCTTGGTCAGTCCCCCTTTGTGTTTTTACATAGTTAATACACAAGTTAATAAATACCCAAATCTTCTTTCCAGTAGCTACAAGAACCTATGACCAGCATATATTTTGTGTGTACTAACCAGAGTTGTAACGAAAACAGTAACTGTGTTTCACACTGAGTTTACAACAATGAATATTGTAGTATTCATAAATAAAATGATTTCTCCACAAGTATGAAATCGGTTCGCTAACAAAAGCAGGGTCAAACCGAAAATTTACCGTCTTGTTTGGATCTGAAAACTTGACTGAATATTTATTTGAGTGAAAAACAAACAAGCTGGGAACGTTTGAATATAACCGACCCAGGTTTTACTACTTACAGAGCAACAGAAAAGTGTGCAATGCGTACTTGCGGAAGGAAGTCACAAACTTTGGATCTGTACTGGAGTACTGAGTAGAGGTGAAGTTTTTATTCTCTAAAGGCAAACTCCTGTAGAAATAAAGGCTTAGAAAACGAAAGAGATGCTTTATAGTCAAAAATCAAATAGCAACATTGACAACAACATTCTGCATAGTATTTCCGGACTCGGGACGTACAAAGATTGCTAACAGAGGGACTTCACAGAGAACGGGTGAGGGTAGAGGAATTGGTTCAAATATTGGAGATGGAAATGAAAAGCAAGAATATTATGTCACAACAATACCAAGAAATTTCAGTAGTACTGGAGAAAGTGTCTTAGTGCTAAAAACTGTATACAATTAAGCTGCACGAATATTTAGTACCATAGTACTAAGAACTGTGATGAAATATATAATACACTCGTCTTTCGTACTCTTCCCATCTCTTTTTAAATCTAATGAGTTTTAGAACTGGTGACCTGGTCAAGATGCTCGTTGACTTTATATTTTAGTCATGTACATGAACAACATAAATGCTTTAGTTCACAAAGAAATACATAATAATGCCTTTAAACAAAGATTTAAAATGGATTGGATTCCCATTCAACCTACTTTATCAGAATAAAACCCTTTGACCGAAATTTTGGAACTAATATAAGATATGATAATAAAAACACTTAATGACTTTAATTCACAAATACATCTCCTGCTAACAGAAACGTGATATTTCAGTAATGTTTATTCAATCATAAAAGTTTATAAAGAAAAGACCCGTAGAAAGCGATAGAGCTAGCCAGACCATGGCGTGTATGGCCACAGCTTATGTATTAAAACTTGGTTTTTTAATTAAATACATAAGGTTATTGTATGCAATAATTGTTGCTAAAATGGTTCAAGATTCAATCTCAAAATATTAGCTTTCCAAACGTTTTCCTTGGGGAGGAGCATGATCTATAAATGGCATACATTGAACTCCGCTAGTTTGTTTTACAAATATATCGCGTTTAGCTGGGGCAGTGGTCTGACCATCCGAAATTGCTTTCTGCGCCAGTCAGATACATTCTCGGCATATACTAAAATATTATTCATTCGTAAATTAGAATAGCAACAATGAAGTAAGATAAAAAATAATAATTAGTATAAATTAGTCAGAATAGTAATAAAACTAGTATTAACAAAATATAAAAAGTAAGGGCTTCTCCTTCACACACAATCGTTTGCAAGAGCAAGAAAGGGTGTACTACACGTTCAGAACACAAACAAGTTCGTAAAACACTACCTCCTCTTTATTCTCATGTGTTTGTAAGAAAGAAAAAGTGAAAGCACGTCTTTCTTCTATGAAAATAGCACTACCAAGAAGAAAACCCGAAATGTGCCTCAAAAAAGTCCCCCGCCGTTATAGCGGTAAGTCTATGGATTTACACTGTTAAAAATCAGGAATTCGATTCCTTTCGGTGGACTCAGCATATAGCCTGATGTGACTTTGCTATAAGAAAACACACACCTCCAAAAAACGTTAAAGCTCTCTTTCTCATACAACTCGTGCATCTCATATACAAAATAATATTTCATATTCTGCAGGGGTGCAGATCACGTGAACATCGAAACAGCTACACTGTATTTTCCGATAATGTTTTCCAGGCCAGTCATTATCTTATTTATCAGTTCTTGATGTTAAGATCACTTCTTCTCTCGTTCACTTACTTTTTATTTGTCTCTTTTTGTTGTTGTCGTGCTTCTTGTGTAATTGATTCTCTCGTGATATAAAGTACTTACAAATGACAATGTGATGTTCATACACGCACAGTACCACATGCGTGCATTTATTTATATCATGAACCATGGTGGTGGTGCATAATAGGAATCGCCCGATTGTTGTTATTATTATCATTGTTCTGTTAGTTTAAATCAAAAGCTGGTACGAGTATTACGTTTAAGCTTGGGAAACATTAGTAAACGGATCACTAAACATAGCGTTAGAATACTTTTATTATGACCAGCTGAGAGAAGGGAAGAGTATAATAATTATAAGATATATTCAAAGTACTTAAGTGTGTAAGTATGCTATTATATTAACATACATTTTATATTTGTAACGTGTATGTCACGTTTTTTTTATGTATGTAGACTGAACGCAACAGAAAGACACAGATAACAGCTTATATAATTTATTACAATAAACTATTATATATGTAACAGATATAACATAATTTATATAATAACAATGACAGATATTCAGTTTCAACTTTCAAAATTAATTACAATACAAAATGGTACTGGCCTGTGTCCAATATAATGATCTGGAATGAAAGTCTAAAAGTCCAGATCAGAAATCTAAAATTCCAGTCTAGGGTGTGAATTTGGTCCCACGAAGAAATTCCGAAGTTTGCTCCGGTCTCCCCTAAACAGTCCTGTACATGTTGACTATCAGCAACCAGTAATTCGAATGAATCGTAAAGATTGATGAAATAAAATCACAGCTTCTGTAGATCTAGCTCCAGTCACAAATCCAAGTTGAATAAACACACAGCAAACGTTGAAAATTTCTCAAACGGAAACAATATCTCTTGAAACGAAAGTAAAAACGAATGACTGACTGATTTCTTCGTTTTTCTCTTCGCGTCACCGTCTGTTTTTATACTAGTAAGCTTACTGTGTCCTCGAACAATCGCGTAACTTCCACAGAGTTCCAGAGTAATCTGCGCATGTCTGTTTTTGCACGAGACTCGTCGTCTAGACACCAGGCCGCCATACATTCTATTTATAAACATATGATTGATCTACCTAATTCTAGAAATTTCTAAATGTTATTTCAAATGAATAACAACATATTTTATTGGTTTGATCTTCGAAACCATAATATAAATATGGAAATATAAATAATAGATATGGAAATTCAAACACGACATGTCATGGTTGTCGTTTACATAACATTTACATAACAGTGAATATATATGCAAGTATCTCGACAACGTAAAATATTCATACTACTATCTATATATAATATTTTATTACAACTTATAAAAACAGTATAGCATGCGTTTGTGTGTATGTATATTCTAGCCAATATACATTACATGTGCATGCATGCATATAACTCATATGGTTACAAAATTTAGTCCATGTTTCTTAAATACAGTAGCTACATATATATTTTACAAGCATATACATAACAGGTGGTATATTGATCATACATACAGATATCAGGAGCAGTAGCTATCTAATCTGAAATAAGGCAATCTAAACGTTGTCACTGTTTTCAAAAGAGTAGGCGTGATATGCCCATGTGGCTTGGGTACTTGACTTTTTCACTCTAATTTTGTAGGTTCGAATCCCCGTCACACCAAACATGCTCGCTCTTTCAGCCGTGGGGCATTATAATATGATGGTCAATCCCACTATTCATTGGTAAAGGAGTAGCACAAGAGTTAGCGGTGGGTGGTGATGGCTATATACTTTCCCTCTAGTCTTACACTGCTAAATTAGGAACGGCTAGCATATATAGCTCTCGTGTAGCTCTATACAAAACTGGAACCAAAATATTTGTTATTAAAATTGAAAAGGGAAATAGGATTGTTGAAAATGTAGAAACAAGATAATTATCTTAAAGTGAAAGTGGAGTCGCAAAAATGTAAACAAAGAAGCTTACGTTTCAGACAAAATGAATAAGAAACGGGAGTTTAAAAGCCTGCAAAATGGGGTGGTAAATAAGGTAATTAGAGATGGCTTAAAATACTGTAAACATCATATACTCAAGCTACAAATCGCTGTTTTGAATACACCAAATGTAATTCGAGATAGAAGTATAGTGATAATAGGGGTTTGTACCTTGAATAAATAATGTGTACAATATTTCTTGTCTTGTATGTTTACCTTATTTGGAGATTTTTATATTTCCAATGTTTTAGTTATGTTGTGTCAAACCTCAAGCTTGCTTGTTTACATTTTACAACTGCGTTTTCATTTTGATCCATCTATATTATTTCTATAATTTTATGATCCCTATTCCCCTTTTTCAATTAACAGATTCAATAATACTGTATATGAAGAAAATGCGTTGCTAGATATAGGTACTGACATCACAATAGTAAATACTTCAGTAGTTCAATACAACTTGTTTTCAACCATTGTATATAACTCAATTACCTCTCAGATCACCTTTCAAAACCACAGGTGGTTGTAACAATAGTGTCACTACAGAGTTATCAAACTCTTCTCATTTATATTTCTGGCTATTAAAAAAAATAATTGTTGGCAAAATTCTAATAAGTAAAGATTAAAAACTCGTGTTGCTACTAAACTATCTTATCTTTCACCTAGGAAAAACACGATTCCTTCTGTTATACTTTCAATGTAATTGGATGATAAATCTAGTGAGTACAGTATGACGTGTTCTCTAGAGCTCTTATCGTTCAGCTGGGTTATGGTTGTGATTCTTGAAATGTCAATTGACGTTTCACATAAAAAAATTCACTAATTGGCTTGGAAAGCAAAGGATTACAACATTATTTTCAGTCACTGATTTGTCAGTTATACGACAGTTCTAATTTTTCAACGACATACAGATCAATGACTGTCCAAGCTGTTGATTCTCCATTAAACACCATCTAACATTCTGTGGATATCTCATATATCAAAACTGTGTTTAGAAAGCAGGGAATGCTACTTCTCTTCTATCATTAGTCCAGATAACTATCTTAACTTATGTAGTAATTCAAGCACATAATGTCTGATGATCCGTGGATATATCAATCTATCATATTTTGCTCAAAGGTTCAGAAAATAAGGAGCGGCAATTCCATTCATCTAACAATATTTCAACTACCCAAACATTCTAGTTGTTAAATACCAATTCACAAAACTCATACTAATTATAAGGTTTACGTTAGATTGTCCTCATCTGATTCTTTATTTGATTGATCACAGACTATCACATATGTAGATTCAGCTCCTTCTACTTTGCCATGTGAATAATCATGACTTCTAATAATATTTTAATTCTTCCCTGACTTATTGGCCTCGTCAAGCTCGGACTCCGAAGGAACAACTATTATTTACTGTTCGACCATAGCTCTTCTTCTGTTATTAGGTAACCTTCTTTAGTTGTTTCATGCATACGGTTATTATATAAATTAACAATCAAAGACCTTAAAGTCTCTAGATTTTTCTGTGGATGTTGTTGAAATTTTTTAATGAAAAAAAAGACCACACATAACATGAACAAAGAGTAATACTTAATTACAAGTAATACAAGTGTGAGCATATTCGGTTGTGTTTTTTGTCGTTAAGTGCAAAGCTATACAGGAGGATACCTGAATTATGTCCACCACAGGTATCGAAACAGGCTCGCAGATGTACTACTGTGCCATTGGGAGGAAGGGAGCATATTCGGAGAAAGGCCTATAGATTTCACATACGTTGTTTTATATACCATCATTGAATATAACAAGTATTCGTTCCAGTTGGTTCTGTTAGGATTAACAAATTCTGAAAACATCCATATTGTAGTTTGTTGGAACCATTCTCCTAAGCCATCATAATTTGGTTGATAAGGTAGTATTCAAATATTTACCACACTTGAAACTTTGCATAGTTCAGTGGCTTTTAACAATTGGCTTTTAAAATTAACTTAATTTATCAACTTCTGTGACAACACATTAACCAAAGCCTATCCTAATGTAGCGACCAATGGATAAACTTGGAGTCACTTTGTAAAATAGTTTACAATGACAAGTATGTAAGAATGACTTTTCTTAATCCTTGGAAATGGACCACAATACAAAGGACTACTTTTTGCAGAAAAGACTCAACAATTTGGTGTTAGAATTTACCGTGTCACTTTTGGTTGTCCATCTAGGCAGTACACATAGTATAATATTCACATCAGTAGTGAAAATCTCAACTCAAATTCGTTCAAAAGATTTACTATTAATTTGGTGTCCTCAGTAATTGCATGGTACAAAGTCTAGATAATTCTTTCTCTAGAGCCATGATAACCCCTAGCTGTATTACAGAGTGATAACTACTTGACAGAAGTTGGTAGCAACAGTACAACTCACCTTCTTGCACGTGTAGCTACTAGTAACAGTTCCATAGGTTACATGCATACGTACTACGTTCTTCAGTATGAATCAAACAAGTTTTACCTTGTTGTTTGGTAAGAAGTGCTCATATTAGATGTATGCCCTTTAATGTCTATTCCCATAATTCTTGAGGTGTAAATCACGGTATTCATCCACAAATGCATCTCATACTTCAATGCTTGAGGGTGCCATGAATTTATATAATCCTGGACTTCTGAAAAAGCACATTGTTTTCTACAAAGGGAGCTTTTGAAATGACTTTCTTATATAAACGGAATATATTAAGGATAACACAATGGGATTTTTGCGTCCAAGCTTTTAAGCAGCAGTGTCCGTTAGAATGGAGTGGTTCTTTTGTGTAATTCTAGTTCCAAAAAAAAAGAGTTCTTGAATATCTAGGAAGAAGATATATCTTGTCCACATAATAACAACAACTGAGTCATTACTACAGCACAACTCGTTTCACATTCAATGTTTCAGGTGCACAGCTCATATGTCAAACATTCTTCAATCAGCCTTTTTGTGGTTCTCCAGTTAAATAATAATCTTGGTTTCTTGGAGTAAGTTTTATAGAACTGAACTACACTTGAAGTAGAGCAATACATAAAACATAATAAAATAACCTTCATGATATTTATTACTTATTTATCAATCATTTTATTTTATAATTGTATGGCCTTGAAATTTAGGTATTTTTTTCAATATTGACATTAACAATAGAAATGGCAAAATATGAATGTAACATTGAACAAAACAACTATATTTTATTAATAATCATCATGTAACAGATGCTGTGATTTGCTAAACACTGGGCAGACTCAAACTAAAAAAGGTTTCTTTCTCCATATAGTAGCTTAGCAGCTATAACAAAATGACTTATTATTATTAGATAGAGTATTAAACATAACGATATTGAGAAAACCATTCTTTTTAGTTTGCCATTTTGAGGTACCACGTTCTTGAGTAAACCCATCTGTAAACAAAACTGTACCAAGTCGGTAATCCACTCATGACACGAGAAATTACCCACCTTTAACAATGTTTCCTCCTAGCTGTTATAAAATGTGTGACGCAACGTCTAGACTCATGTTTTAATCCATAACTAAACAGCCGGGCATTGTACTGAAATACCTCTTTCTTGAGACAAGTCGAATTTGCTATATTGAATATTTCATTGTATAAAGTCCTTTACGGTATCTTCTCTGTATTTAAGGCTGGAATATGTTTTCAACACAACTGAGATAAAAAGAGTTAGATCTCTCACTTCCATTGCCCTAGACCCTTTGAGAATGGTAAACAGCTTCGTTCAACCACAAATAGAAAATATAAGGAACCAGGTACCTCAAAATTGCCATCTGAAAAGAATGGTTTTCTTAATATTGTAATGTTTCATACTCTACATAATGATAATAAGTCGTTTTATTGCAGAAATATAAGGATCTCACATTTATCAGTGCTAATTAAGAGAGTGAACTTTAACAATCCATAAAATGCCTTTTATCAACATCCGGGTGGTACCCATCACAATTTTTTTGTTTCAATCACACTAAGAAAGATATGGTGAGAATGAAGAAGTTCAGGAAGGTCTTTTCTGAGTATAAATGCTGCCAAACGTGTCACCAGTTCGGTATTACCCAGCTGCACACCATCATGGCCCACTCAGTATGGATTCAAAATTTCAAGTTTATAAGTTCTTTTTTTTGGATTTGGCAATCACACACAGACACATAAAAACGTCATTTCATTATTATTGACAGTTATTAATGTGTTAAAGCACAAAGTTTGAGGATATACTCTCATTAGGACTTACACAACATAATTTTTTGTTGTGTACATGAGTGATTATGCATTCCAGATTACATATAGTTGCAGAAACCATATTTTAGAAAGTTAATGACACTTATTATTTATTATTTATCTCCATTTCTTGAAAGAACGTAAGGGCTTAAAGTAATTGAGGAAACTAAACATATATTTATCATCCAAACTGGTTGATAAATGCTTGAGTTTTAATATTATTCAAGCTTCCAGTTTACATCGGGCTGTAAAATGTGATTTATTTTCTGAAATGACAACATTTATAGTTTTATTTTCCGTTCCATAAAATAGTCCCAACAATCTTAAAACTTGTCTTCTCATACTACTTATTTTAAGTTGTCTCAACTTTATAATTTTTTATCAATTTCTGTTCTAGCTCAGGTAGACGACACCTTAAATTGTTTAATCAATACACGTTTTGTAGTGTACATTAGTTTTTCAACATATGAGGAATCTCCATTATTGCCATGGAGATAACACACAAGCAAAGTATAAATACGTCATACAAAGTGTTTAACAGAAGCACTTCTATATGCTTGTACAACATAAATAACTTGTAATATTCTTCCACAACAAAGTTTTACTGATATTTAACATTGTATTTTTCTTTGTCATTGCAGTAAACTCTCCTTGTTTTTTTAAGTATTATACCTTATTTCGGACGAGTTCTCGATTTATTGTGCTACGTATGTCGTGTAATACTATTTAAAATAACCCGAAATTTGAATTTGAATTTAAAAGTTAATAAATGTTAACAAACCCTATGCATTTGGCAATCAAAAAAGCTGTTTTTCAGTCTGTGCCAAAAAAAATGATATTTTTCAAGCTATTTGCCTATTCTGCATTTTAATTTATTAAATTAATCTGAGCTGTACAACTAGTTTTGTCCCCCAGTGGCTCAGCGGTATGTTTGCAAACTTACATTGCTAAAACCCGGGTTTCGATACCCGTGGTGGGCAGAGCACAGATAGCCCATTGTGTAGCTTTGTGCTTAATTCAAAACAACAACAACTGGTTTTATCTGGCTTTGTAAGAGTAACGTTCATTTGTTTCAACGCAAGGTTGCACAATGGTTACCTACACCCTGCTTATGGAACCTTGAATTTTACCATGTAACTTGTAGCTGACTCACCAGCAAACTACGAAAGTAATACAATACAGATAACGAATGTGGCAACAGCAAAGTTAATTTCGAAGTGTACTCAAGACGTTCACTACATAATTCCTTCCCTTCGGGCCCGGCATGGCCAAGCGCGTTACGGCGTGCGACTCGTAATCTGAGGGTCGTGGGTTCGCATCCCCATGGCGCCAAACATGCTCGCCCTTTCAGCTGTGGGGACGTTATAATGTGACGTTCAATCTCACTATTCGTTAGTAAAAGAGTAGCCCAAGACTTGAAGATGGGTGGTGATGACTAACTGCCTTCTCTCTAGTCTAACACTGCTGAATTAAGAACGGCTAGCACAGATAGCCCTCGAGTAGCTTTGTGCGAAATTCAAAAAACAAACAAACCTTCCCTTTGACAAGTGTTAACTACTTCTGTTCATTCTTCGTCATTAATCTAACGCATCTACAGTCGTAATAACCCATTTTCTAGTTTCAGGATCTATTTCATTTTGTTTGCTGTTGTTGTTTTTTAATATTAACGCAATGTGAGAGGAGCTATTTTATTTTTGCAAACGGTTCATTCGTATAAAGCTTACTGTTGACTTGTTTAGTATACAGGTTAGCCGTAACATTCATTTATAAATAACGTGAACAACTGTACACAAGTCAACTGTGAGCTTCATTCCAATGAATCGTGCGCAACAAAATAACTCCTGTAGGGTATACTAAAATCATCTCGCGGACTTCAAATATTCAGGACGCCCAAACAATCACCACCACGGGCAGGGTGAGGAGAAACAAAATTTCTGAATGCCTCTTGTTATATTTCATCCAGAACTTTGGCTTGAAATGAGGTAATTTTAAACCGAAACTTCTGCCACGTTCTTTGCTCTTTTGTACCCCAAACACATAGTTTGTGTGAACGTGCTTTATTGTCTCTGTGAGATACATGTATACACTGTGAAAAAAACGTATGATTGATCACTGTTCAGTTTTTCACATTGTATAGATGCACAATAGCAAGAATAATAAATAAACTTAGCATTCCAGAAGTTGTTTAAACAAGACTTCCAAGTTTGAAATTTTACATCGTGATACAGGTCCAGCTTATCTCTCTTTGATTAGCTTGTGTTCATGATTCCTGATGAGTGTTTAACAGTGGCATAGCGGTATGTCTACGGACATAAGACCCTAGAGACCAATTTTTGATACAAAGCACGTGTAACCCGTTGTGCTTTACTACAAACAAAAATACTGATGAGAAGTGGAATTCTCTAAAACTAGTATAACACAATGACACATGTTGATCAAAATGTTGATTGAATTGGACTTTCCTTGAACTTAGGCTTCAAAATTAACCAATTTTTGGAATACTAACTTCATTGAAAAACTTGTATGTTACTGTGTAACGTTAGTGTTAACTAATATACCGCTACCCGTATGTTAAATTCGAGTGTTTGCTCCTCGGTGGCTCAGTAGTAAAGCTGAGGAGTTACAAGACTCAATATCATGTTTCAATACACGCAGCGGGTAGAAATCAAATGAGTCATTGTGTAGTTTTAAGCTTAACAACAAACAAATAATCGAACGTTTATTATGTTTCTTGACTGTCCGTTTCATTCATCAGTAAACTGATTCTAAAAATCGTTTGTTTGTTTTTGAATTTCACCCAAAGCTACACGAAGGCTATCTGCCCTAGCTATCCTTAAGTTAGCAGTGTAAGACTAGAAGGAAGGCAAATAGCCATCACTATCCACTGCCATCTCGTGGGTTACTCATTTACCAACGAGTAATGGGATCAACCGCCAAATTATTATGCCCCCACGGTTGAAAGGGCGAGTATGTTTGGTGTGACGGGAATTTGAACCCACAACCTTCGGATTACGAAGTTACGGTTTCAAGCAAAAGAACAATAAAGTTTTATTCTTTGAGAGCAGATCCACGTCTTACATTACAGCTGCTTGAACACTTCTATCCGCGTACTTGCTTGAAAAACACTTATCTTTGCTTCAAACAAATAGTTCTTAAGTCTAAAATCCTGTATCCATTCGTCAATCAGTTCTCAATGATGTTGGTTGTAAATCACAAAGCATTTAAAGCAGCAAGTAAATTCACTTTTATTAAAATGATATAAACTGTAGGGCTACCATAATGATTCGTTTCTTTTTTAATTCATTTTAAATATATTTTTGTCTATTTCAAACAAATGCAAGCAACTTAATACAAACAAGTGCAGCTGAGAAATAATCAACCCTTAGTTATTAATGAATAATGAGAAATTTCTCAGAATAATGTGCGTATCAGAAAAAAAACACATTCTACAAGTTTTCAATATTGTCATTTGCTTCATATTCACACTTGTACACTGGGCACTTTTGTAATTTGCAGCGCATTTTATAAAACAAATTAAACCGAAGCAAAAGTAATCGTAGCGGTTTTCCAACACAATAATTCATTTCACCTAATTCAAGATCTGGCGTAAAGCTAATAACCTAGCATGCTGTAATTCAGTTTTACATAGCTCATTGTTTAGTTTTTTAATATTTGTCTTTTAATATTTTCATTTTTCTTTTCCAGTTCTTCAATATGAGTGTTTTTGATGCCTCAGTGGTAACTGTGATGGTTTGGTTTGAATTTAGCGCAAAGCTACACGAGGGTTATCTGCGCTCGCCGTCTCTAATTTAGCAGTCAGTGTAAGACTAGATAGAAGGCAGCTAGTAATTACCACCAACCATCAACTCTTAGGTTACTCTTTTACCAACGAATCACTAGTGTGGATTGACTGTCACGTTATAACGCTCCCACAAGGACGAGCATGTTTTGTGTGACGGGGATTCGAACTTATGACCCTCGGATTAAGAGCCAAGTGCCTTAACCACTTGGACATGCATGTAGTTTTGGACTTAAACAAGCGTAAAATCATCACATCAACATATTCGAACGTCAAGAGAAATTTATTTTTAGACTAAGCAGAAATTTGAAAAACGGAATGTTTACTTCATGTTAAAAAATGGGTTTTACATGATAAATTTCATGAGTAAACTTGCTGTATTCGACAGCTCTTTACTTCATGTATATTTCTTTTTCACCAACCTAGAAAAATATATCTTAAAAATGTTTAAAATTTATAGAAAGTTCCTACTTATAAATAATACTTTATACGTTTTTCTATGAATTTTACAGTAAGCTCTGTGCGTCAAAATAGAACATAATAAGAGGCTACACGTAATCACATGGAACATTTACTTCGAGTTGTACGGTGAAATTGGCAAAAAAATTAAATTAATATAATAATAGAGCTTGTAAAATACAAAAGAAAACTAATCCAGTATAAATAACAATTAGACCAAGAGTAAAATTTTATTTTCTTTCCACCCATGTACAAGAACTAAAACAATTCTATAGAAATATATTACAGGTAAAATACACGAATCAGAAACAAAACCAAACCGCAAGTGAACATTGAATTACCTAATAAATAGCATACAAATATAACTTAACTGTACTTTGTAAATGTGGTACAAAAACTAAATAAGATATAAATAATCCTGACGCTTAAATTACCCTAAAAGTTCAGACAATGACTAAAAATAGCATTGTAATATCTACAGCTAAAGAAGTTAGTTAATAGCTTTTGTGAATAATCGAAGTAACTCACGTGATTCGGTGCGAAAGAAAGACAAAGTCGAAAAGAAAAATTTTGAAATGGAGAGGTTTCATGATGCAGTATTATTTTGCATGTTAACATATTACACAGGTATAATAATATGACAATCACCATGGCTTTTCATTCTTTTTTATTGATGATTTCCCTATTTATTTGATGTTAGGGCAAGGGTTCCCAAACACTGTTATTTGAGTAAAAAATAATTAAGCTTTTGTCTACCCGCTAAAATTATTTTCATTTTTAATTACGGTTTATAGAAATGTATAAGTAACATAGAAAGGTACTTTTGCAACATATCAAGGGGAACCGCTCAAGGGTATTATATTTAATCTGGTAAACTTTGATGTATACCAATCAGATTCTTTGCGTTTTTCAATGTTGAGTAAGTATATAGTTTTCATCACGAATACAGAGCACTAATGATTCTCGTTCGAAAGATCAAAAATGCATGAGACAGAAACGACAAAATAAAACAGTTCTGAGTTCTTAGGTTTTGGTTTCGGTACTACTGTTGTTACGTGTTCGTAGATACGACTTCCGTTTAAAAGATAGGTAAAAGTGAACTATAGAACTGTTTGATATTCATTGTATTTTCACTTACTCTCCGATATCGTATTTTTACGTTAACGTTTATATATTATTAATCAGTTTAGTAGATATTTCTTCATTATAAAGATTAAAAGATTTAATTTGCGCTTGGTAGGTAGAAAATAGAATGATACGTTTCATGTTATCATGTCTGGGTTACAACTGGTAAAATTACACATACTTCTGTTTTTCAATAACAAGTATATTTTCAGCTTATAATTGCAGTACACATTGATTTTATTTTAAACATTCTGTAGAATTAATCAACTAAACTCACGCTTTATTAACCGAAGTTCGATGTGATTGAAATATTCTTCTTTTAATATTTTCATTATTCTTTTCCAGTTCTTAGACATGAACGTTTTTGATGCCTCAGTGGTAACTTTGAAGGTTTTGTTTGTTTTGAATTTAGCGCAAAGCTACACAAGGGCTATCTGCGCTAGCCGTTCTTAATTTAGCAGTGCAAGGCTAGAGGGAAGGATGCTAGTCACCACCACCCACTGTTATTTCTTAGGCTACTCTTTTACAAACGAATCGTGGGATTGACCGTAACATTATAACGCCCCCACAGCTGAAAGGGCGAACATTTGGTGTGACGGGGATTCGAACTCGCGACCCTCGGATTACGAGTCAAATGCCTTAACCACCTGGTCATGTCGGGCCCAACTGTGAGAGCTTAAACACTAAAAATTGGGTTTCTATATTCACGGTGTACACAAACAGACACCCCATTTTGTAGCTTTGCGTTAAACGACAAAACAAACGAAATCTAGATATAGACCACACACAAAACAAAATTTATCTAGATGTAAATCATACACAAAAATTTAAGTAGTTTTCAATTGGAGAAAATGTATCTCCTGTTTAAGAGAAAGTTTAAATATACTGTAGGTTGACCGCAAATATAGTTAAAGCTTTTGAAACATCCATGCTTGTGAATACTAGTGCAGTTATTTTAAAATGTTAGCTATTTTTCAATCAAAAATGTACTTAGTACATTATTATTTCAAATAAAACGTAAAACAACAAAGTTAGAAACTCTGTTGTCTCATATTTAATTACTAAATAAAAATATTGAAGCCCTGCTTATCTTTGATTCTAATGACATATTCTTTGAGCGTTTTTCACCCATTTATAATACAAATATTAAGTCTAATTACTATTTATATAAGTTTGCTTTTATCATTGTTCATAAAACTCCTATTTTTTATTAATTTTGTCCTTTTCTTCAAAAGAAAAAAATCGTGTACATCCATCTCAATATATCTAAAACAATTTAAGAAAAAACACGAAGCGTTACTTTTGATTCTTCTAAAAAAGTAACAATTATTGTAGGAATAACAACAACGAATATTTCATCTTGCCGAACCTAGATTGAACTGATGTGTAGAGTGTAGTCAAAGTACTGGATATAAATATATATATATATGTACTCCCTGGAGAGAAGGATGGTTTCTGTTTAGTTATTCTATCATGCTGTTGTAGCTTCCGCTAGGCAGATACTTTCAAGGATATTTGACATAGTTGTATCTCTTCTTTAATTTCAGGACCCAGCATGGCCAGGTGGTTACAGCTTTCGATTCGCAATGTTATGGTCATGCGTCCTACTCCCCTTCCTCCATACATATTCGGCTTTTCAGTAGTGGGGACGTTATAATGTTACGATTAATTCCACTATTCTTTGATGAAAAAGTAACTAAAGAGTTGGCGATGGATGGTGATGATTAACTGCCTTCCCTCTCTTCTCACACAAAGTAGGGACGGCTAGGGCAGATAGCTCTCGTGTAACTTTGCGCAAAATTCAAAACAAACGTATGAATATTAAGTATATTTTGGTAAGTATTGTTGTGACTGTGTAAAAAGGTGTTAGCGATATATTGATTTATAATTGGCTAAATATATGTAACAGATGTTAAGCCAATCAGTTTTATATAAATATGTGTTAAAAGTTGTCTTTCATAAGTTGTAAGTTGTACGAAAGTTAAGATTCACAGTACACGAAAGAAATAAGCAACGAATAAAAATTATTTTTATTATATTTCTGAAATATAATAAATTATATTTATATTTCTGACAGAAATTGTTTGTTTTTGAATTTTGCGCAAAGCTGCACGAGGGCTATCTGCGCTGGCTGTCCCTAATTTAGCAGTGTAAGACGAGAGAGAAGGCAACTAGTCATCACCACCCATCACAAATTCATGGGGTATTCTTTTACCAACGAATAATGAGAATGACCGTCATATAATAACGTCCCTACGGCTGAAAGGACGAGCATGTTTAATGTTACGGAGCTTTGAACCCGGGATTCTCAGATTACGATTCGATCGCCCCTAACTATGTAACCACTCTGACAGAGATGAAACGAATGGTCAAAGATTACTGATTCCAGGATTTAAATAAATTATGAAAAATAGCTTTACCGAATATACAAGGTTATTTACAGATGACATCATGGAGTTTGTCGATTTGTTAACTAATTTAACAACACAAAATTAGTGCATATTTTATTTTGTTCATTTATTATCATAAGCTACATTTTTATTTACTGATACTTCTATGGCATTGGAAAAAAAACCTCATTTTGTACTCATCTCGGAAACACAATAACACTGGGCAAAAGTTTATACTTTGTTTAATTTCGCGCACATTTCTGTTGTTTTCTGAAGTATCAATTATGTCAAATGTTTGGTTTCTTTAAGTTCAATAATAAATTGAGGCATTACGAACACTAGAAATTATAAATATTTAGATATAATAAAAAGGATCAGTAATTTTGTTTTCGACTATCTCTCAGTCGTTGATATGTATTTCGAGTAATCTGTATTTATTACTAAACATGGTAATTCTACTTTGATAGATGTTTATTAAATTCATGCACAAAGGTGTGTTACTTATGTAGGTGTACTCGAACATTTCTTACTGTACTTGCCCCCCAGTGGCTCAGCGGCATGTCTGCGGACTTACACGCTAAAATTCGGGTTTCGTTACCCGTGGTGGGCAGAGCACAGATAGCGCATTGTATAGCTTTGTGCTTAATTCAAAACAACAACAACAATCTTACTGTACCGTACACTGTACAACTGCTACGTATATTATCTCTGTTATCAGAACGTTATTGTTTCCAAAATTGTATACCGCTTTTTGTTTTCCGAATGAAACTAAGAGAAACAATACAAAGGTATTATAATAAGTTAGAAAGCAACGATTTCTAAGTACAATGAAGTGATTTATTTGTGATGGAACATAGTATATATTACTACAGAGCAATGGTTTGTTTTATTGAGAATATGTCTATTTCGTAGAAGGGTGTTTTGAGTTCAATGTAAAACAATGCCACTTCTGGCCGAAGGTAAAATTGGTAAAACTGTTACCATACAATAAAAAACGTTGTTTCTTGTATTACAATAACTTTCAAAGTTTCTTATCAGTAATACTTTAAACAAAACATAATTATTGTAAAATAAATAAATAAACTTTCTGTTATCTTTTTTTGTTCTTTATGAAAACAATAACACTTTTCTGTGGAAACCCTTTGTCTTTTAAAGAAAGTGTGATTCTGACACTATTTTTGATTGTATAAACACTTATTGTTCAGTTTCCACTAACTTTCTACCACTGCTAAAGAGAAGCTCACATAAAACTTTAAAATAGGTATATTCAATTTGTACGCAATGACAAAATATACTGATACAAAATACAGTGGCATAAAATAAATTGTGGTATAATCATAGGTAAATTATAAAACTTATAACTGAATCTTTAAATAATTCAAGCATATAAAGAAAGTTACATCCACTTTTTTTTTAGTTGTCAAATGTTGAAATCTCACCAGTTACAATCATTTGCATCTAGTCTTAACAAATGTTCTTGACAGTGAAATGAAAGAAATCCTAAAACTGATAGTTTCATATACATATTGCTACTTCCCACATGAAAACTTTCTGCAATACAGTTTTCTTATCTTATTCAACATCTAAGAGTGAGTCTTGGGTAACTGTGCACATTTCTCATTCTTCTCTGGTTCGGATGGAAACTGGTCGTTAGGGAAAAGAGGTTCGAGCTTTCTTGGGGCTACTGGTTGATATTGGCGTTTCGCTCGTGCTTTGTTACTTTGTTGAGGATCAGACACTTCAGATAAGTGTCGTTGTCGAGTTTTCAGCTTGAATAAGACCTTTTCAGCGCTAGTATGTAGAATTTGAGAGTAGCTTTCATTTTGAGATAACCGGTTGTGGTCGACGTTGTTCTTAGAATGTAGTTTCTCTCTCGATGCAGCTGTATTAACCGAGAGTTTCTTTGTGGAGTCATTTAACGCATGTTCTTTCAAATCTGAATACGTGTCTTCGTTGCCGGAAAAACTACGCTGAAAAGAGACGTCGTCCAGGTCGTTGTTCATTTTCTCATCGTTGAAGGAATATGGTCGACGAATGATGTGAGTTTTTGCACGAGGCACTATTTCTCGAGCAGGAGATTTTGAACGAATGACTTCGCTTTTCTTAGACGTTTTTGATTTTGGAGCTTTCTTGGCTAAAATCATTTTCTGGAAAAGTGTTGTCAGATACGTAACTTGTTGCTCTCTGAACAAGCTGCTTTTCCAGCATGCCTGATTCTTTTAGCTCGACGAGTGTTGTTTAGTGCAGATTTATGGAGTCTTTGGCCATAATGTGAGTGACGCTCTAATTCTTTCATTCATTGAACATGTGTAAACTATGACGCTGTTTCTTTGGTTATCTAAACCAGTAAAAACACGTGGAGTCACAATACAATTTAAATTTATCGTAACCATTTCACAAAATTTTCTTTCTTACATATTTTACCGACAGCTTTTAAATACATAAATATCCAACACTCAGTAGTGCACTAGGACTTCCTGTCGTCTACCCAGACCTCTCTACAAAGAGCTGACAAGAGTATTTTTACATCTACCTATTATCGATTTGCTCGAATAACGTTAAATGTCAGTGCGTGAACTGACATCGCATGTTTTCGTGTATTGCTTTATCCTTAACAGCACTGCTTGGTCTTAGGTGTATCCTGCACGCAGAGTTCTTGATTATTCCTAGTAACTGTAATATTGTCTTTGGGGGAAAAGAGGCAGTCTTCTGTTGAATAGATCTTCTCACAATACGTTAAAGACCCAACAGCCATAATGATTAGTTTTAGAATTTCTCTGCCAACAATTTTAATCAGACAACTGGGGAAACTTGTATGTAGTGTAAAATGGATGTTCTTTTAAAATTAAATACAAACACTAACTTCAAACTATTAGAGTTGATGTTTTAGAGTTTATATATATGTGTAAAAATAGTACTTAAAAAGGCAGAAAAATACAAATATATAAAATAACGAATATCAGTTTATTAAATTTGATAGCTGACCTTTTTTTATTAAATATGGAAGTAAAATTGAATAATAAATCGTTGTAAACTAATGATTTATTATAAATTAATAACTGAATACAATGTTAGAATTTCAAGAACTTAGTGAAAACATCCTGGATACATAAGTCTTTTAAACTAGTTTAACGAAGCATTTCACTAAAAAGGAAAGTTATGAGAAACATGATTTCACATTCATTTCTTTCAGCTTATGAAATATTTGCGTACCTCTTTTTAATGTTATATAAACGTCTCAGAGAATAGAACTACTCGTAATAAGAGAGAGCTAGCACGTGTGGACGACTAATACAATGTTTTATTATATGAGTTTTATAGAAAAATATATTTCAACCACTTTACTAAATAGCAAGCTTTCAATATATCCTAGAGACTATTTGATGCCCTTAGTTTCATTCCACTTTAAAAGGAGTTGTTGCGTGATACTTCAAATTCTTAATTTGCACTAAAAAGAAAAGACCGAAAATGATCTTCACGCATGAATTATCATTGACATTAAACTTATTTAGGTCTGGTATTATTCTAATCCAATTTGTATGGACATTTCATATCGATGTGTACAGGTCTTTATTTTTTGAAAATAATTTCAAAGTAACTGTACATTACTGTAAATAAAAACAATGTATTTAACTATAGACAAGCTTGTAAGTACAGTAACAAAGATCAAACTCGATCTTAGTATAATTACTTACCCTACAGATGTTGAGTACGTTATAATAAAATAATTTTAGAGTCTCGAACGTCATTATAGTCCACGTTGCCACGACTGATTTTGCTTTATCTGACGACTGTGAATCTTGACAACAAGCTTTCAGGGCCTTTGACGTTGCAAAGAGCTCCGTTGTATGGTTTTCAACGATAATTAATACCACTCATTCCTGCATTGTATCCATATTCCATCTAATATATGAGGATGATTGTTCCCCAGCCCTTGTTTCAATAATCCAGTGTCAACTAATTCCATAATCACTGCATTAGGCGCCTTTACTTGTATATAAAAATAACATGGATAACTGTTTTTTTCTTGTATATAAAAATAACAAAGATAATTGTCCCTTTTCTTGTATATATAAATAACAGGGATAACTGTTCCTTTTCTTGTATATAAAAATAACATGAATAACTGTTCCTTTATTTCTATATAAAAATAACATAAATAACTGTTCCTTTACTTGTATATAAAATAACGTAAATAACTGTTCTTTTACTTATATATAAAAATAACGTAAATAACTGTTCCTTTACTTGTACATCAAAATAACATGAATAATTGTTCCCTCACTTGTATATCAAAATAACACGAATAATTGTTCCTTTCTCCAGCGTCTTAATTTCCATTTATTCCCATTAATCCCATTGATTCTCCAGCGTCCATTTCCAAAAGCAAACGATTTTTAGTACCATCAAACTTTCTAACAAACACTAAGTAATATCAAAATGTAATTAAGATAAACGTGGCTTACTTATTTGCTTGTACAAAATCATTTTTACATAACGCACTCAACCGCTTGTGTAAGTGCAGTCAGACTCATTATAATAATTCTTCCCGAGTTCCTTTATTCAGAGAGTAAGTTTACTATACTGGTATGATATACGAGAGGTAAGTGTTGATGAGTTATGACGAGTACCCCGGTTAGTCGGCGGTAAGTTTGTAGTCTTACTAGATAAAAGTTAGGAGCTCGATTCCCCGTGGTGGGCAGACTGTAAAAAGCTCATTGTGCCGGTTTATGATAAGAAAACAATAACAACATATGACAGCTCTGGAAACAAAGTGTATCCTTAATATACTGATAGAATAGGACAAGCTGTAAGGTGCAACTGTAATTTCTTTGTATTTTTGTTTCGTTGTTAAGCAAAAAGCTATACAACCACGGGTATCGCAGCAAGGTTTTCACAGTTATAAACCTTCAGATTTACCGCTCTGACTACAATTGTAATGCATTTCCGATTGTTTTTGTTTTGTTTTTCACGCAGACATTTTCTTATATTATAAAATACCCATAATAATTCTCGTGAAAGCAAATTGCAAAATCTCTCGAGTATGATGAAATGTTTTATGTCTTTAAAATTTCAAGATTATACGTTGAGTGGAATTGTTTGTTATGAATTTCGCGCAAAGCTACGCGAGCAGTATCTGCATTAGCCGTCCCTAATTTAGCAGTGTAAGACAAGTCATCGCCACCCATTTCCAACTGCTACTCTTTTACCAACGAATAGTGGGATTAACCGTCAAATTATGATGCCTCTACGGCTGAAAGATGTGAGGGGGATTCGAACCTGGACCCTCATATTATGAGTCGAATGCCTTGACTACCTGGCCATGCTAGGCCGAGTGGAAGTGTAGAAAGTTAACATACTCAAACATTACTGCCTCGTAACAATTCCACATGGTTCAAAATATCTCCAGGTGAAACCTTTCTGAAGCGTTTAAACATAATCTTTTCATTAAATTCATAAGTACAGTGATATATTTTAAGTCCTTAGGAATAAAAATCGTTCATTGTTTTTACATATGAAATGTGGAAACGGTCTTCTTTTTTAATATATTTAAATAATTTATATAGAGTATCAGTCATAAAAAAAATCAACCATATGTGCAACAAGTTTGACCTAAACGCTATACTGGAACAAACACAATATTGTAAACAAATCTATTGGCAATTTTATCAAGATATCTTCTTAATGTTGGGTCAAACGATTTTTAGCAATCGTAATAACCAGAATTTTGTGTTGCACAAATTAATTTCACAAGCATCTGGGAGTTTGTATGTTTGATTATAACTCATTTGTTCACGATCATGTTCTGTAATAGCATCGTAGCTGTTAACTAGTAAATTATCGTGAATTTGAAGTTTAGCTAATTTGTTGAGGATCATATTCTGCAATTGGTTTAAATGTGTCAACAGAGGAATACAGTGACAAATGCAACATTGGAACAAATTTTAAAGATACTCTTAATCAAAAAACTGATGGAGGTCACTGTCATGCTTTAGTTTAAAATAAAACAATACTTTTGATTTTTTTCCATAGTCCCCTTACAAAAAAACCTTTGTCCGTCATGGTGGAAATGCAATATTCTGGGGTGTATGATCAGTTAGGACGCTCAAGAACACCTTGGTTGTAATTGGCTCTTCTAAGTGAATCAAAAGATCCAACCTCTAATAAGAGGTCGCTCTACACTACACGATGCATCATTATGACCTTGTAGTGTCAAGTTGTTGTTTATTTTATCTTTTACCATCAATACAGAAAATGGTGAAATGAAATTATCAGAATACCGCACTTTTCGTCTTCATGGCTTACGTTCTAAGTCCACTGAAAGATCTGTTATAGTAGGTTGCGAGACTGTCTGCTAGATGCTATATAACCGGTTGAGCAATGTTTTTTGAATGATACGGTTGAATATTCTCGAGTCTTAATCATCAATGAAAAAAATACTCAACCACCATACAGTCCAGCATCTGTTAAATTTTACAAACGTCTCAATTCATATTTCACTTTAACAATTAACAATAACTGGCTGAATCGGGTTTTCCGAGTAGAGTATCTATTTAATTTTTACTTTACAATCTATAGACTCTGATTACATGTTTACAAACAGTCAAATAAATAAAACACTTTGATAATGACAAGTATTTGAGACTGTCACTATCTATCATGCCTCTTTGAAAGTGGGTAATATCCTTATTACAATTCACTGTGTTGTACATTAATTATGAAATAACTACATATCTAAACATCAAGGCACAAACAAACGCTCGGAACATCAAATGAAAAGTATATCTTGCACAACTCAACTAATGGAAATTTCTGCAGATGTCTTTATCTGTACGTTTATGATGGAATTCTAAGAAAATGGCCAATAAAAATCCAAAATCGATGCAGATTTATTTAGTTCACTTTAAATGATAAAACACTGTAATTCAATCGGTCGCCATTGAAGCATAAAACGAACACATTGAAGTTTAAAATATAATAGCTCTCACTGTGATAACCCGTTCGGTTTCCTCTGGATACGGAAATGTATCAACAAATGTTCTGATAAACACTTTTATTATCGCAATACCGCTATTTAATAACATATAAAAATGTGGTGCTATAATAACAAACACTAACACTTTTTTAATTTTTTTTCAAACGTACTGCCGTTATTATTGCCTAAGATCCAAAGTTCGATTCTTCTCAGTGGATAAAGTGCAGATATTACCTTGTATAACTTTACACTAAACAAAAGCTACAATAATAATCATGTCCTTTTCTTAAGCTTTTGCACTCGACTCGTAATCCAAAGAGTCGGGAGTTCGAATCCCCGTCTACCAAACATGCTCACCTTTTCATCCATGGGAGCGTTATAATGTGAAGGTCAATTCCACTAATCGCCGGTAAAAGAATAGCCCAAGAGTTGGCGGTGGGAGTGATGACTAATTGCCTTCTCTCTGGTCTTACACTGCTGAATTAGGGACGGCTAGAGCAGATACTCCTCGTGTAGCTTTGCCAGAAGTACAAACAAACCTAAACCTTAAGCTTTTAGCAAATCTCACGCAAAATTAAAAATAAAAATACAACAATTTATTTCGTACTGTATAATTTCCTTTCATCTTGAGAACTTTGATGAAACAGCTGTTTTAAGATACATTTATGGTATTATATCAGGTCTTTGAACAAAACTTCTGTGAAACATCGCTCTGGTTCAACGTTTAATGCCTAGTATATGTATCTAATGAGTACTAAATCTATAAAAGCAAAACATATTTGCTATAAAGAAAGAAAAAAGTGGTATCCTTTCACGCTTCTGGTATGTCAGAAATTGATTTATAACATGCGATCTCATCTTTTGTAACCCGTGAAAGATAGAAGCTATAATAATATTGGAATTAACGGTGGAAATAAAATAACGCTATTAATAGCTTTAGAGTGAAATAAATTATTACTTCTACATTAGTTATTTACAAGATATCTGGGTAAAGCAGAGGTAATACAAATCTACTTATAACAAAGTAATGATAATAATGGGGGAGTCAGAACGTAAATATAGATTTTGCTTCAGGGTTATGGTCTTAAAATTGAGAGGGTGTGAAGTCAAAGAAAAAATTGCTGGTATGTGTTTAATATTTTTGTTTGCTTGTTTTTCATAAAAAATTATTTAAAACGTAAATGAGAAAAGAAGAAATTCTTCAAGTTTTTACTATTTTATTACGTCCGTCTATAAATAATGTATTGGATCCATGCCGCACATTAAGATATTCTTTCAAAAGTAAGTTTGGACAGCAAAGAGAACAGATATTGTTTTGGTATATAAAAAGTTTCTGTTTCAGCAAGAAGTATCTGTCAGCACTTAATTCTTAAATGGTCAATAGCTAGTTCCTATTAGAGAGATGTACAATGTCACTACATTTGACATGTGTAGGTTGTTGACACAAGATCTTCAGCTAATTTTGTTTACTGGTAACTTTAAGTATTTAACTAATTATTTCCACAGTTTATTTAGTCAATTGAAGCACGTTTATTATAAATAATAACAAGCTTCATAAACGTTTGACTTATAACAGACTTTCTTCTGAACTGTTAGTGAAACCCGTGTTGATGGAATAGAAAAGAAAAATGGCAGATTTATTTTAATTATTCTTCTAACCCTAATTTACTCTTGTAAATATAAGGCTCGTGTTAAATTTGTCAGGACATTCGTGTGTGAAATCCCTTAGTGAAACAAATGATAAGAGTACTTTTAACTCCTTTTCAATATAGTTTACTAACAGTTTCCTCCTGTGACACAACTATAGCTTTATAGACTTAAAAACACTAAAATCTGGATTTTGATTCTTTGCAGTGGAGACGACAAATAGCTCAACAAACCCTAAACTTTCATCAATATAAATGTTATTTTAGCTATTAATATAATTAGTTGTAAGTACAAAGGCAAGTGGATTAAAATAGGTGAATAAAGTACATAAATCATAATCTATAAACAAATCAACGTTGTAATAAAATATTTGTTAAAATAATAATTTTTAAAAATAAATCACGCTAAAATAATCATGATACTTAAACTGTTATTACACGTCTTTAACCAACAAGTATTTATATGATTCAGAAATATTATTTTGTTTCAACTGTATATAGTTATTAATAAAATTCGTTGTACTCATCTTCAGTAATTATCATAAGAGTAATCTAAAACTTCGCTCTCCTTATCAAATACTATTTCCTGTACGAAATCAAAATATGTAATTAAACTACATTATATTTAACATCGTACAACGTCCTTATTGCCGAAGCGCTAAGTCTGTAGGCTTATCACACAAAAAACGGATTTCGGTTCCCATGATCTGTACAGCAAAGATAACCTTTTCTGTAGTTTTGTGCTTTTAACGATAAACAAACGAACAACTACATAAGGTAAGTACTGTCCTCTATGAGTTATTATCCATACTTCTTATAAACACGAAGCATTGTTTTCACACATGCCTATAACATTCGCACGGGGTATTATTTACATGACAACTACATGGATTTGTTACAACCATGGAATTTAATATTTTAAGAGGCCGTTGAAACAAATTATTAACAGAATAGCAGATGTGCGATACTTGTACAATACAGCATTCATGTGTAGTATTTAAGAACCCCACTAACGATTTTTCTAAAGTAGAAACATAATGTCGAACTGCTGATTAGTTCGTTCTTTACGTTGAAGTTGTTTAGTAATTTATGAAATATTATTAGAGAAAAGAATGATTTAGTGGTAATCAGTCTGTGTCCGCTAGATTCTCGTTTCTTTAAAGATTTAAGCTTGTGTGGCCAACTAATTTCAAGATTAGTTTTAAATAGTTTTCAAAATCGTAAAATCTAATTCGTTATAACATAAGTTTCAGATTTATGTTGAATGAGTTAGTATTTGTGTTCAATATACACAAGTGGTGTTGGAACCAGAATTTTAGTGTTAGGCTTACCTCTGATTCACGTTCATTCTTTGTTTCTTTGATTCAAGAATTAATTCTACCACGTTTCGTCCATAAGTTGTGAAACAGATTAAGAGATAAATTGTTAAATGACATATTCATCTTCCAGATTTATTGCTGCTAACGTTCAAGTAATCTGAGTAATTAAGGCTGTACCCTTAGGATATGCCGCTAGAGGACGCCATATGTGTAATTGGTATCAGAGATGGAGATGTAAGAAGTGGTGCCATCAAAGACAGGGATGTCATAGTTCTACAAAGTGTTACCAGAGGGCTCGGCTATTTTAGAAATGGGTGAAATTATAATTCACTACCATAGAGAAGGGTATTGAGAAATATTAATGGTTCTATGAAAACAAAGAACGTTTTTTCTGGAACACTAAAACGTCATAAATTCTGACATAAATTTGATCAACATGACTGTAATTAATACAGTCGGTATAAAATACTAATTTATTAATTTTACACATTTCTTAACCTTTTAGATTTAAATAATTTTAAATATCGATATCATAAAATAATTAGAACTTACTGTTTGACTCTCAAGTTATAAAACAAGTGATTCATGATTTTCAGTAATATGGTTAAAATAAAACATTCTGGACACAATACTTGTTTTCATTAATTTTGCCACAATAAAGATTTTACAAACTGATCAATCTGGTGAGAATACGTTTACATGAAAATGTTTTGCAACAAAATCATGAACAAACACAAATCATTACTATTGTTGTGGGATCCACGTTTTAGTGATGTCGAGAAACCCACTTGTTGAAAATTTTATATGCAAAAACGGCTCGTTTGGGTTGATAAAATATTTCAAATAAAAAAGCGAACAACGTTTCGACCTTCTATATGAAATATTTTCTCATCCGAAACGAGCCGTTTTTGCATATAAAAGAAAAGGATCCAAGTTTAGATATGAGTTGTCGTTTTGATACATATCTTCAACTATAGTAACCATGATATGTAAAATGTTGTCCACACACAGATAAATATGGTCATTGCAGTACTTTTTGGTTGCAAGTCTACATTCAAAATTTTTTATTAGTGAACTTTTTTGTATTGAAATTATCTGAAGGTAATTCTCATGAATCAAAATATTCTCCCTTTTCACTTTGACCAAAATAGATACAGATCCGATGACTACCAGATTTATGACTAGGATCCAAGTTGACAATGTATAACTGTTTTTCTGCATGGTTTGGTAGCTAATCACTGGTAAATACAACTCCAAACGTTTTTGTGTTCACAAATCTTGTGAAAGTATAGAATAAATTTCTAATGTATTTATAGCTTCTTGGGTGTCAGTTGTGATGTTTTTAGATTGATCTCTTTCTAAAACTAACTGAACTTCTGCAGATGCTAGAACATTTATAGTGTTAGTTTGTTTGTTTGTTTTTGGAATTTCGCACAAAGCTACTCGAGGGCTATCTGTGCGAGCCGTCCCTAATTTAGCAGTGTAAGACTAGAGGGAAGGCAGCTAGTCATCACCACCCACCGCCAACTCTTGGGCTACTCTTTTACCACCGAATAGTGGGATTGATCGTTACATTATACACCCCCACGGCTGGGAGGGCGAGCGTGTTTAGCACGACGCGGGCGCGAACCCGTGACTCTCGGATTACGAGTCACACGCCTTACGCGCTTGGCCATGCCAAGCCTTATACTGTTGGATAAAGCACTAATCAAACGTATTTCAATCCGTAAATATCCTTGTTTCACCAAGTTAAAGTGAGAATCTCCGACAGAAAAATCTGTTGCAAGATCAAATGATGTGTATCTTCTCGAGTATTCATTATGTCCTATATCATTTCTTTGATCTTGAAAATGCTTTCTAGTTTTACTAAATATTGTTTAATAGCTTCGTGCATACACCTCATTTTCAAAATTTGGCTGGAAAAGCCGAGTTAGAATGTGTTTTCCAGCCAGGCTGATGACTAAAATACTTATGTTGTAATGTTTAGATTGTATAGATTTTTCTTCCAAGATCCATTAAATACATCGTTATCAACCCATCTTATAACAAGACTTGTAGGTATTTCACGTAAAAAAGCATTATCAATAGATATTTGTTATACTCATCTACTTGTATGTTTTCCTGGAGAATTGAAAACAATTTCCTTATATTTCAAAGGATTTTAGCTGTTTCTTGCTAAAATGCTTCAGCATGCACTAGAACGAAGGATAGGTTAATTTTGACTTTTCTAGCATGGGTAGAAACATATTGTAGAACAATATTGAAACAACATACAAATATACAACACAAAAAGAATATTTAGTTGATTCATGAATTGCAGTTTTAAAGTTACTCTATTAGACAAGAACTTGTTGTGTAAAAAGATACCTCAATGTAGTTGTTCGATCATGTCAAATATTCGAGTTTCTCGTGTATGAGTTTCAGTCTTTGATTCTGTCATTCTCACCATTATTAAAATTGAGATCACTAAAAAATACCCATTGTGTCTTTTATCCACGTGGACAATGTCAAGTTGCTTATCTTAGATTCTCTATTAAAACTCAGTAAAACTTCTGTGTAGTCCTTATGTGCATGAAGGCTGAGGGATGAAGAAATAAGTTTATCATTCAGGTGTAAATCAGATTGATAAAATAAATAATAAAATAATACGTTGCTAAGCACAGAGGAATCTTCTTTTTATACGTTGGTCCCATCATATTTTACAATGTTGGATAACTAGAAATAGAATTATACTTATAACTTTATAACAGTAGTCAATTCAGACCTGTCTGAAGGATCAAACAGTTAAATTTATAGAAATATCTTTTCCATTTTACAAAATATTGTACTTTTCCATTCCTCGTCCACGCAATGTTTCTTTTACAGCATAGACGTAATTGGGATATTTTATAAGTCTTTATAGTTCCGATTGGTAAAATGTTACCATTTTTGTTTTTCAAACAGAGTCTTGTAGTTTATAAACTGACAAATTTCTTTCTATTCTCTGGCAAATCATAAATATTTTGTCTGTTTATCCAAGTGCATAACCTTTCTTAAATGGATTCTTCATTTTACTAATTTACACTTGAATGTCTACATTGAAATGAAATTTCACTTTTTTCAGTAGTTTGTAATGTATTTTCCGAACCAGGGATTGATTAAAGGGATTAATACCTATTTGGTGTCATTCCACTGCTGCAGTGATAGGATTGATTATAGACACTGATTAAAAGTTTAAATACAGTGATTTATTTATAAGTTCCACGATGCGTAAAGTAGAACCAAATTTTAGTTTTAAGAGTGTAATTAACTCTTTCTACTAAAGATGCTTTCATTTAGTTTATGTACTGTAAAGACGTGATTTTCTTTTTCCTTGAGAAATCATTGAAAGAGACGATTAGTAAACTTTGTTCCAGCATAAGTTTGAAGTTTACAAGGTTTTCAATCCTGTTTCAAAATTTGTTTGAAAGCTTTCATAAGTGTTACACCGTTCTTAATTTTGATTGGAACAACCTATGCATATTTATAAAACACCTGGCTGGATTTACGTGAGTAAATACTCAAACTGTTTGTCATATTGACTGAGGTTAAAGAAACCCCACCAAATCATGCTGTCATTGTTCATTAATTTTTGAAATGTTTGTGTAGAGTGTCTGTATCCTGTCTTTAACCTGATTTAGAGTTATAAATGTATCTAAAACTTTTACAGATTTAAATAAAGGCTTTACTCTGCCCAAACAAGCAGGATATGTAGGGTTAAAATAGATATATTGTAAATACTTCTGTTTAAATTTTTTCCATCAGATTTGTCTCTAGTCGTAGTAATAATTTGACCTTTACAACAGACAATATTGATTCTTAAATGTCTCAAGGTATTGCTAAGATTAAAAAGTTGACAACAGCCAACGACGACAACCAAGACACAAATAAATGAATAATATAATATTACTTTATTAAATATGATCCATTTATATACGGTACGCTGAGGTATTAACAAGTGTATTATATTTCATATACTCGCCTCTAGCTACATTTCCAACAACTTCTTGTAAAATATTCGTATCTTATAATCGTTCTACAAATTCTTTCTACCTTGTAGGATTAAAATTCTTCCATTTTTGTAACAGATTATTGATTAAGTTCATTATGTTACTGTTTAGTACGGAATTTCCACTTATATCTAATTATCCGCAAACATTCCAGGTTGAATCCCCACTGGAACATATCAAATTTAATAGAAATTCAGCTTTCTTTTTATATTTAGAGGAACATTTTCAACTATCTCTAAATGCTTATGGTCGGTGATTTTATTTTAATTTTAGCGCACTATAATGTATCTTTAGGATAAAGACTCCTCAGACAGATCTGTTCAGATATCTGTGGCTTCATATCGACGAAAATGTAACCCTATAGTTGTTTGGCTGTATCTTGAAAAGTTTTTAAAAATATTTGAAGCGTCATGCAAACACCTGTCTTGTCAAAACATTCAATTGTTATTTGTCTTTGACATTCTTGAACAAAATACCGTATTGAGCATTTAAACTAGTGTTACACATTTCTCTACTTTGATGAAATAGATTTTGCACAACATAAAATTATGACAAATTCAAATGGTGATTTCCATGTGTAAAAAAATTGGGACACTCGTTTATTTTCTCCACTTTCACTCATAAGATTATCAATAATAAAATTATTGAATTTTTCAGGCTTTAACTAATAGTGAAAACTTTCAGCTAAACCTTCGATAAATTGAATGTTTGGAAATTTTTGCACTAATGTTAAATACAATGGTTGAATTCACCATAAAACCATATGATGTTTTCAAAAACAGGATAAATAGCTTTGTGTAATTTAATTAAAACATTACTTATAAACAGTAATTTGCCACTTCCTGTCAGACCTGACACTAAAAAGTTAAAAGGGCGTAGCTGTCGGATATCTATTTTAAACTCTAATGAGAAATAAACGAAATAGAATTCGCCCCATATATACTGTTTGAACACACCTGAGATGTTTACTCAAGGTTAAGCACAAGTCCTCTTTTCAGTCCATGGACTATGGCGAGAGGTAAGTTCTATTAAATGAAAAGATCAATAACCATATGAAAAGATACTAAATTTTGAAAGGATGTGTATTTGATGTAAACTGAACGATAATTCTTCTTGTTATTTCTTATTATCTTAAAATTATCGCTCATTAACGAATGATGTTCTTTAACAGATGATACGCAAATAAATTGTGGTTTGTCCTCAGACATACTCCAATGTCTCCTGAAATAATTAAGATGTAATTTTGCAACTGAAATTTTTCCTGAAATAAGAACAACATTTTCAAGGGTCACTGCACTTCTTCATTTTTGCTATAGTGGTCAATAAAATATTTTTTTCCTCAAATGCTATTCCACGAAAAGGCCTATTAGAACTTTTTTGCTTTAATTTAAGAAACTTACAGATTTAGTTCTTAAAAATATCTGTAGATTTGACAGGAAAATGGCAAATCTCATATATTCTTATTACCTGATGTCCATGTTTGACTTTTTTTAAAACTTATTCTGTGACCTAAGTTCCAACAAAAGATCTCGTAGTATCACCTTGGTCACATGGTGGTGGTAATCTAGATTCCACACTTGATGTATATAATGGAAAAGTTAATTTATCATTACGTCTAAACGTTAAAAGTGGATAACAGAGTTTCTGCGAGACCAGAAATTTATGTTTTATAAAACAATAATAACTAGTTCAATTTGATAAATTTGTTGTTGTTATTTTAGGATGTCCAACTGGGTTCTCACAATATTTGTCTCTCCATGAATATAGTGATATAAAGTCCACGTACTTCGTCTTTACTCCTTCTTTACACTGCTGTATTGACTCTCCCTACATAGAGGGTATATTGCATATCCAGACAAGAAATTACTGTGTGGCCCCAAAGAAATCCATTAAATTTGTATCATTAGACTCCATTTACTTAAGTTTCTGCTTATTATTATTATGACTTTTTATCCTAGAGTTTCAAGCTATTTCTGTCTTTCAAATGTACGATTTATAAAAACCATGTGGGTCTATTTGGAACTTGCACTCTTTGTGCCAGAGTAATAACAAAGTTGCGGCACTCATAAAAATCGTATATCGTGTTATGGTCTGTAAAAAACTCTCTACTCTATAATTTATTTCTCACTCCCACTAAGTAACTTCATCACATTTTGTACCCAAAATAATCATTGGATACTTACTTGGCTGAAGCTGATAGCGTAAAGTGTCTGTGATAAGGCATGAGAATTATCAATCATGGAGGTATAAATTTGTTTCTATATACAGTCACGCATACAAAAGCATTGGTCATATATCTAAAATTATCTACACCACAGGCTTCTAGAGAATTGTCTCTAAATTTAAAATATCATCATTGAAATTTATTTGTATCTAATTGGCAATATATAAAGATAAAAATAAAGAATGATAAATACAACTTTCAAAAACATTTTAAAGAGAACAACAAAAATCAATAAGAACTTACACAGATATTGTTATTTCTTTCTTTCTTTCATGTCAGGAATTTTGTTTAACAGGTACTGACATGGTGTTGAAAGAGTAAACACTTACATCTGGTATTGGACTTCAATATTATTTGTTTGACTTTGTATTGAAAATTTGAAGGAATTATTCTTTCTGTAGCTCTTCCAATCCAAATGGGCCCGACATGGCCAGGTGGGTTAAGGCGTTCGACTCGTAATATGAGGTTCGCGAGTTCAAATCAAAGATACTCACTATTTCAGCCTTGGGGCGTTATTATGTTACGGTCAATTCCACTATTCGTTAGTAAAAAAGTAGTCCAAAAGTTGGAGGTAGATGGTGATGACTAGCTGCCTTCCCTCTAGTCTTACACTGCTAAATTAGGGACTGCTAGCGCAAATAGCGCAAGTGTAGTTTTGCGCGAAATTCTAGAACAAAGAAACTAACTAATCCAAATGTTTTGGCAACAGTGATAAAGACATGAGTATAAAACTGTAACAGTCAGTTGTTCTAATTTCGAACTTCTGATGGTCTCATCCATAATTTTGCTACAGTTCACAATAATGTCTGGTTTTATTTGTTTGATGACTAAGATAATTCAAAATAAAGTTTTCATTAAAACCATTTGTATTGTTCATGTGCCCTTTCAAAATGAGGAAATGAAAAAAATTGCCTTACATGAATTATAACCAATGAAAAGTGTTTCATTACTACTAAAATTATGGACAGCACAATAGTTAATCTTATCAATTCCAGTTTAATGATCTGTTTCAAAATAAAAAATAAGTATTTATTCGACAGATCTTGAACTTTTTATCTTGGAGAAAACATAACTGATCGTTTAAAACATGTGATTTACATCCCAGACGAATTATTTTGCCACATCAATGAAATTTAAGATTGTTTCTTTCTGCAATAACGACAAAATAATTTTAGTATTGGTAAATATTGCTCAGGGCTGCAATGGTTTTATCTTCTTGAAATGTTTATATATTCTACAGTAATTCATCTACTCTGAATCCGAAAATTATATCCATTGTTTGGTCAATCATGTACACATTTTTTACAAAACGTCATATTCTCTTTTACATAAGTGAATCATTTTTATTAAAATCAGATCACATTTTATTGTTGAGAACCACTGGCTATAGAATCTTTGAAACCAATCACGACGTGAAATTACTCTAGAACCAAAACATAAAAGTAAAAACTGCTCCTTGTGTAAAAAAAAATAATGTAAAATTTATTTGTAAAAAATCCTCAGATGATAGAAAAAATAAATATTATTTTCTGAATATGTCTACGGAACATTTTTTAATAAAACCTGAACAACTGTTATAAAGTTAAAATTCATATCGAAATTATGATCGCAATACCACAGGTAAATATTGTTTGGGTATGAAGGACCACTATATATTAGACAGGCAAATGCTTCTTAAGATATTACAAGCAATTGAAGATTTAAATAATGATTAAATTTAGAAATGTCTTCTCTATCACACGGCTTTTCTGGAACATTAAACAAAGCATGTAAGCCTATAGCCCTATATGTCAGTAGTGATTGTCGTTGTTCTCTAATAATATATTTTGGTTGCTAAGACTACTAATGTTGTCGTTAATATTTATAGTAATAACCGATAATATTTTAAAGTCAATCAATACTAATGTTTGATAATTTATGTCTGGCACTGTCTACTGGTAATTCAAACGTAATAACTTTAATTGTGAATAAATTGTTAACTGATGTATCTTTTTTTTTACTTTTTTGATGGTCATTAAAACCAATTCATTGTAACAAAAGTTCCTTTTCCTACAAGCATGTGCTTATTGGTTTATCCAGATGACCTAAATAAACACACACTCTTACTTCATCTGCACTGCCTATGTGCTTTGTAACATCATCCAGCTTCTCCATAATGTTTGTTTGTTTTTTAATTTCGCACAAAGCTACTCTAGAGCTATCTGTGCTAGCCGTCCCTAATTTAGCAGTGTAAGACTAGAGAGATAGCAGCTAGTCATCACCACCCACCGCCAACTCTTGGGCTACTCTTTTACCAACGAATAGTGGGATTGACGGTCACATTATAACGCCCCCACGGCTGGGAGGGCAAGCATGTTTGGTGTGACGGGGATGCGAACCAGCAACCATCAGATTACCAGTCGCACGTCTGAACACGCTTGGCCATACCGGGCCCATTTGACAGCAGCAGTGGCGAAGGTATCCAGTATAAAGCGTCATTATGGGTCGATGCATAAAGATTTCCTCAAAGTTGTCATTGATGAACGAACAGCTCGAACTGAATATCTGCGGCGGTCGCTGAATCACCAGTAGAACGTTTTTTCAAAGCAGTCAGTAGATTTAGGTGCAGCATGTGAGGTCAGTTACAATATTTCGTTGATGATAGCAAAATTTGGCCGACCGTTCACCGATGGTGATTTTGTCAGGCAATGTATGATTACTGCGTCGAAAAGTTGTGTCCAGAAGTAGTTCGCAAGTTACAGACGGTAGCTTTGAATCGTATGACAGTTCAACGAAAAATTTCACACCTCTCAGCAGACGTGACAAGGCAGCTTACAAATAAAGCAGCCAACTTTGTCTACTTCTCTTTGCCAGCAAGCGAGTCGACTGACATCAGGTAAACAGCACAGCTACTCGTTTTGTTCGTGGTGTGTTGTCATCGTTTGATATCACAGAGAAACTAATCGGTATGGGTTCCATAAGGGATCAAACAACTGGGTCTGCTCTAATCGAGGAGACAGTACGACTGTGTAGTAGTGTTTCGTTGGATTTCACGAAAGTGTGACAACTGATGATCACTGAAGTAAGTCGTGGGCTGGTAACATTGTTGATGAAGAATTGAAGAAAGCAGAACCGACAGTTGGTGAAGTTGCACTGTATTATTCACAAACAGAATCTGTGCAGTAAAGAACTTGGTTTTCAAGGACTAATAGCATAAGTGACGAAAACCATTAATTTCATTAAATCATGAGGGCTCAATCACCGTCTTCTTGAAGAAATTAATTCAGACTATGGTGACCTTGTGTATCTCTGTGAAGTATGCCGGCTGAGTCGAGGAAAGATGCTCAGAAGATTTTGGGAGTTGAGTTATGAGGTGATAAAATTCCTCAAAAGCAAAAACAAAGACAGAAGTTATTTCCATGACTGATCCAGCATGGAAAGCTGTTTTGACCTTTCTGGTTGACATTACACAACAATTGAATAATTTGTGTTTGAAGTAGAAAGGCAAAAATCAGCTTGTCTGTTAGCTTGCAAATCACGTCTCAGCTTTCAGGACAAAGTTTCAGTTGTTCCGGCAGCAAGCAGCATCAGCCAACTTCGTGCACTTCCCACTTTTCAGTTACATCTACAGATCAATCAGAACATTGACACACAAGTTTATGTTGGGAAGCTAGATACCTTGATTCAGTCATTCAACTCACGGTTTCATGACTTTGACCAATGCAGATTGCTGATGCAACGTTTTGCTGATTCATTCAGTGTGCCAGTGGATGACTTGTCAGCAGAATATCAGCTCAAACTTACTGACCTCCAGGCATCTGATGAACTGCGTGCTATTTACTGAGAAAGCAGTTTGCTTGACTTATACAGAACGTTGCCTGATACATTTGCTAATCTGAAATAGAATGCACTTGTCCACATCAGCATGTTTGGCAGCACATACTGCTGCGAACAGGCTTTCTTGCATATGAAACTGAACCAAAACAACACTCGCAATCAGCTGACTGATGATCATCTGGAAGCAGTCTTGTGTCTTTCAACATCAAACTTCAAGCCGAACTTTTCTAAGCTCATAGATGACATGCAACACCATCCATCGCACTGACTTTGTGACAGTTGACGTATCATGACATTTCTTAAAATAATGTGTAAACTCTTTGATGTAGTCCATCAAATGTGATGTACATCTTGTGTGAAACAACTGTGAGACAATTTTGATCTTCACATTTTGTGCCCCCCAACGGTTACGAGAAGTCTATTTGCGGGCTCTGACTCAAAAAGTTTGTGCACCACTGCTCTAATGCATTTAGATTTTCACTATCGACAGATAATGGTACTATTTTTACATAAATATAAATACGAGTTATTAAAATAGACCTACAACACCATTTGTCTCATTTTATTCAGATATAGAATCAAATGGGCCTGTAACAGTACTTGTTTAATTTAGTTCAGAAATATATTTAAAATCATACTTATATTAGTTGAGTTATCAATGGTTATCACCAGTAGAACAATGAGGTGCAGTAATTGCATAGATGTTGAATTAATAGCGAATGTAGACTGGTCGACAGTTGTTTATACGTGAACAATAGACGCAGTTCCATTGTGTGTTGAGAAATAGAACTGACCTTTGTCATGTGTGTCAGTGAACCGTCCTATGAAGTATTTCATCTAAATATATAGCTTTGCTATTTCAAAACATGTTTCAGAACATTACATTTGATATAATAATTACATGCGAGTGAATAATGAAATCTTACACATTTCACATTTCTAGGTAGAATTGAATCAATCTTTCGTTTTCAAAATATACTCTTCAAAAAAAGAAACGCAAAAGGCCAAATATGAGACAAATTGTTAGCAAGTTTATTCCGGGTAGTTCTGTATGACATGTGTGAAACTTTGCCCATTGACTGCTGAACATCCAAAGTCTGCAAAGGCGAAGTCCACGCTCACTAGTTGAAGTTTAACGTCACTCAACGTCAATAACGAGTATGCCCCCCGTGAGCATCAATGGCTGCTTGGCATCTCCTGCCCATGGAAGCGATGAGATGACGAATCACATCCTGTGGAATGGCTGTCCACTCAGCCTGCAAAGCTGCTGCAAGCTGAGGTAGAGTCTGCAGTTAAGGTTGTCGCCGTCGCAGACGTCGGTCCAACTCGTTCCAAAGATGTTCGATGGGGTTTAAAGCTGGTGATCTGAAGGGTCAGGGAAGAACGTTGATGTTGTAGTGTCTCAAGAAGACAGTGGTGAGTCGGGCTGTGTGAGGACGGGCGTTGTCGTATTGAAAAACGTCGTTGACGTTCACCATGATGGGTTGCACATGGGGCCTAAGAATCTCGCCGATGGTTGCATACGGTCTGATCGGAAATCCTACGCAGCCCTGTTATGGTTAAGGCAGTACACGTCGCAGTAGGGGTCCTATACCGAAGGTGACGTAACCGGATTTAGCCATCTTGTGCGGGCGTGGTCACACGAGGTCTGCCAGATCGTGGACGGGCACAAGTTGATCCATGTTGTTTGTGACGATTCCATAGCTTGGGTGGACATTCACAACTCTGTCAACATCTGATTGAGATTCGCCTGCTTCCAAGCGACCAATGGCGTTGTTGCGTGGTGCTTCAGTTAGTCTTGGCGTAACTGTATTGCGTGTCGGTGGCTTAACACTGAGCTAAAACAGAGAACCCGTCACTTTTATAGGGATTTTGCACATGTTGCACTTGCAGAACATGCAGATCTCTCAAACAAATTTATTGGACACAAATGTGTTTTGACGAAAAATCCGATGTTTTCCTCCATTTTCAAAGTGCATAACTTTTATTGTCATTTTGGTCTGACAATCATTGCCTTAACACGTGTAACATCACATACTCTGAGTTTGTAACGTTATTACATATATTTTATGACATTGTTCAGTAGTGTTTGGTTGAGCTAGGTTGGATTGTTCAGTTGTGTTTCATAGAGCTAGATTAGTTTCTATAGTCAGTAATAAAGAGTCGTAATTTACAGAATAAGTAAGGGATTCCTTTGTAGGAAAGATGTAAACCTTTGAAAAGTAATGTATCCTTTTACTAAGTTTAAAGTTGGTGTTATAAAGGGAGGACAAGCATAAGTTGCATTGGCAGATGTCATGTGCGAGAATGTTAAATTGGTAAGTTTTCTTGTTTAAAAATCATTGGTACAATCTCTTGTCTTGAAGGTAAATTGGTATGCTTATTGACATCAAGTAGAAGACGCTTGAAAAACAAACATAGTTCAGATTGGTTAATTAAATTATGCACTAGTAAGGTTTGTAAGAAACAGTTAGAAACAGTGATAAGCAATGGTTCCATGTCGTTTTAGGTCGTTAATTCCAATGTGGAAAATTAAATATTTTACAGATTGTAAAGTTACAATAGCTAAAAAGTCAAGTAGGTTGGCTCCATTAGTTATCTTAATTAAAATATGTTGATCGTTAATGTAAAAGATGTGTTGATGGAGATACTGAATGATAAAATCTCCAAAAATGGTGAAAGAAAAGGTAACGTACCTTCACTAAAGGGCCCATGGTCCATGAGTGGAATATAAATTCTGGTTAAGACATTAGCACACAGAATCACCTGTAAACGAGTTTGGGTCTCGTTTGATTTTTGGATATTTTGCTCTTCTTCAGGGTAATAAAGGGTTAAGATTAATCAGTCTAATAAAATATATAGGCACGAATGTCGAGGTCACGCAAACCGGATGTTCAGTATAAATTACCCTTAAGAACGAGTATATCATAACTTAGAGTTGTTTGTGTCAGGTATAGTTTAGGCCACTTAAATGTGTAAAGGACATAAAAGAGTTAAGTTGGATAACAGTTATAATAATTGTTAAATCATTTTGCAAAGATAAAATGGAAAATAAATTACAGCCCAAATAGGTGGAAAACAGAGAAAATAATAATGTGGCACAATATATAGGAAATCATACCAATGTAGGAAACATTTAAACCAGAATAATACTAATAGTATAAAGTAATTTTATTTATGAATTTAGCTTTGAAGTTCAACAATCTCAGATTCGTGACTGATGTCATATTGGTATCAAAGTACTTGTCGGTGCTATCCAGTAAGCTTCTTTAATTTCCCTGTTTCGATTAAATGTAAAATTTGTTTCCATATCTGTCATTATACCTTCCGTGTACTTTTTTTTCGTTAGATTTACTTATTTGAAGTTGTATTTTTGACATTGGATTAAATTGTTACGTATTATAATTTACCTTGAATGAAACTCAGATTTATTATATTACATATTACAATTTCAAATAATCTGAATTTTTTAATTTATTGGTTAATTTAATATCGATATGTGTACAATTTATGATATCTGCTAACAAGACTGATACTCACAATTTTCCTTTTTAGCACAAATATATTTTACTGTACAAACAATAATACAATTCATAATAACGGTTATTACGAATAGTTATTAAAAATAATAATTTTATATACAAAAGTTTTACAAATATTATTGAGTATTCTATCTGGCTTCACAATGTAAGTAACAATTTTTGTAAAGTTGTTTATGGGTTTAGTAATCTTATACTGCTTTGGTTTAGTAATCTTATACTGCTTTGGTTTAGTAATCTTATACTGCTTTGGTTTAGTAATCTTATACTGGTTTTGGTTGTCTTTTATCAATAAATGTGTTTGTTTTCATAATAAATTTACGACTTTGGCGTCGCTCTCTATATCCAGGATGACTTCCATCTAATGTCGGCTTAAAGTTGACTTTGACGTGAGCTAAGTGTGAATGCAAAGTTGTATCAATTTTAGTTTTTTAAATAAATGACAGAAACTTCTATAAAAATGGACTTTAGTCTATCACTAAGCTGAAGGAGGTAAAAGTGTTTAATTAGTATCCAGGTTAGCTTTTTTAGTTTTGGGTAATAACAAGTAAACAAAAAAAATGAATTGATTTTAATTAATTATTTCAAGGCAGATTATCGTGGTATATTATTAGTTTTGTCAAGTTGTTGGGTGATAATCTTTTCTTTATAACCTTTTTCAGTCATACTCTGCTTCAAAGAATTAATGTGACGGTCATAGTTATTACTGTCAAAGTAGAGCTTCTTTAATCTAAGTGCTTGATTAAATATGATATTTCGTCTGGTGTGAGGAGATCATGTAAATAATGTGGTTTTTTCCCGTTGTTTTTCAGTACAACTAGGTATGTAAAACACCTTTTTCTATTGTAAGGTGTACGTGCAGTAAACTTATTTGGATAGTGCAGAAGTCTAGAGTAAATTTTATAGAACTGTGAAAAGTGTTAGTACGTCTGTAAAACGACGGATATAAATATTCGTTGTCTATCCAAATGGAAAAAAAATGTGTTCAACGTAATATCTCCAAAACTTTGGGGTCCAGATAGTTAAGGCACTCGACCCGTAATCTGAGGGTCGCGGGTTATAATGTGACGGTTAAACACATTATTCGTTGGCAAAAGAGTAACCCAAGAGTTAGTGGTAGGTGGTGATGACTAGCTGCTTTCCCTCTAGTCTTACACTGCTAAATTTGGGATGGCTAGTGCAGATAGCTCTCTTGTAGCTTTGCTCGAAATTCAAAAACAAACAAACCAAAAACGTTGTCATAGTTTGGTACCATTTTAGTGTCTATAGCTCGTCATAAAATTCAAAACTATTAAGTGTAAGTACCGGAATATATTATTGTTAGTTTTAGCAAAATTAATTAGTACATATGTTAAAATAAACGAATTATAGTTTTAATATAATTAAATCTAGACATTGGTCGGATGTGGAAGAATAGTGCCCGCCTTTGTAAAACTTGTGTAAGATAAAACTGTAAAAGTATTATGTGTAAAGTAAAATGGTTAGTCTTGCATATCAATTTATCGAGAAAAACCTTGAAATAATCATTAGTTTATAATTTAAAGAACCAAACTGTAAGTTTTCATCATTTCATTATATCGTCCTTTTGATACAATTTGGATATAAATGGTTATGAAATGGACAGAACTGATGAATTTGTGTTTTATACCGACTGTATTAATTATAGTCATGTTGTTCAAATTTTTGCTGACCCCAACTTTATGACGGAAATATGACTTCGTGGCCATCTGTCATAGCGGTCTAGAAACACGTATTTAGTTTTCATAGAACCATTACGTCATAACTGTTTGTGTGATATGGAACGATAATTTAAACCTCTCGATGACGAGAAACCCACTTGAAATAAAATTTTATCTCAGAACGGATAGTATGGGTAGTAACACTTTTATTGATAAGTAGAGAACATCTTTTCATCATTTCTATATCATCTTCACGTTAACAAAGAGTTTACAACTGACCGTTGCTGTGCGCATATTTTAGGAGCGAGGGTATGAATGGGTACAAGATTGTAGAGGGCGTTGCAGTTAGATGTAAAGTTATTAATAAGTATAGTATTCCTTTATACTGGTTTAATTTTTGTTTCAGTTGCTGTGTAAGTAGGGCTTTTTTATTTTGCATTTGTTTATATTTGTTTTATTTAGTATTTGGATGTTTTCTATGGCTATGTTGTGTTTATTTGATTTGTAGTGTTCAAAAATGTGTAAAGGTGTTTGATTGTGTTCTTTGAATCTAGTTTCCATTTTTCTGCTTGTTTCTCCAATTTCGCAGTTGTGACAGTTGTTACATTGCATTTTATAAATAATGTTGATGTTGTGTTTCTCAGAGTAGTTTTCATATAGTATGGATTGTAGTTTTGTACATGGTTTTTGAATAAATTTGGTATTTACTGAAATGTTGTGTTTTGTTATACATTTTTTTCCAAATGTTGGCTATTTTTCGCTGATGTCGGGGGACACGTGGTATGCAACAGTGTAAGATTTTGTGGGTTGTTGTATCTTGGGATTTATTATTGTTTGTTTGTGTGTACGTATAATTTTTTCACTTTTTTATTTGTTGATGTTGGTGAAATATTGTTTATTTTGTTGATTTCATCGTTTATTTTATGGGGTGAACATAGTTTTGTGGCTGTGTTTATTTGGTTTCTTAATATGTTGAGTTTTTATTTTATTTCATGTTCTGAGTCCCAGGGAAGGTATAATCCAGTATGGACGTTGTTCTCTGCTTTACAATAAAAGTGTTAACAACTAGACCAGCCGTTCTGAGACACACAAAACCTTCTCGAAGTCAGGTTGAATTATGACGTAATGGCTGAATGACATGACGATCTAGTAACGAGTCCTCAACATAAACACCTTCTGGTGACAATTTGTGGAAGTATGACGTATTTATTGACATTTTCTCCCTTCACCTCCAGGAGTCACACTCACACGCTATTAGCGCTCTCTATTTAATCAGGATTTAATTTCTCCATTCGTTTCTGTAAATAGTTCAGATATTTTAACATGTGAATATAAACATATAGTTTTATGAACAAAAGTTAAAAGGTTTTTTTCGCTTTGATGTTTATGTTTGGTTCTTCACTGGGTAGTGTAAAACATAAAAATAGCTTTAGTGCGTTCAGTATAACATTCGTCGATACAAATACTAATTTGAGCCATAATATATAATAAAACTTCTGGCAATGGAAACATTTTCGTTTGTTGAATGCTGTTTGACAACACAATCAAATATTGGAAAAAATTCGTTTATGTTACACGAAAACGGAAAAAAAGTTGAATTATAGTATAAATTTAGATCGAATAAACTCAATTAGAGTATTGTTTCAGTAATAAAACAATTGATAGCAATATGAGTACAATAAGTTCCACTAATTATCTTTACAGCGAAGTATACAAAATTAAAATATCCAGTTTATCTTGCGCACAGCTACTTGAAATCATTGATTATATTATCACTTAATTTATGATTGTAACACACATTAGCTCAAGATTTATGTTTTATTTCAATGTTTCATAGCAAAGTTTTTTTAAGGTGAACATCAGCCAACAACCAGATTTTTAAAAAAATATTGCTGGATTAACGCATTTTCTTATGAAGTTGTCCGTAGTGCCATAGAAGTAAGAATAAGTTCCGATATCCATGACGAGCACAACTTAGGCAGCTATTTGCTTAAGTAGAAACAAAAAAAAGAAAAATATTTGAGCCTGCTAACCATTAATTAATATGTGACGCAAAATTATGTTAGGCTCGTTTTAAAATTTCGCTCAAAGCTACTCGAGGGCTATCTGTGCTAGCCGTCTGTAATTTCGCAGCGTAAGACTAGAGGGAAAACAGCTAGTCATCACCACTTACCGCTATCTTTTGGGTAATTTTTACCAACGAATAGTAGGATTGACCGTAACATTATAACGCCCCACGGCCGAAAGGACGAGCATGTTTGTTGTGACGGGGATTCGAACCCTTTTTCTCGGATTACGAAGAGAGTGCCTTTACTACCTGGCAATGCCGGGTCGTGGGTTTGTTTGGAAGTTTGCATAATTCTATAAGAGACCTATCTATACTTTCCGTTTCTAATTTAGCAGGAAAAGACTGGAAGGAAGGCAGCTAGTCATCACTGTCAACCGACAACTCTTAAGCTTCTCTTACCAACGAATAATGTGATTGACTGTAACATTATAATGTATCCAGGGCTGAAAAGAAATCACTTTTGGAGGGATAGAGATTCGAACTGGCTACGTCAAGACACCAACAATAGGCCAATATATTTTTTCACCCATTTTGTCCTCCGGTAAAGATATAACTAAGTCATATATGTTTTAGTGTTTTAATTTTATTAATGAAAACTGTTGTTAGTAATATCTTATTATATAATTATGTTACTGCTTGATGTTTTCTTCTGTTTGGAATTTACGGTTTTGTACGCATGTAAATATAATTGCCATGTGATATTTCTTCAAAGCTTTTTGTTTCTCTCTAATAGTATAGCCTCAAAATCAGAGCTCAAAATAAGAACTTTAAGTAAGATTCAGTTCTGTAATGTTCGTTACAAGATATCAATATGACATGAATTTGTTTGTAGTTAAGCGCAGAGCTGCACAATGGGTCATCATTGTTCTGCTCAACGTTGGTAATGAAAGCTGGTTTCCATTGTTGTTAGTCCACTGACATGCCATTTTTGTTTCTAGAATACAGTGACAAGAAATATAATATTTTTAACTCATAGGAATGAAAATAAATCTTTCTTTCTGGAGTGCAAATCCAATTTTTATGAAACATTCCGAAATCATGAAGTTACTCATTACAAAACAATGATCTATATACAAAAAATAACATTTTCTGAATTATCATGATCACATATATTATCGTAGAAAATAAACTCCTGTTTTGTCTAAAGCATTATATTTAACTTTTATTTGTATGATGTATGATTATACTTTTTTTGAAAGTCATTAAGACAGTATTCTACTATTAATTATTCAATGAATGATGTTTCTCTGTTGCCAAAACGGCTCTTTATTTTATTTTTACTTGTTTATATTTAAGATATTCTATATAGCTTATACAGAAATTTCCTCTTCAAAACAACGCTCAAAATAAATATCAATAAAATTAATTATGTCATTATAAATGTTATCTTTGGGCTAGAAAATTTTTCTGTGAGTTACCGAATTTTAAGGTATCATTGTGAAATATTATTGTGAGTATAGTTCTCTTATTGTATACTTTAGGAAGTAATTTCCAAAAGAAAAATTTACTAATTATTTAAAAGAAATCACTAGCTAGCTGATATTAAATAAACAGGAGAGTTTAATGTAAACCGTTATTTAGCTTAGAACACTACAGATAGATGACAGAGCCGTAATTAATTGAAGCTAAGTTCTACGATAGGTTAATGACAAAGAATGCCAATAAATGGAGTTTTATATTTGTGAAAATATGATATTTATTTTACAACAGTTATTATTACTAGTATTATTTATAACTCTTTGTATTCTATCATTATGTATTTTCTTAATTAGGGTATTTATTTTGTTAATTGGTTGTTGTTTTTTGTATTTTACACAAACCTATATGAGTGCTATCTGCGTTAGCCGTCCCGAATTTAGCAGTGTAAGATTAGAGGGAAGACAGCTAGTCATCATCAACTACTACCAACTCTTGGGCTACTCTTTTACCAACAAATATTTAGATTTACCGTCACATTATAACGTTCGCATGCCTCAAAAGGCAAACATATTTGGTGTGATGGGGGATTCAAACTCTCGACCCTGAGATTACAAATCGAGCGCCCTAGCTACCTGGCCATGCCGATCCAGGCAATTAGTGCTTTTTTCAGTACACTGATTAATTACGATTATTAATTTAATTTGGTGTAATGGTCGAACTGTTTCTAAAGCCATCCAAGTTCTGTGCTTTTGCTAGTGGTAGGGAAAATAGGATTTTAGGTTATATCTACAGAAATACTGAAAACAAGTGTAAAGAGGTAACAGTTTCATTGCACAGGTCACTAGCAATAGTACTTATAAAATATTGTCTTCAATCTTAAACTCCGTGCTTCAAGAAAGACGCTGAGTTTTTGGAAAAGGTTCAGGGAAAAGTTACTATAATGTTGCCTGGGATGGAAGGGTTGTTATATAATGAGTGGTTGAAATCTCTCAAACTGTTTCATATAGAAAAACTTAGGTGATCTGATTAGTTGTTTCAGATTGTAAAGGGAAATGATAATGTTGATGCATCATCTCTTTTTATATTTGATAATGAGAACTGTAGGACTATGAGACAAATATAAATTTTGTCAGGGTAGGAATCATCTTCAGGTAAGATAGTTTTGTTTCTCTAACAGGGTGGTTGGTCTTTAAAGTGGTTATTGTAGAAGAAGTAAATTTAAGTCAGTTTGAGAAAACGTTTGGTAAGTATATTAATGGAAATGACTGGCTTTAAGATTTGTAAAAATTATTTTAGTTTAATTTAGAAGATTAAACAGCCGAGATCAACCAGTAGGTTTCATGTCGTTCCAAAATATTATTTTCACATACGATGAATAAGAGAAAGTATTTTCAGGAAACACTATTTGTTTATTGCAATGAAAAACTGTGTAATCGAATCAAGAGTATGCATAAAAATGTATATTTAAAATAAAAAATATATCACATATATAAAAACATTTTCTTAATTCTGCCATCTGTTGGTCACTTTATTAACTATAAATTTACCTTATTACTACACTATAAAATATGTCTGGTTATGGCGCTTAACTCACAATCTGAAAGTCGCAGGCTCGAATTCGCGTCTGTCCAAACATGTTTACCTTTCTGTTTTGGGGGCGTTATAACGATACCATCCATCCCACTATCCATTGGCAAAAGAGTAGCCCAAGAGTTGGCGGTGGATGGTAAAGATTGTTTTCAGTTTTCTACAATTATTATCAAAGCTGCACAGTGAAAAATGGAGAATTTTGACACTGTTCAACTTATAATACAACAATGATGGTAACTAACTGAAAATAGAACTGGAAAGAAGCCGATTAAATTCATTAAAAAACAGAAATGTAATATACGATTACATATGCTAAGAAAGTAAATAGCCTGTTGCAAGACCTGCATAATTACATCTTCGGTTTTGTCACCACGACAAATAATACAACACATTTTTTCTGGAGTTTTATTCAAATATTTATCATACAGTATTAAGCATCGAATAAAAATAAAAAATGTTTCGAGCCAACACCAATGTTTCGGAAAAAAAATTGAACTTTTCCTACAACAAAACACTTGTCTTAATTAATTATTTTACTTTTACAAATACATATATTTCATATTCTTTCTCTGGGGAAAAAAAAGAGACTTTGCAAATTTTCTGTAGATCTGGGCCCCGTGCTCTTTTAATTTTCAAGTTTATAGAAAAAATGTGAGCTTTTGTTCAGTGAAATATCCCGAAATATCATTTGAGTATTGTAAACCAAAACTATATCATATTGTACAATAACAAATAGCCCAGATGGGTCGATAGTAACTTAGGTTATCGAAAGATAACTAACTGAAAATAATTGTTACTGTCTAGTCTAGCTTATCTGTCTTGATTAATAAAGCATTTTTTTTATTTTAGCGGTGCAGCTAAATTTAACAGCATTTTAACTAAGGAGATGGTTAACAACAAATATTCTCTTGCAATAAAAATATATAGGTAGTAGCGTCATATACAGTCAGTTAAATAGTTTAGTTTCTCTCTTCAAACTTTACAGGACATAATATGATAATGTCCTACGGTTTCTCTGAAACCATGCCTTTGTGTGGTGTTGCGTAGTAGTGTTAATATTAAATAATAACACTATAATGACTAGACTTAAATCTTACTGCTTTAATAATGAACTTAATACCTGATAAGAATTTAAAAGCCATATAACCCTGATCAGAATTCTTAACATTATTAATATGATTAATTATCATATAATATTTTTGAACTACAGAAAAGTTATTGAATTTTTGGAAACCTTCGTGACTTAAGCCTAGAAATCCATAAAATGCCGAAACGTTTTGGAAGGCAAATTGTAGGTCAGACAACTTACAAGAATCGAACTTTCTAGAGAGGATAAGATTACATTCACGTGTGGAAGTTTTAACAATCTAGAAGTTTCTAGAGTTTTATAAATATCTAAAATATTTATATGAAGTATATAAATGTTGTTAAGGTTGATGTGAAGTTAACACCTTTTGCAAAGACCTACCTAACAAACTGCCGAAAATCATCATGCTTGAGGTTTTAGAAAATCTGAAATTATGGATGATAGTTATTTAAAAACAACAATTGGAATTTGTATTATATGGTGAAATAGGACTTATTACGACATAATGTATGAAAAAAATTCTTAATTCTGACCAGGTCAGTTAATTTTTTGTATTTGTGATTGTGTCAGTATTGCTTCATAACTGTGTAAATATTGTCACTGTACAATTATTCTTATTGTGATATAATAAATTTGTGAATAATTGTTATTGTAAATCAGCTCTGTCTTGTTTGTTGCTTTCGCTATCGATAATTTTAACGTAAGAATAAACTGCAGTTTAAAGAATCGTTTGCGCTTCTCTTCCCGAACTAAGTAGTTTGAATAGTTTAAAACAAGGATGAAGGCCGTGAGTAATCGCCACCCACTATTAGGTTACTCTTTTACCAACGAATAGTAGGATTGACCGTCACATTATAACGTCCTACGTCTAAAAGAGCAAGCATGTTTGATGTGACTGAGATTGGAACCCGCAACCCTCAGACTAGGAGTCGAGTGCCCTGACCATCAGGCATACGCTTAAAGAAACCTCCTTCGTTCTGGTTGATGTTGCTATTAGTATTTTCTCTTTGAATATTCATCGTGTGTGTGTGCGTTTTATTATAAAAAAGCTACATCGGATTATCTGAGGGGAATCGAACCCTTGATTTTAGTATTGCAAATCCGTAGACTTACCGTTTTACCAGTCGGGAAGTCATTGTGAGTGAATGAAGTCTTCTTGCCGTTAGCAGAAAAATAAAAAAAATAAAAACTTTATTTATTAACCTGGAAATTGTAAGCAATCTAAATAAATTTCCCCATCTCTCAGCCCAGTTTGTTGTCTGGCAGCTCCGATGAAAAGTCCAATGAAAAATGTTATAATCTTAGGTTCTGCTAGCTAATCAAGTTTTAGATTTAAACAAAAGCTATTTGTCGAAATTACTGTCATTTCCGACTACGTTATTGTGAATCAAATTTAGACGTTTCTTTTTTAAAATATACGAGTTGTTTATATGTGTGAATAATAATTTCCCCTTATTTTGACATTTGATTTATTATGTTAGTGAGAAACTTTGAAAGTAATCTATGACAGTAACTTCATTTTATGCCATGGGTATTTCAACAGTAGATAGAGGAAACATCTAACGTCGATCTCATCAGACCCATTTTAATAATTTATTTTTATTTTAATTAATTCAACTTCAATTGTGTTTCTTATATTTTCTCTTAACAGTGCCTGTTGTTGTCAATAAATAAAATTAATTACCTCTTAACTACATTTATCCTGCTTCACAAAGTTGTTAAATTCGAATATTTGATAGAACCTTCTATAGAATGAGTATTGTTTTATCTCTTAGCAGCTACTGTTAGGAGTGACTGACGCTGGAATGTTGAAAACTTCTAATAAGATAGTCCACAGTTCATTGTGCAGCTTTGTGCTTAGCAAAAAACATAACAACACGCGCTGCTTCAACATCCTGTAATCCACAGAACTTTTCGTTGTTGTCACACCTAAACTTGTTTGCTAGGTTTCCCTCATCTTCAGTTATTTCTTCGAATACTGGAATACCCTCTCCAAAATCATCCATTACTTTATCTTCTCACTATCTAACTTGACTAGAAGTTTAATCATTAAAGAAAAACAACAACAATATTTATATATACTGAGTCGAGTTCCTTTAAACTATTATTTATCTGAACTTTTTATTATAGGACATTTATTCGTCTAGCTTTACAAAACTAAGTTTGTTACGTTTATAATAATTATTATTACAATAAAACACTATAGTAAAATTGAGAAGTTTCACATTTTTCATCTTAACTCTCAGTATCGGTGTCTTGAAAGTTCAGTAATCTACCGATAAGTCTTGGATGGTATGGTCCGTTACCACAAGAGATAACATGTTATTTCACATTATCAAGAAATAATAAATTAAATAAAACCACTCTTATACAATTCAAGATGTTCTTACTAGAAATAATAACCCTCTGATATTAATTTTAAAAAAATATTACTTGTATACTGACTTTGTCAAGTAAGTCTCTCTTCATATGCAAATGGTATCTTATAACCTTCATGGAACCCTAAAATTTTGAACGTGAAAAGAACAACAACACCAAATAAAATAAAAACAATGTCCCTGAAAAATCTATTAAACTGCAGCTTTAAGTTCGAAACTAATTTATGCTAATTTAATGCTGTTTATAAATAAAAACATAAAGAAAAGCATGCATGCTTACACATTTGCTTGAATAGGCGGATAGCAGTTACTTTCGTTTTACACTCATAAGGTATTTAATGACACACTATGCCAACAAAAATTAAAATAGTGAAACAGACAGGACACTGTTCTAGGACCTTGCAGAAAGATACATTTTTCTTACTGTTGATTAACTGAAAAAAAAGTAATCTTTTAAAATATCGTTCTTTGTCATTTCTATTACATCGATAATAAATAGATTGTACCCTTTGAACAAAAATATAACGTCCTCTTCTAGCATTCGAATTTTTCTCTTTCTATTCGTCCTGCAGTATCATATGTCTAAAAGGTCAGTTGTATGACATATACATACATATGTATCTCTCTCTTTCTCTTTCGGGGTTTGGGTATGTTGTGTAGCGCCCTGGAAGGTCAGGTTCTGTTTGACCTCTTTCTCCTTCCTGTACTAGTGTAGTCGTGCAGTGTTTGATGGTGGTAGTTACTGCTATCTGGGTCAGAGTGAGCTGAATTTACTCCGACCCTTTTCAAGATGATGTCCATGTATTGATATACATGTATAGATATTGTTTTGCCATATCAGTAAGATGTCTAGTTTGTTGGTGACACTTTTTAATTTATTATTATTATTATGTGTGTGTGTTTTTCGTTTTTTCATTTTTACGTTTAAAAGATGTATATTGATCGGGGAGAGATGTTTAGGACTATCTTCATCATGTGTGAGGTTCCTGTCTGGTTCGCATATTAATTCGTTTTTCATCCAATTTTTTATCAAAGTACGTTATTGTGCTATGTAGGAGTCTATCTGGTACAGTTGGCATGTTTGAATATTAATGTATAAACGGAGATGATGTTCCTGTTATAAGGAGTGTGTTCTGTATTGTTTGTAGCTTGATTTTAATTGTTTTGTCACTTACAGTTATCCATGCTGGAGCCGCATAGTCGATTACTGGTCTAATGTATGCTATGTAAATTTTTAGTATGTTGTCTGTTGATGCTCCACTGTTCTTGCCAGTTAGACTTCTAAAATAGTTGGTTCTTCGCCAGACTTTACTTTTAATTTCGTTTACACGGTTAATCCATATTAATTTTGAATCATAGGCTAGACCTAGACATTTTGCCGATGTGGCAGTTTGAAGAAGTGTTTCATTCATTTATATTTCTGGCTGTAGTTTTTTTGTATTTTGTCAATTTTGTAAAGACGACAAGTTGTGTTTTTGCTGTATTTATTTTTATTCTGTATTTTTGACAGTATTTGCTTATTCTATTCAGTTGCTGTTGTATGTTTGTGGCTGATATTGTTGGTGTTGTGGCACTTTTCCAGACTGCCACATTATCAGCGAACTGTGAAGAGAATCCATGATTTGGATCCTTCAATGGAATATTGTTTCCATACATAATGAAGAGTATAGAACTCTCTGAGGAACGCCAGCTTCTGGAGTAAAGTACTAAGAAAAAGGTACCCTCAACATTTATTCTACATTTTTCTGTTTTTCAAAAAGTTAGATAACCATCGAATAATTCCACGCGCTAGTCCCATTTCATTCATACGGAACCCTAGACCATTGTGCTATACAGTGTCGAATGCTTTCTCGATATCAAGGAAGCAAGCGACAGTGCATTCTTTTTTCTTAAAGCTGTTTATTATCGAATTAGCTAGCCTAGTTAAATGATCAAAAGTTTGTCTAAATTTCCTGAATCCATTTTGTTCTTTTGGTAATTTTGATGTTATCTCCAAGAGTGTGAAGAGTCTAATACTGATTATTCTTTCAAGAATTTTGCCTACACAGCCGGTCAGGCTGATTGGTCGGTAGCTATTAGGTTTATTCCCTGGCTTTCCTTCCTTATCGAACAATAATATATTAACAAGCTTCCAAGAAACTGGTATGTATCCTGAGGATAGATATAAGTTAAAAAGTGCTTTTAGATTGTCGAACAATTTCGGAGTGCCCTTTTTTAGGAGGATGCCTTGTATCTCATCTTCACCCGGAGATTTGTTTTTTGTGTTTTTTATAACTTCAAGAAGTTCATGTATGGATATTTCTTTCGTTACTATCGTGTCTTCGTAGTTTGTGATGTGTTTTGTATTTGTCTCAGATATCCTCCTTGTGAAAATTTATTCAAATTGTTTTTTTATTGTTTAGTATATAGTTGGTGACTTTGTTGCAGAAATGTGTATTCATATCTGGATCAAAATGAGTTGTAAATGTATTTTGTAGCCGAGCTTTGAAAGCTTCGGCTTTTTCTTTATTTGTGTGTGCTATTGTATTATTGTGTTTAAGTGCAGGATATTTTTGCGGCCGAATTATCGTTGGTGAGTCGTGTAAGCTGTGTCCAGAACTCTTTTAGCTCAGTTTTGACCAGAAACTGTCCCATTTATCTTGTTTTTGTTGTTTTATTTGTGGCCTGATGCGATTTCTTATGTTGTTTATTTGCGTTTTAGTTTCTCTCTCTCTTGTTTTCATGAACTGTCTTCTTATTTGTTTTAATTTTTGATTAGGATTATTATTTCGGTGTTTGGTTTCCATGTATTAATTGTTGTTTTATGGTTTTGTTTCGGTGTTGTTTTCTTGGTCATTTTTTGAAGGTACTCCGTTATCGTTTGACAGTAGTTATCTAATTAAATATCGTTTTTTACTTCTTGTATAACGTTATTCGTAATTGATTGTCTAATAGCCATTTATAGTTTTGCCAATTTGTTTTACTATAATTAATTTTTTCTTTTCTGTAGGTTGAAATTTTTATGGGGGGCAAGATCGAAGACGCAATATATTGGTAGGTGGTCACGATGAATATCGTTTCCCACCTGGAATTTTATTAGCTTTTGGCTCATGTTATATATGCTAAAACACGAGTCAAGTATGTCACTGTTTAGATCTCCAATAACTACAGAGTTAGGGTTGTGGGAAAAGATGTTGAGTAGTGCTCTGTTTAGTTGTTTATGTGGTGGGCAGTATATTTCTGCAACTGTTACTTTTGTTTTGTTTATTTGCAGATATCCACAGTAACATGTTCTTGTTACTGCTCAAACTGATTTCCGTAGCTGATAGTTCTGTTTTGAATAGCATCATAATACCTTTATTTTCATCATTTTTGTTTATTCTGTTTTTCCTTATTGATGTGTAATTAGGTATCATAAATCTGTTGTTATTGTATATTAAAGTTCCGCTTACTATTATAATGTGATGGTTAGTTTATTGTATAAGGTCTTCAATCTCGTGTTTCTTGGAAGCTATTGCACCTTAAATGTTGATATATACCACCGTGAACATCTTGTTTTCAGCATGTATCCAGTAAGTGTTGTTATTATGCGTAGTATATGAGGTGTAATATGTTTTTCAAGATGTTATTGTTTGTTTTTTGAATTTCGCACAAAGCTACACGAGGGCTAACTGTGCTAGCCGTCCCTAATTTAGCAGTGTAAGACTAGAGGGAAGGCAGCTAGTCATCACCATCCACCGCCAACTCTTGGGCTACTCTTTTACCAACGAAAATTGGGGTTGACCGTCACATTATAACGCCCCCACGGCTGGAAGGGCGAGCACGTTTGGCGCGACTCGGGCACGAACCCGCGACCCTCAGATTACGAAGTGCACGCCTTAACGCGCTAGGCCATGCCAGGCCCTCAATATGTTAATTATTATATCAATACAGTTGGTTGTTTGGTTTAGTTTTGTGTATTCTGTTATAAATGCTGTGATTATGTTTATGATTGTGGTAGTCTTAGGCTTGTTTTATCAGATGTGTTAGCATTTGTTTCTGTGAGCGTGGTGTTGTTTTCTCGTGCAATATTTTTTTTCTTGCTGTTTTTGTGGTTTTTTTACCTTTTAATATTTGTGCATACGCTGTTTTAGATGTTTTGCTAACTTCTGTTGATGTGTCTGTTGCGTACTTGTATTAGGTTGTTCCTGTTCTGACGTTGTTGTTCTTATCTGATGTATACGTTGTTTTATTTGTTTATATTTTCACATTCTTTATAATTTGCTGTGTGGGTGTGACCGCAGTTACAACATTTAGGTGTTTCTTGTTCCTTTTTACATTAGAATATATGGTGTTCTCCGCCACAGCCGAGGCACCTCGGTATTGCTAGGTATGCCGCAGAAACGTGCCCATATCTTTAACAATTGCCGGAGTTTTTAATTGTTCCACTTGGTATCTTTGATACCAAATAATTATTCCATTCTTAATAAGGTTTAATATGTTATAGCTATCATCAATATCAATTCGTATTAAGTTTGAAGGTGCTTGCGGTTTTTTAGAAATTATCCATAGTACATTGGTATGTGGTATATTTTGTTTCTTCTAGCGCTTGGGTAATGGTGTCAAGGTTAATAGTTTGATTTTTCCCTTTTACAATTACGGCTTTAGGTTGCGACTTACTACCTGGCAGGTGGATTTTGATTTTACCAGGTTTAAACGCATCTGCCGGCCATTCTTTCAATAGCCTATTTAGGTCACATACGTATCTAAGGTTTTGGTTTGTTTTGTTTTGAATCTCGCGCAAAGTTACACGAGAGCTATCTGTGCTAACCCTCCTTAATTTAGCAATGTAAATTGCTTCTACAGGGTCATTATCACTCTTGGGCTATTTTTTTACCAACGAATAGTGGGATTGACCACACATTATAACGCCCCCTACGGTTAAAAGAATGAACCAGTTTAGTATGACGGTGATTTCAGCTCGCGACCCTCGAATTACGAGTTTTGAGCTTTAACAACCTAGACATTCCAGGCCCATAGGTAAGGTGAAAATACACAGTTGTACCATAGTCACAGAAGTTTATTATCACGTATTATTTTGGCTCAGCCTTTCACTTATACTCTCTTACACAGGGATAGCTGATTAGAGCGCTCGACTCTCTCTCTCTCGGTATTTGGGTATATATATGTTCATACGCTGGAGGGTCAGATTCTCTTTGATCTCTTCCTCTTTCTCGCACTTATGTAGTTTTGCAGCATTGAAATTTGTAATTATTTTATTTTTAGGTCAAAGTGGACCGAATATTATTTTGATCCTTATCAGAGCAATGTCCATGTATTGTGGTACATATATGGTTGTTATTTTGTTCTATTATCAGCAGAATGTCAAGTTTGTTGGTAGCACTTTTTAAATTAATTTTTTATTAATTTTATTTATTCACTTTTTTATGTTTAAAATATAAATTGACTGGAAAGAGATGTTTAGGAAAAATTTCATCATGTATGAGGTACCTATCTAGTTCGCATAGTAATTCATTTTCATCCAATTTTTATCGAAGTACGTCATTGTACGATGTAGGAGTCTATCTGGTATGGTTGGTATGTTCGAATATTTGTGTATCAATTGAGATGATGTAGTTCTTGAACTCTGAATGCTGTTGTGAGGAGTATGTTTTGGATTGTTTGTAGTTTGGTTTTAACTATTTTATCGCTTATAGTTATCCATGTTGGAGCTGCATAATCTATTACAGGTCTGATATATGTTTTATGAATATTCAGTATGTTATCTGTAGATGCTCCACTGTTTTTACCAGTTAGACTCCTGGACTTTATTTTTAATTTCGTTGGCATGATTAATCCAAGTTAATTTTGAATCATAGGTTGGACCTAAAAATTTTGCCGATGGGGTAGTCTGAAGTAGTGTGCCATTCATATATATTTCTGGCTGTAGTTTTTTTGTATTTTGTCAATTTTGTGAAGACGAGAAGTTGTGTTTTTGCTGTATTTATTTTTAATCTGTATTTGTGACAGTATTCGCTCATTATATTTAGTTGAGGTTGTATGTTTGTGGCTGATATTGTTGGTGTTGTGGCACTTTTCCAGACTGCCACATCATCTTCAAACTGTGAAGAGAGTCCATAATTTGGATCATTCACCGGCATATTGTTTACATACATGATAAAGAGTATAGGGCATACCTTCTCTCCCTGAGGAACGCCAGCTTCTGGAGTAAAGTACTCAGAAAAGGTACCCTCAACATTTATTCAACATTTTTCTGTTTTTCAAAAAGTTAAATAACCATCGAATAATTCCACGCGCTAGTCCCATTTCATTCATACGGAACCCTAGACCATTGTGCTATGCAGTGTCGAATGCTTTCTTGATGTCAAGGAAGCAAGCGACAGTGCATTCTTTTTTATTGAAGCTGTTTATTATAGTTTCGGTTAATCTAATTAAATGATCTGTCGTTTGTCTAAATTTCCTGAATCCATTTTGTTCTTCTGGTAATTTGGATGTTATTTTCAAGAATGTGGAAAGTCTATTACTGATTATTCTTTCGAGAATTTTGCCTATACAGCTTGTCAAGCTGATTGGTCGGTAGCTATTAGGTTTATTTGCTGGCTTTCCTTCCTTATGGAATATTAATATATTAGCGAGCTTGCAAGAAACTGGTATGTATCCTGAGAATAGAGATATATTAAAAGGTTTTTTAGGTGGTCAAACAATTTCGGAGTGCCCTTTCTTAGAAGGATAGCTTGTATTTCATTTTCATCTGGAGATTTGTTTTTTGTGTTTTTTATTGCTTTAAGTAGTTCTTGTGGGGATATTTCTTTCGTTTGTATCGCGTTTTCATAGTTTGTGATAAATCTTCTGTTTGTCTCAGTTATGCTTATTGGGAAAGTTAATTCCTATTGTTTTCTTTTATTGTTCAGTATATGGTTAGTGACTTTATTGTAGAAATGTGTATTCATATTTGTTCAGAGTGAGTTTTAAATGTATTTTAAAGCTTTGGCTTTTTCTTTATTTCTGTGTGCTATTGTATTATTGTGTTCGAGTGCAGGATATTTCTTTGCGACTGTATTATCGTTAATGAGTCTTTCAAGATGTGTCCAGAATTTTTTCGGGTCAGTTTTATCATTTAGTTTTTAGTGGAAGTTATTCCATTTATCTTGTTTTTGTTGTTTTATTTGTGTTCTGATGTGATTTCTTAAATTGTGCTCGACTCATAATATGATGGTCGCGGTTTCGAATTCTCGTCACACCAAATATGCTTGTTTCTTTATCCGTGAGGGCGTTATACAGTGACGGTGAATCCCACTCTTCGTTGGTAAAAGTGTAGCTCAATAGTTAGCAGTGAGTGGTGATGATTAACTGCCTTTCCTCTTGTCTTTCACTGCGAAATTAGAAACGACTAGTGTAAATAGCCCCATCGTAGCTTTGCGCGAAATTTAAAAGAAAAACTAAACCAAATGGCATCAGTGTGTTAGAATCTTCTCCATACTTAAATATTTCGTATTAAGATTAATTACAGGAGTTTAATTTCACAATTGAATGGCGACGTTGAATCTTTCCCAAGCAAACTAAAACACAGCAGTATGAAGTGTAAACTAAAACTTCACTTTAATAAACGACCAGTACATAAAATAAATGAAGTATAAAATATAACGAACTATTTTAGCTGCATAGCTTCACTCGTGTGATACATATATGCATTTAATTACACCACACCTCTTTTTTTACATATTTCCCACTTATAATAAATACCACAAACTACTGTATTGTGTTTTCTGTTTTCTTTTACTCGCCACCTTATAAATCCTAGTTTTTTCTTTCGAGTTTTTCTTCTCCATGGTGGAATTCTACGAAACAGATATAACTTTGTGACAGATGGTAAACTGAAGGATAAATTGGCTTCTCATTTATTTTTAGCATCAAAGTATTTTAAGCCCTCTAGTGACTCAACGAGAAGTCTATGGGCAGAGAACAGATAGCATATTGTGCAGCTTTATGCTTACCAAATAATAGAAAAAATATTGTAAAATGATTTAATTACTTTAAGGGATCACAAAAGCTAAAAATAATAGTTTGGTATGCACATTTACTCGACAACTGAGAAAATGATATGAGTCAGATGTACATTAGATTATTCGTGGAAAACTAACTAGCCTGCATTATAACCAACGTAAACAAAGACTTCACTGATGATATATTAATTAAATAATCTGAGGCTTACTATCATTTCGTAAACTTCTACGATGGTAAACAATTTACATTAATACTACCAAATTACATTGATTACAGTCTCTATTCTGTAAACTTAATGTTAGACGACAGAACACCGCAAATCTTAGAAATGTTATTAACATGCATTTTGTTACGTATTATAATTTCTGTTTGATTTATTACGTTACGGACACTACGTATTAAGATTTCAAATAGTCGGAAAAATTGAGTTTCAACTGAGAAGTTAACTAAATGTCGATATCAATTCATTATAAACTCTTCAAAAAAGAAACGCAAAAGGCCAAATATAAGACATATTGTTAACCAGTTTATTTCGGGTAGTTTTGTTTGACGTGTGAAACTTTGCACATTCACTGCTGAACATTCAAAGTCTGCAAAGGTGAAGTCCACGCTCAATAGTTGAAGTTTAACGTGTTTGAGAATGGGATTTGAACCCCTAACCTTCGGAGTGCAAGTCGAGTGCCCTAATCACCAAGCCATTGCAGGTCTTATAAAACTACTATTATGATTCCATGTAAATGAAACATAATAAATATAAGATTGAATGTTTGCGCAATGTTATAAGTGTAAGACCGAATCTTAGTAAGAGTATATCAATGAAGCATTATAAACATAGGTTTGCAAGTAAGCGGAACTTTATAATACTTAATGTGGCTCTTTTTCCGTGAGACGTGATAAGCGTTTGAAAATATGATTGTCTCTCAGTGGCACATCGATATTCTGTAAATTCACACCGCTATAAACCGGGTTTTGATACCCGTGGCGAGCAGAACACGGACAGCCCCATGTGTAGCTTTGTGCTTAATTCCAAACAATCCAAATATAATTACGATGAATGCTAGAGCATTAAATAAAATCAATAAACAAATGATAAGGTTATACCACAAAATAATTAATTAAAGTATCATATACCGCAGTTATACACATGTTTATTTAGGGAAGTTGCAAAAATAAACGATTTCTTTAGGTAATAAGCTAATTAAATTTAATTTCCCTTTTGCTTATTAAGTTTGGTGACTTCAGTGAATAAAAGAAGGAATCCACAAATGACGTGTTGAGCCCTGAAAATTGATTGCAATGTATTGAACGCTTAGAAAGCGTAGAGCTGCAACAATGTTTTTGGTGAAGTTCACTTGTTGTTGAAAGATACTGACAAACATAAATTAAAGAATAAGGAAATTTTAAAACATTAATGTTCTCTATCATCACAAGGCAGAGTATGATAACACATGAGTTGAAAGTTATATGTATTCAATGCCAATAATAATTTAGAAAAAAACACAATTACATGATTAATAGTCTCTAAAAACAAATATAAATATAATCAACTGCTCAACACCACTGACGACTGTTTGTTTCGTCTCACTTACAAAAGTATCTGAGAATCGACTAATTAAATTAGTAGCATATTAAAACAAATCCTGTTTTTTTTGTAATTTTAAGAAAACTTTTATCTGTTGTACACAGTAGAACTTTTGTTTATTTTGTTACAACGTTTCAATGGGTATCTTCAGGCAAGATACAAAAACTCAGGCTGAAGAGATTGAACTTAAAACAACACTCACCTACAAAACATGTGATTACGTTTTGAAAATTTAATAAAGCGTTTTATCAACGAAATAGCAAATATATAAAAATTGATCTAAAGCTTTAAGGGCTAAGCGTAGTAACTGAAATATGTCTGTTTCACTCACCAATATGACGTCAAGTATACTGTTGCATACATTCTTCCTGAAATATCATTGTCTACCTACGTTTTTGTGTGGCAGTGAACCTAGTTTTTCTGGTATAAATGTAAATTCTACTTTACTGTTTAGATTCTATAAATATAACTTTATCATTCTGAGAACGCTACTTGATGAATTGAAATGTAAATATCGAACCATAATTATATCTGTAACTGTTTTGCAGGGAAAACAGTTGTATATTTAATTACGTTTACCACACGTTAGTTGCAAGTGATAGTCACAGACAACAAGCTTTGAAAACGTTGTCCCATTCGCTGTTGGAACGTTGTATTTTTTCTTGGGATAACTTACTGTGTGTGTGCATACACATGTGAAAACCAGACATGATATAATAAAACTAAAATTCAGAATCATGCCTCCGTTACCATCCCTTGTTTTCATCTTTAAAGTCATAATGGATAATTTCTGTAGTCATATCACCCAAATGCGTTGAGAATATTCCATATATCAGGCAAAATCTAAACACCGATGTAATATTTGCACCATCCTAAGGTAAATAAAAGAGTGAAGACTGAGAACTCTGTAGAAGTGTAACGTAGCTCATTTCTACTGTGAGAATATTACAATTTTTTATACTATTAAATTAAGGGTGGAGATGGAATTTTTATTTTGTTGATTTTTTGTTGGTTTAATTCTATGCTAAAGCTGTTTCTAAATGTCTTTCCACACATAATGGCTGACAACGAAAGAGTTTAAATAGTGTACAGACCTTAACTTTAGCATACAACAACCAATCCCTGTCATCATTACTCTAAATTCACTGTACATGATGGCTTACCATGGTAGGCCTGTCATTGAGAAATCTCTATTAACACCAATAAACGTAGCATTTCGAGTGAGAACATAAAATTTGAGCTGAACGCCAATGTAAGAACGTGACCCGATGAGATGAATCATCTTCCATACTCTTTTCATGAAATAGACGTGTTAATAATGTGTGTGTGGTGAAAACCATAAGTAGCTTACAGTTTTGAATGTCTTGTGCTATTAATTAAGCGTGTTGTAGGTTCTGTGATGACATAGGAGTATTTTGATTAAATAGTTTAGACTCTACGATCTCACTGAAAGCAAATGATCACTTTAACTTTATTGCAGACCAGATTCACCCTCTGGTGTGCACTTTATTTACAAACGTATCTGGTCCCTTTCAGTAAGACAATAAACCAGTTAATATTACTGAGTTAAAGATCTGTTCAAAGAACATAAGGAAGAGATTTGGACATTTAATTTAGTCACTAACGCCACCAGGTTTTAATTTTATTGAGTCTTTACGTTCAGTTCTTGAAATCGATAATCCAACAGACTTGCACTATGAATGACACTTCAGCAATTACAATAGATGCCAACGATCCAAAATATCATTATCTGAAGTACACCATGTTGTTCTGTCAATCCAACGTCCTATTAACGCTGTGTTCTCTATACTTGGCACCCCAACTCCATTTTCGTAAATGTTGATATTAAAAGGTTATTTTCAATGTATTTTGTCTAATCCGTGAATATCACATATAGAAAAGATATTACAAAAATTCTGGTAAAGTAAGAAACGAAATTTCGTGACTGTAATGATATCAGTGGTTTAAACAATACATCTTCAATAAAAGAATGCAATTGAGATATACAAAGAAAATTTGCAGTTAGTCAGTTCTTCAAATAAATGTTACTTTTAAAACTTAAATTCTTGAATATTGTTTAGGGGAAATGATATTTCATATTGGTAGTTTTCTCAGATACTAAGTTTTACTTACTATGTTATTAAATAAAATCTCTTTCTTTTTTAGAATTTAATTCTTATTATATGAAGATGCATAAGTCAATTAATTTCACTTTATACTGAAACTACTTGCAAATCATTTTATTCCAATGACTAAAATTGAGTATCTGAAAAGGCATTTGGTATGTGTGATAGAATAAACAAGTGACCAAATAAACTTTAATATGATTTATTAATAAAAAAATATTACATTTCGAAGTAACATCTGATCAAGTACATGTCCTGGTGCTTGATAACAGTGACAGTTAATTCCCATTATTCTATAAGAGTGACCTAAGAGTTCGCAATGGATGCTGTTGACTAGCTGCCTTTACTCCAGTCTGTCAGTTAAAAATTAGGGATGGATAGCGCTGAAAGTCTTTATATCTTTCCGATAATTCCCTAAATTGAAAGATAAAAAATCTTATAATGGATATATCTTTATCCAATTTTTTGCTTATTACTATCTTAATACGGCTAATACTATAATTTGTTGTTCTTTGAACAATTTTAGAGGAATCATCTTAAATCTTTTTAATACATTAAGATTTTAATATATGACTATATGGAGAATGTTTAAGTTTTAAATATAATTTTTACTTTGAAAAAGAAATCAGAAGATAGAGTATTTGTCTATCTCGTCATTTGAACAACATATTATGTTACAGTATTCTGCTATGTATTTCTGCTAAGTGTTCCCCACTGGTAAAGCGGAAAGTCTAGGGATTTACAACGCTTAAATCAGGGAGTTCGATTCCCCTCGGTGGACTCCGCAGACAGCCCTATGTGGTTTTGCAATAAGAAAAGACACACTCTTCTAAGTATTATTTTCTTATAAAGTTAATCAAATAAATCCAATTTTAAATTATATTCAAGTAGTTAGGGCAGGAATTGAACCACATGCAACAAGAGGGCTACACAAGTGTCGACATCAGGCAACAGAGGAGTTGAGGCAGTAGTGTAATAGTTTCATGAAATGACAATAGATGACGCGTTGCTAAAGCCGCGATACGATACCAGAGTGATAAGATGAGCGCGCAGATAAGAAAATCATGATGATATTAACTTTATAATAAAAATCAAAATTTTAAAATTAATATTCTATCTAATTTAGACAATGTTGCATTTACATTTTCCTTTGTAAGTAAAACATTAGATCTGGTATTTTAATCTAACGAACATTATTAGTTTCTCTTACAAATATTTTACAAAGATGGACAGTTTAGACAGATAGTTCTATATGATGATGAGCTCATTGAAATGTCTCATCTTGTGATTACGTCTTTAATGTATACATTTATTTATATATCTTAAAGATGTCAGTTTTCTATATTGTTATATACTAGACGAAATATATTAACTCTTGTTTTCATTATGTTCAATAATTACATGACAATAGAACAAGTTGATTCTCAACTTGACGACATTGACAGCGATATGACTGACGAACAAAGTTTATTAGAAAGTTTAACCGAATGGAAAGTGCTCGATAATTGAACACTAACTAGATGTGCTAGACTTGTACAAAAGCTAGATTGTTCTTGGCAATACACTGTCTTATAGTACAATATGTTTCAATTTGTGTTATTTGTAAACATAAAAGATTATCAACTGTCAGCTTGTCATAGGAATGTGCCTGTTGGATTTTTTTTAAAGAACATAACCAGAATTATAATATGGATGGTACTGTTTTCGTTACATTTCTAAACAATTGCATGCTTAAAAACTTGGTATATTTATATAGATTTTGATGAGTTATATTTGTAAACAACAGTAATTTCAACTGACAAATATGTAAGTTCCAGATCAAATACAAAATAATTTCTTGATATACCCACACCTCGCGAGAATGTCATGAACGTATATTTAACTTTCTGTATCATTGTATAAAGTGCATGAATATATATACATATATTTTATCTTTTATAAAATTTGAAAGAAATGTTATTTCTTGTGGACCATATCTTTTATCATAATAAACAACAAAATTCAAATATCTTGTCAATTTTTTTTACATATTTTATTCTTAAAAGCTTCAAAAGTACAATGTAGGCATATTACTTGTTATGCATTTTGGATAAAATTGTATTTTTCTAACGGGAAGTTTTATTAATGAAACTTTGAGTATGAGTGATATTTGACAAGTCTGTTATTTTACCTGTATATATTTATAATAGCATATTAAGCTTTGGTCAAAGATGTCAGTTTTAAGTGACTGGGGAGAGTTAATATAAGGAGCAAAAGGCCTAATGACCAGCATGTCAGATGTCAAATTTCTAAATAAAGACAGTTTCTGCAATCATATTAAATCATTTTGGGGAATGTCTCTTACATTGCATTTACAGATATTTATTCCATTTGACTAATAGCATGTTAGAATAAGCAGGTATCTTGGATATTTTTCTATTGAATTGCAAGTCTGTATTTTATAAACTAAGATGATTTTGTAAATGGTATATCTGTATGTTTTGAATTTTTGTTAATAAAATTTTCAGAATATGTGACAGTTGTTAAGTTCGTGATTTTCATTACCTATATTAAAGATAGTATATTGGGTAATAATTAAACACTTCTTTTATATAAAAATATAAATGGAGACTTGTATTCGTTGTTTAAACATACTTGTTACACACTAATATTTATGGGGTGTAATTAATCATAAAAGACTGAGCTAGACATGCACACGTCTGTATGTTATAAACTAAAGAATATTCACAGATAATGTATAAGTGTATCTTGAAGTTTTGTTAACAAGTGTCTCAGTATGTGTGTAATACTCAAGTATAAGGTTTTACTTACATTTGCTAAAGATGGTAAATTGGTTATGATGAGAAACAAGTTTAATATAAGAATGTCACAACACTATAACTGAGGATTTTAAGTAAAAAGATAATTCATATTATAAAAATATCACAAAACACTACAACTGACGATTTTAAGTAAAAAGATAATTCATGTTATAAGAACATCACAAAACACTATCACTGACGATTTTTAGTGAAAAGATAATTCATGTTACCATAACAGTTTCAAAATCTACACTGGAAAATACTTACTTTGAAATATTTCAGAAACTAGTTTCTCTGAGCTCACTAACTGAATAATGTTATTTTTTGTTTGTTTTATTTTTCATTGTTCAGGCATTTCAATTTAGGGCCCGGCATGGCCAAGCGTGTTAAGTCGTGCGACTTATAATCTGAGGGTCGCGGGTTCGCACCCCTGTCGCAACAAACATGCTCGCCCTTTCGGTCGTGGGGGCATTATAATGTGACGGTCAATCCCACTATTCGTTAGTAAAAAATAACCCAAGAGTTGGCGGTGGGTGGTGATGACTAGCTGCCTTCCCTTTAGACTTACACTGCTAAGTGAGGGACGGCTAGGACAGATAGCCCTCGAGTAGCTTTGTGCGAAATTCAAAAACAAACAAGCAAAAAATTTCAGTTTAAATTAGTTCACGATTGAGAAATAATTTCTAATCCATTTGGTGTCTTGTTTGAAAGTTTCAGTACGAAACTCATGCGTACTAATATTTTTTCACTAAGTTTATTTTCCAGTTGTGTGTTTTATGAGTCTTCACAAAATATTTTCAGTAAACATTTAACTTGTGGAATTTCAAAAATCATTATCTTTATTTCTGTTTTTCTTCCACTGAATGCACATCACAGCATGTATCATTTTGACAACACACAGGATGACGCTGTTTCCGTGCCTATGAGCAAGTATTCCAATAAAGGGCATTGTATTGTGAAGTTAATTTTCTGGTTGAAATAGTTAATATGTAAGTGGTTGTTGCTTAGGGCCTCTTTATTTTTAATAACACGACTATCATTTCATTCATACATTGTGTCCAAATTTTCTGAATATAATTATTACTTGAAACGTTTCATGTAATCATTATTGGTGTTTGATAACAATGGAAAATTCATAAATTTATTTTTGTTTCATAAGCAGCCTTAAAAGTAAGACAGTGAACACTGGTTACAATAGTCAGTAATTTCCAAGAAAGCGCTGTATCACTGATCAAAAATACGCTAAATTTGATATCGTTTTTTAGTATATTTTTTAAGAACTGGATACATCAAAAACGGTAACTGAGGTAAGAGTTTATAGATTGTTTCTTTTTTAACCTTTGCTATTTTTGCTGTGACTGCGTAATATCAGTTACGGTAATATCTGTGCGGAAGCTATGAGAATTAACAACATTAAATGAACGCAAAATTTATGGTTTCTATAGACTGTGTTATAGTGTTGGCGTCGATAATTTGTTTTTGTTCAGACTTCTTAACCTGTCCTCAATTCCTTTTTCTAATGCTTTAAGCGTTTCCAAATGCTATTTTAAGTCAATTCTCATGTGTGTTTAACCACAATGTTAATAATAAAGTATACAATTACGTTATTGTTTGACTACATATTAGTTATAAAATTTCTTTTCTTCTCTTTTTAATATTTGTCATTTTTTACAAGCGAACTTATTTGAATAAAATGGAAAGCGTGTGAACTTGATTCTTCTAAAAAGAGAAAAGATAGAGAGCTAAAAAACACGTTTACCCTTTTATATTGATTAATGGCCATTGTAATATGTCCCCTAGTACGATTTATACATAATTTATAAACCTTTAATGCTAAGTCTATAATTCAAACGAAGTGTGAGCAAAATTTTGAATCTCTGCAAAGTCCGATAAACATAAGAAAAACGTTCACTGTCGTCTGACTATCGCTAAAAACAGATTAACTTTATTAAAATTAATCTACACATAATGGAATATCAGTAACAACGACAGTGACAGTAGCACACAATTAGTTTTCTATGTTTTTATAATACGAAATATTTTTCAATTATTGTTGGTAAAATTATTGGATTACAATATTCAAGTATTTATTTGATTCACTTGATTTTAGCATATATAGTAAAGAAACTGAAGTTTTTGTACTTGATTCATTCAAATGTTTTGTTTTTCTTATAAACGCAAGCGATGATATTATCATATGTGAATTTTAAGTTTGGTTTGGTTGAAGTTTTGTTTTTTTAAGTTTAAGATTAACATCACTTGTGATCAGTGCTTAACTTCTAGGAATTATTGGATCTCCAGTAACAAACAGGAAAAGGACGGCATACTGAGTTTCGAAACATAAAAATTAATTTGTTATTGAAGTTATTATTTTTTACGTCGGCTAGAAAGGAGTAATGTTGTTGATCCAACAAAGTTGTAAAGTTAATAAAATACTGTTTCTGTGGTGTTGAAAAAACTCACTTGTAGAGAAATATATATGCAAAAACGGCTCGTTTGGGTTGAGAAAATATTTTACATAGAAGAGCGAACAACGTTTCGACCTTCTTTAGGTTGTGAACCTGATGATGACCGAAGAAGATCAAAACGTTGTTCGCTCTTCTATGTAAAATGTTTTCTCAACCCAAACCAGCCGTTTTTGCATTTAAAATACTGTTTCTTTCTTTAGATTAAAACATCCAAAACAGACACTGCGTCTCAGATCTGGCAGAAATCAAGCAAGACTTAAATATAACTCTATACATTGCTTTTTTAACTCATTATGAAAATGGTATTAGGTATAAAATTTGCAGACGTTGTTTACACACATTTTTGTGCTAGTTTACAAGATATCCTATCTAGTTTTATTAATTACTTCTTATATCAGCTTTGTCAAAGCTAAAGTTTGTAAGCATTTATCACTTCATATTTTCAAGATATATTTGAACTCTAGCTTGATAGCTGACCAGCTTTTTTTCGAACTATATTCTCGTTCTTTAAATATGAATAAGTAATTAGAACAATGTATGGAATATTAAATTACTGTTTTGATATTTTCGCAAGTTACCATTTAGTCCTAATATCATTCGTGATGTCAGAAAAACACGTGGGCTAAAAATGCCTTGATACAAGATAATAACTCGACAAACTGAAAATGGTGGTGAAATCAAATGAGTAATATGGGTGAAGGTAGTTGAGTGATATCATGAAGGTTGTCCGGTTCTCCATGAACTGTTTAGTATATTTTCCCAAGTACTGTTGTAACTGTCTCATTTCCGGTACAATGTAGTGGGCGACGAGAACGCTATGTAAAAAGGTGTTAGCGATACATTGCTTTACAATTGGCTAATAATTGGTTCTCTAAGAGTTGCTTGTGTATGTCCTCCATATTGATGATTACGTTTGTTGTATTGCATGTGGTAAATGGTGTTTTATGTTACATAAGCGACTTTTTGAATATTTTAAAATTTCTTTGTTTGTGTGTGTCAGAAATGAGTCAGTAGGTTTTATAAACTTGCAAGTAAGACAAAGAGCTTTACTGCACAGATCGCAATCATTTTTTAGAGGAGCTTGTAATCCACTATTCTGTTAATATGAATATCTTTTAGAGTTCTGCTGTTTCGGAAGGAGACAACGAGAACTTCAGAAAATATCTGTTTAAGAAAATCGTTCAGTTGTAGAAGATGAATATGTTTTCAGATTTCGTAAAATATTTCTGAGTTTAAACTTATGCTTTACTGCCTAGTGTTAGCCTTTGTGATCTGTCTGACGATTTATAACATGGTTCATTTTAAATTCTTGGTGTATTTTCTGTTAACATTCTTATGTGAGCATGTTTTCTATATTATAAGAGCTTGACTGTAGGTAATGTTTTGTTTAGTACGAGAAGAAAGACATGTTTTAAAGTGAAGGTATTGTGGTTTGTCTGTTGGCTTTTCCTACAAGTCGATGTTTAAAATGCCGTCCTTTAAAAAGACAACAATGTCGAGAAAGTTAATTTGGGAAGGTGAGTAATCAAAGGAAAACTTGGTTGTTTTGTGAAAAGATTTTTCATATTATATACAATTCAAGTAATCCAAGAGAGGGCTGACCGAATGAAAAATATCTCGTCTATGTAACGTTTCCATGTGTGACGTTTTACACGACTTAGCTGTAAAGGCTGGTTTTAAATAAAAATGTTTACATAATTGGGAGCTATTCTGGTACCTATTGCAGTACCATTAATCTGAAGATAATGTTCGTTATTGAATTCTAAGATGTTCAGAGCTACAACCAGGCTAGCGAGATTAGTTATTATTTGAGATTTTGATGGGTTCCAAAGGTTCAATGGAAACTTTAGAGTTTCTAGTCCTTTCATCATGTGGAATATTGTTCTAAAGAAAAGAAACATTCATCGCACAAAGAACTGAGTAGTAGCTGTTTGTTAGCACTAATATTTTTCATGATATTAAGAAAGTAAGTAATATTCTTTATGAAAGAAGGGAGGATACACGAAATACAGTTTATGTGTTGATCAACAAAAGTGGACAACGTTTCAGTAGCCATGTTCATGTTGGAAATTAGGGGTCGACCAGGGTTGTTTGTTTTGTGCATATTTAATAAAAGATGAAATATACTGTGCAAAGTTTATCTCGATATCATGTACTGAAAGGATTCTTTTTTAATAACTTGATCAGTTATGGCCTTAATAAATTGAATTATATGATCTCCTCAGAGTTTTTCATATAAATTAGTGTCCTTCAGTTGTCTGTTATCTTTTGTGATACAGTCATCTTTGTATAGAATAACAATAACTCCACCCTTGTCTGCTGACTTTATTGTTACTTGATTTAAGACTGCTTTGAGCATTTTAATTTTAGTTAATGTTATTATGACACTGCTCAGATGATTCTAAGGTTTGTATTATGTCATTACTCTACTACCTTAATACAACTCTCTGAATTTGATTCTCTGTTTGGTGGAGCCCTCCATAAAGACTTTTCTTTGATGTTCGGTTCAATAGGGTAGAGTTAGTTATGAAATAATATGTGATTATAATATCATTCTTTCAAAAAATCAGCAAAATTAGACGTTAATCATTTCTTTTCACGTGTTTTCACTTTATAGCATCTATAAATAGTCATTTGCCGAAGTATTTAATGTTCATTACAGGATAAATGATAAAGGCGCGCTGTGTTAGTTGTGCAAAAGGCAAAATAAATTAACTGATTATTCCAGTTATTATTATTATTGTTAACTGATATTTAGTGTTTTACTAGTCACATAATTCTATCAGTTTTTCCTGTTTATTACAGAATCAAATACACACTGCATTTAATTATTCGTTGTTAATACCAAAATTGTTAGTATTTGTTTGTTTGTTTTTGAATTTCGCACAAAGCTACTCGAGGGCTATCTGCGCTGGCCATCCATAATTAAGCAGTGTAATACTAGAGGGAAGGCAGCTAGTCATCACCATCCACCGCCAACTCTTGGGCTACTCTTTTACCAACGAATAGTGAGATAGACTGTCACATTATACAGCCCACACGGCTGAAAGGGCAAGCATGTTTGGCGCGACGGGGATGCAAACCCGTGACCCTCAGATTACGAGTCACACGCTTGGCCATGTCGGGCCCGATTGTTAGTAAGTACTTCAATAATAAACTCACAAATACAATTAATCCCAGAATTCTAATCAGTATGATACGTACATGCATAAAAAACTAGAACATTTTATATCTTTGCATAAAAATGCGAACGAATGTATGAGTTCTATAGCATCAGCTTTCAAAACATAATAAAAAAGATAACAAATGGTTAAAATATAGAGTAAAATTAACAAAACATTTGTCTGAACTACTTACCAAGAACATCAGGAAAAATCACATATATCTATAGCCAAACACCATCAACCAGATAATCATTCACTGCAATGTAAACAGCCATATATTGTGAAAGATTCCGCTAAAAACAGCAACCAAAGTTTACCAATTGCAGAAAAACTTGTTAAAAATAAAACCCCACAAATAAATAGTTGCTGTTATAGTATCTAAAATCCGTTGAATATTTCTTTTTAAAATTTATTAAATGCAACAAAATTTATCAAATGAAGATGTGGAAACCTGAATTACAGAACAAAATGAGTAGTGACGGTCAAATACGGATTAATTTTCTATACATTTAATAATATTATAACATTATTTATTCAAAACTTCATGGTTTCTATAATCAATCATGTATTGGCTTTGATCTTAAAACTGTAGTTTCTTAATTACATTTTTTATGCTCAGCTGTCAAAAGTTTTACAAGAAAAGAAGAAAAACTCCGAAATCTATATGAACACAAATCTTTAAAAATACACTGTTTCTTCTATCTTTCAAAAGGACGTAGTTACATTTTTGAAAGTAATAAATATGAAATGCATAGCCATAGATTAATCCTAAATTTGGAATAATGTAAAATGAAAGCTTAGATACATTTTCAAAAGCCAATAGTAGAATTTTGATTTGTCATTTGCTTTTAGAGATTATCATATTCTCACCAGTTCAGAGTTTCAACTAGAACTTACTTTTTAAGAGAAGATTTATTGCCTTTAATCCAACTAACAAGTTATCATTTGTCATTCAAAAGACAACTGTATTTCTTTGTTGATTTTAAGCTTAAAATGACACATGGGCTGTTTGTGCCACCTGCAAGAATCTAATTCCAAATTTTATCGTTAAGCTGAGAAAAACAGGAATCACAAATCACAAATAAATTATTGAATCGGTGATATTGTACTTAAATCTCATTAATTGTGCAAAGAATTAAATAAATTGCTCTTATGTTTAGTATTTTTAGTGACGCAGTGATATGTATGCATAATTAAAACGCTAGAAACCAGCTTTCAATACTTGTGTTTGGAAGAACACAGATAACCTATTGTATAGCTTTGTGTTCAACCTCAAACACACATGTAGTCTTATGCGTAATTGAATATTTCAAATCTCGTTAACTGTACATGTAACTGTAATTACATTAAAAATGCCATGATGAGTTAATGACTTCAATAAATCAGTTTTCGTATTGTGATAATAATCATTGTCAATTTCTAAAGCGACATCAGTGGCAGTCTTCAGGAAATTTAATACTAAATGACACAGGCCTGCGATGGCTTTATTGTTTTGAAATAATTACATGTTCCATAGTAATTCCTGTACGCTAAATTCCAAAACTGTATTCATTTTTCTCCATGGTGCACGCATTTTTCCCAAATCATCATACGCACTTTTACAAAAGTGAATTATTTTCATTGAAATCTGATCATGTTTTGTTATTCTTTAAATGTTGATAGCTACTGGCTAAAGATTTCTCTAGACCAATTGTGACGTGAGAGTCTTATCGATCGTTCCAAAATCCACAAAAAAAATATACCATTACTATGAACGTTTAACAGGTCGAATGTCATTTCTGGATAGTATTTGCTTGTTGTGCACTTTAAGATAAAAGGTGTTCTTTTTCACAATGGTAACATATGTGCTTTTCTTTCTATTTATCATATATCTCTCAGATATTTACTTTAACATGTTTTTCATATTCTTTCCAATAGTTTCACAGTACTCGATAACATTTATTGATTTATTTACTGTTAAAAATTGTTTACAGCTTGCTTATTAGAATTAAAATTAATGGGTATAAATAAATGAATAAAAATAAGGTTTGCTATAAAATTTCTTTCCTAAATAAGAAGCTATAAATTATGCTATTGAAACACTAATAAAAAAAACATACTGGTTTACCTAAAATACTATACTAGCTCTAAATTGCGAAGTAAATTCATATACACTTATTTTTATATGTGAATGATTCAATTAGAAATTGGCCAGAGTTTCAGGAATACATCAGACCTCAAGATGTAAAGTACCTGATTGATATACTTGATATACATTTACCCATTCGAAAAAAATCCATATTCTAAGAAACGTATGGCCTGGCATGACCAAGCGCGTAAGGTGTGCGACTCGTAATCCGAGGGTTGCGGGTTCGCACCCACGTCGCGCTAAACATGCTTGCCCTCCCAGCCGTGGGGGTGTATAATGTGACGGTCAATCCCACTATTCGTTGGTAAAAGAGTAGCCCAAGAGTTGGCGGTGGGTGGTGATGACTAGCTGCCTTCCCTCTAGTCTTACACTGCTAAATTAGGGACGGCTAGCACAGATAGCCCTCGAGTAGCTTTGTGCGAAATTCTAAAACAAAAAAATTAGAAACGTTTATTATATATATATAAAATAATACATAACAATATATATATATATACAATCAAGAATAATTGTAAACAGATATGCTAAAAATTAGAAACTTAAGTAATAGAATAACAATGGAGTTATAAGTAAAACTAAGCGTCGGACAAAATACGTAATGATTTCACACTGTTTTTGCTAGTATAAAATTTTAAAATCTAGACCATTTTGTTAATCAAAATGTATATTACGTTTTTTGAAAATTGCACAGGTAAAATAACAAAAACGTAGTGTAATTACTTTGTACTAGCTTTTTTTAGTGTAATAAGTTTTCCGTTGATTTAATTACTTCTTTCATAAGAAAAATGTTAATTGCATATTTTTACAGAACTAACTTTTTACTTTACTAATATTATTTTCTATCTTCTTAATTTATTATGCTTAATAAATTTGGTAAATCAGTAATTTCAATGTATTTTGCACAAGACAAGTAGTTTAGGGTTTAAATTAGGAGAACATGCGACATTTTATTTGATTCTAAGTACAACAGTTTTGATCTTGGCGTCAACAATTCCTAAATACTTAAGAAAAACTTAAATTACTGATTCAGTATAAAAAACATACACTCGAAACCATCTATCTTTTGAAATCCAGGCTACAGTGGTCTGTGGTAAAGAAAGATAACTGCATACTGTGGTCCATCTGTTATAAAAAAAAAGTTTCATTTCGGAAGGAAATAAAAAAATTGATATAAGCTATGTATTTCATCGATTTTCATATGTGACACTAGTACTTTTAGTCTCACAAAAACGAAATGCCATAACTTTTCTACATCAGTTCTGAACCAATTAAGTCTGATAATCATAACCTACAACCACCAGTCACTGTTGTAAAAAACACCACACTCGAAAGGACAGGTTTTATTTTGTTAAAATAGGCCTTCGGCTCTACTTTAATTTGTCATAAGCATAGGTTGCAAAGCTGTAATAGCGATTATCACGAAAGAAAAAAAAAAGAGCACACATTTACTATGACTGTGATTTATATCTTACTGGTCCAAAGAACTGCGTGTCACTTCTTTATGTATTCAGTAAGTAAGATTTCGTACACAATGGAGAGATAGCTGAGGTTTAATATATTCAAAATGTTGTGTTTTTTTTCTTACACGTATTCGTCTAGTTTTATTTATTTATATGAAACTTTGCAATTAGTACATATGTGTTCTTGCTGAAGATGTGATGATAATTTTATCGCAAAAAAATTACCAAGTGGCACGGTGACCATTTATGAGAGAGTAGCTATGGAAGGACAATTGTGTTTGTTCCAGTGCTGTTGGATTCGATGAATGAAAAGTGGGCTAAGTAACAATGGCTCTTGAAAGCCTGTACTTAGACTGGTGAGGTCAAAGGAAATAAGCTGATTACACAGAATCCATTAGTACGTGAGTGATGTGAATAAAGAAATAAAAGTCGACGTAAAAAGAACGAAGCTTTATTATCTTGAATGAAAAGTTTATGTCGTAGGTTCTGTTAATGGATATGACATTGTAATGTCACATGAAACGTGCACAAAATAAATTAGCGAGAAAAATGAAACAAACTTGGATTGTTATTGTAAAAACATGTCAAAATTTATCAATCATCTAGGTTTCCAGGTCACTGTGTATTGAGCTAAGAAAAAATGTTTTTTATTTAAATATTTGTACGTGAAAGTGGTTATTCTTATGAATGTGTGATGTATATTTAAAGTCGTGTGAAATAACTAAAACAAAAATAATAAAAAGAGGGAATGGTATAAACAACTTAACGAACTTAGAACCAGAAAATCTTTAATAATTACCAAGTAATATTTCAAGCTTTGTGGAACTGCTTTTTTTCTCCAAATATAATATAACATAATATGTAAAATTTTCAGATTTATAAATCAAGTTTGTTATCGTTAAGCACTTATTACACTATGTAACACAAATTTTGTTCCTGGTAGTATGTGTTATTTCTTAATTGCTTATGTTGTAAAAGTACAGAAAATGCCCATTGTTCTCTTCAAATTCTGCTTTTGTGACCTGGATAATAAAATTTAGAAATTAACCTATTTTCTATGTAAAAATGGGCAAATTTGCACATTTTCAAGTCATTGAGGTATCTTTGGTTGAAGTAGTATCAGTTTCTCTCACCAGCTGAAATCTAGAATTATAATTTGGATCTCCAACGTCTACCTCCTCTTCTGATTTGCTGTCTCTTCTGAGGATGGCTGCTTTCTCTCTGGTGGAAAGGGTACAGGAAGCTCAGGACAGTCTGATACTGGGGCGATGGATGAAGGAAGGTCCGGATACATGATAGCGGATGCATTCTTGCCACCCGGACGTTTGGAAGGGTCCACCATGCAGAAGTAGCAATTGCTCGAGTAGTCAGTGGGTTCATGCCAAGTTCTTGGAATAAGGAACTTCGTGGCTCTCTTTTCCCCTCTGTACCATCCTGCAAAAGAGCAAAATAAAAGTGTTATTATGAAGAATAAATTTATTTCATCCACAACTAACGTGTAAGAGGTTCATGCAAAATAGTTTATATGTGATATTTTTTATATTATTAAAAATCTGAACATTACAAAATATTTAAATTTTAAAAGGTATAAAATTTGTATAATATAAAATCTTACTATTCAAGCAAGCAAAAATTGTCCGTTTTACTTTCTAGAGATTTTTTTGCAGTGCTCGCGGGTAAAATGAGGTGCCCAGGGTTTGTCTTCATCTCCGAGAGACATGCCGAAATATGCCTTGTAGACTTCACACATTTTAACAGATGCTGCCACAGAGTTCTCTGTTGCTCTTGTCTTGATATATTGGCCACATACATAGCAGAATGCATCTGGAGAATGCTTGTAGCTTCATGATGCCATCTCTGATAAAATCAGATAGGTCTATGTGTTCACTTAGGCACCTAGAACTGAATAAAGTGGTGAACCTTTATATATATAACTTACTATGGAAAGTTCTAGAATATTCAAAAAGATTCTTGAAAATTCTCGTAAGTTATACAACATTCTAGAAAGTTTGAGATAATTTTTATCAGCACTGAATGTATCTGGAACGTTCTGGAAAATGGGTAAATTTGAAGATTTCATTTGCCAGGTCACAAAATCAAAGTTTGAATAAAAAATAGATCTTTTCCATTTACTTTAAGCATAAGCAATCGAGAAATAACATTTTCTTCCCAGGAAAAAGAAGTAAAAATTTTGTTACATAGTGTTATCACATTTAAAAAGAGAATGCAACATTTTATGTAATAAATATTTATGATTATTGTTATAGTTGAAAACTACGTTCAAAATATGACCACAATCTAAGACAGGAGTCACCAAACTACGACCCACGGGCCGGAGACGGCCCTTGGGGTCCTTTTGTCCGGCCCGCCAGCAGCTAGCCACTTGGAAATAAACAGTGACATTTCATCAAATGTCCGACTGTCATAACAAAATAAATCAAACTGATGGTCGCTTTAAGCTGGCAAACACAAGATGTTATGATAACTAAAACAAGACTGTCACGCGCATTTTAAACCATATTTCGTCCTTGCTGTCCGTTTATTCATATCGAGGCAGGTATCTGTGAGAGAATTGGGATTTCGAAAACAAGTACAGACTTAACCCTCGTCCTATCGACTCGTCTTGTAAATTCAGCGGCCTAGAATTACTGCTTCAGCAAGCTCATTTCTCTGATTAGTCAGGTTATGAGCTTTTCGTAACTCGTTCTTAGGTAAGTATCGTGGCAAACGTACGTTTCAATATATTTTGTTTGTGTTTTCTTGGACCAGTACAATACTTTTCTCACAGTGTTCTGTGTTTTTCATTTTCAGATCCTGTTTTTTTCACCTATCGTTATGGCTGCTTTTAAAAGAAGAAAAGTGGACTCCGAATGTCGTGCTTTCAATGAAGAATGGAGAGAAAAGTACTTCTTTGTGGAAACAAAAACAAACCAGAAAGCTACTTGTGTGATATGTACCGAAAGTGTTACCGTTTTGAAAGAGTACAATTTTCGGCGTCACTACGAAACAAAACATCTATCAACATATTTGAAATTTTCAGGAAAGTTCTGTTCTGAGAAATTTTAATCCATGAAACATGCTTCGGATTTTCGGATGTTGACAGAATCGAAAGTGACATTCTCCTCTTCCAGAATCCTTTTGATTATGTCATTGATGACATGCAAGTGGTACTTCAGCTGGAGGTCATCGATTTGCAAGGAAATGACTTATTGAAAGTAAAACACAGAGAGGGACAACTTTGGAAGATGATTTTCCAAAGCTGAAGCATTTCGGATCTGGCATGGCATCAGTGTTTAGAATGACTTATGTCTCTGAACAAGAATTTTCAAAAACGAAATATGTGAAGTCGGTACATCGATCAAGGTTGACTGATGAACATTTGAAAGCAATTCTAATGATTGGATGCTGCAATTCAAAACCAAATATTGAAGATATTTTGAAAGCCAAATGGCAATTTTATAAATCTTACTAACTTTTTTGCGGCTTAGTGAAATTCAGATATTTACTCACGATGTGCAATGTGACAATTGTTTTTGCTGATGTCACCTTCTTTGATAACCTTTTGGTAAATAAAAGTGTTGGTTATATTTCTGTTTATTTGTTATCATATGTGTGTATTGCATGCTACTCCCACGTGGCTATTGTGGCATCCTAAACTTAGTGTTGTGTCTTTTACATAGAGCTTTCATTCTAGTTCATAAGTATTAAACATAATGATCATGTGGCCCGCGCTTCTCATTCCTCAATTAATCTTGCCCCCTGTAAAAAACGTTTGGTGACACCTGTGCTAAAACAAAGAAAACAAGCTATATCATGGTCATCATTCTGAGTTTATTGGCATGATTCTCGGACTTCGAATTGCCCTTCATAACGTAGTTTACACAGAGGATATAATTCTTGCATTTGTGCTACAATACATGTGGAATCATTTTGGTTTTTCTTTCTTTGATGCACAGTATGATAAATTAAGTGAAAATGTTCTGAATGGTGTTAAATAATTCATAGTTAGGCTTTATATAAAAGTTGGATATAAACAAGAAGCACTGCATTGTTATGTTTGATAGATACTGACTGTGTATAAATAAATGACTATGTATGTCTAGAATGATTTCAGGACAATTACCCCCTGGACATTCACTCCCGGACAACTACCCCCGGACATTTACCCTCCTGACAATTATCTCCCTAGGACATTTACCCCCTAAGACATTTACCCCCTGGACAAGTACCCCTGGGATTTTTTAATCTTGATTTCCACAAACACGTATCCTGGCCTTGCATTGCTTGAAATTCCGTCGCATCTCACACTCATATGATTCCACACCTTTGGCAAGGTTCTTCTTCTTGACATAAAGAAATCCCAGGTAAAATACCTTTTTGCCACCGCGAGTTGAGGTAATAAACTCCATGGAGGAATCTAAAAAAATTCTGATGAGTTGAAAATGATATATATTTAAAATATTAAATATTGAAACAAATCATTGAATTTACAAAAGAATAGAAAATTGTTTTACATGTTCAAAAAAACTTTATATATTAAAAGAGATAATTGAAACAATTTTTATATATTTCTTATATATATATAATTTTTTAAAACAATTTTTATATATTTCTTATATATATATAATTTTTTAAAACAATTTTTATATATTAAAAGTAATAATTGAAACCACAATCACAAAAAAATATTGGAACATTTGAGGAAATTTACTTCAAAAATCCCAGAGGTACTTGTTCGGGGGGTAAATGTCCTAGGGGGTAGTTGTCAGGAGGGTAAATTTCCGGGGGTAGTTGTTCGGGGGGTGAATGTCCAGGGGGTAATTGTCCTGATACCGTCTAAGAATGTCTTGTAAGACGTTTGCCACATATGATGTTTATAAAGACGGTATGTTGCGTAAATTAAAATATGTATTTCACATGACATAAACATGATTTAGTCACAGGTATACTTTCAGTGTCGGGTTAAAATAATTTGACATTTTCTTCTCTATTAAAATTATTTTTGAGAATATATTTATTAGTATTTATGTTAATCATTTGCCAATTAATATTTCTGTCAATATGTATTTTTACAGCATGAATAGCAAGTTAATAAATAAGGAAAAATGAAGAAAAAAGTTGTAATTTCAAAAGCTGTCACATCAGTTTTTGATAACTTCGGAGGCAGTAAAATTATTAGTAATCTAATACAAGAGTATAGAAGAATAGTTAAATAGGTTCGATTTGTACAGCCAATGGAATATTAAGACATTTAATGGAGGCCTCTTTCTTTATAGTCTTTAACATTCGCATTTCAGTGGCGATATATTCTTAGCCTTCACTCAGAATACACTTATGTAGTGATTTTACGCTAACAAACATTTTCAAGAACACTCAGGGGCAGATTTCATTTCTAAAACTGCTGCCACCTCGTTAATATCATTAATAAGTAATTTCATGAAGAACATAAAAAGTAATCGCTGGAGCTTAGATGTTTCTGGAAAGCGGTTGAATCAATATATATTCAATAAGATATAGGAGTACAAACACTGTAGATGATCTATTTAAAACCTTTCTTCCTTAATATGACATTTCAAAAACATTTCATCACTCATTAACACAAAGTAAGAGATTCATTTTACTTGAAACATTTTTTTACAGAAGCTTCGATAAAATGGTTTGTTTGTTTGTTTTCAAATTTTGCACAAAGCTACTCGAGGGCTATCTGTGCTAGCCGTCCCTAATTTAGCAGTGTAAGACTAGAGGGAAGGCAGCTAGTCATCACCACCCACCGCCAACTCTTGGGCTACTCTTTTACCAACGAATAGTGGAATTGACCGTCACATTATACGCCCCCACGGCTGGGATGGCGAACATGTATAGTGCGACGCGGGCGCGAAACCCGCGACCCTCGGATTACGAGTCGCACGCCTTAAGCGCTTGGCCATGCCAGGCCTCGATAAAATGGTTTAATACAGAATAACTTATAAGTAGCAGTGTATGTATTCTGAAATGAATCGACATACGATATAAATATATAGATAACGACGGAAATACGAATACGTTTTGTTATTTTGTTGAGACCTGAATGTGATTAAAGTAGCGTGTCTTAGTGCCTCTTTAATTAAAAATGGATTTATTTTGAATTTTTTAATGGAATCAAAAGTACATTTTTGATACACGAATATAACTGTTACATTTACAGTACTTTTACTGAATTAGGAAGGCAGAATTATTTCTTATTTCTCATGCTTGCTATTGTTGTTGTTTTGACTTAAGTACCAAGCTACACAATGGGCTATCTGTGCTCTGCCCACCACAGGTATCGAAATTCGGTTTTTAGCGTTGTAAGTCCGCAGACATACCGCTAAGCTACTGGTGAGGGTGGCTCATCGCTTGCAAAATGTTTTTCCTCCCTTACATTATCCTTTGACGAGTAGTTGTACATATATCACTAGTAGTTTATTTTGACAAGCTGGAAGAAGACATGCTCGATTTGCCCCTTGCTAGTACAGCACTAAGTCTAAGGGTTTAAAACGCTAAAATCAGGGGTTCAATTTCCCCCTCGGTGGGCTCAGCAGATAGCTCGATGTGGCTTTGCTATAAGGAAACACAAACACACACACACAGAAAATGCTCGATTTCCTAATGTCTTGAAATAAAACTTGAAAGATAACTCATCCTCAGCGTACTGTTCTTTAACCCTGGCTATTGCATATTACGATTGAAACTTGCTTAAAACCAAGTTAAATTGCATTTTAAATTTAGAAATTAATTAAATATCGAGAAGTATAAAGTATATGATGTTTTCCAACGAGATTCATGTACACAATTTTATTCCTTAACAGAAATACGTTTTAGTTTACAAACAATAATATAATTTATAACAGCGGTTATTATAAATATTTTTTTATATAGAGTTAAATATTAAGATATTAAGTTTCGTGTTATCCTAGATTACAAAGTTCACTAATTTAAAACCGATAATCATAATATTGATCAATTTAAGCCTTTTTTATTTTGTAAACAACAGTTGAATAAATGCTGCTGTATGATGCGAAATTCTGTTTTTTATATGCAAAAACGGCTCGTTTTGGGTTCAGAAAATATTTTAAATATTTGAAATTCTGTTTTATTTTGCATGCTAGAACACAACACGTAATTTACATGTTTAGCATTATACTGTAGCTATCAAACAACAGTGTCTCAGACAATAGTATTTTTTTATTCGACTTACCTGCAATATACAAGAAGTATTAGAAATAAGCATACTTTTTAAATTCATATCTCAACCTAAAACAAAAAACAGATAACGTTTTGCATTCCTGGAACTGGTATAAGTTGAGAAGAATCGTGCGACAAAATTGAAAGGTTTCTATACATCACTAGCAGGCTGTTGTCAACATCCTATATTCTCTGCTCTGCGCATATTTCTTCTTTCTTAGAAAAAACTATAAATTATTTTGTGCGAAACTGTCTTCCATGGCTCTGTATCTTTAACAATTTTACTAACTCAATACATTCTGAAAAAGGGCAGTGGGTAATTCCTTCAACATTCAATTGGATTAGCGCATAAATATTTTGTGTATTTATCACTCCTTTACAAAACTTTGGCAGCTTTAAATTCTAATATTATATGTAAATTTAAATAGCTCATCTAACACTACATATCACATGTAATTACAATAAAATAATACGTACATAATTTACTCAAATGTACTGTTTTCAAGGCCGAAAAATACCAAGTTAAATAAATATAAATTGATAGGTTAATACACGTCAGAAAAACTGCTCACATATTAAGTATATTTTTATCATGATACAAAATATGATGAAAAAATTACGTTTTTAGAAAATAAATAACACAACCTACAATGAAAATAATAAAACATTATAATTTAATATAAAGATACCTACTCGATTTTTTAGATACGATAATCAATCAGGTTTCGATTTTTTTATATTAAGGTCAAAGATTCACCCACGTAAGATCGTTATTGACAGGAAATGTGTAAACGATATGAAATATCTAATGGATCATCGATATAATTATCTTGTTACAAAATGGTAGGAACTGTAAGTAGGGCATTGGAACAAAAATAAAGAAAAGAATAAAGGATCACTAGATTTGTTTATTTTTATATATTTATCTGAAGAGGATGACGTTTCTAGCTAGTGCTTTACGTCATCTGTAAGCTGTACGACCTGACGAACCGCAAACTCAAAACATCACCTTTTCAAATAAAAATATATAAAAACTTGGTTACTGTTTAACCTATTCTTTAATTTCAGCCCCCCAGTGGTTCAGCGGTATGTCTGCGGACGTACACGCTAAAATCCGGGTTTCGATACCCGTGGTGGGCAGAGCACAGAAAGCCCATTGTGTAGCTTTGTGCTTAATTCAAAACAACAACAATTCTTTAATTTAAATATATTTGCCTCCTATACAGTTAAATATAAATTATTCTTTATAAGTCTAACGAAACAGATAAATAGAAGTGTACTTGCAACAGGATTACTACTTTACAACGATAATTTTAAAGCGCTGCTTATAATACTACGGTCCCTCAGTGGCTCAGCGGTATGTCTGCGGACTTACAACGCTAAAAACCGGGTTTTGATATCCGTGATTGGTAGAGCAAAAATAGCCCATTGTTCAGCTTTGTGCTTAATTCAAAACAACAACAACTACTACTACAATACTACGTCAACTCGATTAATTTAAAGAAGACAAAATTATAGCTAAAATAAATAGATGTACATGTTCTACGTTATAAGTTTGACAACCTTTGAATCATAAAGTATGTATTTTATTCCTAATGGATCAATGGATCAATAATTTGTTTTACAAACTCGACATTTTTGATTACACTTTTTTTTTTTGTCTATGATACGACCAATCGTTCATTTGTGAACATTCGTATATCTAGATATATTCTAAATTCGAATATAATTATAGTGAACAATTCGTTTCTATCGAGATATTTTATTCTGAAGTAAAAAATGTTCATGTTTTAGAAATAAGTTTTTTATATTTTTTATTTTATAAAAAAGTCCATAGTTTTCAAAAGGTTTTCTCGGAGTTAAAATATGTCGGTATAACCCAACTCCCAAACTCTAAACCAGCGTAAGTTAAACATTTAATCACTTCTATGTGATCTTTGGTGAAAAAAAATGAATCTATCCCTTTATTTGATCATATGGCTTACTGAAACATAAATCTGATATTTTTGTTTATCAAAGCATGGTTAACAGTAAATTGTACAAAAAAGCAGGATAAGCAATATCACTTAGTTGGTAATGATGTCTTTTTCTCCATATGTATGCACGAACACGTTAGTTTCCTTCATTACCTGAAGGTGCAACTACTATTAGGCCCGCAATACTCGACTCGCAATCCAAGGGTTCGAATTCGTGTCACACCAAACATGCTCGTCATTTCAGCCATGGGGGCATTTTAAAGGTTCGGTCAATTCCACTATTCGTTGGTAAAAGAGTAGCCCAAGAGTTAGCGGTGGGTGGTGGTGACTAACTGCCTTCCTTCTAATCTTACGCTGCAACCACTGTTCTGTAATATAGTTTTTCAACATTCAGTGGCTCTGATAATAAATCAAATGTTTATAATCAACTAATTGTTTTTTTTGTGTGTAGTTCTTAAACGAACTAATAGTTCGTTAAATTTCATGGTATCTTCTGTTTCTGTTTAATACGCTGCAAAGTGAAAATTATCTGCTTACACCGCAAGCTAAATCCCACCTATAATTAACACACGAGCGTAGTAATCACCGAAACTGGTTGTTATTTCAACAGTATGACTTTAATAGAGATTTTCATGCATTAAATCTTAGTTCAGATTTCGAATAATCGTAGTTTTATAACTTTCAAGGAGTAAGTTATACTTAGAAGGGCAACAATTAAACACAAATTAATTAATATTACTTTAGTGGAATGCTAACTTTCAAGGATTTGTTTCAAAGCTGATAAGAAAACACTTGGATTTCAGAGAATAATCGATTTCAGAATGACATTTAATTATAATTAAGCTTATAACTTCTCTGTATAATTACTATAACCGTAAGTAGAATTTATTTGTTTATTTAAAGTTAAGCAAAAACAACACAATGAGGTATCTGTGCTCTGCCCACTACAAGTATCGAAACTTGGACTCTCGTGTTTTAATTCTACATACGGTCATTGAGGAAATCATTGCTCTTGTAACACCAGAGACAATATGTTTGATATTCTCCCATATTGCTAATTATATTTAAAATAACTATGAAGCTTTATAAGAAGTGAAAAAATAAAGTTTACAATGATGACTTTATACAAAACAGACTTCAGTATAGCTGTATCAGTTGTATTTTGTTAAGAAATATATTTAATATTCAAGTAAATTTAACAAACAAAAACTTAGATTATTTCTAATTCATATATAAAAACGACTAATCAATGAAAATATTATGAAACAATTACATTTGTATTCCAAGAGGATGTTAAAAGTCACTAAGTTTACAGAAGTTACCGGAAAACCAGATGTGTACCAAAATAGGGGTTTGATGTAAGAGAATAAGAATAAGAAATTTAATTAATGAAATAACAATATTCTTCCATCACTTGACAAGCCAAATTAATGATAAAAGTCACATTGCTGTCATGTTTTGCTGCAGACATAACTCAGATGCTATTGATTAGTCTTATGACTTGTAAATCGAATATTTATCTAGTTGGAACAAAATGATTCAGTGGTGCTTTTTGAATAAAACTAATGCTATATTGGTCCAAAGAAATTTATTATATATCTGTTGTGTTTATATATAACATCTCGACTTCCTACAGTTTCTATGGGTCTCCAAATGCGAATCATACGTTAATCCACAGATGGAAAGTTGCTTGTGTATGTGCAAAAGCTGCATCTATTTGTACATCATATAATTCAGTAGATGTCTGTCTTTTTCAAGATCGTTAACAAATACTGTTTCTTATTTTTATCTTAATACCGATATTTTACTTGTTTTATGAATAAATAATTAAAAATCCTCTAAGAATAAACTTTATAAACAACATTGTAACTAAATCTAAATTCTTGGTTTGCCTGTACCTGTTCTAAACATAACAGTAGTGTACTGAAGAGATTTAATGTCCAAAATCAGCTTTCGTGACCTTGAAACCACCTATTTTGATACATTGGGGCTTTTTTTGTAACTTCTAATCATGGACGTCAGTTATCTTAGATTTTGGTGTTCTATGTGTATATCAGAGGGTTTATATGCTAATGGTAATAATTAGGTCCCATAAGAGCTTCACAAAGAATTTGGCAATTTTATCTAACGATGTGATATCAATAAGTTTACGGATTTGCAATGCTAAAATCAGGGGGATCGATTCCTCTCGGAAAACACAGCAGAGAACACGATGTTGCTTTGCTATATGAAAGACAAACAAACAAATATCCGACAGGTAATAGTAACGTCAATAAGACCAATGAGTATCGGAATGTTACAGATATTCATTGTACCCAGAAGTCGCACGTGCATATGTGTTCTAAATAAAATATTTTATAATACACTCTCCTTTTTCATTTTCTTCGTTGTTTTACGAATATATTTAAGCTAACTGAAAATTTAAGTCATTTTGTAGTTGTTAAGCACAAAACTACACAATGTACCCTACCTACCACGAGTATCGAAACCCGACTTTTTACATCGTAAATTTGCAGACTTTCAGCTGAGCTACTGGTGGGAGGTAGTTAAGTTCGTGTATGATCCGAATACAGACAATATTTATCCTAGAATTACGAATGAAGGCATTATTGTAGCAGAATCAAAGACTGAGTTCACGTGGACTTTATCGGATTTTTAAAACATTTATAGTATGTTTATACACAAAATTATTTGCACTTATCACTTTGAGAGTTACCAGCCCACATCAGCGTGCGAGTCTCATAAAACTATAAATAATATTACCAGAAGTATTGCAATTAATCCCACTAGTAACTGTCTTCTGTTATTTATGTATAATAAGAGTTATTTTACTACATTTTTTTGCCCGGCATGAATAAGTGGTAAAGGCACTAGACTTGTAACCTGATGGTCGCGGGTTCAAATTTCCTCCATATCAAACATGCTTGCTTTTTCAGCCGTGTGAGCGTTGTAATGTGACTGTCAATCCCACTATTTGTTGGTAAAAGAGTAGTTCACGAGTTGGCTGTGGGTGCTTATGACCAGGTGCTTTCCCTCTTGTCTTTCACTACTAAATTATAAACGGTTAGCGCAGATAGCCCTCGTGTGTCTTTGCGTGAAATTCAAACCAAAGCAAATTATTTTGGCCAGCTTTTTATATTAACTGTTGAAACAGGTAAAAATATAAAATTAATCAATACAATTAGTCCCCATGTTGTAAAAGTGGTAGGTAATTTGACAAATAATGCAGTAACTGAATAAACAGATTTACTAAATCCAGTTTTATATAATATAGAAGAAATACAAATAAATAAATTTTTTGTTAAAATCAAACTTTATAAAACTTTTATTTAAATCAAGAAAATAACCAACGTTCTAATGCAATGTTACACACACCATGTAAACCAAACGTTAATATTTTAACTGTCGGCAGATGGCAATAGTGTAGTATTTCTTACGAATGTATTTTATCGGAATTAGTTTCATTTCATTCTTACTTTTCTATGTGAATATTTTTAGTCTTGAATTAGTTTTGAGTTGTTCTGAAAGCTATTGTTAAATCTAATATCATTTTTTATCGTACAAAAATTGTGTGCCTGTTGCCCATTGTAAGGCATTCTCTATTGGTAAAAGTGTGTATCATCTTGAAGCACTAACATAGGTATGACATTCAAAACTGGAAAAAGTTCCGAAATGTGCTATTTAACAACATAATCCAAGCATCTTAAAATCCTCTCAACAGTGAAGTATGAAGCTTAACTTCCGATAAGACCGACGTTATAAGAATCTTCTTCAGTATCTAAAAAACACACATTCTTTATTTGACTTAAGTATTTCTATTATGTTAGATTTCAATCGAAATTAAATATTGTTCATTTTCTACTGTTTCTGTTCAAATTGTTTAATGTCACCCGCTGTAGAATATATTACCTTTCTGATATAGTTACTTATGTGTATTTCTATAACCTTAGCGTGCTAAAGATAGAATTCTGAAGATTCCGAAACATTTATCAATGTTACATATAATTGCGTTCGTGTTATCATTTATTAAAATATTACATTAAAATCGAATGCAAATGAAGTACAAAAAAACTACGTAAAATCCTTAGAAAAGTTATAATTTTGGTGGTAAACAAGTTTTCATCGCGTGGTTTTTCTGTTTTGTAATATACTTGTATTACAGTTTTTATTTCTAATGATCGAAATATCACCTTGAAATGGTATTATTCGAACATACTAATCAAGAAATGACAATGCATTATTCGTATTATTATTCAAAATACATTTTTTTTGTGAAGTTTATTACAATGATTCTCAATTTTTTTTTTTTAAATAGAACGAATATTACAATGAGGTTCTCAGCTTCCATTATCTACCAATCTGGAGCATGCAGCACATAAAGTGACATGTAGAGAATGCTGCACTAGAAAAATATTAGCTGGCAACCCCAACATTACGTGACATTTACTACCACCAACTTGGAGCAAACTGTACAAAAAAGTTCTTGCTTAAACATTATATTGTATTTATCAACGTCTAAAAGATATATGCCTAATATGGTTGTTTCTGTAGTGTTAATTACCAGGGCGCTATCCTTTTGATTATGGCATTAGATAAGCAAGCATAGTGTGTTTAAATGTATGGCACTGCCTACTCATGATAATTCGTGCTTTATTAGATGAAACATGTAATGAGACTGCTTGCTCTGAGTACCATTCAAAGACAAATAGCGGTAATTTATTGCTCCGTCAGCTTACATTATTTTTCAGTACCGATATTCCCTGGCAAGATTACATGTTTTGGTTTTATATAAATCTAAAGAATGTCATATATCTTTACACTTTAATTAAATATGTCATTATGATATTTTGATTGTTTAAACAATGTTTATTATCTGGTACTTTGTAATAAGATCTCTTGACGCTTCGATTTTAGTATTTTTTAATATATTTATTAAATTTATTAAAACAAAAACTTTCGATTATTTTATTCTTTTTATTAACGTTACCTTACTTTATTTCTCGAGTTTTAGTTTTATTTAGTTGTTGATAAACAAAAGCTACACAGTCGATTGTGCTTTATCTACGTTTGGTTTAATGTTCTCATGATTGCAGCTGAACTTATATTGTTGTTTTCGATTAAGCACAAAGCTACACAATGGGCTATCTGTGCTCTGCCCACCACGGGTATCGAAACCCGGATTTTAGCGTGTAAGTCCGCAGACATACCGCTGAGCCACTGGGGGGCGAACTTATATTTTCAGAACATGATCGATTTATTAACAAGGACTATTTTTACACTGGTCAGGTAGTTAGGGCGTTTGATTCTTAATCTGAAGGTCGCGGTTTCAAATCCTGGTTACACCAAACATGCCCGCCCTTTTAACGGTGGGAACGTTATATGTTACAGTTAATCTTACTATTCGTTGGTAAAAAAGTAGACCAAAAGCTGGCAGTGGGTAATGGTGACTAGCTACCTTCTCTTTAGTTTTACGCTGATAAATTAGCGACTGATAACGCAAATAACCCTCGTGTAGCTTTGCTCGAAATTAAGGAAAACAAACAAATAAATTTGTGTAATTATTGGTCTAATTAAAAAATATCTTATCAAAATGCGTCACTAGCGAAGAAGAAACCGTATATGATATTCTGTATGTTGAGCTTTGTGTTTTATAGCGTTAATTCTTTATATTTTATAACGAACTTTTTCAATTATTTCTAATCTCTCGTTATATTGGCTTATTTGTTTCTCTTCTTGGTTGTCTTGCAAAGTCCTTCCTAAATTAATTTGTTCCAGGAAATTTCTCCCTTGCCTACAATGAAAAAAAAACAAACTAACATTAAGGAAGCTTTACAGGAATTCGTCCGAACTCATTAACGGTTCTTTCACACCATTAACTACTTGCTTTATTTTCAGGACTGTTTTGTGGTACTTGATTTTTCTAGATTTTTAAACCCCAATTTCGTTACCTAAGAATGCGTTAAAAAACAAATGGAACTCATGTATATAGGTACTATTATATCGGATATCTCAAGATATCATGAGCCCAAGATCAGTGCTCAAAAATATAATTCTACATATTGTGTGTATTGTATATTTCTTTTTTCTCAATCTTTATGTCGTTTTTGAAGGAGTAAAGTACACCCTTTTATATTGTCTTACGATAAATAAAGGCGAAAGTGGAAAAAAAAAACTAGTGAAATAAAACTATATAACAACAGTTAAAGTTCATGACCCTAAGTTAATTAATCTTTATTTTGACCGAAAGAATGCCAAGTGTTGGACAGCATAGAGGAAAATCAAGTTGATTATTTTCTGTCTCAGATTAAGTTAGTATTTGACGTATTTTAATGGGATTCTGTGAAAATAAAATGTTTTACAGAGCAACTTAACAAGACATCACAAAAGTTTATATAGGGTGATAAATTAAATATACCCTATTGCAGTGCTATGTCGCTTCAGCTATAACATGTGCAGTAAAAAAGTCATGATTTTACACTTTTGTGAAATACCAGTGCAGAAGTTACATCTAAAAGGTTTTAATTCCCATATTTCTTTATAATAAGTGATTCTACACCAATGATAGAATTGTATAATATTATACATTTATATATTTCATGTAAGTGTAATTGTAAAAGTGTGCATTTTGGAGAGTTTATAAAATGTTATAGTTATAGCGTCATTAACTTCATGAAAGTGGTTTTGTTCATAGTTGTTGTTTTTTTATTTTCAAGTAACACTTACGTGACTTTCCATTCTATTTATAAAGTTGCCCCCAGTGGCTCAGCGGTATGTCTGCAGACTTACACGCTAAAATCCGGGTTTCGATACCCGTGGTGGGCAGAGCACAGATAGTCCATTATGTAGCTTTGTGCTTAATTCAAAACAACAACAATTTGCAAAGTCACCTCTCTTCACACACGAAAAGAGTATAAACTATTATTTAATTTAAATTTACTCCTTTAAGATATGAATTCTTATCTTGTTAACGTAAAAGGGTGTGTCTGTAGAATCACACCCTTGATTCTTAAAGTGTAAGATAATGTTATAACGAAGGTTGACAAATGATACACGGGAATCAACTGATCATTTACCACAGGAAGCGTAAAGTACGGTAATGCTGCGTACTCAGTATGAACACCTACCACATACATGTAACCATGAACATTATCGTTGTCAGCCTCATTTCATCCATTAGTTTGAAAATGTTCTTTATCTGTGTCTTTCTTGATTCCCTCTGCTCTGTCCAACGATATCAGCGGTATAGTTATGCAATTATTCTCAAGGCATTTCTGGTCATTATGCAGTGGTGACGCTCACCGTTTTAAGATGTGGTAAGCTCGACAATTGATTTAAAATGTGTTTCTATGGATGTGCGATGGCACCATTATGGTTTATTTGCCAGAGTGCTTGATTTATAAGAATATTTAAAACATTACTGTTGTCTTTTGTACGTTACTTTACAAATAGTTAAGCTGCTTATTGTTATTATACTAAATAATTGTAGTATATTCTACTTCAAACGATTTTCCTAGAAAACTCTTTAAATTTGGTTTTAATTGTATATTGTAGCAAAGAAAATATATCTTTACCAATCAAAAAATATATTTATTATTCTACAGCGGTTTTTTACAAAACTTTGATTATTATTATTTAGAATATTATGATTAATCATATAAATAAAGCGTAAACTCTAAAACTTGCTATTAACTAAAATTATTTTTAAAGTTACATTTAAGATCGTTTGCAGTTAAACACAAAGCTACACAAAGGGCTCTCTGTGCTCTGCCCATAACAAGTATCAAAACCCGGCTTCTGGAGTTATAAGTCTCTGTGTCACTAGGGGATGTTTAATAGCGATGTAATGAAACTATATTTTCTAGACTTAAAAAGGTCATCAAACCACGTTGGACTGCAGTTGCCATCCTTATATCTTGTTCTTCCTTTGTTAAATTACCTTAAAATAAGGGAAACTTGGTTCTATAGGTGGTATTCTAATTTGACACCTCTAGAGTGTGGTAAGGCCATAAGATTTTGACCCCACAAAAAACTAGCCAAACATGACTGATAACTCCATCCGAAACAAAAGTTTGTTTATCACATCGTTTTTTTTAAGTGTTAAGCTTTTAAGTTGGAATACGAGCACACTTATTTTTTTAAAATAAATTTATAAAAGGCTGTTTAATTACCGTAAATGATTCTTAACCACGTGAAAAGGATAAGTGAAAGGTTATGTTATTCATAGAAAATTTGCAATAATAGAAAAATATATTAGAGATCTCTGAATACAAGAAACTGTAAAAAAAACTAATGAAATTACAGCGCTTTCGACAAATGGTTCTTTATTTTACCTTTATTCTTAAACGTAAAAGACAGGTCGCTAGAATTTTATCGGGTTTTTAAATTTGATTCACCAAACTTTCTAATCTTCCGGACATTTATGTTGACATGATTACTAAACATTAAAGCGTAATGAACAAAACATTTTTGACTTACACTTATCTTTGGTATATTAATAATTAACAGCAAAATCAATTGAAGGAAACATTTCAAATTTAAAAAGAAAAGAACAACAACATTAAACTAACTTATAATGAAAACTAAAACTAATAAGAAGTTAACGAATATCACAGTTTATTTTAAATATTTTATACGAAATACAGAAAATAGTGCAAGAACTGTTTGTATTTTAAACTTCGCGCAAAGCTACACAATGGCTATCTGCATTAGTCGTCCATAATATCGCAGCGAAATAACACAGGGAAGACAACTAGTCATCAACATCCATTGCCAACTCTAGAGCTATTCTTACAAAACCCCCACGGTTGACGGGGTGTTACAGGAATTCGAACCTGGGACCCTCACATCACGAGCCAATCCCTCTAACCACCTAGCCAGTGTAAGAATAGTTACTCAAATATAAGTTTAGGTGTAACTATGAGAGTTTAGTACAGGGCAAAACACAACCGACTGTGTAGTTTGTTTTTTTGTTTTATCAGCAAATAAAAAAACCGTGAAACATAAAAAAATAAAGTAAGGTAACATTGACCAGAAGGACCAAATAATTGATAGTTTTTGTTTTATTAAATGCGATTAGCATCTTAAACATTATTAAAATCAAAACGTAAAGAAATTTTATTATCACCGGAGAATAAAAATCCTTTGAATAATTACCATGACATTTTTAATTCAAATGTAAAGATATATGAAATTCTCCACATATATTTTCCATAGATTTCAATAGCTCATATATATTGAGTTTATTTTATGTTTGGTTTTCATTCCTGTATAATTAATCTCGTCGACTGTTGAGGTTCTGGACAAACATTAATCCTTTATATTTAGTAACGCAATTAAGACAGATACGATACGGTGGCTGAGAAAATTTGATGTAGTACGTTGAGTATAATGATATATGTTATTTTTGCTACCAGTTTATTCAATATAAAGTTTTTTTAAACAACATCAAGCTACTTCTTATTTTTCAATTAATAAAGTCATTATTTGACTAAATAGAAAGAAAGGATGAACATGAATAAATACATGTTGATAAAAGAACGTTTTAAAATTGTAACCACGTTTTAACTACCAGTAATAGATATGTTGTTTCTTATTAATTTACTTTCTAAGTACAGTAGTTGTCTGAACTGAAAATGAAAGATGTACTTCTTAAAGGCGTTTACTAAATATTTTCTTTAATACCTTAAACTGTGACTTTACGTCTTTATGACATTCCATCGGTATAACCAATATAACATTTCTGAAGTTTTCCAGGAAACAAGAATCAATATAAAAACTATGGATGTTATCGATATAAAGTAAATATAAACTGACGTTAAGAAGACTATAGAAAGATCTCATAAAAGTATGCCTACAATGAAACATGTACGATTTCATAATAAAATTAAGTTACAAAAACCAATAAATCCAAATTTTATTTGGAAAAGCTACGGAACCAAAAAGAATTATAGACGATAGTATTCAGAATTAAACTGACTTGTTTGTGCCAGCCAAAATTGATTTTATTATGTCGAACATCCTTTAAATACAAAAGAAGATACGCTTTCGTTGAGTTCTGGTTGTAAACCGTCGACATGTGTAAAAATACATTTAATATCCTCAGTAGAAATGCTTATTTTAATCAATTTTCTTCAGTATATTTTAAATCCGATAGTATGAGTAAAGTATTTGATTATAACCTACAGGTTAGAAATCTTATGTTGTTATTCATTCGTCTCGATTTTGATCGATTATGTATCGTTCCTTGGAGCAGACAAAGAACTGACGTATTTACACAGGTTATGCGTTTTGGCTTTTCGTCCTGTTTCACGCAGTCTTTCCAAATCACACTATTTGTGATTTTTGTTATTTGCTTTTCGTACTTTGTTTTAACTGATTCATGGTCTAAAATAATATAAAAAAATTATCTGTTACCAACTTACCACATTTTCTCATTTAATTTCATATTATTTATTTATTTTGTATTTTCATTCTATAGTTTTTCTTACAAGTATAAAGTTTTCATCTGTTTACCACCTTTGCTTGTAAGTTCCCCGAAAGTAAACCAAAGGGCACCAGGAGAGGTCACCTGTTTCAACCTCTTGCATCTTGATATTAACGTGTTTTCTTTCTGTAACTCACTCAACAGACTTAAAAATGATGTCACTTAAGGGAGGATCAACGTTGCAATTTTTACTGTTTTTGTCGGTAAAATGTGCGCATGTCATGAATCACGAGAAATATTATGCACTCTACAGGCTACATCACAGCTTAACATACAAAGTTAAAAAGTAAAAAATAAAAATATTTGCTACTCATATTTTTTTTGTTTTCATTACTCTAGGAATAGAACACTTTCGAGTCCCCTGGGGAAGTACATGAAGTACATCTTGTCGTCTGTGATTAACGTTTTCTTATACGTACTTCCATGTAAATACATTTGAATTTTTTAAGCAAATTGGTGTTGATGGTTACTATTTCTTAAGGAATTTGATTTGGACTAGTAGAGCCTGCACTTAACAAAGAAAACATCTTTTTTTTTTTTTTGGAAAAACACTTTTGCATTTGTCATATTTCAAAAGTTTTAGTAGCTTTAGTTCATATAAAAAGCCAGTATCTTCAAAACAGATCATGCGTATAGTAAGTTCATATGTGCTTAACTACAGTCCAACTTCATGAATGAGGAACTTGAAACTTATTACCTACGTAATAGAAGCACTACATATGCTAAGTTCTTAAAATGATTCTTGTACAATTTCTGATATTAATATTTTAGAATACAATTGATATATTTTAATATATCAAAGTATAGTTTGTATAAGATTCGAAATATCAACATTTCTTGTGTTTGTTTTGGGCTATTCGTTCTGTTTACCGCGGGGTATTCAGCCACTGGGAGATAGATATCTGAAACTACAGCGCTAAGTTTTGTAAGTTTACGAATAAAATGTTCTTCAAAGCAAATATAATTTTAAATTGTGTGTGTTTTTCTCATAGCAAAACCATATTAGACTATCTGTTGAGTCCACTCAGGGAAATCGAACCCCTGATTTTAGCGTTGTAAATCTTTAGACTTATCCATGGGTGCCATTTTAAATTAGCAAACTATGTTTACTTAATAAAATGCTATGTAAAGCACACAAAATAACAATATATAAATAAGTGTAACCTTGTTTTACTAAAAACATAGGACTATATATGAATTCTACGTGACACTAAGTAGTTTGTCAATATCATAAAATCTGTTATGTACAGCAATAACTGCTGTGTGATCTTCACTTTTCAAGACTATAGATGAATACTACGTGACACTAAATAGTTTGTCGTCAGTGTTACAAGCTCTGTTATTAATGACAATTAATTGCTCTGTGTTATTCACTTAGTCTCACGTAAGAAAGTTCTTGTTACTGACATCCTACATTATGTAGGATTATTGTAATTACTTTATACTCGTTCTATGTTAAGCTTGTTATTCCAGAAACATATTAGCAGTTTTGTAAAAGTTCGTATATATATTCTAACGGAACCTTGAATAATGCAATACTTCAATTTTTCTGAGCCAGTTATTTTAAATTGTCGCACTTACTAAGCTCTCCTAAGCCACGATAACCTATCAGTAAATTGACCTTATTAAAACTAGAGTCAAATTAAAACAGATGAATTACAGCAAGAGCTACAAGCAATTGTAGTGAAACGTTTTGGAATCGACAAAAACCATCAACAGAGATATCTAATAAAATGGTAAATATCCTGTAGCCCGGGCACTTTAGAAAGCTAGGAAAATGTAAAAATGTATGCACTGAAGACAATACAAAAGATATATATAAGCACATTTTTATATTGCAATTAGAAGCATAAGACGTACATCACTTGTTAGAACAAGAGTAGAAGTGGAAAGAAATGTTGAGTTCAACAATTCGTGTTTGAAATATACACAGAACAAAATAAGTTGGTGTTTATTTACATAAGAGAAAAAATACTAATTTATGTACAGTGAAAATAATAATGTAGCTAATCAACACCTTCGGAAAAAATCCACTTACGAAGTTGAAGACAAGGATAAATTATCTTTTTCTTCATGCCCAGGTTAACCTATTAAGTAACATGAATATATGCTTATTTGTAGTTAAGCACAGAGCAATACAATAGGCGATTTGTGTTCTGCCCTCCACGGGAATCTAAACACGGTTTCTAGCGTTTTAAATCTGTAGACATACCATTGTACCAGTGTGGGCCCTCACCGGAAGGAAAGCCTACAGAAAGCCTTCATCTATTTCATAAATAATTTTTAACGTATCTTTGTCCAGCTATTTTTCCATCCAACCTAATACCACTTTTTTGTGAAATGTATTATGAAAAAATATTATATTTTGTGTGTTTTTTTAAATTGTAACGCATCACTTTTTCTGACAAATGAACCTGCGTCTGCTAGGAAACTCTGCACTATCTTGCAAATTCTGATAATTCTTATCCTTTCAGTCTTGCTCGGCATGGTCAGGTGGATTAAGGCGTTTCGACTCGTAACCTGAGGGTCGCGGGTTCGAATCCCCGTCGCACCAAAAATGCTTGCATTTTCATACTACACTAAAAACTACCCTCTGGTCCTACACTACAAAATTAGGGACTGTACCTCAGGTACTCCTCGTTTAGCTTTGTATGAAATTTAAAGACAAATAAACCAACCTTCCAATCTTAGGAAAAATATCAGAGAAATTTGAATTCAAAATTTTAAGCCTTTTTTTCTTCAAATTAAGCTATATTTGAATTTTCCAAACCATCCTTTCAAATTTACAATGTTTTCAAACAAAGAACATTTTATCTACTCCTTTGCATCAATAGCAACTTATCAGTTTACTCCTGATTTTTGTAAGTCACATATTATTGCGAAATAAATATACGAAAATAATATTTTCCCATTCAGCTGAGAAGAGTAATCGCAATAACTAAAGGAATGTTAAGAAATGTATTACTGTGTTGAACCTGAATTCAGTAATGGTGACTGAGTTGGCTCAGAAAGAGACTTGGGTCATGGTAAAGCACAGATATCTTTATTGATGAACAAGAAAATTCAATGTTACCGTGTGCGCTTTGAGGATAAACATTTCCTCTAGATTTCAAAAGGAGAGTTTTTAATTCTCGGTCTTTTACTTAAAACTTTAGTGATAGAGTTTAAGACTAAAAGGATGTGAAATTATACACATTAAAGAAATAAAGCCATCCCTCTTGGAATACAGGTGCTATCTATATCACTGACTGTTATAAATGAAGGTAAAGAGAACATTAGATTTTAAACATTTTTAACTTGGACATTGCAATGCCACTAGAAACAGTAGAGCAAGATCAGAAGTATGTCTCCAACAATATTATATGATCCCACAATTTTCTCAGTCAGGTAAACGTAATCATATGCACTTAGAACATGTAATAACATTATTATGAAGGGAAAGTGAAAATTTGCAGTTTCTCTAAAAGCAATTATTTTTTAAGTTTATCTTATTTTAAAGAAATTAAACAGCTCATATTCTTAACCTTAAATCCAATAAAATATATATAAATATCATGGATCAGTCCTCTTCCTAGAGAACCTTACTTCTTTCGCCTAAAACTACTTACACGACATGTTAAATGTTTAGTTTGTTTTAAATATTTTATACAAAATAAAGAAAGTAGCGCAAGAATAGTTTGTATTTTGAATTTCGCTCAAAGCTACACGAGGGCGATCTGAGCTAGCCATCCATAATTTTGCAGTGTAAGACTAGAGGAAATGCAGCTATTCATCACCACTCTCCGCCAACTCTTGCGCTACTCTTTTATCAACAAATAATAGGATTGAGCGTCACATTATAACGCCACCACGGCTGAAAAGGCGAGCATCTTTGGTGCGACGTGGATTCGAACTCGCGACCCTCAGGGTACGAGTCGAGTTTTTTAACCACCTAGCCATGCCGGACCCGTGTTAAGGGTACAAAAAAGGAAAGGAAACTCTTTAACAGAGAATCAAAGTTACAATAATTAAAACAAAGCTATAATATCACCCAAGAACTATGATTAAACGAACATACTCTTTAACGAGAAGCAGTTAAGATATGTTAAAACATTTACAATATGTTAAATAATTTTACATAAAAAACACAAAATATGTCATTTGGAACACTGTTAAAAATAAACACACCACAAACCTTCTGACATTCCGGCAACACAGATTTTGCAAAACAAAAATAAACATTACAATGTAAAATAAAACGTAAGTACCTTTTATATACGTAGCATACTAAAAAATAATCATTTTAACACAATTCAAACACAATAAAATTAAGCTGAAGTAGATTACAATGATAACCCTTTATCTTAAAAATATATCTGTTTATGTCAAAAAATAAGAAAACACAAATACTTGCATAAAAACATATTTAGTACAAGCAAAACTTATTAACACTAATATCACAGCTTTTGTTCTCATTATAATAATACCCTTGTAACACAAACAAACCTTTGAACAAACAAAATATAAAACTACATGAAAGACCTTCCATTAAACCAAAATAATAAATACTAATTCACAATGCAAAAACAATCAATAAATTTAGAGAGAATTCTTAATAATTGTTGAAATGTAAATGATAGTGGAAAATAAACAACTAAAACACGCTCTGACATAAACCAGTTTGAGAGAAAAAAAAATTCAGCAAATATACCGTAAAAATCGTTCAATAGTAATTATTAGAAATAAATTCTTTATCCATGAATAAATAAAGAAAAATACCTGATGGTTCCAGTTAAACCTGGTGAAACTTTGTGAATAAAATAAACAAAAGTTTTACCATGTGTAACCGATATAAACTTGTGTATTTACAGAATGATACTTCACACAAACACACACACAAAACATAAAATCACTACCACCTCTGTTTCTTTCTACAGTCTAAACTGAACACTGGCAGTCTTGGCTGTGACGAAACACCTCGAAAAGTAATGTTTCCCTAGTAAGTTATTGTCCACCAATGAAGTTATGGTAAACAGAACAATATCTAGATTTTAAGAGGAGATCATCGGCATTACTTGATGGATTCAGAAAATCAGAGGATCTCGCCATCTGATTTAGTGACGCCAAATGAACCTCAGAATTTTTTGGCTTAAAATTGCTGCTCATTGTCATCAAACAGACGTAGCCTTTCATGCAAGTACTCAAGCCAGCAGAATTAATGTGTTCATAACTTCTAATAAGTCCATTCAAAGACGAACAGACAAAAATAATAAAAAAATTGATCATGCATAACAAAATTTTATTATTGAAAGAGAGTAGTCGTGTGGATTCTGATTAGTGAGAGATGTTGGTTTTAATGACATGATGGCCTGGACACAACAAACACTCATTGCAGTAATCAAGTGCCATTTTTATAAGCATATGAATTCTTAGATATTAACTGCTCGCAGTGAATTTATTTCTTACACTCTAAAGATCACAGTTTGTCAGGATTTGTTGAGGTCCTTCATTCAACCAGGTTATGCTGCCTACTGTTGTCTTACCAACATCTAAATAGCTACCTTTCTCGTGCATGTTAAGCTTAACCAATACCTAACTGTAACATTAAAATAACTCAGAAATTAATATGAGAATGAACTGCTAAAGTCGTAATTAAATGCTCATACGCAAATAACTTAAATAGGGAATTCATTGTACGAGTGCCAACCTTTGACATCTGATCCAAGGTAATCCATCAGCACGGATGCTACACTTCTATTATACTTCTTTTCGATGCAGGTTTCTGAGGGTCGCGGGTTTGCATCCCCGTCGCGCCAAACATGCTCGCCCTTTCAGCCGTGTGGGCGTCATAATGTAAAGGTCAATCCCACTATTCGTTGGTAAAAAGAGTAGCCCAAGAGTTAGCGGTGGGTGGTGATGACTAGCTTACTTCCCTCTAGTCTTACACTACTAAATTAGGGATGTCTAGCACAGATAACCCTCAAGTAGCTTTGTGCGAAATTCAAAACAAACAAACAGATACAGGTTTAACAAAAACAGACACGGACTACTTCTAAGAAATGTCATCCAGGTGTTGCTTTCTACCTTAAACAGTACATTCATAGCCTATACTGTCAGGTATCTTAACTGCACCTTGTACAGATACAAATACCAGGAAAATTTTCTAAAAATTGTATGATCCTATCTGTGAATTATACATTCTACTGACAAGTGTAATTATGAATATTATGAATTGATCCCACTGAAAATATTTTTATTTCCCTCAAATGTATTGAGAACTCATGTGTTAGTCTTTTTTGTCTCGTTATTTCTTTGTTTTAATTAATGTATTGTTTGACAGTCGTCTATTCTGTACCAATGATATATTAGTATAGTTTACTGTAACGTTAATTGGTATGTATATGTACACACTTAGACATTTATCACCATGCACATATATATATAAACACTTTACATTATCATATATGCTAGTCGTAGCATCAGACAGACTGCCTCTGACATGCGTGTCGCTACCATAATAACCAAACAGCCTATCTTCCTTGGCAGATATTAATAGCTGCTGTATCTTAGCGTGCTGCCACCTAAGGGCTGACAAACTGGACTCACTCTCTCTCATTATCAAGAAATAAATAATCGTTGGCACTATAAAGCCAAATTACGACTTTTAATTTAAATTTACTATAGTCTGGATTTGAGTTTGGGTTTTTATGGTATTCTACTAGTCAACTTCGACTAAATAACATATTCTTTAGTGAAATATTTACTATACAAGATAGCCAGAAAGGTCAGTAACTAGAGATCATACATTTGTATTGTCATTCACAAGTTGTTTCACTCACTAGAATTTTATGACAAAAAATAAGGCAAAACTCAATAAAAAAGTGACTTTTTTACTGTATACAAAAAACATCTGATTGATATCCTGTACTGAATGAGATAATAACTTCCCCCACAGCTAAGTCAAAGTTATATATACTTTAAATTCCAGCTATGTAAGATTCATACTTATATACAAACTTAGGAAGGTTTTCGGTCGACACCTTCTGCAAATTTTCATTGGAAATATTTATCATTTGAGTCTATCTGGACAGCAAATATAACATGTCTTTTAAGGTTTGAAATCCTAGTGACTACTCATGGTTTTGCCAAAAATAATTGACAGTGATCAACACATACCAGTTAAATCGTTCATCTTCTAGAAGAAGATCAACAGTATTCTATACAATGAAGAGCTGATAACTCTCTGTTAGAGTTTTCCCTGTCTTGGGTGATTTTTTTAATCTGAACAGCACACATCATACAATGTTCGAAGTGAAAAGTGAAAAAAAACGTCATATTAAAGCACAGCTATCTGAAGTGTCCTCAAATTATTGTTTTATGCAATGTATGAAGTAACTACTGTCAAAAAGCTCTGGAAACCTCTAGTTACAATATAGATTGAGAATCACGTCCATCTTGGTGGCTTATAACAATGGAACAAAACACTTCCTTGCACCTGTAACTTCTTATACAAGTACCAAAGATAACAAGCATCTATGCTACATTATACAGTTTTCACTGGCAATGTTTGCTGCATGACCAGGAACACCCGCTCATCCAACCCTTCATTGCTTCTCTTGGAATTTCTGAAGCAATAGTTGTGGCAAACAACCACTTGTGGAATATCCTACTATATACCTCAATGCTACATTTTTTTGCCTAGAAATAAAGTGAAAATATTAAAAAAGAAAGATCTTAGGAAGTTTTTCGAAGGATAATTAATTCTTAAACTAAGATTAGAGTCATCGGAACGTAATCTAGTCATGCAAAAGTGAACTTAACATTACGTGTTCTATGAAAACCAGTTTTTGTCAGTGGTCTGTAACATGTGAAAATAATGTATATAGCCGTAAAAAAAACTTTTTTTTCTCATGTTAATTCCATATTAGGTGAGCTCCTTCGTTCACTTGTTTACTTTTTTTTTCGAATCTCCGTCACACCAAAGATGCTTGCCCTTTAAGCCTGTGAATGACGGGCGTTATATTTTGACAGTCAATATGGCCCGACACGGCCAGATGATTAGAGTGCTTGACATCTGAAAAATGCAGGTTTGATCCCCATACTACCAAATGTGCTCGCACTTTCAATTGAGGGAACTTTATATTTTTAAAAAATAATCTAATGAAAATTATCACAGTAATATGAAGGCACGTGCTTAAAGAAGGTATTTTAAAACAATTTGTATCTGTTTCTTTCTTTACCAAAATATGTTAATAATGCATACGTTAAATAATTTCTTACTGTATTACGTTAATAACAATTGGATACGAATTATAAAAATGTCTTAATGTATTTAATTAATATTCACTTCAGATCAAAGCAAGCCACCTACATAAATTAGAATTCAAAATCATTTTACTGAGAAGTATACCAAATTAAACTCACTCTTGTTACTTTGATGCTTATAAATATGAAAATACATTGTTTCCTTAGTTGTGCACTCTCAGGTGTCAGGTTTATTTGTTTGGTTGGTTTGGTTTGATTTGAATTTCGCGAAAAGCTACACAAGGACTATCTGCGCTAGCTATTCCTAAATGAGCAGTGTAAGACAAGAAAGAAGGTAACTAGTCATCACCATCCATGATAGTTCTTGGGCTACGTTTTTACCAGCGAATAATGGGATTGCCCGTACATTATAACGCCCCCATGGCCGATACAACGAGCATGTTTGATGTGACGGGAATTCAGACCTGTGATCTTCAGACTGCGAGTCAAGCGCTTTAAATATTTGGCCAAGGAGTCAAGAGTTTTGTATTAGTCAGCAATTTATAAACTAAATAAATAATTTAATGACCTACAATGAAAACGAATTAGTGGCAAATTAACAACTTATACAAAGTACGTATAGTTTCTAATCATACCTACTTTGTACATTAAAGGCGATGAACAAATTATTGCATATTTTTTAAATTTATGTTAAAAATGTTTTTCTAAGTAGTCACATTATTGGTATCCTCATGTCTTAAGTGTCATTTTATAATCATATCAGCAAGATAAATACCGGCATCGTAAGAAACAGTTTTGCAGAAGTTTATGACACACGTTTTGATTACAAGATATTGTGTTTAAAACTAGGTTGATCTCTATATTCTAATTTCTAGCCCATGTATTTTATAATACTGAATACGTTGTATCAATACCGCTGACTACGTTAAAATAATATAAGATTCCACCATATCGTCTCATTTCCTTTAAGGGCTTAATTGGTTTATTTGAAATTCTGATCTGTATTTTGTGGAATGACTTAACTAGAGATTTTTTTCTGACGAGTTGATTCGAGTTTATTTAGTTCAAATTGTTAGTACTCAGTTTATTATGATGTGGAGTTTGTTGACCAACATTGAAAGGCACGTTTCGTGTTTTAAACTATATGCTGCCACAACGTAAGAAACTCCAAGTTTCTAGTTGGATAGTTATATAATCGCTGTGAATGACTGTAGAGATAGTTGTGTGAATAAACCAAAACCAAACTTTTTTTGCATGCACTAAAGGTGCTGAGTAAATATGTGTCTTAGATTGTTTGTTTTTTGGAATTTCGCACAAAGCTACTCGAGGCCTATCTGTCCTAGCCGTCCCTAATTTAGCAGTGTAAGAGTAGAGGGAAGGCAGCTAGTCAACCGTCAACCCTTGGGCTCCTTTTTTCCAATGAGTAGTGGGATTGACCGTCACATTATAACGACCCACGGCTGGGAGGGCGAGCATGTTTGGCGCGACTCGGGCGCGAACCCGCGACCCTCAGATTACGAACCGCACGCCTTAACGCGCTAGGCCATGCCGGGCCGTGTGTCTCACACGTCTCAACATTATAAGCATTTGATATAGAATTCTCTTGTTACAAAGTAATTTATTTTACATACTGATAGATCTGGCGACAATGTAAAGTAAATATTTTTATTCTACTCTACGAAATCATTGCTGATAACATGTTACTTGGCTGTAAAGCAAGCTAATTTTTCACCTTTGAAAATCTTTCTTTCTAGCCATATGCATGCCCCCAAGTGGCTCAGCGGTATGTCTGCGGACTTGCACGCTAAAATCCGGGTTTCGATACCCGTGGTGGGCAGAGCACAGATAGCCCATTGTGTAGCTTTGTGCTTAATTTAAAACAACAACAACAACAACAGCCATATGCATCTGTTGCCTCAGGCATCTCAATCTACGTACCGGAAATTGCCCAAGATGTTTAATAAAATACATAATAAGAATTTTTATTGCTTTTAATTTATTTTATTCATTCAAAATTCTACTCACTCAAAACCTAATCTGTAGTTTGAATGATGGAATTGTATTGAATTGCATATTTTGGTTGTTAATGTCATAAAATTTATAGTTGGGAACACCAATACTTTTTTGATGTTTTACCTAATTTTTGAAAGACTTTAAGTCATTTGAGAACATAAGCTATCAGCATTTGTCGAATATTTAAAATTCAAATGGATTGATTACTTGTTAGTGTTAGAACATGAAATAATGCATCGTAAAAAAGTAATTTCGACTACAATTTTATTCTAGATTTACTAACAGTCTTGTTACATTCAAAGAAGGGTTCTAGTTAGGTCCAATTTCATATTATTATTATGCCAATTGAGTACAAGACAAAAGTGCCCTTAGACTATGATGTTTTATCGTATGTTCTCAAGGACTCGTTGATAATGAGATACAACGATGATATATGTTTACTTCAGCAATACGAGCAAATAGTCTCTTTTCAATATGAAATTCGGAGCTCTCTCACAGGTCTATAGTAAGTTTGCTTCTGTTAAGGTAGACCTTGTAGACCTAAATAAATGAAAAAAATAAAGTGAAACTTTGGTTATCCGAATATAAATTGCACTTCATCTTAGTTTAACAGAAAATATAATGACTTTAATAATTAACATCGCCCAGAAACAGGAGACTTTATGAAATTCCAATATAATTTCTTGTGTTCTTCGAGATATTTATGTGGCATGTCACTTTTCACAACTTAAGCTATAGAATACTCTGGAAACACTTCAAGTGTCTGCAATTTTTTATGAAAATTATGATTAATTGCTTCGCGTCATCTCAACTACCAGGTGTTTAGAAAAGTTAATTAACGTGTTTAATCTACATTATTACTTTGTGTGGTTCCTGAGTTATTCCACAGTAATTTGTTTTCAATCATATCCTGATTAACAATGCCATTCTATACTTTAAAGTAATTAACATTGTCGCTGAATAACTTTGAAAACATGATGCTAAATTAGAAACTTCGCTAAATGTTTTTGTAAAAGCTTTAAATGTAGAACCATCATTTCAGTCATCTTTCTACTTCGAATGACGTGAACAAAAACAGTATATTAATTGAAGGTAAAAGCATAAACTGTTGTGTCAGCGACTAGGCAGGATAGCTTTTTACTACATAATAACCTATGATTTAATTAATTAAAGTCAAGCTTCATTCAAAGGTTATTAAACCTGAATTACAGGATATAAGTAATATCCCAGTTACGCACATTAAAATTACCTTACTTAACTTATATAGAAAATCTTTTTACTTTCTGTACACCACAGTTAAACTGCATATGGCATAATTAAAATTTAAAAATCGTGAAACGTCATTAATACATTGCTCACGTGTCTCCTCGAATTTTTGCTGATACGTTGTGTAGTTTTCGTGCAATGATAATTATCATAAAGTATATAAAAAGACTGTATAAATATTTAACTCGTGTGTCGTACGTGCACAAGTATTTTTCAGTGTATTATATTTAAAGTAACAACAGAAAACAGTAGAATTCCTAAAGATATCAATAACAAATATGTAGCTTACGGACTCAGATACGAAGACTGGGATGTATGTTGTGTTAACCTTACACATCAAAGTTTGTTTGTTATGTGTTGTAACCGACTGGTGAAATTACTCTAACTCCGTTCTTTTAAACTTTTACAAACGCTGCATGTTATCATGCGTTGTATCCAGAAAATTAGTTTACAGTTAACTGCTATAAAAACAAGTTACTGTTTCAGAAATACTTTTTGTTCTATAACTTTCTATACACTTTGAAACATTTGTGACTGCCGTTATCACTTGTATTTGAGCCAACCAGCAACAATTATTATTGTATTTTTATAGTTTCGGTAACTTCTTGAACAGCGATATAAGAAACACAATCTTCTTATCTTCCTTGATCTCAGTTCCGTCGTTAATTTTACATGCATGTTAAATGTACGCACAGTTTTGTAGAAACGTTTGTCAAAAAGTAAAACTGCTTATAGGAATTAGCTCATTACGTGTTGTTTTTTATGAACCTTCTTGAAAATGTGCCATATTATAATTCTACAATATCAAAGACATATTAGCTCTCTGTTTTGTTGTTTTTGTGAGTAACCAAAAATTGGAAAATTGAAATGCAGGAACGATATGTTAAGTTTATAATGCATTTTCTTATATTTTAACACAATCCAGTACAAATGAAAAGAGAAAGTACATAAGCTCATTCTAATTCTTCACACTTAATCAAGATTTTATAAGAGATTCTTCCGTTTCCAAATATAATTCCTACAATGTTAGGATCTAAGATCTTAAATTCATGTTATAGATACTATTCAACTTAGTATTTTACAATGATACTTCAAAATGGTACGAGTGTATTCTGTGATATCTTCAGTTTACTCCAGTAGGTATGCCGAATATGAAAATATATAGTATTTTATTTATAGCTTCTATTACTTTTATTACTGCACAAATGACTTTCCATGTTTTTACGTTTCTTTGTGTGTGTTTTTATCCAAACTAAAAGTCAGTTTATAAACCTGATTACTGTTACATGAATGTTTGTCGTAGGTTCCAATAAATAAATAGTCAAAATAAAATTAAAATTTACTTCGATTCATGAGTTCAGCCTTCTTTTCACTGGTTGAAAGACACGTCTGCGGAAAGACAACGTTTTGAAAGTCAATTTCAAAATCCGTGGAAATACCACAGACAAACCATTTTGTATCTTCGTACTTAACTAGAAACAAAATATCTTATAAGTTACGACTTCATAAGTTATTGTTTATGTGTTACAAGCTCAAACTCTTCGTACTATTAATAAAAGTGTTAAACTTTCTCTATCTGTATTTAAGTGAACTTATAAGGTTACAGTTAGTTTACCAATATGTAGCCCGGCAAACAGAATATTCTAATTCATACAAATGCATACTGTAGACGTAACGACATTGCATTTATGTGCGTTAGTGAGTGAGTTGGGAAGTGTTGGGGAAGTTCATTGTTGCATGTTAAGGCACTTCATGTTAATTAGGTTATAAAAACACAATTATAAGGTAAACAATATTTATTGTTCTGCTATATTTAGGGGTTTATCCTAAACTATTCAGATTTTTTAATTAGATTAGTTCTATCTCACTTATTGTCGGACAATTTCATATCTGAAAAGATACGTGCATTGCCACATTTTTGATTGTCAGATTTGGGTCTAATTAGACGTTTATCGTTTGGACAGTTCAAGAAGTTGAAAACTGCATTACTTGAAAGAGAGAAAACCTAAAACTTTATTTTGGAATCACACAGTACTAGTTTTTATATTTGGTCGCTAGGAAAACCGTGTTATTGTCAAAATATAGATCTGTTATTTTTAATAATTAATTATCTTAGTAAATATTTTAAGTTTCTAATGTAATTAACACAAGTTTATTATTAACACGGAGTTGTTTTAATTTTTCAACGTAACTTAGGTTGCATGATATTCAGTTGTTGTTTAACTTACTGCGCAGTCATTATCGAGTTACTTTGTCTTTGCACCTGGTTCATTTACAACAATGAATGAAGCAGTCGATTGATACAATAGACGTTTAGAAACTAATAATCAAGTTCAGAGGAGAAAGCAAGTCTTTATCGGTCTTTATACCAAAGAGAGGTTAATGTGTTGTGAAACATGTAAATGTACATCAAACCAAGCATTATGTAAGATAATATTACGTTCCGTTAATTATACATCTAGTATGTACAACACACCGCACATGTGTCAACAGGAAATTAGGTATTGTGTTATTTACTTCCCCGAAAACGATTATTACTTAACGACATTCTAGCTGAGCATTTGTCCTCACATTAAAAGAAAAATTAGAATAAAATTGATAGTATTTTAGTTAAGTAAGCAGTAAAAGTTAAGGTTTACTTCTTAGTTATCTTAGTTATATTAAATGAATAGAACAACAGAACCGAGTTTTTCTATAACATTCATTTATATCTGAAATTGAAAGATCCTTAATTTTCTTTGGTTTGGTTTGAATTTCGCGCAAAGCCACAAGAGAACTACATAAGCTAACCATCTTTAACTTAGCAGTGAAAAACTAGAGAAAAAGCAGCTAATCTTCACTACCCACAGACAACTCTTGTGATATTTTTTTTCCAGTAGATAGTGAGACTTATCATCACATTATGATGTCCCCACGGATGAAAGGGTGAGCATGTTTGTTGGGACCGGGATCTGAACCCACATCCCTCAAATTCAATGTTATTTATTGTTTTATCTTATAAAACTTTTGATCACGTGCTTTTCGACAATAAAAGTAGAACAAATACTAAACATAGCTACACAACGACTATATCAAAAAAAGACATCCATATTTTTACGGAATTTTCTGTGTTTTATCATTCGAATATTCAGACAAAATTTTTCCAACACTAATTGTGCAAGTCGTTCCCAATTGAAAAGTGATGGACGAGAAGAAAGATATCTGATAATTATAGCTCGTATAACACACTGTTGGACTACTTTAACAGAAGAATAATGTTTGACCTTTACTCTTATACTCACCCACGGTCTAAGGTCTGGCATCTTATGGTGGTAAGGGTATTCAACTTACAATCTGGTGGCCACGAGGGGATCGAAATCTGTCGCCGAACATGTTTGCTCTTTCAGTTATGTGGAGGCAAAATTTTACAAAAAAAACACAATTCTAATTTTGGAGAACAATTACTATCATTTGTGAGTAAATATTCTGAAATAAAACAATATGAATAACCTGTATTATAATTACTTGTTTAAAATGTATATATTTAAAATAACTGACGTTTATGATTTTTTAATAACTTAATATTAATTCGTTATCTGTTTACTGTTATTTTTTGTTTAAATGCAACACAAAATAAAAGTTTTCATTTATTGAATGTAACTTACGCTTCATTTATAGTTTCACAGTTAATATATAACCAAACTGTTGTTAAATCGGTTATTCTTTACATCACGTCCATTTTCAACAAGCCCCCAAGCGGCACCTCTACGAGCTAACATCACACAGATAGCCCATTATGTAGTTTTGTGCTCAATTAAAAAACAACAACAATATAATACATATATTCCTCAAAAAATTTGTCCTCCGCTGGTACAACAGTGAGTCTATGGATTTACAACGCCAAAATCAGGGGTTCGATTCTCCTCGGTGGAGTCGGCAAATAGTCCAATGTGGCTCTACTACGAGAAAACACACACACACACATTTACAACAACGAATGAGGCAGCTTATTAATGCGATAGACGTTTAGGAACCCATAATAAAGTTTAGAGAAGAAAGCTAGTCCTTATCGGTTTTACTATTACAATGTAAGTTCCATCGCAATTTAAAATTTCTTCAAAAAATAATATGTTCTCTCGCTGCATTTATATGAACGTATAACTTACCGTCAGTTTATAGGTAAGTAACATAGCAAACACACTATTCTAATTCATACTAACACATACTGAAACTATATGACATTGCGTGATGACGAGAAACCTATTTGAAGTAAAATGTATTCTTAAGATGGCTGCCTTAACTATTATCATCTTAATTCAAACAAAGTACAGAACAACAGTTCGACCTTCTTAGGTCATGTTTAGGTTGACCTAAAGATGACGTAAGAAAGTCAAAATGTTGTTCTGTATTTTATTTTAATCAAAATTCTAATACCCGTGCTAGCCGTATTAAGAATACATTTTTATACGACCCTGCACTTTTACGCTTTAATGAATGATTTGGGAAGCGGTGGGGAAGAATATTGTTCCAATAAGACAGTAAACCTTTTTACGTCTAGTTTCTCTCGTTTAAAATTATTAAAAGTGTTTTTTTTATTGTGGTGATAATTTGTTAAATACCAAAGACAAGTGTATTGTCATTAATTTTCGAGTTTACATCAATTTTTACTGTTAAAAATGTTAAATACAAGAAATATTTATTCGTTTATTTGTTTCAATATATTAATTGTTGAATATACTTAAATATAATATTAAAGATAAAAGTTAACAAGTATGTATGTGTGTGTGGGTGTATGTGTTTCTTATAGGAAAGCCAAGCAACATCGAGCTATCTCCAGAGTCCACCGAGGGGAATAGAGCCCCTGATTTTATCGTTGTAAGTCCATACACTTACCGCTGTATAAGTGGGGGACATATGTTAAGATACACGCACAATGATTTGTGTCTTTATCTAAGTTGCGTAGTTAATTTTACGTGCAAACTAAATATACACACAGTTTTGTTGAAATGTTTATCTAAAATGTTACGTTTTTTATGTTTTATGTTTTTCGTAGACTAAACGCAACAGAAAGACACAGATAACAGCTTGTATAATTTATTACAATAAGCTATTATATATATATGACAGATATAACATAAATTATATAATAACAATGACAGATATTAAGTTTAAATCTTCAAAATTAATTACAACACAAAATGGTACTGGCCTGTATCTAATATAATGATCTAGAATGAAAATCCAAAAGTTCAGAATAGAAATCCAAATTTCCGATCTAGGGTGTGAATTTGGTCCCACGAAGAAATACCGAGGTTTGAATGGAGAATGACGAAGTTCTTTTTACGGTGCTTCTTGATGAACGTCTCAAACTTGCCGCCTTCCAATTTTCCCAGTCTCCCCTAAATAGTTCCACACGTGTTGACCTTCAGTATAACTAGTAATTCGAACGAATCGTAGAGATTGACGAAATAAAATCACAGCTTCTGTAGGTCTAACTCTAGTCACAAATCCAAGTTGAATAAACACACAGCAAACGTTGAAAATTTCTCAAACGAAAAATATCTCTTCTTATTCATTTCTTCGAATAAAAACTGATGACTTTTCCTATTTCTCGCGTCTCCGTCTGTTTATATATTAGTAGGCCTCTTCTCGAACAATCGCGTAACTTCTACAGAATTCTAGAGCAATCCGCGCATGTCCGTTCTTGCACGAGACTCAACGTCTAGACACTAGGCCGCCATACGTTTCCGTTTATAGTCATATATTTGATCTACCTAATTCTAGAAATTTCTAAATGTTATTTTAAATGAATAACAACATATTTTATTGGTTTAGGCTTTGAAACAATAATATAAATATGGAAATATAAACAATAGAAATGAAAATTTAAACACAACACGACATGTTGTCGTTTACAAAACATTTACATGACAAAAAAACAAAACAAATATAGTTATTAAAAGTTCTGAAGCAAATAATATCAATTATATATCAATGTAAGCATTAAAATGACATTAAATGAATAGAGCCACCTTTGTTAAGTATTACAATTATATCTTCATCACCTTTTATTTTTAAAAGTATTTTGAAATAGTTTATTACATAATATAAGATTCGAACTAGAGTTCAAGTCATATATTATGTGCAGCTAAAACATATTGTAGATGTACAGAATGTAGTTTGAATATCCCTGTTTACAGATATTTATTGTTTATAACAAAGTAAACTTTATCTTTATTATAGAATAATAATTAACAAAAATTTTAACCTGAAGATGGCCTAAGAAAGTCGAAATGTTGTTCTGTATTTTGTTTAAATTAAAGTTTTAATATCCATACCAGCCGTCTTGAGAATACATTTTTATTTTAAGTAGGTTTCTCAGCATCACGACATAATGATTTTTTTGTTATTGCAGAAACAAATATTGCACGATATTTTTTCCGATGTTTTCTTGTATGGAATAAGGATATGACAGATTAAGTTAACATAAAAAATGTTAGATATTTCAAAATGATATTTTAAATATTGTAAACTTTATTATAATACTAATAAAATGTGTACATTTTAAAACATGTTAAAAATATAATGTTTTCTATGTTAAACAGAACTCCAGTTAATAAAATTTAACTGAAAACTCAATATTATTACTTATCTTTATGTATTTAACCAAACGCTTTATTCAAAATAAGCACAAATTCGTTTAACTTTTCTCAGAAGTTCACTTACTTCTGTTTTAACGTGTGTGTGTGGTGACGAGACGCATGCAATAATAATCCTAAGAATCAGTGTAGCTAAGATATCGTGAAAGTCATTTTGTCGTTCCTTAGCAGGAACGAGTTAGTCTCGTAGGGGAGTTCTAGATGTAAGTAGGTCGAGAATAGATAACACACTGTCTCTCTGCTGTAGTTTAAAACTAATGAAGTATAGTTTCTCTCGTATATTTCATAGGGAATTTTGTCAATAATGATAAGGAAAACAGAATGAGAAATAATTAGTTTATTTGTAAATCACAATCTAAATGATCAAATTAAGTGGACATCTTTGAAAGGTAAACATCCTTTCAGTCCCCCAGTACCACAGCTGGACACAGGGTTTCGATACTCGTGATGGACAGAGCACATTTAACCTATTGTGTAGCTTTGTACTTGACTTGAAACAAACAAACAAACATACTTTCCTTAAGTGTCAACAGCGACATTAAAAAGAAAAACAGCGATCGTTGAAACAATGTAAACTTAATGTGGTTGAAATATATATTCACGCCATATAAGAGCGACTCAGTTTGAGAAATGCTACTTGACCTCAGTTTCCTAAACTATAGCTTTGGAAATGGTGTAAAAATCAAATCTGTGTGTATGTAATTTGATGTATTCTAATTTCACCAAATTCAGCTTGCTGTACAATATCATTTACTAGATTTAAAAATTACTGTAAATTAAATTAGCTTAAGTTCATCAGTAATTATTTTGTATGAAGTAATTTATTATTTTGAACTGTAGCCATGATCGTCTTAGTTAAAATTATATTACAGGTTTGAATTTGATATTTTCTCTTTCATAAGCTAACAAACATGTAGTTTATTAAAAATTAACTTTCTATAGTCTCTGTAATCTACTAACGCACCAAGTAGGCACGAAGTTCTTTCGTAATGGAAATACAGGTTAATGGAATTTCTATACCAAAGCCTTTATTTAACCATTAATTAAAACGGTTGCATTATGACTTAAATAAAACAAATCTAACACAATTATTTCTTGCACTTATTTCGCTTTATGAATAATACTGAATATTTTAATCACACATTTGAATGAAAACTTATCTTATCCATAATGTAAAAAATGTTTCTTTCTCTTTGGAATTTTAGTACACGACTGCTATTTACACATAGCCGCCCCTAACTTTAATTGATAAACTTGAAGGAAACAGCTAATCATTAGCACGCACTGCTAACTGTCAGGTCTCTCTAAAGGATAGTGGAAGTTAGTAGTCATTCTTACTCACGACCCAAAGCAGGAAGTGCGTTTTTCTGTCACAGAAATGAATCATGAACCCTCAAGTTTACAGTCAAGACTGTGATAAAGATATTTTTTCTAAAGTGTCAATAAATTATCTGTAGTGAAAGTAGCCTTAATCTGTCTTCGTAATGTAATGTAAAAAAAAATCAAGCATATTTTCATACAATTTCTAGAGTAAGCTTAATGAGTGATCGATACACTTGCAGCGACATATCGGAAGAGGAATAAAACTTCCTCGTTTGTAAGTCAAAATGACCAAACAATCTGGAAGCGTTGGAAGGTCGGCTTCTATTCACCAAGTGTTAATGGCAAATCAAGCACTGTAATCCTCAGGCTATCGAGTATAGTACCGAATATATAATGTCCTCGTAATGACACCTCAGAGGCAGTTATGGCAATGAGTGGATGAACCATTTATTACCAATGATATCAACAATATTTAGTAGGAGTTTAGGAAAACACTCAGCATTTACAGAGGATAAACTCATCTTTATCAACTGGAACGGAAGTTTACAATATACGTGTTTAGTAATATGTTAATTTTGAAATAGACTTAAGTAAAGATTCTATGAAATATCAGTTCATTAGACATTGAAAGAAGATTGCTATCTATCCGGAGTTTTATATTTTTTAAAACATTGAAGTGATCCTACCTGTAAATTTTTACAGCAAAAAACACCAAGATATTTAAAACAATGATAACGTATTTATACTATTATATTACTTCTCCATTAATTCTGCTTCAATTAACTTCTAATTGATACCAAATTAAAATAATGAAACTTTACTTCCACACTAAATATGCTTATAGAAGAAAAGCTTTAGTTTAATCAAAATCCTAAATATCCACTTTTTTATACGAGTGCTGAAAAAAAAAAGATTCATTTTTAAGCCTAATATAGGTAATTTACCAAATTAAAAGCACACTATCCGTAACTTATCTATAGTATACAGTAAAAAGTGCTAAAGTATGTTAACATTCTTACATAGATTTTTTTTATTGCAAACCGTGAATGTTCATTCTCATTAAGTTTTTTTTTTAGCTGAATATATGAAACATATTTTTCTTCTAGGAACAGCGGTTGCTGTTTTATAAAAATATTTATTTACTTATATAGCTCAATACTTCTTAAGCATTTGTAAACGTGGTTAAGTCTAACCAGCGGTAAGTATACGGATTTACAATGCTAAAACGATGGGTTTGATTCCCGTCGTTGTGCTCCGCCGATAGCTAGATGTGGCTTTGCTGAAATAAAAAAACACAAAAATTATTTAATTTAATAAGATATACATTTACTATACGTAATACAGCTTTTCGTGATTATTATTTCACAATTAAAATACGATTAATTACCAATCAATTATGATAGTGGGTTTCATAATCTTAAACCCAAAAAATTACAATTTTGAGAAAGAACATGAAATTAACGGCAACAAAAATGTAAAGAGAGAAATAAGTATTTGTTTTGTATTTGAATTAATTGAAAAATTAAATAGGATCAATAATATCTAATTTGGAATGATAATATTACTTATGGGTTTGATTAATTTTTGTTATATCCAAGTGTAAAATAAATTAGTTTTCTGTTTATTTACTACAATTCTTTCACTTATATTTTTAAGTTGGGCGTGTGTTTTCTTGTACTAAAGCCACATCAGGTTATGAGTCTACCGATGGGGAGATCGAGCCCCTTATGTTAGGGTTATAAATCCGTGAACTTACTGCTGTACCATTGGGTGACAAGAGGTTTGGTCTAAATGGTTTAATGTAAAGTTACCCATTACACTATCTGTACTTTGTTCACCACGGAGAAGTTAATTATAAGTGTTAGAGCTGTATCTTTCTAAAACTTACCACTAATCCACCCGGAAAAGTTTTATAAACTTTTTAAGTGATGTTTAGAAGTTATGTGTAAAATTAAATTTGTTGAATTAAGGAAAGTATTGGAAGAATACTTTGCTACAGTCGTAATACACTTGTACTTTTTTTTTTTGCTTCTTATTTCCATCAACTTTACTTAGGTTTTATTTATTTTTATTAGGAAATTACCCATACTAATGTAAGCTTAACAAATTACTATTTATTACCATTAATCAATAACATATAAACTTATAAGTTTTATTCCTAACTTGCAACATATTATTCTCTTTCTTCACCTCTTTCGGTTTATTCGTTTTCTCTCACATCACCTTGACTTCTTACCCGTACCGAATAGGTTAATTTCTTTTTAACCTTCTACTTGTTTTCTGTATATCGCATTATGATGTTTCATAAACTTAAGGGGTCTTCATGCCAGGTGAACGTAAAAAAAGGTCGCCATATTCACTAATTTCAATCATTTTCTAATAATTTATATTACTGTAAGTATTATTTAAAAGTTCACTAAAAACTATTACATAAATATATCAGGATATAGTGTAAGTGATTAAACACAGCTTTCTAATAAACAAACACACTTTCTAAGACTATAGTTATACACAAACACACTTTCTAAGACTATAGTTATACACAAACACACTTTCTAAGACTATAGTTCAATGTTTCGGAAGACGTTCAGTAATTTCCAGGTTTAACAAATGTTATCTTTTTTCATTCAAATTGAATGACATTTATAAAATTTAACGTTCTTAAGAAAGAACTTAACCCCCCCCACACATTTTATAATGTCAACAAACTTATTACTCAGTTCTCAAAGCTGTTTTTGTGACAGTTGAAAACACTTTCACCTGCCAACAAAAACTATCTTAAAATAAATATTTGCCTATTCACTGTTTACTAGATGAAGACGTGGTGGCTCTCGAAGTTTCTAAACTGATGAAGATTCTATGGCTCGGTTATGAAAAATATAAAACATTAAAAAAACTTTAAAATCTAAAGTAGAAAGTAAACACAAAGGAATGAATGTATTTTTTGTTGCGTGTTTAAAAGGAAACAGTTTGGTATGTAAATATTTAGGATTTTTAAATAACAGTTTTACCTTGTACAATAAATGACCACTTTTTGTTTCTACATTTTATTTTAATAATATTTTAGGGAGAACGAACTTTTGACTAAGTGTACAATTTATTAAATGATTTTTTTTTTAATTCTCTGGGCTGAGTTGTTTTTTTTTCAAATTCTAGTTTTATTGCTAGGAAATTTACTTATTTGATATTCTACCGTAAAAGTCACAAAAGCGACGCATACACGTTATTTCTAAACTATATAGGTCGTAATATGTGTGCATAAGTGTTAACAATTATCATCACTTTTCATGTAAAACATACTTCTCGATCAAATGAATGCTTGATAAAGCAATTACATAAATTTCCCAGTTAGTACATTGTTTTAAGATATCTGGCGGTTATCACTACAGCTTAAAAATGCCCAAGACACCATGCTGTTATAGGTCTCTAGTATCACTCTGCAACTGTTTTTATATTTTTCGTTACTGAAGAAAGTTTTATTTTTTATGAAATAGTTCTAAAGGCCATGAAGGTACGAAAGAAAAAGGAAAAAAAAACTCGAATGTATAAAACGTTTCTGTGTTTTGAAGATTATTTAAGTAAAAGAAATAAAATTACTTTATAACACTTTTTAATATTTTGTAAAAACTTGTACATGTAATTCTCATTTGATATCTCACAAACCCCAGTACTTCATGCTGGACCCCCAGGGGCTCAGCGGTATGTCTGCGGACTTACACGTTAAAATCCGGGTTTCGATACCCGTGGTGGGCAGAGCACAGATAGTCCATTGTGTAGCTTTTTGCTTAATTCAAAACAACAACTTCCTGCTGAATCTAAATTAAGTGATTTGTGTCAGTGTAAGAAAGTTGGATTAAAACTCAAAATGTAGCTTGAGAGTCACTAATAGACTAATATGATTATTTAAACTGATAATGAAAGTATATTTGAAAACAGCATTTTAATACCGTAGTCTTGAAAGACCAATGAATGATACATTTAGTAAAATTTTGCTTTCTCAAATAAATAGAAAACTAAAAATAGTTATAATACACAACATTTCTTCTAAGTATCGTAATAAGTATATTGTAAGTGCATAACATAAAGTAGTATGAAAATATAAGAAAAATATTCTTAGATCTTAACATCATCACAAATATTATTCTCTTTTATTAATAAAACTATTGTTCTCTTAATATTCTGAATAAAATTTGAAATTTGCCTATTATTTTCTTGCTTAAAATTATGTAATTTCATACTTTATTTGTTTGAGCGTATGTGTGAATGTTAGAAATATCTATTAATTTCATTTTTCGTTAAATGAGGGTAATTTAATATATGGATAGTGTTTTTATAGATGTCACTTTACCTTGGTCGATGAGAGTTGAGTCTAATCTCCATTTATTTCAGCATAATTTCTTTCTCGGATTCGACGTAGGCTTATTTGGCCTCAAGAACTTTACTCCCTCTTTCAGTTTCGATACGGGCTTCTTCTTTTTTGTTTCGATACATTACTTTTTCTTTCTGCTTTGATACGGGCTCGTTGTTTCTCTTTTTCGACTTTGATCAGGCCATGCCGGGTCCCAATAACGAGAAAATTATTTTTAAGTTGATATTTTTACATCTCGCTTAAGATAGTTAGTTTGGTTGGCCTCATACCACTCATAAGCTGATTTTTTACCAAAAAAATTTTGTGTATTTGCATATTTTGTAACAAAGCCATATACGGCTATCTGCACAGCCCACCGAGGGGAATCGAACCCCTTATTTTAGCGTTGTAAATCCGGAGACATACCGCTGAACAAGCGGGGGTGCACCAACGAAAATATCTGATAGATATTTAAGATTCTTGACATTAACTGACGCATATATATAATTATTTTGCGTTAGACAATCAGTAGCTCCTTGCTCCCTTGAGGCACGTCAGTATGTCCTTGGACTTAAAACGTTAAAAACTGGGTTTCGATATTCATATTGGGCAAAACCCAGATAGCCCCTTGTGCAACTTTGTACTTCACTTTAAACAAACAGTAGCTTTTTTCAATCTTTTTGTTGCTTTTTAATAGCCCTCTAGTAGCTCAGCTGTAAGTTTGAGAGGTCAAAATGATTAACTTTATGGTTCAATCTTTGTAATTAATATAGAACAAATGGCCCATTGTATAGCTTTATCATTAATAACAAATAAAACCATCTTTAAATAAATTCAATTTTTAACCTTCAAAGACAAATATTACGAAAGTTTCCAAACTTAACCTAATGAACGGTGTGTATGAACTTCAAATTTGGGAACTAAAAGCCTATTGCTATATAAATACTTTTCGCACTTTGAGACCCTCAATAAGCTGTTAAAGACAGGTCAAATTCTGCATTTAGCATAAAAGTTGACTGTGAGAATCAATGATTGCTTTAAAAAACTAGGAAGGATTGTGAACAGATAGCTATTGGTAATTTTATATGAATTTTGAAATATAAACATATTTTAAACAATCATGACTTATCTCTATACGTAACATTGGTAACTGGTAATTTATATTTGAATGATGCCTCATCTACACATGGGTTACACAGCTATATCAAAGATTCTTAAAGTTCAAATGCATGTAATAAAGCTGGGTTATTCAAAGGAAGGGTAATCAGTCTGCAAGACCCGTTGCACTGATGGCTACTTTTAACTGATCAGCCTAACACTCACATTTGTAATATCCACCCCACAGCAGATAATATTTTGTTTGAAGGGACATATCAGGTCTTGATATGCAGCCGGTAATAAAAATGACCAATTCAAATCCGACTGTATACTTAATATTGACAATTGAATAATACAAAATTCGATTAATTGGGTGTATATTTCATAACAAAGGTTATGTATCCTCGTCATGTTTTAGTAGTGAGTGTATTTAAGGGTTTCAAAAGCTGTACATGTTAGAATTGGTGTAACACACACATATATATTTGCAAAAGATGCATTAACTATGTTGTTGTTTTGTTTTGAATTCAGCACAAAGCTACACAATGGGCTATCTGTGCTCTGCCCACCACGGGTATCGAAACCCGGATTTTAGCGTGTAAGTCCGCAGACATACCGCTGAGCCACTGGGGGGCACATTAACTATGTAATGACTCTAATTTCTCTCTTTTATTTAAACATATTTAATTTAATACATAAGAAAAAATTGATATTAAAAAATAAGATTAATAAAACTACGATTTAGAAAAGGAAAATGGTTAATAGTTCTAATTACAAAGCATAATTTTGTTTTCTATTTCGGATACTTCCTCTAAGCTATTCAAGGGATATGCATGCTAGTTGTCGCTTCTTTTGATCTCATAAACAATAGAAAATGGAAGAGCACACATCGCAATCTCTTGGCTTACTTGAATCTAAAAATGAGAATTTGACCATCTCTCTTATGACTTAACTGTGTTGTAATATGTGGAGAGTTATTTGGCAACAACAAAATGTGAACCATGTACCTTCAGATTCAAGAACAGCAAGAAACATATTGAAACTTCTGATGAGCGTGTAGCACATCAAAAAATAAGTTATGGGTTCGTACTAAATTTGTTAAGCGTGTATAGATGTATTTATATTTTTATTTTTAATCCTTTCTAAGTGTCGTTTTTTATAACATCACATTTGTGCATAAAAAGGACCAACTCAGCTATCTATTGAACCGGAAGGGAAAGAGAAGCTCAGAGCTTATTGCGTATAAAATACAATGCCTCACAAAGTTCATCGTAGTATATTTCTTTTTGTTACTAACTGTACATTGAATAAATATTATAGTTATTTTGTTTTCTTGGTAAAACGAGTTCCTGTTGCCGGAGTGCTGGATTATTTACTTAGAGATATTTCTGACATGTATTGTTTCTAATACTTCCATCACTCTACTGAATTTTCATTCTACCAAATGTCTTATTAATTTTCAATATGTAAGCGAAGCAGAATAAAATTATCTTTGTTTTGCTGGTTTCCAATTCAAAGATCTTCATGTACTAGATTATGCCCTAGGTTATAAAGGCTGTAAATATTTGTTTTAAGCCGTAGGTTACATATCGTATTTTAAGATCATTAAACAATATTGAAATGTTTTTGTAGGGGATGTGTTTTTATATTAATCTATAGAAAATCTTCGTTTTTCTGCTCAAACGGGGGTTCCTATCCTTATTCAAAAGAGCATCTACGGGAAAACACTATTAGCTCTATTACCTCTGAGATCAGTACCAGAATAATTACAGCAGTGAGAAACGCGTGGCGTTTCTTACTATTAACGAGTAGAAATCAAACCACTGTGCACAGTTTTGTTAATATCGTCAGGAAATACCTTCTAATACTATTTTCAAATGATTCCCTAAAAGAAAAAAATGTTGTTTTACACTTTAAACACGTCTCATCTAAAAATACAACCTACGTAAACACTGTGTTCGGAAATTTAAAAACGAAAGTCTCAGCTTTCTCTTCTTTTTAAAGTTTTGCGTGTTGAGTAATTAAAAAAGGGTAAAACTCATGATTAGGAAGTATTTTAATCTATCTCTAACAAATAATATGAATATTCATTCACCTTTAAGAAACTAATTTGGACATGGACACTCTACAGACAAAACTAATTTGAACATAGACACTATACAGACAAAACTAATTTGAACACGGACACTATACAGACAAAACTAATTTGAACACGGACACTATACAGACAAAACTCACAGTTGGTACTTTTTCTGCAAACCCAACAAAAATATTTTTTTTAAAGGTCTTTACCTGCGTCTGAAATTCATTTACTAATGTGGTAGATGAAACAAACCAGCTATTAATGTCTTTAGTTTATTAATATTGTCAATATTTTCCACGTGCTTGCGTACAGGAATACGTGCATGCTTTGAAAATGGAAACTTTAATCATTGATTGTAATTTACTTTTTAATATTCTGCAGTCATCCTGGAAATTAATTAATTGGTTAATTAATTAGTTACTGGAAGTGTTCATCGATTTCCTTTTTTCTTCCTGCTCGCAATTGTCGTTATGACTAATTTAAAAAAATTACTATGGAATGAATTCATGCATTTTATGTTTCTACATGGGTATATGCGAGCGATATCTCTTCAGGAAATCCTGGAAAATTCTTGGATTATGAAGTACATGATTTACTATCTATTCATTGTGGTTGGTCAGATCTCTTTATTGTAAATTATATTCTGTGATGGATTGTTGTTGTTGTTTAGAATTAAGCACAAAGCTGCACAATGGGCTATCTGTGCTCTGCCCACCACGGGTATCGAAACCCGGATTTTAGCGTGTAAGTCCGCAGACATACCGCTGAGCTACTGGGGGGCAAAATCAAACTGCCGTGACCAGGATTCGAACCTGGGTTATTGGGGCCACAACGCAATGTCCTAACCACTAGACGATCACGGCTTTTCTGTGATGGAAAAGACTGTCACAGAACTACGTTGTCTACTACGATATTGGGTTTGAATGGCGACGTCGAGTGTGTAACGGATTCAGTGACATCTGGCGACTATAGCTTTCACGTGTTTACTTACTGAATCGTTGCAACGTGAATAATGCATGTACTTTAGAAGAAGTGATGCTATTGTAGTTTGTGTATAATCGTTTTAATCTCTCGGTTTCATTAAAAATTCCTTCAGGTTTTTCAAATCTACTTCTCGTAATGAGCGCTCATTATCTCACTTATCTGTACACATTCGTCCCTTCGGTATCTATTGTTTAATAGGGATGAATTTGCACTTTGTTTTATAAAGTATTTCATCTCCTTATTCAACGCAAGGTCAGAAATTATACTTAACTCCATAATACATTGTGTAGAATCCTTCCTCTTGTTTATGGTTACTGATCTTACTTGCATTGTAAATCAGCGCATCTGTAAGTAACAAAGAATATAATATAAATTTCCTGGTCATGACTATAATTTCTTACTTTGAAATATTTGTCTTTCTTGAAAGATTTACTTTTATGTACAAGTTTTTAGAGCTCCTACCAAAATAAAACTATTCTTATAAATCAAATAACCTATGAGCAAATGAAAATAGGGCTGTTTATGATCCTTTGCTCAAGATAAAACATATATTATTGTTCAAACTTCACATTGTTTATTTACTGTACATTCAAGTACATGGATCACAACACCCTCTATCAAATCGTATTTAAACATTGTATACAGCTATTTTCAAAGCTGAATTTAATTAGTAATAGTCAATCAAGCATATCTTGACGTCATAAAATAGTGAAAACCAAAGATTTAAAAAGAAACACTAACAGATCAAAATAGCCTTGTAATAGATAACATACAGAAATGACAATTTCTTTGCAAGTATTAATCCATACTTTGGAATGGGCAGATAATATTGATAAATTTGATGTGTTGTTTCATTTGAGACTCCTCAAAGGTATTCAGAAACAAAAGTTGAAATACTTTATTAACTTTATTTATGAACTGCACTAATTGAATGTTATCCAATGACAAAATATCAATGTCATAATATTTTTAATATTAAAATTGAAATACTTTAATAATTATTATTTTTACTTTTGTATTTTGAACCTAATATGCAGGCGAATCGAATATTAGAAACCTGAAATTTTCTGAATTAATCTCGATAAGGTTGAACTTTCCTAGAAAGTTACTGTTTGTTATTGGTCGCACCCAAAGACAAATAAGGCCTAATGTTGTGTATTGAATTAGTAACATTCGGCTGAACTCAGGACATGACTAAAGATCAACTCAGTGACTGAGATACAGTCACTGGTGAACTACACCAATGTTTATATATGGTGATGAATTAAGCTATCTATTGGGCTGAGTTCAGAACTCGGAAAATAAATCCAACAAAGAACCTGACTCCTTACATTGATCAGCACTGTTTACATGTTCCGTTAGGACTTACATAGATTATGAGAATATTCTTATACATAAGTTTACTGAGAGATACCAGTTGAAGCATTGGGGGGATTACTTGAATGAGTGACATTTATACTGTAATAGAAACAGTGGAAGTGAATATTACGATAGGTAGAGACTGTCGTTTATCATGAATAAATGAAAAATTCACAGTTTATATGATTTTTCATTGTACAATCGATATTTGTGGCTACTTTCGCTGTTATTTCTACACTATTATCTGCCTTTATTAGACTGGAAGGCTGTTACAAAGTGTAATAGTAATTAAATGTTGCTTTAGTAGAAGCTTCAATGTTAACAAATCCAAGATAATATTTTCTTTCCTCTTGAATACTGAGTCTAGTGATAGTGGAATTAAAACCAAAAATATTCACTAATCGTTTTTGATAATTTCTGAATGTAAAAATACGTATAAAAAAAGAACTGTAATATCTGTTAAGTATTAACACAAGTCTGTTTGGTAGAATATTAATCATAAAATAAAAGTATAAACGGGATAATTGAACATTGGATTAAAACATTGCAAGAATATGGCTTTTTTGTTGAGCATCATAAACGAGGATTACAGTATGGAAATTCTTATAAATAGCTTAACGAAATAGTGAGAAATTATATGCTCATACGATGTTCTAGCACAAAACATTATGTAGGAGTGAAAACTATTACAGTAACAGTGGTATCAGAATGTAGAGCATATGATGATTCTACTCATGAAAGAACTTTACAAATAATGTCTCAGAATTTTTAAGTAAAGAATATGATTTTACTCTGGCACATTGCAATGATGCATATAATGTGTAGCACTTGTATTTGCAGCTTAAAGTAAAAAAGTGTGCTACGCGACTACATGCGATTTTTAATCTCTGATGCTACTAGTGGTCCTCAGATTTTTCGAGCAGAAAGTACTTCAATCATGGTGTATAGTTCCTGGTAGGTTGTTATTTGCACATGGATCGATGTGCAATGGATCGCATTCATGACAATATACTGAGTTGTGATACCATACTTTGTTTGCTGCTTAGAGAAAAAAAAAGTCAAAAAACAGAAAACTCTGGCAGAGAATTCTCTATTATAGGATATATCCCTGGATACAGTTGATTCTTCCCTGAAGACTATACAAACTAATCAATATGTGCTGGTCATAACGTTTACTTTGCCAAATGTATCAAAGTATAGCTATTGTTTGACATCTTATCACAGTGTTTCACTGAAGTGTTCGCTAAACAATGAATATCATAATTCAAAGAACATGGTGAAATGTGCATAGAATAAGGAACTATTCTTGATAGCCAGATATTTTCTAAACTGTGGATGCTGTTAAATCTTGTAAAGATAAAAATTTTACTCCATGAACTTAACCTTATATTTTAGTGTCAAAGGATTGTTTGTAAAAGTTTTTTTCAATACTGACAAAAATTTACAAAGATAAACACCAAACACCCACAGCGATGGTGTGTCATGTAAAAGTGGATAAGTTGAGTACCTAGTTATCAAACTTGCAATGTTTCCTATTTACAATGAATAGCATGATTCAGAGCACCTGAAAAATTCATATGTACTAAGAACGTATTCTTACTGATATCATTAATTGAAATGCCTTGATCATATACAGTTCACAAAATTATGAATAGTCATTAGGAGTTCTAATACATCTAAATGTGTCTTACTGTTTTATTACTGTGACAATAATCTTAAAAACCTAATTGCAATAAATTAGATAAGCGTAATTAATCATGATTAAAATAACAGCAGGGTTATGGGATACGTTTAAAACATATACCATTCTTTATCTCACAAAAGATTTTCCTTTCAGTTCTGCAAGATTAAGGTATTGTAATGACATACAACAACTTCATCAAAATTATATGATTTTTTTGCTATTAAATGGAAATTTTCAGACAAAACTTGAAGCCCAAGTAGTCGGAAATAAGTACCTTTTTCAAGCGTTATTTCAGCCAAAATTTTATTGGCCTATTCAACATAGATCCATCAAATATTTGATATATGTTTGCCACCTCAGTGGTACAGAAGTATGCCTGATGTCTTCGGACTGACAATGCAAGAAATCAGATTTCAATACTCCTGGGATTGGACACAAATAACTTTTCTCTAGCTTTGTGGTTAACAACAAACAAACTAATAGATATGTGCATAAGTTAATCAGTCTTAGATTCGGGTTAATACGATGCTAATATGCCATCTGGCATGAAAATTTAAATTACGTCTGTTTCTTTCACCGTCAAAATCAGATTATAATATAATGTAAACCAAATCATTACGTTCATAAAAAGCTAGTTTTATTACGCGCCCACCAGCGGTATGTCTGCGGACTTACACGCTAAAATCCGGGTTTCGATACCCGTGGTGGGCAGAGCACAGATAACCCATTGCGTAGCTTTGTGCTTAATTCTAAACAACAACTTTATTACGCTACAGATGATACTCCACAATCGAATGTTTCACAAAAATAAAAAAAGTAAAATGTAACAAATATAAAGCAGATTTTTTTTTAATTCACAGCTTTATATACAAGAATTTAAACTTACCTCAGGGCTGTCATCAGGTCAACTGATATTGATCTGTTTAATAAGGTAGTTATTTAGGAATCTCCGCTAAATGACTTAAGGTACTGTGCTCTTTTCTATTCAACATCTAAGTTGTCCTGCACGAATTTTGATTCAATAACTTTGAATTTTATCATGGGTTCCGAAATGTTTGTCAAATCAATAGGCTGCATCATTCATTATTGTAAATGAAGTGTCGTGATAGAAAGCAGATTTAACAATAGTTAAATTGTATATTAACTGTCAAACTACAAATAAAGACGACGTAGCAAAAGTTACATTCGATAAATGAAAACATTTGTTTTGTATTCTATTCAGAAAAATAAAAGTAAACAAATAAGGAACTAATATTAAGTTGTTAGAAAAAATTCGTAACGGTCAGTTACTTTAAATGTTTAATTATTTGTTTGAAAAGAGCAAACATGTTGGCGACAGATTTCGATCCTCTCGTGGCCACCAGATTATAAGTTGCATACCCTAATTACCACAAGATACCCGACCTTAGACCGTGGGTGTGTATAAGAGTGAAGTTCAAATATAATTATTCTGTTAAAGTAGCTCAACAGTGTAATAACAATCAGCTGTCTTTCTTCTAGTCCATCACTTTTCAATTAGGGACGGCTAACACAATTAACGCTGGAAATCTTTTGTGCGAATATTCGAATGATGAAACAAAGAAGGTTCCGTAAAAATATTGATGTATTTCTTTGATATACTCATTGTATATCTATGTTTAGTATTTGTCCTACTTTTATTGTCGAAAAGCACGTGATCAAAATTATATTACATAAAAACAATAAATAACGTTCAATCTGAGGGTTGCTAGTTCGAATCTCTCCCATTAAACATGCTCACCCTTTCTTCCGTGAGGTCGATATAATGTGACGATTACACCCACTATCCATTGGTAAAAAAGTAACACAAGAGCTGTTTGTGTGTAGTGAAGATTAGATACCTTTTCTCTCGTTTTTCACTGTTAAGTTATAGATGGTTAGCGTATGTAGATCTCGTGTAACTTTGCGCGAAATTCAAACCAAACCAAAGAAAATTAAGGATCTTTCAATTTCAGATATAGATTAATGTTATAGAAAAACTTCATTCTGTTGTTTTATTTATTAAATATAACTAAGAAGTAAACCTTTACTTTTACTGCTTACTTAACTAAAATACTATCAATTTTATTCTAATTTTTCTTTTAATGTGAGGACAAATGCTCAGCTAAGGTGTCATTAAGTAATAATCGTTTTCGGGGAAGTAAATAACACAATACCTAATTTTCTGTTGTACATACTAGATGTATAATTAACAGAACGTAATATTATCTTACATAATGCTTGGTTTAATGTAAATTTACATGTTTCACAACACATTTACCTCTCTTTGGTATAAAGACCGATAAACCTGCTTTCTCCTCTGAACTTGATTATTAGTTTCTAAACGTCTATTGTATCAATCGACTGCTTCATTCATTGTTGTAAATGAACCAGGTGCAAAGACAAAGTAACTCGATAATGACTGCACAGTAAGTTAAGCAACAACTGAATATCACGTAACCTAAGTTACGTTGAAAAATTAAAACAACTCCGTGTTAATAATAAACTTGTGTTAATTACATTAGAAACTTAAAATATTTACTAAGATAATTAATTATTAAAAACAACAGATCTATATTTTGACAATAACACGGTTTTCCTAGCGACCAAATATAAAAACTAGTACTGTGTGATTCCAAAATAAAGTTTTAGGTTTTCTCTCTTTCAAGTAATGCAGTTTTCAACTTCTTGAACTGTCCAAACGATAAACGTCTAATTAGACCCAAATCTGACAGTCAAAAATGTGACAATGCACGTATCTTTTCAGATATGAAATTTTCAGACAATAAGTGAGATAGAACTAATCTAATTAAAAAATCTGAATAGTTTAGGATAAACCCCTAAATATAGCAGAACAATAAATATTGTTTACCTTATAATTGTGTTTCTATAACCTAAATAACATGAAGTACCTTGGCATACAACAATAAACTTCCCCAACGCTTCCCAACTCACTCACTAACGCATAGAAATGCAATGTTGTACAGCTACAGTATGTACACCGCTGGCCAAGATCTTTAGGCCAATGAACATGAAGAAAAAATATGCATTTTGCGTTGTTAGACTCAACCACATATTTGAGTAGAGCCTCGAAAAATGAAAATAAAAAAGGGGAAAAAATTAAAAAAACTTTTTAGCATTTAATAGAAAAAATGTGAACATTATGAAATTATTCTAAATACTAGCTAGTCAAATGTTTAAGACCATACCAAAAAAAGTCATAAACAGGGTAGGAAATGCCCAACAAGAGGTTTCAGTAGTGAGTTGCACGGCCAACATTGCGAATAACTTCAAACATTTGCATTGGCATGATTTATATAAGCGTTTGCAGAAGGTTGGCTGGAATGTTACTTCAAGTGATGAATTGACGTCCATTTCTATAGACTTCACTTACCATCCACCTCGAAACATTTTCAATGGGGTTCAGTTCGTGCAAACACGCTGGATGGTCCAAAAGAATCACGTTATTCGCCATGAAAAGTCTTTTGTCCTGTGGGCATTGTGGATTGCAGCGTTCTCCTGCTAAAAGATCCTGTCATTTCCACATAAGCGAGGGTCTTTAGTCAATAAGGATGCTCTCTCCAACATGCTAGTGTAGCCAGCTATTGTTTTACGCCCCTGTATGACCTGAAGCTCCATTGTTTCATGGAAGGAGAAAGCACCCCAGATCATGATGGAATCACCTCCACTGTGTCGTGTAGAAAATGTCTCCGGTTGGATATCCTTATCGTGCCAGTAACGTTGGAAGCCATCTGGTCCATCTAGGTTAATTTTTTTCTCATCAGAGAACAAAACCTTCTTCCACTTTTCAACGTCCCATGTTTGATGCTTTTCAGCAAAGTGTAACCGAGCTGATTCGTGGTGTAAAAAGAGAGGCGTGGCCTTTGAAGATGTTTACGGTTTTTAAAGCATTTCTCTCGTAGATGTCGACTTGTTCCTCTTGAGCTGCATTCTGCGTCCGTAAGAGCCTTAATCTGGTTCGACGATCGGCTGGTGTCTTGCCGGACAACCCTTCGAATTCTCCTGCTCAACGCCAGCAAAATTTTCTTGGGCCGACCACTTGAAATTCTCGTTCCGTATTCCTCAGGGTCTTTTAAAAATTTTGCAACATCAGTTTTACTACGCCAAATCTCACCAGCGATGGCACGTTGAGAGAGACCTTGCTTTTGCAGCTCGACAGTTCTGCCACGTTCAAACTCTGTAAACATTTCAGTCCTTGTCATGTTTTTACCCAATGTAACACAGAAAATGTCAGTGGGACATGTTGACAACGCAAATGCATGAACATGAATGACGAAATTTCGTTACGTGTTTACCGATTAACGCTTCGTTTCAGTATGGTCTTAAACTTTGATTAGCTCGTATTTAGGCTAATTTCATGGTGTTCATATTTTCTCTTTTAAATTGCTAAAAAAGTTTTTTATTTTTTCCCACTTTTCTTTATATTCATTGGCCTTAAGATTTCGGCCAGCAGTGTACTTGTATAAATTAGAATATTCTGTTTGCCGGGCTACACATCTGAAAACTAACAATAAGCTTATACATTCACTTAAATGTAGATAGAGAAATGTTAACACTTTTAATAATAGTATGAATACAGTTTGAGCTTGTAACTCATAAACAGTATCTTACTCAGCTGTGCGTAAGATGGTTTATTTTTAGTTAAGTACAAAGATACGGATTGTTTATCCTTGATATTTCCACCTGGTGCATTTGAACCCGGATATTAAAATTCTAACTTTGCAGACGTGTCTTTCAACCAGAGTAGAGCGGGCTTAACTTATGAAGTGAAGTAAATTTTAATTTTATTTTGATTATTTATTTATTGAAACCTATGACAAACATTCATCTAACAGTAATCAGGTCAATAAACTCACTTTTAGTTTAGAAAAAACACACATAAAGAAACGTAAACACGTGGAAAGTCATTTGTGCAGTAATAAACGTAATAACATCTATAAATAAAATACTATATATTTTCATATTCGATATATCTACTAAAGTAAACTGAAGATATCACAAAATACAGTAGTATCATTTTGAAGTATCTTTGTAAAATACTGAGTTGAATAGATGTATACCACGAGTTTGAGACCTTAGATCCTAATATTGTAGGAATTGTATTTGAAAATGGGAGAATCTCTAACAAAATTATAATTGAGGTAAAGAATTGTAGCCCAATGTGGCTTTGCACTAAGAAAATACACACACTCCCTTTTTTAAGCAATTGTTTATTTTCGGAGGACTGACATATTTAATATCTTCACTCGTCTGTCTAAACTATTTCGCTTTTATAAATGTTTTTCGTCAGAAGAGACTCGACGGTGCTAATCTTGACAGCAAGATGCACAAGAGTGCCAGATACTTGTTCACATGTAAAGTATTTTAATGCATATAAATTGGATTATCAACACACTAATATATAAATTTCTTTTATGAAGTTCGCCTTTGTGAAAATGTTATTAACAGTAATTTGAAATTTCAGTTCTGCAGGGAGACGTGATGCTGCATTTTTATGGCAAATGTTATATTGATATAACATTTTCCATTATCTGATGGAGCGAAGCCCACTCGCTGACAACATACATCATTTTTGTATTTGATAAGTTAACTATATTATTAACCATATTAGTAAGTATTATCAGTATTTTCTTGATGCCTACACAGAAGCTGGTAGTAAATTGTCTAGATTACAATACTTTACTGTAAAGTTTGAACAAGAAACGTTGTGATCTTATTGTCGAATTTTCTCTTCTGTTATGGTCTTTTAGAGACACGAATCTCTTTGTCTCTATAAATTATGCCGTATGAACGTCGCTATTTGTCACATGGCTCGTTTTCAAACTTTTAGCAATACGCAGTGTACATCGCAACCCTACAAATATCATCAACATATATCTGGTTTAGACTTCTAGTATTCTCATAAAATTACTGTAAAAACCATTTCAGAAAAGTATGGTATGGACCAGAAGTTGAACTTAATAAAGGTTATGGATTGTTAGTTAATCCTACAAGGTTGGAGATAAATGATATCTTGTTACTAAGTCCCAAGAATTTAATATCATAAGTGTAATTTATGTCAGTATTATTAATTTCTGTTTCACACCTTTCTTGATTTTTCTGTCTGTTATAGTACATTTGTTTTGAGCATATACTGGTTTGTGATTGTGCCAAGCATGTGAATAAACAAACTTTCCCATTGTGAAGTTTACATTTAAACATACAACAAATCATTCATAAAGAATGTCTCAGCAAGGCCAGGTGAGTTAAGGCATTCGATTCATCATCTGTGGGTCGCAGGCTCAAATCCCAGTCACACCAAGCGTGCTCACCCTTTAATCCGTGGGGAGTTATAATGTTAGGTAAATCCTCCTATTCATTAATAAAAAAAGTAGCCCAAGAGTTGGCGATGGGTGGTGATGGCTAGCTACTTTTCCTTTAGTATTTTACTGCTAAATTATGGACGGCTAACGCAGGTAGTAGCCCTCGTGTAGCTTTGCGCAAAATTTAAAAAAAACAAACAATCATGAAGAATAGTAACTTTTTTTCTAAATTAAATAGCGATCATCTTAAAACAATCCAGAGGGCTCTGTACAACACTACATTCGATCGAAACTTCATTTTGTAATATTATGATCACACTAATCTATATATTTATAAGTTATACATCAAATAAACCCACGTAATTATTAAGTACATCTTCATCTAATTGCACTGTTAATTCCTGAAATATTTAAGTTACCATATGTATCAAGCACATCGCCTACAATGTATTGCTATTAGAAATAAGTCATGTTTTGACTTCATGTTAAATCATTGAATCTTATGCCTCATGTTTGTTCTTATACTAACATGTTCCTTGTTTTATAAACAATGTCGTTGTAAGCGACGTGACATATTTAAGACTAGAAATGTTGTAAGTATGGCTTCAATGTATCAGAAATATCTGAAGAAATTCTGTTATTCTCCGTAATACAATATTCCTGGTAAACTATTGCAAGAATGAATGATTTAACTTTACTTTAAAAAGTTACCATGCTTTAATGGGTATATATGTGATTCATTCCATTTACACAAAACGAAAAATTACATCTTTTATTTTTAGCTCCTAAGACTTAATAGACTCTGCAGCAAAAAGTAATGTGTAACTATTGCGTCACAATTAATGAATGTTTTTTTTCACCAAAAGAAGGAGATAATGTTCTCACTGTTCAATATCAGCTATGTTACCCGCTGATACAGCAGTAAGTCTATGGATTTACAAAGCTAAAATCAGAAATTCGGGTCCCCGATGGACTTAGCAGATAGCCCGAAATGGTTTTGCTATAAGAAAATATACACACACCCAGTACTTGCTGTATGAAGATCATGTTCGCACTGTTTAAAACTGGATGTATGAAGATCATGTTTGCAATTTTTAATACTGGTTGTATAAATATCATGTTATCATTGTTCAATACCGGCTGTATGAAGATCATGTTCGCACTGTTTAATACTGGATGTATGAAGATGGTATTGAACTTATACAACAAAACGTTTAAAAAGAATGGTCTCATATTTCATGTTTGTTTTCAGAGCAACACCAAATATTTGTCTATAAACGTTGTCGCTAATAGAAACGTGGCAAAACCAGGTCAAATTTGGAAATATACGTTTGTGTGGAAGGTTCTTGCGTGGGAAGTTATTGTGTTTTCTAAGATCTAAAGCTTTAAGTAGTAAGAGTCCTTCGTTGTGTAATTTTGAAATGTAAAGATACTTTAAAAACCACATTTTAAGAGTTTGATTTCTGATTGATTGTTTGTTTTAATACTCGCCTGAAGCTACACGAGAGCTATCTACGCTAGCCGTCCCTAACATTTTTTATGTAATATCAGAAGAAAGGCAACTAGTCATCACCACCAACCTTCAAATATTGAATTACTCCTTTACCAACGAATAGTGGGATTGATCGTCACTTTATAACACTACACGGCAAAATATATTTATCAACTCGATGAATTTCTGTTTTCATTGCACCTTCTGTTACATGACTGAAGAGTGACTTGGTCATTCGTTAAACATAAAGTTTATGAAGAGTAAAACATGTAATTCAAATAAAACAGTTGTAAAACATTTACAATTCTAATCTCTTAAAATCAGTTTTTCACCATCCTTAGGAAACATTGATGAAAAGAAAGAGAAATATATTTGTGTATAAGTTTTCATCCCTGGCAAAATTCATGCTATTTCATCGTAAATGATGCATTTTATTGCAATAAATACGTTACTTCTATGTTTCTCACACAAAACAAATAAAACCCTTATTTTAGCTATCCCACTAAAGTTGCCTTCAAAATCTCAACATAAATTTGTAGGCTTAAGAAGCTAAAATTTGGTCTTCGATGCCTATGGTTAGCACAGCACAGATAACCCGTTGCGTAGCTTTGTGCTAAACAACCAAATAAAACCCATTCAAGCTTATAACCGTATAAATTATATCATCATATTTGTACGATGTGCTAGAAAAAACAGGAATATTTTCACCAATAAACATTAAATATGATGAAACATTTTCCTCGTGGTTTCAAACAGTTTTTTCAATTTATTAAAGTGTTACATATTTCATCAAAATAAATTTATTGAGAGTAATTGCTCCTTCATTATGAACTTGTTAAAGATATCTCGTTGTTGTTTTTTTTACGTGCTTGTAGCTCTATTAAAATATATCATGGGATCCTTCTCTTGCATGGGGATTCTAATTCTGCCAAGACATCTTTTATGACCATAACTGTGTCCATATCTTAGATATATGTGACACTTCGGTAAACGTGTAAGGTAACAATGTTGGAAATGATATTATATCAATTGTAGCTCTGCTAAGATTTCTCACGGTCTCTTTCTCTTGTATGTCAGTTTTTCGAATTATTTCTTTCAGATATAATTGTAATAGTCATATAACCGAAACCAAAATGCAACTGTTCATCATTTCTTACATCACCCTAACAAGCTATCTGTTTTTAACACTTCAGTAAACGTGTAATGCAATAATACCTGAAATGTTTGATCACTTGCCATCACAGTACAAAAAATGTTTTATTCCATGAAAGACATACATTACATTTACCATGATTAAAGGGCCTAGCATGGCCTAACACGTTAAGGCGTGCGCTTCATGATCTGAGGGTCGCGGGTTTGTGCCCGAGTCGCGATAAACATACTCGCCCTCCCAGCCGTGGGGGCGTTATAATGTTACGGTCAATCCCACTATTCGTTGGTAAAAGAGTAGCCCAAGAGTTTGCTGTGGGTGGTGATGATTAGCTCTCTTCCCTCTAGTCTTACACTGCTAAATTAGGGACGGCTAGCACAGATAGCCCTCGAGTAGCTTTGTGCGAAATTCCAAAAAAAAACCATGAATAAAGCTCAATTTCCAGTAAGACATTGATTTGCGTCCATTACTCGTTCTATTTACTACATCGCTTTACTAATATGTTTATTTTTAACACAATGAGCTCTTATGGCTACTGCATACATACACTCAGCAGCCATTTTATTAGGTACTCCTATCTAGTATCAGTTAGGAGTTTTTTTTTGCTTCCAGAACAGCCTAAAGTTTTCACGATATAGATTCAACAAGGCCCTGAAAACTTTTCTTAAGTATTTTGGTCCATACTGACTTGATAGCATTAGTAGTTCCTGCAGATTCATGCTACGAACCTCCCGTTCCACCTCATTCCAAAGGTGCTCTATTTGATTGAGATCTGAGGACTGTACAGGTCATTGAAGTGCACTGAAGCCACTGTCATGTTTGTGGAACCAGCTTGATATGATGCATGCTTTATGACATGAAAATGGATAAACTGTCGTCATAAAGGGATGCATATGGTCAGCAACAATGCTCAGATACACTGTGACATTCAAATAATGCTCAGTTGGTATAAAGGGGCTTAATGCGTGCCAAGAAAACATTTCCCATACCATACATCACCACCAGCAGCCTGTACCGTTAACACAAGACTTGATGGATCCATGGACTCATGCTGAATACGCCAAATTCTGACCCTACCCTGTCGCAGCAGAAATCGAGATTCGCCAGGCCAGGTGACTTTTTTCCAATCTTCAATCATCCTGTTTTGGTGATTCCATGCTCTCCATAGCCTCATCTTCCTGTTCTTAGCTGACAGGGAGGAACCCGACGAGGTCATCCGTTGCTGTCGCTCTTCCTCTTCAAGGTTTGACACATTGTACGTTCAGAGATTACTTTCTGAAGACAAGTATTGTAAAGAGTGGCTATTTAAGTATTTGTGGCTTTCTTGTGAGCTTGAATGAGTCTGGTCATTCTCCTCTGAGCTTTCTCATTAGCAAGCTGTTTGTGTCCACAGAACTGCTGCTCACTGGATATTTTTTGTTTTTCACAACATTCTCTGTAAACTCTAAAGATTGTAAAGCGTAAAAATCCCAGGATATCAGCAGTTTCTAAAATGCTAGAACCACCATATCTGGTACCAAAAATCATTCCACGCATCTTCCCCATTCTAATGTTTGATCGAATAATAACTAAATCTCTTGGTTATATCTGCATGCTTCATGTATTTCAGTTGCAGCCACATGATTTGTTCTTTGGGTATTTACGTTAAAGAGCAGTTGTACCTAACAAAGTGGCATGAATAGCTTTTGTATATAGTTCAGCTCAGTGTGTATTTTAGTGTATTTTTATCTCATAATCACAAAATGATACAGTTACAATGTTGGTTGAGAATTATCATTCTTCTAATATTAAAGTTTTATTTGATCTGTATAACATACTCCATGTAACCATTGTTTTGCATGCAACTTATAAGTACTTCATATTGTTTTAGATTTAGATGCAACATATAATTTGTTAGATCAAATTGCAATTCTTGTTGCTTTCTTTTAAGAAAAGTCTCAAATAAATACATATTTAGTCACAAAATGGTGTAAAACAATGTGAGTTCAAATAATAAACTTTTAAGATAGTTTTCTGACTATGAAATCTGACTAGGATCCGAGGATATGGAGTTATAAAAAATAGTAAGATAAAAATATACAAATTCCCGGATTTGTTGGTTATCCCGTTTTAAATACAAGCACCTACATTCAGCTTCAGATTCAAATCTGACAATACACAATTTATTTCACTACGTTAGCTCAAGATCTAGGGCCTTGCGTTCACTGGTAGCAATGAAACAGATTTTAGCAAGGTCTCTGACAGGTATGTGATAGATTTAATACACTTACAATTTTAATATTGTTCGTAATATATAAGCGTGTTACTGTTGTTCTTAGTTTTCGTTTTAAACACTGCACATATGAAGAAATTCGATAACATTCTTCAATCTTAATCGTGTTCCTAATGCCTGGAGAAACATCGTGGGGTTTTAATTTCATACTCAAGTAAGGATAGCAACAATAACATCATTATATTTCAACAGCCCACATTTTTGAACGACTGATAATCGTATCTAAATGTTGATCTTGCAACAAAATATCTTAATCTCTAAATTAAATGTTGAACTGAACAAAAACGTCGATAGAACACGGAGCTGGATAGAATTTATACCACTAATTTTATTTTTACCGTTCTTTAAATTCAACAGTATTTACAAAGTTCGAATAATAATTACATATCATCTAGAAAATTAAACCTTATTTAGTTGTCAGTTGGAATGTTGAATTGTTCAGAAAAGCGATGTAAAAACCGCAAAATGTCAAAGTAGCCCATCAGCCCATTATTCCTTACAGATAATATCTCATGTTATTTAAGTAACATTGTATAAATTCTTTATAAGAACGATAAAGTGGGAATAATTACATATTGTAATTCATGTGTTTATAGTTAATTATCAGCTATTCAACAGTACGATGCTGTCAAGATGAACTTAGCGTCCGCCGCTGGTACAGTGACAAATGTATATGTGCGTGTGTGTGTGTTTTCCTATAGCAAAGCTACGTCAGGCTATCTGTTAAGTTCACCAACAGCGGTAAGTCTATGGATTTACAACGCTAAAATCAAGGATTCGATTCCATTCGGTGAACTCAGCAGATAGACTTATGTGGCTTTGCTATAAGAATACATGAACTTATGGCTGGAGAAATATGTTACAGTCTCTGTAAAAGAAAAATATACGAATTTGAGAGTATTAAACAACTGAGTGGCAAAGAGTATTACATATACAATGATGAAGCTGGTAAAGTTCTCCATATAAGTTGAAAAACTGGCACATCCAAGTGTTTAAGACAGCAACGTTGTTAATAGCAGAGTGGGGACTATGGTTACTAGATAAATCCATTTGATTTAAAAGAACCATTGTGATGATGCCGGATGCATATCCTGCTACCAATGACGAGAATTTTAAATTAACAAACGCTGACGGACAAACAGATTAATCAACTATTTATGTGAAACAGACCATCAAGTAAATGAAATGGAATAACAGAAACCAAATTTTGCCATATACCAGTCGGTTCTATGAGAACAGCTTTAATAGACCTTTGCGTTTTTGTTTTCTTTAAACGCGGTCTTGGGAGTAAACGCTCGTGTATAATGGAGGGGCTGTGGAAACTTATTAAGAAATGTAGACTATGTTTGACCCCGCCATCCTTCACAGAAGCTTGTTACGATGGAAATTTCAGCTGTGAGCAACACTAAGTAATCTTGCCAACAGCCACGAAACGATCGATGACGAAAGAAGTAGTTCAGTGGACTCGTAAGACGGAACTTCGTTCTTATAAAGTGCGATTAACCCTCATTTTCTTCCCAAGAATGAGGTAAAGAAACAGATCTATTTGGTTTTGTTTAATGTTCTACCCTATATACATTAAAAATTACCTTATAAACTACCACGTTGCAGCTACCTAATACGTAACATGAAACTACTAATTCTTATCCTAAAGTTTAAAAAACAGTAAAAAACATTTTCTATTTTCATCTACTAAAACTTCAAATAACAGTGAAAATAATGACTGTAGCACTTATAATAAAAAAATTAGAGATATTTTAAACAAAAAAGATAGCTTAATTTTCAGTGGTGAACCTTTTCTATAAGTTAATCTCAAAACTACTTGAATCAACCTCATAAGAAAAATAAAATTCAGATATGCTAAATACGTGCATTCTTACTGCCTTTAACATGTGTTCTTTCAATAATCCATGGATGACTAGTATCTGTCTTTTAGTAGCATTAATCCTGCAGACGACGAGCTAAGACGTAGTGTGTATGTAGTTTATTTTATTAAAATTTTGTTTTATTATTTTATATATGGCCCGGCATGGCCAAACGCGTAAGACGCGCGATTCGTAATCCGAGGGACGCGAGTTCGCGCCCGCGTCGCGCTAAACGTGCTCGCCTTCCCAGCCGTGGGGGCGTTATAATGTGACGGTCAATCCCATTTTTCGTTGGTAAAAGAGTAGTCCAAAAGTTGGCGGTGGGTGGTGATGACTAGCTGCCTTCCCTCTACTCTTACACTGCTGAATTAGGGACGGCTAGCACAGATAGCCCTCGAGTAGCTTTGTGCGAAATTCAAAACCAAACAAACAAATTATTTTACACGCTATCTGTTTGGCTTGAACACCTTATATTGAGATTCTTTTGGTGGATAGTTTTAAATGTAAAACTACAATTGCGATTTATCAAAGAAAATCTATTTACTTACCAGTAAACAGTAGTAGAATCTGTTTCTTTTCTTGAAGGTAGGGAACAAGACCAGACCTGTCTTGATACAACGAAGCTAGGGCCAATTTTTGTGAAATGGAAAATAATATTTTCACCTCGAGCGATACATTAAGTTAAATTTTGTGTCCTAGAGAAGCAGATTTGTAGTTGATGTATCTGGATGATCAAGACATCATTTCATGACCACGTTTCAGTAATGGGCTAACCTAATAAAATGTATATAGAAAGAATTTTACAAAGGAAGGCTGGAGGAAAAGTTTGTTTTTATCTTAACCTTATCCACCAAAAGGTCACGTGGTCAGTCATATAGACCGACCCCCCGTGTTGAAAGAGTTTTAATCAATATACAAAAAAATTATTATTTGATGTGCTGCTGTAGCAACGCTTCTATTTAAGAAGAATGCACAATTTACGACCGCATTTAGTACTCTTGTGTACCGTAAACTAAAATATATTGGTTTTATATTTACCGAACTTTTAAGCTACTTTACAACGAAATTTAATTCACTTATCAAATAATGAGTAACTGCTAATAACTTTTACCGCAATAGTGAAAAATGACTAGAGCAATAACATATTTCTTCAAACGTACAGCCAGTGAATGTTTGTTTAAACGAAATATCGCTGGCCTGGTAAGAGTTGGTGGTGAGATTGCTCAACTCGCAATCTACAGTTAAAAGTGTTTTTTTTTTCCTTTCCGACCAAACATGCTAGCCGTTTCAGCCATAAAAAACGTTATAATGTAACGATCAATCCCACTGTTCGTTGGTAATAGTGTAGCCCCGGAGTTGACAGTTGGTAATGGTGACTAGCTGCCTCAACCTACCATGTTAAATTATGGACGGCTAATGAAAATAGTCCTCACGTAGTTTTGCAAGAAATTCAAAACAAACAACCTTTATACACGTTTGAAAGCGTTTAAATATTTGTAGTGTAAATACATTTCAGTTCATAACTTATTTTCGTTTTTAATTATTCTGTCCAGTTAATAAATGTTGTTGTATCGTAATATTTTAAATATCATTAAAGCTTTTATCACAAAGACGTTTTTGTATTCCGTTTCACAAATATCAATCGAAAACTTATTTAACTCTGTACGATCCTTTTTTTCTAGTAGACGAAAAACATGTATATGTATTTATCCATTGATTACATAAAAAAGCCTCTTCGATATCAAAAACTGTATTTTTCATTCATAAATAAATATATTTTGTAATGCATGATCAAGTAATTGTTATTAAATACATGTAAGAGACTTTAATAATTCAGTAAGATCTCAGTTACTACAATTATGGTTACAAACATAAATTAAATAATACTGTACGTCGAATAAACATTAAGTTTATTATGATTTCATGTATCTTTAAATACAAAGCCCCCAGGTATTAGTTTGAATTTGGGGCAAAGCTGCACAAAGGCTATCTGCGCTAGCCATCCCTAATTTAGCAGTGTGAGACTAGAATGAAGGTATCTAGTTATCATTATCCACCGCTGACACAAGGGCTACTCTTTTAACAACGAATAGTCGAATTGATTTATACTTGTAACGCCCTCACATCTGACAGTTTGGTATGACGGTAATTCAAATTTGCTATCCTTAGAATACTAGTCGAGTGTCTGAAGCCACCTGGCTCAGGGATTAGTTTCGTATGGATTATATTTCCTACAGCTTTTGTTTTTCTTTCATATTCTTAACACAGTTCTCGTGCAGCTCCTGTTTTCTATGATGAAACCTAAGATACAGTTTCCATAAATTTCTGTTTCAGCATTTAAGATGTGTTTAAACGAATTATTTCATGAATACTGATACATAAAATGAATAATATTTTCCATCTATTTCTGAGATATCTTCCACTTGCTAAATCTATCTTATAAAAAAAAAAGGGGGATAAATGTATGTAGATTACTGTGTAGCCTGAATTCCAAGATCTCGAACGTTGAAAGCTTATCAAATCATCGTGGATTGTTTGGTCTGCTGTGCTGAAAAAAATTATTAACTCATTTCTAGCGTAACACTCTCATTGTTTACCACTACTGATTGTTACTAAATTTACGGCTAAGAATTATTTATAAACTCAAAGAGACGACACATGATGATATATTTTTGTAACGCAATAAAAATTAGGTAAACTTTTTTTTCAGTTTCAGCAGTTTGCCTAAGCTTCAAACATCTTTTCTTTGCAGTTTGTGGTTAAAACAATATCTAGTTAATTTAGCCTTTTATCTGACATACCAGACACGCTTAATCTTACACAAAAAAGTAAAATTTGAAAGATTTTCTCTTTGTGTTATTAATAGATCTCACGCTGTGCATAATATAAAATTATTACAATGTAAAAAATTAAAGGCAAATTTTTTTATCACTAATTGTATTATCTGGTCTCCCGCTGGGACAGCAGTAAGATTTGCAACGCTAACATTAATAATTCGAGCACCCTCGGTGGACACAGCAGATAACACGATATGTCTTACCTATGAGAAAAATACAAACACACATCTTGTCTCGTCGTATTTTATTTGAAATTTTTTTTTGCTTTTTATTCTCACAAAGTTTTTAATTTATCATACTGACGCAACAATGTTCATCTGCTAAAACATCTAGATAGAATCGAGACCCTCGCTAGTACAGCGGTAAGTCTACAGAATTACAACTCTAAAATCAGTTATTCGATTTACCTCTGTGGGCTCCGCAGATAGCCTCTTGTGGCTTTGCTCTAAAAAAAACACACACAGAATTGATCTCACTAAATAAATGTTCACGAGCTGTTTAAATCGTTACATTGAATCATTTTAATTATTGATATTTTAAAAAAACAAACAACATATCAAGTATTACAGCAAATGTCTGGAGAATAGTTATTGTATCACAACCATTGAGTCATGTTACAATGACCACAACATACAATACATGAAATAATCTCTGGTTAAACAATATCTAATTTAATCCACATGATGAAATGCTTTTAAAAATTTCCATCTTTAAGTTAAACTAAATAATTTTATAAAATTCAATATTACCTTCTAAAATGTTTAGAATCTTTATTGTTTCTTTTTATTAAATTATTTTTTACTGTCTATTGCATTGGAAATTACTTCAGTAAAAATATTTTTATATACGAATTATGTCATCTTGCATTTTTATGCACTGAATACTGTAAAATAAACCTATTTTAAACATATGCTGCGAGTGTTTTGTTAGGGTAGGCTATTACGTCACGTGATGTGGCTTTACGATAAGATAAAACACATCAGACTATCTTTTGTGTCCACCGAGTGGAATCGAACCACTGAATTTACCGTTGTAGATCTTAAGATATATTGCTATCCCAAAGGGAAATACCACATGAAAAAATATCACAACTTGAAAGAATGTTTGTTTTGTTTTTGAATTTCGCGCAAAGCTACACGAGGGCTATCTGCGTTAGCCGTCCTTAATTTAACAATTTAAGACTTGAGGGAAGGCAGTTACTCATCACCACCCACCGCTAAATCTTGGGCTATTATTTTACCAAAGAATAGTGTGATTGACCGTCAGTTATTACTCACACAGCTGAAAGGGCGAGGATGTTTGGTGTGACGGGTATTCGAACCCCGCGGCCTTCGGATTACGAGTCGAATGCCTTACCCCACCTGGCTATGCTAAGCGTCACAACTGAGAAGAATCAGTTTATTTTGAATTAATACACTCTCCTGTATGACTCATACAAACCCTCTTTTGATTTGTTTGTTTCTCTCTACACATACTTTGTGTAACATATTCGTGTTAATGCTCCATGAGATATGGTTTATTTGGTTAGGCTAAGCCCCTGAATTTCTGGTAATTCTAATAAAATACCATTTGAAATATTGCGGTTGTAATCGTCAAAATACGATGAAGCGATTCACACTGATGAGCTTGGCAATAGAGATGAAATTTACACCGAACTGCAGCTTTTTTATTCTTTTTGTAACGCATTACAGATTTTAAATTAAAATCGATTATTTTGAGTCAACTGTTGTCTATCACATGTCAATGCCCAGAAGACCTTTTCGTTCATATCAGAGCTTGTCTAGTGAGCTCAACACCCTAGGTAACACCCTAATTGAGAGAAATGTAGAAGCAAACATATTCTGCATTCTGTAATCTAGTCTAATTTTCACAGTTATAATTCTAATTACTGATTTTCTTCTTCTTTAACTTATGGCACTTAAAACTGTAACAATAAATTTACACAGGTTTTTATTAGTTGAACATAGTAAAACTTTCTTTTATTTCATTCACAATGTTAAACAAGGCACTTATACATCACAGATTAAAATTACATCTGAGGCACTTGCATATCAAGAATAAAACTACACATAAAACATTGATATATGACAGATAAATCCATATATAAGACACTAATATATTATAGATAAAACCAGATCTAAGGCACAGATATAAACTGCATCTAAAGTGGTGATACGTGCCAAATAAAAATTAAATCTAAAGCATTGATATGGACAAATAAAGACAAGTTCTGAAATACTGTTTTAACACGCTTCTAATTTAACCCTCAAATGACAGCCATAATCAAATGATGCTTCTATCTAAAACATTTTCACTGTTTAAGGGCTCAAATTTGCGACAGACAAATTATGAGATATGTGAAAAAATGTCTTCAAGCAATACACGAATTTTATTACCATTGTAAGGGTTAATGATATCACTTCAAATAGTTACGTTTCATAAAAATACAAAATAATTTACAGCTTTTCATGCTCCATAAGTTTTATTTTAACAGAATACTAGTGATTGCACAAACATTTTCTGTGAGGATTATATTTTAGGATAACTTTTGAGCTATTTATTTCCAACATTCTACTACATTTAAGTATAATATTATATTCTACTGCCTTGTGTCGCTGTAGTTGATAATGTTGTAAAAAATATCATTTTGCTTTATGCAAAACACGTTTGGTTAATGTTAACTAAAATTTAGCTATAATGAAACAATCAACGTCACTATCTTATTAAATCTTATTTATAGTAAAGACAAAAAGCAAGATTATTTTCCGTATATAAGTTTATATAAACAGTATAACTGTTTAGAATACGACTAATTTGGGCCCGACATGACCAGGTGGTTAAGGTACTCGACTTGTAATCCGAGGGTCTCGAGTTCGAATCCCCGTCCTACTAAATATGTTGGCTCTTTCACCCATAGAGGCGTTATAATGTTACAGTCAATCCCACTATTCGTTGGTAAAAGAGTAGCCTAAGAAATGGCGGTGGGTGGTGATGACTAGTTGCCTTTCCTCTAGTCTTACACTGTTAAATTAGGAACGGTTAGTGCAAATAGAACAGAAACGCAAACCCAGCCACTGTATAGATTGTTATTTGGAAACAGTATAAGTACTAACTGCTGTGGTGTAATCCTCTTTTTAACATGAGTGTACATATTAATCACAATGTTAATATAACATTGCAGTGTGTAGTGACATAACACCTGAATATTAGGTTTCATGATTACACATCGACATTTATACCTCAGAGCTAATTTTGAATTTCCTTTACATTTTTTTCCTGTGAAAAAAAACTAATACCATGTAAAATTACGCTAAATGTTTCTATCAGTCGACTTGAAGTGCATGGTAGTCACTCTTTAACTCCAGTTCTCTCGAACTAAAAATTTATGACATAAAGTTAATTTAACTAGCAAGCATGAACTATTAAAGTGCCACCTACTCAATGTTAAACCTTGATAAAATATTAGAAAATTATACTGACAATATTTCATGCTTCCAGTGCTATAACATTACTACTGATAACACGAAGATCGAGTCCCAGTTTACATCACCTGATTAGTTTGCGGAATGACGTTGCATTCTCCCAATATAAATGTTCAGAAACTTAATGTGTTTTTTCCTTCCAATGGTATTTATTAAAAGCATTGAGAAGCTTTGGTAAATAATCTGCATAGAAAACAATTACATATATTTCCAAAAACCGCTGCTTCCTATCAGTTCTAGAAATAGTTTGAAATTTTTTAAAGTTAATCTCAAACATCTGGTCATATGTCAGGATGAACCCTATTGAATTTGCCGTCATAAAACCAAACGTATGAAACTTGTATTGCTCCAGTTAAGTTTAAATATATTCCTGTAGCACAACAAGGATAAATAGCTTCTACTATTTGTATACCAGTGAGTTTATACATATAAAACATTTTAATAAATTTATTTGATATATATTATCTTAGCAGTATCTGCGAACTTTAAATCTGGTTTCAGATGATAACTTATATTCGTCATTTATCATGTCCTCTGGGTTGGTGTTTATTTAAACTGCAAATTTAGAATATTGAACACATTAAGAGATGATCCACAAGTGACGAAAAAAATGGCACGGAAAGTATTAATGATGTCTCTAATCTAAGAATATTATGTTTACATTCACTTAACTCTAAGTTCTATGAATGCTCAATCAACCAAAATACACTAGCAGTCTTACTTAAAAATTAAACCCTGGGGAAATCGCTCGCTATTCTAAAAACTAAAGATCTGTAGCTGAATTGTGTCTTTAACTGCAGAAGTTTAAAGATGTTTGGTCTTTCTTTTTCTGCCATATATAACAGAACGTGGTTGAATTTTCAATAGAAGCTCTCTCAGATTTTTACCATATTTTCAAAAATATGAATTTCTATAAGAACTATATTTTCTCAGTCACAACCAACCAGGTTTAGACTGTGTGTGTGTTTCTTATAGCAGAGTCACAGCGAGCTTTCTGCTGTGTCTACCAAGAGGAATCGAGCCCATGATTTTAGCTTTGTAAATCCGTAGACTTGCCGCTTTCCCAGCGGGGGACTCTTGTGATCGTCGGTATTGTTATTAGACTGTACAATCACATAAATATTTTTGAATTAGTTAAACAATTGATACCCTGGGGATACTTGGTTGATATCTAATCCCTGTTATCGTAGTGTAGGTAGTTAAGTTCTAACGATTAATTACTCATACTATATGGATTTCTATAAATGATATACCACACTGCATTATAAATGTTTTACGGGAAAGCCTTGAACAAGAATAACTAACACCATGGCACTGTCGTTGCAGAATATGTCATTCAGATTGAAAGTACTAATATTTATAGGACACAAAAGGGAATATGATAATTGCTATTTTCCCCAAAGCATTTAAAGGAAATGCTCAAGATCTCATATGCATAGTATTTAGTAGTATTATCTTAAATAGCTCTCAAAGACAATTAAATAATAAAACCTAAAGGTCGTTCAACGTGAAACTTATATTAAAACATAGAAGCAATAATATCGCGAGGAAGTATTAATAGTCTTGTTTTAAGAAGTATATGAACTAGATGTTTGAAACCAAATGGTAAGTTATATAATTAGCTGGGATTTAATCTATATATTGAATATAAAAGGTTCGAGTCATCCAGCCTCGTTTGTATTCAAGCCAATTTAGCACAAACGCTTCCATCATGTAGCAGCTGATAGTGATAGAAAGTATGAAATAAAATAAGACAGCAAAATCAAAATGCTATTTCACATTATTCTATGAAATCTTACATGAGGTTTATCTGTAAATTGTTAATTTATTTGTTTCTATGTTTTTAAGCACAAAGCTACACGAGGAACTATCTGTTCTGTGCCGGCCATGAGGATCAAAACCCGGATCTTAGCCTCTCAAACTTACCGCTGAACCAATGGGTGGCCAGATTCTTTATAAAATTGAACTGCTAAAATTTAAGCTAAGGGTTGTTTGACGTGAAAACTCGCTTACGAATTTAAAGAAAATGCACTGTGATACGTTATTTGCAGCTCTTACGAGTCTCTTAAGAGACATTTTTATAAACACGACTCCTTAAAGACTTGTTTTTTAATTTCATTTCACTTTAATATATAATACCGTAGTTGTTGTTTTCCTACTACTCCAGGTTCAGAACGGTGACTTAAGATGGAATATAAAACTAAGCAGCTTATTTACACATATTTCATTTCCAATTTTTGACGGGCTAGCTAAGCGGATTAAAATAATAATCTTTTTACACAGTTCTTGATGTTGTAGTATTTAATATGCTTAAGTACTTTTTTCTTTTAACAGCTTACAATTACTTTATCTTAAAATTGCTTTATGAAAAAACTTCTTTCTTCAAACTCACAACGTGTTCTTACTTTGTACTCACACAAAGAGTACTTCTGAAATATGCTATCACAGTTCAGTATAATTATTTATTTATTAAAATATGTATATACATCCAGCAGTCTGACTCGCGTTACAGTTTGTTTTAAGGAGATGGCATAAAATATTTTGATGGAATTTTGTACAGAAACTCAGGTGTCCCTCTCAAAAGTAGATTTTCAATGCTATTAACGTTACGTCACAAATGAAGGCTCATCTGAGCTAGTAAATCAGTAGCAATTCCGAGACCAACTCCAAGAGAATGAAGCCTCAAAGGTCGCATGCAGTACAATCGCTTTGCATCGCGCGAATGGCTCGAGAGGTTCGGATCAAAGCATTAACAACCCCCTCCCATTTATAGCACTCATTTTTCAAAACCGATATTACCGGCACTTTTGCTTGTTTGTACAGAATTATAGCTTTAAACGAAATATAACTGAGTATCGAGTTTATAATCATTAGCTAATTAACCCACACAGTTTTCGAATATTCTTAAATTTGTTTCGCCAATACTATAATAAATATTGATCATTTCACTCTCTTTTGTTTTATTAACAACAAGTTTATGCTTAAATAACTAAAAGTAGTTCTATAAATTCCAATAAAAATTTAACCTTCTGCAACATGGTTAGCTTGAGGTCTCTTTTTATGCTTAAAATCGAGGCTACATATACCCACTGTGAGCACAGTACAGATAACCCGTTGTGTAGTTTTGGCCGAAACAACAAGTAAAAGCAAAACAGAAATCAATTTAATTTCATTCATTTATTTGATTTTTGATTTGTAAAACTCTATACAAATAGTACACAAATATTTTCTAATACACTTAATGATTGTTTATTTGTTCCAAGTAAAGCACAAAGTACATAATGAGCTATCTGCTGTGCCTTGTCCGCCAAGGGTACGGAAACCAGTTTTTACACTCAACGGTTATACCGCCATGCTACTGGGGGGACGGGTTTACACCTTATGAAATATGATGCGCAAGACCGCTAGTTAATCTGAAGATTACCTAAGGTCGAAACGTTGTTCTCTACTTTATTTTAATAAAAGTTTTGATATCCACATCAGCCGTCTTAAGATACATATTCACAAGGCCTGCTGTGCTGTGACATATTTATCTTGGTTGTTTGGTTGATTTATTTGGCGTTTTATGGCACAAAGCAACTAGGCTATCTGCGCCTTTATCTTGGTTATGCTTGTATTATATTCAAATTATTTTTGTATTAAAATATACCAGACAATATTGAGAAAAAAAACAAGATTAAAAGATTCTACTCTTCATTCCATCTGCTTACCTAGCCGTATGTCTGTGAGCTTGTAACGCTAAATATCAGGTTTTGATACCCGCTATTAGCAGAGCATTGAGATCTTTTTAGTTCATTTGTTCATAACTAGAAACAAACAAGCTTCATGATGATATAACAAAAAATTGAAAACGTAAAAGCAGAACTTTAAATTATTTTGTATTTTAAGACTAAAGCACAAATCATTCTTATCCTGAGACAAAAAGACGAGAATGGATTTTATATCTCTTATTGGTGTCACTGGCTATTTTTTCAAACAATTTTCACTAATCTATCCTGAGAGTAAAAGATGACTTGTGTCTCTCTAGCGGAACAAAAATTTATTATAGAAATTGTTACCGAAGATAAATTACCATCAATTTTTTAGAAAAGGCATGTTTTTATTTAACAGTATCTTGAGTGGGTTTAGTAATTCTCGTGTTTTAGTTTTTTGAGAGAAAACATAACAATGCGTGATCTCAACGACACCCACAAAATTTTACAGTTATTTATTTGGTATAATTTGTTTCTCAGCTCACACCTGTAAATCGTTATTGAGCTATATTTGTGCTATGCCTACCCATATGACTTTAGCCTCAATTTTTTTAGCGTTATAATGTCTCAGGCTTTCTAATGAGTCATCAAGAATGTTACTTTGTTCAGTAAGTCTATAATGTTTCTTTGTTTACTGTGTTATCCGTGTTAACTCCATTATGTTTCAACTTACTTTGCCCCTCTGTTATCCTAAGGAATCTAAAAAAAAACATAAATCAAAAACTGTCAGTAGAAGATATGACATTTCTTTTATTCAACAGTTCCAAAATAAAAAATCAATCCATTTTAAATTTGTGAAAATAAAAGTATCCAAGAGTTTTAATCAGAGTACAAACATTATCTATAACGTACAGACAAAAACAAACTACTAAAAGTCATAGTTAACTCAAAATTCAGAAAACTGAATGACTTGCAAAAGTAAGAAAATGAATCTAGACCATCAACTAGCCTGCTCCATTCAACCAGACATTTATGGACTCATACAACACCACATCAATCTAATCAACAGTAAGAAAGACAAGGAAAAGAATACCCACCACAACAAAAAACTAGATCAACTAAAGTGTCAATAACAAAACAGACGCCAACACGACGAACCATCAACCAAACTCATAATTAACAGGTCCGACTGACAATTAAGCACTAAAGAGATACATTTGCTCAACAAAAGACTCAGCTTCGCAGTAACACCAAGAAGTATTCCATCCATTGAACTGAAAGCACGTCTGGAAGACATAGCAAGAAGGCTAGTGATCTATTCTGCACAAGCCAAAAACACGAACAAAACAACGGAAAACTGCCACGAGAAAAAAGACAATTTCTACAGCAATTCCATCAACAACTAACTACCAAGTAGAATTGTAAACATGTATTTCCTCAAAACAGTATTTTAACATTTTTTTTAAAGAATTCTCACACACAAGTATTAACATAATTTCACAGAAAAGAAAGATAAAATCAAACTTATACATAAAGATATTAATTCTATAAACAACTTTGAACAGAAAAGATCAAAATTCTGAAAGCAGATAAAGTGGGTTTCTCGTCATCATGGACGGTCACCTGTAAGTTTACGCACTTACAAGCGCTGAAATCCGAGGCTCGATTCTCCGTAATGTACTCGAGTAACTATCCTATTGTTTTGTTTAAACAAGGCAACCAGTTGATTACTTTTCCTTTCATAAGTGTTATTTTGATTCTATTACACCTATATATGTTTTATATTCTAAAGTCCCTTCAGTTTATTTTCTATTTAAACCCGTTCAAGTTAATTGTGGTCATGATATTTAAAAACATCTTCTATTAACTATTAATTATACTTTCTTACAAACTAAAGCAGGGTGTGGCCTAATAGTTGTGAATATAAGAAATGAGAGTTCGCGTTTTATTGCACTTTGCACATTGAGCCGTGAATGTGCAATAAAAGCGACGGTAAAATCCCACTAATCAGTTGGACGAAAGTAGTTCAAGAATTGGCGTAGGATTATGATGACTAGCTGTCACTATTCGAGTGTATCAATCAGAAATTGTGATCAGCTATGTGCAGATAGTCCCTCTATAGCTTTACATGAAGGTGCTTTAGATGAAGATTCTAAATTACAGCATATTTAAAATTACGATAAATAAACTTAATTTTAAACATATTTTATCGTTTCCGGTTATGTAACTCTACTTATTTTTGACAAGTGTTTGTCTACTTTTACTTACATTAAAATACGAATTGCTGTGAAATATAAAAGTAATTTTATTGTTACATCAATTCTAATCTTCACTTTAATAATATTGTCGATACTAATTGTAGGTAAAAATATACCAATTAAATTAAAGAATTATAAATAGCTATACTCAAATAACCTGTAGTTGTTAATTGGTTAAAAAGAATCATTTAATTTAATCATCTTATGATAAACAGTCAGCTTCTGCTATATATAAATCACAATTACTACAGATAAAACAACTTATTGTCTATGTTTTACATATAATTTGTGGTTATATTAATGTAAATTAACATAATATGTTATTGAAGTTTAAACAAAAACATGTCAATAGAAATATTTCAGATCTATTAATTTGTCTGTATACCACTAGCCATAAAAAATGCATATATATATGTATATATATATATATCTTTTGGGTGTAGATATTGCGTCTTGTACATTTAACACTGTTTTTAAGGACGTTTCTTTGTACATTTATATCACCTCTTCTTTTCTTTGCCACTGGTATCACTAATTTCTAATCAGGATGGATAACAAATATGATATGGTAAGATAACTAGCCCTGACAGATAATGTATTTACCAATAATTCTAAGTTTGGGCTGTCCAGTTATCATAAACCTCATTTTTCAATAACGTCAAACCGAGTGCAGCTGAGTGGTTAGCGAGTCCGAACTTTGAATCCAAGATTTTATGATTCGCAAGGTATGACTGCAAAAATACGTCTCTCACTTTTGACCGTGAATCCACTACACAGCGATTGTCAAGTTCCACTATTTCATGAAATAAGTTAAGTTAAACAATGAAGGGTGTTGCTTATCATGTGCTTTCCGTCGATCAGTTCACAATGATATATGGCTATGTACAAAAAACGCTTGTAACTATACACAAATCATTAAACAAGCAATCACTTACTTATTAAATACGTCATTGCTCTAATGACATTATTTAATAATCGTTGAAATATCAGTCATCTAAAGCTTAGCTTAAGTTTAAAGTTATACAGAGTATCTTTCTTCCAGGAAGTCATTCTATTTGACCATTTGCATTCTAGAGAATTTTGAAGATATACAGTTACCTTAATGAACTGACATACGACCATTGTAAAGCGTGTTTCCTCTTATTAGTGTAGACACGTTCGTTTGTACATGGACTAAAAGAGCAATGTTTATGTGAGCTGATCTTCTATTCTTCCATCATTTCTCGTCATCTGTTGACAAAACTTTGCAGCACGCATCTTGTTAATGAAATAGTATATAGAGACTGCGTTTAATTCCAGCCTTCTTTAGCTTGTTGCTGTCTTTCAACTATGTCTTTTAGAAAATTGAAGAAGGGTACAGATATATATATATATATATAAACTTGTTTTTAGTACTATCTCCTGAACTGAAATAAAAACATTATTGTTAGTTCTTATTCCATTGAATGATCGATTATTCATATTAATTAAGAGTTGAACACGATGTGAATTTATTCATAAACAAGAGAAGACATTATTTAATTTCTTAGCATTAAAGATAAGTTTAAATAATTCGGTTCTTATGCAAACATAGGTCCTAAGGCAGACAACAAAACAACATTTTTTAATGTTCGATAATACTTTCAATACTTGCTTTTCTGAGAGAAAGAGAAACTTTCAAAAAGTTGTATTTTAGCATTCAAAGTACAGAGGAAGTTTGAACTGAGTGGTGGTTTGCTTCCATATTTTATTTTTGAAACAAAAATCAAATATACTGACAAGATGTGTTTTTTGTTATGCCCAGGAGGAATTTTCTTAGTTGACTTATCTAAGTAAGTTGACTATCAATTGATTTGAAATTCGATCTCAAAAAGTCCATCTTCTAAGGGAATGCGGGTGGTGTCTTGTTAGAAGAAGAAACATAACGCTTCTACAGAATGGTGAACCATCAGTGACACAAGGTATCACATAACAACGAGTGCACTTCAAGTTATCGCATATTGAAAAACTAAAGTCACGACAAAAGAAATTTAACTAAAAGAGTAAAGAGACACTTAAATCCATGATATCAAGAGAAGATAACAAAAACTAAAATACCGTCAAACATAAGAAGACGTAGTGATGCAATACGTCAGTGACAACGCTCAGTTCAAATGGATGCCGCTCCTTTTTCTATATTCTATAAAATGGTATTTTTTTTTACGAATATGAAACTTTGTAAAGTACCAAGGATGTAAGTACTTGTCTTTTTGGGTGTCTATTTTTGTCTATTCCCAGTATTATCAGTTTTCGAAATAATTTTAAGATGCGAATGTATATAAATTATTTCGTGAAATAGAGTTAATTTAATTATCGTATCTGTATTGGTAAAAAAATAGTAAGTAAATTAACTATGTATCACCAAAATCAAAACTATAGTCACGTAGGTGATTATGTATTTGCAAAATGGTTAAAATGTTTTTGCTCGAAATTAATACACATTCAGCATTTCTGAACATCGTACTTGAAACTGAATTTTTTTATTTGTGCTAGAACAAAGCCACTTTAACCTTTCTGCTGTGACCACCGCTAGGAATCGAGCCCCAGATTTTAGGGTTGTAAATCTATAAACTTACCGCTATCCAGGTGTGAAACATACAACTAAAAATGTATTTCACAGTAAATACTTTTCTATACTTGTACATAAAATATTTCTATCATCTTTCTTGTTAGTAGGTAAAAATATTAATAATCAAAATTAATTTGTTACCTCTACTTCTAATACAAAAGTCGCTTACAGTGAATAGGGTTAGAATGCAGTTATAGTTAAATCCAACAATAATAGTTTCTGAGTGACACAACCATGTAGAACTAATAGAAGAGACTATTTTCGCTATGAAGAGAAGTGTAGAAAATACCCACGTCAAACGGTTGCTACTGTTACAGAAGATTCAACTGTTACCCAATACCATAAGAACTTACAGCATGGGCTTCAAATTGCAGAACTGAAAAAGTAATATAATATAGGCATTTCTGTTTATTGTTTGCTGTATTGTTCTACTTTTTATCATTTAACTTATTTACCATACATTTATGTACATTTTTCACACCGAATAATTAATTAAGTTCAGTATTATTTTTGTAGATTACTTTCCTAAAGTCGTTTATAACTTAATAACTTGTTCTCGAATATTCAAGCCATGTGTTACTGCTATACTTCCACCCTAACTCTTTTAGTAACAGTTTTATTCTCCCTGAAAAGGCCTGACAGCCAGTTTGTTGTCGCGAGTTCGGGTTTCTGTTCTATCAAACATGCTCACCCTTTCATTGGTGAAAGCGTTATTATGTGTCGGTCAATCCTACTATGTGTTGATAAAAGAGCAGCTCAAGAGTTGGCGGTGGGGGGTGATGACTAGCTACCTCCCCTCTTGTCTTCCACTGCTGGATTAGGAATGGCTAGCGCAGATAGCCCTCGCGTATCTTTGCGTGAAATTTAAACAAACAAACAAATTCACTGGAAATCCAATGAAGGACTGTTGTCAGAAACATTGTTTTTATGTTTATCGATAAAAGTATTTTAATTTGGCGTTGTAAAAATTCCATTACTGTATCTTATGTTTCGTATTTTGTAATTTTCTTATTCAATTATTTCTTTTATTACTTAGACGTCTAATGATAAACCTACCTTACTTTCTGAATTTCTAATATGATATCACAGAAAGCTAGGCATAGTTTAATGGTTATAATGTTACGCCACAGATTGATAATCCAAAATTCGAAACACGATAACGATGAAAACGCTCCCACCATTTAACTGCTAGTATTATAAAACTGACAGTCAATCTCATCATTTATTTAAAGAATCAAATAAAACTATTCTAAAAGCAATTGCTGTTGACTACATTGTCTATGGTTAGTAGCTCAAAATTAGACTTGAAAATATTAATTGAAAAAAAACATAATGTTTCTTCCTTAGTAATCCAGAGAGGTAAACGTCATTTAATCGCAACGTAAGCACGCATTTGGAACGTTTGTGAAAGTTTACATGTAGAGAAATTTTTCTATTAACATCGTAAACGATATCTTTGTCACTCAACACTTTAACCAACTCGGTTATTCCATTAACGATGCTAATCTCATCGGCGTTAAAACATGGTTCAGAAATAAAGGTTATGAAAAAAAATAAAAGAAATTTATTGGATTGCTGATCTAAATACTGTTCGATTTAGAATTAATTTTGATCCTGTTCTATGATTTGAAAAGAAAGTTTGATATTTTTAATAGATTAGGTCAGTTTGTTTATTATTCATTTCTTCATGTAATAGGCTTGTCGAAGAAATAAAATATATATTGCAATAAAGCAACGTCCTTTAGATTTAGAACAATATTTAACACAAATTTTGTTCCTGGATAGTATGTGCTATTTCTTAATTGCTTATGTTGTAAAAGTACAGAAAATGGCCATTACTCCCTTCAAATTTTGCTTTTGATGCGTGGATAATGTAATTTAGAAATTAACCTATTTTCTATGTAAAAACTGGCAAATTTTCATATTTTCCTTTACACAAGATCTCAATAAAACAACATATAAATCAAGATTTACACGTATTTATACTAAAGCTATACAAAAATGTTTAAAAGTGAGTAGTTTATGGAGATTTGTAACTGTAATGTAAATCACTTTCACGTATCAGCCTCTAAATGTAGCCTTCCATTATGTTTATGTTATACGCTCCCAGGTCACGAAAGCAAAGTTTGAAGAAAAAAATAACTTTTTTCCATTTACTTTAGGCATAAGCAATTGGGAAATAGCACTTTCTCCAGGAACAAGAAAAAGTAAAACTTTTTTACATACTTTTATTGGTTTATCTTTGTTAGAAAAATATTTTTTTATTCTTTGCTTATTTCTTTCATAAAGTGTGAGCCCAAACTTTCCTTAAATATTCCACTAATTTAAGACATATTTTCATTCCTGTTTGTATAAATTTATTAGCTGAAAATCTTTTTTTAATCAGTATCCAGGTGTCACTTTTATTTATTTATATATATATATATTGTAGAAAAATTAATACCGATAACATTAAGTAAACAAGATCAAAAGGAAGGACTCTGTTAAAAACACCAAGTCCAAACCTTTGACTAATTATATTAGTTTGTTATAACCTAAAATCAAGCGAAAACAAAAATAAATTAAATATAATAAACAAAAAACACTGCACTGATTAAAATATTCCAAGGCATATGCTATAATATAAAATGTAGCCTAGGTTTTTGGGGTGACTGCGGAGGAAGTGGAACACACATTACGGTAGGGATACGCCGTCTATCAGTATTAACCTCCATTCGCTAGTCTCACATAAAGAAATAAAATAAAGGAGTGGCAATAGAAATAGAAATCAAGAGAGCGAGATGTGAGTGCTCAAGCCCACAATTTCTCATATCTATATCACCCTTTACTGCCTTACATACGGTTATGGGAAGATGGCTGCTCTCTGTAGTAAATAAGAAAAAAAATAATTGAAAATTAAAAGTTAGGTACTACCATTTAGGGGCAAGTAAGTTAAAACCTACATCTTGACGTTAGTATTCCAGCCCCCAATATGGTATAAAGGTACTAATTGTTAGCCAAGTAAACGAATTACACTAGTATGAAGAGTCCCATATAGTTATCTAAATAAACTAGTATAATACCCAAAAACTACCCAGGACAGCCACCTTCCCACAACTGTCTCTAGGCAGTGAAGGGTGATATAAATGTGGGACGTTGTAAGCTAGAGTACCCAAATCTCGCTCTCTTAATTTCTATATCTATTGCTACTCCTTTATTTTATTTATCTATGTAAAACTGGCGAATGGAGATTGAGACTGGTGAATGGTGTGTTCCTTTCACAATGTTGGTTCTACTTTTTCAGTCACCTCTAAAACTTAGAGTACATTTTATATCACACATTATAGCTTGCAGCCTGGGATATTTTTAATTAGTACAGCGTTTCTTATTATTTTTTAAATCTATTTTTGTTTTGGCTTGTATTTAAGTTATAAGAAACTAATATATATAACCAGTTCTAAAGCAAAAATCCCTAACACCTTTTTACATAAAGTTTTCGTCGCCAACTGCATTGTACCGTGATGAGACACTTACAACAGTACACGGAAAAAGATACTAAACAATTGCTGGAAAACCAAATGACCTTCATGACGTGATTCAACTGCTCTTATACATTACTCATTCGATTATACCACGATTCCTGGTTTGCCCCTGAAGAAGAACGGTCCAACTTTTGAAACCACTCAGATTATAGGGTTTTATTCATTTTGTATCGATAATTTTTGTATCACTGTGTTTTCCTGAAATAATAATATGTAACACAGTAAATTTTGTTGAAATTAATATCATTATTTTCAAGTGTGAGCTTTGTGCTGATTGGTGTGTGCTAAATATCACCTGATATTTTGTTTCCAATAACAAAAAGTAGTCATTCCTACATTATCTTTAATTATAGATTATTATTATTAATTTGTTTGTACGAATCAAATAATCATTATCAAGAAGTCCATTTATTGGTTTTAAGTTACAATATTTGTTGTTCCATGATGAAGAATATAAAAATGTATTGTACTGTAAGTTTAAATTCAACATTTATGCAATTCTGGTGAAATTATTGTTTCTTTTAATATTTATTGTAATAACGTGTTGAATTATATATAGTGTATTTTTGTGATTTATAATATTTATTACTTGACTGGGTTATTAAACCCTTTATGAACTGGAAGAGCAGCAATGATATCCCCTTATTTTTTTCCGTCACAATAAAAATTATTAATTAAAAGGAGTGTATGTGTTTTGTTATAGCAAAACCACATCAAGCTATCTGCTGATAATAATACGGAATAAAAGTTAAACCAAACTTACTAAATGTTATCTAGATTCAACTTAAAAAACTAACCTATATTTTAAGCAATGTCCATATGTCATACACTCAGGGAAAGCTGATCCAGTTCGTTCAAGTCTAGAGATTATTTATTTAGAATAGACTAAGGATTCGAACATTTATTTTTTATCTGGAAGAGCTTTTTGACATTCTACACTATTCAGTATTGCTCTATTGCGTTTGATAAATTAAGGTTTATTTTACTTTTTACTTCATATCTTGTTCGATTTTTCTATTGTGTAGTCAAAATGCAATTTTCGTCTACATATGAATTATATATATTTTTTGTTACTTTCCTTTCTCTTATATAGAATTACTTTATTTTTTTCGATGGTTATAAATTTACCTTGGGATACAACAGCAATAATCGATAATTAATTGTTTCTCTCCTGGTTATTTATACCATAGGATGGAGTTAAGTGTGAAAGTTTCGATCATGTAATAACATAAAATCATATTACAAAATTTTGGTGCTGGAGTAAAACATAAAAAAAACACGATAAACATGTTGCACTCATGTAAATTCCGTTTCTCTGTTATTCATAAATGCCGTAATTCAACATGTATTTGAGAAAAACACTATTTAAAATCAAGCAACCCTAATCATGCTGGAAGTTTGTATTATTCAAACATCTACGTTATTGCAGCTATTGTTGTGGGAAGTTAGAATACAAACTATATTTATTCCAGTTATATCAGAAACAAACTTAACTGAACTAAATATAAATAAATATCAACTAATATATTAATAAATAAATATACAAATATCATAGACTTGAGTCCCTTAAATCGTTCTTTCGTCCATATTTTCCACCCAATCCAATTCAATGTCTTTATTTTTTTTTTACTCTTCAGCTTTAAAAGTTACTTGGAGTAAAACAAAAAATAATATGTAATGGAACGTTGCTGATTGCACTCATTTTTGTAATGACGAGTTTATTAACTGGTTTATATCATAATTCGACTTTCAAAGTGTTAGAGAAGGAATTTCAGCGAAATTTTGCTACGACGAACTCATTATGTGGACATTAAATTCCCAAGAGAAACATATGACTGTTAAAGAAGAAATGCAAATAATAAAGGATTTTATCCATCAAAATCAATTTTTAAGCTCAGCAAACAATCACAACATTTAAGAAGTGGTTGGTAATTTACCATAATAAAATATTCTAGTTTATTTTCTCAAGACGATGATACTTGTTAAACTCTGATCGTAAATAAGTTTTGAAATCCGTACAAAAATTAGCAGCGAAATTTAATTGAATATCTAAAAAGTTCAAAATATTTTTAAACCAATTGTTGAATGAAATATTCTACACCATTTTTTTCATTTACGTAATTCATTAATACAGTGGGTTAATCTTATTTTATAAGAACTATTTGCTTATTCTAATACAATGACAAGTCACTACAGATGCGACAAATAGTACCATAGACGACATAACTAACATCTATTAGTGATATCCGTGACATGTCACAAGCCTCATTGCAAAAAATAATCATGTGGATCCTATTTACTGCTCTTTATAGACATTTAACTTTGGAAAAATCTGTTAATTTACAATTATGACTGTGGTTTAGGCAATACGAACATGCTGTTCTCACCAAGTTAAGTACAGGAGTATAGGAATAAACGCCTTTTGATAAGGAAGCAAGAAACGTGATTTTGTACGTCACTGAAATCTTTGTATCAATAAACGTATATGTTGTAACAAAGACGTTCGTAAAACAATGTGTCTAAACGATGAAAATGTGAATAACATTTCCAGAAATGGAGACTTCAGTGTTTTGTGGATGGAGGAAAAAACGAAAGCATGGCACAACAAAGGATTTATTACACTAAAGGGATCCAAAAGTACGTTCCATCACAATCTGACACAACACTTTTATCTACAATAAGATCTTTGCTTACAAAACACAATTCAAAGACCCAAAAAGTCATTACAATGAAGCTATTATAATATTTCAGGGTATCGTTAACGAGATAATAAACAAGGATTTGAAACCGAACAAAGTTGACAAACCATAAATACCTAAGTTGACAGCCACCTTCTCCGATTGGTTCAGTGGTGAATTTGAGGACTCAAACCTCTAATAACCGTGTTAGCTCATCTTACGTTATCTCAGAAGTTCAGTGAAATTATTATAAGTTATGAAGGTATACACTGAGAAGATCGTTGGCGAAGTTCCAGTGTATACGAAATAAAACGTTGTATTTTGTAATAAGAATTATGTTTCTTCTTCTTTAACGTTTTTGTTAAATTGGTTAATTGGTTTAATAATTATGGTAGGATTACAAGTAAAAATAAAAGATAAAATTTTTGATTAATTTGTTATAAAAAACATACATTACTGAGCTTTAGTCAAAACTGTAATTTTTGTAACATAGTTTACATAGGTAAGTCATATCGACTCATTTTAAATTACAGCTTCAGTGAGTTCTCTTAAGCTATGCCACAAGTATTTTAGCCTTATCACTTATACTGTAGACGTGCATTAACAAATAGATGTCCTTTATCATTTATTGGAATTTGTGCTCTAAAACACTAACACTAAAAATACTATTAAATTAGATATTTCATTTTATTTTTTTAACACTGGCGTCAGTTTTGCAATAAAGTACTGTTATTAACTTATTTATAAATAAATGTAATTTTAACTAATATAAAACTAAACAGTTCAAAACTGCTATCACAAGGAGTTTTCAAAGTCAAGTTACAAATGTAATGTAATAACAAATAAAAGAAAATTGAAGTTCTCAGCTTTTCAGTTTTCATAAGTTTATAATGACATATCACCTAATAAGGTATATATTTCTTCACAAATGTCACTTAATTTGGAATCGTATTTGAAAGCACTCTGTTTTTATTATTCTAATTGCAGTTATATATGGAACTCATTATTTGTTCAGCTAAAAGTAATATTTGATACTTCCGGGAAAAGTACATGTGTACTAGATAGTTATAAATAGCTTCCAATACTTTCAATATAGAAGAATCTACAATCATCATGTTTATGAAATCGACTTGAAAATAACTGTTGCAATAGATCACACGATATTTACAGACGAAATTTAAGGAAAATGTCTTAATTTCAAATTAGATGTTGTTTATAGCATACGTAAGTTATTACGAGAACATACACTAAGGTTATTTAATAATTCATTAACGAACCCAATGCCAGCCGCTAGATGGTAAAACAGATCTGGCTTTCCAAACTAATGTGATGTACTTAAATTCGTTTTTCAGACTCTAACAGTCAGATAATTACCAGTCATTTGTAATTGCAAGGGTACTTTTCACTGATAAAAAAGATTTAAATCAAAATATATTTTAAAAACATTGTTATTATAACAAATATTTAGATAATATGGAAAATTCATGAACTCCAAGACCATGAAATATAAATTGTCTATGTACAGGTCATAAACGTAACTGGATGTTTCTTATGCTTTCGACGAAACGTATTTTTTACTTAACACTTTTTTTGTCATAAGAATGAACACTACTTTGCTTTATATTGTTTGTTTGTTTTATTTTGAATTCCTTAGAAAGCTACACGAGAGCTATCTGCGTTAGCCGTCCCTAATTTAGCAGTTTAAGACTATAAAAAATCCAGCCAGTCATTGCCACCCACCGCCAACTCTTAGGCTACTCTTTTACTAACGAATATTGGGATTGACCCTTACATTATAACGCCTCCCACGGTTAAAAGGGCGAACACGTTTGGTGTGACAAGGATTCGTACTAGCGACCCTCAGACTACGAGTAGAGTGCCTTAACTATCCCGCCATATCGAGCTTTTGCTTGGTATTATCAGGTGAATCAGCAAGTAAGTTAGCTAAGAATGCAATAATAAAATAATTTCAATACAGAACATGAATACATCAAAATTGACTCAACAAAACAGACTACAATGAATTACTTTAAAAGACCCTTTATTTTCATAATAACATTAATGAAAAATATTTCTTCATTGTTGCCTATGCTCAGCTGTATGCAACATCAGCAACTTAAGGTATTGTTTAGATGAATGCAGTCGTCGAACTGTGATCACAAACCAAGACAGTTCAACTCTTGCCAAACACAAACTGCTCTTAGAGGTTTATTGATTATTTTAAATTTTAACCTGGTCTTTTCAGAATAAAATCCACATCAGAAGACCAATTTTATTATTTAAAGAGGAAAATCAGAGTTTTCCATTTCACTATCTCTACGAATATCAAATATACTAAACGTCTTGAAAGTAATTAGTCTTATCGAGTGCACTGCCCCATACAGATGCAAATTAATTCGTTCTAACCCTGATTAAAGCAACACTATGAGAATAGTGCTTAATGTAGTGAGAAACATTTTGTACGCATACAAATCTAAGCATAGGCCATTATTACTAAAATTACAAAATAATATTTGAATACTTAAATAATTATATATTAATTTTCCAAGTTATAAAATGGCTATAGATATATCAGTTACTTACACAGAACTATAAAACCTGCTTATACATCATAATATATCCCCATAGTGGCTCAGCGGTATGTCCACAATCTTACAACGATAAAAACAGGGTTTTGATACCTGTGGTTGGTAAAGCACAGATAGCCCTTGTATAGATTTATGTTTAATTACAAACAACAACACCATAATATATACTAGTGTTAAATACCAACATATACAGTCTTTACAACTTGTATGAATTTGTTTTTTCTTCTCGTTATTAATTAATTAAGGAGACAGTACAACTTCTTCAAACATCCAATTCTTCCTGGAACCTTTTTTCAAACCAACTAATATTTTGACATGTCTTAGTCGAGGTACAGTTAAAATTGTCTTGTAGTTTTTTTATGATTAAAATTTATTACATTAAGCATTATGTTCAGAAATAAAGTGGTATAGCATTTATCAACATTTGAAGGTTTGTCTAACATCTCACTTTTAGGTTGTATGGAATCAAAACATTCCTAAAATCTCAAAAAACTGCCAAAATACCTTGACAACATTCTTTATAGCATAAACACTATCTAATATTTGGTCACAATGACCTTATTTTAGTTAACAAATTTAACAGATTTCAAGCTTATCTCGTATAATAGGGTTTATTGAGGTGTTATTTTGGTTATTTTTATATTAAAATGAAGTGAAAAGAAATTTTTATATATGGCATGGTTTGGTAAGGAATTATTAACCTTTTAATTCTTGCTTCTTATTTGAGTACGTAGCATGTCTTAGTAGAATAAGAATAATAAAAAAGAAAAACTATATTAAAGAATTTTCTTTCATTTGTTTTCTTTCTATATAGATGTAATTACGTGTGAGATACGCAGAAATGAGAGAAACAAAAATCAGTAAGAACAAATATAACATTTAAACATAAAATCTTTGCTTTTTTGCAGTCAAATTTATTTAAAAAAAAAACAACTTTCTTTCCATCATTCACTTTACAATGCCCATGAAAACCTAACAATTTCTAAAACTGATTCTGTATACTTCGATTAAATACATTATTTACAAGAGCTTTAAGTACCAACCTTTTTCCCCTGGCTTTGATTTAAGTGTAACTTGGTTTTAAGCTTCTTAAACCACGCTTAAGCCATTTATACTGTGTTATGTTTTCCTATGGTGCGATGATAAAAATATTGTTTGTATGTTTTAATTTTTACTATCTGCACTGATATCTGCAAAACAAAACTATGAAAACATGTGAGCTACCATGTTTAAATTAAATATTCTTAGCAGACATTTAGTACTTGACTAATTCAAAAATAACGTTGAACTTTCACAGCTAACTCTAACATATTTTTAAGTCGAACAACTTTCCAAGTTAGTGAAATCCTCTGAAACAAATCTTTGGAAGAAAAGAATAGATAAGAAAACCTGGTTCATATCAAGTTAACATGAGCTAAAATGCATCTTGACTTTTCTCACACTTGACATCATCAGATTTTATTGAATCTCAATCCCTTCTGTCCTATTCTGATGACATTCTAACCACTATTCACCAAAAGAGCATAAAAAATGATTTGCCTTTCTGTATTTAGGTAAAGTAAGTTTACAACCATACATGACATATTCAAATTGAGGGAAATACACTAATAAATGTTACAAAACCGACATCACCTAATCCAGAGGAATAAAATGTTAAAAGTAAAACATCCACCTTAACAATTTATATGGTCATAAGAATTATCAATAGATTCCTATTGATAATTGTTATCACAATAAAAATCATTAAGTTCTATTGTTTACCTTTAACCTTAAGTAAAACTTTTAATAACTATTCTGATACCTCTATACTTTCATTATAAATAAAAGTTCACATACATCTCGGCTCGTGCAGATGACGTTAGTATTTTGGTAAAAAAAAGGTAGATTTACTACCGATGATCTAATGTTCAAAGAAATATTCTGAAAGGTAAAAAATGACACTCAATATAGAAAATTTAACTCCATGAGAATAAAAAAACAGAAAAATAGAAGTGTAAAAAATAAGAAACCGAAATGATATTGAAAATCGAATACCTGGGTTTGGTTTTCACCGTTTTTCAATTACATTGTAAGAAAAGCTATTGGCACTGTATGGAAAACAGAGGAAATAAAATTAGCATGTCCTTTTTATTCGAAAAAATATATACGAGGCAATCATTTCGGTAATACTAGTACATAGAGTATAAACATTAAGGGGCTCAAACATAACAATTTAAAATTATCTAAAAAAGAAATATGATAAATAGATTATGAGAGAAAATTATTAGTTAATAAAGAAACAAGGATTCGAACAACGTGATAGAAGACAATGAGGGTATCCCTTTATAAGAAAAGAAGCAACAGAAGATGGAGTTAAAATGTTGGAAACATATAAAGAGGTAAGACAAATAAAGAAATCGGGCGAATGATTGAAGTGAAAGAAAAATACAAAAACTGGAACTCTCAAACCAACAGAGAAATGAAAAGATAGAAATGAATTAGTAAAACAAACTGGATGAAGTGCAGAAGCTTTCATTGAACAAAAAATTAAAATATAATAAAAGAATAAGTATAATTTTAATTTTAGTAATTTAATTTCAATTTTAAAGATAGGAGATTTTATTGTATGTTAATTGAAGAGGTTTTGGTTTTGTGTGAATTAATCTGCATAGTATAGGTTTTCAACGTCATTCAAAAAACTGATGTTTCATTAAAGTATGTATATTTCCAGAAATTATGTCATCTCTTTATACTAATAATCCACAGACATATCGTATATGTTTATTTACATTTAACTTACATGTTTACAAATTGAAACTGATTGATACGTTGTTGCGTGTATAATAGTTTAAAATGAATATGTTTAATAAAATAAACAACATATTATTTTTCTGTAAAAGAAATTGTATTATTTTTCCTAGTAGTTTTTGTAAACCTTAAAAGTTATGTAATTTTGAAAGAATGTAAATTACATCAAGTTATTTCATGTTTTGAATTTTTAATTTAAGATTTCGTCGCATTGAATTCGTAAACAAGAATAATATGAAAGGGTATAAATTCAATCTTTGTAAAATCAATGATAGTTATAAATATTCATTATATAAAAAGCCGAATTTCCGACTGAAACACTTATGAAATTTATTTTAAACACCTTTATCGAAAAGAAACTTATTAAGGGGTTAATTCAATATAGAATCAACCAGTTATGTAAATTAACCATTTCTTTCTATAACATAGACATTCACTTTTAAGTAATTATAATGATGTTATCCCTAACTTTACTAATTTTAATCTAAATGAAAATGGAAAACACCGTTCTGAAAAAAATCCTACAACTTATCCCAAAAGTGGTATAAAACTCTTTTTTTAAATTAGGAAAGCATATGATTTAGTTACACTAAGAACGAATAAAGAAAAATAATAATTTTGAATTAAGAAAATTATATTAAAAAATCATATCATATGTTGATGTAAATTTACACAACAGATTATCTGCACTCTGTTCCCTAAGGGGAACTATCACTGAATTTTAGTTTTGTAAGTCCGTGAACTAACTTAATAATGGACAGAAGAGAGCTATAGATCTAATGTCAACAAATAATATTGTAACAATATATATTGCAATTAATTCTACTAGACATAACACATTAATAATATGTCTATTTTGGTTTAAAAACTGCATTCTTTATTTAATCTCTTAGGGATTTTCAAGAATGAGAATAGTGTGTAATAATATTCCAATAATACTTTATAATAGACCTAACACTAATATCTTGCGACAAGTATAACTAATTACAACCACGCTTCCCTAGCTTGTATCCACATCACAATAAATATCTAATATAGTTAAAGAGGTACAAGACTATAAATGAGAACATGTAAAGACAAATCAGGCGAGTCAGTAATCGTTCTGGAATTTACAAACTAAACATTCCCTTAAGACCAATAGCTTTAAACACTGGCACTTATTAAAATAAGCTGTATTTTTGTTGTCTTTTTCTCGTGAATAATACACAAAAATTAATTGTAGTGAATTAACACAGAAAGAAAAGGCTATTTATATAAAGAAAAACATAAATTCAAAAACTCATTTTAACACAAAACTACAAAATTATATAACTCAAGGTCTTTCGAAAGGTGGACATTTTTTCATTATTCCCTGTTCTCCTTGATGAATAAAGTTTCCACACTTTGTAAGATCTCGGACTATAAGTCTTTGTATTGTGTGAAAGAAAAAGCTAGGTGTAAGTAGTTGAAAAGTTTTACTTTATTCAAAAAGTTTTTGTTAAACAATTAGTGCTGTTTGCATTTTTCTATATTTGAAAATAGCTGTTACATTTCACGAACATTTTCCGAACATCTTTCTTAAATATTTTATTACTTGAAAAATTTCTTCCTTTCATCATTTGTATTAATATTTCAATCAGTACTGTATATAAATATAATGTTGCTTGATGATTTAAATAATATATAGACATAGTATGTCCAATAATTTTTGAAATAACACAAATAACATTTGTCTGCAATAAATAACCGATATATGTTCAGCCTAGTAAAATATTAAATGTGGTTCCTGAAACTTGAAAGTTCGTAAAACCATGAAGGGATCATAAACTCGTGCTAGGAATGACATGATCAAGGCAATTGATGGAGTACCATAAGAAAGATACAAAATCGAAGAAACAGTCTTGTGTCTCAGATATTGAATTGGATGGTCATGAAAATGAATAGTCCATGGAAGAGATCGAGAGAAACACGTGTTACTATGATATCGGAAGCCAAAAGATGAAAAGTAATTTTAGTCTCAGCAAAAATATTAAGTTACTTGTACTCTAATAGTTCTATGGATCACCTATAACATGGTTTATAAGAGTCTGAATTTTATGATTTTGTTTTGTTCTTAATTTCTACATAACTATATATGATTCCTCCCAACCTATAATTCATTTAGAAAAGTTGAAAGCATGGAACTTTTAAAATGAAATAAGAAGGAAATATAATCATACAAATATTTATCAACGTTGTTAAGTATTATTTTCCAATTACGTTATTAAATGTGGTCATTGTTGTCTATATTTTTGTCGTTGAGTACTGGTGATGGCAGAAACTGATGCATAAAGATACCAAACCCATGAACCTAAAAATGTCAAGATGTTTTCATTTTTCTATAAATATGGACTTTAAACAGTGAAATTCAGAATAAATTATGCATATATTTTATCTGGTTCTATCGACAATGTTTGATTGTTTTTAAGCACAATACTTCACAATGAGTTATCTATGCTTTTTCCACTGTGGATATTGAAGCCGGAATTTTAGTGCTATAATTCCTCAGAATTACATTGAACTCCTTAACAAAAAACTGTACTCGACCATCTAGAATAAATGATGTATCTCAGAGTTAAAGACTGTTTTTCATTCAGAAAACTTTATCAAGTAAAGGTGAATCACGGCGTTGTTTAAATTTAATATGACTTCATATTCTGTTTAAATGCAACACACAAACATGAAATTTTAATCTTTGTATATTGTAAAATTTACATGCACTTTGAAGCTCATACAAAAATAGTCCTAACTAATCATTGCAACTAAAGCATTATATTGCGTAATATTTTAGAATAAATTAAAAGTTCCAGAAAAACACAAACACTTAAATAAAAAACCATTCAAAAAATATAACATGATCTGATTAAAGCTTTCTATTTTAACACATTACAGATTTAGCATAACGTTAAATAATCCTTCAAAATAGATAACGTACCTTAGCACATTTATTTCTAAAAATTTTTACAAAGGAAATATTTTTCTCTATTTGTCTTTCATAATGTTCTTTTATTATTTACGAATTTCACGCTGATATCCACGACAATATACACTTCAATATTATAGTATAAAGTGAGTTGCGAAAACACGAATACTCACAAATGTTCTTCGTTTAGAATTTTCCTCAAATAACGAACAAAAATTTGGACATTAATTAAATTATTTGCAATTGCAGTTAAATTATTTTACATTCTTAAAAGTAATATATTCATACTTACAGCATACATTGTTCACAACTTCAAGTATATAACATAATGACAATGTAGATCTTTAACATAAAGATATTCGGAGTAAAATTGATTTTTAACCCTGAATAACTGAACTCACTTTCCAAAACCACTGGATTTTTTGAAATTATTTAATTAATTGTTTTAAAAATTAAGAAGAAAAAGAAAATTTATTTTCAGTTTATCAAAAAGCTTTCGGAATAAATAATATTCCGACAAAATCTTCAGTTACATCCAATGCAGAGACCTTGAAAGTATATTCGAATAACATTTGGCACTTGACATCCATAAGGTAAAAACCACTAATGACCTTGAATATTCATTCTGATGAATATAATTATACTTGACTTTATTTAGCAGCTTACTCAGTTCTGTGATGCATCACACAGAGGTTGAAACCTTGCTTCGTTGGTTGATGACACTATTAACTCCATGCTGAAAATATAAAAGCATATATTAACTGAAATTAATTTATGAAATATTTCTTGACATGAAAAGTCGAAGTAAATAGAGATTTCTAAATATAGTCTTGAATCTCGAACACATGATTAAAAATACCAATGATTTCATACCAAGATGTCACGAAATACCATCCCTTCACACTGGTATTCACCTATAAGGTTTCTCACAATGAATACGATTGAATTACTATGTCATGATTAAGAAACTGAGGAATTGAGTTACAACAGCCCGATAAACAGAACATAAGACTGTATGATACTTCATCTTAAACACAAGGTAATTCAGTACCTTTTAACTTTTCATTACACATTAGTTATGCGTTCCTTTTAAATTTGTATTTATAACGTTTTAAAATTTCTTGTAAACTTCAGTTTTAATTCAGTTTTCAAACGTAACGTTATGATTTAGAAAGTTTATAGAAATAATTTGTCAAGATATAGCTTGGCATATACTGAAAACTCAGAAAGAAAATAGACACTTTATCATTTTAAGAATGTTTATGTCTCATTCTCCCAAATCAATAATATTTAGAAAAAAATTGAGCTATATAATACCATTGATTATCAAAGTTTATTTTGTTATAGAGCAAGGTTTGAGTACAAATGAAAATCTGCAACTCTGTTCGCCAAAAGGATTAAGCTCTGAATTTCCTCATTATACCTCCAACAAGCTTATCGATGAACCTCGGAAGAAATACATATTAAAGTAATAATCGAAGATGATTTTTTTCATCACTGAAATATTCTTGCTATAAAGTACAGACTTCTATACAATTATCTATAACAAATTATATTTTCATATTACGCTATTATTGAACTATTTGAATAAAAGCAATAAATTGAGACCTAACTTTTCCTAATATATTACACGCACTTCAAGTTGCTAATATTTTTTAAATAATTATAATTTTGCCGTTTTTTTTTAATTTCGCGCAAAGCTACACGAGTGTAAGACTAGATTGTCATTACCACCCACCGCCAACTCTTGAGCTACTCTTTTACCAACGAATAGTAAGATTGACCGTCATATTACAACGCCCCCACGACTGAAAGAACAAGCATGTTTGGTGCGACGGGAATTCGAACCCGCGACCCTCAGATTACGAGTCGTACGTCTTAACCCATTTCTTAACATATTCTAATTTTATACAGATAAAACATGTTTACGTCATGCGCACACACATGCTCTCTCTCTCTCTCTCTATATATATATATATATATATTAAGTTAATTTTACGCATGCATACTCTTCATCGGGCTTATACGTTTAAGTTCAGTTTCATTTAGAAATATGTACTCTTTATGTCATACTAAACACCCGTATTTTATTTTACTGTTACCTAAACACCAGTTTTGGGGGTTTCCTTCTTCTATTTTCTCCATACTTGGAGATTACTTATATTTCCTACCTTAACTAAATTAGTGAGTGGGGCCAATTATTCTCAGCTAATGCCTTGTGTTTTTCATATCTAATAAATTTCTTTGCCTCTGAGCAAAACATCTTACCAAAATGGTATTAAATTAGGTAACATATATTACCAGGATTTGAAGAATGAGGTGCCTTAGATAGAAATCTTGTATAATACACTAATACGTATGAAATATTAATACCCATAGACCACTTTTATATAATAATGAGTTGAGAACAGTAAAAAAGAAATAATATCTTATATATAGAAACGTCCCATTTGTCCAAGACAATGTTGAGCAGCAAACTCTAAACTATAGAGTGAACAAAGGTAATAACCTTAATCTAATGCATAAAAAAGTACATGACATGAAGTTACAAACACACTGCTTACCATAAAATAAGTTGTTAAAGTTAGTTGTATTTCAGAATATGACTACTGGTCAGCGACCGGAAATGTCTATGCACCAGTTGTTAGAGCCTTGTGCCCTTACATTAATTAAGGCTGACCTTTGCTTGACGTAACCTGACTGTATTCCCAGACGGCTGGTATGGGTATTAAAACTTTGAGCGACCTTCAGGTTAACAAAGAAGTCCCAAGAAGGTCAAAACGTTGTCCTATACTTAATTTTAATTTTACTTCAAGTGGGTTTCTTGTCATCACGTGGCCTCACTGTTAGTGTCCTCGTTTTACAATGTTTAGGTCAAGGAAATGAACTCTAAATGTGCCTACCCCTTCAACCGGTGGGTGGGACTTTACAATGTGACGGTCAATTCCACTATTCTTTGGTGGAGAGCGTTCTATGGTTTGGTGATATATAGGATTGATTAGTCTCCTTTAGTCTATCGCTTCAGAATTAGCGTCAGCTGGTGTAGGCACCCTTCAAGTAGCTCTGCGCTAAAATTCAACAAAATAATAAATCCCCCTTCACAATATTTTGTGTACTATAGACTAAATTGTCACTAAAATCAACACAGAACATCTGTAGATATAATAATTTATAAAATGAGCTACTAATAAATTTCACAGCTAAATTTAAATATATATATATATATATATATACATATAATTCTCCCTTTTTTGTAACATAAAGTCACGAAGCAGGAGCACAGTAGCGCATAATTTGATTTTAATCCATAGTTAAAAGGTTAGTAACTAAAAAAATATGGATTTTTCTATCTTCAGGAAGTGTTGTAGTCATATTCACAAAGAGGTAAGTAGAATACATTATATGAAATAATTCGATAGATGTGTTAGCCTTGAGATTATCACACCTCAAACAGTATTTAACATATTTTTTATTGTAAGTTTACTAATCCTGACCAAAGAACTATTACAGTTATTTTATATTTAACACCTGTAATATGTGTGAGTAACTGGTGTAAATTTTAAATATATGTTATATATTTCCATTACACTCTTCTTATTATTTATAAAACACTACAGTAATCGTTCTAAACGAAGATACCAGAAAGTAAAATTTATTTTTTAAAAAAGTGGTAACCAACTCCAGACACATGACTGCCATATGTTCACATTATGTCAAGCAGGAATATAGGATAAAAAACATACCATACACTTAATGTTTAGGCTTTACTTTCTCGATATAGTTTATCACGTGATTTCTGTGTTCCATAAGTTACAAGAGTGGGCTTTGCTGATAAACAATAAAGTCGTAAGATAATTCTAAGACTTTAAGTATTGATTTCATAGTTTCTTAAGTACTGACTTTACTTGACTTACGTATTTGTGCCAAATGTGGTGAATTGATTTTTGAAGAGGTAACTAAGTCAAATAGGAAATTTTACAAAATTTTAGAAACTTTTCGTATGTTTGTTTGTAGTTAAGGACAAAGCTACACGATGGGCTATGTCTCTCTGCCCACCATAGGTATCGAAACCCAGTATCTAGCGTTGTGTGTCTGTAGATATGCCGCTGTGCAACTGGGGAGCTTTATAAACTGTTAGTCAACAAAACTGTAACGAATATCCAAAACCTATGAGCATGATGTCATTTACTGATTTTTAATTTAATGTCATTTAGATACTCATAGCAGAATGACAAATAGGCTCGATTAACCACTATATTAATGTACAATAATGAATAACAACAGATACTAATTATTAAAACGCATTAAAAAACAGACCTATGTTTAAATGTTTAAAAGAAATTGAACTCAAACCACATATATTTAAGGCAACCATATATGTACTTAAAATTAATAGACAAATTTTGTGTACAACATATTACTAGATACAACAGATTGTTAGTATTGAGGTCTGACTGAAGCAACTTACCTGAAAGTACAGATCTCAGGTTTTACGTCAAATGGGTATAAATTTGATTAGTAGACGGACAATATACGGGTTACTGTAATACTGTCCTATTCGCCTGCCAGTCCAATGGTAAATTTGCAGTAAGGAGTGGTACGTTACTCATTGACGTACTCAATGTTCAGTAAGGTTCTAATATTGTTTAATTTCATCAAATACTGATTGTAGAGCATCTATTAGCGTCCCTCTTGAGGACACTAATTATGACCTAATTGCACTTACAAACAGTATTAAAGCTGGTTAAATACCACACTAGTGTATCTGTGAACAGCAGAAACTCTCCTTGGCTGCAAAACACATTCATTATACTCATTGGTTTTGATTACTCCACACACCAAAACTGAGCAGTCATAAACACGGTCAGGTTTAATGATATCGCACTGTAAACATCATTCATTTTTGGATCTCCTCACACGAAAATATCAATCATCTTAATTGAGTCAAGATTACATAATTCTCTCAATAAGTAATCTTGACGTATTTAAGGTGAGTTCAGACTCTCACTTGAATTTGCTGCCATTTCTAGTAATATTGATAAAATTACAAACGAGCTTAAGCAGGATTTTTTTTTTTTACTTTAAGTCTGATTATAATTTTATTTCTTACTAGTTGTTCACTAATAATAATTGAAGTTATTACCCCCAAATTCATTGTACGTTTTTGAGCAAAGAGCTGGCGATTTCTGATGACTCAATTGTCTAATTAGCAATCATTATGTGACCAATTACCATTTCAAGACTTTGATCAGGTTGTTTAGAAAATAAAAATGAATTAGTTGTTTTATACAAGGATTCACAAACTTTTCATTACCGATCTGGATAGATCAAACTGAGTTTCCTATTGTTTCAATGATGTCCAACTTTAAGTATTTAAACAAATTAATAATTCTTACTTTTAACAACAGTCCTAATCCGCCTTCGACAGTACAGATATTATTTTCCCACAATTATTTAAAAACAATAAATGAAATAACCACTTAAACAACAAACCTGTAAACGATTAAGTGTGAAGAGAAAGTGAGAATACCTATTTTTCAGTCCACGTCCAAAATGTGTGAAAAAAGTGGTGCAACAAAATATGAGAACCGAAAACGTAATTAATGACATATCGATTGCTTTCAGGGGTCAGTTTTGCAGGCTTTGTTAATTTTTGAAGGGCCTATATTGCCACTATATATATAATTGGTATATCTTTTATGTGCCAACATCGTAAGTAATAAATTTGACCAATAATATAATAGTCGAATAAAACTATGATAAAGACTCTACAGTTGTAGTATGCTAAATATGCCATTTTATTTTAAGTTTTATTTCAACCTAGAATAATGTCTGGTAACGTTGCTTGTTTGTTTGAAGTTAAGCAACGGAATTGGCTTTCTGTGCCTATCTTGGGTATCGAACCTCGGATTCTAACATTGTAAAGCCACGTGATGTTACAGAAGTTTCCATATTAATAACATGAAGAGTGTAAAAGTGCTTTACCTGGAACAACTAGTTCATCAGTGGAACAAACAACTCTAGAATAAAGTGGAGAAATAGGTTAAATAGAGATATATCAACTAAAATGTGTTTTAAAATCTCAGATTGCGAGACTTATCTCAAATGTACATATTTATATAACGACACAAATAATACTGAAGATAGTATAGGAAAAAAAATCACTATTATAAGTTTGTAGTAAGTAGCTGTTGTTGTTCTTTTGAATTAAGCACAAAGCTACACAATGGGCTATCTGTGCTTTGCCCACCACGGGTATCGAAAGCCGGATTATAGCGTGTAAGTCCGCAGATATACCGCTGAGCCACTGGGGGGCAGTAATTATCTAACAGCAAATGTAAAAAAGTACAAAATATTACTTTCTATATAAGAATATACAAACAAATGATGTATAAACTCTGGTGGAAAAATACTTGAAATTCAAAAGCAAATGGAAATGATTTAAAACACTAACAAAAATCGTGTCAATACCAGGTTAAATAAGAAAGGAAAGAGCTTCAAGCCTCAAACTCTTAATTACGAATTTTGAAAAAAGTAATAATTAAGTTAAGTAATGTAAAAATTATGTAAAACAATGTCTGGGACAGCATTTTTCCTGTAATGTTTTATTTATAGATTATATTTTAAAGTTCTAATATTTGAACTTTTCGAAAAACTGTGCAGCATGTTATATCTAAATTTAATTAATATATTTTTAAATTTCTAACTGAAGCATTTCATATCTTTAGTATTTGCTTTCGTTTGTTTGTCAGAGTAGTGTAGCTTAAGTACATATAACACAATTTCATGAGAAGTTTCTAAAATAAAATTCCTGTTTTTTATTGTTAATTCTAAATTCTAAAATATATTCTTTTAATAATAATATGAACTTGCTAACCATTAATATATTTCCAAGTTAACAATAACTTTTTTAAAGATAAGTTGATTATCAAACAAATCAATTCAAGTGAATTCGTACTGGTATTTTTTAAAGATACATCATAGCAGCCTTGTTATTACAGCATCGTGTGTCATTTGATTTTCAGCATTTAGACCTCCTGCATTGCACTAAAACAATAACAAATTTGTATACAAAGAAATAGTATTTTGCAATCATACAACAGTATTAGGAGTTACATTTTTTACTGTCAATCATTGGCTTAACGATAAGACCGAAGTTTTCTAACTCTAAAAACGTGGTTTCGATAATTTTAGTGAGCACAACCCAGAAAGCCCATTGTATAGCTATGTGCTTAACAACAGTAAAAATCATTCATTACTATCACTAGTCATTAAATATTTCAATGAATTTTATTACGTCTTACAGAAGCATTTCAAAGATTTAAGTATGTTACATCGCATTTACGTCTAAGCAATTTTGTACCTCAAATGTATAAATCAGCCAGTAATCACTACAGTAAAACGTATATGAGTAACAAAAAACTGTAAGTGATGGACAGAAAACTCTTTTAAGAGCACTAAACTGTCTGTTGAAAATCGATACCCACCCTCTCTGGCATGTATGACATCGGTTCCATTAGAGGAGTTTCGGCTGTTACATTACACTCATCTTCCTGATCTGCCTGAAACATCAGTGATCTTGCTTTTCTGTAAAAGTCGTATTCTGTAGGTGAGTTCGTTGGTCTAACGACATTAGACGCCTGAGGTGCCGTCCCGGAAACTTCTGAGTAAGACATTCCTTGCGTATCCTAGAGAAACTTAGTATGCAATATATATATAAAAAACTTACATCTTAATAATCATGCTTGTTACCTTAGAACAGGGGTTCCCAACCTTTTGGCACTCGCAACCCCTTACCTTAAAGTTTGAAACCCATGTGACCCTCTACTTAGGGCTTACTGTCAGCAGCTTAATTTTTATTTTATTTTCTGTGAAGGAGAGGGAAAGAAACATCTAAAATATACTTTAAAATTCTGTAATTATTTGTTAGCAAATTAAATCACATTGGTCCAACCTGAATTCACAAAAAGAACATATATTTCTTAAAATAATATTAACATAGGTTTGAACAGCTATCCAACCCAGCTAGTGAGATGCCTGATGTTGCATTTCAGTAGCAAGCTGTGAAATTCGTAGCCGAGCGTTTGTTAGAGCCAGTCTCATGTCATCTCCAACATCCAATTTGTTCCTATTCTTTGTTTTTATATTGACAAGAGTGGAAAATCCTGCCTCACACAAGTAGGTAGAAGCAAATGGAACAAGGACACGTAAAGTTATCATGCTGACTTCGGAGTATGACTGATACATAGCGCACCAGAACTGAGTCACGGATTTTACCTTGAAGAGATCACGAGCTAAAAAGTCGTTCCTTAGATCCAGAAATTCATCTCGGATATCATCTGGGATGCTGGATACATCAAGTTCAGTACAAAATGGGTTCCTTACCAGGGTCTCCTGTTCCTGTGATAGCTCAGGGAAGTAACGCTCGACTTCCTTTTCTAGAGACTGAAGATGTTTGGTAATCTCATCCATGAGGAACTGATCCAGTTGGATCTGAGACTCATCCGTCACTCCACAAAGTTTTTCAAACATAGCGATATTTCCAAGATTGGTTTTCCGACGCCAGTTCTGCAGTTTGGAAACAAAGACCCGAAGCTGTCTTAAAAAAGGAGAACATGTGTTTCCCTTGCTTGAAGCTTCAAATTGAGCTTGTTCAGCTGGTTAAAAATGCTAGCTAGGTACGCTACCCTTTTATTACGTGCTTCATCTTTGAAGTGAGCTTCAAGATCTTTCCTTTCTTGAGTCTCCAGGAATAGCTTTATTTCATCTTTTATTTCAAAGACACGATTAATAACGTTTCCTTTCGACAACCAACGTATTGCTGGGTAAAAGAGAAGGACTTCGTGGTCAGCATTCATGTCTTTGCATAGTTCTTTGAATAGGCGAGTGTTGAGTGCTTGAGTCGTCACATAATTTACAATTTTGATTACAGATTCAAGCACTTCCTACAGAGAGGCAGGGAGAGTCTTACTGGCGAGAGCATATCGGTGAATCATGCAGTGGATGCCCTTTGCTTGAGGTGCTAGGTTCTTCACTCTCTAGTGGTATCCTGAATTTGATCCCAGCATAGCCGGTGCCCCATCCGTACAAACCTCACACACGTTTTCCCATTGAAGATCTTCAAAAAAAAGTTGAAACTTTTTCCCATGACATCATCAGCTTTTGTTGTGGTTTCAAGCGCACTGCAGAATAAGAATTCGTCTTTGATGTCACCTGAATTAATGTATCTCACGAAGACAAGCAACTGAGAACATGATCTTACATCTGTTGACTCGTCGAGCTGAAAGGAGAAAAAAGGGAAACACTTGATTTCAGTCAAAACCTGTTCCTTCACATCCATAGACATTTTAGAAATGCGCCTCTGTATGGTATTATTTGACAGGGATACTTGCTGCATCTCATTTGCACTGGCTTCTCCAAGAATAAGATTTACTGCTTTCATCATGCAGGATTTAAGAAGTGTTTCTCCAATCGTGCGAGGCTTTTTTGTTTAGCAATTTCGAATGCAATCTCATATAAAGTTTCCACTACGGCTGCACTCTGCTGCTGAAACGAACCACTTCTATAGATTCTTTGGTTTTTAAGACACCGTTCATGCCGTTTGAAGAAATCCAAACCCTTCTTTGCGTGTTCTGGACGTTGTCTCGAGATGACGCTTGAGTTTTGATGGTTTTTATTGACTCTGCACTCAGGACAGCATGGCACAAAATATATTGTGGTTTCTCGATGCCGTCGTTGGCGAGCACAGTGGTGAAGCCAATGTTGAGGTAGCATTCTGAGTATCTGCGCCGTTTAGCCATGGACACAACTCACCTCTACTGCTTACTTATCTCCTTGTTAAAATAAAATAAAAATGTTGAATAATGAACGCTTTGGCAACTCTAGATCTTACACTGACTACTTGTGGGGGTGCAGGTGGAGCAATGATGGGGTAAGTATTGGGAGGGAGGGGAGCTTGTCCAGTCGCGCGATTCGTCATTCACCAATCAGCAACGGACATGTGACTCACGTGTCGACAGCGAACACACACACACTTAATCACAGCTAAACAGACACACACACAAGCATACGTACATGCGCGTGCACTCACATACTCGCTACTCACTAGTACACACATACATACCATTGCAGAAACATACACATTCACACAGGCACGCATACATACACCCATAATATCACCTTATGACATTGAACTAACGTAGCACACGTTTTGCTTTGCACCGAAACAAAAAAGTAAGAGCATGAAAGTGTAAATGATGAAATAAAATCAATATTATCCCAAGCTACTTCTAACAAGGCTACGCGACTCCCCTGCCAAGGCTTCGCGACCCCTGGGGGGTCGCGACCCACCAGTTGGGAAACCCTGCCTTAGAATTTGACTGTTTCCTAGAGCTGCACATACTTCAGTATAAATAAAAATATAGGCTGCGCTTGTACACTCTATTTCTTGATGTGACAAATTAAAGTGTTGTTAATAAACAAGCAAATTTACCTATCCCCAGTGACGGGTAAAGTTTAAGGTAATTTATAAATTTAAATTATTTCAGGGGCTTTAAAAAGATTAATTGTGTTGCAGTCTTGATTTCACTGCAAGCCAAAGCTCTAAGTTACTTATGCCGTCCACCGTGAAAAGTAATTGTTCATTCCTGCTAATAACCACTCAACCATAACATAGGTAAATCTACGTTTTTATCCTTTGGAATGTGACGTGGAATGTAATGACTTCCTAATAAGTTAGTGTAGAATATCCTGATTGTGAAATAAAATTAAATACTATTCATATTTGTTCTCCTGTTATATCAAAAGTTAATGTTGAGTTTTTCCTGCGTGCGCAGCTTTTCGAACTGGAGGCAGACGAATGCTCGGACTAACTCTACGGTTTGCAATATATATATATAAGACAATACAAGTCCTCCTTCAGTAATTCAGTTGTAATTTTCCAGATTTACATTGTTTAAAAGTTTCTATATCTGCTGTAGAAGAGGATAGATATTATCCCATTTCTTTTTTTTTTGTACTTAACATAAGCAGACAACACAAAATATCGTCCGTGAACATTGTGAAGTCTAATTACGTTTACGCACCTGAATAAACACAATACGTAAAAACGTAGCTATAAATCTGTTTTTCTTATTTCTCAACACTTCGTTCTCAATTAATCTAATTCAATTGAGAATATTCCTGCAGTTGTTGTTTTGAATTAAACACAAAGCTACACAATGGGTTATCTGTGCTCTACCCACAATGGGTATCGAAACCTGGATTTTAGCATGTAAGTCCGCAGACATACCGCTGAGCCATTGGGGGGCGAGAATAATCCATCGACACTACTTTGACATACTTTATACGCTGGCTCGGTCATTTCGATCGATGTGGTAACTACCATACAACTATAGTACTATAGATATTATAACTTTTAATAAAGTAATTGTATTTCTAAGATGTTATGAAAGCTTTTGGTAAACATTATAACAATGTTGTAAAAAATCAGATTTTAATAAGTATTTCTACATGACTTGTTTGAAATGTTATGAAGTTTTTAGTGAGTCAGTCCAACTGCAAGATGATTTTTCATATTAGAATAAAAATTCGTTTTCATCTTAGAGTTTTCAAATCTTAATTCCATAATTTCGAGACTTTTCTAAATGAATATCAAAAGTTTTATTCTATTTGTTATTTTTACATCCTAACACTAACTTTAAAGCTCTCGGTCAATATGACTAACCTTCTGTCTACAACCTAAGAAATATATTAAATATTCTGGAATGACTACACATTATAACAGGCAATTATATATACATATATAGAGTTAAACTAATAAAAGTCTATCGTAGTTTAATTTTTTCTTTACAATTCTACTTAGACACTCCCAAAACACAGCAGCAACTCTTTTACTATGTTAAATAGCTTTTTGTAAGCAAATAAGTTACCAACACGCATGTTCGAATCACACGTGCTATAGTGTATTTTGTTTATCGAGATCCATTTAAGTTTTCTTATCTAACTTAATAAGTTTCAATTTTTTACATCTTAACTACTTGTACATTAAAATTATCCATATAAAACAAAAAGTCTTGTCTTTTCAACTTTTTTATTACACTTGTATGGTGATGGAATAATCGACGTCATGTCAAGCTCGAGGTCTGTCTTTTAATAAAAATAGTGTAATCTCAGAGATATAATTTATTTGCTATTATAACTAAGCAATTAATAAATTAAATAATTTATATATTCGGTCAAGCAAAGTTCCAACGCTGAAAACAAAAAAAAAAATGCCGTCTCATTGCTCAAACGTTTTATCTTAACGGCTGCAGGATGCAAGGCATTTAACAAGTTAAAATATTATTTTTTCCGATTGGCTTCAAATAAATCAGTAGCAAGTTTCTTAAAGAGCTATAAATATTTTTTTTAAAGACAGGGAGTGATGGAAGAAATATGTCAGGTGAATTTCGGTTTGTTTGATCTGTCTCTCTAAAGAATAAAGTATAACAAATGTAAATTTATACTATAAGATTATAAAAGAATTGAAAATAAAAATAGGATAATTCTGAGCCAAGAAGTATCACGAGATACATGGAATTGAAGAATAAGAACTATTTGAAAATTTCTTTTGGACACATTTACATTCGTCCACTAATATGTTTATGTATAGGTACCGTAATCAATACTTATACATAATTCTTTATAGGTGGTAACACATAATAACCGATGAACATAGATAGATGGTCGTTTTACCGAGGGGGGACAGTTTAAACACTCTGTTTATAATGCTTCGTGCATATAAGTATAGTCAGTATTACTTTATATAGAGTAAAATATGCCGTATTAGAATATTTTCTATTGTTTACGACAGAAACAACCCTTGTCTTTTTTAACAAGCATTCTTGGATTTGACATGCTACCCTGCTGCATCCATTAAAAGTAACCAAGAGTTCTGAACGTGAAATATTATAGTTATGGATTCTTATGATTTATTCTTGTATAACTGTGCCAGTTCAAAAACTTCGACAATTCTGCTGACATCCAACAGAAACACTTCCAAGGAAAAATTATGGGTTTTCTCGTCATCACGGATTATAATTGTGTAGTGATACAATTTACGTATTTGTTAACTACAGAAGTAAACATATATTTGAAATAAATGAAATCACATATATCGGCCCACCAAAAAATAATAAGCACTTGGAAATATCTCTTTTACTCTTAACATTATCTACAAATGTTATTATATCCCCCAAAAATTCATGAATATCAGTAATTTTAATTTTTAATGAGCTCTGATCATGAAGCTTTATTAAAGTATCTATTACTGAATAAAAAAGTAAAAGTAAGTTAACCTCTGACACAGATACTGTTGGAGTTCCGAAAACTTTAGACTGGGGCACAGAGAAATCACGTGGTCGACCTTTTCCGTTATGTGCACTCTGACAGCTATCGGCTCCTTTCTCAATACCACCATTTTTATCTTAAAGAAGAAACGAAACGGAACGATGTTACTGTTTGTGTTCCAGGAATAAACCGTGTATATATGTCAAAAATTGTTTTCGGTAATAATAAATAGATAAAATAGCATTAGTTGTAAAGTCATCACATGCGTTAGTTTTATAAGGATATTAACTGATATATATTATATGTATATAAAGTATTCATGATGTTCTAAAAGTATGTAGGTTCAAGAAGTCTTGATAAAAATGAAATATAAACTATAGCTATAAGGTCCACCTTTAGAAAGCTCTCAGATTATAGAGTTTCTATTTCATTTTTATTATGTATATAAAAGTATTTATGCATGTAGTTTGACGTATCTTAAACAAATACAGCTAAACAAACACATAATACAAAACCTAATGCATTCCATTACATTTTGTTTTTGTGTCAATCTGTGAGATAGCAAATTCTTTTTCTTTGTTATGGCTTTGTTTATCTTTCATTTATAATTCCTTCTGTTCTTTAGCTTATCTATGAATTTTAGTTATATTAAAACACTACCTCATTTTCCAGCTGATCACGTTTATTTTGAGTAAATATGTATATATTATGAAACAGACATCAGCCTTCCTAGCCCTGACGTACACATATTATCAATGTAGCAAAATATTACATACATTTATTACCACATGCGATATACTCTCGTGACCTAAGCAGCAAATAAATACCTTGCTGTAAGCTTATTTGTTTGTTTTTCAACTTTGTACAAAGTTACTCGAGGGTTATCTGCGCTAGCCGTCCCGAACTTAGTAGTGTAAGACTAGAGGGAAGGCAACTAGTCATCACCACCTACCGCCAATTCTTGAGCTACTCTTTTACCAACGTAAACTTCATAAACTACGTCACTCAATAGTGTTATTATATAAAAAGGTGATTTTGAAAATATTTTACTGTTGTTGTTTCTTAGAAAAAGATTTTACTTTTGATTCTCTTTTCTTATTCCATTGTTTTGAAATAATTAGTATTATTAGTATAAATATAGGTATTTATATTTTATTCACTGACAGTAGTATCCTAGCCATGCACATTGTTCTTAACTGAATTTTGGGGAAATATAAAATTTTATTCCAAGAATTCTTAAATATAATGATTTTGTCCGGTTCATATTCCAATTCTTTACAAATCCTTAAGACTTGAAGGTTAAATATAAAAAATATAACTTAAAATAGACACTTTATACAATGTCATACAGCATATGATACTTTAAAACAAAATCTGTAGATGAATCATATTAACTAGTGCCCTAACTTCAATGAAGAAATGCAATCAATAGTTTAAGTAGTATGTGAATCTGTTTGTTGGCCTTCAGGATCCTCTCACAGTTTAGGAGTCAGCAGGCCAACTTTGGCAGGTGGGCTCAAGACGAATTAACGGTCAAAACTCCTGCCACTACAATCTTTTCCATGTCAATATATAATCTACAAAGGCTTGAAATGTCGAAAAATACAAGATACGTCTGACATGTCTTTCACTTTACGAACTTATCCGCTCGTTTTTACTTCCAACCAGTCACTATTGTTTGGTGCTACCGTTTGCAATTTCAACCATTCTTTCTACATGAACACCTTTATATCACGCCCTTTTGAAGATGGAGAAAATACTAGCTTATACCCATTGTTTAATAGCCTAACTACGGTATTAATACATCTCTGTATTTGAAGTACTCAATCAGTTTCATAAGCAGTATATTTTGCATACGAAAACAAATGGTGTATTTTGTAAAATTTTGTAACCTAATGAACGGTCCCCGTATTTGTAGGCAACTATAAAATGAGCTCGTTCAAATTATCTTTCGTTGGGAATCTTGTCTTTTAATATTTAGTTTCTATGCATGTAATGTAAGATTTCCGTATTTGTAATTTCACAAAAGAAACAGAGTTCTCTAAGCAATTGTGGTTTAATGAGCAAAGAAATTTATTTGTCACTTCCGACCTAACTTTACACGATTCTAGCTTCCGTTATCACATCATGCATCACAGACACATCAAGAAGAGACACAGTGTAAAATCATATGGCAATTGTTTCATTAATATTCAGATTTTATGTCATGAAATTTAGATTATACGTTATATAACTTTGAAGATACCGAGATATTCTAGGTGAGAGTATCACAATTAACAGTGACAGATTAACGTGATCTTTAACAAACCGTTAAAGTGTATGTCCGAAAAATATGGAGTAGATCATTTTTATTCTTTACAGTTTTGAGTTACAAATAAAATGTTAAAAACGGTATTAGGGTATTTTATAACGGTACGACAGATGAGAAATATATAACTGAAAGTGTATTTATTAGGTCGAGCCATATAAAAATCTTTCTATCCTTTGAAGAAGTAATACAAACCCTGAGAGTCAACAGCCAATGCAGGAATTATATCAGGTTCCCGTGTGTCTGAGTCCAGCCCCTCATCCATATCTTTCTGGAAAGGTGTATGGTGTCTAAAAAAATTGAATATTTCCTTCTTGTGTATAAATTGTATATATTCCATTATTCGTAACATCACAATTACGATTCGTAACTATTACAATTTCTGTACAAGTGTGATACGCAGAAGTTACTTATCAGAATAGCAATACATTCAAAATATTTATTCATATAAACAAAAGTCAATTTTAATTAATCATAAGATTAAACCTGTTACATTACTTATCTATTATTTAGAAGTCGAGTGTACATAAATAGTATTTTAAACGGATTATGTCAGAAAAATTTATTGGTAAGGATGAAACTTGCTTCATCTATATCCCAACAGTCTAGCTGTAGTACAACAAACACCTTGCTCCTTGGAACGCTATTTATGCTAAACATTTGTAATAACAACAATCGTTACGGCGCTTTTTACAAGCTGGCGAAGCATGTTTATAATCATTTGTATTTATCATAAGACATTAGTGTTACGCCTATTATAATTTTGAACAGTATATTCTTTATCAAGTCCCTTAAGAGTTTTCAATAATTAAAAGGGTATATAATAATGATATTTATGAAACACTAAGTTCGTCCAATCCATTATCGACTTCATCTTTCATTCAGTTAAGGGTTCTTCGGGTCGGCTGCAATACAGCAAACATAGCAAAGGACAAGACACTATTTATTTGTCATTTATCACCACAGCAGTTGTATTTAATTTCTAAATAGCACTTCTACTGCGCGATTAATGAACTCAAATACGTTAGGTCACTGTCAACCCAGTTACTAGTGGTAACACACAGCTGAAACGCACAAGTTCGACTCTACTAGAAGTGGGAAAGTTCTCTGTTAACCCAAATATTTCTAAAATTAATAACATATTAAAAGGTACTAAAATTCGCTAAATTAAAGAAAAGGTCAGCGTACTCTCAGTAATACGTTCGTGTGGCTCATTAATTAAACATCGAGAAATGTGATTTTCTCAAAAAGTCATAGTAATTTAGATACCACACATAATTACGAAACGTATAACAGAGTATTGAAAGTCTGTCTTAAATATCAAAGAGTCATACACTGGATGAAAGCCACCACTTATAATGTTTGTATGTTCTTATGCTGTTTCTCCTTCTCAATCGATAGGCATAAACTTTTACGAGTAAGGATTTTATTGCCGTATACATTAAACATTTCCGGACTATATATATTTCGATATTTCAAACTCCCAGTACATCCATTGCTTTGCTCACTCATACGAGAACTGAAAATCTACAATAAAGAAAAACAAAATTAGAACAAGTCAAAAGAACTTTTGAGCTTATGTTTTGTTTGGAGTAAAGCACAAAGCTACATGATGGGCTGTTTGTTCTGTTTGTTTTGTTTGTTTGTTTTGAAATTTCGCACAAAGCTACTTGAGGGCTATCTGTGCTAGCCGTCTCTAATTTAGCAGTGTAAGACTAGAGGGAAGGCAGCTAGTCATCACCACCCACCGCCAACTCTTGAGCTACTCTTTTACCAACGAATAGTGGGATTGACCGTCACATTATAACGCCCCCACGACTGGGAGAGCGAGCATGTTTGGCGCGACGCGGGCGCGAACCCGTAACCCTCAGATTACGAGTCGCACTTCATAACGCGCTTGGCCATTCTGGGCCGTCTGTTCTGCCCATCATCGGTATCGAAACCTGGTTTCAAGCTTTTTAAGTCCGCAAACATACCGCTGTGCCATTAGGGGAGCGTGAACATAGACGAAAAGAATTCTGGAAATTTTAGTTTTATATAAATTGAAACTATAAATGAATACATTTTGCTTGAACGTTGAAGGATTCAAAACCGCAATGTTCTGTATGCAAGAATAGAGTGAATTTTTATTTAATTACCACAAACGTAACATGATATGTACATAGATAGATATTTAAAAACCATGTTCGTTATTTTTAATGTGTAAACTATAAGTTAATACACCAACCTGCGTAGTTGTCTGGAGAAGAAGCCTGTCTTAAAGTAGCAAGTAACATGTAATGTTCCAACCGTACGTCTCTTACTTTAACAATATTGATGCATAATAATCTTACAGTCAAATGTAAAGTTGTCTAGAGTAATAAGATACAATGTAGAAATACAACTCTAACTTTTTCTAGTCAGAGGCATTTACGCAAAAATGAAAACATATGTTAATTCTAACCAAATTGTCTTTATAGCAATTATTGAGTAATTATAGAGTAATTCCGGGCATATCCATCACAGTCTCTATTCTGACAGATTAATTACAATTGAATTTCAGAGTAATAACGATATCTTATTGATTCTTAAGTACAAAATTTTCCGACCAAGTCGAAGTCGAACACATTTTTTTTCTAAAAATTAATAAACTACATGATCTCAAGCAGTTTCTAGATCACACAAAACACACCTTAATGGGTATTTCTGGGATTGGCTGAAAACAGCATTTATAATTGTCATTTTAAGACAATGAGACAGAGAAATTCTGTGTTATTTTACCAAAATTATGTTCTGCTCGAATAGTAATATGTTAAGATAGGTAAAATATATATATATATTTCCTCCTTTTATGACTTTGGCTTAAAATTATCGAAACAGTAATTACGTTTTAAGGTACACTGTAAAAGATCTAAGTATCTGGGATGAGTAATGCGCTAAACACTTTTACAGGCATTGCATTGATGCTAAATAAAAAGCCAATAAAAAGTCTAGAATCAAATCTAACCCTAGACTGAAATATTTTTTGAGCTTTGATCGCCACGAATTCATCGAGAAGCCATCCGAAAGAAACGACCATCTCCACCAATACCGATGTTAAATAAGAAGTAATAGCCATGTTTGTTCCTGACTGTTGAACTTAAAAAGGTAGCGGATGATGAAATATTATTACTCGAGGATAATACTAATATGGTGATTTTAGAAACTGTGTGAGAGACTACTCCAATAAAACTTCCACCCCCAGATAGTGAAACAGAAAACACAAAAGACGCATATTCCATAAGATGGCGTTTTTCCACAAACATTCACTAAAGGCACTGATGTTTTTCTAAAGGTATTGACAGGCTGTTTGTAGTTCGGTAGTTTATGTAATAAACAGTTCAAGTTAGCTGCGCAGCGAAAAGATAAGCTATAATTCTACTGAGAATGAACAGGAAAAAGATAAATATGGCGGTCTTTAATACTGCAGATGAAACGAAATGGCTGGAGATAAAAAGACTTGAATAAAATCTAGAAATTGGCTTCCTTTCGTAATCATTTTTTATAATGCATTGTTCAGTCTCATATGACCCTTTGTATTTAAAGAAGGAATAATTACTCAAATGCAAAATTAAAAATAAAACATAGGGAGGAATTTAATAACAAGTTTCTCTACTTGAAGAGAAATAATCACTTTTGTGAAGCCACTGCTAATCAGTGAGGCTTTACAAGATACATTCTGTACCTACTGTAAAGTGAAAGCACAGTCTAAACTATTAGCAGATAGCGTTTATTGCGTCCTTTTTAAAAACAGACCTGTTGAGTTACTGATCTTTCTCGTTTAGGCAAATATGGTAAATTTTTCACATTGGTTACATGCGTCTTTACTACTCACTATGTTAAGATGAGGATTTTATCAAATATTGATGTCAATAACGTTACAAAAATATTAAAAGACTCACAATAAATAGTAGCAATCTGAACAAATTTGATCGACTTGAGTCCACCGGCACAGAAATTGTTTGCATTGTGAACAATTCAAGTCTTATCTACTCTTGACAAGTGCGGTTGTTATTTGTAAAAGGTGGAAGTTTCTATGGTAACATGTAGCATATTTCAGGTATTTATAAAGATATTTCAAATTCATTGACACCCCAATACTTATTTGGATAATGGATGTTGTTGGACTTGTATTCATGAAAAAGGTGAATTTGTGGATAACTGAAAAGTGGAAATAATCGCTTAAATCCATGTAAATGTTTGGATTAGTCATAATAATAAGTATTACTAAAGTCTAAACTTAATTCATGTCATCATATGATATATACGATTCTATTTTGATATATAATTTCTTTCAATAATGGTTCTATATTATTAAAACTTTAGTTTATCCACATTATGTTATTGTAACAAAGCGAAGAAAGAAGTAACAGCCATAAGTCTATTAGATTCGGTATATCACAAAACAAGTTACATAGTTTTTCATTTTTTTCTTATTTAGCTATAGGTTGATTAAGGTGGACACGTCAGTGTTTATTCCAACAAACCCAAACAAAATTTCTACATGACTGATGAAAAGCTGTGTTTTACCAGGAAAAACTTTTTAATTATTTTCTGGTTATGCTTGAAAGACGAACTTCAAGACCAGTAAATAATATATCAATATAGTAACAGTTTCAGATTACACGTTAACAACAGCATGAGATGAATCACTTTAATTGCTCAGCGCATCTTATGCCAAGACCACAAGAGAAACAAACTAAGCAATACAGAAGAGAGAGGTTTGCAACAGATCTTGTTACAAAAACCACGTTAGTTTGTGTGACAGTCTTTTTAGTGCCACACAATAAATTTGTAGTGTACAACATTATTTGTGACAAAGCCTATAGTTGTAAACATAACCTTAACTTTGTAGAAACGTACAGCATAAAAAGAACAGAAACAAAGCTGTAACTCAAGAGGTAGTTAGAGTATTCGAGATGTACAATGAGATGCACTTGTACTGACTAAAGCACATATACTGTACATTAGAAACAAATATAACAACAGAAAAAGAAAGCTCTCCAAGGTCCATACACAAGGTCGTGCACAAGAGAAAAAGTTTTTCAAGTCAGATCAGAGAGCAATGTGACATGCGATATACTGGTGAGGTTATATACCACACAGTCTATCTAGTAATCATTACTAATAAGGTTCTATACCACACAGATTATCTAGTTATCATTTATAATGAGGTTTTATAGAACATACAGTGTCTAGTTATCATCACTGATGAGGTTCTATACAACATAAGGCTGTCTAGTTATCATCAATTATGAGGTTCAATACATCATACCGCTATCTATTTGTCACTACTGATGAGGTTCTGTACAACATACAGCTATCTAGTTATGATTACATATGAAGTTCTATACCACATAGACTATCTAGTTATCATTACAGATGAGGTTCTTTAACACACAGATTACCTAGTTATCATTACGAATGAGATTCTGTACCATACAGCCTATCTAGTTATCATTACAGATGAGGTTCTATACCCTACAGCTTATCTAGTTATCATTACTTGTGAGGTTCTACACAGCATACAGACTATCTAGTTATATTTACTGATAAGATCATATAACACAGAGGTTATTTAGTTGTCATTACTGATGAGGTCCTACGCAGCATATAGTAGTCTATCTAGTTATCATTACTGACGAGGTTTTACATACCACACAGAATTGCTGATGAAATTATAAACCACATACTGATTAATGAAACCGATAGTAATCTTACAAGTAGGGGATACGTATTCCTCGTTACAAGTCTTCTAACAAAATATGAAGCTAGTATTTCACTTGAAATAAAACCATCAAATACTTGTTTCCATGTATAAAATTCTACATAAAGAGAATAAACCAGTACTACAGATCTAAGATAGTCATTCGTTGTTAATTATGTATATTAAATAATAAAGTGTTAATCATGAATGATTCAATAAAAAAATATTTGCACACCAAACCTTTAACTGTTCCTGTAAAATTAATTGAATAAAACACAATAACTGAAAAAAAAGGATTTAAGAAATATATTTTTATGTATTTATATATGATAATAAGTATGTTACTTACTTGTTAATTATGTCTTGTTCTCCAGGACCTATGAATGAAAAAACAACAACTAAGTCTAGCGTAATGTAGTGTATTTGTCATTGTATGTCTCTTATGTACCTAAATAATGCTTTAGCAACACCTTAAGCAAGGTTGTTTATCCAGTAACTCTCTTTATCTAGCTATATTATGGTAAAGAAATATCAGATATCTGTGTAATCTTCATTTCCAGTTTCTTGCGTATATTCATATAGACATTCAACAACGACAGATATATGACTAAGCCAAATCAACAGATTAAAAGTTCCAGTAACGAATAGTTTTATTTCAGTTTGTATAGTAATAGTGTAGTAAATATCTAATCTTCACTTTTATAATGCAGTCTCAGGATAAAGTGCAAATTATATCCACTGTCACTACATTTCGACCCTTTCCAACAAGTCAATCAAAAGGTTAGGCCCAAATGATATAATATAGAGTTTCATGATTAATATTGTTTCCTGAATTAATTAATAACAATCACTTATTTGATTGAAAATTATCTAATGCAGTAAAAACACGAACATATCGGGTATAAAATGTTTATTAATTTCAATGTAACCCAAAGTTGCAAAATTGGCTAAATGTGCTTTGTTCGCTGCAAAGTTATTTAAGGACTACTTCATTCAACCCTAATTTTTAATGTACAGGCTAGAAATAAAAAACAGTTAGTTAATAAAACATAAAAACAAAGATTGAATTCTTGACGGACTGTATAGTGGGATTTGGTTTTCATCCTTATAACATGCTCGTGGTTTCAAAATTATGCGTATTTGTTGTTGTTATTTTTGCATTAACAGAAGCCAAATGTTGAACCCACAGATCCACAGTGAGCAAGTTTATCCTGATAGTATTAGGATTTTAAAAGTGAATACATTTAGCTGGAAATGCTGTCGTTGCATTTAAATGTTCGCAACAATTATTTTTTGCCAGAAAAACCAGTTATTCTGGAGAACATGTCTCTTAGCAAACGAAATGTTAGGTAAATAGAATCTGGCGAAAGTAAGTATATTAGAAATATAATACAGTGTATTACGTTCAGTTTCTAAATTCCTTTATAAACCAACACAGTTCTCGCAATAATGAATCTTTTAAAAACAAAATAATAGCAGTAGCCTTTCTAATTAAAATACATGAACCGAAAATTAATGATCATTCAGAAATATCTCTTTACTTTTGACTTCAACACGTTATCCATAAACGCACATCATTATATAAACAAGTACGTCCTCCTCATGTGAGATATTATTACCAACTTAACAATCGACCTTCGTAAACTATTTAAAAATGGAACGTTTTTAGCTTCAGTTTCACACATGCTCACGCGTGTCTTATCTAGCATAAATTAATTTTCACAATGATATTCAAATTTAATTGTTCTGTGCTTTACTTGCAGATGAACATACTCGTGGTGGGAGTGATGCACCTAGTCAAGCGTACAAGAATTTCCAGCTATCTACAGCAAGCTGTAAATAAAATTGATTTTAAATAATGTTTGAAACATATTATTTTAAGTATTTCTTTCAGGGTCTATGATCTGTAACTATATCTGTTTGTCTCTCTTTCTAGTTCTCCCTTACTGTCTGAAGTGTTTACCTTATATTTAAAATAAACAAAAGTACTGTCCCCATTAATGAGAGAAGCTTAAGTTAATCCTTTGTTTGTTTGTTTTGGAATTTCGCACAAAGCTACTCGAGGGCTATCTGTGCTAGCCCTCCCTAATTTAGCAGTGTAAGACTAGAGGGAAGGCATCTAGTCATCACCACCCACCGCCAACTCTTGGGCTACTCTTTTACCAACGAATAGTGGGATTGACCGTCACTTTATAACGCTCCCACGGCAAAAACGTGAGCATGTTTGGTGCGACGGGAATTCGAACCCGCGACCCTCATATTATGAGCCAAGTGCCTTAACCACCTAGTCATACCAGGACTAATATTGTGAAGTATACCTTACATACTACGTCTATTCACCCATCATGTTTGAAAGCCCGTATAACATTGAAACACAACTCAATTTCATGTCATTTCATAACCATAATCATTCGTTTCTTTGTCAAAAATATTTTTCCGTGATATAGCTACAATAAAAAATTCAAATTATTATATCCATCTCAAGTCTCTCTTCTTACAATTTAATATAATCATTATTTGACAACACTCGAGTGAGTTACATTTTTCATTGCAATATTTAGTAAATAAAATATTAGTCCCTCACTTTCCCATTCGAAAATAAGTTACTTGTGAAAGTGATATGTGAATTTTAGTACTTACTTCAGCTCAACCACATCCTGAATAGCACTTAATGTTTTCTTTAAAATATAACTAGTAGTTTTTAGTCATTTTACATAAATTAAACACGCCTTTGCTTCAGTCCCATGTGGTCTAGTGGCAAGGGTACCTGGCTTTCACCAAGGAGGCCCTGGTTTGATTACCGGCGTGGGAAGTTCTTGTTTGGCCAAAGTTCGCGCCCAAGTCGCGCCAAACATGCTCGCCCTCCCAGTCGTGAGGGCTTTATAATGTAACGGTCAATCCCACTATTCGTTGGTAAAAGAGTAGCCCAAGAGTTGGCGGTAGATGGTGATGACTAGCTGCCTTCCCTCAAGTTTTACACTGCTAAATTAGGGACGGCTAGCACAGATAGCCCTCGAATGAGTAGCTTTGTGCGAAAAACAAACGAACTTTGCTTCAAAGCTATGTAGAATTTGTTTGAGAAAATGAGAAACAACTGATTATTCAAGTTTATATCAAACTGCTCATAATATTTATAATTCAAAACATTAAAATTTGCTTCAAGCAGTGTACAGCCAGATAGCTTAAACTTTAAACAACTTTGCCTTTTGATAAGTTTAAGTAATTAATTGTTACATTAATTAGTAAAACTGACAAAATAATACATTTTCATCTTTATAAATGAGAATGGAAGTTAAGTATATTTAATTTGTTATAGCCATTGCTGATATCAACTTGACCTTTACTTTCGTTCTAAGCAAATAGCTTACTCTAATCGAAAGTTTATATTAGTTTAATTCTAAGTACAAATTTTACTACGCGTGTATTTCATAATAAACTGACCAAGCAGATAATAAAATAAGTCAAAGTTCCTTAAGATTTTAAACAAAGTGAGTAAAATATTTTCAATATTATTACATTCTTTCAAAATAAGTTTCTATGAACTAGCCCTCATAATCTCCGAATTTATACAGTGCAAAATAAGGCGAACGTGTTGGAGGAAGTCTTCATTTATGATATTATAACGTAAGGCATTTAATTGAACAAAGAAGAAGATGGTTGAAAAAGAAGCGTTCTTGCCAGTTCAAGTACTTGAATTCCGCGATCAGGCGATAAGCTGCTGAGATACCGTCTTCAGTTTATGAAATTTCTTATGTTTATTTAATTAAACAGTTCAATGTTTCTTCGTGATTTTTAAACTATCTGAAAAAAAAAAGTTATAAAAGGTCTTTTATAATTAAGGTCTTTTCCTGAACTGAAAACTAAATTATATGTAATTTTTATTTTACTACCAGACTAAAATGTAGTATCTATTAACTAGTTTTCTCATCACATTTAATTTGCTCCTATTAGCTATTTTTTAACGTGAAAGTGCTTTTTAGATAGCAGCGTCTCACGAGGTATACTTTAGATGCTAATGTTGAGCTTTGTATTCTCAGGATGGCTGGAATGGCTATTGACACTGTAATTAAAATAAAGTACAGAACAAGGTTTGACCCTCTTAGGTCATCTTCAGGTTAACAAAGAGAGACAAAACTCTCTCTTCGTTAACTTTAAGTTGACCTAAGAAGGTTGAAATGTTGTTCTGTACTTTATTTTAATTACAGTGTCAATACCCATACCAGCCATCCTGAGAATACATTTTTCCTTTAAATGTGTTTCTCGTCATCACGAATGTTTATAATGAGCTACTAAAATATTGTTTCAATCTGAACTTAAAGTTTCTGTTTTTCACTCAGGAAAAAAGATAATATTAATTAGACTATCTCGTCCCAATATTTTTTGCAAAACAATGTGTTTAGAATCCTGTGAATGATTTTAAATAAAACAGAAGTAGCAAAAGAAACTTTGACGCATTTTATTGAAAACAAAAGTCTTAGCTCAGCAGTGTGTGTCAAATGCTTCATAAAAATAATGTATCTGTTAGTTAAATCAACAATGAGCATTATAGAAAAATTATTTTTTTAAAGCCAACTGCGTTTCGTTTATCACTTTCCTCTTACGATTAGCGACGCATTAAAGTTTAGATTTAATTAAAGCCGTATTTAACGGCTGAACCACTTTTACTTCCTTTCTTGTGAATTTGATTTTATGTTAATAAATAGCCATTTAACAGTTCTGTACTCGTGTGTAATACTGGAAATTCTTATATGCCGGAACTTAAGATGTTATAACCCGTAAATCTTACCTTTATTTTCCTCGTGATGTTTGTATTTCATTATTGTGACAGTTAAAATAGCCAGCAATACCAAAGCTCCAACAATGCCGATTAAAATTCCCAGCACAGGACTGATGCCAGGTCTTTCGATCTTTGCTATTCAAAGAAAACATTGTTCTAAATATTGAACAATACTTTGCAATTTATATATTTAGAAACACATATTTAAAATAATGTTTTAACACGCGCAACTTCAGTATTAGTAACTGTATAAAATACCATCGTATTTCTTTTCCCTCTATCAATACTAAAATCACATAGAATATAGGTTTATACAGTATGGCCTATGTTTCTATAGATAAGGGGAAAATCTGTAAAATATAGTATTTCGACAATAGTTTCTTATTTTACATTCAAGATATGAATAGCTTCTAAGATAGATTAAATACATCATTCGTCTATAGCTATAAATGTTAGTTTCATTGTTATTACCATAACAATTTGCTTTCATCTCTAATAATTATTATTCCAAACCGAGACATTACTAAATCGCTCACTCTAAATATTAATTATAATTGTAATGTTTACTTAGCTATGTTCAGATGTTGGCGCAGATAGCCTAGTTGTGTTGAGACATTAAACATCAAACAAACCAACCAACGTTCAGATGTTTACAAATTTATTATTCTTTAAAAATGTATTAAATAGTGCATTTAAAACTTAAAGGCCAATTACAACATATAAATAATTTTAAAGCTGTTTACCTGTTCGTTTTTCTGGCGTTGGCAATGTCGATGCTGTTAACGCAACAGAATGACTTTTACCCTTCGAATTCAACGCATAAATAGCGAAAATAAATGTCGTCCCTGGTGGAAGATTGTTAACACTAAAAGATGGTTTGTTATGATTGGTCAAATTGGCTTCTAATGTTTCTAGCGGATAGTTGAATACATCTAAATGAAAATTCTGTTGTAGTCCACCATTGTAACCAGCTTCACATTCTATTTCAATGGTGGTCATGGTACTGTTTAATACTTCACATTCCCGAACTGGTTCTGGACGGCCTGAAATGGCAAGCATAGAAAAAGTTGATACAAGAGAATATTTGTAAATTTTGATTATAAGAAAAAGAAACAATGATATGTGAAATTTCCATAATAGAACTGGTAGCTTTACAAAGTGTTACTATCAAGATTCAACTCAGCTACACATTCATTATTATATAGCCTATTTATAACTCTGTACTCATAAACATCCTCCCCCATTGGCACAGCGGACTTCCAACTTTAGAAATAGAGTTTCGATACCTGTGATTGGCAGAGAACAGACAACCCATTGAATAACTTTGTGCTTAACGTCAAACAAACTAAACTAGTAAAGATAACATAATACAAAACACAATTCACGATCATTTATAATATTTCTGATTACGTTCCACCAAATTATAATATCAACTACTTCCTTTAACCGAGTACTCACATGTATAATTAGTGTTAGAAACTTTAATAATCACTTAAATATCTTAATACAAGGTGTCCATAAACAATAGAATTAACCATTCTATTAGTGGAATAGAGTAAGATCAACACACGATAAACATTTGCAGTTTGCGGTATAATAATGTAGGCTAACACCTCGAGTTTGTCTATGGTCCTGAAGTCGTTATCACGCTTCGACATGGGTACAGTTCGTGACTTGAAGAATGTCTAGGCGATAATCGATCTCGTCTTACATACATGCCAATATCTCTAAAGCAATCTTCGCAATTGCTTTGTATATTCGAATACACAAGTTTGCCATATTCGGTACCTTCGTTTTATAGACAAAATTTTCTACACATCTCCATTAAACCAGTGGTTAAAAAAACAGTTTCGGTGCCCACTCTCCCACACGCCGATAACCGCGAGTGTTACTTGGAATGTCTCTATTCTATTCATTTTAGAAATGATTCAGTAATTTAAAAGCACGCTATATATCTGTCCTACCAAAATGCCTATATTTCTGTTTTGTTGTTTTACTTATTAATATAATCTAAACACAAATTGGTAAAATGAAATGTTTCGGAGAAACCTTACCAATTAATAAACAATAATAATATTACAAGCGGCATAAATAATGATAACAGTATTACAACAATTAATAGTCATTTCTCACGTCATTTTTTATATTTCTGAAAAACTGGGCCTTATTTAATTCTTTCCCTTTCAATAAATAAATTAATGAATTTGCATTATACAGAATAAAAAATAAAACAACTGTATATAATATAAACCAAAGAACTACCACCTTCCACGTTTAACATATTAAAGGGATAGATAATTTTCCGTTATGAGAAATGTAAAATTATGTTTAACCTTCATCTAAATTTATTTAAATATTTATATTTGTATTAAGATACTTAAAAAGTAACGAAAGAAAGGTGTAATTTATTTTGAAACACAGAAAGAAGCTGACTTTATCTATTATTCTCGTTATATAAACATTATGCACATTCACAATTACAAAGTTATCAATAATTTAAAGTTATAATTGTAGCTAAAACTTTTAAAGAAGACTTATATGTCTACGGACTCACACCGCTAGAAACCGAGTTTCGATATCCGAGGTGGGCAGGACACAAATAGCCTATTGTGTAGCTTTGCGCATAATTCCAAACAAACATTAATTTAATTTGATTAATATGTTAATTAACGAAAGAAACGGGATTTTCTTTCTTAGGTACCAGAAATGAGTAAACAACAATCGATGTATGCTTGTTAATAAACGGTATTCATCTACAACAAGGTATAGCACGCCCATATTGACTCTCTTGAACTAACTGAAATGGAGCTTTTATTTGAAACTGTCCTTCACCATCCTGCTTATAGTCTCGTCTTGGAAGACTGTGACGTGCGTAATATTTGATTCTCTCTTAGAAGATCAGCATGGAAAACTCCAGAAAACAATTGGATTCATAATACCATACTTATATTTTTCCAAACTTATGTAATGGAATTCACAAAAAAAATACTTTATAGATAACAAATCCTACGTTGGTACGTCTAGTGGCCACTATTCTCAATACATTCGTTTGCTGTCTGTGATCGAAACGCTTGAAGAAATACAATCCCGTTTCTTTCTTAGCACTTTCGTAATGTTTTGTGTTATTCATCGAATATGAAAGATTACTGAATGAATTTCACTTGTAAGTCTTACCTGCTGGTATGATACTGAAGTGACAGGGCTCTTTTTGTATTCCAATTTTGTTTCTCGCCCAACAATTCAACACACCATAACCGTATCTTGTTCTTGGCCTGTACGTGATTTTGCTGACCGTTCCATTTGTTATAAAAGAGTGCAGCTCAATCCGTTCAAACGTATTATTTAAAGACCAATAAAATGTAAGATTCGTAGGGTCTGCCAAAGTTTCGCATCTGATATCAACAGATTCCAATCTGTCAACACCAAAAACGGCTTTTTGGCCAGATTTACAGACAGGCGCATCTAGAACAAAAATGTGAAAAAAAATATGCTATTATGCTTCGTAGGCATAAAGAGTAAGAAACTGAGTGAGATACGCTCCAAATACCTGAAAAAAAGTGAAAGAAATGTTACTTATACACCAGTAATACAAGTTACACAAATTTATTTGATTAGGGTAGAGAGTAATCGCTACCAAATCACATTATCAATTAAGAACAGATAGCTCAGTGGCTGACCTGGAGGGAGGGTGAAAATGGTGACTACCAACACCCTTTTTATATTGTTTAAAAATATGTCATATCCAACAATAATTATAAGTTCATAACATCAAATTTTAATCTTCTTTTAATTATATTGTTTTTAGATACGTGAATAAAAGTAATACAAAAGAGTGTTTCATTGTTGCCTAAAAACGTCACCTGGAGACGCCATTATGTTAGCTTATGAATGTTGCCATCATCGTTTTATATTAGTGAGTCCAAATCTCGGTCACAGTAACATCCTTCATTTGAGTTAATTAGTTATTTTGAATTTCGCGCAAAGCTACTCGAGGGCTATCTGCGGTAGCCGTCTCTAATTTAGCAGTGTAAGACTAAAGGGAAGGCAGCTAGTCGTCACCACCCACCGCCAACTCTTGGGCTACTCTTTTACCAACGAATAGTGGGATTGACCGTCGAACCCGCGACCCTTGAATTACGAGTCGAACGCCTTAACACATTTGTTTATGCCGGGCCCCTTCATTTAAGTAATAATTTTTAGTGATTACAAGAATCTCGTTAAAGCCATATAACCAGTAGCAAGCAAATGTGAAGCCAGATAAATATGATGGCCAAACATAATAAAATGATTACAGAACACCCAAACGTTGACAAAGATCATAAATATGGTAAGTTTGATACATTCACACGGTTATATTTCTGTTGAGACATGAACATGCAACAATTCAAAACAATACTATTCTCAAAAATTTAACACTTAACCACCGTAACTGTTCTTTCTTCGAAGAATAACGGTTTTAAGGTAAAACCAGATGAAACATTGCACAACAAGATAACCATTGTGGAGTGCAAGAATCGACCTGCTGTTACTCTTGGTGACATAATTAGACGCATTTACCTGACGATGAAGATTATACTGAGCCTCATCCGTACATACTTCGAGTTGTCTTCATCTAGGGAAAGTAACACATGCTACGAATTCAAATACAAAGTTTTTTTTAGAGTTTATAATGCCTCAATTTGTAAGGAAATGTAAAGAGGATAATCCGCAATGCTTTCTTTATTGTTGGTTACAGAAATTCAGTCTGACATCCTACATCTCAGGCACTGTTTTCACCATGAATGAATCTTACAGCAAGATCTTACATCTACAAAAAATATCGACTGATGTAGTGTGGTAATGGTATACAGATCCTCTACAACAATATCCATTGAGGGCGCACAGATCCTTTACAGAAATACCCACCCCTGTAGGCTTCTGACTGTACACAAATTATCTACAGCAATGTTCGCTGATGGTACACAGATCTCCCACGACAATTCCCACTAATGGTATACAAACCCTCTGCAACAATGCCACCTAGCATAAGGTTTTGTTGATAGCAAATCGTCTAGAATACTGCCCACTAAAATATGATTTTAATGATACAAGGGCTGTTCAAAAAATACGCAGACTGACGTCATGAAACAAAATTTACTTTATTTAGAAGTTACAGGTCTAGGACCCCTTCAAAGTACTCTCCTTCCCAACGCACACATTTATCCCAACGGTGTTTCCACTTGTTGAAACAGTCCTGGTACGCTTCTTCGTCGCATTTGCCTTAATCTCGGGAATCGTCTCAAATCTTCTTCCTTTCAAAGGTCTTTTGAGTTTGGGGAACAAGAAAAAATCGCAAGGAGTAAGGTCAGGTGAGTAGAGGAGGTGGAGAAGAAGAGTGATCGAGTGTTTGGCCAAAAACTCGCGAGTTCTGAGGCACAAATTTCGCAGCAACGCGGTGCATCTTCAATTTTTCGGTCAAAATCTCGTAACAAGATCCGACTGATATCCCACACTCTTCAGCAAGCTCCCTGACAGTCAGACGTCGATTTGCCCACACCAGGGTGTTGGTTTTGTCGACGTGGAAAAACGTCCAGGACGCTCATCATCTTCAGTGGACTGTCGACCATCCTTAAAACTTTCATGCCACTTGAAACATGCCGTACGCTTCATAGCAACATCACCGTAAGCCGTGTTAAGCATAGCAAAAGTTTTAGTCGCAGATTTTCCAAGTTTAACACAAAATTTCACAGCAAGTCGTTGCTCCTTCAGGTCATTCATTCCGAAATCCGCCAAACGAAAAAATCGCACTACACTTAAAACCGCGTAGCTAATACACAAATAAAGATATCTGCAATCAGGAAATGGCGTCTTAATCAGCTGATCTGTGCAAACCTAGCGACACCAAGCGGATTCCCATGGAACCAACTGGAGCCGCGCAATTCAAACAGTCCGCGTATTTTTTGAACAGACCTCGTACTTTACAACAAAGTTTACTGAAATAATGCCCAGTGTTGTTCTGTTTTTTGGTAGTTAATAAGGTGATCTTTTATATAATCGTATGCATAACCCCTGGTGCCATTACCAGAAACGCACAGATCATCATCCATTGAATAGATAATTACTTTATAACAATCTTTCACTATCCTAAAAAACCTAAAAATTATTAGTCAAATAAATTAATTACCGTAAATAAAATTATTGGTGCAATTTTCTAGAAACTACATCATTCCCACGATAGACTTACAAAACAAGAAGCATATGATGCTCCGAACGTAAAAATAGAAACTAACTTGGATTAATAACTTGATTTCATAAGAGCGAGTGTATAATTAAAAATGAAATACAAATATATTTGTTTAATTATACAACCTCAGTGAATAACAGACACATCTAAATTGAAATAGTAATACAGGCGAATTTTACAAATGATCATCTTATTAAAACACCACACTAAAAATGCAGATATCCATTCATCATCCCCTTACATTTTGATATGTGGTAGCAAGTTACTAGCATCAAACATTAAGATACAACAACAAGTATAACATATACAGCACATGTTGTGAAAGTTAAAAATGTGTCCATTGTTGAGGAAAAACAGACGTAGATATAATTTCCCTGTAATACCACTTACAATGAACACGTAGAATAATTTCCTCACTTTCTGCTTCTCCCACGACATTAGTTGCGACACACTGATATCTTCCTCTCCTTTCACGAGTAACTTTCTGTAACACTAACGTCTGGTTGCTGATGATTATACCCTTCTTTGTGTCACTAAACAGAGTCTTGCCTTCAAACCACCATCCTACTTCAGACACCCATGGATTGGCCTGAATGTTACAATCGAAATACACATCACTTCCTTCTCTAATGGAATCATGCTGTATATTCGCTCCTAATGAAAGTCTTAACATGGGAAGATCTGTAACAAAGGTAAATGTAATAGAAACTGTTTGCTATGCACAACGGTTTTTGTACTTTTGTAAACATAAATATTTTAATTGGTAAGCGAGTGTACTGTCTTCACAACCCTTTTCTTGAACATTTTTTTATATTGTTTTATAAATTAAGAAAAAAATCCCAGGTTTTCAATTAATTTTGCCAGCGATTCGTTTCTTACATTTAGTATACAAAAATAAAAAAATAAAATTGTTTAATCAGATAAAAAACGTTTCTACACTATTAAACATGAAAATATTTCCTGAATATGTTAGAGATGCTAAACGTGTTACACTCACACTTTATGTGAATATGGAAGTCTTACCATAAAACATGACTTGAATGTTTAACAGACCATGATTTGTTTATTTCACTGCGACTCCTGTAGTTAAACGGTGGTAGCGAGGGCTTAAAAAGCCAAAAACCGGAGTTTGGTACAAATAGCTCATTTTGTAGCTTGGCAAAAAAACCACAAAAAGCAACAACAACCACCAAATAATTATTTTATTTGTTTACTTAGAAAAGAAACAAAGGGAAATGAAAACATATATTAGAAACACTTAATCTGTTAAGTTCTTGAATCAATGAAAATAAGCTTTTTGTAAAATAATAATCCCTCTTTATACAAATAGACGAGTCTTAATCCCAGACAATAAACACAATACACACACACACACACACACACATATATATATATATTGGTAGTTGTCGAAAGTTCTCTCGTCATACATTCATCAAAAGTTACAGCAGGATCCAGTGTAAGACCTAAATATTTATTTGCAAGACCTAAAATAAAACTTGTAAACACTCTCATGAAATCTGAATACTTCTCTGTTCCTTGATGTTCCTTAAAATCTTTGCGAGTACAGTTGTGTCTTACCTGTCGTCATCACTGATACAGATCAGAAAAAATACGTATCTATAATGCTATAATATATCAAGTAAAAACTTCAGTTTCTCTCAGGGACAGAAAAGAAATCCTTTTCCAAGGTTTTCTAGCGAACTACTGAAACATCACTGAAAGTTCCTGAATTTGTTTCAATTTAATGGAGTATTTTATCAGTAGATCAAAAGAGTTGCCATGGGAACTTAACATTGGTTCTTTGTATACTTACCTTCTCATGGGAATATCGAATAATAAAATATATATCAATTTCAATCGAAAAACAAATCCAGATATCTATTAAAAAATCTTTCGACCCAAATTGAAGAAGCTCTTCTTGTATATTTGATGTGGTTCTTGTTGAGCCAAGACTTTAGCCTTGCTTTAAGCGAAACATCCTTGGCATTACCATCACAGATTCTCGTCTGCTGAAAACTTGGAGACAGATGTCTTCGTATTGGTTATAAATCGTTTTATCCAAGAACAACGAAAGATGTTTTATAAGAGTAAAACGTTTTAATGAAACAGCGAAATATTCCATATAGATTCAGAAAACAAAGATAACTAAGTTATGTGGTAATATTTTAGTTCAGTACTCATAACATCCAAGTTCAAAGTGATGCATTCTCTGACCAGGTGTATGTTTTAAAAGACAAATTATAACTCCAGTCGCAAGTGCATTTTGTTTTTGGTTTTGTTTTGTTGCGTGTTTTTTCTTACTGACATACCAGCTTCTAAGCTATCGCATTAATATAAGAATTTCCTGTAAGTTTGAAACAATAACTCGAGAACAAAATACATTCTCTTTCTTTTCTGAAGCACGCTTTGGCTTGTCGCAAACGTGAGCGAAATTTAATAACGACACTTGCCCACTCTAAACTGAGGTGTCAACAAAAAAAAACGGCACTAGCAAGAACAAAGTTAGGCTTTGCGAACAACGTGTGTCCCTCACCTGTAACAACGTCGACACCGATACAGTTGAAAAAAGACTGAAATCACTATTTGATATTAAAGGACAATATACTGTTATATCTATTTGATTTATTCTGTTCAATGCAGTAGTATAGCATACTTTACAGCAAACTTGGAAACAGCTTAAAAAAGAAAAAATAGAAAGTTTAATATTTCAGTATCCAATTGTAGCACTCATCCAGTCAATGACATAGGAGTCCTCATTCTTAAAGATACCCTTCAAGTAAACTTTCCAAAGAAACAGAGCAAGAGATAACATTTAAACCTGGAAACATAAATCCTCAGAAATTCAATGCCCGCCAGTGACACAGCAGATTGTCTACAGATTCAGGTAGCTAAAAACCATGTTTAAATGCCCGTGGTGGGCAGAACACCGATATCTAATTGTGTAGCTTTGTGATTAAATCTGAACAATGCGACCCGGCATGGCCAGGTGAGTTAAGGCGTCCGACTTCTAATCTGAGGGTCAAGGGTTCAAATATCCGTCGCACCACGCTATAATGTGACGTTAAATCCCATTATTCGTTGGCAGAAGAGTAGCCCAAGAGATGACGGTGGGTGGTGATGACTAGCTACCTTCTCTCTAGTCTTACGCTGCTAAATTAGGGACGGCTATCGCAGATAGCCTTTGTGTAGCTTTGCGCGAAATTCAAAAACAAACAGACATTTACTTGAAAAAATTTTGTTAAATGTTATTACAATTTTTTTTCACATTTATACTTAAACGACAATGTATGATAAATATATTTAACAATATAAATATATATATATATATATATATGCTATTTTGTTATTGATAATTACTATTTGTTTTGAGTCTAGTTAAGTTTCGCACTACTTACGTTTCTAATACATGATTGTATGCCTTCATTAGCACACTGATACGTCTGCTGTCTTATAACGCTAGAAATGAGGCTTCGATACCTGTGACGGCCACAACACAGATAGATCATTGTTTAACTTTGTACTTAACTGCAAATAAATAAAATTACCATTTAAAGAACGTTTCACGTAATGCATGTAATCATGCTGCTTAAAACACTTGGAAAAAACTGTTCATTTGAAATCCATTCGGAGCAAGTATATTGTTTATATAGATCATTTGAGTATTATGCATATTAATGAGTGTTGTTTCGTTTACTTAATATGCTGCTAACGTACTTTGGTGATAATTTCGGGTGTTCTGTTAATTTTTTGGAGGCCCCATTCTCATCACCTCCCTTATTCAAGCAGTTTTAACATTCGCGTATGCCATATCACGCTCTTGAAATATCAATTTGCACAATTACCCACTGAAGTGCAATTAAATTGTAGCGAATATTTATTTTCCGTTGTGGTTTATACAGTTCCTTTAAAACAATACCAAGTTTATGAGAACTGACGATCTAAATTTGGTCATTGCGTAACTACCTTTTATTAATTTCTGTAACAATAATCAAATGTAAATTGAACAGATCCGTCTTCATGAGAGTTGCTGAGCCTAAGCAACTGAATGAATTAACTGAAATGACTATCTGAGCAGTTGTTTGTTGATTTAGGCCTAAGGAGTTTTGTAATGCTTAGTTTTTTTTACCTTTCTCTATGTTTTTATTTAGCAAATTGATGTTGAATATCTATCCTTACTGGAAATGAGAAAAGAAGGAAGACAGTAAGTCAACACTTACACACCATCTCTTTAACTACTATTTTACCAACGAACAGTGGGACGCTCTTGTGGCTGAATGGACTGACATGTTCGGGAATTTGGACTGAAAGCCATTATCCACAGATTGCGATTGAGCACCCTAACAACCAGGCCTTGCTTGTCCTAAGTTTTTAAATCTATCCAATACAGCAAGATTTGTCAAATACTATTCTTGTACTTTCTAACTAATTAAAAAAACATTTTTATTGCCAAAGGCTTAAAAATATAAAATGAAAAGTTAAAACAAACGAGATCGAACTAGTTATTAACCTAAACCGATTAAATATACCTACTACTCTATCATAAAATACTTCTTTGGAAAGTAAGATTTGCCATATTAAGAAAACTCAGAGAAAATGTTCTTATAAAGAAGCCATAACGTGAGTGAAATATAACAAACCAAAGACAGCAGGCGTCAATTAGATTAAATTCATTATGAAGGCTTGGAGAAGTAAGAGCTGATAGATGGAACTTGTTTCAACCAAGCTCTTGAGAATACCTGTATAATTACATACACACTCTTACACATACATATATACACACTTATACACACATTTACATATATATCTTATTTCTGTACTAATTCACGCTCTCTATGATTTATTTATTCGTTTGTTTGTGCGAATGTACTTTTCATAGTTTAGGCAACCAGTCTCGGGGTGGCCTGACAGATACCCTTATCTGTATCGCGTATACTCTACCAAGGAGCATTATGAAAGTTAAGATGCAAGTTTGCAGTCTTGCTTAACTCAAATATAGCATTGCAGTTTGTGTTCCTTGCACTCCTCAGAATAACAGGAACCACTAAGAGAATTTGTTTGGAGCACTTACTTCCTTGACGCAGCTTCAGAGGCAACTGGTGATAATGGAACATTTTAAAAACTACATCTAAGAATTTGTGAATCATGAAAGAGCCTTTGATTGCCACAACTAAATGCAGGTGTTTGATGCTAGTATATTTGAAGAATAAAATTCGGAACGATAGGTATGGCTAACTTTTTTTTAATCACGATAAAATGGTAAAAATTATTCCAATGAAAAACTTAAAGAAACTTTGGTGTAGGAATAAGTTTTCTATCACCGCTACTAAATGACATGATTTTTAGAAACAATGTAGAGGCTGGTTTAAAAGAAATGTTCCGAAAAAAAGTCTTTCAAATCATCATTGAAAACAGCTAGTCACCATTATGGTTACAGGTTGTTTGTAATAAATGGCACAAAATCCGTGTTTCATCATTCCAAAACAAAATGGCTTCCAAAATCATTCCACTGATACCTTTATGTTTGAGGGTGCTCTGTAAGAGATATTCGTCGCTTCTCTTGCTCTACATCTATACACGTCTGTTTGAGCTGAACTGGGTTCATTTAAGAATAATGCTGTACTACAGAACTCTATAGGATAGTAGCGCATTTCAGAAGCCCGGGAAAATCTTCACCTTACACGTGCTGTAGTCAGCTAAGGTTTCATCCTAGCTACGCATCTTTGGTAGTCAAACTTGCGTAGGATTTGTCGAACTTTCTATACTCCTGCCTGCTTTGATAAGTTGTGACGAAGGTCGTTTACAAGTTCCCTTGTCAGTGCTCTATTGTTGCGCCGTGTAAATCTTTACGGCCGTTTGGGTCGATGCTTAGCAGCTGTAATATCATTGTCATTAAACTGCATGATTATGATATGCAGACATCAACTTGACAGGCCAAGAGCTCATGCAATTACTCTCTGACTTTAGCCATATTAAACACGGCCTTCTACACGACCTCTGGTCAAGAGTGAAATCACAGGCACCAACTGCATGTGACATTTAATCAAATATGAGAAATTCAAGTATTACTAATATCTGAAGGATCCACCTTGGTAAAAGTGGTTACCACAGAGAAAAAATTAAAGCAGTTATCTAGTTATTATGAAGTAGGTTGTTATACACACACACACACACAATACATATATACTACCCAAATCTTTACTTACGATAAACAGTAATTATCCAGCCATCTTCCAAGGCACTGTTTGAAACCACGGGATTGTCTGCCTTACATGACAAATATTTTTCATGATCTTGAATCGTTGGTGTAAAAGTAAGTTTGCTAATTGTCATATTGTCATGTCTCGTGTATGAAATGTTGGACATTTTTTCACTTCCTTTCCACCACAAAATTCGAGCTGGTGGTCTTGACCCACTTGACTGACAAACTAGTTCTACTTGTTGGCCTGCCAATAGAGGGCGAGTTACAGTTGAAATTCGGACTTCCAGAGGCTTTACTGGCAATAATTCAAAGGAAAGAAAATTATTTGTTTTTAAAACTATTATAATATTTACGACAACACACACACATATATATATATATATATATAAACTCGTTAAAGCTATTAGTGAATTATTTCATCAGGTTTGTTTTATGTGTGAATCATATTATTAGGGACCCTGTAAACAGCAATGTCATAGACCTACAACCAGTTTAATACATGAACATGTCTATAAGGCTGATCCGTTGTCAATTCTAAGGTTAATCATAGTTACAATATAATACGTATGTTATTGTTGTTGTTGTTTTTTAAAGGAGAGAGAATGCTGAATAAATATTAGCCGTCGGGTCTCAAATAACTTTAAATTCTGTATTAAAACAGCTTATGATTTAAAGCAAAATGACAAAGAAACGTTGTGTTCACAACCTAGGAAACGTGGATTATGTGCAAACTATAAATCATGCATCTGCCTTATATTTTTTGTTGTTGCAAAAACGTATTAAGATCCTCGTAACGGATATTTAAAAATATTCTTAAAGATACTTATAAAATGTATGACGTTATTAATAATTGTCTGTCATCGCTTAAGGCTTGTATTTCTTAACAAAACCATCCACTCTTCATAAGAGAAATTTTGCAATCGTTTGCATTGTATTTATTTTGAAAATGTATACTGATTATTCTTAACTTTTTACAAAAGAAACAATTCCACACACATGAAGCATATAGTTTTAAACTGGGAAACTTTTCTAATTAAAATAATGGTTTTCTGCTTATCGTCATGTATCGTTTTGCTATAGCTCATTAAGCAACAACTACGACGGATTATAATATTCACACTATTGGTTAATTCAATTCAACAAACCAAAAGAAGCGACGAGAAAATTGTCACGCGTTTTGAAACAAATTTGGCATTATCGGAAACTATAGTTGAAGTCAGTTAGTAAAATGAAACGCTGATAAATTATCAATACCTCCGTTGGTTCTTATATTTTTATTTAAAATATCATGATTGTTTAATTGTTTTCTCTTCCTAAAAACTCCATTTTCTTTCTATTGCATGTTAACCTAAGTTCTTTGGAAATATTATTTTGTTATGTATCCGTGAAAATAGATATACTTGAATGAGAACCATGTATAAAAATCTAGCCAACTATTTACTAAAAGAAAAGTTTAAATTCACTTGCGACAGTGGTGAATTAAAATGGCATTCATTTCCGCGTGTCATTACCCATTATAATTATGAGAATTTTGTCACAAGTTATTTATTTCATTTCACTTAAAGGCAGTTTCTGGGTTTATTATCGCATGTTTGGTGTTTTGACGAAGCTGGTACTTAATGACTCAGAAGGAGATGTTTGTGTTGTCGTTTCGTATCAACGTTTTCTACAATCACACAAGAATGATGTATAGTGTAAATTAGCTCCATGGGTCTGGATTATGCGACGTAGTGTCGTGTTGAGTGTGTTTTCTGGCATTTTAAATGATGGCTACATAAATTTTAATGAACTATCAATTCAAGTTCCACTTCACCAATCACTGGAATAATTTTAATTACAGTGGCGTAATTACAGTCCTATTACGCTGATATGTCAAACATGAACAAACGAATAATTAAAACTTGCTGAAAATTTTATAAATTCGACGCATAACAACAAAAAGTAAGCTTCTATATTAGGAGAAGACATCAAAACAGCCTTCCAGAAAAACAACAAATAGCAGTGATATTTTTATGTTTAACTCTGTTTATTACGTAAGAAATTAATCTAAAGAAAACAAGCACACGTTTTACAGGTGTTTTAAAGACCCTTTAATTTCTCACAACAATAAGTTAAGTTTAACTTTCCTTTTCTATCTGTATGAAAGCTAGTAATACTGAAAATGTTAAATTCTGACATTCATCGGCTTCAGATAAAGGATTATACATATCGCTGTCATTGGCTGAAACGAATATGTGTAGGACTAGTTAGTAAATCAAAGAACACTTAACAGATCTGCGATTTAAGGAGAGGGATTTTCGAATGTTTAAATTAAAATTCGTTTCAAAAAAATAATGACATGTGTTATAAAAAATAAAAGTTATGCTAATTATAGCATTTAAAGAAAAACTACCTTAACTTAACAGTTGGCCTATTTCTTACAACACAATATCTGACAGCGAGTTTAATTAATTTTTTGTATATACATTATTCTCACGTCAAACCTTTGCCCACACTCTAATGGTAACTTTGAACTCCATTTCAACAGCGAATGTAAAAAACAAATTAGAAGTAAAGATGAAATAAATCACAAAATAACTTATTTATTTGCATAAACATTGCAACATTTTAGCCCTAACTTATGTACGAAATGTATCTGTATACATGAAGTATGAGTAAGGTAAGTTTTTTAACTGACATTATTTTAAAGAAACACATGAAAGTTTACTCAATAGTATTATAAAATTAAAATTTCAAAAATTATTTGCAAAATTTTTAATTGGCCTATTAACTATATAGGTCTAAAAGCTGTGACAAAAATCACGTTAGTTGCAGATGTTTAGCTCTTAATATTCCTCTTACTTTGTCTCATTGCAAAATCAAAACTAGAAGTGTGTAAGAACTGCATTTCGGGTCTATCTTTTGTCACCCTCAAGTTACTTCCCAAAAGGCACTTTGTACGATACCAGTTGGGCTGTGCGATAAAAAAATAAAATATTCTCGAAACAATTATTCATATATGCAGTGTCATAAAACGCTATTCATATATATGATTTTAATGGTCAAAACGGACAGAAAATTAGACACCCATAGGTGAAAAATAAAACATTGCAGATATTGTGATTTCTCCACAAATAATGAAGCTATTTTTCTATAATCCTTAGCCAGATATCGACGTTTAAACAATAACATAAATACATATAGTTAAACAATGTCTTGGATAGCATATAACTTTATTTTATGATACACACCATTTGCTGCACTAAGATGTAAATTTTAATTATTAATTCCAAACTTCACTTAAAAAGTAAAAATTAGGATGCGATATGAGACGAATAAATAATCGTAAAATTTTGCTTTTATGCTTAAGTTCTTAAAATTCCCAATAAATATAAAACGTTAAGTGATTTTTCACTTTGATACTCGGTCTCGGCATGGCTAGGTGAGTTAAGGCGTTCGACGTGTAATCCCGAGGGTCGCGGGTTCGAATCCCCGTCGCACCAAATATACCTGCCTTTTCAGCCGTGGGGACTTTATAATGTGACGGTCAATGCCACTATTCGTTGATAAAAGAGTAGCCCAAAAGTTAACAGTGGGTGGTGATGAATAGCTGTCCTCCCTCTAGTCTTACGGCTAGCGCAGATAGCCCTCGTGTAGCTTTGCGCGAAATTCAAAAAGAAACTAGCTTTAATACTCACAGTTTATATCTAATGTTACTGATTTAAAGACGGGTACGCTAAGGTTTGTGTTAGATGCTTGGCACGTGAGCACTGACATTAAGTGGTCCCTGTGTAGCCTTTTGATTAACAGCTCATTTCGTACAATTCCTCCTGGAGTAACACTGTAATCACCGTCTAAAAGTGTCGAATCCTTCCACCACGTGACATTTGGAATGGGATCTCCTTTATGAAACAAGAGAAACTTCATTACTCCCTTGTCAGTTTTAACTTTACGTACTTGACATATATTTTCTTTATTAATTAAAAAAAATCGATGACGTTGGAAATTTCACTTAATTATTGTACAAAATGTAATGGAATATCTACAGTGTTATGTTTTTACATGCTTTTATATATTGCTCAAAAGCATTAAAACACGTTTAGAAACCCAAAACTATTATTGAAACTGCATTTTTAATGCCCATAGTGTTGTTTTTCACACTGCTGTATTTATATATATTAATAGAATAAATTATATAAATATGTGTGAAAAGAAGAAGAAATGGTCTGCAGTGCTTATCCATGTTTATGATATTATTTTAAACTTATATGTACTTTGATATATTAATAAAACAATCGAAAAATATTGAGCAGAAATAAGAAGAGTTACAAAATAAAACTACAGTAAGTTGTCCAGTTTAAAGTAAATAATTTTGGGTTAAATAAACTGTTTGTTTTACAATAGCAACAAACGCTATAGAATTATGATGCGTAATTTTTATGCAGGACGAGCAGGATAACTTATAATAATAACTGATTTCTGTGATTTCTTTATTCCTGCTTTCAAATTTTGTTCCCTCTGTAAGTGTAAATACATTAACAAACACATCTAAGCAATTTCCTTTAAGACACATGAAAAGAGTGTCAATTTTGGTTTTTATTAATACTTTAAAGCAAATATGCTGTTTATGAAAATGCCGTTGGACCACCAACATGTGTATTTAATCAAACGCTCATAAAGACATAAAGAAAAAATTGTTTTAACTCTACTGGGGTCTTTTGTGTGTGTGTGGTTTATGAAGGCGTGCAACTCTTTAATTTCTTTTTATTTTAGTTTGACTTTCACGTTTGAAATATCAAATTTTCACGTATTTGAACATGTCTTTTAAATATTTATTTATTAAAAGAGAAATACATAATTAAATAATTATTGATTATTGACTTTTAAAGTGTTTTCATGAAATAAAAGAACATAATTTTAGTGTTTAAAATAAGACGATGTATTTTCGATAACAACGCACACTAATTTATATATTCAACTGTCTTAAATAAAATTTGCATAATTTATGAATACTTAGGCTTAGAAATATTTTAAATTAGAGGATATACTAGTAAATAGGCCTATTGGATGAAATATACATACTTCCATTGAACACAGAATAGAAAATTATTACAGCAATTGTCAATATCTGTGCGTAAATTCTAATGCCATTCGTATCATATTTTCTGCCTTTGATGGTTTATTACATTGCTTTAGCAAATTTATGGTAACAAAGAATTCCGTAAGGAACCTTCCTACAAGTACTCTATTTGTCATTTTTCGGTTTCCGTTACACATACAATGACAATAACATGATTACTACTGTTTCTCTGGGTATAGATACACTTTACCATACTGGTAAATGGGAATAAATCACTGTTATCGTGTAACTCATACCTTCAGCTTCACAAGATAAAGCTAACATATCTCCGTCATTGAATGGACCAATAAGTCCTTTGACTCGTTTTCCTTGTGCATCTTTAATAACAGCATTTTTGGGAGGCACTGAAAGACATTTTCACAGTAAAATAAGTTTGGCTTTTAAGAATTTCTTTTAATAACGATAATAAAGTTATAGAAGATAGCTAAGGATGACCTACCGTTAAATATCACGTACAACTTATTTCGTAAAAGTTTATAAGTTTGTGCATAACATTCCAAATTTGTAGATATGAAAAGTATATGTTTATCCTCTCTAAAAACAAAATAATAGCAATGTACACACGGTTATGTTAGAATCTATTGTCACATCCTTTACCAAATATAAATAAATTATACTATATGTGTACATATGTTTTAACATATAAACTAAAAGACATTTATGATACACATTTAAGCAACCCAAGTAATTACCAAGCTAATAGCACCTGAAGAAAATATTGTCATATTTCATTTGATGAATTTCAGAAGGATGTATTGTCAGTTGGTCCAACTGAATTCCCACTAAACGTTTCAAATGTAAAAATCAACAATCGCAGCAAATTCAATACGCCCACCCCACGAAGAAACACAAAGAAACAGCACACGTCTCATTGGATAAAGTTCTCACAATATTGGTATTCAAGACAGAGAAAGGCAGTATTAACTATAATATATATGCTTCACAAAGATAGACATCTGACACAGTATCAACTTGAAACTTCTTTACTTCTTACTCAGAAAGGTCTGTTGTAGCATACTAAGATACGATATTATAATACATAGGATAGTCGGTTTCTGCATTATGCTTATTTACGACGCCAAAAATGTTACAGGTAATTTCTGGGTAAACAAGATCTAGTCTTTGACACAACAACTTAAGATTCAAAGCACCATAATAAACAAATTGCAACTTGTTTTTTTTTCCTTTGACGCCAGCACAAACGAACGAAAAATCCAAAACATCTTCTGATGTAGTTGTCAGATAGTGTCTTTCTGCAAATTTCACGTGGATTGGTCAAAATACAGAAAAATGTGAAGTAGCAATTTGTTTTTACCTTTGAAACATATAAAATCAAAAGAAAGCAAACAATTTCTAATTCTGTCAGATTTGTTATCAAGTATCATCTGGACTGAAGAATTATAAAGGGTTAACGCAATGTGCTCTGCTCACCAAGGTTATTGAAACCCAGTTTCTAGTATTGTAAGTTTGCAGAAAATCTGCTATGCCACAAGGAGAGGGCAAATGATAAAGGAGCTAGAGGATGAAACATATGTTTTACTTATTTTTGACATTGAATCCCTGAAAGCAAAACGGAAACCTAATGAAAAAAATGTGTCTGTGCACATTAAACAAGGCAAACGCTCTCCAACTTTCAAAAAAATCGACCCAAAACTCACACATAAGAGTGAAGCACAGAATACACATGTGTGGAATAAATCATTATTTTTACCTAACCAGTACTTAAATTCACTGGTTCGATGCATTCTGTTTCGCCTTCTACATGACATGTTAAATGTAAGTGATAATTTCCTTTCGCAAAATATTTCCCTTTACAAATTTATATTGAATTTTATGGGGCTTATCTAAACATATAAAGCTGTTTTAACACGAAGCTGTATGTTTTAATGACCCAGTTGAAGACTTAATGATCAATTAAGCAAGTCTATTCCCAAACGACGTGTTGTATCTGCTAATTATGAAACGCCTGATAAAAAGAGAAATTACGGATACTGTACTTGAACTAGTTATATACTTCCTATGGTGTTCAAAGAATATTAAAAGAGGTAGCGCTGCTTTTTTTGATTTACATCAAAGGATTTTGATGAGCCAATTAAAAAAACACGCGCTTTTATCTTAGAAGTTTAAAATATCAACAACTTACAAAGTCCACCCCTGGGACACCGGTAAGTCTACGGAGTTACAACGCTAAAATCAGGGGTTCGATTCTACTTAATAGATACAAAAGATAACCCAATGTTGCTTTGCTATTAGAAAACAAGCATGAAATACATATCCTACGAGATACGTTAAATTTAAACATTGAATGTGGAACGCATTAAAGTTATATTGTTTAGAAGAAGGTTCAGGTGCACAGACCAATGCTTACAGATCAAAAAGATGTGTTGTTTTTTTTCTTTAGCTAAACAAAAAGCTGCGCAATGTGTTATCTGTGCTCTTGTTACAGCTGGTATCAAAACCGGATTCTTATCGTTATAAGCTCTCAGATGTACCGCTGGCCCATCAATACCCCAGCGGTAAGTCTGTGGACTTGCATATACCAAGAATTAATGCTGACGGTGAGCCCAGTTTACAGTTTTATGCTTAACTAAGACCGAGCAAACAAGAAACTAGTCTTAAATGGGTTTATTTTGTTTTTGTTGTATTTCTTCAATAGTACTATTGGCGAAAAGCCCGACATGGCCAGGTGGTTAAGGCGCTCGACTCGTAATCCAAAAGTCGTGTGTTCGAATCCCCATCACGCCAAACATGCTCGCCCTTTCAGCCGTGGGGTCCTTTAGTGTGATGATCAATCCCACTATTCGTTGGTAAAAGAATAGCCCAAGAGTTGGCCGTGAGTGGTGATGACTAGCTGCCTTTTCTTTTGCTTTACACTACTAAATCAGAAACACTAGCGCAGATAGCCCTCGTGTAAATCTGCGCGAAATTCAAAACAAACCAAACCAAAACCAAACTATTAACGAAAATTCCATGTAAACTTTACCTGACCCTGGACAGTATAAAAGTTAAGCTTTGTATAAAACTTGAATGTGATGTTAATAGATTTTTGAATTTTGTGCGACAACCATCAACGCTTGATGGTTTACGACACAAAAGCTCCTCCCATTGTTTCAGGAAATGGAAACAACGATCCAAAATTATTAACCAACTGGAATACGAGTGTTGTATTGCATATCGTAAAAGTTTTCTCAATGAAATAAATGATCCTAAAAAGGTAAAACAGTAAGCTTCAAAATTAACATTCTTAATAAAAACTACACATGGAACATACATATAACAAGTTTTTTATTTTTATTTTCGCGAAGACTAGCTGCGCTATTCGTTCCTAAATATTAATGGTAAACAAAAGGAAAGACAGCTTATACATAACCCTCCCCGCCAACTCTTTAACTTCTCTTTTACGAGAAAACAGCAAAGATGAATATCACCCTCCCTCACGGCCGAAAAAAGGGGATTTGAACCCGCACCACACAGATTTCGAGTCAAGATCTCTAACCAGCCGGCCATCCCGTGCGTGTACTTAAGAAAGTGATTTGGAATGATATTTCACTTGTGGTTTATTTTGAATACTTATCGACTTTTTATTCCAGATCTTTTTGGTAAAGACCGAACATGAAACAACCAAAACTGTATTTCTAGAAGGTGATTTAAAGATTTATAAGTGTATATATCTAAATTATAGATTCAAATTGAACTTGCACATAACAACTGATGAATTTCAATCCCCCACTAATTATGTTAATCCAGACTTGTTTCCCAGTAGTTCAATGGGTAAGTTTGCAAGCTTACGACGCAAAATAGTGGGTTTCGATGCTCATGATGGCAGAGCACGGACTTGTGTAGGTTTGCACTTAGCAACAGCCAACGAAATAACCAGTTAATCAAAACTTATTGCTCACATTGTCAAAAATATTTTTAACAAGTGTTTGCTTTTCTTGGATCAATACATTTAACACCCATGGTACAGCGACATGCCTGCGGGCTTACATTACTAAAAACCGTGTTTTAATACGATCAGAACTGAAGATACTTTTTAACGACACATCTATCACTTTGGAACATACTTTATTAAGTTATAATGTACTTAAATGACATTTAAAATAATATTCGTTTAATTTGTCTCTGCGTTTTTGTTGCTTGTTTTATTTAAAATAATATTCGTTTAATTTGTTTCTTGCTTTTGTTGTTTGTTTAGGATCTATCGCATAATCCTTTCAACCAAATGAGCAACAAAACTGTAGAGACCAATTTCCAGAACATTGTAGAAACAGATAGAGAGACTTCAACGACAATCTCAATTTCATAGTTTTCTGTATAGCCAGATGGAGAATTTATCAATGCTATTTCTTTTACACGTCTTGCTCCATGGTACACGTGTGTCAGATGGTTGGGAGGAAGACACTGTAGTTAATCTGGAAGAAAACAGTGTAAAGAAAAGTGAACACAATGTTGATCAAATTCACGAATGGTCAGGGGAAGAAAGCGACCTCACATCATTCTGAAAATGAGCCATCACCGCATCGTAAAGCTGGTGACACGGTTTCGATTCCACTAATACTGTGTTGTTCAGAAAACTGCTTTATCGAGTACCGAGGAGACCTTTATGGCCATTCAACAAAATACTTTGAGACTGGAATGCATTTGCACTTCAAATGTTACGCACATTTTATCCTGTGTTGTTTCTTACACAATATTCTGAAAAAAAAAACTCTCTTTAATGTTAGAGATATTTAACCGAAAAAAAACTTAAACACGAATTGCGCTTTATTAACATTTATAGTTAGATTTTTAAGTAAAATGCTAAAATAGAAATGATACCAATGCATGACTGCTACTATACTAGTAATATTAACTTCTGATACGGAATTCGCTTACACGCTTCACAAAGCAGCGTAATATTTGCATACGATATAACGATACATATCGTCTTTAATATTTTTGTTTTAGTTTCACAAATAAAAAGATTTGTACTAAAACTGAGAGTTAATAAAAAAAACAACGAATAATCTTATGTAGTGCAGTATATTTTTACAATTTTAATCATACAAGCAGTACACTTATGTTTCTATTTTTGTCATTAGAGTATTAAAGTGGTACTAATTAACTATGACTTATTTTTAGCGAGTCTGAAATGAAAACAAAATGTTGACAATAGTTTTAAAGATATCTGGAACAATATGTACTACCAATAACTCTCACGTGAGCTTTCTGTTGACAATAGTTTTAAAGATATGTGGAATAATGTGTATTACCAATAACCCTCACGTGAGCTTTCTGTTGACAATAGTTTTAAAGATATGTGAAATAATATGTATTACCAATATTCTCACGTGAGCTTTCTGTTGACAATAGTTTTAAAGATATGTGGAATAATATGTATTACCAATATTCTCACGTGAGCTTTCTATTGACAATAGTTTTAAAGATATGTGGAATAATATGTATTACCAATATTCTCACGTGAGCTTTCTGTTGACAATAGTTTTAAAGATATGTGGAATAATATGTATTACCAATATTCTCACGTGAGCTTTCTGTTGACAATAGTTTTAAAGATATGTGGAATAATATGTATTACCAATAACTCTCACGTAAGCTCTCCATTTCTCCGTTCTAGCGCGTCGGTAATCTACTCGGCACTCGTATACTCCTTCGTCCTTTTTCTTGACCGGTGCAATCTTTAGTAGCGGTGGTCTTGAGGTCAGATCGAAGTAAGCACGTGTTCCTAGAATGTCGTCCGTGAAATGAAAGGCTTTGTAGATAGAACCATTTCGAGCGTCTAGACTGTAGATCGGTATACCAGAGTTCCCCCGGAACCACAGAACTAAGGAAATCGCATAGTCTCCAGCTGGAAAGGTCACATTACAGGGCAGAGAAACTGATCGATCTTCAACTGCTGTCATATTTACAACCACTGAAACCGAAACAAAAAGTGATAAGCACTTCATAAATACTGATTTCAATACGTATCATAAACATATGACAAAAAGTGCGAATTCTTGTTATTAAAGGTATATATACTCACGGGTAAAAACATTGTTTAATTGTGAAATAATGGCAGAAATAGGTATATATTTATAAATAGTACCAATCTTTGAATGTTGATACAATCAAGAAATGCTTACAAATTAAGGTCTCAAATATTAGATGTTGCGCTTCTTCAATGTGTAGATAGTTCTCTACGGGCGTGTTACTCAGATTGCCACTATTATTACAGAACCATTATTCTCTACGGTAAACACAGAGCAACAAAAATTTTTTTCGTCATGATATAAGGTAATGTGTTAATCAATAATTATCACCACGTCCTCTGAAGAAGTCCAAGGAGTTTGATAACACATCATATTATGTTGCTTTTTATCCCTCTTCTAGAAAAGACAAAAAATAAGGAGACAGAAGGATAGATAGAAAAGATAATTTTCATTATTTTGTTTTCTACAGAAAGGACATTAATCTGATATTTGAAGCCAACTGCTGGCACGTTTTCTTGGATTATTATTAGTGCGTTTGGTAAAACAAAAAACGTGATTATTATGAAGATCATTAATTGTCACTTGACTGAAATTTAAATGAACAAAAACAACTCGATTTATGCTGTCATTTTAAATATAGTCACCGAAGTAAGATAAAATAGTTTGGTGGACCTAAAACAGATACTTTAAAAATAATGAGTTATATAAAGACAGGGAAAGTTTTTCATAGGTCTGGTAACTAAGACTCTCAACTTGTAATTTGAGGATCGTGGGTTCGAGTCCCTGTTACAGATCATTTGCACCCTTTTAAGCCGTGGAGGCGTTAACATCTGATCGCCAATCCCACTATTCACTGACAAAAGAGTATTCCTAGAGTTTGCGGTGGAGAGTGTTGATCTATCTCTAAGTTGTCTAGTCTATTACTGTTAAATTAGGGATGGTAAGAGCAGATAGATCTCGTGCAGCTTTGCATGACATTCAAGCTAGTAAAATCTGCTTGAAACTATATCAGAATTTGTTTTGTAGTAAATTCTGTTGTTTTTCGTATTAATCAAAAGGGTATTATGGAGATTAACTAGAACCAAATAGTAACAAATCGATAGAAATCAGCCAAAGTATTGTTCTAAGGAATTCACCCATCATTGAATTATTCGTGTGACGAGATAGATTCACTAAAAGAGCACAATTCGTGTATATGTAAATAAAAGTTGTACGTTTGTCTGCCAGATTCACAACTTTTTGAGAGAAACTGGCAAAGGTAATTTTGATTTAATTTCATAAAGGAACTCAAGTTGTTCTCTTAAAGATCTGGTGTGAATCAATAAAAAAATAGGACTAACACTTTCAGTTTGACAACCACCTTAGTTTTTTACCTTTATATTACACATGATGACTCAATTAATCAAAGAAGTCGATATCAAAATAGAAAAAATGTACGACACTGTCATATTAACTGACACTTTCTGCTGCAAACAATGTAGCCCTCTGGTGGTAAAGGAGTAAGTTTATGAACACACAATTATAAAATGTGGGGGTACGTTAACAGCGGTGGACTTAGCCTTATGTGGCTTTGCTCTAAAAGAAACAAACGAATACTTATACAAAAAAATAAAAATTATCATTCTCTAAACAGAATTCTTGAAATGCTTGTTAAAGAAACCTGTAAAACCTAGGCTAAATTCAGCTTCCTTACAATACAATTTAACGAGGAATAATTTGAAGGTAAACAGATGTATTTCTAATTACATACAAACATATAACTGTAAGAAAAAAATTGATGAGGTCGGCTGATAAGTCGAAAAATATTTTTCTTTAAAAAAAGTTCGGACGCTTCAGAATACATTTCTCATTTCTTCCACTTCCAGACTTAAAATAATTTCAGCAAAATTAGTTTCACATTGACTTTTTTTCGAAAAATGATACACTTTAGATTCTGCACACGATAAAAATATTTTTAAATGCAACTATTCGAAACATCTTAGTTAGCATTAAACTAAGAGCTATGTTACAGAATACCAGAAAACTAACAGCAAAGGAAGCCAAATTAAAACACATGGTTAAAACAGAAATCCTGTGGAATTTCAACGTGTTTCGATCTTCATAAATTCAATATTCCTGGTAGTCTCTACCACGTGACACGTTCATGTTTTTCTTCTGTTAAAATTACATATCAGATACAGGCCAAGCTAAAGAGCAGTTTTTTTTCAATCGGATTTGAAAGACGACCTCCTGCGTGTGGGCTTTGGACATCGTGACACCATATTTCTACGAGGATGAAAATGCAGTACGTCATAATTCATAGTAAAGGTGAAAGGTGAAATGTGCACCAGTTAGACATTTTGAAGACTAAAAAAAAATTTTGACTCAGCACAGACAGCATGTGAATCCCTAAAAACCTGCTTGAAAAACACTCCCGTAGAGGGAATAGTGTTTTATAACCCTGTTGAACAAACACAGTCCCCGATAAGCAACATATGAGGAAAGTAATGCTAAAGTTAAAGAGTTTAAATACCATATTAATCTCGAGAAACTGAAAGTTAGATCGTAATATGCTCAATAATATATACTTATTTGAATAAAACTTGGCAGTGGATTTCAAATTTCAGTCCGTAAATAAACTTTCTTACTCGAGATATTTATAATCCTTGTATTTGTCACAGTCTATAGTGCTATTATGTACGTATTTTTATTCTCCGATAATATAAAAATATTTCCTAAAATATCCAATATTACATGACAATAAAAATTATGTGTAATTAAATTTTATTTTTTAAAATTCAAATTCAATGGCATATTGTTCCCCAGTGGCACAGCGACATGTCTGCGGATTCACAACGCTAGAAACAGATTTTTGATACGCATGGTAAGCAGAGCATAGATAGATAGCTTATTATGCAGATTTGTGCTTAAATTACAAACAATGATATGGCTAATTCTCTACGTTACGTTAGTGTTAGTTTGTGTACCTCGGTCCAACTTACTTTAACAACAAATGTCATTTTGAAAAATATGTTCACATTTTATTTCTAAGTGATAAATGGAGGATTCCTCACCATGAAAACATTTTACTTTATAAATTTATTAGGACAATGGTATCTGTAAAAATATGACAATCTTTCTCTAAAAGGCAGAGACTAAAGATAAATCGGTGAAAAATAAATTTCTAAATAACGACCTTCAGAAACTGCTTGTGGTCAGAACTAACATCATAAGCAATTACTTTATTAATAATAAAAATATTTCTGTGTTGTGTATTATGACGACCTGAGAGCAAGATGAAAGCTCATTTGAGCTTTATATATATAGCTGTTAAATACTAACCTTGCACACTTTTAAACACACGAAATAATTTTGTAGTATCATATGTCAAGATAAATAGCTGCATTTTGTAACATAACATATTTTGTAGCTCCTTCCATCCCCGCTGTAAAACACATCACAGAATCTGCACTTTAACACAACAACGTGCACAGATGCATTCTAAGTCCAGGTACTGTATAGAGTGTGGGCAGTTGTTTTAACAAGTTGCTAGTATCGTTGTATAAAGATATAGCAAAAAATATTGAACAAGCATTTCTCTTATTCGAAAAATTTATAAACCTCATACATACATATATATATACAAACGTGTGTGTGTGTGTCTGTACATACCATCTGTTATTGGTTTAACAGGAGCATTTATCCCTTTCCATAAAGGACAGAGAAAGTGCTTTCTGAGAATGTTAAGCGTACATAAGAGGCTTAAACGTTGTGTAGTTAACATGAAAGTGGAATACCAAGCTGTGAAAGCATTCACTAATAACATTCATGAACTTACAATGAAACTTAATTTAGACTAAAACTGTTAATTAAGTTGTCTTAGTTATTCACATTTATAACGCTTGTGCATCTAAGGAGCTTTTACACTTTCTGGTAGATATAGTCGCTGGTCAAAGGCCAAAAATCACATACGGTATTCTTTAATTTGCCGATGATTCAGGCAGTTTATTTATGAAAAACAAAGACACCAACAAACTTACAAAGAGAGTTACTGAAAGGGTTTCAATGGATATGACTTCCGTTCAATACGTTTCAGAAAAATAACGACTAGAAATAAAATATGATATATGATTTAACATGGGATTAATACTATATTTTTGTTTATACTATTTATATTATCATATTAATGTTATACATCAAAGGATGTATGGTAATTAATGTATGATCCGTTACTTACTGAATAAAACGTGAGAAAAATATTTGTTAAAACGTAAGTGTTGTGAGATACTTATTCATATATTTCATATTGTCAGTAATTTATGATTTGTACCACAAATCGGACTCCAAAATAGTAACAGGTCTTGGTATGAAACCTTGATATGTGAGGACTTACTAAAGCCTGTATAATTTACTTCGAAAAGGATGAAATTCACAAATCTCTCGTTTTCTTCGTTTGGTTTGGTTTGAATTTCGCGCAAAGCTACACAAGGACTATCTGCGCTAGCTGTCCCTAATTTAGCAGGTAAGACCAGAGGGAAGGCACCTAGTCCTCACCACCCAATTATTAGGCTACTCTTTTACTAACGAATAGTGGATTTGGCAGTCACATTATAACGCCCTCACAGCTGAAAGGGAGAGCATGTTTGGTGAGACGTTTTCTTCGTAAAAATACAAGTGTTCTAAAAATGTATATTTTATTTCAGTTTGCTCGAAAATTATTTTCAACTGAAAATATATTCCGTGTTTTACTTGTTACAACATTTTACAGACATGTCACTTTCTAACATAAAACCTGTGACACATTTTGAAACTTGATTTATCAAATTAAAAACACAGTTAGGTAATATACGTTGAAATATTTCTGATCTGGTACTGCTAAAAGTGTACTGTTGTAACTGCCTAAAACATCTATTTAACTTTTTATATTGTTCTTCATGCAATCCGCAAGGCTTGGTTATATTGTACATGACATATATCAGTGATTCTCTTATGAATAACAAAGTTAGATATTTCTATAATACTAATGAGGAGAATAAACGCGATAAAACCACACTGAGTGAATATCAAACACACAAAATGATAAATAAAGATGTACATGAAAATTTAGACAGAAAAGTTACGAATACATACTTTTACCGAAAAGATTATAACGTTATTCTTTTCACGTGAAGATGACACAACGAAGAAAGAATTTCACACACACACATATATATATATAAATTTAAATGCGTTAAAAATATGTGTATTTTCTGCAATTAGGGAGTGGTACCTATTTTGAATTTTTGCCCTCTATTTTGTTGTTTATTCACTTCTCAAATTCTCTGAAAGAAGCAATACACTTTTCCATAAAATTATTTTTACTCGATTCTTTTGTGGAATATCACGTGCAATATTTTCTCTGTTTAATTCAGTAACTAATTTTGTATGTTTTCAATCGTTTTAGCAAAATACCAAACTCACCAAAAGTAATATCTTATTTATTTCTAAGCACAGAACTTCACGATAAACTATCAGATATCCGTAGATATCGAACACAGAATTTTGTGATCCAAGCCCTGAAGCTTATAGTGATGACGAGAAACACACTCCAACTAAAAACGACTGCTAGGGGTATTGCCCTTCCCCCTTTATCTATGGGTTAGTCTACGGATTTACAATGCTAAAATGGGAGGTTTGTTTCCCCTCGGTGGGCTCAGAAGATAGCTTTATGTGGCTTTGCTCTAAGAAAAACACAAACACACACACGCTTGGGTTATCAAAAAGTTTATTAAAATACAGTAAAGAACAACGTTTCGACCTTCTCGGGTCGTCTTCAGGTTAACAAAGAGTGTTTGCAACTGATCGTTGCTGGGCACATATCTTAAAAACAAGTGTGTAAACGGGCACGAGACGAGGAAAGAACAAAAAAATCTAATATTTCCAGTCACTAAAGTGTTTGTTCTACCTCATCGATACTGCTGAGATCTGGATTGAACGAAATGTGTCATTAACAATTGATATGGCGAACAAAGTGTGGTTGGAATACCAGTTAAAGTATCCCATATCTTCTTTACATACTGATACCTACATGTTGAATGAAGTTTTCATTTCTATCCATGTCAGACATGAAGAGTTGCTCATAGTTTGAGAAGTAGTATAATTGATTGTCTATCTCAGGTTGTAGGTTACGAATTAGAAGTGCTTCTTTTTTTCTGAGTGCCCATTCATCTTTCGGTGAGTCTATTATTCTGAAGTCTCCACTGTTCGGTTTTAAGTTATAATCTTTATTTAGGTGATTGTATACGTTAGAATTATATTATATTAGCATGGTAACAAAGATTCGAGTTGTTGACCCAATACAGACTTCTCTGCAGCAAGGACTCAAACATTTATATCCAATAAGCGATTTTCTAAAGGAAGCAGGTTGTCTTTACACAGAAAAATATTATGTATCGGTTGCTCGGTTTAAAGAATACTGTTAGGCTGACTTATAGATAAATTAATTGAAGTAAAATGAGCTATTATGATTCGTCGGTGTATATTTGGATATTACATATTTGTTTATTTTATAGTTTTAACAAATTTGTTCCTACATTTTAATTCTAATGTATATTTCTTTAAAAGGCTGTTTGAATGCTTATAAATAATGTTTAAATGTTACACATACACCACTGGAATAAAGTGATGAAAATGAAGTTACAATTTTTCTCACGCTGAAAACGTGATACTCATATAAGCAAAACCACCATCTGTTTATCACGAGAAATTGTGAAACGTGTCTTTGTAATATATATCATAGAAGATTAACACAGCACAGACATCTCGCTTAAAATTCTGAAGCAAATTTCATCTAACTATAGTTTCATTTTTTACAATTTTTACATCATATTTTTGCTTTTCTTTACATTAACTATAAGAAGAGAGGACAAAGGGACAGAGTACGTAGTTCTGAGTCTTTAAAAATGCTCTCTTACTGCGACTCAGTCACTGAGTACTTTCTTTCCGATATTAATGCGTAACTCGATTTTTTTTCAGTCAAAGAAATGGAATGAGTGACGTACAGAGTTACAGTCCTGCACATTAATAATAGGCCACGGCAGGACGTTGAACATAAGAAATCCATCCTAAAATATAACATAAATACTATTATCTAAACTACAATAAGTGCTTTATCTTTTCCAAATTAAAAAAAATGGTTGAAAGATTAGTTTTCGTAAATTTGTATGTGATAACAAAAATAGAATAGTAGGTAGAACATGTTGAGGTAAACGTTGTTTGTTTGTTTGTTTGAATTTCGTACAAAGCTACTCGAGAACTATCTGCGCTAGCCGTCCCTAATTCAGCAGTGTAAGACTAGAGGGAAGGCAGCTAGTCATCACCACCCACCGCCAACTCATGGGCTACTCTTTTACCAATAAATAGTTGGATTGACGGTAACATTATAAGGGCAACACGGCAGGGAGGGCGAGCATGTTTGGTGCAACCGGGATGCGAACACGCATCCCTCGGATTACGAGTCGAACGCCTTAACACGCTTGGCTATTTCAGGCCACTAAACGTTGTTCCATTCCTTGTATGGCTGAAGCAGTAAATGTTATAGAGAATACGCTTTTTGACTACTTATAAATTTAAAAACACATATCTTACATAGCAAACATATAAAGAAACATGAAACATAGCATTAATAAATGCATAAGAATTAAGGGAAAATTTACTAAGTTAAAGCTACCAGCTTAGCAATATTTCATATATATATATTACCCTTCTATCTCACTGTTATACAGCTGCATACCATATGTTTCGGACATCAGAGAAAAAATAACCAACATTTGGAAACAGCAAGCACCAAATTTATTCAAAACTAAAGTCCACACTACGTAAAAACTACACTGACAAACATAAAGCCAACAGAATTTATAAAACAGAATGCAAAAACTGCCACGACTTCTATATTGGAGAAACAAGTAGAGAATGGAAACTAGATTCAAAACCAAAAACAAACCCACCTTTACATGTTTTCGAACAATAAAAATCAAACAAACACAACATAACAATAGAAAACACCCAGATATTAAATAGGGAAATAAATTTCAACAAACGCAAAATCAAAGAAGCCCTACTTATACAACAACTAAAACTAAAATTAAACCAATATAAAGGAACACCTTTATACTTATACTAATTAATAACCTTACATCCACTTAAAACGCCCCCTACAATCCTCTACCCGTTTACACTCTTATTCCTGAGACCTGTCTGGCAACGGTCACTTTTAAACTCTCTTTCTTAACCTGAAGTGTTAATTTTTATTTGAAGTGTGTTTCTCCTCATCAAAATATATTACCTTTATATCATGCACGAATTTTGATTGGCTATTAAGAGCATATAATTAAATAGTGAATCTTCCCTTTGAAAATTTACAACCTATATTAATATGGTTCCTCCAAAAATATTTGTGTATTGTTAAGTAATGTCATAAAAGATTCGTGTTTGTACGTTCACGGGCTTATTGAAATTAACGTACAAGCTATGAGTGACCAAACTATGTTTCAAATATTGGTCTTAAAGGAAATGTGGGGATTATTTAAAATAGTAAGATGAATATTACGTTCAAACGTATATAAAAACAAACCTCTGCACCTACATTTGATTATATGAATACAGACGGACCTCTTACATGTTCTTCATTAAGTCATTGATTTGTGTTTTTTATAATTTCGCGCGAAGCTACACGAGGGCTATTTGCGCTATCCGTCCCTAATTTAGCCTCACCACACACGACCAACTCTTGATATACTCTTTTATCAACAAATAGTGGGATAGACCATCACATAATAACGCCTGTAGGGCTGAAAAGGCAAGCGTGTTTGGTGTGACGGAGATTCGAACCCGCGACCATCGAATTAGGAGTCAAGTGCTTTAACCACTTGGTCATGCCAGGCCAGGCCATTTAAAGTAGTTAGAAATAAAAGGTATCGTTTGTTTTATCTCTTATGAGGTTACGAAATTGATATTCATCGATTAATATATAACTACCCAATAGTTAGTTACCTTTTAATTCAATGGGTTTATTCTTGGCACAATTAAAATTGTGCAAATAAATGCTCACTAAAAAACCTTAAAAATACTAAGTATTAATATGCTACGTTTCGCGTTCATGCAGGTATTTTAAGTTAACGACTTACTCTCCGACGTAAGGAATAGGAGCGTAGTTTTAAAATTCCAAAAGTGTGCGCTCGTGAAAAGAGAATGCTATAGAAAGGTTCCCATTACGTGGTATCAAAATATTATTATCTGTTGTTAGACGCATACTTTTCAAAATAAAGGTAAAATAAGTTTCAAATGAAAGACTTAAACATAAGTTACGTATTCAGGACTACCTACTTCAAGTACTGAAAAAAAAAATTTACACATTCATATTTTCATGTCACGATTCTGTAGATTTCATTTAAGTTTTATTTCCGAAATGATGTAAAACAATTTAATGTTACGTTAAACTTGAAATATGTGTCTATAGCACGTAAATAAAATCGTCGTAAAACTGAGTCTTGTTATACTTGGCAAAAATTGTTCCAGTGTTTCAACTCTGGAGATCTGAAAATTCCAGTAAAAAGATAATTGGATAACTGCCCCTAGTGCGCTTCTGATTGGTTTAAATCCGTTTACGTGTCTTTATTTTCTTTTCAAGTGGATTATTCGTGAGCACGAAATCTAGTCAAGGGATATTTTGTTTCCAGTTGTTTAATACGGCTCTTATAAAATTTTTCTTTCAAATAAAGTCTTAAAAAGTCTTACATATGCAAAAGATTGTCACAGAGATAATAGTTTGATAGTGGTTGAAGCATATGAGCTTAAAGCTGCTATTACTGTATTACAAAGTATGTACATCGTGGTAATATTTTTACGTATCTGTTATTCAATGAGATAACGTAACTTACTGTATTTAACATACGCATAAAAAGATCTTACGTATCCTTATTTGCATTATAAGTCTATTTGGTTGCAAGTATTTAAAGTTAAATTTGGTTGTATTCATGTCATATCTGTGTTTCACGATAAAGTTTAGAACTACCTTAAATCTAGAAAGTAGAACGATTCTTGTATGTGTGTCATTGCGTTTACTATCGTAAACGTTACTAGTATCGAGGATATAAATGTAAATTTGAGGATTAAAATTGTTTGATTTATGTATTTATGTAGAAGATATAGATATAAATGTATATTTTTATATATAAATCGTGATGAATGTGGATATAAATAACTCTGTTTATATATTATTGTGTATAGTTCCGAATTATTCAATAATTCACTAACACTTGACGTAACTTCAGCTTATCGTATGTTACATTTGAAAGGTTCTTATGTTCTTTCATCTTAGTTTGTAACCATCTAGCAATGAATTTCCTGCACTCAAATAATTTTATAGTCTGCATTTGACCGGTGAGTTGGAGATAAATAATTATGTTGACAACATTTCACCGGTGTGTTGAAAATAATTAATAATATAGATTACATGTGTTGGATATCACTAATTATGCAAACTACATTTGACTTGAGCGTTGATGGTCATTAATTAAGGACATTCTACCGACGTACAGACTGGGACTTACCCTTGTATTTTGAACAACAAACAATACAAATTACAAAATTATTTAAGTTTTCCATACGCTCAGAAAAAAGTTGTGGTTGAGTTTATGAGAAAATCTCATTAATGTCTTATGAATCTATACAAACTAAAGATGCAGGAATAATGTGCAACTGTAGTGCAAAGTTAGGGTAGGAAGGAAGGGAGAACGTGGCAGGTATTTCGGTTTAAATATATCTGTCAATAGTGCTTAGAAGACCCGACATGGCCAGGTGGTTAAGGCACTTGACTCCTAATCTGAGGGTCGTGGTTTCTAATCCCTCTCGCACCAGATATGCTCGCATTTTAGCTATGGGGACGTTATAATGTTACGGTCAATCCCACTATTCGCTGGTAAAAGAGTAGCCCAAGAGTTGGCGGTGAATGATGATGATTAGCTGCCTTCCTTCTAGTCTTACACTGCTAAATTAGGGACGGCTATCGCACATAGTCCTCGTATAGCTTTGCGCGAAATTAAAAAAAAACAAACAAACAAATGGTTAGGAACAGATATAACCTCACTGACCATATAACTAATAAGAAAAAAGCTACAAGCAACAATTGTTTAACTAGGCTTCAGAAATGACATGTTTAAAGACGCTAGAAATCATGTGTTACATTACATTTGAAACTTAAAAGGATAAATCCAGTAAAGTGACCTGTTTCTACAGGTAAGCTTGTAATGCGCAGTAAAACATGAAATAAGATATTTTTTAATTTGTTCTGTTCTACACTAAGTGTTTTATGATAACGTTATTGATTAAACAGTTAGTTAAACTCGATTTCTCTACACATCTATAACGTTGTAGGTTTTTATCATTATTTTCTAAAATCTTTAACTGAGAAGTTCCAAGAAGTGTTCAAGACATTTTAAGCTACAATATAAATAAATTAATGTAATTTTCGGCAATTTAGAAAAGACAAACTGCTATTTCAAACTTAGTAAATTGATTGGAAAATTATTTAATTTGTTAACGCATCAAATTATTCAACTACCTTTTTCTTTAGGTAAAAGTCAACAGCTTCCTAGATTGTTGTGTAAAGTGGTTATTTGGACATATTAATTTTTTTTTTCAAAGCTTAGTTCCTCTGCACGAATTTTATTGATTCCAAGGCCTGGCAGGGCCGAGCGCGTTAAGGCGTGCGCTCGTAATCCGAGGGTCGCGGGTTCGCGTCCGCGTCGCGCTAAACATGCTCGCCCTCCCAGCCGTAGGGGTGTATAATGTGACGGTCAATCCCACTATTCGTTGGTAAAAGAGTAGCCCAAGAGTTAGCGGTGGGTGGTGATGACTAGCTGCCTTCCCTCTAGTCTTACACTGCTAAATTAGGGAGGGCTAGCACAGATAGCCCTCGAGTAGCTTTGTACGAAATTCAAAAACAAACAAACAAAAAACAATTGATTCCATAAACACATTGTGGTCAAATAAAGAGCAGAACATTAACATAACAAATAAATAAAACACCTATAAAACCTTATATTGGTTACTAGCTGGTGTACCCGTTCCCAAGATGAAAGTATTAAAAATTTATGATTAATGAAAGGTTATCTTATAATATGAAAAGTTGCTTTATTATATGTAATTGTAAAAAAAAAAAAACCTATAAAAATTACAAGACCCAAAAGGTGAAACTGCAAGTTTGTATGTATCTCCTCAATGATCCAATGAACCTCTTTCTCTCTTTAAAAATCCCTGTTTAGAAGGCAAAGTAGTAGTAAAAAAAGCCCATAAAAACCGCAGAATGTAATGTCAAAAATGTGCATGTATCCATCCCCATATGAACCTCATGAATCTTAATACCAATTTTTATGACGTTTCATCCACATTTTGCTGAATTATTACATAAACATGCAATAGAAAACAGACAGATCTTTTATGTTTATACTGACACATGTTTACTAAATTAAATAAAAATATTGATATTGATATATAAGCTAAGGATACTATCAATAAATTTTAAGTATCCGATTATATTAAACATACGTAAATTTTGCTACAATTTGTAATAAATATTATCAGAAAAAAGGTTAATTAGTTAAACCTTGATATCCAATATACTGTCATTAGGAAGGAAAAATCGAATACACTAATTGTTATGAGTAATGCTTAGTACGCCATTATCGTTTTTTAATAAAAAATATATATTTTATAACAAAGTGTTAACAAATCCAAAAAAAAAATAATTAGATCGAATGAAAAGTAGAAATAGTACACAACATATATAATAACCAAATAAAATGCCTTTTATAGGCTCCCTGTTAAATGTATTCAATGAAGGAAGAATGTGACATAACATACTGGCTATGTGAAATTTATGTTCACATGATGGAATATAAAGAGATGCTTATAATAGTATTTTCCTAAGGAGGCCATTCTTGTTAGTCCTCGGCAAAAACCAGGTTAATTATAAGTTATATGAGTCAAGAAAGGTAATTTATAACGGCTGAAACCATAAAGTAAAAAATCCAGGCCTGTGTATAGACAGGAACAAAATACAAAGATTGTATACTACTAATAAGGACACCCACTAAATAATCAACTTAAAAGAAAACACTCTAGTTTAAAATTTCTGTAAGCGAACGACAAGTACTTGCAGTTAAAAAAAGACTACATAATTAATTTTAAAACATTTCGTCTAGTAGCGCATTTCTGAAACGAAAGCAAACTATAAAAGTTTTCAAATTTTCTCTATCAGAAATGGCCCGAAATGATCGTTCTAAGATGTAAATAAAATATTAACCTCATTCAACTTTTTCAAACTCAAGAACTCCTGTGAAGATAGTTCCTGACAATCGTGTGGATATTTAACTGTAACAAACTGAAGATCAAGCGAGTTACTTCACATTCAAGACAAAAGCTTCGGTACCATCAAAGAAAAGTTTAGAAAAATAATTTTCTTGAAGCAGTTTATCCTTTCTTATCATATTTGGAAACCAAAAAAAAAGAAAAATCTTCTTATTGTTGTCTTCAGATGTTTGAAATCATCTCTGTACACTCTTCCGATAACAAGCTGAATGATTAGTCTATTTTTAAAACGATTCCATTTTCAGACATATCTGTCGCTTCAGCTGATTCATCACCAATGAACCGTTGCACTTCTACGTTCCTCAACAGTTTTAGGAAAAAGGCGAGAACCTACGATTGATTAACTTCGGAAAAAAAGAGAAGATGAGAAAGAAGTAAGCTGGAACTGACCATATAATTCTCAGGAATAAATGTTCATATGAAAAGTCACTGTCAGGCCATTAGTCAGAATATCAGCTACTCTTAAGATGTGAGGGACAAAATACGATAGAAAATGAAAGTCCATCTTTATATACAAAAGTCTTTTGTTAGAACTTATATTTACTCCACTTATGGTTCTTAGATAAAAACAGATTACTCATTCCAATAATTTAAAAACTTCGGTTGTTTTGGGTTCGTTAAAATGCATTATGACTGGATGGTTTCAAAATATACACTACCAAATATATTATAACGTAAAATAAGTTAAATAGTATTAAACTAAACTTGTAGCTTCACCGAACATTTATTCAATGTCATTTAGTGTTATTAAGATTAACCAGCAATTATATTTATAAAGATAAATACAGATAGTAGCCAGCATAAATAATTACTATACGTGTTTCTGGACAGTCCCCGAAAGTGTTGTTTCAGGAGTAAATAAAGCCAAAAGTCAGACTAACAAATGTTTCTATTTCTTGTTTTTGAATTTCATATGTCTTGTTGTGTTGTAGTCTATGGAATGCATAATTCTTCTCGTGAATTAAGACATACGCATGTTTCACTGACACCATGACAATACAAACTTTAGCGTTAAGCAACCCTCATGTGACGTCATTTTATTATCTACTATCTGACTAACAGACAGCGCTTAACTGTAAAGTGGTGCAAAGGGTTAAAATACGTGACCCCTCCATCCAGTCTTCGGCCTCCTCTTATAGAAATAACGAGAAATAGATATCCTATGTCAGTCTTATAATTACATACTAATAATTAAGTAAAATAAAATGTAAGTTCGAAAATGATGGAAACATCAAGAAACGAAACTTTTAAAATCGATCTATCTGTATCCAGTATGATTTATTAAAGTAATTTTAAAATACTCAAAAATATGATATATTTTAAACTCATGAAAACATAAAAGAAAAACACATATTATGCAAGGTTTACCAACTTCTTTATCAGATAAGAAATGTTTTTTTAAGTTTCCAACTTTGATAAATTTCCTATTCTACTCTATCTCATTGAATACGTTTTCATTTGCTGCTATAACCTCTGAATTCTTGCATATTCGTAAATAAATTTATTCTTTAATTAGACATCTTTGTTTTTTGTTCTAGTAAAACGTTATTATATCTGTACTTCAATTTTCCATTTTCGTTCTGCTCTGCATAAATATTGCAAAGTAACATTCAGAAAAATGAGGTCCATTGCAAAAATTTATTTCTTCTCTTTCACACTCTTTAACAACAGTAAAAGTTGTAAATTTAACATTTTGAATTATTTTAATTGATAAAGGTTTACATAAAGTTTAGCAAAATATTAAAAAAAAATAAATAACAAATGTTTATATTAAACTTGTACTCAGCCAACATTTTGTTTCTTAGCCGCGGCATAGCAGCTCATCGAATGACTATGAGATTTTTTGGTACAAAACTTCTTTTTAACACAAAACCCCTTCATATCTTAACCGATTTAAGATCTAGCTAAAATTTTGGACTCCAGAAGTCAAACTCTTTCGATTGATGTATCTTACCACGCCCAAGGTCCGTAAATTAATTTACCCTAATCTTGCCTAAAAGCATTCCAAGTGTTCTGGCTATTAAGGATTCTTTTGTGTTTTTGCTTATTTATCTGCAGATGTATTTCTTATATTTCTTCTTTCTTATTGATTAAAACCTACATACTGTTTTGTTATTCTTCATATTTTTCCTAAGGATTTCCATTACTTCTTTATGAATCGATTTAGTTTTACAACTTTTGAATAAATGTTACGAAATAGGTAAGTGTTTTGTGATTGTTTATTTCGCGCAAAGCTACTCGAGGGCTATCTGCGCTAACCGTCCATAATTTAGTAGTGTAAGACTAGAGGGAAAGCAGCTTGTCATCACCCCCACCACCGACTCTTTTACCAATGAATAGTGGGATTTATCGTCACATTATAACGCCCCCAGGGCTGAAAAAACAAACATGTTTGGTGCGACTGGGATTCAAACCCGCGACCCTCGGGTCATGAGTCGAACGCCGTAACACGCTTGGCCATGCCGGGCCCAATATTTTGTGAACAAACAATGCGTAAAATCCACAATATTGACGTTTTGAGTCCATAATCGTAACTCTCGAGAATACAGTGTACGAAGTGATTCACAATTATAAGTATTTATATTGTTTGTTATTGATTAAAATTATACGAAGGAGATTCTTGATTTTAACTTTCCAAACACTTGGTTAAATATTTACGTCATATTTCATTTAGTAGTTTAAATAACATTTTCTTTTTTTGTGTCACTATTTGTAAGTGTGCACTTGGTTGCAGTCACTGATTAACATATTACGGTTGTAATTATGACTTCAATATTTTTAATTTATCTTAAACATTTCCAAACACATGATTTTGAAAAATATGAAATAATCAAGTTCTTAACGAAAAGCCCCTCACCAGTACAGCGAGGTTCAGTCACCTGCAGGTAGCCAGTTGTGAAGTTGTTGCTAAAGAAACATCTATGACAAATACGGGAACAAAAATCTAAATATTTAGTATAAATTTATAAATAATATGTATAAATAGCTGCAAATGAGTGGCTAGTAGAACGATTATAAGTTCTGTTGGTGTTTTTTTAAAGTACAAACTTTTGATAACTTGGTCATCTCTTTAAAATCGATTTAACATTTGGGCTTATGAGGTCAAACCTTTCGATTGATGTATTTGACCACGCTCAAAGCCTCATAGATTATTTTACTCTAATCTTTCCTAAAATAATTTCAAGTTATTGAGGTTTCCTTCTCGTTTAGTTTTATAATTTATGCTTTATATGTTATTAAATTTGGTAACACGTATGAGCTCATAAAATGATGGCTAATGGCATTCATATTCTCTTCACTTTATTTATATACTAATATCAATTTGCCAGTTGTATCTTGTGAGTCATTTCGAAGGAATTTGTCCTAATCAGCCGTAACAACTGCCTGGTTGAGTTTTGCTCTAGTACAATGTACATTAAATCAGGTGAAACACGAACACATAATCTCGCTGTATTTTCCCATAAGCGATAGCGATAATTCAATCCCCATACTAAGTATCCAACTTATTTTGTGTTAGAACAGAATTACTTACACAAATTACTTACCACAAGCCTGCGTATTTTGCCATTATACACTGACATGCATTTTATATTTCTAAGTTGTGGAGCACGAAGTCCTTCTATATTTACAGAATTAAAACTACCTAAAAATTAACATATACAACGTTATCTGCTGATATGAAAATTCTCGCTTAGAATGTCTTAATAATTGTCATATTGTCTCTTTACCTGTCCCTTGCTGGGGCAATGGTCACTCTTCAAACTTACAACACTAAAACCAGGAGTTCGATTCCGTTCAGTGGACACAAAAGATACCTCAATATGGGTTTGCTGGAAGAAAATATATTTTTTTTCCTAACATAGCAGCAAAGAATGTTACAATGTAAAACATTCTTTATGTACAGCTGAAATGCATTCTGAATATTTTACAATCAATTCCAGTATTTCAATATTTGTTAGAATACAGACACATAGCAATAGCTCTTCAGTGTGTTTATTGATGAATTTTCACTACAACGTTACTTGTTTCTTTTAAATTTGAAAACTTCACCTTCAATCAACTGCGAAATCTAACTTACACATTTCTTAAGTTTTACATAGAAAATACTTTTATCATTTGATTAACTGTTTTAGTCTTCATTATAAGAAATAGATTATAATTAACTAATTAATTGTGAAAGTAAAGAGCGGTGGAAATATTATTAAGATTGTTCAAAACATTCGTGTCAGCAAAACATCACTTTCTAAACAAACTGTGATATAAACTATTCACTATTTTTAGGATCCATCGGCCCAAGTTGCTGTATGTTTACTAACTGTATTTTACTGAATAAAATTGAACTGTAGAAAATATCTGAATGAACAACGATATTCTAAACAATTCATCACTTTGTAAACTTTCAGGAGAAATATTCTAATATTAAATATTTATTTTCTTGCTGTTCTTGAAATCATTATCTTCAGCTCATAAGTAATTGAAATGAAATATTGTGCAAATATTTTAACGTAAAGTGATTTTTGATCGTTAATGAAAAACGAGCAAAACTTAGCATACGTGCGTCAGCATCCTGAAGGCCAAATGGAAAATTACAACGGATAATATTCTTCGCTTCTTAAATTTGCAATAACGTATTTACGGCTTTTTTCGTTTTAATTTGCAACTTTATTTGTAATACATATTTTATATTAATCCATCGTGTTTTTTTACATAATAATACCTTTGTATATACGATATCTGCTGTTGCATGGCTATATAATGTGAAGAACTGAAATGTGGCCACCGATATTGTTTCTTCATTTCACCTATCCAGTATATCCAGGTTTTTAGCACAGTGGCTACAAAATACATTCACACTAACAGCATGTTTGATACATTTCACTGTGATGAAAGTCCGGGCTATCTCTCTTCAGTTGATTTGTGTTCAGGGTTACTGATAAGGAGCTAATTTTTTCCAAAATTAGTATAACCCAATAACACACGTTGATCAAAATGTAGATTAAACTAAACCTTTCTTGATCGTAGACTTCGAAATTAAACAATTTTCGGAACACTAATTTTATATGTCATACCAATGAAAGTTTGTCTAAAAATTTACTATATCGGTGCTTAATTATATTACTTATACATGCCTAATAACTATAGTGACTTATCCTGGGCCCCCCAGTGGCTCAGCGGTATGTCTGCGGACTTACACGCTAAAATCCGGGTTTCGATACCCGTGGTGGGCAGAGCACAGATAGCCCATTGTGTAGCTTTGTGCTTAATTCTAAACAACAAACAACAACGACTTATCCTGGACTGACAATGTTTAGTTTATCTCAGTTTTACGTAATTTGGGTGTTGCATACAGTTGTGAATTTATTACACAAGTGCTTTACGGTGATCCGAAAATATATTTATGTGGATATAAACTATGTTGAAGAGTTTAAAAGGTATTTAGTTATGTTTGAGAACTGATTAATATTACATTTAATTAGCATCTTAACCTACCTGACAAATACATATCAGATAAACGTTTCATTGTTGTAAATTAAAATTAATCCCAGGTTTCAATAACAGTGTTAGTAGAAAAGACAAAAGCACTTCAAAACATTATTCTTTATATAGTATAAGCGAGGATAGAAATAGAGATAATTTGTAGAGTAATTTACGTCCGTAATTTTATGAATACGTGAAAACAAGTTTCGGTAACAACATTTTTAACACAATCTTCAAAAACCCAAACTTATATCCAAATATTTATATACATGCTCCAAGTGAACCTTCTTTTCACTATTATATGGTGATATCAAACTTTAGTTTCACAAAACTTAGTTAATTTATAACAAAAGCATTTTCAGTTTAGAAGCTTTAATTAGCATATAGAATGGTTAGAATTTGTTATGAATTTACAAATGAGCCTACTTATAAGCTTTAGTATACTGGACCATGAATAATGTTTAATGGCCGCTTCCATAACGTACCAGATTCCTCATTACAGATGAGTGCAGTTTCATGAGAATTATGTAAAGATTGCTTATTTTTTATTATTTCTTATTATTTCAACTTCGTTAAACTTAGGTGTTCAAAGCTTGTTTTCTATTTATGCCGTTTAACAAGGTCGTTAGAGATGAATATGAACGAATTAATATGAATATGTAGTGTATAAATAAATCCTGAAAACTGGGAATTCTTAATAAAAATTAAAGTAAAATATTAAGAAATAATAAATATATATACACTTATTTTATAGTAAAGCTACTTGGATTATTTGCTGTCGCTCCTAATTCTAACTTCATGACTAGAGGGAAGACAACCAGTAAGCAGCGCCCAACCAATCGATCTGTACGTTAAGCGATTTACTGTTACACTTATAACGCATTAACAGCATAAATTTTGCTTCAAAGTTTAGTTTCTCGAGCATTATGTAATTTGTAAAAAAATATATATATTCTTCATAGAATTGTTGTGACGTGTATGGAAAAAACTTTTGTACAAAGTATAATTATTTCAAACAAATACTTCATTAATCCAACAGTTGTATCGAAACATTTATATACGTCTCTTAACCAGTAATTACAATCACGTAAATTTGTGTAACATAATAATCATCAATAGAAAATAGGTGATTGCGAAAAGGACGTTAGAATAAAGATATATCATTATAATTACCGCGATAAAAATAATGACGCAACAAATTTAAAAAGAATGATAGGTTTGTTTGTTTTTGAAGTTAAGCATAAAGTTACACAATGGGCTATCTGTGCGCTGCCCACCACGGTTATCGAAATCCAATTTTTAGCGTTGCAAGTCTAGAAACAATTCGCTATGGGAGAAGGCTAAAATAATAGGAATTACAAAGAGTGTGGTCGGTGTGAGTTTAATTTGAACTGTTGTCTCCTATAGCTAATCAATAGTAGCCCAAAAAGGTTCCGCTCGATAGATCATCTTTTATAGTTCCTTGAAGATGTTCTTTCTTAAATATTGCTCAATATTATATAGCTAGTTATATAGTTAGCTGTCGAATGTTATTAAGGTAAATAAACTCTAATTTCCAAATAACTGAATTTTGTCAGTTGATTGAACATTCTTAACCTCGTGACATTGAATAATGTGGTATTTATAACTCATAATTAATGACATTGAAAAATCAAATAAGATCAAAAGAAAATCACAAATGAAGGTATCCTCCAATCAAAGCGTTTTCGGAAGATAAAATCTTCATTTTCCAGTGGTTCATTTAAATGATCTGGAAGACTAAAAATTAAAGGTTAGTGAAATAAGCGGAAGTGACATCTTGGTTATCTTAATATGATCGTGAAGACAATACGGAAGTGTTTCATTTTCATTGTAAAAATTAAAAGTGTGAGTAAGTTATGTTGTATGAAAAGATTGAAATGATCGAAAAGATGTAGTGTGAGAATAATACCAATTAATAATGTGGAAGGATTATGAAACTTTTTTGAAAGTTCAAATTTCATATAGAAACTAAAACGGGATACAGAGAACGTGAGTTGAAGTATATATTAATAAGTATTTGAATGTCATTATTATTTCGAGTAAAATAATGTTTGTTTGTTTGAGCTTCGCGCAAAACTACACAAGAGCTACCTAAGCATGTTTGGCACGACCGAAATGCGAACCCGCGACCCTCACATTACGAGTCGCACGCTTTAACGAGCTTGGCCATACCGGGCCCCGCTAAAGCTATCCACACTTTTACACCTTGGTCACGCTATAAAAATAACGATCGTATTTCACTAATCTGTCAAGTAATATTACACCAAGAGTCGGTATTGGGTGATGATTACCAGCTATGTACATATTGTTCAACAGTTGAAAAACAGGGAATAGTTATGAGGAAATAGATTTGTTTGAAAATTCCTGAACAGACAAACTTATGTGGAAATGCGTTAAATAAGTAAAATGATAAAATACATTTACATGCAACTTCATGTGAGTTAACCATTGTGCTAAATTTACATACACTTCTACACATAATTAAATTTAATTACTGTAGCAGCAGACAACTCCAGTTAACAAGCAAGTTAATTAAGATCTTAAATTTTAATAACTCTTAATATACTGAAACAAAGTACGAATGTTTCAGTTTAAATACACAACTATGTTCCTTTGTGTTTCTTTGACATATTAAAATTAATATTTACACCTGTTCTTTGTCAGTCGACAATTAATACGGAAGAAACGGTCACTAGCTTATGATCTCTTCACACACGGATGTATTGATCGTTGTATAACACACTTTATACATGTAAGATCATTTTTGTTTTATCCATATAAAATATTATAAGATGTATATAAGAAGAAAAACAGACGTTATTGTTTCACAGATGCTTAAAAAAAGAAGAAATTCACGTACGTCATTGAGTTGTGGTGGATTATATAGGGAAATATTCCAGAAACATTTCGACACAGTTTTTCTCGATATAACTCTTCAATACCTAACAAGGAAGACGATAAATGACGATTACTTTTACCTAATACGTCGCAGCACTTTGAATGAAACATTTACTCTAATTCTCAATAACACTTGCGGTTTGTAATGATAAGAGTAAAATACTAATATGGGCGAGAAAGAAAAATGTTCTTCTTCTTACAGTATCTAAAGAGCTAATGCGTTCTTGTTTATTTGTTTAATATAAAAGCTAATAATGTGACCATTAGTTCATATCTCAAAAACTTCAATTCGTGTTAAAGAATTGAAAATGGTGGTCTTAAGACCACATCAAATTGAAATACTCATTACAAGAAAGAATCAACAATGCGCGTCTTTTTAAACTTCCACGAATAAAAATCAGCTACAAAAGTATCTAATAGTTTACATTATCAGATTTTCCTGAAAACGTATGGCTAACAAAATTGTCAGTTGTTATTTGATCTTCAATGTAACTGCATCGTTTCATCACATCGTGAGAAATACTCGTACAAAGTTGTACAAAGGTTTTCAATATGTACAATCACGTGGTACAAGTGTTGATGTTCTCCTTCACTGTCGGCTCAGAACGCCGCCAGAGGGAAGTTTTTAAGCTAATTTTGCTAAAAAAATTGTTATATTTGTACACTGGATTAAATAAGAGTTCGTCACACGAAGCTTGCTACTGTTTGTCAAAATCTATACGAGTTTCTTCAGAAAATTGAAGAGGAAACTGGAAAGAAAGCAATTTTATTTCAAGACATCGGTCATCCAAAGTATAACCAACATAATATTGGTATTTTAAAATAAACAATGAAAGTTTTGAGAAATAGATACTCACTATGATTGATTGATGTTGTTGTATTGTTGTTGTTTTTTAATTTTGGAAAAAGCGGCACAAGATTAAGCCTACAGCTTCAAAATATTTCCTTTCTTTGTGCACGAAACTAGTTGTGCAAGTTTAGAATGTAGACCTCGCGAAATATTTCAATCAAAATACTATACATATCAAATAAATTGCCTGCCTTAAATAACAGCACGTGAATTTGGATTTACAGTAAGCCTATCATTTGAAATATAAAATAGGAAACTAATAGAATAACTTAAAAATAAATAAGCAAAAAAGTAATGTTTAACTGGCAATCATATGAATAAATATTTGAATACTAGAAATCAACACACTTCAACCTCTCCTTTCTTCACACCACTGCTTAAACCCTAAAACTATGGAGTGCTTATTTTTTAAAAAAAGCCCCATATTTCAAATTTTTGGTCTTATATAGCATGCTTAGGGCACTTGACCTGCAAGCTGTGGCTTACGAGATCAAATTACATCACCAAACATTCTTCTTGGAACATTAATATGTTACGGTTATTCTCATTATTCTTTGGTAAAGAATAGTCAAAATTAGGGGTGGGCTAACATAGATAGTCTCTTCGAGTAAGTTTGCACAGTTTGTTTGTTTACAACTAAGCAAAAAGCTACACAATGGGCTGTTTGTGCTCTGCCCACTACAGGTATCGAAACCTGGTTTCTAGCGATGTGAGTCCGCAGACATACTGCTGTGTCACTTGGAGGCATTGCACGAAGTATAAAAAGAGACAAGAACGTAACATGTACTTATCATAAGAGATTTGCATTTCTTAAGAAACACGTTTAAGGTCATTTCGGAACATCTGTACATGGTGTTTTTAAATACTCTCACAGACGGTGGGAAGTTCCGTCATGGAACGTAATTTAAAATATCATTTACTTCGGACGATGATCATTGCTCTTACAAAATACTTTCTAATAACCATTTTTCAACTACAACAAATTTCAAAGGCTATTATGATATACATTATCATTCTGCTGAGGCTGTGTTTGGGATTTCGCCGCTCATTTCTGAATGTATTGTGGTTCTGTCTTCAGTAAAAGTATCTGTCACAAGCCTTTCAACACTATAATAGATAAGAGAAACTCCCTTCTTGTTGGAAAGTGGCGTTTTCTATGCCTCAATATTTCAAGAGTAGAATAATATAGTCTTCCAACATTTTCTCATAACAAACTCCATTCACTGAAACAGTTTGGGCATGGCCAGATCCATCAAGAACTTCGAAGAAATAAGTTTTAATGATAAAACTTCTGGTGAAGCCACACCATTGAGTAATATAAAGATCGTAAGTGAACTTTTTATGGACTTTGTGTGGGTTTCTCTAGACGTAAGTGACACGTTCCTCTAATGCCATATCCACTAATATAAGAATAAGATTACTTGTCCAAAGAATATTTCAAGCCGTACAAGTTTCATCGATCATCGACCTTGTGAAAATACAATGACCAAAATTAATAGTCAAATAAAATTACTATTTATAAGCTCCTAAGAAAAAAACTTTGGTTACAGTATGGATATTAGGTTCCACGTTGTGAATCAAAGGTTTGAGCATCATGTCTTTCACGTGCTTTTCCAAAAACCTGCTTTTGAGTTTAAACTTGAAAATAGCAGTTATACAATGCTGCACAGTGACACATATTGTATTCACACTATTAGCCTAGTATAATTTAAAAAGAAACAGAGAAAGATAAATGCAATGTCAGTTTCGAGAAAAAGTGATTTAAGTTTCACATAACTTTGATAAACTTTGTAATTTATTCAGAATATTCTGAGCAAAAGTCTTAGTTCATAATGTACCTCTATTAAAAGCATTTCAACTACAGTAAGTTGTGGTTCTGTACGTATAGTTTTAAGATTTGCTCGAAATTTATATATTGTTAAAGCTTCCGAATAAAATAAGTTAAAATAAGGCGAGCAGAAAACTAAACTTACATTATAATAGGAGACATCTTTCTTGGAAGTTTTCATGAGATCAACATGTTCAGTTTTTACCATTTTAACTTTAATATTCCAGCTTTATCGAAAAACGGTATGTGTGTGGCTCAGTGGCCGGACTGTAAAACTAAAGATTCGAAGTTTGAGATTGATTGTCGAAAACTAGCATTTTACCGTTAAGACCTTGAGTGATCTACAAAAGTAACATATAAATCCCGAGAGTTGGCAGGGAGAGCTTTTAACTAACTGCCTTCCCTCTATTTCATTAATCCCAAATCTGGATGGGGTTATGCGCAGGTAGCCTTAAGTATCTTTGAACAAAATTATAAAAATATAAACAAACGAAAAAGTCCGAAAATTAACATATTTATGTTGAATAACACATTCATTTTTTTGTTAACCATGAATTTTTATCATGGTAAATCCACTCATTGATATATATTTGATTAATAGCTTATTGAATAAACTTCCAGCTGTTAACAAGGTTATTATTTAGTTATGGGGAACAAACAATAAGTTTATCGTCGCTAGCCGTCCCTAATTTACAATATAAGACTAGACAGAAGGCAGCTAGTCATCAACACCCACCGACAACTCTTTGGCTACTCTTTCATCAACGAATAGTAGGATTGACCGTAATATTATAATGCCTCCACGGCTGAAAGGGAGAGCATATTTGGTGTGACGGGAATTTAAATCCCGCGACCCTCAGATTACGAGTCGAGTACCTTTACCTTCTGGCCATGCCGGGCTGAGATGACAGTTAATGAGCTAATCATCAAAAATCATTGCAAACTTTTCTACTACTCTTAACTAATCAAACAGTGGGATTTATTGTCACTCTTATAGATCACCCATAGCCCCAAAATTCGAAGATAGGTTTTACGATCCCGGGAATCATGAATTCTTGGGCTTCATAGTCTGGGTAAACTAAAAACTAAGTCACGTCCTTTTCGCGATCAAGCAAGATCAAACCTAAGAGTAATTGGAGTGCAGAAATCTAGATGGAAGACAAAAGTAAAACAAAATACAGAATATACTATCTTTTTAAGATGTTTGTCAGGAAAAAACAAACCTAAAATTACAAATACAATCAATCCTTAAAGTATCAGGAAATAATGAATTTACATAAAAAAATTAAATCATCAGTTTTTAGTGTCAAATTATTTGTGTGAAGTGATCCATTTGTGAGTTATTTTTCCATTTCTTTAACTGGCAACCGTTTGTATAATATGAATTTCGATAGAAAGATATTGAAAATTCGCTTCGTTAAAGGTCTAAAGATAAGAGAGTAACACTCTTTTTTTTCTTATTTAGTTTTGTTTTATCAACGATTATTAAACAATGTACAAATAAATGAAAGTAAAGTTTTAAAGGTGGAAGCTGTAATCTTAAAATAACAGATAACTGAATATCTTTAATTTGTTAAGTGATAATTTTTTCTTCAAAAGAAGGTCAAAGTGCTCCCAGTTTCAGAAATTAGCTCGTTTATAGTAAATTATCGACTTTCTTTGCAAATATGTTAGTTTTTTGAGTTTTGACTAAAATAATTATACTTGTTACAATGTGACCTCAAGACTTGATGGTTAGGGCGCTCGACTCTCAATATGCGGTAGGTGGGTTAAATCATCGTCCCATCAAACATATTTGCCCTTTCAGTAGTAGGGTCATATCCTGTTTTTAAAGGTCACTTAAAACTCTTTATAAAACATCTATATTAAATCTGAACTGACACTACTACATTCACTCTTCTAAAAACAGTTCCAAGTCTATAGTGCAAACTGTTGATTTGTATCCATAATTAAAAGATAAGTGAAACATGATTGGTTTTATTTAAACTAAAGTTTCGTTATTACGACTTAATTGATATAAAAAGACACTTGCTAACAGATGTAGGTCTACATAAAAATCAGTATTTTTTGTTTACTAGTTAACTCAGCAAAACAAAACTTTTGTAAGTGGTTTATGGGAGTTTCTTATAAAATACTTCTCTATTTTAATAGCTGCTACTAACTCTTCTGATGAAAATGTAACTCAAAAGTTGTTTTCGATTGATGATAGGCTGATGTCAAAAGATCTTGTCGAGTTAACAATTTTCTCGAAACGTGAGAACAATCCAATTGGTCAAGTCCATTTTTGTGTAACCTGATTGACACTTTACAATAAAAACAGTCAGAAAAATTCATCAAATATGGTTTGTAAGATATTATTTCACTTAGACTTTTTTATATTTAGTTTTTGTATGCTTAACACCTAAATAGAGAACATTTTCACTAAACAAATACATGTTCAGCACTTTGTAAATAAATATTTTCTCCTTTCATTCCAGTAAACCAGATAGAAATTGTAAATCAGATTTGGAAAAATATATGTAGACTGGTTTATTGCTCAGAAGTTATTATTTCCATTTGTAAGAATAATATGGCCAAAACATTTTTTTTTTAATTTCGCTTAAATGTTTGTGATAACACAAACAATGTTATTATTATACTAAATGTCAATTATACAATACTTTTGATGGAAATGACAAATATTTTTAAAAACATAAATGTACACATGCAGATACAGTTTAAAATTTCACAGGTGTTTAAGTCATTCCTTGTAAACATTTCCATATTTACATGACACATCAACATTCATAGCAGGAAAAACAATTTACCGGGAATAATTCAGGCTGGCTCTGAATATTAAGACAACTGTAGCCAAGATTTTAAAAAAATACCTTTCTTCTAGTTTTCAGAATGACCTTGATCAGTGAAAAAGGATAGTTCAATTATTTATTATTTCAGTTGTAGCTCGATTTATTCATATATCTTTCTCCTGAAAAAGTGTAATAGATTTCTGATATATATTTGAAAAAGCAAACAAAAATATAACAGATTGATAGGATACTGAATCGTCATCTGGTTTTAAAGTACGAGCAAGGTAAACAACTTTTTGTCAGTGACAATCTCTCAGAGAAATGTTTCCTTCTTCACTGGCTTTCCATATTAATGGCATGATATGCTGCTGCATTGAAGCTGCCACAGCCAACCAGTTGGAGTCAAGATTCCACTAGAAAAGAAGTTCACGTTTCAAAGAGGAATAATTATTAGGTGCACCAGTGGTGATATGATGTCCAAGACGCTTTATCCTGCATACTCATACGCAATACTACTGTGAGGAACGTGCAAATGGAATAGAATAAAGCATTAGATTTATACATGTTGTGTACCATCTCGATGACAGGAAGAAAATATTCCTTTGTCCAACCGAACTCTGAAAAATGTTTGCTGTGGAACTAAAGCATCTGAGATTTAAGGACTGTATAGTGGTACAAACTCCAAACTAAGGCATGTATCTGAGACTCAAGGATTGTATTCTTTGAATGAAAAAGGTATTTCTGACTTTTTGTTTTGTTTTCTTTACTGGCTGCAATCCACGAACTACTCAGTACAGTTATGAACAAGTTATGAGTTCTCATGGTGCTTTGGTCGTGAAAATAAGACTGAAAAACAATGAAAGAAAACAAACGTTCTAAACCCCACTCAGTGTAGTTTCCAATGAAGGGCCTGATCTAACGACAACCTAGGAAATGTGTTTGATATGGTTACCTTCTGTTAAACAGAAAGTCGGATTATTTGATGATTTTGAAATGATTTATGCTTAATCCACTGGCATAACTTAAGGAATTATGAGAATGTAACATTACTGACAGTCATACGGTGCCTGTATCCATAGAAATTTATGTGAGAAAATGCGATGCCGCTCTCAATGCGACAGTGTTCATTGTCATACCATACACCAGTCTACCAGAAGATAGAAACAAACAACTTGCGGAACTTGTCTTAAACAGCCAAAAAACCTGACCTGAATCTGGTTAAGCGTTCAATTCTGACACATTTTGAAAAGTTATCTGAAAGACAGAAAGATCAATCTTCGATATCACAATGCACCTGGGGTTTATCTGTAAGAAAATTAACTGACTATTTCACCAGATATATACCGATGCCCTGCAGCAGATGTTCAATTGCAGAATTTAGTTTATGAATAGAAAAAAAGGTATTAAAACAGAGTTTTAATAAAAACATGAAATAGTTCCATAGCGTATTCATAAAAACATATATATTGTTATTCAGCGCAAAGTTTCACAATGAGCTATCTGGCTTTTGCCCACTACTGGTATCGAAACTCGAATTTTAGTGTTATAATCCTTCAAACTTACTGTTGAGCCACTGAAGATACATAAAAGACTAGTGGCTTGTTAACAAAACTATTCAACATATTTGTTATCTGTTCATTACAATTACTGTGGAGGTATACGAGTGTCTAAAATATTAGTATTGTATGTGTAACTTCATCTTAAATCCAGTGCTTCAATTTGCTTCCTGTGCCACTCGAGGGCTATCTGTCCTAGCCGTCCCTAATTAAGCAGTGTAAGACAAGATGGAAGGCAACTGGTCATCACCACCCACCGCCAACTCTTGGGGCTACTCTTTTACCAACGAATAGTGGGATTGACCGTCACATTATAACGCCCCCACGGCTGGGAGGGCGAGCATGTTTGGCACGACTCGGGCGCGAACCCACGACCCTCAGATTACGAAGCGCACGCCTTAACGCGCTAGGCCATGCCGGGCCCTATGCGAATGGTAATACATTTCGTTTCAATTGGTTGTACTGTAGTCTATTGCAGGTTAACTGTTGGTATTAATTACACAGCTATATAGATCGGAGGGGTTGGAGTAAAACGCCCTGCTCAAACCCACATAATATGTTCCGAGCAATGTTCGAATTCGCAAACTTTTGATAACGAGAAGAACTACTCACCATTACCAACAAATGCGCTACCTCCAAAATATACATACATAGCTACTTATGAATAACCAAGTGCACTTGCAAGAATAACATATAAGTAATTTAGTGAACGAGTAAAACTTGTATTAATATTGTAATATTATTAAAAACAAAACATTGTATTAACTGCACAAAAAAGGTAAAGTACGAATTCAGTTAACTGTCAACACTTTCAAACTTTAAGGTCTCTTACATTAGCAAAATTTTAATATAAAACTAACATTTATATATGTCCTTCGTTTCATGTTACTCTTTACCAAAAATAACTTTTTAAAAAATATATTTAAAGACCAATTTTCCTTTTAATCAATCAATCAAAAAACTTCAAATATTGAGAAAGTATATATTATCTCTTTTTATGTGTAAAAACATATGTAGCAAACATCTTTTTTTTCCAATTGACTGTTAATACAGACTTATTCTATTTCAATATTTAAACGAACAAATGGTCCATGAAAATTCAGTGCCAGCAGTGTAGTCTAAATATAAGATATTATTAGGGCTAATAGTTAAATACAGGGTGGTCGCTAGAAAAGCGGAAAATTTGTCAAACAGCTATTTATTTTTACAAAGAATAACTTTTACAAATTCTTTTAAAGGCATATGTTATATTACACTCATAGATGCTCAAAATTATTAAAATCATGCATTTTATTCATGATGTAAAGAAATCAAAATAGAAATGTGTAAGCACGCATTTTATTCATGATCTCATCTGACCCTCAAATTTTCCGCTTTTCTAGCGACCACCCTGTATAATCACATAAAGCCAATTGTGAATTAGTAACCGCTTCCTCCTATGTCTCAACTGCTAATTTGGGAATATTGAGAAGGAATATTTCCGTGGTGGTAGTGGAAGTGATTCGATCCTTTATCTTCTTGATGGACATCTGGCTCGTTACCCACACGACTGGAGTCTCCTTTAATCAAGATTTGGAGCAACTAAATATGTGAACGTTTTTTTTTCAAGTTTTAATAAGTTCTATATTAAGTTAAATGAGTTTCTCTCATGTATAGTTCATGTCCGACTATTTTAGCATTATCCTGATTTATTTATGACCTTCTTCTCTGGCATAATGGGCTGATGCACATTGATCAATATTATCAGGTCATCCATAAGTAATGTCCGATTTTAGATTCAGAAAAATGGAAGATATTATAAACGCTTCAATGTTATTTAATCAATAATGCACGTATGTTCCATTATTATTAACTACTTCTTGCCAACGATTCACAAACTTCTGAATGCCACTCTATAAAATTCTTGGGGTTTGGAGAAAAAGAATGTAGAGAGGGTAGTTTTGATATTTTGATGTGTTCCAAGCACTTTTCCATCAAGATAGTTCTGCAAACTTCAAAGTAGATGCTAATCATATGAGGCAATGTCTGGAGAATGAGGAGTATGTGGAAGTTTTTCCCAGTCTAGCTCTTCAATCTTTGCAGATGTGATCCTTGCTGTATGGGGTCCTGCATTATGATGGTGTAACACAACACCTTTAGAATTAACCAAAGCAGGCCTCTTTTCTTTCAAAGTAACATTCAAGTACTCTAACTGTTGACAATAGAAGTTTGATATAATAGTTACATTAAGTAGCAGCAACTCAAAATGGATCACACGAACAATATCTCATCAAACGCTTAACAGGAGTTTGCTAGGGTGGAGATCCACTTTTATATGTGCTTTAGCCAGTGTACCTGCACTGAGTCATTGTCTGCTGCTCTTAACATTTTTATAATACATCCATTTTTCATTTCCAGTCACTACAAGTTTTGACACCTTTTCAAGCTGTTACAGATGACGATCAACTGTTGAATGGGTTGAATTAAGCTTCTAAGTTAGTTCTTGAGCTGTTACAGCACAATATTAAACAATTGCAGCCAGCAGCAAGTCATCATCAAACTCAACAGGACGACCTGAACGTAGCACATCACTTAAGCTGCAATAACTTGATCTGAGCTTCCGAAACCACCTTTGAAATTTTCTTTCATTGAAAGACTCCACACCATAAACACCTTAAATTATTTTTGTAGTTTCTGCTACACTTTTGCCTTTTTTAAACTCTTAAAGCCTTATATGCCTAATATTCTCCTCAGAGACATCCATCTTCGTAAGGGTTTATTTCATCAATGATCTATAAAAGTGGAGTTGGGTTAGTTTCTTTTATTATTCTGAACATTTTTATTACAAAACTGAAATCCAAAAGCACATAATTTTTTGGTTGCCTTTCCTATGTGAAGTAAACCAAACTAAAGCGATGCTCTAAAGAGTTTGTCCTCTTCACTAGACCTTCAAATGATTTTGTTAGAACTAATTACAATCATTTATTGTCCTAGATTTATGTTTACATATCATCAATATATGTTAAAGAGACTCCTTTGTATATTGTTTTTTCTGTTCATTCTTAATGCCTATCTTCGGTTATTTTTCTTTGTCATGTGTGTCAGGGGTGTAGTGATGGGTTGTTTTTCATCTTCTTAGCTTCTATAAAGCAGTCTCTCCTGGTTCGGTTGGTTTTATTAATAGCCAATACATGAGCGAGTATCTTTACGTTCCTTGTAAGCTCTTGTTACACGTATTATGTGTCTTGGTAACCATTACACCAATTTGTGAATTGTACGGAAAGATTTTGTTCAGGTCGTTTATGAATTATTGTATCTTGCTTGTAGTGTGTGCAGCCATATTACAAGTATGGTATCAATATATCTTAATAAATTATTAAGAAGTGTAAAAGCTGTTACGAGGGCATTAATTTGTTAATGGCTCTTCTACTAGACAGATATCGATAATCTGAATTTTTCCTCTGAATGTCAACAAGCCTTTACTTTGAACAATCGTTTTGAAGACTAAATAAGACAATTTCTGTATTTACAAGGCTTAGTAATCATTGATACATCACATATGCTCAGTCTTGTTTGAGTACACAAAGAATTAAAGCGTTACCCAAATACCTGTAGTAGTCTATATGGTGCGGTCGTTTAAAATATACGTTCTGATAAAACTTAATTATTCACATATATGTGATGATTTTAAAATTGGGTTATGTTTTGTTGTGTGTTTTTGGTCTAAAAGATAATAAAACGTAACATATCTATAAATATAACTCACAAATCTAATCTTCAAAGGTGTACTAAGCCTTTTTTGTTGCTGCATAGAATCAGTACAGGTGCTATAATACACCTGCGACCCACTTGGTAGGCTAAGTGACGGACGTTACACAATTTACTAAAATAGTATAGCCAGCGAAAGCAAAACTGATATACTAAAAATAAAATTAATACGTATTTGTAGTTTTTTTTTTTAGGAGAAAAACTACTGAGTTTTGCGTTCATGTGTTTTCACAGATAAAACTTTTATAACAAATAACCACACTTATAATATGTAAGAAAGATTTAAAGTTTTCAGTTTGACCTCTCATTTTTATCATTTTGTGATAAATGTTGCTGTGTTTTTGTATTTAATGTTGCCTGGAGATTTTATAACATGAAAAACATTTTAAATTTCTATACCTGAGACACACACAGTGATGGAAGAGGTAAAGACAGTTCTTTCAAAAAATTATTAATTTGACTTTTTTACCTATAAATAAGTTTATGAAATCTTTCTTGCAGAAGTCCAACACTTTTCAGTTACGTATTCTTATTAGCGTTGGTTAACATTTTCTGGCCTTTACTGATCTTTATTAGTTTTATTTAAGATTAAATATTATTATAAATAAGCGTTCTGACTGCGTTATTTACAGATAACTTTGAAGCCTTACTGCGTCTCCACTTACAGTCATGCTATATCTGTCATTTGTGCGTTTTGATAATAGCTCTAAACAGTATGTTTGTATTAAGAAATGGTCCGTCGTAAGACTATCATGTCCAAATAACTTCAGTCTGCCCTTCTGGCTTTCTGATAACCTAGTGTACAAGGAAAGAGAGTTCAAATAACTTTCCCCAAACCATTTCATTTTCAGTGGCGTCACACTACCTACGTGAAGCCAAACAATGTAAAAATGTAATTCTGATAGATTCTGTTCCATCGCACTTTTATGTCGCTAGCATTTTCACCTATTTTTATTTAAATATTCAAAATCGTTTCAACTTTGTATTCGGTACAATATACAATCTAAAATTATTTTTAGCAGCATGTATGGAAGATTATCTGGAATATCCAAAATATATATTATACGACAGTTATATTAGAAGCGACAACATCAATATGTATTCTACAAAAGCCGTACTATCAGCGACAATATTAATATACTATAAGCAGTAGCACTAATACGTATTTTATGCCTTTCATATTATAATCAACAGCACTAATACGTACTCTACGATAGTTGTACTGTAAACAACACTTATATGTATTATATGACAATCGCACTATAAGCGACAACAATTATATGTAATAACTGCATGAAATTAAAGAACATATCGCTGTGATAACAAATTTCTTTAGTTCCTACCTTAATATTTGTGTATTATTAGTTTTACACCTTTTGGTTTTTGATATTCTGAAGTTCATAATCATGTTAGAAAAAAATTAGAAACTCATTAGTGAATCCGAAATCTCTCCAAGTGGCACAGCGGTAAGTCTGTGAGATGACAAAGCTAAAAACAGTGTTTCGAACAGATGTGCTATATTTTTCAGTTTTCACCAGTCTATCTGAATTGTTCTAATGATGTCTAGGAAAGAAGATGTTCTTGTTATTTAAGAGCAACAGAGAAATGTTTCTATTGGTAATTCTAGGAATAACGAACTTTTATTTAATCAATCAGTTTAGAAAAGTTCATCGACACTGATAAAATGACACCACATTTAAAATGTTCGTTCCATTAAAGACACGTTTTTTATTCTTAACATATTTTTCAAAAAATTATCTAGCATTATTTATTTTTGACTCTTAATGTTTCTATCAAGTTATTTAAAAAGAAATACCTAAGCTATTTTTTATCCTCCATTAAAGTTTTTAGTTGCTTTCAAGTTACAAGAACATTTCATTTGAACGAACGTAATGATACAAATGTATTTTTGTCACAGTATTATCAAGGTTCCCACAGTTCAGCATTTCGTCTTTTACAGAAGTTTTTCAATTAGCATAAGCTGAAATGCATCTTATGGAAAAGAGCATAAGGTGCTGATATCTAAAAAAAATCAATTTTCTTGTGAATGCCAAAAGTCTAATAACTGTGCTCATCGAAAAACAGTATTTCCTCACAAACAGCTGTTTCTGCACCGGTATTTGCTTTCTCTGTTATGAATGCAAGTAGGCAATGAGTTTCTTTTGAAACATATTGAAAAAAATAACATTTTTTTGAAAAACTATAAGCATATAAATACAGCTATTATAGACGACCAAAATTATGCCATCATCTTACATGTTTAACACTGGTGCACAAATATGAGATTGTCTTTACAATTTATAAATTATAGATCGTTATGGAAAAAAAAATCATGGTAATAGTTTGTATAGAATGGTATTAATAGAATCATATTTGTATTTGACATTAAAAAATAACTTTTTATATGGGATATCCTTTTATCTTATATTAAATTAGCGTGATTAAGAATTCATTATTTCAGAGAAAGTTTGGTTTGTTTTAAATTTCGCGCAAAGCTACACGAGGGCTATCTGCGCTAGTCGTCCCTAATTTAGCAGTGTAAGACTAGAGAGAAGGCAGCTAGTCATTACTACCCACTGCCAACTATTAAGCTATTCTTTTACCAACAAATAGTGGGAGTGATTATCGCATTGTAACGCCCCCATGGCTCAAAGGGCAAACATATTTGGTGTGACGGGGATGCGAACCCTCGACCCTCGGATTATGAGTCGAGTACCTGATACACTTGGCCATGCCAGACCTTCAAGAGAAGGAGTAACTGATACACAGAATACGAGTTATTTATGGTGTATACAGAATCATAGACTAAAAGATTAATTTATGAAAACAAACAGCAAAGAAAGTCTCTGAAGAGAATACAAACACACAAAGGAAGTGCATAACAAAGTAAAATTACAATAAAAGTTTTATTTCATGACAGTCTATCGAAAAAACTTTTAAAATAGTTTTTATAATGTAACAAGTCGCTTCAAGAGCGACGTGTACACGGTTTCTACTTAAAGAACAGACCTGCGATGGTTTTATTGTCTTGAAATTTCTACATGTTCTAAAGTAGTTATGAAAGTGATATCCATTTTTCTCCATCACGCACAGATTTGTCACAAAAGGTCATGTGTATTTTTACATAAGTGAATCATGTTAATTGAAAACGAGTCATATTTTGTTATGCTTAAAATGTTGACAACCACTGGCTAAAGATTTCTCTAGACAAATCGCGACGAGTCATATCGCTTGTTCTAGAACCTAATCATAAGAATAAAAAATATTCATTGTGGTAAACAAAATAAAGATCTAAGTAAGAATTTTTCTTCCCGATTTGCTGAAAATCTTTAAGTAACAAAAAATGAATATTATTTTCGAAGCCTGCATAACATAATTATGGAAAATCCTTTAATCAAACTGAAACAACTTTAATGAAGTTTAAATTTACAGACTTTCGTAATTTGTTACATTTGATAAAGACCAGCATTACATTTTTCATAATATTTTCAAGTTTGCAGAGCACTAGTTAATTTGGTTGTTTTAACGCAAATCCACGTAATAGGTTATCTGAGCTCTTTCCACTGCTAGAAATCGAGCCTCAAACTTAACTTGGTAATTGAAAAACAATCTGGAGATTAATATTCTTGAAGAATATAAATGGAACTACCTAAACCTTTATAATCTGTTTCAGTTATGTCCAATTGGAGGTACGGAATTACTTGAAGACAAAACTTAAATATCCATATTTGTTTTTCAGCCACCTTAAAAGTTTGCTAAACCTCAGAGCAAAAGTTTCCATAATAAGTTCTAACATGTTTGAAATATTCCGTCACATAAAGTAGAGATAAAACTAGTACTTATTCATTGTGCCACATCTTATAATAAATGTATATAGCCCAAAAAAAACGTGCTGCTCTAATTCTTTTTCGTAAAATGGGTTATACCATTAAAGCTGTAACTAAAAATGTTCATTTTTTTCATAAGTTTGCTTTGCACACTTAACAGAAACCCACGTTAAGCAAGAAAGGCAAAAATTATGCAGCTATAAGCATATCTATAGATTACGAAGAAGCGGTTGTTGGATTTTTTTATCTAATGAGGTAATATGTAATTTGGGCAGACCACAAATCTTTCCATTTGGAAGAAATGAGTTGAAAGAAAAATGTTTTAAGTGGTTTTCTGAGCTGTGTTCTGCTGGGCTTAGTACAGTATGCGGAAAAACCCTCAAAATATCCGGAGATAGATTCAATACAGAAAAAAAGTTATTCAGATGTCTTTATAGAACTTTGTACTTCAGTTGATTAGACACTTATTGATTAAAGTAAAACAAATGCTTAACATGAAATTGTATATTGTAATGTTGAAATATGATTCATGTTCATGAGATAAAATAAACATACGTACATTTACATTAATGCTCTCTGAGCATGAAATGTGTACCTTTTATTATTATATACGTGTGTAAATGAAACATGAAACAAAGATGTATGTTTGAATTCTATCATTAAAATACTCTGGTAAACATGAAAGGAAAATATATGTTTCTATTAAATCATTAAAATAAACTGGCAAACACGAAACAAAGACGTCATCCAGTTCCGTCGCAGTGTTAATGCAATGAAAAACTTTATATGATAGTTACCCTGTGTCGCTAGCTAGATTGGAATACATGTCCCATCTTGTGTAGTTTTTTCATTTAAGCCAAATTCTGCATTTCTTTCTTTACAGATGTGCTCACAACTTAACAAGGTTCGAAATCACTTTACACTGTGGCTGTTCTTTTTCTGGTTGTGCCTCCCAGTGGCTCAGCGGTATGTCTGCGGACTTACACGCTAAAATCCGGGTTTCGATACCCGTGGTGGGCAGAGCACAGATAGTCCATTGTGTAGCTTTGTGCTTAATTCTAAACAACCAACCAACTTTTCTGGTTGTTGTTTTAGACCCCTGCCAGTTTGGTAATGATTTAAAATAAAAGATATGAAACGCTATTCTTTACACACGTTTAATTTATAGTCTGTAATAAACAAGAGAAAAACAACTGTAATCTAACATGTTTCCTTCACAGATATTAGAACAACCAGTTCACAATGCCAAACCAACTTTCAAGACTCAAAAGCGTAACTTAAATAGTATTGTCAAAACCGATATAAATTACTAAACTTTCTTGCTCTAATTTACAGGGAATTATACATTTAAAGACGTATTTTCCAACACACTTTCAGCCATTAATTTCAGTTTGTTGCCTAACTTACAACCAACATTATTCTTCAGTTTCGAATTACTTAAATATTTCAAACAGTGTTTTCAATTGTAATATTCAGTTTCGCTACGTTTAAATAAAGCTATTATTAAATATTTTACATGTCTTTAAATATCTCGAAATATGTGAACGTTTAATAACAACTTTTTATGTTAATGTTAATCTTCCTAGTCTATTCATGAACTTATCTTTTATCCTTTCGAACTGGGTGCACATAATGACACTTGATTTAAATATTGTGAATTTATGGCATAATTTATTCTCCTTCATTAGATAAAAGGGTAAAATATCAAAAATAATACATTAAGACAAATATTGTAACTTGAACAATATTTGCAATTCACATGATGTCTCTCCAAGAGGTTTCTGAAATGCAAAATAATAAATGAGAAACTTCGACAGACAATTAACTTACATACTTACAAGTAACTGAAAAATGACTAAAACAGTATATGTGAATATTCTAATGAATCTATTTGGAAGTTTCATTAAAATCTATGAAAAATGTAATTCTCTTGTATTTCCTATGCATGACTAAATATGCTAACAGAGTGGCATGTTTGTATATATATATATATATATATATTTATTTATTTATTTATATAAACTCGCGTCTAGAAGAGTAGTATATGCAAATTATCACAAAGCTTCTTATGGAATGTTTAAAGCGACAGTTAAAACTACAGTTTCAATATTTCATTGACTTTGATATTTGCAATGTGAACGTTATATTATACACAAGATAAACGGCCAGGTCACGATTTACATCTGCTGACCAAATGGTGAGCAACCTGCAAACAACCTATAAGGCTACTCTTAATAGAAAGACCGAATTGATTGTCGTTCTGTAACGCGCCTACAACTGAAAATGCAGAGCATGATCGATTGCATAATGCAAACTCGAACATTGGGCCTTACGGTACGCAGGTAGAAACATTTATTACTAGGCTACGTTCGGCCAATGTAATCAATACTAAGCTGGGCATTCCATTATTACTCCTTAATAGAGACAATTTTATAGAACTTAATATTCAAGTGGAAAGCAAAATATTACCAACAAATCACATAATATTTAAGATGAAACTTATAAAACTAATCAGGAATAATCTGACTTGAGTCACTTTTCTAGATTTAAAAATCCCCATTGTTTCGCTATCCAACCCAACTGATGAATTCTGCCATTCTTGGAAGCGAAGTGTAGCAAACAAAGAATAGATGTGAAACACTATATTTTAGAAAGTCTTAGTAAAATTATGAAGGCGAATGAAATGTAAAAAATAAAAAAACATTTGTAGTCAATTCTTATTTTAACCACTTTTCTTAAGCTTGTAAACTAGTCTACGTCTGTTTTGGAAATTTATAAATACTGTATTAAAGTAAACTGCAAAAAACGAATATTAAGGGGGTTTTCAGCACAAAATATATTTGTAAAGACATTAACTTATTCTCTAACAATGGTAGCCTGTAAAGCTGAGTAATATACATCTGATGTTTATTATTTATTTATGTAGCACAAAACTACACAATAGCCTATCTGTGCTATGCCCAACGCAGTTATCAAAACCTAATTCTTAATGTTATAAGCGTACCGACTTACCACTAAGCAACCTGGATACATGTGCATTTATATTAGTTTTCGTTGGACAACTTATAAAGACTCTCTAATGAATAAGCTTTCAACCTTTCGACTCGATTTCTCTTTAATGTACAATTAAAAAGGTGCAAGTATTATATTTATTACTCCCTCGCTGATAACTGTAAGGAACATACAATTACAAATAAGAATTATTCGCGAAACACAGTTTGAGTGTCAATTCCTTCCCAAGTACTTGCTAAGTTTTCAATTTCAGTTATAGAGTATTTTTTTTAATTTTATTGTATAATCTGTATACTAGTTGTCTTCTGTCTCAGTATAATTATAAATATATTTGTTTTGTATTCTATGCAATGAGCTTAACTGAATGTTTTTCGTCTGACACCTAAATTTAGTTGCATAACGTTACAGTTTGTTTCAGACGATGAGTAAATCTCCCCAAAAAATGAAATGTCGAGTCAATAATAAACCTACCTAGGAGTAAAGGTTGTAACAGAAACTACAAATGAACTTTTGTTTTAATGACATTATGATAAAAAAACAAAAATTTTGTATACTTTTTGTTTTACTTAAAGGCGAAGTTTATAACGCTTCCAAACAGCTTCTTGGTTAGATTATGCATTTAACGTGCTATATTTTAAACATTAAAAAAAACAATTGCAAAAGAACACTAAAACTTTTTTCATCAAGAAATGCATGACGTCTGGTTTGTTGAAAGATAAAACAAATTTATTTAAATGTAAATATTGTATTGACACAGCTGTCATTACATTGTTTAAATTGTGGTTGCCTCTCAGAAATGTAGCTTTGTACTGAGTAAAATACAATAAAAAAATCATCATTGGTTTTCCTATTATACATTCTCCAGTTTGTTTGGGCCCGGCATGGCCAAGCGCGTTAAGGTATGCGCTCGTAATCTGAGGGTCACGGGTTTGCATCCAAGTCGCGCTAAACATGCTCGCCCTCCCAGCCGTGTGGGCGTTATAATGTTATGGTCAATCCTACTTTTCGGTGGTAAAAGAGTAGCCCAAGAGTTGGCGGTGGGTGGTGATGACTAGCTGCCTTCCCTCTAGTCTTACACAACTAAATTAGGGACGGCTAGCACAGATAGCCCTCGAGTAGCTTTGTGCGAAATTCAAAAACAAACCAAATTATTTTTACAATGAATAGTTGTATACCTAAATCCAAGGAGAAAATTGTATATGATAATTATTGTATTCGAGTATACAAAATAATTAGAGTAATATATCAACACATTAAATGTTCTACAATGTTATCTTCACAATTTTATATGTTCAAATGAATCTGTTTCTTCTTTTGTTTCTAACCATTATTTCTTATACGTCATGCTTTAAAACACTCCGTGGTATCTATAATTAAGTATCTTTTTCGTTTTAACATGATAAAGCACAAGTATATTTATTACAATGATTCATAAACACCGCAACGTTAAAATCAATACATAATTAAAACCATTTCTAAAATGTGGACTCTACATCATGTCATCATCGTCAAACCTTGGGTTACACTAATCTAACTAAATAGTGGGATTGACTTTCCATTTCATTTAGCACTTACGTCCTCAAAGTGAAGAACGCTTTTTTTTTTTTGCGACAATAGGTGAACTGTAAATCAAGTGTTCACAGTTCTATTACAATAAATGTTTTCCAAAACCTAGTCCTAAAATCGTAAATAACAATAAGATTTTAGATATCAGTGCTAAATAACTCGCCCTTTACCCTTTCCTGGCTTAGCGATAAGCTTGAGAGCTTATAATACTAAAATTATAAGTTAGCCCTATAATGAGCACAACAGAGATAGTCTACTGTTCAGCGTTTAAGCTTAAAACAAACAAGAGCAAATATCCCTGCTGATCTCAAATTATTTGTCAAATGTTATTCCACTAACTTTTAAATACATAGAAAAAAGGGGTAAGAATTTTCTTATGTTTAACGAAACGTAAGAAGGCTGTTCATATTTTTAAAAAAAAGGCTTCAGAAGTTCAAGTTGACACAAATTATAAGTCCAAGTTTAGCCTAAATTTAAACGTCATAATTATGTTTCAATTTTTATCTATTAATTTCTTAATTGTTTTGATTACTTGCTCATATTAATGAAGCCGTTTGGGTCTCTTTACTTTCAGTAGTAAAATCAAGTAAGAGTACAACTAAAGTATTTAAAAATAATAATACATACTATACTAAATTCATAGATCTATATTAAAAAGAAAATTTTACTTCGCTACAAGGTTACCCTAAAATCTTCAAGGTTCACGTTATGTAAAACTTACCCAGAAAAAAAATCAGAATTTAATTCCAACTATTGAAATTTCAGTGAAGTGTTGTAGTTGTAACTATTCTAATCTATGAAATCATGGTCCATCCAGAAACTCTCCAACTATTTTCCTTAATAAGTTACTGATAATTATAATAACTCGAAACTCTGTTTTCAAACTAATAAACATCCAAACATACACTCAATATTTATTTAATTGTTGTTATTATAAATACACTGTAAACAATATATTAAAAAAACAGAAAGTAGGTTAAGTTTAAAAGTAACTCCATCAAGTGGTTATGTTATCATTTAGTTCACATTCTTTTTACACTATTTCTAATGCCAAAATTACTCATTTTAAATAAAACATTAAATTCGGACTAAAAACGAAATATATTTTCAAATTACACAAGTCATCCCAGGTGATATTCCTGTATTTGTTCATTTTTATACCTCTGGAAGTTTTGTAATATCAATCTTACTTTCCATCACTGATCATGAAAAAGAAAAATTTTCCTCTGTACTTCTTTTACGCCAACAACAACTTTAAAATTCAATTACCTGATTTTTTTTACATTTAATGCTAGGAATGATTTACTAAGAAGTCAGACGATTTACAACCATATTGCCACCATAAGATCCATTATATATCGAGATTGAATAACCTGAAGTCTATGAATTTAGAATATAAATATACTTTTAAATTTGATAAAAGCTATTTTATAAAACTAAATGCATCATACAAGATATCACGAAAATGCGACGGCAAAGGAAAACACACTTCAAATCATTTGTCTCCGTTTCGTTTTTAGACTGCTTTCTCGAGTATGTACAATGGTATGTATAATGGCTCTTTGAACGATGGTAATGGTGTGGCCGCCGCAGATGCAAACTATGGCGCAATGGGAAATATATTAGCACCTATGTGTTTAGTTCAAGGCAAATTCCTAAGTATTCCGTCGTAAAATCTAGTGCTATCACAAATGCGTTTACCATTGAAATACATGCATATATATATTATGAATATCTTTTCTTTTCTATTCACCAGTGTTAAAAATTAAAATTAAAATTTTGGCATAGACGCTTAATATATTATTTGATTCGACGTACTGTATGTTGTAGACCAGCTTTGCTTATTCAAGGCTAACCAGCACAGCTCAGGTCAGCGAACCAAAGAAATACAGTAAAACCTCTTTCTCACAAAGAGAAAAGAAAATAGTTGTTTCACTATATAATATTGAATAATTCCATAAATATTATATCCATATAAAAATCTCGTCAAATAAAGTTTGTTTGAAATAAGGCAGAGATCTACACACAAAGGGCTATTTATACTCATCCACCACGGGTATCAAAACCCGATTTCCAGCGGTGTTAATCCGCAGACATACTGCTGTGCCATTGGAGAGAACCAAATTAATTATTATGCTACTGCCAAAAAGAGAAAGTACGCAGCATTTCAATGTTCTAAATAGAGGCAAATATTTGTTCACCAGAGGACAACAGTATTTTCCGAAACCAAACCCAGCGCGATATAAAGTAACCATCTCATCCAGAAAGTAAAGTCTATCTTCAAGAAAGAAAATCGTCCTACCCAAAGGTGTTACTGCAATTAAACCAGGTTTATATTCAAATAATTTTAATAATATAATAAATAAAAGTTTAAGTAGAAGAAGGGTAAAAAGCCAAAAACAAAACAGTTAAAGGAAGACTTACCACTTGTATATGAAGAATACATAAATTATAATGAGTTTAACAACATTGTAATGACTGTTATAGTGTTTGCAGGGAAGAAATGGGTTGTTAAGCTATCAACTTTACTTAACTAAAGCAAACTAGTACTGAAAAGAGATTTCAAACACACTTGAATGGAAGATCAACTCTTCAACTACACGGTAAACATGACTGTTGTGGTGCTTGTGCTAACTATGCTATAAGGTTGCACTGAAACATTTGTTTACCAAACCTTATTTTTGCTATTGCTTAAAATGCTATTAATGGGTTTTGAATTTCCTACAAAGCCACTCGACAGCTATTTGAAATAACCATCTCTAATTTACCACTGAAGCCAGTCAACACCACACATCGCCAACTCTTTGGCTACTCTTGGACAAATGAGATAATGGGATTGATCGTCACATTACAACAACTCCATAGCTGAAAGGGTGAGTATATTTGGTAGGACTACGATTCAAACCTGTGACTTTTAGACTGGAAGCTGATCGCTCTATCCATCTAACTATACCAGATCCTGAGTTTTGGTAATTAGTTGATTTAGTTGATAGTTTGTTTTGTGTTTTCAATATAACTTAAATGTGAATATTCCTTTGTAAGTTAAAAGCACCAATATCCATTTTCAAAATATAGTCTACATAAATATGTATATTTGTACAAATATACAATACAAAAAAAATTGAGTATACAGCTAATTTAATATTTAAACACAATTACAAAGTCATCAGGTTCCTTTTACTTATGCCCGGCATGGCCAGGTGGTTAGAGTGCTCGACTCGTAATATGAGAGTCACGGGTTCGAATCCCTGTCACACCAAGCATGCTCGCCCTTTCAGCAGTGGATGCGTTATAAAATGACGGTCAATTGCACTATTCGTTGGTAAAAGAGTAGCCCAAAGGTTGGTGGTGGGTGGTGGTGATTTGCTGCCTTCCCTCCAGTCTTATACTGCTAAAATAGGGACGACTAGCGCAGATAGTCCTCGCGTAGCTTTGCGCGAAATTAAAAAATAAACAAAAAATCCATGTACTTAATATTCTGTAAGCCTTGGTTTTAAACGCTAATCCTTAAGTTAATAGCCTTATGAAATATAGCTAGAGATTTAATAAAGTGCACCATTTTTAATACTTAAACGTTTAACATTTTTGAAAGCTCATGCACACTAAACAAACTAACTCAACAGTCACTTTATTACTTTTCCCTCTTGTGAACAATTGTATTTTCAACACAAATATTATTTTTGGCCAAAGTGGAGGCAATTTGGAGAAATCAAGTAGAAAAATTCATATTTTTTGTCATTAATCAAATGTCTGTTGAAATAGTATATTTGTATCTTAATTGAGTTTGAAAGCAGGTAATTATATATATAATTAATAAAATAGTCGCATACCAAATCTTACATTGTTTTAAGATTAATATTGATAGGTCAGTACTCGGTACAGAACGCGAAACGTCAGTTCTAAGTCACATAAGAAACTATTAGACATTCATGAAGTCACATTCAGAACTTGATAAATAAGGTATTTGTATACTTGAACGCAGGTCTTATCTTATCATAACTAACAAATAGAGAAGCTTCTATATACATTCTTATGCAGATAAAATGTCTTGTCGCACGATGTATGCTTGGTGTTTGTTGTTTTATTTGTGTATGTTTGTGTGTTTTGTTTTTGACAGATTCGATAATTCAATGGTATGTATTATCAAGAAAAATCCTAGTTCACAGGGGAATGCATGTCCTACTAGTTTTATAAAGTTAAGCAATACGAATGAACTTTAATTTCCATGTACAATTTACTGCATTATATCTCCATTCTTTTGCGAGCTTAATTTTACGTGACGATTTTTAGTTTCATGTCTCATTTACGTGCTGATGTTTTCAAATCATCGACCCTTTAACATTCTGATATTACGTGTACATATACATTATAATTATTTTCCTCCCCAAAGTCAATAATCACAGATTTTCGAGAGCAGTTTTTAACACATTCTGAATATTAGTCGAAATGAGATTATTGAGGAAATAGAAAACGTGTGTGTTTCTTAAATTTTTCAGAAAATGAGTTCATAATCTATTATCTTATCTCTTTCGTTGTCGTAAAAATATAAATTTATGCTCTAAAAATTCAGTTAGTGCAGTGAGAGAAAGATGTTAATACACGGTAAGGTTGAGAATCTGCAAAGTTTATTACTTTTACGATACTCTAGGTGGAAACGCAGTTCAGCATATATAATTACATGGCCAGTGAAACTTATTATAGTTATAGTATTTCAGTGGATGCTAGACAAACTCACATATAATCATTTTAAATACAGCATTGAAATAAAAGCCTTATAGTTCTTTCCTTATGCAAAGCTATTAATTTGAGCTTTCTGTTAGAAAATGTAGTTTTTTCAGAAATGTGTGAAAGTTATACATAGAATATTTCGTACAGCTTATATGTACAAATGAACTTAAGATAACAAGTGACGTTTAGGATAATCGTCACTGACCTTTTATATTGTGCAATTAATAATATATGAGTCAGTATTAATTTATTAATCAGTTTTAGATAACGTCCTCATGATTTTCAGGAATGTACTAATGGCCATGCTAAAAAAGAGGCGCCTCTTTTGACTTTAAAAATTACCTCTGATAAACAGGAGTGCTAAGTGTGTGTTGAAATGTAAGATAGTAAACACAAATTTGCAACGATAACATTATGATTGCATTTGCAACAAAATTATAGCCCCTTATATATTTTATACACTATATATTACTGACTTAAGTACGTAAACAAACAAAAGTCATTAACTAAAATCACTTCGATTGTATTTTATTTTGCAGTACCACAATGATCGTTTGTAGATTAGCAAGCCTATTCAGCTGAAAGAAGTTGAATTGTTTTGGTATTTAATATAGTGAAGTTCATGAAACGAGACTTTTGTTTCTCAAAAAGAATTCTACAAAAACATGAAATATTGTTGTGATAAAATACGTTGAAAAATAAAATAGATACACTACATCCGTTAAATTGTGTATCGAAATTGTTTTCAAGTTAAGTGAAATAAATGAGTTAAAGAAAATAAGCCACTGAGTAGCGCCAATAAATTTCAAGCTTAAATTAATTTGCTTTACCCAATACTTGTTCATAAGAGTTATTATTCAACTCCGTATTTTTGTGTTTGTGTAAAGGTTAATATGTTTAATGTAATTCTACTTAATCGTAACCACATGAGCTCCAGATCTTCTTCACGACTACTTTTTGCTTCATTATATATATGTGTGTCATAAAAGCTACAACACACATTTCAAAACTAATCTTCAATGAACTCATTAATGATAACACATGTAGATAATGCGTTTTATGAACGTCGTGTATAATGGAAGTTTCAAGAGATCGCAATGCATAAGAATACTGCCCCCCAGTGACTCAGAGTTAAACCTGTAGGCTCTTGATGCTAAGAACTCGATTTAGATACCGGTGAATTATATAGCACAGAGACTCCATTGTGTAACCTTGTGCTTAAAATAAAAAAAAAAATAAATGGAATAGTATAATTATACTAAAAAAGTTTTTAACTAGACTTTATTATTTAATATCGCTGCCTTTTACACGTGGTATATCGGCTTATAAAATGGCTCGAGTTTTTAAAAGATAGACATTTAGCTCATAGTTCCGTCATCTCTTGACAAATTTGAGATCGAATTATAATTTTGGACTCAAGAGATCAGAACCTTAAGAATGATGTATTTGACCATACCAAAGGTCTCATAGATTAATTTATTCTTATTTGGGTTTTAAAATGTTCAGCTTGAGGGTAGGTTGATAGAGATTCTGATAAATAACAACATTGCAATTGGTATAAGCAAGCCTCAAGCTTGGTATTGGTGACGAAAAAACTTTTAGGAAATAAGACATACAAACCTCACATATTTAGTTACACTATTTGCGTAAAAGAATTTCAACTGTCGCGGCTATTCAGGATTTCCTTTGTGTGGTTTTATTTGAATTCTCCTCTATTTGTTAAATATGTTTTTGCATTGGTTCTCGCTTCTATAAACACGTTGGATATCCTGACAGATAAGTATGGCTTGAATTATTTAATCAGCTGCGAGGATAAAATATTTGAAGCATTTTAACCATAAAATTGGTAGTGGATCGTAAAATGTTAATCGTTGTCTTAATCATCACACTATTAGGCAAACAATAAATTCACTATATGTATCTTTCAACAATAATTTAGCATTGAAACTTTCGTTCAATAAAGCTTTTGTGACCATTGATCTACACACTGCCCAGAAATATTCATTTGAAAATAAGTTTTTCTCCCTTTTTGTAAAGAGTTTCATGAAAGTCCATTGCACTTTGCAAAGTAACCTTCCTGTAGCAGACCAGTTTACAGTGATAAAGTAGTCATTATCACTGGGAAAATGTCTGAAAGCCATGTTTACTTTTGTCTTAATTACAGTGGATGTTGTAAATTGTAATGCTTACATGAAATACAACCATTGAGTATCTACAGTCTTGACCAAAATATTCGCATACCGATGGTGTTGATGTTATTTTATACACACAGGAAGTAGTTACGAGTAACTGCCCAACTAGTAAGAGAAATTGTAGCATGTGGTCGGACAAACATGTATGAGCTGTTAATTTGGTCTGTGTAAGTTGTTTTGAGCATTTACTTGTCAAAACACGCATAAACACCTGTTTTGAACCAGGCTCTGCTACAATGTTTTTCTTTAAGGCCTGGCATGGCCGAGCGCGTTAAGGCGTGCACTCGTAATCCGAGGGTCGCGGGTTCGCGCCCGCGTCGCGCTAAACATGCTCGCCCTTCCAGCCGTGGGGGTGTATAATGTGACGGTCAATCCCACTATTCGTTGGTAAAAGAGTAGCCCAAGAGTTGGCAGTGGGTGGTGATGACTAGCTGCCTTCCCTCTAGTCTTACACTGCAAAATTAGGGACGGCTAGCACAGATAGCCCTCGAGTAGCTTTGTGCGAAATTCCAAAACAAACAAACACCTGTTTTGTACCAACTGACTGGTTTTGGTATATGTTTTTTGAAACAGGTCAGTTTCTTACGATTTTTTGTGCTTCATATAAAGCCATACTTCGTTTCGCGTGAAAAGTTACAGGGCGTCTAATTGTTCGACTGTTCAGAAATTTATGAGGCAGATGGACATTGCAAGAACAGTAAGGTATCCTCATAAAACTCCATAATACTAAAGTAAAGGTTGTTTCACGAAAGTATAATGGTAGATGCCAAAAACTGTTTCTCAAGATGACCATGTTTTAATCAGATTGAAACGTCAAGGTCGAAAGAAATCTTGCAATGCCTTACGACAAAGAATAGCTGGAACTCATTCATTCTAGGTTATCCAGAAACAATGAATAGGAGACTGACCAAACAAGGTTTTTGTAAAAAGGACTATTGCGAATCGATATTAAACAGAATTCACCGCCGCCACAGTGTTAATTTGGTAATACAGCATGCCAACTTAAAATTAGAACACTGGCAACGTGTCATCTTTCCATAAGAGTACTGTCTCTGGGTTGTTACAATTGATAGTAAAACTCATGTTCATCGTATTTCCGGAGTTCAAGTAAAGGAAAATTTTCTTTCTTACACAAAATATAAAGGAGACAGCGCAGTAAATATTTGTGCAGCTATTCGTCATGGAGGAAAAACAGCTCTTCATATCCTCCAGGAAACGTCAATGGCGCCTTTCTTCTAGAGACATAATATAAGGACGATTTTTTTGTCATATATTGGAAGCTTGACAATAACTTAGTGTTCCATGATGACAGTGCCACTACTCACAGTGCGTATATTATACAGGACTATCTCGACCAAAGAGACGTTACAAAATTGACATGGCTAACAAAGTCCCCACATTGTAATTCCATTGAGAATTGAGCCGGAACATTGTTAACCACACTCCTAAACCATTTACTGTGGCTGATTTTCAGCGCCTTTTAGTGACAAGTTGTGATGAAATCGTGATAGATTACATCAATAACCTCATCGACAGCATGCCACGTCGCGTTGCGTTGGTTATCAGAGCACGAGGAAGATCAACCAAGTGCTGATGCATAATATGAACTTATATAAATTTACAGACACTACTTATAATAAAATGATGTTATATTTTGTCATTATATACGTTTTGTTAAGGTTTTTTGTGATAGATAAAATTTCGAATTACATATCTTTCCATAGGTGTCTGATAAAATTCCTATTGAACTTAATGTGCTCAAGAAGAGTGCTCGTCCAAAAATATTACACTCCAATCAAAGGAGAGTAAGAAAGCTGCCAAAAGTAATTACTTTCGTTTTTTCAGATCGTTCAGTGATTGAAAAACTTAAATATGATGAATCATACCTCAACAAAAGTCATATGAAATACATAAAGAAAATTTATTACTATTTCTAATAAGGGTGAAAAGAGTTCTAAGTACCCCGAATATGTTAAAATTCATTGTTATAGTGTAAATAAATGGTATTACTCTAAGCAAAAGTAATCTTACACTTAGAAGACTCTTAAGCAACTCCAAAATGCCATTTTGGGAGTTTTATTGTATATTTTGTACAAAGAAATGAAACCATAAAGTCATGCAGAAACTGATATGACAAAATGGTTTAGTGGATTTTATCTTTCTAAAGTTGTCACGATAACAAGGCAACCTTTGTACAATCAACTCATAAAGATATGGTTAATAAATAAATTTTTCTGTATCATAAAAGAAATAAGTAAATTAAAAAATATGCAGCAGCCGCTAATAAACATTTCACAGATATTCCATTTTATAACCAAGAAAAGTAATTTAATAGAATAACAAGTAAAATTTGTTAATTTCATAGGTATGAACTTCTATTGTATAAGAACGAAAGTAGAAGAGATGAGACTTCTGCTACACATATGAAAAACTTTTCACCAAAAAGAAGTTACACTAACATGGAATATGTAACATTTTTGATGTTATAAAGAAAAACACTCGTTCATATGTACTATTCTTCACTAAGTGCAATGTGTGTTATGTATTCTCTTATTTTTTAATACAAAAAGGTTATTGTTATGAGCTAAAAACCAAAACTTTAAAACTATTTGAATAATGTGTTCAAAAATTGGTATCATGGGTTGAAATACATTAAAGCTAGTTTCACAGAAACGCCATTTCAAAAGAATGGTAACGTACATAAATACCTCCTTTAACGTGACCAATTTCACTACATTCAAATCAACTGCTCATAAAGAATAAATATTAAAAAGTTTAGAGACATTAACTAGTCATTTCGGTTCTGTGTAATCCTACTTTAACCATATATATCGTTAAAGAAATATTGGAATAGGTATAGTTTGTTTTTCATATGAGACATCCAAGAAAACTTACTGAAAAGCCTAATTTACTTTATTTATATATACGTGTAATTTCTTTGCCGTTTGTTTTTTTTCCTCAGTTTAACTTATTTAAATGTTTAGATTGTTTGTTTACTTATTAAATTAAATTTAAAATATTACTGAATCAGACCAGAATTGTCTAAGCTTAGCACAATATTTTTGTTGATCTAAAAATGGTGGTATAAATCGATATCTTCATATTTCAAAGGCTATGTTATCTTTACTTTCGTACAATTGTTCCCCACAGTACATAAGAACACCCGACTAAAAATAATATGCTATCTTAGCGAAATGTTGTTATTGCAACTTTGTCGAGGTTATTTGCAGTCTATCGATTTGGATAGACAGATCACCGTTTTGAGTTAAAGAGCATCTTCCATTTGATTCTTTTGTGCAAACTTTTATCTTCAAATAGGGTTGTGTTTTATATATTTCAAACATTATAAAATGTAGAACGCTAAAGTTAAATATAATCAGTGGCAACGTATTTTCGTATACATTAATTCTGTCTCTTGTTTTGTGGCTTCATTTGTATAAAATTTTATAATTTAGTTTTAATCAACTGAAAATGAAGAAAAATAATTTTAGTGTACACTAAAGTTCTGGTTAGATCAGGCCTTAAAGCAAATCAGACAAGATCATGTCTAGGGTTCATAACCATGAAACATGCATAGGTATTCTAATTAAAAAGGGAGCTGCAAACCTACGTAATCATAATACTAACTCATAAACTAATGTACTACATCGTTCAGTTGTACAATTTTCATCGCATTTTATATTATGAGGTCTTGCACTTTGTGTGTTCCTTCCGGTTCAGCAGTAGATAAGGTTGTCTCTAGTTCTAGTACTGCTAATTTATAATACTGGGTCCATAGGCAGTGGAATAATGATTCGTGATGGACCTGTCTACATCACTTTGAGCTGTCGTTTGTCTCAATACTGTCCAGTGTCAACATTTGAACTGATTTGTTAAACTCTATTTCCGTTAAACACCTCTACCTGCCATCAAAAAACTAACACTATCAAAAAGTTACACTGAAATAACAGCCATAATCTAGTGAAATAACCACAACAGCAAATTAGCAAAAAATTAGGTTTGAAATTTAGTACTGTATTTTCTGAATAGCTAGGACGTGCAAAATGTATGAGTGTGTGTTTTCTTATAACAAAGTCACATCGGGCTATCTTCTGAGTCCAGTAAAATGTATGAAAACAAAGGTGTATTATTGCGTCAGGAAGCATAACATGTGTTCATAATTTATCATACATAATTCTTGTTGTTTTGTAATTTCACTTGAGCATAACATTTCAGATTGCAAAAAGATCTTTTTTTTTTAATATCGTGATGTAATGTGCATACATATACAACTCTTAAGTTATGTAACGAATAACAGGTTTTGATATTTAAACATATGAAGATATTCGCCAATTTCATATATGTTATCACATGAAACTTGACAATAAACCGCGCCGAATCCAATTCACGTACCATATTTAAACACAAAATCACTTCAAACTGAATATAAATGTAGTCATTTTGCCTTATAGGTAAGTATTTCACATGCTGAATCCATATAAATTGTGTAATCAACTGTGCCGTATAAAAAGCACTAAAAACTTTATAAGACACTGCAGTATACGGAAAAATCTATCCGTTAGCTTGTCTGAGTGTTCATTATTTCTGAGACACCAAAACTCTCGAGGCAGGGTTTATTTATCACAGTATAGAAAGTTTTAAAAGCAATAAAACGTTTTAAGATACGGTAAGGTACTATACATAAAACTTTCTTTTTATCTGTCACTAAGAGCATTCACGGTTTCTTAAATACAGAGTTTTTTGGAGTGGATTCTATTCATCAAGGCTTCGTTGACTCTTTTATAGACGCCTGATGACGCCCTGTTGAGATGATCAAATCAGTTATGTAGATATATTTATTGGTTAGCTTTTGCCATTCACTGTGTAATAAAACAGTGAAACCGTGTCTGAAAAAGACATTTACGAGAGACACTGGTATTTTTTTTACAGTAAATTTGTTGGATAATTTTTGTAGTTCTCCCTATATAAATGAATCAGGCTGCTGTGGTTATTGATATTCCTTTCGATAAACCGTTTTATTTCGATTTAAAAAACAGACTACAAGCCCCCTCCACCTCAGCAAGACATGAACATTAAAATTACTTTCCGCAAAACATTCTTCTGCGGAGTATAAGATTTGTATTTATATTCAAAGTACAGTAAACTGACTTCTTGAATGCAATCTTTGGGTAGTGTGTTTCTTTGAACATCAAAACTGGTTAAATCGGCGCTATTCAGCAGAAGACTTGGTTGCAGTACTTTTGTAAATTTCTTGATTTATTATTATACCTGTCAAAAGAGAAGAAAGCGAGGACATTTTAACTAAACACGTGACCATAATTACAGGACAATAAATATTTGTTGTTGCTGCTGTTGAATATAATATTTATTTTATTCTACTTGTCGGTCAGGTGGTTAAAGCGCTCGACTTGTAATCTGAGGGTGGGGGTTAAAATCCTCGTCACAGCCAACATGATCGCCCTTCCAGCCGTAGAGACGTTATTATGTTATGGTCACTCCCACTATTCGTTGGTAAAAGAGTAGCCCAAAAGTTAGTAGTGTTTTGTGATTACTAGCTGCTTTAATTCTAGTCTTACACTGCTAAATAGCCCCTCGTGTAGCTTTTTGTGAAATTCAAAACCCAAACAAATTAATACCTGCATTTTCATCCAGTTAATACTGGCCCGGCATGACCAGGTGGTTAGGGTGCTCAACTCATAATCTGAGGGTCGCGGTGTCGAATCCCCGTCACATTATAATGCTCCCAAAACTGAAAACGCAAGCATCTTTGAACTAGCGCAAATATTCCTCGTGTAGCTTTGTAAGAAATTCAAAACAAAACAAACCAATCATAATAATGTTAATATTATCAGTTATAGAGTCGCTCAGGACCGGCATTACGTTACATGAAACTATTGATCTGTCTGCGGAGTTAGTATTTTCTTCCTATACTTAATGTTATGTCTAAGGGCGTTTTTCTAAGTTAATATGTTTTGTAGATAAAGAATCAACATTTTTTTTACTTAACGATTTTATGTATTATTTAGTTAATAAGGTTAAGAAAGAATTAAAATCTGCGCGTGCTATGAATAAATTTTTGGATTTCCAGTAAAGCATACCTGGAGAAACGTCCAATTTGTTTAAAATTATTCAATTCAAGAATTTGTTTACTTTTAATTGAACAAAAGCTACACAATGGGCTATCTGTGCTTTGCTCATAACGTCTCAATTGGTTTTAAAATAGCAAAACAGTGAATGATTTACCGACTTTTTCTATACAAAGAAAAATCATTCACTTCTATTAAAGTTCACTTTAAGTTCCTTCTTGTTTCTGTTTTAGATCTTCATCGTCACCTTTACCATACTGAGAGTGTCAGTTAAATGTCTCTAGTACTTATTTATGGTTATAAGGTTGTGAAATCCATAATCAAATTATCACAAAAGCATAAAGGACATCAGGAAATTAGTTTAAAAATTACTTTCTCGTGTTTCAGCGTATTCATCACCATATACAACTCTACGCATTATTTGATTATCGTATGGCTAAGATTATACATGTAGCTTTATTTTGTGAGCTTAAGTGTTTTATTTTAAGGTAATGTAAGTGCTACCGAGGAAATAACGAGTCTTAGTTGCATTGAAAGTTATTATAAACAAAATATGATACCTTAAGGAAAAAAGTGCTTTCCTGACGACTTAATAACTTTCTATAAATTACCTTTATGTTGACAGTAATAAAGGTTTTTAAAAAAAAAAACAGAATTATAACTATAATTTTTTCATAATTTCCCAACTGGTTAATAAAGTTGCTTTTCATCAGGACCGTTGAACATAATAAATGTGTGTGTCTGTATAATATAGTTAAGTTCACTTCAAATTCGAAAAGTGCATTGTAGGTGATGCATCAGAGAACACTGATACTCAACTGTATGTACATCCGGTAGCATTTGCAAGAGTTCGTTTTTGTTCTGCTTTGTATGCAACGGAGAAAGGTATTATGCCATGCTGTCTGTCTCTTTACAGCTCATTCCACATCACTTCCACTACATACTACGACATTGTTAATACCGCCTTTGAAGGAATCTACAGCTGACAATACTATGGGATAGATGAAATTACCGGCATGTAACCTGAGAAAGGTTAGTTGGAATTTATAGAAAGTTTAGAAGGCATTTACATGCAAGGGTAATCATTGTTCCCTGAGACGAATTCCGGCAATTTACATGAAAAAAGACCTGTATAAGGTTCTATTCCTTTGGTAAATGTTGTTTCTTTAGACTCATACTCACCATTTTTATTCTATTCGATTTTTAATCCTATTCTTGTGTTCTTTACGAACCATTGTCTGTAAGTACGAATAACTATTTTTGGTGTTAGACTTTACTCCAAAATTATTTTCAATCAAATATCAATGGAAAACTGATTGTTCATTTATCAGTGACAATGTCATACAAAAACATTAATTTAAAGCTAAATGTTTGATCTGTGTTTTGAAGAATTTTCACGGCTTGGCGGATATTCATTTTCTTAAATCCGTTTCATTCGTTTGTCTTGCAAATTTAAGTTAAATTCATTTAACTTTTTCCTACATGTTAGAAACACATAAAAAGAACCTATTATACAAGAAATACGAATTTTTGCTCGCAATTATATCATAAATGAAATATTTATTTTTACGTTTAATATGAAATAATGTTTTTCATAAAAATGCGGTGAGCATAAATTGTAGAGAACCAAAAACTGAGTAGTGCACTACCTATAATAAAAAAAATTATAACGTATGTTTAATCTCAGAAAACAACACCGACAGCACAAAATTAATTACTTTAAGTTGTTTCTCTCTTCAGTAGCCAAAGTTAGTGTTGAAAGGTATAAAAATAAATAGGAATCTAAAATTTATATATTTTTTTACAATACATTTAATACTTGAGAGTTAATTAGTTCTAATATCGATTTTCAGCTTTACAATAGTAAGTATTTATCGTATTAGTAAGAAATTATCAATCCTTTACTTAACTCAGTTTTCAGAAAAACGTACTAACGAACCTGTTTGAAGAGAAGTTTATAATTAGTGATGTCCAGGGGCGTAAATCCTGGGCGGATTTTAGGTGGCGAAATGATGCATACAATTATCCCCCCCTACACTTTGGTCTTTTGAATTTTTTTATTGAATCATAGACCAACAAATTGTGTGTTTGTTCTTGTGATTCTCGTGTTCTCACCAATCGAATTACATAATTACGCCTAGTTGTAGGCTTTTTCAGTATCCGAAATATACGTTTTTAATATAGGCGTGCTTCTAAGCTTTTCGATCTAAGCGATAGTTCGTAAGTATCAATCAGTAAGCCAAGTATATATGCAAGGCTTCCAAGCACTATCACAGAATCTACCTAAGTCCTGTACGTAGTGTAAGATTAAGTAAAATTTTCATCACAACAGATTGAACAGAGCATGAAATTCGAAAATACTACTGCCAAGCGTAAACACCTGTGATCTAGATCTGGCAGGCCATTTGTAGCTTGCAGCTGCATCAATTTTTTGTGTATATTGTGCGGTATTCCTATGCCATTTGTTCTTATGTCGGTTTTATTGTCAAACGCCTTACTCTCCTTAGCTGCCGAAGCCACTGACCAAAGTATACGTTTAGTGTACAGTTAACGACAGGTTCGGGCCGCTCCAGATGCGCGCTACATCACCCCCCCCCCTCCGCTCCCTTTAGTCTGAGCCTCGATTTTACAACATGGCTCATTAAATCTGTGTTTGTGGCCCTCATTAATCCATTAATTCAGATTATAACCGCCCTCTAATTAAGTGCTGGTGCTTTATGGTGAAAAAAAATATATTCTCTAATCATAGATAGTAAAAATATTGTATTTGCTTGTATAAGTAGAACACAAAAGGAGCGATTTCAACGGGCTGAAACCTCTACTCGAATTGTATTGCTAGTTTATATTCAGGTGTTTTTATTTAATTGACGTGCTTATAGATATTACATCATAACTTGTTTGCCTTTTGATGAGCTTTAACAGGAATATAATACATTTGTGATTGTTTAAGAATTTGTTTGAGAAACTTGCAATTACTTGCGTTGTAACAAGCACACATGATTGTCCCAGCGATGCCCAGACGGTCAGTCGGCTCGGTAGTTACTGTGAGGTTCGCGCATTCGACTTAAATACATTATACAGTTCAGTTTTACTTCCATTTTGTTCTATCTTGGTTCGTTGTACGTTAGAGTTTTTCAATAAAGACTGTATTTTAGCCTGTTGAGTCATCTGGGAAACAGATTCCAATCATGACAAGCAAGCGTCTGAAACTTTCTGATATTAGACAGTTCTGCAAGCCAGTTACTAGTACTACAAGTGACAACGTAGATGTAGATAATCCAAAAATCTCAAACAAAGGAATAGAAACTTGCCATACAGACGAAATACCATGTTCATCAGAGGACGAGTCTGAAAATGCTTGTGCAACTATTACACATCATGAACCATCAGATAGTTGTGAAACAAGTTTGTACAGTAATAAAAAAATTACACTTCACAGATACAGTGTGAAAAGCCATATCATCCAGACGCACAACTAATATCACGACAGAAATCAAAATCTCAAAACATCAACTTCCGGGGCAAGTGGTTTGATGAGTTCCCATGGATGCACTTCGACAATCAGACTCAAAAATTCATATGCTTTCATTGTGTCAAGGCGGAAAATAAAGGCCTTTTTTGCAGGGAAATTGGAGAGGCCAGTGGAGTATATCTTCATATCCACCGGTTTTTGCAACTGGAAAAAAGGCAAAACAGAAATTCAACAAACACCAATTTTCCTTTTAGCACAGATTCGCTATATCTCCAGAAGGTTCACTTGGTATAACTCCAGTGACTGTCCAGCTACATGATGGAAAAAAGAAGCAGCAGGAAGAATGCAAAAGAACTCTAGCCAAAATATTCAGAAGTTTACATTTCTTACTGTGTCAAGGCTTAGCATTACGTGAACATACTGATACGGAGGAGAACTTCCTGCAATTAATGAAGCTCCTGGAACTTGTCAAAGAAAACCACGTTCACATCATCCCAGGCTCAGAATAAAATAATGGAGATGTTCAGTCATCAAATACTAAGGAACACACCACACGAAGTGCAGGAAAGTAAAATTTTTGCGTTAATAGTTGATGGCACTTAAGATGTTACAGGTGCCGAACAGGAAGCAATATGTGTCCATGCGACATTTCTTGGTTTATACAGTGTTTCCAATACAACTGGTGAAACAATATCCTTGACTATAGTTGATATACTGACCAGACTCAATTTACCTCTGTCACGAATAACAGCACAAAATTGTGATGGAGCCACTAACATGAGTGGTGCGTACAGTGGGTGTCAAGAAAAAATAAAAGATAAGCAACTGTCAGCTTTTTTTCACTGCGGAGCACACAAGGTTAATTTAATAATGTAACATGCAGTTGAAGCTTGTGAATGTGTTCGAGATTCTATTCAGTGGGTACATGAACTTGGCGTCTTGCTTCAGAGGTCAGGCAAATACAAAACAATCTTTGAAAATATTGTATCATCAAACAGCCACAATGGTCCAGTTAAATATATCCATCTATTGCGTCCAACACACTGGTTGTGCCGCCTATCTGCAATTACATGTGCTAATGATCACTACAGTAACATTGTTGATTCTTTGTCTGAATTAGTAAATCAAAAATCAGATGTAGCAGTGAAAGCACGAAGTCTGCTGGACTGATTTGACAAAGGAAAGACAGTTTTAAGATTGTTGATGGCTCAGCATCCATTAGCTGCATTAGAGAAACTGAACCGTGAATTTATAACAAAATCAGCTACAGTATCTGACATGATTGAAGCATCTGCAATGACAGTTGAGCAATTGCGGGTATTGCGAACAGAGGAAAATTACCACAAGATATTTGATGAAGCTGAGAAAAAGGTAATTTCCCTAGATCTGGTGCCTATTGAATTACCACGCATTCGCAGACCCCCAGAAGGATCACAGGTGATGGCTCAGCACACCATTCTGCAACAGCTACAGAAGCCAATATTTTGAATTTATGGACACAGTCATAGAACATCTGACCACTAGATTCAATGCAAACAACAATGACTTGAGGCAATATCTGGCACTTGAGAACATGATCACATCTGGCAAGATTGACAAATCGGTTATAAACTTCCATCCAAAAATCTCTGCACAACGACCCGAGTTTCAGTTGCCCATGTTCAAAGGGACAACAAAAACAGTATACCTGAAAGGTGCGAAGGATGCTTATTGTAAAATGCATGAAACAAGCCAGCAGATGTTTGGTGAAGTGTTTCTTCTCATGAAAATTTTGCTTGTATGTCTAGTATCCAGCTGTGAATACGAACGTAGCTTTTCTGTATTACGATGGTTGAATATGTGGTTAACGTCAACTATGTTTCAATGCCGCCTCAACCATGTAGTAGTTTGTCACACTCACAAAGATGAGGTCAACAAAATAAATATAGAAGATCTTATGAAATAATTCATAAACAGATCATCACAAAGGAGGTCTACGTTTGGGAACATGTAAACTAGGGGACTAAATAAATCTTACCTCAGCGAAAAGTATGAATAATTATGTGCTACATTGTATTGATGTGCAATTTTCAAGAGTTCGCAAAGACATTTTAATTATTTTTATTAAAAAACATGAACAGTTTTTCAGTAGAAATAAACTTATTAAGAGTAATTACTAATTTATTAATATTTGAAAACGTAATTCATGCAACGAAAGTTATTAGTAACCTTGTCAAGTATAATGACCATCTTTTATGCTGTGTAGTGTGCAGGAATAAATTCATGTGGCAGTTAATTTGTCACACATTTGTCTTTATTCTATTGACATTTTGAAAACTGTTCCCAAAACACCTCACTTATACAAACCTACATGGAAACCTTGAAGTATCGTGGCAACAAGATTACTCTGTGACTGCAAGTTTACAGCTTTCAGGTTCATGTAATTAGAGATTACCAATTTGCAAATAGAACAGTCCATATACGTGGTTGCAAAAATCATTCCCCCCCATCGGGTGTAAAAAATCTACGCCCCTGGTGATGTCAACTTTGGTAAAAAATCATTTACCATTTCTTTCATGACTTATTGTTTGATTATTTAAGCCTTAATAATAACGTATATTTGACATTTTGTATTTTCTTCTCTCATGTGATTCACAATAACTTAACACGTTTAATTCGCAAAATATAATATCTCTATTTTTGTTCATTTATTGGGGAAACACAAGTTTTTTCTATTTATACAATATCCATTGTTGTTTTCACTCACTTCATGTATTTGTTGATATGTTTGTTTTGTTTTTATATAGCTACTTCATTAATTTAAATAGGATAATTTCTACACCTAATTGGTTCCTCCCGTAGTGGGGCCTGGCATGACCTAGCGCGTTAAGGCGTGCGCTTCGTAATCTGAGGGTCGCGGGTTCGCGCCCGAGTCGCGCCAAACATGCTCGCCCTTTCAGCCGTGGGGGTGTATAATGTGACGGTCAATCCCACTATTCGTTAGTAAAAGAGTAGACCAAGAGTTGGAGGTGTGTGGTGAGGACTAGCTGCCTTCCCTCTAGTCTTACACTGCTAAATTAGGGACGGCTAGCACAGATAGCCCTCGAGTAGCTTTGTGCGAAATTCCAAATCAAACAAAACAAACAAACCCTCCCGTAGTGACATGGCGGCATTTCTGTAGACTTATAAGGCTGGAAACCAGGTTCTGATATCTGTGGTGGGCATAGCACAAACAGACCATTGTATATCTTTGTGCTTTACTTCAAAGAAACAATACTTTAAACCTAACCGTATGGAGTATTTTACTAAAAAACTGTTAGGCTTTCACTCGAGTAGAACATGCTAGTTGTATGACAATACGTAAGTTACTGACTCTTTTAGACCATTTTAGGAATTGTTCTATGTAATTCAGTAACTTTTCATATAATTTTCATGTAAAAAGTAGAACGTATAAAGTCCTGTATAATACTGATATAAAGAGTTAGAAAAACAATGCAATTATAGTAACCTTATTTTTAACGTAACACGTTTTATCATGTTTCTTTGGCTTGTTTAATGAATGCCGTAGAATAAATGAAGTAAAATAATAAATAAACGTCACTATGTCTTTGGTTTTTGTTTATTACGTAGAATCTAAAGCTCAAGATTACATTCAAAGCAACAATAGCTTATCTATTGTAATCCAAAATCAGTTGTATATGTGTTTTCTCTAGTATTAGGTGATCTCTCCAAATTCTCGAAAAAGTATACGAAGTAATCACCACTGCCGAGTTTATAAATAAAATTGTTGAATATAAATAAAGTTTTCACTAAATTTAAGGAGGTTTATCCTAACTATAATAACTTTCAACTCAAACAGTACAGGTATGAATATAAAGTTGTTCTGCACAGTTTCCTGTCACACTAAATATGCTTGTCCTTTTAGCAGTGGGGGCGATATAATGTACGTTCAATCACACTATTCATTGGTAAAAGAGAAACCCAAGAGTTGGCGGTGCGTTGTGATGACTAGTTGCTTTCCCTCTAGTTTTACACTGCTACTTTAGAGACATCTAACGCAGATAACCCTCATGTAGCTTTACATTAAATTAAAAAAAAAAAAGCTATATCTACACAGTTAGAACGTCACAACTTTTCTACGTAGATCTTTATTGAAATTTTAAAAACTTTCAATAATGGATAAACGTTTTTGGTTTTGTATAAATTCATCCAATTTTTTCGAGATATACTTGACGCTTAATGTGGTTATAGATTCTTTGGTTCATTTTTATAATTGACAAGAAAACCAGAAACAATATTTCTAATTCCGCAGGAGCCAAAAGTAAAATTAATACAACTATAATATCGCGTAAGCATAGTACCAAGGACAAAAACTTTGTCCAGGAAACAAAATGGAATATAATAAATGATATTAAAATATCTGTATGTGTATAGAAAGTATCATTTGCAAATCCTCACTGTTTCAGCTTCCTATTTTTGAAACTGTAAAAAATTACTCCAGTTCCCAGAAGAACACTAGAAAAATGAAGTATACTAGTTGAAACTGATGTTACGGTAAGACCCAGTCACAAAGTAACTGTGTCTTATAACTGTGTATTGCATTTCGTAAAAATGATTTCTGATAGATAATGCAATGGCCACGCGTCGTAAATGTAAGACGTGGCCCTATGATTGATATACTTACATCTGTGTATTCCAAAAAGAGTGCCGATGAAGAATATACGTCTAGTGATATGTAATAATATAAAACAACAGGACACAAGTTTACAGAAATTAGCCATTATTGCTTTCCATAAAAGTGGGAGACCTCGCACAGCATGTTTTTTTGTTGGGTTTTTTTTATCACACAAACGCCTTCAGTAAAATAAAAGTTATGGTACAAAAGAGAGCCCTTCGACCTAACAAAAATTCCCTGCGATAAGGCTCTGAATATGTCGTGGTACATTTAACAAAGTAAAATACACGCTAAATAAGATCGATGATAGCCAATAAGTTCAGAAGCTTATAGTCACGCTTCAAAATTAACAGTTGTTTTCATAAGAAAGATAACTTTAAAAAATGTAATTACAGCAGTCTCATTGATAACTTACCTGTCAAGACTCCTTATCTATCTTAAGTACACTTTTTTACCTTTAATTTGCTTAAACGCGGTCTTGAAAGTCAACGCATAGGTGCAATAGAAGGTTTGTGAGCGTTATGTTAAGATGCAGTTTAAGATGATCCACGATTCTTCACAGAAACTTGGTAACGAGCAAGAGGGAAACTTTAAACACCGTTCCTACAAAATGTCATTAAACTTTGGTGGTCCACTTAAAAAAAAAAAACCAAGCTGTGATGATCATTACTGCCTCTTAATATAAAATAACTTTCACTCCACTGCACGTGCTATTGAATAATAGCAAAAATCATCAAAATGCTAATTGCAAAAATGTTATATAAATTCATATACAAGTTATCTTGCAGCTTAAAATTCCATAACAGATTTAAATTTCTTCATCCACAAATCAATTTTTATGAAATAAAAAAACTAAGCTAAAAGTTGCGATGTGTTTTTCGCTCACTACGAACGAAAACAGCATCAAAACACAATCAAACATTTACACGCAGAGTACCTAAGAATATGGTGCTGAGAACCACTAACGTGTGTATGCAAAATACCAAAAACTTTAATCCAAACAAATGCAACAAGAGAGAACAATCTTGAGATAATGTATAACAAATGTCACACAGCATGTCGCTTATGAATAGAAAGACTTAAAATAAGTTAATGAAAATTTAATATAATTTTAAACATATAAATCTATAATAATGTGTTATCATCGTCTTTAAATTCCGTACCATAGTTATTACTGGTCTGTAGGAATTTACTCTAAAACAAAACAAAGAAAGGGATATGCTATTTTGTCATAAGACTTAACTAAATTATATTTGAACATAATAGATAACTTTGGTAAATATAACATAAATACTCTCTTTGAGTGGCCTGGCATGGACGAGCGCGTAAGGCGTGTGACTCGTAATCCGAGGGTCGCGCTAAACATGCTCACCCTTCCACCCGTGGGGGTGTATAATGTGACGGTCAATCCCACTATTCGTTGGCGAAAGAGTAGCCCAAGAGTTGGCGGTGGGTGGTGATGACTAGCTGCCTTCCCTCTAGTCTTACACTGCTAAATTAGGGACGGCTAGCACAGATAGCCCTCGAGTAGCTTTGTGCTAAATTCCAAACCAAATTGAACTCTCTTTGAGTGCGTCTACTTATAGCAAATCCACATCGGGCTATCTGCTCAGCCCACTGAGGGTAATCAAACCCCTGATTATAGTATTGTAAATCCGAAGACATACCGCTGTACTAGCGGAGGGCAACTCTGCTTGAAAACAAAATAAATTCTAATAAGATACATAGATATTGCATAATGTACTACCGATTAATGAAACAATACGATGTCTTCTACAGTTAGTTTAGTTTGGAAGAGAAATAATTATATTTAAGATATAAAAATTATCAAAATGGTTTTACGTAAACTTGCAAAAGCAATTAAGGATTCGAATAATTACTTTATTCTGATTTATAACGTAGATAGCTCTACTATTAATGATAATGATGCTTTGAATAAACTCCCAAGGGCGTTTCCTTTGTCCAATAATTAGGTTAGGCCTTAATAACTGTATTAATTTATCAATGCAAATTATTTGTTCTGTGAGCTATAACAAGTGATTAATCATTTTTAATTGTTTGATAATTTAAAAAAGCATCAGAACCCTTTAATAAGAGTAACTTAAATAATAAAATAAAGTTTTCTTGTTACCTCTACCAAGATGAAACACATTAATTTGAAATAACTGGTATATCAATCTCAATGAAACATACGCATTAATATTTTAATCAGTATTTTAGTGTTTGTAACAAAGCACATAAAAACCGAAAGTAAAGACTCCCATATCTTGTAAAGGAAGATTAGAAAAACATTGGTAATCTGAGGGTTTCGGGTTCGCATTCCCGTCGCGCCAAACACATTCGCCCTTTCAGCCGTGGGGGCGTTACAATGTCCGGTCAATCCCACTATTCGTTGGTAAAACAGTCGCCCAAGAGATGGCGGTGGGTGGTGATGATTAGCTGCCTTCCTTCTAGTCTTACACTGCTCAATTAGGGACGGCTAGCACAGATAGCTCTCGAGTAGCTTTGTGCGAAATTCAAAAAAAAAAAACTGTCATTGACCACCTAACTGTTAAAATATATACTATTAATATTACACTTGGCACATTTTCTTAAAATTATACAAATAGTTACATAGCCATTATCGTTTGTCTTTGTATAAGTTATACTTACATAAAAAGTTTCGGTAATTTACATACACTCTGTAAACCTTTCTAATTTCGCTAAATATAGCACACCTGTGAGAACAAGATATACACCATGCAATTCATTAAAACATCGCATGTATAGATAATTTACTGAAACATCATACACTCGTATAATTTATTTTAATTTAAACATCACACTGCTATATAATTAACTTAAATACCGAACTTCTTCATAATTTGTCTAAACAACGTATATTTGTATAATTCTCCCAACAATATGACATCAGTAAACAGGTGAATTAAACAGATTACTAACTTAGCTGTACATTTCACTGCTGTCGCTGCTCTTAACTAAAACTAAATTGTACATTCATAAGTTGTATATGTGTTAAATTTCTGTTTTCTCTTTGGGAAGGCATTCACAAATAAAATAACGATAGTTTTGTACTAGCTAAAAATGATATTTGCCTGAGAAGCTAAATTGCCTAATAAATTAATCTCTAATTTGCTTAATATACATATTACAACAAAATATAGAAATGAAAGGTGTGGCCATTGACATACAAATATAATATGTTAGTAGTTACTGCAAAACAACTAACCTAAATTATCATTTATTCATTTTAATTCTCAATTCTATTTAAAAGAAGTTATAATTTGAAACTTACAATTAATTATTTGACAATTCTATTTTATAGGAATTTATAATTTGAAACTAAAAATTAATTACTTGACAATTCTATTTAAAAGAATTTATAATTTGAGAATTGTCAAGCAGCAGTTAACGCCTGTTTTATAGAAAGTAACGTCAAAAATATTAAACAACATTTATTGCATATTATCTGTATGAAAAAAACAATAACTCATTATTGAAGTATACGAATGAGTTTTCAGTTACTTCTATGAGCGTTTCTAATCTTAAATAAATTTTAGGAATAAAGTGTATGATGACCATACTTTATAACATGACATTAGAGAACACCATTTCCTTTTTGATTGATATATTAGTTGAACAGTAGAGTCAAGAAAACAAGCACAGAAATATGTCGACAATACAAAATACAAAAGTACACTTCTGAGACATTTATAGTTTGATAACCAACGTGATTGTCTTATAGTAAAAACTGAAATTTGTTTTATTTTTCCTAAATCTGCGTCTACATCTTTCACTGTGGAGGGTGATACTTATTTGGTTAAAAAACCCATTAATAATGAAACGTTTGCTTATTTTGAAAACATTCAATTCACTCGTGACTTGAATATTAGGACTAAAGGTGTAATGTACAACAAGAATGTTTGTATTATCATTCTTCGACGAGAAAGGTTGTTTAAATTTTAAAGTGTCTAAATTTAAATATATTTTCTACTGTGTAACGGATGAATATAGAGAAGCATGCTTTTTAAATTAATAATGTATGTGATTTAACATCACAGTAGAAATCACATCAAGTCGATAGTTTGATTTTGGTTTTTTAATTTAGCTCCAAGCTACGTGAGGGCTTTCTGCGCTAGCCATCCCTAATTTAGCAGTGTAAGACTAGAGGGAAGGCAGCTAGTCATCACCACCCACCGCCAACTCTTGGGCTACTCTTTTACCAACGAATAGTGGAATTGACCGTCACATTATAACGCCCCCACGGCTGAAAGGGCGAGCATGTTTGGTGCAGTTAAGTCTTTGCAAACCTTCAATTAGTCTTGTCAATGCCATAACAATTATGAATCTTACCTAAAAAAGCTAGAAGACACCGTTGTTTTGCTTTAATAATACAAACCGCTCATTTAAATTGTTCAAAAACACTGTTCAAATACATGAAAATTAACTAGAAATATCAATTATTATTGAATTAGTGGTATGAGTATGTTAATGTAAATTTTCACGATGTGAAATAGTACACCTCTAGCTGTGTTTAATAAAGCTATTGGTAATAAAGAACCTTACAAACGTTGATGTAATTAATGTATTAATAAAACAATTAATCTACATTGTTTGTTTAATATGTGAAAATATATTCAGCCTAATTTTGCTTTACCGTATTAATTTAGTAAGACTATTGTCTGTTTTCTTTATTAAATACCTTCGAATGCCACTCTTACCTTTAAATATTTCAGCATTATATGATTCATTCACGTGATACTTTACATATGTTCAATACATATGTTTTTTAAATGGAATTAATATGAAGCACATAAAACAAAGATTATATGATTCATTCCCATGATACTTTGCAAATGTTTAATACATATGATTTCTAATGGATCTAATATGAAGAACTTAAAACAAAGAAAGATCTTTCATTACTAAGACAGTCTAACTTACTGATCCAACATGTTTTTGCTGTTTTCTCTCGGCGAAGAATATTTCCTTTTTTTACAGGTCATTTTCATAATCTCCTTTAAAAATACAGACATTTCAGTCACCAACCCAACAACAAAAAATGTCTCTCTTTCGCATGCGCGTCCTTTTCATGAAATTCTATCAATTACGCTTACTCTTCGATACTTTTCACATAACTACTTCCTGATTTGAATTTATCTAGCGTATACCTCATTAAATATTCTCGATACACAAATCTGGAACAATGTACATACATAAACTAAAACTTCAACCACATATATAACAATAACTAGAAGCAAATCCCAAAAGCAGTAACAAAAATGTTAATTCATACACTGCATATAAAATAAAAACAGTATTTCTTTTTCCTCTACCGTATATTGCAGCACGACGCTACATTATACTAAAAGACTGAGTGTTCTACATTAAAATGATCTGAATATAAAAATCAGCGAGTTACTTGAGAACTACTGCCTGTAAAAAGTCGCAGTGGAAATATATATGTCATTACAGCTTCATTACATAAATTAGCGTTTTGTAGGTAATGTGATGCAACTTAATATTGATCGCTTTTCGAAAGTGTATGTAACTGTCCTATCAACGTAAGAAATTGATACTGTTACATCATACAAATCGAAAATCTATATTTCCAAGACGGGAATATTCCTTATACGTAACTGGAAAATAAAAAAATATGAATCATCTGTGGAAGCGCAAGGTTACCTAAAAAGAGAACTGCTCCAAGTCCTGTGGTAAGTAAAGTGAATAGTCATGCATCAGATAAACATATAAGAACGCAAACCTCAGTGACAAAATTTACCCACATGTCTCAGACAACATTACAAAACATAAAAAAAAAATATATTTGATCGGAAACAACGTCAACAAAATTATGGGTTTATCAAGACAAAGCTTCTTCAACTGTTGCATACCAAAACTGCTCGTATTTTGCAACGTATATTCATGTTATTCCATAAAAAAAACATACCGGCCATGTCGCCTGAATGGTATTCATCTACCCGCTTTCCGCTAAGCTGCATAGATCGATTAGATTTATTTTCGTTTATTGTTTGATATTCAATTCAAACAACGTACACGTTTTATCGAATGAGAGGATTTAAGACTAATGATTTAATTAGGCTTCTTTGCTTCTTTTGAATTTCGCGCAAAGCTACATGAGGGTTACCTGAACTAGGCGTTCCTCATTTTGTAGTTTAAGACTAGAGGTAAAACAGCCAACTCTGGGCTACTCTTTTACCAATGAATAGTTGGATTGACCGTCACATTATAACACCCCCACAGCTGAAAGGGTGAGCATGTTTGATGCGACGGGGATTCGAACCCACCACCCTCAGATTACGAGTTGAGTGCCTGAAACACCTGGCCATGCCAAGTCAAGTTAAATAAGCCCGTACATATATATATACACACACACACACCCAAAGAGAGAGGTGTGACTTTATAAATGATTGTACAGGCATTTCGGTTATTGTTTTCCTTATATAACTGCAACTCTAACTAAATTTACGTCTGATCCAAACGTGGGTCAATATTCTGTACATCACCTGTTTTCGCAATATTAGAACAATGTTAATAAAATAAATTATCAAAAAAATAAGTCGTCTGATTGAGAATCTTATTAAAATTATTATTATTTTAAAGGGGTGAAAGACATTTCTTGTAGACAAAACAAAACTTCTTATAAAGTTAATTTAATAGACAAATATTGTGCAAAAAGGCAAATTTTGAGTGCCAAGGAATATTCATTCCACCAATACCACTTTATAAAGTTGTTCTGTTTACATTTAATTATCTCCATAAAGTCTGAGTAAACTTTTCAACATCCACCATAAAGGTCTCTGTGTATAAAGCATATTACACTTTATATCTCGGTGATTTTATCCATGAAACTAATTGAAAAAGTAAAACGTCAAAAAACAATAACCTTGTTGGCGTACGTATCCAGGCGCTATACACTTGACGTAATTACAGTGTTCGTGTGTTGATAAACATAAGGTTCAATCTTGAAGTTATATAGGACGAGAATATTCATTACTCTGTCAAATCATGTAGTTTTTTTTCTTCAGGTGTCATGCAAGGGCATCGCTGAGTTGAACATGAAATATTACGTTTGTGTTCGGTTTTCATTTTTGTTAAGAGTAAAGCTATATGATGGAATATTTGTGCTCTCCCCACAATGAGTATCGAAGCTCAGTTTTTAGTATCTTAACCCTCCAGTATAATTCTAAATTATTCTGTAAAAAGTGATTCAAAGCGCTATAATACAAAACTAGCTCTCATCACACATTGACTAAATATTTTTTTATAAACGAATAGCTAATAATTATCTTTTATCAGGCACCATAAAGAACATTTATATGATGTGCAATTATGTGATTGAAGTATTAACTGAAAATGTGTTTTCATTACCTAAAGACAGTTAATAACTTATAACAAAGAGTCAGAATAACTTCGCCGAACAACACTATTTTTGTTCCAAGTGTATTTCGTTTTGTGTCGAAACCATTGAATACCCATTTTAACAAATCACAAGAGAATGATTTTATTAACTGAAACGAGCGAAATGCAGAATAAAATTAATTATTTCAGCCCATTCACCACAGACGTATCGTACTTTGAAGTAAAAACACAGATTTACTGAGGTGTTTATCTACATGGCATCAGTATTAAGAATGTGAATTGAGAATGATATTCAGTTCTCCTTGAAAGTTCTTATACATGTTAGTTGCGTTGTTAATGCATCGCATAAGAATCTTTATTAACACTTCCTTTGAATGTGCGATCTGCAAGAATGGTATCCCCAGAAGCTGACGGGTATCTCCGTACCAAACGGCAAGACTTCAGGGAAATCAATTTACCGAGAACAGTCGAAATATGCATGTTGCCACCACTTGTAAAGGCTATAACCGTAAACTCTATACTATATAGAACTGGTTCTTATTTCTATTTTACTAGCAGTCATATTACTGATATGAAAATCATTCTTTATACACTTCTCTTACAAACTCATAACTTGTAAGGTTTTGAGAAAACTTGTTTCATTTTTTTGTGTGTGGAGGGGTGTAAATTGCATAGAATTTCCGAGTCCCAGAAGAACTTCCACTGATGTTTCTTGAAGTTTTCCAAAGTTTAATTGTTTTTGTTTGTTGCCAAGCGCAAAGCTCCACAAAGGGTAATCTGTGCTCTGCTCACCATGAGTATCGAAACCCAATTGTTAAGATCATAAATCAGCAGACATGCCATTATACTACTGGTATACAGGTATTGAAAAATGAAGTTTCATCCAGTTTATAGTTCATACTTTGAATTTTTTGTAAACCAGTTGGTGTCTTGAAGCCTTAAATCATTGTTTAATAGCAATTATTCAAACTGACACATTCCTACTCTCACAAAACAATCTTAAGTATCAGTTTCACTTGATTTTTTACTTCTTTTTGAAGTAAAACGCTACAGTTGTTTGTAGTTAAGCACAATGGGGTACGTGTGCTCTGCTCACCCCGAGTATCAAAACAGAGTTTGTAGCGTTGTGTATATGTGGACATACCACCGCGCCACTGGAGGGCGAGACGCCACAACTTGAGAAGTTTTTGATAATCAATACATCAATACCATTATTTTTTGACAAGGCATAAACATAAATGCATAAGATAATAAATATTTAAAAAGTATGTTCAGACACTCTTTATTAACGTCCAGCTGGAGAGAATGTAGTTATTAGCTTATCCATATTACAACTTTATTTCACTCACTTTCACCATCCACAGCAGATATATATGTCCAGTTATCTTCGTAAAGCTACAAATATAGCACGTCCCCAACCAAACACAATGCTTAAAGGTTAAGTCTCTTAGGATGGCACATGAACGAAATAGTACTGGATTAGATTTGTTGTACAAAGACGTCAATAAAGGTAACACGTTTGTATTATAAATATTCATGAACAACTTTAGTCCTTCATAATAATTCAGAGTTTTTGTTGTTTTTTTAGTGTAAAGCCACAATGGTTTATCTACTGCTTCTGCTTTAAAGAATCGAACCCGTTTTGAGCATTGTGAATCCATAAGCTCACTTAAAACCTATCAAGGTGCCATTCAAAGCATTTGAGCTGTGTGACAACAGGTGTGTAAGAAAAATTGTAAGCATTTTAAGCAAGAAAGGATCATTAAAACGGAAATTATTGATGTGTGTGTTTGTGTTACATGACAGTTAGATTGAATTATGTAAAAACTGTTCCCAAATAAGACCGACTGTTTGTAACATCAGAATTTGTAATAATAAATGTGTTGCTCTCTTTGATGTTTTACGAAAGCGTTTTCTTCAAAAAACCAAATATATAATACTTTTCTAAGTTTGTGAAAATAGTTTATCGTCTTACTAGTTTTGGTATAAAATTTCCATATCCAGTCCTTCACGAAATGAAATAAATGAAACCGGTGCTCATTTACTTTCCTGTAAAAATGAAGTCGTGAGCAGCCTATGTGTATCTATTAAACTTTTGAAACTGGATAATATGTCATCATATTTTTACTGGCATCGTTGATGATCGAAACGTTGGATTGGCTACGTATTCAAGATTAACCTCTATTTCATTGCAAACAGCAATAGCTAAATCATTGTTCTGAAACCTTTATACCTGAGCTTTCTTGTATGAAGTTTCTGCGATATATTTAAGTAAGCAGTGTTGAGTAGTCAATTCACAGTTGAAAAAAAACCAATTTACTTTGATTCTCCTTCGCTTTTGCTTTTTCGGGGGAATGGGTGTAAAAGATACTTTTCCTGGATTATGTTGTCCCTTTTGTAGTTTTTAAGCCAATCGATTTTAAGAATAATTGGTTCTATATAAAATAGTATAACCTCGTAAGGTACTCATGTTAACCTCTCTTCTGTCGTAAATACACTCGTTTTTCTTGTCATTGAGATTACAAAGGGAACTCATGCAAGTATTACAGCTACAAATATTTCAACAAGATGTCGCTCATCTTGTGTTTAATCCTTTCCTTCACTTAAATAATATCTTTCTGGTTTAAAGACACAGTTCATGTACTTCAATTCATTTCTAGTTTACGACTTTAAGTGCCCTCGTTGTGAATTACCGTTCCATACATATAAAAGCACTGAGGATTGACCGGAGACATCAGCACAAAGCTTAACTACATTTCATCAGCAACTATCATAGTGTGACAAGCAATAAGAATTTTAGAATTCTGTATAGCGGCTCGACTAAGAGATATTTGAGAGTGAAAGAGACTTAGTCCGCTCATCGCTTTAAATTAATGTAAGCCATCAACTGGACGGTTACGCCTGATACTAAATAAAGCTGTAAATTATTTTCGCTTAACATTCATTTTTAAAGGAAATCCAATCAGCATTTACACACTAATTTTCACAAAATGTTTTAAACGTCCACATCAAAGCAACTTATTGGAACCTTAATTTTGTTTTGTTTAATATCTATAATTCCTTAAGTTAAGTCTGTTAATCGGACTTTCAAATATTTTCATTCCCTCGTATTTCTTTATTGAACTTTTTGATACAGATGCAGCTGGTGTAAGTAGAAGCTAAAATCTATTACATAAATGTACTTGTTATTTTTCTATGTAATAATGCATTTTTTTAAAAAAAGTTACTTTGGCACAGTTGTAGCAAGTTTAAATTATAATTAAACGGTAAAAATAAGCTCAAGATAATAATATTCATTAGGCAGCGAAATATTTTAGGTTTATGTTTTGGATTTTTGGGCTTAGTTTTAGTTTCAATTTCAAACAATAAACGAGTTATAAATAATTTCTACAACATAGAAAATACATAAAGTACAACATTTATGGTTTATTCGAGCTCAGAGTGAATTTCTTCTATAACAATAAATTATTTGATTAAGTGAAACTGCATGGCGACTAGAAAAAAGGAAAACCAATAACGGATTCATCCATTCACGGTAAAGTTATTTTTAACATAGGTTTAATTTAAATTTTAAAATTTTCCATCCTGACTAATATAATGAAACTAATACCAATAATGTTTCTAGTCTGAACAACTCTTATTCTAAGTGAAATTAAATTATATAATTTAAAAATATATATTTTATTGTTTGTTTCACCTGGAATCTTTGTATTAAATATACTTACGTGTTTTATACAAAAGTTCACATTTTACAAAAGGTATCAACTACAAGAAATAATGTTTTATAATTATTGATTGAATATTGTTATACCCACTTGGATTTCCGAATATAGTAACACTTCACAGTTGAATTTGTTTTATTAAGCTATGTTAAGTGCATCAGTGACGTCAAATCAGGAATCATTTTAATAAAATGAACAGAAATTATAATTCACGTCACGTGCATTTTACACAAAACAGAGGATGCTACATGCATCCCGGTCGCACCAAACATGCTCTCCCTTTCAGCCGTGGGGCGTTATAACGTGACCGTCAATCCCACTATTCGTTGGTAAAAGAGTAGCCCAAGAGTCGGCTGTGGGTGGTGATGACTAGCTGCCTTCCCTCTAGTCTTACACTGCTAAATTAAGGACGGCTAGCAGAGATAGCCCTCGAGTAGCTTTGTGCGAAATTTAAAAAAAAAACAAGCTTTGTGTGAAATTCAAAAAACAAACTATTATTCAAGACATAAATGAATATTTCAATGAATTATAGATGAGGAATAATCGTATTACCATCAAATGTTTAGCCTAACTACATGAAATACGGTAAATAAAGTTAAAACATAAAGTCTTAATTATCTTTTCTCTCAGTGTTATAGAACTTCATGTTGACATTTTATCTGATCATCGTCTTCAGATTATTTTAGTTACTTATACCTAGTACAATGAATACAATATGATTGATACTTATTAAGCAGCACATTTTCAGATATACCCTTAAGTTTTAAACCCTAAAATTAAATAGTTTAAAAATATTTGCACAGATTAAAACTTAAAACGTTATGAAAGGAAAAAAATGCATTATTTCTTACTGCTTTCTTTGTTTTACTTGGGGAACTATATGCAACTTACTCTTTAAAATCCTTTAATTAGTTATATTAGTTAACAAGTGGTGTTATAACGTATGTAATTTATCTTTATGTACTTATTGTCGTTTTTTGGTAACAGTCTCTGTCTTGGTTATTAGCTTACAATAACGCTAATTAGTTTCTTTTCCATTCCTATATTCCACCGATGTCTTTTCTAAGATTCAACCACTAATGTGGGATGTCTTAAAAAGAGCTGTAGAAGGGACCGAGGTTCGATCCTTTATTTTCTGGTCAGAAAAACTGATGTATTATCGATTTGACTTTGGTCTTCCCTATTAGGACTTGAATATAATTTTTTTTAGGAAAATATCAACGTTACCCTAACTTTCAAACTAAATCAACTAAATATACACACAAAACCTACACACCCTACCACCTAGGAACAACACAACAGCCTTTCTAACCAGATGACTTAAGTTTGAATCTTGACCCCTGCTAGTACATATAATCATTTTCAGGACTCCCTTATAAACAAGAGTTGATCGGTAACCTAAGTTTAGTTTACTATAATTAAACAAACAATAATTAATTAATAATTAGAAATTATCGTATATTTACTTATTTAGTACATTAATTAAATTAAAATCCTTTCAAGTAATTATAAATATAATTAAATGTCCTTTGCTATCTTATTCTAGATTCATTTTATTCCTCAGAAATTTAGATTTAAAAAACACAACTAAGAGGATGAACATCATTAATGGAGTAACAATGGTAACTTTATATCCATGATAACTCAAATATCAGTTGTATCTTATTTAGTTAGTTGAGATGCCTCTTGCTTTCAGATATATTTGACTATTCCTGTATGAATATAAAGGGATATATTGTGAGTATTTATAACCCAAAATGCAAAAAATAGTTGTGATGCCTTTTTTTTTAATGTAGTTGGATTCTCATTCATTACTTATAGTGGGATTCTGATATTTCATGCATTGGGATCGGCCCAACATTCTTTGCTTCTCTAAGCCAACGATATTATTGATATTTATCATAGCGTATGAAAAATGTTTTCAAATCTGTTTTGTGTAGATTCACCAATTGTACCGAAATCAGATCAATAGATCAGAAGTATCACACTGCCTTATGTTCTCTTTGTCATGTTCAGGATGTATAGATCACGAGCATTTGGTTAGAGTGCTTGAAGTGTGCTTCCAACGTCCTATTCCCAATATCAATACAATATCGATTATTACGACAATGTATAACGGTTCATTCCACTATGCAATTGAAACAATATTATAAATCGAAATTTTAATCCACAGCGATAAGGCTGTAAGATATAAAACGATAAGATCCAAATTTTGATACCCTCGTGGGGACAGCACAGATAGCCATTGTTTAGCTACACTTTTAACCACAAACAAACAAAAGTTTTATTCTAAATATTTAGATCATATTGTTCAATGTGGGTATACCGTTGTAATTAATATATATTACTTCATGATTTTCAAGTATAAGTTTGGCAGAAAATGTTATTTGTAGTAAAAACAGTTGTTGATCTTTACACATAAAACATATATTCAAGTCACTTTAGTTTAAAAGTGCACTTCATTAAAGGAAAAGGTTAAATAACTATATGAACAGTTTTTTTTTAGATTTTTCCCATGTTTTATATAACAAACTATTATTCCGTGACGCTGAATGTTTATTCTAGGTCGAATATTAGCATCACGGTTATCTTACCAACATAAACCAATTTAACTTAGCTTTAGTGGGAAAAGAAAAAGCCTTAGTTTTCCGCTTTCTCGGAAGAAATAAGTAAATAACTTTTCTGAATACAGTACGGCACTACTTATACAATTTTATGTTTACACGTGTCACATGTTTTCCAATATTGTGTCGCTTTAACTCCGGTTATCATGCTATAGAGTTTAGCACGATACACTAATCGCATTTTATAGAATTTTCAGGCGAAAGCACCTTTAACCTATGTGACTTCTTACTGATATTTGTTATTTAATATTAATAAAATCGTGTATTCTGTTTCAAAGCTTAAGGGCCCGGCATGGCCAGGTGGTTAAGGTACTAGGCTCCTAGTCTGAGGGTCGCGGATTCGAATTCCTGTCACACCAAACATGCTCGTCCTTTCGCGATGGGGACGTTATAATGTAATGATCAATTCAACTATTAGTTTGTAAAAAAGGGCCCAAGAGATAGCGATGGATGGTGATGACTAGCTGCCTTTCATATAGACTTACACTGCTAAATTAAGGATGGCTAGCGCATATAGCCCTCATATAGCTTTACGCGAAATTCAAACAAATTTTTCATTCAAACTCTGACCAATGGTCACTTGTTAATCTCTCTTCCAGTACTTCTACGTCATGAAACCGCCTGGGTTATCTAAATGCTTAGTTTGTGAAGAATCACATTCTTCATACGTGTTATATGTGGCTAAATTCCAACTGTGGGACAGTGAATATAAACAAGCATTATAAAATAGCTCGGATAAATTTTATGTTAAAAAAGCCAAACCTCACCTTCATCATCTTCTAACCCTTTGGCAAAGACGAAATACAGACCCAAGATTGAGCCAAGTCGGACAACGTGAGCACACAGCATCCCTTGGCGCGTGAGAGACACCTTCTGACCGGACCGTTTACATTTCTGAGACAACTGCTATGTTTTCTTATAAAATTCAAAGCCTAATGAACATTTTCTCTCTGACACTAGAGTGGTTTGAAATTAAAAGTCTTTCTGAGAGGAAAGCGAGACGTTACAGTTTCAATTTTTGAAGTTAACGTGGCTGTTAACTAAGAAGCTTGGAAGTGATGGGTGGACAGTCACACTGGCCCAGCGAAAACGAATTGGTAAACTGAACTCTCTATACAAATATCCCGCCCGCGTTCTAATCGACCGCCGACTGGTTGAGCCCACTTTTTCCCAAAGGGTAGAAAGACAATTGTTATCGCTAGAATTTCACACTAGATTCCTTTTTTTTTCATGTATACCGTCGTGGGAAAGCTATCATTACTGAATAAAATGTTCCATATCAGTCTCATTTTTTATGCTGAATTATTTAATAGACCAGGAATTAGGAGAAAGCTTTAACATGTTTCTTTTCCTAAGCAAACGTTTCTTCTTTCTTTTCTTTGGTCAAAGTATTAAGTAAAAGATTTTCCCTCACGATTTCACTTTTTACTTCACATTCGCTAGTTATTTTGAAATATTATTCAACTGACAGAAAGAATGATGTGGCTTCATTTGGGCGTTGATGCTTTCGCTGGAAACCAGCTGAAATATACTGTCTTGTATTACTTGGTTTATTACTGTGTACAATAAAGAGGATTAGTTCTCTGTGTTGAGAACTGCCTTTTCTACGAGATACTAGATAAAAGATTTTCGAACTTAAACTACATCTTCGGTTGTCAAAATAAGAATAAAAAATCAACTTGGTTCAACAATTACCAATAGTTTGTCTCTATGTGTAAATACGGACGATAACTTACAGGTTCAGCCACAAGTTAAAAACACGATGAAAAGCTGTCTCTTAAGAATACGTTAAGTACGTTCCATTGTTTCCAGGTAATTATCATTTATAATATCCAATTCGATTTACTTTAAAAAAGATATGATTTATAGGAAGAGTTCTGTAGTTAATGCGTAAGTATTAATAACTGCTCACAAATTGCGACCTCCTAATATTCATGAAAATTGAAAAACGCAAGTCAATATTAGTTTGTGCATAGCACCATATAATATTTTACATAACTTCTATATCAAGGAATGCACGATATTATAATTTTTCTTTGAATGACATCTTTTGAATAAATCGATTATTACTTTAGGATCTTTAAGTATAAAAATGAATAATCAGGTACAAGAAACAAACTAAGGTTTTGCATCAGTTACTGTAGAAAACACAAGGTTTTATTTAACCCTCATGTTACCAACTTGTTTTTACAGACCTTACAACCTGTAGGGCTCACATATTGTATATCTTGTATTAACTGTTTTTACTTCTCGCAGTACTCAGTATAAGGAATAGGTGAATTCACTTTTTGTCTCTGTCAAATTTCATAGAAAACCCTAGAGGTAATTAGTGGGTTTAACTGTATTATTGACATTTGTTTTTTATTTCTATGCTTTTCTTATGTTATTAAATACCATGTAAACAATAAATTCATGGTCGTACATGTAACTTGTTGCAGAAATAATTTAGAAACACTTGTATAAAGATACAGTTGAGTCGAACTATATATAGCAACAAGCATAACACTGCTGCCTTTCAGCCTGGACTTGTTTGTCTCTCAGGAATATTATCACATTAAGAGAAATGTTTACGCGGAAATATTATAACTGCACTGTTCATTGTCATAGTGCACTCATAAGTTAAATGGTAAGCTTAAAAAGTACCGGGTAAACTGAACTAAATAGTCATATGTAATATAGAATCTTTGTGAGCGACGTTCCCTATGTTTTATTCTCTGCTTACCATCAGTCTGTGATCTATTAGAATTATTCGTAAGCTGAAAAAACTTCCTATTGTTATGTAAATGTCGTGTAAATGTTTTGTAAACGACAACATGTCGTGTTGAGTTTGGATTTTTATATCTATTATTTATATTTCCATATTTATATTATTGTTTCAAAGTTTAAACAATAAAATACGTTGTTATTCATTTAAAATAACATTTAGAATTTTCTAGAATTAGGTATATCAATCATATGTTTATAAATTTATGTAAATGAAATGCTGGCGGCCTAGTGTCTAGACGAGAAGTCTCGTGCAAGAGCGGACATGCGCGGATTTCTCTGGAATGTTGGGAAGTTACGCGATGGTTCGAGAAAAGAGGCCTACAAATATATAAACAGACGAAGATGCGAGAAAAAAAAGAGTCAGACATTAGTTTTATTCAAAAGAAGAGAGTCAGTAATTCGTTTGAGAAAGTTTAAGAGTTTGGTGTGATTTATGACTGAATTTAGATCTACGGAAGCTGTGATTTTACTTCGTCAATCTCTACGATTCATTCGAATTAATGGTTATACTGAAAGTAAACACGTGTAGAACTATTTACGGGAAACCGGGAAAATTGGAAGGCGATAAGTTTGAGACGTTCATCGGAGGCATCGTGAAGGGAACTTCGTCGAATTTATTGAACTGTGAATTGTTTCTGGACTTCTTCATTTAAACTTCGGAATTTCTTCGTGGGACCAAATTCACACCCTAGACCGGAATTTTGGATTTCTGATCTGGAATTTAAGACTTTCATTTTAGATCATTATAATAGATACAGGCCAGTACAATTTTGTATTGTGATTAATTTTGAAGGTTGAAACGAGTACCATTTTGTTTTGTAATTAATTTTGAAGGTTTAAACTTAATATCTGTCATTTTTATTATATAATTTATGTTATATCTGTTACATACATATAATAGTTTAGTGTAATAAATTATACAAGCTGTTATCTGTGTCTTTCTGTTGCGTTTAGTCTACGAAAAACATAAAACATAAAAAAACGTAACACTATGTCCACTGTTTTTTTTAGATAATACAGTTTGTTTGTGTAGCAACAACTAAGGTTATATGTTTTATTTAATTCGTAAAGCCTTTCACCCTGGTAAGATTACAAACGCCTTATATAATATTTTTCTTTCCTTTAGGACCTGGTTAAATGTAATACTAGAAGATCAAGCAAGAATATAAAAGATTTGTCTCAAGTAAAAATTGTAAAATTCGAACACATCTCCCCTCCGGAAGTTTGTTTAAATACCTCTCAGTATTTACTGCTGACGATCCACATAGTCTGGGTACCGATTAGCACAGGGTCACTTGGTGAGTAAATAAAGAGGTACTACCCGCATCCCAGATTCTCGACTATAATTCATGAAAACCTGACGTGGATATTTCGCACTAAGCTTCGTAGGTGCCATAAAAGGCTAAGACTACTGAGATGTTCAAACATAGCTATATCACTTTCGTTCAGAAAATTATCTGGAAAATTATTAGTTCAGATTTACGACTTCAAGTGCTTTATCGTACAGAAACGTATCTTGAAGCTTGGTAAAGTTTCTCCTGGCTTAATGTTATTATTTACATTTAAACATAGATTCAATTATTCTATATACTTCAAGAGATAGGTGAGAAACTACTTCATAATAAAATATAAAAATATTGTACACTAAAATATTCCTAGTTTATTCGTGCTATATCGAATATTTCTCTTTTTTTACTTTCTTTACTGGCATGGCCAGGTGGGTAAGGCACTCGACTCGTAATTCGAGAGTCGGAGGTTCGAGTCCCTTTCACACCAAACATGCTCGCCCTTTTAACCGTGGGAGCGTTATAAAATGACGGTGAATCTCACAATTCATTGATAAAAGAGTATCTCTCTACGTTCCCTCTAGTCTTGTAATGGTAAATCTGGGACAGCTAGAGCACATAGAACTCGGGTAGCTTTGCGTGAAATTCAATAAACCAAACCAAACATGTTTACTAATAGACTAGATTTTTCAACAAACAAATTTTTTTTGAAATTCTATTTTACTTTTTGTTTTCTTTTATTGCTTCGTTGACATAAACTTCTAACGTCTATATCCTATCAAAAAAAATAACATCTTTGATATTTGAACATTTAAAAGTACGTGAGCTTAAAACGTTCTTAAAATTGAATTGGATTTTCTAAACTGTATCCTTTTGTTTTCTGAGGAACCTGATTTTTGTTAATAATTTCTATTTAAACTAGCTTTTCCTATTACATCAAACTCAAAAGCTACACAACGTACACTTAAGCTATAATTTACAAGGCCATATTTTCTCAAATTAAATATACTTTTCATGAAATTATATCCAACACTCATTTGTTAAATATTGAAAATTAAATATATTTGTACAGTAAGTCTCAAGCACTAAAGATGTACTTAACTGAATAATAAATAAATATTCATTTTCAAGAACCGTTAATCACAACTATTAAATTTTAAATCACTTTATTGACCTGATAATATAACTCACATTATATGTAGATAATATCCTAATTAATTACAAATTATTCGTTCATCAATTATAGTTCTATTTATTTCTCTTAACTTCAGGATTTATACAGTTTGGTTGAAAAATTTAAAAATAGGCATTCCTCATTACTGATTTTTTGAAAAGTTAGTTATTAACAAATGTGTTTTGAAACGAAATATAGCAAATAATTTCCTATTTAATAAATTGAGTGTGTGTGTTTTCTTATAGCAAAGCCACTTCGACCTATCTGCTGAGCTCACCGACGTGAACAGAACCCCTAATTTTAACGTTATAAATCCTAAGACTTATCACTGTACCAGCGAGAGTCAAAGGAAATTACATACATCACTGAAATACGGAATCGAACCAGGGATCTTTAGATCTTCGGTATAACGCTCTCCCACTTGAGCTAGATCGACTCCTATAGTAAATTAAATTGTTTACGTGATATTGTAAGGTAAAACTTAAGGAGAAAATGCGTTTGAAAAAAAAAAGATTTATGAATACAGTACATTCTAGAGTAAAGTCTAGACGTCTCCTGTGGTTAAATGGACTGGATGCAAAACAAAAAAAAGTATTTTATTTTATTCAGCATAAAACACTTATGACTTAGTTATGAACGCATGAAATAATTTAGCTTTACATTTTTTACATGTTAAATGATACTATAACTTTCAGAGTGAATAATCATACGACCTAAAACCACACAGATTAATGGTCATGTTTACTCAATATATTAATATTTCAAATTGATAAAAGCACTTATTTAAATCCCATGATTTTGGAGTTCGAAAAGCACAACATTCAAATAATGTATTCCTCGTGGCTAATTCAGTGGCACTCTCGTTTCCATTACCCTTAAAAGTACATTAATCTGTGTAAATATTGATCTTTTAGTCCAGCCCAGAGCTTTGACTGGCAAATTAATTTAAAACTAGACCTTATTTACATTAATTTTGACTTCAATCATTATAAAAATAAAAAATGTAGTAAATTAAAAGATGACTTTAAAAAGTTATATATTTTAATTATACTTATTTGTTGAGTATTAAAATATATTTTAAAAAGATTTCGAGTGAAGTGGAAAACTTAAAAATTACGTCCGAATGAATAGAATCGTGTGTGCTGTAGTAATTTTTCTGTTTGGGTATTTTTGCTTTTTTATTTCGCAAAGGCTATATGAGCTAGCCATCCTTAATTTAGCAGTATAAGACTAGAGGGAAAGCTGCTAGTCATCACCACTCACCGCCAACTCTTGAACAACTCTATTACCAACAAATAGTTGGATTCATCGTCACATTATAACGTTCCCACAGCTTTTAGGACGAGCATGTTTAGTGTGATGGGGATCCGAACCCGATTACAAGTCTAGTGCTTTAACCACCTAGCCGTGCAGGGCCAAAACAGTTATGTAGTAATTATATTGAGTATGCTAAAAGATTCTTTATTTTTATTTTATTTAATTATTTTTGTGCAACTAAACTTTAATGTGGTTTGATTACACTTAAAGACAATGCTACAAAGTAGGTTGTGTCTATCGTGGAAATCAAGCCCAAATTTTTAATGTGTTAAGCCCTCCACCTTATCATTAACCCATCAAATGACAATTATTGTTATCCCATTTCATTTTGCACAATGGGCAGTAGTATCTAAATCAAGCCCCAATTTTTAATGTGTTAAGACCCTCCCCTTTATCATTAACACATTAAGTGACAATTATTGTTATCCCATTTCATTTTGCATAATGGGCAGAAGTATATAAATCCATTGTTATAATAAAAAATTAACTGCTTATCATTTAACACAAATTTGTGAAAGTAGACTAAACATAAAATGAATCCAAAATCAAATCAACTCGTTTGTTAAACTAATACTTATTTCAAAACGGTATTTACGATAAAAATAGATTTATTAACCCAGTTAAGCGGAAGTTGTATGGCGTTAAAACAAAACTCAAACTTGAGTTTATGTCCACTGAAATAAGTAAAGGAATAAACAAAAAGAAAATAATTACATTTTAAAGTACGTTTTGAAACCAGAAAAATGGCTCAAGAAAATGATAGGAATTGTCAAATACAAAGTCAAAACTGTCAAAAACATACTAAAAATAGTGATGACACTTAGTGAATTCTTTAACTAGTTTTGTTTTTAGGAACCAGATAACATTTCCAACAATGTTTTGGATAAATATTATTTTATAAAAACTATTGTCGTTTATTTAAATGTTCCAATTGAAGAACCATATGAAATTGGTGTTGTCTCATGAACGGTGTTATTTTCCGAATGACTTACAAATTTTGTAACAAAAAAACCACAGGAACTTTCTTTAAGCATAAATAGAACAATGAATATTTGAGTGAAATGCAAAAACAAAACCTAATTAAACTCGTTATCAGATCAGTTTCTGATAGGATACGATTACGAAAATTGTCTTAGTTTTTACTTACAGAAAGTTTTTTAATATGTTGAGATTTCTTTGATGTATACGAAATCCTTGAACAGTTTCACTATGTTTCTAACCGCTTCATTACATTACGTTTCGGGCATGCTGACTAGATTCAATTTAAAAATAAAAATAAAAAAAAATGAAAGAACCTCGAAATAATAAAATATTCTTAATTAACATACCTTTTACTCGTTGATATCAAGTATTATAAATAATTGTTAGCTCTCAATATACTGCCCCCCAGTGGCTCAGCGGTATGTCTGAGGACTTACACGCTAAAATCCGGGTTTCGATACCCGTGGTGGGCAGAGCACAGATAGCCCATTGTGTAGCTTTGTGCTTAATTCAAAACAACAACTCAATATACTAAACTTAAAGATGTCTTCAGTTGTATCAAAACGTTGTAGTCCTTTTGTTTGTTATTAGATTCAAAACCCTATAACTGACTGTGTGAACTCATACCCACCGCGAATACTGAAACCAGATTTTTTATGTCACAAACCCTCAAAATTACTCCTGGGCCACTGGCGGAGTCACGGTATTGTAAAAATAAGTGTTGAGTCAGAAACACCCGGAACGTGATAGGAGAGTTAATCAACTTATATAAAATAAGTTAATTTATGTTATTAATGTTTGTTTGTTTGTATGTTTTCAAATTTCGCGCAAAGCTACACGAGGGCTGTCTGCGCTATCCGTACCTGATTTAGCATGTAAGGCTAGAGGAAATGTAGGTAGTAATCAACACCCACCGCCAACTTTTGGGCTACTCTTTTACCAACGAATAGTGGGATTGACCATCACATTATAATATCTCCACGGTTAAGAGGGCGAACATTTTTGGTGTCACGGGGATTCAAATCCGCAATCCTTAGACTTAGAGTCGAGTGCTCTAACCTCTTGGTTATGCTGGGCCTCTTATTAATGCATATATTCTGTGACTACATTACAATTTTCTGTTTTAACGTAAATCAAAAAATAAACGCTGCATTAGTTGCAATAATGTGTTTGTATCAAACTTTACTGAATTGTTTTAAAATAAAATCATTTTATTGTACACGTTTAAACGTAGATAGTAGCTTTACCCAATTTTGGGGTGTTTATTATTATTTCAGCTTGATATGCTTAACTTTATCGGTTATCTGTTGTCTATTGTACCTCTGACCAAATATGGATAAAAGAAAATTAGATAAAATGAGCAAACGTGTTGTAACTAAAGTTGCGCTTTATATTCAAAATGACTTCCCAACATTTGAACAGTGATTTGAGCAACGTAAATCAATAAATCCGCCGTGCATTATCATTCTCCTTGTAACTCCAGTAAAAAGTTTAGCAAACAAAATAACAGATTTTATTTCTAGAGCTGTATAATTCTATGATACCGTGCATAAAAATACATGTCAACTGGTAAGACCACAAGAATAATTCCCAGTAGAGATTTAATTGCTTCAAGGTGACCGGGTTAAAACTTAAACCAAGAGCTTTTCATAAAGAAAGAGTAAAAAGTGACGATACTACTTTCATTAACTGAATTCAAAAAGTAGCTCTGAAAAGTGGAAATACTACTTTCATCAACTGGATTTAAAAAGTGACGATAGTACTTTCGTCAACTGGATTTAAAAAGTAGCTTTATAAAGTGGAAATACTACTTTCATCATCTGGATTTAAAAAGTAGCTCCTAAAAGTGGAAATACTACTTTAATCAACTGAATTTAAAAAATGACGACAGTACTTTCATCAACTGGATTTAAAAAGTGACAATACTACTTTCATTAACTGGGTTTCAAGAGTGACAATACTAATTTCATTAACTGGATTTGAATAGTAACGATACTACTTTCATCAACTGGATTTAAAAAGTGACGATTCTACATTCATGAACCGGAATAAGGACAAGATTATACAAAATAAAGAAAAGCAAATGTTATTTTACACTATGGTTCACTAAAACAATTTTAGTTACCGAAGGCAGTATCATGAAACAAAAGACACACTAAAGAATATTTATCTTGTCAATAATAAACATACCGTAACCACAATGAAAGTACAATGCAATGTACAATCAGCTAAAGATTCGACAGCTCCATTGAGTGGAATAATGAAATATGTTGTACCTGAATATATTACAACTTGCTGCGTGAATTAAAAGGGGATTCTATGGATTAACACAATTAATTCTCATAACAACATAAGAGATAAAACATTTTAGAAAATACACAATGTTTTAAGTCTTAAAGTGCGATTTAAATAGTTACGTATAGATCAAAGAACATTTAGTAACATAAGAAGTAAGCAATTAATCGAATAAATACTTGAATGTAACTATTAAGCTTTTTATAAAGATGTAGTGGTTTGATTGTCTTATATTTTTGTTCATGCGAACCTACCTGGCTTACACATTTGTCAATCACATTAGATCTTTGAAAAACGTAGGACAAACTGGACCACATAAAAATATCAGGTATTCTAACATCTAAGTGAAATGTACGCCAGTATTCGATAAAGACAAGAGGACAGTTTGCCTCTTGGATTTGTTGTGTCCGGTATGTAAGCTCCAATGGCTTACGGAACGAATTATACATTCAACTTGAGGGAAGTGCTTCATATCTACCATATAGAAAACTTGTTTAAGGACCTGAAAACTGATATAGAAATACAAACTTCAGAATGCTATAGTATGGCTTAAATTTTCCATATTTTGTTCCTTGTAATCAAAATGAAAAAGTAATAAAAACTCTTGAAACGAAAAGAGAGGAAATTTATTTTACATTCTAAAGCTCCGGTTGCAATAAACTTTAAAAAACGTTTCTCTCGGCAGTTACATAGGCTAGAGTAAGAAAAGTTCAGAAAAAGAGCAAATTTCTTGTTGGGAAACAGAATTATAAATGTTTTTACTTTATTATTCATAAAAACTTTTCAACATAAGGCACTGGTGAATCTGTTTGTCTGATACTGAGTTGCATAAAACACAACGCAATAAACAATCTGTGCTGTGCCCACCGTAGGTCGAAAAAACCGATTTTAACGTGATAATTTCTTAGAAGTATTACTTATCCACTGGAGACGGCGTTAAGAGAATGAAAACACAAAAGTAATTATTAAAAGTTTGGTTACGTTTAATGAAGGTTATTTTAGATAGTATTAATCAGAGTTAGGATCTCGTGTCAAACTTGTGCGGCTGATAAGAATTCGTTTAAGACCTGCCTACAATCTTATATACATTAGTTTTAGAAGTTTTGTTATTATATCAGTTTTAAGTTTGAGGAACTGACCACGATATAATTGGTTAAGTACTACTAAACATTTCAAGAAAATGACACGAAAAACAAAATACATTCTTAAACTCGGTGTACTACAGCAGGCTTCCTCAAAGTGTTCTGTTTCAAAAGTAAATAAAATGAAAATTGGATCGACAACTAGTTTTGTTTCTTGCTTTTAAAGTTCATATCTCATGCCGTATTGCAGCCTACAGAGTGCATAATTCTTCTTTTGATTAATAACGTGAACGTTTTACTTACGTCAAGACAGTACAAACTGCAATTTTTAGCGTTCCTTATGTGACGTCATTTTAGTACCGACCGACAGACAACAAACTACTCTATAATAGTTAGAAGAAGTTAGTTCTCTAGTAGATCTTCGACCCCCTGTCGGGGAAGAAAACTAATTCGTATCTCTTTCTATAAATCACAAATATTTAAAGTTATTATTTTGAATGTGTTAATGCGTCCAAGACGAGTTCAAGTATGAACCTTATTATTAAAACAAAAGGATTAAAAGAATTGTATATAGACAAAATGCTGTTTTAATTTATTGTAAATATTTCTTTTCCTCACTAAAATGTTTAACTCTGGTGAAGAAAGTTTTAAAAAATCCATGAATGGCATAGAAGCATAATCTATTCTTTGTTTCGCTACTTCCTCAGTAGTTTCTCAGATTTATGACACACCAGTGTGACTTGTGTCACAGATTTACTATTTAACATCGATGTTTACTTAAGTTTATATTTTAAAATGTACATAACTTATACTTTTAAACCTGTATTGCGAAATTCTCACCTATTTACTGAAATTGTAGAATATTTTTGTGTGTGAGAATCAACCTAGTGTTTGTGTTCGTAAACATCACTGTATCGTGAGTATTGTTGTGTAGGCTGAAATTTTTATGAACTTTCCTCATGCCTATAAATGTAAACAGCACTACTTGCAAAGAGACAGTATATATTATTAGTTTGGCACAGTCCGTGTACTATAGATAACGAAAATTATAGCTGTGATGATATTTATTAGCCGTGATATTCAGATATTACGACAGGAATGTTTGCATATTTTGATTATTACCAGCCGTTTAACTTCAGTGGATTCACACTGGACATTAATATTTTTTATCAAAACATAATGTAACTTCAGCGGTAGATAACTCGATCTGTAATCAGATTGTGACCAACAAAGAACACAAAGCTAACCAGCTCCCTTTAAGTGAATTGTAACTACATCAACTCAAAATTAACTTGCTCATTGCGAGCTTTCAATAAGACATCAAGGAAGTTCCAGACCAGAGATACTGTTGTAAGTTTATTAAATTTTTGTACATAAATCACTATTTGTAATAACTGTTGTTGTAAATTCTATTATTCTTTGTGTATTAAAATATATTTGTATTAAGAGAGAAACCGTGTGCATTAATCTTGTTGCAAAATATCACAAACAAGACACATATAAATAATTATTTAACTTCTAAATTTAAATTATCATTTAGCTCAGTTCCAGCCTATTTAAAATTGTAATACGTAACGTTTTAACTCGATCTTATGACTCACCAGTATTAGTTGGGAGAATAAGCCAAAAATCTATAGTATAAGACTTATTCTTCAAGCTATTAAGTTATTCTAAAAAAGTCGACATTTATCAGATTTACTTTTCATGCGGTGCTCATAATTAATTTCTGAATATATAAAAGCCCAATCCAAGGCATGCGCAATTACGCAGCCTACCAACCCTCGTGGTTTCTTACAAAAAGAATAAGGATTATACAGTGTAACAATAAGTAAATCACCAAAAACAAATATGTTGTCAAAATGATGAAACGGACGTAAGAAATGTAAACAGAGAGATATGCATGTGCATGATTTTGACAGACTTAAGTAAATATATGCGCTATGTATATCTTGATTTCAATACAGTTAAGTATACATGTTGAATTTTACAAAAGCTTTTAGTAATTATGGAAGTTGTTAATAATGATTATTAATTGTTTTGAGTACATAGAAAGCTTCAGTAATATTAATTAAATAACTACTGAAATGTTTATCCACATATCGTACATAATTTACACATTCATGAAAGCAAGCAAACTGTTATTTGATGACGACATCAATTACTATTACAACTACAAACCACAGTTAAACTTTTGTTTTTACACTTCTGCTCTTAAAAGTTCCTCTCATTCTACGAAATTAGTTCTCATAAGTGAATTTCACGAAAGGTTTGAAACAAAAACAGAATTTTACTATCATGGAAAATATTTTGTAATTAACCTTAAGTGAAAACTATTTCTAAGAGACATTAAGAATACAAGATCTGCCAAACAGTCTTTGTTTTATGTGCTCTAAATTAACCTGCATCAATTTATCTTTGATGATAATGACAGAGGTTGATGATTTAATTTAAAACAATACATCCCTAGGGCTCATGAAGCCTACTATCAGAAGACATTCTATTTTAATCTTATAGATCGCTAATAAAAGAAATCCAGAAAAATTAAAGTATTATATCTTTATTCGTTATGCAAAGTAAATGAAAGCTTCTGTGAAGTTATTGACTTCTCCACTGATCTCTAGCTGACAAAAAAAACAAATTTAGAATTCGTCGTTGTTGTTGTTTTGAATTAAGCACAAAGCTACACAATGGGCTATCTGTGCTTTGCCCACCACAGGTAGCAAACCCCGAATTTTAGCGTGTAAGTCCGCAGACATACCCATGAGCCACTGGGGGGCTAGAATTTGTCACTAATTTGTATCAATTCTTTAACAAAAGAGAGAGAAATAACATAGCTCTTAAAACCTGATCTTAAAACTTGGATGTAAAACAAAACTAGCTGCAGATAAGAGAAAAAGTTATTAAGACAATATCAATGATTTCTAAATTAATCGAAATCAGGACAGTGGAATAGAAATTTATGACTATCTTAGTGTTTTTGTGTTCTAATGTAATTCAATGCCAAAGTGATCTGTCGCAATGCAAAACTATTTTATATTATTTTACGATACATACAGAGTATTTTTTCTATATATTATTTTAACAGAAAGATTATGGCCAAGTGGTTAAAACACTCGACTGGTAATCTGAGGGTCTCAAGTTCAAATCCCCGTCACACCAAGCATGATCGTCCTTTCAGCCGTGGGGACGTTATAAAGTGACGGTAAATCCCACTATTCGTTGGTAAAAGAGTAGCCCAAGAGTTGGTGGTGAGTGGTGATGACTAGTTGCCTTCTCTCTAGTCTTAAACGGCAAAATTATAGACGACTAGCGCAAAAAGACCTCGTGTAGCTTTGCACGATATTCAAAACAAACCAAAACAGTGAAATTGAATGCTAAAGATAGTACATTTTGAATAGCAAATTCTCTAATACTGTTTAAAATAAATAAAATTGCTGTTAATGACATCACTCGCCAAAAAGAATAAGGTATATAAACATTCGATGAACACATTATCTAACGATAAATATTAAACTGTGTGTTTTCTTGAAGTAATGTAAGTACAAAGTAAAATATATTTAAAATGTTTAATACTCAAAAATATTTACACAATCTCGACAACTTAAGAAAGTTTTAAAGAACTTAATGAAGTACTTCTATACTGATACGAAGTGTTAGTTTCAACACAAATTTAAAAATTTAATGTTATAAGTTTCAGTTCGATACATTTTTTTATGTTCCGCTATTAATTTATTTAACACCCGCATGATCTGGATGTGGCCCTAACTCTTTAGCATTCTGGGCTGAAGAAGGAAAGGTCCAAGACTTGTTCCACAAATTACCAGTTCTTTTTGTGGGGTCCTAACAGCTGCTTCAGTCAATCCTGCTATTCTGTAAAGAGTGACCCAGCATGGTCAGGTGGTTAGGGAGCTCGTCTCGTAACTTTGCGCGAAATTCAAAACAAACCAAAGTGTTAGGAGTAGCTGCGTAAACAAAAGGTATTGTCCTTCTAGTTAACAGTTTTAAGTTAGCTATGGCCATAATCTTTAGACCAAATTTAAAGAAACTCATGAGTGCACAGTTACGTGAATACACAGGTACATAGTGAAAGAAATAATATTCGTTCTGGTTCCATTTACTTTAATTCGACAGATATGCGCCCATTGATTTAGCTGTTTCACGCGTCTTGGTCAAACAGTACAGAAAAACGTATCTAGCACACTTGGTGTCAAAACAATTCTCCGGTGCTCTGCTGTGACCATTGTTAATTCCCACAATATAAGCAGCCAGCGGTAGTTATAAAGCTTCATGAAATATTTTCTTTGCTTCCTTTAGACTATTAATTGTTGTTTTTGCTCAAACGCAAGTAACGTTTCTTATTATTTGATGATATAGATTATAAAAATTTAATCTTTGTTAATTGACCTATTTGTTTTGTTTTTTTACTGTTTTATTAGAATAATTATAATACGGTTCTATTATTTTAAGATACTAAAATTTATTAAGCCAATACAAAATAACACATAAAATACAACTTCACGTGAAAATTTCTCATTTTTCTTTTCAGAAAAAACACGAAATATGGAATTCATTGCAAATATGGAGTTCATTACAAAAGTTCTTAAATTTAAGAACTTTTTATAGCCAAACCACTCTTGTAAAGACTGTATGTATGTTATTTAATATTTTTAAGCCATTACCCACAAAAGAGATTATATTCTGTATAATATCTAGACCAGCACGTGCCAAACAAAGCCAACTGAAAAATGGCGTATAATGCTGACACTAATTATTTCTTGCTATGATAATGTGCAAAATACATTAAAATCAAAAACTAAAAGAAATTGAGTATTCTCAAGGGCTAGAACCAGTGCGTAGTCAAAATATTAAACTTCCAAATTTTGTTCTTTTAAAAGTTCTGATGCGCTTAAAATTTTCGGCGATACAGAAGTTATAATAAACTTGTATTTAATTACATGTTTTCAGAAATCATTAAACTTTTCTCACAAAGTACGTAAATTAATAACACTGAAATGTGCGTCGGTGAAAAAATTAACAGAATCTTTATGAAACCTGAAACCTTCATGAAGTATTGTCTATGTTGCTGGAATTCTTTCTATGTATTGAATTTTAAGGTCTGAGTTACAATAATTATTCAAAAACATATTGTACTCTTTCAAAATAGTATAGTTGTATTGTACTTTATGCAAACTAATATATTAAGTGATGTTAAGCTTAACCTGAGAAAAAATATTATCTACATATAACGTTTTTATGTCTTGTATTTTATAGATTACTCAATATCTTTACTGAAGCTTCAGTTCGAGAATAAATTCACTGCACGTTCTTGAACTAATGGAGGTAATAGTGTCTACTCTAAAATTAATTAATTAAAAGTTTTAAATTCCATTTTTCGGTATTTTCAGTTCCAAGCCAGTAATAGCCACTTATCCACATTTCAAGATTCTCTGGATTCTTGTTTAACGGTAATATCGCATGTTATTATATCGAACAGAATTTTAAGGTGACGTGCAAACATGTACACACGTGGCCTTATCACCTGTCCCGTTTTAGTTTTGTTTTTTACACTTTGTGATGTACAGCAGTAGCACGTAAGTCCAAGGCCTTAATTAAATGTAAACTATTGTCGATGTTCTCTTAACTTCGTATTAATGTAAACGATCTTCAAACGCTTGATAAGTCCAACCTTTGCTTTTGCAAAAGTAATTACATGTAATTACACAAATCACAAAGTCTAGACGTCCTCACCATGAAACAATGAAATTAAATACTGTTGAAAGGAAGAATAATTTTAAATAGCCAGTGTTATTTGTTGTGATTCATTAGTTTCGGGTGGTATAATACTATGTGACACAAATTTTGTTCCTGGATAGTATGTTTTATTTTTTAATTACTTATGTTGCGAAAGCAAAGAAAATACCCATTATTCCCTTTAAACTTTTGTGACCTGGATAGTGAAATTTAATTTTTTTTTTCTATTTTCATAAAATTTTCATTTACATAACGTCTCAATGAAACAACATATGAATCAAGATTTACATGTATTTACACTAAAGTTATATAAAAATGTTTAGAAGTGAATGGGTTTTCGAGATTTGCGACTGTAATGTAAATCACTTTCATATATCAGCCCCTAAATATAGTCAGTCTGCCATCATGTTTTCGTTATACGTTCCTCGGTAGCAGCGTTTAAAGTCTAATATATCTTGGTGGAAGTGATGTATGCTTGAATTTATCAAGATGAGCGTTAAGGATATGGACTTTCATGGACATCCTGCAGCCCATTTTACTGTTGTTCTTTACCACAACCTCAACCAGTTCAACCTAATTTTCGGCCTTGTGATTGCCCAAGAAGCCCCGAACCACTGCGACAAAACTGCTCCAAGTTTTTTGTTCCTTCCTACTGAGCTTCTTTTGAAATTCTGTTCACTCCAGGATATTCTTTATTTTATAAGGAAAAAGCATCAAAGGTACTTGAAGGCAGCAGGCTCCTTATCAATAGCTCTGACAAATTGTTTCATAAGACCTAGTTTTATGTACAATGTTGGGAACAACACCTTCTGAAAGTCCACTAGTGGCTCACACTTGACATTGTGACTCCCTACAGAGAACTCGGTGCGTTGTGGCCAGTGCTTATTGTTGTATTGCGCTGTGGTGTCCCTGCTGTCCTAAAGGCAAATATAACAGGGAAACTTGCTAAAGCCTCCTTGGAGACCCATCAGAAATGCCACCATTTTGAAGTCTCCGATAACCTCCCAGCTATACTCATCATACTTCAAGGTTTCTAGCAAAGTCTTGACGCTGTTGTATTCCTCTTTGAGGTGCGCCGAATGAGCCCAGGGAAGAGACAATTCTTGAAAATTCTCATAAGTTTTACAACATTCTAGAAAGTTCTTGAAAATTCTTGTAAGTTCTAGAAAATTCTCCATCAGCTACTGAGTACTGAATACATCAGAAATGTTCTAGAAAATGGGTAAATTTGAAAATTTCATAATCCAGGTCACAAAAACAAAGTTTAAAGAGAAAATAGGTCTTTTTCATTTACTTTACGCATAGGAAAATTGAGAAATAACACTTTCTGCCCAGAAACAAGAACAAGTAAACATTATTTTACATAATGTTATCCTGACACTGATATAAAAATATTATCCGGGTTTAAACATTTGTAGGATATCACACGTTTTGTAAAAGTGAGTAAAGACTTTATAGAAATATTTCCATACATACTTATCTAATATAATATATATATATATATCAAACATTTATATTGATACCCAGGATAGATGTGTGTATATTGTTACAGATACTCTTTTTGGAACTTTCTAATGGGAAGACAATTGGTCAGTAGCACACAAAACTCCTAAACTTCTCTTTTTTCGTTAAATAGAGAAATATCAGAGGAATTACAGCATCAGTAAGCAAACTGTCCGAGCCCGAAAATTGTGTTTATTTATCAAAGTCATTTTTTTTCAGAATGTATCTGAGCTCTACAACTCTTAAATCTGAATGAACGAGATGAGGTGTGGCCAAATGGTTAGGATGCCAAAAAAAACAAGTTCTTCCTAACTTTGGAAGTGTGGGTGCTTTGTTAGAGTAACGATCAAAAAGCACTGTTTGATCAGATAGGAGTAGCCCATGAGTTGGTGATAGGATTCTATTCTTCTGTATATCAGTATATGTTTGAAATCAGGGATAAATTTGCAGCAAACAGCCATTTATTTAATTTTACGCACAAAGTCTGTGTGTAACAAGTTGTGACACCTCGGTTACTAGTTCTAAAATGATGAACATTCTTTTCAAAATCTTTTTAATGAACCATCAGATATGTTTTTCAACACTTAACGATTAGTTTAATGAATCACATTTTCATTCTTTTCCAGTTTTATCACTAGTATAAGTGACAAAATAACAAACCACCATATAAATAAATCTCTACAATCTGGAAGTAAAGCTAGGCTTCATCACAAGTTGCAATTGTTTCTTGATAAACTTACTACAATGATTTTAATCTAAAACTACTTCCTGTTACATTATTAAAAGTAATTTCGAAACAGTAGAATTTTCTTCTTAAAGACGATCTAGAGTAAGATTTTGCCCCCGGTTATTTTACTCGTATTCAAAAAGAACCTTATAATAATAAGATTAACAGACAAAAACTAGCAGCGTGACTTAAATCTTACAGGTTTGAGAGTACAACTTCCTAGCGAAGAAACTCTTTTTTTTCAAGATCAATCAAGACTTTCCATGCCAAGAGGCTAATTTTGTACCGTATCAAACATACTTTAATCTCCAGTTTTATTTTTTTATTTTTACTGTCGTTCATTTATTTATAAATATCTGTTTAGTGATGATATTTGAAAAATCAAATGCTTATTACTTCAGTATTTTGTTCCTTGTTATATTCTCGAGGTAAGCCTCATTGAGAAGTAATTGCAGACGTTCATAACCGTTTTAACTTTCTTGAGTATGGATTGCCTTAACATATCACCATCCCAACATATTTACATACTGAAATATAATACATACTACACAATGAGTCATTCACGTTTACATTTTAATTAAATAAAAAACGTAAGAAAAATGAAATAAACATTTTAATCACATATCGTAACATATAGCAATCTCTTAACACTTAAATTTATTTCAGAATTCGCTTGATTTCTATATCTATAACGCACAATAATATGGATTCTTCAATAGAAATATTCGAGTGAAACGCCCCCTTTTGATCAGGAACTTGAATAATGGCCTCAGCACTCGATCATCACACCTTGTAGTGAGTCGACTATTCTGTATGGTAGGGTAAAAAAATGGGTGAAAAACTTTCATCTACTTAAAGCAGTATACATTTTCGCTGAAGATTTGTTCAAATCTCCTTTACAACCATCGAAGTGACAGCAGACCTTCAACTTGTAAAAAACATAAAATGCAGAAATATTCTGAACTGAAAATTTGTCTCCGACAACAACATTGAAGTATCTTTCACACAACAATGTTGCCTTAGGGAAAAAATTCATCTTTCTGTAGGATTTATAAGTCAGGGAGAACAGCTTCTCAAACAGCTTGAAGCCATGTCTTTCAGTGTCAGGACATTTTCACAACTTCACAAGATAAGAATGCAAAACTGAAAAGCATATTTTTGAAAGTGAAATAAGAACGGAAAATTCAGTAAATAAACTTTATAAATCCTCTGTTTTTATAAAAGAACATTTCCAAGCTTCAATTTATCCAAGAGCTACGTAGAAATAGCATAGAGTCATTATTTCTCAGAAAAATAAAATTCTCAAAACGAAATCTTTACATCTATGACAAATGTCCATCTTTTATAGAATATTGTTATTTAAAGAAGATTTCTAAAATTAAATAGCATGTATATCTGGAGGTCTTTTCTCTTTCCCTTACGTCCCAAAAACAAAAGATTGTAGTGTGCAATAACTGAAAAGTCACAAGGCAGTTGTTTAAAACATGAAACAGTATTAGATAGACTTCATTTTAGTTATTTACTTTAAATAATGTACTTTTCAGCTGCACACGTTCACAGTTTTGTAACTTTAACTCTTCTGATTTATTATGTTTTAAAATCGACAAACCAGATTTAACGAAAGATAATGCTCATGGTTTCAAATACTCCTAAAGTAACAACGCTGCGTCGAAACTAAAAATAAAAAGAATGAAGCTACATATAAGTGTTAAAGTATACACAACAACATATCCACATATATCCATACAAATTCTTTGGAGATGATAACTTCATGTTCTTTTGTTTAAAAACTGAATATTAAATAGAATTAACAATGTTATTCAAGTTATTTTTGTTACGTTTTATTTACTTGTACCGTGAGTAAAAATCTGGTTAAATGTTGGTTACATTATTATTCCACAGAGGTTCTGTTGATTATATTTAGAACCTCACTACGTCGCTACAGCTCATGTCACCGTGTCCTAAAATATCATGTCATTTCTGACGAATGTGCGTTTTGATAATAGATATCCAACGTAATTGTCATTGCAAAAGGCTCCATAAGAGCCTGTCATGTCCAAATACATCATTCCTTTCTTAGCTTTCTATAATCCATCTAGTGTACGAGAGTGACTGTTATCCAGCACTCATTTAAACAGTCTGATCGCTCAGAAATCCATAAGCACTGCATTCTGCGACTTAATCGATATTTTTTTTATAAACAGAATAAATATCCGCTTTATTATCTGGCTGCTTGAGTTACATGACATTTGATTAGGAGAAAGACCGGAAACATTATCTTATAGAACCCATACACTATTGGAAGCTCTTCCAGACCAAAATTCATCTTCATTTACCTTAGAAGATATCTATCATTCAATCCAGTAATTCTAGATCTTCTCTTACCATAACTGGTAACTACTTATCTGATCATTATATAGTTATCAAAGTTTCAGCTACATTTTTGTTTAACTCCTTGAAATATATACAGTAAATCTTTTAGAAACACATAGAAATGTAACAGGCAGTAAAAGATTTTAATGTGGTTATCATTTTCCCAAAGCTTTCGAAGTTCCAGACAGTTGTATAATCTAGCAACGGTTTAGTTCAGTTTGGTTACATGTAGCTATCGACGTGTCGTGGAAAGAATAAAAGAAAAGGAAAATAAAACCTAGACAAAAATTCAGTCACGAAATCAGAGATCTACGTTTGACAGAAGGAACACGAAAAATAAAATAAATAAACTTATGTGTGTGTTTTTCTTATAGCAAAGCAACATTGGGCTATTTGCTGTGTCCACCAAGGGTAATCAAACCCATAATTTTAGAGTTGTAAATCCGAAGATTATCTATGTCCCAGCGAGGGACAATATATTTATAAAAAGTCTTAAACGCGGTTCGTAACATACACTTTATCAACATGATATGAATTAACTAATTATATTGTTTTTGTGTTTCTTTTTAATTTTCACGCAAAGCTACTGGAAAGCTATCTGCGCTAGCCGTCCCTAATTTAGTAGTGTAAGACTAGAGGGAAGGCAGGTAGTCATCACCACCCACCACCAACTCTTGGGCTACTCTTTTACCAACGAATAGTGGGATTGACTGTCACATTATAATGCCCTCGTGGCTGAAAGGGCGAGCATGTTTGGTGTGACTGCGATTCGAACACGTGACTCTCGGATTACAAGTCGAACGCTTCAACACGCTTGGCGATGCTGGGTACAACAAATTATGTAAATGCAATAAAAACATTAAAAATCGTATGTCTTTTTAAATCATTCGCACATTAACAACAGAAATATTTCGTGAAAATTAATTAATTACCATGAGTTGCAGAGTCGTGACACTGAAAAAGCAAATAGGGCAAACAGTATTTAAAATAATGTTTCATAATAAAAAAAGGATAATATTTTAAACTTTTCACAAAGGTGAACGATTATTCGTAAAAAGGAAAAGACATATCTCTTAGGTATTCAAACATTAAATGGATATTTCTATTTATTACCATGATCGTATTTTTTGTGCAATGCTCTAAAAATTGCACTTTTTTTCTCTGTAGAGAGCGTGTATTTACTCGTTAATTTACGTGAAATAGCTTGTAGTGATATTTGGTGTTTTGTAAATCACACTAGTAATGCAGCAAGAAAATGTCGGTTGGACTATATAAAGAAAAATTATTATCTTTACAGTGTTAATAGAAACGGTATCACAGTAACGTGGTTATAAACATGTGGGTAAACAACAATTTGTGAAACGTGTTGCTTGGATGTTTTATATGAGCATTTATTTGACATTTCCTAGCCCGTTACTCAACTAACTCCCAAACCAATTCACCAAATAACCAATACAAATATAGTATTTGCAAACTGACCTTTTGCTTTTGTCCAGAAAAATGGCTCCAGTAAGGCGGGATGGGCTGTGTGTTGTACCTATTCCAAACAGCAGAGCGAATGCTTCAAATTATAAAACATGTTATGAGAAAAGAGTGTTTTTAGATGCTGCAAGGATAAACGTGTCATCAAATACAGCAAGAATGGTTACAGCTAGAAATATTATATAATCCTGTTTAATGAAACTGGTACCACTAGTAAGGGATGCATTCTACCCTCCCGAGCTGGCTCAAGCGAGAACAAGAAGGTATAAACAATGACATCGTAGTTACATGAAATGGCAAAAGCCTTTTCGACTGTCTTAAGGAAGAGGTGACAGAGATTATGACGTCATAATTCCACGATGTGACATCAAATTACATATTTCTAAAGAAGGGATGGCATTATAATTCCGTTGTGACTCACTATAGAGCGTGTTGTTATGGGCATGTGGTGTTATTAAGTTATAGTTAGAATGAACTTCCATGAGCAGTATTACTATAGTTTCAGGGAACAATGTCATGGTATGCAGTATTATCTTACGTTTACTTTGAGGAAATAGTATGTAACAACACTTTCCAGAGAAAAAAATATTCACATATTCAGATCATTAAAATCTTTTCAGGTCCAAGATTTAGAATTTCAAAAGCGGCAACATCCTTTATATTTAATAACATTAGAAAACAAAGGAATATATATCAGCTTGGGATTCAAGGACTATCCAAAAGGAAACATTAACAAGTCGTATCCTAGTAGTGGTTAGCAAAGCGAGAAATTTTGTAGCAGGTAAGAATGGATAAACACAAAGGCCAATAGCAAAATCCTTCCACGTCTTCCAGGCAAGAAAAAGTAACATGATCAACGAGGATCTCCAGCTAGAAAAACAAGATGCTTGCTTCTACGTCATATCTGTTCAACCGATGCATACCTCAAGCAAATGTACAATGAAACGGAATTCATGCTATTCCATACGAAAAAAAATCGATCTAGTCATTTGATGCAATGTCTATAGATTTCTGTATCATCAGGGTATTTAAATGAACACTGCAAAGTCTTCTTCCTTGAACACTAAATGGATTATCAAATGCAAATATCTTGACAACAACTTTCAAACTGCGAACCAGATTAAGTTAAATTAGTGAAGCGTGTTTTATCTGCAATTTCGTGGAAAAGCGCCAAAATAGTTTCAGGTTAAAGTACTTAATTCCTACACACACACACACACACACACACACGAACACACGTTTTTCTTTTACGAATATTACACATAATTAGTTATTTCTAGTAAATAACTTTTATTATATCTCGTTTTCCAATTTAATTTTCCTAACGTATGACCGCAACATTCATCAAGGAAAATTTAATTAACACATTATCTGAATATAATTTGTTTTTGCCTTAATTTCTACGCCAAGTCACAGCACACAAGGTAAACAAACACACTGGGATACTCCTCAGCAATAGCATAATCCTTAGATGAAACAGTGATCGGTTTGCTAAACATTTTGTGTTCGGACAACAATTTTTGCCACAGCCACATCATTTTCCAACAATAATAATACATCCTTAATTGGCAGAGAAGATCTTACTCCAACCACAATTGGTCCTGAAACTAGATCTGATATTAAATAAATATTTTGAAGAGGAACATTAACAAAGTCACTCTTAATACCCTGAGCAATGACAGACTCATCAGTGAGACAAGTCTAATCTAAAGACAATACATTCTCTAACAACAATAATAGAGTCGCACCAGTTACACGTAAAATACACATAAGTATGGGATTAGCAATGTCATTTGTCAAAGATACAGAACCAACAGACACAAAAAGCCTAAATTCATCTCTAACTATCAGTAGCTAAATCAACAACATCGGGTGATCTGATGAAACTACGTCCATATGTGGACACAAATGCATTGGGTATTATCTCCTTTTCTTTCTTTTTTTTACTTTTTCAAGCACCAACAATCGGACAAACATGACCAAAAAAATGGTAAACAAGCTTTGGAGTAATTTTATACCTTTTTTAATATGATTTCAAACTAAAAAAGATGGATATTTCAAAAGAATCCTGAACTTTACTGAATTGAGCAGATATAGTTTGTTGCTTAGATGACAGTAGTTTCTTTTTATGAAAAGTAGTTTTATATGTTAAAGTTTAATCGTAGGAAAAAGAAGTTGTTTCGTGTACTGTTTCAACTTTCTTTCCGTTCAAGTAAGTTTTGAGATCGTCATGTGGGCAATCTTTAAATTCTTCAAATAAACATAATTGTAATTTTAGTTTATCAAAACTGTTGCCAATATGCATAAAACTACACTATCAATCAAAGTAAACTTCTTCCTTCGGAGTGAATTTCATATAAATTTGACTATCTTCCTTGCAATAACCTCAAAACTTTTAACGATAAGACCACAGGTCTAACTCGTATGGTTTGAGAATAGCTGCTTTATCATAATTTGTACAGTCTTCTAAAGAGAAAAAGTGGCATAACTCTCTTGTGCTTTAACAGTTAAAACATTTTTTAATAATAATAACCACGGCCATTTTTCCGTGGGTCATTCTATGGGTCGGGCAACCTTTTTAAATTTTGGAATTATTTACCAACTTTATTTTTATTGAATGGTTATAGTGTAACATATCGATAAGTTCAAAGTTGTCATTTGCCCTAGTAGATCGTGGTTGAATCTAAGTTCCATTTCTTTCAGTTAATTTATTTTTCGGCATTAGTGCGAGCATTTTCAGGCTCAAAACGTTTATTTTTTTGTCTTAATTTGCTCTTTTCTTTCTTCGGTAAAAGTTTCTTTTTTTTTCTTTTTCAGCTACCATGCGAACTTGTTCTTTCTCACCTTGGATACGACCTTGTTTAAGCGCGATTTGTTTGAGTTTTAGCTGGATTTCTAAGTTATCTGTATCACTCAGCTCTCATTAGCCAGTGGAGGCAAAAATCCTATATTATTTCTTCAGACAACAAATCACCATAGACTAGTATTTCAATAATACATTTTAAAACTCTAGTTTAAAAACTTTGGCAGTTTTGAGCAATTCACTTAGGTTATATATTTCTAGTTATTTGAGAGAGGGGGATTCAAAACAATTATTGTTGAGCCAAACTCGAACCTTGTTAACACCAATAAATATAAAATGAATTATCATTTTAAATGTCAAATTTTGTCTCTGAATTACATCCGAAACGAGCTCCATATTTATTATATTAAGCATTACAGTTTCATTTAACCCTAAAATTGAGTTAAATAGTAATTAAAATTAGAAATATAATAAATGTCGACACACATTCAATTTATAATAATTGCCAACAAGACTGCTACAGACAATTTCTTTTTCAATACAAAAATTTGTTAGTATACGACCAATAATACAATTTACAATAATGATTATTACAAATAATGAACTGTGTACAAAAGTTTTACAAACTTACATACAATATCGAGTATGTTCTGGTCTAGAATTTCTTTGAATGTCTTATCGAAGGTTCACAATAAACGAGTGAATTTCGAGTTTACGAAGGTACAATGCACTAGGGAGCTCCCTGTATAGCTCTGTATTCTTCTTATTTAGTCGACCACACGCCGAGTTATCCCACCACTGAGGTTATGTAATGTTTTTCTAAAATTACTAATATCCGATGTGAATCCGCTTAATTTAAATGGTTTGTAATGTTCGAAATTTATAAACGTTTCTCGTCAAATATCAAATATTTAACAAGCTTTCACCACAGTCATAGTTTCCGAGGTTTATAGTATACCAACAGCAGCAAACTAATAACATATACTGTCTCTTGGCTCATCGGGTTGTTTACATTTACGGGGGTGAGGAGACTTTCTCGAAACTTTAGTTTACGCAATAATATAAACAATACATCAGTGTTTATGTACACAATTTTTTTATTCTTATTCTCGCGAATATTCTACAGTTTTAGTAAATATGTGGGAATTACGCAATACAGATTTAACAGTATATGATATGAACATTTCTACATGCAAATTCAACTTAAACAAACATCGATATTAAAATAAATAAATGCTAGTAAATCCTGCACAATATGTGTTCAAGATGCATTTATATATTATTTTTGAAAGCTGTAGTTAGTTCCTTTCGCACAGTGTGTTAGTTGTAAAAGATTGAAAATAAATAAACTTGTGACAGTGACTTTTAGGACTAAGTTACAAAGCGAGTAACTTAGTGTTTCGCTTAACAGGCGTATTTAAACTTTAGAAAAAAAAGTGAAAACTTATACCATGAAAAAGAAATATATATTTTAATGTTCACACTGGAGATTTAAAACTTTAAGCCTGAATGACGATATTTAAGAGTATCTATTGAAATGAAAGCTCATGGTAGTTATCAAACAGTAAATTATCAAATTATTGTATGAATAAACGTAAGTGAACTATAAACACGTGTTTTCAAAATCAACAAAGGAAGGATGTTTGAGCAGCAAACGTTGTAAATATTAAAACATATAGTTCACATTGGGTATTTTTAGTGTTATAAGTTTTTTGTTTCCCATTTCAACGTAGCACAACGGTTGTTTTAGTTGATATTTAAATTCTAGGCTTAATTGTCTATATTTAGGGGCCTGTTGGAAGTTGTACTGCGATGTAATAGTATTGCGTTTTTATAAGCCACAGAAAGATAAGGAATTCATTTAATGTGTTTTGTTGTGTTTTTTGTTACTGAAATATTTATTTAACGTTAACGTTGTATTTTTTTCACTCATATAATTTATGTTTAATATAGTTATATTTTGTACTGGTATTAACGTAAAAGTACCAATAAACAATTAATTAATAGGAATATTTGGTTTCCATGTGCATTCACTCACTTACTGGCGCACGTTGTTGTTTTTTAATTACACACATTTAGAGAGTACATTAATTTCCTTATGAAAAGCATTCAAGTATAACAATAGTAAATCATGCATATGTTACATTTTTATATACCAGTTAACATCTAAAGTAGTTTTATTTACTTATAACTATACCCCTACAGTGAAATATGATACAATACGTAAAAATAAACACATCTTACTCTTTATATGCCAGTTACCACCTAAATCAGCTTTATTTAGTGATGACAATAAGCCAACAACGTACTATATTTTCAAGATAAACTTACGTGACCGTTCACATCTTATATGAAATGAAAATTCTTTCTAACTGGGTGAACAATCAATAATAAACCAGACACCTTCGATACACGCGGCATCCAAAGAACAGTAATAGAGTTCGGAAGCTTGTGGGCTGAAACTGGTCCTTTACTCCCTTTTCAAGAGAGTAAAGCAAGCGATATTATAGAACAGGCGAACAATATATCTTTGTCATCTAACTTCCGTTGGTAAACTATATCCATCCCACCATACAAGCACTTCCTTTGATTTCATATTTCTTCCTATTGATCTCTCTTCCCCTTAATATTTTGGGTTTCATGCGACATAAAGTCCTCACCAGATACATTCATCTTGTCTAGCATTTCCAATCCTCTTATTGGTCCAATTTTAACGTCACAGAACTTTTGTAGCTAAAATTCTTCTCTTTTGTCAACTTATTGATTTAGTTCTACAATACCATATTATACAGTTGCAGTAATTAATCTAACAATTTGCTGTCTAATTCTTGTTTACCGGGTTTTCAGAATTAGAAAGTAGTAACCATCTAGTAAAGTAATTCTCCTGTACATTAATATGATTTAGTCCGGCTATTCTTTTAACTGGTTAAGCTAGATACTCTGTGTTAAAAATTCTAGTTTCGAACTTTTCTGTCAGCTTGTGATGATTCAACAGCAAATGTGAAGGTTTATAATGTTAAAAACTGGGTTTCAGAGAGCAGAGCACACGTAGCACATTATATGCTTCACAATAAATATACAAACCTCTCACATCTCAGGTTTTCAATCTAGTCTGACATTTTTGTTTGCCGTTACTAAGAATTACAAGCTCTATTATCATCAGTGTTTCAAACTGATCCAAAGTTTATGCAAAATGCGTTAGCCTAATTTCTTAATTCATTATTTTCTCTGTACACTGTATTATTTCAATCTGTATACAGGCACATATAAAATATAAAAATCTATGTGCCTGTTTGTTTCTCCATTACTCCTAGATCGTTTAGCCAATCTTAACCAAATTTCGTAAAATTTTAATTTAGAATACGTGACGCGTAAATGGGGGATCAACAACCCCCTGTGTCTCCCGTTATTCCAGCTATTAAGCATTTATTATCTTTGATGTGAGTTCAAGTCAATGACATTCATATACGGCGTCACATCTTTATGTAAAAGAATTATGACATTACCCTTACTGCCACTACTTTTCCTGCTACATCTTGATACAAACTCATTCTGTTCACTGCTCAGTACATATCATGTTCTAAGAATATACCAACTGAGTGAGTTCTTTCAGTTTATTTAAAAATTTTAGTGAGATAATAAATAATACTGTAATAATATGCCATGTTATAAATAAATTGTGTGAAAGTCGGGGTTTTTATGTCATTTATCATAGCATTAATCCCTATATTAATTCATAACCTGGACAAAAAAGGGGTACCTCAGCTTGTTATTCATAAAATAAACGTATATCTATAACAAATTATAATTTGAATGGTGATAAAATCTATTCAAATCATATAAATGTATGAAGTCATAAGATATTGTTTGCTGAGCCTTCTTATAGTGTATAATGTTTTCTTAAATCACTTACATGTACGATAATAACTTATGTGTTATAATGATTGTTTGTTAAGTTTATTAATCATGTTTGCTGTCATGAATTTAAAACCGGAAGCAATATTTGTGTTTACTTTCTACTTTATTTGAATAACCTTTCGCCTAAATCAGTACGCCTCAACTGGAAGAATAGTTCACCCAAGGGTTTTGTTTGTTTTATGTTGTATTCATTCCAGCTGTAGTTTCATGTAAATTGTAATAAAAATATTTCTACAAATTATTTTAGTACTTTTTGTCTTTTCTTTTTCGAACTAGGGTCGGTGAGCTGTTACAAAATCTTTACAGAAGTGAATGATCTTGAAAAAGATAGAGAAACACTGGCCTATATAATAGCCTGGAGTTCCCATGACGTATGTTTCACAACATACAATAAAAAAACTCTTGTTCGATTGCTGCCTATTGTGTGAGATATAATAAGGATCAGTGTGCAGATACCAGTAGATAATTACAGTGCAACCTTGTGGAATGTCCATCATTGAAGTACCTTGCAGACTGATCTTGAAGGAACAAGAAAGAATGAAACAGAAGTTACACTGGTTAACTGAAAAAACAAGAGTGGAAGTGTGAAAGTGTACCGAGTGCTAAAATGTGTAGAAGGACATCATATGCAACTTATATTAAGTTGGACGCTATAACTAAAATAACCTTGAAGATATTATAAAACAAAAAAGAGAAAACCTGTGGCAAAGATCACAAACATAAAATAGCGGTAAAACTAATATTATAATAATATTATTTAATTGAGTATCTGATGTTAAAAATAAAAATAATTATAAAAAGTGAAGCACAGTAATTGATAATTATAAAGTTTGGTTTGTTCTAAATTTCACGCAAAGTTACACGAAGGCTATCTGCACTAGCCGTCCCTAATTTAGTAGTGTAAGACTAGAGGGAAAGCAGCTAGTCATCACCACCTACCACCAACTCTTAAACTACTTTTTTACCAACGAATAGTGGGACTGACCGTAACATTATAAAGCCCCCACGACTGAAAGGGCGAGCATGTTTGATGTGACGGAGATTTAAAACCATGACCCTCAGATTACGAGTCGAGTGCCTGAACAACCTGGCCTTGCAGGCCCGAACATAGTAATAAATGCGAATTCAGTTTAATCGCAAATATGTTCAATTGGATTTAAGTTCATTAATTGTACTGTCCAAGGAAAGGGTGTTAAATCACTGTTGCTCTCTTTGGACCCCATTCTGATAACAGAAACATGATGTATTGTTGCATAATTGTTTTGAAAGAAGACCTAGATCATTATAACAGAAATGAAAGACTAGATATATATTCTCCAGATTAATAATAATACTTCTACATTTGTATTTTAAAAATAAACAAAGAAGCTAAAGAAATTATTCCCCACACCTTTATACTACTTCCAGCAGCTTGCGCTGTCAAAATATACCATACAGGTTTAGGTGCCTTAAATCATTTTGTACATAATTTCACTACACCATCAGACTTCCATAAATTTACAGTTACTTTTAAACGCCACTGAAGCCATGATTTCTTGTTTGTGTCTCAAATAAACATTTTATTTTAATTAGAAAAGACATACATTTATTTTAGTGCATAATATAAATAAAATAAAAAATATAAAAATACAATATTTTCCGTAAATAGTCGTCAAAAAACTGTGAACGGCATCCAGCTGAACAACCATTCTTGATAACTGAGCCTCAATTGATCTGTGCATGTCCACCATTGTAAACTATACTAGCAGTATAACAAACACGTACCTAGTTTATCATAACAATGGCTGGTTCAGTTAAATGTTGGTGATTTTTCAAAGAAATATGAACACAGATAATTTATTCTGTGACTGTATCTGTCTTATCCGTCACTAAGCTCTCTGTTTGGAATTATTTTAGTTTGTTCCTGTTTAAACTTTTCAGCTTTGAATATATAAAAATGTATTTAGCGAATAAATTCGTCTTGGTGTAAACAGGTTTTAAATGTTTCTGAGAATTATGAGACTTGATAGTGAATACACACACCATGTGTGGTAATGGGCATTAATGCATTTTAATTGTATTTTATCTCAAGTTGCATGTCTTTTATGTTACCGTAGGACGTACACTCATAGGAAATTATTCCTGCTACGTTCTAATCTTGCCAATGAAAACCATGCTGTGCATCTACAAATCTATTACATGTCGCATATAAAAGAGGAGTCCCGCGGAGCACCACACAGTGGGAAGCAAATAGGATGACCTCTTAAAAAACATTCGTAGTACGTTATGTATGGCACATATAGAAATCTTTTTCAGTGATTATTTTATGTCTCTATAAGATAAAAAAGTATTGGTTCAGAATAATTAGTTTACTAATTTGAGAGCAAAATAATGGATTTGAGTTGATAGCTGAAATTATTAGCTTCTTTAGTATAATCGTGCGTGATGTTTTGTTTCTGATGTTTTCTTATATCGATTATAGGTGTGATAATAACTCCTCAAGTTTAATTATTTTTGCGTTCATTCCATTAATTATGTCCTGTGCCATGAATTTAAACGAAAAACTGTTCATTTCTATTTAAACAGTTGATAATTGATACTAATATTATGTGGATGCTCATTCAATTATCACACTCGGTTATTAGCTACCAATTAATGTTCAAGTTGTATGTTCAAGAAAACTATTAATTATCACAAAGTTTTATTTGTTTCTAGTAATTCATTGTGAAAACTTTATTAAAGACTGGGTGATTCATTCAAATAACGTTTTTCTTTTCCAAATAAACGTTTCCTGTGCAGTAATCACTATAATATTGTATTGTATATCCATGTACATTGTAAAAGTGTACTGAACTTCAAACGGCTCCCAGTGGCACAGCTGTACGTCTAAAGACTTACAACGCTAAAAATCGAGTTTTGATACCCGTGATAAACAAAATATCGTTAATTCCTTGTGTATTTTGTGCTTAAATTTACAACAAACAATCATAACAAGCATTTTAATTTCTAGTACACATTAATGTAAGTGAGAATTTGTATTAGTAGATGCATGAAGTCAAAAATGAAATGGTCACAATTTCGGAGTTGATACTAACTTTCAGCTGTTGTTTTTGTTTATTTTTCAACCAACGTTTTTATCAATGTAATTTAAGTAACATCAACATAAAGTAATAAAACTTCTTGAGATATAAATTTTTAAACATAGGTTCTCTATGTACGAACAAATATGTGTTAGACAGCATCTAATGTCATGTCTTTCTATGAAACGTGCAACATCGGATATACTGGTTCTTCTAATAATAACTCTTAAGTAATACAAACAACTACAATATAACTTGAAATGTTTTTCTATTCTAACCCTACTTAACATACGAAATAGCACACAAAGTAGCTACTCTAATACGCAGTTAGTATAATAAATTGAATACCTTAGAAATACTGCTTTGCCTTCTTAATTTTTATTTATTCATCATTATTGTTGCAGTGATACTAAAATTTGACGATGTATAATATTTTATTGTTTTATTCAAGTTTAAATACATAAAAAGCAAAATAGTAGAATATATATATATATACATCTTTTGTCTCAGCATCGTCCTCATTTTCCCAATATGAGGGATGGTAGGCCTACCAAAAGAACAATAAATCGTACAGTAACTAATACAAGACACTGCTTTTGTTTTAAAATATTTTATCTCAGTATGTGTGTATTACTATGTTAAAACTGTAGTTTAGCATAACAAAGCAAATATGAGAACTGTTTAAATTAATGTTATATGTGAATATCTACAGTCATACATGAATAATCATTAATAACTGATGTAAAATTTTTAATATAATGATTAAACCTGATGTAAATAACAATACGTCTACACTCTTCTTTTGTCAAGACGTGTAATAATTTATAACACTTGTATCCCGGTCGCACCAAACATGCTCGCTTTTTCAACCGTGGGGGCGTTATAATATTACAATGAATCCCATTATTCGTTGGTAAAAGAGTAGCATAAGAATTGGCAGTAGGTAGTGATGACTAGCTGCCTTCCCTCTAGTCTTACACTGCTAAATTAGCAACGGCTAGCGCAGATAGCCCTCGAGTAGCTTTGCGCGAAATTCAAAAACAAACAAATAAATCCATGTTGTCAAGTTTAATCAAACTTTGTCTGATGACCATAAATCTTACAATAGATACGTAGCATAGCTTCTATTACAAAATACTCCTGCATGACCAAGTGTGTTAAGGCGTGCGACTCGTAATCCGAGGGTCGCGGGTTCGCATGCCCATTGCGTCAAACATGCTCGCCCTTTCAGCCGTAAGAGCGTTAAAATGTGACGGTCAATTCCACTATTCGTTGGTAAAAGAGTAGCTCACGAGTTGGCGGTGGGTGGTGATGACTAGTTGCCTTTCCTCTCGTCTTACACTGCTAAATTAGGGACGGCTAGCACAGATCGCTTTCGAGTAGCTTTGTGCGAAATTCAAAAATTTCTCCGTTTCTGTTCATAAGTTATCTAGTGTACGAGTATAACAGTTTTCGTTCGTACAGAAATCCCTATGTACAGCATCTGGTGAATATTCAATACACATGATGACTTCTGACGTTATCTTCCAAATATGGATACTTCTTGATTACTTTGTGTGTTATTGCTGGGAAACTTGGACAGCTTTTATTTACCACAACTGGGATACGATTTGTTACAAGCTCACTTGTGGATAGTCTTGGTGACCCGAATTTATCCATACTCCTTTGTTTTTTGATATAATTAACAACAAGTGATACCCACGTCTTGGAACTTTTGGATTTTCAACCTACATAATTTCATAACCTGAGTATAACCAAATAATTTACCCAAAAGCGAACAACTTTTGGTACAATTGCGTTAACTACACAAAGCTAACCAATAGCAAAATGTAATTCTCTTACGTTTTTATAGGTTTTGTGGCTATCATGCGACTTGATGATCTTTACATTCAAAATTATCTCAAGATAACGTATTAAACCATGCATTTCCTTTTACGACCATTAGGAAACATTTTTACCTTTTGATAAATATAGACTGTTATGGTGGTGATTTCAAAAATATTAATATACTATAAAATATCTGGGTAAAGTCTTAACTCTGTAAGCTTTATTTCTTTGCCGATTTATTTTTATATTTCGAATATTTTTATAAAAATCATGAAAACAGTGTATTACTTAAAGTATAAAAATATTTCTTAATGAATATACTAAACAATTAGCTCGTTTATTCAAAATAGGAATATCAGGGTAAGTTAAAATAGTCCTTTGAACAGCAAGTTTAACGAAAATGCAACATCAATGCCTTACAGTTCTTCTCTTAAATTCTAATTGAATATTTCTAGATGTGTAATATCAGGTCGCGTATTTTTTAAAATATGAATAGTTAAATTCAGAGTAAGTTTATTCAAAAGCTGTTTTGAAACAGAAAAAAATATATATTCAATATATTGAAAATTTTCCACCAACCACTATTCTCAAGTTTTCAATGTACTGGAACGTACAAATACTGCCAGAAAAAAATATTGAAATCTGGTTCAATTTTAGTTTCAATAACCTTGGAGAATTTTTGCAAAACGTCTGACACGTTTGTAAGGAAGGTGATATATTACAATTATATGTCTGTACGATTTATGAGAATTACTCTGGTTTCGGACTAATGGCAGCGAGGCTGTCTTATTCTGATTAATATTTTATGGCAGGCAGACAGCTTCTGTTTCTCTTCCTGAATAGCAGTTTCCTTTTTAGCTGATCAGCTCGGTATTTTTGTAGGTAGAATGATGTGTTTTTATTTTTAAAGGATTTCTTTTTAATTACAATAATCGTGTTTCATATGCTATTGACTTTTTATATTTTCTGCCAAAAATTTATAAATCTAGATATTTTGGTGTTGTTTAGAATTAAGCACAAAGCTACACAATGGGCTATCTGTGCTCTGCCCACCACGGGTATCGAAACCCGGATTTTAGCGTGTAAGGCCGCAGACATACCGCTGAGCCACTGGGGGACAAATCTAGATATATCAGGTTTCAATATTTATTTTATTATAAAGATATGAAAAGCTTGTGAACAAAGCTTTAAAGTACATGTGTATATTCGAAAACAATTGTTTTTATTTCTTTTCCACTTTATGTTACAGTAGGTGTATTATTTATTTAAATATATGTTACTCACTATATTATATGTTAATTTTTATAAAATAATCAAAATTTGCTTAGAACACACCAGAAAGTTGGCTACTTCCAATAATCTTTGCAAATTCAATATAAAATAGAGAAGATGACTGTCAAGAGGATTGTAGGTATTCGTGCAGACTGTGTGAATAAACTTTATGCATAAGTTGAAAACAATATTTTTACTCAAATGGGCTTATTGCTAGATATACGTGACTATTGTAACGTATAACGCGAGTTTAAAATTTAATTATTTTTAGAATGAATTATTTATCTCAGGTTTGTTTACGCAACTGTGTGAATCATACATTCTGTAATTCCCTTGTCGTGATTTGACACTTACATTACTGCGCCATATTACAACTTCCTTCTACGTTTTTTTGGTTATTTTGATCGAGTATTAGTATACCATAATAACTCATAATTTGTGTGGAAAGTTCTAGGCCTCAGATGGTCTATTTATAAATATGTATTATTTATACATTATTTATTATTTATTAGTATACCATAATAACTATTAATGTGTGTGGAAAGTTCTAGGCCTCAGTTGGTCTATTTATAAATATGTTCAAATTGCATATTTATCAGCTCAGCCATAAGGAGTGTATAATGATGCTTTTCCATGTGAAATTTTCGCAAACTGTATTTTAATAGAGAGAATAATTCATGAGGGCTATCTGCGTTAGTTGTCCCTAATTTAACAATGTAAGATTAAAGGAAATGCAGCTAGTCATTACCACCTACTGCCAACTCTTGGGATACTCTTTCACCAACAAAAAATAGGATTGACCATTACATTATATGACCCTCCGGCTGAAAGGGCAAGTATATTTGGTGTGATGAGGATTCGAACACGCACCCCTCAGATTACGAGTCGAGCGCCTTAGCCACCTGGCCATGTAGCGCCGTTCATGAAGACATGAAAACCACTTGAAATAAAAATGTATTCTTAAGACGGCTGGTATGGATATTAAAACTTTAATCAAAATAAAGTACGGAATATCACCTTAAGATGGTCAAAACGTTGTTCTGTAATTTATTTTGATTGAAGTTTTAATGCCTATACAAGCCGTCTTGAAAATGCATAGTAAAGTATAATAATTTATCTTGTCAATTGTGTTCTAACATAATTCAAGAAACCTGTATCGACGACAGATACAATTATTTAAAGCTCTGCGTACAACAATGGTGAGTAATTCTGTAATAAACATTTGTATACACGTTGGACTTGTTTTAATACATTATTTTAAAATAAGTGGATTGTGTAGTGTTTGTTTAATTTTGAAATTGATCGCCAACAAGTCACGCATACCTACTGTAAATAATCCTGTCTATCTATATATAAATATCTGACAATAAAGAAGCTTTAAAACGACCATATAAATATGACTAATATTAAGTAACATGGTAACAAAATTAATATAGGAAAATAACATGAATAATATATACAGAAATACGATAAAGCATGGAGCTGCTTCAGCATCCAGAAGCAAGAAAAGGAACAAGTAGAGGTTAATTCCTGCTAAGCAGGGAATAAAAATAAGGCTACACAGATGAAACGATGCTTCTTTCATTTTCTTTCTTACGACTTTTCAATATGGAATTAATGCCTCACATACTCCAATATTTTTACATTAAAATACTTTCGTACAAGCGGGTAAAAGTCTTTTCAATCCGGACGTAGGAAATCCAATATTTTATTTTCTGGAGAGTGGTTGTTGACTATTCCAAAACACTGCATATCACTGTCTAGTGACAATAATTTAAAATATGTAAATTACAGAAACAAGGAACCTCCTCATCAAATCACTAATTGTTGTACCTTATTTTGTGAGGAAACTAAGTTGAAAGGTGAAACTGGTCAGTCATCCTCAATTTGTTCAACTAATATTTCATTATGCCCGCTTATTAAATTAAACCTCCATAATATTTTTTATTTTATCCTTTAGCATTTGCTATTTTTGCTGTTAGCTCAAAAGAGATTTAATTAATTCAACATGAAATAGCCGTCCATGTTGTTTAAACATTTAATTTTATTAAAAGCGTTCGTAAATATAGGCAGCAGTCCCTCTCTTTTAATCAGAGTGAAACCAGGTTTCAATATCCATGGTGGGAGAAACACGAACATCCTTATGTGTAGTTTCTTTTTAACTTTAAACAAACAAAACCTAATCATGGTGCAGCGATGTATTAGGTAAAGTAAACCTGAAGTACTAATTATAATATTATAATGTCCAAATATAGCTAGTAGTCATAGCCACATTCCATGAAAAAACAAAGTAAAACTAGAAGGAAGGCAGCTGGTCATCACCATCCGCCAATAACTCTTCAGCTACGCTTTTACCAACGAATAATGGGATTGACCGTCACATTACAACACCCCTACGGCTGAAAAAGGAGAACGTTTGGTGTGATAGGGATTCGCATTCACTAGCCGAGTGCCTTAATCATCTGGCCATACAAAACCTCCCAGAACTTTCAAAAATTAACCAAATGTTAGTTCAGTTTTTTTATATTTGTATGATACCTTTAATAAGGGTAAGTACGTGGAGAGAGTTTTTGTTTTGTCAAGCCTTGAAAGGGACAGCTACAGGGAAAATAACTTCTCTCTCGTTGATGAGTTTCTTTCCTTCTTGGTTTCTTGGTTTAATTGTTTTAGGACATTCGCTGATCGAGCAGCTGCACTAATGGAAATAAAACTTAGTTGAAATTCAAATGAGTGTTCTCACTCCAGGTGTAACACCAACAGAAATTGTAGCATAAAGTGCTTCAAGATGCTGCGAGTGTTGCAAACTTTGTAAAATCAACAGCTTTCAAATGCGACTGTTTTCCTTTCATTGCAGATAAATGGAATCCACTTCTGCTGCATAATTGCACGGGTTGAATCGTGGGAAAGCACTCAGTCTCGCTGGGCCGTTGAAAGACAAATTTTGTATTTTTGTTGTTTCTGTTTTCATAATGCACCCTACGCTAACAGTGCATTTTATGGGTTACAATTTGCTCTGCTATCTGACTGATATTTTAAATAAACTGAACAACCTTTTTTGTCATGTAAGATTGTAATAGTAATATTTTGAAGCAAAGACAAGAAAATCTTACCTTTTGAAAAATAAAAAATAACTTTTGCAGCGGAAGAAAAGTTGGAGAGAGGAAACTAGAAAATGTTTCTTTTCCTCAGAAGGTTTATTGAAAGAAATTAGTTAAATTTCAGTATTATTCATAATGTTGCTTCTATTCATCTCAAAAGACTTGAAGATTATTTCCTATAATCAACGGGAAATTACGATTTGTTCAGAAATCCATTTAATATAACTTTTCGTCTGCGTTTTCAGCTCAGGAAAAGCTCGTATAATTATACAATGATAACACTCTTAAAACATAATTCAAGGAAAAATCTATTAGGAATTTCTAGATACTAGTTTGGAAGGAATACACTGACCTGTCAAGAAAAGCGATTGACATGATTTTTCCTTTTACATCATACCTTTCTGCTCCGACAGCAATCAAAACAAAACAGCAATTTTGTAGAGACGATCTCTAAGTTTCTATATCAACAGTTAATTGAAGAATGGACCTCTTGTTTTGTTTGTTTGTTTTGGAACTTCGCACAAAGCTACTCGAGGGCTATCTGTGCTAGCCGTCCCTAATTTAGCAGTGTAAGACTAGAGGGAAGGCAACTAGTCATCACCACCCACCGCCAACTCTTGGTCTGCTCTTTTACCAGCGAATAGTGGGATTGACCGTCACATTATAACGTTCCCACGGCTGAAACGGCGAGCATGTTTGGCGTGATGGGGTGCGAACCCGCGACCTTCAGTTTACGCGTCGCACGCCTTAACACGCTCGGCCATGCCGGGCCAGACCTCTTGTTACCTCAAACTCAAACCCGTTATTCACATTAAGATTGTATCTAAACTGAAAACTTTTGCTTTATATCAGATAACATTTTAATACTTATTTTTATTCATGATGAAAAGGAGGAAGTGTTAAACAAGACAGTATGTTTACTTTCTGTAAATATCAAAACAGTCGACTCTTTTCGAAGTATAATTAAATCTAATCCTGCAAAAAGTCGTGTAAAATAATTACTTGGATTTGCTTTTATTGAATGAAAGTTATTTTAAGAAGTACGTGAAAAAGTACCCGAGTTATTTCGGCTTTAACGGTTGACGCATTTTGTATTAAATATATTTTAAGCTATTAAAAGTAAAGTTTTACTAACTTCAACTTAATTACGTTTGTTATTTTACAGTCAAAATATATTAATTTCATGTTATAAAACCGTCAATGATACAACGATCAGTACGGCTCCTATTTCAAGTTCTGTCACTATTAAAACTTTCAAACTGATAAATTTAGATTCAGATCGTGCATTTTGTGTTTTATAATAAACGCTTGAATACTAAAATATTAACAACCTACTTTGAAAGAAAAGTTTTCTTGATTTATTATAATCAATTAACAACTCCTTAGGGTACTCCACTCGCAATTTAAGGGTCGCGGGTTTGAATCCCCATCACGCCAAACATGCTTGCCCTTTCAGCGGTAGGGGGTTATAATGTGACGGTCAATATCATTATTCGTTGGTAAAAGAGTAACCAAAGAGTTGGCAGTGGATGGTGATGATTAGCTGCCTTCTCTCCAGATTTACAACATTAAATTAGGAAAGACTAGCCCACATAGCCCTCGTGTAGCTTTGCTTGAAATTCAGAAAATAAACAAAAACAACAAATAGCCCTCGTCTAGCTTTGCGCAATATTTAAAACAGGCAAAAAGTCGTTATTGCAGTTCAAAATATAGATGTATAAAAAAATTAGAATTCAGAAACTTCCAAAGATGGATCGTAAAAAGTAAATAAACAAGGCTGAAGATACTATAGACATTAAATACTCAAGCTATAAATCCCAATTTTTGCTCCATGCTTTTACCTATAATTACATTTGGTGGATTCGAGATATAGATTTAAAGTAATGTCTACATTATTTCTTGCCTGGTTTCCTCACTTTTTATGGCCCATGTTTGCAGGTTCTTAACTCTCATTTTTAATCCTTTTATTGTCAACTATGGGTAAATGATTAGTTGATATGGTAACTAAATTTACACATTTAATGATAATTAGCATATCTAGTAGCTAGTTGATTCAGTTCATGATGATTTGCAATAGTTATTGACTATTTGATCGCATTTCTTGGAGATGTGAAATGTTAAACTGCAGCTGGAGATTGTCACGGAGATTTGATTGAGAATACAATGAGTATTTATAATTTCTGTGTAAATAATTTGTCTGTCGCAAATTTTGACCCTTAAACAGTAAAAATGTTGTAGATAGCAGCATCACTCGATTATGGCTGTCATTTGAGGGTTAAATTAGAAGCGTGTTAAAACTGTATTTTAGAACTAGTCTTTATTTGTCCATGTCAATGCTTTAGATTTAACTTTTATTTGGCACATATCAGTGCCTTAGATGTAGTTTATGTCTGTGATATATCTGTGCCTTAGGTTGTTTTGAATTAAGCACAAAGCTACACAATGGGCTATCTGTGCTCTGCTCACTACAGGTATCGAAACTCGGTTTTTAGTGCGTAAGTCCGCAGACATACCACTGTGCCACTGGGGAGCAAAATTATAGCATTGTTCTAACAACTATCTGCTGAGCCCACCGAGAGGACACGAATCCCCTGTGCCTTAGATCTGGTTTTATCTATAATATATCAGTGCCTTATATCTGTTTTTTTCTGTCATATATCAATGTCTTATGTGTAGTTTTAATCTGTGACATATCAGTGCCTGGTTAAACGTTATGCATGAAATAATAAACATTTTACTATGTACAACTAATAAAAACCTGTGTGAATTTATTGTTACAGTTTTAAGGACAAGTATATTTGGCGTAACAGGGATTCAAACCCTGGACTCTCAGATTACGAGTCGAGTGCCTCAGCTACCTGGCCATCCCGAGCCTTAAAGAAACTTGATCCTGAACATAATAACGGTAAAGCTTTTTTTTGACAAGTAAAAATTGCAGATTAAAAACAATCAAACTAAACAACTTATAGTTAGTTTATAGAGAAGTATCTTTTGTTCCCTGATAACTCAAAAAAAATCTAACTTTATGCTGGCGTTATATTATTAATTGAACAAAGGACATTTAAACTCTTATTACTGACAGCCCTTTAAGTTATTCTAAATCTCTGCTAAATTGTGATTTATTTAACAAAATATACAAGGAGTTGTCTCGTTATCAATTCAGTGAGATTTATTATACTTTAGTTGAGTATTTTAAGGTTACAAAATAAAACACTGTGCAATAGACTCATACATACACAAAGAAATATATTGTATTTAGAATTTGATTGCCGGAGTCCCAAGCAAGCAGTAGAACGCCACATCCATGTGGTATTTATCATAGTTAGGTTTAGTAATTACGTTTCCTTTTCTGTCGAAGTTTTAGGCTTTTTAAAAGCTCTTTTATAAAGTGAACCATTCATTAATGCTCCTTTGAATCAACAGTTGAATTTTATCGGATATTGCTGTTGTCAAGTGAGAGAGAAGCAGCCAACCTGCATCCTCATAAGTCGCTTGCCTTCGAGGAAAAAAAAACTGATAAAGTTTCTCTTCTTTCCAAGTTCCAAGCAATAAAGAAATAATTACTAAATTCTAAACTAAAGAAAGTTTCTACTGTACATATTATAAAATGTAAGAAAAGTATAAAATGAATAAGTTTAAATAAACACCATTAGGCTTACTAATCTGTCGCATGTACCTACTTACACACAAAATATGAAGTTGTCGTTTTTTAGAATTAAATTAATTAATTTGATAGCTTTGTATATACGTATGAATGTACATTCAACTAAATCCTTCAACAGCTTTGGAGCCAGCAAAAACAAGTTTGACAGACGGACTTGGGATGACCGACCATCAATAGAGGCTAAAACACCCTCGGAATGTCATCTATGGATAAAGACCAATGTAAAGGTATATATATTACAATATGGTGCAGAATTAATTCACTTCTCACGCAGTCCCGCAGTAAGTCTACGAATTTTCAACGTTAAAATCAGGATTTCGATTCCCCTCGGTGAACTCCTCAGATAGCCCGATATGGCTTTGCTATAAGAAAACACACACACACTTTTCACTCACTGGCATAATTTTATGCGCATATAAATTGTTTATTATGTCAAGACAGAGAAGAGAAAAGGTAATAGTGAAAACACCCCAAACATTATCATTTATTGCTAAGCCTACATAACGTATAACACCGTGTTAAGCCTAGTTTTATCTCGTTACAAATTCTTTTGATAAATGTACTTACGGAATCCTGTTAGCTAGATGTCCTCCCAGGAGACATACTGAACGTCAACAAATTAAACTTCCAGATTAGGGGCTAATCCTTCTGCTGAAACAAATGTTTTTACAAAATCCCGTTTGGTAATTGCTTGCTATAATATATATTCCAAAGGGGTTGAAACGGTAAATAACGATCCTAAACAAGACATCCACTAACTTGTGTGTCTATAAGAGATATTACTGACTAAATACGAGTCAATTTTATCCGTTAAAGCAGGAGTTACTCAAGGAAAAAAATGGACAAACTGCAAGAAAAATTACAAATAATTCACGACCTTCATCAAATGTCGATCTTATAAATGATTTTGTTAAAAAATTAGAATATTAAAAATAGGATTGACACACTGGATTTGCAAAAAAAATTCCATGTAAAAATAAAATGTATTAAAACGTTTTAACGCAACATTCTGAGCATTCCAGTTGGTTACGTTAAAAACACACACAAGGAAAATGTGATAGTTCAGTAATTCAATGATTTGCAAATAACAAGTGACGTATACGTTCACAACAAACATTACGTTGTAACACCTCTCTACACCTGTTATATGTATTATACTTTACCTTGAACGAGTCACGGACTTATTATGTGACTCATTACGATTTCAAATAACCGAAAATTTAAATTTGCATGTTGAAGTGACTTGAATATCGATATGTGTCAAGCTTATGATATTTGCCAACATGATGGTTGCGAACAATTTTCTTTCTTAACACAAATATATTTTAATATACAAATGATAATGCAATTTATAATAACAGTTATTACAAACTCACAAACAAAACTCAGCTTTCTATAGGGGTCTGAAACTGAATCTTTTATCGACGCTTCATGAAGAGCGAATTAATTCTAATTTATATGCAAAAGTTTTACAAACTTACAAACAGTATTAAGTGGAACTGAATGCTTTGTCGACGGTTCACGAGACTCAAAATACTTTCATGTTGATACACAGATACACGTTAATTAACGGGAATGCTGTATCCTTCGTACATGAGTTTTCTTCCCGGCGAAAATATCTATCGTCCTCGTAGAAATACTAACATCCGAACTTAATTCACTGAAGTTTGTTACGTTTGAAATGGATAAATGTTCCTAGTCAAATATGTATACTTTTCATAATAATGAGCGTATGTCACAATTATAGCTTCCCGAGGCTTAAAATATACTGACTCTAGCAGACCAAACAATATTCTGCAACCGCCTCTTGATACGTCTTTAGGTAACAATATTCGAAGATACACGAGAACTTTTGTAAAACACATGTTGTTTGTTCTTGCTCTCGCGAAACTTTTACAAATTTAGAGAACAGGCGAGACTTTCGCAATACAGATCTAACAATATGAGTGATATGCATTTCTAAAATATACATGCACATTAAAATAATGTTAAATCCATTACACTCCAAACACCATTAAGCTGCAAAACAAAGTTTGCACGTTTATCCAATAACTAGCGATTAAATCATTGCCTACAGTAGTTGAGTTTGTTTTAAAACCAATCGAATTTTCATCCAATATGCAAAAATTAAAACAAATGAATGTTATGTCTATTGGATAAAAATTGAATCCAAGATTCGTTAGAGTGTTAATGGTATGTAAGAAAAGTTAAATGTTTGAACAGTAAAACAGTATTATACAATTTATTTATAAACGATACGTATTAACAAACTGTAGTAAAAGTTACAAGTGAAAGTCCCCGTCGAAATTGAAATGGAATAAGACTTCTAGAAGAATTTTGTGTCGTATAGCTAGGAAAATATGGGAAATCAATAGGACACAGCTAGAAGGCCACTGGCAACATCAATAAAAGGTCTCTCTTCATCCTCCTATGGGTTATAACCCCTAGAATTGTCACGTAATACTAAGCAGTGCACACAATGAACACCTTCAGTACAGCACTGCGATATTTTCACTTCCACATCATTAATGAATTTCCTCAACATTATTAATCACGTGGACATTCACATATCATTATTTATAAAGTGGACATAAAACTGTAACAAAGTATTACAAAATCCCCCTAGACCAACACTCTTCTAGAATTCAAATCCAACCAATCCCCATGCCTAAAACACAAGGCTCGTCAGTCACAGTTCACCATTCTACGTCGTTTCTACAGCAGTAAAACCAATTCCCATTCGAAGGCAAATGACATGGAAACCTATTTGTCGAACCGTGTTTACCCTGAACCTATCGTTAAGAAAACCAGAGATATTGTTATATGTAGCAACAAACCACTCAGAAGAATCTTTCATCCAGAACACATTAGTTACCATTCACACAACATTGAAGGTCTTGATGTAAACTTAGAAAACTTTCACCCTTTTCAGTTAAATCAAACTGGCTTTTCTTACTTCATACATTAAAAATATCGTACTACGCAGCTGTCTCACATTACTTCTGGGAGGAAATTATCTACTAGATGTCGCTATATAGCCTGCTCCTGATTTAAACATCTAAATATATTTTATAAATAGTCATTTTGTATGTAACTTATCATTTTTTTTAAACCAATAGTTTACTGTTTGACCCGTTCAAAAAGTGGTTATTTGTACATGTTGGAAATAAACCGGATGTTGAGCTGGAAAAATCATAGAACATCTCATGAAAACTGAGCAATTTAATCTCCATAAAACATTGAGAAAAGAGTTTACAGTCACGATCATGCTTTAGATCAGGAGTGAATAACAAAACTAATCTGTGTGTCAAACGTTTGTCCATCACACACATTCAAAAGCCACATAATTCCATTCAAAAATGCTAGACAGGAATAAAAATGTTTGGTATATGTGAAACACATTCTATGATGCAGTTAACCGAACCCTACTTACCCACCACAACTATGATACAGTAGAATGAACCATACTTACCCACCACAACTATGATACAGTAGAATGAACCATACTTACCCTCTACTACTATGATGCAGTAGACAGAACCATACTTACCCACTACTACTTAGAGCAGTTTAAAATTATTGTTCTTTGTCATGCATCGATAATAAACACAAATCAGGGTTTCTGCAAAATAACTTATTCTTTGAAATAAATTCTAACAAATTAAGAGAAACGAAAGGCCTATAGTGCTTTCTTTGAATTATAGACTACTCGTTTTCATTTCACTGTTAAGCAAATAACTGGATCTTTCGTAATATTTTTATACTTGATTTATCTTTACTTACACACACAACAAAGTACAAACTGGCTAGACAATGATGACAAATAATTAAATGAAATTCCACTCTAACTTTCCCTTTCTTGTCTTTAGGGGACTGTAGTGACTATTTGCTGAAACTTGTGTTGCCAAATATAGTTCCAGTTGACAGAGAAAGGAAAACGTTAAAAACTAATTCTAAAATAATCACTTTGCCATGGACGATTGCTTAGAAGATTTTGTTTCATTAAAGTTACAGAATATCATTCATCCCAAAACAATATGAGATATTGTTATTCCCTCATAATCATTAACTGCTAACTAAAGCCTCCTATAGGAATACTGTTCCACCTACAGAGTGATAATGAATAACTTTTCCTGTTTCGAGAAATACGGCTATAATTAAATATTATGTAACGAATATTGCCAGCTCAGTGAAGGTGGTTTACATCTCCGTACATAAAATACGTGTTTGCCTGTGTACTTCCCACTTTATGATTATTAGAGCCTATCTAAGAGTACATTACGACGAAGCTGAGAATAAATTTATTTTTCACCATCACATTCTCACGAGATTTTCTATTGAAGGTGAACGTATTATTTCCCATACAAATGTACTAACTATTCTACTGCAGAATAAAATATCGGCAATTTCAAGAGCAGAAAGTTAAAGTATTTTAAGATTTCATCAACACTACATCTTCAACACTCTACATCTTCAAACTAATGTGATAACATTTATGATACATAAAATAATGTAACAGTTTTGAAAATATATCGATGATAAACGTACCGCACTGTCAATGCATGTTTGTTTTGTTTCAAAATGAGAAGTTCTTATCCAGTGGGATTTCTACGTGTGAAATACGTTTATTTGCATTCTTTACACCAAATATACATTATTCTACCCTGGAGATTATACGATTTTTGTTACAAGACGAGGAATTGCTCTATGACATGCTAAGAAATAAAAAACGAGCGATAACGTGATCGTCATAAAAGAAATTCGCTTCACCTCCCCATATATCTGACTTATCGCGTTCTATGAGTTCTACTTTCACTGCTATGTCCTTATATTATGTTTCTTATGTAGCTTCCTATTTCAGGATAAATTTGTATAATCCACAAAATATAAATTACTTATAACCTGTTTACATAACTGCTCTTTGTCGGTAGTTATAACTTTTAAAAACAAACTACAACTTCCGTTTAATTACACCAGCTTTTAAACAACGTTGCTAAAGAAATACGTGATTAATTAAATTAATGGAAAACAGCATTATTCTAATCTGTATTGTAATGTATAAACTGTACAACTAACAGTTGATCTGAGAAGTATTGTTTGTTTTCTACTTGTTTTTGAATTTCGTGCAAAGCACTCGAGAGCTATCTGTGCTAGCTGTTCCTAATTTAGCAGTGTAAGACTAGAGGGAAGGCAGCTAGTTATCATGACCCACCGCCAACTCGTGAGCTACTCTTTTACAAACGAATAGTTGAATTTACCGCCACGTTATAACGCCCCCACGGCCGAAAGAGCTGGCATGTTTGTTGTGACGGGGATTCAAACACGCGACCCTCAAATTAGGAATCGAGCGCCTTAACCCACCTGGCCGATATGAGAAGCAACCACAGCCTTTCTAATTATGTTGACATGGCGAAAATAACGGAATTATAACTTTGCTTTACAGTTATTTAAAGTACTTATGTTTACATATTAATATATTTCAGCCTGAAAGTCAGGTAAAGGTTATAAAATTAAAAAAAAAAACTATTATAAAAAAAACTTTGGTGTGAGACACATTTGCATGCCACAGCATTAATAAAATTGTAAAATTTTTATTTAGAAGCAGAAGTTTGTGACACATTTAATGTTTCTTATATTGTGACTGAGAATGTATACAAATATTACAACGTTAAAAGATCGTCATAAGATAATTTCACACAATTTAGTATACAGAACATATCTTAGAATTTTAATGACCCTAGACTTATAAAGTTGCCTTATATCACAGCATTTGTTCTATGAATTAGTAAATTATACCACTTGTATCTAACAAATGTAATTAACGTGTTAAAGGTTTTTTTATTCTTCAGATGTTTAATTATTTTTCCTCTCTTTAATTAAAAGTCACCATAAGAATGAAACCATTCTAATCTCAGATAGCTTGATTGCTGTAGTATTACAATGTATGTAAGACTGCTGCCAAACATGTCTTATTTCTTTCAGTAACAGACCTTGGCGCCACATTTCTTCCGAAATTATATTTCCGTACAAATCAATACATGTGGAGGAGTCATTGAAGAACCATGACATGTGATATGAGTGATTGATAACGATCTATGATAGAGTCGTATAACTTAATCTAGAAATTTGGACTAAGAAATTCCATAAAACTGTTTGTTCATTTGAGCAACATTTTTCTCCAAGGAAGTAAAATTATTGATTTAGCCAAGAGAAGCCGCCCTAATTTCAACACTTATTTAGTAATTATTTGGAGTCTAATCTCCTCGCGACGAATAGAAAAAAAGTGCCAAATTACATTTGTTGTAGAATAAAGAATACATTATTCCTCAACTGAACAATATTAATTATAAGGATGTTTTAGTTTCATTTTTGTAAAAAGTGCAGTATTCTATGAAATGAACGAAAATGAATTTTAATTAGGCTGATTTAGAATGATGTGTTTAATTTCCCAACAACCAATATGGTTTTCATTATACTTTGCTTGTTCATCTTTACTAGTTATTTGATAAACTTACTTACTGATATGTAGGGTTCATACGATTATGTAAATTCATTCTCAAACAAAGGTTAAGAATATTATTTGAAGTAATGCAAATGTAATAAAGTGTTCCCCATCTGCGTGACATCAGTTATAAACATTTGATTCATTCAAATACGTGTGTATAAAAATGCTCTCAATGTTGCCATTCAGTTTATTAAGTTACATACCATTCAATTATAAGAAAAGAAACTGAATTTTATTTATCAATTTGAATCAGTACGATGGGAAAAGCATCCACTTAGATATTCATGTGTTCATATTATTATTCATTTATAAAGTAATATACACTTTAAAAATCTCCTTTAAATATTTTTCACTACAAAAAAACTCAATGGAAGTGCGTGAGTTCAGCAAACAGTTTTGTTTTAATACCTGCAGACAGTCTTTCAGACACTGTTGCAACATATGTATTCCTAATGTCCTAGGGAATTTTACTTCAGATATCTCAAAAAAACTCCCACAAAGTTTCTTTGGAAATGACTTTTGATTTCTCATCTTTTTGATCTAAGAAATTCCAGATCTCCTCAGTTGGTTTCAGATTAGGGATCTGTAGAGGATATTGCATTATTTGAACAACTCCATCAGCTTTTTTCTTAACTAAGTAATTTCTACACATGTTTGATATTGTTGTCTTCTTCATAGTAGAATCCTCCACCAATAATAAATACACAAACCACTTAGTATACCACAATGGATCATTTATTTAATGGTACTTGCACTGATCCATTATTCCACATATTTTTTTTTAATATTTCCTGTCGCATCAGCAAAAACTACCCTCTAAACTATCACATTGCTTCATGGTAGGTGCTATACATTGAGGTAATAATCTTTCACCCTTCTTTTGCTGGCGTACAACATCCCCTTTGAACCAAATATTCTAAAATTGGACTTATTCATCCACAGAACTCTACTCCCATCACCTAAAGGCCAGTTTTTGCACTTTTTAGCAAATTTTAGTTTTTTTTTCTAACTTCTATATTATCAAATGTTTTATCCTCATTAAGTCTTCTTGATACTGTAGATCTGAACACTCTTCTGTCGTTTGGTGCGTGGTCGGTTATCTCATGCTTCAGATCAGTGGCTATGTGCTTTTTACCTGATGCTGTATAAACAAAGATATTTAACATTAATATAATTGTGTTTGTTGTTCAGCTTCTTTTTTTTAAATAGTTTCATATTTATCTGTCTCAGTCTCACGACCTAGGATGTACTTGACATTGTTTGGGGAGCAATTTGTCAGAGAGCCCAACCAACATCAAGTAAAGCTTTTATGTAAACTATTTGCTCTGTTGACATTTCTCTGCGCTTTTAAAGTCGTGGTTTAATACGTAGTGTAAGCATTGTTTATGTCAAGATGTATTTGTGTTACTAAACTGATTTTTTTAGCATATACAGGTACCACATCCTAGCACCTTGCTAGCTTCTTCCTATATAGTCAGACAATACGTGGGGTACCATGACAATTTTCCAGACCATAAATTTGATCTGTTTCTTCATTCAAACATATCTCTTATGACATACCCTTGGTACAAGTATGGGAATTCTGAAGAATGATAAGTATTCTCACCTTGTTTCATTCAGTTGTCAACAGATATCAGTGAAGCATAACCACAGTGTTGATATTAATATTCTATAATGTCATGGAAGAATTAGCCACATAAAATGGAGAGAATGGCAAAATATTCTCTTGTCCTAACATTTTTGCACAGTTCCGTAAATTCTATATGTATATATTATGAGTATAGAATATTCAAGCCATAAGCCAAAACACATTAACTTTTTTTTTAAATACGCTGCACATTTTTTTAAAAAAAGAGATCTTAAGGTACAAGCTACAACGTGGAATCAAAAAAATGTATCCTAGATTTTGGAGGTGACTGCAAAATAGGACCCACATGGCGGTCGGGATACCACGTCTATCAGTTATATATATATATAGTGCACAGTAATGGGGAAATACACGTCTAAAGTATTTCTCTTCACACAATTAACTTGAAAAACTAATAGAGTCTGCTTTATATTTGACGAAATATAGAATACTTAAACTTGTTTATTTACATTAAAATATTTATTACGACTATTGTTTGTTACTTTATTACTTGTCATATTGGAAAATAAAAAAATGCTTTTTGATTAGTATGTCAGCAAACACAAAAGAAGCATTGCGTGGTCAGGTGGTCAGAGCGCTCGACCAGTTATCTGAAAGTCGCAGGCTCGATTTTTCGTCACACCAAACATGCTCGTCCTTTCAGTCAGGAAGGCATTATTATTCTACAGTCAATTCCACTCCACTACGCATGCACTTTTGAAGTATTCTTCGCTAGTGACACATTTTGAAACTATGGACCCCAGGCGCTCTTTCACTTTCATTCACCGATGACTCCCTCACTGATGCGGTTCCTTTAACGAAATTCTACTACATATATTTAAACCTTCTCAATATATTTACCAACTACTAAAAAACTAAAGCTACCCTGTTTGTAGAAATATTCCTATGCGCTAACCTTAGTTTTTACTGTTCAATTCTAAACTAACAGACTTGGTGAAAGCTAGTTAGTCAATAATACACCCTGCCAACAATTGGTTTACTTTTATATAACCGAAACGTCGGATTTTATCGACATTTTCATACTGCGTTATAACCCGCAGCTGAACAAGGATTCTTCGAATTCACAGACTAGACACGGTAACCACTGGGCCACACCTAGCCGAATAAGAAATAAAACTAATGTTAAAATTGACATCAACTCAAATTGATAATCTTTATTCAGAGTTACTTTGAAATGTTGAAATAAACCTGGTATTACTGAAAAACATAATTCTTTTTAAGGCACATTGTGCTGGTATGTTAAGAGCAACAATCCCCAAAAAATCGACGTTTTGGCGTACATTAATAAGTATAACTATTTAATATAATTTACAACCAAGTAGTTTTGGTGTTACCATTATCAGAACCAAATTCTACAGTGTTTAATAAGTAAGTATTAAACTCCAACCGTTAATGGGATGGTTCATTTTTGTAAAACAATTTCAAGATGTAGGGGAATAAGCATTACTTGCTAAAATATTCAAGATAAACATGTCTGCCCATCAGTGGTACAGCTAAATGTTTGTGAACTCACACTACTAGAAACCGGGTTTCGATACCTGCAGTGGCAGAGCACAGATACTCCTTTATGTAGTTTTGTGCTTAATTCCAAATAGTCAGCGAACAGGTCTTCCAATAGGACATGTTATTGGCACATCATCTCTGTTTATATACATAGAGGTCTGTTTATAATTATGAAAATACTTTCTCTTAATTTCTTTCTTTGTTAGTCTGTGTGTATCTGAGTGTTTTAACATTATTCTTGTCATAAATACCGTCAGAGTTCCAGAAATGCTGGCTGCAGCAGTGGACATTATGTTACCATGTTTTATTCGAAACTGGTGTTTTTTCATTCTTGTTATACATTGTACTATAGTTGGGTTGATATATATTACATATTTGTCTTTAGTCTTTTTCAAATCTTTAAGTAAAAAACAAAAAAGCTTAAATTAATGATATTTATTAAGAGTTACTTTGTATTGTACATAACCCTTAACCACAAGTAAGTTATCATCGTGATGCTGAAAAAATAATTTGTATTTTGGTTTGTTTTTGTTGTTTTTTTAGAATAAATTATTATTAAAAGTTAGCCAAAAACTTAAATATTTATGTCTACGTGTTATTTCTAAAACATTTTTACCAAATGTCTCTTCCATTCAGTGAGACCCGGCATGGCTAGGTGATTATGGCATTCGACTCGTAATCTTAGGGTCGCAGGTTCGAATCCCCATCACACCAAACCTACTCGCCCTTTCAGTCGTGGGAGCGTTATAATGTACGATCAATCCCACTGTTCGTCGGTAAAAGAGTAGCCCAAAAGTTGGCGGTGTGTGGTGATGACTATTTGCCTTCCCTCTAGTCTTGTGCTGCTAAATTAGGGAGAACTAGCGCAGATAGCCGTCGTGTACCTTTGCGCGAAATTCAAAATAAACCAAAACCATTCAGTGAGCTTATTATAGTTACGTATTTCAACCACATTACTCCAAGTATGATATTTCTCTATACTCTCTAGGTTAATGATGAATAAGAGATTATTCATAGTTTACCTATAATTTCAGACAATGTAAAATAAACACCTGTAATTAAATACGTTAATGCTATAGAATATTTATAAAAAGTTTTTAAATACGAATCAAACCTCTGAAGTGTTATTTATCATTCTAATGGTATTTTAACCCTTAGAAGCGGTATTAAAAAGACATTAAATAAGTATAACAAAACCAACCCTTGGAGAGAAACATACTTTTAATACTAACTGAAAATGTTTGTTTGATACTTCGTGGCGTTTTCTGCTAAAATATGATAAGGTTAATACTAGTTAGATTGTTTCTTTTTTTGATATTTACCAATATAATAATTAAAAAGCAATTTTCTTTCTTTTCTAATATGTCTAGTAACGAAATAAGAAGCAATAGACATAATAAGTATTTTAATGAAAATAAACGGGTTTAAGTACTCTATTTCTTGTCAAATGTAGCGCAAACTCTGTTAGTTTTTCATATTAATTACGTGGAGAGAGATATTTTCTTTTTTATGTCCTCACAGAGAAACATACTGTTCTCATGTCGTTTCATCTTTTTGTTCTTTTACCTCCAAATACTTTTCAATCGAACGCCATTTCTCGGTGGATTGACTTGAAACTTAGTAGGATTATATCTTGTTCAATACGCCTTCAATTTTTTTTCTTTTATTTTATTTAAACCTTTTTAAGAATTGTATATATTTAAAAGTAAAGAAACACAAAATATTATATTGTAGGGGCCTGTACGGTCATATTTACACAAATCTTTGTATGTGTTTTCTTATAACAAAGCCACATCGAATGGAATCAAACCCATAATTTTAGCGTTGTAAATCCGTAGACATACCGCTGCACTAAAACTTGACAGAAACGAAGATGAAAATTGGCACAAATATAAATTTTAATACGCCCAACACATTGAAGAACAAAAACTATTGAGTTGCTAATCGTTTTAGGACTTTTAAGAGACCTCAAGATGCCGTAAAAAGCATAATTTTCGGAACGTTTCACAATTTACTTGGGATTTGATACGAAAATGCTTTTTACAGGACGCACACATACACATACAAAAACGTTTAATATGACATTTTTTAGTCATTTCATGGTGGGGGTAAATAAGTCCAGACTTTGTTCATAAGCGATACTTTAACATATAATATTTTAGTTTTACACATCGTCTAGTATTTTTTCCTTCACAATCTACTGAACCAGATCCCAATTCAGTCAAGGTTATAAAATATTTTCCCCGTTATAAGAGGGATGGAGCCAGAATACTTTTGTAGTTTTGCCATAAATACAGGAAAATATTCGATATCGCTTTATTGAGATTGGTTGGCGTAACTTTATTAAAAACCACACTTGTCAGCAATGTAGTAAACACAGAGATGAAAACACACATCAAATACTTTTGAAATAATAAAACTACATGAATGTGATAAAATAAAAATGTTTGAGAAATAATCTTGTTTTTAGTACATGCCTCCCCGCTAGTACAGCGGTATGTCTTAGGACTTACAACGCTAAAATCAGGGGTTCGATTCCCCTCGGTGGGCTGAGCAGATAGCCCTATGTGGCTTTACTATACGAGAAACACACCAACACATTTTTAGTACATTCTTCCTGCCTCTTACATTACATGTATTTAGTGCTAAGATATGAAGATTCGTAAATCTCATTACAAATTATCTGGTAATTACCTATGATGAAACTTTGCATATGACAAATGACTTGTAGTCTTGAATACAGACTTTGTTTTGATGGTCGGCCAACCCCATCAATCATTGTCTACTTTTACGTAGTAAATGTACCCTTGTTGATCATTCTAATGAAATACTTTAAATGATTATTAAAAAAGTATGTTACGAGATTAATGTTAAAAATGACGCGAAATGTTTCAAAGAGTAGAATATTTTTCTTCATCAGGAACAAAGAAGTGACAAATGTTCCCGACAAAACTATATTCTTGCGGAGTTACGCAAATATTCTGCGAGTTTATTACTAATTTACTAAGTTCCAGATTATGATCTCAAAAGCTAACTTATATATTAAACAAAATTTATAAACAGAAATTTCTATCACGTTATAATTTATTTAGACAATTTTACATTTCGCTATGATTCAATACGTTATCAATCATTTATTGTACTATATTGATTATTTTTAATATTTCCTCTATTACAAATTAGTAATTTAAAAATTATGGTAAAAACTATTTTGTAAAATGAAATTTACGTTGCAATATTAGCTAAATTTACCAAGATGACTTAAAGATTTACCTGATAAATATTGTTAATTTTTTGAGACAAACAGAAATATCTTTAACAGAATGTTTGGTCTTAAAATTCGCGCAAAGCTTGTTTGTTTTTGTTTTTGAATTTTGCGCAATGCCACTCGAGGGCTATCTGCTCTAGTCGGCCCTAATTTAAAAGTGTAAGACCAGAGGGAAGGCAGCTAGTCATCACCACCCACCGCCAACTCTTGGGTTACTCTTTTACCAACGAATAGTGGGATTGATCGTCACATTATAACGTCCCTACAGCTGAAAAGTCGAGCATGTTTGGTGCGACGGAAATCCGAGCACGTGACCCTCAGATTACGAATCGCACGCCTTTACCCACCTAGCCATGTCGGGCCACACGCAAAGCTACACGAGGGCTAACTACGCTAGCCCTCCCTAATTTTGTAGTGTAAGACTAGAAGGAAGGTAACTAGTCATTACCACCCACCGCCAGCTCTTAAGCTATTCTTTTACCAACAAATAGTGGAATTGATCGTCACGTTATAACGCGCCCACAGGTGAAAGAACAAACGTGTTTGGTGTGACGAAGACTCGAACCTGCAAGACTTGAATTTCGAGTGGCGTGTCTTGACCACCTGGCCATGCCGGGTCTTAACAGGATATTTCCTAATAGCACATCATGCAACATATTTGTTACATTTCTTTAGCATACTACATGTATATAAGCCATTCTAAATAAATCTGTTTGAATTCACGTAAAATGATTTTCAATCCTTTTCTTTTTTTATTTTATTGAAACTCCAAATTCTACATAAAATGTTATGAAAAAATTGTAAAATATGAAAAGCAGATAGCTACGAGCAGAGAATAATTTATAAGCGTTCTCACATTTGGTCGATCACATAACTTTACGATAAAACTAAAATAATATATCATATAATATTTCCAACTACAGACTATGTTGAACCGTCTGGCACGTAGGTATAGAATTACAATTCAACGTAGCATTCAGATAATTTTAAAACTTTCATGCAATTTGAAGTTTGAATAGTACACAGCGTTAAACCTACTGATTTTATTATCTAGAACAAGTAGATACATCAGTTTTTCTTGGAACATATTTTGATACATCTGTGCTTTGGAATCTGAAATGACCGGGCTTATCTTAGACTTCTTCCTCCTTCCTTAAATGATTTTATCCTTCGTATACAGTCAGGTGAAAAGTTAGGACACCCTATGAAAACCTGTGTATTTTTGTAACATTTTTGAATACATAGATATTTAATCTTAATTTTCACAATACTGAGAGATTATAGTAATATAACTAAACAATTAAAACTAAAGAAAAGACATTTTAAGATCTTCTGTAAATGTAATTCTACAAAAATGCATATTGTAACTGAAGAAAAAGTTAGGACACCCCACACATTTATTCCCATTTAAATGGTTTAACTCACACACAGGTGTATCACACCAGATGCACATAATTAGATTATCGTTACTCAGCATTTTGAATGAAGCTTGCCCTATTTACACCTCAGACATTTAGTTTGGTGTACTGCTGATTGTTGACATTAGAGTGAGCACCTTGGTTAGAACAAAAGAGCTGGCTGAGGCCTTCAGAAAGAAAATTGTAGAAGCTTATGAGTCTGGTAAGTGATTTAAAAAGATCCCAAATTATTTTGAAATTCGCCATTCCACTGTCCGGAAAATATTCAACAAGTAAAGGGCTTTCAAACAACTGTCAATATGCCAAGGTCAGGTCATCTAAGCAAGTACACCCCGAGAGTAGACCGCAAGATTCTAAAAGCGGTCTACAAACACCCTAACATGTCATCACGGGACCTATAGCAGGCTCTGACTACTGTTGATGGGAAAGTGCATGCCTCTACAATCAGAAAAAAAGACTGCACAAGTTTAACTTGCATGGGAGATGTGCAAGAAAGAAACCTTTGCTCTCGAAGAGAAACATCAAGGCCAGACTGAAGTTTGCTCAAAAACAATGTAGACAAAGACCAGGACTTCTGGAAAAATGTTCTTTGACAGATGAGTCCAAAATTAAATTATTTGGACACCAGAACAGAGAACATGTTTGGCGTACACCAAATACAGCATTCCAGGAAAAGAATCTCGTACCAACTGTGAAGCATGGAGGTAGAAGTGTCATGTTTTGGGGCTGCTTTGCTGCAGCAGGACTTGGACAGTTTACAGTCATAGAATACACCATGAATTTTACTGTGTATCAGAGGGTGCTTGAGGATCATGTGAGACCATCTGTACGCAAATGAAAGCTGAAGCAAAACTGGACCTTGCAACATGGCAACCAAGGACTGGCTGAAAACTAAGAAATTAAGAGTCCTGTAATGGTCGAGTCAAAGCCCAGATCTTAATTCCATTAAGATGCTGTGGGGTGACTTGAAACTCCTCAAATATCTCAAGGCTGAAAGAATTTTGCATTGAGGAGTGGGGCAAACTTTCTTCAGACCGATGTCAGAGACTGGTAGATGGCTACAAGAAGTGTCTCACTGCAGTTATTTCAGCCAAAAGGGGTAACACTAGCTATTAGGGGGTAGTGCGTCTTCACTTTTTCCTCAGTTCGAATATGCATTTTTGTAGAATTAAATTTACAGAAGATCTTAAGTCTTTTCTTCAGTTTTAATTGCTATATTCCTATAATCTCTCAGTATTGTTGAAATTGAGATTAAATATCTATATATCCAAAAATGTTACAAAAATACCCAGGCTTTCATTAGGTGTCCTAACTTTTTCCCATGACTGTAACTGTTTCTACACCATCTTAATTTCCTATAGATGCTTTACATTATATGTACGGGTTTTCATTTCTAGACAGTGGTGTAATATATCAATCCTTGTTAAGGCCAAGAATATTCATATACCATGTGTAGCATTTTTGTGTTTATATATTTCTCTTAGTTTAGTGTATATAGTACATTGTAAACAATTCCATACATCGCAACACATTCACTTGCTAGTTTATCATGAAAATATTATACATGAAACTCCATATTTCATACTTCTATAGTAAATTATCCAACAAATACATAACCTAAAATCTTGCAGTAGATAACATTTTGCTATACCTATAGCGGATATCTAACTGAGGAGAGGGAGAAACTTAGACATAGTTTCATTATATGTGATATATCAGTCTAATGAGCATAATAATTTATTCTTGTTTAAATTCTACTTCTCAAACTATCAAGGAATCTGTGGGCTTAGTACAGTTCTGAGACGGTATTCAGTTGTGTTGTGCGCAACGTTGGAGGGGCAAGTATTATTTAAACGTCTTCCCCCTCCTTTACGGTTGTAGATGTTTACTATCAAATTCAATACATTAACATTAGAATATCATAGCATTCACATTATGCTTATCATACTAATCTTTACTTTCTTTTCATGTCCATGTCCATGAATACCATTCTATTTCTTTGAGTGTAAATTTGTCACACCTCTTATTTTGTTCCTAAAATTCTTACAAACAGTTCTGTTGACAAATTGTCACTTTTTTTACTTGATTACATTATCCAATACGTATTGACATAAAATACCCTATTGAATACATTTTTGGTAACTTAACCTGAGCGATGCTTTTGTTAACTAGTGTTAGATATATGCGGTTGTTTCCATTTAAGTTTCACGAGAGGATTATGGTTTAAATAGTTATATATCGTAAATGTTAAATTTACTTACTTTTAGATAGTTTACTGAAGTTTTGTTTGCATAGCTGTTCACGAGTCGCACGCTATGTTCTTCAATAGTTATGAACTATGATTATTATATTATTGTGTCATGTTACTAGAATATTCTGAGTTTCTCTTATTTTAATTGAGCATTATTTCATCGTAATACCTAATAATGCGTTAACATTCTGTGAAGCTATTGGTTACGAATTGTAGTTCGAGACATAGATAGATCCAGGCTGCGTGGTTGTGAGATTAACCATAAAGAGCACATAATGACGATTTTTAAAATAAAATTATCAAATACTGTATTGTAATAACATAGAAGGGAAGAATAATTTGCCTTGTCAAATTTTGTTCTAAAGTAATTAAACTAGCCTGTGTAGACTTTAACAAAAACGAGGCAACTATTTAAGGTTCTGGACGAGACTTTTCCGTGTTAATTTCTAATAATAATCCAAAACCTTTTGTTACTGGGGAGATACTTAAAAGAGTTTCGTGTAAGTATAATTTTGATTTAGTCTATCGTGTTTTTATTGTTTATGAGAATACCAAATTAGTCTGGGAACGTTTGTTGTAAGCTTACGTTTTTGGCAATATTCAACTATTTGACTTAGAACTGTTTGTAAATTGGTGTCAACTGTCAAAAGAATTATATAATTCTTCCATTCACTACATCATCTGAGAAGTGAGAGATTAATCACAAATTATGATTTGTAAGGAGCGTATAACTAAGGTAAAGAGAACTGGGCTAACTACCTCTTCCCAGGGAACACTTACCTCATGAGTAACAGATTCCGAGTAGATACTCTCCACATTTGCTCTACATTTTATATTGTTTAAAAAGCTAGTCAATCATCGAATAACACCTGTAGATAATTCCATTTGTTCACATAGTATCATAGATCACTGTCTAAAGCAGCTTTTGCAAAATAAATTTTGTTCTGTGTTAAGTCTTCTCGAACCCGTTCAATTTTTACATTGAAATGCGCTCTTTTGATAACAAATGATTTTGTGATTGGTTTTATTCTTGGTTACTGTATGTTACTTTTACCAGTTACTTTGACTAGTCCTTAAGAAGGTCGTTAAAGCCAACCATTTCCGCTACTTTGCTGAAATGCCGCCCTTGAATAAGCGATTTTTAATATCTATAGTTTTGGTGTTAGGTTTAGATTTTTTAACTTCATCCGCCAATTTTGATTTACGTGGCCCAGTCTACCTTCTGTCATTATTGAATGTTTAGGGGATTCATTATGTTTTAATTGTCGTTCTTGTTGTGTGCTGTTTGCGTTAACCTATGTTTTGTGGATAGTTTACCTTGTCATGTCGGTTTGAATAACGTAAATCCAGGGTTGTCCATGTTTGTTTTTCAAATATCCAAGGTTGTGTAATACTTCCTTCTACTATCAGATAATTTGCAATGCTAGTTCACTTATTTCTTTACTGATTTCTAATTCATCATCACTTCGGAATAGGTCAGGAGAGCTCCGGCTGTCCTTACAAATCCATGTTATTTTCCTTTTTTTATTGATTTTTGTTAACTCTGATTTTGCTGTTAAAGTATGTTAGTCAAAAAGTTTAGGAATTTCTTCTAGATCAATTGTATTTTTACTATTGTTTTCCCTCATATTAGCTTTTCTGTACAATTATCTACGATGTAAAACATTCAAAGGTTGTGTTCTGTCTTCATTTCACGTGTACAACGACGAACGCGCAGTTCACAATATATATTCCAAGTTGTCGTTTTCTTGCTTGTTTGTCAGAAAATAGTGTCTTTTTTGTCTTTTAAGTTTTTGTTCAACTGTCACAGTCTCTTTAAACGGGTTTCCTGTGTGCTAGTGGTACGCCATTACTTGATATGCTGAGCTTAACAATCAATGAAAAAGATAAAACGTAATGTTTTCTGTGAATCAAAGAGCAGGTTCGTCTCTTTTCCTTGGAAGCTGGAACGGGAATCCGTGCTTCAGGAAGGTTTGTCTATTTCTGAATTTCGCGCAAAGCTACACGAGAGCTATCTGCGCTAGCCGTTTCTAATTTAGCAGTGTAAGACTAAAGGAAAAGCAGTTAGTCATCACCGCAAATTTTTGGGCTACTCTTTTCCTAACGAATAGTTAGATTGACAGTAACACTATAACTCCGCCACGACTGAAAGAGCGATCATGTTTGGTACGAAGGGGATTCGAACCCGTGAATTACGAGTTGCGTGCTTTAACCATCTGTCCATGCCTGGCGCTTCAGGAAGGAACTCTCTTGATAGGGATCTGGGTGGATCAGATTTAATGCTTCCTCCCACCTGGACTAATGTAGTAACACTGTTTAATGTTGAAAATTCCACTAATGACAACGGTGCTTTCAAATAATGTTACTAGCATTATTACTAAACCCCCATCAGGGTTTATGTTTACGGTTTAACATTTGCACTAATTCGCATTTTGCCTCATTTGGTGTGTTGTCAGTTTCACATGTCACAAACAGTCCATATAATCCAGTACTTTTTCATTTTGTATTATCTCAAGTATATATTTTCACGAATACCATTTATTAGTACATAACATGCATACTATACAAGTGACACGTTAAGTACGTCTAGCAGTAGGTGACTAATTGCTGTACTTATAACACATATTTTTAGGCTAGAGGTATTTAGACTCATTTTCATCATGTTTGATATAGCGATAAAGGTAGCGTAATAATTCATTTTTACGTAATTTTTCCCGTAAGTAAAAGAATGCTCCGTCTAGAAGTCTGTAATAGTGTTTATATATATTGTGAGCTTGTTGTATGTGGGACTTTACATACGTTAGAGAGATTGAGTTTTGTAATATATATAGTTTGGTTTTAATTTTTTTGTGTACTACGACAATTCATACCGGGTAGGTATACTTGACTATCAGTTGTATGTATCGTTTGTAGATTTGTATCATATTTTTGGGTAAGGTTTGTTCGAAATTAAGCGCAAAGCTCCATAATGAGCCGTCTGTTTTCTGCCCACCACGGATATCAAAACTCAGTCTTGCATTAGGCGTCCGCGAACACACTGCTGTGCGGCTGAAGGGCCCGGGTGGTTCAGCTGTATTTATTCCGTACAGACTCCTAACCACATTTACTCATTTCCAGATCCTGTTTATATTTTCATTTCTATACGTTTTCCATGTTATTTTTTTATCATATGTAAAGCCTAAACGTTTTTGCTGATGTATCAGTCTGAAGTAAGTTTCCATGGAATATAAATTTCGGCATTCTCTTACTAAAGTTTCTTTTCTTAATTTTGTAAGCATTATCACTTGTGTTTTTAGTGCATTAATTTTTATTATATTCTTTTGGCAGTATTCTGCAAGTCGCTTAATGCAAGTTGTACATTCGTGGCGGTTATCTTGTTTTGATTCTAAGTACATTGATTCGAGGTTTCATAGCTGTATTTTTGTGCTGATATAAAATCTTTCCAGTTTACGTCTCTCTCTAATCCTACTTTTTGTGCTACTCCTGTTTAGGTGCTGCAATTTCTGCTGTTTTAGTAATACACTCGGTAACCTTTTGACTATATTCGTCTGCTTTGGACGGTTGTGAAGCGCTTTTTTTAATTGAATTTTATTATAGTTCATTTGAAAGGGCTTTGCATCTTCACTTTTATCCAATCAGTTTTATTATATTTAAGCTTCTGATGATTTATTGGTTTATTTTGTCGTCGATGAGATCGAAGATGCTCCATACTGGGAAATGATCACTATCTAAATCTTGTTCTTAATTAATTCTACACATTTAAATCTTTATTCATCTGAAATTATAAATAAGTCAAAAACACCGTACGTATTTCTTACGTGCAACAGTGTGGAGACTGTATATCCACTTATTAATACAGAGGGCTCGAGATGGCCTAGCGCGTTAAGGCGTGCGCTTCGTAATCTGAGGGTCGCGCGCTCCCAGCCGTGGGAGCGTTATAATGGGACGATCAATCCCAATTTTCGTTGGTAAAAGAGTAGCCCAAGAGTTGGCGGTGGGTGATGATGACTAGCTGCCTTCCCTCTCGTCTTACACTGCTAAATTAGGGACGGCTAGCATAGATAGCCCTGGAGTAGCTTTGTGCAAAATTCCAAAAACAAACAATTGAAACAGAACTGCTCTTATCAGATCTACATTTGTTTCTGCTATTGAAATCCCCTATCACTATATAATTTGGTATGTTTAACAATATTTCCAATAGATTTGTATCTAATATTCTCGTCGGGGAAAGTAGAGACTGACTACTGTTATAACTATGTTGTTTGGGGAACAATATCCAGCCACTGTTATGTTGTTTTTGGTTTCTTTTTTGAATTTCGCGCAAAGCTACTCGAGAACTATCTGCGCTAGTCCTCTCAAATTTAGCAGTGTTAGACTAGAGAGAAGGCAGCTAGTCATCACCACCCACCGCCAACTCTTGGGCTGCTCTTTAACCAATGAATAGTGGGATTTACCGTCACATTATAACGCTTGAAAAGCTGAAAGGGTGAGCATGATTGGTGCTACCGGGATTCGAACCCACGACCTTCGGATTACGAGTCGAACGCCTTAACACTCTTGTCCATGCTGGGCCCACTGTTATGACTGTGTTGTCTTGGAAACAGTAGATACCTATCGTTGCTATAATTATGTTATTTGTGAAAGTCACGCCTGTTATTACGCACTCATATGCTCTTCTTTAGTTGCTGTTAGTCATTGTCAGTACCAATCTATTGATTAGGGCTACGCCCCTATTTGCATCACTGTTATCTGTGTGATCTACCCTGATAATCGAATAACCAGTGAATGTTCACGCAGTATTTTAGTGGCAAGGGTCTTAGCTATGAAAACCATATTTGCATATGCTCATTTTGTATATTCTTCGATTTCTTGTCTCTTAGAATGAAGTCCATCTTGGATAGTTACGCATATGGAACTGTAAATGTATATGTGTAGGTGATTCATCAGCGTCTGTGTGTTGTATGGTAGCAGTGGTGTTGTGTTTTCTTGCTTCGTTTAATGTGAGTGTTGTATGGTGGTAGTGGTGTTGTGTTTTCTTGCTTCGTTTAATGTGATTTTCATGTAGTCTGTGTCATTCTTTGGTTTCAGGGCTTCTGCTAAGAAGTTCAATATCATGTTAGTTAACGTGTTTATAATTGGTGATCTTGAACATTTGTTGCGTTTGTTGTTTTCTGTTTATCGTTTGTGTTTTTATGTCTTTCAGTTTTTGCTCGTTTTGTTTTCTTCGTTGCTTGTTGTTATTTACGTTTGTGGTATCAGCTTTTAGAACCATTGAGTTTGTTTTTCTTTATTTTTGGTTGTATACTTTCTCTGTTTTGTAAAGTTTAACTTTGGGATGATTATATTTTTTGGCTTGTTAAGATGTGTAGGTTCAGGGAAAATTTCCAACACTATGTTTCAAAGCTTACGCTTCTTTGTTTACTTTATAACAGTTGTATTTTCACTTTAAGATAGCTATCTTGTTTCTATATTTATTGAAAACCCTTATTTCTCTTTGTTAAATTAAATATTTGTTAACAACATTGTTTTTAACTTATTTATGTCCACCATGGACATAATCTGTGTAATTGCAATGATGTATTATTTGAAACGGTTTAGTTTAATGAAATACGTAGTTGTTATATGATACTTTCTTAGGAAACAATGGCATGCTCTGGATTGGCTTCACACTGATCGCCATTGCTTCTGATGTCATTGCGACAATGTTATCACTGATGTAGTACCGTATATATGGTCACTATGATGCATGATAATCAATATACCGTATGTTATGATTTATGTTTGTAAAATATATATAGCTAGCTACCATATTCATATCCTGTTGTTATATGGATAATCTGTAAACACTGGATTAGAAGGACAACTGAACTATACTGGAAAGAAGCATGCACTGGATTTTGTATCCGTATGAGTTTTAAACATGCCTGTTGACACTAGTCAACATAATATATACTAATTTATACATATTTTAATCAAATTAAATAATTATATTTAAATTAAGTTAAATAAATAAACAAAATTATTAGAAAGGACTGCGTTAAAAACAGCAAAACCTAACCTTCGATTTAATATGTTATAACTATAAATTTTAAGCCAAAAAAACACATTAAAATTAAACAAAATACGCTGCATTTTTAAAACAAGATCCTACGGTGCAAGTTAAAACATTGTATTATAAAATGTATCCTAGGTTTTGAAGGTTTCTAGGAAAGTAGGACCCACATTACTGTAGAGATACACTGTCTGTCAATCTTAGCCTCCAATTCTCTAATCGCACATAAGAAAATTGGAAATTACGGGATCAAGATGTGGATACTCAAGTCACAACGTCCCACATCTGTTTCACAACATCCCACACCTGTTTCACAACGTCCCACATCTGTTTCACAACATCCCACATCTGTTTCACCCTTCACTGCCTGCAGACAGTTTTGGGAAGGTGACTGCTCTCCCAAGTTAAAATAAGAATAAGAAAAATGTGTATGTATGTGTGTGTGTGTATATATATATATATAAGTTTCATAGTTTTTGAAGTTTTAAAGCCATAAATATAGATACCTGCATAAAATATTCAAGTCATATGGATGCACGCATATAAATGAACATTTCTAATATTTTTTATAGTTGTTATATTTCCACCAAAAACAACATAACAGTGGTTGGATATTGTTCTCCAAACAACATAGTTACAACAGTAGCCAGTCTCTACTTTCCCCGACGAAAATATTAGATACAAATCTATTGGGAATATTGTTAAACATACCAAATTATATAGTGATAGGGGATTTCAATAGCAGAAACAAATGTAGATCTAATAAGAGCAGTTCTGTATTAATTGTTTGTTTTTGGAATTTCGCACAAAGGTACTCGAGGGCTATCTATGCTAGCCGTCCCTAATTTTGCAATGTAAGACTAAAGGGAAAGTAGCTAGTCATCACCACCCACCGCCAACTCTTGGACTACTCTTTTACCAACGAAAATTGGAATTGATCGTCACATTATAACGCCCCCACGGCTGGGAGGGCACGCCTTAACGCGCTAATACATCTCGGGCCCTCTGTATTAATAAGTGGATATATAGTCTCCACACTGTCGTACGTAAGAAATACGTACGGTGTTCTTGACTTATTTATAATTTCAGATGAACAAAGATTTAAATGTGTAGAAATAATTTAGAACAAAATTTAGATAGTGATCATTTCCCAGTATGGAGTATCTTTGATCTCATCGACGACAAATTATACAGCCAACGCTGCGTGATTGAGAATTTTGTTAAAGTTATTTTTATATAACTTTGTACTTTAAGTAACTGTATATATTTTATGAAGCAAAAATAACAATGAAAACTATTTATTTCATTTTGTTATATTATATATACCGATGTTATTTCAAATTTTGTTTCATAATTATTAATACATTTCATTTTGTCTAATATTGTAATTAACGAATGCAACCTGAATAGCTCTGGGTAAACACGTTCAAGTACACAACAGAAACGTTCTGAATCTCAGCCTAGACATGGTAAAAAAGTAACGATTTCTGAGTGAGAGTATGTTTTTGTTTGAATTTCGCGCAAAGCTACACGAGGGATATCTGCGCTCGCCGTCCCTAATTTAGCAGTGTAAAACTAGAGGGAAGGCAGCTAGTCATCACCACCCACCGCCAACTTCTGAGCTACTCTTTTATCAATGAACAGTGTGATTGGCTGTCACATTATAATGCCCCCACAGCTGAGAGGGCGAGCAAGTTTGTTGTGACGGGGAACTCTCGAACCCTCGACTCTCGGATTACGAATCAAGTGCCTTAATTATCTGGTCAAGTAATATCATAAAAAAGAATAGAAATAATATCATAGGACAGAACAGGAGTAATATCATAGGAAAGAACAGAAGTAATATTATAGGAAAAAACAAAAGTAATATCATAGGAAAAAACAGAAGTTATATCATAGGAAAGAACAGAAGTGATATCATAGGAAAGAACAGAAGTGATATCATAGGAAAGAACAGAAGTAACATCATATTTTTGTACTGAATACAATTTCACAAAAATATTTAATTTTATCGAAACATGAATTTTACTTTTATGTTTTAACACTTTTCCTGCATGATATTAAGTGAGGCATTGTTTGCTCTCTAAAACACAATTATATTTTTCTCGTTTTTCTTTTATGAATTAACAATCAAATGTACATATAACGAGTATTTGAGGCATAAAATATTCCGCAAAGCTATACAAGGGCTATCTGCGTTAGTTGTCCCTAATTTACTAGTATAAGACTAAAGGAAAAGCAGCTGGTCATCACCACCTAGTGCTAACTCTCGGACTACTCTTTTATTAACGAATAGTGAGATTAATTATCACTTTATAACGTCCCAGAAACTGAAAGGACGAACATGTTTGGTATGACGGGGATTTGAAATTGTGAACCGTGACCCTCAGAAATGAGAAAAAGAAGACGTCAAGTAAGTCCATGTTTATTAATGTTTTCAACTCGCTTTCCCAAGGAGTATATTTTTATTAAATATTTCTAACCATATTATAGATAAAAATTGTTTATTTTAGCTCGCATAAATATTTATTAGGTGATTAAATGTAACGTTAAAGGGTATAATGCTATGAATAATATACTGTTGTTCTAATGTACGCTCTAGTTTATCGTAATACTTGTTTGTTTGTTTTTCATTTAATTCAAAAAACATTCTTAAATGGATATTTATATTTCAGGTGTTCAGTATCGCGACAACAGTGTCCTCTTTTTGACAAAAAATAAGTTAAAATGGGTTATCCCAATGTCAGTATTTCACCAAGTCAACTTGCTCTTAATACTGGACACGTGAAAATTTTGAATTAAATAAATAATAACTACTTCAATAAACCATTCTGGACTTTTTCATAACCAAATAAACTACAACCATAAAAATCAGGTATTTATGTTGTCATTTTTACAAGCCCAAACAACTGTTGTTGTTTTTTCTTTCAACATCTTCTTAGTTATTACTGAGTAAAAGTTCAGGAGATAAAGACACAGTTTCTACTTCAAACAGTTGTGTGTCTTAGTGCTCAAAGCATTACTATTCAAAGCGTCAACAAATTCGATTTTGATAAAACAAATTGCGCAAACAAAGTTTTGCATCGTCTTTTACTTATATAACATCTCATTTAACAAACTTTTAGTGTACAGTTTTGAATTTCAGACGACGGCTGAAATTCATTGCTAACACTTCTGTAAAACTTGTAATAATATTCTTTTACTGTAGTCTTTTTTCCTTTGAAATGTAGATCTGTCTTCAGTGACCAGATTTTTTGCATATTAATACCACCATACTGTAGTTGTTATAATCAAAATATTTTGGAAACTTATGAAAAGCTCCAATTATGTTATTTCTTATGTTAAAATGTGTAACTGGAGATGTTTTGTTTGTTTTTAAAATGTTCGTGCTACAATACACAAGGACTCTTGTCTATTGACGGTCTATGCTATTGAAATTATAGACAAGAGGGAAGACACCTACTCAACAGCACCAACCATAATTCTTGGGCTACTCTTGTCCCACCGAATAGTTCGATTTGGCCTTAACTCATATAATACACAAACAACCTCAAAGTATGTGTTTTTGCAACGAACCATGAACTGTATGGTTTACAGTCTAGACACACTAATCACCGAATCATTGCTGCCAATATACAGCTGAAGTTAACAATTTGTATGTTAATGATATCATAATGTAACTAACCGAAGTTGGTTAGCTCAAGATAAACAGCAACGGTACCATTTTTGTATGTTAATGTTTACACAGGTATTAAACTAGTGATGACAGACATGAGATGAAAAGCAGTTCAACACTTTGTGTGTTAATGTCTGAAACTGATCACTGATGGCAGTATTTGGTACAGTAGTTTTTGTGTACTTGGGCCTCTAATGTTAAAGAGCGAAATAATGACAACCGTATTCAAACATTGGAATAAAAGTGAATAAAACTTATATTTCCATATTAAAAAGAAGAAAAAAATCGTGATGAAACTCGAGAATTTGCATGCCAGTTAATGATTTTTAATTTGTTTTTCAAATGTTCAAGGTTAAAGACGCAATCAATTTAAAACTATTGAGTTAAATAAGAAAGACAAATAGAAGTATCAAGCGATTTAAAAATTTGTATTACATGAAGTGTGATTGTAATTCAGATTTTAAATGTTTGCAGTCTTGTTAAAAGCTTACAATAAAGATTAAATTAAAATATAGTTTCATTTAATAACTGAAAATCTGAAAGTATTATTGTCGTCACAATATATATATATATATATCATAAAAAGCTATTAAAATTAAAAATAACTTTATTTTTTATTACGAGGAAAACTATTTACATAATAATTCTCATAGGCTCTCACATCAACTTTTTAACATGTTCGTGTTCATTTTAACATGATCAGCTAGTAAGAAAATGAACACAAACTACACGTATTCTTGATTTTTAATGTATTTTACCATGGACGACTCGTATAAGAGGTTTTAAAATGTTTAATCTCCCCAAATAAATGGTTAGAAACAACGGCCAAAACAACCTACTGCAGAACATACCCTCTGTGTTCCCCCAGCGGTAAGTCTACGGATTTACATTACGATCAGGCGTTCGATTTCACTTGGTAGATTCAGTAGGAATTCCGATGTGGCTTTGCTATAAGAAAACACAAACACTTTTTGTTATTAAGAATAGTGTTAGTTTTACGATTTCCACCTTATGTATCTCGGACTGTGATAATCCACGCTAACACATAATTTCTGTGTATATGGTCTACTGAACTCTTACTTTGTTTATCAAATTTTAAGGCAATCCATTAAAAAATGCTTGAAATATAACATCTCGAATTTTGATTTTCTTCTTTTTTATGGCACCAAAAGTAATAAAACTTTATATGATAGAAATACATACTTAACTATTAAGATGTTACTTCCTTTAATTTAGTACTCTAATATATCTTTTCAATACATAGTTATAAATTTCACTTGGTTTAAATATAAGTCACGTGTACAACTTGTTCAACAATACCACTCAAATTAGACGAAAATATTTGCACACATCGACCTAAAAAGTCGCGAAAGCTAGTAGTCTAACATTTTAACTACAACTTCATATAAGTGTATCGCTTTTAGTTTTTATAATTCATCTTAAACATGCTGATTTAGATCAACAAAAATACGAGGTGAAAGAACGTACAGACATAAGTATTGGCTATGAAAAACAAACTAGACAACAGTTTCTAGCTTAAGTTTTTAAAAGAATCAAACAAGTTATTACTGATTATTCATTGCAAACTTTTCAGAAAATATTTACTAAATTTTATAAAATTATTTTAATTAAAAGGCGTTTTGCATCATGTGATATAAGATTGAACAATTAGCATAAATAATTATGTTTGATACAGCTGTACCGATCGTATGGCGGTGATGACAAGAAACTGTTAATCTAAATTTCATGGCGTTCTTATAAAGGCAGCTATTAACACCGTTTTAGAGAGAGCAAACTATCATCATATATTTTAAAGAATTTGGTTAATTCTGTAAAGTACAATTCTCTTCCAAATAATAGAGTTGAGATCCTAAAACTAATGTGGGCTGCTGTCAACTATCACTTTCGTAGTTACTGTGATTTGTTAGTGTGTGTTGACAAAGAGACATGGTATCTCGTTCGAAACACCTTAAGTGTGGGGAAAAGATGCAGCTAAAGAGAGAATTGAGATTGCGACTTAAAAGAATCACATAAAAATTACCGACCAAAAAAAGAAGTTACAGTTATAGCACTGATAAGACTAATTTACTGCCGATATTCATTTATTAATTAGCTATGCTGTATATTTTGTTGTACCCACAGTTATGCCTCAAGTTGACAAAACAAAACCGGCCTGGCTAACTAATGACGGGATATTTGTTGTAAAATTATTAGCAATGCTAAAACTGTAGCAACAAGTCTGGCCACAAATTCTGATTTCAGTTCTTTAAGTCACACACTCAAATCTTTTTAGGTGCACTTTTTTCAAGCCTAAAGGGTTTTTTATTAGATGCAACACATTTAGAGAAAGAGAGCAAAAAGGTATATCTCACTCAGGATAATTTATGAGTTCGAAATGATTCCTTCCAATAGTTCAACCTCGTTAAAAACATATGCAGGTGACAGAACAGTCAACCCAAACAAAAGACTTATTTGCAGCCTCGGTCTTTTGTCATTAACCTATCGATTTGTCTTTACTTAAATCTATAATCCACGAGATGAGTTACAAATTGTTAGCCACGTTAAAGCTGGTTACATTAAATAGTGTAGTTATTTATGGGTAGATTACTTGAGAAAATCGAACGTTTCAAATAGAAAGACTTCACACTTTACGTGATTATTGTTTTTGTTTTGTTTTTTGAATCTTGTTTTTTTCCTTGTTTAATGTGAAAGAAAATTTCTTGCAGCTCATTCACTGTATAATAACACTGTGTAACACAAGTTTTGTTCCTGGATAGTATGTGCTATTTCTCAATTGCTTATGTTGTAAAAGTACATAAAATGGCTATTATTCCCTTCAAACTTTGCTTTCGAAACCTGGATAATGAAATTTAGAAATTAACCTATTTTCTATGTAAAAATGGGCAAATTTGCACATTTGTTTTTGCCTAATGTCTGAATAACACAACATGTGAATCAAGATTTACATGTATTTATAATAACTTATACAAAAATGTTTAGAAGTTAGTAGTTTTTCGAAATTTACAACTGCAATGTAAATCACTTTCACGTATCAGCCCCCAAATATCGTCTCCCATCATGTTTTCGTTATACGCTCCCAGGTCACAAAAGCAAAGTTTGAAAAAAAAAGGTCTTTTTCATTTACTTTAGGCATAAGAAACTTGGAAATAACACTTTCTGCTGAGGAATGAGAAAAAGTAAAAATTTTGTAACATAATGTTATGCGCAATTAACCTCCATCAAGAAACGTTTTGTGAACCAACTACAATGTATTCATGTTCGTGATTATTAATTATTATTCCCTTCAAGTACAAAAACTACAATTGCATGATTTATTGGTCTCATTACTTTCAAGTCTTGTAATAAAGTGGAAAAAAAAACATAATTATATATAAAATATTTATTCAATACTCATTTGATAGTTTATAAACATATAACATAGATTACAATAAGCACATTATACTTACTTGTAAAATTCAGGGTTCAATATAGCACTTTCCTTATATTTAGTAGAATTAACGAGAATATAATCGGGTACACTAACATTTAAAATGTAGAACGGTTTTAAACAAGAAGTCAAGAACCTTCTAAACAAATATCGAACGGCATGACCCAAAATTGATTGGATTTTTTTCTCCAATATAGTACTGACGTTTCAAAATACACGAATTAATGTTCGTTATGGTAATTATACAACAAAATGTGAACGAAGACAATACATGATTGTATTTATAGCCCAAAGTTCATAGTTGAACATAAGATTTTTGTGGGTGATTCCTTTTCGTGACGTTTTTTTTCATTCAGTATTATTAGAGAGAAACAGAAACCATAATGAAAACGTGGTAATGATTGATTACCAAACCAAAAGTGACCCCAGCTGTGGCATTGCCTGTTAGGTATTAAATCTCACTTATTTTTACCCCAACCAATATTCCTAAATACTTTTAATCCACTCAGTCGAAAGAAAGGAATTGCGTGGCAGCAATAGATAAATATGACCAAGAATATTAAATTAATATCTTTGTTTTCCAGTCCTATATTAACTGAATAATATAGAATCTTAAATTAGTGGAACTAGAAATATCGACGTAACAAATCAGAATCAGGTATATATTAAAGTTACGGCAAGCTAAACACTGATGATAAAAAATTATGCTTTAAGAAAATGTTGTTCCTTACTGAAAGGCAGTATAATTTACAACTTTCTTAAGTTATTAACAAATCTTTAAAGTGGAATTGTTTGGGTTTTTTCTGCCTTCGGTGAAACTTCCTCTGCGCAAACATTACCTCATAATATATACATATATACACACACACAAATAAAGAAAAATGTTTCAAAAAAGGAGGTAAATGTAAGGATGGCTAATATACATCGTTCAAAAACAATACAAACATGACAGTGGCGATTTCAATTGCATCATCCCTACATAATAGCACAGGTATACAGTGAACTATAATGTTAACAAATGAAGAAAATGGAATAAATTAAACTCAGTTGTGATTGAATACTTATACATATATATATATGTATATATAATGCTCTATGTTAATTATTGCCTGTTCTATTATCTCTGCTATCTTGTTTGCATTGTTTTAAAATGGTTGATATCAGCTCTCCATACATTTACTTTCTTCCTTTTTTAAAACCTGTTATGATTACGTAATAGACATATAAATAGTGTGAGATGAGCAGAAAAATTATAAAGAAAAAGCAGACGAGAAGGTGGAGTCAGGGAAAATATAAATTTAGTCAAGAAAAGTTAAAAGTGAAGCTAATTGCCGTTGGAATGAAATGTTTAATAGTTATTACAGGCCTAACAATTGTTAAGTTAAAGGAAAACTAAGAGTTTCAAAAGAGATAAAAAGTATAGTTTGTTCCGTCAAAGCGAGTTCCAAAGTAATTGAACCATCCTGAGTGCACTTTTACAAAAACAAAACAGAGGATATCTGAAGTACGAGAACCAGACTGTTAGTGGAAAGAAAGTATACTGCTGTGCTAATTTATGCAATAATCGTAAGTGATTTGTACACAGAATACTAGTGCAATAGAAAAATAAAGGTAGTTTAGCTTGTCAACTGAATAGGCCTTAGCAGACTTTTGACAAACGAAAAGAACTATATATAGTGTTCATGATATGACTAGACTAAGATCTTTATAGTATAAAGAATTTGTTGTACATACATTTAACTAGCTCGATTACATACCCACATATATATATTGTTTTGAAAACAAGTTGAGAGTGTAATGTCTGTTTATTTTTTGAATTTATCGCCAACAAGTTACAGACACCTAATTAAGAAGAATATTTCACAAAACATTGAAATTATTCAACCTACTTACCAAATACTACTACTCTGTAGAGCATTAAAAAGAAAAGCCCATTCTTTCAACAAAGTTTCATTAGTAAATCATATGTAGCAGTTTTCAGGTCGCTTTAGTTCTATAATAGACCTCATATCTAATGCACCCTTCCTTATGAGCTTATGGTAATTTACGGACTCACAATGTTACAATATAGGTTTCGGTTCCTTGTTTGCCATGGAAAAAAGTGCTTATAATCCCTATGTAGTTGTTTTGGCCCTAAAACAAACGTATAATTTTGTCTGATAGACTGTGATATTGTAATTCTCTCTTCTAGTTTTATAACAGTACTCCTATGGTTGCTAAAAAGTTTTAACGTTTGTTTCAGCGCCAATACTGTGTAATCTTCTCGAAGTCTGGCACACTTCAGACGTTTGTTATCGTCTGAACAACGAAATATTATAAAAATACGTTTTCTTCGAGCTCTTTACAGCTTCTTTTAGTCAAAAATGTGTAGATAACTATTTTTTCTCGCTTGTTGTGAAAGAAACGTCATTGCAACCCCTTTTCTAGCGAGAAACTCGATAGGGCCCAATGACACTTTTTCTTCATCTATCCAGTGTATAATACAAAGCACGTTCGCATCAAAAGTATATTTGAAACTAATTCCTTGTTTAAACTGAATGGCACATATAAAGAAGTAACTGCGGACTAAGAACAGACTATTTAACAATAAATCCAAAGCCCGTTTATAAACTTGGTAAGGTCTGTAATACAGCTATATATGGATGGAACAAAAGTATGAAGCAGCAAAAAAAAACGAGTTTAGATAATTTCTTTTTGAATTTCGCACAAAGCTACACCAGAGCTATCTGCTATACGTCCATAATTTAGTAGTATAAGACTAGAGATAAAGCAGCTCGTCATCACCACACACCGCCAACTGTTGTGCTGCTCTTTTACCAACAAATAGTGGGATTGACCGTTAACATTATAACGTCCTCACAGTTGAAAGGGCGAGTATTTTGGTGTGACTAGGATTCGAACCCGTAACCTATAGATTACAAGTCGAACGTCTTAACCCACTTGGCCATGCCAAGCTAAGTTCATATGAGCCTCATGAAATGGTATCATTATCTGACAGCAATATTTGTGGAGTTTGGTGTAACCTCATAGCAGTTTTATCAATAGATGCAAAAGGCGCGCTTCAGGAACCTCCAAATGTAACTCTAAAATGTTAATATATATATATATATATACATGTTTCACATTTTATGAAACATATACATTTATATATATGAAATATATTATTTTATTATTGTTTATTTTTAATTTATTATACAAAGAACATCGTATATGTAAATATATACCTTCACATCAAAGTATGTAATCTGAATTTCATCCAAACACAGTTCATATCACTATACTTTAATCATTTTACTTGAGATAAATGACTTGTCTTAGCAAGGCATATTTGTTATTACAATACCGAATTTAAAAGCACCTTTTGGGTATCTTGAAAATTAAATAGCTTTTAAAAAACAGAATTTTGTATTTCCACTATTTACATAATTCAAAACTTCTTTTTACATTTCAGTAACTTGTATATAACGCTAAGCTTTCCAATCATTCGTGATATTCTGGAAGTATTCGAGGTCATACATATTTTTACTGCTCCCAGAATGCTTGCTAAATATCCCGGATTCTCCATAAACACCTTGCTTGCAAATCAAAACACTTCCGTGGCCAATGAGAGAAAGAAAGAAATAGTTACATAAAAACAATGCATTACACAGATAAAATATAATGTTTGTTGTAGTTTTTTTATTCTAGTACATATTGTGAAAATAAATGTAAATTTAATAAGTATATCTTACAAAAAACTGGGTTGTTAATTTCAACCTATCACTTACATACTGTTAACCTTTATAAGCTTCGATTTCCAAATACTCTATACGAATTATCAAATTTTAAATACATATACATATATACACATACAAACTGTATTTCTTCAAAGAGTTGGTAAGCCTATACAACACACATGAGCAGTGTTGTTATGTTCAGGATGATGTCGAAATTCTAACTTGGACCCACAAATTGTAACATGCATTTTGCCATCTTGTGGCTGTTTTGCCTTCACATGCGACGTTCACTTAGCATCCGAAAGTGTGAGTAACTGCTGCAAGGGCCTTTAATGTGTGTGTGTTTGTTATAGCAAAACCATATCGGGTTATCTGCTGTTTCCACACAAAAGAATCAAATCCTTGATTTTAGTTTGTAAATCCGAAGACTTACTGATGTTTCACCAGGAACTTAACCGCCTTAAAAAAAGAAATTTAATGACACACTCTGTGGTAATAAAAATGAAAAGAGTATATTAGGCCGGTGCAAAACTTATTTATTGGCACGGTCTTATCTAGCAGAAACGATCGATTCCGAAATAAAAATAAAAATAAGAATTGAAAAATATCCAAATCCAGCTATTAGCTAATCACGGAATATCGCTTTATACCCAGAAACGATTACTGACAAAGTTTTAACAAAGCATAATAAAGTTGGGTGAACTAAAATGTAAGAGTCAAAACAATGACAAATTTATTTTTAGAAGTTTGCAAGAACATAGCCTAAAGTACAATATCGAAAAAAAGAAAAACCATGGTTTGGTTTGGATTTCGTACAAAACTACACAAGGGTTATCTGCGATAGCAGTCCCTAATTTAGCAGCGTAAGAAGGGAAGGCAGCTAGTCATCACCACCCACCGCCAACTCTTGGGCTACTCTTTCACCAACGAATAGTGGGAATCATCTTCACATTATAAGGCCCCACGGCTGAGAGGGCGAGCACGTTTAATGTGGCGAAGATTCGAACTCACATCCTTCAAATTACGAGTCGAGTCCTTTAACCACCTAGCCATGCTGGGCCCGAAGAACCATGAATGGCTTAACTATAGCACTACAAGCAAATTCTGTATTGTTACGTTTGCAAATTATTCCCAAATAAGAATGTACACCTTGCATGTAAATTGGTTACAGAATTTCGTGACTGTAAAATCGTACCCTTCCCTCCCCAAGTGGCACAGTTGTATGTCTGCGAACTTATAACTCGGGAAACCGAGTTTCGATACCCATGAGGGGCAGAGCACATATAGCCTTTGTGTAGCTTTGTACTTAATAACAAACTGACAAACAAAAACGTACACAGCAAATCGACGGCGTATCCGCTATGCAAAAAGTTTCAAGGCTTTTTACAGTCAAGTAACTTCGGTCGTATGACCCTGAAATGAGAAAACAAATGAAGACTGAGCAAAGATATTTAGCTTTAAGTTTAGAAAATGTGTGGTAGCTACTATAAAACTGTTGTCTAAACTAAGATAAGGATTGAAAAGCGACTACAAAAGCTTAGATTCAAACAGAAAAAGTAATTATTTAAGTTATCTTAGTGAATTTGAAGATTTTTTTTTAATTTCAGTTTGGACCGCTTTTATTATCGATATCAATGTATTAAATGTTGTGTATCACATTAAATTTGTGATGCGTTAGTAAAATTAATAGCAAATTTTTTCTAGCTTAAATTGACAAACAAAGTTAAAAGTGCAGTTTATTTTTCCATAATAATTGATTCAACACCAGACTTAAGTTGACCGACTTACTTTTATGACAAATAAATAAAAAGATGTACAGAACAATGTACAGGGAGTTAGGTTAATATACTTTACAAGTATTAAATATAGACATCAACAACTACGATAATACTTTATATATGTATTTAAAATATTGAGGACTTCAAGCAAGGATTTTAAAAAAAGCAGCCTTGTTTATCACTTGTGCCAGCCATTCATTAAATTTAGTCGGTAATAATGTGGCCGAATCATGTTCTAAAGAGACATTACTTTTTTAATTTTGTATCAAATTTACTTATAATTTTCTGTTTTTCTACACAAACATGGAATACTCTTAAGGACTGCCTGAGGAAAATATAGCATTAAAAAAGTATTTGAGACCGGATGGTTTGTAAAAACAGACGCTGTTTATGCTCTTACAGACAATTTTTTGAAATATCAAGAAAGCTCTTTTCAAAATTACTGAACCTCTTACACGCAAAATTATTTCTAGAAAAGAAGCTATATCTTTAATTAAATGTTTGACGTTTATTAAACAAAACTGATCATTTTTCGTTGGTCTAAAATATTACAACAAATAAATAAATAAATGTGGTAAATCTATCATTATAAGACCCAAGGCTAATTTTCTGGAGAGAAACACTCGTAAAATCATTGAAAGAGTTTATCTTTCAACGAGGAAATTATTTTGAACCAAAAGAAAATGTGTGTGTTTTTCGTGTAGCAAAACCACAAAGTGCTATCTGCTTAGCCCACCGAAGGGAAACGAACCGCTGATTTTAGCATTGTAAATCCGGAGACATATAGCTGTACTAGCGAGAGCAAATGAAAATGAAACAAATAATTTATCTACCACTGGAGATAAAAATATTTAACAAGAAAAGCATGCAAAAGATGAAAGCATTCTTTGATGAAAATACTAATAATGAAGCATTGTTAACAGGAAAATGTCGATTTATTTCTAGTATTTTCTTTGTGATTTGTGATAGAATAATTACTGAAATTTACAAAAACATTAAAGTTGCGGTGGTTACAGTTATTAAATATTTTAAAATATTACTTGATAACAAAGAAAAACATGAATGTTTCAAAACTTTGTATAAGTTATATGTATGAATTATATAGATACTGGGCCATTTGAAGAAGAAACAGTACCTTTTTTAATTTCTTGTTACTCGAATGACATATAATTTACTACTGAATGGATTGCATTAGACATTTTCAAATGTAGAAATTGTGCTGAAAATTTTCAACTCTTCCTATTAGCAATGCTACGGGGTAAAGATCATTTTGGGGGTTAAAAAGTGAAGAATTATCTATGAAAAACAGTATCCCTGTACCATTTGTTTTTTTTTATTCTGAACACAATGAAGCATTTGCAGCATTTTGAGACAATTTTATGCTATTTTGAAATTCTTCGAGAAACGAAAAATATAATTTCATAAAATTCCCTGTGTGATGTATATATATATACAAAATGGAGAGAGTTTGTTCCATCCAATGAATGCATACGAGGAAATGCTCAACGATGTTTTCCCCCCAAAGAAAAGAATATATATATATATATATGTCAAGTATAAACTAAAATGTATTCCATGTGACTCTGATAATACACTGTTTACATTATATATATAGTTATACCACAGCAGCCGTTAGAAAGCTAAGAAAAAGTTTGTATTAACTTTCATAAAATTGATTAGCAAGGAAATCCGAGACTGTAGTTGGAACTTTGATCTGAATAGGACGAGGCTGCAAATTTACTGTCTTGTTGAACTAATTTTGGTTTTAGTTCCGAGAATTACGATGAGTCAACAAAATTAATTCAATTAAGTGACAGATTTTCTTCTGAGTTGGATGTGTGCACTATTTTGAGAGTCGTAAGAATACTAAAGATATCCGTATAAAAACCAAAGTTTTGAGGCTTGACTCGTAATAAGAAGCCATTGGTCCTGATGCTAGTTTATCAACTGAAATCTTTACTGTATCCTGCTTGTATAGAGAAGTCAAACAACCTGCTGGTGTTTGAAGAGAACTGATTCAGTCTGAAAGTATCTGACAATGACTGCTCAAGTTCCATGTAAGTAACTATTGCTATCGTTTTCAGAGCTAAATAATGTAGTTAGAAATTGAATGGACAATGCTTAACATTAAATAATTGGCAACAGCTATGACTTAGCAATTTACAATAAATGTGTTAATTTATAACTTACTTATAGTTTTAAGCAATTCAATGGATACCACAGAACGTTTAATTGGAGTGCAATTACTTGCTCAGCTAGAATAATTTAACAGCTTTAACAGTGAAACTTTTCAGGATACCTTCGGTAATTTCAATGTAGCCGAAAATCTTTAAAATATTGCATTAAAATGTTTGTGTTTTGAATCTCAGTTTCCGAGTCAATCCCGTTTTTTAACGGTAAACTTCCTGGAATTATATACTTCACTCATGACTGTATTGTTTATTTGTTGTTGTTTTTTAATTTCGCTCAAAGCTACACGAAAGCTATCTGCGCTAGCCATCTCTAATTTAGCAGTGTAAGACTAGAAGGAAGGCAGCTAGTCATCACCACCCACTGCCAACTCTTGAGATTCTCTTTTTACCAACGAATAGCGGAATTGACCGTCACATTATAACGTCGCACAGCCGAAAGGACAGCATGTTTGGTGCGACGGGGATTCGAATCCGCGACCCTCGGATTACGAGTCGAAGCCTTAACCCACCTGGCCATGCCGGGCCGTCGCGACTGTAAACCTAGATTTGAAATAGTTATACTTTAAAATGAATTTTTAAGTCGATCTCCTAACGACTAGCCCACACGGTGGTCCACGTTTTTATAATAGAAAACGAGGAATTACAACAAATAAATAACGAAGACATTTTTACCAGTTTGCATTTAAAATAATAAAAAAAAATTTTGAGTTACTTATTCAGTTGTTTAAGTTTACACTATAACTTATATTAAATAATACAATATTAGTTACTAATTCACACCATTATCAGTTATCTAAATGATAATGTCAAGAGTAATGTCAGTAATGTAATTTGAGATTTTGCTTAGGGCTTCAGAATGATTAAATCTGCAACCTTGTCGTTCGTTTTCACTAACTTCCTAACTCTTATTAACACTACTGCTTTTGCAAACATCGTTTAGTAACTAGGTTATTTTCATTATATGCTACTTTGTATCTATATAATTCTTTAAATTACACCAAATTTAAAAGTCGAATGACTCGTTTAACCAGGTTTGGGGGAAGATAACGTTACAAACTCAGCAAAAAATCTTTAAACTTTGGAGTAGCTACATTAAATCTTAAAAGTTTAAATTACTCCTCTTAGATACATTTGGAGTAAATAACTAAAGCGGTGTTTGCAACAGATAACAAAACATGAAATATCTGTTGTTATTTTTTGCAATTATGTACATTGCAAATGTTTTTCAGGCAAAAAGTGATGCTGTGAAGAGCATAACAGATAAAGATGACTGTACCAAACCAGATAGGTAAACAGAATGATAATCGTTACAATGTTATAACCACTAATTTGAAAGTTTATTAAATTCTTTAGAAGAAAGATTTCAAACCATTCCAACTCCCCTATCTGTCAACACAATACAGAAAATGGAGATCCGATTTATTTCTTTGACTTCAAATTTCTTTGAACAGCTAAACATGATACTAAATTTCTTACAAGAGAAATATTATAATGAAAAATATTCCTTCATTCCTAAATAGCACAGTCTTCATTGGAATTAGACCTGTTTTAACTGTTTCACTTATGCCTCAGTTTTCATTTTATATTGTTATATTTAAACATACCAATTGTTTATTTCTCATGTATATCATATTTCTGATATAATTACAAATACTATTTGTTTTCAATCTATGTGTTACTTATGATGGAATGTTGATAGTTTCAAAATGTTTAATAAATGTTTCGTGTTTTGCTTTTTGCTTGATCACGAAGCGACATGCTTTATTTAAATTGGCATGTTAAAATACTAAAACCTAATCAAGTGATTTAATATCAAGTAAAATTCGCATTTTCAGCATGTCAAGTGTTTAAAAACAAAAACATGTTAATTAGAAGCCATTGTATCACAATAGTAATATCTAATCAAAATACACAGTAATTTGTTGTGCGATCAAAACAACCTACAGCTTCAACTTAAAAGTAAAAATAAACCGTTTTTGTGCCTCCTCAGCAGTACAGCGGTATATCTGTGGATATATACTGATATAAATTGGGTTTTTATTCTTGTAGTGTCCAGAATACAGACAGCGTGTTGTGTAGCTTTGTGCTTAACACCAAACAACATGAGACAGATTTTGTTATTCGAATTGAAGACGGTTGATTTAGCACAACAGTACTATAAGGAGAAGAAATGGGTAGATATATAAGTATTGGTTAGGCTAAGCAAACTAGATTGGTGGTTTCTAGCTCACATTTCCAAAGGAATCATACAGATGGACGGTTACTACAAAAAAAACAACCTATTACCACTCTTGATGACGAGAAACCCACAATGTATATATCTTAAACAACCTTTTTCAAAGGATTTTCACACAAAACCATCAACATAGTTTCACAGAAAAGAAAACAAGAATAGCAACCTCACAAGAAAATATATTAATTCTATAAACAGCGTAAAACAAGACAACAACATCAAAATTCTAAAATAAAATAGAAGTTCTGCGATAGTTATAATGAATAAAAATGAATACATTCAAAATATCAGCATCTTATCAGATAGAAACAAATTTAAACTAATAAACAAATATCCAACAAAAACACATGAAAACCAATCAAACAAAATACTATAACAACTGAAAAGAAAACAACAGAATCTCAGAAAACATTTATTCTTCCTTACAAAACACCGACTCATGCTTCCACCTCGACACGCACCTCCAAACATCACAAACCCGATTGTCTTCTACGACCAATAATGTGGACCTAAGAATCATTTAACTACAACTTCGGTAAATATATATCGTAGGCATTTTCTAAATATATAGCATCAGCCGTATCCTTTATCAAAGACAATTTTAACTTTAAATATATTCTTAATCAACTGAATCATAAAGCCTTAATGGCCAGTTTTGATGTAACTCCCTCTTCACAGAAGTCCCAACAACTGAAGTCTACAAGATAGATTTAAAACTTTATATCCAAGACCCCAACCCATTTATATAAATCCCCATAACCAATTATCAACCATTATAGAATTCACTACCACCAAAACTAACTTTATGTTCTATAACCAAAACTACCAACAAAGAAATGACCTAAGTATGGGGAAATCCTTTGTCACCAGTTCTAACCAACATTTTTATGACACAGATTGAATCACATGCGATCAATTCAGCCTTACACCAACCACTGTACTAGTACAAGTATGTTAATGATACAATTGCTTAATTCACATCTACAAAACACACGCTTAGTATTTTTCAATCACGTTAACTCGATACACCCCAACATTAAGTTCACCTGTACACAAACAAAAACTAACCAAAAAGCATTTTTAACCTCACTAAAATCGAAACACAATTTAAAATAGAAATCCACAATTATCACCCATACTGGATTATACAGTCCCTGAGTTTGTAGCCTACGAAACAAGAAAGTGTTAATTCGGTAATATATGTATATCGATGTTTACTGTGCTCAGGTTTATCTATATAAAGATAATATTTTCTTCTTTCCTTTAAGTTCTAGGAAACATAAAAAAAGTCGTACATGTTATATTTCCTTACTTGAGCCAAACAAAACCGAATATTTATCGTTAAAATCTTGCATCCAAGACTTAAAAGAGTTAAGGACTACACGCCATAAAATCCACTATTCCAGGGTGATAAATTTTGTACTGATAAGCTTCTGTTGATAAGTCATTCTTCATAGTCATCAGGCTTAGCTGTCATTGTGTCTTGAGAATTTAATTTGGGACATAGGACGATGTAAAGCCATCACGTTAAACGCAAAATCTCACTACTTATTGTTTATCCGAGATGGATGACTATTGATCTCACTGCGACTGTGTTATTCTAACCGTAAAAAGCAATTACGTTAAGGTGATATCACTTTGCAGGCTTATTTTAGCTGGTTTAGACTGGATTTATTGGTTAAAAGAAAAATATGAATGATTTTCTTGTAAGGTGACATTCTGAAGATTAGTTTACTTCACATTAATGTAATTTCATAAGGAATAATTGCATCTCTTTTAGTATGACTGTGTATGATAAGTTCATTATAATCTGAGGCAAACATTTTCAGGTTACGTTTTAGATTGCCCAAATATCCGACCTGATTCCAACTAAACCACTAGGAGGTTTAAGAAAATCCATAATTTATTTACATTTCGAGCTGCTTTGTAAAGGGAGTGGCGGTCTTTTCCATCAGACGTGTCTAACAGATTCCTTTGCCCTGTTGCTTGCCCTTAGGCTTGCCCTGTTGAAACCTTAGACATTTAGTTTGGTGTACTCCTGCTTCTCGGAGTGCTCCCTCACTCCAATTCGATTTTTTTCGGCTTTCTGCGAGGTTTATTTACAGTTCTTTGCCTTGCCCGTCTCGGGAGTTTGTGTAGTTATTTACCGTGTGCTGTGTCGTGTATCGGCTTCCTCCGTGAATATTGGTCGTGTGTTGTGCTGTTCTTGTGCTATTTAGCAGCCTTTTCGTGTGCGTGTCTGTGTGTGTACAGTGCTGTATAGGTCGGTATTTTGTTCAGCCGCGGTCCATCTGCTTTGTGGTGCTTGCAGCCTCGATACCCTCGGCGGTCATAGACGCTGTGAACGCTGCTGTCGGGGTAGACTGGACTGAGTGTCTGCAACATTTTGGCAGTGGGTGTTATGTGGCCGTTATATAAGCCCGTTCCTTGTTGGACAGGGGAGATTTTCTTTTCGGAGACCAGCGTGTGCCCGTGGAACCGACTGGGCAAAACATTACATGGCTCACCCTCAGGTCAGCCCCTTAAAAACTGGCTCGTGACGGAAAGATAGAACATGAGGTGCACCAGACGATTCAGTCAGTATGTACTGAGAACCGAAGAATCTGTCTGGACATGAAGAATCCAGTTCCCCATTTTATCACCATGAACAGCTTCTGGGTCATGGTCAACGCTGTGTCGCCGCTGTGGCCTCGACGGCCACCTATTCGCCGAGTGCATAGACTCCACAGTGCAGAATATGTCTGGCCTACGAACACATAGACAGTGCCTGCACTGCCAAATGTAGTATTTGTGGTGATGGCCACACGCACTCGCGTTGCCTGAGGCGTGTGGCAACGTATGCCTTGGTGGCTGCGGCGCCGCCGACGGTTCCGCAGCCCAAGAAAACCCGAGCTAAGAAAGCGGGGATGGCCATTCGTTCACCCGCGTCGTCTGTGGCGGACGTGGGTGGGATCCCCAAGGGGGCGTCTGTCCCAGCGCCTCAAGTGTAAGGGGAGAGAGATCTTTCGTCCTCTAATGGGGACCAGGTCTCACCTGCCCATAAAGTGCAGGCATTGTTCTCTGGGGTGGGGGATGGTGCTTCAGGTGACGTACGGATGGAGGGAGCCTCTGAGGAAGTTTTGGCTTATCCTTCGGGCCAGGGCTTGGATGGGGCCCATGTGGGGGTTCAGGAGGGCCCGAGTGGCTCTGTGACATTCCCTATCTCCGTGGAGGCTCTGGCCTCCGTGTCAGGTGATGTGAAGGCTGGGAAATGTCTGGGCACCCACAACCCTGCCACCACTGTCTGTGTTGGGATAGGTTCCCCTAAGGAAAGTCCTGTCCCCTTTTTGGGTTGGGTCTGTGGGGTTGTTGGAAACTCTGAGGAGCCCCAGACTTCCCCTGCTAGTGCTGCTGAGGCTGGGGTTCTGAGAGACTTTCGGCTCTGGAGTTGGTGGATGTTCCATCTCCTCCCCCGAGTCCGTATTGGCGTCTACCACGATGTTGGACGAGTTGCCGTCACCCAGATCGTTCGCGGGTATTTTAGACTTCCTCTGTCTGTCTGGCTTGAGTGAGGATAGTGGGGAGGTGCAGGGACCTTGAAGCACCGTTATGTTACCAGACGGCGGTCCAGATTTCCTTTGCGTGCAGCAGCAGAGGTCGGATATCGGATACTGCTGCTTTGAGGAGGGTGTGGAGTTGGGTAGCCTCAAGAGGCCACACGCCCCCTGTCTCCGTCTACATTGTCGAAGCAGTAGCGTCACTAAATCCTCCCCTCTGATTGGTTGATGGGCTTTTCCTGCCTTACTCTTAACATCCGGGGGATATGTAGCATTGCGAAGCAATTCTACGCATTCTCCATGTTCAACTGCTTTGCGATTCACGTTATTTTTTGCAAGAGACCCATTTTGCCTCTCGGATGGACCATTTTTCGTTTTCTTCTCGTTACCCTGTATGTGCCTTCAAGTTAAATGGCTCTACACGTTCGCGGGGGTGGGGATCATTTTCCACCCGCATTTTAATGGGACCATCCTCACATCCCATAATAATGCTGAGGGGCGGGTGGTGTACGCTAATGTTGTCGCTGGAGGTCGTAAGATTCGGCTTTTTAATGTTTATGCACCTGCCCGTCGTGAGGAGCGGGAAGTCTTTTTCTAAGGCTTGGACAGGTTTATGGTTACACATATTGATATCGTCCTTGGTGGCAACTTCAACCGCATATTGGATTCTCCCATCGACAAGATTGGGGATGATCCTCTTTCAGGTGATTAGTATATGCGATCTCTGCGTGCAGTGCTGTCGGATTTTGACTTTTCCGATGTCTGGCGAGCACTGCATGGATCTGCTTTTGTGGTTACCTGGACCAGTAAGGGCGTTTTTTGTTGCCTTGACAGGTTCTATGTGACACCTGGCCTACATAAAATCCTTGGAGGAGCTGCTTTTCATTGAGTTGGGGTGTCTCATTTTACGTGTCTGACCATCGGGCGTTTCTCGTCACATTCCGAAATTTTGTCCACGTTTATCGGGGCCTCAGTGTGCCGAAGATGTGTTTGGAGACGCTTTGCTTGCCCTTTTTCGGGGGCTCTGTTCTGTTGAGTCTGTCACTTGGTCTTGGTGGTTAGGTCACAAAGAGGCCTGTGCCTCCTTACTGAGGCAAGCTGGCATACAGCTTTAAGGAACACGTTGCCTGTCCTTCAGAGCAAGCAGAACATCTTGGCTGCCTTGCTTCGTAACAGGTCGATGGATCGCTGTGTCCTCTCGAACTGCTACCAGGGTTCCACTGTGCAAGGCACGTTAAATGGCTAAGAACTGACACATCTCCAGCGTGGTGCTAGAAAATAGTCGTTCTAACATCTCCGACATTCTGGATGTGTGCCTCGACTACTATCGGCGTTTATTTTTGGCTTCACCTGTGAATGAGGAGTTGTGGGATGACATTACTCGATTTTTGCCCTTTTTCGATCCTTCCTTTCACAAACAGTTGGTGAAACCAGTCTCCTTGGGTGAGTGTTGGTCGGCCACTTGGTTCATGCCGCTTGGCAAGTGTGCTGGGCTGAGTGGGCTGCCGGTGAAATTTTAAATGTCGTTGGACCCTTCTTCGTCCGACTTCTTAACACCTGTTTGGCTGAGGGGTCTCTGCCACTGAAAATGTTGGATTGGCTAATTACACTTATCTGTAAGGATCCCAGCCAGTCTGATAATCTTTCCTCATGGCACCCCATTTCTCTCCTGAACGTAGATGCAAAGATTATTTCTATGGTCCTGTGTGCCTGTTCGGGTGCGGTCATGCCTTCCTTGGTCTACTGCATTCAAATTTGTGGCGTGTGGGACAGAAGTATCCAAAAATATCTGGTTCTTCATAGGATTCTGTTTCATTGCATCATGAATTGGGATATCTCTGCAGTCTATATGTCTCTCGATCAGAGCAAAGCTTTCAATCGAGTTCACAACGGATTTCTGTGGTTTGTTCTGGAAGGTGTGGCCTACTTCCAGTTTTTCTACACTACGTGCAAGCCTTGTACGCAACTGCTTCAAGCAGGCTCTTGGATAACGGGTATCTGACGTCTTCATTTCCCACCTTACAGGGAGTTTGTCATCGCTGCCCATTGTCCCCAACACTATAAATGTTGGTTATCGAGTGCCTGCTCTGACATCTATATCACTCGATCTCGGTGTGTGGCCTCCAGCTGCCGGGGGGGTTCGTGCGTAATGTATGTTACGCATGCAGCCAATGTGAAACTGTTTCTTGAGAACTTAACATCCTTAGGTTCAGCACTGGCCATCATCCATCGTTACTCTTGGGCCAGTGCCACCCAGCTGAATGTCTCCAAGTCTCGTGCACGGGGCTTTGGCAAATGGGCCTCGTCTGCCAATTCCCTGCTTGGTCTGGATTGGACCCCCTCCCAAATCACCTGCTTTGGGGTTCGTTTTCTCGCAGGCCCAGTAGCTGCTTGGGAGGGGATGGTTCAGTGTTTTAGTTCGGCAGTGCACGATTACCACTACTACCCTGTCAACCTGTTTGAGCAGGATCGAGCGATACCATCCAGCTATGCCGTGAGACGTTGTTTGGGGCCGCGTTGTGCTGCACCATGTTGATCGCTACCTTCAGGCTTTCAACTGGCGCGTGGTGCATGACATCCTGTCAGTAAGGGTGTGCACCTACCTGTGGAACTCGAGTACAACTGAGTTGTGTCCCGTGTGTCACATCCAGGTGGAGTCTGTCTTGCACAGGTTGGTCTTCTGTCCAACGCCAGCAGACATCTGTGAAAGGGTTGCGGGCCTTTTCCGGGTCCCGTACCTGTTCCTGTTTCCAACCCCCTGGCCTTAACCTTTCAATACACTGTTACCATCTTCAAGTACGTCATCTGGCTTGCTTGGAACAACTTAATCTTCGAGTGGGCTCCAGTGTCGTACTTTTCGATACTAGGTAAAGCCAGATATCGGCTGTTACTCCGCCTAGAGGCGGACTATCAGCGCCTGGATTCTGGGACGTTTTACCATTTCTGGTGGACAGACATCTCGCCCTTTTGTGCGTTGGTGGGGAATTGGGTGGAGATTGGCTTCTGAGATGCCCTGTCTCCACTCTCGCTTCTCATGTTTTTGTGTATTTTACTAATGTTTTCTTTTTACCTTTTCTTCATTTGTAAGTATTCATATTTGTATCGATTTAAGTTTTTTGTTTTTGTTTGTATATATTTCATGTTTTTTTACCATTTGTACGTATTAATGATTTTTGTTGTTCATATTTCATGTCTACCTTTTTGTCCTGCTTTCTTTGTTGTCAGTAAATTCAAAATGAGAGCAAAGAACCGTCTGAGGCCTTCAGAAAGAAATTTGTAGCAACTTATGATTTTGGTTAGGAAATTAAAAAGATCCCAAATTATTTTGAAATCAGCCATTTCACTGTCTGGAAAATAGTCAACAAGTGGAGTGCTTTCAAACCAATTGCCAACATGCCCAGGTCTAGTCGTCCAAGCAACTTCACCCCGAGAGCGGACTGCAAGATACTAAAAGAGGTCTCCAAACACCTTAGCACGTCATCACGCTACCTACAGCAGCCTCTGGCTACTGTTGATGGGAAAGTGCATGCCTCTACAATCAGAAAGAGACTGCACAAGTTTAACTTGCATGGAAGGTGTGTAAGGAGGAAACCTTTGCTCTCTAATAGAAACATCAAGTCCAGTCTGAAGTTTGCCAGAGAGAATGTAGACAAATACCAGGACTTCTGGAATAATGTTCTTTAGACAAATGAGTCCAAAATTGAATTATTTGGACACAAGAATAGAGGACATGTTTGGCTTAAACCAAAGACAGCATTCCACAAATTCAACACAACAATGACCCAAAACATACCAGTAATCCACCAAGAACTGGGTGAAAACTAAGAAATGGAGAGTCCTGGAATAGCCGAGTCAAAACCAAGATTTTAATTCCATTGAGATGCTGTGGGGTGACTTGAAACGGTCTGTACATGCAAGGAACCCCTCAAACATCTCACAGCTTACAGAATTCTGCATTGAGGAATGGAGCAAACTTTCTTCAGACCGATGTAAAAGACTGGTAGATGGCTATAAGAAGCGTCTCACTGGAGTTATTTCAACCAAAGGCGTAACACTAGCTATTAGGGAGTAGGGTGTCCTAACGTTTTCCTCAGCTAGAATATGCATTTTTGTAGAATTACATTTGCAGAAGATCTTAGTCTTTTTTCAGTTTTAGTTGTTTAGTTATATTCCTATAATCCCTCAGTATTGTTAAAATTGAGATTAAATATCTATATATCCAATAATGTTACAAAAATACGCAGGCTTTTATTGGATGTCTTAATTTTTTCACATGACTGTATGCCTTTATTCTTGTTGATAAACTGAATAATTACTCAGTCTGTTAAATTACTTAGTGTTGTGTGTACTCTGCCCAACTCGGGTACCAAAATTCGATTTCTAGCGGAATGAGTCCACAAAGGCTTGTGGGACTGAGAATCGCGACTTCGAATTTCCCTCACACCAAATATGTTCGCTCTTTCCCCCGTAAGGGCGTTATTAGTTACAGTCAATCCCATTATTCGCTGATAAAAGAGTAGCCTAAGAGTTGGCGGTAGATGATGATGACTTACTACCTTCCCTCTAGTCTTATACTGTTAAATAAGGGGGCGTCTAGCGTATATAGTACTCTTCTAGCTTTGCGTGAAATTCAAAAGAAACAAACAGCGTTATTTAATAATGCAAATTAACAACTATAACAATAAAAAATATATTATTGTTTTACAGAGTCAGGTTGTTTTGTTATAAACATAACTGAAAAAAATGTAAATATGCTCTTGTAAATTCTGCAATACAATAATAGCACAAAATTATTTTTTTAAACAAATTCCTGTAACATATAATTTAAACCTGACTTCAGTTAAATCCAGAAATCAAAGATAAAAATGTACCCATAATTTGTGAATTGTATGTAATACATATTTGCAAACTGTTTTAGCATAAAGGTACATAATTGTCTTTCTGTCCGTCATTAGGATCGAACCCAAAATGTAGTGTTAAAATTTCCAACTTTACTGCTGAGGCACTCGAGAGAACGTTTATTAAAGTTATCTAATCAAAAACACCTGACATATGAAAAGAAAAGTGTGACCAAAAAGTATCGAATGTGAGACTTAAAAGAACGAAGCTAAAATTGGCAGTAAAACTGTTAGCTGGTCTTCTAGCAAATATTCATTCATTACTTACCCAGGCGGCGGCTTTTGTTCAACTCTGGGCATAGTGATGGGTAAAACAAAAGCGACCTGGGTACGTAATGAACGAATATTTTTACCAATGCTATAAGTATAGCTAACAAATATAGCTAAAAACTAACAACTTAGTTTTTATTTTACTTCGTTATGTTGCACGATGATTCCATTTTTTTTCCGCACTTTTTTCTACATCTGGCACTTTGTCAATGTAAAACATCAAATTGCAACAAGTAAGTTTGTTTGTTTGTTTTTGGAATTTCAAACAAAGCTAGTCGAGGGCTATCTGTGCTAGCCGTCCCTAATATAGCAGTGTAAAACTAGAGGGAAGGCAGTTAGTCATCAGCACCTACTGCCAACTGTTGGGCTACTCTTTTACCAACGAAAAGTGGGATTGACCGTAACATTACAACGCCCCCATGGCTGGGAGGGCGAGCATGTTTGGCGCGACGCGGGCGCGAACCCGCAACCCTCGGATTAGTAGTCGCACGTCTTAACCGCGCTTGGCCATGCCGGGCCTCAACAAGTAAGAAAAAGACACACGATAGTAACTAACATTGGCTTTAAGATTGCAACTCTATTGTTCAGAAGAGACAGTCCTTTACGTTACTACATAGAATAAACCAGATTATTTAAAACATATGATGGTAGATTTACTCTTTAAACAGTGGTAATGATCACAAAACGGCTGATATGGGTATTAACACTTCGATTGATAAGCAGAGAACAATGTTTCGACCTTCCTAGGTCATCTTCGGGTTAGCAAAGAGCGAGTTTGCAACTGACCGTTACCGAGCATGTGTCTTAGGAACGAGAGTATAAAAGGCTACAGGATTGTAGGAAGTATTGCAATTGGATGTTAGTTTATTATTTAGTATATGTATAAAGGTGTTCCTTTATGTTGATTTAATTTTGGATTTAGTTGCTGTATATTTTGTTTGTTTGTTTGTTTTTGAATTTCGCACAAAGCTACTCGAGGGCTATCTGTGCTAGCCGTCCCTAATTTAGCAGTGTAAGACTAGAGGGAAGGCAGCTAGTCATCACCACCCACCGCCAACTCTTGGGCTACTCTTTTACCAACGAATAGTGGGATTGACCGTCACATTATACACCCCCACGGCTGGGAGGGCGAGCATGTTTAGCGCGACGCGGGCGCGAACCCGCGACCCTCGGATTACGAGTCGCACGCCTTACGCGCTCGGCCATGCCAGGCCTAGTTGCTGTATAAGTAGGACTTTTTGATTTTGCGTTTGTTTATATTTTTCCCTATTATTTGGTTGTTTTCTATGGTTATGTTGTGTTTGTTTGATTTGCAAGGTTCAAAACGTTTGAAAGTGTTTCTTTGTGTTCTTTGAATCTAGTTTTCATTTTTCTGCTTGTTTCTCCAATATAGAAGTCGTGGCAGTTGTTGCATTGTATTCTATAAATTATGTTTGTACTGTGTTTGTCAGTGTAGTTTTTATATAGTATGGGCTTTTTGTACCTGGTTTTGAATAAATCTAATGTTTACTAAAATGTTGGGTTTTGTTACAAGTTTTTTCCAAGTGTTAGTTAGTTTTCCGATAGTGTCGGGAACGTATGGTATTCAGCAGTATAAAGTTTTATAGATTGTTGTATTTTGAGATTTATTTATTTATTGTTGGTCAAGGCGTTTGCACATAATTTTTTTCACGGTTTGTAAAGGAAATTTGTTAATGTTGATTAAGTGTTGTTTTATTTTGTGGACTTCGTTAATTTTATCAGGTGATCATAGATTTGTGGCTTTGTTTACTTGGTTTCTTAATATGCTGATTTTTTGTTTTGTTTCGTAGTCTATAAACTTAATTTCAGATTGAAAATATTAGTAAAATAAGTTAAGAACGAAGTATTAATATATGCGTAAAATACTCATTTTAGAATGGTTTCTATTGTTCATAAAATAAAATTTCGTGTCATCAATTTCGTACAAGCTGCAGGTATTATTGTAATGTATTTTTATAATGCCATTTGCGTCACAACATTTTGGCATTATATTTTTGAAAAAATTAATGAGATTTCGTCATACGTAGAAATGTAATAGTATTTCTATTTTTGAACTGTACCTATATGCTGAAGTTGGACCAGGCCTGGCCAGGTGTTTAAGGTGCTCGACTCGTGATATGAGGGTCGCGGGTTCGCATCCACGTCACCCCAAACATGTTCGACCTTTCAGCCGTGGTGGCGTTATAATGTGTCGGTCAATCCCACTATTCGGTGGTAAAAGAGTAGCCCAAAAGTTGGCGGTGGGTGGTGAAGACTAGCTACCTTCCCTCCAGTCTTATATTGCTAAATTAAGGACGGTTAGTGCAGATAGCTCTCATGCAGCTTTGCGCGAAATTCCAAACAAACCAAACCAAGCTGAAGTTACAAGACAATCAGTGTATTGGTATTCTAACATCTGAACAATATTATTTTAATATGCAACAGCAGTAGGCTTACGAACTTACAAAGCTAAAATTCGCGGTTCGATTCCCCGTTAATGGACAGAGTGCAGAAACTTTGTAGTTTTTCTCTGATAAAACAATAACAACTTGGGTATAAATAGGCTTAACATCCAAGGGAATGCAGTCAGACAACTAAAAGCCTCGAGCTTAGTAACACGAATGTTTGTCAGTTTTATAGCATACCCTCAACTATAAATGTCAAGTTTATTCAGCTGCCCGGAAAGATATAAAGAAATTACTCTTAGGCTCTTTTTTTTTTGTAATTTATAAGATGTATATATATATATATATATATGTGTGTTAGCTATCCAATCCCTATATTAGTGAACGTTTTTTTTCTTTGCATATCAGTGTTACCTTAGGTGCCTCAAAATAAAACACAGATAATGAAAATACGAGTCAGTTCTAGGAGACTCTTGTCAACGATTTTTCTTGTTCTTGTTTATAAATAAAAATAATAAAAATAAATATTTTTAGATAACAGAATCCCCAATTGTGAAAGCGCTAAGTCTATGGATTTACATTGCTAAGTCCACCAATAGATAACAGATAGACAGGTGTTGCTTTACTGCAAGAAAAACAAATATACATTACACAACAGGATACAGTTTACATTTTAAAGCGAATAATAATCATTTCTTCCCTTTTCACTTGGAAGTAAAAGCTTTACTGCTTTATGAACAGAGTCCGACAACTTACAATATCCGTTCTTCGTTTTGTGCCATTGCATACACAATTAAAAAAAAAAAATGTAATATAATAGATAGCCCGAAACGTTTTAGAAACCATTACCATAATTACTTGGTTTTTCGGAAAAATTCTAGTCCCTGTGATGAGTAAAATACAGAACATATTACGGCCCGGCATGGCCAGCTGGTTAGGGTGATCGACTCGCAATCTGAGGGTCGCGGGTTTGAATCCTTGTTACACCAAAAATGCTCGCCCTTTCAGCAGTGAGTATATTATAATGTTACCATCAACTCCACTATTCGTTGGTAAAAGAGTAGCCCCAAGAGTTGGCGGTGGATGGGTAATGATTAGCTGCCTTCCTTCTAGTTTTACACTGCTAAATTAGGAATGGCTAGCGCAAATACCCCTTGCGTAGCTCTGCGCGAAATTCAAAACAAAGATTATAAATAAAACTTAAAAATTAATCCAACCTTATTTCATCTGCAATTTTTTGTAGATACTACTATGAATATCTGATTTAATTAATGAGCCACGCTGCTGTTTTCAACAGTGTCAGTCTCCTCCTGGTGAATTCTACGCCTATAACTATGCCGCGTCTTATTGACTTCGCAACTGTGTGCAAATGGTGTAAAAAGAGCACGTTTTAACCGATATGAATTTAATACAAACAGTTTATTCTACTGCTGGAATTATTACCTAACTTGTCTACTCGCTAAAAAGGGGTCTGTTTTCATAACACTAATCTTTATACTGATGAATAAATTAAATATTTCATATTTAAGAACTTGGAACTTTCTCAAAAATAATTAATACATTTTCTAACGCTACATGTAATGTAAAACCTGCCCAATACACTGATACCAGCAAACAATTGTGTAAAAAACAGGTTTCACAATTACATTATATAAATAGAGGTAAAGTTTTGCAACCAATAATGATTAATAGTTCAGTTCTCTCCCTTACGTGATTAATAGCTCGGTGAAAATAGCGGATAATTTCCAAAATTTTTAAAGAGTGATGCCTTGGAGTATAAATCAAAACATTTCCTTCTAATAACGTCTAAAGCTGCTACGTTGTCACTTTAGACAAAATTAATGTATAGTGCTTCACGCGGGGTCAGTATAGATTTCTAATTCTACACTTGACATACATCTTTCAACGAGACAAGCTACAAACTAAGTTTATTTCACTACACAACCAGTATATCATCCTACCACGTTCGTTTCCGAAATAAATATTAAAAACAAGTTTCATTTTCATTGTAACTAATACAATGTTTATTCAGAGAGGATAGGCAAATGGTTCATGTCGAGAATAACCACTTTTATGGTTATTTACGAAGAAAATCAAGAAAAATAATGGAATAAACATTTTTTTTAAAAAGAAAGATACGTCGAATTTAACATTTGAGTTCCAAAAACACGAAGGTTTCCAAAACTTAGCATAGGTAAAACTCCATCGATTGATAAGTGCTTGCGAAAGATAATTGCGTAGAGCTAGATATAAGGGTGCGGCATGGCCAAGTGTGTTAAGCGTTCGACTTGTAATCCGAGGATCGCGTGTTCAAAGTTCGAATCCCAATCGCACCAAACATGCTCGCCCTTTCAGCCGTAAGGACGTTATAATGTTACAACCAATCCTACTATTCGTTGGTAAAAGAGTAGCCCAACAGTTGGCGGCGGGTGTTGATGACTAGCTGTCTTCCCTCTAGTCTCACACTGCTATATTAGGGACGGCTAGCACAGATAACCCTTGAGTAGCTTTGTGCGAAATTCAAAAACAAGCAAGCAAGATGTAAACTTGTTATAAATAACGTTTTTCACCTTGACAAAATTTACGAATTTCGAAGTTTTAAGTGTACCGGATACAGTACAATATAGGTCATTTTATGCGTCGCTGATTATAAATTTCAAACTCGAATGAAAATTTTAAATAGAAGTTGAAAATTAAAGTTTAAATTGTAACGACATAAGTTCGAAATTTATCTTTCTTTCTTGGTCTGGCACGTCCGGATGATTGAGACGCCTGATTCCAAACCCTTTTTTTTCCAGCTGACTGGGCATTTAGGTTCAAATCACCACTGAGTACATCGACAGGTGCGGTTTAAAAATCGACCTTCCAATTTTTTTTGCATGAAATGGTTATAATGAGAATAGCAATTTCTGGCAGCAGTTATTAATTAGTGATGTTAGACTAAGTTCAATCAACCATAAGTAACAACTGAACACATTTCTGATGCAGAACACAACCTGAAACACTGATCTAACAGGCAATTGATACAGATGTAAAAGATTAGACATTCTTTCTCGCAAGCACACCTGATTTCAAGTGGAAGCAAATGTCATTTTATTTCTCATTCACTTTATCATAATTGTTACACTGAAAACCTAGTAAACATCAAAATGGAAAAAAAAAGGAACAAAAGAATCTTCACAATCAAAATCTACTGTTCTCTGTTAAATACAGAACAGGCTTAATATGAAAAAACTGTAAATCATGTTTACTTTCATAAGTGGTCATTTCTAGTACTGTACAATTTGTCTAATTCTGATTCCTAAGAGTATTTGTACTTAATATTTCACCTTTTCACCATTCAACCTATAACAGGCAAATATCAGTACCAAAGCTAATATAAAGAAAAAAATGTACATTTCTTAATCTTTAACCTAGAAAGCAATTTAAACCAATTAGGTAAATAGTATTGTTATCAAATGCAATAATAAATAGAATAAAAAGAATACATATTACTTAATGAGTCCTGTGTATAAAATAATCCTCCTTTTGTTTAAAACTACACAGCTTAATTACCACTGTTCCGTAAAATTAAAACATACTTGATCAGTATTGTTTACTTGATTCTTTTCACAATCTAAGAACTATCATTTAACAGCTCTAATCTGCATCTATATTTCATATTCTACACTGCTCAACTTCTCTCCTCGTTCAAGTTCAATATTTTACTTTCTTGCCAAGAAAAGATGCTTAAATTGATTTGTTAGTGTAAAATACACCATCCAGTGACAATGCTCATTCTGATCTAACTTGCATGTAGTCAAGAACTTCATCTGGATCTGTGCGTTTTTAACTCATTGTCCAGTCTTTAACCAAATCTAACCTATAACACTGCACAAAAAAAAGTCTAGCTTGAATCTGTCTTATGTACACAACAGTTGTCCACTCAAAGATAAAACCTGTATTTCACTAAGGTAAGAAATACATTACTTACCTCAGAACACATACAGAGGGTTCTTACAAGTGGCCCAAGAGTAAAATTATTCATTACAAAAACATAAATAAAAATCATTTAACACCAACATACACTAGATTCACAGCCAAACAACAGCACAAAACTTATTTTAAATAATACTTCACAATGCATTAGACCACACATGATCAACTAAAACTGAAAAAAGTGCATTTACAATTGAAAGTAAAAAATAATTGTATTAAACATTCTTAAAAAAAACTGAAAATTATTAGTGATATATTTCAATAACCAGCCTATAATTATTTCCATTTCTTAACTGTAAAGACATTTCTTATATTTTATTATTCAATTTTTTTAAGTGTAATTTTTATTTTTTTCAGTAATATCACAGATCAATGCCAAATGTTTAAACACTTTTCATACAGTTTCTAAGAAAAACCTACAGAACAAGTTAGTATAGAAATACATTGTGTGTAAAATATACGTTGGAGCAATTCACCTAATATTTTCCCAAATGCATTTTTATTATTAAATGGTAAAGTCTTTTACCATTCAAAAAACCCTTCCTTCATAAAAATTGAGTAAATTCAAGTTACGACTGAAAGAATTACTTAAAAGTAACACTGAAGGATAGAGATTACCACAAAACAAACTACTTGAACTACAGCAAAAGAAAATATTGAAATACAGGAAAAAGGGTACTTTATATCCCCAAAGTCATTGCACTTTAAAATCATATCAAACACATTTTACATTCTTTAAAGAATTTTTGCTGAATTTCCTCTATCAAAAAAGAGGTGTTTTCCTTTAACTTCCTAAATTCACAAAAAGAAAAAGAAAGTATTTGTGGTGGCATTTTTTAACAAGTGTAGGGAAATATTTTAAGTAAAGTTAAAGCATCCTTCATGATAAATGTAGCAGGATGAATATCATAAGTCATACAGTGGGTCCTGAAAGGCTTTTCAACATTTTAAGTTATACTATTAAATATATACGAGTCCTATAACCTTTATAACAACAGAGAATGTCTAAGAGAGTTGAATGAAACTGTAAAACCCAAGCACAAAGATTTACTACTGCATCCTACTATACCCATATCCCATACTTGAAAATTCATAACTTTATTTATATGTAATTGTTTATTCACAAATAAATTTAAATATAGGCAATTCAAGTTTAAAAGATTTAGAAATTTTAAATCCTTACAAATGTTTCCTGGATTTCTAAGGTTTTCAATGGCTCATTCAATAAATTAGTCAAAACTATGGTCACAAGAAAATACATATAATGTAACTGCTGTCTCAATGTTTATTTCAAAACAATAAGTTCCACTAACTTCTCTTCATTGTACCAAAAACTGTTTTAAGAAGTTAAAAAATAAACAAAGAACAGCAATATTGCCATTTAATTTTACATGCCCTATAAATAGCATCCATGCCAGACACTTTCAGCTTGTAAAAATCTTATCAGTTATTAAAAGAACCACACCTTTTATTCACATTTGAAACATAGTGAAATAGTGACACAGTACATCAAGCCTGATTAATTTTGTTAAGTTTAGAAAAACATCTTATAATCTTGTTACCTCTAACCTTGTAGGTCAAAGGAACTTCAAATCTGTTTATATACATGTGGCTTTAGTCTGTCTCAGAGCAACTCAAATCTTAGGATCACTCTCAAAAATCAAAATTTTGAATGTGATTTTGGCATGATTGGTTTAAAGATCTCATTTGGTCACTGTCTAGGACAATGTCTACTAAGTGTATTCTCTTAAACAATGACCATTTTGAAGAAGAATGATTTAAATAGGCAGTCCACCAGAATTCACGAAACAAGTCCTGTTTAAGAAAATGCACAGCTAAAAATACACTTGTGACCACTCCTCAGAATGACATATTTCAGATGTGGCCTTTGATTCAGGGCTTTGAGGATCTTCCAGCTGTTTCAGAATACGGTTGAAAATTTCAGGCTTTAACCACAGAGAACCCAAAACACTATCTTCCATGAAAGTGTTTGTATACGACCCTGTTTCTGTGTTAGGAACTAAAAACTGCTCATCCATTTTTGTACCTGAAAAAGTACTAAAATCAGTAAGGAAATGGAAAAATAAGTACATTTTCATAACTATAAAAACTTACTGACAATTTTTTTTCATAATTTCAAAAATTTATTCCACTTAAAAGCACAAAAGCATTAAACACTACAAGCAAGAACAAAGTATGCTTTATAAAAGTAAGGGTTTTTCTTGTTCCTAAGAGTGCTTTCATTTCTAAAACTGACTCTTATTGTGTAGAGTATCACTGTTATAAAAAAAAAAATCAATATTTTTATCTAACTTTTGAATCATAAAACATTGAGTAAAAATAATAATCCTTAACATTACTGTTATATTTTAATCAGTTGTTTGGTTGTTGGACATTTATTGGTGCAAAGCAACTAGGTTATCTGTGTCAAACAACCAGCAAAAAAAAGGAAAAGGTTATACTATCATAAAATGTAAAAAGAAGTTAAGACAAGAAGGTGGGAGAAGAAACAGAAATGCTGGGTGCACAACAAAATCTTTCACCAAGAACAAAAGTTGTGTTCTACACATCAGTAACTTCCTGGTCTTCCCTTCACTAGACATCTTTTGAAACATCCTTCCATTCCCATTTATGCAGATGGTTCAAAGTGACTTGTGGGAATTGTCATGGTTTTCTGTGACTCAGTGGTTGCTCACAGGAACCCCTATAAAGTTGGTGTTCACAGCAGAGTTGTATGTTATTTCTTTTGCCCTGGATCACGTAAAAGCTATGCAGTACACAGACTGTACTATTTACACCAACTCTTAACTCTCTATTGGCATCAAAATCACTTAGCATCAGTTCTCATCCTGTTCTCGTCGATATTCATCAATGGTTAGTCCATTGTTGTTTTGTTTTTTTTTCTTTCTCCTATTCATGTCTAGTTCTTCTGGAAACCTGGAAATGCCAGTATTTGTAAAAACAAGCTTGCTAAAACTGTAGCTAGCTCCATCTGCTTTGGTGCCATCAAAGCCATATATGGACTATGGTCTTGTGTTGAAGACTTGGCTTCATGTCTGTTGGAAGTCAGTTTGGAGTAAGCAACATTATAAAAAGCTTTCCAGATCAAACCTTCTGTTGTTCTTTGGCCATTTTGTATTTTTAAAGATTAAAAAAAAAAGTTGTCCTAACTATACACGCATTGGTAACAGTTTAACTCATTGTTTTCCTTTATCTGGGACTGATCCACCAATGTGTAGCCTTTATGACACTTGTTCATGAGTATATGGAATCAAAATGTTGACTAGTCTGAGCACAAGGTAATTTTCATGTTACAATTAAAAATACTTTTATTCTCTTTTAGTTTTCCAGTTTTATTTTCATAACCTCTGAAACCTCTTAAATGAGTATTAAACATTTCTTTCAGAAAGACTTCATATTTTGTGTTATTTTTCTTACCTCTACTCTATACAAACTCAAAAATTATTTCACATGCACAAACTTCTCTATAAATACACACTTAACAAAAAATCGTTCTAAATCAAGTCATATAACTTTTACCCAATACCTGCCAAGTTAAAGCAACACTTTGGAGCATATTACTACCAGCATGACACAAAGAACATTTTTTGCTACTGTTTTTAAGAGATAATAGGTTTAAAGATTACCTATATCCACTGAAACCACATCAACATTCCACTGCATTGTTTATTTGTGATTGGCCATTTTAAGCTGTTAACAACATCTATGTTTTCTAGTAAAAAATAAAATGATTACATAGTTCCAAACAATTTAGCACTAAAATATAAAAACTGATATATTAGGCAAAAATATTCTTCAAATAATAAAAGTTACTTGCATTATATTTTTATGGTTTATCTATATTACATCAGTGTTTTTTTGTTAATTGTTGTTACAATGGAAAGTTTAGCATTAGGCAGCATTTCAGACTCGAAGCTATCAAACTAAATATAATCAATGATAGGAAGGAAGGAAAAACAAAACAGATGTTATTGGAGAAGTAAAATGATTTTGTTTTCAGAAGGCATAACAAACAAATGGCACCCAGTATGCTTCAGAAACATTTTCTTATTTTATACAATTATAATGGAAATATTAGCAATATGAAAAACAAAGGTTGATCTTTGTATTTTCTCACCTAGTTTTTGATAAAACAGAATATAAGCAGTGGTTTGGTCCTCTTCTCGTGGTGCCTGTTTTTTCGTTACTTCATCATTGAAATGGTGCCACTGTCCTGATATAGCATGTCTTGTGTAAGCAGTGTAATGACCTGAGCTAACACCTTCAGAACAAGAAAAAAACTGACTACCAAGTAAGTAATGAATGAAAAAATGTCATTCAACTTAGTAAAAGTAATGTACAACAACTACATTTGAAAGTCAGCAGTTGTAAGATACAACTAGTGTTATTTTTTAGATGACTAGTATAAAATAAGATATAGTTTTGGGTGGAAATAGCAGAACAACAAAAGTAATGAAACAACATACATACCACTTAAATGATACACTTGTGTATGCACAGAATACAAAGCAAATACAAGCTAGTTATTTATACTAATGTACATGTGCTATTATGTAATCCCAACTTCCATCTTTGAAGCAACAACATTTTCATATATCAAGACAATCTGCAGAAGAACAAAAAATAATAAAAGACACTTGCTACCACACAATACCAACTGACTATTGTGAACATTTTCTGCACTAAAAGAGATGACTTACAGAATGAAAGATACACTATCTTACAATTCTGACTGACCACTGAATTCAATACTTTCTTGCACAGAGATGTGTAAAAGAATAAAGTCAACTAATAAAAAGACAAGATATTTTACAAAAATGACTGACTGTTGTGGAAACCAATATTTTCAGAGAGAGAAAGATAACCTCGAAAAAAAAAAAAGTATTATAATAATAACACTGTGCAGCACTCAAAAAAGTACAAGAGATCTGTGGCCATTTTTATATGCAAAATGACATGGGAAATCCATTTCTGGCCTTCTTTTCATTGAATTAGGCATGGTTTTTGCAGAATTTTCACTGTATACCCTTTCTGTCATTATAATTAAATAAAATTCTTTACCACATTGTAAAATGGTTTTCAATCCAGGACTAGAGACCAATCTTAGTAACACCTGCATTATAATATGATAAATAGCACAGTACAGTTTAAAATCATATTTTCTGATTTATTATTGTGTACTTATATTTAATTGAGTTTATCACTTAATACTTTATACTTCAAAGCTTATGTTTAATGTTTTTATTTTTTTTCTTTCAGATCTTATTTGTTTTTAACAATGAGTGCAAGACAGTGCAAAAATGATCCAAACAGATTCCGTTATATATGTGAAAAATTAACTTTTGCTAAAGAAAAGTGCAGTATTACACATCACATCAAGAAAATGTACGAGGTGTACTTCACTTGTGACTTAGGAGACCAGGACAAGTCATGGGCTACTCATGTGTGAAGACATTAAGTGCCTGATATGCAGGAAAAAAATGTTCACATGAAGTTTGGTGTGCCAATGATTTGGCATGAGCAGAAAGATCACTCTAATGATTGTTATTTCTGTCAGCACAACTTTATAGGCTGTACTACAGCAAAGAAAAAGAAACACGTTGTTTACCCAAATTTGCAATCAGCAATGCGCCCAGTAGAGCACTCAGAAAATTTACCTGTGCCCAAACCTCCAGCTCAAGAAATTCAGAGTTCCAGCAGTGCAGATGAACATTCCAATGGTGAATATGTGGAGCACAATCATCCAGAAAGCGAGAATAAACCAATACCATTTTCTCAAAAGGCTCTAAATGACTTGTGCAGGGATCTCTATTTAACCAAAGACAAAAGTGAGTTTCTGGCATCAAGGCTTCAAAAACGTAATTTTATTGAAAAAGGAGTGAAGATAACACTGTACAGGAAACGTACAGAGGATCTGCTTGCATTATTCACCATGAAGGATGACTTATGCTTTTGTAATGACATCACTGAACTTTTTGAGCAACTGGAAATACCATATGATAACACCAACTGGCGACTTTGCATAGATGCATCCAAAGACAGCATCAAAGCTGTTCTGCTACACAATGGCAACAATCTGCATTCTGTTCCCATAGCTTATAGCACAACCATGAAAGAATCATATGAAAATCTGAGAGCAATTCTAACAAGCATACAGTATGATTACCATAACTGGCATATCTGTGCAGATTTGAAAATTGTGGCCATGCTTACTGGCCTTCAGCTTGGCTATAATAAATTTTGCTGCTTCCTGTGCTTATGGAACTCCACAACAAGAACTGAACGTTATGTATGCAAGCATTGGCCAATCCGAAATGAAATTGAGCAAGGAAAACACAACATCATGCACAAACCACTTGCAAAAAGTGATATAATTCTTTTACCACCTTTGCATATTAAACTTGGTTTGTTTAAGCAATTTGTGAAAACCTTGGACAAGGAATTCTCCACATTTGCATATCTTGCAGAGAAGTTCCCTTCCCTGAGTCAAGCTAATTAAAGAAGATACCTTCATAGATCCCCAAATTCGAAAAATTGTACTTAATGAAACCTTCATCACACATCTTAAAAGAAAAGAGAAGCTTGCCTTTGAGTCATTCAAGAAAGTTTGTGATAACTTCCTGGAGAACCATCGTTGAAAAGACTATGTGCAAATTGTGAATGATCTGCTGAGTCATTATTATGGTATTGGATGTAACATGTCTCTAAAAGTTCATGTGCTCCACTCTCATTTGGATTTTTTTGCAGAAAATCTTGGTGATGTGAGTGATGAACATGGCAAGAGATTCCATCAGGATATTTCAATGATGGAGCAACGATTTAAAAAAAAAATGAAGCCCTGGCATGTTGACAGATTACTGCTGGGGTATAAAAAAAGATCACACTCCACACAAGAGGCTTAGAAGAACAAAAGTTGTTTAAACTGACAGGTGTGTGTTTTTAATTCATAACCAATAAATGTTTTGATATTCCAACTAAATTTTTGTTTTGTTTTTGTAACTTTCAGTATTTGCAATGTTGTGTTCAATATGCGATATTTTGTAGTATATTATAAAATATATGGTTCATGGTACAGGAAAACGGTGCCAAATTTGAGAAATAAAGGTCAGATTCAGAATCAGGACAATTTTTTGACCTAGAAACATGTCTTACTTAACTTGTACTTTTTTTAACCTGAAATTTGTTGAACAGTGTAATTTACACCTACAACCAAATGTCTTCCCAACATAAAGTAAACAGCTTTGTGATTTATACATAATTAAGGTTAGAAATTAATCCATAGTTCTACTTGAAAGATATAATTTTCCTAAACCCATAGTGTAATGATTAAGTTACTAAATTCAACTGTAGACAATTAAACAGAGCTTCAAATATGATACCTCCCTTCTACTCACAAGATTAACCATACTCATTCATTGCTGTCTCCTACATGGAAATATTTTATTTATGGATGCCATAAGCCTTCTACTCCCACCTACTAGAATCAAGCGATTCCAACATTCTCTTATGCAAATCATCATGCTTCACCTCTCCACAAAAAGGATAATAGCATACACGACACATCCAACTTCCTCTCTGCTCCTCTACCAAACTATCACTTTGAAGCTTGGAAAAAGACAGAAGTACCATATGAGTGTGAGGACAAAGGGTGGGGGAGTGCGAGTATGGAGAAGTACTTATTAGAAATACATTTTCAGTATAGGTATTCCCCTTCACTCACAAGATTAGCTAGAATCCAACACTGACTAGGAGAAGTGAAGAACAGATTTATCTCCTAAAAGTGTCCAAAAAATGCCAATGCAGATGAGAGAGCCAAATCAGAAGATTAGAAGAGGGAAACTGCACCACTACTGACCCATCTATAAAAAGTGGAAAAATGATAAGAGAACATCCAAGTGGGAGAGAATTGAGGAACAATAAGTATTGAACCCTTAAATAGATATATGCAAGTCAATCAAACCAAGCAGAAAATTGGATAAATAAAGAATGAGCACCAGTGTAGAATGACTACAGCACAATGGATAGATCATAAATGGCAAGTCACCCACATTTAAAATCCGTGCTTCTGGGAACCAACATCAATGAAGGGACAGGATGAGAATCATGCCATCTTCACCTCGTGCCCTAGTGACTAGAGAGAATCAAGAACCGCTCCAACCCCAAAACACAACACTTATTATTTGAAGAATATCTCAATCCACGAACCCAACATCCAGTATCTAAACACCAAATTGAACCATCTGATAAGCAATAACATCCTCAGACAAAGGTACATAAGGTAAAGCAAAAGGATAAAGCCAGAACAATTCCCTTTACCCCTGCTGTGACCAACCACACAAAGGGTGCACAATCAAAACAGGAAGATAGACAATCTTGCACATGCACGAGGACATTCATGCACTCTTAAATCTAAAAACTAGCTCTGGGGATACTGACATTCATGAAAGGGGAAGACATAAGATGAGATTTTCCAATAGAAGGAGTGAACTGCAATTCAATGCTTCACTCTGTAATAATTATATAATGCATATTAGATGATAGCACATAATCTACACCAGCAGAACATCCCCACCATTATCTAAACTGGAGTATTGTCCTTTTTTGTATGAAACACACTCAGCATTGTGTTTCCACAGTTAATCTTTCCAGTAGCTTGAAACTAGTAAGTGGTAAGAACTCCCATACTCCCCTTAAAGAAAGGATGAAAATGTATAGGAAAATCGAGAGAAAGATAAGGTGTGTAATAAATAGGCCCTTGATGAGACAGCATTCTCACACAAAAACCATATATGTAATGACTGAATCAAAGACAATAAACAAGCTAAGAGGGAGGTAAGGAGGACAAAGATGTTTCCAAAAAACCCCTCAAAATTCCTGTAAAGAGCCTCAGATAAGAGATGAATAGTGCAAAGACACTGCACAATAGCCATGACTGAAGATGTGAGTGGAAAAATTGGGTATGGGTTAAACTTATAGAAATTTTAGGGCCTGTGCTCCAAATAAGTAAAACAAAACCCAACAATTGCTGGTGAAAATAAGAATACTCTGCATGATGATTCAATACCTATGGGGACAAGTCTTGCTAATGCCAATATTAAATTAGGTCACAAGTTCTTCAGTATGGACTCAAATGTAAGGGGAGGAGGAGAAAAACCAAATGTTTGTGTAGTAAGGAAGGGTGTAGGTTATGAAAAACTCTGAAACTCTGTAAAGCCATGGAAGACTGAACTGAATTCTAATGAAAGATACAAAAAGGCACAGAAAAATTAGGATGTGGAAACATGTGATCAAAGAACTTGTCAGCTAGCATGTTTTGGAGGAAATGGGATAACATGTGGATATAAAGACCAAATCATTTAATATTTTACTTCCCTGCAAACAAAAGTAGATTAATCTTCTGCAGGGTTGACTGTACCATTTACCTTAAAGTGCCTATCAAAGTTGAAACACCCAAAATTATTAGATTAACTTTGGAATTTATGCTTCAAGAGTCAACAAAAAGGTGGCTATAATGAGGTAGAATTAAAGTAATTCTAACGGAAACTGGGTAGTTTATAAAGTATATCCACTTTGTGAAGAAACTTTATCTCAAACTGAAATCACATAAAAAAAAATACATCCAACCACAAGTACTGCCAAATAAGAAGTGATAGTTTAGTAGAGGTGCACCGCAGTAGTTATACACATCACAAGTATACTATGCTCCTATTAATGTAGAGGTGATGCATAATTATTTATATGAGAGACGTTAAAATCATTTGATTCCAATAGGTGGAAGCAGAATGCATATGGCATGTATAAAGGAAATGAGAATAACTTATCTTGTGAGAAGAGGGGAGTACGTATTGGAAGCTCTGTTCAACTGTTTAGAGTTCAAATGAAAAGCTTCACTCAATCACAAAAAACAGTTTTCAGGCAAAGATTGTGTATTTCATTTTGGTAACTTACTACTAAGAAATGACCTACTACTGTTTCATTTTAATATCACTTTACACTAATAGTGTCTTCAGCAACATCCAGGTAACCCACCCAACAGAACAGAAAGATCTGCAGCTTCAAACAGCATGATTAGCCAATATTAACATTGTTTGTACAGCTGTACCTGAATGTTCAATCTTGAATGAGTTAAATCAACAAACATATTTTAAGTGTCTTGTTAAATTTTAAAAAAAGCTTTGCAGCTTCATCTGTGTTTTAACAAAAATAAATTTAGCAATTCAATCTTTGTCCAAGCCAAATCCCTATTCAACAATTACTTTATTTACAGCTCTGTTTGAATAACTGACCATAAATATCACGAGTCTACAAATTTAGCACTGTTTCCTCAACTCTCAGTGTATACACTAAGTGAACTTTTCTGCTTAAGCATCTTATCCCACATGTGAATGGATAATCAAATCACACAAAGAGCCTTACTCAAAATTTGGTCAATATTTTCACTTAATTATCTTATCATAAAGAGAAAGTTGAAAAATGTTTGGCTAAATTAATTCAAACAAGAATAGGTATAGTTTTTCAGTTCTATCCAAATCTCAAACATTAAGGCTTGGTTTACAGTTTTTACCCAACTGTCTTTTTCTACAGTAAGTGTAAACTCCACATCACTGTTTTATCCAGCAATGCATTAAACAGCCTAATGTTGATAATCACACCAGCAACATTCTTTTCTACTTGTCCACCACTGTTCATTCCAACAAGCAGTATTTGAATAATTCTGACTCCATTTGACTTAAAACTGACCTAAAAATTAATTCAGTTCTAAATTTCTGTTTTTCTCATCTGAAAATAAAAATAGTTTTCAATTATATTTAGTTTCAAACCAAGTTATTCTTAGGTTGGAGAGGTGATAATAAAATACTTGCATGTCAATGAAAAAGAATAAAAGGAAGACAACACATACCACCAAAATGGCAAACACAAGCTTGTAAATTGTAAATATCACTTGCAGAGCAAGGACCTGAAATGAAGTCCGTTAGATCTAGACCTTCTAAGGGAAACCTGACCCGATCATCTACTTTAATGCTAGCAAATTCTGAGAAAACAAATCTGGAATAGAAAAACCACTGTTAGTGTTACAAATAAATCCAAAAGACACATAACCTTTACATAAAGTATAAAAAATAGTTTATTTGGAACAATGGCTATAAAAACTTTTGTGAGAACTAAATACATTCCTTTTTTCAAACACTACATTGTAAATCCTATTGATTCAACTCACAAATCTTGTTTTAGTGAACAAACTTCAAAACAATAAGACACAGTAACTATCTTAAAATTCTGCTGCATTGTTTTACAAGTATATACAGTGCATGCATACAAAAAGTAAACTGAATACTTATTTACAAATATTAAAAACTTAGTCCAAATGTTAAGTCATTTTCAAATAAAAAAAGCTTTTATAAGAAATTATCTTTAATTTTACACAAATTTACTAAATCAAGTGAGAGACGTACAAAAACAAACAACTTTAATACCTTTGTGGCCACACTAACAGTCAAATTTTATACCACATTTCACTTAACATTTCTCAGTTTAAATATATTTTTGAAAGTCTGCTGAGGGCATAAGTTAATTATTTCATGATATGATAAGGAAAATATGAATCATTACATTAAATACCACATTTATGCTTTGCATTTAGAAAAAGGTACAACTTATTTTAGTAAATACTTAGTGGGGCAAGTAAAAATAATGTATAACATTCATGATTAAAAGAAACCCACTTGAAGTAAAAATGTATCACAAGACGACTGAAATAGGGATAAAAACTTTTATTAAAATACATAGAGAACAACATTTTGACCATCTTGGGTTAACTTCAGGTAAACAGTATATAATAGGCGTTGCAGTAAATGTTAGGTTATTAATACAATAACCCATTTATACACATCCGCAGCAACCAATTAGCCACCCTTACACAGAATTTATTACCACCGAACCTAACTTTGTATTCTATAACCAAAACTACCTACAAATAAATGGTCCAAGTATGGGAAATCTAGTTAGTGTCACCAGTTCTATCCAACATTTTTATGACATAGATTGAATCTCAAGTGATCAATTCAGCCTTACACCCACCACTATACTGATACAAGCATGTTGATGATACAATTGCTGGATGCACATCTATAGAACACACATTATTGGCTTAATTTTGGTTTGAATTGTTGTACAAATAGGGCTTCTTTAATTTTGCATTTATGTTTGCTTCCCTACTTAGTATCTGGGTGTTTCCTATGGTTATATTGTGTATATTTAATTTGCAGTGTTTAAAAGCATCAAAAAAGCCATACTTATACAGTAACTCAAATAAAAATTAAACCACTACAGAGGAACACCTTTATACACTTATATAATTAATTTAATAACCTAACATATACTGCAACACCTCATACAATCCTGTACCCACTTACATTCACATACCTAATACGTGTCCAGTAATGGCCAGTTGTAAACCCTCTTTGTTAACCTGAAGATGACCCTAGAAGTTTGAAATACTATTCTCTAATTTAATAAAAGTTTTAATACCCATACCAGCCATCCTGAGATACAATATATAACATTAATTCCACTAAAAACTGACAAACCTCTTTAAATAAACCATTAGAGTATTGGGACTTCTCCAAACTGACAATGACTTCCTGGCTTGTTGATGTTGTTGGCACATTGGACAAAACCATGGATTGTCATCATCCAGTGTTTCACTAAAATAAATTTTAATTCCTGAAACCTTTTTTTCTTCATATTTTTCATTACTCTAAATAGTTACAGCTACATCTATACAAAAAAAAACCTAGGTAAAATTTTAAAATGCTTAATAACAGAATCCAACCAGCTAATCATGAAAAATGATCTGACCCATTTTACTTCTCACAACAAATAAGTTTTTTATTAGAATTTCCTTCATTGATATACAGTAGCACTTACAGAGCCAGTAGCTTATTTTGCAGTGTGCATATCTAAAAGGTGGTCACCCAGAAACCTGGAACAACATCATTCATAAAAATAGTAGGCTTAAAATGAAAGCAAAATAATAACAATTTTCCAAAATGTGCCAGCAAAAGACTTGCTGAGTGATATTTTATGGTACTGAAGATGAGAATGATCATTAAAAAAATTGCAGCAGTGAATTTAGTTGTGCAGAAAACACAGATGCTGTCAAGCCTAAGTTGTCCATTAACTCATTTCCTCCTTTACCGAGATAATTTAGTGACAGAATACAAATACCTCACTTTCTGTCTGTATTAAACTTAAATCAAATGTAAAAAGACTAGAAACTAACCAATGTTTGCTGACATGTTTGTACACCTAGTAAGAAATTCCCCTTTTTGGATCATAGGTGTAATTGATACTTGATATTTTTCCTTTTCACAATATAAATATATTTATTTTAAACTTAGTACAACTCAACTAAATAGTATCTTAGTATTGGCTTTAAAAAATTCATGAGTTAGTTTAATTTTTCAAAGATAAAAATATTTTTTTTTAATTTTCCCAAATTGTAACACTGTTTTGGGGAATATGTCCAAAAGACTTTAATTTAGAATTTTTTTTTTTTATTGTTGATCAGAAAGTTCCATTTTATATATCCAATCAACATCAATTATTTTGGTTTCCATTGCAATTGTTTTTTTACACTTTATTTTGGCAAATTCAGTGGTCACAAGTTGTGACTAAATCATAACAAACAACAAACTCACAAAGATTAATGATGACCTAAAACCTAACCTTTCAAATCAGTGTAAAAGTCAGATCAGATTATTTCTTTTTTTCCCAGACTTAGTTAAGATCAATCTAAAATATACTTGGATTTCAATAAATTATTATTATAATTTTTTAACACACATTATTTGAACTTAAACTACAATGTTATAAATAAAAATTGAAGGTCACTGGAATACTCAGCAAATACTACCAAATTCTGTACATAATAAAACTGACCCAAGTTCTAGTTATGGGTGACAAACCAAATAACTTTCAGAGCAATGTAATTTAACAATAATTAATTTCACAAATAAAATTAACGTTAAGTAATTACGAGAAAACTCCCATATCTGTGGTTTGTTCCTATTTTCTAAATTTCAAGCACAAGATTCATCTTTCACAGAAAGCATAAACTACTTCTCATGCCACTTTAGTCATTTTGCTTGTTTGTTTGTTTTGTTTTTTAATTTTGCACAAAGCTACTCAAGGTTATCTGTGCTAGCCATCCCTAATTCAGTAGTGTAAGACTAGAGGGAAGACAGCTAGTCATCACCACCCACTACCAACTCTTGGGCTAATCTTTTACCAACAAATAGTGGGATTTACCATAACATTATAGCACCCCCACGGCTGAAAGGGTGAGCTTGTTTGGAGCGATGAGGATGCAAACCTGCAACCCTCAGATTACGAGTTGCATGCCTTAACACGCTTAGCCATACCGGACCAGTCATTTTGCAATAACAAAAATAGTTTACATTTTACTCTCTCCAAAGGTATTTAAAACTTTGTCTATAGCTATTTTCAATATGTTTCTTCATTAACAGACATTCCCACCACTTAATAACAAAAGATCTTATGGTATTTTCATGCAATTATAGTTTGTTGTTTGTTTTTAAGTAAAGAAAAATATATGCTCTATGAATGGAAGAAAAATTCTGAAAACAAAATCAACAAGTGTGTTGTTTGCAGGCAAAACTTCTTTGTGCTTAGCAGAAAGAAAGGTTCAAGCTTTGAAAATTGTTGTTTTCAAATTGCACTAAATAAATGTGATAAAATATCAATTGTAAAATATTTTTCAGTGAGTAATGTTTGAAATATAGAAAGAATTATGATTTTTAACTTAAATTTTAAAAACTGATAGGCAGATGTGTAATAAACACCTGAAAGTTAATCAAAGCCAGAAAAAGTTTAATGGTTGGTAAACTAGATTTAAATCTAGTGGATGCTACACTAGCAGGTGAAGGGTCAATTGGTTGATAAACTAGCAAAAAGAAAATATGAAAGTACTGCTAGCAAATATGATGTAATGTATAATAATAAAGGCAGGAAAAAGAAAATATAACAGTGTTATTTGGTTGTTAAGATGAAAACATTGTTTGTGACATAACAATGTCATAATAAACATATCAGCTGCTACACTAGAACCAGATGAGTATAAAAGAAATATGGCTATTGGCTGCTACATTTATTAAAGGCAGAAAATTAAACAATCAAGTCTTGCAATACTTAAAACAGACTGATACATAGCAGATAAAGGTACAGTAGGTAGAGCTATTGGCTGGTAAATTATAAGCAGATGATGTAGCAGCCATATGTGTATCTGGAAAAAATAGCAGTGCTTCAATATCAAAACAAACTGCTACTGGTTATTAAGCTAGTTCTAAATGACACAAGAGTCACTGGGCTGCTATGGGGAAAAAATAAATTCAACAGTGACAGGGCTATTGGCTGAAAAAAAACAAAATAGAAATAATACAATTCTAAACTAAACATGACTACATTACCATATTTAATAATCACAAAATTAGTACATTATCATTATGTTTTAAAATATGTTAAAATTATGAATAATGATGAAATACAATCGTGCAAAGTATGCAAAAACATAGTGATCACTAATGGCTTTATACATGGATAAGTGAGCAAGTACAATCTGAGCAATTTTCCCATTTGTAATGACAATTTATGGATGTAAGACTTTTCCTTATATAATTCTTACCATTCACTAAAGGCTTTTAAACAGTCATATAAAGTAAGGCTTTCTTCTTTTCTCCACAACCTAAATGACTGATGGTCAGCAACAGATTTAATGTCAACACTCAGAGGAAGAGGTTCTTTTATTTGAACTGCTAAGCTATCACCGGGATGAAAAGTTATGTCTCCTGTTTTTGCCACTTCACAACCAGGGCATTGTTGAGCAAACAAGCATCGTGAACAGTTCTTACCCTATATTGAAAAAAGTTGAAGTAAACAAAGTGATTACAAATAAAATAATACTGTATTTAATACTTTCTCATAAGAAAGAGTTAAATACAATACTCTATATCCACTACTCAGTACAAGAACTGTATTTTGTTACAGAAAATGCAAATAAGTAGCACCTGAACTGCCAGGTTCAGACACAAGTTCTGCTTATTCGAAAAATAATTAACCTTTAACCATTTCCAGTCTAAAAGATCATTTTGATTTCTCTAAGTATAAAATGAGTCAACAAGTTTTGACTCATGATTTGTAAATTTATATTTAAGATAAATACTAACTTGGTTTATCTTATGTAAAAAATGTTCAAACATTCATTTCTGTAGTGTGCTTAGATGTCTGAACTGTAAACTTCATACTTTTAGGGTTGTTGTTTTTTTTATTGACTAATAAATATATATTATTCAATTTTCATCTTCTTCAGTTAGGCTAATGTTAAATTTATGTTACTATGCTTTCTCTATTTTCCACTGTAAAAATCTTTGGTTCAACTCTTTTGTACCATTACACACAAGTTCTTGAAAATGTTTAAATAGTTATTAAATTTAAAAAGAACTATTATCTTAAACTACTGTCAGAAAGAGAAGACGTATTTAAGCCCTGTAGTTAATAATACAATGTTGAAATTAGTCATACCTTCGAAAACTTGAATATATTGCAGTAAACTTAGATAAAGCAATCTGAAGGCAAAATTTTTAAAAAAACTTAAAATTCAGACTTTTCATAGCTGTTACTAATGATGTTCTTTTCATACCAGAAAATGTGTTTCTTACATTATGACTGTTGATAACTACAGGAATAACTTTCTATGACAGTACCTCAGGTAAGAACACTTACATTTAGGAAGTATGTTAGGCTAGGTTTGTGACAGAAAGTATTAAGATTCAAATTTATTGAATATGTTGTTCATTTTGTTGTTTTCAAATGACACACTCAAATACAAGAAATTGTTAATCATCAAAAACACATAATTAACCTGTTCAGTGCCTTACACAAGATAACTCAACCAAGCCAATCAGTAACACAATACCACGGACAAGTTATTGTTTCATGTTTTGTTCATATTTCTTCATTTTGTGTACTACTATAAGTAAAAAAAAAACAGCAAGGAGCTGCCGTAACAGCTGAAATACTTGGCAGTCAACAGGTTAAGACTTATCTTAACCTAATTCACTGTTGTTAGACTATTATGCTATGACAAACATTTATGAGTCAAGTTATACCATTGTGAAATGTGGGATCACTAGTCATAGTTACACTTAAACACTCACTGTGTTTACATGATTTACAGCAAAAAGTTGACAAAGTATCATCATAATTGCTTTAATAAGAACTAAAGTCATAACTGAGTGTATATTTAAAATTAAACTTTCTTATACTCAACCCTCAACAGAAGTCTAAGTAGAAATGAAATGTATTTAAAACCTAGTTTCATACAACATGGTCAAATGTCTTCACTAAGAACATTTAAAAGACCAGTTGGAATGCTTTCTGTATCCTCACATTCCAGAAAGGATCAATTGTACTATTCAGATTTTACCTTCACTTCACAAAATATCAAACAAAACAGTGATGATGTAAAAGTTTTAAATCTTACAAAAATAACAGTCAACAAAGAAGTCTTGACTATTCGCGATGATAAAAAAATCTACCTAAAGTAACAAATGTATCTTCAAGATGGCTGGTATGAATTTTAAAACTTTTATTAAAATAGAAAGTAGAGAACAACATTTCAACATTCTTAGGTAATCTTCAGGTTAACAAAGAGAGTTTGCAAGTTCTCTACTTTATTTTGAGATACAAGTCTTGACTATTGTTAAACAATTAGCAGAGATCCAAAAAACATGAAGCCAAACTGGCATCTTTCTTGCAACAGTACTTCTTTAAATACAGAATTTAGATCAAAACAGAAGAATTCTAATTCGATACACAGAAATCTACTAAATACACTTGCCTTAAGCCATTAAGAGTTAAATTAAACCGACTTAGTTTAGTTAGAAATGAGGATAACTTAATACTATCAATAAATAAACTTATAATGTTACTAATCTAAGACCCACCATCAGATATTTTTAAACACTGCAAGTTAACATAATGTTATAAAGAATGTTTACTCGTGTGTGTGTGTGTGTTTCTTTTTACATCTATTGAAATGAGGTGCACATATATGCACATTTAGACAGTAAAGTGTACATACATTTTCAGGACAGACAAAAAAAGAGTATTATTACAATGCATAAGCCGTACAACTGATATGTTAGAGAAGTTCATGCCTTACCTGACCATCTACAAAAAGCAAGGATGAGGAAGAATCAGAAAAAAAAGGCACATTTCTCTGGATATGTTTATACAAAGTATTAGCAGGTACCAGAGCTGGAAGGCTTAACACAGTTGGATGTGTAAACAACTTTTTCCTTTCCATACCATCTGTTTCTATTGTATCCATTCGAAACACAACAGGAACAAGAACAGACCTAGAATACAAGTAAACACTTCAGTACTTTTATCGTTATGAACTTACAGTTGAGTCAAAACAGAAACATAAAAACTGATAGACATAACCTTTGCTTGACAAACTGTAGTCATACAAACCAGAACTTTACAAGTAACAGATCAGTACACATTATTTCTTAACTTTATGGCATGCTTAAATGTCATTCCATCTTACTCAGATACCAAATATAAAGTTTTTTTGTCTTTCTCTACTAACATAGTTTATATGATTTTTATATTTTTATTTTGTTATACTCTCCTTATTTATTTCATCTGTGTATGCAACCAGGGCAAAGTACTCTGCAGATGGGTCAATAATAATAAAGACTAAGAATTGTAGTAAATACCAAAGTATAATTTATTCATTTCATTTGTACATAACACTTATAAAACAATGAACCAAGTACCCATTGAATACGAGTATAGTAACATAATGTTTGGTGGGTTGGTTGGTTGGAGTTTATTTGTGCAAACCAACTAGGCTATCACTAAACAACTGGTAAAAAGCTGCAAGAAAAGTAATGCAAAAAAGAAATGTTAAAATGAAACAATACCCAAATATTAGGTAAAAATCTACAGTCAAGTTGGACAGTTATCTTCAGTGGCCTAATCTAGTATCAAGGGAAAACCTTTAAAAATGTCTCACAACAACTTACATTCACAAGAGCAGCATGAAAGTAAAATGTGGGAAAATTGTGATCTAAATGTAACAAAAGCCACACCTTTATGTATCAGTTTCTACATAGGGTAACTTCCTCCTATTAAATCTTAAAGAAACTAAAAACTTACAGTAAGTTTGATAATGGAAAAGCTTGCTATGAAGTTGGTCACCACAAGTTGACTGTCAACTGTTGCAAAGCCAGGCTTTGTTCACATGACCATAGTCCCCATACAGAACAGAAATGCTGTGACAGAATCAGAGCACATAGACTTAGCTGCAATGTCAAAGTTCATTCCTGCAAATACCAATACGGCCAGGAATAACTTATATTATAGGATAATAGAATGCTAAGAGAATCAACGTAAATAGTACAGTAAGTGTACTGCTTAGCTGCTGTGTAATCCAGTGCAAGATAAATGGCATACAACTTGGCAGTGAACACAAAAACTGTAGAAAGGATCCTGTGAGCAATCACAGAGCCACAACAAACTATGGCAGAGTCACTTAATTTTGAACCATCCATAAAAATAAGAACAAAAGAACTATTAGAAAGATAAGATGTTCAGTAAAGAGAAAACTGTACTTCCAATAGAAGATCTGCCTTCATCAGATGACTTAAAGAAAGGTCAGAGGTGGGAATTGTAATGAGCCATGGCAGGATGGGCTGATCAAACTCAGAAGCATCATCCAATGACAGACTCAACTCAGTCAGCTGTGCCTGGAAATAAAAGCCAAAAGGAGGAATGGCAGAACATTATTCCAAAAGAGGACAGCCCAACAAGGAAAAAAAAGACAATTTCAGGTGAAATGATGCAGTTATAATCAAAGCTTATGGCATATTGTAAAGAAAATTGCAAACAGCAAAGCCTCAAATGATGAACAGGTTTCAGCATTTAAGACAGAGGGCCTTACAGTACCATAAGTCACAGACCTATGTTATAATGTTTTAGGGCATGATAGCTCAACATAGAATGCCAAACTACTCTCCAAACAGTGAAAGGGAGAATACAGGATAATAATCAGTTCCTTATACACTTGACACAAAACTGTTTGATGTGAGAAATAAGATTTAGCTTATAGTCAAAGATAAGCCCAATAGGATTTCAACAAGCATCTGGATAAAGATTCTACATTCAGATCTATTTAAAACCAACCCAAAAGAAGTAGGAGAGTGATGGCATAGCATCTCATAGTGAACATCATTGAATTCAGCTATGTACTATTAGATCAATGAAGAATGAGCTTAATTTCCACCAATGTTAATGGCCAATTATAATAATAAAAACAATCAGCCCAAAGGGACAGAGAGTGATCACTCAGCATGAGACTTAATGGCCAAGAGGGCAGAAGAAAAGAGAGAAAAGTTGAAAAGATACTCTTTTTACATCATCAACTTCTTGGCCATTGAAAAGCAAGATGGAAAAGGGATGGGAAACATACTTCCCACTGACCTTTCAAAACTTGTCCCAGATGATTTTGCAACTGGTTGTAGAAGAGATACTGGTGGTAAACTTAATACAAGATCTCCTTTGACTAATGTTTAACCTACCACAAATAGGCACAGGCCTGCTGGAAAGCAATGCATTTCAAAAGAGTGGGATACCCTGAAGAAGTATCCCAGGCCCATTACTGAACCTCTGTGTCTGTTAGCAGACAGGAAACCACTATGAACAAAAAAATAGTATCAGAAACATGTTGAGGTTCTGGGGATACAATTAACAATCAGTTACTACTTCCACACAGTCCTTAAGAGGTGGAATACTAATGACAGCAGGATCCAGTTCCAAGAGAATGATGAAGAACCAACCAACCAGCATGCTTGAATTTCCACTGTGGCACTTGGGTTGAGTGGCATTGCCAATGGTCAATTTCCTTGAAAATGATAGAAAATTATCACTATCCTGTGGATCAATGTCAACTCTCCAAGAAAATTGAAAAAAAAAAATGAAGGTGGAAGGATAGACACACAGATCAATAGCAATAAAACACTGATTATGTATATGAAAATAGGTAAAATAACCAGTATTTTTGCGATCCGAGATCTTATGCTCAACAGAACAATTTCTTCCATTTATTAACACTGCCACAATGTGAATTGTGACCATTTAAGTATTCCAAGAGGAAAAGGGGAGATGGCAACTGTTATATGAGAGCAGTAAGGTCTCTCCTGCACAGAGGTAGAGACTAAACAGTGATGATCTAACCCAAAGAGATACAGATGATTATGGCTTCTAAGGGCATAATAAGTGACATGGACAAGGTGGGTACATTCTGGTCATCACACCTCCATGAACTCACCTGACAAACAACCTGTGTCTGCATTCTAAAATAAAATTTTGAAAGGTGAGAGTATCAGTAAATTTCAGGAATGTTTCTTGTAAAGAGAGAGACACAAGATGATAGGAGTTGATCAAGGCCTTATTGCCATCCAAATAAGAACTAAAACCTTGACAGTTCCAATGTATGAAAGTAGTCACTTTTATTCATGTGAAGGACTAGGTTACCATGGTGATTTTATTAAGTATAAAGTGGTCTGCTAACCTCCATGAACCTGCCTTGGATTAACTGGGCAAATTTCTGTTGGAAGAAAGACTCCAGTGACTTGGGTGTTAATGAATAATGGTCCTGCACCTTGGTGACCTGAGTAGTCACTGAAAGCAATGGCAGTGGCAGAGTGGAAGCAGTGATGGAACAAACAGTAATTGACATACAGTTGCCAACTCATGCAACCATGGAGGGCCAAAAGATTCTTCACATCGAAGGAGAAAGCCCTTGATGGTGGCACACAAAATGTTTCTGCACTACCACTGTAGAAATGGAATGGAAAGCAGCAGAATATGTTTGAGATGAAACAGGGAATGATCATTTCCAAGCCTCAGAGTAATAAATATTGTCTACAGTATATAAATATTTTATCTCTTTTTCCTCGGCCTACTTAGGGCAAGATCAAATGCAAGAGTGGTGGAAACCACTACAACTGATGCAATGAGAATCTAGTTGACACTTATGTGTTATGGTCTTTGCCAGCACAACAAGCACACATCAAATAACCGTGATAAGATGCCTTTAAGAATTAAGAATATAAGGCCATACCTCACAGTTCAGATAACCTGCCCTGACATATGTGGTGATGTAAACATCAATACAAAAACAGGCAGCATAATTCTTTCTTTGTGAGTGGATATAAATATCATAGAGGTCCTTGCTGGTTTTCCAGCCAAGAAGTTTCTGCTGACTCAGATATGTTTCATAAACCTTTCTCAAAAATCATTCCTTAGGAGGAAGTCAAAGTAAACACATTAACTTCAACAGGTATATCCCATTGAACTTCAAATTCAGGAGAATTTCAGTGTGTCTTGGTGTAGATATTTCCACCAAGATGTCCCCAGAATGTATATTTTTCAATGACTTTGAAAGAAGCAGCAAGCTCCTCTAACCAATCCTGAATAATAAAAAAAAGACATTTGCTCTAAGATTTCTCTGATAAGGAATGCATGATGGAAAAATGAGCTAAAGGTGTAGAATGGGGTGGAAACTGCTGTTCAGATTTTTTCCAAACCATAGTTGCTTTCCTATCAGCATGCTTGTTTTTTGGGATGGTGCATGTCACTGGGTGCAAAATCCATACAAAATAGAGAAACTTCAGTGCCCATTAATATCACCCACCATGGAACCCTACAAAGAGATTGGGATGCACTACAATGCTAAAAAAAAGCATTGTGGAGATCCCAGTTTCATAGACACTATACCCAAATGCCAGTATCAAGAAACATTATCCACAGCATCCACTGAGAACATCTAACATAAGTACACAATTTTACCCTAACCCAACTGTCCTAGAGGAGCCACCCCAAAATCAAAGTGTTGTTTAAGTGCCACTGACAAACTGACCCATCAATGAAATCCCTCAACCACAAGGATCCTATCCTCCCTATATATGCCACGTGTGGGAGAATGTTCAGATCCCAAAGGAGGTAAACTAAAAATACAGAGCCTTCCTTTGGATGTCACCTCACCATGCACAGGAATCCACTTAAGGGTGATAAAACTCTGGCATCTTCAATGACATAAGGAAATAATTCATTTCGAAAGCATAGTTTAAAGAAAAGATCAAATTCTGTACAGTTACTCTTAATATAGCAAAAACTCTTCCTGATTTACTTATTTTAACATTTTTCTTACAGCTAAGTTATTAACATATACATTTATTAGATATAAACCTAAAAGATATCCAGATAAATTGAACCTTTTTCTAGTGTTTTGAAGATACTGCACTTTATTTTTCATAAGTTAATCTATCTCTCCAATTTCAAAGTAATTTACCAAACATGTCAGAACCTAGAACAGTATTAATACCCAACAAATAAGGAAATAAATTAGTTAGAAAGTTAAGTTTTACCTAAAAGCTATAAAGAAATCTAAAAAATGCATTCTGTGGATAAACTTTCAAAACTCACCTAACTTTGTATTTATAATCAGAAGCTATGCTGTTAGGAACAAATTCTTCTTCTGGTTTAACAGGTACACTACAAACCTGCATATAAAAAATTTAAAAAAAATACAAAAATGAAACTTAAATTTAAAAAAATAAATTTCAAACTTTAAAAAAAAATTATACTACTGTTCAATTAAAGTGACATAAGATACTCAATAAAGAATAAAAGTAAAAAATGTCCAAAATTACAATGCTCCAGCAAGAGAAGACAATTTACTCAAGCTGCAATATCTACTTTGGTACTCCACCAGAAATCATGTTTCACGATAATCATAATGTTTAATGATGTGAAACATGATTCTAAACTTCTGTACAATATTATAAGAAAAAAAATATTGAGCAATTTTTGGGTATCTACTTTTAATCCAAAAGAATTTGGGACAACAAACATTATATTTATAAACTCTTTCTTAAAACAAAAATAATTTTTATAATGAGATTCAAAATTTTTTTTTAATCATCTATGCTACACATTTCATGGTGTACCCAATGCTATAGGAACAGACATGAACAAATTAACAGGTGGTGTTATAAGTTAACATTCCTTTTCACTGTTCAACAATAACACAAGTTCAGAAAATAATTCAGTAGTTATTGTATTTCAACTTTTTATTGTTCATTTTCAACAAATACCTAAGTTCTTTATTTTATTATTTTGGTTTTTGTCATCCAATTGACTAATGAACTGAAGGTTTCAAATTTTGCTTGAAACACACCTTCTCTCTCTCTCTCACCAATACTCTGTCACTATTATGTCTAACTCTTCTATGTTCTCATTTAATATTCTTACAAAATTCTGCTATATATTGTGCAATATAAATTATCTATACATTCCTTTATGGTGTGCCTCAGCTCGTAAAATAAACTTTGTTTCCTTCAAAGTATAATTTTTTAAGACAAAAAAGTGCTAATTCTGTGAGACATCTGTAAAATTACAGATAAATCTGGTCATGTTTCATGCTTTAGAATCTGGGACTTTTTCATGTAGTAATTACAGAAGTACTTTTTTTAAAAGAAAAATATTTATGGAATTAATTTTTTTTTTCCCCAAATATTTCATATGTGGTACTGCAACTTGTGGAAGATGTTGCATGATATTAGATGAAACAAACATAATATACACAAGATTTATAAACAATCCACAGTGACAACACTAGGATGCAAGTAATAAGCAAGTTTTTAGGTTTATATTGGAGAAAAAAAAAGATTCAGATAAGTGAATGAAAGTTTGTGCCAAATTAAACAGAACATTTTCTCCACTTCAATATGAAAAACATGCTATTATACTTATATTGTTTAATATAAGAAAGGATATTTTTTCATGTATTTGAAATATAAAGCCTTTATGTGAATTAAAATCTCAGAATTTCACAGAGCAGCTGAGCACTTAGGAGTATTTCTTAACCAATTAATCAGGTGATGCCAGCGTGTTCCTTTTCCTCTAATCAGTAACTCATAATAAAAATGTTAAATGTCAAAACTAACTAATTAACTAAGAACTTTTTATTTATTGTTACAGCAAGACCATAGAACATAATAGTAAGCTGGAAAAAAGCTATCACTAACTTAACCACTTGGAAAATGCACCTTTCAGGCCAATGCATACATTTTTAATTACCTATACCTATATACACACATACAAGTTCACATAACAGAACTTATCACCTTACATACTTACTGGACATATTAGTGAATCTCCACCATAATGTCTGCAAGAAATCTAAAATAAGGAAACAGTTGTAAATTAGTTCAATTACATTATATACACCTATTAGCAACATGTATATAACTAAATGTATTTAACAAAATACACATTCAATTTGATACAACTTTTTAACACCAGGTTGAGTATTGTTAATATTCTGATAATACATGTATACAAGTGTTTCACTACTGCTATATAAAAGTTTAAAGAAACAACTTATAACAGTCTGGAATAAATATAATAATACAACTTAAAATAAAGCATAACACACATGTCATTTTACGTTTTGTCATGAAGATTGTATGTGATAGCCATACATCATCAAATATGATCATTTTGAGGGAGGTCTGAGGAAGCATTTGACTTTTTATAATACTGTATAATATTCTGTATTTCAAGTTTTAGAGCTGTGATGGATTACTCTCAATAATAAACCATACCAGCCATGTACTGATCAATAAAAAATGTTAGTCTAAATACCATGGACTACTGCTGGAACTGCCTTCAACACTTTGTACATTGATATCTTAATCCACCAAATTATGTCAGTTACACTAGCATTAAAGTAATTGGGAAATGGAACAAGATTCCACATGTTACCAGGGATTTTAGATACTGTGTACATACAAGACAGTCTTTGCTGAATATACATGGTTTTCAGTGTTCCATTCTAAAGAAAGTTTTCTTCTGAATGTTAACTCCTTAGATTTAATCTTTTCAAACTTTTGAAAGCTACCTTTATTTCATTGTCTGTGTTGTTGTTGTTGTTGTTTTTTTAACACACAGTTTGATGTCATGAATTTTCCTTGTGTGCTGCCTGGCAGACTTGAGTTTCTATACAAGTCAGTTAAGCAAACATGCAGACTTCAATAACATTGATCTGTTTGAGAGAGTAAACTTAAATTTATGGAAAAGAATATTGTATAAAGTAAATATCTTGAAATAATCTGGTAATGGAAGTCTAAATAAGGAAATCCTTTTCAAATGTGTGATTATACAGCACACTTATATGAAAGTGGCTTTGAAATTCACCTACAAAAAATATTAACAAATAGAGGACTAGTTGCAGCACTAATAAGATGAAGAGTAAAGATGTATCAACTGTATGGTTGTTGATGGTTACCTATGGTGTGTCTGGTTCTGCAGTTTATTATGGTTTAGATGTTATTGTGGTTGAATAGAGTCAGTGAACTGTTAATCCATTTTTGCTAGTTATACAGTAAATGATACATTAAGTACAACATAAAAAAAACTCTTATTAGACTCCAACATACATTCATAAGAGAGAATAACTGGAAAGGAGATGAATACACAGTCTGGGGTCCCTACAACCATGTAGTTTAAATTATTGCTTTTCTTTCCTATAGATTTCTATTTTACCAGTTTTTGTTTAAATTTTAATTGCAATCTGCAACAGATGTGGTTCTGCATAGAAATTCATGCTCAATGTTCTAAATACTATGCACAAATTTTCTTTGAAATCCAAGCACATGCCTTTGTTGGTAAGCTAAAGAGCACTAGCTTGAAACATCATTGTTCTTTAAATAAAAATATAAAAACTTGGAGATTGTTCACATTATTATTTAATTTTCTAGAGTTCCTTGCCCATTTCATAAATATGTAGAGAAAAGCTAATTCTGAAAAAGACAGTAGTCCTTCACCATTAACTTTATAAATAATGTTCATAAATGAACTGTGGTGGTACATTGCACAATAAACATAAGAATTTAATGTTTGCCATACAATAACCTTCTTAAACATAACAATACAGCTGATCATACCTATTTGAACATTAGAAATTAGAACTTTATTAATAACTTTAGTTTGTAAAAAACAATTTACTTTGTAATTGATGGTTTTAATAAACTAGTTAACTGTGTAGAAATTACTCTCACAAAATGGATGATGCTTAAATGATGTATTTTGAATTTATTTGATAAATTATGATAATTACATCATTCTTCATGTTGGTTTTATAACACTTATCCAAATTAAAATTTCAGTTACTGTAATAACAGTTTCAGTTTTTACAAATGATTTATTTGAGGATGTTCCAACATCAAACCTAACGTGTTAACAATGCATTAATTTAAAGCAGTTATGATGAAAAGGAACTGAAACTAAAACTTATAAACTTTACCTCTATACAGTTGTGACACAAGATACATTGACAAGAAGGATGAGTCATCAGGTCACTATCAGCCATTTCTTCTAAACAGATAGTACAGGAAGACCACTGTTTAAGTTTTTGACTATTTTCATTTGACTTCTTTTTCACTTTATTTTCATTACACTTTCCACTGTTGACTTCATTACACTTTGCTTTCCTTGCAGCTCTACTATCATATTCATCTGACTTGTCATCACCCCCACCTTTATCAGGTTCAAGATCTTCACTTCTTTGTGCATTAACCACTGTGTAACATGCATCATCAGAAGTACCATGTGATAAAGGCATTAGTTCTAGGTTACAAACTTCTGTTGGAGATGTAATCTTTGGAGATGTATATTGAAAACCATATACTATCCTGTTAGTATCATTGATATACTGAACCAACATATTGTCCTCCTTAAAAGCAAAGGAAAAAAAAGTATATACAGTCCTCTATCAAGTTTTCCATAACAAAGTGTGCGTTTGTACAATTCGCAGACAATAATATGTAAATACAGTTCAATAACTTTCTTCATGTTACTCCCCAGTTGACTATAAAGCAATTAATGATATACTAAAGTATACATTTTTCTGCAGCTAAGTTAATCATTATTAAACATACAATTTATCTTTAAAATGTTCATTCACAAAAACTTCTTAAAGAATGACTTACAAAAAAAAAATTGCAAAGCTTCAAATAAAGTATTAAAGATTACATTCAGAACTAATGAAGTGTAAGCTGTATTTGAAAAATCCCAAAGTAACATTTAAGTTTCAAAGAACACTGTTTCACAAATAAAATTTGTATGCATATGTTCCTAAAAAAAACACATTTTTCTAATAAAGCAGTAATTATGTACATACAAATTAATTTTAGAATATATTACTCCAATACATATTTAGCTCTACTGGACTATTTTCAAAATTGAAATAAATATGGAAAACATATCTTTAAAAAAAAGTACTTTTCTTTGGCTCAATTTTAGTTTCAAATACATCTTGCTTGTCACAATAAGTGTTTACATTCTCTTAATCTCCTAAAATAAGTTATAATGATTTATTTAAATGTTTTTAAGAGGCTCTAAAGTTTTTGAAATTTTAAATATTTTCTTAAGACTAAGTGTATTATGTCAATACACTGCATAATTGCTGCAGCTCCAGCAACAGAAGCACCTGAAGAGCTTTTCAAAAATCTATGTTTAGCTAAAAATTTGGAAACTGACAAATAATAATGAATCATTAGCACTCATAATGGTGAACTTGTATTTTCAATACATCAGGCAGTTTCACTTTAGCAGTATGAGACCTGAGCCACTTTATATTCTGTATAGGTTTTTCTATTGTTTTTCCTACAAAAAGTATTAATGTTATAAATAATGATTTATGGTTCACGTATATTGTCACAAGTACTCTTTCTTGGTAAGACAAAATTGTAGCATATTAGTATACATTCCTTACAACTGAAATTGACTTGACCACCTGAATGAGAGAAATTTGGCTATAATGTATCAATAAGAATGAAAATTGTATAAGCCAAAAAAAGCAAAGAAAACATTTAACAGCATTAAAAAATGTCATTGTCATTAAAATTGAACAAATACTTTAACATTGAAAAGAAATTCAAACATACTTTAACAACAGCTATTCATATTTATTTAAATATTTTTGTTGAAAAATTATTTCTCTCTATGACACAAAATAATAATTGTATGTTTACTTTTTCCTCTTTATGAAAACTGAAGTTGAAAAAAATACTTTTTTTTTTACCACACTTAACACAAAAGATAGAAAATATTTTATGCAAAAAAAAATACTTGAAGCTAAACTTGGTATAAAAATAAGTCTAACAATAACAACTTACTAATATACGGGAGATATGGTTATCAAATACTTCAGCTAGAATTACATCATCAAGTGCTTGACCATCTTGTTGGATCATGGAGAGTAGCACTTCTCGAAGCTGCTGGACTCTAGCATTCTTATGAACTGTCACCAAATACCTAACAGGTGGTGAAATTCCAACAGGCATGTAGGTGATAGCTGAAAGAGAACAATTTTTGTATTTGGTAAAGCAAAAGTTAACATTTTCTTAAGATGAAGATGCATTTCTGATAGAAACCTCAACTGAAAAACTTATTTATACTGCCATCTACAGACACAAACTTTTGCTAACCATAACACCTGATACTTCATGACAGCATTGGAAATTTATCATAGAGTCCCTGGTTGGATGAAGACAAACATCCATCCACAATAGGACTTATCTGGCTGATTCAGCTCAAACCAACACCCTGGAGGGGCAAACTGCAATATACATATGGCAGAGTGGTAATCCAACACCTAGCAGCATTTGTATTTACACATCAGGTTGTTGGTAGCAAAGGTTTCATATCATCTACACTGGCAGAATGCCACCACCCTACTCTCAATTGAGTAGTATAATGAACACTCAAGAGGACAGCCCTCCAAAGTCCACCACCCTATCCTAAGGAGCTGATAAGTGACAAGGATTACCACACTCCACTAGGAGGAGAAGGAAGATAATGCATTGAAGAGTCTGAAGGACTGCAACACCAGAGATAACACGAATCAATCCAAAACCCCATATTAAAAAGAACAGTGAGCTTATTGACATAGTGCATAATCTAGCCCCAAGAAGCATCTGAAATTATACATCAGGTCTGCAGTAGGATGTGTGCAACAAATGTCATGGAAAATCAAAGCAATCTTATCTGTTTTATTTGTGTTAGTCCATGAGTATACAGTCCAGGATGAACATATTTATGAAGCAAAAGACCAGAATCACATGAGAGGTCCCTGCAGAAATGGAAATGTTTGAAAATCAAATTTTAAAAGCAAAGAAAACAGGGTGGCATTTGGTCAACCAACACCTAGTCGTCCCTGGAATTGTACATCAGATCAATGGTAGGAAGACCCTCAAAGTCACACTCATCTTGCATGGTATATGATCACAGATCATTCAGTGCAGATTTAAGATTAAGAGTACTTGGTCAAATATATGATAAAGGATCATACAAAGGAATAAAAAAAATATTGATAGGACTTACCTCTCCCTGAAGAAATAGAGGGACAACATAGCAACAGAAGGTGAGAATAACAAAGAAACAACCACATGATGGAGAATGTTTTTCAAGAGAAAATGGAAACATGCAATCAGGAACATGGCAAGATGATGAATTTGATGGAAAGAAACTTGAAAAGTCAACAATCATCAAGAGAAAAGGAAGATTGGGTTAGGCACGTCCAATCCTCAAGAGTAATGAGAGAAAGATCATGGGATAGGTTAGGTTTCAATGGAATAAACAAATGGACTCAAAAATAATGGAAGGCAGCAGACATGTAATATACCATCAATGACCCATGACCCAAACAAAACAGGCATTTGGGATCAGAACAGTCATAAAGGTAGGATATGGAAAGAATGGATTCAAGTGTGAAAGGTAGAACTGCCATCTGGAATAGACACAGTTTTGAAAATAAAGAAATGATAAGGAAAGTGGAAAACACAGGTATTACAAAACAAAAGATGGCAAGCAGCAATCACAAACATATTGGAATAACAATGTCCACACACCAACAACAGCAGAAACACAGACTTAAGAACAAGACAAGAAAAAGCATGTAGGACCTCACTGAGGTTCCAATCAGAAAAATGAAACAATAATGAAATGACTGACAACTGAAAAACACAAGCAGATTGGTAAAACTAAATGTGGCAGATAACACCAACAACAGCTTGAAACTGAGGGAAACCAAAAGCCCCTGTCAAAAATTCAAACCCAAAAGAATGTTACGTGTGGAAGAGTAGGACAGGAAAGATAACCCCACCAGACAAGTCAACAGTGGTACATGTACCACTTTCACTGTTATACTACCATGGAAAAAGGACTAACAGTATGGTAAATCAAGGAAGTCCAGCCCTTTTGTTGAGGGACTAGATAAAAGCCACATGTGAAGACAAACCATGGTAATAGACAGATGATAAAAGAATGTTGAAGAGAAAGAAGACACACCAAAAGTTAGTGCACCAGTAGAAGTCACATCTAAGCTAGCCAATACAGAGCCACCAATAGAATATGAAACAAAGTGGTCTGAGAAGAGAGAAGCAGAAGGATATGGGCATAGGTACCAATCTGTCCAATCCTGACAGAGAGCATCAAATGCTCCTGCCTAACAATGAGGAACAAAAGACCAAAATCAGAAAAAAAAAATTTGTTGAGATGGGAAGCAAAGTCAACAGAGCAAACAATGACCAAAAATGTGAGGATTCAAATACCACTCTGTAAGGACAATCTTGTTTGGACAGCATAACCAATCCTTGACAAGTTTCAGAGCATGCAGATATGCCACCAAAATGGCTTGATGGCTGTGGGCCTGATACAGAATATCCAATGTTTGAAAACAGAGGTTGCTTGACAAGTATCCCTTTGCCTGGAGATGCACCAGACCACTGTAAAATTATTGAAGTAAACCATCATCAACATGACTTGAAGATCATGCAAAAAATTAAATAAAGTTTGATGAACAGCAAGAAGGTCCAAAAAAGTAGATATAGAGAGAGAAGTCACAAAAGTAACACTCCAAAACCTTCTGAATGTCAAGATATGTCACAAAAAGAAAAATAAGCATTCATAAAAAGGTGACATTCTAGATGAGAAGAGGGAAGGGGAACACCCACAGTAATATCATTCCAATTCAACCACCAAGCAAAATTGGTCTGTAAGAAAAGTGAAAGAATAAAAAAGGCATTTAAGGAATCCTGAAAAATGTTCCATAAGTATATGAATACCCACTGAAGATGACACATGTGGCCTCAGCCAGCAGGAATGAGGGCTTTTAGAAAAGCCCACATTTCCAAGAGAGAATATTTTGTGCAGTCGGAGAACAAGAGTATGAAATACTGTACATGAAATGTTCAACAACTCTTCACTGAAGTTGAGAAGATTGAACAACTAATGCAGAAGGTGAAAACACATCGAGATGATATTCAGAACCTGTAGATCAACAACTGAAAAAGACCTCAAAATATAGACAATGTGAAAGAGTTTGGCCCCGCCACCCTTTAACTGAATATATAGTCACAAACATTGGATTCCCTGAAAATTATGCTTGTCTGCATGTCAAACAACACACCCAAGCAACCAGAACAAGTAATAAACTAGAAAGAAGAAAAGATACAGGGATGAAAGGGAGGCATGCAGAACAGCCAATTCAATCTTAGACTTTGAGCTGGAGATACCTCCAAAAGCTTCTCATTATGAGACACCCAGTAAGCTGGAAAATAAACAAACTAGAGATAAAATAGTGTCTTGACCATGATGATATCAAAAACATAGTAATCACTCTATAATGTTAAGAGTGAAGAGGAAAAGTGTATCATGGTAGCAAAAATGAAGATTCTAAGCATCATCTGGAAAGATGTCAGAAAAATGATGAATGACCTTAGAGAAAAGGTGAAGGTTGGATAATGAATTGAGAACAATGGTCAGTGTAAGACAATTATTGGAAACCTGCAGTGGGAAAAGAAAGTGTCAGGATTCAAACTCCACAAAGGGAAGGGAGAAGTGACTTTAGATGCTGTGAATCCAAAACAGGGATAAGTATACAAAATAATGGAATCATAATAAAAACATGTCTATTCAATAAGACTTTCAATCATGATGTGGATAATAGCTCAAAGATTAAAGAGAGAGCCAGTTACAACATTGATAGTGTCATTCCTATCGTTGGTGGATTGCTGCATAATCACTTCCATGTTGACATGCAGACATCTTACATCAACAAATGCAAGAAAAAGTGGAAGTATCAATATTAGTGACAAGCAAAATTTTATGCCAAAAGAGGGCAATATAAATCAAGAAAGCTTTCTGTGAAAGGAGGCAAGATATATCAAACTTAAAATGTTATGCTTGTTCTTATAATAGCTCAAATTTAAAACTATACAACAAGAAATATTAAAAGTAGACAAAATACAAAATCAATGGGTTTTTTCCACAATGTCCTCAAGTAAGAGAGATAAATTCAAATCAGCATAACAGCTAATTCTTTATCTAAAAAGTTGTTTGACTTTTAGCATAAAGAAAGTTCAGGTGTATCAAAATAAAAATTAACTTGTAATACTTAAAATGCATATATTAACAGAAAATTACATATTAAACACAATGATCTAACCACCTTTGGACAGCAAAACTTCTTTCACTAACAATTCAAAAATTCAATAGATAATCATGCAACTTTGGTAACTGTACTTACAAATGGAAAATCAAAACTGCAGTCTTGACACAAAAGGTTCTGCATTAGTTTTGATAAATCATTACATTACATTAGCATAACTAATAGTACTTTATTCTGTTATACTGAGTGCATATGGGTGATGACAAGAAACTGTTAATATAATTTCCATGACACTATAAAAGAAGTTAACACTGTTTTAGAATGTAAAAACTATCACCATATATTTTAAAAAATCCAGTTAGTTCTGTGTAGTTTCATTCTGAATAACACAATTGTAATCCTAAAGTTAAAGTTGGTTACTATCAAGCATCACTTTCTTACTTGCTACAGTTTGTTAGTGTATATTGACAAAACATTATGACATCTTATCAAAAACACTTTGGTGTGAAAAATAGATGCAGCCAAAAATAGATTAAAGGAATGAAATCAAAACCTGGACCAAACTGATAGCTACACATATAGCATTGTTACAAGGTTAACAGCAACCACTCATTCATTACTTACCCAAGTCACTTGTTTTGTGTTGTTTTGTTTGTTCAACTTGGGGCATAACAGTGGGTAAAACAAAATACACAGTCTAACTAACTAAGAACACTTAACACTGGTGACTAACATTTCAATAAAACTGCAAATCTATCTTCTAATGGAAGTTATGAAGAACAGAAAAATAATGGAAGATAATTCAACTCATATTATGCAGATCATAGTTCACAATATTATATAAAAATCCCCGAATATTAATATCATGGAATTTTACAAAACATTGCCTGAAAGCAAATTCACAGTAAGTTTTATTTGATATATACTACATTTAGACAATTTTACTAAATCTGGAACTGACAGACTTGTGTAAATAATGAAATTAATCCTAAATATTACAAAATACACAACTTAACACGGAAAACCACTCCATGACTATAAATTCACAAAGCACCATTTAAAAGCACAAGCACTTTCAAAAACCGCCTGTTTGTGTCTAAAGAAAAGTATGCAACTATTAAAAAGCATTTGTTTTAATAATGTTATTAACATAATACTCTGAAATTATTTAAAGAATGAGACTTCAGCTTTTATTCCAAACACATCCTAAATCGATATTTATGTTGGACTTTCATTGTTTAGTATACCAAATCACTCAAGCAACATCAAAATTATTTATTTCTAAAAGTTTATTGACACCTTTAATTGCAATTAAATTGCAGTTTTAGTGACTATAACTTGCATACTTCTGGCAGCTCTGACAAACAGATTCTGAAACTAATACCCACAAACTCTTTTTTTTCTCATCTAAATCCAAATTAACACATCCTAACACCTCTAAATCAATAGCTCTCCCAAAAAAGGGAACTATATATAAAAGTCAAAATCTGACTTTACTTGTTTGCCTGCCACTTTCACTGCACAAATCACATTTCCCTTACATAAAAGTGCAGGAAACAGTTTTTCACTGATATATGAATTGATCATATTCCCTTTTAAAAAAAACAAACAGCAAATCTAGTATGTAAAATAAAATTACACTGTCTACCATAAACTACGTAAAATGAATAATGCTAAAATTATAACACTTATTGTGCAAAACAAGTTTGTAAATCTACTTTATTCTTCTTTTTCTCTCCAAATGGTTCAATACCTGTAAATGGATTTTATTTCCCTCTCTCTCTCTCTCTTGATATATTCATATACAATATTACATTTTGTTTGTAGCATATTTGATACATCAGTGTCATCATGTGAATACAGTATCATTTTTATAAAAAAAAAAGGTTTCAAATTTTCATTAAAGGAAATAGAACATAATACAATATAGACTTAAGTTTGAAATTAATATTTGTGAAGAGATGATGGGAGATAGGGGGAATAGAGCCAAGCTTATCATGTTTGTCAAAATAGGTACTCATGCACGTACAAGTAAATCTAAATATTTTCCATAAAAACCGACGTATCTTTGCCAACAAAGGAAAAACAAACATCATCATTCATGAGGAATCTCCGATATAAAACGTGTTTGCAGTTTATTTTTAAAAATCAAACCTATGGTTGTTGTTTGTTATTTTTCATAAATTCAAAGTGTATTTTAACCAACTGAAATACAGAATGGAGGAGAGAGAAAGCAGTAGTTTTGTTTTTTTCTCAAAAACAAAGACATCAGTTAACATTGTTAGTGTACCTATAAAGAAAGATCATCCATCCTCCAAATTCAAAGAGTTATGTTTTCCAAAAGTTCACATACACTCACACAATTGAGAAAGACAGTTGCATGCTTTGAAAAAAAAAAAAAACATTACTGAAATTTTTGTCAAGAGTTCAATAGTCCAAAAATGCTCATGACTTCTCTTAAACATATCTCAAAATCCATAATTGAGTAAAGGGCACTTAGTTTTTGTGTCTTATCAAAAAACTAAAGCATTTCAAACTTATCACACATTCACTGCCTCAAAATGAAACAAAAAGTTACAAATAAAATAGCTTTTAACCTCAAGAACACATTTATAATTCAAAGTGTCATTGGTTAATAAGTTTATTATTTAATTAACTTACCAATTTGTCGTTCAAGAGCATAAGGGAGTGGCACAGGAAGATACATAAAAGGTTCATAGGTAACAGAAACATGTCCACACTCAGAACAAATAACCTGTTAAGTATTTATGATTGAAATATCATTATAACATAAATTTGTGTTTTTAGACTAATATCATAAAATATATAATTACAATTAATCCTCCAAGAGTACAAAAACAGTAATAATAATTTAAAAAAAAGCATAACAAAGAATAGCAATGTTTAGTTTTAGTCAAAACTATGTTATATATTTATGATAAACATGAATAACATTTTTCTCAGTTGATTTTTTTTAGTTTAAAATTATCTGTTTAATTAATCACATAGAAATAGCAATTCCTTTTTCAATATTTTTGAAAGACTTGTTTAAAACTGTTCAACATTTTCATAGTATTTTGAGTCACTTACAATAAAACAATTGTAAGCAGTGCCTTGTTCAGTTCTTATACCCACTACTAAAGTACTCTAGCTTCCCAACACTATAAGCAACACAAAAACATTACTTAAAACTATAATAAAAGCTCTTCTCTGGATTGCCAAGAGCAATAAGTTAGAAGTAGAAAATGATACCAACATTATATTTGCAACTGACTCATAGACAGTAAGTATTGCAAGAATGACTGATTCTCACATGGATGACAAAAAACAAAAACATCCGTATAGTAAGACCACCACCTGAATGTACATGACAGCCTATTCTGAGGTAGGGATATAGATGCTAGAAAACTTACAAAAAAATCACTTATAATAAATCCAGTACAGCTTTGTCAGGAGAATATCAATCTCCTCTGTGCCAGTAAAACAAAAACATGAAAAATATTCATCAAAATTCAAAGGAAATAAGAGACCCCCACTAAAAGAAAAAACAACAGATGAAGAACCAAGTAGACAGTATATAGCCAGGTCACAAGTAGCATCAGTAAAGGAGTTCTTCTACCTCCCATGAGGCAGCCAGTCTACATTGTATTATGCTTGAAGCATGAAGGTTTGATGTACAACATTACTAAAATAAAGTGCACATTTATTTAAGGTAAAAGGAACTGTTAATAATAACAAGAATGAAAGTTACTTTTTTCTAGAGTCTAGGTAAATCAAATAGAGTTTAAACAGTAAAATATCCATGCAATAGTAATTTATGTGCATTTAATGTAATTAAAATATTATAATATTTGTAATGTACAAAGTGAAGCCTTATGTTTTACATTCTTTATCTTAAAATATTTGTCATATCACAAGATATTTTTTTCATGTATGCACTTATCCAAATAACATTTAGTACATTTCATTGTTGAGCATATAATCTTCTAATCTTGTATATACATTTCACAATAAGTTTGCTTGTTATGGAAATTGCAGTAATGTAACGTATGCATTTCCCCTACTCAATCTTCTTTCAGCTTTGTTCCAAAGTTTACACAACCCCATAAGCTTCGTTTATTTTGTTTTACTCATTCTGAGTCACTTTTAAACCTAATATGCCTGTGCTCTAGAGCTAGGTTTATTGTTTCCCACAACTTTGGATTTATAAAATTAAAAGGACATTTTTTAAGGAAATTTCCAGTGCCACTAGGCATTTACAAGACCTTTCAAACTTACCAGTAGCTAAATTATACATTTGATTCCTTTTTTGTCAGTCTATTGTGATTTTAGTAAATAGGAAAAAAATATACAGAATACAGTTCAACTACTTACTTCTATTCTTAAATAACTATTTTAATCCAGAATGCCTTCCACAATTTGTTCTGTTTTATTCTTTCTCAAAAGTATGTGCATTAAAACACATTGCAAAGCATGTGTTTTAACAAGTAGAAAGTGAAACAATGCCCTTCGTAGATGATACTAATGGTTTTTAGCACCTCTAAAAAGGTATAAATAAATAATTTGTTTCCTAATTAACCACAAGTTTGAAAAAAACCTATCAGTTATCAGCTATAAAACTTTTGTAGGACTTTTATTCAATGGCACTATAACATCTCAATAAAATACAGCCGTATATAAGACCAAATATCCAATTTAAATAAAAACTGGCTATTAGACAAAAATTATATTACATTGATAATCACACACACTGACTAATCCACTCAGAACAAATGTAATGAAAACATTTAATCTGACCAGTAATTAAAAAATAATGTCAAATTGTATTATTCAAACCATGTATTGGCCTGTCAAACAAAACAAAATGTTTTCTTTCTTCATGCAAATCAACCAAATAACATGAACACCCAAAGAATCTCCTTAAAATCATAACACTGAGAAACTTAAGTGACCACTCTGTCGAGAAAAACTGACACCATCTGATTAAGGTGCTTATATGCAGTACCAGGAAAAATGGTGCACAATTTTGGTGGAGAGTTTTACAAGACAAATATTTCCAAGGCAATATTAAATTGGGGTATAAAAGACTGGAGAAAGCAAAAAAAAATCAGACCCATACTTAGACGGGAAAGAAAAAAACCTTGCTAGCTGAGTAACAGATATAATGGAAGTATGCATGTTTTGTAAATTTAATTCATTTCTGCTTAACACTCCTACAAAAATTGGGGTCTAATAGGCCCCAGAGCAACTTGAAAGGTTATTAATATTAGGTTAATAATTTTGTATTTAAATGAAATTGCCATTAACTGAACCTATCCCTTTATATATTTTTTTCGTAGGAGTGTTAAGTTACTTTTCAATATAGTAATCACCATAAAACACATAACTACACCAGTATAAAAGTTTTCAAAAGAAGCAACTGAAAATTAGCAAAGAACTAAACCTACCAAAAACATAATGTAACAAACCCTTACTGTAATAAAAAAGTATGTGTTACTGAGATAATAAAAACATTACCTTTAATATACATGTCATAGCATACCCCAAAAATGTGTGGAAGATTAAATATACAACATTAACAACTAAATCAAAAAACTTGAAGGAAAAAATGTATAAACAAATTACTAAGAATAACAAGTCAAATAAACTGAAAAACAAAAACAAATATAAAATGAGTAACCCAGCTTTTGATGCAAGTTACATCTTATGAAATTATATACATTACTACTTATATCAAAAGGTATTTTACTTTTTCTTACATTTGTTTTGGTACATATCCAAGTAATAATCCATAACACTAATGTAAGGAATATTTATTTCACTACAGAAAATATGTTTGAACTTACTGTGCTTCTGAACTGGCCTTGAAAAACATCTACCACCACCGATTGATTTTTATCTAAATATTTTTCCCATTCATTAGAAGCTAACATGTCATCATTCACTAGGGATGGGCCCTCCTGTTGACATATAGGAAGAGGGACATCACCTGATTGGCTTGATGTCTCTGATTCTTCTCCATTATGATTTTCAGTTTCCATCAGTTCTGAAGGGTTTTTATTTTCTTTGGTTTTTAAGCTACCTAGATTCTCTTCCATTTTTTGTCTCTTTACAATACTACTACATTCCCCAGTCGAGTTTTGCCAAGTATTCAGTTCTTTATGTTCTAAAAGAACGTTGGTTTCTTTCACCCGTTTTAAATTATTAACCTTAGGATCAAAGTTTATAAAACTAAGGTTATCTAAAGTTTCACGAGGTCTGATATGCTCTAGTTTTGGATATTTTTCACTGTCAAACTTATACTGGTTGTTAATTTCTTCTGTGACAAGTACATTAGTATTCAGAGTTTTGGTTTCTTTAATAAAATCTTCAAAGTTTGGAAGTCTTCTGCTGTAGTTAAGTTGACTAGCAAGAATGTTCTTTTCCATTAATTTTTCTTTTTTCTCTTCATGAATATTGTCAACTGTTTCAGACTTCTTCAGGGTAGTAATTAAGTTTTCTGTAGGTATAATATTAGCAGAGTTGTCAGTAATATTATTACTTGAGTTTTCAAGTGAAGTTTGATTGAAGTCACCATATTCAGAAGTCTCCTGTATTACCTTAAGCTTCTTTTCAGATTGAGATGAATTTAAGCTGCTTGAAATACTTACATCACTGAAAGACTTGACATTTTCAGGAATAGGTTGCAAACGAATATTTGCTGCATCCCAAGAGCTGAATGAATCAGTGCTACGAGGAGAAGCAGAATGAGAACTGCTTTCTGATAGGTGAGGTTGAGTTGTTGGAACTTCAAGTGGTTGAACCATAACATGACTGTCTTCATTAGTTTCTTGTTCTTCAGTATCTTCTTGGTTTTCAGTATCTGACCTCTGTTCATCAGGATCCACCTCTACTGTCCTATCATCTACAGAACCCATTGACTGACTGCATTCCACTGAAATATCTGATTGAATACTCTTGCTGGAAGCAGTATTTAGTTGTTGATGGAGAGTGTCCAGAAGTAACACTAGAAACTCTTGGCAGTCATGCTGTTAAAATAATAATTACTCATTTTATTTGCTGATGAATCAAAGAAGGAATATGATAGGTACCAGTTAATTATTAGATTACATATAATCATGAAAGTTAAATTATAAAATTTACAATTATCTAACAAAACCTAAATCATAAAGACTTAAATTAATCAAATACAACCTTGACAACATTTTTTCTCTTTACAAATGGATCAAACATGGATGTTGGAATTTAAGCTTTATAAAAAATTTCTCTTTCCACTAACTAATTTCACACTTATACCAGAAAAATACAATTTTTGTTACATGCAATTATAACAATTTCAATTCAGTATATTTTCTAAAAATGAAAGAGAGTCTATTTCAAGACAGCCACAATGTAGTAAGGGATTTCAAACCGAATCAATAATTTCATCATGTCTAGAATCAGTAGCTCCAAGCTTTATAAATATCACTGGACAACATCCCTAACTATGATGTTAATTCATTTCACAGAAATGACATTATCTGCCTCAAGTTGTATAATTCTGTCTGCCTCTGGACACCAACAACAATCCTAACAAACCATAAATTGTTATTTTCAAGCAACACAACTATGTTTATCTCAAGACACCAACAAGTTCTTACCAGTCTCAGCTTTTAATAAGATAATGCTCACTGTCCAAGTGCCTAGCTTCCCCATTCAAGACACCACTGTTGTTTTTCATGAAGTCCCTTTGGACATCACCAATGACAAATTTTAAAAAAACAGATGTCCAGTCAAAGAAATGTCACTGTGAAGTTACCTAGGATCAAATCCTTCAAAACCCTCTGAAATGGGTTATTCCTCAAGAGACTCCACAAGCAACTCATCAAGGCTGAGATGGTTCTGTGTTATGCAAGATACAGCACAGAAAAATCCAACTTCACTTTGAATCCAGTTCTGCAGTGTTTTAACTGCCAACGATACAAGCACACTAGAGTAGCCACAAACACCTGCAGCAAGTACACCAGCTATTAATGTTATCAATCTGTTGTCTAGCATCCTAAACAATGGAAGAAAACCCAATACAAAAACTGTGGAGATCCTCATATTGTTTCCTAAAGAGGAGGCATCTTATCGAGTCTCAAGTATCCACAGCAGAGCTTCCTGTTCCAGGGATTAAACTACTTCTAATCATCCACCACAACAGCACCAATAACTTTTAGTCAAAATCGAGACACAACCAATAACTAATAACCCACCACCATAACAGGAACCACCACAAAAATCAATACAGATGCCACTCAAGACCCATAAAGGTTGTCCAGTCAAGTAAACTTACATAATGCAAGACACAGTTGTCTATTTTGGTGGCATTTCAATTTTTCAAGCAACCTTAACATTACAAAGTTCCCACTAGTTTACCCAAAACAAATTTGAGGAGAAGCAATATTCTAATTAACCATGTAGAATCCAGACTTTAATATCCCTTGATTGCCATATAAACCAATGATACAACAGGGGTTACTCTTCCCATAGTTAAGAAAAATTTCACACATCTTTAATAATATCTTGAGTGGTTAACCTTCAAAAAATGTGAATTCATGGAACATTGCCTACAAACCACAACATTTTCCCTAAACCAAATCTTCAAGCAACTGAGGTACTGTTGTTTTCTTCAAGAAAAAAATCAAAATTGCAGATTTTAGTATTCTTATATAATAAATTATGAAATTAACTACTGCTAGTCACAGATATGTAGAATTGGCTTTATTTATAAATTATTATTACCGATCAATAAATTTACTTCCTTTTGATCAAAAGCTCTTATTGATACAATAACACACAATCCAACAATCTGTATTAATGCAAATAAGATGAAGTCATAGACATACATTCTAATTTTGGCACAACAAATCTAAAATTGCAGCTCAGAGGATGGAAATAAAATCCAGTACAGCTACAGACCTTACCAATTTTTGTGACACAAATAAAATTTCATCTGTATTTGTGTTTATCATTTTTGATTTTATAAAAGCCACACAGTTTCAAGTTAGGCATTTGCTATAAATATGAAAAAAATTTAATATACCTGTCTAAAATCTCTAAACTGTGGATGGTAATCTCCTAAAAGTTGTTTAAATGTAGAGGGATGAAGTACAGTATAGTTTCCACTCCAAACTTTGGCTATCAAATGAGCAAATTTTCCTGTTAGGGTACCTTTCAAGGTTTCATCACCATCAAACTTTTCCAGGAAGAACTCCAGTAACTGTCTATTATTGAAAAGACACTGAAGGCCAGCATTCATAAAGCATGTGTTTCCTAAATTTCTTAGACCACAAATACCAGGGACTGCCTTTAAATCTATAATTAAATTTACAAATAAATAAATAAAAAAAGAAAGCGACAAAAACACTTAACATTTCATTCTTACTGAATAAATTCATTATTACATTTAACCTTATTTTATCAATAACATATAAAAAAGTTAATTTTTTTTAATCAAAAATTTATTTCCAATAACATTTACCTCTCTCATATTACAGCTATTACTCAACTGTCAGGAATTTTCTTTGTCCATTTAATCAATGATCTCATTTTGTTTTTAGTTATGCATGTCTTTTACACCCCATGTAATGGTCCTTAGCAATACTCATATCATGACACACTTCATCTAGACCAATGCACCCTTGTCTTGGTACTGTATATAAACACTTCATTGAAATAATGTTATCCCTTATTCAAGACTGACTCTTAATATAAAAATAGGGCAGGAGAGTAGAGTATTATTGAAAATATATTTTCAACTTAAGAAAATGTTCAATTGGTGGCTAGGGCAATTGAAATGCCAAATACACGTTCACACTTATGAGTGGATCCCAACCTGTAGCCATAGAATGATGTATTTTGAGCAACAAGAATAAAATGAGATCAGCAACACACATTAATACATCAGATAAGTAAATGAAATGGTCAATTAGGATAAAGGATCTATAGCAACTTGAGGAATCCACAGCATAGTAGGGACTGAATATTTTGTTATGAATATCAAATTGCAGTTGATGAGGCCACCTCATACAGGATGATTGTGGAAGTTGCAAAAACAAAGTTATGGTTGGCCCTTCTGATCAAAGAGAGTTCAACCTCCTCCTGTCAACACACTATTGCTGATATGTGTGTTATTTCCATTAATAAATATACATTATGAAATGTAGCAAAGACTAAGTCAGATAAATGGCAACCATAGAAATTAAACCCTGCTACTATGAGAATGACTGCATGATCTCTATATCTGTAGTTCAAATTACTGGATTGCCAAATATATCACAAAAAATCATAGTTCCTTCCATAAAGATGGCTTAAGAATAACTGGATGCTCCTGAATGTACTACAGAAATAAAAACCAGGGTGGGTGTAGCTGCCAATCCAGTGCTATCAACAGGACTCAACAATGAATTTGAACAAATCCTCATTGGTACTTAGGATAACATATGAACTGAGAAAGAGACCTAGTGTTGTAATCCTATCTCATCCTGATGGAACGCATCTATTGCCAATCCCAAAGGTGAGGTACTGGATGAGTGGCACACCCACCAATTATAGTTGTAAAATATGAGCCAACGTAATAGAAGCTTCCAATGCAGCATTTATTCTGTTGCAAGAATCTGTCTGAGTTGAAACAATTAATCTGCTCACCACACTCATCACCGACGAAGCATAACAAGATAGTAGGGTAACATGATAGGAGTGGTCCCGAGAAAGGAAGTCCAATATTCAAAAACAAGAAGCCCAAGATGAAGTGCCTCCTTGATGAAAAATGCAATACAACACCACAGAACTATCAGAGCAAAGCCTGATGATTTTCCCCTTGATAGACCCACACCATGAAGGATTGACTTCAATGTGTAGGGAAACCTCATCATTCATGCATAGAGCCTGAAATTTCATACTGTTGGTATATGCACCCCATCCCTTAAATGAGAAATTCACGTAGAAATGGAATTCTAAATAAAGTGGTATCTTAATAGTGTCTTGACTTAACAACCCCCTCAAGATTGAAAATTATCCTAACTAAGGAATCCACTGAATTGATGTTTATGGTCACTTAGTCACATAATGAAAGAATCTTCTGTTTTTGTCCCAAAAACATAAGGAATTCAAGTGATGCCCATGTTCCCAAAAGAGAAAGAACCATTTGTGCAGAGTAAGGAGGAGAGTTGAGTAAGAGTCAAGATTCGTGTTCCATATTTTGAAGCTAAATAGGGCTCAGCTCAGTCCAACAATGAGACATGATGGAAAAAAAAAAATCCAGATTGATGACATATAGAACTGAACCAAGAACAAATGCCTCAGCTATAATAATGAAGCCTGGCTTGGCTGTTTCTGAAAGTAGAATCAGGGTTTGACATCCCAAATATTGACAAGTTGATGTCAGCAGTAATTAATGGAATGATATGCACACAATGCTATGGAATGAAGATAATGACAAAAAAACATGTATAATTCAACAAAACCCATTGAAGCTAATGCTAATCCAAAGGTAAAGGACTCTGAACTGCAGTGCCTGATCTTAGTGCACAAAAAAACAGCAATACTGGAGGGACATCACCATTGTAACAATGCAAAGATAGATGTCAATTACAATGAACTTGGATATCCACAGTCCTAGCAAAGAAATGCCCACTTAGATTGAAGAATGAATAACTAGTGAGCTTCAGAGAATCTAGGTATTGATATAGATGAGAACAACTGATGCCTTCTTAAACTCAACTATCAAAAGGAATGAAACCCCAAAAAAACTTGCATGATTCTCTCACTATCATAAAAACCAATAAAACTCTGATAGCGTTAGAACTAAGGTACAAATTACATGAATTGGCAGGGGGCAGAAACCCTTCAGGTTAGGTGGATTACAGTGGTGAAGTAAATCAAACATCTTATCCCAACTCAAGGATCTGTACTTTTCACGAATTATTGGTTAAAATTGCCACATATACAACAATCACTGACACTGTTGGTGCCAATCTAACCAAGAAGCAGAGCCCATGGATATAAACAATATCTACTTTGTATACCAATGTACTGAGGGACTGATGTCAGGGTTCATAGCTCTTAAACAGGGGTAGAACAAAAACAACACAGATGAATATAGAAGCCAACAACTACACCAATATACTTGCTAATAATGGTTCCACCTCATCAAGGAAATTGAAAATCAAGAGTCTTCCAACAAAAATTAGTTTAAAATACACTTTAAAAAGTTCACAGACCTAACCTGTCACATCAGATGACATTAGTTTATCCAGGTTAACTACAATGTTCTGCCTCAGAACCTCTAATTTCAAGAAGCAGATGCCTTGCATCATTTGAGAGTCAGAATATGTTTCCACCTGGTAATGGAAGATTAAATTCAAAAGCCAAAGGTTCTCACAACTGTGTCAAATACGACAGTACTGTCCCTTCATGCAGCTGAGAAGTAAACCACCCTACACAAACCACAATGTCTGTGAATGGAAAGAAAACTAAATATTCACCCTTCCAGTCCTTTCAGCCATAAAGTCAGGTGCAGAATAACAAGCAATTGTGGAAAGACCCAAAACATCACACACAACAAACTAACTGAAGAAAACATACCAAAAAGGAGCTTATTCCAAAGTAGCTTTTGCTTTTCATTGCATATAAAAACTATGTCAATTGCTGCTAATTGGAACAACTTTTAGTTGGTTAAGTTTGTTTTGTTAAAGCAAGTAACTTTGAGCTATCTATTGTACCCATCACAGGGAATAACTCCCCCAATACCTTCCCCCCCATACAAAAATCAGTTTGGTAGCATGGATAATGCTCAAAGTATTTCTGAGCAATCATAGCACTGGGAAACCCATTAGGGATGCTTTGCCATAAACAAAGTACCAGGATAGATGGTGCATTAAATTATGTAGAATGTGTTACAAGACAAATATTGCTGAAGACAATTGAGAGGGGTGCAAAAGACTGAAGCAACAAAACAAGAATCAGACCAATGTTAGATGAGCAAAGGAAGAAACCCTGGCAGATGAGAAATAACTGTCTTGTGAATGGAGATAAGTATATGTTTGAATAGAATGCTCAGTTACAACATTAACAAGTATAATAATGCAATGCCTCAGAGTAGAATGGTTGAAATGAAAAAAAAAGTAATAAAAACAGTGAATAACAGAAAACTTCCAAAAAACACACAACCAGATCAGGGAAAACAGTATTCATGAAAAACACAGTAAGATCTAGTAAATAAAAGTAAAGAATATGCAAGTAATAAAAAATGATGACTAAATCAACTTAGAATTTGTATACAAAAGTTACAAATGGTCTAAAAATGCCAAACTTTGCTCAATGAATTCCCATCGAAGAAAGACATATAATAGGGTATTCACGAGAATATGAAAACTGTTAATGACTTTTTTTGAAAAAGTGGCAAGGACACAAAATGTGTATCACAAGAGCAAGCATTTGAGATGATGTAAGCATCAGTTTACAATTTCATGGAAAAAGTTACTGTTGGAGCTCATACAGCATCAATCAAATGCGTTCAATGGGAAGTTTCAAGACTTCAAAATAAACTACACAGTAGGGAAGTTCTTAGTTTCTTTAGACATTCTTTTTAATTTAAGTATTAAATAACATCTCTTTGAAAGCTACACATTTTTTTTTGATGAGAAGACATCAGGTAAGCTAAGGTTCATTATGTACTGAAAGCAACTCCAAAACATTGATTCAAATCCTCATGCATTGAACATTATTTTTTTAAAGTGTATCAAACAACATATACAAATAAATTAATTTATAATTCACTGAAAATAAACTATTTGTTAGATAAAAATAATCTCAACCAAAAGTATTGTATCTAGTCTAATAAAAGTAACATTTTGGGAAAAAAAATCAGATAGGGTCATCAGCACATCCATGTCAGTTTTTGCCTCTTTTTTTTTTATTATTTATAAACAGAAATGAGAACTATTCTAATCATAAAAATAATGTATGAAAGAAACTAAAAACAACCAACCTAGTTGAAACATAAAATGGAAGCTTTATAATCAAAATTCTAAAATGAAAAATGAGTATTTTTAATACTTGTACAATATTTCACATCAAAAGTTCAGAAATTTCATAACCTATAATATGATGGAAACCTTGTATAGAATTATAAATTATTTTATTTAACCCAAAATTATATACTACTTAACTTTCATGCAACTTCGTTAAGTATCACCACTGCGAGAAGAAAAATTAGGTTATATCAGTGGCATACCTCTATTCAAGGCAGGGTTAAAGTTCTCATTCACAAGTTATGATTCATAATCACTTAGCTGAATCATAGTTAGGTTACTGTTTCATATCCTGAAATGCCTGCAATTAGAGTAATAACTGACATTGATGTTTGTCAACAACACACACAAAGAAACAACAAAAGGAATTAAATGGTATAGTAAGTTGCAAAGGATAATATTTTGTTTTTATATACTGCATATAAATATACTGTAGTTTTGCTGAAGATATATTTGTTCAAGTCTTTATACATTTTAATGGGCATTTGCCCATCCAAAATAGGGTGGATAAGTTGCTGGCTAAAAGCCTGGTGCAAAAAGAATAACAAGTACAGGCATTAAGGAAATAACAGTGTAGTAGAAACAACTGCCTCGCATCAGTAACTTCTCGACATTTATCAAGCACTTTCAAGAACTAAGAATTAATAGCTTCTTAACAAAGTTGCATTTATACTGGTAATAACAATAACATATTTATGTAAGATGCAGAACATGTTAACAACTGAAATAAGATATTCTAATGTGTCAATTATCAACAGTTTCCTACCACTGGAAAAGAAGTAAGATGGATAAAACTTTAATTATATGTGCTTATTAATGGTGCTCAGCCACATAATCATTTTTACTATAATTTTTAACCACAAATGTAAAACAATCCACTGTAAGTTAGAAGGAAACAAATCAGTTCTGAAATCTTTCCAAAATGTGAACACCAGGTTTTAATTATGGTTTAGTTACTTTTCCACTACTATTATGATCATTTCATGAACTACAGGTTTAAACACATCAGGCTAGAAACTAATATTTTCTAATCAAATGATGAATTAGCAAAATCATGAAATTTTTAAACATTCACTCTGTCTATGCCACATGACATCAGAACACTGGATATTTTAAAGTCAAAGTAGGCCGCTAATGCTTATAATCAATAAAAAAAACAAAAATTTAACATATTAATAGGCCACAATAAAAAATGTGAACCTTCAACTTTCTTAAAATGCTAAGAAAAATATATTTGGGACACCAAGTAAAACTTTACACAGCATACAGCCTTGAATTAATTTATCAAATGAGGAATTGTTGTAGATACACACCTTTATAAAGGAATAAAAAAAGATCAATTTTACAGCAAACAATTTTATTGCAATTATATATTTGTAGCAGACAGATAGAAACAGTTACATAAAGAGGACATGTTACCACTTCAATTCAGCATCGAGCAGCTAAAAGACATTCAGCCTATTTATAACTTAGTTTTAGAAAGCTAGTTAAATTATGGCAGCTTCTGAACATTCAGTTCTGGTGCCTGATATATTCTTTGTTCTAAAATACACATTTAAAAACCACACTGAATACTTATTTAAAAAATAACAATGCAAGTCATGAACTTTACTTATGATTTTTATGATATGGGTTAATAATATTCTGCCGTGACTTTTTAGCTTTTGATAAGCAAAATACCATTCAAATGAGTTCTAACTGAAGCAATAAAACCATAAAATTAAACAGACATGAAAGGCTTAACAAATGAAACTGTAAAAGTAAGATAATTAATCCAATAAAATCATATATCAAAAAAGGGGGGATTACTGTTTATTTAATATTTTCAATTTCACATTTCTCTACAACATTGACAATTTCATAATGAGTGATTTTTTGCATACACCACACTTAATAAATTTTGTGAAGATCCACATAAAAACAAAAGAGAACATGCAAGCCTTACTATATACAGTGTTACAGATGCCAAGCATATAGATTAAACTGTTTACAACTTCTTAGCAGTAACATAATGATGAAAATTACAAATTTACACAGAAATGCACTGAAAGAAATTTTTTTTTTCATATTTTCAATATCCTTAAGTACCTAAAATTAAATGTTACTAAATAATCAAAAAAAATTACAGCTTGTATTCTTGAGAAACAATAAAATAATTAGTAGGTAAGCCTAAAAAGTACTGAAGTAAAACATTTTGCCCTAAGAATTACTCACACACAGTTATGACAAAAAGTGTTCATACCCCTGAATCCCAATTAGTTTTTTGCTCATATGTTAAAAATTATCACAATTAGGCAAATAGATGTGAATTATATTATAATAATTATTATACTAACACACATCTACATAATTTTTTATGTAAACTAAATGACAAATAAACTGTTTATAAAACAAATAACCAAAAATAGGAGAACCAAAAAGTGTTCGTACATTTCAGAACATGTGAAAAAACTGACATTCCCGTAAAAATTTTGTTCAGTTTGACGAATAAACTACATCATACCATTCCAAAACTAGACACTTGGTTCATAATTATTGGAATTTAGCCAGCAAAAAATTTACTTCCAGAAAATTAGCACCTTCTTTATCATTATCTGCTTGGTCATCATGGCGAACAGGAAACAACTGTCCAGTGATTTAAAAAACCTAATCATTGCAAAATACAAGTCTCGTGTGTCTCTTTCCGGTATTGGTACACAACTGAATGTGCCTAAATCTACTGTTCAAAGCATAATTGCCAATTTTAAACTTACAGGATCAACTGCTAACCTCCGTTCCGAACGCCCCACCAAAATTCCAGAGAGAGCCAAGACGAAGGTTCTCAAAGAAGTTAGTAGAAACCAAAGTTTAACACATAATGACATACAGAAACTGATAAGGGAAACTGGAGTTGAAGTAAGGACCTCTACAGTTAAGAACATGTTATGCTCTTCTGGGTTCAAAGTATGCTGTCCTCGTAGAACTTCATATTTAAAGCCTGTTAATTTAGAAGCATGACTGAGGTATGCAAGAAAGCATGTAGATAAACCCTTCACCTATTGAAAGAGTATTCTTTGGTTATACGAGACTAAAATTCGAGCTTTTCGGCCACAATGATGTTTGCAATATTTTCCGAAAGAAGGGGGAACGAAATCTTCCAAAGAACACCATCCCTACAGTTAAACACGAATGTGGCTCGATCATGCTATGGGGTTCCTTCAGCTCTTATGGTGTAGGCAGCCTTCACCGCATCAACAGAATCATGAAATAAAACAGTATGTTGATATATTAGACATAAATATCAAGAATGATGTTCAGAACTTGCGGCTTGGACATTGTTGGATCTTCCAGCACAACAATAACCCTAATCACACATCAAAATATGTGTAATCCTGGTTGCATAGGAACTATATAAATGTTCTGGAGTGGCTATTGCAGTCACCCAATCTCAGCCCAATAGAAAACGTTTGGCATGAATTGAAGACCAGGGTTCATCAGCATCATCCAAGAAACTTGCAAGAGTTGGAGGCCTTCTGTAAAGAAGAATGGAAGAAAATACCAGTCTAGTACTGTCAAATGATTATGGAGGGCTAAAAGGAGAAATTGCACCAAGTAATTCACCCGAAAGGCTACACGACTAACCATTAAAGTAGACAAACGAACACTTTCTGCCCCTCCTATGTTTGGTTATTTCTTTGTAAACAGTTTGTTCTTCAATTTACATAAAAATTTATGTAGATGTGCATTAGTATAATATTCATAATACACTATACTTTCATTATCCTAATCATGATACTTTTTAAGTCATGAGCAAAAAACTACTCGAGACGCAGGGGTACAAACACTTCCTGTTGCAACTGTAAGTTTTGTGCTAATGACAAATGTTATTTTTCTATGCTCTCTCTCTCTCTCTCTCTCTGTAAAACTAACAATGTTTGGCAAAAAATTGAACCTTTTAAAATGTGTGAGAAATACTTCCCTCCCTTCATAAGATTAGCTAGATTCCCACACTGATAAAAAGGAGGGATCAAAGTGAAGAAAGAACACATACATTATTTTGGATAAAGATCGAGTTTTGGAAATTTTGGATTTCTTTCATTACTAGTGCCAAAGTGAACCAATATTCATGTTATGATTAAAAACTATTCTTCATTTCAAAAATTATTTGTGTAATCTCTAAATCCTCCAAATTAAATTCTTAAAGACTACCTTTTGTTTGTTATTTTCTCTAACTTAACTACCTGTGAACAGTCAATTTGACTTACCTCATAACCACCTCAAAAAACAAAATTAAAAAATAAATATGCTTTTATCATTCTAGAATGCCTATAAATTATAACATGAAAATATATATTTTTAGTCTAAATAAACTAAGTCTCATAGCGTTATATTTTTTATTATACTGACCTTCCAGATGTGCCTGGCTAATGTAAAGTTGCATTGATGCAACTTATATGCATCCATGTTACAGTATCCAATTACATTAATCTGACCTTTAACCTTTACAAAGTGACTTCGTCTTGGCTGTGTTTCATGAACTAATATTTTGCAATATACAGTCACATTTCAATTATTATACATTATAGTGTATAGCTTATTACTACTTAAAAATAAGTTAAACCTATTTCTAAAATATAAAACAGTAAATAAAGAAGTAAAGCAAAAATTAATATACTCATACTACAGAATTTTACCATAATTTACCAAGCTTAGTAACTGAAGAAAACATGAAATTTGAAGCAGACTAAAGACATAACCTATCTCTTTGAAATCTTGGATTGAAAGAACAAAATGGCTTAGAAAGTAAATAGGTGAATATTGTAAGCTGCCGAATGGTTATCCACACATTATACATTGAAGTAATTGTATATAAGGGACTGTTTCCAAATATTGAAAGAGGTGAATCTCAACATTAATAATTTTAGTTCCTAATTCATAAAAAACTACAGACTTATTTTTTGTCATCTTAAATATCTAATTTGAACCAGTGTTGCATTAAACATACAATAGCCCCAAGAACGACATTTACATCTTAAAAGCTTTTATTAGAGGTGATATTTCCAAATCTGCTCTACTATAGCAACTACAGCAAAAGTACAATGAAGACATGAAAGTTGTGAACTCGAGCAATGTTTTACTCAATAGACAAAAGTAACAAAAGACATCACAGTAAAACATGGACTACATGGGTGAGAGATGAAAAATACATTTTACTCCTACAGAAATCTTAATGAACAGTTAAATACAAGTTAGTGTTTCTTATTTGTAAACAGATTGTTAATTACAAGAAAGTTTAAAATGAGTGAAATTATTAGAAATATAAACAGCTGACTTATCCCTAAGTAATAATGTTTTAAACAAGCTATCCAAGATGTGTTTTATTCAAGCTTGATTGAACTGATTTAATTCAAAGAACATAAATTATAGAACATGTATTACTATGAAATAACACTAATTTGTCACAATATATGTCATTTTTATAAGCTGCAAGTACAACCATGTGTTAAAAAAACCCTCTAAATCTTACCTTTAACATCATTATCAGATGTCAGATTCAAACCTGGAGAAAACAGGTTCGGGTCCACAGGACTTGTGTAATGTGCTAAGCATACAAAAGAAAAAACAATTAATATTGAAAAGCTGGTACTTTTCACTTGGAAAAGATTCCACCTTCAAATCTTAAGCCTTTTTTGGCTAAATAAATGTTGTATAGAGGACGAATAGCATTTTGTAAGAACAGTCTGTAGTACACGCAGCAGGTTTATAGCACCAACATGTTTGGGTTACAGGGAACTCTCAACTATTTAACATTAAAATGATGGAAGATATTCACAGAGCTGGACAATATATATGGTATCCCAGGATACACCTTTTCCAAAAACTACTACCAGTAGAACTTACAGTCAATAGCATTGATAAGAAGAGAATAAAGCATCCATATCAGGAGGTAAAAACCACCTGAACAGCATCTGAAACCATGCAAAACTACCGTTATTAAAGTTTGCATGATAGTTCATTCACAAAGCCATAATTCCGAATATAATGCACATATACCCATTAACTACACAAAAAATAATTCACAAATATCTTGCCCTTGTAAAGAAACATAAGCCATGAATATATGTATTATTGCTTTCCAAATAATTAATGAAAGATAAGCTGGGAAAAAAAAAAACTTCAGAAAATACCTTGTATATAAAAATAAAATTTTGTTCCAATGCTAAACAGGACTTAGGTATACTTATAAAACTATAATAAGAAAATATTTGCTACAAACTAGAAAATTATAAGGACTATCTAATATGGTACAAAATATAAAAACAAGTTTTGTCTATATTGGTTTACAATTGTTTCAGGGGTTTCAATAATGGGAAGTTTAAACTGGTATCTAGAGTCTAAGTACAGTTGAGTCTGTAGAAAGAGTGGCTGAGGAACAGTGCATAATCATGCACCATATTGAGTATGACCACCTGGAACATTATTTTATAAAGTGTGATTAATCTTAAAGTAGAAGTCTATTTAACAGTGCCAAATATGAATCTTATCATCTCAACTTTTTAAAATTAAATTTTACAAAAACAAATCATATTCATATCCAAAATATTGTATGAAATAAATTAAGAAGCAAGGAGCTGAAAATATATATGTTTTTAAATGGACTAATTATATTGTTATACCTGTATATTACACCAAAGAATGAAATTTCAAATTTGGTTTTGTTTGGAAATTATCTATATATTGTAGAATAATAAAAAATTCTGAGAGAGCCAGAGTTTTGTGTAATAAAATATTAATTCATTTATTACAAATATTTTTTCGTCATAAGACATATGAAATACATAATTCCAAAATTAAAGAGAATGTTTTTTTTTTTCACATAAACAACCTTTTAAACTGTATTGCGCTTCTTAATACAGTATGTGTATCTTTTCAAAAATTTGGTGGGCTTTTAGTAAAAATTACAAGTATTTTGTACCCAAAAATTCAGTTTTTTATTGAAATATTTTTACTAAACATTTCTTTGTGAATATAGAATGTTTTGTTACTGGTCTGAGTGCAGAGATTTCATGTTATGATTAAACAACTATTCTTCATCCCAAAAATCTCAAATATTACTTGCATAATCTCTAAAACCTCAGAAAAATATTTCAAACACTTGTTTTCAATAAGACTTTACATTTTATTATTTTCTATACTCTATGTGGTGTATGTCACTTAACAAACCTTATAACCATTATAAAAAATTAGGAAAATGTAAATTATGCTCATTCTTTGATAGATTGTTTAAGCACATTATTCATGCTTTTTTGTACTAAATGACTACATATTATAATGCAAAAATATAAATGTTTAGTTTGAGTAGCTTAAGTCTTATAATGCTATATACAAACATACATACTTTTTATTATATTGACCTTCCACTCATGCCTACCAAACATTACAGAACTGGCACTGATGCAGTGCACATGGACTCATGTGTCCGTATCCAATAACATACAACTGACAAAATCTTGGCTGCTTTTTATTGCACTAGTATTTTGTATTATATAGAAACAATTAAATTATCATACATGTATGTAGCTTATTAATATTTAGAAATAAGTTATTTAACTTATCTTTCCTGAAATATAGAGTAGTAAATAAGTAAAACAAACAATTATTTATTCTAGCTACGACCTGTAAGCTTGGTTGCTGCTGAACATTGGTTGTTAAGCCTTTTAAATTTTTGCATGTGGAAAATATCAAACAAAAACTTTTTTATGTTTTGATATATAAAATGGAATAACCAAAGAACTCATGAACAACTATACTGATACCATAGAATTCCACTATAATTTAAGTTAAGTAGTTATGTTGCTTTTAAGTTTTAACACACACACACAGACACACACACACACACACACACATATATATATATATACATAAACACACATATATACATACACACATAAGACTAAAGACACAATCTACATTCTTGAAAACTTGGATCAAATGAACATTGTAGCCTTTTCACAGATTCAAATGGCTGAGAACATCATGTATTGTAGCAAAGTATATAATAGACCATGTAAAAACACAGAAAAAGTTGCACAGGGCCACTGTGTTTGTTTCAGTACATAACCCACATCTCAACAAAATAAAAAGATACAATGTGCTTATTTTATACTATAGCTTGATAACATTAGTAATTTGCATTCCTAATTTGTACAAAACTAGACTTAGTATTTTGGCATCATAGGAATCTAATTTTAAGCAGTGTTGCATTCAACATACCACGTAACTCACCGAAATCAACATTTAGATGCATTCTTTTATTATTCACTTTTAAATTAAGAAATTAGCTTCTATATAAAAGTTTGAATTACAATCTTCAATTTGATTTCAAACTTAATGACATCAATTCATAAAATAATAGTTCAATAAACTTTTAAATGCAAGGTAACATGGCCTTTGAACTCTGACCCATTATGAAAGGATTATTATGACAAACATTTTGCTTCTGTCAGGTGGATTTTCTTTTCCGATATTATCTAAAATCAAACGTTCTTTGATTTAGACTTGCTTTTTTTTAACATGTTTCAAACTTTTCTCCTTTAGTGTTTTATTATTTTGATGTAATCTCTAGATAAAGTAAAACTGACTATCATTTCTATGAAGTTGTTAATCAACCCAGAGTCAAAAAAGTATTATACATACTGTTTAAGTATGTGTCTGTTACTTGGAGTATTTATTTTGTGTGAATAAAGAGTTGTATCTATTCTGTGCAAAGAATCTAATTCCATCAGTTATCAAATCTCTCAAATTTTCAATTATAATGTTATTTAATTGTTAGCCAGCTATATTTTAAAATAATGCAAACTTATTGTAGAATTTGTCACTTATTTTCTTCTTTTTTTTGCCTATACTCATAAAAACAAAAATCTGAACACACTGTTACCTATTCCAAGATGTTTAACTTGTAGCCAAGAAGAGGAGGTAGCTTCTGCAATAAGAGTGAGGTCAGTAAACCCACTGGTATCAGAATATATCTATAAATGTGAAGTGCAACTGTGCAATCAGACTTCTACAAAAAAAAAATGTTAAGAGTTGTCTTCAACAGTGAGATACATGTGCAACCTAAAACCTCTCATACTGTCAAGTTGAAACAAAGGGTTAAAAGCATGGCCTCATAAGGAAAAAGCTATATACATGCAGATCTCTTAAACCTCTTGTATGAGGAGGCTTATTCTAGAATAGCAACTATGGCTCAAATATATGTATAAATGGGCATGTTTCTCAAGAACTTTGTAAATAAGCCTATGTAGCACTACATGTCCCTCTCATGGTACTCTTCCCATGGCAAATAAAAGGAAAGTGGTCAAGTTAACAACCAAAAGAAATTTAATGATGATGGAAATTTCAATATAACATTTTCTAGAAGAGTTCTAGAAATGCCATCAAGAAAGACATGACACTGACCTTCTACACAAACTACACACTAGTGCATCAGTTACAGATAAAAGAAAATAAGTTTAAAAAGTGTGACCAATACTTAGTCTAGTTAGAACAACTTCCTCTTTCTGATCCTTATGAAAGCAAGACAGCCAAAGTCCAATATAGGGTTTTACTCGGAAAAACTTGTTTTTGCATTGTTCAGTCCAAGTCGACTGCCAGCTGGCACTTAGCCAAGCTTTAAATACAGGACCATAGCCCATGTATGGAACAGGCACAGCGGTGATAGTGCCAGAACAGATAGACTTAGGTGCAGTTTTGGCGAGCTCGTTCCCGCGAATACCAACATGGCCCAATATCCAGAAAAACTGGATAGAAGTAGATGTTAAAGAGAAATGGGCCAGGCAGTTTTGAATATAGACGAGAACAGGGTGTGAACCAACACTAAATGATTCCAGGACCAGTAGAGAACTAAGCAAGTCAGTATAAATAGTGCAGTTTAAATACTACTCAGCTTCTATGTAATCCAAGGAAAGAAAAATGGTATACAGTTCAGCAGTTAACACAGAAGCTGAAGAGAGGATTCTGTGTGCAACCACCAAACCACAACAAACCATGACAGAACCCAAACAGTCACCTGATTTTGAACCATCTGAATAAATAGGAATCGAAGGATGGTTCAAAAGATGTTCAGCAAATAACAGACAGTATTTCCAATCAGGAGGGTCTGCTTTTCTCAGATGACTTAAAAAAAGGTCAAATTTGAGGCCTGTAAGAAGCCATGGTGGGATGAGCTGATCAGTGGATACAGCAATGTTATCCGAGGACAGACAATTCATCCAACTGCTTCTTGATACAGAGACCAAAAGGAGCAATAGCAGTTTGTCTGTTCTGAAAATGCATGGCTAACCAAGGAAGGAAAACAAAACCCCAGGTGGGATGCTTTGGTACAGAATGAAATTTTGAAGCATTTAGTAAAGACAGTTGCAAATGGCAAAGGTGCAAAGGAGGTTCATGAGACTCTGTGTATAAGCTCTGAACTGGGGAAGTGCAGAAAGCCATGGCGCAGAACCAAAGTTCCTGATGATGAACAGGATCCAGCATCTTTAAGGCCAAGGTCCTGACAAAGCCATAGATCAGTGATCCATAGCCTAGTTTTGATCAAATAAAAATACAATACATCTTCAGCATACAACATCGATTTGCTCCTCAAGTGATGGAAGAAAAGAATCGAAGGATGTTCAGAGTGCTTGTACATTTGACATGTAGCTGTTTGATCTGTGGTATACAGATCAGCTTACAATGAAAGATAAGCCCCAAGAACTTTGTCTCAGAAACCACAATTAGCACAACTTCACATATACAGAGTTCAGGATCAGGATGAATATCCCATTGGCAGCAAAAGTGCATGCAGACAATATGAGACAGAGAGAAGTTTCAACCATTTGTTGTGGTCCACTTCAGCAAACAACTGGGGGCAGTCTGTAACTACCACTCAATACGTCTCAAGTTCGATGATTGACAAGAAATGTGAAAATCGTCGACACAGAGCTTGTTTGCAACAGTAAGAGAGAGTTGTCCAGTGATGGCATTAATCTTTATACCGAAAAGTGTGACACTCAAAATACAGTCCTAAGGGACTCCAAGTTCCTTTAGAAAAAAACGGAAAAATGTCGAACCAACACGAACTTCGAATCGCCTGTCCATGAAAAAATTGTTAATAAGAATGGGCAAATGGACGTGTAACCAATATATATGGTCTCACAAAATGCCATACTTCCATGTTGTATCATAAGCCTTCTCAATGTCAAAGAATACTGATACATGATGTTGTTGTTTCAGAAAGGTTTCTCTGACTGACGTTTCAAGTCGACTCAAATGGTCCACAGTGGAGCTCTGTCACCAAAACACACACTTGATAGGCGAGAGGAGGTGATCTGATTTGAGAAACCAAACAAGATGAGCATTAACCATACTCTCTAAGTCCTTACAGAGACAGCTTGTCAAAGCAATTGGACAATAGTCCAAAGGAATCTCGAGATCCTTCCCAAACTTAGAGAAAAGTATGACAATAGCCTGGCACCAGGCATCAGAAAAAACATTCTCCTGCCAGATGCAGTTAAAAACAATCAGAAGAACAGCAAGAGAATCAGGAGATAAATGGCACAGCATTTCATGTGTACATCATCAGGTCCAACCAATGCACTGCCAGACCGATGAAGGGCCAGGCTGAGTTTTGCCAGTGTAAAGGGAAAATTATAGTCATAAAGACAATCAGCTCGAAAAGAAAGAGGTGATCGGTCTGCCCAAGTCATGATGGCTAAGAAGGTGCAGGACAAAGCACAAGTGCTAGATACCTGGCAAAAGCGTTTTCCTAAAGTATCGGCGATGCTCCAGGTATCAGCCACTTCCGGACTATTAGAAAACAAGGTTGAGAGGAGGACAGAATGATACTGCCCACTGACCTATATCGAATCTTGTCCCATATGACTTTGAACTGGTAGAAAAAGTTGGTTGCAAACATAATCCAAGAGTTCTTCTGGCTTTGATGACTTATCCACTGAGCATGTGCACAAGCTTGATGGAAAGCAATGTGATGCAAGAGAGGGAAATACTTACAAAAAGTATCCCAGGCCTGTTTTTGAGCCTTCTGTGCCATGTGGCAGACAGAATTCCACCATGGACAAGGATACCATGGAAAACATGTCAAGGTTTTAGGAATACATTGAGCAGCTGCCTGTACAATACAATCAGTTACTGCTGCCATACGGTTGTCTACTGATGGCAGGATCAAATTCTTCAAGAGCAGTGAAAGACCAGTTGGACTGATCCAGCTTCCACTGAGGCATGCAGGTCATGTGGCATCAACCACAGCCAGTCTTTCTCAAACTTATAGGAAACCATTCACTGCCTCCTGGGTTGTTGTGAACCCTCCATGAAAAGTGAGAGAATAATGAAGGGAAACAAATTAAGAGATCAACAACAGTAAAGGACTGACTAGGTGCATGAAAATAGGTATAAGAACCACCAATAAAAAGAGAAAGATTGTGATCAGAGAGCATATGCTCTACAGAGCAACCCTTCCATCAATGTCAGTACATCCCCAGATAGGATGTATTCTATTAAAATCCACCAAGATTAAAAAGGGAGACAACAATTCAATGAGAGCATCAAGGTCTGATAGATCATAGGTCCCTCCAGAGGACAGGTAGAGAAAACAAACAGTGATGGTACAACCCAAGGAAGCATGAATGGCCATGGCCTCCCAAGGTGTATCGAGTGGTAAAGACAGGGTGGACACTTGCTGATCAATTACTAGTGCTACCCTTTCAAGAACTCATCCATCACACAGCCTGTCCTTTCTGTCCAAAGAAAACCTCCAAAAGATGACTGTATCTGCAATTTTCAGAAATGCTTCCTGTGATGAAAGACATACAGGACAGTAGAAAGCAATCAGTGCTTTGATGTCATCCAGATAAGAATGTAAACCTTGACAGTTCCATTGTATCAATGTGGCCATTTTTATCTATGTGTAGGCAAATTGAGTGGAGAGCCCTTTTGTTTATGACCATGTCTTTTTTCTTTATTGTCGTTATTTGAGGAAGGTCTGTTGATCTCCATAGATCCTGCTCTGGGTCAATTGAGCAGGACTTTGTTGTTGGAAGAGGATTCCAGCAACTGAGGACATGAACAAATGATTGTTTTGCATCTTGCAGTGGGAGAAAATTTACCCAATGAAATTCCCATACCTGGAACCAAAGGAAGTGGATCTTCAGGTTTGCTGGAATGTATGTAAGGGACAGAGATGGGTGTTGAAGTTGATTCATTAACTTTTTTTACCCAAGGGTGTCAAACGACTTTTCCTATTGTTTGAGAATGATTCTTTCGAAGGCACAGAGATTTGTCTGCAATCCCACTGTAGCAGTGAAATAAAGTGCAGCAGCATATGTCTGAGGTGAAGTGGTGAACAGTAACATTCAAGCTTCAGGGTGAGTAATGTTTTGAATCACTTTCAAATGCTGTATCTCTTTCTTCCAACCATTTATGGCAAGAACAAAAGTAGAATAGATGAGAGCCATTGCAACTGATGCAACTATGGTCTGTTTCATACTCATAAGCATCATGGTCCTTGCAACTGCCATGAACACATGTCAAGGAACCAAACCACTAACATTGGAAACATCTGAGAGGGTTTGGAATATATGGCTATACCTTGCAATTAAGATAACCTGCCTTGATGGTTGCAGATGGATGCAGTGATATAAATGTTAAAATGAATGAAGACATCGATCAGCATCATAATTCCATCTTTGTGAGTGGAGATATGCCTCACAGCAGAAACTTCTTGGGTGGAGAAACCAGTGAGAATCTCCAACTCAAGAATGTTCTTCAAATCCATTTCAACAATAACTCCTTGTGATGAATTCAAAGCAGCATAGAGAGTAACCTCAATGGGTATATCTGTAACTGCCTTGAATGCAAAAGGAGTTCACTGTTTAGATGTAGATATTTCCATCAATATGTCACCAGAAAGGAAGGTTTTTGGCTGACTTTGGATAGCCAGCAAGTCCCTCTAGTCCCTTCTGAAAGAAAAAAAGAGAGGTGTCTGCATCACAGGTTGTCTGAAAGAAAATGTACTATAAGAAAATGAGGTACAAGTGTTAAAGATGTTGAAGATTGCTTCTCAGAATCTTCAAGACGTGGTCATTTACCTATGGACTGTTATTAACTATTTTAGTTAAGTTTTTATTTGGAGAATACATAATAAAAAAAAATATTTTGGTGCCTACTAACCCAACCCACCATGGAATCCACCAGGGGATGCACTACAATGCCAAACAAGGACATTGCAGCAATCCGAGCGTTTTGTGAGCACACCAGCATCAGATACAGTGACTACAACACCTGTTGAGAACATCCAAAACTGATACTTATTTGACCATAACCCAAGTGTACTAGCCAACTGACCCTAGAGGGGCCACCCCAAGGCTGCCCTTCTACAGGAATTCAACCCCAAAATAGTATGTTAGGGTTGGATCACTCAAGCACAAGGATCCTCTCCTCCCCTTCACAGGTCACCATGCACAGCAAACATGTGGGTGGATGTTTAAATCCCAGAGTAGGTAAACTGAAAGAACAGAACATTCCCTGGGAGGTCTCCTCACTGTGTAAAAACAGATAAGATGACATGCTAAAAGACAATATGTCACGAGTATCACACGAAGGGGAAATTTAGTATCTTTTAAATATTAAAGAGGTGAAATTCAAAAGCATTACACACACACACACACACACACACACACTTCACAGTTTTGATAGATAAAGTTGAAAAGGTCCATATTTTAAAAAAGACATCTGGTTGGACAGAATTATAATTTTAGTTGGTATAGACAAACAAATTTAATATACAAACTCATTTTGCTTCTTGAATTTTTTTTTTTTTCTATATCCTGTTATAACTACAGGTTGATTTATTGTGTATTTTTAAAAAGAATACTGAAATGTTTAGAGTTAGCATGTGTTTCTTACAGTTGGAACCACAAAACTTTTATTTGGGCAAATTAAAGTATCTTATTCATTAATAAACAGTAGGAAGAAACAGAATAATAACTAAATGGAAAGTTATTCAACATTTCTCTCGAAGTTTACTTTCTACTGCAAATTTAATAACTTTTATGCTGGATTTTCTTTACAGTGCAAAAACTTAAATAATCCTAACTAAAGAAATTATAATACCTGTTTCTCCATGAGGTTCAAGCTCTGGCATTTCTTCAAATATAGGAGGCTCTGAGAAAGATGGAAGATAATCCAGTGGACTTAAATTTCCTTGTTTTGGTTTCATTTCAGGAAGGTCCACTTCAACTGAAATTTTTGTTTGCAGTTTCTCATCAGAAGCAGGTAAGGTACTGGTGCCTGCAATTGCACTGAAAATTGCAAAAAAAAAAATATATAACCAAAATTAATACGCAAATTTTTCTTAAATCTAAGTTCACTGGTCTATACTTAAGAAGCATCTTGCATAACTAACAAAACAACATAAGTATAAAAATACTTTTCTATCTTAAAGTTGTCAAATTTTACTTACATATCCACAAGAACCTGCTAATAAAATATCAAAAGTTAATTTAAATTCTTATATATGTATATTCTCTGATATTAACAACCACATATTATGATCAGCCTGTACTATACTATTGTACAATGAAATGCTTAAAATTAAGACACAGAAAAAGGTACACATCTTTTAATTTTTTCATCAGACAGTCTTAAGCATCGTTTCATTATATTCTTAATTGCATATCTTTATGTTTTCACAATTTATTTTAATGTTTTATAATCCTAGTGAGACTAGATTATAAAATTCTATCCTTTGGAATTATTTATATGTCATTATATTTGTTCAACCAACACATCTTCCCAATATTCTTTGTATTTTCAGAAATGTATACAATACTCTCCTACCTTATTTGTAGACATTTGATAACCAATTTAAAAGGTATACTCTAAGCTACATAAATAATTGTTGTTTTTTTCATAAACAATTTACAGAGTGATTATGATGTGCTTCAAGATGTTTCTCTGAACAGTAATAAAATTTAACTTATTTATGGTTTAGTTAGTTTGTGTGTAAGCACAAAGCTACACAATGGGTTATCTGAACCGAGTCCACCAGTAGTATCAAAACCTGGTTTCTGGTATTGCAAGTGGTTAGGTAGAAAGCCTAATTAAATTAGTCATTTTGGGATATGTGCATTTTGTAAAATAAACCACACATGCAGGTGCAAAAGGCTTGAAAGATAGTATTAAATTGCTTGGTTTTTATATATATTTATAATTACATAATTTTTAACACAAGAAACTCAAATATAAGAATAAAACTTACTGAGTTAGTTAACTTAAACATTTAAAAACTTTGATAAAAGTCTCTTGTGAAATGTATGACTTTCCAGTTGATGAAACTTAATAATTTACCACAAGCTCTCAATAGAAAATTCTTTTTTTTTTCTAGTTCTAAGAGTAATAAAATAAAATTACAGCAGTTGTCAAACTGTTCAATAACTTTTATAATCTGCAGTTATTCTACACAAAAATATTTCTGATTTTACTTTACAGTTTTTTCATTGCTACAGTTGGTGTTTGGGTACAGAATATAAGTGATAAAGTACAGTAGGAAAATATTTTGGAAAATACTTTGTTAAAAAACTAACGTTACTTGTACAATATACTTGCAACATCTACTAAAAGCTTACCAAATTTCCTGAAAATACACTTAGTATACTCAGAATTATAAAATGTTTACTTTCATGGTTACATTGCAGCTACAGAGCTGGTGACATTGACTGGCCTGTCTCCACAGGTTCGTTCTTCAGAATTAGTCAGCAGATGAGCTATTTAAAATAATGAAATTTCTTTTCCTTACCACCACAACTAATAACATTTTAATTAGTCACTTTCACCAAGTTAGAGCAGTTTCAGCAGAGGGATAAGTTGGTGGTCCACAAGATAACTAGCTGCATCCATAATGGGAAACAATAATTGACCAAGGTGCCTGGAACTTAGGAGTATTTTCTTATTGCAAAGTGACACCAAGATATCTGTCATGTTCACCAAGGAGAATAAAACCCTTGATTTTAGCTTTGTAAATCTAAAGCCTAGTAAGTAACTATCTCACCAAGGAACAGAATTTGGACAATCTTAAGATGCTCTAAAATGAAACCTGAAATTCTTCAACTTAAAATATACATAAATTATCCAAATATTTTCACCCAAGTTTGTTACTAAACTGTTCAAAAAATATTAAAATCCAAAACATGAGGCAAAAACCTTTTCCATAAAGTACAAAATTCTCTATGTCAAAATATATACAACTTTTACCCTTCATGAACATTCATTTCATATCTACTACTCAGATATAAAATAGTGATTACTGCCAATAAATATGTGCAAATGTTATAGAATTCCAATTATATTTAATCAGAGCAAAATTTTAAAAAATGTAATTAAAACTGAACTTTTTTGGGACAAACTTTCTCCATGAGTTGGTATCCAAAAATTACAAAGTAAAGGCTTGAAACATTGGATTTTAACAAACAAACACATTATTTTCACTTAAAACACCATTTCAACAAATAACTAAAAGGTCAAAATAAAAAACATTTCAGTTAATTTAATCTTACCTTTGTGTGTCAAGAAATTTTTCATTCTGTGATGGCCCAATGGGAAGATCTAAATTGTGGTCCTCCATCATCCTCAGAATTCCACTACCTTTCTTTTTGTGTGAAGAAAAAGGTCACTTGAAGATAAATTAATATTATTTTGCTATATGCAAACTTTATTAAATTCTACAACTACTCACAAAATGTACATGTAAAATAACATTCTTCCAAGAGATATTGCAGAAGACTTTTCATTAATCATAAGAAAAACCATAATTACAAACAGGCTACTTAGTTTATCAGTCTTCAAAAAAAACAAACTAATATTGTCCTTCAGATTCATGTATTTATCCAACAAAATTATTTGTACCTGATATACACCTGAGTCACAAAACAAATAATTCTGCAAATTAAAATGTTATACTTTTCCCATAAATGCTTATCTCACACAAACATCTATTCTCATTTAATCCTGCCCTCTATATGCAAAAACATTTTCCTACACCTAAAAGCCTTTTATCTTCTCTTCATTAGAAATGACTGATTCCAGTGCTTTTCTCATGCAAATCATATGTTAACCCTCTCCTAATAAGAGTGTGACATACTCTGATAATGCATGCAACTCCTTTTATTGAATTCTAAAAAAAACTATCACACTGATTTTTGGCAGATGAAAGCACCAGTTTTCAGTAGAGACAAAGGGTGGGAAGTGTTAGAGGAAGTAAATACCTATCAGAAATACATTTTCAGTATAGGAAAAATATAAATACCATTTTAGTACATTACTTCCACTCAAATAGCTAGAATTGCACACTGAACAGGTGGAGGGAACAGTGCCTGGGATAAAAAGAAGTATCCTCTGAAAGAAACCAAAGTATACTCCCTAAGAAACATCCAGATTCTAAAATCTGATGGGAGAATTAGCACAGGGCACAGAATTATAATAATCTCTGTTATGATCAACAAAATGGATGAAGCAACAAATGCGTAACTGAGAAAAGAATATATACATCTATAATACATGTGTGAAGACATATTTCATTAACCCATTCAGGAGGATGCCTCTATGGTTTACCACACCAGAAGCTTGGAATTACAAAGCGATAAGGACTCTCAAGCTCCACTAAAAGAGAGGGGAAAGAAGAACTGTTTCAGTGCAACAAATTATCATGAGACCCTATTTTTAAAAGTAGACCATACTGGTTTATTTAATACAAGAAATAGGCAGCTATTCCCTTCTGATTTTCAGAGGTAATCCATAACAGCACAGTCAGGAATGTGAAGATTTTCTTAAACATTCACTACAAGGATAAACCTACAAGCAATCTTGCAGAACACTCCATCTTAGTGTGTCTTACATGGTCATGGAAATATTATACTAAGTTAACATGGCTATATGGTTTAGATTTGCTCTACTAAATACTAGCACAATCCATACATTGAGCAATAATAGAAGTGAAAATGGCCCCCTCAAAAGGAAATATGAAAAAATATTTAATCCAATCAAGGTCTCACTTAAATTTGCAGATGGAAGAAACCATAGTCCACTGCAAATAGCAAGAGATGAACATGTCATGGGAAGTCCACATGCCAAACTGAAGAAGTGCCTCCAAGGTATGAAAAAGACAAATGCCAATAGCCAAAACAATAAGATGAAAGGCTGGAGACCAAAACTAAGGCAATTTGGGTTAAAGGATGTATCAAAAACTTTAATGTAATGAAAAATCCACTCAAGTCAGAGCCATTGGAAAATAAAAGGATTAAAAGACCACTCTCCTGGATAAATTTTGTCTGGACACGAGTCCAACTTGTGACACAACCAAAAGCACCTGAAACATGACACAATAACATAAATATTAAGTTTGCAGGCCTAAGAAGATCCAATGTATAAATACACAGGGATCAAAAACAGATGCAATATTGGTGGCTGAGATAAGCACACACTAGGGAAAATCTAGAATTGGTTAATATTAGCTAATTTGTAAAGAGAATAACAAATTGAACAAAAATAAAACATACAGCCAGAAGCTCCAGGACATCAATTAGATAAGACCTTTTGGCTGCAGGCTAAAACCCTGAAACTTCTTTATCAGCCCATGCCCCCCTTTTTCAAGGGGTTGGTTGGATGGCATTTTATGGTGCAAAGCAACTAGGTTATCTACACCAATTAACTGCTGAAATAATTAAAAGATAAAGTAAAATTTATTAAAAGTAATCATGTCAAAACAAATTCCAATTTTTGAATTAAAAACTTAAATAGCATTTAAAAGGCCAATAACCCTTAAAAAACTAAATACATTTGTAAGGTGGACAGTGTCACTATCACCAATGACACAGAGTTCAATGATACGGAGTTCAGGACCAGAGTGAATACCCCACTGGTGTCAAAAGTGCATGCAAATTTTTAGAGAAAGAAAAGATAACACTGCTTGCTGTAATCTACTTCAGTAAAAGATTGAGGGGAGTCTGTAGCTGCTGCTTAATAAACCTCATGTTCAATGGCTGACACAAGATGTGGAAGTTCTCAACACAGAACCTGTTTGCAACAGTAAAAATGAGTTGTTCAAAGATGGCATTAATCTTTATACTGAAAAATGTGACTTGAAGACATAGCCCTGAGGGACTCCAAGTTCCTGCAGAAAAGAACGGGAAAGTGTTGAACCCACACAAACTTGAAATTGCCTGACCATTAATAATAAAAATGGGCAAAGGGCCCCACAACCCATAAATGGAGGTCTCAAAAAATGCCATATCTCCATGTTGTACCATAAGCCTTCTCAAGGTCAAAGAATACTGATACAAGATGTTGTTGCTTGAGACAGGCTTCCCTGATTAACGTTTGAAGCTGAATCAGGTGGTCCACAGTGGAGTGCTGTTATCAGAACCCACACTGGGCAAGCAAGAGGAAGTTGTTTGATTAGAGGAACCAAACAAGACAACCATTAACCATCCTTCTAAGGTCTTACAAAAACAGTTCATCAAAGAAACTGGATTGTAATTTAAAATAATCTTGAGATCCTTCCCAGGCTCAGAGAAAGGTAGGACAATAGCCTGGCACCACACATCAGAAAATACATTCTCCTGTCAGATCTGGTCAAAAACAACCAGAAAAACAGCAAGAGAAGCAAGAGAGTGATGGATCAGCATCTCATAATGTATATCATCAGATCCAACTGATGCAGCCAGATCAATGAAGAGACAATCTGAGCTCCACCAGCATAAAGGGGGAATTACAGTCATAGAGACAATCAGCCCAAAAGGAAAGAGGTAATCACTCCTTCCGAGTCTTGATGGCTAAGAAGGTGGAAGATAAAGCAAAAGTGCTTGATACCTGGCAAAAGCTTTTACCAAAAGTATCAGCAACTTCTTGACCATCAGACAGAAAGATCAAAGGAGGGACAGAATTGTACACTGTTCACTGACCTTCCAATTCTTTTCCCATATGACTTTGGAATTAGTGGCATAAGAGACACTGGTTGTGAATTTAATCCAAGATTCCTTCTGACATCTTACCTATCGAGCATATACATGAGCCCACTGAAAAGTGGTACAGTTAAAAGTGTGGGATACCTACAAAAGATATCCCAAGCTTATTTTTTAGCCTTCCATATCATGCAGCAAGCAAAATTCCAACACAGATGAGAATACCTTAAAAAATGTGTCAAGATTTTAAGAACACATTAAGCAGCTGCCTGGATAATACAGGCAATCACTGCTGTCATGCAGTCATCTATTGATGGCTTACAGGTGACAGCAGGATCAAGTTCTACAAGAGCAGTGAAAGAGGGGCAGTTGCCTTGGTTTAGCTTCCACTGGAGCACATGAGACATGTGGCACACACCATAGCCAGTCTCTCTCAAAATAACAGGTAAAATTACTGCTGCCCCATGGATTACTGTCAACCCTCCAACAAAACCAAGTGAACCATAGGAAGTGCATCTAGGAATTTACTGAAAGAAATAGTAGGGACAGAGATGAGTGTTTACACTGATTCATAAACTTTCTTAACCATGGAGGGCAAAAGACTTTTCACATGGTTTGAGAATAATTGTTTTGGAAGCAAGGATAGATCCATCTGCACTCCCATATTTCCAAGATGGAGTGATGAACAATAACTTTCAAGCCTCAGGGTAAATGTTGCAAACCATTTTCAAATGCTGTATCTCCTTTATTTCCAACTACCTAGAGCATGAACAAAATTAAGATGGATAAGAGCCACTACAATTAAATACAATGAGGATCCATTTCACACTCATAAACATCATGATTCTTGCCACTGCAACAAGCACACACCAAGTAACCACAATACAATGTCTTTAAGTGACCAAACCACTCACATTGGAAACATCCAAATGGGTTTGGAATATACAGCCATACTTTGCAATTCAGATCACTTGCCTTAATAGTGGCAGGTGGACATAATTCTATCTTTGCATGAAAATACATCTAATTGCAGAAACTCCTTGGGAGGAGAAACCAGCAAGGATCACAAACTTAAGGATGTTCTTCAAATCTCTCTCAACAATAATGCCTTGTGACAAATTCAAAGTAACATGTGGAGTAACCTCAGTAGGTACAGAAATGAATGTTTCCATCAAAATGTAACCAGAACAAAGCTTTTTGACTGACTTAGGACAATCAGCAAGCCTCTCTAGTCCCTCCTGAATAAAAAGGAAAACATTTGCCCAAAGAATTTCTCTGAAAGATAGTATAATACAAGAAAATGAGGTACAGGTGTTGAAGAGGTTGAAAATTACTGCTCAGAGTCTTCAACATATGATTGTTAATTTGTGGTCTGTTTTTCACTATTTTACTGTGATTTTTATTTGGGATATCCATAATAAAGAAAGAATATTTCAGTGCCTACTGACCCCACTCACCATGGAGCCCTAACAGGGGATACCAAAGAAGGACACTGCAGTAACACCAGGATTTCATGAGTACTATACACAAACACCAGCATCAGACACCATGCCTGTTAGTGACGCTACTTTAAAGTTTAAATCACTCTTATTAAACTTCAAGAGTGCACTTGCAGTATTACTACATACAAATATATATTTGATATGGTATCTTTAAAAAGAATGTTATGACAATAATTACAACTGAGTGCCTTGAAAGTCACCATAATCTAGAACAATAAATTAAAACGTATGTCTGACAACTGTTCTCCTTTCTTTATACAGGCCAATCACAGCTAACAATAATGTCACGCCCTAAGTCTATACGTACTAAAGTGTAAATAGCAATGTTATTTCAAATAATAAATTCAAAGTTTAAAAGTGAATTATAACATACAGGATTGTGCAATTGATCTTCACGCCTTATTTTAACGTACAAACAATATAACATTGATATTCTTACTAACATAAATAATATTATGTTATTTATCGAGAAACAATGGGTACTAATTGTAAAACCTACATGCAATTTCTTGTTGCAATTACCCGAAAATTAATTATGACTAGCAGTAGAACAACTTCTACGTATGCTGCACACTCGACAAACTTCAGAAAGTCACTCGTAAAAAGTCCTAATCTAATTAATAATACCAACAGTATAAAGCTTAAGAATTTTATTCTAAAAACAAATACACGGACTGTCAGAAGCAAATTTTATACAAATAATTTATGTTACTTACTTAGAGATGTACTTATATCGAAAACACACCTCAATTCTTATTACCGTATATAAACTCAGACGTCGAAAAGTTTAAAATCTCACTTTAAATTCGTAATATAAATAGGCCTACTCATCAAAGGTAAGTAACCTGTGCAAAAGCAGCTACCCCATAGAGGGCGAATAATTTAGTACTTAGATTTAATAATACATAATATTTGCTTTTTGGTTTATAATATTTCACATTTAAATTTTAAAAACTTTACATTTTAAACAAGACAAAGAAACTCAGACAGTTTACATAACACGTAAAATTGCTAAAAATCAGCCTTCCAAAAATTTCAGTAATACATTTGAATTCAATGCCGACTTGCACATGTGCTATTCAGGTCCACCAATTGGGCCTGGCATGGCCTAGCGCGTCAAAGCGTGCGCTTCGTAATCTGAGGGTCGCGTCAAACATGCTTGCCCTCCCAGCCGTGGAGTCGTTATAAAGTTACGATCAATTCCACTTTTCGTTAGTAAAAGAGTAGCCCAAGAGTTGGCGGTGGGTGGTGATGACTAGCTGCCTTCCCTCTAGTCTTACACTGCTAAATTAGGGACGGCTAGCACAGATAGCCCTCGAATAGCTTTGTGCGATATTCCAAAACAAACAAAGTCCACTAATTTCCAACAGAAAAATCAAGTATCCGTTAATAACATTAGATTTTGAAAATGTTAAGCAAAAGAAAAGAAGCAAACGAGCGAATGAAGAACATACTAAACAGTGCAATTTACACAAAGAAAATATTGCTGGGGTTTTAAAGCGGCGGACGAAAGTCTTTTAGGAAAGAAATGACAGTTAAGAGACATTACATCGCCTCTATTCTCTATCACCTGAAGCTTAGTTTTGTAATAAATACCACCCACCAAAATGACGTTTACGGTCAATAAGAGACCTACTGGTCCAACCAAGCTTATTCCTGTCTATAAACTACAAGAAAGCATCTCATGATATATATCATAATGCCTTAAAAGAGGAATACTTGCTGAACATTGTGCCCGCTTCTTTGCATTAACTAATTTTAATTCCCATTATGTTTTTATTTGAAGCACATAAGAAACAGGTCTAAATGAGACAAAGGCAAAAAAAATATTTTTGATCAAACAACACTTTAAATATTACTGTCGTAGGAAACAATATTTGAGTTGTCAAGTCAATGACACATTGTTATTCCTGGAGAGGAGAGGTAGGAGACATGCCCTAGTATAATTTGTTGCTATGAGATTGAATCTTGACCCATTTTAACTACAAATACTTAATTTCTTGAATTAAAAAAGCATGTCTTTATACATAAGTTGTGGCTATACATGTTATAAAAAAAAAGTGGTCAGACCATGCTCTGACTGGCATTACTGCTTCCTACAACCCAGAAGATGAAAATCTTTGTGTGGCATCCTCAACTTGCTGAATTTAATAGACAACTAAGACTGAACCAATCACTTCAATGAAACTGAAATAAATTACTGTATGTGTAGCACAGGAAACAAAACTCACTTCTAGCTTATTAACTAACTATTATTTATATCCGATGTCTCACTTCTTGATATTTGTGAATATTAGTATATTTTTGTGTAGGCATGGCCAGGTGGTTATGGTGTTCGACTCGCAATCTGAGGGTCTCGGGTTCGAATATCTGTCACACCAAACATGCTCGTCCTTTCGGCTGTGTGGTATAATAATGTGTCAGTCAATCCCACTATTCGTTGGTAAAAGAGTAGCCTAAGAGTTTGCGGTGATGACTAGCTGCCTTCACCCTTGTCTTACACTGCGAAATTAGGGACATCAAGCGAAAATACCCCTTGTGTAGCTTTGGTCAAAATTCAAAAACAATCCTTCTAGTCTTACACTGCTAAATTAAGGACAACTAGCGCAAACAGCCCTCGTGTATCTTTGCGCGAAATTCAAACCAAACACAAATATTTTCGTGACGCCATCTAGAAAATTCTGATTATTCTCTGGCTACTTTTACAAACATTTTATTTTAGAGTCACCAATCTTTTAGTTAACACTTGAATTAAAGCATTGAAAGTGTATATTAAACAATATATTTCAAAAGAAATAAACCACCATTTCATGTTAACTTAGCAAGTTTCTGTACTACCCATTGAAATGTATACTGTCTGGTACTAGGATGGCATGGCAGGGAAACATTATCAAGCAAGTAGAATAGCAGGATTAATAATATTTAGTATACATGCAGTAAACTTCTATCCGTATTCCTTGTTTCTGTTCAGTATGAAGTTACACAGCAAGCTATTTGTGCTATTATATGCAAAAACGGCTCTTCTGGGCCCAGAAAACACTTCAAATAGAAGAGCGAACAACGTTTCGACCTTCTTCGGTCATCGTCAGGTTCACAAAGAAAGGGTTACTGGTCGGAAGCTGACCACATGTTTGGGAGGGGTTGTATAATTGAGTGTTGCAATGTAGAGGGCGCGGTTTGAATATATAATTTTGTCTATAATATTAATATAGGTATAATGGTGTTCCTTTATATTGGTTTATTTTGGGTTTAAGTTGTTGTATAAGTAAGGCTTCTTTAATTTTTCGTTTGTTTATGTTTGTTTCTTTATTTAGTATTTTAGTGTTTTCTATGGTTATGTTGTGTCCATTTGACTTGCAGTGTTCGAAAACGTGTGAAGGTGACTTTTTATGTTCTTTGAATCTGGTTTCCATTTTTCTACTTGTTTCTCCTATATAGAAGTCGTGGCAGTTATCACATTGTATTTTATAAATAATGTTGGTGTGGTGTTTGTCAGTGTAGTTCTTACATAGTATAGACCTTAGTTTTGTGCCTGGTTTTTGAATAAATTTAGTGTTAACTGGAATGTTATATTTTGTTACTAGTTTTTGCCAAATGTTGGTTATTTGTTTGCTGATGTCAGGAATATATGGTATACAGCAGTATATGGTTTCGTGATTTTTTGATTCGTGAGATATATTTACTTTTGTTGGTTGATTTTGCTTTCTGTCTAGGTGTGTGCGTATAATGTTTTCTACGGTTTGTGGAGGAAACTTATTAATGTTGATGAAGTGTTTGTCTAATATTATAGACAAAATTATATATTCAAACCGCGCCCTCTACATTGCAACACTCAATTATACAACCCCTCCCAAACATGTGGTCAGCTTCCGACCAGTAACCCTTTCTTTGTGAACCTGACGATGACCGAAGAAGGTCGAAACGTTGTTCGCTCTTCTATTTGAAGTGTTTTCTGGGCCCAGAAGAGCCGTTTTTGCATATAAAATTTCTCAACAAGCGGGTTTCTCGACATCACTGATTGCTATTTGTGCTATGTCTTCCACGACTATGGAACTCCAGTTTTTAGCATTGTAAGTCTGTACACATACCGATATGTCACTGGGAAGTGTCGGTATTCCCCAGTAAATAGATTGGTTATCATACAAACTACTATTGCATTTTTCATGTTTTGGTGTGAAGAAGATTTGCATTTAATTTTAATATGAGGTGTATCAAATAATGCCTGTAAGTGTCTGTCACCCGTTTCAAAGTTTCACATTTTTATCTTTCTGTACTTAAAGGAAGTTAAGGTAAGCATCTGAACTTTAATTTCTAAGTGTAGTAGCATCATTCATCGTACTTATGACAACGTGCCTGAGGTTCTGAAAATTAAATGCTGCAATGTTAAAAAACAAAACAAAAACCTCTCGTTTAGATGGATTTTAGGAATAAGTTGATTCCTGAAAACTTCCACATTTTCCAGTACTTTGATGGAACCCAAGTTTTAAACTTTGTATTGTCATACCCATTTATTCCATATGGTAAGAAAAATAAGATAGTACAGCAGGTGAGCTATGCAACTGGAAAAACTAACCTAATACAATGCCTGATTATGATTTTGAATTTGTGCATTTTACGGAAATGGATCGGAAAGTGATATAGTTACTTTAATCATTGCTAATACTCAGGCTATATGTTTCTACGTTTCTGTAATAATTATTTTTTTCATAATTCTGTCTCTCTGTTACGGCACAACACATCTGAATGACTTTCAAGGAAATCTTAATCTAAGTAAATGTTTTAGGTATTTTTGGATAAGAGTCTAAACTCAGCAACATTGCTCAACAGTTGTTTCGTGAAGGTGAATTTCAGATTGAGCTCTGTGAGGGTTTAAGTAATATTTTATGACAAGTGGATTTAGCATGTGCCGATATTCCTATACGTAGCCCCTCTCTTCACGTGGGAAACAAACTGTCACGAGCCTTAGAATTCACTCTTAAAAGTTTGTTTGTTTGTTTTTGGAATTTCGCACAAAGCTACTCGAGGGCTATCTGTGCTAGCCGTCCCTAATTTAGCAGTGTAAGACTAGAGGGAGGGCAGCTAGTCATCACCACCCACCGCCAACTCTTGGGCTACTCTTTTAACAACGAATAGTGGGATTGACCGTCACATTATACACCCCCACGGCTGGGAGGGTGAGTATGCTTAGCGCGACCCTCGGATTACGAGTCGCACGCCTTACGCGCTTGGCCATGCCAGGCCCCACTCTTAAAAGAGCATTGAGTATACAGCACTGCTTTACTTCAGGTAAACACATTCCAAGTCAATCCAGTTTTTGAACAACTCCAATAAAAATAAACATACCATGGATCTACCTGTTTATCTTAGACGAGATAGTTTCAAACTTATCTCATCGGTTTTCCACTTCCTTTAAATTAAGCAAATTGTGAAAACTGATAAAATAACTCTTTAAAGTCAAAATATTTTAATGTGGCATGAGATATTAACGTGTATTTTCAACAAAATCGGTCAAGTAGACACCTCATCTGTGAAGTGTAATCTTTGTCTGGTTACAGGGATGCTAACTAACTAACTAACTTACAAGAATATGCCAGTGTTGTGTGTGAATTGGCTAGGCATTTCTTTTCTCTTTGACATACATTTAAATTTTGTATACTGACGCACGTTTCGTATATTTAATAAGCAAATAATTAACTTTGGAATGTAGTGAGTTTATTCTTTTGTTAACATCTCTTTTTAACTCTAGATTTACAACGCTAAAATCAGGGGTTCGATTCCCCTCGGTGGGCTGAATAGCTCGATGTGGCTTTGCTCTAAGAAAAACACACAAACACACACTGTTTTTAACTTTTGGATCCAAGATGTTGTTGGACAATTCCTTAGACACGTACTAAAATAATCTCTGGCTGCATGAGTGTGTAGAGATTTAAAAATATCTGAAGACTCTCTCTTTTCTAGTTTTGCAAATGGGTGTGTGTGTGTGTGTTTTTTTTATAGCAAAGTCACATTGGGCTATCTACTGTGTCTATCGAGGGAAATTGAGCTTTTAATTTTAGCATTTTAAATCCGAAGACTTACCTCTGTCCCAGCGGGTGGACCCGGTAAGGCCAGGTAGTTAAGGCACTCGACTCGTAATCCGAGGGTTGCGGGTTCGAATTCCCGTCTCACCAAACATGCTCGCCCTTTCAGCCGTGGGAACGTTATAATGTTACGGTCAATCCCACTATTCATTGGTAAAAGAGTAGCCCAAGAGTTGGTGGTGGGTGGCGATGACTAGCTGCCTTTCATCTAGTCTTACACTACAAAATTAGCGACGGCTAGCGCAGATGGTCCTCGTGTAGCTTTGCCCGAAATTCAAAACAAAAACAAACCCAGCGAGAGACTTTTCTACAATAAACTAAACACAATAATACCACAGCATATACATATAAAAAAGAAGCCGAACTATTCAAACAAAAACTTCAAAACACGTTTAAAACACACAACGACCCAGACATTAACACATACTTTTATAACAAAGCAAATAACTTTATAATAAATAACAGTTGACTATTCAAACCACTCTTCCCAGTAGACTTAAATAACTGTCCAATCAACAACACAAACGACTTCACAAATACAATTTTAGCACAAAAACTCATAGAAGCAATAACAAATACTAAAAATAAATCACCAGGAGAAGATGGTATACAAGACATTTTTCTTTAAAAAGGCACTCCGAAGTTATTTGAACATCCACTAAACAACGTCTCAACATGGAGCAACAAGTGGAGGGTCGAGTTAAATCCGACAAAAACACAAGCAATCACCTTCTATAGAAAACTAAAGAAGCAAAGAAAAAAATCTAGAAAAATAAAACTATCACTTGGAAACACAACCATTAACATGAGCAAAAACATCACATTCCTTGGCGTCACTTTCGACACAAAACTAACATGGAAAAAACACATAAACAATATACACTCATCAATCAGAAAAAGGATCTCATATCTAAAGACTATAACTAGTAAACAATCGAAATGCACACCGAACACCATCATACAAATATACAAGGCTTACATCCCTCCACTAATAGAGTACGGATGTCAAGTAACATACAATATGTCAAACAACACACTCCAAAAAATCCAAGTGCAACAAAACAAAATATTAAAATCCGCATTCAGTTTACCATCTTTTACGCCAACAAATTATCTACACCAAATTAGTAATTTACCAACTATAAGAGATAAAATAACAGAACTTTCTCTGAAATATTATCTAAAAGCAGAAAACAGAAATAAACTAACGGCATCACTACACAAATTATCAAGTGCACCGACAAAATACATATCACCTTACAACATATTTCAAGAATCACAATCCACTCAAGAAAGAATCTAAATAAATAAAATCTATGTTATTAACATGAATTCCTTTTTTTTTTCAGGTACAGGGCACACGACAGGCAAAACTTTCGGCGCCTGTCGTGTGAAAGTGGGTTTTCTCAGGGCACTCCCGTTTCCCCCACTTCAAAATCTTCAGGCATTGGATTTCTAGATCCCAGCCTAGGCAACCTTTTTGCCAGACCCAAAATCGGGCCGTTTGATTTGATCTGAATTTGAATGAATTACATTCATGTTCACATCTGCTCAACTTTTTCCTTTCGGGACAGGTCCCGGCCTTTCTTTCCACTGCTGCCTTTGCCTCCACCCAAAAGAACATTTGGTGAGACATTCCCCACCCAAAAAGTCAAGAATAATAACAATAATTAATTTATTAAAATAATAATAAAAAAAACACCACTTAATCTTAATAACAATCCACGAAAGGGGACGAAGAGGAACTACAAAGTTCCTGAACACCCCGGTTGGAGAGAGAACTCTTCTGATTTCTCTCTCTCTAAACTGAACCCCTGCCACGTTAGTTTAGTTTAGTTAGTTTATTTGAACATTTCACCGCAATTTTTCAATTTATCATTATACTCTGGTTATATCCCGGTTTCTTGGAAGCATGCAAATGTGTTAATGTTCCATAAAGAATGAAAGCCAGCCAATAACCCAAATAGCTCCCGATCAATCAGCCTGACCAGCTGTGTAGGCAAAATTTTTGAGAGAATAATCAGTAACAGACTCTCCACACACCTGGAGACAACATCGAGAATTACAAGAACAAAATGGTTTCAGAAAATTTAGACAAACAACAGACCACTTAGTCAGATTAACCGAAGCAGTTGTTGATAGTTTTAATAAACGAGAATGCACTGTCGCTTGCTTTCTCGATGTTGAAAAGGCATTCGACTCTGTGTGGCATAACGGTCTTTGGTTCCGAATGCAAGAAATGGGACTAACGCGGGGAACTTTCGCTGGCTGTCAAACTTTCTGGAAAACAAATCATGTAGAGTAAATGTTCAAGTGGCCTTCTCTGAGAGTTTCACTCCAGAAGCTGGTGACCCTTAAGAGGAGGTGGTTAGCCCTATCCTATTCGTCACGTACATGAATAATAGGCCTCTAAAAGATCCGAATCATGGATACTCCTCGCAAGTCGCAGACAATGTAGCAATCTCAAGAAGTGCACCAACACCAGCAATAGCAGCCATAAAAATACAAGCACAATTAAATAGAATAAGAGAATATTGTTAAAAATATAGAATTAAAATAAATACAGCTAAGTTAAATAAACATAAAAAAGCGCAACCATAGATCTATATGGAGAGCTACTTCAGACTGCTACATCTGCAAAATTTTTAGGACTTACACTCGACTCAAAACTATCGTAAGTAAGCCACATAAATAATATTAAAACAAAATATTTGTCGAAGAACAAACTATACTAGGAGTCTAAACAGTGGAACTACGGCAGACAACATCATAAAAACATATAAAACATACAATAAACCCGTTATTGACTATGCAGCCTCTGCATGGATAAACGTAAGCTTGTTTATTTTTGTTGTTTGTTTTTTGAATTTTCAACAAAGCTACTCGAGGTCTATCTGTGTTAGCCGTCCAAAATTTAGCAGTGTAGGACTAGAGGGAAGCCAGCTAGTCATCACCACCCACCGCCAACTCTTTAACGCATTATAACGCTCCCACGGCTGAAAGGACGAGCATATTTGGCGCGATTGGGATGCGAACCCGCGACCCTCAGATTACGAGTCGCACGCCTTAACACGCTTGACCATGCCGGGCCATAAACGTAAGCAAAATAGTACTTCAAACTAAAATACAAACAATACAAAATACACTACTCACAACAGCTTATGAACTACCCAGAGCAACATCATCTGAATTCATGCATGAATACGGACACATGGAAACAATAGCAGATAGACTCCTACATAGCACAATAAATTATTTTTACAAAAATTGGAGAAAAATAAACAAGTAAGCGAACTTGACAGGCATGGTTTACATGATGAGGATAGACCTGAGCATCTTTCCTCAGTGAATATATATTTTATAAATAAATAAAAAGCCACCTATAAACTAGACTTCACATTAGTTCAGGAATTAATTACTAAACATTGAAAGGGTTTTTTTATGTGGACTTTTTACAGTTAATACCAAACTAATGAAAGTGCAAATAATTTATGGAACAATAGGAGAAATTATTTATTTTCACCAAGTGTATGTGTAGATTGTGCATGGACATTGCCTTCAAAGGGGCCTGAGTCAGTGCGGATTACTCTGGCTCTCGTGTACCACATATAAATACACTTGATAGTTGTAAAAACAAAATTTCAAAGAAGGAGGAAGAGGTTAACGAAATCTTATCCTTCTGGGTAGATAAACATCAATACCCAAATACCTATACAAGAGAAAGAGGGGGACTTTTCTAATGGGATGGCCAAGTGCTGTAGGTTATAAATATACTACAAGAGGCTTGACTCTTTTCAAATATGTACATATTAATTGGTTGATTCTTTCAATTTTATCTAAATTAATTTTTTGGCGTAAGTTTTCTCAACACTTGGTTTCGTTTGTTTTGAATTTCGCGTAACGCTACACAAGGACTATCTGCGTTAGCCGTCCCTAAGTTAGTAGTGTAAGACTAGAGGGAAAGCAGCTAGTCATCACCACCCACCGCCAATTCTCGGGCTACTTTTTTATCAACGAATAGTAGGATTGACGGTAACATTATTACACCACATAGCCGAAATGGCGAGCATGTTTGGTGTAACGGGGATTCAAACTCGTGACCCTAGATTACGAGTCAAACGCCTTAACACACTTGGCCACACCAGGCCCTCAATACTTGGAGAAAAAGGAACAAACCCACTTTAGTGTTCATGCGCATGTCTGATCCCATTGAAGAATTTGGCTTGTGCTAGTTTGATGTTGATTAAATATGTTTTTATTCCGAATTTGTCAGGATTAATTTTTTTACAGAAATTATAGTTCTTGTTTTTCGTTTATCAGTAAACCTATTTTCAGTAAAAACCAATGTTTCGACAAGTATAAGATAGAGTTTTCATAAATAACGATACACTTCGTCTAGGAAGTTTACAACAATTCTTGTGACAGAAATACTTTCCTTGAGTGCTCTTCTTAATGTGTGAATAAACAGGGTGGATGAGTTTTAAACAAACAATGAACATTTTTATTCGATAAACAAATAAGAAACTTAGCGCAATCACCCACAGACGACAACAGGCAGTTCTTGCTTCTTCCTACCTACTATTTTAATGTTGGAGTTTTTTACTTCAAGTAAAGCGAGATATTTACCATTTACGGACTAGAAAAATACTTTATGAAGGAAAAATGCTTTAATTTTGAACATTAACTTGCTTTCTTTCATCTAATGGAAAGTGTTACTTCGTGACCTTTCTTTCTTGACACCATTGGTCAGTTATAAATTTCAGCTGACGTTACAATCGTCCAGTGAAGGATGTTCCAATTTCAACTCATTTAACCCAAGCTCATAAAACAGCATTGAAATATCTGTTGCAGACAGGTGATGTCACCTATTAAACAAACAAATAGGTGGACACAACTAAAACATTTAGCAACAATGAAACACTTGTACTGCTATGACAGTGAAGAAAGTAAATAATTAATAATTTAGAAAAGTTATATTTTACTATAGAGGAAACGACACCTATGTATTTCTGCATATCTTGCATGAGAATACCAAACCTATAGGAATATACATTCTTTACTAATTATTAAAGGACAAAATGTTGCGATAATTCTCACTTTCTTATCATAAGCCTTTCTTAAGTCTGAACCTTAAAATTTACCATTCCTATTCTGAGTTCCAAGGTTAAATAATATGACCTTAATTTTTAGTATTAAGCTTCTTAGTTCATTTCTTCTTAATATCATGCAAAGCTACATGAGGGCTTTCTGTGCTAGCCGTCCCAAATTTAGCAGTGTAAGACTAGAAGGAAGACAGTTAGTCATCACACCCTACCGCCAACTCTTGGGCTACTATTTAACAACAAACAGTCGGATTGGCCATTGCATAATAATTCTCTGTAGCTGAAAGGACAAGCATGTTTTGTGGAACGGTAATTCAAGCCTGCAATCCTCAAACTGTGAGTCGAACGCCCTTACCACCTGACCATGCCGGGCGACTTTCTTAGACAGAACAGTCGATACAATAAATAAAAATAAAATTTCACCTTACCCCAGTTAGTCTAAAATAAAAACAAAAATTGAATATAAAAAATGTAATAAAAACAGAAAGAAAAGCAAACATTTGAACTTTTGTTTTTGTTAAGCTCAAAACTACACAATGTGTTTTTATGCTGTGCCAATCAGAGGTATCGAAACCCGTTTTTAGTGTTACAAGCCTTCCGACTTACTGCTTATGAGCGCACCAAACTGAACATAATCTAAAATTAAATACATAAATGAAATATAATACAAATTAGTCACACAATAAAATGAAAATGTTGGCCGAAAAACATTAAAATGATATCCAGCTAAAAATTAAACTATTAATAAGTCGAGTTAAAGGGCAAGAAAGTAAATCCAGAGATGCTCAGCAGATATCGGCACAACATATAAAAATTATTATGCTTATATACAGCATGTCTAATAGCTTGTAAAGGCTGTTGAAGCACCGAGATACCTCTCACATACATGTTAACCATTTCTCAGGATACATCTCCGCGGATAAACCTTAGTTTGCCTTTTTGACCACCATACGTGCATAGTTTTCTGCCGACCGTTAGAATAAGACAGACAATTGTAAGATGTGTTGAAATCTGCTATTGTTTCTGGCGTAGAATGAATTCCATAATGATATTTTTCATTGCTGATGTATCCACGTGACAAATAGAAGTTCAGATTTATTGATAGTTAACAACAGTCTTTCCAAAACAAGTTGCAAGCAGTTTGCAATATACATTTCTCTGTTATCAAGTCATCTTAAAACAATTTCAGGATGTTCAGGCGCTAAAAGAATAGGAATTCAGTGAAAAATAACTGGGTACTTGCAAGAAGAAATAGTGTTGCATTGATGTATCCATACAGCTTATTCAAGGAATGGTGACTCATGACTAGTGGATGTGCACTTAAGCAAGTTTTTATGACCATCACTTGAGATCGGTTTACTCCAAACTGTTAGTATTAATGATTTAGTTCGATAAAATTCCAGAACACATCTCCCATTACTATCATTTTGCTGTAGTAGACCCTTATATCTACGGTATTGGAAAATAAATATTTTTAAATGATTTTGTGTGTTAGTGATTAAATTTAGCTTTGTTCTCAGGAGGCTAATAATTCAAATTCTCACATGCTTCATGAAAAACGATTAAAATCTGAATAAATGAATAAAATAACGTCTGAAATTATAAGACTACACATAAATGTATTCAACACATCCAAGCCCAGGCAACTTTATTGCCAGACCATGAATCGCGCCGTTTGATCCGAATTGCATTCAAGTTCACATTTGCTTGACTTCTTCCTTTCGGGAAAGGCCCCGGCCATTCTTTCCGGTGCTGCCTTTGCCTCCACCCAAGACAACATTTAGAGAGACATCCTCCACCAAAAGAGTTAATAATAATAATAATAAAAACAAAAAAACACTTATTCCTAATAACAATTCACGAAAGGGGACGAAGAGGAACCACAACGTTCCTGAACACCCCAGTTGGAGAGAGGACTCTTCTGATTTCTCTCTCTCTAAACTAAACCCCTGTCACGTTAGTTTGCGTTTGCGTTTATTCAACACAAACCTCGTGTAACACAACCACCTTATTCATATATAACGTTCCCCATCTCCCAGTGGCACAGCGATATAACTGCGGACTTACAACGCTAAAAACCAATTTTTGGTAGCCGTAGTGAACGAAGTAGAGACATCCTTTTGTGTAGCTTGGTCCTTAATTAGAAACAAGTAGAAAAATTACATGAAAAGTTAGTCTCAATGTCTGTGAAAAATTCAGTTGTCCTAATTACAGATATTCTTTTACCAATATTAATAAAAATAACGGGTGCATCATGTTTCTCACTGTATGAGATTTCGACTATCCAGGAACGTTGTCGTTTTCTCCGTGTTTTTTTTTAATTTCGCGCAAAGCTACTCAAGGGCTATCTGCGCTAGCCGTCCCTAATTTAGTAGTGTAAGACCAGGGGGAAGGCAGCTAGTCATCACCACCCTACGCCAACTCTTGTGCTACTCTTTTACTAACGAATAGTGGGATTGACCGTCACATTATAACGCCTCCACGGCTGAAAGGGCAAGCATGCTTGGTGCGACCTGGATTCAAACCCGCGACCCTCTGATTACGAGTCGAACGCCTTAACACACTTGGCCATGGTGGGCCATTCTACTTGTGAACAATGTGTGTGTGTTTTTCGTATAGCAAAGCCACAAAGGGCTATCTGCCCAGCCCACCGAGGGGAATCGAATCCTTGATTTTAGCATTGTAAATCCGAAGACATACCGCTGTATTAGCGGGGTGCTCCCTGTGAACAAAACCATATGCTAGCAAATATTTCAATGCAACACAAAATATTAGAATATTTTTACTAACATTAGGAAAACACATGCATTTCTGTATCAGTGCATTTAAACTAATAACTGTTATCTTTGTCATACATACACATCTCAATATTCAAACCAAATTCTTTATTTGCCTGTAAAATTGTGTTATAGTATATACTACATTTGTAAACATAATTAAATTTACACAAATTATATATACAATGTAAGGCATGCATATCCATTTCAGTGTCATAATATATAAAGCATACTTGAAGTAAATGACATAACTATGCAACATCGAACATGATAAGCAATGATAGCATGTGCTAATCTTTTTTTTTCTGCAACCTAAAAGGCGAGTACAGTCTTCAGGTGGTTGACGGAGTTCTCGATTAGCATCAACGCAAAGGTGTGTGTTTTCTTATAGCAAAGCCACATCAGGCTACCTGCCGAGCCCATCCAGGGAAATCGAACCCCTGATTTTAGCGTTGTTAATCCGGAGACTTACCGCTGTGCTATCTAGGGGGGCTAATAATAAAAGTAATCATAATCAGAAATAATAATAAATAACATTTCCTGTCATAATCATTCATCCAGATCACGTTTTGCCCTATTCAAGGGCCCGGCATGGCCAAGCCTGTTAAGGCGCGAGACTCATAATCTGAGGGTCGCGGGTTCGCATCCCCGTCGCGCAAAACATGCTCGCCCTTTCAGCCGTGGGTCGTTATAATGTGACGGTCAATCCCACTATTCATTGGTAAAAGAGTACCCCAAAAGTTGGCGGTGGGTGGTGATGACTAGCTGCCGTCCCTCTAGTCTTACACTACTAAATTAGGGACGGCTAACACAGATAGCCCTCGAGTAGCTTTATGCAAAATTAAAAAAACAAACAAACAAACAAACAAGCCCTGTTCAATAAAATGTATAGTCATATACACATAGGTGAAAATAAACATGCTTTTACCATATTTACGCAATAATCAGCCTGAATCACTCTTCAGAGACATGGATCTTTTTGAAACTGCAAAGGCAAAAAACGTAAAAACTATCTTTCTGTGCATAAAATTACATGTTTTGAATCTTCAAATGAAGCTTTATATAGTAATGAAGAAAACGGAACCCACATAATCACAAATAGACAAGTTGTCTTAATTTTAAATGTCCGCGTTTTAAATGTTTCATTTACAACGATGCCACTGTTTTATCTTTTAGTAATTTAATATATCACACACAAAATTCACTCGTAAATCTTGGGTCACATTAAAATCTTTAATGAAGATCATTTAGCAAGCATTTCACTCAAAAAAAAGGTCAATTGAGAAATATTGTGTATCATTATGATATTCAGGCGAATAACGTTTTTTGCCTGCTTTAGAGGGCCTGGCATGGCCGAGCGCGTTAAGGCGTGCACTCGTAATCCGAGGGTCGCGGGTTCGCGCCCGCGTCGCGCTAAACATGCTCGCCCTCCCAGCCGTGGGGGTGTATAATGTGACGGTCAATCCCACTATTCGTAAAAGAGTAGCCCAAGAGTTGGCGGTGGGTGGTGATGACTAGCTGCCTTCCCTCTAGTCTTACACTGCAAAATTAGGGACGGCTAGCACAGATAACCCTCGAGTAGCTTTGTGCGAAATTCCAAAAAACAAACAAACAAACAGCCTGCTTTAGATATATAGAGGTTTTTTGTTTAATACATTTTTCAGTTATTTAATGTGTGGTCAGAAGGTCGTTGAGATTGAGCAGTTCTGGTAACTTTATTTCTTTGTTTTCTATAATAGAGAATATCTATTTTGCTTTACAAAATATTACAGTAGTACACAGCGTATAGGTTAAAATGACTAGGCTGTAACATCATTTGCTGGCCGAGTTGATGTTGCCTAAATAGAAGATCTAGCCAAGGCTGTTAAAGAACAGAACTTACGAGGCAATGCTGTCGACTGGACAAACAATGCAAGTTATCTGTCGAATTCAGATGAGCTTTCTTTTGCCAGTTCTACTTAGTGTTTGTCGAATGATTTTGTTTTTTTTTTATATGACTAGTTGGAATTCTTCTACAGTAGGTATATGTAGTAAATTTGAGCAATAAACATACAGGGCACAATATACTTGTTTTAAAATAATATACTCAAAACGAGTCAAATTTTTGTACAAACATTCTCTACACTATAGAATATCACATTTGTATCGAAACTAAACAATTCTAGTTTCTTGTAAAAATCCATACAGGCTAATTAAAGTACTTTATAATCCAATTGAAAAGACGAATTATTTTTCTCTACTCTGTTTCTTACTACACAACCTGCGATAAATCCACTTATATTACTTTGTTGGTTATCACAGTTGTGTCCAGGGATGAATTAGCGCATAGGCACACGAGGCGCATGCCTGGGGCGGCAGATTTTAGGGGGCGGCAAATTTTGACCAAAAAAAAAAAGAAAAACAATGGACACCATTTTAAAATGTAGTCCCTGGTTATTAATTCCCCCTGCCATTTATGCCGCCCCAATAACCTCTTGAATCTGGACCCCCCACACACACTCACTATTCCACCACACCGTCGGGTCGGTCGCTTCAAGTTTAAAAGATTTCTAACCTTCCCTCCCTGAGTCCCACCTAATACGCCTCGCCCTCCCCCACATCATCAACCCATCCGCCCTCACCTCAGTTATTTATTTGTTTTTCAAAACCCCCAACATGTTTTTTACTCATGTTGACACACCAAACAATGAATTACCTGCTACTCAGTGTGCTACGCCTACACAAAAAATATTTTCTCATGGCCTAATAACGTATTTTGTTTTGTGAAATTGCGTATACGAAAATTCGTATTTTCGGTTGCTTCAGGCTATTATCTGGAAAAATATATTTTGAAATATTCTTCCTCATCATTCAAAGTTTAGCTTCATTGATTGATTGAATATACGCTTGTCTAGATTCCAATGTAGTCCTTACAGAATAGTTCCTTCAAATTCCCTAGCAATTATAGGCATTTGTTAGAATAAAGAAGGGGTAGTGGCAGACTCCAGAATACCAGAACAGTTGTTGTTGTTTTTGAATTAAGCACAAAGCTACAGAATGGGCTATCTGTGCTCTGCCCACCACGGGTATCGAAACCCGGATTTTAGCGTGTAAGTCCGCAGACATACCCCTGAGCCACTGGGGGGCACCAGAACAGAAAGGCGTACAATTTTATATGCAAAAACGGCTCGTTTGGGTTCAGAAAATAACCATAGAAAACACTAAAATACTAAATAAAGAAACAAACATAAACAAACGCAAAATTAAAGAAGCCTTACTTATACAACAACTTAAACCCAAAATAAACCAATATAAAGGAACGCCATTATACCTATATTAATAGATAAAATTACATATTCAAACATCTAACCCCGCCCTCTACATTGCGACACTCAGTTACACAACCCCTTCCAAACATGTGGTCAGCTTCCGGTCAGTTACCTCTTTCTTTGTGAACCTGACGATGACCGAAGAAGGTCGATACGTTGTTCGCTCTTCTATTTAAAATATTTTCTGAACCCAAACGAGCCGTTTTTGCATATAAAATTCTCAACAAGTGGGTTTCTCGACATCACTGAGAAAGGCGCACAGTCACTGGAGCAGGTGAGCGTCGGCGGAATCGGCTACGGGTGTCACGCATAATGGTTTTTTCAGGCCGCCGACCGCGCTCTATCAATGAAGTTGACTCCCAGGGGACGCGGTTGTATTGCACGGGGTCTGGATAGTTTTGGGCGATACAGTTATTTGTTTCTGGTAGTATAGAATTTGAAATAGTAAAGTGTGTTGGAATTTATAATTTGATTGTCAATAGCCCAACACTCGTTAACATGGATACATCGGCAGTAATATAAATCAGTAGTCCAGAAGCTCCCCTTTTTCGTGTATATTTTGTTATGGACTTATGGTTGCAAGTCGATAATTGTTTTACTAACTACCATAAAACTCATCATCTGCCGGACGAATATATGATTCACCAACATATTTACAATATAATCGACAATATAGATAATAACGTGGTAAGCGATATTGGTGTCAAAATGTAGAGTTCGTTATGCTTTTACTTATTCCTCCGTCACCCAATATCTTACTGTAAGTTATATCGTGTTGTCAGTGTCCAAACCTCCACAAGAAGCACAATTATTGTGAGGGCGAGGGTCACTGGGGGTCAAACGGCTCACGGATCTCTGTGAGGTTCGCGCGGCTGCCATAAATAGCTCGATCCCACGAAAATGACTCAGATCCTGATGATCTGAGATGTGAAAGTAACAAATTCACTGTCAATACTCAATATACGATCAGTGGATTCTAGTGATATCGTCATGAGTAACATACGCCGAAAATTGGTTCCAGCAAGTCTTTCAGACAAAGTAAGTTCAGATCCAGCAGAGTGGATAATAGATGATTACACAAAAGATTATATTGCCACACATGCCATCCTTCAAAACGATGACTCGGATTTCAAGAACTCTGTGAAAAAGGACGGGGAGAAAATCAGATCTGTAACCAAAGGCATGTTTGAAAGAAAACTGCAAAATGGCGAAAAAAGTAAGCGGACATATTTGGTTTATTCAGAGAGCAAAGGTAGACTGTTTTTTGCTCCTTGTCGTTTATTTGATTTTGGAAAAAAATCCAAACTGGCTGACGAAGGCTTTGATGACTGGAAAAATGCTACTGTCCGGCTGAATGAGCATGAAAACTCTCCTGAGCATCGATCTTCAGTTTTATCTCAAGTAGCAAGGGGCAACATGTTGGGACGTGTAGATCTCCAGATGGCCATACAGCTGCACGACGAAATCAAATACTGGAGAAATGTACTCACTCGTGTGGTAGCTGTAGCGAAAAGATTGGCTTCACGTGGGCTTCCGTTCAGAGGTCGGGATGATAAGTTTGGCTCAGTACACAACGGCAACTTTATGATGTCGTTAGAACTCGTTGCGGAGTTTGACCCCTTCCTCGCTGATCACATTCACCGATATGGCAATGCTGGCAAGGGATCCACGTCTTACCTGTCTTTCAGTACTTGCGACGAATTCATCCAGCTTATGGCAGACCTTGTTCTAAAGAACATTTTAAAGGACGTCAAAACTGCAAAATATTTCTCAGTCAGCGTGGACTCGACGCCAGATATATCCCATGTTGACCAGTTGGCATTCATCATCAGGTACGTGAACAGTGATGGTTCACCTATGGAACGTTTCCTGACTTTTATACCCAATCCGGGCCACAAAGCTGAACAGCTGGCAGAAGTTGTACTTAGCCTGCTTCAGTCATATGAGCTTGACATTTCTGAATGTCGTGGACAGTCTTACGACAACGCCAGCAACATGTCTAGTCAGTACAGTGGACTCCAGGCTCGTATCATGGAGAAAAATCCTTTAGCTGTGTATATCCCATGTTCAGCACATTCATTAAAACTTGTAGGAACGTGTGCTGCTGAATGTTGCAGAGAAGCATGTTCATTCTTCGAACTCTTACAAAGTCTCTATGTTTTCTTCAATGCTTCAATCTATCGTTGGAAAATTCTACAAAAACACCTGTTCGCAAATAAAGAAAGTCTCTCTCTGAAGAAACTTAGTGACACTCGGTGGTCCACTCGTGAAGATGCTTGTCAAAGCCTCAACAGAAACTGGCAACAAGTGTTTGATGCCCTCACCACCATGGAGGGAAATGCTATGGAAAAACCAGCCACTAGGAATGAAGCCTCTGGACTTTTTTCCAAATTAGGAACGCTAGAAACAGCTATTTTGTCCACAGTTTGGGGAACAATACTGGAAAGATTCAATGCTGCCAGTAAAAAGTTGCAAAGTGATGATATGGACATCGGACTTGTAGTCGAGCTTTATGGTTTCTTGCTGCAGTTTGTGAAAGATTCAAGAGAACTGTTCGATCATTTTAAAAACAAGGCGATGTTGAAGTCCAGCATGAAGACGTACGAAATTAAGCGAAAAAGGAAGCAAAAATTTTCAGATGGTGACACCCAGGCAGTGAAAGAAGGCAGAGAGGCATTTAGAGTAAATGTTTTCAATGTGATCATTGACAGACTTTGCTCAGAACTACAGCGAAGACAAACCGCTTATGTAGAAATCCACGCAAGGTTTGAATATTTGTTCAAGATAACAAATCTTGAACCCACTGATGTCATTAGTCAAGCTGGAACACAGTTGAAACTCTACCCCAATGATTTGGAAGTGAGCTTCGTAGATGAATGTCTACATTTCCGTGCACATCTTGTGAGTATGAAAATGCAAAATGATGACTCTTCTGCTTTAGCAGTATACAGAAATCTGCGAGCTAAAGGACTCCAAACTGTATAACCAAACCTGGATATTGCTATGCGCATGTTTCTGTGCATTCCAGCAACTAATTGTACATCAGAGAGATCTTTCTCGGCTCTCAAACGTGTGAAAAATTACTTGAGATCAAGAATGGCAGAAGATAAACTAAATGCCCTGTCACTCCTCGCCATTGAAAGTGATATTGTTTGTAGAATAAACTATGACGATGCAATAAACATGTTTTCGGAACAAAAGGCCAGGAGAAAGCCCGTATATTCAGCCGCAGAATAATATTTAGTGATAATTGATTATGATGTTTTATTTTTTATTGTGTTGGAAAATAAACGTTGTGTTGATTTTGAATGATAACAACTGTGTTTGTCTGTTGTTGTGATGGTGATGCTTGGTGCAAGTTGTGGAACGGAGGGGCGGCGGCAAAAGTATCAACCTAACTTTGTGCCTAGGGGCGCCGAAATCCTAAATACGTCTGTGGTTGTGTCTCAAAATTTAAATAATGGTCTCCATTTTGTAAAGGTCCACACAGACAGGTTCAATTAATTTAAAACACTCTTTGATAAGACAAATTATTTTCATTATCTCTATCAAATTGTAAAGCTCACTTTAAAATATTGCCCGTTATGACTGATCACTCACGTTCCAATTAACTTCACGTTTTCTAACTTTTTCTAACTAATCTAAATATATATGGTTCACCGAGGCCTCTAACTTTCTATAAATTATGCGGGCGACAGTATAATATACAATATTTACTTTATATGAAGAGAAAAGTACCTAAAATTCAAGTAACTTGCGTCAACAATTTTATAATAATTGTTCCCCGCTGGTCCACCAGTTAGTCTTCGGAGTTACAACGCTAAAATCAGGGGATGAATCCCCTCGGTGGACTCAGCAGATGACAGCCCAAGGTGGCTTTGCTATAAGAAAACACATACACTATAGTAATTGAACTACACACACAACATACGATTCTTACCGAGTTACACAATCAAACTTTCATAACTATCGCCTTTAAAATAATTATTTTTAACTCCCTTGTTAGTAAATATTAAATTACCAGATGAGCTAAATAATAACTATTAAACTAAGTAGTATTGTATATCCAATAAAATTCATATTATAAGATCAAAGAGTTTCAGTTCGATGAAAATTAATCCTGAAGAAAAAAAAAGCTGTGAAACTAAATACACTCTAATGGAATCGATTACAATTCTGTCTGCACCGATGCACAAACTGCACTTTCTGTTTGTTTGTCGTAATAAATATTTCGTTCATTTGTTCTCACTTGTTTAGTCTCATCATTGAATATTTGAAGTATACTCAGTCAAATTATTAAACACAAAATACTTCCCATATTTTTAATCCAATCTGCTGTTATTAGAGGGATTACCTATCTGAAATTTATCAGAAAAAAAATATTTTTACCTGAAAATACCACAGATAGATAGAAAAAAGAAATTTTTCCTTCATCTCACTAAGGTTTTATTACATAGTTTCTGAAATGATATTTTGCATACTAACCCTTACTTAATGTTTAGTTTAAATAATTTAAAATAATACTTCTCACATAAATGGTATTATCAGTTATATAAATACTCGCAACTGAGAGGGAAAATTTACTTGGGGATACAAATGGTTATACAGATGTTTATTTTACAAGAAAACACCTCTTGAACATAAGACTTTCACCAGTGCTGTTAAGGTCTATGATATTGGTCAACTTGGAACTGCTGACTCTGGAATAATGTTCCAATCTGGTGCACTGATATACTCAGACTCATAAAGATTGATATCATTAGGAGGAAAGTGTGAATTATTATGGTTTACAACAATCGACTGGTGCCTGATACATATGAGAACATAAATGGATATAATTAGTGATTTCCTAGGCTGTCACCAGCTAGAGCATTGCAGCACTAACTTTAGTATTTAGTAAAGAATGTCGACAACTAGAGAACTGAAAACCTAGACATGTCACTTACAGATAATTTCCACCTTTCAGAGCTGGTTTGTTTATCTGGCAGATGAAGTAATAGATATCCATGGGTGAAGACCAGGATAACTTTTTGGCCAAGGATATTATAGTCTTGTTGCTGGACAACAAAGTATGTAGGTACAGGGAAGTTTGTTACAGTCTTGTTGACATCAACAGCAGCTTATGATAACTGTGTTGAGAGGAGCTGTATAACAAACCACCTCCATTAGGGACTTTTGGAGTGTTGGAGTCCATATGAGTGGCTTCCTCCTAGAATTAAGGATATTGGTAGCATCTACTTCTGGCATCAATTGTGATTGCGTGAGAAAGGGAGGATTTGGCCAGGCATACTGGGTCTTGTTAGTGTGACTATGAAGATCATTTTTCCCAGTGTTCCAAGGGATAACATTTCATCTATGTTACCACTTAGAATGGATGGACTCAGGAAAAACTGTGCAACTCATGTTTCAGAGCTCAGACTGTCCAGCTCTTGACACTATTGCATGTGCATGGACCTGTTGGAAAGCGATGTGATTTAAGAGTGTAGAATACATACAAAAGCTATCCCAGGCACATTTCTGGGGAATTCTGTGCCATGTGACAAGCAGGATTCCATCACAGACAAAGATATCATGGAAAATGTGTCAAGGTTTTAGGAATACATTGAAGATCTGCCTGTACAATACAGTCAGTCCCTGCTGCCACACAGTCGTCTATTGGTGGCTTACAGACAATTGAGAAATCAAGTTCCAAGAGAGCAGTAAAAGAAAGTCAGTTGACTTGATCCAGCTTCCACCGAGTCACACGGGTTGGGTGGCATCGACCATGGCCAGTCTTTCTCAAATGATAGAAAAATTATCACTGCCTCATGGGTTATTGTAAACCCTCCATGAAAAGTGGGAGAATAGTTAAGGGGAGCAAACTGAGAAATCAATAGCAGTAAAGGACTGACTAGATAAAGAAAATAAGTATAAGAACCAGTATTGAAAAGAGAAAGGTTGAGATTTGAGAACATACACTCTATGGAGCTACCCCTCCCATCAATATCAGTACCTCCCCTAAGGGGATTATGTTTATTAAAGTCTCCCAGGATTAAAAATGGAGATGACAACTGTTCATTGAGAGCATCAAGGTCTGATTGATCATAAGTCTCTTCAGGAGACAGGTATAGAGAAAAAACAGTAACGATATGATCCAAGGAAATACCGATGACTACTGCCTCCAAGGGTGTGTCAAGTGGTACATGCTGATTAACCAGCAATGCCACCTCTCCATGCAAATGTCCACCACACAACCTGTCATTTCTGTACAAAGAAAACTAATGAAAGGTGACTGTCTCAGCAGGTTTCAGAAATGTTTCCTGTAAAGAAAGACATATAGAAGAACCATGACGTGATGTTTTTAAGTGACCAAACCACTAACACTGGAAACATCTGAGAGGGTTTGGAATACATGGCTGTACGTTGCAATTTTCACTTCAGGGGTACAAGGAAAATAAAATTTGTTCTGTGACCACAAATCTTTATTGATTTTGTTGAATTAGATAGAAAAACCTAGCTTGGAGACAGTATAACATAATTAATCTAATTAAAAACATTAGCTTTAAATTTAACAGTTTTAAAAGTAAAATGAATTTTAAATTGGTACTTCTGAAATATTGAAGCCTTTCTTTGTTAAGTTTAAATTAATGTCATAAACAGAAACATGACTCAAAATTTCATGTCCTTTGTTCATTGCAGAAAATGTGTCCCCAGCCCATAAATCCACAACTTCCTTTGAAAATGTGCACAAGTTGCTTTCTATTGTGTTTTAGATTTATTGACTGATGCAGTAAAAAGGAGAATTTGGTTGTGGACAAGAGGGAATGTTTTGCAAAGGTAATTTCCTGTTTCAAATTTATTTTAATTCTGAAAACATAGAATTCTTATTATGTAGACTTACCATTGATATACTACACGCCAGAAAACCCACATGATAAAGAAAGTAAGAATTGACAAATGTGAAAAGAAACAAAAAATATAAAGCAACAAATTAAATGGCTGGAAGATAACTCAGGCTACAAGAAATGTTTAATTAAGTAAAGTAGCAACAGAATCCCGAACCAAAACATGATGGACTTGAGAGAAAACAGAGGAATAAGGAAAAATGAGTATAGTATAGTAGCCTCATAATGTGGCTCAAAAAGAAGTCATTATTCTCAGCAGGGCACCACTTCACAGATAATGCCCTTTAATTCAGGAAAAGAAGTCAATTTTTTGAGCTGTAATGGTACATTAAACTTGTGGAGTCAACAAAGGGGCACAAGGTGGTAGCATAAATAGAAAAGTTCTCAAAGAAGCTACCCAGATGTATATTACGAAAAGACTTCTTTTCAATAGTTTTAATCTGTGTACATACATGCAAAAAACTACTGCTGAGATGCCATCAGCTTTGAAAGAATGCCCTTGGTATATTTTCAAGGGGAAACACCCACTCGTGGAGTTCAAGCATAGAGGGTGTAATTTTGTCTAATGCTAATACAGAAGTATAATACACAACATTAAAAAGATTCCAACTGAGCAAACTGATACACACAGTCTCATACAAAAAGAAGCAATGATTTAAAAAGATATATATGTTATTGGGTTGCCTCAAATAAATGTGGGGATTTAAAAAACACAAGACCCTAAGTGAATGTTTTGATATAAATACAGATTCTCAATATGCAAGAGACAACATTTAGCAATTATATTTTTATTGTTTCTTATTATATTTGGATACAAGTCCAAAGCACTTCAGGAAAAAGAGAGACTCTTAGTGGCAAATATATATGATTGTCTCTTATTGGAAGCAAGTAACAACAGAAAATATGTCACTGGGAAAAGACAATAGAGACTAGAGTAACTAAAGGCTAAATATAAACACCAATGCAGGTAATATAATTTTATAAAATTACTTATACTTATTTGGATAATAGTTCAGTTCTTCAAATTTCCCCCTCAGATAGCAATAAAATATTTAAAATTTTCTAACATTTATTACTTTTGCTTAGGTTTTACCAGTGTATATAGAAACTGAATAAGAGTAAGTAATTAAAAAAATCAAAGTACAACTACACCTCTGGCAAATTAACATTGTGATTCTAATGGTAAAACCCTTCTGTCTATTATTCAAAATGATTAAAATTTTAGGTACAATACTTCAGTATCTACCCTGTAAAAACCTGAACCACCCTCACACATTAGGTACCTACAATATGACACCTCTGGAAGTTTTTGACCAAGGGTTATAGGGAAAAAAATACTTTATATAAGCTTTAACTTGAAAACTGACAGCAAACTAAATTATCAAGAGTTGCATCATCTAAATATATACAGGGTGGTCACTAGAAAAGCGGAAAATTTGAAGGTCAGATGAGATCATGAATAAAATGCGTGCTTACTCATTTCTATTTTGATTTCTTTACATCATGCATAAAATGCATTTTGAGCATCTATGAGTGTAATATAACATATGCCTTTAAAGTAAAAGTTATTCTTTATAAAAATAAATAGCTGTTTGACAAATTTTCCGCTTTTCTAGCGACCACCCTGTATATATATGCTATTTTAACTCAAAACAAACCAAAACAAAAACAAACTAAATACAAAATGCTGCATCAATTGAAAAGATCCCAGGGTACAAGCTACAGTGTGGAATTACAAAATGAACCCTATGTTTTGGAGGTGACTACTGAAGTAGGACCCACATAGCTCTAGAAATATACTGTCTATCAGTCTTAAGCTCCATTTGCAAGTCTCACATAAGAAATAAAGAAAAGCAACAGATATAAAATTAGAAATCAGGAAAGTGAGATATGGGTGCTCAAGCCCACAACATCCCACATTTATCACTCTTTACTACCTGCAGACAGTTGTGCGAAGATGACTTCTCTTTCTTAATCCATAAGAACATAATTTTGATTTCAAAATATAGGAGTTTTCTTGTTGAAGTCTACTGATTTCTTCATTAATTATATATTTCTAATGTAGTTATCTCAACAGAGGTAAAAGGGTGAATCCTGAATTGTTTTAATTCAAGAAACATAAATATTAAACCTTTTTAAAATATATCTATATATATATATGTGTGTATATACTTGTGTGTTTGTTAGGTTTCAGTACTCAAAACATTCAGACTTCCTCATTATACCTACATGATGGAATATCACTGCAGTACTAACTCTTGTTCTGCTTACCTACATGATGGAATATCACTGCAGTACTAACTCTTGTTCTGCTTACCTACATGATGGAATATCACTGCAGTACTAACTCTTGTTCTGCTTACCTACATGATGGAATATTACTGCAGTACTAACTCTTGTTCTGCTTACCTACATGATGGAATATTACTGCAGTACTAACTCTTGTTCTGCTTACCTACATGATGGAATATTACTGCAGTACTAACTCTTGTTCTGCTTACCTACATGATGGAATATTACTGCAGTACTAACTCTTGTTCTGCTCACCAGTTTAAACTTTTGATCCAAGCTTTCATTCAAGAAGTTTTACAAATTATTACAAATTCTTAAAAACTTTCAGTTCTACATTTTAATTATTTGGGATTTTATTAGTTGTAATAGCGAACAGAATTATTGTATTGAGCACCAATGGTTTTACCTCCAATCATGAATAGCTAACATTAGCTATACAAATTTGTTGTATGACATTACATTACTAACCAAGTTATATTACTTTTTACTAATTACTTTTATCATTTTTACTTGTTTTGAATTTCACACAAAGCTACACAAGGACTGTCTAAACTAGCTATTCCTAATTAGCAGTGTAAGACAAAAGGGATGACAGCTAGTCATCAACACTCACTGCCAACTCTTAGGCTACTCTTTTACCAACAGATAGTGAAGGGGATTTTATTTCTGTGAGTCTCAGAATTCAAGTCGAGTATCCTAACCACCTGGCCATGCCAAGGGTACTTTTATCACCACATTTAAGATTTCCTTTCTAAGCTTTATTATTACGACTCAATCTTCTTGAGGCTTCTCATTTACATTTCACCTTCTGCAGAAACTTTAACTTCATATATTAACAAGTTCAGCTTTTATTAAAAATTTTATCAGTCAAAACATTGAGTACGCGAGTAGGAAAAACGTTAAATGAAATAACACAAGTAAAATTGGGAAAAGTTTATAAAACATTTAACTTCTTGCATAATTAAAACATCATATTGTATTAGATGGTTAATGAGTACTTTATTATTAAATCATGTGAATAACAACTTAATTATTTATCTAAGAGTTGCTGTGTCATTAACTGCAGATACTATTTAGTTTCCAGAATGCAGTTATCACACTATGTGCAATGATCTGACCAGCATAAAGATAAAATCATCTATATCTGCATAGTTAAGCCATATGTCTGATATACGGAGAGTGAGGAAAGGAAGCCACAGTAAGAAAGAAACATTGAAAACAGATTATTTCAACAGACAAGTGTATATACTTGTTGAGAGAAACATTCGGCACTAAGTTATACTGTATTATTTCTTTGTAATTACTTTTATTAACAGGATTTGTTGAAATGTTTAATGCATCTAGTTTTACTACTTTTAACTTTTACTGTTATGCTTGCATTATAGAGATCCTCCTGCATTGTTAACTTAGTACATTATTTTGGATTAACCTAAATCTCTTTAGTTAACCAAATGCTGCAAAATATTACTGGACTTACAGCAAAAGATATTGTTAACATTGAGAGTACTCAAATGATGAAACAATGCACTTTAAGTTTCATAAGCATATATGAAAGAAAAGTATATTTAATTAGTTATACTGATGACCAGGTTGATTATTAGTTTTGCTCTGAACACATACCTTACTTTCATCAGAAGTTACTATTATTGTTTCTACAGCATGTAAAGAACAAATTATAATGTTGGGTAAATCTAGATCTTCTCATTAAATAAAAATAACTAAACAGTTCATAGAGCCATTTATTACATGTTATGTAAAATATTCTACAAATTCATAACACAAGAAATATTGTACAAAAAGTGGAATGAAAACTATTTGTCATTTCTTGCCTTCTACCATAATTATGTGATATCCAAACTTAGTTTTGACAGGTGGATCAGTATAGACAGGATTTTGAAGAGTGCTGACAGGAAGAGCAAAAGCAGCATCTTGAAATGGACCAACCATTGATCCTCTATTCATCCAACCTAAATCTCCCTGGAAGGAAAATGAAAAAAAAAGTACTGAATTCCAATGAAATCCAAATAATTATATAAAATTAAAACAATCAAAATAATAAAAATCATTCACACAAGATTTATAATGCAAGACACAGACTCACATGCATAACATTCTAGAAGCCAATGTAGGGAAAAGCATTGATTTGTTACAGGTGTTTTCTATTATTAGTTTAAGAAATGTATTAACCAACTTTATTTTTCCAAGAATCCTGTACTAAGATAAATTAAAAAACCAACTAACTCACTCTGTTTATATCCATATTATGTTTGTATTAATTTTGTGTGTTTTTTTTATAATATTTATAATACAATTTCTACCACAGTGATGAATAGTATTTTTTTATACCTATTAGTGGTGCTAATGTAAGTTTCACTGACACTCATAAGCATCATCTCAGCCAGGCTGCCATGTAAATAAATTTTGATAAACAGTTGTGCTGTTTTAATGTTGTGTATTGTTGGAGTTAATAATATTAAAAATCAATCTGTATTTATCTATTGAAAAAATTTCATCATCATTTCATTCTTTCATTTCTTCTTTATAGATTTAAAATTATATGGAGATTGTTAGTCTGATGAGCTTCAAAATTAAAAAAATAGAATGTTTAATCATTCTGTCAGTCTGAACTACAGAACATTTATTAGCATGTTAACAAAACATTTTTCTCACTTAAAATTATATTTATAAAAATATGCATTGTGTTTGAATAAATATATCTTAATAAATGAGTTCAACAATCATGCTACTTTTGTAAGGACTGATACTTCAAATAGTTAAAACAGCCTATCTAAGCATTACTTTAATTATCATTCAAATATGGTGTTAATTCCCAAATTACAGACTTCTTTTTATTGCATTCACAGTCAGCAAGGTCTGCAAGTTGCATCATATTTGGCATTTTTATATGTTACAATAATCAGTGTAAAGAACTAAGCAAAAATTTTTGTAAAATCATGCATTTTGAAAACAAACCAGTAATTAATGGAATTAACTGTAATATTTATAACATATTTAAATGTTTATGATATCTTTGTATTATTAGTATCTCTCTAACAGTAAACTCAGAGCCACAAGAAATGTAGTTCAAAATATGGATCAAGTTCATATAGGCCCCACTAGTAGTTCTAAGGTTAAATTATAATGGTCAACCAAAACCATCACACAGGTGTTTTAAGAACAAAGAAAATTAACATGGTTAGGGTGAGTCAACTCACCCCTTGACGAGCTTTGTCTTCACTATACTCAGAAGCTACTTCATTGAATTTTGCACCAGACTTAATTTTTTCCATAGCTTCTAAAATTTTTGATTGTTTTTCACAAAGTATATGACGAACCTGTAAATACATAATGGGGAAAAAAAAATCTAACACATAAAAATCTCAAATTCAAAACTTTCACAAATATTTTTCATAACCCATAAAAACATAATATTTATAACAAACATTTCAGTTAAAAGAATTAATCTTCCAATAGTTTACTTTTTTTTTTACAAATAAGCATTCAACAATTGAGTCAATGAAAATGACTAAAATTATAACTACATAAATAAGTTTTTGAAAACTACAATCTTCTAAATATCTAAGTGCATTCAGTAGTTTTTTTAATGAAAGTGTTTTTTTAGCATGCATTATTAGGTCACATTTTATTTTAAAAAACTTGTAATTTCTTTGAATACATTTTGACAACATGTACAAGGGATATTCCTCTTTTGTAAATTCTAAATTCTTGATTTAAACACATCTTAATGATAAAAAATATAAATAATTTGCTGTAGAAAAGGTTGTTACATGCTCTTCACAAAAAACAATAGGTACTAATATCTAATTATGATATTCCACTACGAGTTTATATCAAACTGTGGTTGTCACATTACTTGTGGAATTGCATATTAATTTTGCACTGCATGATATCAAGTCTTCTGTAGTACTTTATGCTAAATGGTGTGCATATTTTATTATGTACAAAAAATTGACTCGTGCAACATTAAACTTTTTTATATCTTGCCTCTAATATGCTAATTTACTTGTTTCTTTACCTACTTACGTTTTTAAAATGTCATATCGATTCATTACAGTTTTTCAAATGATAAATTCACTTTTAAGCAGTTAATTAGACTATAACTAGTAACAACATAAGTTTAAAAGGTATGAAGTGTCACAGAAAAGTTAACACATTACACCATGTACATCACATAGAATATTTATTACAGTGCAAAATTATCCAGGTGCAAATTTTGGATTTTATAAACACAGCATTTAAAAATAAATAGCTCAAATGTCACATAATATGCTGATATATTTTTATCAGATAAATGTTAGTTTACTTTCACTGCATTCCCTCCTTTGCTCTGCTTCTGTTGACTCTTTCCTTCTGCAGCAGCTTCACCTCCCTTTCCTCCTCCTTTTCCGCCTTTTCCTCCTTTGGATTCTCCACCACCTCCCTTTCCTTTGGGCATTGTGAAAATTATACTGATAGTTTGAAAATAATTTTCCTCTTTCCTATAATAGTAATTCGTTACGTATCACACTAGTTAAGTTAATTAGCTTAGCAAACTTTGAATACGAAATTAACAACAAACCACACACAGTTCGTCCAACAATTCGCATAGCCCTCTCTAGTCAATTTAAACTCGATAAAAAAATTAAATGTTTATTATCACAAAAGATAATGCCATCTATTTTTATTGAACAAGATCTTCTTCTGAAGTTGTTCATCAACAAGAAACTCAATTTTTAACAATTTCTTTCCAAGTTGCACCAGCTCAAATAAAATTAACGATGTTATTAGTTGATTGTTCAGACTAAAGTGTGCAAATCACTAGGTTTATCTAGGCTCCACAATGTTGTTTACTTCTCACCTGCTCTCACAATTATCATATAGTTTTTGTCAAATTCGTGTAGCAAAAACTGACCAATCAAGAAATGAAGCTAAAACTGAATTTGATATATATTTTTTTTATTTTTACCAAATAGAGAGCAAGAAAAACAAAACAATAACTTTAATTATCACTCAAATCTAACAAGTCACAGCCCAAATATTCAATATTTATAGACTTAGACACAACATGTTGAGAAACTTGTGACCATTTTTGTCTTCAAGAATTTGTTTGTTTGTTTTGAAGTTAAGTACAAAGCTACACAATGAGCTATCTGTGTTATATTCAAGGGAGTCTTTTGGATGTTTTTTAAAGATTTTTTTTCGTATCACTAACGGAATATCAAATTCATATTTACGAAGTATTTCTAGGTCAAATCCTTCAACTTTCTCCACTGTTCTTTCGGCCACTTACATACCTTTTAAGAAAGGCTTTTATTTCCATTTCAGCTGCAACAATTAGTTTTTATTCTTCAACAGCTAAGTTAACACAGTTGTCCATTTCAATTACAATTATTAATTCTAATTTGTAAGTATCAATGCCAATAGATACTTCGGTTTCGTTTACAGTTATCTGTCCATTCTGGTGTGGCAAAATAGAAGCACTCCATTTCGATCTATTTTCTTTGTTTCAATCAAAAAACTCTAGCAAACAAAAATTTGTGAAGAGTTGGGTAATGTTTGAAAATGTGTATGTTTTTTTAACCTATTCTGGCTTTTTCTTTCTTTCTTGTACCCACAAAATAACGAAAAAATGTTCCTTTATTTTTGAATTTCGCGCAAAGTCAAACAAATGATATCTGTGCTAGCCCTCCCTAATTTAACAGTAAAGACTAGATGGACTATTTGTCTGTTTGTTTTGAAATTCGCGCAAAGATGCAGGAGAGCTATATGCGATAGCCGTCCTTAAAGAAGCGACCACCAACAAGATTAATAGGTAGCAAGTTACTAAAACAAAACAAAAACATTAGAGGATTTATGAGTATTTGTTGTTGTTTTTAATCAAGCACAGAGCTACACAATGGGCTATCTGTGTTCTACCTATCAAGGGTGTCGAAACCATGTTTTTAGTACTGTAAGTCCTGTTACGTAAATGTCATGTAAATGTTTTGTAAACGACAACACGTCGTATTGTGTTTAAATTTTCATTTCTATTATTTATATTTCCATATTTATATTATTGTTTTAAAGCTTAAACCAATAAAATATGTTGTTATTCATTTAAAATAACATTTAGAAATTTCTAGAATTAGGTAAATCAATCATATGTTTATAAATTTATATTAACGGAAATGTATGGCGGCCTAGTGTCTAGACGTTGAGTCTCGTGCAAGAACGGACATGCGCGTATTGCTCTGGAGCTCTGTGGAAGTTACGCCATGGTTCGAGAAGTCTAGGCCTACTAATATATAAATAGACGGAGACGCACGAGAAGGAGAAGAGTCATCAGTTTTATTCGAAGAAAAGAAGAGTCAGTCATTCGTTTGAGAAAGTTTAAGTGTTTGCTGTGAGTTAATCAACTTGGATTTGTGACTAGAGCTAGATCTACAGAAACTGTGATTTTGTTTCGTCAATCTTTGCGATTCATTTGAATTACTGGTTGTGCTGAGAGTCAACACGTGCAGGACTGTTTAAGGGAGACCGAAGCGGAAAACGAGAAGTTGAAACATTCATCGAAAACACCGTAAAAAGAACTTCGTCATTCTCCATTCAAACTACGAAATTTCTTCGTGGGACCAAATTCATACCTTAGACCGGAATTTTGGATTTCTGATCTGAACTTTTGGGCTTTCATTCTAGATCATTATATTAGATACAGGCCAGTACCATTTTGTGTTGTAATTAATTTTGAAGGTTTAAACTTAATATCTGTCATTGTTGTTATGTAATTCATGTTATATCTGTTACGTATATACTAGTTTGTTGTAATAAATTATACAAGCTGTTATCTGTGTTTTTTCTGTTTCGTTTAGTCTACATAAAACATACGAAAAAAACGTAACAGTCCGCAGCCATACCGCTGTGCCACTGGGGAGCCTGCGTATATGTTTATAATAAAGGTATTTTATTAAATGATTAAATAATATAAGCCATCCTCTCCACATGATGTTGGAGTAAATTAAAGTTCAGTGTAAAATATTAGTTTTGAGATACAGATGTCCGGGAGATTGTCATAAGAATTGTGTTAACAAAATTACAAAATATAAAAAAGGCGAAAGACTACTGCACTTAATCCACAAGAACAGTTTGTTTGTTTATTTTGGAATTTTGCACAAAGCTATTCGAGAGCTATCTGTGCTAGCCGTCCCTAATTTAGCAGTGTAAGACTAGAGGGAAGGCAGTTAGTCATCACCACCCATCGCCAACTCTTGTTTACCAACGAATAGTGGGATTATAACGTCACATTATAACTCTCCCACGGCTGGGAGGGCGAGCATGTTTGGCGCGAACTCGCGACCCTCGGATTACAAGTCGCATGCCTTACACGCTTGGCCATGCCATGCCAGGCTCCCACAAGAAAGAGATATATCAAATCACTTATAATGAATTACTAAATACTGCAAGATACGTGAATCGTTTCAATTACTATATTAACCAATACAAGGTATTCATCAAATCACTTGTCAAACTTGACCAGAAAATAACGTTTCGGGCAATATATAAAAGACGACTAATAGACTTATTACAGAAATATAAGTTATTAAATCACTGCTTTCTCCAAAAAGTTTTTGATATTTTCAATCATAAAATAAAACTCCAAAAATAATCATTTTTAATTTATAATTGCTAGCCAGAAGAGGAATAACATGTAGAGACAAGTTTTCTGGAGCAAGTACACCAATGTGCTAATTATTGGGCTACATCTGGTGTACTTGCTCCAGAAAAATTGTCTCTACATGTTAAATGACTTGTTATACCTGTAGAATAATAATAACAATAGCGAAATTCAGTTACGTAAACATCAAGTTATTTTTATTTTAGTAACTATTTATATTGTTCACTTGGAATGTTTTACCTACTAACTATCATTATTGTATTTCTAATAAGAAAAATAATTATTAAATTACCTGACTTAATTTACTACAAGCGGAGTGTAAATTGGTCCTCTTGTAAGACTGTAGCTTGTGGAGTTGGTAAGCCGGGTTTGAATCCGTGATATACTGCAAAACATTTTTCGTTTTAAAGCTGTTGTTGCGTGATAAGAGTAGCTTCAGATAACCTTAGTAGTTTGTCACAAATACAAGATATATGAGCTTGGTGAATTTTTAAAGTTTGTTCTTTGTATAGATTTAAAAACCAGAAAACTCAGATTAAGAAGTTGTTGTTTTGAATTAAGCACAAAGCTACACAATGGGCTATCTGTGCTCTGCCCATCACGGGTATCGAAACCCGGATTTTAGCGTGTAAGTCCGCAGACATACCGCTGAGCCACTGGGGGGCCAGATTAAGAAGAGAGATAAACATAAGAAGAGACAAAAATTTAAAAGAATATCAAAGAAAAATATAAAAAAATTAAAAAAGAGAAACTTAAGACATTTATCAAACGAAGGAGACATGAAATCTATAGAAGAATTTCAAACAGCAAATTCGAAGTAGTTGTTGTTTTGAATTAAGCACAAAGCTACACAATGGGCTATCTGTGCTCTGCCCATCACGGGCATCGAAACCCGGATTTTAGCGTGTAAGTCCGCAGACATACCGCTGAGCCACTGGGGGGGGGGCAAATTCGAAGTAGAAAAAGGACACCAATAAAATAAAATGAAAGTACAAAAACTTGACAAAATAATAAATAAATAGATATAAAATGACGTCGACACCAAAGTAATATATTTGGAAATTGAACATCCAAACACAAATGTCAAACTATCCACAAGTTTTACTGTATTCGCTTAAAAATGTAAACTTTAAACATAATTTAATATGCAATATGGGGAAGGATAATTCATGTTCTACCTCTTTTACCACTACTGCCTAGATGGAGTAGTTAATGGAATTTCATTAATCTTGAAACATATTTTAAGAGACAAATTTTCCCAGCAACAAATAACCTACCAAATGAGAACTGTAACAATTATCAGACATTAGTGGCCACCTTATCAAACAAATTTAAAGAGATGTATTGAAAGAAAATCTCTACAGCAAAGTTTACAAGTAAAGTAAATATAAAAGATAAAACGTTAACCAAACGTGTCGAAGAAGTGGTTTGGTTTGTTTTCAATTTCCCGCAAAGCTATACAAATGGCTATCTGTGCTAGCCGTCTCTAATTTAGCAGTGTAAGATTAGAGGGAAGGCAGCTAGTCATCACCCCCTACCACCAAATCTTAGGCTACTCTTTTACCAACGAATAGCGGAATTCATCATAAAATTATAATGCCCCACGGCTGAAAGGGCGAGCATATTTGGTGTGACAGGAATTCGAACCCGCGGCTCTTAGGTTACTGAGCGCTCTAATCACCTGGCCATACCAGGACGTCGAAGAAATAATAAAAAAAAACATATTATCTTATCCAGAAGGTCCATAAGAAACATTATTTTCGTTGTCATGCTTATTCATAGAATTTTTTGTAGTTGACCTTTGATTTTATTGAATCGTTAGGCTGCTTTACAAAACAACCCGTTGGTTGTTTGGGCTTAAGACCTATCGATTGGTATGATCATTAAGGCCGTCAACATATTGAAACTACTCAACATTACTAAAGATGTGCGCGGCTAAAAATTAAAGTGCGCGGCACTTGACTGGTTTTTGTGCGGGCGTGTCTCTTAAATGAAACACTGGTTTCCACATGAGAGGTAAGCGCCCGTTGCTGCCACCTCTGACTCTACCAACTGATACTCAACATAATTCTAGCAAGCATTTAGCGTATTTTTAAAGTCAAAATAGTTCCATTTTCCTATTCATCGATTGGTTATTACAAAAATATTTTACACACTTTCAAAATAATATCTTTAAAACATTAATTTAAATTAACACATTACAATAAACTACTTATCGTGTTTTGAAGTCCGTTTTCCATTTTAAATTAATGCTGAAAAGTATATTATATTTGTATAGTTTGCATGTTTTTCTATGTACACACCAGATGACCTTTTCTGAAGGCATGTGCTTCAATAAAATAAAAAGTTACGTTAAAGAGGTTTAAGCTTTATAACTTTTAAAAATTACGTTACGTTAGGAATTATTGTTTTAAATGGATATTTTTCGAAAAAGTGTACTTTTATTTCTTCCGCAACAATGTTTTGAGGAGTTCTTCGTAGATTTTAATTTTTTTCATGGCAAGTAATTGTTTGAATTACTATATTTATTTAAACCAATGTTGTGCAGTACGAGAAGCAGTAGTAGAGATGTATGAACACTACCACTAGTAGAATTTTAATGAGTGTGACCTTGCAGTGTTAATGTTAACGGAACGTTCCGAAAGAAGATGATCTCGTGTTGTGGTTGATTAATTTCTTAATCTTAAGTCATTCAAGCAGTCTGTTGTTGCTCGTGGTATGGTAAAAATAAAATAGTAATTTAGGTTGTAGTTTCATCTGTTATTCTAGTTATACGGGATTGTTAAATACAAATCTAAAGAGGTTATAATTTTATTGTATTGGTTAGGCCAGTTGATAATATTTACTTTTACCTTATTTTAGACTCCTTACATTTGGAAGCACATTGAACTGTTAGAAAGGGTTTAAAGGAACGTTACTAATATAGAATGATGCCTGTCTTAGAAAGGTTGTTATATAAGACTGAGTTAAAATCTATGAAACCATGGTGAATGTAGTAGAATCCTGGGACACGAATGTGAACTTTATCAGCATAAGAGCCATCTTCAGTTAGGCATTATGTTTTCAAGGAAAGTAGTTGGCTTTAGGAATAGGTTGCCTTAATATGTGGTGGAAATGGTATACTTAAGGAAGTTTAACTGGTTTGTTAAATATTTGAAAAATAAGGACTAGCTTCAAGTTTTTTCACTTTTTAACAGTTTGATTTAGTGATGTGGTAGCCAAGATGGACCAACAGATGCCTTATGGTCCTAAAGTGCTATTTTGTTTCACTTTATCTTATAATTTGTCTAAGACAAAATAAAAGGTTTTTTTTTCTTTCTATTTGGACTTTGCCCTGATCCTTGTTTGTAAATTATTTCTACAAAATTGTTAAAATTGCACTTCACCAATCTAATCTCATTCAACTCGTAACAGTTGTTTTTCATGTAATGTGATGATATTAGAAAGATCAACATTCACAAATGAATTCCATGTAATCCCAAAATGGCCAATTTGAACACCAGAAAATTTGAAAACAGTTTCTATCATTACTTCAGACCTCCAAGAAGGTGTATTTATACCAAATTCACATACGTTCATTGATGTACACATGAATAATTCGCAAAGTCCCAAATTAAGCTTTCCTTGCTGAAAAATTGAGAAAAATAACAGAGTAGTCTATATATGTTTAGGACCAATAAAAAAAAAATTATACTAAATAACATGTAATTTGATTGAAATATGACTAAATGTTTGATCAAAACCCAAAAAATTGCAAGTTTTTTGCCTTTTGTCCCCATCCTCCAAAAAAGGGCCATATTCCACATTTTTTGTATGTCTATTTGGGATGTATAATGTATCTTTGTACAAAATCTTAAGTATATCAGTTAATCATGTTTTCTGTGGCATTTTTATGCTCCTGTAATTACTTAAATTGGACAAATCTAACATTTTTTGTGCCATTGTGTTGGATTTGTGAAAATATATATTCATGCCAAGTTACATCTTCATTGCTGTATGACTGAGCAGGAGCCTAAAATATATATTTTTCAGTTGTTTTGCCTTTGATCCCATGAAACCCTAAAAGACCTAAATCAAAAAAATAAAGTATCTGGACATATTGGACAAAAATATAGTCCTAACATGGTTAAAGATGAAGCAGCAGCAGTCAGTTGAAAAGTGTGTGAAAGAAGAACAGAAAAAATACTATTTCTGTGGAGATAAATAAGATTTCAGTCATAACTGTGTCTATTGTATTCTAGCTCTTCCGTTGAGCTCTGGTTAGGTTCTTATCAAAACAGAGTTTTGCAGATGTTGTGTGGTTGAAAAAGTTGTACATTCTTTACTTTCACTCATAATTACAGAAATTCAAAAGATGTATAATTCATAACATCAAAATAAGACCAATACTAATGTTTTCACTGGCACTCAGATTTAAGGAGAGTGGAACAGCATTTTATATAAACTCTGTATCATGGATTGTTGTGAAAAATGTATAGTTTAATACCAGAGAAAGTGGATAAAAAATCATACAAATTTTCAAAATCTGTACAGACTTTTAACAGTGGAGATTGAGGTCTATGAAAATACTATAGGAATAGTCACTTTGTGAGATAAATATTAATTTTGACATCAAAGATATGCAGTTTTAAAAGAAACAATGTTAAGATGAGATAGGAATTTAAAAATGAAGATGAGATGGTTTTGGTTAATGATTGTGTTGGTTAAGCATCTGTAGTGAAGATTTTTTTTTTGCAAAAAACAATGATGGATTCTACAAGTGAATCACTTTTCAAAATATCCTTGAATGAAGTCAGGATAAAGCCAGAGGTAGTGCAGTTCAATATTGGAAAATTGAAGGTAGAAAGGATATCTTGGCTAAAAATATTCATCATAGAATGACAAAGGAAAACAAAACTCTGGACTTGCATACCGTTAACTTTAATTTTTAATGTTTGTTTATAGTGGTGAGAAGCTAGAATGTGATTGGCTAGCTCTACACTAAATTTCAAGAGAGAAGAAAAAGATAATACAAAATGTTTTAAGTAATTACTGGTCAGTTAGTCTTCAGTGATTTAAAAATTGGTGGAGTCTGTAATTAGAGAGCTTTGATAAGAGTACCTAGACCAATTTCATACAATGATACAAGAAGGGCATGCATTTAAAAATGGGATTTTATGCCTTATTGATTTTCTTTAAAAAAAAAAAAATGTTATGTGATATCTAGATAGAAGCTGCACAGTAGGTGTGGTATAACACTTGATGTTTCTAAAGGCTTTTGAGAAGGTGTGGTATAAGAAATTTTTGAGAAAGTTAAATCTGTTGGGGACGGAGATAACTAGCTAGTGAAATGGATTAAGAGTTTCTTAGTTTGGGTAGTAAGAAGTAGAAAGCTGTTACTAATGGGATTATATCATAGTGGATTCATGTTATAGGTGGTGTACTACAGAGTTCTGTTTTATTTTTGAATTTTATCAACAACATTGACAATGGATTAACCAGTAAATTTATGTTTGCAGATGATATTAAATGTGTATTTCAAATAGTACTGAAAATTCTGTACATGTGGTTTTGCAAAAATTTGGTAAATTGGTCCAGCACTTTACAGATGCATTTTGATCTTAATAAAAGTAAGATTATTAATAATGGATAGGTATTCATGAAGCCTTACAGAAGAAGCTCAAAGTGAAATCTTTAAAGAAACATCTGGATGTAGATAATACAAATCTGTTTAAATAAAATATATGTTAGCAGTAAGATGAGATTTTAGATTGTATATTTATAGAACTATTGAGCATAAGTAAAGGGAATTAATCAGTTCATTCTGTAAAGTACTGTTTAGACTTCATTCAGAATGGTGTCTTCAATTTTCGTTGTATATGAACTGTATTATGGTTTGCTGTTAGTGGAATGAATCTCATTGGGTTACTGGCATACAGGTTGGTCTTAAAAGTGTTTCTGATCTCTAATAATATTTCCATTTGGTGTGGATTCCTGTATGTGGTGAGGAGACCTCCCAGGGAAGGTTCTGTTCTTTCACTTTACCTCATCTGGGATCTAATCATCCACCCACATATTTGCTGTATGTAGTGACCCGTGAAGGGGAGGAGAGGATCTTGGTGGTTGAGCAGTCCAATCCTAGCAAACCACTTTGGCCTTGAATTCCTGTAGACAGGCAGCCTCAAGGTGGCCCCTCTTGGGTCAGTCAACTGGTCTACTTGGGCTAGGGTTAACCAAGTACCAGTGTTTGATGTTCTCAGTGGTTGTTTTGGACATTGTATCTGATGCTGGTGTTTGGGTACAGTGTTCACAAAACCCTGGCATTGCTGCAGTGTCCTTGTTTGATGTTGTAGTGTGTTCCCTCATAGGGCTCCATGGTGGGTGGGATCAGTAGGCACTGAAATTTTCTTTATTATGGATCCTCCAAATAAAAACTTAAATAAAATCGTGAAGAAACAGTCCATAGATAAATGACAATGTCTTGAAGATTCTGAGCAGCAAACTTCATCTGTAACATCTGTTGTAACCTCATTTTTTTCTCCTAAATTCTCTTTCAAACAAACCTTTAGGGCAAATGTCTCCTTTTTTGTTCAGAAGAGACTGGAAGGACTTGCTAGCTCTTTAAAGTCAGTAAAGAAGCTTTGACGTGGTGACATATTAGTGGACATTCAAAGGCAATTGGGGATACACTTATTGAGGTTACACCTCATGCTACTTTGAATTCACCACAAGAAGTTATTGTTGAGAGGAATTTGAAGAAAATCCCAAAGTCAGAGATTCTTGCTTAAGGAGCTTCTGCAGTGAAGCATATCTCTACTCTCAAAGATGGAATTCCGATGCCGATCAATATTCTCATTCTGACATTTATGGCACCACATCCACCTGCCACCATTAAGGCAGGTTATCTTATTTGCAGGGTATGGCCATACATTCCAAACCCTCTTCAATGTTTCTAGTGTCAGCAGTTCGGTCACTCAAAGACGTCATGTCATGGTTTCCTAACATGGGCTCATTGAGGTGGCAAGGACAATGATGCCTGTGAGTGTGAAACAGACCCTCATTGTATCAATTGCAATGGTTTTCACTTGTACTACTTTCATTCTTGCCCTAAATGGTTGGAAGAACTACAGTGGGAGTGCAGACAGATCTCTCTGTGCCTTCAAAAGAATTGTTCTCAAAACAATTGAAAAGTCTTTTGACCCCTATAATTAAAAAAGTTGATGAATGAACTACAACACCCATCTCTGTCCTTTACATGCATTCCAACAAACCCCAAGATCCACATCCTTTGGTACCAGGTACAGGCGTTTCCTCAGATACATCTTCTCCCACCGCAAGTAGCAAAACAATCATTCATTCATGTCCTCAGTTACGGGAATCCATTTCCAACAGCAAAGTCCTACCCAATTGACCCAGGGCAGGATCCATGGAGATTGATAGACCTCCCTTGAATGAGAACAATAAGGAAAAAAGACATGATCATAAACAGATGGGTTCTCCACCCAATTTTCCTGCATGAAAATAAAAATGGCCACCTTGATACAATTGAACTTTGAGGTTTACCTTCTAATCTGAATGACATCAAAACACTGTTTCCTACTATACTGTACGGCTTTTCTTACAAGAAACATCTTTGAAACTTGCTAATACAGTCACCTTTATGTGGTTTTCTTTGTACAGAAATGACAGGCTGTGCGATGGATGAGTTCTTGGAAGGGTAGCACTGCTAACTGATCAACATGTGCCCACCCTGTCTTTACCACTCGACACACCTGGGCCATTTCTTTTCAACATCTGCTTCTATCCAGTTTTTCTGGATACCAGGCCATATTGGTATTTGAGGGAATAAGCTTGCAGACACAGCAGCTAAATTTACTCTGGCACTATCACCACTGTGCATGTTTCATGCATGGACTATGATCCTGTATTTGACTTAGCAGTAGGCTTAGAATGAGCAATGCAAAATAAAGCTTTTCCAAATAGAACCCTCTATTGGACTTAAGCTGTCTTGCTTCTGTGAGGATCAGAAAGAGGAAGTTCTGACTAGACTATGCATTGGTCACAGTTTTTTAACATATTTTCTTTTATCTGGAACTGATGCACCAGTGTATAGTCTGTCTGACACTCAGGTAGTAATAAGCCACATTTTATTTTTTTGACATCATTACAACTCTCAACAGTGGCACCATTTTAAACATATTCTGTCCAAAGGTTTGTCCATTATGTTAGTGTTATTGGTGATAGTGATACTGTGCATCTTGATCATATTTTTATTTTTTTTTAAAGACCATTAATCTTGTTAATGCCATTTAAGTTTTTTAATTTATACATTAGACCTTTTTAATGTGATTCCCTTTTAAGAATCAAAGTTCATCTAGTTCAATTTGAAATTAGAAAATGGGCATAACATTAAATAACTTAACCATGACTGAAATGGCCAACCTCAGGTGACTAATGCTGTTCATCCTGGTGAGTTATTTTTAAAATTTTGCTACAAGTCTTTTAAAACTTTTATCACTTTTGAAAATAACCATATCATCAAATATCTCAAACAGGACTGGAATGCCAACTTCAGGTGACTGATGGTGGTTTTTGTACTTACCTGTTAGTCTTCCTGGCAAGTTACAATGATTACAGTTATGCTATAAAAAGTCCTTTACAATTTGTATTAATGTAGTTTTTCTCTTAATGTTGTATACTTGATGTAAACATTGTTTTTATGCTTTCTTTAATTTTTGTTTCACCTTAATTTTCTTTCATGAATTTTAATAACTTTTTTTTTACTGAATGTTTGGCACAGATAGCCTAGCTGCTTTATGCCATAAAACAGTAAATCATCCAACCAACCAACCAACTAATAATATTTTAAAAGACTTGGAGCCAGTTTGCTGTGATTCATGAACAACTGAGAATAATTTAAAATCTGTTCAAATCAGAGTGGTATTTCAGACAAGAATATGGAAATTTACATGTAGCGTTTCAGATTACACAATTGGTCATAAGTTGTCAGCTTTTCATAACAATGAACCAAAGGATGATTAGAATTGTTTTACATTAGTAGTTTTGCCATAGCATGTTTATAATTATTCTTTTAAATGTTAATGTGTATTTATTTTATAAGTACTGTAAAGAAAGTGGTAATGCTGATCAGTTATCAGTTGTCCAAGTTCATATGATGTTTCTAGATATTACTGATTATTAGTCCTACTAATTAAATTTAACCATTAATGGACAGTCTTGGAATAAAATATATATTTTAAAAAAACAAATGGCATGAAAAAAACATTTTAAGGCTTTATTCTGGACTTTTTTAACATTTTCTGTCTTTATAAATATTTGAGTATATAAAGAATTTGGTAAAATGTATAACTGCAAAGATGTATACGTAATTGATACTTTTCTTATTGTATATAATTAAATGTAAATGTTTGTTATGGTGTTCCTTACGATCACTGGGAGATGTGTGAATTTATTTTAGTTTTAAGTAATTAAGCATGTTTCATGTCTTCCATAATAACCTAACTATATTTTGGAATAATGGCTTGAGTTAAAATTTTTATTATGCATATAATTTCACACAATTTGTATATTTTAGCAAAGTAATCATTGGTTAGAGTATTTTAAGTAGTACAGTAACCAAATTTATTTATTCCTACAATGAACATTAACTATCACACACTTCTTAATTCAAATTACTCGTTTTCTTATAATAAATAAAGCTTATCCCAGGATTATTGGAAGATGCATGTTGGGTGCCAGACTTCATTTGTAATCCACCAACTTTTGCATTTTTTTTTAATTTGGAGTTGGAGAAAAGTGTATGTGAATTAGTCACACATAGAAGCAAGAATTAATATTATATGGTACTTTTAGGTTTTAATACAGTGTCCTACAATTGTAGATTACCCATATCAACTATCATTATAAATGTATGTGTGTGTGTGTGTGTGTGTGTATTTATAATCCAATTTATGATATTTACCAAAAAGATTGTTATAGTTTTCTTTCTTTATGCAAGTTGCTTTGCACCATAAAATGCCAAACAAACAATCTTAATGCAAATATATTTCAATATATAAACAATAATACAATTTTATAATAAGTTACTACAAATTCTGATTTATATACAAAAGTTTTACAGACTTACAAATAATATTGTCTTCTATCTGATTTGGAACAGAATATCTTATTGAGGGTTCACAATGAGTGAATTAATTCTTAATTGATGCAGGTTCAACTCAATGGGAGCTAGCTAGCTCTTTTGAGTTTCATAAATACCAATGCCCATTGTAAATATACTGAAGTTAAATTATTTGATGTTTGAAATTTATAAATGTTCCTGGTTAATATATTGGAAGTTTCCAATTAATAAGCATTAATCACAGTTATGGTTTCTGAGGTTTTTTGTATACCAGTTCTAGCAAACCAACAATATATAACTTGTCTCTTGGCATGTTGCATTGGTGAACATTTAGAAGCATCATGAGTTTCTAGAAATTTCAGCCTGCACAACAATATTGACTGTACATTAGTATTTACATAAACACGTATGTTGATTTTTACACTCAAGCACCTTTTACAGCTTTATTGAATTTTACAATGAAAATTTAACACTAAGTTGAATACATTTTGAAATATAAATTTAACTTACACAAACATCGATATTGAAATAGATACGTAATAGTAAATCTGTGACAATATATGCATGTTTTTGTAATAAAAATAATTATTTGTAATATGTTTTGTTTTGTATTCAGCTTTCTGCCTCAAGCTAGCAATAGCAAAAGGTCTTGGAATTGGAATAATACTGGGGTCTGTATTAGGTAAGTCTGTATATATATCTTAAACACCTAAGTTCTGAACTGTAGCATTTTACCATACATGTTCATACAACTTATGGAGTCTGTATAGATGGTAAAATCCCAAGCTTAAAGACTTGCAATAAAGTATTTGCTGGGTCATCTACATGTATGTGTAACATTTCTATTTGAGCTTCAGCACTTTGACTGTTGATGAATGGAAAGAATGATCATTATGGATAAATAAAAAAATAAAAGATAATAAGAAAACTTGTAATGTTCTACTTCAGTTATAATTATATAATTTGTAAATTATTTAAATTAGTTGTAAACAACTTGAAATGGGTACACTTTGATACTGTGTCATATCATCTACTGAATGGAAACTTTACAAAATTTTAATAATGCATTATATTTATAAATTTATGAAAAGGAAATAGAACCAAAATATTGAAAAATTAAATTTTTCATAATATTTGTAATCCGTTACAAGTGATTCAGAAAATATAAGAAAGGAGGTAACTTGAAAGAAGGTATCTGTTATCTTTCCAAAATAATTTATATCTTCATAAAGAATAGCTATGCTCATTACATGGCTGCTTACTAGATTTCCATGCCATTCAGGCAACTCCATCTAATTTCACATTTTATCATGAACTGTAATGGTTTATAATGATGTCATCATGGGACAATAGCTCTCCATTAATAGGAGTACAACACAAACTCCATGTCCAGTAACTTCCCTGATTCACTTGTACTTATAACTTCATTATTCTTCTTGGTATTGCATTGAACACGTTTAAAATTTCTCATCTTTGTTCAATTTGATGAAATTAGCATTTGTTAATGAAACTGATTTTTGTTTTATTTGGACTTTGTTTCAAAAGATTTTTTTTTAATCATTAAATCTCAAATTATAGTAACATAGTCCTGTGTGAGTGATGTTATTACACACACAGGTCTTGTTTCAGTTATGCCTTATTAATTGTTTAGGGGAGTTGCAACCATTGATCAGCATATTCCGGATCATCACATGCTTACTGGTCTTTCTATTCCCATCCTGGTGGTCAAAGTTTTTTCTCAGTTGTGATTGGATTATGAATTTCACCTATTTTGTTTTGGGTAGTGCATTACCACTTGAATAATAATCTTAACTTTCCATTCTCTTACTGGGTTTCAGTCTCATGTATGTGCCTTTCCTTATCTTTCAACTGTGTCTTATAACTCTATGGTTATGGGTTCCCCCTCTCTGCACATTTCTCTGCATGACATGAGGATTTTATAAGCTACGCTCAAAGTTTTATTTAGTATTTTTACTATCAATTGGTGACAGTGAAATTATCAATGTAGTGTATTTTCTAATAATGTTTTATGTTATGCAAGTTTTTTCTTTCAAAAGAAACCTTAATTTTTAAACTTCAGTTTTGCAGTCAAATGATGCACAAATTTGCTTTTCTTCAGTCTGTGTAACTTGAATAGGTGCTCATGTACACTTTACTACATATGTAGACAGAAACTAGGTTAATTGGTCTGTTTTCACAGTATTATTTCAGCTAGGTATTGCATAGAGCAGGCTTGAAGAATAAATAAATTTCTTGGAACTCTTGATGGAAGCCATGCCTAATTTCTACACAGAGTTGATTTCTCAGCCAGTTGTACTTATTTCAGTTACATGTTTATAACCAGTAGCAAGAACACATGTTGAAGTATGATTTACCAATATTTATTTTAAAATTGACTTGAATTCCATAGAGAACTAGTCAAATTGCCTTTAGAATTTTCTGCTTCTGTCCTTGCTGGCACTTTGTATTGTTTCTAACCTAGAAATAAGTTTGTTAGATAGACATTTGAATTGTATACAGGTTTTAGTTTTATATTTTAGTTTTTGTGTGTTTTAAGATGTGTATATGAAAAATTTGATAATTTTTGATGCAACCCACCTCCCTCATGAAGGTTAGTGTAGTGTAGTGAATGAGCTCAACATTCTGCCAAAGGCTGAAGTATCTCTGCCAAAATATACTATAATATTGGTATAGGATGTCCATTGATGCATGTTGTGTTTAATAATAATTCTAAATGTGAAAATGTAAATATTTAAATAAAAAAACTAATATCTTTTAAAATTATTTGACAAAAAAATTAATATATATACCTTTTTCATGTGTTGTCATATTAAATGTTTCATTGTACTCTGTTGATGATAATGGCTACAGTTAGTAATATAGTAGAGAAAGTATAAACATTTCCCTTAAAAACTTTTGGTATACATTTTAGGAACTTTTGGGGTTTACAAATGAAATATGAACATTGTAAGGTGGAAAAAATTTTCATACATGACATGAAAATCATCTTGCTTTTCAACTCTTCAGAATCTGAGTGCAAGTAACAACAGAAATAATGAATTTTATTGGAAATACTTAATAAGAATAATCTCACTCTTAGTGTACAAAATACTTATCCTTAACAGAATGTTACCAGTTTTTATTAAGATACATTACAAAACTGAGTTATCATAAATATGTTGAATTATGTAACATCCTCTGTATAAGCAAGTGCCAAATGTAATTATAGAGTTAATATTTCTCATTTTTTACTCTGTCATATCAGTTTTTGGAATTTACCTTGCTCTCTCTTTTTTCTCATTTCCAAATATCTCATCTTTCTTTGATTCCATTGCTCTCATTTGTGAACCTCTTCTGAAGTTGTTTGATTGGTTTGGCATTTTATGGTGCAAAGCAACTAGACTATTTGTGCCTTGTAGTACTTGTCCATATTACTTCTTGTATCCACTTACTAGCTCTCACAATGGATCTGTCTTTTTGTTGATGCTTCCACATCAACAAAAGAGAAGTACTCACCTCACATTAGTATGCTCAAACTTCTCACTATTCATCAGACATGTACCATTTTGACAACTCCATGGTAATTTCTTACATCAACCTTTCAGGAGGTACCTATTTCCAGGAATTACTTTAGTTTCAGGTGATAAATCTTTTTCTTCTGTGCCCAATTATTTTGGATTTATCTTGTTGCTTATCATTTGCAAGCAGCTGAAACTTTGATTGTGGACTGCCTCTCTGAACTGTTATGTATTATATGAATGAAATGGTTTCTACACCTCCAGACCTTTTCATAGATGCCTTTAAACCCATCTTATTCCCAGGCTTTCTCTCTTCTGATGCACTGTTTCTCATCATTCAGTTCTGACTGCCTATTCTCTATGCCTGTTGTTGGTGCCTCTTTGGCCAACTCACTTAGTTTTATCTGCTTATTTGTTTGACATACAGATCCCTCTTTTATTGCCCAATATTCCCCTTCTGTTGCTGTAACCTCATAAATCCCTTTTTTATTGAGAGGTATCATTCTTCTATCTTCACATATGGGATTTGTCTCGTCTCTGGCCTATCAGGCTGTACCTTTAGTCATGTGGCATTGTTCTTGTCACATTATCATTACTCTTCCACTCTGTACTAATAAGAGTATTGGGTCTTTTGTCATTGGTCCATTGGTCTTTCCTCTCCTCCTGGTAACTATCTTTCAGACTGGCCTCAAGATATAGTAAGTAAATCAAGGCAACCACCTTGGTTTCTTCACCTTAAGGGGTCCAACACCTATGACATCACACAAATGTATAAATGGCAGAAAAATCCAACAGAGTGCTTTGTTTGTTGAATTGATTGTTTGAATTCACTTACCAAAGTAATTCACTCACTCGATTCATTTGAGTCAGTGACAATGGCTTACATTATTGCATAAATGAGTCATTGAAATTTATCTGAGTGATTTCTCTTTCAGAAATAGTTTGTTTTTTTCCAATTAAAAATAATAAAAATCTATCTGACAAAAATATATTAAGAGAGGCTGAATAGAACCACTGTAATGTTAATTGAGAATAAAAAGCACCAACATCATATTACCAAGATTTTACAGCAAAGTTTGTTGCAAGGAAGTTGCAGGTGGATTTTAAAAAGTAGACGACACAACACTGATTGGGAACTTTTTTTTACGGTGGCTTTGCACATGTAGATTTACTCCTGTTGCACCTACCTAATGTCAGTTCTTGCTATCCTTATTCCTTTTAACCTGGCTGTTTTCCCATGGTTTGTTGTTCTGCACCTTTACTGGTTATGAGGTGACCTAATGATTAAATTCCACATTTCTTGGTATCACATGGTGTTTCCTCCCTTGTTCTTTCAACTTTGTTCCACTCCTTCAATCTTCTTTGACCTTCTCACCTGATTTCAGTATCTAATTGATACCTTAATATTATTTTGCTTCCTTTCATTTGTGCTCTGTTTGAGCCATTGGCTTCTTGATCATTATATTATCTTTCTCTCTAGACTTATTTCTTTCTTCTCGCAAATGATAACCAACATTATAATGTCTATGATATATGGATGCTTCTCATGGTCTCTTTCATCACAGTTACAGGAGGTGGACAGAGCAATTGGCCTCCTTGAAAGTGTTGTTAATTTGGTATATTTTCTATTAGATAACAGGGAAATGTGTAAAACTATATGGTTTCATAATGCATTCAACAAAATCTGTTCAAATGTGATCTCAAATCCTAAGCTTACCACTGGTTTTGACAAATACCTGAACTTTTTATGATTTTAGTCACATTTTCTCATAAAAAGCATTGTGCACCTGCTGTAGTTACTTGTATCTTTTTATTTAATTAGACTTTCTTTCTAGGACAAGAGCATATTGTGGTTGAGATATGTGTTGTTATGGAACCTCTTCCAGTAGGTGTCATATTCCATGAACTTCCCTTTGGACACTTTCTGAAGGGAACTTATCTGGATAAAATTTTGTGCTGACCTCTCTGCCAATTTTAGTGTGGAATTCTGGCTATTCTTGGAAGTTAGTATTTTTCTCATCTACAAGTGTCCCCTCGGTGTGGATTCCTGTACGTGGTGAGGGGATTTCCCAGAGAAGGTTCTGTTCTCTCTGGTTACCTTCTCTGGGATCTAAACATCCACCCACGTGTTTGCCATGCATGGTGCCCCGTGAAGGGGAGGAAAGGATCTTGGTGGTTGAAGGGTCCAACCCTAACACACCACTTTGGCCTCAAATTCCTGTAGACGGGCGGCCTTTGGTGGCCTCTCTTGGGTCAATCAGCTGGTTTACTTGGGCTAGAGTCAACTAAGTACCAGTGTTGGAAGTTCTTAACGGGTGTTGTGGACCTTGTAAAAATTTGTCTCCCAACACTATTTTTCTCACTGTTGTATATGAAGAAAGATGGTACATGAACACTGTCAATTCCCATTTTAAAACCTTTAACACCTCAATCAGATTCCCCCCTCGGTGTGGATTCCTGAACTTGGTGAGAGGACCTGCCAGGGAAGGTTCTGTTCTTTCTGGTTACCTCCTCTGGGATCTAAACATCCACCCACGTGTTTCCTGTGCATGGAGACCTGTGAAGCAAAGGAAAGGATCTTGGTGGTTGAGGGGTTCAACCCTAACACACCACTTTGGCCTTGAATTCCTGTAGACGGGCAGCCTTTGGGTGGCCCATCCCTTGGGTTAATCGGCTGGTCCACTTGGGCTAGAGTCAACCAAGTACCAGTGTTGTGGACATTTTGTATGCTGGTGTTTGGGTATATGCTCACAAAACCCTGGCATTGCTGCATTGTCCTTGCATGACATTGTAGTGCATCCCGATGTTGGGCTCCATGGTGGGTGGGGTCAGTGGGTACCAAAATTTTCCTTTTTTCCTTTGGATCCTCTTACGAAAAATTTAAATAAAATAGTGAAAAAACAGTCCATAGGTAAACGACCATGTCGTGAAGACTCTGAGCAGAAATGTTCAACATCTGTAACACACATACCTCATTTTCTTATACTACATTCTCTTTCAGAAAAATCTTTAGGGCAAATGTCTTTCTTTTTTTATTCAGAAGGGACTAGAGGGAGTTGCTGGCTCTCCAAAGTCAGTAAAGAAGCTTTGGTCTGAAGACATATTGGTTGAAACATCTACATCCCAATGGAGTGAACTCCTCTTGAATTCAAAGGCAATTGGGGATGTACCTATTGAGGTTACCCCTTATGCTACCTTGAATTCATCACAAGAATTTATTGTTGAGAGGAATTTGAAGAACCTCCCCAAGTCAGAGATTCTCGCTGGTTTCTCCGCTCAAGGAGTTTCTGCCGTGAGGGGCACCTCCACTTGCAAAGATGGAGTTCCATTGCTGATAGATACCCTCTTTTTGACATTTACATCACCACGTGCACCTGCCACCATCAAGGCAGGTTATCTAAATTGCAGGGTACGGCTGTACATTTTAAACCCTCTCCAATGTTTCCAATGTCAGAGGTTCAGCCACTCAAAGACGTCATGTCGTGGTTTCTTGAAGTGTTTGTTGTGGTGGTAAGGACCACGATGCCTATGAGTGTGACAAGGACCCACATTGTGTAAACTGCAATGGTTTTCACCTTTCCTACTATCATTCTTGCCTAAAATGGTTGAAGGAAAAAGAGGTGCAGAGTTTGTAAATGACTCATAACATTAGTTGTCCTAAGGCTCAGAAATTGCTGTCCACCACTTCATTACGGACATATGCTGCTACACTTCGTTCCACAACTACAGTGTGAGTGCAGAGAGATCTCTCTGTACCTCCAAGACAACCATTTTCAAAAAAAAATGAAAAGCCTTTTGGCCTCCATGGTTAAAAAGGTTGATGAATCAACTTCTACACCCATCTCTGTTCCACCCATACATTCCAACAAACCTCAAGATTCACATCCTTGCATGCCACGGTGGAAGCTGGATCAGGAAGACTAGTCCACTGCTCTTGCAGAACTTGATCCTGTCATCATGAGTCAGCCATAGATAGACGACTGAGTGGCAGCGGTAACTGACTGTATTGTACAAGCAGCTGCTCAGTGTATTCCTAAAACCTTGACATATTTTCCACTATATCATCATCTGTGATGGAATCCTGCCTGTTTCATGGCACAGAAGGCTCAAAAATGGGCCTGGGATACTTTCCGTAGATATCTCCCACTTTCAAACCACATCGCTTTCCAACGGGCCATTGCACATGCTAGGTGGGTAAGACATCAAAGCCAGAAGGAATCTTGGATTAAGTTCACAACTGGCATGTATTCTACCACCAGTTACAAGGTCATATAGGACAGGATTTGAAAGGTCAGTGGGCACTACAATTCTGTCCCCCTCTCAATCTTGCTCTCTGATGGCCAAGAGGTAGCTGATTTCCAGAGCATCGCTGACACTCTAGGTGAAAGCATTTGTCGGATATCTGGTACTTCTGCTTGTTCTTCCACCTTCTTGGCCATCGAGACTCAGGCAGAGCCTTCACTTCTTTCCTTTTGAACTGATTGTCTCTGACTTTAATCGACCCTTTACACTGGTGGAACTGATAATGGCCCTTCATTGGTCAGGCAGTACATCCGTTTATTTTGATGATGTACACTCACATGCTGTGCTATCTCTCTCCTGCTTCTCTTGATATTCTTCTAATTTTTTTTAACCAGATCTGGAAGGAGAATGTTTTTCCTAATGTCTGATGCCAGGCTATTGTCCTACCTTTCTTTCAGCCTGGGAAGGATCCCAAGATTTTTTCAAACTACTGTCCAATTGCTTTGGCAAGCTGTCTTTGTAAGACCTTGGAGAGGATGGTTAATGCTTGTCTTATTTGGTTCTTCAAATCAAACAGCCTCCTCTAGCCCACCCAGTGTGGGTTCCGATGACAGCGCTCTACCACAGACCACCTAATTCGGCTTGAAACATCAATGAGAGAAGCCTTTCTCAAACGACAACATCTTGTTTCAATATTCTTTGACATTTAGAAGGCTTATGACACATGGAGGTATGGCATTTTGCAAGATCTTATATATGGGTTACATGGCCATTTACTCGTGTTTATTAAAAAAAATTTATTGGACAGGATATTTCAAGTTCATGTGTGTTTGACACTTTCCCAATCTTTCCTACAGGATCTTGGGAACCCTCAGAGCTGTGTTTTTTCAATATATAGATAAATGCATTCACTGAACAACTCCCTCTTACTATTGCAAACGGGCTGTATGTTGACAACTTTCACATCTTGTGTCAATCATTGAACATGAGACATTGAGCAGCAACTACAAACTGCTTTCAAACATGTACTGAAGTGGCCCACAGCAAAAGGCTTTAATTTCTCTCTCTCTAAAACCATTTGCATGCACTTTTGCTGCCAACGAGGTATTCACCCTGATTCTGAACTCCATATTTGTAAAGTTTCACTGCTAGTGGTCCCTAAGATCAAGTTCTTGGGGCTTATCTTTGACCGTAAGCTCACCTTTATACCACACTTAAAGCAGCTATGGGTCAAATGCACGAGATCACTAAACATCCTCCGTGTTCTTTCTTCCACCAGTTGGGAAGCGGATCGATGTTCTGTGTTAAAGATATATCGTGCTCTTATTTGATCGAAACTCCACTATGTATCAATGGTCTATTGCTCTGCCAGACCCTCAGCCTTAAAGACGCTGGACCCCATTCATCGACTCTGCACTGGGGCTTTCTGCATCTCTCCAGTTCAAAGCTTATACGTGGAATCTCACGAACCTTCTCTGCACTTTTGCTGTTGGCAACTGTCTTTACTGTATTCTTCGAAACTTCTTACTAAAGCATCCCACTTGGAGATGTGTTTTCCTTCCTCAGTGGGCCACACTTTTTCAAAACAGATGATCTGCCATTGCTCCTTTTGGCCTTCGCATCGAGGCACAATTGGATGAATTGGATCTGTCCTTGGAAAACTTTGCAGACTCCACTGGTCAACTCATCCCCCCATTGCTTTTTACAGTCCCCAAATATGACCTTTCTTTAAGTCATCTGAGAAAGGCAGATACTCACAATTGGAAGTACCACCTTTTATTTACTGAACATCTTTTGAACAATCTTTCTATTTCAATTTATATGAATAGTTCCAAATCAGGTAACTCTGTGGGCTCTGCCATGGTTTGTTGCAGTTCGGTTGTTGCGTGCAAAATCCCCTCTACAGCTTCTGTGTTTGCTGCTGAACTGGACGACATATCTCTTGCCCTAGATCATATTGAAGCTAAGCAGTACTCCAAGTGCACTATTTATACTGACTCGCTTAGTTCTCTACTGGCCCTGGATTTGCTTCACGTTGGCTTTCTCCCTGTTCTTGCTGATATTCAAAACTGACTGGCCCATTTCTCATTAACATCTACTTCTATCCAGTTTTTCTGGATGCCAGGCCATGTTGGTATTTGTGGGATGAGCTTGCAGACACGGTAGATAAATCTATCTGCTCTGGCACTATTGTTCTCACTGGACTTTGCATTGGTCACAGTTTTTTAACTCATCGTTTTCTTTTATATAGAACTGTTGCACCAATGTGTAGTTTGTGTAACACTCAAATCACTGTAAGCCACATTTTATTTTCTTGCCATTGTTACAAATCTCAACAACAACACTATTTTGAACATATTGTGTTCCAAGATTTGTCCATTACATTGAACAGTGTTATTTGTGACAGTGACACTGTCCACCTTGATAACGTTTTTAGTTTTTTAATGGCCATTATTCTTTTTTGATCTCATTTGAGTGTTTGATATTTATTCATTACACCTTTTTAATTGTGGTTCCCTTTTAAGAGTCTCAATCTCTCTTGTTCAATTTGACATTGGAAAATGGCCAGGACATTAAATAACTCGACACCAGGACTGGAAAGACCAGCTTCAGGTGACTGATGGTGGTACTTGTACTTACCTCTTAGTCTTCCTGGCAGGTTATGATCATTACCATATTGCTAGAGAAAGTCCTTTACAATTTATCTCACTCTACTTTGTCTTTACATTGTAGGCTTAGGTGTCAACATTGGCTTGATGCTTTTTCTGTTTTTCAATGATCTTTTGTTTTACTTTCATTTTCTTTTATGTATTTTACTACATTTAATATATTTTTACCTTTTTATTGGACGTTTGGCACAGACAACCTAGCTGCTTTGTGCCATTAAAGCACTAAATCAACCAACCAATCAATCAGATATCCCCAACTCTTCTTTTTTCATAAAAAAATTTGAGAGATTTCAGTCTCTCCTCATGTGACAACCCTTTATCCCAGACACCATTCTAGTACCCTTCTCTGAATCCTTTCAAACAATTTTCTTTTTTTAAGGTAAAGAGCTCAACACATTATTCCAAATGTAACTTAATCAATGACCCATGCAATGAAATTATAACCTCTTTAAATCTTGTATTTGATATTTTGTAGATACAACCTAAAATCCTATTTGCCATACCAGTAACAACAATATTCTGCTTGGATGGCTTTAGAAACTGATCATCTATTACACCAAGATCCATTTTTTTCATAACATTAAGGTTATTCCTATCCAAATCATACTTACAATTCAAGTTATGATAACCCATGTGCATTGTGGTGTATTTATTATAATTAAGACTCGTGCCATTTATTTGTCTATCTCGCTAAATTATCCAAATCTTTTTGTAAAGCATCAGCATCTTCTTTACATCCAAGACCATAATATCATCTGAAAATTTAAGTAATGTTTTGATTATTCCTTCATTTACATCACTGTTGTAAATCAAAGAACAAAGGTCCTAAGACTGAGCCCTGAGGTACCCCACTTGTGACCTTAATCCAGTTTGGCTGACCTCCATTTGTAACAACCTTCTGCTTTCCTCCATCCAGCCACTTTGTTATACAGTACTATAACTTATACTATACACCTATAGAGATTTTTTAAAAGCCATTTATGTGGCACCTTGTCAAATGCTTTCTAAAAATCCAAACATATTAAATCTATACCCTTACCCTCATTTCCATAAGCAGTAACCTTTTGAAACAATGTCAAATGATTTGTCAAGCAAGATTTTTCCTCAGTGAAACCATGTTGACTATCCAGTAAAATCTTAAGCTTTGTTAAATGATTTTGCAGAGTATCTTTCAACAAACTTTTACCACAACTAATGTAAGACTAAGGAGTCTATAATTAATGGGACAATTTTTAAAAAAAGTTACATTAGTTAACTCCCATTCTTCTAGTACCTGCTCACTATTCAAGGACTGACAAAAAGTATACTAGTATGTGGCTCACATATTCAGTTTTCAACTTCCTTCCAAACCCTTGGGGAATTATTATCTGGTTCAGGAGTCCTTACTGTTTTGTAAACTTTCCAATGTTTTCTTAACCAGCTCAGAATTAATGCAGTATTATTATGTACAACACATATTTGAAGTTGCTGTTTGAAAGAAGCATTTAATCAAAAATGAGATTCAACATATGAAACTAAGTACTGAATATTTTTATGGGACTTTAAGATTTCATTTTAGATATGAAGTTTTATTTTGTGTGTGTAAAACTAACAAGATGCAAATGTTTTTTTACACACTTGCATGATTTATGGAATCCCAGAGTTGCTGACTAGAATCTCATTTTCTTATAACTTGCATTCCATATATGAATATTTTACAAATCAGTTTCTTTAAAGTATAAAATACATTAAAATAAAAAGATATTGGTAACTTGGAAGATAGGAAAATGATAGCCATGGGATCATTCTGATACTGAAATAGTATCTCTAAAATGACATTTAAATACCACTGTCACAATAATCGTCCTAAGGTTTGATGTGTGAAATCATGAAACAAATTAGTTTTCTTAAAATAAAGAAAAACCTATTTCAATCAGTTAAATATTTTCAGTGACTGCAAAGGAGCTGAAGTCCAAAAAAGTTTCTAACAATAAGTTTGTTTGGAATTTCCTGAAAAAACAAACTACTACTGCTCTGAAAACTGAACCTTTTAGAGTTAATATTTTGATCACATAAACATATTACTTTTGGAGTTAATAATATTTGAATTTAGTATAGTATTTATGTACACTAATTTTCATCAGAGAAGTTACAAGTACTTCCAATAGGTGGCAGATTCAGGAAATGTTACACAGACTGAATTGAAAAAAGGCAAAAAAGAAATGTTTTTATCCAATTGTTTACTAGCTACTGGGATGAAGAAAGGATTCTTTATAATTGCAAGAAATAGAGACAGTAATGAGAATAATATTAAGTTGGAGATTATTAAAAAAACATTTAGAATACCCTTTAACATGTGATTCAACCAACTATCCTTAAGTGTAATAAATATTTAAACATTTTTGTTGGTACATTTTAATAATTTAGTAATAATTAATAATTAACTCATGTTAATCAGTGTATTTTTATAGGAAGTGGTAACCTAAATTGCTGATTATAATAACATCTTAGAGAAATTAGATGAGACTTGTCATTAGTATATTATTTTTAGTGATGAAATTACTATACATTTTTCAGTTAAGGTCCCCCAAATTGTGAAAATTTCGAAAGCAAAGAGTGCAGAAGGAATTAACCTGTTTGGAGTTCTGTTAGAGCTGATGGGAGTAGCAGCATCAGCAGCTTACTGTTTAGCAAATGATTATCCATTTAGGTAAATTTTTGTCTCCAAATATATCATTTTGTATGTTACACATAAGAAAAGCTGTATTCATTTTTTATATTATTCTTTGAAGATATATTTTATACAGTTGGAAAATTACAATAGAATGTGTTACGACTTCGAATGTTTTTCATAGACCTTTGTGTTAGAATTTTTTTTATGAACTTTGGAAGAGAAAAGCAAGAAATTACTTATTGTGTGTTATAAATATTCAATACCAAAATGAACATATGTCTGTGCTGCCTCTCTGAACTAGTAAATTGTTACTATCTAAAAGACTGTTCAGATAAACATTTCAACCAAAAAAGAAAATCTTTCGATTTAAAACTTTTGTTAGGGACCTGTGAGTTTTAAGTTTTCGAAAGATGGCAGCACAAGACAAGTTGCGATTTAGAATTTATTCAATGATTTTTATCGTGACGTGTTAACTACTTTTCGTGTTTTATAACTTGTGATGTTGAAATGTGAGATATTATGCAGCATACTAAAATAGATGTATTTTATCCTTTGAACCGTAAGAAGCATCGTTGATATGATTCATTGTAGTGTTTTATACAGTTCTTTAATGAAAAAAAATGTTTCTAAAAGAAAAAAGTTTTGCTTTTATTCAGTATTATTTAAAAATTATTAATATATTAATGGGTAGGCCAACTTGTTAACAAAGGAATGAAAGTTTTTGAGTGTTATTCGCAGTATATCTGGCTATATATGTAAAATTATAATTATTATACAAAATGTTTAGATATTAGCGGTTCGCCCAAGAGATGGCGTCACTTTCAATATCTGTCAAATTTGCAAAAACATTTTTGGTTATCATTAGAAGGAAGTGTTAATCAAACATGAGATTAGATACCTGTGTGTGTGTGTCTGTTATGGCCATCATCAAGTTTGTATATGGTAATCTGTCATACTTAGTTTTATGATATATCTATTAACTGTAGTTAGTAGTGAGCATTTTATTCTTTACTTTGTATTGCAATTGAATGTTTTAACTCCAGTTCAATTTACCTGCATATCATGTGAAAAAGGTACAAATATGGTGGCTGTTTTTAATCATTTGTAAGACATTCTGTGGCCCTCTCAGCAAACCTAGAGAACATTCTTGTATGTTGCACATGAATATTGCAAATTGATGAAAATAAAACTATGTAAATACTAATGAAATAAGACATCACACTAGCAAAATAAAATCTGTAATATAACAGCTATGACAAGTCAAAAATACTTACAAAGTAATGCCTATCTTTTGTAATAATTCATGTCAACCATTTAAAACCAGTCATAATTTGAAATGGTAATTGTTCATTGAGCCATTTGTACAAAAAATGATTACCTTCTTCTGTGTGTGTGTGTGTGTTTGTGAGAATATTACACTGAAACATTTTTTTTTATAATTGTAAGCATCAACTGTAGTATAACATTGAAATGTCTCTTGTAGAGGAACATTTACACTGCAGTAAACTTTTAGATCACATTGGAAATCTCTAAAGTGACATTTCCATTTTTTTTTAACGTGCACATCTTAAATGCATGATAAAGCATGCAAATATGGATTTGTGAATGGTAGCAAAATTCTTGGGTGTTAAAACTTTCTTTAAGGTTATTATTATTACACTTTACTTTTTTAAATTTACCAACATTTCAAGTACTTGCATCTGTAGTACTTAAGGATTAAACAAGTTAAAAGGTTGTATAGAAACCATTATAAGCATATTGAATTCAAGAATAGAACGTTGACTATTTATAAAGTTAAACAAGATGTTCAAAAAGGAATTATTGACATGAGTGTTTTTGTAACAGATACATATCCTTAAAATAAACATATAAGTAGGTAAAATGCTAAAAATAAAAATCATTTAATTCAATCTATAAAATGTTCTGTCTGAACAAGTATTTGTATGGTTGTGAGATAGAAATGATAGACATCCTTTACAGAAGACGTATCAACATAGTCTGTTTGTTTATTTAAATGTCATCTCCCTTCACGTGCTTCTGGAGTTTTGTTTAGCTCTACAGTGTTGAATGATAAATTGTCACGTCATCTCACACTTACGCCCAAACAGAAAGAGGTGTATTATTAAACAATATTTCCAGATTTATTAATACAGCTATGTGTCATTAAAGTATTACTAAATTACCATTTATATTTTAGCTCACCAGTGACTTAGCTGTGCATGTGAAGGCTTATAACTCTTAAAACTTGTATTCTGCTTTTATGGTATTAGTTTATTAATATTTAAATTCCCTCCTTATGATATTGCAAAAGCCAGTCAAACCTTTGAGTTTTTCTGTCTCTAAAAATGCATTTCATAACCCAAAAGCAATCTAAAATCCTATGTTACTCGTATCTAGAGGTAAAACACAATTGTAGCAGTCAAAATATGTTAATGTATACTACACAAAATTATCTAACTTAGTATAATAAGTTTGTTCTTGTTTGGGTGTATTTTCATACTAGATAACCCTGCATGGTGATTGACCAAAGTTGAATATGGATTAAGTTACAACACTGTGAGAACATTGATTACATACAGTTAATTTCTGTTCATGTTTCTTTTATGTATTCTTATCTTAAAGTCAGTACTACAGGGGTAAAAAAAAACTTCTGTTTTGTATATTACATATTAGTAAGTTCACCTTATTAAGCTTTTTGTTTATAATTTGAACCCACTGTTTGTTGTAAGGCCTGGTTTAAGATTTTTAGAAACATCACTACCTGATTTACAAAATTTAAAACGGTCGTTTTTATGGGCTATGACTTTTGAATAATCTATGATTTTTAATTTTTTTTTATTAAAACACCACACTCCTAGTTCTGTGCAGGTACAGTAAAGTGGTCATTATTTGGTATGTGCACAGTTTAGTACTGTAAATAATGTGCTTGTTGAGAAGTGATTCTAGGAAAAAGTACTCATGTATATGAAATCTATGTTTGTTTCAATCAAAATAAACAGTTAATCGCCTTTATAATGGAATGTGTTCAATATGTGAATCATAACACATTCATATCCGTAGATTAAAATTAATACCAAACATTATGGTTTTAGCTGTCTGTGATCAATGTCCCTACTGGACTACTTTTCTTATGAAAATGCTCCATCTCACTGGCTCAGTGGTAAGTATGCAGACTTACAACACTAAAAATTGGGTTTTGATACCCATGGCAGGCAGAGCACTTATATTGCATTCAATAGGTATATGCTTGCTTAACAACAAAGAAGCTTACATAAATTTAATGGATTAAAGACAACCTTGTCATATGGGCATATGACAAGGGTAGCTGGAATTTTTACATATAGCTGTTATATGTGCATCTCAAACCAATGACCATATGGTATTAGGCTTGTCTGCACTACTGTAGTGTTTTATTTACTAATGAGGAATCATTGCACAGGGAATAACGAAAAAAAAGCATCCATGCCAGGTGCATTTGAGGGGTGCAGCTTTTACAAGGAATATTGGTAGAACATAATTGATAATAGGAGAAGATTGTACAACTTTATAAGGCAAGACGCTTGTGAGGTGTTATTTGATGTGGTGTTGCTAAAATATTACAACCTACACTTTTAGAATATAAATGGTAAATCTACTTGGGTAGCCAGACCAGACCCCAAGAGTACTTTGTTACAGTCAAAGATGTTTAAAATCACAGAATCCACTTCTGAAATTTTCATACTTAACACGAGTTAAGCTTGGAGATGAAGAGTTTGATTAATTGAATAACCAATAGGATATATGAAGTAATTATTTTGTAGCTCAAAATTTTTTAATCTTAAATGAAGTTCTTCCTTTCTGTCCATTACATAAATGGACTTTGTGCTTAATACTGAAACCATTATATCATTGAATGAAATTGCAGGTATGAATTTTAAAGCATATTTGTTTTTCGGTAAATATGCCAACTTTAAGCCTTTAAATATGTTTCCATATTGTGTTAATGAAATAACTGTGTATTCAAGTTAATGGCTGTTTAATGAAATTAAAATTGCTTTAGAAAGTGTTTTATTTTCAATGCAGTAAAGATAATATAACTTCATGGAACAACAAAGAATTTTATTAATACAGAACTCATAAGTCTGTTGAAGATATTATAAATGTGGTTATTTATATTGATACAGTTTTTTTTGTAGAGAACACATTTAAGGAGTAACAATATTTATTTTAAATACAGAAAGAATAGAGTAATCTGTGTAAGTGGTATTTGATAATAAGTTGAGAAAATGAATTGACACTTTGCAGAAATATGAAAAAATTGAATTTCAAACAGTGCCAAATAACAGTGGAATACTAAAGTACAATTGTTGTAGCTGACACAAGCATGCACTTTCAAACAAACAAATATCCACTTACTATTTGCTCATGTTTGGAGGGAGAGCAGGACAGTTGTCAGTTGATTAGTTTGATCTTTTGTCTCAGTGGTGCCTGTTCACTGAATGTTGCGACAGCCTTTACTGTCTCATGTTTCTTTTAAGCGTTACTTTTCTTGAATTTGTTGAACTGTGCAGGTGAAATTCATTTTCATGTTTCATGTATTGTTAATGATGTTATTCATTATTTGGATTAAATAATTTGAAACCACGTGCACAAATTTTGGTAATGAATTTCCAAAAACTTGGTCTTCTGAACTGTTATGTAATTTTAATACTTGTCACAGAAGTAAAAACAAACAAACAAGGGTTTTACTACAGCATGTCTGAAAATGCGTATATAAAAAGAATATTGAATAATATTTATATTATTTGAAATAACAACAAAGTTCAAAATTTAATATCATCCAAAGGTTTGTAAGTTGTATTGGAGTTAATTAATAAATATTTAAACCTATTCCGACACTAGTGATTATCACCTTTGTTCTGACAACATTTCCCATCTGTAAAGATGGATAAAACAGCACCATGGTTGTGAAGTTTTGGTTCTTCAAGTTTTCCTTGTTTTGTTATGATAAACAAATTGGGGAAGAACTTTTCGAGAGTTGCCGTTTCACTCAAAATACGTCCAATTACAACGTGCGAAATGCAACACATTCATAAATAATATTGATAATAATAATTTAGTTTAGATAAAACATGCAGGCATTCGGTTTTGAATTTTATTATATCAAATAACTTATTCAATTTTCTCTCTCTCATATATTCGTTTTGGAACACCCTGCACATTAGCCAGTTAAAGCATATAAACACACCTCTACCACCAAACATTAACATTGTAACCCGAGAGTCAGCAGTTTCGACTTTGATCAACGTATTGTCCAGCAGTATAGATAAGTCTTTAACTCTAAGTTGCGCTTAAAGGTTGTGTAAGGGTAAAATTGTTAGGATTTTTGAGTTACAGCACTAATTTACTGCTTTCGTTTGTTATGTCATCCTTTTTAAAGGAGTCGACTTGGAGAAAAGACTTAACTAAAACGTTTTTCTGTTTTGACATAAAACAATTTAAACTTTAAAACTTCCTATTGAAACTAGTGTTAACTATACTGGATTTTGATTTGTTTTAACGGGGGAAATACTCAGGAAATATAAAGTTGTTAATATTTATCTTCGCGTTGTAGTTATGCGGTATATAATCTATATCTTTGGTAATATATGTTTAGTAAACAGTCTCGTGAATACATTTTAAACCTAGCGATAGGTATATTTCGTAATTTAAGTACTTGCTGGACTTGGCATGGCCTGGTGGTTAAACAATCCACTTGTAATCTGAGGGTCGCGGATATGAATCCTCGTGACACTAAACATGCTTTGCCCTTTCAGTCTCGGCGACGTTATAAAGTTATGGTCAATCCCATTTCGTTGGTAAAAAATTAGTCAAAAGTTGGTGGCGGGTGGTGATGATAAACGGTCTTCCCTCTAGTCTTACACTGTTAAATTAGGGACGGCTAGGTCAGATAGCTCTCATGTAGCTTTGTGTGAAACTCAAAAGCAAACAATACGTGCTAGATTACTAAAAATATGAAAATACAAGAGTACTTTTTTTTTTAAAAATGTATTTTTATTTTGTTTTAAAAATTACTTCAGTACATAGGCAATGTAATAAAAGATCTGTTTATTTTAACGGTGATTATCTTTTCTTATTTCATCATTGAGTTCAGCAGTACTTTTCAAATACATTGAATTCAAATATCTAAATATGATTTTTTTGTTTTTTAGACGAGTAAAAGGTAAACGTTTAGTATTTCCCGTGGGTTTGTTCTTGGCATCTTGTAGATCTGCGAAAACTTGGAGGATATTTCTATTTGTTTGTCAAGAAAAGAAAAATTTGTTATTCCAAAATCTAACATAAATATCTCGACCCCTACTATATGTATAATTTTGCAACCGAGCCGGTGAGCTCTGGTGTTGGACAAAAAGCCTCGTCGACACCAGTTGTGGCAGCTTTTGTATGTGTTGTTGGGATATTTTTTGATTTAACTCAAGTTTTTAACATGACTGGTGTAGTTTTTCTTTCTCTGACTCTGTCATTGTTTAACCTTCTTTGGGTACATAAAAACTGACTACTGAGGGCCTGATGGCATGAAAGCTCAGTTGGTAGTCTGTGGTCTCAAATCCTCATTACCAAACATGCTCCCCTTTTCAGTCGTGAAAGCATCAAAATGTGATGGTCAATCCTACTATTCGCTGGTAAAAAAAAAAGTATCCCAGTAGTTAACGGCGTGCGATGTTGACTAGCTTACTTCCCTCCAATTTATCGCTGCTGAACTAGGGACAGTAAGATTAAACTGCCCTGAAGTACCTTTTTGCTGAATTTAAAAACAAACACCAACTCAATTTAAGTCGCGCCATAACGGCCATAATTTATGAACTGAACCTCGACCGGTGTTTTAGCTATCGTATCTCAACTGGCCTGATGAGCTCTGGTGTTGGGCGCGTTGGCACTGGTTATGCTAGATGCAGTGTAATTGAAATACTGCATATTATTCACTCTCACTTCATAAGTTATTAGATTGATAGCTCGTTTCTTTAAGTGGCGTGAATTTTCAATTTAAAATGAAAAGGCACGAATTCAAAGTTAAGTGTACTTGAAGAAACTGGCCTATCTTTGGATAATTGTGCTCAATAGTTTTAGGTGTATATATGAATAATCTTGTCGGTGCCAGTGCCTGCTGTACGAGAATTTGTAATGGAGGAGGCGCTCAAAACGTATGAAATACTTTATGTTTCCATGTTTTATTAATTATCGTTTCGTGATTAGAGCACAGATAACATTTTGTGTAGCTTTGTGCTTGACTAGATATAAACGTTTCGTGATCGTTGTGTTTTAAGTCTGTGTGGTGTAAAATCGTGCACTTCTTTCTTTGCTGGGTCCACGTTTGTTTTTTTGTTTTTGTTTTTTTATTCACGTGTATATCTGTAGGATCGATTATAACCAGCAACAGTTATATTTTAGACTTGCACAAAAAAAAAAAATATGGATAAAATTTACTTTTGAGGCTGTTCAGACTCCACTAGAGTAAGTACTGTAATAACTTAGTGCTACAACGAGATAACTCTTGTAAACTGTTCTCTATTTCTTGTTGGTTTGTTTGAAATTAACCACAAAATTACAAGATTGTCTATCTGCGCCAACCACGGGTGTCTAAACCCAGTTTCTAGCGTTGTAAGTCCGCAGACATACCACTGTGCCACTAATGGGCTTCCCTCCCTCGGTATGGTATTATAGTTATTAATAGTTTAATAACATGACGTCTATGAATGATTTAGAATTAGAGCCTAAATTTAAAACTATTATAAGTGTGAGCGCTAACAGCACAATATTATGTGTTTAACACGGGAAGAATGTGTATAAATATTTAAACTTAAACGCATGATTGAATAAACTAATATTTTTGCGTACTGGACAGTGGACATTTTCTGTAAATCTTTAGTTGGTTCTTCGAGCTGGGATTTTCAATGAAAATCGAGATCAGTGGCACTGTTAACATTAGTTACAATTACAGCCAGGTGGTGGCGCTATAAACGTCAGACTGATGCTTCGTTCTGGTCAACACGAAATCCCATATATTAGGGTAATAGCTACTTTCAAATAGTGAGTTTTGGAAAGCGTTTTTTTATGTACGTTAAATATTGTGCTAAAAGGAGGAAAGTGGCTGGAGCAACACAGTTCTGACCATTTATACTGACTACTTTATAGAATTGCTAACAAAACATTTATTATCACAATTTAACAACTAATTCTTTTTTGCAAGTTATAAATTCATTATTTCAAGCTATCACAGTTTCCGTCATAAAAGAATTTGTTTTTGTTAAAAATTGTTTGTTTAATTTTTCTATGGTGTTTATCTGTTAAATCATTACTTGTTTTAAAAATAATAAATTTATCTTCCTGCACAACTAATATTTAATGATAATTCAGTAATAGCGTTATAGTCACGTGGAGTTTTGATATTGTTTGTGGATAAACTTTTGTCTGTTCTCTTTCGTTTAAATGATATTTATATAATCATGTGATATATACAGTAAAAACTACATTAAGAGTGGATTTAATTCACAGCGCTATCAGCGGCGAATGCTGGATTTAAACGACAGAGAAAACTCCAAAGGTAAGCTTAAACATTCTTGAAGCAATATATACATAATTCACTTTTCGCCATGTTTGTGCACCTCGTGTAAAAGGTGTCAAATATCTAAAAATCGCACGAGGATTGCGCAGGAGGTACCCGAACTTTGTATTCTGCTAGTTGTATGTCGTTATTACAGAGTTATATCAAAACCGCAAAGAATTCAAAGGCAATTAGCTGCCATTAATCTTTCATCAATTAAATATCAACACCATTCCGCTTGATGAGTATGAACCAGGACGACCCGCCCCAAGCGGAACGGGAGAAGGCAGCGCTATGGTTAATGAGGCGGAAGAAAGTGACATCAAAGTCAGGTGGACTAATATTGTTTGGCTGGTTCCCTCAACCTCAAGTGTATAGCATGCAGCTTTTGTCATGAGCATTATCATTTTTATAGACGACCAACCCTCTCGTGCGTCACAGGCCTTTAATGAGAAGGCTATAAATTAACCAAGGATAAATGGTAAAGGTGTGGACTTCGTAGCCCTTTAAGATATCCATATGAGGACAAGGGAATGAGTCGTACAGTTGTGGTTTGTACATTGAAGTCCAAGTCATATCTTGTACCACTTAAGAAAATGTGATTACACTTAACATTATTGTATACACCGCAGTAGTGTATATAGTGACAAATAGATAAAATCAAAACTTGATTTTCTTATAACATTTAAGCCGTAAGAAACTGATATCTGAAAAGCTTATACATGTGGTAAATATGTATAAATAACTCGCGTATATTAATTTACACACATTGTTGGTGCATTCAGTCATTTAGACCTGGCATGGCAAAGTGGTTAGGGTGCTCGACTCGTTATATGCATGTTAAGAGTTCGAATCCCTGTCTCGCCGTATATGCTCCCCCTTCCAGTTGTGGGGGCGTTATAATATTTCAGTCAATCCCATTATTCGTTTGTAACATAACGTGATGACTAGCTTTTTCTCTAGTCTTTCCCTGCTCAGTTAGGGACGACTGGCGTTTAGCTTTGCTCGAATTTCGTTAGAAATCAAACTATTCGCACGTTACTGTGTTTTGCGAAGAATTAACGTTACGATGTAAAGTGCTTCAATCATCATTTTGATCTGAGAAACTAACTCGTGTTTCCAGCTTCCTGTGGTTCACGTAAACATTGTTTATCTCCAATTCTATGTTACAAGTTTTGTAGAATTTGCAAACAGTTTGGTATTCGTTCTTAAATTAAATAACGTAATCTGATATTTTATAAGCTTTAACTTACATTATTCATTTACAAGATATCCAGTGTGGCCAGGGGCTCTTGCAGTCCAAGGATCCCCTTCCCACCAAACCTGCTCGCACGTTCAATCGTGAGGGATGTTATAACGTTACTATCAATCCCACTATTCGTTTTGAAAAGAGTAGCCCTAATTTAGAGTTTGTTTGTTTGTTTTTTTGGAATTTCGCACAAAGCTACTAGAGGGCTATCTGTGCTAGCCGTCCCTAATTTAGCAGTGTAAGACTAGAGGGAAGGCAGCTAGTCATCACCACCCACCGCCAACTCTTGAGCTACTCTTTTACCAACGAATAGTGGGATTGACCGTAACATTATACACCCCCACGGCTGGGAGGGCGAGCATGTTTAGCGCGACGCGTGCGCGAACGCGCTCGGCCATGCAAGGCCCCTAATTTAGAGACGGCGAGCCCAGATACCCTTTGTGTAACTTTATGCAAAATTAAAACAAAACAAAAACAAATCTTTACAAGATCGACTCATTAGTTTTTTGGTAGGAACAACTTATAAAACTAACTGTTAGATCAATTCTGAAAGCAAATTTTGTTATTATTTAAATTTTAATGATTGGATAAATGTACTCGTTGTGTATTGATACAAAATGCAATTTAAAATGATGTGCTCGCCCCCTTTTAGTCGTAGGGGCGTTATAAAGTGAGGGTCAGTCCGTTGGTAAAAGAATAGCCCGAGAGTTGGCGGTGGGTGGTGATGGCTAAGTGCCTTCCCAACAGTTTTACGTTGTTAAATTAGGAACGGCTATCGCAGATAGCTCTCGTGTAGCTTTGCGCGAAATTCAAACACACAGAAACGAGGAAGAATGACTAAAACACAAAGTGTAGTAGGCTGTAAATTACTATACCTTCATGAAATAACAAATTCGCGCACTGCTTTAAGAACCATGCTATTCTCGCGGATCTTTACATTAAAATTGAACTATCGATAGGTTTAGTGACATCGTTGTTTAATGTTAGGGGCAGCTACGACTAAATTTGAAGGTAACTAACTTGACTGTTTAGGCTGTCTCTGTATAATGTGCCACTCAAGTTGAAAATAATCCCTGTTTCTAACGTGTTACAGAGGCGTCACCAGGCAAATAACACAGGTGGTTCGAACCCTGATTACATTTTACAGTGCTCTGAATCCCAAGTTAATGTCTTAAAATCAAATGGGAAACTATGATCGATATCACACTGAAACGCCGAAAATTCCCACGCCTATAGGCTCGAATTTCGAATCGTTTAAATACTTATCGAAGCCTCTGCCGTGTTTTCTCAAAAATATAAAGTACTGAATAAACGTTAATGGTTAAGCTCGTAATTTAGAAAGTCTGAGCATTATCTTTTAATGTAATCGAGAGGAGTTAATTATTTTTATAATAAGGCCAGACGTGTTAAGGCGTGAGACTGAGGGTCGCGGGTTCGCATCCCCGTCGCGCCAAACATACTCGTCTTTTCAGCCGTGGGGGCGTTATAATGTTACAATCAATCCCACTATTCGTTGGTAAAAGAGTAGCCCAAGAGTTGGCGGTGGGTGGTGATGACTAGTTGCCTTCCCTCTAGTCTTACACTGCTAAATTAGGGACGGCTAGCCCAGATAGCCTTCGAGTAGCTTTGTGCGAAATTCCAAAACAAACAATTTTTATAATAATCGTAAAAATGGTTTTAATTTCTTTTACGAAAAATATTTTCTTTGGAATTCGCGTAACTGGTTGGTCAGCATCTTACCAAGTTAATTATAAGTATACACATCTGTACAAACACGTGTACAAAAGTATCTTAGGTCTTGACTAATGGGGCCCCCCAGTGGCTCAGCGGTATGTCTGCGGACTTACACGCTAAAATCCGGTTTCGATACCCGTGGTGGGCAGAGCACAGATAGCCCATTGTGTAGCTTTGTGCTTAATTCAAAACAACAACAAAGTCTTGACTAATGTATTGTTTTGGGCTATTGTTATTATTTTAATTGCAGTAACTATAGCTAGAAGGAGTTTTGACAGAACGTTTATAGCTCAATTGTGGATTTTTTTTTAATTTAGGAAACTGTTTAAGCGATATAAAACTTACGAGGAGCGATTTATAAATAAGTATAATTGATTATCCAACTTGTTGCACAGTGGACTGATTATTCAGTCCACAAGTTAGTCCAGTACCGTTTATTCTGAGATTATTTTCAACCAATACATGGAGATGGCTGCTATACATACGAGAAAATTAGAAAATAAGTGACTGTTCAACATAATTTGTAACGTTACTTAAAATCGTTTGTGTAGAAATTTTCTAAAAGTAATCATTAAGTGGATTGGACTTTGCAATTTCTTTTTTGCCAAATAACTTAGAACTACCCACTAACAGTAAAGACTGTTAAAACAAGATGTGTGGGAGATATTGATCATCTTTGAATGACAAGTTTCACTCTATATACAAAATCAGTCGTTCAAGGAATCGCAAGGAGTGGTCATGAATGAATAATGTATGTGTGTGTGTGTGTGTGTATTAAGTATTCACTATCACTATTTTCCCAGTAGGTTTCAAGTATTATTTGTTTGTTTTTGAATTTCGCGCAAAGCTACAAAAGAGCTATCTGCGCTAGCCATCCCTAATTCAGTAGTGTAAGACTGGAGGGAAGGCAGCTAGTCACCACCACCCACCGCCAACTCTTGGGCAGTTCTTTTACCAACGAATAGTGGGATTGACTGTAACATTACAACACCCTCACGGCTGAAAGGACGAGCATGTTTGGTGCGACGGGGATGCGAACCCGCGACCCTCAATCACACGCTTTAACACACGTGGCCATGCCGGGTCTTAAGTTTTGAGTAAAAAAACTGGTTAGTTATTTAAAGCTCCATGGTAAGCAATAATAAAATTAAATATTTGAAATTTAAGAATATCGGATGACAATTGTTCAATAAGTATATAAATATTCGATGTATGTTATTTTTCTATAATTTTTGCTTAAAAATAACATTACTTAAAATTAAACCAGTAATTAAGGAGTTGGCTTCACTTCTGAAAGACTGAATTGTGTAGCTTTTTGTATAAAGTTGCGTAAAGTGCTGTCTGTTTCCACATCATAAATGTTTTATGAGGTAACTTTGTTATACCGTCTTCTTTCTTTTTTCTCTTTATGAAAGTATGTTTAGGGGTTCTACCTATTATTTATACGTCTCGGCCTGGAAAAGTTTCATGGTTAGAACGCTTGACTCGTAATCTGCGGATTATGGGTTCAAACCTCCGTCGCCGAATACGCTTGTCCTTTCAACGTTGGTAAAATAAAAGTCCGTCCGGCGTGGCCAGGTGGCTAGGGCACTCGACTCATAATATGAGGGTCACGGGTTCAAATCTCGTCACACGAAATATGCTCGTCCTTTCCGCCGACGGGGTATTATAATTAACGATCAATCCCACTATTTGTTGGTAAAAGAGTAGCCCAAAAGTTAGTGATGACTAGCTGCTTTCCCTCTTGTCTTACACTACTAAATTAAGGGCGGTTAGCGCAAATAGCTCGTGTAGGTATGAGCGAAAGTAAAAAACAACAACAAACAAACAAAATAATAGTTCAGGAGTTGGCAGTTAGTGGTAACAATTAGCTGTCTTACAGTCTATTACTACTAAATTTGGAACGACTAGCATCTATAGCCCTCAGCAGGTTTACACAAGATGCAGAACAAACCAAAACAAACGTTTTGTGTTGTTCGGAATAGTTGATATTTGAACACTATATATATATCTAAATAGATACATAATGCACTACTTCCACTGTTCCATTGTAGTCTTTCATTATGAGCCCCCCAGTGGCTCAGCGGTATGTCTGCGTACTTACACGCTAAAATCCGGGTTTCGATACCCGTGGTGGGCAGAGCATTTTGTAGCTTTGTGCTTAATTCAAAACAACAACAACAACAACTTTCATTATGTTTAGATTCAGGAAGTATAGAAACTTGTGATGTGTTGATATGTTCGCCAAGCATTTCTTCTATGTAATTATATTTTTTATTATTTTGACATAAATTTACAAATACGGTTATGCACATATATGTTTCAGTATACGTGCTAGCAAACTGTAGGTAAAGACCTGATTTTTGATAAAGCTTATAGGTATATCAAAGAGAGGATATTGTTTCTTTCAGCTCAACAGTAAACAAACTAGTTGTAGTAACGTGTATCGAGCCCAGTTGTACACTGCTGGCCAAAATCTTAAGGCCAATGAACATAAAGAAAAATGCGTTGTTAGACTTAACCGCTTATTTGAGTAGAGCCACGAAAGATGAAAATAAGAAAAAAGAATAGAAAATAAACTTTTTAGCATTTAATAGGGTAAATGTAAACACTATGAAATTAGCCTAAATACCAGCTGGTCAAAAGTTTAAGACCATACCAAAAAGAGGTCCTAAACAGGGTAGGAAATGCCCAACAATAGGTTTCAGTAGTGAGTTACACGGCCGTCTTTGCGAATAACTTAAACGTTCGCTTTGGCATGGTCGATATAAGCGTTTGCAGAAGGCTGGCTGGAATGTTATTCTAAATAATGCAGATGGCTTCACGAAGACCATGCACTGTTTGGAACTGGCGTCCATTTCTATAGACTTCCCTTGCCATCCATCCCCCAAAAATTTTCAATGGGGTTTAGTTTGGGCGAACACGCTGGATGATCCACAAGAATCACGTTATTTGCTGTGAAATATTCCTTTGTTCTGCGGGCATTGTGGATTGTAGCGTTGTTCTGCTGATAGATCCAGTCATTTCCACACAAGCGAAAGCCTTCAGTCAATAAGGATGCTCTCTCCAACATGCCAATATAGCTAGCTGCTGTTTTACCCTCATGTATAACCTGAAGTTCTATTGTTCCAAGGAAATAGAAAGCATCACAGATCATGATGGAACATCCTCCTCTGTGTCGCGTAGAAAATGTCTCCGGTGGGATATCCTTATCATGTCAGTAACGTTGGAAGCCATCTAGACCGTCCACGTTACATTTTTTCTCATCAGAGAACAAAACCTCGTCCACTTTTCTACGTCTCATGTTTAATGCTTCTCCGCAAAGTTTAACCGAGCTGTTTCGTGGTGTGGAAGGAGGCGTTAACGGCTTTTAAAGCCTTTCTGTCGAAGATGCCATCTTATTGTTTTTGAGCTGCATTCTGCGTCCGTAAAGACCTTAATCTGGTTCGACAATCGGCTGGTGTCTTACCGTACAACCCCACGAATCCTCCTGCTCAACGTATGCGAAATCTTCTTGGGCCGACCGCGTGAAATTATCTTTCCGTGTCCCTCAGGGTCTTTTAAGAAATTTGCAACAGCAGTTGTACTGTGCCCAATCTCACCAGCGATGGCACGTTGAGAGAGACCTTGCTTTAGCAGCCCGACAATTCTGCCATGTTATTACCCAGTGTAACACAGGAGATGTGTTGACAACGCTAATGGTTGAACACAAATGACTCAATTTCGTTACGTCTTTACAAATTAACACTTCGTTTCAGTGTGGTCTAAAACTTTTGACAAGCTGTATTTAGGCTAATTTCATAGTGTTCACATTTTTCCCGTTAAATGCTAAAAATGTTTATTTTTATTTTCCCTTTTGTTATTTTCATCTTCCGAAGCTGTATTTAAATAAGTGGTTGAGTCTAACAACGCAAAATGCATATTTTTTCTTTATGTTCATTAGCCTTAAGATTTTGTTCAACAGTGTATACTCGTTCGGATGTAATTATAACCATGCTTTTTCGATAGTTATGAAATACGCATTCTGTAGGCTACAGTTAATTGGAAAGTAAACATTACACAGTGTCCATGCGTTACTTACTGCTTGAGTTTGAATTAGGGTCAGTTTTGGTATAATGGCCAAACTACAATAAACACACACAAATACAATATTCTTTTTCTTTCCAGCTCCTGGGGAGAGACATTCTTTCTGGTAATAGAGACAGCAGCTATAGCCTTTCTTATCTTGTTTTACAACCAAACAAAAGAAAGGGCCTATAGTTTTCTTCTTATTTTTGCGACGCTGTGCTATATCCTAGGAAGTGGACTTACCCCTATGAACATCCTTTCCTTTCTCCAGATTGCTAGTGTCCCTGTAGTTATCAGTGGAAAGGTAGGTCTTTAAAACCAGAAGAATCGTATAATGTATAGCTCAGTAGTAAGAAAAATTAACATATTACTGTATCATAAGAGGCGGATGCCAAATTTCTCTAGTCATTTTTGTGAAATAAGTAGTTTCTTGAACGTGCATATACAAAACATATGAGAAACACGTGCAGTGTATAGTTTTCAACTGTAGTGCTACCACTGTTGTTTTTTTTCGTCTTTTATGGCGAATCTATTATCAACTTGTCATTGTGTACATAAGTTACAAGAACGCTCTGATATTTTTTATAATTGTATATAAACTAGGGACAGAATACTGTCTTGAGAAATTATGTTTTGTACCTTCATATATATACACACACCACTTACTGAAGTAATGTATATATCAGTATCCAAATAACAAGTTATATTGCAGAGGGCTGAACAATTTCTTTCAGGATCGTGTGTACCAGCGCTTCGGCATATACGTTTGTGTATGTGTATATAGAAGTAATGTGAAAAACTAGATGCCTTTTAAGAAGTAGGTTCGTTAGATGGCATCATTCGGAAATGGAGTAACACATGCTGTGAACAAAGGCTTAGCAATTTTGGACATTGTTGATAAGAATAGCAAGAAGTTTGCTGGTGGTCTAACGATGTTCACCACAGAATCTACTTTGAGTATATAGAAAACCACCTGTCTTCAAAATATTTTACCCACTGTTGAAGTTACGTAATCTATCATTCACTGTCATGAACGTTTTCTTTAAAAAGAACTTGAAAATTATCGAGAAACTACGTGTTCAAGTTCTCACAAAAATAATAACGAAATAAACATAATGACAGTCATATGGTTGAAGTTTTCGCTGTTTTTTTTTTAATATTCTTTAGGGAATTTTCTTTATCTTAATATTCCTATAAAAATGTTAAGTGATTTTGGTTGAAACGAAATACTGACTTATTGGTGCGTATATGTTATAGGGTATTTGTAAGGCACTGTGGTTTTGAATTTGATTGAACTCGAATTTCAGCAAATGAACATTGCATTTGCTTTGTTTCCTTTTTATGTCTGTGTTAGATGGAGAGCTGACAACGTGTGGTGGCCGTACAATCGTATAATATTTTGAATAAATCCACAATATCCAACTTGGATATAAGAAGGTTGAAATACTCGAATTCTTCAGATTATTTTGCTTCTCAGTGGAGTTTTCCAACTTCTCTTAATTTCATAAAATTTTTATTATCCAGCTTATCAATAGTTTCGTTTATTTAAATTTGACATTTGAACTTTATTGCATCTTTACTCTGGGTTTAACAAGTGTTTCGTCGTTAGGCTTACATCGTTGTTTCGTCTAAAATTAAAACGAATACAACGTAAAGTTTCTTAGTTATACAAGTTCTGTGATTCTTGTGTGGTTTTATCAAATTTTATTAAGCTGATTTTGTGTCAGTGGTTATTAATTACTTCCATTATAACAAGACATGATATCGTAATGCAATCATTATGGTTATCTTAATTTTAGTTTTATTAATGTTTACGCGTTTAAGAGTTAACTTTTTATAATGCTAAAACTCTAGCTTTTCATGTTATTTATGTATTACACATTTTAATATTTTTCACAGTTACACAAGATGCGTTACAAGTACCTTGTGATCGAGTTGTGTTTGTTGACAATTCACTAATATATAACTGGAATTAAAATATCGAACTATAGGCAAACCAACAAAGAAAAACACTACAAGGTAAATCATGAAAACAGTAAATTGAGCGATGAATTTTTATGTATTACAAATTCAGATACACAGTAGTAATAGTGGACACGATCACAGTAAACGTGGAAAATGTATGTTGTAGTCAATACTTTACCAATTTGCTCAAAAACCGATACTTTAGTATGAGGATCATAAACCATAAGAAAAGGGAACAACGAATCATATTGATCAAATCAGATCTGAGATAGGAATGAACTTCATCATGTTTCCAAGTGATTCAAGTAACATTGGATAATATCAGTACGAATTATCTTGTCCTTACTAAAGTTCTAACAACAAAAAATCAGTTTATTGTATGGTATGTCAGTTCTTGGGATATATTCATGTACTTTGTGTAAATTAATGAAAAGCAACCTTCCACTTAGATATGGAAGTCTGTAATCTCATTAGACGATTAAATAGTTGTGAAATATATCAAGCTACTAAACAGTACATAGAGCTGCATAATTTAAATAATATAGAACATTCAACAGGATAGTAATGTGTAACTAGTGGAGGATTGACATTACACTGTGAAATATATATATATATATATCTGAAACATGGCAACTCATCTCTACGCCAATGATGAAGTTGCTGAAATTTCAGTCTTTTGTATTTTTTTCCAGTTATTAACATAATTATCCAGTCTTATGACAGTCCCGATTCCAACCAGATCAACTTCATATATCGGTAGCAAGGTAATTAGAGGATTAAGATCAGTTTTCAGGTTATTGGTATTTTTGTGTATTGATAACATCAGGCAGTCTAACAGATTGTACCTTTTATGAATTTCGATACAACTTTCTTGTTTATCTCATTAACTACTCATTTACCCTATAATGTACTTCAGTTGAATGTGAATGTGCTGTATACAATTTAATGTTCGCAAAAATTTTGCATGCCTTTGAAGCAGCCACAGTCGTGGGTTGTATAATAATTAACTACTTGTATCTATGTTTAACTGTTTTAGTTTTTAATCGTTCCAAGTTCGACGAAACTACTTGTTTGTTTGTTTGTGCGCGTTCTTGATACTCACGAACATAAATCATGAGAGTAAAGGAGACCTGAGGCTCACAAGATGACTGATTTGACTTCCCTAACTTTAACGCGTAACGAAAACTTTCAGAGCAACAATATAAATTCAGATATGGGGAAATGTTTATATTGAAGACCTATTATGAAGATCAAAGGAGTCTGTGGTGCTGGGTCGTTCAAATTGTCTACTTTAAGAATTGAAATTTTAACAAATCCGTCAAATAAGACATTGGTGAGGGTTGCTTTCAAGACAGGTTGCCTGAATGTATATGAAAATAAACACAGTGGCTCAGGACAAGAATCCTGTTTTAGGTTTTTGATGGTTTTCGAGCTAACCCCCTTATGGGAATTAATGGGTATGAGGAAGCTTGATATCAGCTGGAGGTGTTCAAGATAAAATTGACGAAAACGTGGTATGAATGACAGCTGAAAATAGAATGTTTGTTTTCTTTTACATGTATTAGAAGAAATATTTTTTCCATGATTTTTGCGAGTAACTTAATATTAGTACTACACTGCCGAAACTGTGTTAAAGTGAACATTTTCATCGTTCAAGAAAAATCCAGACTTATCTGTACTTCCAACAATCAAAGAACTACTTTAACCAATCTAACTTGTAGTGCGTTATTACAAATGGTAATTGATAAGTATTTACTGTAATAAAGACTACATATTAATTAGACATTTAACCTGAAACCATCATTATGCGAACATATAACTAAGAGTTCTAGATTTATCATACGAATCAGTCTTTGGATATATTCTGAATGTGATCTTCAGAAACGTGTGTACAAAAACGTCATATACGTAATTATTAATTCAGGTTGTTGTATAGCTTTGACATACAAATATTTTTTCCTGTTAATCCTAAATGCTTCCTAGAAGACGATATTTGCAATAAATTCACATACTGAACAATTCAAAGAAAAGATACAACTTGGGAAGTTTTTTTTGTCGCACATTAAATAGCATGTTTCCACCAAAGGTCTCAATGCTGTTTGAGTATGTTTTCTTTTGTAATTTTTTCCTAAGACGTTTGTGAAATATTACAGTGGCATATCACTATACAAGAATGGTGTGTACGTATGAACCGATCCTGGTATGGCCAGGTGGTTAGGGTATTCTACTCGTAATCTGGAGGTAATGTGTTCAAATCCCCGTCGCACCAAACATGCTCTCCCCTTCTACCGCGGGGGCATTATAATATTTCACTCAATCCTCCTACTCGTTGGTAAAAGAGTAGCCCCAAAGTTGGTGGTGGGTGGTGATGACGAGCTGCCTTACCTCTAGTCTTTCACTGTTAAATTAGGGACGGCTAGCGCAGATAGCCCTCTTGTAGCTTTGCGTGAAATTAAAAAACAAAGAAGCTTCTTAACGGATAATGTGTGTGGAGAGGATAATACCTGGGCATCTTTAGCCAGATTTTTAAAACCTACATATTTTAATTTTCATTTCATTGGTTACAAAGATTGAAATGAAAGGGAATCCTAAAATAAACGTCATTTGAACGATAAAGCTGAGAATCTGTTACCAGATATTTCCTCCGGATATGTACGTTGAAGATCTTTGGTTGTTTGTTTGTTTTTCAGGTAATGAAAGCATCTGCCGTCCGAAGCGACTACTCTTAATTGAATAATGGAATTAACTTTTTCTGTCACGCACCAACAATCGAAAGTTTGAAGTGTGTTTAGTAGCTCTTTGTCTCGAATTTGAGACCTTTCAATTGTCGTTTCGTGATTTTAACCTCTCGTCTACGCATGGGATTTCAATATGAATTATTATGTACAATTATTGAAACTAATGGAAAAAGTTTTCTCTATAATGTTTGTTTGTTTTTGAATTTCACGCAAAACTACACGAAGACTGTTTGCGCTAGCCGTTCCTAGTTTAGCAGTGCAAGACCATCAACCGCCAACTCTTGGGCTACTTTTTTATCAATGAATAGTGGGTTTTACCGTCACATTATAACGCTCCCATGGCTGAAAGAGCGATCATTTTTGGTGTGACGGAGATTCGAATCCGCGACCCTCAGATTACAAGTCGAATGCCTTAACTACCTGGTCATTCTAGAAACAAAATCGAACATTACTGAAACTGCATTTTGTGGGACATTAGCGTTTGAACGTTTCACCTACACTAATTCAAATTACATTTTTTTACACATTATCACAACAAAAAGTATATTAGAGCAAATAACTTGTTTTCAAATGTTACTACTGAAATATCATTTTTGTCTGTATTGGATACTGCTTAGACGTTATTACTCACTAAAAATGTTATTTTTAAATTATTTATTATACACCGGTGTTTCATGTTAATAGCTTAACACTAAAATCTGGAACTCGGTGTATGAGGTAGACACATCACAGATAGCACTGTGCACCTTTGTTTTACAACAAAGTAACATTTCTTATAACAGTATTTAAAATGTATATCTTAATGAGTAATGAATGCTTCACTTATGACATCAGTGTTTATTTGTAGAGACACAGAATTGATATTCACCAAACATTCCCATCATACAGGTATTTGCGACAGATAAATTATTTACACAAACTTAAAAGATATCTCTCAGATATTGCTGTTAAATAATGCGTCGTCAATATTTATGCTTGCATATACTTCGGACATTCTAGCCAAAAATATATTCATATGTTAGATACTGTTACTTAAACTGTTTTACGTAATATAATTATATTCCTCAAAAGTAAAGCTGAAAATAATTATACATCCTGAAGTGTCTATCTAAATCATAAGACCGAAAATAATTATGCACACTTAAGTGCTTCCTCAGACATTACTGTTAAAGTGTATTATCGATTTTTTATAAAGAGGGCATTCATTAGAAATATTAAGAAATTCATTTATTTTGTATCAAAAAAGTGTAATTTTTTGTTTTATTTGTAAAAAAAAAAAATTACATCGATAATAATTCAGATTATTCACATCCTTTTTAAGTTATTGCTGGAACATTCATGTTTAATTGTAGGTCATTCTTAAGAAATAAAATTTTACTTTCTCTGAAAACCAGATTTAAACGCTTTTTATGTTTAATATACTGTTTTGCCTGAAATTATTCAATGTATGTTTATTGAAGGGAATACCATTTATTGACATTTTTTTTACCCTGTCACAAAGTTTTATTATATAATAATAAAATATGGAAAAAAGAAATAGTTTTAAGGTTTCTTAGATTATTTACATAGACCATATCTTCCATCCTATGAAGTAAAGTATTGACGTGAACCCTGTCTTCCATCCTATGATATGGTGTTGGCATGAACCCCATAACCCCATCGTTTATCTTACAATGTAGAATATTGGTATGGACCTCATCGCTTACCTTGCAATGTAGAATATTGGTATGGACGTCATCGTCCATCTTGCAACATAAAGTATTAGCATAGACCACATCATCCATTTTTCAACGTAGAGCACTGACATGAATCGCGTCATCCTTCTTAGTAAGAAGAGTGTTGCTATAAGACCTCATCATCCATCTTATAGCGTAGAATTGCTTCATTCACTAACGTTAGTTTATTTTCGTATTGGAGGTACTAAGTAAAGCCTGCTGAAAGTAATTTACTTGGCAGAATTAATAAATTCGTTGTTTCTTAGCACAATGATTACAACTTCTATCCAATCGGATAAACTAGACTTGCAAATTTTAACGTGATTGACGTGACTTAGAATGTCGGCTATCTGATGTTTTTATTGCATGGCAAGCCTAATGTCGATATAATGTGGGATGAAATTACCAACGGTTTGCATACATGTTGTCATCATAACATTTGTGGTAAAAATTCAGCCTTTTCAGGGGTTTGAGGTTGTTTTGACTTTACAAAGTGTGTACTCGTGTAAGAAGAAAATTACTTGTTGGCATAACCATAGCACAAAATTACTGATAGAAAATTGTGTTAACTTTCGTGATATTTCTCTGTTTGTGCAGTGAAAGTTTCTTAGATTTATTTCCGTTTTCCACGACTCCAGAGATTTTCTCGAAACTTCTATTTGAAAATTAAAAATTAAACGAAAATCTTCTATTTTCGTTCTAACGTGGAAGCAAACAAAAACATTGTAACATGTTTTTCCTCAACTAAATAGACTCGAATTTCTAGTCGAGAGTGTTTTAGACTATTTACTCGCTTCCATCAGTTTAGTAATGGTTTGTACTTTGTGTCAGTGAAAGTCGAGACCGCTGGGGAATAGACTAGGTTTACGGTTCTATTCACCACGTAATGAGCTTTTTACTTGTATACCTCACCGCTCTTTCTTTCGTTAACACTTAACAACCCTGTTAACATTCCTCGTTAATGTGATTTGTTTGATTTCTCCTGTACTCAGCCAACTAGAGTTGTTTTATATCACGTTTACCGAAACTTCGTAGACGTATAGATTGACTGACTGGGTTTTAGAAGCCGAGTGCAATATCTCTCGGTAGCTCCTTGTATATAGATAAATATACTCGTTCAGATCGTTACACGTTTTCCTATCAGAAGTCGGCGTCTCCGCTGTAGAAAGTGAGGGGCCGTCGCTAAGCTTGTGAGTGTAAGCTTAATCAATAACGATTTACGCAGAGAAGTGGTTTTACAGATGATGTGTGAAAACTGAAGACAGTTCTTCCTGTTATCGGGGTTTACATAGAATGTATCAACAAATAGTATTAAATTTTCATTGACTTGCACACGTTGAAAGGGTCGTGTTTACGTATTTTTCCTATTCTTCTTGTCAAAGGTAGGATGGTATGTACACTGAACAGTTGCGATGTATTTTAATCATGGCATGACATTTCAAACCCACAGAGTGTTTTTCAAATTATCACCACTATTTTAAGCACATGGTACTTTAAAATAGCTTTACCTCGCATTTCCTCACTTTTGAAAGATGTAATAGATTATAACCATGGAACTTTCTTTGAGAAACTTCTCTTATGCTATTGTTCACAGTGTGCGGTGATAGTGATTTCACGGTAATTTTGTCCTGGATTTTACACAACGATAGCTGCTGAAAGTCTGTTTCTAAAATTAATTATACTGTAGCTTCAACAGAATTGGTAGTTGTTACAGTCCACTTTTTTGAGTAGTTAATAAGGAACGTTTTCCGTGCAATAAACTAATTTTTATATCAATCATAAGACAGACACTGATAAGTTTCTTTCCGGTTACAAAATGTGACATAACAACAAACACACACACACACTCGCCCGAAACAATAGTTGTTGTTTTTTTTGTAATTTAGGGGCTGTTTCTAAAATATAGTGGAAACTATGAATACGCTGATTAAAAATAATTCTTAATTTTTTGGTTAAATAGTATCATATTTCGTAAAAGAAAGTTTTATAAAACCGGATTATGCTTGCTTTTGAATTATTTTTGTAAATAAAAACATGCAGTTCGCTTTAATATGCGTAATTAACCTCACACACACACACACACACACACACACACACACACACACACACACCGTATTCATTAAGCATTGTTATTGAAAACCTTTTTGCCTCGCTTTATACAGTTTGTATAATAACAGTAATAAACTGGGCAGTGTCTCACTATAGTAATGATTATGTTAGTGTTGGGGTGGAGTTGACCAAGGTCCGATAGCATGAATGGTGCACGAGATGAGCCACAGCACGCACGTAAGTCACGGGACAGTTCGCCTCTTCCGTTTGCAAAAACGTGGCCGACATTCAAAATTCAACATGTAATGGTCACCAAATCTCACTCGACCATCTTTAATAAATAAAGCTACTTTTAATGATTGCAAAAATATTGTTTTTTATTAAAGATAGTTTTCAAAACTTAAACAGTAAATGAATACAAAGTTTTTGCTGTAAGTGAAGAAACATCGAGGTAACAAGGATTATCTGTTGTATCTAAAGAATCTTTAGGTTTTTTTTTAAAGATGTAAAATGTATTTGCTTACGATTAGCTTTGAACCTGAAGCCTTCTTTCTATGTGTACTCTTAGTACATGTGTGCACGGAAAAAAATGTTTGTTTTTATCCAAAGAGCCTAGCTTGGGTGTATGTTTTTATGTAATCTATATCTTGATCTCACAGGTTCTGAAGAAACCAAGAGTGAATGAGTTGAGAAGTTGAAATATAAGTTAGTAGGTTTTTGTTGACCAATAAAAAATCGTTTTTAATTTCTGTATGCCATAAAAAGTTCAGATCCAGAATTTCCTGTGTGTGATAAGCATATGTTATTATGCCTAATAAAAAAAGCGCAGTGATGTGTTTTTTTGTTTTGTTTTGTTTTTTAGTATTCATAGATCATCGTTGGATGGCCTAACCTATATCATAGTAGTAATGGCCCTATGACTAAGATGTGTATGAACAATATATAATCGTTTCTTTTCTTCGCCTGCTTTATGGTATAAATAAATGGCTACCACTAATTAAGGAGTACTTTCAAAATATTAGCTACATTTTTAGATGCATGACTGTGAGAAGAAAAAGCCATGAAAATTTCAGAAATAGCTCTCATAGTATTGCTTTCAAAACTTTAAGAGTTTAGTCTTTTTTTTTCATTATCCGCTAATGTCCATTAAAGTTTTTGTTGTTGTTGTTTTTTTAAATTACCATCTAATTAGCCCGTAATAGACTTAACGATGAGCTGTATACAAAAGCTAATGGAGTTTCTTTGTAATAACAAACTCCAGCCAGTTAAGAAAGAGAGTAAATAGCAACTGTGTTTTAATGTCTCCTTTTTCAGTTATTTCTTGTTGTTAATTTTTTATGTTTTTGTTTTTTACTGGTGTTGCGTCGAGTACACACGTGCAGCACTGTCTAATGATGAACCCAAGAGAAGAGTACAACTAATGATATGTGTAGTTAGTTTTGTACAGTAGAGTGAGACTCAAAAAGAATCATTTTACGTAGAGTAGTTTATCATGTAGGTAGAAGACATGTGAGATAATTGAAATGAGAATACATAAACACAGTTCATGTAGACTACTATGTTCTTGGGGCTTGCATATCCTGGAGAAGATGGAGGGAAATGAGGCGGAAATAGATGTAAAGAAAAGATCGTTGCGAGTACAAAAGCACTGGTGATCCAGGCTATTAGATCGTGTACGTTAAACAGCTGATCTTCTTGAAACACCATGTTGAACAAAAGCATGGGGAAGGTACTGAGGCTATCAAGCAAAGGATCGTCAACAATGGTATAATGGCCGGTCGTTTATTCAAATTCGTTGATCTAAGAAAGGTGAACTCAAGGCACGACATGGGCTGGGCGTGTCACAGGGCTTGAGCTTCGAGAAGGGCACAAGGCTTGACATCACGCAAAACACCGATATAGGATCGGAGATATCGTTACTGATATGGATGACTTTGAGGTAATAAAAAGTTGAAGACATGGAGCTTCAGTGTACTGCAGATGATTTTAAATGGGTGTAAATATTTGTCCATGCTTTTTCAGTTTACATTTAGTTAATAAGAATACACCCTTCCCATGAGAGCTAATGCCGTACGTTTAAACCGTATTATGTTTTCCTAGAACCGTAACTGCAATATTAGTGGTCGTAAAATCATTTAAATATACTTACTTAAAATCACCTTTTGATATACTCATCAAATAAATATTTTATTTACAAAAGCTACCGAAGGAAGATTCTGACGGAGTAAAAAAAAGTTTTGAAAATAATATTGAAATGATTATCTCCGATGTTATTACTCTGCAAATAAAGTTTCAGATGTTGTAATTGGAGGTTTAATATTGCTGATGGAATATTCATGTTGCTATTACATGCAATTTTCAACATTTATTATCTGAAACTTATTGGTCTCCGTGTTCATAATATGAAAATTTTCTTTTTTAAAGGAACAATGAATAGTCTGTATTAATTGTGTATCTTCAGTTGCATACATGTAAGAACATTACGTCATCTCTTAACCACTTGCTTCTGACCCGTTAATCTTCTCTAACCATATTTTTTACATGCTTTGGTTACATGGAACTAGTTTCTTTTTTCACTGATGTATCAAAAAATCGTACAAGTTTTCCCAATGTGCTATCGTACCTTTTGATATATTTACCTCGTGTTGCATTATGTAACAATCACCTAAACACTAGATTGCGCTATCTTAGCTGTTTGATAATGATACTAGAGCCTGTATTGTTATTGCTTTTACTAATACTATAATTATGTTTTATTGTAACGTTGTTGCTGATACTAGAAGTCGTTTTCTTGTAATGTTGTTGGTGATACTAGAACCAAAATTTTCTCTAAATTTGCTCGTGATAGTTGAACACGTTTTTAATGTTTTCTATGGATGTACTTCAGGGCATTTAAGTTATTTATTTATTTCATGGTGATACCACAATTCCACATTTTTATTTCATGTTTTGTATGATATTTCAGTGCATGTTTTTAATGGGTTTTTTTTTCTTATTTTCTGGTTATTATTATGTTTTTACAATGATATTAGAACTTTGTTTTTATCACGTCTTCTATGTGATGCTAGGGAATTGTTTTAATATTTTTTATGATACTAGATACCTGGTTTAATAATATCTGTTTGGGTAATATTAATATCATATTTTTAAAAATTCTGGTAGGATGGTGCTCGAATGTTTTTAAAAATATTTTCTTATGTGAGAAAAAATAGTCTATATTTTGATCACATCCTGTTTGATTATGCTAAAGCTCATGATACTGAATACCATGTTTCGCACTTTATTAATGACACTGGACACCATGTTTTAATAGATTTATAATTTACTACGACAAAATAGATATATTGATAAGTAACCTGTGTGTGTGTGGTGTATTCATATTTTATTCTTAACACTAAAGTACCATATTTTGTTTTAGTAATTAGATGGTATATTTTGATACATTGGGTTTTAGTAGTTAGTCCTTAAAAAACATATAAAAACTACAGTATTTTTCTCTCCATCGGATTAGCCATTTCGTCATTCAAGATATCCATCATCTGTCTTTTATCTTCACAGAAAGAATGCTTCCAACTTCAATTTTTTTCTTACGTCTTTTTGCATATTATCTTTAAATTTAAAATCCTTAAGCCCGATTGTCACGTGCTGTACAGGATAACACCCACCTATAATCTTAAGTTTAAGAGGGTTAGAAGTGCAGTTAATCAATCACCTATCTCCAGATGATCGGTCTGTTTTTCACTTGCAAAATACGTAATTGATCCTCGTATTTCTGTAAATATGGTTACTAATATCATTCTTTATCATCAATAAAGCAACTTTTCCATCAGTAATTTTATTTCATCACATTTCCACAAGACGGCGGTAATAACGATGCTCAAAGCTTTACCTCAAAACAGTGACGCCACCTTTACGTGTGCCAACTAATGAATAGCTTTGACATATAACATATCGAAATTGCAAATACGCGTGTATTTGTTTACTGGGAATATATCTTAATAGATTTTATTTCATTTGATTATAGAATGAACAAACCATTAATTGATAAATTATTCTTGGACTTTTTAAAAATATATCATTCCTAGATATAGGTGTAGCTACTTGATTATCTCTGTGTGATACTTCCATTGTTTGTGGAAAGATTGGCCTGATTAAAAGTTTTTTTCTCGTGTTTTTAAGGTAATGATGGGGAACCTGTTAAAAATTTTATGCTAGCATTTTGAAGTGCTACAACGTATTTAACTTGATGAATTTTGACATATTAGTCCATGCGTCTTTTTATTTGAATTTTTTTACTTCTTAAATTTTAGTTCTACAATTTATATGTTCTGATTTTTTCATATAATTATTTTAAATCAAGTCATTCAAGATTCAGTCATACATAAGTTATTAACCAAATACAAACTGTTTTGTGCTGCCATCTGTCGGTGATATTGGTGTATCATTGTTCTCAAAGTTATCCTAATGTAATACTTTAAACTACCCTTTTTTGTATTCAAAGCTGTTCAGATTTCATAAGTGGTAAACGATATAAAAAAGGAAAAAGAATCTATATAAATGCATAAGATATTTCTAATCATCTTTTATGTTTTTCACGTAGTAACTTACCAGTTAAGTGTTTATCGGAAGTCCAGAATGTGAACATTTTAGAACATATTTTGTGTAAAAGTTTTTTCTGTTTGAAAATAAATTAGAAAGTATATTTTTCTTGAAACGGTTTTCGCTCAGTTCTTGAAGTTTAACGAAGAATAACAAATGTAGTTAAAAAGACTTAGGTAGACTTACGTAGAGTTACTTATTACAAATAATCGCGCCCCCCACAGTAGCAAAGCAGAATGTCTACGGACATGCAACACTGTAATCCGGGTTTCGATACCGGTGATGAGTAGATCACAGATAGACTATTGTGTAGCTGTACTTAATTACAAACAACACATTTAATAACAATAGACTTTATAAAATTTATTTTTTATTTCACGGGAGAAAAAATATCAAATATTTAAACTTCTGAATTATTGTCCAGAGGTGTAACTCGGGATTCTCTTGTTCACCTTGGGATCGTTAATCAAATATATAAGAAAATGTAAGCTTGATTCCCTAGATTCCCTAACGTCCAGGCGGTTAAGGCGCTCGACTCGTAATCTGAGGGTTGCGGGTTCGAATCCTCGTTACACAAAACACGCTTGCTCTTTAATCCGTGGGGGCGTTATAATGTGACGGTTAAATCTCGAGTTGGCGGTAGGTGGTGATGACTTGCTGTCTACCTTCCACTCTTACACTGTAAAATTATGGACGGCTAGCATAGCCCTTGTTTAGCTTTGAGCGAAAATAATAATAAAGAAACAAACAAAATTTGAATGAAACTGCAATTACTTTTTTATGAACTTTGGTTCAAAAAGTAAGAAAACCTCAAATATTTAAACACAAAATAACATCACTATTGCAATTGACCCAACTAATTACTGCTCGAGTTCCTGTGTGATCTTGGAGAGAAAATGGGTGATTTCTCTCTCGTTTTTTATTCGTCTTTTACAATAAATGTTGTAACGGACAAAAAATTCTTAATGTGTAGACGGTAGAGAAACAAACCGCTAGGCCTGGCATGGCCAGGTATTCAAGGCACTCGACTCGTAATGTGTGGATTGCGTGTGCGAATTCCCGTCACACCAAACATGGTCGCCCTTTCACCCGTGGGAGCGTTATAATATTCGGTCAATCCCGTTATTCGTTGGTAAAAGAGTAGTTCAAGAGTTGGTAGGGGTGATGATGACTAGCTGCCTTCCTCCTAGTCTTACATTGCTAAATTAGGGACAGCTAACGCAGTTAGCCCTCGTGTAACTTTACGCGAAATTCAAAACAAACGGGTAATTTTAGAATTTAGTCGTGTGCGACTAACACTATAATAATTTTAAACGTACTGATTACCATTTATTGTATTAAAAGAAAATATTGCAATGATAAATAACACGGAAATTGCAAGCGATATGTTTGTTTCTCAAATTTCGTCTCCAAATAATATCCAGTCGGTAGTATTCTGGATATCTGTCAATACACGTTTCTTTGGCGATTTCTTTAGAAACGTGCGTGTTGCCACGCATACTTATTTCGTGAAGAACTCTGTGGGGAATACGGCTTTGTATAATTCCTCTATTGCACATCATCTGCGATTAGAGATGCACATTGTTACTACTTGAATGTATTGTTCACCAACAAAGCTTTCCACATGTTTCTTTTTGAAGAAAAATAAATTATTTTTGCCTTTTTTTAGTTTTAATTGTGCCACAGTAATTTGTGATAAATTACCGGGACCATAAACGTTATTTAGCCTAAATATATTGATCATAAAAGAACGTTCTGTGGACGTAAATAATGAATCAGATCTTCTGCCACTTCACTATCTTTTATCCAGACCGCTGTCCCGCCCCTTCTCTCCAGGTTCTTGACAAATGGCTGCTCCGGCCGTTGTCCCAGCCAGGAATCCTGCTGACGAGGTTACATCCCAACTCTTTTGTTCTCCATTGTTTTGTAAATTAGAGTAGCTTCATTACCTTTCAGCGGAGCAGCGTGCCAGCGTTTACTTGTTTCGTTTTAAAATCTCGATCAGAAATCCATTTCATTCGTGTTACGGCTATTTAACACTAACTGATACAAACTGAGAAAAACGTCTTTATCTTTGAACTTAGGTAGCGGAACATCCATGTTAAACTTTTGTATCAGTGCTTAATTTTCTTTCAAGTTAATCATCATTATATTTTTCTTATAGTGCTATTTGGGTAGAATAATACAGTATTTAATGTGTTGATCCTTGCACAAACAAAACAGCATATCTATTATGTTGACGTTTAGATAAATAAAATAACGTTTGTTTTGTGCTTTGAGGTTGGGATAATGTTACACAGCATTTAATAGTTGACTTGAATTTCAAATACACAAAACGACAAGTTGCTTTTTTGTTGTTGTTTTAATGGTGTAATAATTTCTTTATTGTGTTGATACTTCATAGAATATTCTTTTAGTCCATGATGTTGAGTAACCCACTTGAAGTAAAACTGTATTCTTAAAATGGTTGGTATGGGTATTAAAACTTTAATTTAAAAAGGTACAGAACGATGTTTCGACCTTCTTAGGTTAAACCTGGAGATGACCTAAGAAGGTCAAAACGTATTTCTAATTTTAGTTGAGTTAAAGTTTTAGTTCTCATACCAGCCGTCTTTAATGTACAACATTTGTTTATTTGGCTGGACGTTGTTTGGTGGTTAGTGTGCTGGACTGCGTTACGGAGGGGCTAGAGTTCGAACTCGTGATACTGTTAAATAAATTCCGTGCGTTCAGCCTTATGCACGTTATTACTAAAGTACAACCAGTCCTGCCGTGGGTTTTAAAAAAAATGCAAAAGTCGAGCGCTTTCGAATAGTTTATTACTATTCTGCTATTTTATTAAGATTAAATACTTAGGTGGCGGATTATGATGACAGGCTACCTTCCATTTGCTCATGAAACTTTGTATCTTTGACTTGCCTATTTAATGCATCTGTCCGAGTTGGAAATACCAAAACGTGCTTACATGTTAACATATGTACGAACACAGCAATGCAGTGTTTGTTTATTATGTCGGTTTTCGAATAGAATAGGATAGCATTTACTTGTATTACTCTATTCAAAAGTTAACAACATTTGTCAGTTACGTTGACGTCTGAGAATAATGCCCATCTTATATGGAGTGTTAGTGTTTGAATAAAGCATCTATTTTTTAATCTTACGTTTGTAGTTTGGTAGAGAAGTATTCTGGAGAATGTTTATAATTGTCATGATATTTGAGTAGAGTAAAATAATATTGTTTTGATAAACGATAACAGTACTTTACGTTAGATAAAATAATACTATACATATTTATCCTGTGGATACTTAATTCTCGTAATACGGAAGTTTAGTGCGATAGTGTAATATTTTAATAGGTCAAGAAAACAGTTTACATATATATGTAGAATAATAAATACTTGTCAGTTGATTTGACGTTTTGTTTTTGTAGTAAAGTGTTTATGTGTGTCATTATTTTGTTTAAGTCATAATAATTTCAGTTTGTTGTTTTATCCTTTCAACCCGAGTGTGCCTAGATCGGACTTCGTGTGATTCGTGTGAACCTGTTTTATGTAATTAAAACTTTTGTTCTTGTTTCCCAGAAGGTATGTATTATGCAGCAATGGACTAAATAATTGGCAGAGGAGTTTCATCATCAAACCTAAAACAAAAGAGATGATACTAGTTGAAGATAGAGGCACCCGCTCGTGTTATTTTAATGCTTCTGCATTCACGCGCGTGTGACGAAAGTGTGGTGTAGCATACGCAATTAATGTTAAATTTACTTTTGAATATTACCTTGTCTTTCTTACGCGTATCTTCAAAAACCTATGAATACAACGACTTGTGCTAGATTTTTTTTTTAAGGTGTTTAGACCCAGGTTAAAGCTAGGTGGAGGGCGGGCACGAGGAAAACCTCTATTACCCTGTAGTGGTATTGTCAGAAACCAAATTATAGGCCTTTGTTTTAAGAATTCCGCACAGGTCGCAAGGTCTAATAACAGGGTTGCTAGCTCTGGTAATTACTTTTACTCAACTGAAGCTAACGTTCGTTGCAAGGTATTTTAAAATGTGACGTTATGTGTTTACATAGAACAGCACGTCTGGATGACCTAGTCCATAATTTAACTGCAAATAAAATTCCATTTTACGGTTCATATGTTTACTTCAGTTTTCTTCTTTTTGTTGTGGTAGGAAAGATGTGTAATTGGACTGAGTGGACTATTTGAAATTATTGAAACACACACAGTATGTTAGCTCACGTTCTGAAGAATACTTTGTGAAAGATAAAATCGAACCGTAAATGAATATAATTTTACTTATACTAACAGGCTTACATTCCCAGTGGCTCGGCAGCAGGCTTGAGGGTTTGTAACCCCAAAATTCCGAGTTTGGTCCCTGCATTGGTGTAGCGCAGATAGCTCATTATTATTATTATTATGCATAATAAATGATTATCTGAAGTGATATATTTTATTTATCCGTAAAACTTAATAAATATTATTGATAAAAGTATTCTCTCGTGTTTTTCGTTTCGTGTGTGTTTAAGAATGTGTTTAGAGATATTAAACCTGGCGTTAAGTGTATTCGTAATATTTGTAATATATTTCTATGGTCGATACGTATTGTCGACTTTTTATTATTTTCAGTTTATTGTTCCAAGCGGGGAAAATGGACAAATAGCTTTAATGAAAGATGTTTAATTCAATTAATTATGGGTTATTTTAAACAAGTTGAATTGAAATATGATCTATACTGTCTATTCTAGGGTTCCAGTTTCAATGAAAATATGGCGTTTTTTGTTGTTGATTTCTTTTCGCGTATTATGTTTTGTTTTGAAAATTTTTATCTTTGTCATTCATAATTCGTAGATTTTTATTGCCATATTGTTAGAACGCCTAGGTCCGTGAACCACCATCGCCGGTGTATTTCAGGATAAGAGATAAATGACAGCTTAAAATAAAATAAAATTCTGTTTGAGAATCCTTAATGTTTAGATTCCTTTGTTATATCTTGACGGTAGAATTGTTCAGTACTTCTAGAGGTTTTGACGGCTGAAAGTTGTTGTAAACGATTTCATGGAGTGTAAGCAATCAAGCACAGTCAATTTAGCAGTAGTGGACAAGATAAGCGACAGGGCCAAGCAGGGTAGGGGTTCTGTGCGCTTGAAGTGGAACTTAAAATTTAGTGGAGTAGCCCTGGGGAGGAAGAACTGAACTTATCAATTCCATATTGTATGCATACTTCCGTGGCTGATGTAGTTCGTGGGTAACGATTGCCAGTAGATCTGACGGAAGAGTTAAAATCCGATCGCAATATGCACAAACAAGTCAACTGGAAGAACTTGAAAATACACTTCAAATCAGATTTAACCCTTACGGTGGTCTGAACATATGGAAAATTGCAATCCGTTACCCTACAGTACCACACCATATGAGGTCCGTATGCCTTTCAATCTGATTCTTCCCCCTTTCAAAAACCAATTTTCTGCTACAATGATTATTATTGGAATTTGCATAGTGTAAGTGCGGTGAACCATCGGGATTCTTTGGTTGTCATTTGTTTACATTCATAATCTTCAACGGACAGTCATATGTTATATTCTGTATTCTGTAAATTTTGTATCTAATGTTTTGAAGTCGTCATTCGCGCCCAACTATAAAATGTTTTTTTCTTCGATAAGTAATTTAATTACACATATTCAAACCCAACGATTTGAAAAAAAAAATCCCTTGTTTTTTTTTGTTGTTGTTGTTGTCACGTACAAATCTACACATCACGGGAATCGAAACTCGATTTTTAGTAATATAAAAGCCCTCGATCTTACCGCAGAGCCACTGAGGTATTAACATCGTTCTGTTTTCTGTCTCTTCATTCTATCCAGCACTTTGTTTTAAACCAATTTGTTTTTATTCCTCTTGAAATTCACGCGTTTTTGTTTTTTAATTTTCTGAGTCGCTGTACGTAACAAGTAACGTAACTTTTTATTTGTAGCTTTGTGTAGTTTTTGTCTGCACTTTGAGTGAATAATTTTGAATTGCATTGTAAGATGCATATCTTTATGAAGTACATTGTGCTGCGGTTTTCGTACATTATATATTTATTTTTTTTTTATTTCGCGCAAAGCTACACGAAGGCTATCTACGCTAGCCGTCCCTACTTTAGCAATGTAAGACTAGGGGGAAGTCAGCTAGTCATCACCACCCACTGCCAACTCTTAGCTTACTCTTTTACCAACGAATAGTTGGATCGATCGTCACATTATAACGCCCCCACATCAGAGAGGGTGATCATGTTGATGCGACGAGGATTTGAACCCGCGACCCTCAGGTTACGAGTCGAGCGCTTTAAGCACCAGCCCATGTCAGGCCGTACGTTATATGGTGTTATATGGCCTACATTTTTTTGTGTATATATGTATATACTTTGTTTAAGCACGTGCTTCAGTTGTAAAGTAACCTGAATGTAATACCCATCAGGTTATAATTTACGTATGAAACGAATTACAATCCATGTTCTTAAACAAGACGCAAACCAAAACATTCCACTTCTTTTAATTAGTGTTTTTCAGTAAATAACATTTTTCTTAAAGTTTTTGTTTTGGGACCACGTTTCTAAAGAATCTTTGATGTATAATTGTTTCTCTGAGTTATGCATGCGACACAATATTGCAAATATTATTTAACTTAACAAGTATTAAATTTATTGGGCTAATTTTCAGCTCAATTTACGTTTGTTAACCTTTACCTTATGATGAGTTACCATGTTAATGAATCTCGTTCGCCGACCTAAACCGGTACTTTGTTCCATTTTTCAACACTGTTCTAACAAAACACGAGACTGACTACTGTGCATAGTAAGTAGTAGCAATGCACTGTACTTGAACTTGACCTTCTAAAATATAGGTCAGTTAAACTGAGAAGCTCCGACCACTTTTTTTCTTCTTGACATATTAAAGTGTTAACCATCGGTGGGGTCCATATATTGTGTTGTATTAACTAACTTCCAGCACATAGTGTAAAGAATTATTAAAGACATTTTGTTTATAAATCACACAGGTAATCCCCAGCAGTTGATCATGGGATTAATTGTAATATTTTTACTTTTGTTTATGTGTGTTTGTGGTCCATTGGATACACGTGACCCTGTAACCAATATGGAAGCCTTGGTACACAACTAATTTAGTAAAATGTTTTGAAAAGACTGATGTGGTTATTGGACCCCTCGTGATTCTTGTGTTAACGATAAGTATTTGTTTGTGGCAAAGTTATTAATGTTACTGGCTCCATCGATAACTTTGAATTGTGGACTAGAGGGAAGACAGCCACCAATTTTTGGACAATCCTTTTTACCAACGAATAGTGGGACTTAATAACACTTCCACGGCTGTAAGGATGATCGTATTCTCCGTAAGGATTCGATTCCTTCTGGTTTACAGAACGCAAATATCCCATTTTGTAGCTATTCGCTAGAAAAAACGAGAGTTTTTGGTGTTACAAATGCACGTACACACAGACACGCACATGTTTGTGTTTAACAATTCTTTATTTTCATTTTGGATAAGAAAACTAATAAAGCTCGACTGTATTATGACTAACGAGATATAACCAAAATTTAAAGGTTTGTTTCAAAACATTTACATGTATCAGGGGTCCTGAAACGAAAGGTCGCAGGATATTATTGGGATGATCTTAGTTAAATACACGATACTGTTAAGGTACTTAGTATCTAGAGATTCGGGGGGTTCAGGGCGTGGGATTTTCTGGGGAGGGTGTTCTGAAAAAGTTTAGGAACTTATGACTTACAATACAACAGGTGTAAGTACTTTTGTTGTTTATGTTTATCTCTTATTTTGTCCGGTTACCCTCTCTTTAAGGTATTTTCCAGATTTTGCTTGTTTTTTCAGATTGTCCTTTTTTTTAAGATGTTATCCAGATATTGTTTATTTTGTCGGGTTATTTTCTCTTTGAGGTGTTATCCATATGTTGCTTGTTTTGTCAGATTATCCTGTCTTTAAGGTGTTATCCAGATAACGTTTATTTTGTCGGGTTATCCTCTACTTAAGGTGTTATCCAGATATCGTTTATTTTGTCGGGTTATCCTCTACTTAAGGTGTTATCCAGGTATCGTTTATTTTGTCGGGTTATCCTTTACTTAAGGTGTTATCCAGATATCGTTTATTTTGTCGGGTTATCCTCTGCTTAAGGTTTTATCCAGATATCGTTTATTTTGTCGGGTTATCCTCCACTTAAGGTGTTATCCAGATGTTTTAAACTTTTTGCTGCGTTTTGCGAGTAAAGTCGCCTAAAATGTTGCTTCCCTTTAAGTGCGTAAGTCGACAAAAAGTCCACAAAGAAGTAATTTATCTGGTATCACGTGAGATTCCTTACGTTAAGCGACTGTTGTACATTATCACAGTGAAGGGACAAATTTCTTCTTCTTTGTGGATTTTTTGTCGACTTATGCACTTAAAAGGTAGAAAAATTTAGGAGACAAAAGGGGTTAAGGTAATGATATATAGTGTTTATTTTGTTACGAAGTATTTCGAAATACTTGCTTAATTACAAACTAGGTAAAAGACAATATTATATCTAAGTAGAATGTTATGTAGAGTGTTTAAAACTTATAAATAGCTATCTAAAATAGAATTAAAATCATTTTGCATAACCACCATTGCTTGATTATCATCTGAGTGAAATGTGGAAAACAAAGTACCAGTGTTCACGGCTTTGTTTTTGTTGTCACAGTTGGTACTGCATGTGTGATATAGATGTGAACGTGCATCAACCTCCACGTAACATAACTTAGTTCTTTAAGAAGGAGTACATTTGTGTGCATTCTCCTAAATTTCTTTTCGTATCCTTGAAAATAACTTATTAATTACTATTATTCAAGGGCGAAGCACGTATTTTAACTTCTCTCTCCACAGCATGAGTTGTTGTGAATGACGTCGATTAGTAACGAAAGTGATTTGTTGTGGTTTTGATAAAAAACGAAACGTGTTTTCTTATGACATTTTTATGTCTTCATCTCAACAGTCTGTATTGCGGGGCTATATATTGGTGTTAGACATGTGGATAACCTAGGTCCATCTTTGTTACGTGAGTTGTTTGATAAACCCGCGCAGGTGAGGCCCACGATCTGTGTGTGTTGTTGATATTACATATAATACAAGTTTACCGATGTCTGGGAGAATTAATTATTCCTAGTCCATAGCTACACCTAATAACATGGTAGTGACGAAAAACACTGTAATTTAGAACACTAAGTGCCAATTTGCCCGCGACCGCGTCCTGCAATAATGACAACTTCTACAGATGTGATGACGAGGCGCCATTCTGCACCTTGTCAGCTGTGTTGCGGAACGGCAAGAATTCAGGCACCCATTATAACAAATATTTGTGACAGTATTCTAAAAGACAGCTTGATAAATAGATATAATCACTGAAAGTAGTATTTCTGGCTATGGAAACAATAAGACAGTTTTGTAAAGGTGAAGTTATACATAACAATTGGGCATGATGTTGAAATTGAACTCGTATTTGAATCATTAAATTTTATTTTCACGAAAGCTTAAATGTCTTTTCTTTCATGAAAAACAACAACATTCTTACTGGTGTAAAAATAGTAAATAAAACTAAAATTCATTAATCATTGATGGAGAGGTGAAACCTATAAAGCTATGATATTAGAACGTAAAATGAGTGGTAAAAATCAAACTCTTGTCTCATATCTACTCGATACATTTTTGTGGGTAAATACTACAGAATACTACACTATATGGCAGAAAGCGATATAGTGGTTAACGTGCCGGATGCTTATTGAAAGATTCGAGCTGTAATGAGTCCCTGAACAACTTTTGTACATTCATCTGCGTGGAAGTTATAATTGACAGTCAATCCTGCTGTATATTTTAAGTGTAGTCACAGATGCAGTGAGTTCTGCTAATTGATTGTCTTCTGAGTGATCAGGTTTTCTAAATTAAGTATAACTATGCCTGAACCTTAAGGGTCTCTAATCTGACCGTGCATAAGCTGCCATCCTGATTGAAAATACCAAATATCAAAGGATACTTTAAAGTTGTCATTCACAGCCAAATTGTTTTTAATTACATTTTATGCATCTGCTAGCTCATTTTAGTGGCTGGTTTTCTGTGTTTTCATCTGCCACATTGATTTAAAAATTATTTATCATTATAAACTTTGTAAAATAGAAGTGGAATATGTTACATTCTGTATTTATTGCTAGACGCGTTACCTATATACAGCACCATTTTCATGTTTTCTTCTGTTCCACTCGTACTTTTATGGTGACACATTAAGTTCAGATACAATTTTATTAAAACAAGTGATCTAAGTACCTTTGTTTTCTTTTTGCTGCCATAACGGTTGTACCTAACATAATGGATGTGCGTACTCATTTTGTAGCATGTCAAGTAGTTATGTCTCCAGACGTCTGTTTTTCTCCCTGTAATTACACAGAATAGATGTCATTTCATTTGCTCTTAAGGACAAATGCATGCGGTTTTCGATTTTTTAGTCTTCAGTATCAGGAGCTGTAGTTGAACACACACCACGTGCTAAAGTTCGAGTTAATTATATAATTATCTATAATATTATGTTTATGTATTTTTAATATGTAACCGAGAGATGTCGCGACAGTCTACCGAAAAACGCAGTTACATTTTAGTGGATATTTGTAATAAAAATGATCGATTTTAATGCTTGTAATGAAAAAGTCCGTTTACACATAGTTGCTTCCTTTTCACTTTTTATCTGTTCATTATATTTGAAAAAAAGGGAGCGTTGATTTGCTTCGACTTTAACGCTAAAGCGTCCTAGAAACCTCGAAAACATTGCACTAAAAATATAAATAGTAATAATTTGGCTTATTTGAAGCTTGGTGTACGAATTGCAACTACTTCAGTAAAGGGAATTCCATAATTGTAAAGAAAAAAATACACCGTAATGGTACAGTTATTTGTTTTAATTGACCTGTTAATAAATAGACCAGAATTAAGATGTAACGATAACTTATCATGAAGCAAAATTTAAACGCTTGCTAAAGAAACAACTGTACCAATGGCTGACGGAGATTAGGAAGACAGAGGATCAGCTGTACACACGTGCCTCCATTGAGGCTCAGTCAGGTATGTCTGAACCATAAGGTCTTTACCTCGCGCGATTAGCTTAGTTATCGCTGAAAGTTCTGTTCAGGTTAAAATACAGAATACCAGTACTTGATAAATTTAATATGTCGCAGTTTATGGACCATAAGAGTGGATATTGGAATGAATTAATCATGAAAGTATTAAAACTATAAACGATACACGCATGGAAATAAAATATAGTAATTACAATAGTTTTTAGAACAATTTAAAATAGTCGACATTTGTTTATTTGGCAAATTTTATGTGGGTTTTAATGTGTAAGTGTAATAAAATTGAGCACGTCATTTCTGACAACCTCAACAAAACTTTTTTAATGGAGTATACATGCGATGTAGTTACTATTGTTGTTGTTGTTTTGAATTAAGCACAAAGCTACACAATGGGCTATTTGTGCTCTGCCCACCACGGGTATCGAAACCCGGATTTTAGCGTGTAAGTCCGCAGACATACCGCTGAGCCACTGGGGGGCCTGTAGTTACTAATTTCCATAGCTAAGAAAAACTGAAAAAATAAAACATTTTGTGCAAAGAAATGAATTTTCAGTCAATCCATTTATTAACAGTATTTTCAGTGATTATTTAAACAAATTCCCCCCAGTTTGCATTTTAATGTGTCTGAACTACTTTTCACAAAAGTTTTCGGCCAGGTCAGCTAAGGCGTTCGACTCGTAACCCGAGGTTCGAGGGCTCGAATCCCTGTCGCACCAAACATACTCACCTTTTCAGCTGTGGGAGCGTTATAATGTTACGGTCAATCCCACTATTCGTTGATAAAAGAGTAGCCCAAGAGCAGGCTGTCAGTGGTGATGACTAGCTGCTTTCGCTCTACTCTTACACTGCTAAATTAGTGACGGCTAGCACAGATAGCCCTCGTGTAGCTTTGCACAAAATTCGAAAGCAAACAAACAAAAATTTTTATTGGAAAACTCGAGCATAGTTTAGTTTTTAGAGTGTGTTTTGTTTTTTTTTCATAAGTGCGACACAGTTTTTCTTCAACCTTCAGGTATGTATTTCAATAGTCTTCTTGTATTTAATTGTTGTTACTGTGAACGAGGCTAGGTGAGGCTAGTAATTAGCTGTCTGTTGTCGAGTGTATATTAATAATGGCAGCCTTAGAGTATTGTATTATGCCGCATAGTGTAGAAGTTTATTGTTATCTGAAAGAAACTTCGTTGTTTAAAGGCCTGAAACCAAGACGAAGCATCTGTTCCCCCTGTTTGAGGGTAGAATTCCATGTAGCAAATAAACTTCTAGCTTACTGAATAAATGAGAGACAAAAAATGGCACTCAGTGCTTTGTTAGAAGATATTAATTGGGTATGACATTTTTTTATAATTCTTTATAATGGACATGTTAAACGATTTTCTTCCAAAAATATACTTTTTCGTGACAACTTAAATTTTTAGGTGAGTAGGTTTTAGATATATATGAGCTTGATCTTGCATGGTCTGGTGGCTAGGGCCCTCAACTTGCAATCTGAAGGTCGCGGATTCGAATCCCCGTCGCACCAAATATGCTTGCCTTTTCAGCTGTTAGTGCTTTATAAAGCTATAGTCAATCCCACGATTCGTTGATAATAGAGTAGCCCTGGAGTTGGTGGTGAGGTTTTTGACTAGCTGACTTCCCTTAAATTCTTACAATGCTAAATTAAGGACGACTAGCTCAGATATCCCTCGTGTAACTTTGCGCAATATTCAAAACAAAAACCAATCGGCTTGAGAGTCGTAGCACTCAAACTGCTGGGGCGCGAAGGAATCGGTAAAGGGGGGTCGTGTAATTATGACTGTAGGAGCAAATAAATTGTATCTAAAAGTACAAGTAACTTTTAAAGACTACTGTATAAATATAACTGTTATTTTAACAACAGTTAAAATGGGGAAGTAACATTTGCAGTATATCCACGAATAAGTTATACGGGGTTTGTGCACCACTGGTTTAGTGCAATGCCTGTTACTTTGTATTACATAAATGTACAGCTTTGTAAAACATGCTGGTTGACCCGTTAAATCATCGGTTTAGAAAAGTAAACATTGTATTGGAAAATATAGTGTAAGTAAAATAAGCACCCGTCAGAGTATTCTTTATTAGATTAGTCCTGCTTGCAGGCAGACAGGCTATTTAAAATCCCGATTGACAAAAACTCCTATTGGCTACTTTACGAACATGTAGAGCACGTGTTTAACTGCTGGGTAGGTGGTATTTCTCAAACAGGGCCACCTAGCGGCGCCTCTGGCAAAATCATTAGAATTTTAAATATTCGAGATTCCAACTTTAACCGAGCTAGTGAAACACTGTCCGAATCATTGTGACAGGTTTACCACACTTTTTTTAAAAGTCTGATATTCATGATGTGCAATTGTAGGTTATTTTTTCTTCGTGAGAAAAAAAATTATAAAAACTTGTAAACTATTTGGTTAAATCGTCACGTTCAGTTAATGTTCTTTGCTTTTATTGCCCGCTACTTAACTAACAACGCTCGACGTTCTCAAAATTAATGTTTTGCTTCGAGTCTATGAAGTTGTTCGTGAAACTATTTTATGTATTACAGCACGAATCTTATGTGGTCGACAAGACTATATTATTCACTTCCACACAAAAAAGGAATCATTATTGTGGTATCCTCCAAAGTTTTTAATATAATGATCAATATGTCATACAATTATTTTAAAAATATAATTTAAGAATAGTTTCCGAAGCCGTGCCCTCCTCCACCTGGGCAATTCAGTAGCAAATCTGATGTTTTTAATGCTAAAATTCAGATATCGATACCCGCAATGGACAGAACACATTGTGCAGCTTTTTGCTCATCAACAAACAAAAAATGTTCAGTAGACATCCAAATAAATTTATTCTGCAGAACATTATTGAGTTCTCACTTTGAAAAATCACTTTTATATTGTAAATAGAAAAAAACAAGTACTGCTTTTTCTCTGCTAATATATTGAGAAGGATCTGATCATGATAAATATTTATTAATAATTCAGTAATCTTAGAAGTTAAGAGTACAACTTTGGCTTCGGTACAAACTTTTAATAGACACAATCAAATAATTTGAAAGAAAGGCTAATAAATAAACTAAAGAATAATCTAAGAACACCACTTCGTTAGGCCTAAAAATAAACACGTTGAGCAAAATAGCCCATTGACTGTTGTAATTATTCTTTCATTCTGTCGAAAATACAGACATAATTGTTTGATATAGTTATATTTATCTGTTTTATATATTTTAATAAGCTATTAATACTTCAAATATGAAACGCGAAAGGTACTCACTCCGCAGAATTGCGTTCAATATTTAAATTTTTTCGCAAATATCTATTTAAAAATTTCGTAGTTGTTTGTATATTTGTTCACGGATCTGGACCGCCTCTAGCCACAGGATTGCGAACATGGACCACCTTGCCACAGGATTGTGAAGTTGTTGTTGTTTTGAATTAAGCACAAAGCTACACAATGGGCTATCTGTGCTCTGCCCACCAGAGTATCGAAACCCGGATTTTAGCGTGTAAGTCCGCAGACATACCGCTGAGCCACTGGGGGGCCAGGATTGTGAATATGGACTGCCTCTAGCCACAGGATTGTGAATGTGGACTGGCTCTAGCTATAAGATTGTGAATATGGACCGCCTATAGCCACAGGATTGTGAATATGGACCGTCTCTAGTCACAGGATTGTGAATATGGACTCTCTCTCGCCACAGGTTTGTGAATGAGGACTGCCTCTAGCAACAGGATTGTAAATATGGACTCTCTCTAGCCACAGGTTTGTGAATATGGACTGCCTCTAGCTAGAGGATTATGAATATGGACTGCCTCTAGTTACAGGATTGTGAATATGGACTGCCTTTAGCTGTGGGATTGTGAATATGGATTGAAATATCAATGAAACATAACACAGATACGAACAATGCTAGAGAAACGTTGATTGTCACAAAAGTTTTATCTGTTAAAGTTGACTTGCATTAAAATTAGGAAAGTTCTTAATATAGTTAGGTGAAACGATGGATTATTTGGAGTTGGAACGTAATATTTTTTATAAGGGTAGATAAGATCAATGGTTTCTCAGAGTAGTAGAAAATTAGTAAATTTTATGTTGTAATTGAAACTTTTTTTTACGAGTTAAACATTATCTCAGTCGTCACTGTGTTTTGAGGAATTAGTTAATTGTTTTTTGTTTTTTTTAATACTTAAAATATGTTATTGCTTTGTGCTGTAAATACTGTGTTGAAAATATACGCTCATCAAAAATATCTTGGGAAATGGCAACAAAAATGAGATTCTGAAGATGAGCTGTGGAAACATAACTCTATTGTTCACCAAAATGAACCACTTTGTAAGTCTCGATATTTTTTTATTTTTTTCAGTCGCATAATGGCCTTCATTTGTCAGAAACTTTGTTCTTTTTTAATTTTCGTTAACTATGGTTGCTGTGTTCCATTATATAAAAGTGAAATTCTCAGCTAATGAAGGCAGTGCGCTTTTGTTGCTACATTTTATTTTTTAATAATACCGTGTTAAATTAAATATGGACATAAATTTATAGTATCTCAAAACCTTCAAATTTCGACAGTGCTAAAAGACGTTTTTGAAGGTTATTTATGTGCAGCTTTGTTGGTTAATTCACGTATGCTTGTAAACAAGGGACTTTTCGTTTGAATCGAAACATAAGATGATCAGTGGTGTGTCCACAGTTAAAATAACCTTCTGCAGGACACTTGTGTGTTATTAACGGGAGCGATAGTTTAACGACTTTCGATTTTCTGTATCTCGAATCGTGGTAATCCAAACTAACACATTTTCAACCACGCTGCGTTTATCATAAACAGTGCAGTTGAAATCTTTAATACTACGGATCGTTGCGCCATCTTGAATACAATAGATGTATTACTGATTAATCGTTTAGACATTATTTTTATCGTTATGAACAACGACTGTTATGGTATCAAGTAAATGAACTTTAATTATCACTTTTATTTAACTTATTTATAAATCAGATTTTTAAACTGAGAAATGGTAACACAATATAATTGGTTTACTTTCTTTCTAACACTTATTCTATTTAACTTTACTGTGGTTCAGAAAAACGGACAAACCACAAGCTAATGTTTTCGTTCCCGGTTCGAGCAGTCAACCAGGAGAAATCTACAATAGTGTTCCTAAAATATGTGACTGAAAGTAAAGAAGGGTATGTTACAATACGTCAACCATAATACATTTGTCGTATCCCAGTCGACTAGATAAGCCCTGGTACTGTGGGAAAGGCTTTGATATATATATATATATCATTTTTTCACGAACAAAAACTATTATGATGTGAACTAGATTGAGTGAATTGTTGTTATTAAACCAGATTTTAGGGTAAGGTTTAATCAACAACAAAATAGTGTTTGCTTTATTACCAACGTCGGTTACTTAGTTGTTTATTTTATGGAAATTAATTTTACCTTTATTTAAAAATGACCTTTCTCGAAAATTCCGATTGTTTGTTTTATGTGTTAAAAATATTGTATGAAAAGTATATTAGGTGGTTTACTTATTAAATGTTTTAAAAGTATATTAGGTGGTTTATTTTGTACCCCAGTTTTCTTCCCAGCCTTAAAATACATGGATACAGGGGCAGTTGTCAATATGTACTTAAATAGTAAATTAAATAATTGACCTTTTGAACTAAGAAAAACAAATTCATAACTTAAAAAAATGGAATTAGTAGCGAACTGATTGAAACTCAGTCAAAATATTAATGGAAGAAAATGAGTTATGGTTATCATGCCTGGTGATTGTCTATGCACCACGTTGCCTCAAAAACGCCGTCTGTATTTTGAGACCGTTGGTACACAATAACTGACGTTCAAATCCCTTTATTTGTTCCTATAACAATAGCCCAAAAGATGTTGATGGCTGGTGATTACTGAATGACTACTATCTTTCTAGATTTTGTCAGAAGAGAAAAGACGGTATTTTCCACAACTAAGTTATGGGAACGAACATCGGTTTGTAGACCCTGAGAAAAAAAAAATCGTATTCCCGCAACGCAAAGTATAAACTAGTCATCAACATTGACGAATTCAGTTATTCTGGGCTTTACCACGAGAACCGGTAAAGGAGTGATTTTAACTCATAAAATCTACAAGTTAACGATGGTTTCCGAAATAACAAAATATTTGTACCGTGTACAAGGTATGTAATTAACAGATTAATATAACTTTCATATTTTTATCATCCCATAACAGACTGAGTAAGACTAGCTAGTCCCACATCGTTTTCTGTGATATCACTGTTAATTTTGAACTTCTCACAAACTCGGTCATAACGACCAGCATGGAAAATTGTACAACAGAACACAAGGTAACTGATTAAGGTTTCTATACAAGTATGCAATTACCATACGTAGTAGCAGTGGCATAAGTATGTCTTTGCAAGCCTTGAATCATGCAGAATCATAATTATAAATAATCAAAGGATGACCAATTTCTTTTCCGTCGTTACAACACCGCACAGTAGATTTACAAGTAAAATATTTTTATTTTAGTTTTAAGTATTAAATGAGTCAGAAATTTTCTTGGCAAAAAAAAACGTAATTGCTAGCACCACGAAACATTTTTAATCAGAACTATAAACTGGTGTTTAAAATTAATTACTACAATATGGTGTCAAAATTAAAACCATGCAAGTAATATTTTTTTCTTTTTTATTCACATAATTTGAGAAATATGTATGTGTGTACACGACGACCTTGTATACTTGGTTTTGGTGGATGACTACATTTAGAAATCTTAGCTTCTGCTCTACTGAATTCTTAAAATGTTTGAGTGACACCTCTTCCCAGGATCGCGACTTTTATTAGTATTCTATTGTTTTAAGAACATGATTTTAATTAGCATTACTTACAAATCATTGCAAATGAATAAAAAAATGTGACGATCGCCACACAAAACCTTTTAAAATTTAGCTATAGAACTGATTAAGATAACGCCTCTAATCGCGGCCTCACCTTCTCTAATGATAAACATTAAGAGTATATTCGGAGCTGAAGCATAGTTTATACGCTTGTTATTTTTGGTATTGTTTATTGATTGGTGTTTGACATTAACGATTTTGTAAGTTAGCTAGCCTTGAAACGTGTGTAGAAATAATGTTCAATCGGATTACTTTAGACTTAATGTTTTTGTTCACTTTTATAAAGGGAATAATTCACAGGGAATTATTAGTATTTATGAGTGAAATTAAAGAAGAGTATAATAACGCGTCAACCACGTTATAAATCTGCTATATTCAGTGCCGACGAGGTCTTTTACCCAAGATCAGGCCTCATCAGGTTGGCTGGAATACAATACATCAGGTGGATGGTAGCACTGTTTGTGTGTAGGGATGACTCAGATTGTTCATGAAAATGGTATTTTATATATCTCTTCAAAAGTTCGTAAGTGTTTCATTTCATAATAATATCTATGTAGTAACTGAGTCACAAGTTCTGGTAACGTCTGTAAATATCATAGCAAAAAGTTGGAATTTCTTGTTCTTCCTTCTGCTTTTTTTTTCTATTACATAATAACTCAAAAACCAAATCAGTATTGTCAGCCAAATTCACTGAGGTGACGTAGTTTCAAACAGAGTATCCACTTATATAAGTATTGACCAGTAGTAATGTTTTTAAAAAATTATAATTATAGTGTAAACGATGTTATCATTGTCCCTTAAAGTTAGTTTTTTTACAAAAATTCTTTGTTCCTCAAATACAGAATGAAACGGGAATCACCAGCCAGTAGTAGATAAATTATAAATGTTACGGGTAGAACTTCGTTATAAATAAAACCTTCCTGTGTTCATTGAAACAACGCATTACACAAAAAAAATAGTGAAGAAAGTTTTCATAAAAGGAAGTGAATGTCGAGATGGTTGATGTTGATCATTCGGAAAATTGCAAACGACAGTGTGGATTTTCATCATTAACTATCCGAGTTCTGTTGCTATTTCATGTACTTTTTTTTTTTGCTTCAGCGAAATGATTTTATTTGGTGACACATATGACATGAGGTATTCGAATGTCGAAGACGCATTATATTAATAAACATTACATGGTTGTATTTTCCTCTATTTTTTTTACAACTAGATTTATAATTTGGTACAGTTTTAAATGTATTTTGCTTTCTCACATCAAACGTTTTCACGAAAGTAGAAAACCTTCAAATATGATAAAAAGTAAAGGGATGGAGGTGGAATTGCCAGGGCTGGAGCTCTATAGAAAGAAAACCCTGGTGTTTTTATCCACTGTTCCACCAAAGTTGGGTTAAATTTCTTTATGTTCCATGAACGTGCTTCACTCTTTTAAATGGATTACTTTGTCTACTGATGGAGCTAGCAGCAAAGCGATCATAATTCAACAATACATATTTTTAACAAAGCTTTGCTAAGAAACGAATGCTAAAAATAAGGTTAAGTGAACAACTTGCTTTCTGTTTATGAAATCTGAAAGAATTTCACGTTTTGAAATATAATAATAAATTACTTGTATAGCATCTACTAAATTTGCCACCAGCGAAAAAATGTAATTTTAAAACATTTTTAATCCATTTACTCACTCGAAATTCGTTCAAAATTGCTTCAAAATCGTGCTTAGTAGTTTAGGCGGTTCATGCATAATAAGAGTGAAGACCATGTGCCACTTTGATTAGAGTAGTCCAAGACTTGGCGGGAGTTGCTGTTGACTATACACCTTTCTTCTAGTTTATTAGTTCAAAAATAAAGACAGTTTAGCCACGACTAACACAGATAACTAATGTGCAGCTTTGCAAAAATGTACGAAACAAACTAAGTGTATTTATTTCAAACATTTAATGATAGGTATGCTTTTCCCTCTGTGATTTCAGGAAATGGCTGTTTATACATGAAACACTTTAAAGTTTTGCACAAAATGACGTTATATTCAGCTCATGGGGACGTATCAGCAATTAAACATCACACTTGTCGATGCAAACAACAATAATCTTTCATGTTACATCCATAAATGTCAAATATTGTTTTTGTTTGTATGCAATATAATGCAAATAAACAACACTTTCTAAAGATACCTTCTTATTTAAAATGCAGTATACTTTTCACATACTATCCTCGTGTAATGTTGCCAGTTTCACCAGTTACCTAACTTTAATGGATTTTGTTTTTGAGAGACTGTTGTACAAATCACAGTGCAGTAATCTTAGTGATAAGTTCTCTCGAGTTTCCACAGACCCTAAACAATTACTGAAAATATGTGCGAATTGTAAACCCTATTGATACCATAGTATGTATAATTTAGTTTGGTTGACTCTTTGCTTCTTCCCCTCTTCCAACCAACCCCTACCTTCATTTGTACAACAGTATGTCTACGGACTCGCAGTTACGACAGAAAGTGTTCCTTCCCCTGCGTCCCGAGTACTTTTTTGCTCATAACTTAAAAAGTATCACGATCAGTATAATGAAAGTATAGTATATTATAAATATACTATATACTATATATACTATATAATATTTATAATACAATACATCAGGTGGATGGTAGCACTGTTTGTGTGTAGGGATGACTCAGATTGTTCATGAAAATGGTATTTTATATATCTCTTCAATAGTTCGTAAGTGTTTCATTTCATAAAAATATCTATGTAGTAACTGAGTCATATTTATAATATACTATATTTATAAATTGTTTATAAACAAATAACCAAAAATAGGAGGAACAGAAAGTGTTCGCACGTGTGAAAAAAACTGATACTCCCGTAAAAATTTTGTTTAGTTTGGCGAATAAACTACATCATACCATTCCAGAACTAGACACTGGGTTCATAATTATTGGAATTTACCCAGCAAAAAATGTACTTCCGGCAACTTAGCGCCGTCTCCGTCATTATCTGCTTGATCATCATGGCGAACAGGAAACAACTGTCCAGTGATTTAAAAAACCTAATCATTGCAAAATACAAGTCTCGTGTGTCTCTTTCTTGTATTGGTACACAGCTTAATGTGCCGAAATTTACTGTTCAAAGCATAATTTCCAAGTTTAAGCTTTCAGGATCAACTGCTAACCTCCGTTCCGAACGCCCCGCCAAAATTTTAGAGAGAACCAAGAAGAAGGTTCTCAGAGAAGTTAGTAGGAACCCTCGTTTAACACGTAATGACATACAGAAACTGGTAAGGGAAATTGGGGTTGAAGTAAGCACCTCTATAATTACGAACATGTTACGCTCTTCTGGGTCCAAAGCATGCCGTCCTCGTAGAACTCCATATTTAAAGCTTGTTTATTTAGAAGTACGATTGAGGTATGCAAGAAAGCATGTAGATAAACCCTTTATCTATTGGAAGAGTATTTTTTTGTCAGACGAGACTAAAATTCGAGCTTTTCGGCCACAATGTTGTTTGCTGTATTTTCCTTAAGAAGGGGGAACGAAATCTTCCAAAGAACACCGTCCTACAGTTAAACACGAATGTGGCTCGATCATGCTATGGGGTTCCTTCAGCTCTTCTGGTGTAGGCAGCCTTCACTCACCACATCAACAGAGTCATGAAGAAAAAAAGAGTGCGTTGATATATTAGGCACTTATATCAAGAATAATGCATGGAACTTGCAGCTTGTGCGTCGTTGGATCTTCCAGCACACATCGAAATATGTGCAATCCTGGTTACATAGGAACCATTTAAACGTTCTGGAGTGGCCATTGCAGTCACCCGATCTCAATCCAATTGAAAACGTTTAGCATGAGTTGAAGGCCAGGGTTCATCAGCGTCATTTGAAAAACTTGTTAGAGTTAGAGGCCTTTTGTAAAGAAGAATGGAAGAAAATACCAGTCGAGTACTGTCAAATGATGATAGAAGGCTATGAGGAGAGACTGCTCCAAGTAATTCACCTGAAAGGCTACACAACTGACCATTAAAGTAGACGCACGAACACTTTCTGCTCCTCCTATGTTTGGTTATTTGTTTATAAACAGTTTATTTATCGTTTAATTTACATAAAATTTATGTAAATGTGTGCTAGTATAATATTTATAATATAGCATACGTTTATTAGCCTAATCGTGATACTTTTTAAATTATGAGCAAAAATTACTCGGGACGCAGCCGTACGAACACTTTCTGTCGTTACTGTACAACGCGACAAACTGGGTCTCACTACTCGTGGTTGTTGAGAACAGATAACTTGTTGTATAGGTTTGTGCTTTACTTCAAACAAATAGTCTTTCCTACAAACAAATAATCTTTCCTAAATCTTTATCAAACTTTTTACATCGCTTTTTGTGCTTGTGAAAGTCGATATCAACGCAACATTATCGTACAACGCAGTGAGATAGCATTTTGTGGATTAGTTAGATTAAAATCATAACATTGTATTTTGTATAATTAGTGTGAAAGTAAACCTAACGACATAAATAGAACATATATATACACACACACACGCGTAAACAGACAAGCGTTACAACATATGAGTGTTTGACCAGTTGGTGAATGGCAACCACAAAAAGTGGTTTCATGATATAGTGATTAAACAAAACGCCTTGATTAGGGACGATCGTGTTTATTATCCTTCATTGCTACTCTGATGACGGTCAACGCTTGTTTGTGTAATTAATTATAAAGTTCCAGAACCAACAGAACCCCTGACGGTACATTCTTGTAGGCTACGAATTAACTTGCTTAATTGGCATGCACCGGCCATCTTGTTGAATGTAATTTGAGCTGCTAAGCCTAATTGTAGGCTGAATTGTGCATTTCGTCACGTTAAAAAGCTTTCACTAAGTTAACACAATTGTTTTCTTCGCCTCAAATTTTGCAGCTTGGTTTTTTGAACCGACTTATCGGATATGATTTTCAAATCGGTGCTGACCAACTGTTGTTAACAAGGTTCTAGTGAGCTCGTGTTCGTCTTCTTCATGTGGTGAAAACTTTTTGTATTAATTGAAAGAAGGGGTATTACAATCAGTCGGAAGTGAATACTCACTGGAATAGTTACAGTAATATCAGTAAAAATAAGAAAGGAAAAACTGAACAGAAAGTTCGGAAATCATTAGAAAAAAATAGCCATTGACTATTCTGTTTTAAAATTGCATACATTCACTTAATTTTTCTAAGATTCAGCAAACAAATACCTGAAAGTGAAAAAAATAATAATTTTATCTACTGTTATATATGAGTTCTATGTAGTTAAAATATTGGATGTCTAAGTAATAAATTGTAACCATAGGATGAAAGATGCAATGAGAAAAAAATATTAAACTTTGACACTTGGAACAAAATTGGAAACTAAGACAAATATAAATTGGCTTGAGAAAAAAAACAGAAAACCCCAAGTATAAATAAAGACTGGAAGACAGATATAAACAAAATTTTGAAAATTGGAACTAAAATATTACTTATTTGACACTATGTACAACCAATTTATTTTACACCATGTACAACCAGTCAGTAATAATAAGGTGGGCATTTATCCTCTTCATTCAGAGAGGGGTTTTAGGTTAAACTGATCTTTTTCACCCAGAATTAACATTTGTTTCTAATAAATCCTTCTTATTGATGTGTGTGTGTGTGTATAATACTACATTTTAATCTATTTTAATAACAGTGTATATCTGATTACTTTTAATGACAAAATTAAATTAAAAGATGATTTATATTTATTAATGCTTCTAAATTTTTTTCCTTAACGATCAAGTGTTGCAGGTTCAAATCTCCATCATACCAAACATGCTTGCCCTTTCAGTTGTGGGGGCATTATAATGTTATGTTCAAACTCACTATTTGTTGGTAAAAGAGTAGCCTCAAAAGTTAGCAGTGGGTGGTGATGACTAGCTGCCTTCCCTCTAGTCTCACACTGCTAAATTAGAGATGGCTAGTGCAGATAACCCTCATGTAGCTTTGCACCAAATTTAAAACAAACCAAACCTTAACTTCCTTTAACAGGTAGAAAGTCTCTTTGTTGTGTAGTTATTTTTAAGTATTTAACCTTTCATTTAAAATATTGCGTGGAAAGTTGACCATAAAGAAATTTTATCAGTATGTTAATTGGGAAAATTTGTTGCTGTTCGTATGACCTTATTTTGAATAATTTGTAGTATTGATAATTACAGGCAGACTCAGAAAATTAATTTATATAGACTTTATATATTTTAACTCTTGTTTTATTATTACAACAATTTTGTTTAATTATGTTTTTTTAAGCATATTTAATCTGGTCCATCCTTGTTTTAACAAGCACATTTATGTATTCTACCTGTGGGAAATATTCTGTCAAAAGTAACACCTAAATATTTGTCATCTTGAACCACTTTAGTATTAATTGTATAAATGTGTGGTTTTGCACTTGTAATATCTACAATAATTTATTTTTGTTTATTTTTCATATAAGACGTAATAAATTGAATTTTGTATGGATTTAAGTAAATTCTCTATAATTAAAACCATTAACCCAAGTTGAACAGAGCCAATTGTAAATTTTGCAGTATTACTGATACTGAATAGTCTGTAACTCAGTAAGCAATATATATATTGTGTAATTTTAATAAATCCACTTATGCTTGCTGGACGTAGGACTCTTGTACAGAAGTGTATGGAATTCTGCAGTTGGATGTTAGGTTGTTAATTAGTATAGTTATAAAGGTGTTCCTTTACAATGGTTTAATTTCAGTTTAGATGCTGTATAAGTAGGGATCTCTGATTTTTGCATTTGCTTATATTTGTTTCTGTATGTAATATCTGGGTGTTTTCTATGGTTGTGTTGTGTTTGTTTGATTTGCAATGTTCAAAAATATGTGAAAGTGTTTCTTTGTGCTCTTTGAATCTAGTTTCCATTTTTCTGCTTGTTTCTCCAGTATAGAGGTCATGGCAGTTGTTGCATTGTATCTTATAAATTTTTTGTGTTGTGTTTGTCAGTATAGATTTTGCATAGAATGGGCTTTACTTTTGTACCTTGGTTTTGAATAAATTTGATGTTTACTGTAATGTTGTGTTTTATTATAAGTTTGTTTGTTTTTTCCAAATGCTGGTTATTTTTTCACTGATGTTGGGAGCATATGGTATGCAGCAGTGTAAGGTTTTGTAGTTTGTTGGGACCTGCGATTTATTGTTGTCTGTTTGTTGTTGGTGTAGGTGTGTGCATATAATATTTTCCATGATTTTTTGGAAGAAATTTGTCAATGTTGATGAAGTGTTGTTTTATTTTGTTAATTTTATCGAGTGAGCATAGTTTTGTGGCTATGTTTTTTTGGTTTCTTAATATGTTGAGTTTTTGTTTTGTTTCATGTGCTGAATCCCAGGAAGTGTATAGTTCAGTATGGGTGATTTTTCTGTGGATTTTTCTTTTGAATTGTTTATTGGTTCTAGTGATCCTGAGGTGTTTTTCCTGTTCACAGATGAACTTATTGTTGGAATGTATTGAGTTAACATGGTTGAAAAACTAAAGTGTGTGTTCTGTAGATGTGAATCCATCAGTTGTATCATCAACATACCTGTAATTTAGCAGTGTAAGACTAGCTGTCTTTTATCTTGTCTTACACTTCTGAATTTGTTAGTCATTACCATCCACTGCCAACTCTTGCACTATTCTTTTACTAACAAATAGTGGTGGTTGTAAGGTTGAAATGATCACTTTGAATCTCAGTAATCTGTGTGTGAACTTACCATCCCTATATTCTACAACATTCTGTATGTGTATATATAACATTACTATTAACTTGTTTCTTCAATAATCACTGTGTGAACTTAACTTCCATATTAGTTTCTTTCATCAACAACCATTGTACACAATATTTTTAATTTATTTCTACATTAGTCTTTGAATGTGTGTGGCATCTATATTAGCTAGTTTCTGGTGCAAAATTCATGTGTACAATAACATCATTAGTACAAGTTATAAAAACTATATAACCTAAATGCTTTTAAAATGTGGACCTTTTTTCTTCAGTTTGCCCCAGAAGAAGAAAAAATCAACTTTCAAAAGCACTTGGGTTATAGTTTTTTATCACTTTGTATCAAGATTTTTTGAACATACTTGGTTTTCTGACATCATGAAAATAACATCTTAAAGTTTATGTCTAGAAACATTCTTGTGTGTGTGTCTGTGTATATAAAGGTTAGTTTGTTTTAACCTGAAACAAGTGAAGATAGTAATAAATATAATAAACAAAAAATGCTGCATTAATTAAAAGATCCCAGGATACAAGCTATAATGTAGAATATAAAATGTACCCTAGGCTTTAAAGGTGACTGCAGAAATAGGACTGGAATGCTAACTTCAAGAGGCAAATTTTTAACTTACTCACCTCATATGGTACTACCTTATTTTCAATTATTTTTTTCTTCTTTACTTGGGAGAGCAGTCACCTTCCCACAACTGTATACAGGCAGTTAAGGGTGATATAGATGTGGGACATTGTGGGCTTGAGTACCCACATTTCGCTCTCTATATTTATATTGCCACTCCTTTATTTTATTTCTTTATGTAAGACTAGCGAATGGAGGTTAAGACTGATGGACAGTGTATTCCCCACATTTTTTGTTTTGGCTTGTTTTTAGGCTATAACAAATTAATATAATTAGTCACAGGTTTTTAGGGCATACCTTCCTTTTGATTGTGTTTACTTAATTTTGTTTATTGCAAATAGGGCTACTAATTTCAAACTATTCAAGTTTACGTTTGTTATTGTGTTTATAGCAGTTAACTTGTTCATGTATCTATTTATTTATAATTGATTTGTCTATTCTATTTTATTTAGAAGATAGCACATAGCCATACATAAATATTATCTGATAGACTAGAGGAAAGAAATATAACCAGTAACGCCCACTGCCATCTCTAGAGCTACTAATGTCAGACTGAATAATGAGATTGACTGTCACTCCTATAGTGCACTCACGGCCCCAAATTGCAAAGCGCGTTTATGCGTTAAATGATCGCGAAACCTAATTCTCTAGATTCACAATTCAGGCACGCCCTCTTCATTTTGCTTCAACATCCATTCTTTTCTTTCTTTTCGTATTCAGCAATTCGTTCATTAAATTATATCTTTATTGATCTGATCAGATTTGTAGATTGTACTGTACACATCATAAAAAATACAGTGAAACCATTAAGTTCACTCTCTTCGTAAATTAAATATAAAATGGGTTTTTCACGTAACAAGTTTTTATTTATTGCAAATACGTGTTTGTTGAACTTTTCTAACACCTCCGTATATTTCACACAAAATCGGTTTCTTCACCTCTGTATTGTGTAATACTCGTAAATTACTTCACTTACATACTTTGTACACGTGGTGTTAGCTTGGTTTCGTGTTTTCAATTCGAACATCTTTCAGCTTCTGACATCAGTATATAAAAAGTGGTATATGCCCTTTGTTACAATGTGAGACGCTCGTTGTGGCGTGTTGATGAACTAAACGGAAATTCAAATGAATATATTTAAAAAATTAGCTGTCTACGAAACGTATGTGTTCGGGGAGAGAAGTGTACTCGATATTAAGTTTATATCATCTTTAGACATGAAAATGTATGTGCTCTAGTGATATAAAGGTTGTGGTTTATTTTTTACCAAATTGTATTGCATTAAATTTACAAAAAATTCTAAATACCTGTAGTATGAAATCATTTACAACAAGTAAACATCTACGCTTACAGGTTTGCATCTTTATTACTATTTGCGAGATTTTAGAAGAGTCATATCGGATTAGCTTAATTGGGTTTTAATAATTAATTCCTAAAACTATAATAGCGTCGGCATGGCCAGGTGGGTTAAGGCGTTCGACTCATAATCCGAGGATCGCGGGTTCGAATGTCAGTCGCACCAAACTTGCTCGCCTTTTAAGCCGTGGGAGCATATAACGGGACGGTCAGTTTCACTATTCGCCCAACTGTTGGCGGTGGGTGGTAATAACTACCTGCCTTCCCTCTAGTTTTACACTGCTAACTTAGCTAGTCTTCACCATCCACCTCCAACTCTTTTAATGTACTTTTACTAACAAATAATGGAATTTACCGTAACATAATAACGCCCCCACTGCTGAAAGGCCAGCATGTTTGATATAAAGGAGATTCGAACCAGCGACCTTCATATTGTGATTCGAACGCCCTAACCAACTGGCCATGCCGAGCCGGTCAGAGAAGAATATCTTAACAGTTAACGTTTGGTGCTTTTAACTAACTGCATTCGTTTCGTGTAATCATGTTTCTTTTATTAACGAATAAATACCGTACTGAATGATGAAGTTTTTCAAATATTTAGAAAACATTTTGTGAGTTTTATTAATAAAGTTTGCCTCAAGCTTTCTTATAAAACGTAAAATAAACTAAAGCTGGTAACCTTCAAAGAGTACTTTAACACGTTCTCTCCTAAGCCTATTTTGCCAATACTTTCCACGGTCTCTACTCGTAATCTAAGAATCGCGGGTTCGAATCGTCGTTACACCAAACGTGCTCGTTTTTTTAGCCGTGGGGCGTTATGATGTAATAGTCAGTCCTATTATTCGTTGTTAAGAGTACCCCAAGAGTTGGCGGTGATGACTAGCTGCCTTCTTTCTAGTCTTACACTGCTAAATTAAGAACGGCTCGTGCAGGTAGCTCTTATGTAGCTTTGCGCGAAATTTAAAACAAAACAATCCACGGTCCCACTAGTCATTTTACAATTATTTTTGAAGGAAATGTATATGTAACCGTTGTGTCCCCGCCAATAAGTGACGCTTTAAAAAGAAAATAGAGCGTGATTCACCGGTGGGTCTTACTGGAAGACTATCACGACCCAACGTGCTAATAAATTGAGGTGCTAATTATATTACGTTTTCTGTGTATTGAGAAGCATCATTGAGGTATTTCTCTCATGTTTGCATGTTTATCTTAAACGTGTCGGAGAGAGAACATAGCCATAATTACGAGGAAGTCTATTGTAATATTCAACAACGAACCAAGAAGGAAAATTTAGATGAAGGGCATTATTTATTGATTTAGTTTTGCCAAACATGGATATTTAGCCAATGAAGCCTCATTATTTGGCAACTAATTGAACACTTAGGTCACTTGAATCACACGCTGGCCCGCCTTAAACACAGAGGGTTGTCTGTTTATCGGCGTGAAAATCAATAACTTCATATTCTGATACAATTAAGTGGTGTGAAGTTGACATTCCAAACGTGTTAGATGTCGTGCTGCGAAACACAAATTATAAGTTGTAGTCTCCACTGAGAGGCTTAGAGGTTTATTTCTTTTTTTATATATACCGTATATGTAAGTGTATGCGTCTAATGTGCTTTTGTTGGATAATCACTGGCCTTATAGGCCTTTACTTCCCCACCCCTGACCGTTTATATAACCACGTGGTTTAGGGACTTGCCATGTCTGTGAGTAAGCTGCTTCATACAGAGTGTGCGCGTTGAATAAAAATATCTTATAAACCACATGGTTTGCATCTCCTGTGTTTATTAGCTGTTTGATAAGATTAAACAAGTAGGTATTTACCAATATAAATTAATGTGGCCGTGTACTTGCATAAATAATTCACGTGCATAGCAAAAGAGAAAAGAAAAAAGACATTCGTTTTCTAATTGCACTCTCGGTAAAGTTGCAGTTGAGAAATAAATAACCAGTCCACACAAAATTTTATTGGTTATACATTGTGAAACTTTTGTTTATTTTGTTCACAACGTTTCACTAGTTTCACTTGGCATCGTCAGGTGGCGCACAAGAACTGGAGCTTACGGATTTAAATTTAAACAACAAACACTGTTATAGCACTCTACAAGCATACAACTGAACATGTGCAAACCAACAACTTATCATTGAACTGTCAATTTTAAATATAAGCCCAAGTGTTGAAATACGTTCTATGTACAAAAGAGAAATGATTTAAAATAGATGTAAATGAATACAATTTGTTGATAATAGGCCTAATTTGTTAATTAATAAGGCGTCTTTTATTTTTCACCTATTAATGTTGTCCTCTCTATTTCGTGGAGATATGCTCAAAAAACATAAAATGGAGATTTTAAATGTTCCCGCAAACGGGTACGAAGTTGCCTTTTAGTCTCAATAGTATAAGAGTTTTTGCAAGCTATACATTCAATTCTATACACATTTTCAAACTTGTACTTTTGGACTTTCCGTATTTTTTATAATATGAGATATTTTGAATGAATAATATAATATTAGCTTCACGCATTTATTTGGAAGAATAAATTTCTTTGTGTCAGTTTTAGCTCATTTTCAAAAGAAGCAATTACTTTAATAACAACAGTGGGAAGAAAGTTTTGTACTTAAAACTGAAATTAAGGTTTACATTTTTTAAAACAATCACTGTTGAAACTTTATTTGTACTGATAGCTTATTTTAGTATGCCTAGCTTTTGGCATTAGTCATGCAGGGAATTCCATTGAACTTGATTCTACTGTGATTGTACTTACGAAATACGGTGATTCGAAAGCCTGTGTTATTTATTTATTTTGACAATAACATTTAGAAATGACAATTTGTCATCAGTTTCTTTTTCCAACTTGAATTTTATGTTTGGATGTGACAAAAGGTTTTATGATATACAAGAGATATAAACGTGTGAATTAAAAACATTTCTTTTTGATATTTGAAATAACTAGTCCGCTCATTCTATGTTAGTTGTTAGCGGTCAAAAGCTAATTCGGTCATGACATTTGTACAATTGTCTTGAGAGAAATGCGTTATGAATGCAGCAGTATTGAATACACACTTGCACATATTTCTCTTATCGTTTCAGACAGGATGTAGCACCTTTCAGTTATAAATCTACACTTTGGATATAACACTCTTTGTGTACATAGTTACATTTTAAGGAATGTATATACAAACGATCGCTCAATGAAACTTTGTTGAACATTCATTTTTAGATTAATCACAAAACACTTATTTGTACGTGTGGTTCATAATGAATTAACTATCACGTATGTAGTTGCAATTAGTAAACACCAAATAGCTGTATAGCCCTTAGCAACTTAAACTTCAAGTGGAAAGCTACAATCTACAATTCTCAAGTAAGTGTGTAAGATATCACTTGGAAATACAAATAAATGATCTATAAAAATGTGATATCGTGTTCTTCTTTATTGTGTAATGTTAATACCAAAGTTATCGCATTCCAGTACGAAAAAACTGTTTGAAAATTAGAACAATTTCATTTTTGACTACGTGTGGATTGCCATATCATATTCTTTATAGAATTTAAATAAACACTTGTACACATTAATATAGACATATCTTGGACCTTGTAGAGAAGGATAAGCACTCAATATCAACGTGATATCCCATGAACCCCGCCAGAGTCAGCTACATTAAGGCCTTTCAGTAAAGAAGACAGGTTGCTGAGATATTTGCAGCTAGATAAAGTTATCCAATTACATACAGTGCAACCATTACCTACTATGGATCCGTAGTGTTTCAGTATTTGGTAAGAAAGCGTCAGTAACACACCAGGATGGCCTGCATGTCCTGGCCACAAGCATGCTGGCTTTTTATTCAACTGTCACTTTCAAGGTCTTCTGGCGGCCGCAGGCGGGTTGTATAGGCTGTTGATTGCTTACATAAAACTTGTTCAGGACCAACAGTGAGCATGTGCAGTACATACATAAATATAATTAGTGAATCTCTCTCTACACACAAACACACACATATATCGCTTGTATATTTGCACGAAACAAAAGTGAATGTAACAATATCTAATGAAGTTACGAAAATATTTTCGGCAATTTTAAGTAACATTAACATACTACTGTTGTATTATTTTTTATGTATTTTTAAAACGTAACCCTAATGTTAATTTGATTCTTTACGTGTATCTACAATGTTGTTGAGTGTAATTATCATTGTTACAATTCCTCGTCTTTCTCATTCAATAATTACCTAAATATCTTTGTGCGCTGTCGAAACGTTTCGTATCTATCGTAAGTTACTTCACTAAGGAGGCTTAAATGTTGTAAAAAGTATACCACACCGTGACTTATTTGATTATGTATTAAGTAATACATGTTTTAAACGTAAAATGCTGCAGATGTGTGTGGTTCTTCATTAATATAATTTTATATGTTGAAACTCTTTCCCACTATCACAAAATTTCGTGTTTAGCAAACACAATGAAGAGACGTAAAATACCCATAAATAACTTGTATTTGTTTTTACAACGTTATGAAAGTAATCTCAAAACAATTTCATGAAATTGCTTGTAATTTTTTTGTAGATAATATTAAATAATATTCTTTCTTGCGAAATGAATTATAGTTTACGATAACCTGCCTCACTTAAGCGGGTTAATCACCTGGCGTATCACGTTAGGTTTGGTTTATCTACGTACGTATCCAATAAAACATTCTCCTTGGTTTTTAAGTTCGTTCTCTAAAGCCTCGAGTGTTTTCATTTAGATCTTCTGACAGCAAAAACCTTATGTAGCAAGCAACTTTGTTATTTCACTAGCTTAAGAATTTTTGAACCGCCTTGCATGTAATAGGTGAGTGAGTTAACAGGCTGTGGAAAAGTATCAAATAGAAGGGCGGCCTACTCGGGAATTGGGAAGTCCCCTAGTTATACGAGTCGTGACCTCTTGCTATGGACCTTTCCAAGCTTACAGGATTTGAAATTCAAAACTAAGATAGTAATCTGTTAGAATTTACAGAGATAAATGGGTTCACGATTGTAAATGATGGAACCGTAATGCAGTGTTAAAGTGTATCGTCTGATCAACAACTGGGAAGATGAACACAGTTTGGTAGGGTGGTCTGGAGAAATACTTAACATGAAAAGTTATCAGTGTCGGCGGAGATTGTAATAAATGCAGCGATGTTAATTACTCACTGTGTTATGGTAGTATTATTTGTGGTTAGTTATGTGCGTATACACGCGGGGAGATGGAGTAGTGTGGTCAAATCATATTTTACCTCTTATTTTCAATGGAACTAACTACATTTTATCTTTTGTTTTCACCTGTTGTATTCCGTAATAAAGCGATCAGTTTTCGGCTGTCTAACAACTGAAAAGATGTTAGTGAACGTTTTAATAAAAGTGTACAGTGTTTGTTTTTTTATTTAGTGTAAAGTACTATTAATACTTCGATGCTTTAAATGAATTTCTAGTTAAAAATGAAAACAAAACAATGAAATTAAAACTAAATGTAAAAAGTTAGGCGCCCCCTGGTGTAGTTAAATATGTTGCATTTAAATTTTTGTTTGCATTTTGACTAAGCACGAATAAATGGGCATTGCGTTGATGATTAACGTTTGCAATAAAAATGAAGTATGCGAAAATTGGTGAAGTGTTGTATATAAACTGCATATTTTTACGTTTCGCCACAAAACGTAATATCTTTTACCTCGAATGTACATAATAGAGTGTCAAATTATATAATTGCGGTTCAGCAGATTAATGAGTGTTTTTAAAACTGGCTGATTGTCAACACAGTATACGAGTGTGGTGTTTTATGTACTTAAGTTATAATGATGTCTTTGAGTTTAGAAAGTTGGTCCTAAGAGAGATAATGACATAACATCTCTTTTTGTTAATGTATTTCAGTTATCCACAGCTGTATATTTCTTAAAGTATCACACTGCCATAATTACAGGTTCAATAACTAGAACATTAGATATCCCAACCAGACGAAATTAATTCGAGATGTTCAGTTTTTTTTATCTATTATTTTTAGAACGACACAACACAGTTTATAAACTAGTAGTGCGTAACACCGCTAAATACAACACTGTTGAAGGGTTGTTTCTCACATAACTATTTTGTGGTCTGTGTTCAGACAGCGTTTAAGTAATAGTAATTAAGTACAGGTGTCTGAGGTTGTGGCACAATAACAATAACTTATGTAATGCAAATTAAAAGTATCTCCGGTGCTTACAATGTCCTGCATTTTAAATTCGAGGATAATAAAGATAAAAAAAAATGTTTATAATAACACATTCTTGTATGATGTGCTTTAACATGTGGTATGACTAAAATTATTAATTAACTTAAATTATTGTTATTTATGCAGTCGTAAACAGAGGTTTTAAAAATAACATGTTATCGAAAGTAAACAGTCACTCCCCCAGGGATTCACCAGAGTAACCAGGCAATTTTCTAGACCCCATGCTTAAGGAAGGGGGGGGACTCAGTGACTTTGTGCTCTGAACTAGTTGTAGGATAGTTTCAACGCTAACTCGTGCCGTGTGTTAAATATGTCCTTTAACAAGCCATTTTACTTCACTTATTCTAGTATACCCACCTGTTAGCTGGGTATTAACTTGCGATGGACTGGCATTATTTTTAGGAATGGTATGTCTTCATTCTTATCCGCTTGTGCCAATTAAACAGCTTAACCATCAGATTTTATAAGCCATCTCAGAATAGATGGAATTTTACCTTAGACTTCAACCATGTTCAGTTGAGCTGGAGTGGGAGGGTTTCTCATGTCTAAATCTACTAGTGCATTTAGTTTTTTGTTTCGTTTGTTCAAAATATTTTAGTTATTTTATGCAATATTTTAATAATATATATATGTACGTGTTACACTGTCTTGTTTCGTGACCACACAGTTTAAGAGCCACTGCTCGACCAGATCTTTATGTGACTTTAATTCTTAATTACTGGACATTGAAATATTCCATACTAGAACCTTGTGACTAGTTACTTGAGAGCACAGCAAAAATATTAAGATATTTTAAATGAACGTATGGTTAATTATGAGTGTATTTCATTTCGGTGTTCAGTAGCTACCTGTATACCGCAATGGTTGGTGTTGACTTCTCTATTTACGAACACCATATTATTCCAGCAGGGTGTTTCGTTCATTGGCCCATACCTGAAACAGGTAGTTCACAATAACATTACACATTTTGAATTTGTATTAATATAAAAAAAGGCCTTTTTCCATTTGGCAGTAAACAACGTAATCATAATGGATTTTGGTGATAAGAATCAGTTTTTGTTATTCATGGACGAACGGGCCAGCGTCTCGAGTCTTTCTACAGCTGCACCAATTTCATTCCAGGGAAAGTAATATTTTAAGGACAGGGGTAGAATGAAGTAGGTGGGTAGGGAACTTACCACTTGTTTGTGATCTTCTTTATATATCGGTCGTGGGCGCAGGTGTCATGGACTCATAAAGTGTTGGCTCGTTCCTTGGTGGCTGGACCTATAAAGTAACGAGGGACTTCAGGCAAAATTTAGGGCGGACGGAATGAATTTCATAGGAAGATGAAAGTTCAGGTCTCTTACCCACATCTTAAAGTTTGTTTATTTCAGCTTAGCAATTAAGCCGAAATAAAAATCAATTGATTTGACTTTACGACCCATTTGTTTCCTTCACAGAAAATACATGTGTATCCGCGAATAGAACAAGGCGGCTAATTCGTGCATGCTTCATTAAATCAAAGGATAAACATCGACGTCGTAATTCAAAGTGGAGCTCGATGGGAGTGGCCTGGCGTGTTCTTGGTTGCTACAAATTTGTACATACGGAAACTTTGAGGTTTTTTCTGCCTGTCTTCTAAAAGTGCCTCTGCTACACTCTCCTATTCATGTTGATATATTAAAGGTTTTGATAAGACAGGTTGTAACGATTAGCAAAACGTAATGAAAACACCAAGTATGCTGTCTTAAAACTGTACTAGATGCTCTGTGTGTTTATTATAAACTGCAATCAAATTCTATGAAAGCAAGTATAACTTTTTATACTATAGAACTGCCACTAGATGGCGATCGCGTGAGCTTGGCTTTTATCGCTCTGAATGAATATTTAAAAGAATATTCTACTGTTGATTCAACTTAAAGATTATACCTTTAAAAACAATTTTGGATCGATGGGTGTTGCTAGAAATTATTATGTGAATAGTTTATAGAAATTCTGTAGACTATTAATTTTTGCAAATTTTTACAAAATGTTTCCTAATTTATCTCAATTTAATTCACAAGTTTATTGAACTTTAGCTTAATGCTAATGTAAACAAGTAGTGACATTTGATAACAGGAAAAAAATAGTAGAACATATATTTATTGTGCTTCGAATAAAATTTTTAATTGTAGGTAGAATGCTGCAACTTGTGTAACTATCTGTGGTAGCCTTGTGTGTGTTTGGGTAATGGCGGTAAAAGTTAACCACGGTTGCGTATTTTCAAATATTATTTTGACTGTTTTTTGTGTTGAAAGCTTACATTCTACAGAATATGTCAACAGCATCCAAAAACAAAAAGTGAATTTGTTCACATTAATATTTGTTTCATAACAATACTGTCATCTCTCTTAAATTTTAAAACTTTGAATTGAGGAAATATTAGTGCTCATATGCAGTGTTTTCTCTTTACAATCCTAGTTGGTGCAGGTCGTAGAGAATTACAAGAATGGACACACTGGTCAGCTGTCTGCAATAACCGTCTCTCTCCTGTTCCTTGGATCCTCTGCCAGGATCTTTACCTCTATTCAAGAGACAGGTGATTGGTTGATAATCTTCAACTATATATCCGCTGCTGTCGTTAACTTCTTCCTGGTATTCCAGATGGTTTTATATTGGAATGTTGTTCCACAGAAATTGAAAAAGAGAGACTGAGATGTTCCCAATTCAGGCACTACATGTGCCTAGATGGCACGGGAAATTGCGGGAATTTCTGAAAATAGAAAAATAAGCTTCTGAAGACTACCATAACATGCTGTAGACCGTAAATGTCATCTTTGTGCATTGATTTCTAATGATATGTGTAGATAAAAAGGAGTTTTAATTTATTTTTCTATTGATTTGTTTACGAAGCTCGTAGAATAATAGTTTGTTTGGTTTTTTTTGAGAAACAAAATAAGATGAATGGTAGTTTGATTTAAAATTTTATGCCAGTCAGTGATTAAAAGTTTTCCGAACATTCCATAGTGTCATAGAAAACATTGCACATCAATAAATTGGAAAAGTGAAACGAATAGAGTGTACCACTAATATTAAGTTTGTGTTGGGGTACATCGCAGTGATAATAAAGAACACGTGGTTCATACTGTGTAGAAGAAATATGATACTTTATATAAAACTATTGTATACAAGGGTATAAAGGGGTTTCTTCGGTATTAACACAGAATGAACTATAAATAAAACGTTTAATAAGGATGTAATAAACCAACTGCAGTTATTTCACTTACCACATGCAGCTCAATTATTTAATTTTAAGATCAGTTATTTAAATGCCGAAAGCAAAAAAAATGCATCAAACCTTTCAACGTTATAAAGATTTATTGGATCATTTAAATAAATTTGTATATATACATATATGTATATATCTATGTATAATCCAAAACTTCACGATATGTGTATGAGGCTCGTATCACAGTGTAGTCTGAAGAGCCCATTTGATTTTCGTTTGTGTTATTATTTACCTAATTTTGAAGACCTTAGAACTGTTGCTTCGTTTTAAAGATAAATAACCGAAACCCGTTTTCATCAGTAGAAACTTACAACTTTCAATATAATTACATGCATTTTGGGACATTTTGTTATAAGAGTAACGGGCAAATCCCACTGTTCGATTAGTTTTGACCCGAGATTGATGGTGAGTGTTTTTGACTAGCTGCCTCCTCTCTAGTGTATCAGTTCAAAATAAGAGACGGCGATGCGTAGATAGACATTTGCATGAGAAGTTCTGAAACTTTGTTATCTAAATAACGCTTCGAATTTAATCCAGAATTTCATGTTTAATTGGAAAACGTCTTGTAAAAGCATTGTTCCTTGAAAATCCTTTAAATTGATTGACTTTGAAAAGATAAATTGATTTGATTTCAAATACACTTTTGGTGCATACTATCATCTTCGAGTCAATGTAATTTGTAATAATCATACACCAATGTACAACATCAACTTTATAGGTGTGTCGGTATTGTTTAATAACTTCTAATGAAGTAAAATTTATATCTAATTAAAATTCGACTTGTATATTCAAAGAATGGAAAATAAGCAATTTTCTCAATGGTTAGATCATCAGTTGCCGTTAATATTCTCAAAACATTAACTTTAATTTGTTTGGAAATTCTCACAAAGCTACATGAGGTCTATCTGCGTTAGTCGTTAGAGAAGGCAGCTAATCGTCACCACCCAGTGCCATTTCTTCGGCTACTCTTTTGCCAACAAAAAGTGTAATTGACTGTAAAATCGTAACGATTCAACAGCTGAAAGGACGACCATGTTTGGAGGGCCAGGGATTCGAGCCCACAACTCGTTGATTGCGAGCCGAATACCCTAACAAATCATTAACTGTCATTGTGATTAAGGGTAATGTTATAGCATATTAAGCGGAGTTTTCGAAATTATTTTCTTTAAAGATGAGATATTGTTGAGACTAATTTGTCAGCACAAATGCATAACATTCCTAACCAAAATTTAGTGCATATTTCAAGTTTTTTATTGTATTGGTATAGTGAAAAAAAGTAAATCTTGTCTCTGAAGTTGTGCAGCGTATGTTTTCGAAGAAAACTTTTTATGTTTCTAAATAAAACGTAAGATATTTCAAGAGCCGAGTATGGCTTATGGTAAGCATGCCGAACTCACTTTCAGAAGGCCATTTGTTCCAGCTGTGATAAGCTGTTGAACACTTTCAACTGTGGAAACGTTATAATTGCGGCAATCATTCCTTCTTTTCTGCTATTCGACTTAGAAGAACTATGTCGGCGGCAAGTATTGATGATAATTGCCCTTCATCTGATTTAACCATTCTGAATTAAGTATGATAGTAACTAAACCTTAGGAGCCTCTGACCTGGCTGTTTAGTCCATTAATCCGATTATCTGTGAATGTTACAGTTAAGAGTTATTGTTTTATTGAAGTAACGGTTCTAATAGATAGCACTGTCCGGTTTGTAGTTTTTATTTTCACGCACTTGTTTGTCACGGTCAAATAACGAGATATGAAATGTTTTCAGAAAATCGCCAGATGCATTTAACTGGTAAGTGCTATATATACATAAAAGGTAATTGCTAGAAACAAACTTGCATTTAGTTTCTATTTTCTAAAGTAATCACCCCGTAATGTGTTTCTCTCTTACAGGGCAACACAAAATAATGGGAAAAATCGCAACACTTACAAACGTAAGCTAGATCTTTTCCACAAAGTAGTAATCGCCCCACGTGGAGACGCAAGTTACTTATTTGGTACAAAGTAACCGCTACACGTGACAAGTTACTCTTGCCGTCACACTATTTACGGACTCCAAAAGGTCATAGCACACGTTTTTGCATATTGATGCCCCACTTCATGTTATCTTTAATTAACCTTAACATTTAATAACCATTCACAAACATTTTCATAACTTACCTTTAATAACCATTCACAAACATTTTCACAACTTACCTTTCAAATACATTGTTCTTTCCACATCTCAATACGACCTTTTTCTCTTATATTTGTATTATGTACTCTGATGGTAAATCTCTTGTAAATAAATAAAATGAGCAAAGGCCGAACACATATTTAAAGAGAACTGAGCGTAAGCTCAAGAATCAATAAAATTAGTGCGTATTTTCCTGTAAATCGATACACGAAAACATGTGTTAGTCCTCTATAACTGAATAATCGTCAAACATGGAGATGTAAATTACTATTCCTTATTACACGTAGAAATGTACTATCATTAAGAATATCTAACAAGTTAAATATTGATTTCAACGACTAGCTGTAAAATGGAAAATATTTGCTGGTATCTTAACAAATCCTACATCATATAAAACTGACTACACTGCCAAACTGGGTCAGCTGTCAGTGTTTATCAGTTTTGGCATCTCGCCTGAATTAATGTTTCATTGTGCTCTTTAACCACTCAAAGTGAATAATCAATCCTTAGGTGTTAAAGCTACATAGATTCAAACTCTCGTTTGCTATTAAAGAGGATAAAAGTTACTTATATAAGAAAAAAAAACAGCACATTGTCTCCCCACACCTAAAGACATGCTCCCTTTTCATAATATTAACTTCGATATAGAGATGCTAATTAATTTACTTAAGTTTGGTATAGCATTATAGAGTTGATATAAGTTGTTATTTTGAATTAAGCACAAAGCTACACAATGGTCTATCTGTGCTCTGCCCACCATTGGTATCGAAACCCGTATTTTAGCGTGTAAGTCCGCAGACATACCGCTGAGCCACTGGGGGGCGAGTTCATATAAGCAAAGCACTCGCGGACCCTTATCTAATCCACTAATGTTGGAATGAAGTGATTTTAGGTTATGCATGAAAACCTGCTTTAAAGAACCTTTCCAAAGATTTTCGTACATGTGTTGCTGTTAATCTTCGACTTAAGGCATTAATTGTAGAAAGTATTTTATTTTTCAGTTTGAAACATTGGAGAAGGTGTAGCCATTATAGAAGTTGTTGTTTTTTTCATGTAGAATTTGTTTTAATAGCTCGAAACTGGAGTTTGCTTAGAAACATGCAGGAATATTGTAATAATAAAATGTTGGTAGAAACTGGAGTCTGCTTAGAAATATAAAAATATTATAATGATAAATTGTTGGTAGAAACTGGAGTCTACTTAAAAACCAAGGCCAGGTGTGTTTAGGCGTTCGACTCGTAATTTGAGGGTCGCGGATTCGAATCCCCGTCGCACCAAACATGCTCGCCCTTTCAGCCGTGGGGGCGTTCTAATGTTACGGTTACTTCCATTATTTGCTGGTAAAAGAGTTGGCGGTACGTGGTGATGACTAGCTGCATTCCCTCTAGTCTTACACTGCTAAATTAGGGATGGTTAGCGCAGATAGCCCTCGTGTAGCTTTGCGCGAAATTCTAAAAATACTATACTGATAAATTGTCGGTAGACAACAGTATCGCTTTGTCAATTAATAAATAAACAAAAATCTCATTCTATCTACACTCCCTATAACAATTTTCATACTAATACATTCGCAGTCATCAATTGCATACTATTTATAGTATGTGTATGACATAGTACAACTGACCGAGCATTAAAATCTCTAACAGATGGTCGTCGGTTAAGTAAAATAAAGCAGCAGAAGCTTAGTACGAAATTTCATGTGAACTGCTTTTTTCTGCTTTGGTTTCTGAATTTCATGATTTTTTTAACTTAACGATAGAGCCTCAGGGTAAAGTCCTTCATGTTGTGCATCTCAAAAACAAAGCAAGAACGAGCCATTCAAATTCTGTAATTCTATGCTGCATAAAAGTAACAATAAAAGGTGCTTATTCGTAAATTTTAAGGACTCTAGTAGTCAGAAAAGTAACATGCTGTAACCAGAATATGGAAAAATGACTAAACTGGAAACACCGTTAAGTATTCAGAATTCACCAATCATCGTAAATGGTTTGGGGATCACAACCACAGAAGGATACTGCAGCACTAATATGATGAAATGTAGAATCATCACGACCAAAAGCGAATTATAGGATTCTACGCTAATGACATCTGGCTAATTTGGCATTTTGAAACGAATAAGAATTGAGGGAAATGCAAGAGGTTGAGATCGTGACATAGGTGGCTTTACAGAATTTCCCATGTAAAACACAAGGTCATTCATTTCGTTATTCAGAAACTTGTAACGTACAGGCAATACTAGGAAGATGATGATATTTAGGTAAATATCAAATAATTAATAAGAAACGTTGGAAAAGACTATTTCGAGGAAGTTGTACCGTTAAAAGCAAAGGAATGGGTTGAGGGTGAACGTTGAGTATTAACCAGGAATTAATGAAGGGTAAACAGAAGACCAGAAATAGGTTCTGTTGGTCTGCTTGCATAACACGTGACTGCGATGAATATTATGCAATTATAGTAATACACTCATCTTTTAAAGAAGAGTATGTCATAAAAAAATTTCAGACTTAGAACATTTATATTTCAACGACATTACTTACTTATCTTGTTTGTTTTTTTAATTAAATATTTAATTCTAATATGATTATTAGAATTCTGTCTCGTGTACATTTCATTGTTCATCATTATTTTATTATTAAAGTAAAAATCGTTTTCTTCTTGTTTATGATAATGCCAACGTCATATTTTAGGTAAATTATATCTCTGCATGGTATTCAGTATCTAACATGAAACTACTCGAGTTTGAAAACTAGTTTATGCTGAATTCCACATTTGTATTTCTTAATGAAAGGTGAAATATAAAGAAAGCCCGACAATGATCACATTTCTGTGTATATGTAGAACAGGTGAAGTACATGTAGTGCGGAAGAAGTTTCATGTGCCACATTCAAATGTGTTTCAGTGACGTGTCACTTTATCACTCCATAGAAAAGCTTTTATTTCTGCAGAGATGGCAAAGCATCGACAAAATCCTCTAGTATAGCTTTCCAGTTCCCAGGGGGTCGGTTATTCTCTCGAGTATGATAAAGTGACCCGATAATTAATGAAATGTCCCGTTGTGGGTGTTGCTTGGCAACGACGATCATGGTGATATTGAGTATTAATCACACCGAAACGGCCATGCAGAGGGCAGGTGGTGGATTAGACACCAGGAGATTGTTTTTAATTGATTGTCTTCGAATAAAATGGTCACTAGGGAAATTGGAGATGGGCAAGGGAGTGGCATCAAACACCTCGCCAGGAAATGTGTCCATTGAAAAATTGAATTTTTGTAATAAGTGGGGCGGTTACAAAGTGTGTTTTTTTCTATATAGCGCAATCAAATACACGACGGGGAAAGGGACGAAGGTAAAGAGAAACTGGATTGAAATCCAAATAGCTAATGTTGAATTTTATTTCCACTTGAACAACCTCTTAAGTCAGTGGTATCATTAACAGTTTTGGGATATATCGAATTTCGCTAATGATGCGATCTTACCATTTTAAAAATGTAGTACTCACAATTAAAAACCGAGTTAGTCTTTAAACAAAGAAACGAAAAGTAAGTATTTAAATTAGACAACGGACAAACTATATGATTGCATTTTAATCTGTAATTTACTTTTACTTAAGCTTATCTCATTCGACGTATGGCCATGTGCGATTTAGCTGGCCCGGCATGGCTAGGTGGTTAAGGCACTCGACTCGTAATCTGAGGGTCGTGGGTTCGAATCCCCCTCACACCAAACATGCTTGCCCTTTTAATCGTGAGAGCGTTATAACTTGACGATCAATCCCATTATTCATTGGTTAAAGAGTAATACAAGAGTTGGGGGTGAGTGGCGATAAATAACTGCCTTCCCTCTAGTCTTGCACTGCTAAATTAGGGACGGCTAATGCAGATAGCCCTCGTGTAGCTTTGCGCGAAAACCAAACAAACAAACTTAGTTTAACTTATTCCTTATCGGCATTTATGTCTTATATAAGATGTTATAGCTTTTGCGGAAAACTGCACAAGTATTATTTGCGCATGCCAGTCTGTAATTTTAAACTGACATAGGGGAAGACAGCAATTCCTAAAGTGCATCCACGATCCAAGATGTGGACTATTTTGCTTTGTGACAACAAGACACACTAATCACTGGGCCACGCTTGACCCAAAGAAATTTGGAAATTAATGTCTATTTGTTTAATTCACATTTATATGTGAATACAAGTACATTTTCTTAAATGCAAGCGTTGTATGTTCTCTTAGAAGCTAAGAACTGTAGTATTTAGCTCCCAGAAACCAATAATCACGCCCCTCATTTTGTATCTAGCTCTCCAGTGATGTAAATAATTTGAAACAACTCTGCAGTGAGAATTAATAACTAATTTACAAAACTGCGTATCAATTGAACCCACACATTAGGGTAAATTGTTTTTGTTTGTTTTCTTTTTCTTTGGTATATTAAGTATAATAGTACAAATATGTATGGAAAAAATATATATACACACACACACACACAAACGCATATATATATATATATATTGATTCAAGCATATCTATCTGATTAAAACGTTAATGTATAAATTGGCCTCCAGGGGGCGTTTCTCTGACACGAACCATGTGTTTTAGAGAGTCTATGGTGTAATAATTACTGTCATTGGTACCAGAAACCCTCGTACATCTGCTGACAAGTGCAGCTCAAATCGATTGAGCTATACTTTTATCATTTCACATATTTAATACGAAAATACGTGCACGTGAAGTGTCGACACTGCTTCCCTTACAAAAGGACATGTGAATAATGCTTTTGTTTATAAATAACGTGATATAATGTAATTTAGTTGCAATTATCGATCTGTTGTTTGCAAGCTGTAACTTTTGGTTTGTCAAAAATGTCTTGTTTTTAAATCCATCGCTAAAAGAAGTTTACAACAGCGCATCGATTGTTTGGTCTACAGCATGTATTTCATAATTTTAACTGCCTCATTTCTCACTGTCGAAATATCATTTATTCATTTCATGTTTCAGATATTTACTTAAAACTACCCGAAGGCTGTTTAAACTAGCCATTCCTAATTTTGAACAAACAGACTAGAGGATAAGTAGCTAATTAACAGCACCAACCGCCAATTTTTTGCCTACTGTTGTATGAGCGAATAGTGGGATTTGATCATCACCCTTATAACGCTCCCAAAGTGCAGAGCGCGATTTATTTACTGCAAGATCCATAATTTAGCGTGCTAACACACTAGGTCACATTCTGTTGCTATTGGAAGAATTTTTTATGGTTTATAAACTGATGAATAACGAAATATGTATTCTTAACACTGCTTAGTGTGTGTGTGTGTGTTCGTACAATGAAACCACCTCGGGCTATCTGCTCAGGCCATCGTGGGGAATCGAACCCATGAATTCATGGTTGTAAATGCTTATACTTACCGCTGTACCAGCGGGAGTCACCGCGTAGTGAAATTCTAATTGTTGTTGTTTTTATGTATTTTACTTTTAGTATTCTAAACGGTCTCAATCCTCAGCTATGAACACGTCACAGAGGTGACAGTCAATTAAAGACGCCTTCCGCATGCATCTAGTACAGTAGTCGGTAGATAGCACAATTGTGGCCAACTCGAGTTTTGGAATAAACTTTTTTCATCATTTATTTTTTTTTATCGCAAATTTGGCAATCACCAACTGCACTGCCTCACGTCATCACTAATGTTGCGCGCTTTATCACTGCTATAGTCTAGTTTAGATGTTTGTTATCGAGTGTGCGTTGTTTTGTATGCGTTTGCAAACATATTTTTATTGTGCAACTTTCGAGTGTTTAAATATATTGTTTTTGACCTCATAATATGGGTAAGTGGATAATTCGAAAACGAAAGAATCCAGATGATGGTGAACGCTCAGAAAATAAAAATAATTTAATTGATTCTGGCATTTCTGCTGAAAAAAGAATGGCACGTGACTGGAAAAACATGAATCGAGAATTTAATTAAAGTTGGTTGTTTAAATTTGTAATGATTAAAGTAAATAATAAGTCAGTGTGTCTTTTGTTAATAAAGATTTTGTAAGTAATAAAGTATACAACCTTAAGCAACGCTTTAACAATTTTCACAACGAATTTGATATAAAATTTCCAGTTGGAAGCAAAAACCGTATGAATGAAATTTGCCGTCTGAAAGCACAACTTCATGAACAAAACGGAGGCCTAAAAAGACTTTTATCATGGACAGAACTAGTTATGTTAACTGGCTATAAAGTAGTTTGGATTTTAGCTCAAAAAATAATTTTCTGATGCTGAACTAGTAAAAGAAATGTTAATTGTGGTCATTGAAACTCTCTCTGTTGGAGAATTATGATTCAGAAACAAAAGATGATATTTTTCAAAAGGTAAAAAATTTGCAATTAAGTCGAAGAACAATTGTCAGCAGAATGCTAGAGTTAGCGAAAAAATAAAAAAATCAGTTGATTGAACAACAAAAAGACTGTTTGTGTTTTTCTTTAGCATAAATGAGTCAACAGACGTTAACGACACTGATATTTTGGGTTCGATATATAATTTCAGATTTTCAAGTGAGGGAAAAAATATTTAGCCTTTATGGATTACGAGATCGGATATGTGGAAAAACATCTTTGAAAAATTTCTTGAAATGTCAACAAAATCAGTCTATGTTTTAAAAAAAAAAGTGGTATCTGTCACAACAGACGGTGCTCCCGCCATGACTTGGGTGAAATTAAGATTTGTTTCTCTTTTGAAGCAGCATTTAATTGAAAATAGTGTGAAGTCCACGCTGCCATCTTTCCATTGCATTTTGTATCAGGAAAATTATTTATGTGCTCAGATGTCTGAAAATGGTGAATTGAAAAATTTGATGGACATTGTTGTAAGAATTGTGAATTATATTAAAAGTGGAAGCTCTCTTGTCCATCGACAATTTGTTGAAAATTGAAGAAAAGCAGTGGCTGTATTTTTAATGATCCTACTGATTTTGTAAATGTAAGGTGGTTGAGTAGAGGAAAAGTCTTGGAACGATTTACTTCCTTACTTCCTCAAATAAAAGAGTATCTTGTTAAAAAAGGTAAAACTGAAAATTTTCCTGAAATTGAAACTTTGTTATGGCAGTGTGATTTGCATTTTCTGTGTGACATGATGGCTCACTTGAATAATTTGAATACAAAGCTTCATGGAGGAAATAAAATAATAAGTGAGAAATCAGAGTCTATTCATGAATTTTAATTAAAGCTAAACCTCCTTACGGAACAATTATAAAAGAATGACTTGACAGATCTTGCAAAGTTGAATAGTTTATCTAGAAAATAATGACTATGAAATCTCTGATGCTGAAGATGATCTCTATGTAAACTGGATCAAAAATCTATCTCAAAAATCTGAATCACATTTCTCCGAATTTAAAAATTTGAAATTGATATTTGAATTTCTGCATGATCCATTTCGATTTGACTTAGGAAACTTCAGTAAGGAAGTTACATCTTTTTTGTCTTTGATAAGTGTGGGTTTGAAGACGAGTGCAGAAGAAATAAAAGGTAAACAAAAATGTTCTATGAGAGAGTTGTGCTCACTATTCCGATAAATGAGAGTCTTGCAAATTTAAGGATAGCAATGTCAAAATTATTTTTCATGTTTGGATTCACATGGGTGTATGAGCCAACATTTTCTACGCTATATTTTCTCAAGTCTAGATACAGATCTTGGCTTACTGACAGAAATTTAGAGGCGGAGCTAAGATGCTCATTGAGCATAGATATTAAATTAAATTTCACAAAACTTGTTGATGAAAACATCCATCAATTTTCACATTGAAGGTTAATTTAAATACAATTATTTTGATTCAACTAACATCTTTCATTTTTTTTTAAATACTGTGAGCAACGTTGTTTTCATTAGCCACAGTTGTGGCCACTATGAAGTTTCCCACCCCTGATCTAGTAGGAACCCTCTTTAGTATTTTTAACAAAGCTGCAAGAATATTTATCGCCGTCTAAACTTTTGAAACACTGGCCAGAGGAAAAGCAGTCTGTACATACCATCCGTACTAAGGGAGTATACTGTTACTTTTATGACGCATACACATCTCTAAACTCTCTAAGTAAACCAACATTTACATTTGTTAGCACAACCTGGTTATCTTTATTGAAAAAGCATAAATACAAGGTTTGATTTGGTTGATGTTAAGCGCAAAACTACTCAATGATTTATCTATGCTCTGAGCACCACAGATATTGAAACCAGATTTTAGTGCATATATAAATGCAAAAATATAAAACCATTACTAAGAAGGCTATCTAGTCTAGTGGATAGCGTTTCCGTCTTTTGTTTCTGGATTCGAATTCTCAAACTGTTCTTTTCAGAACGAGATACGTAAAGATAGTAATAGGTCAGAGAATGAGACGTAGTATTAGTGTTAATCAAAAGATTAGATTAGTTAAAAATGGTTAACTAATAAGACAAAACGGTCACAGTCCACTATCTGATGCCAAAAATACTATTTTATTCTTTGTTTTGCCACAATATGATGGAAACAAAATAAAATCCATGGTTAAAGACTTTTCTTAAGATGTTTGTTTGTAGTTAAGCGCAAAACTACACAAAGGGTTTTACCCACTACTTGAATCGAAGCCCAGTTTCTCGAGTTTTAACTTTGCACACATTCCGCTGTGCCACTGGGTGGGGAGGTTTCTCGACGTATAATCCTATGAAATATACACAGACAGACATAAAAAAAAAGTTCTTTTGAAAGTTTCACTCATGTAACTAGAGTCCTACCTGAAGCCCCAGTGGTTCAGCGGTATGTCTGCGGACTTATAACGCTAAAAGTCGGGTTTCGATACCTGTTTTGGGCAGAGCATAGATACCCTATCGTGTAACTTTATGCTTAATTCAAAACAACAAGTTTGATGAATATAACAAACAGAAATTGATATTAAAAATGTCAGTTTAGTATAGTGACATCGTTCATGATATTTTTACTAATTTCAAAATTCAATAGAACCATATTTGAAAGATTACTTATTACGAAACTTAAGTTTTCACCCTTAACTAAGTGGCTAAATACATTTATAACAGATTATTAATTATGTTATAAAATTACTTTAATTTCACCACAGGTAAAATTGTAAATTTAAACTGTTTTGTGGAAGCCTAATTAATGTATGTTTTGATTCGTTGCACCTTATGACGTGTACATCATTTTCGTCTGTTCGATTAGCAAAACAAAGATATAAAGTCAGATTTGTTATAATGGTGATGTTCATTTTAAACATCTTTTAAACTTTCCATGTAGTAATGCAAATTAATCATATAAAATATTAGTTTTTGCAAAGTAAACTAATTTTATAAACATATTTTTATAGTATATTACTGTATCTTAAAGTTTAGTTGTTGTTTTTTATAATAGAAAATAAGTTCACTGTTATGAATACTTTGAAAAATTGTTTATTACATGTTTATGATATACCAAACTGAGCTGTTTGTAACGTTTGAAGAGCACAAAAAACGTGTTGTATTAATTACTGCAGGAACAGGTTATCATAGTTTAAAAATGACTTCTGATAATTCCTCTACAAAAATTAACATCCTAGTTTGCTTGACAATAGAGGTCGTTCTATGTACTGAATCTTTAAAAAAAAATTCACTTAATTTTCTCAAGAAATCCTAGGTCGTCTTATACACTGGCAAATACACATGTCAAACAAGTTTCATATTGTTGCTTTAACGTCGTATATTCTTGTGTTATTAAGAATTAATAGAATATAAAATATGAAATAAAATGTAAAAATACGTAACAACATTGCTAATAAGATTATGTTATCAAAATGGAAAAATTGTCATAAAAGTAGGTGGTATTGTTTGTTTTTGAACTTCGCGCAAAAACTACACAAGTGCTATCTGCGCTAGCTGTCCCTAATTTAGAAGTGTAAAACTAGAGGTAAAGCGGCTTGTCATCACCATCCACCGTCAACTGTTTGGCCACTCTTTTACCAACGAATAGTGGGATTGATCGTACCATTATAACGACCTAACGGCTGAAAGGGCAAGCATGTTTGGTGTGATTGGGATTTGAACCCAAGATCCTCAGATTACGAGGCGAGTATCATGTCGGGCCGAATTGGAGGTATGTTTTGTTGATTGTTGTTCAATATAATATTACTATTTAAATACACTACTGCTAATAAAATGTTGAATTTTACATAATTTAGATTTTTTATCTCTAATACAAAAATATATTAATATATATATGGATGCAAAGTTGCTTTTATTATATTTTATAAATAATTAGTACCAGAAGATACACCGTACTGTTTTTTCCATGAATCCATATTTGTAAATTTATTAAATGGCATGTATAGTCCAGTGGTTTTAATACCTGTTTCTTTGTTGGAGTAACGTGTCAACACTAATCTAGCGTAATGTAATCAGTGTACTAATATATTGCTTTATAACATAAAATGTGGTTAGAGATGTGTTGCTTACTTACCCTTTAAGGCCCATGAAGTTGTAAAGTGCCTCAGTATAATCTGATTTAAACCAGCATGAGTCTTCTGCTAACACGGCTGTACGTGTTCATGCTGTTTGGTTTCCATTCACGATCCTAATGGATAAGACTGCAACTTCCTGTTTCCGCAAAAGCAGTCTATCTTGTAGTGTTCCTGTTAAGCGACATGCCACATTAGTTTAGCTGTTTGTTAGTACTGAACAGGAAGTCCCTTTTTGCAGAAAAAGGAATCCTTATTTTATCAATTCATCCCAATGTTTCGATTCCCTTACGTCCATGACTAGGCTAGTTGTTCAGAGACTGGAAGAAATTAATGGAACTTTTAACGGACAAAAAAAATCATTGTTTGAAGAGTCCGACCACTTGGGGTGTCCAGTATAGAAACGGATATTTTTGTCAGCTGCCTTTTTATTTTTACTTTGTCAGAATCTTCTTGCCTTCATACATTACTGACCAAAAAAAAAAGACAGTCTATTTTTCATACCCTACTACAAATGTGCAACTTTCTAGAAGTTATTATGTTTAGTTTTACATGTGAAGTCCGACTTTTTTCCTCACTATTTTCCACAGTTTCATAAAGGTTTCTATTCTACCATATATTTCTTTCCAGTAATAATTATCCTAATATTTAACACCACTAATCGGACACCCTTTTTATAAGTGGTGTGATTTCTGCTAAGTTGCACGTTTAAAGACCTACTGAAAGTTTTTGCTTCAGCACATGTCGCATTACTCAACATATCATTTGGCTGCTTGGTTAATTAATTATATTTATGAATTTCTGATATCGCTAATTTAATGGGCCATTTAACATTTATGCGCCTTTAACATGTATATGGTAAATATAACCTAACCAACTTTCTTCGTGATGTTTAAGACTTACTATTCTATTGTAAAAATACAATTCAATTTGAAAATATTAGACTAAAAATTGTCGCAATTTGTCTTGTAATGTTCTAAAAGTTTCATACTGTAGAGAATGGGTTTTTGTTTTGTTTTCTCGATTTATTGACCAGAAGGTGTTACCTTTGAAAATGGGTGTGGTCGAATAGTTCAGAGGCGTTAGGGTAGAAACTACATCTCTTCCACAATAAATACAGAACGTGTACGTTCTCAGAAGACGACGTCACGGCTGGATACCAAAGAATAAGTGAAAAAATAGAGTAAGAAAATAGCTGGTCATCTTTCAAAGCTAGGGAAGCCACAATCGCCAAAAGTTACTTCCAAACAACCTCCTTTGACCTCAACAGTGACCAGTTAATCTTTGTGGTAGCAGGAGGTAACAGCTTATAACCCAACCCACAGTTAATAAAGTCCGACACCTGGCTCACATTAAGGTTTCTGTGGGTGGCATTTTGAAAAAAATTATGACTGAGACTTCACTTACTTGCTTTCAGTAAATATACAATTTATGTTTCAATCAAACTTGAGATGTTTTAGTCTAAATAATTATAAATACATAATGTTATTTTTATTAAACACAACAGAATGTTCACTATTGCTAACAAAAATCCTGAAATATTATGCTCTTCAGTGGGTACATCAGAGAAGTTCAAACCTTACTTTACAGTTATAGAAAAATATTGGCAACTTAAAAGTGTTTGTTATTAACTACAGAGATATTCATTGCTGCGTCCACCACTGTTATGGAAAGCTAGACTTTGCCATTATAATTCCTAAGTCATACTGTTCTCAACCACTGAGAGGATTTTTAAATTGCTACTGAAAATATGAACTATGTGTAGTTCAAACTATAAAGTTATTTTAAAACAATATTTTAGCTCGCAGATAAGCACACTTTGTAGTTTTTCATTTAAACCAAACAACCTGTAGTGCATTTCCCGAAACAATACCTGCTGTTAAATGAAACAAAAAGGTTAAAATTGTGGCATGCTCATAATTTAAATCGTTATTAACTGGGCTCACAAGTTATTGCAAGCAAGTAGGTTTATTTTTATACTGATTAGAACCTAAAGGCGCTAATTAATCTATTGGAGCATTTTGAGAGGAAAATGGCTAAAATGACAAACTATAAAAAGAGTAGTATGTTTTACCACTGTTTAAATGCTTATTTCTCTTAATCTGTAACATTTGAATATGGTATATTATTTTACAGTTCAAATTTCAGCTGACATGGGATTTAAATTACAACTCCCATAGAAATCAAGCATCACAGATGCAGTGTCCTAGACTACTGTGCCATTTGCTCACTTCACGTTTGACATCTAACCTTAAGTCTTTATGTCATCAGATTTGATCTAGTGGATAGATACGTTCACATACAAATATTTAAAAAATAAATTAATAAATTATTAAAATGTGTGTCAACAATCCTTGGTTCCGATTCATATCTACGAGAATAAATATGCTTTCCTTTGTTTATTGTATGACTTGCTTTGTTAATAACGTTTCTTTGTTATTGATAAGCGCAAAGTTACTCAATATGATATCTGTATTTTGCATGCCACTGGTATCGAAACGAGATTTATAGCGTCGTGAACCTACAGACTTACCGCTAAGCCACTGGGGGAGGTGGGATCTCGTCACTATGGAGAGTAAGAAGAATGACTTTAAGATGTTAGTTTCTTCAGTAAAACCATGAGAATAGTGGTATTACAGCATTTGGTATAGTTATGATAATATCCTATAGGCCGGCATGGCTAGGTGGGTTAAGGCATGAGACTCGTAATCTGAAGATCGAGGGTTCGCGTCCCCGTCGCACCAAACATGCTCGCCTTTTCAGCGGTGGGTATGTTTTAATGTGACGGTCAATCCCACTATTCATTGGTAAAAGAGCAGCCCAAGAGTTGGCGGTGGGTGGTGATGACTAGCTGCCTTCCCTCTAATCTTACACTGCTAAATTAGGGATGGCTAGCGCAGATAGCCCTCGTGTAGCTTTGCGCGAAATTCAAACCAGACCAGACAGACCAAGCTTCACATCTTTAAATTCTGTTTATCGTTATAAATCATCTTTCGTATTCAAGTTTTTTAAATCACAACTGTATGTATTTAAAATGTATCCCTGTTTCACCTAAACAGAACATAAATAACAAACTGGATATTTTTGTTCAAAAATGTTTGATGCAGCATCTCAAGTAAATGAACACGTGAAAAGGAACATTACCTATAAAACATACAGCTAGATGAATTTCATGAAAAAAGAAACTAGAGGAATGTGTATAACAGAAGAAAGCTAATGTTTATAGACATTTAAAAAGGTCACAAGTTTAGCCGAATTATATAGATATTATTTATTTCACGATTCAACATTTCTTCGGTAACGATTTAAAGAAAACGTAAATTTATCGTAAATGAGCAAGAAAATCTGGTTTGGTACGAAATTGAAATTTAAAAAAAATATTGGAACTATAACTTTAGAAATATGATAGTTTACGAAGCATAAATAAGATCGTCGTGAAAAAAATATTGGAATCAAAAATTTATAAATACGAGAAAGTTACTAATTAGTAGAAGTACTGAAAATTTTTTTTTTTTAATTTCGCGCAAAGTTACTCGAGGGCTATCTGTGCTAGCCGTCCCTAATTTAGCAGTGTAAGACTAGAGGGAAAGCAGCTAGTCACCACCACCCACCGCCAACACTTGGGCTACTCTTCTATCAACGAATAGTGGGATTGACCGTCACATTACAATGCCCCCACGGCTGAAAGGGCGAGCATATTTAGTGCGACGGGGATTCAAACCCGCGACGCTCAGATTACGAATCGAACGCCTTAACCCACCTGGCCATGCCAAACCAGTACAGAAAGACAATGATGACATGATCGCGGACATTTTAGAAACACAGATAGTGAGTAATTCATTATTAGCTCTATGGAACTCATGTTCATAATCTTAATATGTCAATCATTTTTAGTGCTAATTTTATTAAACAATGGTTTATCTTATTGTCCCATCAGGAACTCTAATAATATACAAATAGAACAAGACGTGAATTATTTTATTAGACAAGTCATATTGAATGAGTTTTTACACACGACAAGATCAAACTTAAAGTCCTTCAAATAACTAGTCTACAAATCAGAGAGATATGTTTAATAAGTTGATTCCCAAACAAAATCTTCTATTACTCTCTTTTTTTCAAATTCTGAATATAGATTTGAATTTGTGTCATCTGCTATATGAATTGCTAACCAGCGTAGCCACGAACCGCGTAGTTTTATACAGATAAAACACACACAAAAAGTGAAGAGGATATAAGTAAATGTAAGGCAGTTTCCGGTAATTTTCTCCATGTTATTTGTATATTTCATTTTGAACGGGGCATTACCAAAATTATTTGAATTGCAGATGAAATTAATAAGTTCAAAATCAAAATATCTTTCCTTTGAAATTTTGAAATCTGGATATTTCTGATAAAATGTAAAATATATGGTTAAAGTTAAAAAGCTAATTTAAAATTCAGAATAAGTCAGCACATATTCGTGTTAAACGCTTAAATCAGAACCCAATAAAAATATGATAATCTACATAAAAAAGTCATTTTGTAAAAATAAATGGAAGAATTTTAAATCTAATTTTAATAACGTTATTTTTTATTATTTACAAGTTTCAATTATTTATGCATTTTATAAAACATAAATCATTATTCATTACTGAGTTTTTAGAGCATCTTAATGGTATGTATGTATGTATTGTACATAACTTTCGACTTTGTTAAAGTTTATATGCCCTTTCGTATTATGTGTTGTTTTCAATTAGGTGATTTTAAAGCTGCGATGACACTTAAACCAAAATTAGATTATTTTAAAGCTGCGATTACACTTAAACCAAAATTAGATTATTTTAAAGCTGCGATAACACTTAAAGCAAAATTTTGTTATTTTAAAGCTGCGATAACACTTAAACTAAAATTAGGTTATTTTAAAGCTGCGATAACACTTAAACCAAAATTAAGTCATTTTAAAGCTGCAATAACACTTAAACCAAAATTAAGTTATTTTAAAGCTGCAATAATACTTAAACCAAAATTAGGTTATTTTAAAGCTTCGATAACACTTAAAGAAAAATTAGGTTATTTTTAAAGCTGCGATAACACTTACACCAAAATTGGGTTATTTTAAAGCTGCGATAACACTTAAACCAAAATTAGGTTATTTTAAAGCTGAAATAACACTTAAACCAACCAGCCAAAAATCAGAATAAAAACTGGAACGAACGATAATTAAATCACGGTAGTGCTTTAAATATGTATACATATATGTTTCTAAAAACTGATAGATAAATGTAATATTCATATAATTTACGTATTTTGTATATTTTTATAATGAGTAATGTTTGTAGTACCTTCGTGATGACGAGAAACCCACTTGAAGTAACAATGTATCTCAAAACGGCTGGTATGGGTATTAAAACTTCAATTAAAATGAAGTACAGAACACTATTTCGACCTTCTTACGTCATTTTCAGGTTAACAAAGATATCAACCTGAAGATGGCCTAAGAAGGTCGAAACGTTATTCTCAGATTTATTAGTAAAAGTGTTAATACCCATACCAGCCATCCTGAGATATATTTTTCAGTTACTTGTTTACTTGCATACTCTTAAATGTTCATACAGTGGCTAACACCTGCATTTTCTTGGAATTTTTCAAACCAGAAAACGATTTTATTTTGTTTTTCAAATACCTTTTCTTTACAAAATCATAACCTGTTTACTCTACGTCTTGTCGTACACAACTTTCTTAACCGATTTTATTTTACTAAATATGTTTTCTATAGTTTGTAATATATGTACATGTACACTTAAAATTATTGTTCGTTCTTTTCTACACATCTTAATGCGCATGCGTGTGAAATTGTACTTTTGATCTACACGTTTTATGTTACTAAACATGGAATCTATTTCTTTTTCTGCATAACGTGCCTAAGTCTGATAGGTGGGAATAATTCTTCTTTTTTGCTTTTCTGAACAGTATTTGCTGACCTTAAGATTCATAACACTTGAAAACACTTTGTTAAAATATTGTCTCTGGTGTAAAGCAGTTCTCTCTTCTTTCTGTGCAGGTTTATTCTGAGCTTATGTGCATAGTATTCCAACTCCTAGTGTATTGACACCTTGGTTTTGTTCAGCAATAATAAACGTACTGCCTCGTATTATGCAGTCACCCTTATAAATACGACGAGTGGAAAACAACTGTTGCAGACGGTATTGTTGTGTTGGTCGAAATCGCTAACATGAACAACTGGTTAAGGTGCTCGACTTCTAATACGAAGATCGCGAGTTTGAATTCCCATCACAACAAATATGCTCATCCTTTTAGCCGTGGGGGCGTTATAAAGTCGTTTAATCCCACAACTCGTTGGTAAGAGTAGCCCGAATGTTAGCGGTTTTACACTGTTAGCGGAGATAGCCCTCGTATAGCTTTTTTGCGCGAAATTCAAAACAAACAAACATAAGCATTGCTTCGTTGTTCATGAAGAGGTATAATATCTCGTGTTTCCGTTCCAAACCTTAATATAAACTGTTTAAATTATATTATGAGCGAGTGTGTCAGTCCATACGAAATCACGGTCATATCATATGTAACATTTCCTCTTTTCTTTACGGTATTTCTCACTTTTAATCTTAACATGTACTTTTTATATGAAACGTTTCTCAATCTTCATTATCGTAAGAATTACGTGTCTTTTATTCTCCATTATCTGTATCCTAATTTACCCTAGACATTTTGTTTTGTGTACATTATTAGTTGTTGGTGTTGTTTTTGTTGTTGTTTTTAATTAAGCACAAAGCTACACAATGGGCTATCTGTGCTCTGCCCACCACGGGTATCGAAACCCGGATTTTAGCGTGTAAGTCCGCAGACATACCGCTGAGCCACTGGGGGGCACATTATTAGTTAATCTTACCATACATAAGACTTACGCTATTTTCTGTGTAGTTTTTATTAATCTTAAATTACAAAATGTATTTGTTCCTTTCTGGTTACAATTCATTTCTAACATTTTTACCTTTATATATGCAAAAAGCCCTTTAAAACATGTGGTCAGCTTCCGGTCAGTTACCTCTTTCTTTGTGAGCCTGACGATGACCGAAGAAGATCGAAACGTTGTTCGTTCATCTATGTAAAATATTTTCTCAACCCAAACGAGCCGTTTTTGCATATACCGTATTTTCCGCCTAATAAGCCGAATTTCTGGCTCTAAATTTTGGACCTGATTTTTGGGGGTCGGCTTATTATCCAATCACCAGCTTTGGACCAAAAAATACCGAAGACCAAAATCGGCCCCAAAATCATACCTTTGATCTCACAGTTACGGCAGAGTTATTTCAGTTGAATAAACTTTATTTATTAATAGAAAAAGGTCTATACATTACGAATGTCATGTATTCATAGAAATAACAAAATTTATAAAAAATACAGATTTTAATCATCTTCATCGTCAGAAGCACCAAATAATAGATTCCAATCCTCGGCAAAGACCTGGTCGTCGTACGGGTCATTCTCTGGTGTTATTAGCTGAGTGAGTGGAATATTGTCTTCCTCGTCGTCGTCCAACCACAACATATTATCTTCGGTTCCATCCATTGCATTTGAGATGCTGCATTTTTTAAATGACTTCTCTGCAGTTTCAACCTCGGCTTATTGGGCGGTAATAAGCAAAAAACCCTCATTTTCAGAGCTGAAAATTGGCCTCGGCTTATTAACCGGAAAATACTGTATATTTCTCTGCAAGTGGGTTTCTCGACATCACTGATTTTTACCTTTTTTAATATTTTAATACTGATGCTCGTGACATCTTTGTCCCGTTCTTTTTAATATACAACTCTACACTAACTGTCAATTGTCATGCACATATTCTTATGGCTTCTATGCATGTTTGTTAACATAATATTCATAAGTACTCTATTGTTACTAAACATTCTGTCATTGAATTTCTTGTAGGTAGCATCCCTGCTTTCTTTTTGTTCTTTTGCCTTACTTTTATAAGGTTATTATATATATAATTTGTAAGTTTTTAATACGTGTATAAAATGTTTGTCTATTCTATACAAAATTCCTTCATCCTTCCGAACAATATGTAATTAATAACTATATCTTTCTTTAGTTATAATATTAACCAAAATTCTTCAAACTCCATGTTCTTAGTGTATGTTTAACAGTAGTACTGTAACAAGAACTTGGTTTCTGGAATTCAAGGCGGAGTTGCGAGATATGAGCCAACAAATCTCTCCCGACGTCAGTTCCTGGTTCTTAAATGTATCCATTTGTCACAGATACTATCAAAATGTAGATCGTTTCTATCAGGATACAAACACTGAGTGGAGCTTCTCCAGGTGCGAGGGTGACAGGTCACTCCTCCCCAAATCAAGGGAGGCTTAACTTTTACACCAAATATGTCTCCCTACAAATACACCTCTTTACCAGTCCTAGAATCCTGTGAACGTTTGTAGTTCCCCTGTCAGTCTTTCCTCCACACTCTGACAGGTAAAGACAACTTTTTTTTTTATTTCTTTGTTCCATTAAGAAGAAAGAATTTTTCTCTCTTGGTTGGTGCTGCACAGGCAGTGCAATAGTATCTGTCCAGTGTTGATGTGTTACGTTCTGGGTTAACAAGAAACAGTTCAGCTGACACGATTATAACAAGTATTAGAAACAGTTTCAAGCATTGTAGAATTTCCTTTTAATTTTTAAGAAACTGTGAAACGGATTTTTTTTTCTACGTTTCTGAAAATCAACAAATGCAAAGTAAACAACACATAACAGTGCTAGAGTAAATGAGAAACAAGCATTTAATTTTATTTTAGGCACTTTTTAATGCGAACAAAGAGCCAGCAATTAATCTGGAAACTAAACAGGAAACAGAAAGTTATTGCAATGAAAATAATATAAAAAATGTACTATAACATTTCCAATACACTTTCTTATGTTTTAGAAAGTTGCAAATTTTAATACATTTAGAACTGCAAAAGAAACAAATACATCAAATGTGCTGCCAAAGTTTTTGTGTAAACTATAATTAATTTGGGAAGTTTTCAACACAATTCATACCAAGTTAAACTCTATATAATACAGTTTAATAAATGAAAACACAAAAATGTCCTCTAGAATTCAGTTATAACACTTAATTCAAAGTTTGGTTCTCTTATAGTCATAACCGCAGTGCTGAATAGCATGATCTGTTTGTTTTAATTTAGCGCAAAGCTATACGAGAGCAATCTGCCTAATTTAGCAGTGTACAACTATTGGGTTACTATTTTACCAGCGAATAGTGGGATTGATCGTCACATTATAACGACCCCACGGCTGAAAAGGCGAGCATATTTGGTGAAGGAGTTTCGAACCCGCAACCCTTAGTTTAAGAGCACCCTACTCACCTGGCCATGCTGAACACCTTTTGTAAGGACTACTTCAAGTAAACATTATGTTTATTACTGTACTATTTAGTGAAAGTGAAGAGCAAGACAGTTAATTAATTTTTACCATACGAACGAAATTTAAAGTAATTCGTATGCACAGGGTATTGACAAGATATCTACTAAAATGAACACATTTTACAACGTTCAATTCAAGGCTTTACAATTTGGCGTTGTGTATTTTTTTTCCATGCAGTGAGAAACTTGACAAGGAGAAAAAACTTAAAACAGATTTTAAAACTTGAGTTTGTAAACGAGTCATTCTTGGGTTTGTGAAATCAGCATGTTTGTTAACAAACTCGTTATTTTGTGGAAGGTAACAATATCATTAAAACCAAGAATGTAAAATGGCTACAAATGTAAAAGGTTTGAGGAAATATTTCTTATGATTTATACTGTTGTCCAACATTATGATGGACACATTTAACAATGTGGAATGCAGAAGTAAAACAAAGTAATTATTTCCAGTACAGTATAAGTTTCATTAAAAAAGAGGGCGGGTTTTCTTGTTCAGTGAACAGTAATACAACGTATATTTTGATACTGCTAACTCTATCATGATAAATGTTTTTAAAATTGTCTAAAGAAGGACAGTAAAGCTTATTACTTTGTCACGGATAGTCCTCTTCTGTCAAAATATAATTCAGAACTTCCATAAAGTTTTCTTTTACTCACGTTCCCTACTGGAGTTCGATCCCTGGTTTAGGCACAGCGCAAATAGTTCTTTGTGTAGCTTTTTATTGAAAACAAACAAACTGTTCTTTGTATAACAAACAGTTTGAAACTATTTACCCATCTTCATGTTACACAAATATTTTAATATACACATCAACTGCTTTGAAGTTATGTAGTGAATGTTTATTCATTACTGTTGACACACATTCTGTACTGTATGTTGCAATATAACTTTGTCGATTCATCTGGCTAAATGAATCATCTTGAATAGTATTTATAATGGCTTCATACTGTGTTTGCAGCCAGTAATTTATGAACAGTGAATTGCGTTTATCACATTCTTTTATTACTTTTAGTGTAGATACGTATTAAACAAAACATACGTAACTTCTTCCCATAAAACATTTGAATAGTTGTTTTTGTTTGTTTTGCTGGAATGACACAGAATTAATACTGTCACAGATCCATGTATTGGTGTATTATTTCGAGTAGATGGTCCAAACCTCAGCAATGAGACTTTCCATATTCTATTCTCTTTTCACAATGAAATAGCTTTAGTTACCTCTTTAAGTCTCCATATCTATAAGGATAAAACGAACAGCTTTTCCTCAACTATTATACATTAATCTGAAAGTGTCTTCCACATTCGTTTTTAATTATTGGTAAATAAGGTATTCTAGAAACTTTTTTCTTTTGTGAAACAAGCACATAAAAAAAATCATTAACGTAAGAAGTACAAATTGTAGCATTATTTAGACAGTTTATTTCGTTAAATTAATTGACAAGAATCAAATTGTTGAAACTGAAATTCCATTAACACATCAAAACTACATAGTCAAAGTGTCCAATGTTTTACAAAAATATACTATTTCACAACTGCTAACACTACTCAGAACCTTTGTTATATGTCTTCCACTCCCTCATAATATCAGTTCTTTCTCCTCATTTATACTGGCTTATACTGCTAGAAACCGGGTTTCGATACCCGTGGTGGGCAGAGCACAGATAGCCCTTTGTGTAGCTTTGTGTTTCATAACCAACAACTCCTCCCTGGGGCACACGTTTTAAAGTTGCAACTGACTCTAACTTTGAAGTGATATTTTTCCATAGTTGTAAATATAATGGATTTATAAAATTTGTTTATCTTTTCAAACTTTGTGGCTGTTATGACTGTAATTCTAAGTATATAGTGTTTGAAATTTTACCAAATACTAACAGGATGTTTTCTCGTCATCCTAGATTTTTATCAAAAGACTCGAGAAAAACAAATCATATAGTTTATCATCTTTAGAAAAAATTAAACAGAAGTAGAAGTAATTCTCCAAAACCAAATAATTTTGTTTGCAAAAATGACCTCATTTTCGAAAATCCTGTGTAGCCATGCTTGTTTGAAAAATTAACACCAAAGTAAATCTTCTTTGAATTCTTTAATTTTAATTTTCATGCTTCACGAATTTTAATAAAGTTAAAAAGAATGAGATGTAGAAATGATGAGGTTATAGTGTATATATTTTTCTCTTTTCCTGCTGAATATTATTCACAAAGTTTTTAATTATCCTTTTGTACTTAATATATTATGTAGCTATCTGTTTTCATATACAGTTCTGTTTTACTACATGTAGAATGAATCAAATGTTACTAACTTGTTTACTTTTTTTGTCACTTGCTGTTGTAAGAACAGTAAAAAAACTTTCCACACTACGTAAATCCCCAAACTGAATGTAGAAGAGTATATTTACACTACTGGCTGATTAAGTGTATAACGGACAATAAGTAAGTTTTTAGGAGTTTCAAGTACAAGATATAAAGAATGGTATTTTTATTATGCTTATAGTAAAAACCACATTGGCTCTCTGCTGTGTCCACCGAGGGGGGTCGAGCCCCTAATTTTAATGTTGTAAACTCGTAGACTAACTGCTAATCAAGAAGGATGATTCTAATGATTCTTTTGGCTATTTATCAGACAAAGGTCTGTAATAATCAGTTTACGTCTACGCGCAATATAAGACTGCACACTTGTATCATAAAATAATAAACTGTTACTTTCATTTGCTAAACAGATTACAATGAATTTTAAAAAACTTTATTTTTAAAGATACGATCGACCACGCCCATCTTACATTGCTTATAACATTCTAACCGGATAGGAATATTTTCATGCACGAGGTGGAGCTAGTTGTCCAGGGCTGGGGATATCATCCCTAAGAAACAGTGGGCGTGGCTATTACAGACATTTCTCATGTCACACCCACCTTCGTTCACCTCTATTGAAAGCTCTTTATTTTTTTCACTTGTCTAGGTTGCATGTTAAAATCTTATCTTTTTATAATTTTAATTCTTAGTATACTTATGTATTGCTACAATGAATTATGTATTTTTCTTTAATCAAAATCATTATTTTATTTATAGGTGTTATTTTGGTACTTATGAATGATATTTAAGATAAATTAATTGAAAATAGAATTTATATTATGTTTTTCGAGTACTTTTTGTCTTCCTGCTACATTAGAAGGAACAGCCTAAATTCAGTGAACTTCCTCTACTGCATTAAAGTTGTTAAAGATGGAATTTCTAGTGGCAACTTACAGAGGTTTACTTTTCTATCTTTATTGTTCCGTTCTAATGCCCCCCAGTGGCTCAGCGGTATGTCTGCGGACTTACAATGCTAAAATCCGGGTTTCAATACCCGTCATGGACAGTAAAAAATTATGGCCAAGAGTGTTAAGGCGTGCGACTCGTAATCTGAGAGTCGCGGGTTCGAATCTCCGTCGCGCCAACCATGCTCGGCCTTTCAGCCGTGGGGGCGTTATAATGTGACGGTCAATCTCGCTATTCGCTCGTTGGTAAAAGAGTAGCCCAAGAGTTGGCGGTGACTAGCTGCATTCTCTCTAGTCTTACACTGCTAAATTAAGGACGGCTAGCACAGATAGCCCTCGAGTAGCTTTGTGCGAAATTCAAAAATAAACCTGCCCCCCAGTGGCTCAGCAGTATGTCTGCGGACTAACACGTTAAAATCCAGGTTTCGATACCCGTGGTGAGCAGAGCACAGATATTCCATTGTGTAGCTTTGTGTTTAATTCAAAACAACAACAACAACCAAAACAAACCAACAATCCGTTCTAACTTGGAATGCTTATCTCAATCTTATCATGTGAAACCCATGAAAAAAAAATCTCGAGTTTGGCTTTTGGAAATGATCCATATTGTGTAACCACGATTCTTATTAAGGATAACATTTAATGGACCGTTTTGTAAACATAAACAAACATTATTCTGAATGCACGCTGAAACGTATGAAAAACACATCTCGAGTATCGCTTTTGGAAATGATCCATATTGTGTAATCACGATCCTTTTAAAGGATAACATTTAATGAACCGTTTTGTAAACATAAACAAATATCATTCTTAATGCACGCTGATTTTGATATTACATCTTTCATGCCTTTAGCACTAGGTAAAGATCATTACATTTATATTTTATGCAAAGTTCAATTCGTGTTCAAGGGACTGTTCTATGATTTAAAAAGAACGTTTGATATTTTTAATAGATTAGGTCAGTTTGTTAATTATTCACTTCTTCATGTAATAGGCTTGTCGAAGAAATAAAATATATATTGCAATAAAGCAACGTCCTTTAGATTTAGAACAATATTTAATACAAATTTTTGTTCCTAGATAGTATGCGTTATTTCTTAATTGCTTATGTTGTAAAAGTACAGAAAATGGTCATTATTTCCTTTAAACTTTGTTTTTGTTACCTGGATAATGAAATTTAGAAATTAACCTATTTTCTATGTAAAAACGGGCAAATTTGCACATTTTTATTTGTATGAGGTCTGAATAAAACAACATATGAATCAAGATTTACATGTATTTATACTAAAGTTATACAAAAAATGTTTGAAGTGAGTAGTTTTTTCGAGATTTGCGACTGTAATGTAAATCACTTTCACATATCAGCCCCCAAATAAAGTCTCCCTTCATGTTTTGGTTATACGATTCCAGGTCACAAAACCAAACTTTGAAGAAAAAATAGGTCTTTTCCATTTACTTTAAGCATAAGCAATTGGGAAATAACACTTTCTGCCCAGAAACAAGAAAAATTAAACATTTGGTTTTGTTTGTTTGTTTAGAATTAAGCACAAAGCTACTCAATGGGCTATCTGTGCTCTGCCCACCACGGGTATCGAAAGCCGGTTTTTAGTGTGTAAGTCCGCAGACATACCACTGTGCTACTGGGGGGCTAAACATTTGGTTACATAGTGTAATACACAATAACTTGTCGTTCAGCAACATATATACCTCGTTATAAAGAACAAGAAAAGGAAAAAAATTGGCAGTGTCGATGCATTTTCCTGTTGACTAATTTTATACATGAATATTTATATCAGTTACGTTATAAATATAGTAAAAATATTTCAGTCACAATATAACTACTTGTTCAGTATTAACATAAATAAATGTATGATAATATCAGTGTAAATCCCTGTTGACTAACAATATAGATTATTTCAAAAATTTGTTTAACTTGCGGTCAATTTTCGGACTTATGCTAAAATTAGAGGTTCGATTCCCCTCGTTGGACACAGCAGATAGCCCGATGCGGCTTTGCTACACGAAAACCTTACACACTCACACTTCCTTTCAGTGTTTATCAAATAAGTTAATAGAAGTATGATTGGCTAACTCTTACTAACATATGCAGCTGTTTTACTTTGATATGATCAATAATATTTCATAAGTTAATAAGATCGATGCCGCTAACAACAGAATTTCCTGGCGAGTAATTTTATAACTAAGTCCTTGAATACAACTTTATTACAACAAAAAAGGTTGATGTGTTGAAAATATGACTTCTTGTTAACTTGTTAAATATGACATAAATAATTATCTCGAAAACACACATAAGTTCAAAGTATCGTCTCTTTTCTTTAACGTGAGTATAATACCCTATTCGTTAACTCTACGGGTAAAACGTAATGATGTGTCTCAGTTTATAAAAACTATGGTTTGTGCATGTTATAAGTGATGTATGTGTTATCTTATAACACAGACACATCGGGCTATCTGCTGAGCCCACCGAGGGGAATCGAACCCCTGATAGTAGGGTTGTAAATCCGTAGACATACCGCTGTACTAGCGGGGGCGTATAAGTTATGGATGTTGTTTTTTATAATAATAACATCGTAGTATATCTGTTGAAAACACAAAATAATTTGTTTTACTGACATTAAATTGTTTTTAGGAATTTTGGTAAATACTTACCTTTTGTTGATTTAAAATAGGTACTTGAGGTTTAGTTTTGAGCTACCATAATGTCATTTTTTTTTCACTAATATGCAAAGGCAGTCGTGTACCTTAGATATATTTTTGTCTGTGTGAGATGGGACGACGGTCACTGCAGTGGGTCACAGCAAACGACACCCTGCGGGAGAAGTACAAAGCCCTCGGGAGCACACCTGGTTGCTGTTCCCACGCTAATCGCAGGAGGGAGATTGAGTTCTCGACGGGGAGCAGGGCGATTTGTCAAAGTTCTTAGACCTCTGAAGCTTAGTGCACACTCACCCGTGCCATTGAGAGATGTCGAAAGGATGAAGAGGACAGGTCGACACACCGGTTGTCTTTATCCCCTCTTCCGATCACCGATATTTGTCTCATACGAAAACCCTCACCTCATTACCTACCATCCTTACCCCTGCCGAGTCTAATGTCCTGCTGCAATCCTAGAACGCACTAGAGCAAAAATAGCTGTAGATGTAAATAAAACTGACCGACGGCCGATACAGTAGACTGTGAATATATTTATTATTTATCATATTGTATTATAGTATTCCTGGCCATTCTGTGGATAAACACTCATTTCTGATTACAAAAAAGCAAAATAATACTATATTATCCTCAGATTTTCTCGAATTTAGTAAGGAATAGTGAGCAGTTTCGGACTACTATAAGAAGTTAAAACTTTCTCAAACTAATGTAGCTCAGAATAGATAGCACAACTTTTAAAACACTGGCGGATTTAAGGTTGTGTGGGCCCAGAAACAAATAGTTTTTAGGGCCATACATTCCATGTAATTTTACAAAGAAAATTATAAATGGGTCCCCCCCCAACCTAAATACGCTACTGTTTAATCAATGGGCTTTATATGTGGTTATTCAGCTCTCTTTAGATTTAAAACATTTATGTACTTAAATGTTCGTTTGGATAATAATTTAGGATCGACAGTGTCTAACTCAATGTATGTTAGAAGTGACAAACAAAAAGACTTGGGTACAAGTTAAGAGAAAGATATTATACGATTGTGAGCTGTATAATAACCAACGTAAACAAAAGAAACAACGGCCATAAAATAAGAAATGAATAATTTGTTCTCAAAATAACAGACCAAGATGACCTAAAGGCAATAAACGAATTACGGTCTTTCTTGATAATAAGTCAATAAATTAAAAAAAAAATCCAGAAACAACTTCTTCCCTTGGTTTGAATTTCGCGCAGAGCTACAAAAAGACTATTTGCAATAGACGTACCTGATTTCGCAGCAATACACTAGAAATGAATGAACTAGTCAACACTAACCATCGCCAACTCCTCTTAGGTCACTCTTTTTATCAACGAGTAGTGAGATTGATAATTTAATCACAACACCCCTCACGCCTGAAATGGCAGGCATATTCGGAGACAAAGACTCAAATCTGCGGATCTCAGATTATGAGTCGAGTACCCTAACCACACGGACCCCTCTAAGCTCTCGAAGAAATTAAAAAAATCAGATTAGTGGAACAAAATTGCAACAGATTAATGCAAGAAAGATATCGTAGCGTGTTTTTGTGTTGTCTGTGAAATATTTAGTTACAGCAAAGTGACTATTTGAATATACTGGAGTCAAAAAACCAATTTTGAAATTGTGACTAAAAGCGAGAGAACACATAAGTACCTCTGAAAGTGGTTTCTTGGCCTTACTAAAAGCAGATTATTCCATACAGCAACTACTTCAAATGTTTCTATGACAGCCTAGTTCCATCCTTAAGGATTCCTTTGTAGTTTTTCTAATCGTATCCGTAGTATATACATGAACTGAGTGACTGAATGAAAGATCTTAGTGAAAGTCCCTCAAGGTCATGGTAAACTATTTAGTCGTTTAGACTGGTCAGATATATATATGCTTGCTAGGTGAGATCAGTAATGATCAGGTTATCTCGATATCATGTTCGAGTTGGCAGTATCAATATTGCTCACTCCACCACAAAACTAGTTGCAGTTTGAATTAGACATTAGTGTCATGACTATTACCAGCACATTTTGTGAGCGAAAATACATAGGATTATCACATAAAAATTCATTTTTCCATAAGTGAAATAGAGTTCCAGGTTATAACAAAATGTAGAATTATTGAAAGTTATTTGTTTATTTGTAATTTAGCACAAAGTTACACATGGAACTATATATCTGCTCTGCCCATCACGAGTATTGAAACCTGATTTCTAGAGTAGTAAATCCTCAGATATGCCGCTGGTAGGCATAGGTTATAGTGAGTCCATTAATATTTCATCTCGACTACTACGTGAAAAATAAACACAGTGAAATTTGTTTTGTCCTACTTATTTTATTACCCTTTTATATTTTCACTGAGTAATCACAGTTTTCACGTATTTTACTAATAACGTTTTCTTCAATTGAATGTTGCCTAGATATTGGTATTATTTGTTTCACTACAAATCTTCATAAGGATTATCTGAGCTAAAGTGTGCATTTTTCGGCAACCGGACGCGAACCATGGATTCTCAGACTTATAATGCGGCACGTTTACCACTTCAAGTCCCATTGATACTGAAAAGGGTTTTTTTTTGTTCAAGGGAACGTTCAAGTAATTTCTGTTTACTGTACGAAGCTTCACTGAGACTTTAAAGCCACAACTGCGTAAATCATGCTTGGACTGGTAGGGTCAAAATATAAAGTGACAAACCTGAAATATTCAACTCTTGTGAGTACGCTATATTTTGAGTTTCACTCAATAACTCAGTGTTTAGACAGTACTGATCTATGATGTTTCTTCATTGTCTGTCTCCCCCTGATACAGCGTTAAGTCTACATTCTTACAACGATGAAATGAGGGTTCGATTCCCGTAGGTGGACTCAGCAAATAGCTCAATGTGACTTTGCTATAAGAAAACACACACACTTCATTTTCTTCGACACCCAAACAAACAGATACTATATATATGGTATATTTTATAGTTTTTCGACACCTTAACATTGTTTCTCGGAGTCGAAGTGACTGGACATCAGTTGTTGTATTGTTTGTGATGTTTCTTATTAATAGTTGTTTTCTTCAACTTCAGAATAATTTAGTATTCTGTTTCACATTATTTATACTTCTTAAAAAAAACAGTATTATTACTTATAAATGTTTCATCAACACAAAAAATATTATATTTTAATTCTTCATATTTTTACTTTAGAGTTTTTTTATATATTGTTATTCTTTAGTGCCATGAAAGGTACTTGGTATTACAGCTATTTATCATTCATTTATCACAAAAACACTGTGGTTATATATGTATCACCATTCACATAAGAATCAAAGCTTTAAGGTCTTAATTGTATATTCTATTTATTTTCTTTAACAGCAAAACATGTGAGTACTTTTTTCTCTTATTCTTCATATCTCCTTCAGTTATAGGACTTTAGGATATCATATCAGATATTATTTATATATTATTCGATAATAAGACTAAAATACAAAGAATGGTATTACCTTCATAACTTTCCACGAGAGAGCTAAAATATCAACGAACGAAAGACTCGAATGTCAAATCAGAACACATAAATCACGATTCGTACATCAGACTCTTTAACAGGAGGTTCACACGTCCAAGCTTGTTCAGTTTGTGATCCTGACACTCAGACATACCAGCTCAGACTGCCTTTAACCTCATTAGAAAACTCAACTATATAGGTTGGAAAGAGTGTTCTTGATGGTGGTGTACAGTTTTAATGGTAGATATTGTCCGTATTTTCATTAAACTGTCCACACTGCTATTACATTAAAATACCCAGGTTATTCTCATTCATACCTAAATTAGACACTCACATATCTAAGCTGGCCTTATCTGTATTCCATGAGAACACTCAGATATTCAGATTGCAATAATATGAGCCTCACCAGGACACTCATGTATCCATACTAGCATTATCATTATTTTATGAGGACACTAAAATATACGGGCTGATGTTATATGAACCTCCCCGGGATACTTACGTATCCATACTGGCATTAGCACTGTTTTATTAGAATACTCAAATATCCGGGTTGATGTTATATGAACTTCCCTAGGATACTCAGGTATTCATACTGGTATTAGCAGCGTCTTATTACAACCCCTAACTATTCAGGTCGATGTTATATGACCCTCTACAAAAATCATGTGACCGCAGGAAGGGTAGGCAAGGGGTACTTACAATATTACCCGGGAAAAAAAAACATAATTCATTCAGCAAACGTGTATGAATAAACAAGTTTTTATTCATTTCACAATTTCAGACTACTTATTACATTTGATTTTCAATTATAACGACAGTTGCGAGGTTTGTCACTATACCTACTATTTTCAATGTCAAAGTTTCTAAATTATAATATTCAAACTAACCTAAATTAAAAAGCTAAAGAACAATTGTTACTTTTACAGGTCAATGTGGAAGGCAAAATTTAATATTATGTAGTATATATAGCTGCAAAACTGTAGTATGGCTTAAACAAACCTTACAAATATTAAACCCATCAAATCCAACGACTGTAAGAGCTTGCTAGTTCCGTGAACGTAATAGCTTTGTTTGTTTGTTTTGGAATTTCGCACAAAGCTACTCGAGGGCTATCTGTGCTAGCCGTCCCTAATTTAGCAGTGTAAGACTAGAGGGAAGGCAGCTAGTCATCACCACCCACCGCCAACTCTAAGACGGGTAAATCGTCCCACAATTTTGATTTTGTCTCTCCCACTCCCCATCCAGGAAAATGTCAGTGAGTGCCCATGCACAGATCTATTGTCTTATCAGAATACTTATAGATTAAGAAGAGTATTGTATCTGTCTTACCTGAGCTCTAAGATTAGTATAATCTGTGTCTGCATGCTTAGAATACTTAGATACAAGTTATATATATATCTTACAGATATTTCATTTTAAAATTATTTGAAATTATTTTTCTTTGCACAAGTCTTGCTAAGTAATGGTTTTAAACACTGAATATTCTTTGTCATGGTATCATTTGTGATTTAGGAAAACAATATGCTTCATTTTGATTTTTTTTAAAATTAAAATCCAGCCATTACTTTTGAAGTTATCAAGTGACAATAATGTGTGAAGATTAAACAAAAACCTAACTAACCAATTTTGACATATTTGTAAGATGTGCATTTGTTTTGTTTGTTGTGACGATTTAAGTTACAGAATGGGCTAATTATCTCTGCTTTGTCCACCGCAAGATATCAAAAGCTAATTTTTCAAGTTATTAACCACACAGGTTTATTGCTGAACCACGGGAAGCACGTTCCTTTGATTAAATTTTGTGAATAATTCCATGGTTTCCTGTAACAAATATTTATTTATACTTTTTATATTATTAATGCCTATTGAAACTGGATATCATGCCTTACTACTATTTATACTTCCACATCTAAACGTTACATCGCTTATCTATCTCTTCGATAAGGAACCCAAGTGTCAGGGGGAAATTTTTTTGTCTAGCCTTTACATACGGAAGATTTTAATGGCAAAATCTTTTAACGGCTTCCTATCGGAGCTATTGGTCGTTTGTCGACTGTAAATACAAGTTCTCTGAACAAGGCTTCCGTTGTTTATAATTAGTGTTCGCACTTCTAGTAAAGCTGGTCTTGAATGTCTGTATTTGTGCGCATGTGTCTATCAGGTCCGACGAAAATTGAATTTATTTCCCCACCTGTATCCTGGCTACCTTTGAAAAGCCATAGTAAGTCTCTTAGCACAGTAATGTGTCTTTTGAAAACCACCACTTCAGCAAGCATTGATTTGAATAGAGGGTTTCGTTATGAAATCAACACAACCTAATTGTTTTCCTTGCTGCAATTTTCAAGGTTTCACTCCTATGGCTTACAAGAAACTAGATTTATAGGAGACATTACCATGGCTACAGATTCACTTCCCTGCTCACGCAACAAAATGGTAAGCACGGTAAAATTAGGACCCTGAGGCTTATTTGAGTGATGTTAATTATTGTTTTGAATAAAATTGAAGATCTGAACATTTGTTTTATACTCATGGTTTAATGATCCGTTAACTTCGAAAATAATCTGGTTATTTTGATCTAGAATTTTACAGTTTTAGGTCTTATTAATATTTTAACGTTACTGTTACTAACTGAATTTGGAATCAAACTGAGTTATTTTATCACACGTCACTTTCAATAATAGTCACACACTTATGCCCGGTGTTTGTTAGAAGTTCTGATTTTGCTGCACACTTTTAGTATAAAAATTTAGCTGATTTGAATCTACAATTGTGGTTATAGAATAGTCAGGTTCTTTGATTAATACTGGTGTTTTTACAGATAATTTCTCCTCTTTTGTTGCTCACAACTTAACTGTTTTCTTTTTTTTATTGTTGCTCTTTTCTAGAGACACCTGTCGTCAAAACTTAAAGCGTCATTTCTTTAGATAGCTTAAAATAAACATAATCCTTTTATCTGTATTTGCTTAGTTTTAAAGAAAGTGCAATAGCTTTTAACACTTAACGTGTTTCATGTTGTGTTAGTTCTCTATAAATTAAGCCAAAGAAGATAATGGCATCATCAACTTTATTTACGAAATATATAAGAAAAAGCTCATGGAAGGCAGACTCATGAATGGAAACTGGAGGCTAAGATGTCGAATAAACTATTTATGTAGTTAGTAATTAAACGGTACAGCTCTGAAAATGAATGTGAAATAGGGAAACTTTTAATACATAAAATTACATCATAATTAAACTTAAAATACTGTTAGTTCTACATATTTCTGAACCTTAATTATTCGTGCAATATTTATCAGACATTTCAAAGTACTTTTTAAATTGCAAAATTCGATTATCCTTAAAGATTAAGGGAAAATTGTTGCTTTTATATAAAATGTACCGAAAATGGAACAAAATATAGAAAACAAACTTAAGAAGTGAAACATGTAGCACAATTTGTATTGAAGGAGAGCAATAAAATATGTAAGGTAATTATTCTAAAAAAATTCCTGGTTGTAGATTGAAAAAGCGTGTAGAGCAATGTCCGTGAAAAAGGACGAATTCTGGAATAAACTGAAAAAGTTAGTCAGGGAATACCCATTGAAAGAAATAAACCCTGCAGAGAATCCGAGAAAAAAGTGTGTAATGGAAACTTCATGGAAAGAATCAAATCCTAGAAATAGACTGAAAAAGAAACTCTAGAGAATACCTGTGGTAAAAGCAAATTCTGGTTACAGATTGGTAAAAAAATCACGTAATATTCGTGAAAAGAAACAACTCTTCAAAGAAGATAGGTTGTAAAAGGTATAAACGGTTATACTCGTGGGATACTGCACTGATAATGAACGTGTATAATATACAGATGAAAGGAAAATAATTCTTCGGGAATATGAAAAGATCTTTAAGATGACGCTCACAACAAGAAATCCCTAAGGATATAAAGAAGAAATACTACCAAAAAATAAACATATTATTTTAGAATGAAAGTTAAACATTTTTATTACACTACTCACAAGTAAAACATACCTCGAATAGACCGGTAAGATTTGCAAAGTTAACAGCTGAAAATAAACAAATTTTTGACGTAGAACAATGACATTTATGTAAGGTAATATTAATGTTAATAAATAAACTATTTATTTATACAAAGAACATTCGTTATAATATGATATGACTGAACAAAACTTAAGATATAATTTTTGTTTTAGAAGTTTGTGCAAGAGTACCCAAGAACTATTTGCGCATATCCGTTCCTATTTTTTTAAATGGCAGACCAAAAGGGAAGTAGATAGTCAGCAGCACACTCCGCCAACCTATTCTGGTAGAATAGTGTAATTTTACCGTTACCTTTCTATTACTTTCTTGGTCTAAATACGGAAATATGAATCTATAGTTTCTCAGTTTAGGCACGCTATCCTAAGATGTAATTTAGAAAAAGAGCACATAATGAAACTAAAAGTGTTTGAATAACATTTTATTATGATAAGTATCGTTCTTAATTATGCAGAGAAAGCAAGATAATTTCATACAGTTTATTCCGAAATACCACACGCAAATATCATAATTTAATTCTATGTAAAAGAAAACATAATGTGAGAGAAAGCTTTAGTTACGCATAAGCCTATTAAACGATTACAAACTTTTTATGGAGTTTCCTTACATTGTTATGTATTACCCAGAAAATATTAGTCATAATTATCTCGACTGATTTAATCTTGAACCACCCGAGGGCACAAACATGACAAGTTTTGAAGAATTGTTTTTAATGCTGTGGTTTTTCGTCGGACCTTTTCAAGTAGTTCGGACATTCCGAAGATCGCTTTGTTAACATGTTTTCCTTGGGTAAACGCGCTACCTGACGGGTATGGTGTGTCAAACCATCTTAAACATGCTCTACAGGACATGGAATCTTGTCTTGTCGATCAACGCTCGGCGTGAGTTATCTCTGCATTCACGAGAGTGAAGCTGTCATGTCGAGTTGAGATTACAGCTAACAACCCGCGTCAAAGTTTTTACTTCCCGCAGGGGGCGCTGGGGCAGTGCTCGGCGTGCGAGAATCAAAGTGCCACGGGCAAATGTGGAAGAGGGGGTGTTGAACATATTTAATTTTGCAATCTTTTGTCATGAGTTTTTTGTCGAGAACAGCAATCACTGCAATCAGAATGCTGAAAAATAATGTAATTCCCAGTTCTCTGTGCAGCTATAGAGAACCCTGCCTTGTCTCAACCACAAGACCCAAGACATCATAAACAGCTGACACGTTAAAGAACAGTTTCTCTACAGAATATACTGTGACGCTCGAGGTCAGTTTAGTCGCAACATAGATGTTGACAGGTAATTGCCTAGCCTGTATAACTCCTCCTATCTACCGACTCCACAAGCTCAAAAGAGTTAGGATTTCGTGTTCGTATAAAAAAAATAAACAAGGTAATATAAAACGTGGGGCTTGACAAGATCAACAGAAACCTAACAAACAAAGCATGAAAGAAAAACGCTTTTATACTTGGTTACTAAAATTTCATGCTATATTTCGTTGAAACATTATGTCTATAAAGTAAACTATGATTTGCGAAACGCCAAAGATTTATAGAAATGAACGTTTTCAATGTAATAAAAGTTTGACGACGTCATGACTGAGCAATTGAAAAAAATGTTGTTACAGATGGACATCGTTTTGACAATATTTTGTCATCTTCAGAACTTTTATTTTCTAAGAAGTTGGTTCCCATTTATCAAATTGTCAATGTTATCTTGTACGAAGTCTACTTGTTTTCCACCTCTAAATCAGAATATAAATATTTGTCATTTTTATAACGCAAATCATCAAGATGTGATGGTGAATTAGACAAAAACAAGATCACTTTGAAATGTTTAGCATTAAATAATAGGTATTATACAATTAATTTATTCAAATATTTACAAGTTGAACTAGAAACGGCTTATTGATTGAAAACAAAACTATAACTGTGCTCCGAAACTATAGGACTTTTGTGGGAAGTGACCGATGTGTAAAAATAATGGTTTGTAAGTTGATAGGTGCGTTAATACATTACAACCCATGTATTCTAAACAGGTAACTTCTTGACACACGTATTCTGAAGGTGGTAAACTTTAGGAACGTATCTCGAAGAATTTTTTTTTTCTTTTTGGTTAAGCTGCATTGTATTCAATTACTCACAGAAAGGTCTGGATCTGTCCCTGGTTGGTTCTTTTGTGTACAAAAGAAGATTTGTCCCTGCTTGGTTCTTTTGTGTACAAAAGATCTATGAACTACTCCTATAGATTTTTTTCACTGGAGGGTGCGTCAAGTCTGAATAGAAAACTACTCGGAAGTGTAGGTCAAAGGTCAGAGGGACACTCACACATTGTCGCCATAGCAACGGTGCCTCCATTGGGACAATACTGAAAGACAAAGATCCTTTGGATGACCCACTTCCTGTTAATACAAAGGTAAATGTACTGTTGAAAAGACTCAAAAGCGATTATACTATAACAAAAAGTTTTTCTAAATTATATGTTTTCCTTTTTAAAAAAAATTTGTAGGAAAATGTTTCCCATTAAAATACTACCGAGTGTTCATAAATATTGTGCTTTAAAGAGGCTTTTCATTATCATATTATGTCAGAAAATTGTCCTACTTATTTCGTGCACGTATACATGGATATAAATTTTAACATCTACAGAGACGGATGTATGACTCATCAGGACTTCCTCACCTTAGATGATTTTAACAGCTTCCAGATACTGTGGTGCGAGCCGTAATGTGGTAAAAATAGAATGCACATCGATATGAATAATATCTACAGAATTAAAACTCTCACAGTACCAGAAACTATCATATTTTACCTCTTTATGTGGACATCATATGTGAAATGTCATTAGAACTAAAACACGAGGAGCAGACAGAGCTACTGAAGTTGACAAAGCGCTATATTTAAAAATATCATTCACTTGTGCAAACAAATGTATGAATATAGTTACTCATAATGAGACGTACAAGAAAGAAAAGGTAATTAATTACTCTAAACAGATCACCGAAGAATTATAAGTAAAATATACCTCCTAGTTAATATTAAAGGCTCTATAGTAGCTATATGCCTATAAAATTAGCATGGTGAAGCCTAAGAAATTTTGGTTAGTAATTACTTTTAGCACAGGAATATAAAAGGGAGCATACGCGCAAAATTAAAATATATATATATACGCCCTTGTGCAAATTAATTGAAATAAATGGTCATTTTACAATATTCTAAGCATGGCGGCCAGTGTAGGTATGCTGAGCCTGCTGATTTCCTTTAATAGTCATTTTTTCAGACAGACGGCGTCATTAGCTGTGTTTTGCAGTACGATCGATCTATTTTTGGGATATATGACGAAATTTTGAGGAATATTACATCATTCGAAATTGCGTTAGAAGGGCAAAGAGACTAGTCAAAAAACAACTTCTTACGAACTCAATGAAGAAAAAACGGTATCAATGGGGTCTGAAATACAAGAACCGGACGCAAAAACAATAAAGGAAGGTATTATTCAGTGACGAGACTCATTTCTTCGTACAGGGTCAAAGAAGTCTGCATGTTTGCAGATCTCCATGTGAGAAACTTCGAGAATCTCACATCAATCAGTTCGTAAAACATTCCTTGAAGAAGATGTTTTGGGGCTTTTTCAGCTCCTATGGCGTCGTAGGCTTACATATCGTAAAGGTATAATGAGAGGACCACACTACATCGAAGTTTTGCAGAAAAGAGACGTTCCAGAATTGAAAAAGAGATTTCCAAATGGATCTTGCATTTTTCAGCAAGATCTGGCTCCGTGCCACACATCGAAATTTGTGAAGAATTGTATGACTGCAATGCAAATAAAGGTGCTGGACTGGCCTGGAAACTCTTAAATCCTATTGAAAATCTTTGGGCGATTTGTAAAGAAAGACTTCGGGGAAAATAATGTACTACGAAAAATAAGCTAACTGAGGCCATAATTGAGGTGTGGTGTCGAGACTCAATAATTAGTAAAGATTGCAGTCAACTCGTGGACTCGATGCCAAATCGGATTAATAATCTTCTGAAAAATAAAGGCGGTCATATCATGTATTAATTTGGAATTTATATTTGGATTCTCAGAAAAAAAACGCAAAAAATTGAAAAAAATCGTAATTATCCGTCTTGTTTCAATTAATTTGCACAAGGGTGCATATCAGTAGAGCATCTTCCCTTCTCCGTAATCATAAGTTCTATAGTAAGCCGGTACCTGACATGGATTTGCCTTGTAGTTAGTGTGCTCGACTCGCACGCAACCTGTGAGTCACGGTTTCGAATCCCCGTCACCCTAGGAGAGTTATAACATTACCGTCAATAAAAAAGTAGATCCGGCATGGACAGATTGTTTGGGGGACTCGACCTTTAATCTGTGGGTCGTGAGTTCGAATCCCCGTCACGCCAAACATACTCGCTCTTTCAGCCGTGAGGGCTTTATAATGTGTGGTCAATCCCACTGTTCAAAAAAAGAGTAAAAGAGTAGCCCAAGAGTTAGCGGTGGGTGATGTTAACTAGTTGCCTTTCCTTTACTCTTTCACTATCTGCTCAAGAATCACTAATGATGCATCATCATCGGAGGTCGTGAGCAACCTCGGGACTCAAAAACAAAATGCATAAGTTACTCAATTATATGGACAACCTTAAATAATTATACACGCTGTTAAGCCTTATAACTTTTAGTTAGATAGACATTAGTGACAAGAAATTCCATTATAAATCCCTTAATATCTAAGTAGTTGATAAATTACGACATTTTCACACATAAATGATGCAATGTTTCTATCAGCTGAAGAAAATTCTTAGTTTTCTAATAATATTATTTTTATCCACAGAACTATTACTCATATTTAAGTCTTAAGTTTGTTTTAGAACGAAGCCACATTAGGTTATTGACCACCGTATTTAGTCCGTAAACTTATTGTGGTCCATCCGCGAGACTGTTATGTCTAAGAAACGTATTTAAAAATGAGATATTAAATATTTTTTATATTCATTGAGATATACGATACAAATGTAGTTATTATTGCTTTCATTTTTAAACTAATTATATCGTCAGCGTATTTGTTGAAAAGGTAAATTAATCAGAATTTAAGGGTTTTGTTTCATATATAAACTTTCGCAAAAATATACAGAGGTAAATTATCAATGTTAAGAAACATTATCACCTATAGAAATATTTATAACCTGTCTGTGAGCTTTAAGTTTAAGAATATTATTATAAATATAGGAACAGATAAGAGTTTATAAATTTTACAACTAGGAACAAAGTAAGAAATTTTATGAAATGATAATGAATTAACCAATGTATTTAATATCTCGCAAGTAGGTTGTTCAAAGCAGTTTTTCGGTATGAAAGTCTGAAGTCAAATTTAAGGATTGAAACAATTTTCGTATAATTCCAGTTTCTAGCTCATACAGAAACTACTTTATCATAATTAATTACGCAAAGGATATTAGGAGTACCAACGTCATGTCTAATTTTTTACATATAGTCTGGGATGTTGAAAACATGATCCATTGAAAATAAATCGGCCCCGTATGGTCAAGTGATCAAGGCACTCGACTCCTAACTTGAGGGTCACGTGTTCGAATCCCCGTCACACTAAACATGCTAGCTCTTTTAGCTTTGCGGTCGTGATAATGTTCACAGTTACTCCCACTATTCGTTGCTAAAAGAGTAGCCCAAGAGGTGGCTGTGGGTGGTGATGACTAGCTGACTTCCCTCTATTCTTACACTGCAAAATTAGGGACGGCTAGCACAGATAGCCTTCGTGTAGTTTTGCGCGAAATTAAAAAAACAAACAAACAGGCAAACTTGTTGAGCTAAGTTGTTATGAGATGTGATAAAGTATTAATAGGACCTACCTCTTTAATTATGATTTGAACATATTTATAATTAAACAAAACTGCATGTGCTTTGTTTTATTAGTGTTACAATAAATTTATATTTAAGCTTTTTTTTTTGGAATTTCGCACAAAGCTACTCGAGGGCTATCTGTGCTAGCCGTCCCTAATTTAGGAGTGTAAGACTAGAGGGAAGGCAGCTAGTCATCACCACCCACCGCCAACTCTTGGGCTAATCTTTTACCAACGAATAGTGGGATTGACTGTAATATCAAACGTCCCCACGGCTGGGAGGGCGAGCATGTTTTAGCGCGACGGGGGCGCGAACCCGCGACCCTCAGATTACGATATATTTAAGCTGAAAAAAAAAGACATATGTAATGATTGGGTCCATTGAGGTAACTTTTTTAACCCTTTGATTAACTTTATGTAAAACACCAATAAAGCATTTGCACCATAGGCAAAATCTAGCTACACAAATGCTATTTGCGCGTAGCTGTCTCTAATTTTCAATTTATAAAGTAGGGGAATGACAGCTTCTTAACATCACACATCGCCACCTCTTGGATTATTTTGTAGTTGATCGAATAGTGGGATTTGACCTTTACTCTGTGTCATGCCTACGGCCCCAGAGTGAAGAGCAATGAAGCAGCTGTGAACTCTTGAATTTACAATCCAGGCATGTTAATCACTGGTCAATGACCAGCCCCAACCTGTGATAGAGTTTCGTTTGATTATACATGTATTAATCTAATTTTTATTTTGTAGTAACACCATAAAGTCACAATTTACAAAGTTTAAACCGTGTGTGTACATTATATATATACTCTGTATTTATATTATTGCTCAAGAATGTTTTATAAATTATAATATTATACAACTGTAAAGTTATCAGTAATAATAAATTTATAAACAAAAGCTGAAACTCGGTTATAACGTAAATTATCTATGTTGTTAAGGTCTACGTCAATCCAAAAGTATAACTGTAAATCAGACATTTCATAGATATTTCGTATTTATAACTAGCTAACAGCATTTCCAGTTATTGCCGAGTTTTCGAAGATAAACCTTACTTTCTCTGCTACCCCGTTCCATATGTGGGAATTTACGAAATAAACAACAACCGCAAGCTTGATTTTTGAAAATAAACAACGAGCCTGTTTTAAATCTGAACTTCCTTATTGGCGATGATTTTTCCTTTACTGACAAGATTATCCGATACATGTATGAACACCTGTTACAGGATAAGCCTCCATGTCGTTCTTCCTCAAATATTAAAACTGCAAAGGTAAATATGTATATCATATTATCTTATATTTTCGTGAATGTGATACAGAATTCACATTGACGTATGAAATACACTACAAACAGAATACAATATCATACTTTATAAGTATCAAAAGGGAAAAAAAATCAATTTCTAGGTATCCAACTACCTAGAGAAAAGAAAAATGTAGAATAAAATACATTCGTTGGCTTAACTTTGATCTCATTTTACATAATAAGTATTATAACGTAAAGCTTTTCAAGTAGTTTACTTTATGAAAGCCAGCATAATTTTATTTTATAGGCTAGGCCTACTGTTTACTTTTTCACACGGACCATTCTAATTCTGCATGTATATATTTTGTGTGTGAGGTTAAATACATTATGTATTAGTAGATGTATAGTTAATAATCTATAATTAAATACGCCTATAATGCAATTTTCTAAATTAAATGTTAACTCAACTCAAACTTACCAAACAATGTCAAGTCTACATGTTAACTTTAAAATTACCGGTTCTGTAACAGACGACAAACGCGTATAAAAACGAAAAAATGTTTGCACATTTTCATGTGAGGTGTGACCTGTGTCAGCAACACGTCAGACAAACAAACAAACAGAGAATTGTTGAGTTATAAATGTAGATGACAATGTGTAAGGCATTTCTCTAAATATATATTTTCTCATACTAAGTAATGGAAGATCTCTAATAATTTTATATCATTCTAATACTTATATATAAAAATTTACAATAATATAAAATGTTATTATTAATATGTTCGAATTCTATAGCTATCAACTGCTAATTTAATCTGTGATATTAATAGTTAAGATCTTATATTAGCCGCAGCATAGCGACTTATAGAACGGTTTTGAATTGCTTTTTATTTTTGTTTTTCAAGAACAAACTTTTAGCTCACAATTCCGTCATCACGTGAGTACTTTGAGTTCCAATTAGGATTTTCGACTCATGTTGTCAAACCCTTTCGACTGATGTATTCCATCACGTTCAAAGTCTCATAGATTAATTTATTTTAATCCTGCCTAAAAGAGTTTCAATTTGAGGGTGGCTTTATAGAAATCCTGATGAGTAATAAAACTGAATCGGTATACGCGCCCCCCAAGGATAGTATTGCTGGAGCACAAAAATACAGCTAATAAGCAGGAGGGAATCCTTAATATTTGTGGAACTTGAAATTCTTATAGGCGATATTAGAGTGAATTAATACACGAGGCCTTGGGCTTGTCCGAATAACCAGTCGAAAGTGTTTCACTTCCTGAGTCGAAACTTGTGATTAAACCTTAAATTGTTCAAGAATTTGTTTGTTTGTTTTTTAATTTCGCACAAAGCTATTCGAGGGCTATCTGTGCAAGACGTCCCTAATTTAGCAGTGTAAGACTAGAAGGAAGGCAGCTAGTCATCACCACCCACCGCTAACTCTTGGGCTACTCTTTTACCAACGAATAGTGGGATTAACCCAGCTTTATAACGCCCTTTCGACTGAAAGGTCAAGTATGTTTGGCGCGACGGGGATGCGAACCTGGGACCCTCAGATTACGAGTCGCACGCCTTAACACGCTTGACCATGCCGGGCCATTGTTCAAGAAATAACAGAGCTATGAGATAAAGTGTTTTACTTGAGAAAAAAAATCAGAGCCATTCTATGAGCCGCTCACCGCAGCTTTAATTTATTCTAATTCTGCTTAAAAGAGTATCAATCGCCAAAGCTACTGAGGATTCCTCTTGTTTTTTATTTTTTCAAAAATATTAATCAGAAGGTTTGCTTATTAAACGTACTATAGGAACGTTACGTTAAAAACAAACAAACATGATATCTAAACCAGTTTTAGGAAATAAGTCATTTTTATGTTTTATTTTACCTTTGCATTTAAGTTTCTTGTCTAACTAATAAGGATTTGAAAAAAAAATCTTAGCAATACAAGGTTTCCACTTAAAAAATAGCAAGCCTTAAAGATTGCAGGTTTCAATCGCCGCCTACCAAACATGATCGCCTCTTCAGCGGTGAGAGGGTTATTAGTGACGATCAATCCTAATATTCGTTGGTAAAAAGAGTAGCCCAAGAAACGGTGGTAAGTGGTGATGACTAGCTGACTTCCCTCTAGTCTTATACAACAACAAAAAACAGTAGTTGTAGGACGAAAATTTTAATATAACGTATATGAAAATAATTTCTTTGGCTGTCAAATATAAAAATATATCCTGTTAGAAACATTGCCGTTCGAATATAAACATGTACGAACACATTTGTCTGTTTATCTGCTCGTTTATCAAGATAAGTATTGCGCTGTAGAGTTTCAAGTTATTCTAAACTAAATTTTACACAAAAAAAGATGAACAACACAGTGTAAATATTTGCTTTTTTAACAACAAGATGACTATATATTAATACATGTCTTTATCGTCTATGGATATTTATCTAAATCAATTCCCATTGAACTCTGTGAATTTCTTTGAGATCACGACACCACAAACCTTTTGCAGCGAACTGCTTAATTTTGCAATTTTTGGATAAGTTACTTTTAATAAATGAAAAGATTTATTAACTATATGACATAAAACATACAAATAAAATCACAACGTATCAAATAAATATAATCTGAAATAAACTTAAATAACTAAACAAAATATTTTTATTATACAACTATTATAAGAATAAAAATTACTTGCTGTTATATTTTTGGAAAACCGATCTGTAAGTATGTTTTATACAAATAATTATATATTATTTAGTTTTGAAATAATGAAAACAACAATCCTCACATGACCATGACGTAATAAAAGTGAACTTCCCATAAATTTATGACATTTAAACCTTTTGGTGCGTTTCAGAGAAAATGAAGCTAAAATGTTTTATTTCATTTTAAATGATAAGACAATTCGGAAACAAGAAAAACATAATGTTCTAAAAATATGAAGACTTTATTACCTTGTATCTAAGCATTCTAAACATTTAACGGAATATATTCCAACTGTTTTATTAAAGCCCGATAAAATAATTTTATGTTCGTATCATTGATGAGAAATATTTTTCTTTGACGTTTTACCATTAACAGAAGTTTTTCCTTCCCCCAAATTGTCCCCCTCGAGAGCTCAGCGGCAAGTCTGAGGGATTTTAAGTTATAAATCGGGTTTCGATATTTGCTTTGTGCTTAATAATAAAAATAAACAAATATTTCTCCACTAAGTGACCCGTAAGTACGCTTGAGGTTTGTATTTTGCAAAAAGGTTTGTTTTTTTTTTAAATAAAAGTAAGAGCAAAACGTTTATTTCTTAATATTTTGGTTCGTTGCTATGAATATATTGAATATTCAGACATTAATTTACAATATATTGTTCAACAATTATATATATAAAAAAGCCTTCGTCGTTTCTTCTGTTATATTTTGTGTTAAAAGAGTATTTTTCTATTATTTAAGCAGTGAATGAGCTTCGTCATTGGTTTAAACTCTGTGATGTAGGATAAAATAGAACAGAGACGTAGATTTTGATGTGTTACGAGCAAGAACGTTCACTGGACAAACAAAGTTGTCGTACTTCTGAAACTTCTGTACACAGCTGTTTTCCACTATAAAATTACAGTAAGCTTTAATATTTAAAGTATTTACTTTGTCTAGTTTTATCTTTTTTGTAAACACTCAATAATTAGGCACACTTTCTTGGAGTTCAAAAATAACCAAACCAAATAATAAAAATAACAACCAGTTACCATATTGAATGGTTAGTAGACTCGATAAACTTAAAAAATCCCACCACGTTTTGTTTATGCAATCATAGGATTCTAATGACTTTATTTTCATTGTATATAACTTTCAACAACCGGAATGTTGCGCATTATTTAATATTCATCTATAACGAAAATATCTTTGTTGTTTTTTTAAGTTGTAAAAACAAACAAAAATCTTTGATATGTTTATACAAATAAGTGCTATCGACAAGAGAGTGCAAATGACAACGTCTATCTCTCTGTCGGTGATTACACAGGCTTTGCTTCAATACTTTGTGATAAGCCAGGTCGTCGAATGGCGAGATCTCGGCGTTCAGGTCGCAGTAACCGCTAACAAGAAAACGCTTTTACCCGAAATCGATCTCAGCTGAGATCCTGTGGGCTTGAACGGGACCTCTCAACTAATCATGGACAGAGATGTGAGTATCTAGAGAGATAGTTTCCTACGTAGGTTGATTAAGTTGCTCTTAGTACTACGCTTATATGCAGACAGCCTCTATTGTTGGCTCTCTTATTAGAAAGGTATTTCCTTTACATTCATTCAGTTGGATGAATTAAATGTAGCTGCGGCAAGATTTTAATCTACTATTTGAATGCGATGCGCCAAATACGCATTTGTCAAGCTTTCTGATCGTATTATCCGGAGGACAGTGGAGTGTTGTTGTGCTGAGGCGTATAATTTAGCCCATCTGTCAGTGCTATATGTTCTCTCGTATTTGTAGTTATTATTGGAAAATATATAATTTCTAATGATCGTGTGCTCCATGCAGACGGACTTTATGCTTACATAAAACTTTTATTATAAATCTTAATTGACAGTTAAATCCATACCTGCCTACCTATTACTCTATCTTACTTATTTCTAACTGATATTCCATCTCTCTATCTATTTATATTTATTTACCTAACTGGTTAATGATCAAATCCAGAGAGATCTTTTTTTATAAATATTTCTGAACTTGTATTCTTTATTGCGAATATCTGATTTTCTATATTCTTTTCTAAGAATGACGGTAGAAGATGCATTTAAAAACATAACAGATATAATTGTTTATATCATTTGGAAAGCGTAATTTAAGTATAAATTACACATTCTTTCTGTAGTATTTTTGTTTTTAGAAGTCTCATCTCACTTGTAAGTTAGTCCTGCAGGTAACAGAAATTTCAAGAATATAATTGGCAAGTATGATGTATTTTTCACCAAAAGTGGGGATTGTAAACATTACTACACATATGTAGAAATCGATTATTTATGTAAACGAATAACATAAATGAAAGTAAGTAAACTATGCTTTTGCTGTCTGTCCCCCACTGACTGAAAACCCAATTCTACCATCATTAGTCCTTTGCTGGTACAGCGGTAAGTCTATGGATTTACAACGCTAAAATCAGGGGCTCGATTTCACTCTGTGGACTCAGCAGATATCCTGATTTGGCTCTGCTATGAGGAAACACACACACACTTCATCATCATTAAAGTTTATACGAAGACGCAACTGGACAATGGCTCTCAACAATAGCCATCAAGACTTTTTACTTTTCTGTTGCACTACTTTCTACAGAGGTGAAGACGACACTCAGACCGAACCCATACATATATTAGAAGCAAGTAGAAGCTTTTTAAGTTAGTTCTGATGACTTGTATAAAGTTTTTAATAAGCATTTACATGATACCTGATATTATAACTTTATTTTAATTATTGATCTGTCAGAGAGCAGTAGTGACAGGAATAATGAACCAATTTTGATGATACAAATGTGGATCATTTTAATGACTTATAAAATAGCTTGTTACTGCCACGTATTTGGAAAGCCAAGTTGAAACAACACTTTCAGAAAGTTGGGTTCATTTGAAGATTGGAAAGATTGGAGTAGAAAGATTAGCTCTATTACTCACATCGAACATCGCCTTATAACTAATGTTGTCTGGAAAGATGGGTCCATTTGAAAATTGGAGATTATTTATTACCCACATCGTCTTATAAATAATGACATCTTGAAAGTTAGAAAGGCCTTAGGCCTCACATTGGATTATTGCCTACTTTAATTTAATTACTGAAGACAACGAACAGGCCTGGCATGGCCGAGCGCGTTAAGGCGTGCACTCGTAATCCGAGGGTCGCGCTAAACATGCTCGCCCTCTCAGCCGTGGGGGTGTATAATGTGACGGTCACTCCCACTATCTGTTGGTAAAAGAGTAGCCCAAGAGTTGGCGGTGGGTGGTGATGACTAGCTGCCTTCCCTCTAGTCTTACACTCCTAAATTAGGGACGGCTAGCACAGATAGCCCTCGAGTAGCTTTGTGCGAAATTTCAAAACAAACTTCTTCGTATAAACTTTAATGATGATTACGAGTCGAACACCTTAGCCCACCTGGCCATGCTGGGCCAACTTCTAGGAAAGGTAACAATAGTACAGTTATCCCGAAAGCGAATAAAGGAAAACAAATTGTTATACTAAATAAACGAAATTATATTAATAATGGGGCATTTGTTATACAAGATAAAGAGGATGATGTTGGTAAAGTAAATGGTTTATTATATGTTAAAATAAATAAGGACCAGGCTATGGTTTCATGCAATAAAAAGATATAGTTGAAAACCGAAGAACAAATGAGTAAAAGAATCTCGTTGATGATGTTATATTCTACTTAGATTTTACATCTTACCTACAGTACCTAAAATTGGTATACCATAGATAACATGAGATTGTTATCTCACTTGTTATGTGTATTGTTCAAACATATTAAGTAATTCACACATCTAAGCCCCCCCCCTCCAGTGGCTCAGCGGTATGTCTGCGGACTTACACGCTAAAATCCGGGTTTCGATACCCGTGGTGGGAATAGCACAGATAGCCCATTGTGTAGCTTTGTGCTTAATTCAAAACAACAACAACGACACACATCTATACGGTTAATAACTCTCTCGATTTTATTTTAAATAATAAGGAAGCTAAGAAGACTTGACGCAGATTAGTATGCAGCAAGAGGTTTCTTGGCAGAAGAAACACAGGATATAATAAAGTTACTGTATAGGCATTCTAAATTTATATATGCAAGTAAAATGTTTGGCAGTATGTTCTTTGGCTTCACCAAATCCTCTGCGACTTGTTCGTGTTTAACTTTGACTCAAAGGCACTAAGTACAGATTTGTTTGACTCAAAGGCACTAAGTACAGATTTGTTTGACTCAAAAGCATTAAGTACAGATTTGTTTGATGACACGTTTCATGTGTAGTAGCATGGCAATGACACATTAACGTGTTAATCGATTTCAACAGACATGCGAATTTTGTAAATCCTGCGATACAGTTTACGTCGAAATACAACAGGAAAATATTTTCAAACTTCTCAGATATGGGATTGACCGTCACATTATTGTGCCCCCACGGCTGAGAGGGCGAGCACGTTTGGCGCGAGTCGGGCGCGAACCCACGACCCTTAGAATACGAAGCGCTAGCCTTAACGCGCTAGGCCATAGCAGGCCTTCTCAGATATTTTGATTAGAAGACAGGAAAATTTAAAGGTTACCTGAATGTACAGAAAAGTGTTATTCGTTGCAATGCAGCCACACGAGAGATCATATTACCCCTATTCTCCAAATACTATTAGCTTTCAACACGTGTATATACAGACTTTTAAATATATGTTTGTATGGAGAAGAGTTGGTATCAGGAATAAATATCATGAAACTTGTTAATGCTGACGGAGAATTCAATTGTAAAATAATTGATTCACTTTATAAGTGTTAATAAGAAATTGATAGTTTCACAGTCTACTAAATTTACGATTACTCATGTTGATAGTAAGAATATTTACCTGTCGTATTTTCAAAGTATTTCCCCATATGTATTGATAACATATTAATAAATGTATTAACTGACACTTTAACATTTAACCTCTGATTAAACTTCGTTATTCTTCTAGTAATCTTAAAGATAAAATCAAGTTAAAAGAGAAATGTGGTCTAATGTATATTGGCCATACCTGTAGAGATTTAAAGTTTAGGCTTAATTGAACACGAATCGATTACAGCAAAACAGAAAAGTAATAATAAATAAGGTTTAATTGAGCATGTGCAAACCGTTTTCTTTTTTTCATAATGTTAAATGGAACAATGCTAAAGTGTTGCATATTCTGATAATAAATACGAACTAAATACAAGTGAATCATCAGGAATATTTGAGAGCTTGAAGTTAACTTTAAATGAAGATTCTTGCTCAGGGATTCCAGTAATTTATTTCTGGGCGTTTATTTTACAAGATAGTTAAGTCGGTGACAGCATTATCTATGCTATAACTGTTAGGCTCTTATTTTACGTTACGTAACATAGGAAAAGTATATAAACATTGGAATTGAGTGTTTATTGCGATATACTACCTGAAGATGGTGAGTGTATGTCCCACCGAAACGTGAAAATTCTTTTTAGGTGCCTTCAAAAAAAGGTTTTAAAATCTATATATTGTGTAATTTTTCATATTTTCCTAGTGAGATATTTTAAAATCGCGCAAATACCCATATGAAGAAAACACCGAGCAGACAAAGCTACTAATAACGTAAGAAGTTCAACTTATAAGTTGTTGTGGCAAATAAACTTATGAGAATACAGAGACCATCTAAAATTAGCAGCCATCAGAAACCCATGACCTTCTTTTATAGGTTTCAAACTGTCAAAAGTATTGATTTATAGGCAAATAAATTTTGAAATACAAATAAAATAAAAATTGAATAACATAAAAGTAATGTTATGGTTTTAAAATATTTTAACAATTATTATCTTTCTCTTCAGCTTATTTTAAGCGATTCTAAAAATAGAATTAGTGTATTTGTTAATATATATATACGTGCATTCACTGGTAATAATTTAAACGTAACATTATGACATAACAAAAGAGCAAGAATAAATCCATATTTTACTAAAATCCATAAAAATACTGACATATGAACCCTTTGCATATAATATTAACATAAGTTAGAATAAATAAATCGCAGATTTTAACCTAATTAAAATACAAATACATGACGAACAGCGTAAAATGACTAGAAATTACAAACATTAAAACATATCATATGAACTCGGAATGAAAAAAATACAAGTTAAAACAAACTTATTACAGCTAAAAATCAATTGGCACACAGTAAAAATCAGAATATTCAGTAAAATACAAATTACACGAAAGCAAAGAAAAAAGGATTTCTCCTGTACATACATATCAGTTAATTATTTTAAAAGTAAATATAAACCAAACAGAGACGAGAAAACTGAATTTTCCTAATTCTATCAAACAGTGACATTTAGTAAGTTATAAAGTTCTTGTCAAAATCAGCACAACAGATTAATCGTAACACCTATAAACTACAAATCACACTGGAAACAAAACAAACACACAATAATGCAATATATATATATAAGAAGAAATATTCGCGTTAGACAGAAATAGGGTTTAATGATGTGCAATGTGTCAGATCAATCCAGTCATGAAAACAAATATATTAAAGTTAGATTGTCATAATTAAAAAAAGGACAAATATACGAATTAAGAAACCACATATAATATTTACAATACAGTTGCTGAAACACACGGACTTCATGCCATCAAAATGATTTTTAAGACTGGTTACGACTGGTGGTCATCCCAGAACTTGCTTTGGAGGGCTTGCAAGATTATTTTCTTTGAATATTTTGAATATCCAACTGAATGGTGTGTAGGTCGACCATTACTTTAGCGTCATTTTTATCTTTGTCAAATATTCTCTTTTAATAGAGTTGTAGTCCAGACATTTTGTTCATTAGGCAGCCTAAGCCTGACAGTGTTAGTATCAGCTCTTTATTTGTCATTCAGTTCGATGTCTGTCAGGAATTTATTTGTCAGAAAATTTGATGTCTCCTTGGTTGTCACCTGTTTGTTGTAGCAAAGACAATTTGTCAGAAATGATGAGACAGTGTTATTATTCTGTCTGTTCTTGAATTTACAACGATTCAGGAAAGTAACCTTCTTTGGCTAAAAGGAAAATTCCTTTACATAACCTATGTTGTGATCCATTCTCTTCATGTGTTTTATATGTTGCATATACCTCGCTATCCGCGAGAGGTGTTGGTCGTCACGGCCATCTGGGGCGATAAAATCGTTTCCATGAATAGTGGACAGTTAATCAGGGTCTCAACAATAAGTGCTGGAACATTGGTTGTGATTGGAAATTTATCAGAAGAAAGAACGAATGATATGTCTTCGGTATCCACTTAAGTGGGATTCTCTGATTGCCTCTGTGTTCTTATACTGAGAGCGTGGGTATAATCTCCACTTAATAGTTGCGTATATAACACTTGTAGCTATGACGTACAACACTACTAATTAGTTTATGACTACAGGTACCCTCATTCTATCGTCTACTGATCATGTCAGCCTATGTGAAAGTTCAATACCACATTATACCTGTAAGACATAGAAATATTATCATTCTTTTTTGCGAACTAACACATTTGAACAACCGACAATGGCCATATTTAGTGTTAGTTTTGACCCATGCTCGAAATAATCGATTACAAAAAATTACGAATAAGATATTACAATCTGTATTGGAGAGAAGTTAATAAAATCAGTGAACCAATAGTTGTCCCTGTCTTTATTTATTCTGGCAAAGTTTGTGTGCTTATTGCGTTGCACACATCTGCGCTACCATTTTATGCAGTGCCATGACTTTAGCCAGTAGAAAGCGAATTGTAGGTTGGCTATAATGCGAAGTACGTCTGACTGTCAAATTGTTTGATTGTCATGCACTAAAAATAATTTATAATTTATAAATATAAGTTATCTCTATAGTATCGGCTTCAATAAGTGTACGAATTTATTTACAGAACGCTCCGTTCTGCAGATGTCCAGAAGGTGCATACATGAGTGCTAATCTGTTTTACTTAGTAGTGGTTGCTGTTTAAAATCATCAGACAAAGTTCGGAACAGTGGACAGAGTTTAGACATTAATTAAACAGACTAGTTACTGTGTGTGAGAAATTATGGATCATACAGTGATATTATTGAAACACCATAGTTAATTGTGCTGCTACGATCTTATGACCACATAGCAACAATAAGCATTAAGTGCCTAGAGCTTTATTGATACTTAAGCATTATTTATCTTAGTATCGTTTAAAAAAAAATCTCATGCGTTTATTATCTTTCTATTGCTAAGATGGTGTTCCGGAAGTATTTTATACAAGTTCGGGAACTTTGCTTTGATTATGAAGGAAATCTAAGTTATAATTAATACTATCTAATTACCATCTGTCCCGTTTTATCGTTTTTTATAAGTTGCTAGTGTGTGTAATAGGTGTGTTTCGAAACGGGCTACGGTGATTAGAAAGTAATTTCAACTTTTTTTATTAATTTTTATATTTCATTTTTATAATTTTGAATTAATTGTGGAATACAATGACAAGGTTGGATCACAAAATATTTCACCTTTTTTATTCGTTTATTTGTTTATTTTTGGTCACTATATTTATCTACTTTATGGCCATATTTACTCCTCTTACAGTCCTATTTATCCATACTTCAAATAAGTTTATTTATCATGTACACTACTTTATGTATTACTATGACCAGCCTGACCTTGCTGGCAGTCATTTAGTTATTTACGTTTCATCAGTTTTGCGTATGTCTACTGAAAAAAAATTAATTATATCGTTCTGTAGAGAGTATAATAAGTGAACGATAAAAAAGAAAATCACTGTAAAGTATGGTTGACAAAGACAACTGTCATAAGTTGTTCGTATTTCCACCCGACTTTGGAATGTATCCAGCTTCACTTCCGTTTCACTCAGCATCATTTCATCTTTGGCTTCGGCCTTCCTTCATCATATTCTGCCAGCTAGGCTAGTCATTGTACTGGGTGAGTGAGCGACAACATATGTATCTTTTAAGTTATGAACTTGGAAACCGACGAAGCTGACCCGTCGTAAAGGGATTTTACGCACAAGATTTCTCGCTCAGTGAATGTGGTGATGACGTAATAAACATAAAGCCAGGGGTAGTTTTGTGTAGTAAAAAAACTTAACTCTCTGCATAGAAGTTTGATGTTTCTCACAAACCCCTAAATGTTAGGGATATTTAAATAAAGCTTCTTGACATTACGTTACGTAGGTGAGAAATGCTCACCAGAATGTACTAGTATTTAAAACACTTACATATCTGGCATTTATCACTTCTTTTTCTGGATTTTTATTTTTAAAAAAGGTGAAAAAAGTGGAAAAATCTTAGAAATACAAATATTTACTAAACATTTCGCGTATGCACAACGTACATACATATATCACTTCTATCCAATCTTTAGTTGTGTAACGTATAAAAATTTAGTTCTCTTGTCTCTAATATTTATCGAGCATACTTTTAATACTTATAAAGAAATTTCGATAAATTCCTCTTCTTTCCAATGTTTCATGAACACAACTGTATTACATCATTGGTTTGTGTTTGTAAAGTGCGTATAGAACTCGAATAAATATTATGAAAAAGATTTATTTGGTCTTCTCAGCGATAACTGTAAAACAATGAAAACTACAGATATGATACTTTACTTAAAGTTAACGCTATGAACTGGTAAGTTTGAATACACGCACACACGATTTAGTTTGTTTTTGAATTTCCCGCAGCCACTCGAGGGCAATCTGCGCTAACCGTCCCTAATTTAATAGGGTTAAGACTAGAGGGAAGGCAGCTAGGCAGCTAGTCATAACCACCCAACTCCAACTCTTGGGCTACTCTTTTAACAACGAATAGTGGGATTGAACGTCACATTATAACAACCCCACGGCTGAAAGGGCGAACATGTTTGGTGCGATAGGGATTGGAACCCGCGACCTTCAGATTACAAGTCGAGTACCTTAAACACCCTGCCATGCCGGGCCCACCCGGTTTAAACTATTTAAAACAGTTATTGAAATAGAATACACGTGCTTTGTGGTGTTTTTATCGTTTCGTATAATACATTAACAATTTACGAATTTACAAAGAGGCAAACCACGCCTAACTTAGGTTGTGAGGCGAAATGAGTTTGTTTTTGTTTTGTTTTTACTTGAAAATGATTGACAAAAGCGATAAGAAAACGTTCTAAAGCGAGTCTATCACAAAAAGTCAATTTCCGTTATGAGCAGAAATAAAGTAAGAGATGGACATAACACGGTTCATCCACAGAAAAGTATCTTTATGTTCATCTATCTATATCAACGCCGACTAAGAGCTTAATCCATGCCTATTGTCCTTCTTCCTTTTTCAACCAAGAAGCTCTTGAATCCATGCTTTCGCCAGCTGCAGCATATGCACGTGCTACACATGTGGCCGTCGCAGCGCTGGGATGTTGGTTCTATTGTATCACCACTAAATCACATTATTCAGCAAGCTGATACCGAATTACGTTGAGGTGTCAGCTGGATTGGTGTATATATGGTTCTAGTCAGTCATTGGCAAGAACTTTCTAGTTAAATGCAAAGGTATCTCATATCTCTACGGTTGGTCCATGTTTTAAACTTGCCGTTTACTTTAAATCTGACAGATCCCGTCATTGAAACGTATCAAAGACACATAACGTAGTCTTTCACCTAAACATTCATTTATACACTTATCTGTTGCATATGCGAACAAATCCTCCACTGGTGAAACTAACACACAAGATCTGTTATAAACACAACATTATCATTATTTTAAACGCAGAAATATTGATGGGCACATGAAATCCAGTCCTAGAATTACCGATGTGAAAACGCACCCCATCGATATGTTAAATACATCTCTTTGGACTATTTGTGCATCAAATTGCTTGTGAGTCAGTCCGTGTCTTTGTTGGTTAGATAGTCTTTAATACCATGAGAATAGAGAAAGAAAAATAATACAAGTATTCCTACTTTTTACTGTTGAGATTTGCCATACATTTTATACTGAAAACGAGCATGATGTAATATGTGGACTCCATAAGTATAATGTTACGTTTTAAAACTTTTTATTTTGAAGATTAACACACACCTCACATTATTTCACTGACAATTAAAAGATGGTATGTATTATTGGACATCTCAGTTATTTTTTTTATAAAATATCTAACAATTATAAGGTACGATCTTGAATCTCACTTTAAATAACATATATAGTTTCACACAACGTATCTTTGTCTAGTCTAATATTTAATATGATACATTACTCTTCACCTGATATTTCTAATACATCGGTATATGATTTTACATTGTACATTATACTTACCTATGTAACAGATAATAACTGTCTCATAACATTACACATTATTCCACTAACATATCCAATAGACAATCTACAAATTCAGTTTATTTTGAAATAAAATGCACTCAAGTATCGCATAATACGCTGACTTTTTTTTTGGTGCTGCCTGTTATATTCACATGTGTTACCACGTACATTGTAAGACTACACACTGTCAGTCTCCACCATGAGTATTCAGTGCACCAGCTTCAAAATGGCATTTCATTTCCCATTGTCATGTTTATTTCCAACTAGATGTATCATATATTCTGAAAAGTAAACCTTATGCGGAAGGTTTATTATTATCCTTTTGTAAAACACTCAAAATCTTCTGTTTTTATTAAAACAGCTCGATGTGATACACCTTGGTACTTTTACCATTAATACTATTGTACCATATCCCAATTAGGATAATATACAACGTACATCACAATGCTTATCTAGTTTTCCATATATATGTATATATATTCATTTTACTGGTCTTAACCTATAGATGGCTTACCAGTTTATCGTTCTAAAAAAATGTTTTTTGTTTGTAATAATTGCAACTGCTCATTATTTTATCCAAATCTTTAGTGTAATTGCTTAAAACTAATTCCTTCATTGTCTTGTTTAGGTGATCTAGTTTCAGTAAATATTCCGATTTCTTCTTCAGTTATAACAGCCGGATAAAATATCTGATAATAGCTGGTATTTCCACACTTTTGTACTGTACTCTCTACAGTGTTGGTTGCAATGATTAATTGTCATTGATGTCAGCTATCTTTGTGTTTTAGGTATTCAGGTCCATCAATTACTAACTTACATCGACGCCCTCTCAATTCTCCTTTATAAACAGGTATTTCTTTGGTCGTCTTGAGAGAAACCGTACGGACAGTATCCGTATAGTCTATTTGTATATTAGTATTATTGACGAAGTACTGTCTTTTCAGTAATCTTTAAGGCAAACTGTTGATTTGTCCTTCCATATAAATTAATAATTTGGTCATAATATGGATTCCACTTCCAAACAGTTTAAACTCGCGTTTCAGGTATAGTTCAGATATGTGTCTGTCTTCTGCAGCATTTGGTAGGAGGTTAAGAATAGATGCGGGTCTAGGTTTTTCGATACATAATAGACCCTTTTTTCTCGCAGCTTATGGATCTTGTATTACGATCTCGTATTAACAGCCCATGACATAACCTTGATAAAAGACGGAATACTTCATTGGGCACTCTTTAACAAACCTGTTTACCACAATATTATTCGAGTTAACAGGAACTGCCGAGTACATCTTTGAAAGAAAACACGAAAAACAGATACGCATCTTCATGGCCGTGTAAAGTACAACAGCATAAGGTATTCTCTGATGTCTTTCTAGCGAAAATTGACTTAGAATACTGGACCAATATTACAGTCCAACAACCAGACAAAGAAATACAATAACCTTACTTACTGGCAGGTACTGTTACTCCTTCATACTTGGTATTGCAGGATGTACCAGAAATAGCCGCAACGTAACTCTTTCAGCACTTTATGGAGATCAGGTAAGCAGATACCAGAAGGCTCTGCTACTGGAAACAAATGGATATTGTGGCAGTCATTTTCTTCAGATAATCTTCCTTATGACAGCTTTTCTAGTTGTAGATGAATACCATTCTTGGCCCCTAAAGGATAAATAAATTATGAGCAAACAGGGTAAATGGTTCTAGATCACCAAATACAGATCTGAACATCACGACAATATCTAGCAGTTTCCTAGAAAATGCCACGACCCTTAATAAACAAGGTACAAATCAACGTTTACTAACACCCACCCACAGAAAAGGACCAACATGTAAATATAATGGTTTCTATTTCCGTAAAGTGATTTTCTAGTTAAATTATGTTTTATCAATGTCTAATAAAAACGTCAAAAGAACCCTACACTTAGACCGAGGTAAAGAGGTTATTTATCTTTAAATCAAGATCATTTTGTAAAGCAAGATAGTTATACTTACGATGAACAGTTTTAGAGAAACAAAGTTCTTAGGGAGACTAGGTCTTACAAGATGGCTTTCCGTCAAAATATCTAAACTAATCAAATAAATAACCCGCTTTATAGAAGTTTCTTTAAAGGCAATATTAAGTCGGAAAATCATATATGAATAATATTGTGAGTTGTACTCAAAATGAGGTAAGTAGGGATTAGATATGATTTATATATTCAATAAGAACTGCAGTCCTGGATGCTACGGTGTTAAACAAGCTGCTGATACTACTAGCAATAACGTATTGGTTCCTATAGAACATGAACCAAATATGCAAAGTTCGACGAATCGTTAACACATCTTCCTTGCAATTATCAAAGTTTTGCGTCAACATATTTACGTTTCTTTTCAGAATAATCTTCTCTAAGTAAATTTAAAATAGGTCGTACTTTCGTGTTACCTATAAAAAAGTTATCGACTTGTCCAATTGGAAGCACAAAATATTTCACATTGCGCCCCTTTGAAATTTACAATCAAGAGCAAACTTAGTGTTGATAACTGACGCAATTTGTCGGCAAAGGTTTCGGTTTTATATAGATGTAGCCTGCCTGTTTTCTAAATTTATATTTGTATGTAGATGTGTTCAGTATGAGTACATCTATTATTATTCTGTAATAAGTTTATCATGTGTTATATACCTCTATCTATCTGTTTATATACATATTCATGGAGCTAGGAAAACTTAGGTTCAAAAAAGTTTTTAAAACAAAAATACGAAACCCTATAACCTGCTTTCTATAGGTGAACTTTTCTTCACCAGATATCTGAATATTTTTACATGTGCATGTGTGAGTGAGTATGCATAACATTGGATAAAAAATTGTAACATGAGAATTATGGCCAGTTACTTTTTTGTTAAGTTTTCTATCACGACTGACTCTGCTCAGAGGTAACCACGAGCTCCTTTATCGACCACTTATAGCAGGCAGGGCTACGTAGGAGGCGGAGCTCGCTTTTGTTAGACCAACCGTGTAGAATGATGAATTGCCGTTCGGATGTCTGCTGGAGGCTATGTGTTGTATAGACTGTCTTTCCACGGCTGCGCTCTGCTGCTCCGGCGTTAAGCGAAACGCTTTGTTTTTCTCTTCGAACAATCTGTTCCCGAGATACTCCCCCGCTTTCATCTCAAGAATGATTAACCTCATCTTAGTAAAATCGTATTATCCCTCTATATTGTTGCTACTAGTTCACGTAGGCTTTAATATCTGTTGCTTAACACTTATACAACCTCTTATTCTCAGAGCGATACAAATAATGAATAAAATAAACAAAAAAACCTTTTGTATGACTTGTGAAAAGCTAAAACTATACTTGAGAACCTCCACACCAACTAAACATTCGTCTGTCACAGTTGCAAGGGAAGGTAGTAACATTTCTTGTCTTTAAACCATAGAGTTACTGCAGTCGTCAACGGACACTAAGTTAGGCTTAGATTTTAATACGTTCTTCGTGGTTTGGTATCACCGCGAGACACAGCAGGACACAGGTATACTGTTTTAATTATACCTTTTATATTCAAAGATATAATGACCTATATGATGGATGATATTAACAGCAGGATTGTTTTATCCATGATACTTTTTTTTACAATAACATTATTAGAATTATTCTTACTAAATAAAAGGACACCAGATAATAAATTATAGTGATACATAAGCTGCGCAGCAGTGAGAAAATGCGTTAGAAATACATTTAACAATTTCTTTCATCTTGTAATACTTTAAAGTTAGTTTTTAAAGCTGTTAGTGTTTCCCATCCGAGGAAAGACAGGCGTCAGAAACTCATTAAAATTTTAAAAAGCATTGCTTTCTTCCTCCTCTTCAAAATGTAGGCCTGATTGTTTGGAAAATATTATTTAAACATGAGAAAACTATATGTAACGCTATATGTTCACCTTTCTTAATTTTCAATACCATTTATTGCAGCTGTTTGAAAAGATAAACAAACTTAATTTTGCTGTTTAGAAACCTTTAATTAACGATTCGAATAAATTTGTGAAAAATTTAATGGAGTTCTATGTTTATTAGTTTGATAGGATATTTTAAAGGGTAGAACGTGATGTTTATGGTAAAATTGTTACACGAAAATATAGGATGTTAGTTTATAAATTCCATTGTTTTTAAACTTAGGATTATTCAGAATATTTATTTTGTATTGAGAAATAGACCAGTGAACAGAGTATAAGAAATTGCGCCGAATCAGGAAAAGTAAGTGGCTGTAATTCACACATATTTATATCAATGTTATTTATACTGTGTTAGAGATAGAATTTAATTAAACTTGTTTGTGGAAAATCTTACGAAGAACCAATATTGTCATGTGTATTTGTTGAGGTAACACTAGTTTTTGCCTCAAAACATCCAACAACCAAAACATGGTTTCTGCTGTAGGTACTAAGAATGTGGTTAATTTCGTTATTAAGTGCAACGTCAAACAAGGCCACTGGGGTTGGATGCTGTTAATTCGACATGTCTTCTTTCCACTTGTCACCAATTTAAAATCCTGTAAATAAACTCTAGTGGTTCCATACCTGACCGTTTAGTTTATTTGCGAATAAGCGATGTTTAGGTTGAAAATGCCAATAGCTGTGTAAAATATTACAACGTTAAACATTATCAATTATTTTATGATAGCTTCAGTATAGGCTTTGGAAAATGGTGTCAATTATTTTTTTATTAATAATAACATTGTATATTTTTTGTACACGATTTTATTTTTATAAACACTTATTTACATTTACACAGTTCTGAAATGTGAGATGATTTTTAATTTGAAACAAATATATATATATATATATATAAATGTGTATGTGTGTGTGTGTGTGTGTGTAAGTTGAAAGGCTAATATTTAGCTTTAGTTCCTTAGGAATGGTCAGTATTTAGTGTTTTTATAGCAATGTTTTATAAGCCACCAGCTTTTAAAAGAAAATAGAAGTAATCCAGCTTGATAGCACTCATGTGATACGGCTCTAGTGGTATTAACAAATACTATGTCCTATATAGATCAACAACGACCATAGACGTGTTCAGCGTTAGCCAGGCTTTTATTCTGACCTCATAATAGATCGTAGATGCTGAAAGGACATTAAAACACGGTCGGTGTATTGTACACGTTGAGTGAAAATCGTAGGCTGCCGTTATTGCGGGCGCTTTCAATACGGATAAAGAAATTGAGCTCCATAGACAAAATGGCGGCTTTTTATGAAAGCTTGCCAATTCCTGATAACTATAAAAGCATTAACGCAGGTAGAAAGGTCCAAGGTTCAGAAAACCACACACACATACACGTAGCTCAGTGTGTGAAACATCTACAGACTGTGTGAGAAGACCGTTGCTGATACTGAAACTCGTATACTGGAGTCTGTACATGATAGTAACACGGGTGATACCGAGTTTCTTCTTATGAGATCTTCGTAAGAGCTGCGAAGATAGGCAACCTGGTGAGCAGGTGCCCCAAAGCTAAATGTTGTGATATCGCATTATGTGAAAACTAGTCATCAATTCTAACTGTCCTATCTCTTCTATAATACGATGTTTTTGCCCCTACGGCTGTGACGGTTGCCGCCTTCAGTTTTACACAGCAAAACGCACACGACCAAAGACGAAATGGTTGCCGTTAGGAAAATGTCTTCCCTTAAAGAGGAATCATTTATCTAAGAAAGAGTGGCAACAAAACGTCTCATATTTTCTCTCTCGAGCCGTCCAGACCACATTAGTGATTTTACAGTTCGTCAGGCCGTCGTGAGGGGCTCGAGAGAAGTTAATGTTAGGCCCAGCATTATAATATTTTTTGTATGGGATAATTATGAGACAGTTAAAACCCTATCGTGCCTAAGTCTATACATGTTGTGCAGTACAATAAATTCATATTCCACAGTTCGTAAGAAGAAAACGCAGACAAAGGAATACATCCCTTAGTAGGTGTGTCGCAATACCTTACTTTGTAGATGGAAGAGAACACAGTAACTGTTGTAAGTTGAAAGGTAAGAGTGTCTGCAAGGAAAATATAGCACTCATTATTTATAATGTTTAAAGAAAACAATTTTGTGAGTAGAAGGTGACAGAACAAAGTGTAATAGTGACGATGCGCTTTAAGCAATATATATATAAATATGTATTTATTATTAGTGCCGTTATGCATTCATTTATCATAATACTGTGTTTCACAAAATAGCAGCAATAAGTATGCTGCTTGTTTCTTTGTCCAGAGTGCTCACTGTATATGTATTATATGTATCTATAGATATAAATATGGATTATCTATGTGTAAGAATGTATAAATTTTAGGAATATAATTCTTTAGAAACATTTTTCATTTTAAAAAAAACGTGTGGTATTGCTGAATAATGAACTAAAAAAAAAGGAAACTCCCTCGAGAATATTTCGTTATTAATCAATAGAAAAAGAGTATTATAATACAAAAGTAATCATTCCATCCGGGTAAAATGGATATATGATGTAACGAAAAGAATAAAAGTTTCTCTTTAGAATAAATGTTTATAATTCACAAGTAAGGAGGTTCTTATAATCACAAATTCTCAGTCAAAATATGTGCTTTTTCCATCTAAAATATGTTTAAACGGGTTACTTCTTTTTTAAGTGTGTTCCAGTGTGTCCCCACAATATCATCGAAATGAACATATTAAGTCCACAGTACTTTAAAATAAAAAAGTGTATTTAACTTGTTTTGGCAGAATGCATCAAATATCGTATATTTTCTCGGAAACTGCTACGTGTTTGCACTTTATTACTAAAATAAGCCCCCTATTGGCTCAGCGGTATGTCTGCGGACTTACAACGCTAAAATCCGGGTTTCGATACCCGTGGAGGGCAGAGCAGAGATAACCCATTGTGTAGCTTTGTGCTCCATTAAAAACCAAACTAAAATAGGTTGTAGTGATTAACTTTTGTATAGAAATCCTTAAAAATATAGTTAAAGATACTAAACTACAACATTTGATATTATCGCCTAGGAACTAATTACAATTATTAAAGGTGATATAACACTGATTACATCATTTTATTTCACATTGATTTCGCTAGATGGGTGCAACAGCGTTCCTTGAATTCTTTCTTTATCTTGACAAGCCTTTAAAAGGTGCAGAGAACTTGTTCATTAATAGGACGAACTTTACACGTTTCTCAGAGACCTCTGGTGGATATCTTATATTTTAGTGTGTTACAGACTGAGGCTTACCGTATCTTCAAAATATTCACCATAAATTGTTATAGTATTAATCTCCGTGGTAAAAATATACGTTTTGCTTACAGTTGTTTATCAAATACAATAAATAGGCCGTTACGATGTCATCTGAGTCCTATGTATATACGTTTTGGTAGTTATATATGTGTGTTCCAACGACGAAGCTAGGTAGTTCACGGTGCTATTTTAGGTTGACTTATGTGAGGAATTATGCATACTATAATAGCATCAGTGAAGGACGGAGGCCCTAGCTGGTGTGCGTGTTGTCGTTTGTGTTTTTTTTATTTTAGACATATCTATGTTTTGATGAATTATTTATCAATTTCCATCGAAGGCTTTCCTTACAGCTAATTTTTTTTCTTATTTATTTGTTTAACTTGGCATGTTGATTATTCCGTTTTTAGGTTTCGATATGACTTAGCACACTTTCCAGATGCATTTTACATAAATTGCTACATTCATCAAACATCGTCTAAGAATCGTTGACAAAACGCACACATGCTTTTCTTACACTATTGATGAATGACTGCTTGTATTTCGTCAGTATAAATCTCACTGAGGTTCCATTCATTTGGAGTTGGGAAGGTCTGTTGTGATTGGTTCTTCGAAGTATGCGGTATTGTTTTTAATGTTTTTTATTGTTGCCATAACAACAGGTACTCGTTGGTGTATCATTAATCAAAATCATGCAGACACACACATATAAAGTTTCAATACTTATGCATGCAAAAAGTGTATGTAAAAATATACGTGCCCATAAGTGATCTATTCTACGTTCTCTTCCAAAGTCAAAGAACTTAAATGTATTTCAGATTCCAAATTTTCTTCCCTATGCTGAAGAACAATATATATATATATATGCTTAGTAAAACCGAGTTTGTCTAAAGAATTAATATTTGACAACAAAGTTGTTCTCTTTCCTAGCAATTAATAACAATAAATATATTATATTACAAACACATTAGTTTACCGTAAATTACAATAACTCTGCATGTTTTGAACGAATTTAACTCTTGTCCGATGGAAAGCAGTACCCAACTATGAACAGAATTAATTCTCACCCTGTAGATAACAAGACCCTAAATATAAGTAGTTAAAGACTGCATGTTTGGAATAAAATTAACTCTTACCCAGTAGATAACAGGACCCCAAGTATGATCATTTAATACTGCATATTTGGAATAAAATTAACTCTTACCCAGTGGATAACAGGGCCCCAAGTATGATCATTTAATACTGCATGTTTGGAATAAAATTAACTCTTACCTAATGGATAACAGGACCCCAAATATAATCGACTAAAGACTGCATGTTTGGAATAAAACTAACCCTCACTAGCTTATTTACATGCCGATGTTAGGGAATGTCACCATAACAGTTGTGTACCTCTGTAGATAGAGCTATGATATAACACAAATAGTAAGAATGTCACCATAACAGTTGTGTACCTCTGTAGATAGAGCTATGATATAACACAAATAGTAAGACACAGTTGCTGCTAATACAGTAGTTTGTCTCCATTACTAATCACATTTTATGAATGATTAAACAACATTATATTTACTTGAGCATTAAGTGTTTCTGTTTGAAATTAGACAAACTTTATTTTACAGTTGAACACAATGTTTTGTGACATTATTACGTTTATCTCTCTCTTTCTGTTGCAGACCTCTCTGAATGTCTGAATCTTACAGGGTTTTCTGTATTTATCAACTATATATATAAAAAATATGTATATATACAACTTTTGTTGTTATTATTAAATTTTGACTGGCACTTCAGTGTAGGTTGTTGTAAAATAATAAATAATTTGTTATTTAGTTATCACGAAATATTTAATTTCATCATTATCAACTTACGTTGGATTTAATTACTACATGTTAGTTATAAGAACTCATGTGTAAAGGCACGGAAAAATGTGTTATAGTGTGCCAACAACACTGCATATCCCATATCTATTGCCGACGAGGTTTTTCCGTTTATACCAGGACTCATTCGCTCAGCGGTTATTTTCAGATATATAATTCTTATTTTTAGCGAAATTAACACAAATATCTATGACAAGTTTTAATAATATTTAGTGGTAAGATCTGTACAATAATTATGGTAAGTACAGTTATCTAGTATTAGCAACAGCATACTTTTCATACAGCATGTTAACTTGTATTGCTACAGCTAAAAATAGTAAAATATTTTCTCTCTTGGACTCGTGCAGTATTTATTACTAAAATTATATCTTGCTTTTGTGTACTATGGCTTCAAGTGTTTATGTAATTTTTCTCACAATTTATATTTATATGCTATTCAGTTATTTGCAGATTCAGGTATGTGTTGTAGAAAACTTTCCAAGACAATATTTGCAGTTCAGTCTTAGTGTTAAATACCATTTGATAAATATGATTTTTTTAAACCTAATAGAAACTACTTACGTTTAGGTCTAGATACTGATTGATTACGCGCTTAAATTTCGAACTTAAAAAACAAAACAAAAACTATATATATATATATATATATGTAATGGTACCTTTATCAAACACTGTTTGTAGAAGGTGTAGTTCATAGATGATGTATTAATAAACCTATTGAAGCCCTCAATGTCGACCACTAAACCACTGCTTTGTTTTGGAACATTCTGTTCTAGAACTCCACTTCACCATCTCATCATCATCGTCTACCGTGTGTAACTGAAATGACACGTGCTTGCTCTCTGTCCCTTTGCTTTCGGTGTCCACATGTAGTGTTTCGAGGTTGCCCCCACTGTTCGCCGGTACTGAGTCACCATTCCGCTTGTTTCCTACTCTCAGATCCCCAAGTGGCCTGAGCTCCCGGAGACCAAATTAATTTACTCGGTAAGAGAGAAGCCGCTGCGTTGATTTAGAATTAACCTATAACTCTTAACTTATCATCAGGGCTCGTTAGCTCCTCGTGATGAAATTCGGTACTTGATGGTAGGTCTATAGTTAAACCAACAGCTTTACTTGATGGTAGGTCTATAGTTAAACCAACAGCTTTACTTGATGGTAGGTCTATAGTTAAACCAACAGCTTTACTTGATGATAGGTCTGTAGTTAAACCAACAGCTTTACTTGATGGTAGGTCTATAGTTAAACCAACAGCTTTCGGTGATTGATATACATAGATCGACGAAAACTATCACATTCTTATAACAATGTGTTAAATTTATATTATATTAAGTTTGTCAGAATAACTTCAATAACTGACCATTGACTTTGGATTAAGTAATCTAATAAGCATACACTGTTGTGTGCATGTCGTATTACTGTCGAACTTATTTTAATACGAGTTTTTGTAGTATTCTAGTTTTACATAATAAAGAAACGTGTAAGACAAGCTGGTTTACATATGAAAGAAAGCTGTATTCTGATAGATAAACAGTGACTTAATGATACCACAACAGGACAGCTCTATATTGCGTGAGGTGAACCAAAGAACGTCTATCATGACTTGTATATCATATCATAACTACTCCTCCCCTTTTCTAAATATCCCCATGAAGAAATCAACCCCTCTCGCAACGTTTTCACTCTAAACTATAGGGAGATTAGTTGGGCTGAGGTACCAACATATACAAAGGGTTTAAAAGACCAGGCCCCATGTCTTATCTATCTTATCTAGCCATATTATCCGAGGGACAGGGGGGAGTTGTTCTGCTGAAGCGTATAATTTAGCCAATCTATCAGTGCTATATGTTATTATTTGTAGTTATTATTGGAAAGTAAATAATTCCTAATGATCGCGCGCTTCATGCAGACGAACGTTTTGCTTACATGAAACTATAAATCTTAATTGACAGTTAACTCTACCGGCGTTCTCCTCTGGGACAGCAGTAAGTCTTCGCATTTACTACGCTAAAATCAGAGTTTCGATTCTTCCCGGTAGACACAGTGATAGCCCTCTGTGGCTTTGCTATGAGAAAAACACACACTACTCTACTTACCTACTTGTTACTCTATTTGTTTTCATTCTCTCTATCTTTCTATCCATTTATCTATCAATAATGAATGATAAGTTAATTTTCTTATTATACATCCGTAAGGGCAAGTTGGTTTTGAATTTAGTGTAGACCTCGCGCTAGAAACGAAACGTTGTGTTGTGTTTACTCTGCCTAAAATACAGATAATGAATAATGGAAGTTATTATTAAGTAATAAAATACCTGCTGCTTGTAGAAAACAATGTACATTTTAAGGAAATCCTGGATCACCTACGGCTTCTTTTGAGATCAAAATGAAACTACAAACTTTAACCATTTTCATTTTACTACGTGCGTTTTACATAGAGGAGTTTATTTCCATTGAAGTTTTGATACGAAAATAATAGTAAATCTGTATACCTGCAAAACATGCCGATCATTGTGTGTGAGTTTTATGGAAAAGCTATTGAATCAGTTGGTATTTATAACATATTATTAATAACCAATAAAATGACAAGAGCTATTATGTACTCTCACGCGTGTAGTCTGTTTTCGTGATACACACACTCTGGGTTATTTACGAAACATATGAAATTAAAGTGTATATATTTTTAAGATGTTGGTACCTTTAAGGGTAAGTTCTATTGTACATTTGAAGAGGTGGTTGAGACGCACTAATAACGCCTATGGATATTGAATCCATAACCATTTTCATTTGGTCTCCATTCAGGTAGGTTAACTTGCATTTTTCAACCTAAACATATTTTGATGAAATGGTTTGCGAGCTATTTTCTTCATCTATCCACTAGCTAGGCCTCGATTTTATGCATTTTCATGTTCATGGTCAATGTTTGCTATATTTTTAAATACTAATAATTTGTTATAGCTGATACTTTCGTTCACTTGCGGCATTTTAGGTCAGCTACAATAATTTGTCCATAAATACCGTATCAATCATAAGTCAGCTTTACTTTCTTCTGAGAGTATGCCACGTTCTCTACATAAGTACTATTTTGTTTTCAAACATCTGTTCTTGTCTGAAGTATTCATTTTTATTTTTTAAAACTAAACTTCTTTAAAGCCCTCCTCTTAATTTAATCTATTGGTAGTTTTGGCGGTTCTGTCATCACAGCAGGGAAGGAAAGAAAGCTCTTTAAGCCGGAATTAAGTAGCTCGACTTCGGCTTATTCGGTGCCCAGTGATCGTACTTTACCTACCGCAAAGACTGTCGAATGAAATACCGGAATTTCCTACGTTTAACTCTAGTAATTCGGCAAAGAAGACAAAGGTTTTTTTTTTTTATCACAGCTATGGAAAGCATTATCTCTCAAGTAAATACAAAATCTCATATATCTCTTTAAATTATGTATTTACTTACTTATTAAAAAGCTTCGTTATAAAGAGGAGAGAACCTCTTTCTATCTCTTATTACTCCATGTGCATTACAGGTCTTTTAATATAGATCAATATAACTCATAAACATTAAAAACATATGATTCCATAAACCCAATAAAATTTGCCGAATAACTGGGGGGAAAAGGTGCTAACGATGTGCAGGACTAACGACAATGACATAAAAATGTGCATTCAGAGTACAACGAATTAACTGCAGAAATAAGTGAAGTGTAAAAGGATAGGCTAGGTGTATTTAAGACAAGTGCAACTCTAGTAAGTAATCAAAGGCCAACAAATGGAAAAAAAATATATATATATATTAAATACAACAACAAACAAGAAGAGACCTCGCGCTAAAACAAACTCACCGAGTGATTTGCATTAGTTAGTGGATACGAAATATATCTTTCTTTTTTATTTGTAACACATTGTTTTACTTTTAAGTTAACTTTGATAATATTTAGAAGTTTGTTGCTGCTCGTTTTATATTTTATGATATTTTAATTATATTACTTTATATCTTTTGTTATTTTTTATGGAACTTCTTCAGTTGTTGCTGTTCAGTAGGTATATGGCAAAAGTCGTTACAAGTTATCAACTAGTAGTGCACAATGCAAGTTTTATAACGCTATACTACTATATAATATTTTCGATAAGTAAGTTATCCAATAGGATGTCAGATGGCAGCACTAGCGTTAAGAAAGTTTTAAGTCACATTCTAAATTCAACTGTATAACTTCAAGAGTTATTGATACCAGAACAACATGATATTTTGTGATAAGCAGTATGTCAACAGTCTCCGAACCTGATAATATTATATTCTTCACATAAAAGTTTTATCTGTTCGTTTTTAAGAAAAATTAAAAATGAGCTACCTACTCAGTATAACTATATACGATTTATAAGGACAACATCTCACAAGCAAAAAATGTAGATGAAACCCAACGCTTATAGAGGATGGAATTTAGTTACTTTCACTTAATCTCTCTTTTGATTATATGCCATGTTTTAAAGTAGTGCCATGAATCGAATGGAATTAGTTGTCAAATTATAGGGTAGAAAACAGAGAATAAGGCAAAGAGAATTGTAGCGAGAAGAGACGATGAAAAGGTTAATTAACACCACGTTTTCAGAAAGAAGACTGATCGATGGGGAGGAAAATGGTGCCACAAGAATCAGTGGTTTATCTCCCTTCTAACATGTGTAATAAATGAAAGTTCACAAAGAAAGCATACGCTCCTATAAGTAACACCTGAAAAGGCAGTGCCAGTGTGAAGCACACGGTGTAAACAATGTAGTGTTTCATTGTGTTCTGTAGCTCAACAACTAAAATAGTTTGAGTATAAAAAAACAGCTAAGATATCACTGAGATTAGCAAGTAAATAAATTATAGACTACTTTGACAAACTATACGAGGTTTTTTAGAACAAGCTTCCAGAACATACTAAACATATGAATAGCACAAAGGAAAATAATAGAATCGGTGTGTTAGTCAGTTAAAAAAGAAACATCACTTAATAGAATTAATTCTCGGAATTCTATGTACTATTTTTAATAGTACTGAATGAAATATCCCAAACATTGTAGTTTATAAGTCAAGCCAAAAACACGGAACGTCGCTGACTGAAATTAATTGTCAATGTTCACGAAAATAGAATGAGTGATGTAACAAACGGCTCAGTAACTCTGTCAACTTTCTGTTATTAATATTCCTTACTCTCTTGTTCCTCATTAGCACTGAGGAGGTGTCGTAAATGTTAAGAGTAAATTCGAGACTGTAGATAGTATTGGTAGTATGTTTTATGTTATATATTACTTTATAATGTTAATAGGTTAAAAATCAAAGCTTTGCAAAGCAGCCTATGTGTAAATATGTCACGTGATAAGGTTATATTTGATTTGGTCATGTACTTTTGGCGCCATACCTGTGGATGGTTTCCATGTGTATGCAAAGAGCAATCCTTAAACAGTGTTCTAAAAACACTATTCGCATAGAGACAAAGGTTACACGATGCTAATGAGTGAAAAGAAAATTGAAGGAGCCAAAAGCTTCCCAAACAGTAGAAAAATAATGTAAGTTAAAAAGGTGTAAAACCGTCGCTGTATTAAATATGAAATTCTTAGTTTACAATGTTTAATCCGTATTAACTTTTAGAAAATCCCCCCAAACACTTTAGAGCCACACTTTTGTAATGTAAGTTGAGAAGTGTCGAGTTTATCATCATGACCAATTTGGATCCTTTATCCGATTACGATCCCAACGGATGTCTAACATTGATGTTAGTCAAAACTGATCTCACAAGGGGATGAAATGATAAAGAAATATTTTTATATTCTTCAATTAACTGCATCGTATCTGGCATGTTACTACTGTCAATGTGAATTGCACGTGGTGTTTCATCACTGCTACAAGCATACTTTATAGCAGCTACGTGAACTGCCTTTGAAATTCATGAATTGAAGCCAATCAAGAGAAGTCAATAGAAATAACATTACCATTGCCATAATTCATGAACTCGTATTAAATCACATAAACACCGCTTTAGAGTTCTATGTCTAAAATTAATTATTTTTTTCATGAAAATCGCATACATTTGTTCATATATACATATGATTTAATACATTAGCACACCCTCACACATATGTATATACAGCTCATTTCTCATATTCTGTTCTCTTGACTATGGTTTAGGTAGATAGTATACCTATAAAAACAATTGAAATCTCGTTAATCCATTCACTGATTAGATGATCAATTTGCGTATGTATATCTTCTTATAACAAAGCTACATCAGGCTATCTGCTGTGTCCACCGAGGAGAAACGAACCCCTCTTTATAACGTTGTAAATCCGAAGAGTTACCGCCAAGGGACATGAACGAGGCATTTGGTTACGTAAAAATCATAGTACATGAATTGCAATATCTTGATAGAGTCATAGAGTCATGTGTCATATGTGATGGAGTTAAATTGAAGAAGCGTCTTACAGATGCTGGCACTCAAGCCAATGTATACTTTAAATCAAAGGAAACAATGATGTAAGAAACATATTATCTATACATTTACGAGCCTAATTGTCATTGACTTTGATAAAATCAATTTATCTATCCAGATCATGAATAATCATTTATCCAGTAATTAACATACCTAATTTAATTTTGATAACTAGAATGCACTGATTTATTACTTAGGTGCTTTTGTTATTGTAGACATTTTAGCCTTAATCCCAATATAATAAGTGTAAAATACTCTTCTTATTAAAAAGAACTAGAACTAATAGAAATGTATCTTTAATATTTTAACCAATACAATTAATTAAACTAATATAAAAGAAAGAATAAAATATAAATTTCTTACAAAACACTTAAAAACTAAGAACTTCTTTGATGCACTGTCACACATTTCTTACTTCTTGAAAAATGTTATAGCAAAGCACTGACCAAATATTATGATTTTTTAACGCAACTTTTAACTCGAAAGGCGCAATAAAAAATTACCGCAAGTTAATTTCGTAAAAACTAACGATCTTTTAAAACTCAAAATGCACAAGAGAAAATTACTACAAATTAATTCCATGTAAATTAATTGTTGTACTTGTTCTCTACTGTATATTTCTTGTCCACCAAATTGTTTCCAGTTTTGAATAAAACTATACACCTGGCAAAAGATTTGAATTTTGTCAAAAGGAAGGGTGACTACTGATATTTGTGAAACTAAATATTCAAATGCTTCTTAGCTCTAAATATGGACCCCATAAACTTTATAAACAGTTTTTTGTTAACAAATTGCTTGTGCACCAAATTCCTTGTGGATTCATGACTTTGTTAGATAGAAAGACTCCAGTAAAATATGAATCACATGAAAAGTAAGCTAAAATATCATCAATATTACAATCAATACCACTAATTATTGCTTGGGTTTCTTATGTATCTTACATAAACACTAATACACATCTGTTTACATCACGAGCGTTTCACCTTTCTTACCAGTGTCATCATGTTCCATTATTATTAAACAATAATACTTCACATTACTTCTATTTCATCTCTTTTTGTTAATATAACTAAATATTGATGCATTGTTGACATGTTATTATTTTAATATCCATTTTCACTGATATTTTCTTACTTCATTAGTAAGCTCTAAGATTCCATTTTATTCTTTTTAAATATAATATTAATATGAACCTTAATTTCTATTTTTAACATTTGTAAAGAAATGTTTGTGAGAAATTAGAGCCCGATTTTCCTCTGTTATTAATATAAATCATGCTATTTTTCTTTCCTTATTATTAAAATTTTAATAAAGTTTCAAAGTATTGCGTTCAGTTATCCAAGGCCGTTTTATTACTTTATGTCACGAAGCAACATTGGAGAATTGTGTTTCTTCTTACTGAGAAATATAATATACATCATGTAAAACACGTCATGTGGAATGTTTAGTTGCTGTTGTGTTGTATGTTTAATATCATGTTTCAGCAATTTATTATAACGAATTTGACAAGTATGTTAATATCTATGTATATAACCAAAACTGTGATGCTACCTACTGAATGACGCCACAAACAAAAATCCATAAGAAAATCACATCTTAGATAATCAAGATTCAGAATACGTGCAGCAATAGTTTGTTTATAACAGAACACAACTGTAAATACAAGTACTCTCGTCAGAACAAGAATACGAAAACACATCTGACTGTATGTGAGAGTTTTGTTACATCTTTATTGATGTAATTTATAAATGTAATAGTGAGAAACTGGAATTCATAAACAAACTATTAATTTTCAATGAATGGTACGGTATATAAAAATACTAGACTTGATGTTAGTAAAATTCTTGAAAAAGTTGAGATCTGTATTTTGTATCATTTTGATGAAATGAATTGCATATGACAAAAGAGCGCGACCCCAACACTCTTCCCGTGCAGTACACCGCAGAAAAAAAATACTTTTTAAGGAAAATGTTCATTTTTCATTTTTTTTTATGAAGCGTGGATTCTACAGTTAGTAATTACTAGCACAAACAGTCGCACGTAGGGCGGTGTTTCTACTAGTCTTACTAAAAGAGGTGTTATTATTATAACAACCAGACCATCTGACGTTCACTGCAGTTGAAAATTGTTTATGGAACAAGTGTGAATAGATAAATAACTATGTTTGTGTATGTATATGTATATATTCGCCACAAGATGAATAAATATGTACACATATAAATATCTATACTTGTACCACAAACGACTTTCAACTGTTGTAAGAATTACACTTTCTATAATAATAACACCACTTCTAGTAAAAATGTTGCAACTTGATATTAAACATATAAAGTAACATCGACTAAACACTACTGTTACGAAAATTAGTAAGTTTACCCAGAGCCCTAGCAAGTAGTTAGCTATATACGCCCATAGTAGCTAGAATAAATGTCTGAGAGGTTTAGCTCACGTAATGCTGATAGTGTTCAGTTAGTATTACACACTTTACGTAAACAAAGCTTCAGTTAAATAAATATATATCAGACAAATGGAAAAACTGGTAAGTTATATGTTGTCCCTATCGAAGTCAGAATGACCTGTTATTGTAGTTATAATTAAATGAATTATGTTCAGTACAAATAAAAAATTAGCTAGCTTTGTATTTAATAAAAGTGAGACTTAGTTACATACGGTGGGTAAAGATAAAATGTAATAATAATGTTTGTTTGTTTTTTTAGTTTCGCGCAAAGCTACTTGAAAGCTATCTGCGCTAGTCGTCCCTAATTTTGCAGAGAGAAAGCAGCTAGTCATCACCACCCACCGTCAACTCTTGGGCTACTCTTTTACCAACGAATAATAGGATTGACCGTCACATTATAACGCCCCCACGGCTGAAAGGGCGAGCATGTTTGGTGCGACCGGGATTCGAACTCGCGATCGTCAGATTACAAGTCCAACGCCTTAACCCATCTGGCCATGCCGGACAAATAATCATGCCAATGTGCAATTATGATTTAGGATAGGTTTTAAGAGAACGCTATTCACTAAATAAGGGGAGTTGGGAGATAGGATATCATGAATGTGAAATGCTACAGTCCTAGAAAAGTTGTCTTTTTTTTCTCATTCGTCATCCTAATATTTACAAACAACCCTTCTTGTCTTTATTGTGTTTTGTGTTTTCGTGTTCTCATATATAACCTTCCAGTAAAGTTTGGTGGGATTATTCCGAACATTACAAAACTGTCATTCTCAGAGTGAAAATCAATAGGTTTGATGATGGCCCGCAACAAAACATCCTTCGTAATTCGGGAATACGAATAATTGCGTATTATTTCATACATGTTTGTGTTATACTTAGATATATGTATATTGAAAGAACCATGTCACTTATGTTTAGACAGACAGTTATAATTCTTTTTTTGAGCTTTTGATTTTCTAATGAAAATATGTATTAAATGATAATAAAATAAAACCGCATATATTAAGGGTACTTGGCAATAAAGAAACAAATCTATATAAACGAATGACCTGACACTGCATCATAGGGTTCATGATTTTCATCCCTTTGTAGGGAAACCTGCTTCACACTGACGCCGTGAGTGCGTGATAAGAGTTATGGTCAAATCACACTATTCACTATATAATATATGTCAATACAATTTTTAATCATGTGCGCTGTCAGAACAATATTATGTATAATTAAAGTAGATCCGCTTGTTTGATTAAGTATTGATTACATGTGTGGCGTTGTTTACTAGCTGCATTCCTTCTAGTCTGTCAGATCAAAATTAGGGTTAGCTATGCATAAATAATCATTATAAAATACATAAATATACAAATCATTTTCTTTAGTAAACTAAATTACATTCTTGTTAGTGTGTTCATTCATCAACCAAGCTACAAAAATACTTTTTTTATCATTCTAAAGTGAAATTAAGAATCATTCCATATTAATATTATCTTTTGATTTTAAGTGTAGTGTCGAGCCCGGCATTATCTGGTGATGAAGGCATTCTACACACAGTGAGAGTGTCGTGGGGTCGAATCTAGTCATTGAACACGATAGTCCTTACAGCTGTGGAACGTTATAATGTTTAGTGAATTCTACTCTTCGTTTGTAAAAGAGTAGTCCAAGAATTGACAGTGGGAGGTAAAGTCTAGCTCTTACCCGTCTTGTCTGTCACTTCTAAATTAGGGATGGCTAACGCAGTTTGCCTTTAAGCAGTTTTACGCGAAAAACAAACCAAACCAAAAGTAGGGTAAGGCTTGCAAGTGGTGTTTAAATCAAGTCTTCATCAAACTTGAAATATTAAAGAAGCTCCTTTGTTTACAAATATTCCTATTGCTTGATGTTAATAAAAAGTCCCTCTCAATGTTTAGTGTTTGGTGTGAGTTTCTAAAGTACAGTTATTTACTAACATTGTTCATTATGTGGCTATATGTCAAAAGTGTTGAAGTGCTGAAATTTCAAGGTGATTTTAATAAGGCACAGCCTATCTTATTTACAAATAAAAATATGGCGGCTGAAAAAGGTTTATAAAATCACTGAATTAAAACCTTTGCAACATAAAAACGTGCCAAAAGTATAATTAATAATATCCAATGACATTGAGGAGAAACGACTACATACTAAAGTGTCGTCCTTTCTATTTTAAATAAACAATAAGGTCAAACGTCGATAAATAAACATACATGTTATATTTACTATTGCAGAACAGCCACACAAGTCGGACTTAAGAGGACTTATGAAAGCACCGAAACTAGCATCCAAGTTGTTGTTCCAAAATAATAGTTGGTCCGGCATGGCTAGGTTGTTAGGGTGCTTAACTCGCAATTCCCATCACACCAAACTGCTCGCCCTTTCAGCCGTGAGGGCGTTATAAAGTTATAGTCAAGCCCACTATTCGTTGGCAAAAGAGTAGCCCAAGAGTTGGCGGTAGATGTAGATGGTGATGACTAACTGCCTTCCCTCTAGTCTTACACTGCTAAATTAGGGACGGCTAGCGCAGATAGCCCTCGAGTAGTTTTGCGCAAAATTAAAAAAGAAAACAGGCGTTGTTATTTTCTTTGATAGAAAACTTGTACAGTAAAATTGAACAAATACTTTTCTCCCAAAGTCGATATTTTGTGCTAATATATTAATTTTAGTAATTCTGAGTATTAACATTTTTAGTATGTCGTCAACATTAGTAGTTTCTCGAAATCCTAAGACTTGCCAGCCTTACAGACTTGCTTGAATAAATTAAACCCTCACCTTTAGTAGACCCCACGTAATAGGGGTTACTTGGATTTTGTTCGAGCGATTTTTAAAGTAAATTATTAACTGATAAAATACACTTTCTGAATTATTATACTTACTTTGTATTTTTTTTACACAGTAAAAAAGTTTAGCATCGACCTAGCATGGCCACGTAGTTAAGGCACTCTACTCGTCATCTGAGGAACGCGGGTTCCAATACCTCTCACACCAAACATGCTCGCATTTTTATCTGTGAGGGCGCCATAACGTTACAGTCAATTTTACTATTTGTTGGTAAAAGAGTAGCCCAAGAGTTGGCGGGGGATGGTGAAGACTAGCTTTTTTCCCTTTTGTCTTACACTGCTAAATTAGGGACGGCTAGCGCAGATGGCTCTCGAGTAGCTTTGCGCGAAATTTTAAAAGAAAGAATAAAACACGCAATAATAAATTTTTATTCTACATTTCTTATAGCTGTATTGCACATATAATGCCTACTGATACACAGGAAGATTCCAACGAAGCACATTTATATGTAACACATGATTGCTTGGGAAATAAATTATTTCATAAAATAAAAAATAACAGTACTAATCTCAGAATATTAAAGCTTCCATGCGTGGTATAAAAGTAAAGAAAGAATAATAGATTATATTTGTACGTTAGAATTGTGTATTTTGGTAAACCGAGCCTCTCTTGCTTAGAATCTGTTCACAGAAAACCGGATGACAAGTAAAAATCGAATGTTTTTCTGGTATCTTCTTCATTTGTTGTATTGATTTCTTCTTGGCTGTTAAGCTGTAGCGCAAATAATTCAGACGTTCTCTAATCGGTGGATAAATAAATGTAGTGTAATGGCCCATGAAAATGATGAAGTAATTCTTGTTAAACTGATGATGACTTTAACCGTTTCTCCACGAAGAAACGTGCACTCTTACTTATTGCCGAAGCGAATGGTAGATAGAACTCACAGATTTTGTTCTTTTCTCGTACTGATATGTGTGATGCAGCATAATATATGATATATATTAATGCTAACAATGATAAACGTGTAATTAGAACTTCAAAACTGCTAACAACAGAAAGTAACACAATATTTTGTAAAACAATTATTACAGTTTTAAAGGACGCACTGTTGTTCTATTAATAGAAGTTTTCTTGTTAGACATGAAAAACAATAAATTATTTATACTATTCATAAAGAAAAATATCTTGGAGAATTAAGACCACTTTATTAAAATTTTTGGTCAGAAATATCCTCATTGGATAGCATTGACACTATTTAATACTTGTTGATAAGAAATATCATTACTAGAGAGAAAAAATATTACAGTATCGAAATGGGTGATCAGAAATATCCTCATTGGATAGCATTGACACTATTTAATACTTGTTGATAAGAAATATCATCACTAGAGAGAAAAAAGATTACAGTATCGAAATGGGTGATCAGAAATATCCTCTGGAGAACATCAAGAGTACGCTATTTAAATATTGTTGATCACACTAGAGGGCAGTAAAACTGTATTTAAAACAATGTTCATTAGAAATATCCTCATTGGAGACCACTAAGCCTATATTATTTGAAAATAATTGTTCATAAGAAATGTCTTCGATTCAGAGAAGTAAGACGTGTTTTTTCTCTCTTAAAAATGAGACAAAAGTATTCGAATAAGACGGCATTACAGTTTGTCTCCATCTGTAGTTCAAACTTAACTTAAATCGATGAATTTGAATGCGACGTACGAAAATTCAACCTCAAAATATAATTGCTCGAACAAAACAGGGTAACAAATTTTGACCAAAGAAAAAATTTTACATTGACATTTTAGCAATTATAAAATTCAGTTTCTGTATTACTAAGTAATAAAACAGCAAGTTCGCGTTTGAGAAATGAATCAAGAAAGACGCTGGCACACAGGTGTAATAACTACGTTGGTGTATATCGTACAAATAAATACAGCTTTAGCTTTGAAATATTAACGAAAAACACATCATTAAACTTTGTATATTCAACTACGGAAGTAGCCCAATACTGTTGCAATTGTTACATGAAATGGTTGTATTCTTGCGTGACAGTTTTCCTAGAATGAAGCGAAGTTTATATGTTTAGGTCTTTTTGTTAAAGAAATAGCATGTTGTCTTCTTACTAGAAAGAGATTGTTTCATATGTGAATATGTCGTTATAAAACATTGATATACATATAGTTGTCCAAACTTCTAAAACTAACTTTCATTGTCCATTGTAAATAGAAACAATGACAAAAACTGAACATGGAGTCCGAAAAGTATTTATTCTTCCATTTGTATTTATGGCGAAGATAAAGAGACTAAATGCAACTGCCCCTAATTTTTAACTATTAATCAGAAGAAAGATAGCAAGCCTGTTTTGAATTTATGCAATTAACAAAATATTCCCCACTGTAAGTGCGTTATAAGAGTGAGTGTCAATCTCTTAGTGCGGATGATTGATGAGTGCTGTTAGCTCTGAAATCTAGAGCTATAAACAAGAACAAACAGCCGCTCGTCCGCAACGCCGTCTCCTTATATTTGTTAAAGGAATTTAGGAACGATTTGTAAGTAAAACAAGGCGTAAATTCAACAGTGTATAACCATACTGAACTGTTTAATACATGGGAAAACATCGCTATGTTCAGCTTTGTCCGCTAAGTAGCAATAATAATAATAATACGTGTATGTTATGCAGTGTTCACTATAATAGAACTATACGTCTCTGTGGATTTATTGTAAAACTGATTGCATTATTTAACAAATCCTTTACATTTATGTACGTGTAAACAATAAAGCATTGTTGTTTTCATATTGTGAAACTACACTTAACTGACGCAAGGATTGAACTACAGGTTTTAACATTTTATGCCTGGAAACTAACTGTCTGCCAAAAGAACATTTAAATACAGAGCTATTAGTTGAGTAATATGAACCGTATTATTCAGTCGACATATTGTCTGTAGCGTGAATTTATAATACATAAAAATGTCCATAGGCTAGAATAGGTTAAATAAAAGTGAAAAGAGACATGCTAAAAACGTAAGAGTTTTGGGGTGATGGGACTTTCTAGTTCAGCTGTGAAAAATCGGAACACTTTTTAGGCGAAGTTTCTCTTACAGAGCTCTCAATAATCTGAACACGTCTGTATATTCCCTTCTGGACTGGATGACCCAAGCGCCTGCGGAAAGAGGAACATTGGCATACATAGATGAGATCTATGCTCTAGGTGTTTATTAACATCTCTTCCAAGAGTGTTAAAAAAGTTCACAAAACTGGAATCTCATCACTAGGTGGTACCTAACATCTTCCGTTCCAGAATCTCAGATACTGAAGAACAGAGTTGAAATCCTATCTAAAGATATTACCGAACTTCGCTCACCTTCAATTACTGAAGGTAGGTGCTAGTATGGGATATGGTTACTGGGTGTTGTTTAAACCAGCGGTTCTCAGTCTGTGGTCCGAAAACCAGTGGGGCTGTGGAGAGGCTGCATAATTACGGAAGTGAAACGGCAGAATAGTGTTATAGATCCCATTGTGGTTGAATGAGATAAAAAAAAAGTAAAAAGATTCAGGAAATCCAGAACAAAAACATTGTAAACCGCTTTTTTCTTATAGATATGAAAACATTATAGGTGTAGGCTTGGTATATGGATGCTACCTAGCACTGTTTACTTCTTTATAGGTGTGGCATTGAAACAAATATTCGGTCTACCAAACAACCTCAAATCACATGCTGCATGTCTGAAAGAAATTCAGCGGTTTAACTAATAGGGTCCTTTACAATCAGAAAGTTGGCCTCGTTTTTAAAAACTGAGATTCTGTCATTTGACGACCGAGATCTCTTCGACAACTTCGTCTCTTGAAGGATCAACAACTTAGTTGGTAATCGAACAGATCATGGTTGGCGCCTGCGGTGAGCCCGTGCGCTATGGGTGGAGTTAGTCCCTTGACATCATCGCAAAATCTACAGCTTAAGCCCATTTGTAGCCTATTTGTTTATTTTCTAAAGACATGACACGTGAACGACACATTTTAACGCTGTAAAGTAAACGTTCTAAACACTGGTTTGATGACAAGTAAAGAAGCAATAGATGAGATTACGCATGAGTGATACGGTTTCTCCACCCCTGAAGTTTGTTGTCTGAAAGTCTAGCATTACACTTTCATTACGGTTATACAGAATTCGAGCGTATACATTTGGCAGAATAATACAAACGTTTTTACTCCACTCATCCGTGTTTCTACAGCAATGTTTCAATAATTGTGGCCTAATTATAAACAACACGCATATACATATAATATAATACGATGTCTGCTCACGTGCGTTAAGTCAAGTACAGTCAGAAAGTTATTTAAATTCTCAAAAAATCTTAGGAACGACGCTTGGACTTAATAGAAGATACCGAAAAAAGCTAAAAAAATAGAAAAAATTGCATTGAACTTTTGTTGACTCACTGGACGCTAGAACAAAATAAAAGTTTTCACACTAGGAACTAACCTTTTATTTAACACTACAAAAATCGTCAGATATAAGACCAGCGATAATTCAACCACTTTTAAATTGTGGGGGAATAAAAGCGCTGATGAATGCCATCTGTGTAATACATTAAAACAGAGAACTCTTGTGAGAAGTGCGTGTCAGAATATTTAAACGAAAGACGACCGTATCGCGAACAGACCCGCCTCCCAGATGGTTGTATACATTCTCTGAAGTGATCGTGCTGCTGAATTCATCGACGGTAGTTTTTTCCTTTACTTTTTCTTCAAACGAATGGTCCAATTAACCGAGTAAATTATATGGCCAATTATCATTAGCAGACAATTCTTTGAGGTTATTTCTTGGTAATTAGTAGACAATGAGCTGCTTTTTCCTCACTTGTGTAACAAACGGATCTGTTTTTGTTGATTCATTTCGCTTATTAAAGTTTAGAAAGAGTTGATCGTAGCGAGTTTCATCAGTTTTAACATAAAACACAAAGTTGAACTTAATTAAGACTGTTTTTCTTCAATATATTGACTTGTCATAAATGTCGACCTTATGAAGTACTAATATTTATCGAGAGTCTCAGAGATCTCAGAACTTCATCCATATTTGTCACTTCGATATATTTAACGCTTATAGAACACAAGGCGGCAGAGATATCTAAATTTTGAATTCTTGGGGTTTCTATTTGTATAGAAAAATGAAAATTGACACTCAAATACTTCTAAAAGTCACATACAACTTAAGTGTTTGGGAAAAATATTGGTTTTCATGTAAATCGCACAGAATTGAAAATGTGCACAACAGAATGACATTTATTCGTCCTTGTTGATGTGTGTGTACTATGCGGAAAGCTTCTTTCTTGTCTAATACCTGGTACAAAATATGCTGTCATTTATTATATATCAGGCATTTCTAAGCTAATATGATTGTATTGGAAATTTATGTATACACTTAGATGAAATGATGAGATATTATATATTTTTAAACAAAATTGAAAATATAAACATTTAAAAAGCAATGAAAGATTACATATGTTATCTTAGCATAAGCTACAATCACAACACAATAAAAAGAAATGTCGCTATCTTAATGTAATTTATTATCATAACTCATTTAGATACTAATTAATTTTGACATTCATTATTATTCATTATTAATAACTATGAAGGACGTACAGCCACGAGTGATTTAGTTTAAATTGTTGTTTCCATACTTTGAAGGTTTAATCACAAGTTGAACCTTTCACCATTTCACATTTTATAAAACAGTTTTCAAGCTGTTTTATTTTAAATAATATACTAGAAGTTTGAAATCCACGCTGACATTCAGAAATACAACATTAGTCTGGTTTTAGTTTCAGTAAAGATGTTTATTGTTCTTTACTTTAATACGTCTTGTGTAAGACGACAAGGATTTTCATTAGGCTTATAAAGTAATTATACCCATTGCCTAATCAGTATTTATTGCAACGCTTAAAGCCTAACTAATTGAGTGTACTGAATTCACTAACTTTTTCTGCAAAGAACCTCTTTTATTAATCTTTAGTAAACACTATAATCGCCATTTAGAAATGGCCTAATGTATGAAGAGGGAGCACTAAGCAACTCTTTCTTATTGATTACGGTATGTATACACTTGGTGGAGATGGCCTAATGTGAAAGAGGAGTACAAACAACAACGCTTTCTTATTGATTACAGAATGTATGCACTTGGTGGAGATGGCCTAATGTGAAAGAGGAGTACTAAATAACAACGCTTTCTTATTGATTACGGTATGTATACACTTGGTGGAGATGGCCTAATGTGAAAGAGGAGTACTAAATAACAACGCTTTCTTATTGATTACAGAATGTATGCACTTGGTGGAGATGGCCTAATGTGAAAGAGGAGTACTAAATAACAACGCTTTCTTATTGATTACAGTATGTACACACTTGGTGGAGATGGCCTAATGTGAAAGAGGAGTACTAAATAACAACCCTTCCCTATTATTCACAGTATATATACAATTGGTAAAGATAGTCTTGTGCGAAATATAAGCACTAAACAATAGAACTTTCTTATTGTTTACAGTATGCATGTACTTAATAGAAGTGGCCTAATATGAAAGAGAAGCACTAAAAGTAGAGCTTCCTCATTGATACTTGATAGAAGTGGCCTAATATGAAAGAGAAGTACTGAAAGTAGAGCTTCCTTATTGATACTTGATAGAAGTGGTCTAATATGAAAGAGAAGCACTAAAAGTAGAGCTTCCTCATTGATACTTGATAGAAGTGGCCTAATATGAAAGAGAAGTACTGAAAGTAGAGCTTCCTCATTGATACTTGATAGAAGTGGCCTAATATGAAAGAGAAGTACTGAAAGTTGAGCTTCCTTATTGATACTTGATAGAAGTGGTCTAATATGAAAGAGAAGCACTGAAAGTAGAGCTTCCTTGTTGATACTTGATAGAAGTGGCCTAATATGAAAGAGAAGTACTGAAAGTAGAGCTTCCTTATTGATACTTGATAGAAGTGGTCTAATATGAAAGAGAAGTACTAAAAGTAGAGCTTCCTTATTGATACTTGATAGAAGTGGTCTAATATGAAAGAGAAGCACTAAAAGTAGAGCTTCCTTATTGATACTTGATAGAAGTGGCCTAATATGAAAGAGAAGCACTAAAAGTAGAGCTTCCTTATTGATACTTGATAGAAGTGGTCTAATATGAAAGAGAAGTACTAAAAGTAGAGCTTCCTTATTGATACTTGATAGAAGTGGTCTAATATGAAAGAGAAGCACTAAAAGTAGAGCTTCCTTATTGATACTTGATAGAAGTGGCCTAATATGAAAGAGAAGCACTAAAAGTAGAGCTTCCTTATTGATACTTGATAGAAGTGGTCTAATATGAAAGAGAAGCACTGAAAGTAGAGCTTCCTTGTTGATACTTGATAGAAGTGGTCTAATATGAAAGAGAAGCACTAAAAGTAGAGCTTCCTTATTGATACTTGATAGAAGTGGTCTAATATGAAAGAGAAGCACTAAAAGTAGAGCTTCCTTATTGATACTTGATAGAAGTGGTCTAATATGAAAGAGAAGTACTAAAAGTAGAGCTTCCTTATTGATACTTGATAGAAGTGGCCTAATATGAAAGAGAAGTACTGAAAGTAGAGCTTCCTCATTGATACTTGATAGAAGTGGCCTAATATGAAAGAGAAGTACTGAAAGTTGAGCTTCCTTATTGATACTTGATAGAAGTGGCCTAATATGAAAGAGAAGTACTGAAAGTAGAGCTTCCTTATTGATACTTGATAGAAGTGGTCTAATATGAAAGAGAAGCACTAAAAGTAGAGCTTCCTTATTGATACTTGATAGAAGTGGCCTAATATGAAAGAGAAGCACTAAAAGTAGAGCTTCCTCATTGATACTTGATAGAAGTGGCCTAATATGAAAGAGAAGTACTGAAAGTAGAGCTTCCTCATTGATACTTGATAGAAGTGGCCTAATATGAAAGAGAAGTACTGAAAGTTGAGCTTCCTTATTGATACTTGATAGAAGTGGCCTAATATGAAAGAGAAGTACTGAAAGTAGAGCTTCCTTATTGATACTTGATAGAAGTGGTCTAATATGAAAGAGAAGCACTAAAAGTAGAGCTTCCTTATTGATACTTGATAGAAGTGGCCTAATATGAAAGAGAAGCACTAAAAGTAGAGCTTCCTCATTGATACTTGATAGAAGTGGTCTAATATGAAAGAGAAGTACTGAAAGTAGAGCTTCCTTATTGATACTTGATAGAAGTGGCCTAATATGAAAGAGAAGTACTGAAAGTTGAGCTTCCTTATTGATACTTGATAGAAGTGGCCTAATATGAAAGAGAAGCACTAAAAGTAGAGCTTCCTCATTGATACTTGATAGAAGTGGTCTAATATGAAAGAGAAGTACTGAAAGTAGAGCTTCCTCATTGATACTTGATAGAAGTGGTCTAATATGAAAGAGAAGCACTAATTAACACTTGTTGTTTACATGTAGTATAACTGTAGTGATGCATAGCCTATACCCTTAGATTTAGTTCGGTACTTCATAGTTGTTTTAAAGGTATTTTGTAATCATAATACACAAATCTCTCAGTTAGTAATTGTTTATTTAGAGAATCTAAAATGTTTCGTTTGGGTCTCTTTAGATACTATTGCCATGATGCAAGGTTTATATAAGTGATATTTTGTATGACCTTTAATTCTCTATCTATCTTTATATCGAAGAAACAGCATTCGCCTCTTTTCTAATCTTCATAGTACCTTGACCTTCATGTTAATATTTCCAGTGAAACGTTTCTGATATCAGCGTGATCTAGTAGCTGACAAGCTGGGCTACGAATAGAGGCCCAAGGGTTCACATTTTCGACTCTCTCTGTGTGTGTATATTATAGAAATAACAATCAATACCGTTGTTTGATTATTAGGGGCCGTTTAAGCGGTGGGTTTTACTGACTAGTTGTGCTCTTTACGGTTACCATGACAATCCTTTGGGGTTTCTTACCATTTTGTCTACGTGGTGTGTATGATGCTGATTATATTGAAAATACGACACTGATGAAAAAAAAAGCGAGTATTTATGTGTGATTTCTTTGTTGTTGTCGTCCAAACTGAACTTCAATAAAATGTTTTACATTATAAGTCGTAAAAATTTCTCTGTTTACAGTCAACACATTAATATATATATGTTTTGTATTGACAGTTGTTTTCCAAAATAACTCACCAGCATTGTAGAAAAAAAAATAAAGTAGCTTTGTTAAGTTGTTTAATAAAGATAACACCTCTGTTAGACTGACCAATAGTGATATACCCTAAATTGAGTAATAAGGTCAACAATAAGGAATAGCTTTATAGAAGACAACAATTCAACTACATTATGCAATGAAAACTTTCATATATTTAAGGTAATATTGAAAGATGTCGTTTTTTTAACCGTGTGAGTGTCAAAATTATTCGTAAAAAATAAAAATTTAGACTTAGAAGAACGAAAAACAATATACGAAATAATTTTTAAATGTATCAACAAAATATTATTACTTTTTTTAGTTTTCTTTATTCAGTAATAAGTTTTAAGTTGTATATTGTTTCTCATGTTGGTGCAAAATTGTACAATATTCAAAATATTTTAACTAGTTTTAAAAGATGCTCATTATTTCTATAAAATCAAAGAAAGATTTAGTAACATCTAAAACATACAATAATTACTACAAGCCAACACTCAATAAAGCCTTTAACTGTTTGAGTTAGTGTTTTTGTAAAGATTCGTTTACGTTTATCAAATAATAAAGTACACGTTTAAATACTTATATATTTTTGTTTAAAAGTATAACGTAAAGGCTCAGAATGAGGCTAAAATAATGTAACAAGAAAATTATGTGTCCATCAAGGCTACCGTATAAATATATAAGACATTTCTTTATGAAATACAAATAATGTAATTTCAACGAGTACTGTACAATTTCTAAATGTAGTAAAGTGATTATTTCTGTTCTTAGTACTCAGAAAACTTCAATTTATTCTGAAATATCTCGTCTTATAATTCTAGAATTCAATAACATTTCGCCATTCCAAGGATGATAACATCAATGTTTCTGGTTTCAAACCGTAGTCGACTTTGACAATCTAACTCAGTCACTTTACTTAAGCATTTACAATAAACCCTAATTTGGCCTTTATAGGATTTCACTTCAAAATCATTAATTAGATTTAGCGTTTACAAAGGATAGCTGCAAGCGAGGAAAGACGTCATGTTTATTTAGATTTAGTCATTCGTTCATATAAAGGTAACCAGACAACTTTACTTGTTCACCGTCAGACGATTTAAGTTAGAGAAAAAGCATATTTGGGTCTGTATAAAATGTTTTGTAAAAAAATTATCGTATTGCAACACAGTTCAAAACTGGAATGTTCATTGGTTTATTAGAAAACTCTGTGTTAATTTAGCTTAAGATTTTAAAATTACACCAATTTTGTAATAAGTTACAAATAAAATGTTTTGTATATTGTTTGATTCTTTCGTCTGTATCTAACAAATGTTATGCTGCATCATAGGATCCATCAGAAAGAGCTTTGAAGTACTTTGGAATCTGATGATATATAAGCTGTATCTAGTTACCAACATAATGACCATGTTTGGAAGACTTTAAAGCTTTGAAGACTCGTCTTTTCTATGCTATTGTTGTATGTGCCATAAGAATTTCAACGGTCGTATATAACAGAGGAAGATAAGCTAGAAAAAAGAACAGTCCACACACATCCACACATAATACAATGCTAAATCACCTGACACGCAAACCATTTCTATGAACGTTTGGTCTGTGAAATTATGGGAGTATTTCTATAAGGTTACCATAGCAACAGTTTTGTCCAACTTTGAAAGATTACATATCAGGGCTTGGCAGGAAATGTGAAAGTGATTGCCGCCAGAAATGACCGAGCAAGCCCGATTCCGTGGACTGTAAAATTGGACGTTGGAATACACAGATATACAAATGTGTATTGGTCAATGAAAGTAAGTATATAGTTTCTTTTGTGCTATGTTGTATATTTTTAATATAGCTGTAGCCGATAAATACCTGGTCAGCAAAACTGGTAGAACAGAACTAAAATAAGCTACTAACAAAACATTAAGTACACGAGCCATTCAGTGAGGAATTGTGAAAAAAAAAATATAAGGTTTTAGTCAAAGCCGACCTTAGTCGATTTAAGTATAAAAGTATTATAGTTTCAGCAACGTGAAACGTAGGTTTCTTTCTGAGGTTTCATTGTTCTGCACATTTGATCATGTTATTACAGGGTTAAAGAAGAAAAAAAGGAGAGTTAATATATAGTAGGAAGCTACACTTCTAAACCTGACAGCATTTGTTATATGTGTATACATATATATACGTAACAAATGCTGTATATATACATATATTTAAGGCGTATGAAGAAACAAGAAACTTGACGTTCATGACACTAGAATAATTCGTAATGAAACCTGTTAAATGCACCACCACAAACTGAAATTAAAACGTACAAGTTCGTATGTAGCTTGGCGTATATACTAATATCATACAAGTCCTCAACTGGGAATTTAATAATTCGTACTACACAGATAAATTGTATTCATTCACCTTTCCGTTTGTATTCGTATCAAACGTTATGAGTAGATACTACGGCGGACTCATCTGATCTACGGTTACTCGCACAAAGCTTGTTTCTACTAGGAAGTTACGGCCTTTAGAGAAATTTCTTATCGTAACCCATTTCAGTTACTAAGGAGCTAGACCTATACAGAACATCTCGATATAAATTCTAAGCATCATCCATCATATTCAGGAAAAGCGACAGCCCTGCAACAACACAATTTGATATCTTCCTTCGAAGTTCGTACAACAGAAAACAAACTGATATATAATTTTGTTTCATGAATCTAATGCCCTGGAAGTTTTGTAATATCATCCTCTACTGTGGTTTCGTTACTAACGCTCCACACAACAGGAACGTGCATTACTAATATTGCCTGTAAATTGGATACTCCATGTACACAATTTGGTGCACCCTAGTAACTGACCATTTATGCTCAAAGAATATATATATTAGTAAAAATTAATACATATTGCGTATTTAACTTTATCAATACGTATTAATTTTCACTAAAATATATTCGATGTATGTGATTTGTCGCACTTTTCTATTAGATTCTTTAATCCTTATGAAGTTAAGCGTAATCGCCTTAATTAATGACATATTGTGAAACTATCATTTAGCTTAGCGAACTGAATATAGTAATTATACTGCTGTAAATGCTATAAAATGTAATAGCAAAATTTATCTCACGTGCCCTGCTCTAAATACTTTTCGCTCTTTATTACTTACACAAATTCATTTTGTAAAATAAAAAATATAATTTATTTATTAACGTGTACTAAATATAATATGGAATATGTGGGTCAAACTTCAAACCTATTGCATATACATATAAATTTACATAGATCTCAAGTTGAAAACAATTTAAGGAATTCTATACAATTAAAACATTTCAGGATTTACCCTACTTCCTCAGTTAAGATAATGAAAACACCAATAAATTAAACTAATATTTTAATAATTCTACTGCCTTGAATTTTAGTAGTGATTACTGTATTGCTAATTTTTTCTCTATAGATAACCTTTTCATAAAAATAGAAAAACTAGAGGTAAAGAAAGTAATAAATAAAAATGGGGTGATTTTTTTCATAATTTTGTGCTTATTTGGATAGTAGTTTTTCTACTAGTATTAGTGTATGTAAACTATTTTTTAAAAAGATTTATCAACTTAATCTTCCCAAATTAAAAATATTAGTTAATGTATTAAAAAAATTGATTTTCGAAATTATACTGCAAAACACGTACATGTAGACAATATTTGTTTGTTTTGGAAATTCGCACAAAGCTACTCGAGGGCTATCTGTGCTAGCCGTCCCTAATTTAGCAGTGTAAGACTAGAGGGAAGGCAGCTAGTCATCACCACCCGCCGCCAACTTTTGGGCTACGCTTTTACCAATGAAAAGTGGGATTGATCGTCACTATATAACGCCCCTACGGCTGGGAGGGCGAGCATGTTTTGTGCGACTCGGGCGCGAACCCGCGCCCCTCAGATTACGAAGCGCATGCCTTAACGCGCTAGGCCTTGTAGACAATATAAAACATCGATTAAAAATCAATGATTTATCAAGTTTTGAAAAAGAGAAACTACAATTCAAACCATCATATTTGGCAATTAATTGCATACATAAAATATTAAATTCTTTGCAGATTTCTAAAATTATTCATGAAGCTATAAAAATAATATTTTTTCTTGTAAAAACTTAAAGCCTACAGCCAATTTTAAATACTAAGTTCCAAATGGTCCATTACTATATAAATATCAAAGTTTTTAACTAATTTAAATGTAAGTGAAGCTAATAATTTACCTTGTTAGTGTGAAAATAAGTTATTTATTGATACTTTCCATAAACATATTGCTACTGGTGATGAGGATATTATAAAAAATAAAATATTATGTGAAATACTCAAAAATGGATCTAAGTATAGAATAGCCACAAAATGTAATAAAAATAATATTTTAAAATCTATTGAAAACAGTATTAGTGAAAATATTTTTAAAACTTAACTATATTACATCTTATCCACCTAGATGGTTTGTGGAACGGAGGTTGTATTACATAAAAAATAAAAATAAAACTATCCCATATAAAATTAAACAAATACCATACCGATTTATTAGTTCATCAGTTCAAAACTAAGATTCGAAAATTGCAAGAAAAATATCTTATAGTTCCCAATGATAAGGCTCACTGTAACATTGGTATAATTTGTAAACAAGTTTCATGTATTAATTATGATAAAAGAAATCAATAGCACACAAACATTCAAACGTGTCAACCAATCCAAAGATACATTAATTAATAATTTAATTAAAACTTATAATAAACTTTTTTCTAAACAAAGTTCTTATGTAGATTTACCGTTTTTTATGCAATTTTGAAACTACATAAATTTCTAATTAAATATAGATTTATTTTTAATTCAGTTTTATTTGATAAAATTAAACATGTAAGTGTTAATAATAAAAAATAATCAACCTATTTTAAAATATCTGAAAATCATGAACAAATACATAATATTCAAACATTTTATTTTACCACATTGAACATCACAATTACATTAAGATATTTAATCTTTGTTTCAAATTCATTAATAAAACAGTTCTGTTATTTTTTATAGAGCTGGAAGAAAGAAAAATTAGCTCCAAAAACGTAAAAGGTACATTAAGTTTCTGTATTTACAATAATTGTATATTTTTCATTAAACAGGTTTTTAAACAAGTAATAGGAGTTCCAATGGGAGCTAACTACTCTACTTGTAGAGCAAATTTATATCTTTATTATTATGAGAACAGATTTATTGAAAACTACACAAGTCCACATGTTTTTTTACTTTAACTTACAGATATATAGATTATATAATTTGAATAAATAATTCTGAAATAAATAATGCTATTAACTCTATTTATCCAGCAGAATTAGAAATTGAAAACTGTAATAAATATAAGATTGTATTAAACAAACATAAATAAACAAGAATTAAAGAAATTTTACTTAATTTTTGTAAAACTATTTTTAGTTATGAATAAGACCATTTAACAATTTGGCACTACTTTATGCGGATGTACACCTTGCTACATAAAAAGGTTTGTTTAGCGCATGATAGTCACAGTAGACTTAATAAATGTGTGGTGGGTGGGAGCTTTTCAAGTTTGTTTAAATAACTGGATGAAACGCTTTATGCTGGTATAAGTCGTCTTCTGTGCTATAAATATAGTGCCTTTCTACCGTATTTGGAGCCGGAATGCTAACTTCAAGAGGTAAGTTTCAAAATACATACCCCCAAGTGGTAGCACCTCATTTTCTTATTTTTATTTTAGTTCATTTTTCTTCTTTACTTGGGACAATAGTCAACTTTACACAACTGCAGGCAGTGAGGGGTGATATAGATGTGGGACTTTGTGGGCTTTAGCACCCACATCTCACTCTCTTAATTTCTATTTCTATATCTATTACTTCTCACTTAATTCTTATGTGAGACTGACGAATGGAGGTTAAGAATGATAGACGGCGTTTCCCCACCGCAATATGGGCCCTACTTCCTTAGTCACCTCCAAAACAAGGGTACATTTTATAATCCCATACTATAGTTTGTACTCTGGGATCTTTTTAATTAGTGCACCGTTCTTTGTTTAATTCATTTTGTTGCGGCTTGTTTTTTAAGTTATAATAAATTCACCTATGTATAATTTAATAATTTTGACATAGCTTGTGTGTAACATCCATTGATTACCAGGTCTTTCTGTATTTTATTGTCTTGTATTTCATAACTATTCTAACCTTTTCATAACAGATCAATTAAATTTTTCACGTGTTCCCCCTAGTGATACATCAGTATGTTTGCGGACTTACTTCTCTAGAAACCGGGTTTCGATACCAGATAACGCTTTATGTAGCTTCGTGCTTACCTTTAAAAAATCCTTAACAGGGTGTGTCTGTCAAATAGAAAGTAACATTGCTGTTAAATAACAATGAACAGCCCCAATAAAACACGTAACGATCGGTTTAGTTGGACTCGAACATAAAATTGTAGTGTGGTCATTTAACACCTGCGAAGTCCTAGTGAAACGACATTGAGAATGACCTTATTATCTTCTTTTTTTTTAACAACGTGGGCATTTCATCCTTTTCATAAATAACTGAAGGTCTCTTCTCAAATCTAATGTTAAAGTCCTGCTGGCAACTACCTTAGCTTTCTTTGTGCCCGGTACCTGTGGCGTATGGGGTTAACCTGATATAACTTTTAGACCCTTTATAATAACTCATACTAGCTGGCTATCAGGGTCGTGGAAAAAATATAACTCGAATAGTTGAAGATTGGTTTGAATTTCACCCAAAGCTACACGATGATTATCTGTGCCCCTAGATTAGCAGTGTAAGACTAGAGGGAAGGCAGCTAGTCGTCACCAACTCTTGGGCTACTCTTTTATCAACGAATAGTGGGATTGACTGACACATTATAACGCCCACACGGATGAAAAGGCGAGCGTGTTTGTAATGATGGGGATTCAAACCTGCGATCTTTTGATGAGGAGTCGAGTGTCTTAACCACCTGACTATGCTGGGCCAACAGTTGAAGAGCGCATAGTTTTAATTTTAAAGCTGAGAACTGAATTATGTAGAAGGAAGTATGTTGCATTCTTACTATTGTAAGATTTAATAAATAAATACAATTACACAACAGCATTGTTAATTCTAACTATTTGTAGTCTGTACATGTTTGAACAAAGTCTTGGTCTGTGCTGATATTCGATGAAAATTATGACTAAACGTTTTTAGAAATACCTTCACATTATAGAGCTTAATAAAGAATGTTTTATTTTGTACAAACACCTATATGTCCTGAAAGAACCATTTATCTCTCACCAATTTTGCTTACTGTTTCCATTTAGTACCTTCTGTGGAAAACAACGGTAATATTATGATAACTATAAATGTAATATTGATTTTAGCTGCGTGTGAATCGTGCGGTAATTTTTAGGTTATAGTGGACATTTATAACATGAGTAGCAAAGCAAAGAAAACTGTTAGTTTGTACTTAATCACAAAGCTAAGCAGTGGGTTATCCGTAGTATGCCCACCACGAGTATCGAAACTCGTTTTTTTACAGCGTTTTACGTTCGTAGACATACCGCTGAGTCACTGAGGCCGTAAAGAGAACAGCTAATATAAATGCTTTCAACCTAGAAATGCAAATCTAGATGTTCTCTGGTAATACTTACCCTGACAACTAATTTTCGAAATTCTTTCAAAATGTTTTATTAACAGTAACAATAAATCATAAAGACATAAATTCCGGTGCTGTATAACAATACTAGAGACTTAGAAACACACACACTCATCTACAATAATTCGTGAGTAATATAATTTCATATAATTTTAAATGATAATACCTTTTTTTTCGAATTTAGAATTCTGTAATAAAAGTCGGATCAAAAGCGATATAAAAGTTGTTGATTTGTTGACTCTCTCAAATTCTATATCTAATACACAGTCGAGTTCGCGCCTAGGGTGACACCAAACCCAAACAAATCAGCCATTTTGCTAAACATAACCAGGTGGGTAACCATGACAGTACCTGATGTATGACGAATAAGTGCGTGCCGAGTGGGTGAATCGAAGTGGCCGTGCGATGGGCCGTCCCGCACGGCCAAGGAGGAGCACGCAAAAGCGGTATCCATTACGTTAATTGTTCTTACGACTGTTGATTAGCTGAGAAGGCCGATACAAAGCAACCCGCGAGGAGTGGAGAAGCCCGGTGGAGCCGGGCCCACCTGAAGCCACTACATTAACAAAGCATTGTTATAAATCATAGAGCTAGCGAATGTGGCTAAAGTTTCAGGTATGGAAGTGTTCATCCAGGTATATTTTGTCTGTTGTAATTAGTGTGATAGTTGGCGCCTCTTGTCGGGGTTACGCCTCCTAGGCCAAGATCGAGACACATTTGAGCCCCCTGGGGGCAGATTATAAAAGTTTTTTTTTCGATGTTTTGATTTAGATGGAAGGAAATTCTCTCGATCTGGATGTGACAGTGTGGCTTTACCTGCTGTGTAGTCGGCGCCTTACGGACCATGAAGAAACGACAAAGGAATCCGCTTAGAATCACTGTTATTCCTCTGGCGATAATTCTTACCTTTAATTGTATCCTAACTTATTAGGTCCAACATGTGAGATTACTTTTTTACGAAACCGAGCTTGGGCAAAGTTAGTTGTTGTTGTTTTTTTACGTGAGCTAATTTGTTGCTCAAATGGTGAATGGTTTAAGTATTTTATTTTTGGACAAGGTATCACATAAGAATTTGAAAACAAAACTATAAATGTTTCTTGTAATGACGGTAAACGGACATCCGCAGCAGTGAAGAATTATGTCTGTATCTCCACTGGTACAACTTTTTATTGTGTTGTTTACAGTACACGTTTTAGTTTCTCTAGCATATCTTAGGTGTATTTTAAATGTTTTTATCACATAGTACTATACTTAAACGTTAGCTTTATTTACCTTGAATAATAATATGTGATCCGAGTTACAGTAATTTACAGCAACTGTTTCACTAAGATTTCCTGTGTTGGAGTAGTGTACTGTATTGTTAACAGTTTACAGCTAGTAAGATTTCCCGTGTTGGAGTAGTGTACTGTATTGTTAACAGTTTACAGCAAGTAAGATTTCCTGTGTTGGAGTAGTGTACTGTATTGTTAACAGTTTACAGCAAGTAAGATTTCCTGTGTTGGAGTAGTGTACTGTATTGTTAACAGTTTACAGCAAGTAAGATTTCCTGTGTTGGAGTAGTGTACTGTATTGTTAACAGTTTACAGCAAGTAAGATTTCCCGTGTTGGAGTAGTTTACTGTATTGTTAACAGTTCACAGCAAGTAAGATTTCCCGTGTTGGAGTAGTGTACTGTATTGTTAACAGTTTACAGCAAGTAAGATTTCCTGTGTTGGAGTAGTGTACTGTATTGTTAACAGTTTACAGCAAGTAAGATTTCCTGTGTTGGAGTAGTGTACTGTATTGTTAACAGTTTACAGCAAGTAAGATTTCCCGTGTTGGAGTAGTTCACTGTATTGTTAACAGTTCACAGCAAGTAAGATTTCCCGTGTTGGAGTAGTGTACTGTATTGTTAACAGTTTACAGCAAGCAAGATTTCCTGTGTTGAAGTAGTGTACTGTATTGTTAACAGTTTACAGCAAGTAAGATTTCCTGTGTTGAACTGACGTACTGATTCTTAACAGTTTACAGTAAGTAAAATTTCCTGTGTTAAACTGATGTACTAATTCTTAACAGTTTACAGTAAGTAAAATATCCTGTGTTGAACTGAGGTACTGTATTGTTTATAGTTTACATCAAGTGAAATTTCCTATGTGAAACTAAATAAACAATTGTGTTATTAATAGTTTGTAGCAAGTACTTCAATAACATCTCTTGTGTTGAACTAAAATACTGCACTGCTAATAATAGTAAGTACCTCTTTAATACATTCTCTTCATCTGTGTTCTTTACAGTCAGTTTCTCTAATTAACGTACGTTTTATTACATCATTACATATATAATATATTGCAATGTAACACAAAGATTGATTTACTACGGTTAAAAGTAAATCAAAAGAGAGATATTTCCCACAAACAAATGGTTAATTACAAACAGATAGTTTAATATTCACAACTTTCAAGCGAGGACGCCTTTCTTCTTGTGATTTCAAACTTTAATGGTACAAAAGGTTTAATAGCAGGATATATAGGTTATATAACACTTATGATTTACCACGTGTTTGCTGTATTCGTTTTCCCTTTTTTCATTTCGGTATTATATATTGCAATACTTTTTCTAAATATATTTATTGATGAACTGGAGCTTTATATTGTGCATAGTGTAAAACAAGTGTTACACAAGCATACAATAAACCGAAGTCAAGTATCATAAGGTTTACCAAAAAGTTTCCCTTACATACTTCATTTTTTTAAACTGAAATACCTCATTCTACTCAATATTTAGTGAGAGTTTCTGTAATACCTGGTTGCGCTACACTTATGACTTGTTGAATTCTTGGCGTATAGTAAATGTTTCACTTACATTTCTCTGATTATTTTTATAACTTTGAGTTTTCCTAATATTTTTATTTTATGCAATGCAGTTTTGTATTGTGTGAAACACATTGAAATTTCAATACTGAAAAACTGTGTATAGAAAACAAAAGTTACCTATCACCACGAAGACAAAGTTTGATAAACATCTCTTTTAGTTTAATTAGGTTAATGCTTAGAAAGAACAACAACTTTCGATTTCTGTAATTTCAGTTCATGGGTGCTCAGAAAGTAAAGAAAGAAAAAATTTATAAACCCAACTAATAAAAAGTCCAGGAATGATACAGTTGTACAGCTAATATGTTTCAGGGAGGGTAACTCTTGATCCTTTGTTACTTGGGGTGATTAGTATATAAGATAATAAAATCTGTTACTTATATGTCCAGCTGCATGATATGTATACAGGAGGAAAAGAAAGTCTGTCCTGTAATAGTTTAGGTGAGTGATTTCTACAAAAGAAAAATGAGTTGTAAACCTTTACATTTCAAATGGATGCGTTCCAAAGTGGGGAAGAACTGTCAAACTTTTGTTACTCCAGTTGATTGGTGTTTAGGAGAAGTAGAAATGACACCATTTTTATTTCCAACTAAACAGTGGCAATTTTAATATTTCAGGTGATTATTGTCCAGGAGAAGAAGATGTATAACACCACCTTTATATTTAACTGATTAGAATATATAATAAAAATGAATGCCAACCTTTTGTTACTTCAGCTGATTAGTATCCAGGAGAAGAATATATGACACAATCTTCATCTTCAACTGATGAGTATACATAATTAGAAGAACTGTCAACCTTTTGTTACTCCAGTTTATTAGAGTCCAATAGAAGAAAATACGACATCATCTTTATATGTATATATAATTAGAAAAACAATCAATCTCTTAATATTCCAGGTAATTACTTCACTTGAGAAGGGGGATTATTTTCTTCAATGTCTACTTCTGATGTGGGATCAGAAGAGAAGAAGAACAATATCTCTTATAGTTGAAGTCTCTACTAGGGGTCAAGATGTCACCTTTTGTATTTGCACATTATGTAAGCTAAGAATGGAAGATTGCTTAATCCTTTATTAGTCCACCAAATTAATACAATACTTTACATTGCATAACACGTGCTAGATAGCAACTTCGTGGTACCATACATATCGCCATCTAGTACGCGTTATGCACTGTAAAGTACTTAAAGCTAGGACGCAACATTCACATTTAGTCTGTAGCGGACGAGAAAAGATTATGGCATGACCTGGGTTACCCCCAAAGCAAGGGATAGAACAACAGAAAAAAACTATTATTAAAAGAAAGAAGAGCTGATCAACACCCATATTGACTTGTTGACCATTGATCAGTTTTGGTATGTTGAATTATGATAGACGACATAACCAGTAAGGTAAAGTTAATTTTTTGAACTCCAGTAGTGTTAATCATTGAATGTTTGTCTAACCAACTGGCCATAGTTGAGTGCATAATAAAACTTTTGAAAATGCAGCCTTCATAAAAGGAAAATATTAAATATATTTCAATTTGCCTTAGGTCAAACTCTGTAAAAGAGCAAGGTAGAGATCACCCTATCAATTTTCCAAAGACTGTCAGGAAGATATTTTAACCACTTTTAAATGATTTCAAATAGGTAGTAACTTAGAGTACATGTTTTTTTCTAATCGCGTCACACAAAGGTCTACTCCAATTGGACATGGTTATCTACCTATCTATATTCGTTGTGGCAAATTACATAATTTAGGATGCACTGATCTGTGGTATGAATGTGGTCCATTGAGACAAATAGGTATCTCTCGAGTAGAATCTAAGGATGATCATGAGTGAACTATCGACGATCTGCTTCCTTTATAAATAACTGACAGGTATGGTTCCAGCAATACGTTCATGTACTATCGATATATGTGTAACTACATTCTGAAGCTCGCAGAATATTTTAATACCTCTTTCAGAGCAGGCAGATACCTGAACTGTACCACTAATTACAATAACTACAATGAAACTCTCTGAAAAAATGTTCAATATTTCAGTACCCAAATCCAGACAATCATATATGCTATTTGTGGCTGGATGAGGCAGAAACGTCCATGCAAGGTAACCACTGTAAACATTGGCAGATATGCAGAGAGAGCAACACAATATCAGTAAAAGTAAAGCAGAGCAGTAAAAAAACCATCATTGAACACCACTGGTGTCTAAATTCTCTGTTATTTATATTTGTAAAAACGGCATGTTTGGTTGAGACGTTTTTTATGTAGATGAGCGAATAACGTTTCAACCTTCTTCGGCCATCGTCAGGTTCACAAAGAAAGAAAGAGGTAACTGACCGATAGCTGACCACATGTTTGAAGGGGGTTGTGTAACTGAGTGTAAGAATATGAAGGGCGTGCTTTGATGTTTTATTATATTAATTAATACAGGTATAAAGGTGTTCCTTTGTATTGGTTTAACCCAAAGCAGCCATTTCTACATATATATTTTTCTCTACAAGTGGGTTTTTTCTGTTATTTGTATAATTAATTAGAGGTGCAAGAAGAAATGTTGTGTTGGTGTTTGGACAAAAGATGCCCGGGCAGTTATAAAGTTAGTGTACCGAAGCTTCTTAAAATGGACATTCTTTGGGTGTAACATGATATAAAAGTTTGGGAACAGCAGGACATGTTTTACACATTGGCGAATCTGTGTTCCTTTGTCTACTGGTCAAAAGAGCGACAAAGAAGCAAAGACTGTACAGTATGTTCTACTCAACATAAACGTCAACGAAGCCAGGGTAATCATGGACAGTAAATAATTGCTTTGTATTTATTTTGGGTTTCTCTGGGCATCACTAAACCTCTGCTGGAGTTATAATACATCAATTTGTACTTTCTGTCACAATACGAAGTAAAAAACATGCTATAGTTAATTCCTTGGGTTAGACTATCGCAGACAGATTATTTGCAGAAGAGTATATGCAAAAATAAAAAAAAACTGATAAGAATGTTTGAGAGTAAGCTATTTACAGAGCTGTGGCGCTTGTTGTAAGTGAAAAGGACTTGGGGTCTCCCAACTTGGAGAAGGTGAATACGTTATATTAAAATGACTGTGGAGCCTCATTACGTCATAGCAGCGTGTACTGCTACTGTGTTACTCTACCTTATGACCATGTATGTTGACAATACCTTACAGTGAAGTTTCTATTACAAAAGGCTTCATAAAGCTATGAAGTCTCAAGCACATCTTTCATACTTTCTTTAAGTTTTTCAAGAATGACAGCATTCCAGCTCCTGGCATACAGTAGCTTTAATGGTATGTCTTTGTTTTGAATACCATGAATACTTGTTTCGTTCTCTAGTTGCTTGAGGTATACAACAATTGAATAACTATGTTATGGAAATAGCTTGTGCACACTAGCTTTGTGTCACTTTTATAGAAGGAGATATTTAATTTTATGTTAGGTACTGTTTATTACCTGGAGCATTTGGACAGCTTCTGCTCCTGAATTTTGCATTTGTGGATTCTTATCTGTTACACTTTGTTTTATTATCGCTGAGGTATGACTTGTTGCGGACCTCTTTCTGGATAATCCTGGTATTCCAAATTTATTCACATCTTTTTTATTTTCCAATGTTATTAAACTGACAAAATACATATTCCTGTCTTAAAAACGCCCGACTTGGCCAGATGATTAGAGCACTCGACTCATAATCTGAGGTGGCGGGTTTGAATCCCCATCCCACCAAACATGCTTGCCATTTCAACTATGGGGGTGTTATAATGTGACAATCAATCCCACTATTCGTGGGTATAAGAGTAGCTCAAAGGTCCATAATTTATCAGTGTAAGCTAGTCATCACCACTCACCACTAAATTAGGAACGACTAGTGCTAACAGCTCTCGTGTAGATTTGCGCGAAATTCAAAACAAATAAACAAACCGTTTTAGAAATTTTAAATCTCTGACCTGAAGACATCTTTGTCATCCGTGTGAATAAATTAATACTTTGGATTGGAAATAGCTATTATACACTCTTCCAAAAGCAGTCAATTTTCGGTGCGTCACACTATCTATGTAGAATTACATGTTATTTAAAGACAGTTCTGCTACATGCCATTTTATTGCGTCTTTATATCGGCTATGAATTTCACGTGGCTTACTGACTTATATATTAAAACTCGTTTTTGTGTAACAAACTCAAACTTTATGCGGTCAAGGATAATAGCTAAAAGAGCCGCATAGCCAGTCAACTTTATGTTTGATAAGTTTTCTAATACTCAGCAGATTGCTCAAGATAATCATCTTCCAGTGTGGTGATGACCCATGAAGTTATCAAATAATATTAAATCAGCTGTTTTCAGAAAATTTTAATGAGTGAATAGTAACCATACTGTCCTTATAACCGTATGCTTTGCGAAGAAATTCTCTGATGTTTACAAGAATGTTGCCAAGACACACGGATTTCAATACAACCAACTGAGAAAAGCTTCTCTACATCAAAAATAGAACTATTAGAAGATAATTAGAAAAGTCAGTTTGATCACAAGATGTAGTATAATTATAGTTTCCACATGCCACTGTTTAGTTGTCTGATAATTAAATCACCTTATTTGTGAGATGATGCTCTCATGGCAGACATTTACATGTTGAGCAACTTGTAGTCATACCGTTGCTGAAGCTATATGACTTCCTAGCTGGACCTAAAAGAAAGGTGAGCAAGAGAAAAATATCGGAGAGTTATTAGAAAGCGTCCTTTCTGTTGTACTAAGTCCTAGAAAGCATGGCCATTGGACGCAGAATGTTGGACATCTGGGACGAATCAGAAAGAAGATATGGAATTATTACAGTCAGACGCAATCAGTGTGAACTAATTACAATAACATGAGAAAATCACCACGATTTTATGTTATGAGTGGGCTTAAAATTCCAAAAAAAAAAACACTAAACTGGTTGATGCAGTCAAACATAACAGACAGAAAAGGATTAACAAGTGCTACTTGCTTTCTGAGATAGCACTGACCAAAATTACAACCAAGTTAATTTTTAACATTGCCATCAAATTTGTGGATGATAATAGATAATGGCAGGAATAGATAACCAGGAAAACCACAACACATAAAAGTCAAAAAAGAAACTGAAAATATGGTACATCGAGCTCTTTACCTGTATTTTTTTAGATATGTTCTACATTTTTCACTAATAAATGTTTGGAATATAATATAGCTGCTACATTTTTATATTTATATATGTAGCTTTTTTTAACATCACTTTCAAGGGAGTAATTTTTACATTTCATTTTCTTGGTTTTATCCCATAGCAGCACTTTTCAACAGTTTACGTTCATCTGGTTAAACATAACTGGTTACTAATTTCTTACTTGTCCCGCAATGGCACAGTGATATATCTGTGGACGTATACTATTAGAAACCAGGTTTCAATGCCCGTGGTGGGCTGAGCACAAATAGCTCTTTGTGTAGCTTTGTGCTTAATAACAAACAACAATTTTTCATTCCTTCCTGGAACCATACACTTGCTTATCCTCACCATCTCTGGTTTTATGGAAAATCATTTTTAGGGAAGCACTATACTTTTGTCTCTTATCAGCTGAGGGCTGTGATTATAACACGATTACACCATCTGTTTTTACACCATAGTAATACCGTACTTGGTTACACACCAAGATGGTTAGTAAGAAACTGAATGTGGATATTTTTAATCATAATTAATCAGTTGTGCTATGTATTATAACTGCACGTGGAAGTATTGTGATTATAGAACAGAAATGACGTCAATACCTTTATATTCAGGATCACTGGTTGAACTTCATCGACTTCAGCGTCATTACAAGTCATGAAGTCTATGACTATTAATGATCAATCTAAATGGTATTAATGGGACTGACATCTTGTTCCATAGTTATCTTCTGAGGTATTGTGGTAGTAGCAGTTACATCATACTCAATGTGTGGATGTGTTACCTTTGAATATTGATCTAATTATTTCTGGATCGTGGTAGAAGAGAGCTAAGTTTTACAATAACTTTTTATTGAATTTGGTATTTGACCTCTTATACGATGCTGTAAAGTGGATTACTATCCACTGGCTAACCCCCTTTATTCTTCCAAAAATAATGGTAAAGAAACTGGTGTTAATTCCATCTCTCAATTCAAAATTTGTCATTTTAACACAAGACCAAAGAGTAGGTAAAAAGATATACAATGTTAAAGAAAGAGAGAAACCATTAGAAATAAACTTAGAGTTTGATCTGGAAGATATTCTCAACCTGAACGTCGATCTTGCATATGGTCAACATCGTAAAACTCTCTGTCCATTTACAGAATAATACTGACAGCCCAAATAACCTGTCATAGGATATATCAGTTAAAAAGGGTAAGGATTATCCTCAAGCAACATCCTCCACTCAGGATACTGCCTTTTTGGTCACGGTTATTAGTGCTCCAATCGACAAAACTGAAGAAAACTGCAAATATGTCAGTAATCTAGATTAAGTATGTAATTATATCTTCAACATGAATATACGATGAACTGTTCTAAACAAAAAAGTCCCTCGATGACTCAACTGTAAGTCTGGTGGCTTATAACGCTGAAACTCAAGTTTTGATTCCAACGATGAGCAGAACACAAACAGCCCGTCGTGTGGCTATGTGCTTAACAACAAACAAAGCTAAATCAAATTACACTTTATGGACAGTGTCTGGTCACAGTTTCAAATCCTCACAAAACTACACTTTCGTACTGCATACTGTCAATGTCATCTGGTGCTATCTCTGCACTGAAGTCCTTTCGTCTGACCCAGTCATTCCCACAGCTGAAAAAAATCCAAACACATTCAACTTTAGAGATTTATGAAGCTGGTGAAATTATTGTCTCCCCAAATTCTACTTAACAGAATCTGAGCTATAATTTTAGGTAGAGACACTAAATAAGGGAGAACAAGCCGAGGTAATAGGCGACCTCCACAAGGTCCTTGTAGACCTAATAATAATCAGACATGACCATTCACACTAAAAACGTTATTTGTGTTGCTATTATTATGTTATTCTCTCTGTAGAATTCTGTTCGAAGTACTGGATTTTAATTCAAACTGAGCACGTCAAAGTAAAGCGTCAAGTGGAAGTTGCTTACAATCTACAATACATATAAGTATTTAAGAAGGAAATATCAGTGATGAACTTACGAGCCAGAAGCTACCCGTTCATTTTGTAACTAAAGGTAGCGAACATCCAGAAGGAAAAAAAATTCTATTGTGTATAACAGTTTGTGATTATCCAAAAGGTTTTTTTATGTTTATTTTAAGCATAAAGTTCACAATGAACAAACTATCCAAGAGAATATCGCTGATTGCTCTATATTACGAGGGTTGGATGTCTAGTTGATAAAAGGCTATGAATTTTGGACAATACAATCTTATGATTGCTCATAAGCCAAAGCTGTCCGTTTTTTGTAACTTCAAATGATGAGCATCCGGGAGTAAGATATGTCTTGGCGATTATAAGCTAAATTTTTCTTTAATTATAACTGACGAGGGTCTAGAATGAGAATAACTTTCATGCTTTATAATTCTAGTTGTTTTTCTTTAGGATTAAAAACAAACAAATTCTTTACTCTTTCTAATTTCAACTGATGAATCTCATGGAGACTAAAATCCGTCGATCTTCGGTCAGCTCGTGTGACGGGTGTCCAGAAGGGAAAGAACATCGACAGTATTTAATCTAGTTAAAGACAGTCTTGGATAGTTTATTTTTATACACAAAGTTATACAAAAGCTCTTTTTACTACAGATATCGAAACCAGCTTTCTAGCAGTATCAGTCCGCAGATGTACCACTGTGTCGCTTGGGGCAGTTTTGAGAGGAAGAAAATTTTAAAACTTTGAAATTGCAGTCCATGAATTCAAAAGGGACACAAACGTCTTCCCTTTTGTCTCCAACTGACAAGAATCTAGGAGAATAAAACTTTCATATTTTCTCTAATTTCAGCTGATAAATGTCCGAAAGTGGTTTATAAATTACCCATTCTCTATATCTCCATTTGACAAAAGTGCAAGAGGGGAAAAGCTTGTTTCTAGATACTCACGCAAAACTGTTCCAAGGCTTTCCTCTTAATCTCCCACTGATGAGTATCGAGGAAAAGAAAATTTTCATATTTTATCTACTTCGAACTGAGAAATGTCCAAAAAATGGAAGATTTAGGTATCGTTTACAACATCTTTTAATGAATGCCTAGGGAGCAAAAAAGTTACCCATTCTCTAGATATCCATTTGATAAACGTGCAGAGGTAGAAAGGTTTGCTTGTTTCAGATATACGAGGTTTGTTTTTTTAATTTTGCGCAAAACTACATGAGAACTATTTGCGCTAGCTCTCTCTAATTTTGCATGCAAGACGAGAGGGAAAATTAGCTAGTCATCACTACCCACGGTCAACTCTTGGGCTACTCTTTTACCAACGAATAGTGAGATTGACCGAACATTATAACGCCTTCACGGCTTAGAGGACGAGCATGTTTGATGTGACAAAGATTTGAACCAGCGACCCTCAGATTACGAGTCGAATGCCTTATTCACTTGATCATGCTTGGCCTTATGTATACTGTTTTGATAATTATCTTACGTTGAATGTTTATATATTGATGTATAATTAAGTATACCGAGTATTTCATATCGAAAATCTATATTGTGCATTAGTAGAATCTCCAAAGTTCCTGTGAATTTGCAGGAATGAACAGCAATGACTCTTCTGAAACTTTTATGGATTTTATTTGCTGACAGGTCCATATTAAATACTGAACATTAAGAGTATTGATTGTTATACAAGTTTCACGCCGAAAGCCACCAGAGATATTTCGTAATATACTTTTCAGCTGTTCTGAATTATTATTTTTCAATTTATATTTTTAAAAAAATGTTTAAGCTATAAAAACTCGAGCTTGTGCTTTCCCATCACAATCATTTCGTTTGATATTTTTTTTTTTACAAGCAATACTAAAAGAAAACCAAATATCGTTGTTTCATATGAAACTTACACAAAAGTTTATTTTTGTTGAATTGCATGCAAATTTACAAGAGTGCTCTCTTAAACTACGCTATCCATCTCTAGTTTAAAATAGATAGGGGAAGGTAGCTAGTTGATACCGCCCGTCGCCGACTCTTGGGCTATCTATAGCCAAAGAATAGAAGGTTCGTTTTGTTTTGAAGTTAAGCACAAAGCTGCACAATATACGGTGTTTTGCCCACTACGGGAATCAAAACCCGGTTTCTAGCAGTGTGAGTCCGTAGACATACCATTGTGCCACTGGGGAACGCGAATAGTAAGATTGGCTGTCACTTTATAAGCCCCCACGGCTACAAGGGCAAGCACGCTCGGTGAAAGGGCTCATTCTCGCTATTGTGAGTCGAGTGCCCTAATCACCAGGCTATGCCAGACATCAGTTGGAGGTATACTTCATTTTATCTTATTCATAATTTAAATTAATTGTATGTATTTTTAACTCAAATATTTCATTTTTTACATTGTTCTTAAATAATACATGCTTCTGTGTAGCACCTAAAACATTGGCATAATATTTCTCTCATACCTATAGAGATTTAAATGAACTGGTTTAATGTTGCTTTCACGTTGAATTGAATAGTAAATTAACTAAAATGGTTCTTATTATACGGCCAATACTTTTTCGTAGTTTGTGAACAAGTTCTTTATTGTGGGCATTAAGCTTACTTAGTATTATAAGTTTACACACTTTGTATAAAAAGCGTCTAAGTTCTCATGAAATACATCATGGTCAATAATATTTACTAATAACACACAGACTGCGAAAAATGTATAAAAAGTCAAAATATTAATTTTAATACTTTAGATTCTTATTAAAAACGCACAAAGTTTAACTAAGACTCAATCACAAACGTTATGGGATGCAACACCCTCTAGAATTTTACAGGCGTTACGATAAATGGATTTACTTAAAACTGCATTCGATGTAACATAGCAAATTATTGTATTACTATCTTAGCAGCATACTATTGTTATTACTCTACATATATTGATATTTTCCACAAGGTTCTCTATGTTATTTTAATTTCTCGTCTTCAAATTCATGAAGCTTTATGTATAATAGGTTTAGAATTAATGCGAGACTAGCGACTTACAACGATGCTAAGTTTGAACGTGAACAAAAGCAAGCTTGTTGCCGAGTTTCTGAGAAACTGGCTCCCAATTTGCTCTTGCGTGTAGTTTGACTTTTCAGTAGGCGAAACACGACGCCGATCTGATAGTAACACATTCGTTGGTAATCAGGTTTACGGCGACCACGGCACGGCGAACGGAATCAGATTACTCTTTCCGTAGAATGGGATTTCATTCACAGGTAAATAAAAGGGTCATAGCGGTACGTACACGATATACTGATGCAGACAGCACAATGAAACATACTACTAGTACAAAAGTTAGAATAAAAACTTCGATTATCAGCTAGCTGTAACCCAAACTATTTCTGACATATTTCGACGAAGGTTGTCCCTAGCAAATGTCCGACAGTGGATCGTGTGTAACATAACCTGATTTAACTTCATGTTTAAATTACAGTTACGAAAGGTATATAGAGCACTTATACACACAAAAAATAATTTGTACTCGAAACACCTATAATTAGTAGCTGATAAACACTTGATGTATGTGGAAAACACATAAAATAATAATACCAAGTACTTTTCCAACCAAGCTCAGTATGGAGCTAGGTTTGCAACTTTCACCTTAAATTACATCATATTAAGATGTATTCAGAAAGTCTGTAGTCTTAAAAAAGTCTGAGACGTATGGAATTTATTCATCACAATAAGAATTACACGAAGTATTTGCTAATTTCTCACTACGTATGGCTCGCCATAGCTAAGTGGTTAAGGCGCTCGACTCGTAATCCGAAGGTAGCGGGACCGAATCCCCATTGCACCAAACAGCCATGGGAGCGTTATAATGTGACGGTTCATCCGTCCACCAATAGCCCAAGAGTTGGTGGTGGTTGACAATAACCAGTTACCTTCCCTCTAGTCTTACACTGTTAAATTAGGAATGGCTAGCGCGGATGGTCCTCCAGTAGCTTTGCGCGAAATTCACAACAAACCGATCAGTACATACACATGTGAAATACTATTGATATTTTCAAACGTAAAGGCACTTTCTGCGACCCTTCGGCTGAACGGACAGGTGATAGTTATAACTCGAGGGGCTGACCAGAGTAAGGGCAAGCAGCGCCTGCCTCACACACAACTACCTCGTAGCCAAATAACGAGATTAAGTGTTACTGTCAAAATGGGCCTGCAGCTGGAAATAGGGAACTATTTCAGATTCCAACACAGACCAGTTCAGTACAATATATCGTGATCACCACAACTTCTTATATTTTGTAAAATTACTCTGAATGTAGTAAAATTAAAGAGCAGTTTTATAATAAATTTGAAACAAAGACAAAATGTTGTAGAAAAGTATCCCAACAACATATTTTCCTTGTCTGTTATAAGTAACTTTAACGTTATTGAAAATTATTTAAACCAAATAGGTCTTCGGCAGAAAATTACATGGTACTGTTTATACCTGTTAAAAGGCTTGTTTGTTAAGTACAAGCCACACAATGGGCTATCTGCACTTTACTACACGGGTATCGAAACCCTGTTTTTAGTGTTATAAGACTTACCATCGGATCATTAAGGACCTATAAGAAGGAGACTGAGACACGACGATATGCACAACTGTATATAATTATTTGTTTTGTTAGAGGTTTGTAATGTGGTCTGGCAAGACTAGGTGGTTAAGACGCTTGACTCGCAGTCTGAAATCCATGGGTTCAAATCCCACGTCCCACGAACCATATTAGCTCTTTCAGCTATGAGGATGTTATAAAGTGACAGTAAATCATACTATTCGTTTGTAAAAAAAAGTAGCTCAAGAGGTGGCTGTGGGTTGTGATGACTAGTTGCATTTCTTCTAGTTTTTCACTCCTAAATTAGGGACAACTTGCGCAGATAGCTCTCGTGTAGCTGTAACAGAAACAAAACCATTTGGTATTATAACAGGATCACACTTTTCATGCATATTAGACACGTAAATTGTGAAAAGCAGAAAAAAATATTAAAAAACAAAAGAGAAAGAGAAGTGTTGGTAAGTTTCAAAATTACAAGCTCTCAGTGAGTGAGACAGTGATACAAAAATCACCAAAATAAATAATCAAGAACGTATTTGAAATTTGCGAGAGCGAAAACACACATAGAACACGAAAAATTTGAAGCAATAACGTTCGGGCCTAGTGAAAACATTTGAATGCATGTTTTGGGTTCTTGTATATAGAACAAAGAAAAGAAAGTAATAACAAATAAATAACATTCCTGACGAAAAAATACACCAAAATTTAGCGAATAAGAGAGTAATTTGGGCCACAGTGATAAATAAACGTTATGATGTAAAACCTTAGTGGGATAACTAAGAACCATGTTCTTGTTTGTTTGTTTGGGAATTTCGCACAAAGCTACTCGAGGGCTATCTGTGCTAGCCGTCCCTAATTTAGCAGTGTAAGACTAGAGGGAAGGCAGCTAGTCATCACCACCCACCGCCAACTCTTGGGCTACTCTTTTACCAACGAATAGTGGGATTGACCGTCACATTATACGCCCCCACGGCTGGGAGGGCGAGCATGTTTAGCGCGACTCGGGCGCGAACCCGCGACCCTCGGATTACGAGCGCACGCCTTAACGCGCTCGGCCATGCCAGGCCCCATGTTTTTGAAACAACAGTGCAAGATATAATTGTCATCAAAAACTATGATTATGGGTTAAAAATCAGACTGAGTCTCTCCAGATCATGAGACACGAGTAACTGCAATCAATTAATTTGCAAATATTTTTCTAAGCCTAAATAAAATATATCTTGAACACGTGCCTAATGCTTTACAAGTAGGGGCAGTGCCAATGTTTTTCTAAAAGAGCAACACACAATTTATATAATATCTTAACTCTTTGAAATTATTAATATATATTTTTACTTTTGAATTACAACTACGTTGTATATTTAAAAAAGAAATAAAGTGTTCTGAAAACACATGTATAAAGAAAACAGCAGCAATGTTTGTCTTCAGTTTTGCTTTGGTAACTGTTTTCATTTTTCGCTCTTGTTTCTATATAATTATACGATAATATTGCGTGCTAGTATCCGGCATGTTAATCTTGGGTATATGCTTTGAGCAGAAGCACAAACAATTAAAGTATTAGAAGTCTAACAGAAAACGGATAATTTAATATATCTAGATTCGTTGCGGAAATACTGTAGTCAACTACAAGATGAGTGCTTTCTGCATAGAACATCAGGAAAGAATTAGTGTTGGAAGTCTAAAAGAGAACAAAGATTTTAACATATTTATGTTCGTTGTGGAAATACTGTCATCAACGAAAGTACAAGTGATTTACGTATAGGGCATCAGGTATAAAGTCATGGAAAATCATCTGTTTGATTGATTATCAGTAATCAGTTTATGAGGGCTAAGGGTAAGAAGATTTGTTTATTTATTCCCGCAATTGACTGCACAGTTTGTCTGGACGTTTGTTGACTTTACCAGAGCTGATAATAAAGCAGCTAGGCGTCTTTATTTCTCATATATAACTCAACATTATGTATCAAGGATCGAAACTTTGCGGTTTGGAAAACCAGGGTTAAAATGATGCTTTAAAAATGGTATAAAAATGCTGAAGTTGGAAGATATTTTCAGATTTAGGAAAACGACTTAAATCAGTTTTGAATGCAGTTTACTCTTAATTAGTCCTTTAAAGGTAAGTCACGATATTCAATGAAAGATTTGTAGGACACTCATTTGGGGCAGATAAAATATAGGTCTGAAATATTATATTTACACGTCTTTGAGTAAAAATTCATAAATGATATTTAACGATTATTACAAAAGGAAAATTCAGGTTTAGTGCAACATTATTATTGTATCGGTTCAGGTATAATATGGTAAGGTATCAGAATGAATGAACGTATAAATCTTATTATGTATACAATGAATGCATTTAGTACTCAAAATAACTTTACGTGATACTGGTTCCAGTTTTAAAATATGTTTCGTTGCAATCGTATCAGACTTTGCTTTATTCATTAACATTCTCGATGTCAAACTGTCAGAATTGTGATGACCAATTTAAAATTGTATAAAACCCATAGACTAATACGAAAACATTTTGATTTAAATTACAAAATGGAACTCTGAGATCTCTTTAGTCGTCATTTTGGTCAAAGTCACAATTGATCTCGAGAGATCGCAAGGCCTGTCATTCTGAACCAATCAGAACAATGGTCCTCAGATGCTAACCAATATCATACAAATTTGTTACTGAGAAACTCTTTTTGCCAGCTGGGAGGATTTTATTCAAATTAATTTAACCAAACTCTAGCTTTGGCCAGTTAAATTCAAGAATATGAAGGGCGTTGATGTTCTTGAGGCCTTACTTATGGTAAATGGTCAAATAATTTGATATATTTTGGTGTTTGTTACTTGAGGAACCATTTATCTAAAAAAACAACTAATAAAAACATATTTAAATATAAAATGATGTTGGGTTGGCAGTGCCAAAAAAAGCTAAGATGAATATTGGGCCGATATAGCTATAAATATATCATCCCTACGTTACTTTCAATATTAAAATTCAGTGTCACACTGTAAACTGCACGAGTACACAATGACTACGAGGTCAGTCATTTCAGCCGACCTCGTAGCGAGAGTTTGTAATAAACTATAATATTCAAGACATGTTTTGATTCAACTTTGTTTATCGTGTACCTAGGCTCTTAGTTACATTACATTGTTGCCTGTCCTGACATGATCATGATGTCATGACAAGTAAACTTCAAATCGACAGACCAGGAAAAGATAACTCTCAACTGCAGTAATATGAAAGTCAGTTATGCATTTTACAGTGTAAAATGAAATTTTAACATTGAAAATACTGTATCAGTGATCTATCTACACCTATATCATTTCTATGTTCTCGTTTGCATGGTTTTGGCACTGCTGTTCCTACATCATTTTACAAAATATTTTTATCACTTGTTTTTGACTTTTTCTTATGACTGAAGGTGTGTGTATTCTATGAAACACTAGCTATAAAAGACCTATTTCCTCTGTCACTCTGTCGAGAACGCTTTCACCCTCCTTTTTTGGTAATACTCAATTATAATATATCGTCGTTTAGCAACAAAACCCTCACTTGATTATTCTTAGGTAGTTACGGCACTGTGGGTTGCAGGTCCGAATTCCCGTCACATCAAACATGTTCGCCCTTTCAGCCGTGGGAGCGTCATAATACTACGATCAATCCCACTATTTATTAGGTCCTGCATGGCCAAGCATGTTAAGGTGTTCGACTCGTAATCTGAAGGTCGCGGGTTCGAATCCCTGTCGCACCAAACATGCTCGCCCTTTCAGCCGTGATGGCGCTATAAAGTAAGGTCAACCCCACTATTTGTTTGTAAAATTGTAGCCCAAAAGTTGGCAGTGGATGATGATGACTAGCTGCCTTCCCTCTAGTCTTACACTGCTAAATCATGGATGGCTAGCGCAGATAGCCCTCATGTAGCTTTGCTCGAAATTAAACAAAACATAAATAATTTAGGGATTGGCTCCTTAAAGAAAACATATTATATAATGTACAAAACACTGAGTATTCTACATGTTATAGTCATCTTATAAAAATTTATTACTGGAACCACACTGGCACAGCGGTATGTCTGTGGACTCACGTCCCTAAAAACCAAGTTTCGATACTCCTGGTGTGCAGAGCACAGATAGTCCATTGTTTAGCTTCGTGCTTTATTCAAAACAAGAGAAAATAGGCATTTTACTTTAATATTAAAAGCTGTAACTCTTTTAAAATGTATCTAAAATAGATAAAACATTATTAATACGTGGATATATAAATATATGTATACACTTCCAGATCACTTCAACCGAAGGAGAAGTTATTAAGACAAAACTGGTTATTAAATTTTGCAATAAAATATTAATTACACTACATCAAAGTAAAATGAACCAATCCAATTTCAGTTACAACTAACAGAGGTATGTTTTAAACAGGTATGAATGTTTCCTGTTGAATAAACTCAAAAAGAGAGAAAAACAAGACTAAGGAAAGTATCACGTGACTTCAGACTTTCAGACTTCCTTTTTTTCTCGACCAGACCTAAAGACCCCCTCATTAATTTATGAGGGAAGCGTTAAGAAAGACTTATGTCTTCTGCATAAAAAACTAAGAACATCTATGTTTTATACAAAAAGCTCTTTTAAAGAAGAACTAATAGATTCTATTAAACAATTATTAAAATATGAGTTTAGGGAAACTGAATTTATAGCATTATTTCTAACTTAATGTAATATCAATCCAGTAAGAATGAAAAACAAGAACCTTTTCCGAAATTAAAAGAAAAATCAGCGGCCGCGAACAAAGAACAATCATGCCCTACAATTTACCATATTGCAGTGTTTGTGGTAAAGAAAACAAACCAATTATAAAGAAAACAAGAAATCCTTTTGACTTCTCAGTTTTATATTCGTAATTAGAAACTGCTCTGATCGAGTTGCTGAGGTACAATTGTCAAACACGGATTTCTTTTAAATATCAGAAACCTATTTAATTCTTTTATATAATTAGTGTCATAATTAATTCCCTATCAGTAAATCTGTGATAAATAAAAAAGGCCCGGCATGGCCAGGTAGGTTAAGGCGTTCGACACGTAATCTGAAGGTCTCGCGTTCGCATCCCGGTCGCATCAAACATGCTCGCCCTTTCAGCCGTGGGGGGCGTTATAGTGTGACGGTCAATCCCACTATTCGTTGGTAAAAGAGTAGCCCAAGAGTTGGCGGTGGGTGGTGATGACCAGCTGCCTTCCCTCTAGTCATACATTGCTAAATTAGATATAATATATTAAATAATTGTAATTCGAAAAATCCCATTTTGACATCAATCTAAGTTGGAGCAACTTTTGTACCCATTACTGTAACAGACATTTGAAGAATTATTCTTCCTCGTAAGTATATAAAATAACTTTTTTAAGATTATATCTAAATCTTCAAAGATAAAACTTTTATTAACCTGAAATGAATTAGTATTTTATATTTTTATCGAAGCCTTTCCACAGCTTTAAATCCGTAGTCAAGTTGAACACATAGCTACTATGTTTAAGCCATTCAGTGGCACAGCGGATTGTCTGCGGTCTCATACCGCAAAACCCGGGTTTCGATACCTTTGGTGGGCAGAGCACAGATAGCCCATTGTGGAATTTTGTGCTGAATTCAAAACAAACAAACCATATTTAAAGAAACAAATTCCATGTTTATGTTCCCAAAAAATACCACTGTATGTCAGCAAACATTTTAATGAATGTATTTTAAGAAAGTTTAAATTTCTAAAAAAGCACATAGTTATATGTTTTCCTTACTAGATCACGTAATGTAAAACATAAAATACTACTTTTTAAAAATGGTTTGTAAAAAAATTGTGAATGCAACTTTAAATATATAGTAGTAAAAGTACAGAATTAACTGACTGTGAGAAGTCAATAGGAATTACGAAATAGTGAAAACTGTAACTAAGACTTGCCAGAAAAAAACATAAAGGTAAGTAGGAGTATTAACTAAAATAATAAGTTTACTGCACTTCTGTAGTAATGAGATCAAGTAAAATTAGAATAAAATTTAAATGTAAAAATAAAACTATGATGTCTGATTTTAATTGTTTTTAAGTGTCTTTAAAGTACTTTATTTATACGTTTGTACATTCGGAAAATATATGTATTTAATTTAGTTTATTTATAATTTGTTTAAAAAACAAAATTCAGATGTTTGTTTTTATAGTTTTTCAGTAAAATTATATATTGAAGAGTGAATTTTGAAATCAAAAACCGGTTTAAGAAATTAATGAAAACGAGGTAAATAGAATAGTCTGATATTCCGGTTTTGTTTTTTCCATATTGATTTAATATTCACGTATCTTTTTATTATCTTCTGCTTCTTGTTTATGGCCTGAAAATTTTTAAAAAGTCGAAAGTAAAACGTGATAGTTTTGGTTGTTTGTTTGTATTTTTAGCTCGAAGATCCAGTGTTATGTACGAATTTTAGCACTCTGAGCCTTCAAGAGTACTACTAGAATAGGTAAGGTAATGATACAAACAAGACATAGTTGATTATTAAAATGTATTTGAAAATAAAACTGGGCAAACATTTAAATAAATCTGTTTATAAAATAAACGATATAAACGCAACATTAAGGTAATGAATCCCAGCATGGGCTGTTGGCTCAAATTCTCTCCCTGAATATGTTCGCCCTTTGAACGTTTAAAGTTTTATAATGTATCAGTTAGTCACACTGTTCGTTTTAAAAAAAAAAGGTTTTTGTTTTTGTTTTAGAGTAAATCCACCCTGGGCTATATATGTTTTGAATTTACCACAGGGAATAGAATCTCAGACTTTATAATTGAAAATCCGTAAACTTACTACTGTTCCATCGGGGAGCTCATTGGTAAAAACAAGTCCAAGAATTGGCGGTGGGTGGTATTGACTAGCTGCCTTCCCTTTAGTCTATCACTCTAAAATGAAAAAAGACCCTTCATAAAATCTTCGGTTACTAACAGAGTGAAAATAATTAGCTAGCTACAACGACCACCTATGCTTTGTTCAGTTATTTGAATTTAAACAAACAGGATCAACTGTCACTTTTATAACGCGCGCAAAGCTCAAACTGGGAAATGCATCCATTGGTTCCACACGTCTTAAATCTCATAGTTTAATTTCTTTCATCCCTAGCCAGATGCACTGAGCAGTGTTCTACGCCCAGTCTCATTTTAAAATTGGTTTGGGTTGTTTGGAAGTTCGCGCAAAGAAAGCTACAGGTGGATTATCTGTGCTAGCCATCCCTTATTTAGCAGTAAAAACAGAGAGAGAAGGTAGCTAGTCATCACTACCCACTACCACCTTTTGGACAAGTCTTTTAACGACAACTAGTGGGACTGATCGTCACATTACAACAACCCCACTGTTAAAAGGGATGGTAAGTCAGGGATTCAAACTCGAGACCAGCTCCCTAACAGTGCACTTGGCCATGCTTATATTAAAGATAAAGACAAAATAGAATACTGAAGGATAAGCTTTTCAAAAAACGTACAAATACGGTAAAAATAGTACTTCACTTTGTATAATTTATAAACTGTGGGGAGAGTTAGGCTATACTTACCACTAGACAGCCAACTACTTTGCTTCTTTGTATAAAATTACGTGTAATTAATAACACGTTTGTTTATTCTTGTTACAAACAGCATAGTAAAATGTTAATTTATTGTTGATATATAAATTTATCTTATTTCATAAATCCTGTGTATTAGAATGTTGATTTTAAAGCAACTCAGGGTGTAAATAGGATCATAGACGATGAATGGTTATTATAGACAAGTGGGATTTGCAAGCTGGACTTAATATGGAACGTTTTGTTTGTTTGTTTGGAATTAAGCGCAGTGCTACAAAATGGATCTGTGTTCTGCTCACCATAGGTATCGAAACCCGGTTTCTAGCATTTTAACTCCGCAGATAAGATATGAATTATTGTAAAACAATGTAGCAATAAACAGGCCCCGGCTTGGACAGGTGCTTTGGGTGCTCTACTCGTAATCTGAGCGTTGCGAGTTCGAATCTCTGTCACACTAAAAATTCTCGACTTTTCAACTGTAGGGGCGTTATATTGTGACAGTTAATCCCACAATTCGTGGCAAAAGAGTAGTCCAATAGATGGCGATGAGTGGTAGTGATTAACTGCCTTCTCTCTAGGTTTGCACTGCTAAATTAGGGACGGCTAGCGTAGACAGTTCTCGTGTACATTTTTGAGTAATTCAAACAAAACAAAGTTACGAACAGGTAACCTTTATTGAAGTATTAGTGTGTACCATATAGGGGCCTGGCATGGCCTAGCGCGTTAATGCGTGCGCTTCGTAATCTGTGGGTCGCGGGTTCGCGCCCGAGTCGTGCAAAATATGCTCGCCCTCCCAGCCGTGGGTCCGTTATAATGTGACGGTCAATCCCACTATTCGTTGGTAAAAGAGTAGCCCCAAGAGTTGGCGGTGGGTGGTGATGACCAGTTGCCTTCCATCTTGTCTTACACTGCTAAATTAGGGACGGCTAGCACAGATAGCCCTCGAGTAGCTTTGTGCAAATTTCAAAAACAAACAAACAAAGTGTACCTTATACACAGCAGTGCCCTCAGAATTCAATAATACTGATACCATTCGACTGAATCATCTAGGTCGCTACAATTGCCTTAATAGTGTTCATAGTTCTCAGCATATTGATTAGGTCCTGGAGAACTAAAAGGTTGAATTCTGATATTGAAAACAAAGTTATGATAATAACACCTTCCTACAACTAATTTTTCTCAAGGTAATCCTTTAATAAATCCTCTCTTGTTATAAATTCTTGCTTTTAGTTTACCTGCAATGTTTCATCAGTCATCATTTGTTACGTCACGTTTGTTATCTTTTCATGTGTGCACAGCCACCCAGTGACACACCGGTATGTCTGCAGACTCCCACAGCGAGAAACTTGGTTTCGCTACTCGTGGTGGGCTAAGCACAGATAGCCTATTGTGTAGCTTTGCGCTTAATTCCAAACAAACGTTTGTGTACACAAACTACATATACATGAATTGTAAATTTTAAAATATGCGACATCTTGTATCATTATTTCTAATTAATAAATCAACCACACTAGGAACCATGGGTTAGTGCAAGAGCCATCTTGATAATTGCCAGCAAACATTTCAATCTTTCCGCGATTATTATTTCTTTGAATATCTGAACAAACGAATCTTTCCTTTTTCTCTAGGTATATATTATAAACAGATATATAAATACGAAAAGCAAGTAATTTCTACCTTAGATATTCTTAAATTTGTGTTTTCCTGGAGAAATCAACAGTTCGCAAAATTGTGTTATTAAGGCCAACGCACATGATTTAACCTTTTGTTAAATCTTTCCTTGTGAAACATTGCACGCTAAGAAATAGTTCTTTGTTATTTGATTCATATGTTTAACTATGAATAAACAGACGTTCAAATGTTATATTCATTTGTACATAAACTGATTTCTTTCAGATTGTTAATATACTCCCCTTACATTACCATTAATTTGCACTGAAGTTGGGTGGCATTACGTGATTCAACTTCAATTCCATTTTGAAAATTGAATCGCTACGTTTTGTTCCAAGTACAATACAAAGTGAATGTTGCGAATAGCAAGTAGCCAAACAAACAATTCCTTATTTGCCCAAAACCACTTACAAAATTTCTTATGCAAAAAATAAAATGTTCGCCCTTGAATAATCTGCGTTGTAAGTAGTTTTCTTATTTTTACGGCCTCTGCTTCTAGAAACAGTTGTTTAAAGTTTTCTTCAAAAAACCAGCAATAAAACGTTACCTAAAATTGTAGTATCAAAAATAGTTCCCATTCTGTTATCAAAATTTTAGAAAGTTTGTTTTTGAATTTCGCACATAGTAACTCGACGGTTATCTGTGCTAGTCGTTCCTAATTTAATAGTGTAAGACTAGAAGCAAGCCAGCTAGTCAACACCACCCACCGCCAACTCTTAGGCTACTCTTTTACCAACGAATAGTGGAATTGACCGAACATTATAACGCCCCCACGGCTGAAAGGGCGAGCATGTTTGGTGCGACCGGGATTCGAACCAGCGACTCTCAGATTGCGAGTCGAACGCCTTAACCCACCTGGTCATGCCGGGACAATTTTAGAAAAATATCCGCAATCTCACAAATATACTGGAATTATTAGGCCTAAATAATAATTTTTTCCGTTCACTGTATAGCTCTTCTTAGTCGGTAAAGAAATGTTACTGTTCGTTTTAAAATTATAATTGAAAAGCCATTAATGTTTGTGATGTTTCAAACAAAATTTTAAATAAATCTCCGAGAATAATGCTGTCAGCGACAGAGACAAACCTTAAAGTTTCCGCTTGTTTTCAATCTCATATGTGTAGTTTTATTGAACACCCCTGTACTCAGTAACGACTCGCTTTAAGTATTAATGATATAGTTCAGAAATTTTTATCTATGAAATCAGAGTTTAATGAGGAATTCGGCTTTCATCCAGCTGTTTTCAGGGCGAGAAAAGATGGACTTTGAAAGTCTTAAAGACCTAAATATTCTAATCTGTTGCTTTTTTTTGTTAACATTTTTCAGTGGGAGGGAAGAGTTATTGTAGGGTGAACCGCTATCATAGTATACTGTCTTCTTTTTGTTTTTTAATAGTTACATTATTTACCTTAATTTCCAAAGTTAGCTGTAGTATCATTATACGAAGAGGAAATAAATATTTGCTTAAGCTTCGTTACCAGTAATGCTAGAGATAGCTAAACAAAAACAAATACAACCACAGTGTTTCAATAAAACTTACTAGTTACATTTAAAATATTTTTATTTTATATTTTATTTTCAATATATATATATGCATTTTCTTTTTAAATATTACATCATTTTTAAAAGTTCTTCTCTGGTACAGCGGTAAGCCAACGGATTCACAACACAAAAATCAGGGGTTCGATTTCACTCGATGGACTATGCAGATAGCCCAATGTGGCTTCGCTATAACGAAACACACATCCTTCAAGAAAATTGCTTGAGTAAACTTAAAATACCATTAAAACCTAATATTGAAAACATTTTCTTCAAACGCAAAATGTGATAATTTTTTTTATTATTGTTGATTAATCATTTCTTTTGTATTCTCTCATTTTCTATTGGCCCGACATGTCCAGATGGTTAAGGCGCTCGAGTCGTAATTCGTCGGTTTGAATTCCCGTCACACCAAACACGTTCGCCCTATCAGCCGTGGGACGTTATAATGTTGTGGTCAATCCCAGTATTCGTTAGTAAAAAAAGAGCCCAAGAGTTGACATTGGGGGGTAATGACTAGCTGCCTTCCTATTAGTCTTACATTGCTATATTAGGGACGGCTAATGCAGATAGCCCCCAAGTAGCTTTGTGCGAAATTCCAAAAAAAATCGTTTTCTTTTCGCACGTTTCCTTTACGCGTGTTTTATGATGGCGATAAAACTTTCCTAACGTTTATTTTTTTTCATAATTTCAAATTATCAGTAAGGTATTTACTTTAATAACATTTTCTAACTTATTTGTCTCGTTACTTCAGGCTTTCTTTTACTTTTATCAATTTTCATCGGTGACGTCATATGTTTATGTTGTTTGCGTGACTTAGCTTTATACAACATCGCTTCTATCGTGACTTCAGATGGTTTATAAATTTGTTTGTTTATTCGCTTGAGCTGAGATTTCTAATGTATGTCTTTCTCGTGGATTTGGGTTTTCGGAATCATGTATTCTGTAATGACTTTAAACATTTTGTGATCTTGTTTCTCCATGGCATTTCAACGACATGTCTTTAAGCATACCTCAATTCAGGGGCATTGTAATATTCACGTTTCCTCTCATGACTTCGTATTTTCCGTAGTTAGTTTTCCACTTCATAATCTTCGTAACACTTTTTTTTAATGATCTCAAAATTTCTTTAACAAACGTTTTTCATGACTTCAGACGTTCTGTGATATGTATTTTCTAATAACTTTTGCCTTTCTGAAGCGTTATTTTCTCGTGAGTTTGAGTTCTCTGTAGTTTTATTTTTTTACGACTTTAGGTTCTCTAAAGGTTCTCTCTAACCTGTGTTTATCGTGTCGTCAAGAGTATTCCATTCCGCTTTAAACATGCTTGATCTCCGCGTGAACTGAGGTAGAGATAGTTTTATGGTCAAAATGCCACTTCAACAAAAGTTTTTCACTCAAAAACACTAAAATTCCATCGTTCATAGGATGTTGTCAGTTATCAGGGATGGTGAAATGGTTGCGGTTTTCCCCAAATCATGCACGAGTGCACCGTTTCTTTAAAGGAATTTGTTGCCTACACTGCTTGCCTCTTCTGGTTGGTATCAATTTATGTCGGCACCCCACCAAATTCTTAATTTTTCAAGCTTGATAACCTTCACAAAAGTCGCTCAGAAAACTAGCATGTAGTATATGCATTCCAAACGTTCCTAAGCCAGGCTACTGAGGAGTCACAATCTCACAGCCAGAGAACACAATTTAAAAATGATTAATTTGGGACGTCGGTGATCGTAATATTTTGTGCGATCGTTCTTTTAACCGTTGGCTTTTAAAGGCCTTTAATACAATAATTTCACTCCTGGTTCACACAAGAAAATTTTTTTCTCTCGAGTAGCGTGACACAGAGTTCGTTACGTAGGAACGTTTAGACATTGTATATTAAAATGAATAAATTAAATACTTACATAGGAACACGTTGACGTTTAGTTGTAAATTAACGGTAATCGTTCTCAAATGTTAGATATGTCGTTTGCAATTGATTCCTTAACCTATATTGCAAATGTTTAATTGTTTATGTTTAAACTGTTAACATGTTTATTGAATTTTACTCAATCGTCTCGTAAGTGATTTAGGTATGTTTAATACCTTCTTATGACCTTTATTTAGCATATGGTATTCCAGGTATTAATATTTATAAAATTAAGTTAAGGTTTAAATGCTAGGATAGTTTGAAAAGAAAAATATATTTGTCTTTCTTCATTACACTATTAGAGTGGTCCGATATCTAAAAGAGCAGAATAGCGAATTTGTATTATTGTTTACGTATATCCACTTTTGAGACAAATAAATTTAAAGTTACTTCTTTAAGCTTCATCAGATGGTAAGAGCGCTTGACTCGTAATTTGAGGATCATGAGTTCAAATACCCGTTACATCAAACATGCTCGCCCTTTCAGCCGTGGGGGCGTTATAAAGCCACGGTCAATCTCATTGTTCATTAGTAAAAGAGTAGCCCAAGAGTTGGCGGTGGGTGGTGATGACTAACTGCCTTCTCTAAATTAGGGACGGCTAGCCTTGATAGCCCTCATGTATCTTTGAGCGAATGTTCAAAACAAACAAATACTTCCTTGAAAAATATGTTGGTTTTTTTTCGTATTAGGAATGCGTTTTTTTTTACGTGAACAATTTCTCGTGAAACAAATATCAAATATGTTAATTTTGACAACTGTTGCTAAGCTTTCACCTCACTTTAAAGAATGATATTAATGTTTCAATATTATTTTTCTCCTTGTTTTTAAATAAAGCACAGCCGACTTTAAACCTTTCTTGTTTTGTAAAGCTAAATAAACGTACATTTTAATATTAATATTCAAAGATGAATAAAGTAAGTTTTAATGCCTTGCATATTGTCAACTTTAAAATAAAAAAATCGTTCATATTCTGAACAAAAGTGTACATTACAATTTTTATTATATAATATAGTAGCTACCTTTAGTAACACGACCACCTGTCAAGATTCGGTTCAACTATATCACTTCTTGAAATATGGCCTGTTCTTACCACGTTAGCTTGGCTGACTTTAAATCTATATGACCTACAGGTAGAAATTTTGTTTTCTGTAGTTTTAAAGGACACCCAACATCATACTATTTAAATATAAAAGGCTGTTTGATTTTGAAGCCAGCTTAGCACTCATGATTGGTTACCTTTTATTGTCATAAACTGTAACATAAAGTGTATAGTTCAGAGTTCACTATCTTGATTTTCACTCAGGAAACGTCCACTGATCAAATAGATGGCGCTACTAGTCAATAGGAAACTGAGAAGCTGTTACTGGACAAATAAAGCGTGACCTGTATTCTATCACCGTGACCTCTTGAATCAGCAGGAGAACATTAATGTTCACACCTTTTTTATATGCAAAAACGGCTCTTTTGGGATGAGAAAATATTTCAAATAGAAGAGCGAAAAACGTTTCGACCTTCTTCGGTCATCGTCAGGTTCACTGAATGTTCACACCTCTTTCTTTGTTCTGTGAATCAGCAAATGAACATAACCAAGTCCCCTGCAATGGCTATCTAATCAGTTGATCCGTTTGACCAAAGAGCTTTCAAGTTCCTGTTGACCACCTCATGATTTTTATCACATTTCAGTCTTTCACTATTTTCATGATAAAGGACGTTATCTATTGAACAGTATCTTATACCTGTACACTTGTATTCATTTGTTTAAATAATTGACCATTAAAATCAGACAGGTCATTTTAAAATATTTTATGGATATACATAAATGTATCAAAAGAAACTAAATTTGGATTTGGAAGGATTAGTAAGATATAACCTGCACTGTGTTTGACATATAATAGACAACTGGATTATTAAAAGACATGTAGAAAACAATAATCAACCTAAAAACTGTGATAGAATGTGGTAAATATTTGTAATTTGCACAATTAATATTTTTATCTGTGTTCATAGAGATGAAATGCTGTTTGAAAGGCACACTAGTACACAAAACGCTTAATGTACAAGCTGCGAAAAATAATAAATAAAAAGATAATACCGTTTGTCAGTTCTCAGAGTGTTTGAAGTTTTATAAGTTAAAAAAACAACAAAAATACAAAGAGAACAATTAAAGGGTATATTACTTAAAGCAAGGGTGTACAAAGTGCTACATATGTTACACTTATTATTCTTCATATTCTACAAAGATAAGAAGTGTTACCGATAATTAAGATATTGCAAAAAAAAAAGGTTTGTTTTTTTTAATTTCGCGAAAAGCTACTCGAGGTATATCTGTGCTAGCCGTCCCTAATTTTGCAGTTTAAGATTAGAGGGAAGGCAGCTAGTCATCACCACCCACCGCCAACTCTTTGGCTATTCTTTCACTAGCAAATAATGGGTTTGACCGCCACTACATTACCTCCCACGGCTGAAAGGGCGAGCTTGTTTGGTGCGACTGGAATCCGAACCCGTGATTCTCGGAGTGCCTTAACCACCTGGCCATGCCGGGCCTATTATTTATGAAATGAATGAAGAAAAAAATTAATGAGTTATATATTAAATTTCATTATGCAGTAGTATGAAAGCCAGTCAGAAATTAGCTTATCTGGCCATGCCAGGCCTAAAGGGAAAAGAACCCAAACCAGAAGTCAAGCTGAACCAGTAAACCTGGAGTCAAAGTAGCCAGATACGTCAACTATTGCACTAGATATAGAAGATGTAGTGTGGTTGGCATATTGTAACGCTGCTCTCACTCATGTATTTGTGGAATTATAGGACGTAAAGAAGCGTATCATGTCTATCCTGTTGGAAACGTTCGTTACATCACTCCAGCAACTTACAAAAATTCTATAAATATTCATATTTGTCAGTTCAAGGGTTTTGAAAAATGAATATTATATCCAACCAAGGAAGACATAACCTTCTTTTCAACTGAGCAAGAGGAGTTCGAACAGTGGATTCCAATTTTTAATGTACAGTGCAAAACTGAACATGATTTGCGAAAGAAATCGTGTTATGTGTTTTAATAAACTACCCGATATTTTGTTTACGTCAGTCTTTAATTTTGATTGGAATCTGTTCTTAATATTTTATGGAAATGCAAGAGCTGAGATTTGTCGCATTGACGGCTATTTAAATAGTGACGCAGGTAAGAAATTGTTTATTATTACATGTACTTCATGCCATTTTTTCTCCAGTACTTGTAAAATGTGGCATATATATTCAGCATGCAGAAATAAAATTTGAAACTATCCACTCTCTGGCACCATTCTGTGGAACTTTAACATCCGTGCTCCGACCTCCACTGAACACCAGCATCCTTTAGCTAGAGGTTAAGTTCTCTAAGTACCTAGTCTCAAACATGTCAGAACATGTAGTATATATATATATATATTTTTATATAGGTTCAGGCATGCCCAATATGCCCTACGTTTGGCTAAAAAAAATTATGTATTCATATATTATCAGATTAAAAAAATGTAATGACAGTTGTTACCAACATATGCTATGTAGTTCGAAAATGAGTATTTTGAATGTTAATAAAGGAGCAACTCTTAATGATTAAAATTGTTGTTACTTTTTTTGGTCAGGTTACCAAACTCTAAAAGTGAGACATACCAGTAAAGTTTATAAACTTACACGCTTTCAATTTTTAGAGTAATGTTCCATCGTTCATTTTGTATTTGTCAGAAAGCTAAGTTATGAGTAAATAAAGACATATATTGTGAGGTAACGTATTCTAACATTGTTACTCTAAACATTTTAACCAAACACGTGTTCTGTTTGCAGTGTAACATTTTATGAAGATTTACTGTTGTTAGTTTTTCGATTACGAAAATATTTACTGTGTCTAAAATATTTTTGGAGTTTATGAAAAATTGATTCTATTTAAGAAATTGTTCTGACGTGTATCTAATTACAATCAATAATCAATACAAAAAAAAGTCCGCCAATGGACGGCATGTTTACAAACTTACAGCATTAAAATCCTACTCATGATTCACTGCGTTGGAGGGAATAGAAACAATCTGTTCTTCAGCTTTTTAAAACACGAAACGTTATAAAAATCCATTACTGACAAAAAAGGTGGAAATGTTGTGAAGAAAAATGTAAAGTGTAAGAAAATGTAAACATTGTAAAAATCTTGGTACATAAATAAAATCTTACCATGTCGCACACAATAATCTGTTTGTTTAATTATGTGGTGCCACATTCGGGTTCAATAACATAATAAATTGTTTTCTAATTACTGGTATTTATTACTACAGTGATAATAATTAATTATTTTTTGCTTACGTCTTAATGATATTATAATTCTCACGAAGAATCAATTCATTCCATTTAATTAAAAAAAAGAACTGTTATTGTGTCTCATTGTAGGACTTCATTTATTTATCAATATTTCTATTTGCATCTCTGCATACCTTACACTTATCTGTTTGTTTTTCCTCACATCTTTACTGGAATTTTTTTCTGTTAAAATTTATGTAATGATTCTTATGTTGATGTTTCTTTTTCTCATAATGTATCCAATAATGTACATTTTTTTCTTTATGGAAGGACATAAAATATACAAGAAATGTATTTAATTACAATTTTAAAAACAGTTTTGGAAAAGAATATCTTTCGCAACTTTGAGGGAAAATTCTAAACAGCCAATATTGCTATTTTGAGAGATCATGTAACCAGTGTAGCCATGGAATGACACCTGTGCAATCATGAATAGTTTCAAAAATGTAGTTAAAATTTCAGTGGGATCGAAGATCCCATCAGTAAACCTAGGGATAAAAAAACAATGAACATTGATACTAATTAATATTAATTAACTTCTTTTGTAGCTTGATAAGGCTATATAATGCACACAGTTAACAGCTGAATTTTTCAACGTAATAAACCTTGAACAAGTATAGAAAAGGTTTCACAAGTGTCATAAAAATAAGATATATTTAAAATAAAATCGTACTAAAATTTATTGATATACTTCGAACAAGAAAAAAACAACTAATTTACCTACAAGGTTTTTAACGTTTACTATTTGTCAATGGAAGGAAGAAATGATAGGGTAAACTGTCTGATAAATCTTTCCAATGAAGTGTACAGAGAGCTAGCTAACCTTACTGTCGTCTGGACCTTTACTGATCAACCAAAGCTTTTGTGCATATATAATCTAACTGAACAAAATAAGCAAAGAACTGGTGCGTTAAATATGCCCAGTCTAACACAAAAGGTGATGAACATTTCATGGTGAAAAAAAAATGCTTAAAACAAAAATATTCCGAGTTTACGTTCATTGTGGTAAAAAGTGGTTGGTAAATCACAAAAGAACCCAACAAAACCCTAGCACTTTCGATAAGTGGACCTATGTCATTCACCTTTGAAAGAGACAGATGTCCATCTATCGAAAGGGCTATGGTTTCATCCTTTATTTTAACATGATTTTGTCGTGTTGGATACGTCAATGGTCATTTCGATTTTTTAAAAGATTTACATCAACGGAGTGCTGTGTGAATTTATTCAGATAAGACTTTTTTTTTGCTTTAAAAGGCATTTTCAAACATTATTACCGTTTAATGCTTTGAAGTATTTTTGCATTGTTATTATTTTCCTATGCAAACGTTTTGTTAGTACAGAACAGTTTTATGTAAAATGCAAGATCAACAAAAATGAAATTTCTGATCAATGATAATTTTATTATCAATGTTAACACACGTTGTCTTTTCAGCATCCGTATAAAACATACGTCAATAACCGTACAAAACGATATTGTGCTAAGTAGAGATAATTCACCAAAATGTAACAAAAGTTATAATAAATGTTATAATATATAACAATGTTTAACAAATATATTTGCACATATATACGCTAGGAATACCAAATAAAATATTCTATAATCAGCACAAAAATAAATAAGTGATAGAATATACAGTTGTTTATTCAGAGAGAGTTGCCCCCAGTGACTCAGCGGTATGTCTGCGGACTTACACACTAAAATCCGGGTTTCGATATCCGTGGTGGGCAGAGCACAGATAGCCCATTGTGTAGCTTTGTGCTTAATTCAAAACAACAACAGCAACAGAGAGAGTTTCTAATTCTGTATTAAACTTTCGAGACAAATAAGTCTTTTTTTTGCGTCTTGATTATGCAAACAGTTTTGTTTTGTTTTTGCTTCATAAAAAATAATTATTTTGAAGTTTAAAAACTCTAGCTGTTGTTTATTTTGTAATAAATTTGGTTATTTATCCAATTTTAGCTTTACATGTAATAGATTCTCTTGGAAATAAGAAGTTAGTTTCATAATTATCGAAAGAGGGCGCCACGTAAACTTAAAATATTTACAAATAAAAACTATATTAGTTATATAGTAAGAAATCTAATAAACTAAAAAGATAAAAAGAGAACTGTGTGAAGACGATATTTGCTGATAACGATATGTTAAAAAATTACAGTGTATAAATAACCGTATATTATTTTGTTATGGAAAGCTTTGGTTTTTTTAAACTTTTAAAAGTCATATTTTCTTTTTTCCGAAATTACATATTGCAAATATTCCACATTTGTATGAGGAGAACATGTATGTAACGTCAGGAATAAAACTTGTATAAATACAAATGTGCCTTCATACTAATTTTCTTCTTTCTCTCTGGTGAGTGTCGGATGATTTTCCGCTATCACCATTCCTTTGACGGTGTAAAACAGCAGAAACAGATACAGGTGACAAGATCATCTTCTCAGTTAATGGCTTGTTTCTCAGGAAGATCGGTATAATGATATCTGCAAGCAGCTGACATCGTTGTTGATGTTAGACGAGTTAGTGGCTAAACACCCAGCCTTTATATAACAAAGTTATCACTACTTGATTTGAATCACTATCGGTAATAATGTTTAAAGGAAGTTAGTTTGGACATATTAAGATATTTTAAATCGGATTTAGAATGACGATGGCAGTAAAGTGAAGTATTTTATTCCATAAGTACAATATCAATAAATAATAATAATAAAGCCCCAAGCAACACGAAGTAATTAAAGACTTACGTCTACAATTTTTTTTCTTCAGTAATACTGGCTGTGTTATGCAAGGATTTTTCTTTGTGTTGTTACAGTGTAACATTATAAGAGAAGTGCTCACTTGCTGTTGTTACATTAAACAGTTATTTGTATTTAATCAGCCATCGACAGAGTTCAAATTCTCTATATCTAATTTCATTGTCATTTCGATCAATTATTCGCAAAATTATCGCGTTTAGTGTGCGAACAGGAAGCAGATAAAATATCTGGAGAAAAAGTGAAGGTCATAGGTGCCGCTAATCAACACTGATACAATCTATATGGTAAAGAATATCTATTTTATCCTTCATTTGTTAAAACATTTAAGTTAGAGACTGAGATGCTTTGTGTTATTAATAACATTTGTTCAACGCTGAGTTACTTGGCAGAGTATTCACATCGATCTCAAAATGTTAATGCATATAAAGTGATCAATACGTATGTATATATAATACTATTCAAAAGCAAAATAATAATAACATGAAATACCACCTATGATTTCAGAGTGTTTTTGAAAATTATATATAAGTCCGAAGTGATAATTTATTATTCAAATATTCATTCTGAAGCTAAAATACTTTATAAGCTGCAAAAGAAATGTACTTTAAAAACTTGAAAAGAATGACAAATATAAATACAAGTTATATTTAAATAATATTTCTTTTTTTATATGATTGGAAGATCTTCACCTTGAAGTAAATTAAAACAACGACTGGTTGATTGTTATGGTCTGGCCAAAGTATGTCAATTAATAGAGAAGACAAAAATAAGAGGTATGAAGAGCAGCATGCTTTTATTTTACTCAATTAATAATATAAAATAAATAAGAGAAAATAACACGTGTTCGTTTTTCAATTAACATTAAGTGGATAATTGGGAAATGTGTTCGTCTTCCAGTTAACAATATAAAGTAAATAAGGGAAAACGTGTTCTTTTTTTAAAGAACGTAAAGGTAATGTTTTCCAACGTTAACCATATTGGCTGTAACTGAATAAAACAGTAACATGTATCATATCTCGGACTCTTTCTTATATAAAATAACACTGATATAAAATGAGTGATTGAAGTTGACCACAAAACTATGCAACGAGCCGTCTGTGGTCTGCTCACCACCGGTATCGAAACATGGTTTCTAGCGTTGTAAGTCCACAGACATTCCGTTGTGCAACTAGGGGTGACATAGAATGAAAGCTGTTCCTATCTCATCGATATTCAACAAAGCCTGACTAACAAACCTTTATTATCAGTTTACGAAATCTCATTTTCAGATGGGATCATTTAACTACCCCGTGTGGCTCTGTTTTTCTTCCATGGCCAGGAAGCGAATATTTATGTAAATAACGAACATTCTATTGTATTTATGATTGGTTGCTCGCCTGAATATAAAAACAAAATTATCCTTATCAATGGATCTTAGACCGGAATTCAACCTGAACAAAACGGTACGGTTGCCTTGACCTTGATATTTTTAAGTTATCTCGCTGTAAAACAGACAGCGCGGTTGTTGTTGTCAATATATTCAGAGGAAGACATTCAACTGTCAGTGTTATGTGTTCACTAAACAAAGCGAATTAAAACCAACATATTTTGACTAAACTAGCATGGTAATACTGAAATTAAACCATAAGTTAATTCAAACAAAATATTTTAACACAAATGACAAGGAGATCAGTCATGGCGTTGACCTTTGTGCTGAGGTCACGGTCGTGTAGTGAACTGAATAACATGATGAACGTCTGTCTTCTGCAATTGTCTGTACCTAAAATTCCCAGCAACTAAAGATTTTCCAACTTCTATAACAAATCGTGTACCAAATATACTTGCATTAAGAAAGGAAACAGATACAGTAATTTAAATAACTACAGAAATAAGGAAAAACAAGACTATTGTACATTTCACAGGTACATCATTTATTCACGACCATAGGTACCTCATGATGTTTTTATCGACGAAACCACGACCGTGAATAAACGACGCACTTGTGGAACGCGCAGTCATCTTGTTTTTCCTCAATTCTGTAATTATGGTTTGATTCGGTTTGAATTACGCGCAAAGCTACGCGAGAACTATCTGCGCTTGCCGTCCATAATCCAGCAGTGAAAGACCAGAAAGCAACTATTCGTTACCACCCACGGCCAGATTATGGGCTTCTCCTTTACAAACAGATAAGTGGATCAAACTTAACATTACAACGTCTCCACTGCAATTATGGAGTTTCATCAAGTGGCAATGGTTTCAAGTAGCAATTATATTAAACATACCTACTATCACATTGGATATTTTCATTATTTGGGTACAGGGGTCACATTATTTACATTAATCTATGATATGTGCAATAACAATAGTTTTTTTGTAAATTCTAAGAGACTATTGATAGCAAAATAAAATAAGATTAACCCTTTTTTAGTTTAGTACAGTTAAATATATATATAATTTAGTAGCACCAATTAAAATGTGAAAGAATTTCCTTCAAGGTTCTAGAAAGATTTCACAATTCAGGATGTAGTAAAACATACTATCAATATAAAGACATAATAAACCATAATTTTGTTACGTAAAGCTAAAGAGGAACAACGAATAACACGATAGCTGATGTTACTAAAAGTGATTTTACATTAAAAAATTACAGGTTGATAACATTATACCATTATGTGACTCAATACATGTCTATTTAACGTGTTATTAATCTGAAGTGAAGGCTTTTTAATACAACTTAATATTGAGCTATTTCTTTATTAAAGTAATGGTATGTTCATTTATATTTTTTGAAGTACAGTGTTTTCCTTACAGCTTAAGAAATATGTTTGTAGCATGCTATGTATATTGAAGTAGCTACAAATATGAAACTTTATATGTATTTATTTTAGGGTTAGTACGTATGTTAAATGTTAAGATCAACTGGTATCCTTTTCAAACAAGTGGCAAACACACTAACCAGTTGTGTTTATGTATTCCTTTAAGTAAAATAACGGTAGAACGTTTCTATACATGGCTGTGAGCACAAAAGCCAGTTTACGTCCATTTCTACTGCACAGCCAGGCCGGTTCAGGCCACAAACCAAGTTCAAGAACCTGATAACATCACTGAGTTGTATGGCAAGACGAAAATATATGATTGAAAAATACAAATATATTTGTATAACTGTTCTAAAATTTGCGCAAAAACGAGTAATTGTTCGTAACTTTTAAACAGTTTAACGATTCTGCTGATACTTTTCAGTCCTAGTTTCTTTATCTATTTTACCGTCACTGTTATCGAGAAGTTAAACTACAATAAATTTTATATACTTCATAATTTTAACATGTGTTTTTTACCAAAGATGAAAATTTCAAATATTTTTTTAAGTTAAAGTAACCCCGAGTTGCTCCAACATCTCAATCAGTAATATACGGCTTTTCTCTATCTTTATTTTACAGTTACGAACATTTTGAACTAAAAGTCTTTCACCTATGGATTTATACAATTATCACTGAGACACCTGTCAATCAAGTTTAGTCTCTGGATAGTAGTTTTAAATTGTGACTTTACTCGATGACTAATAATCTTAACCAGTTTCATGGTGGGACAGTAGACAGTTTACGGACTTAAAACACTAAAATTCGGGATTCGATTCTCTGCTGTGGACACGGTAGATATCCCAATGCGTCTTTGCTCTGAATCAAACAAACAAACAAATATTTTTAAGCACCAATATTATAAATCGATATTCTATTTGTTCTAATTAATCTTTGCATTCCAACATTAATAAACTTTTTGTTCAATGATATTTTCTGAATATTAATATTTTGAGCAAACACGCCTTTATTCAACCAATTCCTCTACACCAGTATTCAAACTAAGATTAATCTGTATTTGTCAAATGAAATGTTTACTATGACACGTTTTCTGAATATTTTCATTTCATATTAAAACTCTTATTCATTAATATAAATCTCTAAAAACCATTTAACGTAGACTCTGAAAACCTACAATTTATACTGGGACACTTTCAATGAATAGTGTTTTATTAGACTTCAGTGTTTAAAGCTAAAATATTCCAACCTAAGATAATAGTTAATCAACAGTGCTATTTGTAAATTGCCCCCCAGTGGCTCAGCGGTATGTCTGCGGACTTGCAGGCTAAAATCCGGGTTTCGATACCCGTGGTGGGCAGAGCACAGATAGCCCATTGTGTAGCTTTGTGCTTAATTCAAAATAACAAAACAACAACTATTTGTGAATTAACTAGAACGCGGTCTTGTGATAGAGCTTTAGATTTTAGCCTGACGAGCTCGGCTTAGACACGTCTGGACTAATAAAATATTTCCCGAACTTTAAGCTGTGTGAAGGTTATAAAAGCGACAGTTAACCAACTAACATGGGTCATAAGGTGCTGTTGACTGGCTACCTTTTCAATGGTGAGTGGCTCAAAATTAGAGACAGCGGTAGGTAGCCTAAATAGCTTTGCCATAAAAACAAACGCACTACGCTAATTAAAAGTTGAAACTAAATGCCAAGCATCCCTCAGAGTGTAGAGCTCTCTAAACACATTACAACTCATGATTTTTGGTGTGACTTTTTTAACTCCTCATTTCAAATCTTTACATAAGTGAAGGTATTCGTTGCTATAAACCAACCACCTTCACCAGCTTTGTGACTAGACGATTAGTATCAACCCAGCGGAAAATGTTGGAATCGACTGTTATTGTAACTAAGCTAATCGCTTTTCTTTGTTGTTGTTGTTTTTGATTTATGCATTAATGAAATACTATAAATTTCTCCAAAGCCACGAGAAAAACAACAAAAAAAGTTTGGAATGTAAGACGGTATTTCATAGTTTATTGTAAAAATAACTTATTAATATACTTAACACATTTCACATGTCTGCTATGGCTCTTGCGTTAGTTCAGATATTGCGAAAACTTTCGTATATTTCAAGTGTTCATGTTTCTTGTAAAGTTCTTTGAGAAACTAGCCAGCCGATTCAACTAGAGGGTTAATGTTTCCAATGTGACTGACATAAAATCTGAATGTGTATATGAGTGATCTTTTCACAGTTATTCTCTGTTGAACGTGTGTTGTTGTTTTTTTTCTCAACACACATTACTCCTACACCCCCTCCCCCCTTTTGACTATCTTATTTAAAAGGCACAAGTAGAAATACCATGTTTTTGCCTTTTTCTTCGTCTCTACATAGTGGCTTTTGTGGAACGTGCCGGAACGTTGCACGAGCCTTTTTTTTTTTTTATAAACAATATGTTTCTTTTATTTCTTTTCAAGTTTTTTAATCCACAGACGTTTTTAATCTTTTATTGTTTTCAGTTCTTGAATCTTATTTTTTTTTTCTATTTTAAGAAAACTGAAATCACTTATAAGTCGGAAAAAACAGAAAGAAATAATGCGTTTCAACAATAAAGCTGTCAGGGTTTCTCCGTTAGTTGAGAAAACAATGTTTAATTCAACTGTATGCTCGGTCTTTTCTAATAGCTTTGAGTAATTGTGAGTTACGTCTGCAGCACGTTTCACAAACTAACACATAGCATAAGACTATATTCTACAATCAACCATGTTTGTGTTATCATTCCGGACGCCAAAACTAAAACAATTAATATAAATGTTAATTATGAAATTGTGTAAAGACAACGTAGGATGTAAGATTTGTACATTTTGAATACAATGCAAGTATGTTGAACACGGTGGGCTTTTCGAACACAGTAGGGTAAATTTCAATACTAACTGATCTGATATTACACCAAAAGAGGTCAAGTTGATGTAAGTAGGTGTCTTTCCCTCAGAGGCAAACAACTTAATACTCCAGTGGGTTGCATGACCTGTCAACAACTTATCTACACTGAATAATTTTGAAATAACTCGAAACGCTGTACTGAGAATTTACAATGCTGCGTGTAGGTAAGCAAGTAAAAATTAAATTGTGTGACAAGTTCTGTAAAATAAATACTGAAGTTACAGCCAGATTTAAAGTTAGTCCTAAGAGAAATATATCGTTACGAAGTGCCAAGGAATGAGGACATCCAAAAAAATAACTTTATGAAACTGATTGTGTAACGTTGGGTTACGTAGATAACTTCAGTATTGTAGCATATAATTAGTAACACGAAACAATCAGCTAACAATGGAGTGTTTGATATTTACGAACAGGGGTGTGTTCACCAGGATGACGTGGGGGACAAACCCCATTGGAAAGCTTGTTTGTTTGTTTTTTGGAATTTCGCACAAAGCTACTTGAGGGCTATCTGTGCTAGCCGTCCCTAATTTTGCAGTGTAAGACTAGAGGGAAGGCAGCTAGTCATCACCACCCACCGCCAACTCTTGGGCTACTCTTTTACGAATAGTGGGATTGACCGTCACATTATACACCCCCACGGCTGGGAGGGTGAGCATGTTTAGCGCGACGCGGGCGCGAACCCGCGACCCTCGGATTACGAGTGCACGCCTTAACGCGCTCGGCCATGCCAGGCCCCCATTGGAAAGCTCTGATTCCCAGTAGTCCCTACATCTGAGATATTACGATTTAGTGACTTCTAAGTGTCTTTATATGCACTTCCTTAGGATTCTCCCAAACTTATTCTTTGTCACTTCTACTACCTGGTCTTTAGTGACTCAACGGTTAGTATTTCGACTTATAATACTAAAAATCTGGTTTCACTACACGAAGGAGACATAGCATTAATAGCCCATTGTGCTATTCTCTACCTAAAAAAATTTTGCTACCTAAATGAAAAAAATGTCCTAGAAACGCTGGACTCTTGTCTACAATGTATAAGTAATAACAGTTATAACTCTCAATAGCAATAAAATTGTCAATTAACATTGTATTTAAATAGCTCCCACCAGATGATGCTAAGAATTTAATCTGTTTGTTTGCTTGTTTTAGAGCAAAGCCACACTGAGCTATCGGCTGAGATCATCGCGGGGAATCGAACTCTTTATTGTAACTTTGTAAGTCAGTAAATTTATCTTTGTCTCATTTGGGGACTGTTTCTTTTCTCGCGCGTTTCCAACTGGTACCGACAACGAAGATTAATGCAGAAAATATGTCTTTGTTGCATAGGTAATTTTATAAAGGCTCGTAACTACATTTAAACTCCCAGTTAATATTCATAGCAGTTGCATTATGAAATATAATTTTAGTGCAACGTAGCGTTCCCGTTATCAAGATCAACAATAAAACAAAGGGATTACGGTGAAAAATAAATAAAACAAAGGAATTACGGTGAACAATAGGTATTTTATTGGTTTTATTATCTTACGTAGAAGGTTAGCTTAATTCAGGCTTATACACATATTTCAAACCAGTGGTCAGAGCTTACAATCGCAAAAGAGATATTAAAATACCAAAATGTTTTTTGTTTTTATTTCTAAGACTTTAATGAAAAAAAAAAAAACATTACAAAACGCCATACTATATTTTCTCCTAGCGGTAGAACTGTAACTAGCAGACAACAATTTTTTTTGAAGAAAATTGGAACTTTTAAATTTTACTTGTATGTTGATACATTAAAAAAACTAAATTTCTTCATTCAGAACGAAGCTTTCAGTGAGTAATTTTAGCATGACGTTTTTGAAAGTCTAAGACAAAAAAGATGTCTTTCTATTGGAACAGGTCTCTGGTTCGTACCTCACTGTGTGAAAATGATATGCAGAGGAAGGATTTTCAGCAGTCTCGCTTGGTTTGTTTGGGTGTGTCGTTTTATCTTTTACGTTTTCCGCCCTTCTTCACGTGGATTCGTCTGAATGTGGATTTTCTTGAACACACTAAGTTCAAGTGCTCATCCCCAGTTCCGCTTACCTCATTACAAACAATACACCTGACCCTTGAGACGAAAACCTGCCAGCCGTAATATATTGAAATATATTTGTAGAATGGGTTGATATTTGTTTTTCAATGATAAAACTGGCTCTTTTTTTATTTGAAATAATTAGAAAATAATAACGAGTATTTGGTTCTAGTTCCGGAGGTTAAGCACCACCACAGGGGTCCGCCACCAGCAATTACCGGACAATTAAGCCTAGTTTAGTTTCCTGTGAGTCAGCACCCATTCTGGGGTCGAGGTTAAACACTGACTTCAGGTACATTAATGTCAACATCCTTGTCATTCATAACACACTCTCATCGTTGAAAGAACATAATACAGCCGCCATAGAGTGATATATCTGTATATTAGTGATGATATACAGGAAGGGGAAACAACAACATATAGGTGAATGGGTGGAAAATTTCTTGAGCCATATAGATAGGTAGTTGATATTTGTGTATATGCATACATATAAGAAAAAGTGTTTCATACTGTTAAGTTGCAATAATGCCAGTTGTAACAATAATTTAAAGTCGTATAAAAGTAGCTGAAAAATAACAATGTTGAGTAACTAACAATAACAACAAATTTGTTACTGTAAATCAAAAACAAAAAAATACACGCTTCGAAGTGACATACAGTTATTTCAGAAGATAAAACTGTACTGACAGCGAGCGAGTCATCTATTTGCTTAAAGTTAATTTACCGGAAATGAATGGAAAACGTATTCGTAGTTTAAAAATAATTTAATTTACTTTTTGTTAATGACTGTCCCATTTAATCACACCACAACGATAAAATGTAAGCTGGTATTTTTCACATAATGCAATTTGTAATCAACTCTAGGAAATAAATCACTTTTTAATCTACATCTTTAAAACTATTTTGAAACAAGTCACTGAGTAAAATCTGTTTTGGTTGTTTGTTAATAAACGGTTGTATATATAATATATAAAGGTTTTATGTATAATATATGAAATATATGTGTATAGGTAAGGTATAGTTAAGGAAAAATCAAAACATTTCTTCAACCCTTTTATTTTCGTTGTCACAAAGTATATAAATAACGAGCATGTCCTAGAGAAATGCTTTACAAATACTCTGTGGTTATAATAAATCAATAGCTTTAAAGAGCTTCCAAAATCATTCTATGAGCGACAACTTAATAGTCTTCGTATTTAAAACGTTTTATTGATTGATGCTATCTGCACCAACTGTCCTTAATTTAGAAGTTTTAGGGTACAGGGAAGGCAACTAGTTAATGTCACCCGTTACCAACTCTGTAGCTTCTCTTCACCAACGAAAAGTATGATTGAGCGCTTCATTATAATGTTTCCAAAACTGAAAGAGAGAGCCTGTTCATTGAGAGAATTTGAACCTGCACGCCTGGCATGGCCGAGCGCGTTAACGCGTGCACTCGTAATCCGAGGGTCGCGGGTTCGCGCCCGCGTCGCGCTAAACATGCTCGCCCTCCCAGTCGTGGGGGTGTATAATGTGACGGTCAATCCCACTATTCGTTAGTAAAAGAGTAGCCCAAGAGTTGGCGGTGGGTGGTGATGACTAGCTGCCTTCCCTCTAGTCTTACACTGCAAAATTAGGGACGGCTAGCACAGATAGCCCTCGAGTAGCTTTGTGCGAATTTCCAAAACAAACAAACATTGAACCTGCACTCTGCAGCTTGCAAATCGAACGCCCTGACTTTACAGGTCATGTTAAGTATTGCACTAATATAAAAACATGAAATCTTATTATTATTTAAAAACTGTTGCTTGTCAAGAAAAATATAGAATTAAAAAGTTGGGTGTCCAGAAAGTCACCTTGGTTAAACCTATTGTTTGAACATTAAATTTGTGTAAGAACTGACAAAGTGTGATTAGAATTAATTACGTAAGACAATAGCGTTATGCAGATTGTGTTTTTAATTATTGCATTCTATATTCGATCCCTTAGTTTTTATTGTATTTTGTTTATCCAAGAAGACGTGTGTATGGTAATTAGTTCTTGAACTACACAACATCTGCCATATACACTGCCGATGACACTTTTCACTTGATACAAGAGCTCATCAGACCGTCTGGAATACAACAGTGTAGTGGTCGAAAAGATATCTGTATAAACCACCTGTTGGTATAAAAACTGACGGTGTTCTCAGGTTCATGTTGTTTAAGAAAAATTTCTCATAAAAAACTGCTATCGTTTTCAGGTTAAAGTTGTTACAAGCAATGTCTCAAAAGGAACTGCTAGTGTTGTCAAACTCATGTTGTTTACAAGCAATGACTCAGAAAGAACTGCTGGTGTTCTCGGGTTTAAGTTGTTTACAAGCAATGTCTCAGAAAAGACAGTTAATGTCCTTAAACTCATGTAGTTTGCAAGAAATGTCTCAGTAGAAACAGCTAGTGTTATCATAAAAATGTTTTTTATAAGCAATGTCTCGGAAAGAACTGGTAATGTTCTCAGATTCATTTCGTTTACAAGTAATGTCTCAGAACGAACTGCTTGTGTTCTCAAACTCATGTTGTTTACAAGCAATGTCTCAGAAAAAAACTGCTAATGTTCTCAGAATCATGTCGTTAACAAGCGATGTCTCAGAAGGAACTGCTTGTGTTGTCATACCAGTGCTGTTTATAAGCAATGTCTCGGAAGGAAATGTTTATGTTCCCAGATTCATGTTATTTACAAGCAATATCTCAGAAGGAACTGCTAGTGTTCACAGGCTCATGTTGTTTACAAGCAGTAACTCAGAAGGTACTGCTAGTGTTCTCAGGCTCATGTTATTTACAAGCGATGTCTCAGAAGGAAGTGCTAGTGTTCTCAGGTTCATGTTGTTTACAAGCAATGTCTCAGAATGGACTGCTTATGTTCTCAAACTCGTGTCGTTTACAATTAATGTTTATGAAGGAACTGCTTGTGTTGTCATACTAATGTTTATAAGCAATGTTTCGGAAGGAAATACTAACATTCTAAGACTCATGTTGTTTACAAGAAATGTCTCAGAAGTAACTGTTACTGTTCTCAAACTCATGTTGTTTACAAGCAGTGTCTCAGAAGGAACTACTAATGTTCTTAGGCTCATGTTATTTACGAGCAATGTCTCAGAAGGAACTACTAGTGTTGTGACACTAACGTTATTTATAAGAAATGTCTTAGAAGGAACTGCTAGTATTGTCATACTAAAGTTGTTTATAAGCAATGTCTCAGAAGGAACTACTAGTGTCTTCAGACACGTGTTGTTTACAAGCATGATTTCCGACAGAGTTGTTAGTATTCTTATATTGATATTGATTAAAACAGTACCTCAAATGTAGCTGTTATCGTGCAGTAACAGTCAAAATACTGCTTATGTCTGATGTAGTGTTTTTCTTAGTGTCTGTTGTTGTTAAGAAGTTCGTTTTCTGTAATATTAAGAACTATAGAAATCTGCATTAATAGAATCAGTAAGGAATAATTCAATGTATAGATGATGCGTATAGCAAGGACGTAGTGTTTAGAAGCAGAGAAAATTACTTCTTTGCAAGTTGTTCTTTTTATAGACCTTCCCTCGTCTGGGTTTCTTTTTTTCATGTGACGAAGTTTCAAGTTTCATCCTGACTGTTTCAGAAAGAAAGAGAAACATCAAGCAAAATTAGAGTTAATAAATCAGGACTGGAAGTACTTCCTAATTAATCCACTTCCAAAACCAACCCGTGGAAACTGAAGTAATTTATTGCTTACTTTTCCTTGGCTGCCATAAATATGAATAAGAAATAAGCTTGACACAAATATCATCCAGCTGTCTTATGGTTATATATATTATGTATGTTATAATGAATAATATTTTTATTGGCTGAAAACAATTTCAGAAAATGAAAAGTTTCTTCTGTCATATCTTTATTGATAACAAACAATTAAAATAAACTTTCTACTCAGGTACGATTGTAAATTAGAACTCTTCCAATTTAAGCTGTTACTACTCAGACAGTATGAGTAGTTAGGCACAGTTTTTTTTTTAATTTTAAGTTATTTTAGCTTTATGTGTAAACTAGTACAGTGTAACTGATCATTGGAGTGTGATTTATTTTGAAATTTGCATCTCGAAGACTTTATTGCGAGATAAGTAGAGTTCGAACTGTAAAATAATTTTTAAAATGTTTGGAAATAAATATTTTAAAGTTGTAAAAATATTAGTTAATGCTTAAACTTAGAAGATAAACGGTAAGAAGGAACATTATTAATTTTTTAACATCTCTGAGAGACTTCCAGATTCGCACGTGTATATTTATATAGATATTCTTAAAAGAGCTTCAGTTACTTGTGCTTTTTCCCTATTTTTGAGCATTCTCTTTACTTCATTCAGCAGAATCTATTAAGGTGACGCTTTTCTCACTCTTAGGAATATTTATGTGAATATTTTATATAATTTTATACGTATTCACAGTAGTATTAATACTTATTTTTTAAGCATTTCAAGATGGTAAGTAAAACCTAGCATACTATTTTTGAAGAGGACTTGGATATCACGCTAATACAGTCGAAAGAGGAACAAAACACTCCATTAAAAATTATATCTAGTTGTATTAGCATTTGGTGTAAAGGGAAAAAGTAGACTTTTGGCTTTGCTAATAAGAAGGATACTACAGTGAGACGAAACGGGTTGGCTATGTGGCAGAGCTCTGAGTTTTAGAGCTGTCAAAACAAGTTCAAATCTGTGTACACTGCAAAATAATCCTTGTACTTGTTGGTGCTTATAAGAGTAACAGTCAATCTTTTAGAGCGAGTGGTGAGTGGTTGAGCTTGCTGTCTGTCTGTCTTTTCTTTGGTCAGTAGTTCGAAATTAAGGACAGCCGTGGACAGTCTTGATAGTCTCCCCGTAAGTACAAAACACGAATTCTCCAACTGGGGTCTTCTCCTCACGTGTTTCAGCAAAATATGTTAAATTATTCCAGTTCTTACTACTACAAGTACAGAAAGACTTCTTTAAAAACTATTGAAGACAGAGTGAACTAAATAAATAGTATCCGATGATGGAAAACAAGGCACACGTATAGTAACCACTATAGTGAAAGTATGAAACAATCCAGCAAGTCCTGCTGATGGACTAAAGAGAAATAATTGAATGACTGATTCGAACGAGGAACAAAGAATGGTACATAGTAGAAAAGTAGAAAAAATATCTCCAAGTAAGTAGATGGACCGTGAAATAAAACTGTTCCAAAATATTGATATAGAGCATAGCTGGTTGAATGTGTCGAAAACAAGTTAGGTGTAAATGTTAAGCATTTCAACTGATGGATAAAAATTATCTGATTCTATACAAGGAAATAAATGAAAATGTAATGGGTAGTGAGGTCAGGTGTTTATGGTACTGGAGACAACATTTGCTCGAGTCATTCGGTTTGGTTGTATCTACATAAAAACTCGTCGTGTGCACTGGCTTTTATTGTTGTAGGTAATGTTAAATTCAATTTGTGTTTCAAGCTCTGTAATAAAAAAAGCTGTTTTAAAAACATTTTATTAAATCTGATATTATTTGCAACTCGTCTATGTATCTGATAATAATTCGTATGAGTTGGGCGTGGTCTATGGCCATAATACAAGTCTGTGGAACCAAAGGTCCATAGTTCTTGCACTAACGCAAAGTGAAACATTTTAGCATTTTAGATTGGTGAATGCGTTATAAGAGTGACTGTCAAATTCTACCATCTATTCAGAGCAGCTTAAGAAATGGTAGCGGATGCTGTTGAATGGGTTTACTCCCTCTAGCCTATCAGATAAAAATTACAGAACAGTTACGCACAGATAGCTTTTGTGGAGTTTTGAGCGAATTACCAAAACTTCAATGAATGTATGGTATACCAAACTAAGATATATAAGTTTGAAGAAAACTTATACGTAATCCTGTATCTTGATATAAGAGTTATTTTTCTTTAGTACAAAGAACTGAATTTTTTTCTGTTAATGAAGTAGTTATTGAACCGTCGTCACTCATAAACTGTTATTAACAACATCATGTCTCTAAGAAACTGTCACTAAAAGTTTTGCAAGCATTGCATTCAAAGGCTGTGTTTATTTTGAACACGAAAATAAAAAAATATGTCACTTCTGTAAAAATAAAAATACACATTACTTCTGTTACGAAGCCTTAGCTACATATTGGTTCTGAACTATTTCACAATAAGTATCGGTAAACGAAAATAAAATATTACAAAGGGCTAAAAAAACACTCAATTGACTTTAAGCAGAAATTTTATTCGAGCTGTATGTATTTCCTTATTGTTCTCAGAAATATCCTCCCTATGGCACAGCTGCATGTCTGCGTACTCACACCGTTTTGATACCGGTTGTGGGCAGAGCACAGATAGCCCATTGTGTAGCTTCGTGCTTAATTCCAATCAATCAATCTTAGAAAAAGTGTTAAAATACGTTTTCCCAATTAAAACAACAGGATATGCAAGTAAACTACAGATTTCTCTTTTCTTTAGGTTATGGTTGTACAGCTACTTGAGGTTGAATTGTTTTTGGTTTTTGAAACTTGAATAAAGATATAATTCAGTGCTTTACACTGCGCTTATCTCTCTCAATGTAGCGCTACCTTTCTGCCCTTTGGTATATCACAGCAAAAGTGAGGGTGGAGCCTCAGCTCCAGCGGAAAAGGACACGACTTACTGCCTCGTGGCTCGTGGTCACGAGCACATCGTCTCAAAGCATCGTGTGCATAAGCAGAAAATGTTGTAAAGGTTCCGGTGTAGATACGGAATTTTTACAATATGAAATTTGACATCGTTTGTGTGTGTGACGCAGCTGTTTCAAAAATACGAATACACGGAAGGTGACATAATAATATTTAAGGTGAAACTTCTGATATCTGTTAAATCAAACTATATTGCAATGCTGGACATGTATTTCCTTGATACGGTTAATACATCTGGAAAAAAAAACTGCAGTACATCATTTTATATGCAATTAAAGTTTTAATATTTTTCAATAATTTCATTTATGATGTATTTGTTTTGTCACTATAAATATTACATAATTTATGCTACAAGTGTAATGTTTATTTTAATGTAATTATTTAGTTTCATAAAGGGTAGGTAAGCTATTTATCAAAATATAGTAATACTGATACAATCTCTAATTGAAATATTGAACATTTGCAATGAATAGATATGCAGGAAGAAAATTATCATTGTTGAAACCGTTTATAATAAATAAATTTAAAACAGCTCTAGTTTGTAACAACTCAGTTTCCACAAAAATATTGCGTTCTTAGTTCACTAGTTCCTTGGACGAAAATTTTAAGTGTATTGAAAATTGTATTACTCTAATATCTCAACACTGCATTTGGTCCTACAATCTATTTTCAAATTATTGTAAACATACTGTGTTCTAAGAAGAGACGTTTTTTGTTTAAATCTTTTATTTCTAATATTTCCTGTTTTTAAATCATTTTTTTCTACGTGTTAAGAATCTGTCGAATCACATTTTAATATCTATCTCTAAGCATTCGCTCTAACCTTTTTATTTTTTAACAAGTAAATTATTTAATCATGAAGATTATTGTAACATCCAAATCTAAAAGACTGAATTCTTAATTTTTTAGCTAATCTTTTAATTTATTTTTGCTTAAATCTTAAGTTTTCGTTCTGAGACCAATTATTACTACTATCCAACCATTGTAAAAATTATTATTGGGCCTGTTTTCAAAATAACAGACGTCAACATTTTTATGTTGTACAACTATGTTGACAACCACAACTTATACTGTTGTCTATATGTCACACATTACGTTTTTAATGTTATCATAACCATAACTTGTTTTCTGGTTTGAAGCCATTTTTTGCCTTAAAGCTGTTTATTAAAATTTCTCTAAATTTTATAGCTATTTTGTTGAACCTTTATCGACTATATCATACATATATCCCTCAGCTAACTTGCGGTATATGTCTCAAAATCATCTACGTTTTCTAGCTACACAAACTTACTTAACGTTTTATTCCTGTGTCTCCCGCCCGTTTCCCGCTGGTACAGCGGGATTTACAATGCTACCTACCATCAGCGGGTTCGATTACCCTCCGTGGACTCAGCAAATTGCACGATATAGCTTTGCTATAAGAAAACATACTGGCTACCGTGAGGTGTAGAGGGAAAAAATATTTGTAAATATGTTTCTGTGTTTTACATTTCACAATGTAACTGAGGCCATTCTTTCTCAACTGTATTTTATTTCTACAATATTGACCCGGCATGGCCAGGTGGTTTAAGGCGTTTGACTCGTAATCTGAGGGTTGCGGGTTCGGATCCCCGTCGCACCAAACATGCTCGCCCTTTCAACCGTGGGTGCGTTATAATGTGACTATCAATCCTACTATGTCTTGGTAAAAGAACAGTTCAAGAGTTAGCGGTGGATGGTGATGACTAGCTGCCTTCCCTCTAGTCTTACACTGCTAGATTAGGGATGGCTAGCGCAGATAGCCTTCGAGTAGCTTTGGGTGAAATTCAAAAAACAAACAAATAATTTCCAAAATATTTGAAGCTACTTGTGGGTTGATTGTAAAACGAACTCCATGTTTTGCTCTATCTTCAACCATATACCAAAAAACTTGAATGTATCTTGTAATTACATGCTGTGACACAACCGCGCTAAGAAACAAAAAGAAATATCAAGCAGACCTTTCAATTTCCATTGTTTTACCGCGTTTATTATATATGAAGTAAATTATAAACTAAAAATAACTATCTAACTGTACCGGCACAAGGAATTCATCTAACTTTCACGGTTGTAACTCAGTAGTTTAAAGTTGTAGACTCACCAATAGGATCGACGTGACTTAAGGAAGATAAACCAGTTCTTCTGGATCATGGATAAAACAAGAGAACTGCAGGTGTAGAACATCCTGTTTATGTAACTAATGTATTCAAAACGTAGTGTTGAGAGAAGAATAATCCATGACTTTAAACTCTAGATTTATCTTACCAGAAAGGTCTTCCTTGTACATGCGACCAGTTTGGAACGAGAGAGAAAAGAAAGCTCATTTATATTACTCAAAACATGACATTCATGTTACTTACAGCTTTTAAAGTTTGCTTCCTAGTGAAAATAAATAACATAATTATATATATAAATTAACATTTCTTCCAACACGACAGAGCAAAGTTTTTAAATATATTTAAAACTTTGTGTATAGATCTATACAAATATATTTATTCAAATTTCTTTTAAATCACATCAACTAATTACATAAAAACACTATAAACTCAGCTACCGATATATATTTGATAGGATATCATTTCTTCTGCGCTGAGTATATATATGCATGTACTTTTCAATAGTGTAAAATTATCATGTTATATTTTTCTAATTTGGAATGCAAACATTAGATTAAATCTGTCGTAAACGACCAAACTGCGGGCTTTTTGCATTCTTATAGCTTCACCAATCTCCAACTTATAACCGGAAGTTTTTATTCTCATAGTCGCAATATTAACACTTATGGCATTTATATATAAATAAATAAATCTGTCGTAAACTGCGGGCTTTTTACATTCTTATAGCTTCACCAATCTCCAACTTATAACCGGAAGTTTTTATTCTGATAGTCGCAATATTAACACGTATGGCATTTATATATAAATAAATATTAATATCTCTTTAAGAATCGCTTGTCGCTGAGTTGTAAGTGGGCTTATAATGCTATAAAACAAATTTCAATGCCTGTGATGTGCAGAGCTCAGAAAGACTAACCAACAAACAAACTATTTTGAAACGTTTAGTATCCATTATTTTCGCCACTCTTATTCCTTGTCATAAAATGTAGCTCAAGTTATTGTATAGTTTCCTTTCTTTGTGGTTTTTCCATACAAGTTCAAAAGCATATTTCAAAAGCCTTCTAGGCCCGTTATGGCCACGTGGTTAAGGCAATCGACTCATAATCCGAGGGTCGCGATTCGAATTCCCGTTACACCAAACATGCTCATCTTTTCAGCCGTGTGAGCGTTGTAAGTGACGATCAATCCCACTATTCGTTGGTAAAAGCATAGCCCAAGAGTTGGCGGCTGGGCAAGGCCTCGTGCTAGGCTAAGTATTGGAATGACTGAAGTATGAACTGCAATATTCTTCTATTGGAGAAGGGGTTTATAGCTTTAAAACCACTCCTGCTATTCCATTAAGAGCAGTTATTTAGGTGACGTGCTGCTAACTGGTTGTCCTCACTCTCGTTACCAGTTATAATGTAAAGGAAACTAACCCTGAAACCGGGGATCTTTGACCTGGCCCATATGTTACACGAGATGCCGTTCGGGTTGAAAATATATAGTATTTATTTATACTTTTTCATATCTATTCTACAACATTTTCGGTGGATTGCAAAACTCTGATAATACACTTTCAACCTTTAACAACAATAACTATTGTTTGAACTGTTATAATCTTTGATTAACAATTCTCTTACCATGTCATTGAACAATAAACCAATACTGATGTCAGTGTATATGTTTATTTAGCTTTTTTTTAAATTTCAATTTGTCATAAACGATTTAATCCTTTTTACAGCTTTATTTGTTTGTTGCGCTAAGTTTAATTGTTATTCAAGTCTCATGAGTGAAAACTGAAATTCCATTTTAAAGACCATTATCATAATCTTTTCTAAGTTTATAAAATTAAAATTAATGTTAATATATGATTTTCTAATTTATTTTTTGTGTGTTGTATTCCAATTTTTGTTGTAAGTATACTTTTTAAAAAAAGAAACGCAAAAGGCAAAATATGAAACAAATTGTTAACATGTTTATTCCGAGTAGATCTGTATGACATGTGTGAAACTTTGCACTTTCACTGCTGAACATCCAAAGTGTGCAAAGGCGAAGTCCTCGCTCACTAGTTGAAGTTTAACGTCAATAACGAGTATGCCCCCCGTGAGCATCAATAACTGCTTAGCATCTCCTACCCATGGAAGCGATGAGATGACGAATCACATCCTGTGGAATAGCTGTCCACTTAGCCTGCAAAGCTGCTGCAAGCTGAGGTAGAGTCTGCGATTGAGGTTGTCGCCGTCGCAGACATCGATCCAACTCGTCCCAAAGATGTTCGATGGGGTTTAAATCTGGTGATCTGGAGGGCCATGGAAGAACGTTGATGTTGTGGTGTCTCAAGAAGACAGCGGTGAGTCGGGCTGTATGAGGACGGGCGTTGTAATGATGGGTTGCACATGAGGCCTAAGAATCTCGTCGACGTATCGTTGAGCCGTAAGATTCCCTAGAATGTGCAAAAGGTTTGTTCTGACATTGTAGGCGATGACAGCCCACATCATGACGCTGTCACCACCAAATCTGTCAACATCCTGCACACGAGGTCTGCCAGATCGTGGACGGTCACGAGTTGACCCATGTTGTTGGTGAGTATTCCATAGCCTTGTGATGGTCATTCACAGCTCTGGCAACATCTGATCGAGATTCGCCTGCTTAAAAACGACCAATGGCGTTGTTGCGTTGTGCTTCAGTCAGTCTAGGCGTAACTGTATTGCGTAACACTGAGCTGTGGAAACCGAGAACCCGTAACTTTTATAGGGATTTTGCACTTGCAGAACATGCAGATCTCTCAAATAAATTTATTGGACACGAATCCGTTTTGGCGAAAAATACGATGTTTTCCTCCGTTTTCAAAGTGCACAATTTTTATTGTCATTTTGGTTTGGCAATCAGTGCCTTATCACGTGTAACATCACATACTCTGAGCTTGTAACGTTATTACATATATTTCTCTTTAAAATAAAAAATATCCCTTTTGCGTTTCTTGTTTTGAAGAGTATATTAAAACTACATCGTTGACATGCATCAAAAAACTGACAGGGGTTTGTAAAATAAAGAGTATTATTATTACACAATAATAATTCTAGTAAACCATTTTTATATCTAAAACAAACGTCCTTTTTGTTTTCAAATATGAAATATGCCTACTTGTCTTTAACACACATGCCCTGACTTGCTTATAGATTTCTTTTTAGCACAAAATCTTTCCCAGAATGAAATGAGAAGTGTTTTGGATGGCAGAGTAAGAAACTGGAAATTACAACCAGAACCAGAAAAGAAGTTTTGGGTGGCAGGGTAAGGAACAATGTTGGTGTGTATTTTCTTATAGCAAAGCTTCATCGAGCTATCTGCTGAGTCCACCGATGGGAATCAAACCCCTGATTTTAACGTTTAAATCCTTAGACTTATCGCTGTATCAGCAGGGGATAGGTAAGGAACAAGAAATGTCAACCATAACCACAGAAGACGGTTTTGGGTGGCAGGGTAAAGAGCAAAAAATTACAGTAATTGTTTCTTGAAGGAGCTGCAATGCATTTCTGAAAAGCACGGGATCTTTTGTATTAAATTATAAAATCCATATGATGGTAGTATATTTTAATGAAAGATAAATAGGATTTTGGAGTAGCTGAATCACTTTACCAGCAGCGGTCACGCACGCTAATTGATTATCTATAATTTGATTTTAAACTCAAACCATGTGGCCTTTCTTCATTGTCTGTTCAAGAGTAGAGATCTTATTGATATTTTGATATTATATTACCTTGCATACCTTGGTAATCGAGGAAATAATGTCACTTGATGACGACATTCTGAAGAGTAGCAAAGCTCCAGTCACCGTCCACATGGTTCGGAGCTACCTGCAAAGGATTTATTAGGTTCTTGTCTAAGAAACTGATGCAATGGTGGGAGAAGAAGTAAAGAACTAAATTTGCTTGGGATTATGTAAACGGATCAGGTTACCATCAGGAGTCTTCAGAATGTATTACCACTTACCACATCAGGTAATTCGCATCAACAGAAAATGGACACTAGAGTTTCCGATTTTTCGACTCCAAGTACGTTATTAAAATGTCAGGTAACTTTTAAAGATTAGTTTAACGAATAATCCAGCATTTTTACCAGGTATTCTTAACACAGCATACAAATGTACGATAGTTTGTTTGTTTGTTTAGAATTAAGCACAAAGCTACTCAATGGGCTATCTGTGCTCTGCCCACCACGGGTATCGAAACCCGGTTTTTAGTGTGTAAGTCCGCAGACATGCCACTGTGCCACTGGGGGGTATGTACGATGGTCTAAGTAGGTTCGTTTAGGACTTGAAACTAAGTACAAAAATTCATATGAAATGTAAAAAAAGTTATGGGCATATATATATATACATACTCATATTCACATTCATACATTTTGTCATTTTTGTTTGCTTTATAAGAGCTATCTGCACATATCTGCCCATTATTTCGAAAATGAAATGATAAATTGACATATTTTATACAGTGGGCAATTTTGCTTTCTGATTAATCCCTTTTATAAACATTTAACCTTTATTCTTTTATTGAGAAAGCGCTCGAGTTATGGAATTTCTTATTTTTATCTTTCATTAATACTTTCAGCCTGTGTGTTTTATTTTCATGTTTATAGCTTTATTTACTATGTATAGGTCTTTTAGTTCTATTTCGTTAGACATTGATAAGATATACAACCATGTGTTAAGAGTTAGTCTTTAAGCACTTCTAATGTTTAATAAGAGTGTTTACTGAAAACTCAATCTTCAATAAGAAAGGCCTGACCGATGGGTTCATTTCCAAACAAACCCTTCTGAGATTCTTTCTTTATAAAAGATATGAATATAAATTTGAGCTGCTTGTGATAACCGGAACAGCAGTAATTCTTCGGATTTACAACGCTAAAATCAGGGGCTCAATTCCCCTCGGTGGACACAGCAGACAGCCCGATGTGGCTTTGTCATAAGAAAAAAGCAAAATATCTGGGATATAAATCTCCGTCAGTGTGTCCTAATTTACATTAGTTCCCAGACTCTAAGGGAGTTATACTCCAAACCAAAACCCCAAACAGAACATGCTTGTGGCATCACGTATTGCGTTCTACAAGATTTGACTCCTCAGTACTATAAAACTATTTTTAGTTTTCACGAGTTTTATCGATAGAGATGGTCGAGAAAGGTTAAACAATTCTATGGTTGCTTCCAGTTCTTCCATCATGCACCCAGGTTCACTAAATGTATCACAGATCAGGCACTGTGCTTTCTTGGCTCACTGCAACAGAAGAATACACCATCTTGTATTTCCAGCAGTTCTTACAAGTATGAGAACTTTCAGTATATGAAAGTCATAATTCAGGTTCAAGGTCCTTGAGGTGATTCCTCGGTTTTGGTTTTGGAATTTCGCACAAAGCTACTCGAAGGCTATCTGGGCTAGCCGTCTCTAATTTAGCAGTGTAAGACAAGAGGGAAGGCAGCTAGTCATCACCACCCACCGCCAACTCTTGGGCTACTCTTTTTACCAACGAATAGTGGGATTGACCGTCACATTATAATGCCCCCATGGCTGGGAGGGCGAGCATTTTTGGCGCGATTCGGGTGCAAACCCGCGACCCTCAGATTACGAAGCGCACCCTTTAACGCACTAGGCTATGCCAGACCTTGGGTGATTCCTCATACAAACTGCTGATTGGTCTTATTTCTAGTCCATCTACTAGTGAAATGACTGCTTTTTACGCAGTTTGTCATCACTGTTATTACAACAGCCTTTACTATGCAGTGTACAGAATATTAACGTTTAACGAACAGAAGCTTTTACCATAGCTGGAGGCGTTCTATCTGCATTACTGTTCTATTGTCATTAATGACACTGTGCAACAAAGATGTACTTTTGTAATTTTCAATTTAGTATGGAATAATATCTCCTGGTTTTTAAAAATTCATTTAAGTTACACACGATCATCTCTAATAGTAACCTTTTTAAGGTACAAATAATCATAATACTTGAAAGAAACTACTTATAAAAGTACTTCTTTCTTAATTATTCACCAGTGGTCATCAGAAGTCCTTAAAATACGACTGACGTAAAAGATTACACGTCAAATACGTTTTTACACCGGTGATAATGGTATTTTAAACCAACCATTACTGGTATCACTTAAGCCAGTTACAGGTCTTCAATTAAAGCCCACTTTAGTAACTGAAATGCTTGATCACAGTTTTTAAGCCGCCTATAAAGTGGGTAAGTTTGAGTCAGAGCAGAAAATGGTTTGTTTATCTCAGAGAAATTGGTTAACACAAAGCTTAGAAAGTTGCCTATCTCTCTATGCCAATACTCACCATTTGAGAACACTCTTTACAGAATCAGTAGACACCTCACTTTTGTCACTAATGTGACAGAAAAACTTGATATATGTAAAATAATGCGCATTTTCCCACTTCATTTCAAGTCTTATTTCTCAGGTTCTCAACATAAGACAAATATGCATGACACCAGTATGTCCTCTACATGGATGAGACATTTATCTCACATTACAATCTCGTGGCATAATTTCTATCAGACACCCAAGAGTGATAGGTGCTTTAACCCTTAAACGGCAGCTATCATCAAGTTAAGGGTTAAACAGGTTAAATAACCGTATTATTTAAAACATTGATCATCTTAAGGTCCACATGGAACCTAAAAGGCTCTTCGCTCTTCATCACAATCACCACTGAATTTCATCAAGCACTATGTTTCATTCTCCACCATCTAGTTTATAGCAATAGAATGCTGGTCCAAGGAAATCTGTGTGGTAGTTATTTTACTGGATGCATATTTTCTGTGTATAGGTAATGACAAACAACTGTTGTTCTACACAGGCAATCATCTTGTACATCAAACACATTGGCAATCTCAGCCATCAACTTATTGATTTCTTGTTATTGGTCTAATTCATGAATGTCTCAGCAGCCTGTGATGTTACGGCAACTATATATTTGTTTTCGGATGTGATGTGATTAAAGTAACGTCATTTGTATTTCTAGTACCTGTTACTTCTCCAGCTGTAATCTAAATAGCTCGAATAACCATCAGTCCATAATAAATCACAAATGATCAAACTTTTCATTTACACAGGTAACTCCATACACAAGCAAAGCCTGCATTGTGGATAAAAAAAACATCGTCAGCTCCATCACTGCAGCAATATATTAGTCTGTGTTCATAATGCACTACAGTACAGTACTAGTTTATTAAAAATATATAATTTCCTCCATTACATGTGCAGTTTATGTTCTTTTTAATAGGCATTGGGTAGTTTTACTATAAAGTTGTAATCCAGCTATACTCTAAGCTGTAATGGCAGTTAATATTTGAAGTAACTACATCATTAGAATACCAATGTTCGAACATAATCAATTAAATATTCTCTCTCAACATAACATTTCGAGATATATGCTGAGTTGCATCCTGAGATTAATTGAGCTAGCCCTCATACCTTTGGAGAAAAAGCAAGCTGAACATTCGCACGCTGGTTTTTAGGTTCAGTCAAGCTCCAACAGTTTACAACAGCCATGGCTTTTCTTTAATCCTTCTGATATTGCATATTGACCACTAGCAAAAAAAAATGTATTTTGTTTAATATAACAAGACACAATAGTTTATTTTCACTATCAGGCTAATTCACATTTAAAGCAACGGGAGTATTTCATACTCAGTGGGTTTTTTGTGGGAATATAACGAATATTTTGTGTGCAGCCTTAGTGGTACGCTCTGAGGAGGCTACGTTACATAATGGAAATCAATGGAGATGAACTACGACATCTGTTGTATCTTTAAAACACATTTTAGAGATTCCTCAGCCGTTAAAGTTGCAACAGCGAGCGTCTTTCTTTCAGCAACTTCAAAAATGCAATCACACAAAATTGTATTACCACAAAAATAGCTTCACACAAAAACAAGATGTCTCTGAATCCAATCAATATCGTAGCATTTTTATAAAAGGCCCTCAATAATTTTGTTAACAACAATGTTTTTTTATGGTTTAAGAATGTCATTTTAGGGTACGTCTCCCTATGTAGGCATGGCAGAACAGTTGCTTGATTAGTCAAACTTTAGGAATTCCTTGTCTTTAAGCTTTGCAAATTGACCCTGTGAATAGCTCAATTTATCCTGAGTCAAAACATCAGTATAACTCAGCTACAATTGCATCCATTTTTCAAATCTTCCGTGGTGTCTACTGTTGGATCATTCAGGCTCAGCAGTAGTTATTGCACTTCCTGTTCCTGAGTGTCAGCTTACAAAGTTATTACCACCTGAAATGAATCATGGCTTTTCTTCTAGGAGATCAGCAGATTTTCTACTTACTAGTATCAGCACTAGCTGATGTCAAATAACAGTAGGACTGTAATGGTTTCTCAACTGACCAGTAGATAAGAAGTATTCTTCATACAGTTGTTGGAGACCACATCATCAAGAGTGGTCTCTGAAAAAGTCACATACACAAAATCTAACAGCTTTTTTTACTAGACAGCTCTCATATTCTCTAAGAAAAAACTTGCAACCAAGTTAAGGTCTCCATTATTCTGAAAAACACTGTTGCTCAACTTGGTGGTGGGAAAACTCTGACTGTCAGATGTTATACTCAATAGGTATCCGTAACCCTCCTCTGGTCAATGACAATGTCAACCAGGAATAGTGTCAGTAGTATTATTTGTTGCACCTTGGGAGTTTCGTCGACATTCTACATAATTTCATCACTCCAATAAGATGAAAGTAAACTTCAAAGAGCAGATTGTATCAATACTCCTAAAAGTCTGAGACTATGGCTGAAATTAAAAAATTAACATAATTCTTCTCTGCGTAAGAATTTTCCCTCACTGATACTTTACAACGTTACTGTACCTCGGTCTCATCTCAGTTGCTGCTTCTCCCTTTACATTTGTGAAACAGGTCTTTCTACATCAAACAAAATAAAGTCTCAAAATTATAAGAAAGCACAAAAACAAAGCAAGAACAACAAAAAAATAAAAAAGCTTGTATGACATAAACCTTCGACTAAAGTACCAAAGTTTTTACCCTTACTTAGTCTGAGGTTTACACGAATAACTAAGCTCAAAATATCAATTATTAACGAGGCAAACACAAGATTTGGTAGAAGATATATCTAGAGTATAAAGTTAATTCGAGTTTGCTGGAAATAAGCACAAAAGTTTCAGTTGAAAACAACACAATATTAAACAAACAATAAATAGATAGAACTGGAACATGAACCAGCAGTGGAGAACCTAGGAAACTCCAGTTTTCCTGTTCTATTAATGGTATGGAAATATATGCGATGTTTTAAGTTCGGTGCAATTCAATTGTGCATGATTTACGAAAATTTTCACGTTTCCTGTGTTTAAAATAAGTATATTTTTGAGGGGTTTGGATTTAAGAATATTGATTACTTTTGTAATAACACTGATATTTTGCCAATCTTGAACATTTACAAGGATATATATAAGAAAAGTGTGTAATGACAGATGACGGGAAATGAGTAATTCATAAAACGGGGAGAATTTGCTCTTGTGTAATTAGTAGTCTGAGACAAGATTTGGGTTTCCCCGAATCTTTCGAAACTAATGCCATCTTTGCTTTTTCTTCTCCAAGGTAAAAAGTTTCTTCAATGCTTTATTTTAATCACTAAAACATTCAGAAAAGGGCAAAACCTTTCTCGTGGCTCAATGTTTAGTTTTTTTCCCAAGCACTAACGTTTCAACACGCTGTCATCACAGCATTAAAAGACGTACAAAAACGACGAATCAATTTTGTTGTCGATGTCAAAGGATCAAACCGGTTAGAGGGCGCCTCCTCATGAGTGTTATATTTACTAAAGTCTAATGTCTGATGATCTCGTTGGCCTTATGCAAATAAAGTATGCTAAAATGATTGTCAAGTCTGGCAACCGTTTGATAACGTAATTGTATTCTTTTAAACAAACTTCAAAGAGTCTTATTTATACCTTTTAGGGAAAAAAAATCATTACACGTGCATATATATATATAGCAGGTGAAGAAACTATAGCGACTGGGAATTTTGCTCTTTTTTGTTTTTAGTGACGATTTCATCGATTTCTAAAGAAATTACGATTTATTAACTAAATTTGTTTAATATTTCTACACGCTTAATATATTGTGAGTTACGTATTTTGTTTAAACTTTACAATGAATCTTTACATTTATATACAAATATACAGAAGTAATGACATAATACATAAATAGACACATATTAATCGAAAAAGGAAATTACGTAACAACTAGCGGAAGCGACTATAACCCGCCCACACAGTTTAAATTCGTGTACGACCTTTCTAGGTAAACCATGTACTTCCGTTCTTCCTCGGTGTCTGTATCGTTTTTGGTAAATTTTTAAACCAAGTGAGAGGAAATCCGTTGTGTTTACTAAAGCGAGAATTTTCCCTGCACCTGGTAGAAATAAAGCTGTATTACTAAGTTATCAGGTGTTGCATTTATAACTACAGAAGGGCTTAGTCTAAACCAGATAGTCATACACCTGCTGGCATTACATAGATAGTTAACTATGAGTGCAATTTTGAAAGCTGGATTACTAAGTTATCAGGTGTTGCATTTATAACTACAGAAGGGCTTAGTCTAAACCAGATAGTCATATACCTGCTGGCATTACATAGATAGTTAACTATGAGTGCAATTTTGAAAGTTGGATTAATTTAAACTGTCAGAGACTCTTAAACCATTTCAGTAAAATTGGTATATTTATTGCAATAATATTTCTTTAAACACGGGATTTCTAGAATAATATCAAATTATTTTAATGGCAAACACCGTAATCCTTAAGTCAACTTGTAATAGGCGTAACTAATTAAGTACACATATATCTGATAAAAATGTAACTTAATAACTTAGGGTTTGTACGATTTTTATTGTTTAATTTATTTTGGACTAAACTATATCGTAGTTAATATTATCAATGAATTGACTTATACTTTCATTCTATGGCCTGACGTTAAACCTTTTTAAATTTTTTCATGAGCTTTTAATATGTTTGCTATACAAAATGTATTTATATCCGCCTTTTGCTTACAAACAACGAAAAGAAATGCTCGCACATGTTTACATGAATAGCAAGGTGCGTGAACATTTTCAAAACAGATAAAAACTGCGTATTACTATAACAGACGTTGGGATTTACTAAAGACAATTAAAAACGTTATATGCTAAAATTATTAAAGAACTGTAAAATGAAGTGATACCCAAGAAGGAAATAATATTATTCATTGAGTTTACAGTGGAAATATCGAAAAGAAAAACTTATATGATGTCACTTACAGTTTGGTTGTTTTTCACTTTTTATTTTCCTTAGAAAGAGTTACTGCAATGTATTTCCTTAAAGTGTTCTAACAGTTAAAGTGCTTATTGAAGAGGTTCCGTATTTTTGTGCCCATGTTTTATTCTGCTAAAGAAAAATATTACAGCAGATATAAGCAAAACATTGTCTCGCTTTCATGACCCACCTTTAGATTTCAGCTCACCCTGTTCTACTTGTTAATTTTTACCGAAATTCATTTTTAAAGTTTTCGTTACAATTAGCAAAATTTCCAGTTTGATACTGACAAAATACTTTGACTAAAATTGCTTATTAGTTTTGTGTTATTTAAATACATATATATACTGCATTTCTCCGGTACGTGACGATGTTGATAAAAGCATACAAAATACATAGTTTTAAAATACCATAACAAGCATGAGAATATTTGACTGAGCGATCGTACTGGTGTGAAGGCATGCTAATGATCTTCAAACCGTAGCCTTAGATTGTGGTCATTACTGTGGTTTTGCGTGCTGAAAATATACAACTTATAAAATTCCCATGAATCACATTTACAAATAAAGTTAGCTTCGTTTTTGTGAGAAAGAAATTTTAAAACATAATTACACAAAGCAAACCATAGCTTTTTAAAGCACATGAATGAAATAAACAGTGAAACGCTATTGTTTTGTACTGTTTCAGAGAACGTTAGCACAACATTTTTAGGTTTGCTGTCTTCCTACACAAACGAGCCCCGGTATGGCGAGGTGGTTAAGGCACTCGACTCGTAATCTGAGGGTTGCAGGTTCCAATCCGTGTCGCATTTAACATGTTTGCCCTTCCACCGTGGGGGGTAGTGATAATGTGACGGTCAATCGTTGGTAAAAGAATAGCCCAAGAGTTAGCGTTGGGTAGCGATGACTAGTTGCCTTCCCTCTAGCCTTACAGTGCTAATTAGGTACGGCTAACGCATATAGCCCTCGTGTAGCTTTGCGCAAAATTGAAAAAACAACAACAAAAACCTTCTCCCATGATTAATCCGTAAAATATCTCAAACTTTAAAAATTGGGTACAATATAAATTTCGTTGTTCATCATTTGAATCTAAAGTCGAGGAACAACAACATATGTCTAAGGCAAATATTCAGCAAGTATAATCCAAAGCATGGTAAATTATATTATACAAAAAGGAAGTGAGAAATGGATCATTAACTTCATTGGTTATTTTAGATGTAGCTCAAGTGTATATGAGGTGTCGTTTGAGTCTTAAAAAATCAACAAGAAAATCTGTGTTTAATCTCACAATAATAATGATTATAATAATATTAATAATGTGTTTTTATTTCCGACATTTAGTCGCTGTTAAATGAAGCCCAGAAAAGACTATAATATCGAATCATGTCTTATAATATTCTCATATCTGTTTGACCATTTGTGAGTTTTTCAGTTAAGTCATCCAATAAATATTCCTTATTTTGTGAAGAGTTTCCTAAAAGATTATTAAATTTATTCCACAAAAGAGTTCAGGAGAAGATATTTTATGAGAGGCATCAAATGTATCTGTTACATTATAAAAAATGTTTCAAATTTTATGATAAAACTAAACTCCAAGTATTGATTGGTGTAAGCGTTGTGAGAGTGGCTTCTGTATTATACGGTTGTGTTCAACTTGCGTTTAGAATGTTAAATACCTCTATTTAGCCTTTATCGTGAATTAAACACGTTTGTTTTGTTGTTGAAATAGTATAATAATGAGTAATTAAACTATTTCAGGCAAATCATTTATAGCTGTAAAACATGGTAGACTAAACACATGTAATTGAGATTGTTTTTTTCTCTACGACTTTTGAATATTTTAGTCAAACTTTGAACATCCTATGGTTTTTCGCTGAAGATTAATGATGTAGGCTATTGGGTGGTTAAGTTTAGAACTATATCTATCTGCATATAAACGATTAGTTTCCGCCCACAATGGGTGTAAGCAATTTTACTTGTTGTTTAAAATATACTCATTCCAGTATCATCGCATGAAAAAACATCCTCTTCACTGGCTATATAACTTCTGGTTAAGGGTTAACAAAGAGGTCAGTTAACACAGAGAAGTGATCCGTTCAGCCCAACACCACCTTATATTAGGGATTGCCACTAAATTTAAATAATGGATTTGAATACTGTTTTATAATGATTCGATCATCAAAGTGTTTTACCAATGATATAATTATGAGTTGTGTAAATAATAATTATTTATTACATAAAAATTCTGTATAAAAATTTATAATTGGGAAAATATCCAATAAATTTTGAGGCAGTCCCCATTTATACAATGCATATATGTTTGGGTTCGTGCATGTGTTTCCAAGTAAGCATGTAACATCACAATTTCATTAACGCCCTCTGTAAAAGTATATTAAAATTTCCATAAAAAGGCATTATATTTTTTACATTAAGTGGCTAATTTCATTCTCTGTGTTGCCGGTTCAAAGAAAGATGCGATTCTTAAGGGAGTATGTCATTTCCAAATGTAAAAGAAAACAAAAACATCTAAGAGTCTGATGAAAATGCACTTTAGCTTAAAAAATTGGATCACTGTATACGTAAATCCAATCAAAACATCTCTTCAATTCGAAAACACTAAACTAGTCTTTCTCTATTTTAGTTTGATAATTTTTCAGTGAAAGCATATGATGAAACAAACAAACGTAGTGTGGCTTTAGCCGTCGTTTATTCGATAAATTAAAGCATATATTTATATAGTGTTAAGTCATGTTTAATGAAAGTATTTTGTCCTTTGATGTCTTAGAGATTTTGATGTCAATGAAAAATATTGATAACTGAGCTTTCCTTTCTTTTCCAGTTTCTGTTGAGCTTATGAAATCATCATATTAAATAGAATTGTAGCTTAGGACTTTAATATGAATTATGCTAACTTTTCATGTAAGAACTCACGAAAATGTATATTGGCAAACTAGCTCGACGTTTCTTCAGCATAAACAAAGCGTTTATTACCAATTATCAATTTGTTAATTATATAATGTTTGTTATCAGCAGCTACATCTTGTTTTCAAATTTTATTAATCTAAAAAAAATACCAGCTCTAATTTTTTTCATGTAGGTTAAGAATACCAATGTACCCTGCTTGATGTGTACGTTATTTGCATCATTTGGGTTCAGGTTATTAACGGATTCTGATTGGTAATTGTTTCCACACTTGCACTAATAATATTGAATATTCCTGTTTGGAGATTGTGTTATCATTTGTCTTAGCTTTAAGGTTGTTCAAGTACTTTGTCTGATAATTAAATTAACAAATCTTTCAGGTTAAGATTATCATTTTGTTTTTGTTGATAGGTACGTAAATATTCTTTATCCCTCAAGTTAAGATCATTGTTGTGTCCTTACTGATAGTTACGTTAAATATTATCCTCAATTTGATATTATTGTTGTGTCCTTATTAACAGTTACTTTAAGTATTATCCCTTAATTTAATATTATTATTGTGTCCTTATTAACAGTTACGTTAAGTATTATCCCTTAATTTAATATTATTGTTGTGTCCTTATTCATAGTTACGTTATATATTAACCCTCAATTTAATATTATTGTTGTGTCGTTATTCATAGTTATGTTATATTTTCCTTTTATTGAGATTAACAATAGATTTTATATTGTTTTTCCTTTCAGGTTAAAGCTAATCGCCTACCCTTAACGACAAATTTGTTATTTTCTCCTCAGATTCAGATTAGTAACGTAACTATTTTCATTATTTTTCACATAATTATTTTTTTCCAGGTGAAGTTCTTTTCTACTAATCCTGATTAATTATTAAGGTTATTAATTTGTCCTTATCGGTGAACTTTAAGATTATATATATATATATAGACATACACACACAATACATTACATGTATAGCTATTATTGGAGGCATTTCTCTTTTTTTCTTTAAATGTAGGAACGATGGTAACACTGGTACAACACAGCTCTCGACTCAACTAGCATGGCTTACTTGATAGACGTATCTCTAATTACAGGTAATTTAACTATGAACTCCAAACTAATAAATCCCAAAAATTATGTAATACGTAACACAGGAAACAAAAAGAAAAATGATACCCAAGTGTTTACTTTTTGCATAAAACAATTTAGAAACTAAAAATATAACTAAAGCTTTGTATTTACCAAAAAATACCCTTCTTCGTATTTTAAAACTTCTGTTTTTTACACTTCAAATATAGCATTCAAATGGTGTTTTATTCTTTCTTTATGGATACCTTTGTTTTCATTTTAGTGTTGCACGGAACCACGTGCTTTTAACATACGTGACTTACAAGCCACTCCCATTCAATCAATATCTGAGGCCGTAATTGATTGAATTCAATAACAAAATTGGCCAACACCAAGTCAGAAGTGTAACTACCGCAATCCTTGTATTTGCCTCAAAATAATGTATAACATTACTTCGAAATATTCATGCTGCAAAACACAGGGAAGAAACTTAATAATTCGTTTCAGTACATCAAATACAGAGTTAAACAATACGCTATCTCTGTTCTGCCCACCGTTGTTTAATACGTATTAAATTCGATAACCTTAAAAGAAAGTGCTCAACACAGTAAGTACATATGCCAGCAAGAAATAACTGTGCTATCACAATGGGCTATCTGTGCTCTGCCCACCACGGGTATCTAAACCCGGATTTTAGCGTGTAAGTCCGCAGACATACCGCTGAGCCACTGAGGGGCCTGTAGTCTGGTGAAAATCTAAATGTAATAACACTACAAATTATGTAGTTATATTATGCTTTATGTTTTACTGGTTACTTTTTATTTTGTTTGCTAGTATCGGAGGCACACTTTTTCGACAACTTGTTATGGTTATTGTGAGCTAAATTCGTTCTTAATAACAGTTAATTCATCGGTAATACTCCCTAGTCCAAACACAGACACGCACGCACAAAATACAGAATATAGTGTATTTATCAACGATTTAATTATGACGACATTCAACCTAAAAGAAAGAAAACATATTCTCCCTTTGTTACAAAAGGTGCGTTATTCATTAAATAGTTTATTAGTAAATTAATAAAAATATTGTGTTAATATTTGAAAAAAAAAAAACTTTGTACACGGCTATCGTTTTTAGTAAAACATTTGCCAGCAAGGTAGATATTAAATGTTTCCTACTGCATATTCCAAGAAATTCAACGACCGGTTTTGTGACGATTGTAGTCGTTCTTGAACTTTGATAAAAAGAAAACCCGGGAGCTTGTAGTGCACGTGCATGTATACTTGCTGTTACTCATGCCCTCATAAATTCGAGTTGTGTGTGTGTGTGTAAAAATGTTGGACCTCTACCTCTCTATATAACATATTGTTGTGATATGATGTGACATTTTGCTCGTAATGAAGTGGTACTTACCTTTAGTTTAGTTAAAGTAGTATAATGCAGTAGGAAACTAAAAGTTATTTTTCAACAATCGGTGGACGAACTTGCTAAAAACCGAACCCAGCAAAGGACGGACGACGGTCAGTGGCCCGCCCACGTGCGTGCAGCCTCACCGCGTTGTGCGTATGAACAGGTTTTCCAAAGTAAATTACAGGTCTGTACAAGAAAGATCAGAATAGAAGAACATGACATGCACGCATATCGGTAAAAATCAAGGAAAAAAAGAGAGAGAGAGAGAAACTGTGTCAGTTTTGACAAATCCGTCTTTAGGACAAAGAACAGTTGATTATGTGGCTAAAGTTTTGTGGAAAGATGCGAAAATAAAATACATTTTCCTCATTCCTAATGCTACAGAAATATTTTATCTAATCTTGACCTCTTGTATGGAATACATTCTTTACTTGTCCTTCCGGTGACTCAGTGATAAGTTTTAGCACTTACCAAGCTAGAATCCATGATTCAGTTCGTTAAGTGGACAGCAAGCAAATAGCTCAAAATGTAACCTTGCGTCAAAAAAGGACAACAAATGAGGAAATGCTGTGGAGGGTCGTCATCCTCTGAAGCTTACTGTACTTATCAATATCTCACAAACATTTGATTTATTTAGATATGAGGCATTGAAAGTCTGTATATTTGTTACGTATCTAAATTATCAAAAAGTATTATCAGAAATAATTAGGGAATGTCATAAGATATCTATAGGTAGCACGTTTATAATGGACTGAAAATATTCAGGTGTGTTTTACAAGAGATTTGAGACGTGTAAGATTTAAAAAGACCTTCAACATAAAATACTGTTACAGGAATCAGCTGTTAAACTATACGTAACGTTAATCTCAGTTTATTGATAGTAAAAAAATATCCAGCGAATTTGTACACAAATACGTTATACTGACAGATACTTCTTTGAAGGTACGTAAGATAGAAATATATTAATAAGAAACACTGATATTTAATAACATATATTTTGATATACTAATATACTTAATTCAGAACTGTGAGATAACCTTGAAGAACATGTTTTCTTCTTTCTAATTGGCCATACATGTTATTTTCAATCTAAAACTACTGCTGATAGGTTAATTTTTTTAATTTCGCTCATATTTCTTTTTGTTTCAATAAAAGCTTAATTTCGTGTACATGGTAGCCTTGGAGACGTTTTCATATGCATCATTATAAATTCGAGTAACATGTTAAGTTTTATGTTACACTATAGAAACCACGATAAATTTTAGCAACTGTGTAAAACCAAGAAGAAGAACTTAATTGCATTTGTAACAACGTTAATATGGACAAACGTTAATAGAGACAAAGTGTTTTCCAGATTTAAGAAAACTCTAAGTGCACATCCGATGGAAAGGATGTCTTTCATATTAGTGATGATTGCTCTGCGTGTGACACAAAGTATATGGAAGATGTGAATTTAATTATGCTCACATAAATTATGTATTCTACTCATTTGTGAGGAGAAAGTATTTTTAAAGCATTGGACCCGAAACTGAATACCATTGATTTGTTTTGCGCTTCAGCACTATTTCCATTTCGCACCCTCCTTGTTATCGTATTGATGTGTATTTTGCTTGTTCTCGATCAAAAACATTTTTCCCACGTAGCGGCCTGTAATGATTTGCTTTGTGTATATACGTTGTTAAAATTTGTTGGTATTAAATAATTAACTTTTGCAGTAGTACTTTATTTTTTACTATGTATAATGAAGTGGTCCATGTTTACATGTATTAAAATTTATTTGTATTGAATACTCAACTTTGGTGCTAGTACTTTGTTTCCTACTATCTGTCTTTCTCTCCTGGCCTGGCATGGCCGAGCGCGTTAAGGAGTGCACTCGTAATCCGAGGGTCGCGAGTTCGCGCCCGCGTCGCGCTAAACATGCTCGCCGTGGGGGTGTATAATGTGACGGTCAATCCCACTATTCGTTGGTAAAAGAGTAGCCCAAGAGTTGGCGGTGGGTGGTGATGACTAGCTGCCTTCCTTCTAGTCTTACACTGCTAAATTAGGGACGGCTAGCACAGATAGCCCTCGAGTAGCTTTGTGCGAAATTCCAAAACAAACAAACAAACTTTCTCTCCTACATGCACACACAAACAAATACGTTAACAGGTAATAAAATAATGTACATGTGGAAGACACGGTTGAGATTTGAATCATAGTACTTATGAACACATTTTTACGCTTTAGGCCGACTCAAGCTATAGTTACATTATAAAATCATCACGAACAGACGGTGAGAATGTTAATGAAAGGATTTCGTCACGTGGACCCATGCTTTAGCAGCCGGGAAAAATATGATAGAGGTTTGGTTTGATCCACGTAACTTCCTTCTCTTAGTCTGTGATTGAAAACAGCGGTGAAAATAAGACAGATTACTGTTTAACACCTTTAGGAAAGAGAAGGTTTTGTTTTTTGTGATGAAAGTGTAAGCACGGATTATTCCGGTGTTATTCTGACTGATACTGAGAAGTTGCTATGATAATATGTGGGTGCCGAGCGGCATGTCAACTCGAAAGTTGCGCACACCATAATAAAATCACACGTACCTTGCACAGTTTATATTAAAACTAGTGGTCTTGGGATATCTTTTATCTCTGCTCTGTGCGTTAATTAAAGGGCTAAGCCAGCGGCGAGGACGATGGCCGACCGCGTGATCTTAGGGCGGGTGCGCGAGACTCGTCAGGTGGGGCTCAAGGTGTAAATGAATGTTAATACTACATTATTCGGTCGCATCGACTTCGTATTGTATTCCAGCTTTACATTACGCGTTAGTCGTGTATATATATATATATGTGTGTGTGTATGTATACATTACAACAGCTTTTTTATGTTTTATATCCACGCATATATAACAACGGATCTTTCATATATATTAAAGGAACTTATTTGCATACACGCCCTTACTTCTACATGCCTGTCAGCTGGGTCTGTGGATGTTCCGATGCTATAAAGAGTCAGTTAATTTCCAACATCTGGAGTAAATAATGATAAACAGTGATCTTTTACGACAGGGATAAAACATCCGGTTTTGTTAGTTCTTCTAATATAACAAGAAAAAGGTTCCTTACTCATGTTGATCCTTCAATCATCAGGTCATTATTTGGGGAACATGTAAAGTTTTCATGTGAACGGTGATATAAAACGAAATGTACGTATGTATCGAGTGTGAATGAATATAACACGTATTACATTTCATCGTGCACAAGAAAGGGCGGCGAGTTTAGTCATACTTCCAGAAATGTCCATATATGTCTAGACTAAATAAATGGTATTCTCGACTCCTGTCATTAATATTGATTCAATCCATTCCAGGGTGGTCTGTGATTGGGATTCTAGAAATAAACACGTGTGTTTCACAAAAGCTGTTGAAGTGACTGGTGATTTTGAGCTTCAAGGATTTCGGAAACTTAATCCACACACACACACGTGAATATAAGCTGAATTGCTTAGAAGAGGTTTGTTTCACTTGATCAAGTGGTTCCTTTATAAGGTAACGTTGAATCATAAAATCTATTGCTTTTGTAACGTAACTAAAATATAGCTCATATAATTCACATCAATCAAATTGATTTTGTTTGTTTGGAAGTTCGCGTAAAGTTACACGAGGGCTATTTGCGCTAGCCATCCCTAATTTAGCAGTGTAAGACTAGAGGGAAGGCAGCTAGTCATCACCACCCACCGCCAACTCTTCCACTACTCTTTTACCAGTATATAGTGGGATTGACTGCCATATTATAATGCTCACGCGGTTGAAAGGAGGAGAATGTTTGATGTTACAGGATTCGCACCTGTTTTTCTCAGATTAAAAATCGAGCGTTCTAACTACATGCCCATGCCAAGCCCCATGAACACGATTTTACACAAAAAGACTTTCGGATCCAGAGTTTGACACCCATCAGCTCCACCTGCCTCTTTTTTGTTTATGAGAAGATCTGCATCAGGACATATTCCGCTTCTACTTCTGCAACCGCCTCCTACGAATTTTTCATAATCTGCTTTAAAATATGTTCGGTTCTTTAAAATCACTATTTGTTTTGATTTTTATTGAGAAATATTATTTGATTTTGCTTCTGTAGTACAATTTAGAAGTACTATCTTACTACTTTGTTACCTGCGTCAGCTGCTTTTTATTTCGTCTACAATGTGCCTTAGAAATATTATTTCTTCTAAAACCAATCTCAGAAGTACTGCTTAGCTGTTCTCTAATTTGCATTAAAAACACTGTTGTGTTTTCCAGCCAACTGCATCGGAAGCACTTTCTCCACGTCTTCTAAAATATCTCTCAGCGGACACCATGTAGTTCTTATACTATCTGCTTCAGAAATACTAAATGATTCTACTCCTTAGTATCCCAGTTTTTTCTTCTACAAGTTGTACAGGTAAACTATTTTTTTTGTATTTTTCTCAGAATGCCACATTATTCCTTTTATAACCCGATTCTAACAAACTTTCGTTTTTCATGACCTGATTAAGAAGTACCATTTGATCACTCTGCAATTTTTTACCTTGTTAATTTCTAATCCTGTCATGTAATCACATTACATAATTTTGCGTTTAAACCTGAGTAGAAGTATTGACTCTCGAATGATTTATCTCTTTTCTTCTTTCATTTTCAATTTAGATTTAAGTATGAGTTGGAATGCTGATTCATTTCGTTTGCGAAGGAACAAAAAGGTCCACGTTTTTTACTTACGTAATAAAAGTAAATAACGTTTGTTTTGACTTCAAAACCTTCACATTCTTTGTCACAGCGAGTTTCGAGTAATCGTAATGACGTATCTAGATTTACCTACTTAGTCTAAAAATTTTTTTTTTTTTGGAAAATAACTTCTACTATTTCGTAAGTAGAAATATTATTTTTAATTACCGTGGCGCCAGTGCATTAGATTTGTATTATCATGTCTGAAAACGGGAAACAGAGACGTATTGGAAAAATCGTGACCTCTATTTCAAATCTACATGCACATAGAATAAACATTTTGCTAATTTGGGGGTTTCACATTGCGTTATAAAAGATTTTTTACAGTATCATATAAGCAAGAGTTCCATTACAATATGATTAGAATAGATACATTATTGAGGTATCTTGGCAATTACTGAGTTTGAAATATAGGCTGTATATCTATTTACCCCGTTCAGTAAAGATTGTATCCAATCTCGAAGCACATTTCCACAGTTAGCCAATATTTATGTTTCTTTCTGCCTTTTTTATAAAATATAGAAGTACATAACTTGGCAGGAGTCCCTCTTACAAAGAAATGAAATACTTGGATGAGATATAAATTTAGAAATGTTAATTTTATATGTGAATACAAAATCATGCTTCAAAAATAAGTGAGTGAATAAGGTTTATACTGATAACCTTATCATGTTTTGTTAGTTTTATACAGTGATAATAATTATCTAATGATCAGTACTTTGGTTTTGAACATTAGATTTTCAGTCTTTTTAATGAGCAATCGTAAATATAGGTTAGGTAATATTCGATCATATTCATGTCAAAAGATGTAACAGTAGCGATTTTTACCTCATGTTGGATAACAATGAGAGAATTAATTATTGTGGAGTTTAAGTCGGTTGAATTTTGTGGTGTTTATGTTAGTTTTTTTGAATATCACACAAATCTACTCTAGTACTAGTTGCGCTAGTTGTTCCTTATCTTGGAGTGAGAGAACAGAGGAAAGGCAGCTAGATAGTCAACACTACTCACCATATATTCTTGATATATTGTACTACTACCAAATACTGGAATTAACCATCACACTACAACGCTTTCTCTCTCACACACATACATAAAGCTGAGAAGACGAATGGGATTCGAACCTGCAACCTTCAAATTACAAGTTGAGTGCCGAATCACCAGTCCGTGACAGACCAAAAAAGTTAGAAGAGACCTATAGTAAAAGTTAGGTCGGGTTGATTGATGAAGAGTTTTTTTTTGTTTTTAAAATTTCGCTCAAAGCTACACGAGGGCTATCTGCGCTAACCGTCCCTAATTTAGCAGTGTAAAACTCAAAGGAAGACATCTAGTCATTACCACCCACGGCCAAATCTTGGGCTACTCTTTTACCAATGAATAGTAGGATTGATCGTCACACTATAACGCCTCCACGACTGAAAGGGCAATCGTGTTCGGTGTGACAGGGATTCGAATCCGCGAACCTCAAAGTACGAGTCAAATTCCTTAACGGCCTTGCTATGCCGAGCCGTTGATGAAGAGAAAAATATTTGTAATGGTGTTTAAATCGATTGACTGATGATAAAATTAATAATGTTAGTGTTTAAGTCAATTGTATCCTCAGGAAAGAACTAACATCGTGGTGTTTAAGTTAGATTGAATAATGAGGAAAGGCCTATTAGCAGAGATGATTGAATCGGATTGAATGATGGACAAAAATTAATAGTAGAGGTATTTAAGTCCTTGAAATAATGGAAAGAACTAGTGGTGTTTAAGAGAAGTGGAAAAATGAAGAGAGATCTTCCAGAAGTGACATTCTTTGAATGGTGGGAATAGAACTAACGATATTTGAATCAAGGAGGAAAATATCCAGAAAATCCAAACGGTAGTGTGTTGTTTTACTGGATAATAGGAAGATAACTAATAGCAGAGTTATTTAAGTTAGCTTGACTATACAAATAGGATTATGGGCGTATTGAAAAAATGAATAATAGTAGTAACGTCCCCTTAGTCAGTTAGGGGAGCTAAACCTATAAATGTTTAATTCAGATTGGATGACAGTGAGAGAACAAATAGCAGTGATATTTAGGTCAACTGAAAGACGAAAATATAATTGTAGCGGTGTTTAACTCAGGTTGAATGACTGAGAGAGAACTAACAGAGAGTTAACAGATAGTAGCAGTATTTACGTTGGTTGTATGATTAAGAGACAACAAACAGTAGAGATTTAACAGATAGTAGCAGTATTTACGTTGGTTGTATGATTAAGAGACAACAAACAGTAGAGATTTAACAGATAGTAGCAGTATTTACGTTGGTTGTATGATTGAGAGAGAACTAACAGTAGAGAGTTCACAGATAGTAGCAGTATTTACGTTGGTTGTATGATTGAGAGAGAACTAACAGTAGAGATTTAACAGATAGTAGCAGTATTTACGTTGGTTGTATGATTGAGAGAGAACTAACAGTAGAGAGTTCACAGATAGTAGCAGTATTTACGTTAGTTGTATGATTGAGAGAGAACTAACAGTAGAGATTTAACAGATAGTAGCAGTATTTACGTTGGTTGTATGATTGAGAGAGAACTAACAGTAGAGAGTTCACAGATAGTAGCAGTATTTACGTTAGTTGTATGATTGAGAGAGAACTAACAGTAGAGATTTAACAGATAAAAGCAGTATTTACGTTGGTTGTATGATTAAGAGACAACAAACAGTAGAGATTTAACAGATAGTAGCAGTACTACGTTGATTGTATGATTGAGAGAGAACTAACAGTAGAGAGTTAACAGATAGTAGCAGCATTTACGTTGGTTATATGATTGAGAGAGAACTAATAGTAAAGGTAAACCTATATCTTTAACAGATAGTAGCAGTATGTACGTTGGTTGTATGATTGTGAGAGAACTAGCAGTAGAGATTTAAAGTCATTTTGGATTTTAAGAAATGATAATAGTGTTATTAATTTGATAGAGTAAAGGGGAGATAACTATTTGTGTTTAATGGAAATGGATATATTAGGAGGCAACCTATAGTAGTAGCAAGTAATTCATGTTGAATGTTGGTGAAACTAACAATAACGGTAGGTAATTCATGTTGGATGGTGGTGAAACTAACAGTAGTGGTAGGTAATTCATGTCGGATGATGGTGAAACTAATTGTAGGAGTGTTTAAATCAAGATTGATGATGATAAGAGAATTTATAGTAATAATTTTTATGTTAATTGTCTGATAAGGAGATAAATAACGGTCGTAATATCAGTGAAACAAATGTGAATAAAGCTGACATTAATTGCAATATTTAACTGGAATGATGATGAGAAAACTAATAGCAATGGTGCTTAATTGAGATAAATATTTGAAACAAAACCGTGACTGATGGTATCTAACTTGGGTTGAGTGATGAGGTGAGAGCGAATAAGCGTGATGTTTAGTTCTTTTGGATGTTGGAGGTGTTTAGCTCGGGTTGAATAAGGTGGAGATTACATATAGTGCAAAATGATAAAATCCTTAGAAAAGAAAAAGTTTGGATATCCCTTAAAAAAAGTTAAATGTTCATGTAAGTTTTTAAGCACTGAACCACTTATAGCGGAAATAAAAATGTATATTTACCTGAATTGGGTTTATGTTCCTTTCGTGGTGATACATTATGATGTCAGAAAAAAAACACACTTAAGTATTGATACAAAATAATAGTAGTCGTGTTTAACTAATTAACTAAGATTAGATAAGTAGGAGGTAATTAATACTAGGATTACATAACTTAATTTGTTCAGGGTGAGAGAACTGGTGGTGTTTAATTTAACGTAGTTGGGAAAATGACGAGATGGTTATTAGTAGTGGTAATTAAGTGAGTTTGTTTGAGGGGGATATATAGAGAGAGCTAATAGTAGTGGTAATTAAATCAGGATGGATGACGGGAAAATAAATAATAGTAATGGTACTTAGGTCTGATGGATGTTTGGAAGAGAAATTATAATATTAGCCATCTGGATGAAGGAAATAAACTAAAATAGTGGTGCTTTGACTGTTGGATAATGGAGGCAGAACTAATGGTATCTAGGATTAAATGGAAGAATGGAGTGAGGACTACTATAAATGATGGTTAAATTATGGGAGATCTTGGAGAATGAAAATAGTCGTAGTTCTCTAAGTCTGCTGAAGAAAAGGAGTAGCGATAATGTTCAGGTTGTATTGGATGTAGTAATAGTGGTGGTGTTTGAGTTTATTGGATGATGCGAAGATAAGTTAGTGGTTAATGCGATTGGAGAATTGACGGAATACCTAACAGTAGTAAAGTTAAAGTCAGGTTGGATGATGATTCCACTAATGGTAGTGTTTACGCCTATTGGATGGTGAGGAAAGTAGTTGTGTTCAAATCGAGTTGGATGATGGATAAGAAACTAAATGTTTAATGATGACAACATAATGAACGGTATTTACGTCAGTGAGATGAGTGAGAAGAGAACTACCAAGAGTGTTGATTTTATCAGGCTTGATGATAAGGAAGTAGCTAATGTTATAAGCATTATCATGGTGAAGTGTGAACTAATAATACTAATGATGAGAAGAGATATAAAAGTAATGGTTCTTAAGCTAAGTTAGATTAAGGGAAAAAAGCATTTAATCGTTAGTTTTATGGCAGGTTTGATAACAGAAAGATACCTAATAATAACGGTATTTACGTCAGGCTTGTAAATACCAAAAAAACTAATAGTAGTGATGTATAAGTTATATTGACAGGTTTGCTTCACTTTCGATTTATTCACTCGAATAGAAGTTCTGGTGAATATTTTAAAGCAATACATCATATTACACCAATTTCTGAAGAAAAATTTATTTCAATTCTAAATTGTTTAAAGTATTTTGCAAACCAACTATCTTTATTAGCTCAGTAATTAAAATATAAATCTACAATTACCTCTGTTGTTAAATCCACCAATGATTTTGAACACACAAAGGTGGTTTTTAATGTGTATAATTGAAACTTGTAACGATAACCTTTTCAAACAGGATTAATAGAAACAATAAAAATATTCTGGAATGCCTTAAATAGAAGCCCGACATGCCCAGGTGGTTAAAGCACCCGACTCGTTATTTCAGGGTCACGTGTTCGAATCCCTGTCACACCAAACATACTATCTTTCAGTCGTGAGGGCTTTATAATGTGACGGTCAATCCTACTATTTGTTGGTAAAATAGTAGCCCAAGAGTTGGCGGTGGGTATTGATGACTAGCTACCTTCCCTCTAGTCATACACTGCTAAATTAGGGATGGCTAGCTCAGATTGCTCTCGAGAAGCTTTGCGCGAAATTAAAAAAAACAAATAAACAATGCGATAAATATATGCTATACCTATTATACAATCACGGACTGTGTTAAATTGTTCTTTGTTTAATACATAGTACCATTTTGCTGATTTCCTGTAAACTATTGCTAAAAATAGCCAATGCAGTTTAATATTCATTCATTGGCCAATAAACACATTTTGTAAACTATTGTTTGCTTTTTTTCAGTATAAAACTACATGTGCTATTCTGTAGAGATCGAACCCCGAATTCTAACATTTTAAACACCGATGCTTGCCGCGCCACCACCGAGGTGCATTTGATACAAAACGTCTCCAAATTTTTTCATTTGAAAAAAATAATTATTTTTTAAAAAACGTTAAACTATTACGATGCAAGGTCATTTAACTATTCTTAAAAATGTTTATGCAGTATTTTACAAAAATTATAGTATGAGTGGTTCTCTCTATACTCTCAGGCACCAGAACAGTGTTAAAACAACATAAAAACTGTTAAATTAAGATCGTAAAGTCTGAGTAAATTATTGAGAAAATTAACAACAGTCAACGTCTTTGAGGTGACAAAAATATCTGCCTTAGTAAAGCTAGGGATTCATAATTGGGAAGATAGTTTGTATCTTTTTAAAGATCCTATTCATATGAAGAAACAAAGAAACAATCCTGTCGTTATTAAAATAAAGAACATTAGTTTGTCTTGTTTCTTTTCATGCAAATCTGCAGACTATTTGTTAGTATGAATCATCCACAGCATTCCAGCCATAACCATGATATGAGTGCGTGTTAACCCTATCCTGTTTAATTATTCCTGAACAGTTTGCACGCGGGAGTGCCCGTTTCCTGCTCCATCTCTGATGGGCTGGTGCTTTAGTACGTGAGCACGTGGGTTAATTACTAGGGCTGATGGGTGGAGTGCAGCGCTTTACTGGTCGGTTTGTATGATACTGAACTTCCACACATCCCAAAACTATCACCTGAACCGCTTACGGTCAAATACTTCTAACCTTTTTCTATGTACATAGATAGATTGGAAACTTTTGTTTTCCTAATATCACTGTATTTCCAAGCATAATACACTGTTTTTTTAAATTTAAACCACACCTATAGGGCTGTACTATGTTGAAGGATCTTCCATAGTTCTTTGAAAACGATCATTTTGTGTAACTTACTCCATAAGTGTAACTAATATGATGTAAGATTATTTTATTCATTAAAGTTTAGAGTAAATGCCTCATTCAACAAACACTAACAATCCACATAGAAAGACAATGATAATTACAGAGGCCAACACTAAACAGAAACTTAGAAACAAAACAAAATATAGCGGTACTAATTAACAGCATCAAGGGTATTAAAAGAAGTCGAATCACCTACAATGAAAAATTGGTCATAGACGACTGGACACATTTGGATTTGGGACAGAGACAAACTGGAAGTAAGAATATTTAAGTAACTAAAGTTAAACTCTGTGAATTATACACTTTGTTGTATTAATAACGGGTTATCCGTGTTCTGCCAACCAAGGGTATCGAAATCAACTTCACATTATGATCCCTCAAACTTACCCCTAAGTCACCAGGAAATATGAATAAATGTTAATAATGTTTGAAATCACGCGAATATTCTAACTTTAGTAAATGTTCAATACATTTAATAAATATATTTTTTGAATTTTGCGCGTGAAAATTTTGAATGATTAAATTCATGATAAAACACGTACACGTTCTACTAAGTTCTCACAAGAATAACTTTGACTTGTTTACTGCATACTTTTCATATCTTTGCAAAATCCGTTTTCAGGAAAGATCACATAATTTAATTGGACGGCGCTTTTAGTTGTTTGTAGTAAAGCACAAAACTACACAATGCTTTGCCCATCAAGGGCATCAAACCCACTTTCTAGCAATTAAATACTTTGATATGAAATTTATTATTGAATCGTTTATCAAGAAATACAGCTATGAATTAATTTTGGTTGGTTTGGTGTTTTATGGCACAAAGTAACTAAACTATTTGCGCCAAACATCCGGTAAACAGTTAAAATTAAAGTAAAATTCTTAGAAGAAAATTAAGATAAAACAAAACAAAGTTTAATTTTTGAAGTAAGAACAAAAACAGCATTAAATCCAATATTTACATCTAGTCTACAGCGGTAAGAGAATTGTTTGTTTTTTGAAATTTCACACAAAGCTATTCGAAGGATATCTGTACTAGCCGTCCCTAATTTAGCAGTGTAAGACTAGAGGGAAGGCTGCTAGTCATCACCACCCACCGCCAACTCTTGGGCTACTCTTTTACCAACGAATAGTGGGATTGACCGTCACATTATAACGCCCCCACAGCTGAAAGAGCGAGCATGTTTGGCGCGCCTTAACACACTTGGCCATGCCGGGTCTACGCGGTAAAAGAAAAACTACAGTAATACAAGTTGTAAAGGACATTCTGTAACATAGTTGTAAGTATCATAACTCGCCAGGAAGACTAACAGGTAAATTCAAAAACTACCGTAGTCACCTGAAGTTAGCCTTTCCAGTCCTGGTTTTGAGCTATTTGATGTTGGGATCATTTTCAGAAAGTAAAGTAATGAAAGTTTTAAAAGACGTGTAGCAAAATTTTAATAATAACGTGCAAAGATGACTAACGGGTAGTTCAAATAGCAGCATTAGTCACCAGAAGTCAGCATTTTCAGTCCTGGTTGCGAGTTATTTGATGTTACGGCCATTTTATAATTTCATATCGAACAAGATTGACTTTGATTCTTCAAAGGTAATCACATTAAAAAAGGTCTAATGTATAAATTAAAAACTTAAAGAGCATGAAAAAGATCAATGGCTTTAAAAAACTAAAAACATTTCTGAGGTGGAAAGTGTCACCATCACCAATAACACTGTCTACTGTTACAGATAAACCTTGTATAAAATGGTGTTGTAGTTGAGAGTTGTAACAACAGCAAAACAATAAAATGTAGCTTATTGTAACATGAGTGTTACACAGACAACACATCGATGCATCAGTTCCAGATAAAATAAAATAATGAGTTAAAAACTATGACCAATGCATAGTCTAGTTATAACAACTTCCTCTTTCCGATCCTTACGAAAGCAAGACGGCCAAAGTTCAATTTAGGGTTTTATTTGGAAAAGGTTGTTTTCACGTAGCTCACATGGAGTCGACTGCGAACTGGCATGGAGCCGAGCCGTAAATAAAGGACCATAGTCCATGTATGGAACAGACACATGCGTGATAGTGCCAAAGCATACAGATGTAGTTGCGGTGTTGGCGAGCTCGTTCCCACGAATACCAACGTGGCCCGGTATCCAGAAAAACTCGATAGAAGTAGATGTTAAAGAGAAATTGACCAATCGGTTTTGAATATCGGTAATAACAGGGTGTGAACTAACGTGAAGCGATTCTAGGGCCAGTACAGAACTAAGCGAGTCAGTATAAATGGTGCAGTTTGAGTACTGCTTAGCTTCTATGTAATCCAGGGCAAGAGAAATGGCGTACAGTTGAGCAGTGAACACAGAAGCTGTAGAGAGAATTCTGCGTGCAACCACTGAACCACAACAAACCATGACAGAGCCCACACAGTTACCTGATTTTGAATCATCTGCATAAATAGGAATAGAAGGATGGTTTGAAAGATGTTCAGCAAATAACAGGCAGTATTTCCAATCGGGAGTGTCTACTTTTCTCAAATGACTTAAAGATAGGTCACATTTAGGTGCTATAAGAATCCTGTTTGTTTGTTTGTTTTTGTTTGTTTTAGAATTTCGTACAAAGCTACTCGAGGGCTATCTGTGCTAGCCGTTCCTAATTTAGCAGTGTAAGACTTGGGCTACTCTTTTACCAACGAATAGTGGGATTGATCGTCACATTATACGCCCCCACGGCTGGGAGGGCGAGCATGTTTAGCGAGAACCCGTGACCCTCGGATTACGAGTCGCACGCCTTACGCGCTTGGCCATGCCAAGTCCAGTATAAGAATCCATGGCGGAATAGGCTGACCAGTAGATGCATCAATATTATCCAAGAACAAACCCAATTCATCCAACTCCGCCTGGATACGAAGGCCAAAAGGAGCAATGGCAGATCGTCTGTTTTGATAAATTATGGTCCACCGAGGAAGTAAAACACAAGCCCAGGTGGGATGCTTTGGTAAGGAACGAAGTTTTGAAGCATTTAGTAAAGACAGTTGCGAACGGCAGAGGTGCAAAGAAGGTTTATGAGATTCTGTGTATAAGCTCTGAACTGAGAAAGTGTTGAAAGCCCCGTTGCAGAGCCGAAGTTCGTGATAATAAACTGGATCCAGCATCTTTAAGGCCGATGTCCTGGTAGAGCCATAGATCAGTGATCCACAATCTAGTTTCGATCGAATAAGTTCAAGAAATATCTTTCGCATATAACATCGATGGTGGAAGAGAGGACACGGAGAATGCTCAGCGCTCTTGTACATTTGACCTGTAGCTGCTTGATATGTGGTATGAAGATCAGCTTACGGTCAAAGATAAATCGTAAAAACTTTGTCTCAGAAAACACAGGCAGCACAACTTCACCGACACGGCAAAAGTGCATGCAAACGGTTTCAGAGAGAGAGAAAGAAGTTAAAGCCGTTTTCTGTGGTCCACTTCGGTAAACGACTGAGAGCAGCCTGTATATGCCGCTCAATATACTTCGTGTTCGATGACCGACACGAGATATGAATGTCGTTGACATGGAGCCCGTTTGCAATAATCTTTGTACTGAAAAGTGTGACACTCAAAACACAGCCCTGGGGGACTCCAAGTTTCTGTAAAAAGAAACTTGAAAGTGTCGAACATGGAATCACCTGTCCATTAAAAATTTTAATAAAAATGGGCAAATGGCCACGTAGCCTATATATATGGAGGTATTGCAAAATGCCATACCTCCGTGTTGTATTATAAGCTTACTCAATGTCAAAGAATAGAATATTGATGCAATATGTTGTCGTTTAAGAAAGGCTTCTCTGATTGAGTTTTCAAGTCGAATCATGTGGTTCATAGTGGAACGTTGTCGCCGGAACCCACACTGAGTGGGCGAGGGGAGTTTGTTTGATTCGAGGAACCAAATAAAACGAGCATTAACCATCCTTTCTAGTATATTACAGAAACAGCTTGTCAAAGCAATTGGATGGTAGTCTGAAGGAATATTGGGATCCTTCCTAGGCTTAGAGAAAGGGAGGGCAATAGCCTGGCGCCAGGCAACAAGAAAAACATTCTCCTGCCAGATCCAGTTAAAAACAATCAGAAGAATAGCAAAAGAAACAAGAGATAGATGGCGCAGCATTTCCTAGTGTATATCATAAAATCCGACGAACGTACTCCCAGACTAATGAAGGGCTAGTTTGAGTTCCACCAGGGTAAAGGGACGATTACAGTCATAGAGACAATCAACTCAAAAGGTTTTGTTTGTTTGTTTTTTGGAATTTCGCACAAAGCTACTGGAGGGCTATCTGTGATAGCCGTCCCTACTTTAGCAGTGTAAGACTAGAGGGAAGGCAGCTAGTCATCACCACCCACCGCCAACTCTTGGGCTACTCTTTTACCAACGAATAGTGGGATTGACCGTCACATTATACACCCCCACGGCTGGGAGGGCGAGCATGTTTAGCGCGACGCGGGCGCGAACCCGCGACCCTCGGATTACGAGTGCACGCCTTAACGCGCTCGGCCATGCCAGGCCAACTCAAAAGGAAAGAAGTGATTGCTCTGTCTGAGTCTTAATGGTTAAGAAGGTGGAGGAAGAAGCAAAAGTGATTGATACTCGGCAAAAGCTTTCACCTAGAATATCGGCCAAGCTCCGAGTATGAGCCACTTCCTGGGCGTCAAAGAGCAAGATGGGAGGGTCATAATTAAATTGCCCACTGACCTTTCGAATTTTGTTCCATATGAGTTTGGAGTTTGTGGTAGAAGATATGCTGGTTGTAAACTTAATCTGAGAGTCTTTCTGGCTTTGACGTTTTACGCACCGAGCATGTGCACGAGCCTGCTGAAAAGTGATGCGGTGCGAGAGTGTGGGATACCTACGAAAAATATCCCAGGCCCGTTTTTGAGCCTTCCATGCCTGTGGCAGGCATGATTCCACCACAAATGAGGATATCGTGGGAAACTTGTTGAGGTTTCAGGAATACACTGAGTGGCTGCTTGTATAATACAGTCAGTTACTGCTGCTACACATTCGTCTATTGATGGCTTACAGAGGATGGCAGGATCAAGATCTGCGAGAGCAGTGAAAAAGAGCCAGTTTGCGTGATCCAGCTTTCACTGGGGCACGTGGATCTGGTAGCATCGACCACGGCTAGTTTCTCTCAAAATTATAGGAAAATGATCAGTGCCTAGTGGATTATTGTCAACTCTCCATGAAAAATGTGAGAATTATGAGGGGAAGCAAGCCAAAAAATCAATAACAGTAAAGGACTGACTAGGTGTGTGAAAATAAGTAGCATGATTAGCATTGAAAAGAAAAAGGTTGTGATCGACCCCTCCCATCAATATCGTTACCTCCCAAAAGGGGATTATGTCCATTAAAGTTTCCCAGGATTAAAAAGGAAGATGACAACTGTTTAATGAGAACATCTAGGTCTGATTGGTCATAGGTCTTTTCAGGAGACAGGTAGATGGTACGACCAAATGGATGGCTACAGTCTCCAAAGGTGTGTAGAGTGGCAAAGACAGGGTGAGCATGTGCCACCCTTCATGCACTCCTCCATCATAAAGACTGTTATTTCTACAGAAATAAAAGTGCCGAAAGGTGACTGTATCGACAGGTTTCAGAAATGTCTCCTGTAAGGAAAGACATACAAAATGGTAGGAAGCAATCAGTGCTTTGATGTCATCCAGATTAGAACATAAACCTCGGCAGTTCTATTGTATAAAGGTGGTCATTTTTATTTATGTGTAGGCGAATTGGATGGAGAGCTCTTCTGTTTATGACCACATTTTTCTTTATTTCCTCTCGGGATCCTTACCTGGGTTAATTGGGCAGGTCTTTGCTGTTGGAAGGAAATTCTAGCGAATGAGAACGTGAATGAATAATTGTTTTGCATCTTGGAGTAAGAGAAGATGTACCCGAGGAAATACCCGTACCTGGAACAAAAGGAATCTCAGTGTTTGCTGGAATGTATTTTAGGGAAAGAGATAGGTGTTGAAGTTGATTCATCAACTTTTTTAACCATAGAGGTCAAAAGACTTTTCATATGGTTTGAAAATGATTCTTTTGAAGGCACAGAGAGATCCATCTGCACTCCCACTGTTGTAGTGGAACGAAGTGTAGCAGCATACGTCATAGATGAAGTGGTGGAAAATAGCTTTCGACCCTCAAAGTAAGTATTTTGAATCGTTTTCAAGCGCTGTACCTCTTTTTCTTCCAACCATTTAGAGCAAGAAAGAAAGTAGGACGGATGAGAGCCATTCCAATTGACGCAATGAGGGTCCGTTTCACACTCATAAGTATTGTAAACCTTGCCATCGCAACGAGCACACGTCAAGGAACCACGACATGACGTCTTTGAGTAACCAAACATCTGAGAGAGTTTAGAATGTATGGTCTTACCTTGCAATTAAGATAACCTGCCTTGATGATGGCAGGTGGACGCGGTAATGTAATGTCAGAATAAGGACATTGGTCGGCATCCAAATTTCATCTTTGCAAGTGGAGATGCACCTCACTGCAGAAACATCTTGGGTGGAGAAACCAGCGAGAATCTCTGATTCGGGAATGTTCTTCAAATTACTCTCAACACTAACTCTTCATGACGAATTTAAAGTAGCATGAGGTGTAACCTCAATAGGTATATCCACAACTGCCTTTGAATGCAAGAGGAGTTCACTGTGTTGAGGTGTGGATGTTTCCACCAATATGTCACCACAGCGAAGTTTCTCAACAAACTTTGGAGAGTCAGCAAGTCCCTCTAGTCTCTTCTGAATGAAAAAGGGAAACCTCTATCCTGGTATGGAAGAGAATGTAGTATAAGAAAACGAGGTACAGGTGTAAATGATGTTGAAAATTGCTGCTCAGAATTTTCAAGACGTGGTCGTTTACCGATGGACTGTTTTTCCACAATGTCAGTTAAGTTTTTATTTGAATGATCCATAATAAAAAAAGGAATATTTTGGTGCCCACTGACCCCACACAGCATGAGCTCTACAAGGAGACGCACGGCCAAATAAATACAATGTACCTATGCCAGGGTTTTGTGAGCACTATACCTAAACCCCAGCGTCAGATATAATGTCCTCAACACCTGTTGAGAACAGCCAACACTGGTACTTGGTTGACCCTAGCCCAAGTGGACTAGCCGATTGAACCTAAAAGGGGACACCCCAAGGCCGCTCGTCTATAGGAATTCAAAGCCAAAGTGGTGTGTTAGGGTTGGACCCCTTAACCACCAGAATCCTCTCATCCCCTTCACGGGTCACTTCGTACGACAAACACATGGGTGGATGATAAGATCCCAGAGGAGGTTAGCTGAAAGAACAGGACCTACCCTAGGAGATTCCCTCACCATCAACAGGAATCCAAACCGAGGGGAATTAATTTTGAAAGAAAAAAAATCTTCAACTAAGTGTTTGGTGTAGCATAAGAAATAATGCTGTCGAAATGATGAAACATTTAAATATGTTTTGGTTGTTTATCTCTTAGTGCATATCTAAATAATAGAATATCTGCGCCCTGTAAACTACAAGGACTCAAACTCCAGGTCTTAGCGAAGCATGTCCTCATACTTACCGTTGACAAACTGTAATAACTATATTATTTTTAGGTATTCCAGTAAGCTTTTGTTATTTTTCATAACCCAGCATAAAATTTGTCGCAACAAGTTTCAATTATATAGTTAAAAAACTTTTTTGTAAGTTCATTTAATGCAAAACTATAGATTTAACTTTGAATTACTGAACTGATAAATACAACGTTTTTGGCATATTACTCGCTCCCCGCTAGTACAGCGGTATATCTCCGGATTTACAACGCTAAAATTAGGGGTTCGATTCCTCTCGGTTGGCTGAGTGAGCAGATAGCACAAGGTGGCTTTGCTATAAGGAAAACACACACAGGTATATTACTTCAAATATTTTAAGAGTTCAAATAACTATTTCTGTAATTTATTCGTTGTAATTATCACGATTTATCTGTAAAACAATCGTATCGGCATAGACACTGTTTCTTTAATGTGCAAAAACTTATTATAACTTCATAATTAAAGTAAAAATATATACTTTAACTTTATGATTTGCCTAGGCTCCTTAACTTTTGATATGATCGGAGTCATGTCTTTTTCTTTCTGGCACTACTGTTAACACAGAAAGTAAAAATAATTTTTAACTTCCTTTGGTGTGGTGCTATCGTGTCCATTTTCTTTTATTCCATAAGTTTATATAGATTAGGAAGCTTGTTTTCCCTCTTGTCACAAATCAAGTCACGAAATCTGCTTGTGAAAAAAAAAAGATAGTAAAAGTCGGTAGACTCTCTTAACGCCATTCAAGATTTGATCTAAGATTCCGCCAAACAGCTGTGCAGATAGATTTATTTTATTAGTTAAGATTATTTGAACTTCCGTCTTCACCAGCACTACACACATCTACACGCATGCATTAGATCACGTAAGAGTTTGCTATTTCGCGCAGACAGATCTTTAATTCACGTATGTAATTCCTTTTTTTTTTAACTTTCTTTCCATGAAGGCACCGATTGCTCAAGCAGAATATAATTTCAAAACAGAAGTAACAAAAAAATTTTTTTTTTTTGGTTAGTATAATTTAATATTATCAAAATGTTTAACTTTTGACAAATAATTGTACCATTAGTGTTTGCTTATTTATTTAATAGCAACGTTTAAACATTCCTGGATACCAATTTTAAATACAATATTTTAACATATTTATACTCTCTATTTTTGGCAAAATTACGAAGACTGTTTGCTATAGTTCATGATATTCATCTACTCACCAGAGGGAGGGCAGCCATTTTCTACACTTACGGATTGACTGTCACTCCTCTTATAAAACACCCACAACTTAATGTGCAGGAAAAACGTTTGTAGTATCGCATGAATTCGAGGTCGGCTCAATAGAATCTTGTGCTCGTTTACTTTCGTTTTTAGTCTTGGCTAATAAGTTGCCTGAAACTTAGTGTTTTTACATATATTTTATATAATAAACAGAAATTCCTGCATAATATTTTTTGTATTATAATAAAATCTAAAATCAAATTCATATTGCGCATAATCTGTAATTTTCATGGTTGCTTTGTAGTTTGTTTTTTTTTACCTTACCGTAGGTTCATTCAGTTAAGAATCTAACCTAATGCCAAGCCAAGTTTTATATAACGAATATACTTTCTTTTCTACGGGCTTACTTTCTCAAATAATAGGTAATAACATGAAAAGCTGAGTTGTCGCGTGCATGTCTCAAACCACCTTGCGTGACACATGAACGACAATGAAGTGACGGATAGGATGTTTCATTTTACAAAGCCACTAGGTGTCGCATAAACACTTAAGATAAAATTACAGTTTTAATTTGATACGATTAAATAGTTTTAATTTAAAGCAAATAAAAACAATAACCTCACACACGTTAGCAAATTCACAGTTTCAGTAATATAGAAATCTATCAAGTTGTAGTTTTAAGTTTGTGTTTCTTCTAATTAGCAACAGCGTTAAAATACAACAGCGTTTGATCCGAAAAAAGTAAATAAGAATAACTATTGTCTAATATATTTTACTCAATGATTTTAAGAATAGGCATGGTCAGGTAGTTTGGACGCTTGACTCATAATGTGAAGATCGCGGGTTCGAATCTACGTTTCACCAAACATGATCTCCCTTTCAGTCGGGGGGGCGTTAGAATTTTTGTTTGTTTGTTTGTTTTGGAATTACGCACAAAGCTACTCGAGGGTTATCTGTGCTAGCCGTTCCTAATTTAGCAAAGTAAGACTAGAGGGAAGGCAGCTAGTCATCACCACCCACCGCCAACTCTTGGGCTACTCTTTTACCAACGAATTGTGGGATTGACCGTCACATTATAACGCCCCCACGGCTGGGAGGGAGAGCATGTTTAGCGTGACTCGGATGCGAACCCGCGACCCTCAGATTACGAGCGCACGCCTTAACGTGCTCGTCCATGCCAGGCCTAGGACGTTAGAAAGTATGGTCAATCCCATTATTCGTTGGTAAAAGAGTAGCCCAACAGTTGGCGGTGTATGATGATCACTAACTACCTTCTCTCTGGTCTTACACTGCTAAATTAGGGACAAATAGCGTTTCAGCTCTCATTGTAAGATCTCTTAATATAGTCTGTTTAATTCAAAATGCTCGTTTTGCTGCGTGCAATATTTCTCAGAGTATTGGTTTTTCAATGTAAGATCTCTAAGTGTTAATTCTCTTATTAAGATCTTTTATGGAGTTGATTTGTTCAGTGTAAGATCACTCTCTGCTAGTTCTGTCGGAGTGAAAAACCTCTATTTTTTATTATTTCATTGTAAATGTTTTCATAGTGATGATTCTGTTGGAGTGGAAAAGTTCACAGTGTTGATTCTTTAAAAGTAGTATCACTGATTTTATTCAGTGTACGATCTCTTGGTGATGTTAATCCCTCGATCTGAGATATCTCAGAATATGTCAGTGTAAAATGATTTCCCCGGAGGGAAATACCTGATTGCTTTTTATTCAGTGTAAAATTTCTCAAGTCAAACCTAAGTGTTTAAATTTTTTCTGCTATTTTTCAGTTTCCCAAGGCCATTACACGCGTTAGTCTTTTTAACGTCTGATATTTAAAATTGTTTGTATTCTTAGGGTAAGTTTTCTCAGCGTGAGTATTTGCTAAAATGGTATTCCTCAAAGTGAAATCTCTCTAGACATTTCACAACTCCACTGTGGATTATATCAAAATATTGTTTTTTTTTCTGTATAAGTTTTCTCATAAAATTTTAGTATAATTAATCAATTTAAATTAAATATTTTACGCAAGTTTTTACTTCTCATGTCATGCTCTGATTTATTATTCGAAACCATTCCTATAGATACACTTGATAAAGAAAAACGTTTATCCACAAAATCTAGCAATTTTCTGCACTACTTATTTCTTTTTCGTATAAGAAGAATAAACCATAAGTGTAGAAATAATGTTTAAAAAGATTAGTTGTGGATCGGTAATCCTAAAAAAAATTAACTTCCTTCACTGAAGACGATTCGCTCTGAAGACAGAATTCGTTGACAGTCGTGTCCATCAACTGTGGTGACGACGAGAGCCTTTTTCTTCTGTATTACTGTTCTTAAAGACCAATTTATAGAATTCTATAAACCCGGAAAAGATAGCAAAACAGGGCGGAGTTACTCCAAAAAAATTATTCCCTACCACACGCCATATAACTAACTACAAATGTTCCCCACCCGTTTAAAAATCATTTTAACAGTTAGTTTACCTTTGTTATTATCTATAAAAAAAGATTGTTTGTCTTTGTAAGTTATCGAAGGAATTACAGAAGCAGTTGCAACTTTTCTGCATAAGTGTTTATGTGTTAATACTGTGATTACTCACTCGAAATTACTTTTATAACATAAAATCCAAACGTCATAATTGTCAGTGTTGTTGATAAGTTAAGATCTCAAAAATCCAATGTTTTGTCAATTGACGTTTACAAGACACGTTTCGTTGTAGACTTCAGCATTCACAGAAGACAGTGAAGTATTTCAAAAGCTACTTCCTCTGGTTTGAGGAGTTTTCTGCCAAAATAATTTAAATTAACAATATCCTAAACATTTGTATGAACGTACTGGTCTTATTCAGATAAAAATCTACCAAACAAAAGAAGGCCGTTGCCATGGAAACTTCAAGACTTGGGTAATTTCTGTTCATTTACAACCTGTACGGCGCCCTTTGTTTTGGAGGGTGGTGTCTTTTATCGTTAACCTAGTTACTGGTAGTTTCTCTTTAGAAATTGCAATTTTTTATTTAACTCATAACGAGTGGCGGGTTGAGGGCTGTTAGTCTTGATGATATGTAAAACTACACTTCAACATTAGTAGTTCTTGCAAATAACTTCATACACCGTGCCTGAAAACAAATACATTTTTACACACCACAGAAAAGAAATACTTGATTGAATTTCAGCACGAGTTTTCGCATGGAAAATGTCTTAACAATTCCATTTACCGTTTATAACACAGTGTAATTACCATGCAAATCCTTGACATATGTGAACATATAAAATGTTCTTAGCATGGTGTGAAAGAAACTAAATTCTACCAAAATACTTAGCTTCGGTTAATTGTGGACAGCCTTAACTTTACAACTTCATATAACGCACTATAGCGACATCTTTCATCCTAAATTTGAGCTTAATATTTGTTTTTATACCATAGCTCTAATGTAAAGTATAAAAAACAAACATTCAGCTATATAAACGGCGTGGCCAGGCATGCCCAGGTGGTTAATGCACTCGACTGTAACCTGAGGATCGCGGGTTGAAATCCTCGTCACACCAAACATGCTCGCCCTTTCAACCTTGGGGAGTTTATAATGTGAAGTTCAATCCCTCTATTCGTTAGTAAAAGAGTAGCCCAAGAGTTGGAGGTGGGTGATGATGACTAACTGCCTTCCCTCTAGTCTTACACTGCTAAATTAGGGACGGCTAGCGCAGACAGCCCTCATGTAGCTTTGCGCGAAATTCAAACCAATACACACAGCGTTGCTAACAAAACCTAAATGTGAAATGTGTCGGTTGTTAATCCAAGATTTATCGCCTAATGCATCTTTTAGGGCTTTTTTTAGGTAAAAATAAAAAAAGCGGTGCGGAAAAATTGTTTTCTTCGTACCCTTCATGAGAATAAATATTGGAATATCGAATAAAGAAAACTTGTGTGCTTTAATTTTTTACTCCTGAATCAAAATAGCCATTGGTGTGTGTGGACATGGCTAGAATGTATTGCATCACTATACTTCACGCAAGACTTTTGCACACACAAAAAAGTAAAATCAAGTGACAAGTTTGATACCGTATTATGTTTTGAACAACTTACGTAACAAACAGACGTTCATTTATTGTAGTCAAGCACAAGTTACAGATTCTTATCCCGCTGCACAACCATAAAATGCAATGTTGGAAACGTTTTTCTTGTGGCCCTGCTATAAAACCTGTTTGTTCTTTCTTTAAAAACTTTCGGGTTTAAAGTTGTTTTTCTTGTTTAAAACATTCATTTTTAAAAAACGTGCTTTATTATGAAAACGGTCGTATTTAGTACACTTCCTACATTTTTTACATTGTAATCGACCTCTTAAAAAACATAATATAACTTTACGTTTGCCAACCATTTACACAAAATTCATTTGCTATTTACCTAGAAGGAATGAAGCAAAGGACTAGTTTTCTAAGTTGTTGTTTTTTTTGGAACAACTAACTATTCCAGTTTGGTAAGCATTACACCACTTAACACAGAAGATATTCTTGGGTTACCTGCCTGATCAAGGAGGTACCCCCCGCTAGGACCATAATTCGTTTTACGTTTGTACGGAAAATAGCAACAAACCACGTGCAATTCATTGATTAACATTGTATTATACAACCAGTATATGAATGTGCTATAGCAAGTCAACAGACAACACAAGACATGAAAATAAATTATTATCCAGTCTAGTTCTTGTTCAGGTTTTTTTAGCCCTTTACTCATAAAAAATATTAAGATAAATATATGACTGATATTATAAACACTGTATTATTAGTATTTTCAGTTAATTTCGCATTTTCACGAGGAATAAACATGTAATATCACACATAATTATTTTTAGGACTCGTAAACTAACGGTTTAGTTTGCACACGCAAAAACATGCATCAACTGGGATCCAATACCTCTGTGTTTATAAATTAAAGTTAAGTTTTCACAGTACTAGAAAGTCCAGTGTATTTTCAATCATTAGTTGTTGGTGATAGTTTGTTTTCGACTGCTTCAAATCAGAATCTTGCGATGTGAATGTCTTCCTGGATAGCTAAAGCACTTTGTAATTTAAGCTTCTTAGGTGATTGGTTTGACTTCTCTTTTCGAACACAAATTGGTTATTGTATTGTTTAAATGCGATTTGTCGAACCAGGGAAGCTCTTTTGATTATCATGATATGTACCTTGTCTTTAGCATTAGTTTATGTCTGTAGTCAGATGATAAAATTTATGTCCAATGCAGAAAACCTAGTGTCTTCGTCACAGAGGAAATCTTCTAATTCCATTTGCTACTTTATATCCCTGTTTAGTATTAAACAAAGTGTAAGATGTAATAAAGTGTAATCATTATAAAGGACTGATTATCCGAAAGAATCAAGTATGGAACATAAATGTCTGTGTTATTCTGTAGTGACCTTTGGTGTTTGTACCATCTTTAACTTCAATGTTGTCTAGCCATATTGTTATAATCTTAAATTTTGTTTACTCAATCAGTACACTGCTTTCTAATTAAATCTAGCAAGTATCTTCTTTATGTAGTCCTAACGTTGCTGTTGGGGCTTAATACAAAAGAATAAGTTAAAGGAACAATTCTGATAAGGGTTTCTATACCACTTCCTTTGTCCTGCGTGTCTTTCCTCTGTTTTTATACCACTTCCTTTGTCCTGCGTGTCTTACCATTGTTTTTATACCACTTCCTTTGTCCTACCTGTCTTTCCATAGTTTTTTATACTACCACTTCCTTTGTCCTGCGTGTCTTTCCTCTGTTTTTATACCACTTCCTTTGTCCTACGTGTCTTACCATTGTTTTTATACCACTTCCTTTGTCCTACCTGTCTTTCCATAGTTTTTTATACTACCACTTCCTTTGTCCTACCTGTCTTTCCATAGTTTTTATACTACCACTTCCTTTGTCCTACCTGTCTTTCCATAGTTTTTTATACTACCACTTCCTTTGTCCTACGTGTATTTCCATAGTTTTTATACTACCACTTCCTTTGTCCTACCTGTCTTTCCATAGTTTTTTATACTACCACTTCCTTTGTCCTACGTGTATTTCCATTGTTTTTATATCACTTCCTTTGTCCTGCGTGTCTTACCATTGTTTTTACACCACTTCCTTTGTCCTACGTGTCTTTCCATTATTTTTATATCACTTCATTTGTTCTACGTGTTTTTCCATTGTTTCTATACCACTTCCTTTGTCCTGCGTGTCTTTTCATTGTTTTTATGTCACTTTCTTTGTCCTGCGTGTCTTTCCATTGTTTTCCTATACTTTTCTCATTCTATTAGTTACAAGTCAGTAAAACAGAGGAGTAACTATGGAAACATCGGAGGAATACTTTCATTAAGAAACTGACCAGGTTAAAGGATTCCTCGAATTTAGATCATCTGACATCTGGGTGATCAAGAGATGCCATTGTAGTTTACATCAATCTTTTTCATATTTCCTGAGGGAAGCAGCTACGGTGTCGACACACTGATGTTAGAAACACAACAAACGACGAACAAAACCAGATATTTTTTAACTAAACTGATTTCGCGCCATCTGTGTTCTATGTATGTTTCACCATATTAACTTGAAGTCACAGAAAATCTAAGTCAATATATCAAATCAATGTCACCTGTGCACGTTCTCATATTAACTCTTTAATAACTAATCTAAACGTTCTTGTTTTTAACATTTTTTCGTAGAAGTTTTAAAACAGGATTTTTAGAACCTCGTTCTCAATAGTCACATCACACACGGCAAGTCACAACTATATATAATACTTGTTGTTAATTGTTCACGAGGGCTATAGTTTCCAGTGACTAATCCCCTTTCTCTAAATAATGCCCGTAAGGCCTTTGGAAGACTATTGTTAGATTCATAAGAATTGTACTGTAATTATTTGTATTAGTTTAAAATATCTTATTAAAGAATTAATTATTTCAAATATAATGTTATAGATTTTGTCAGATTAATATGCCCCCTAGTGGCACAGCCGTATGTCTGTGGCCTCACACCGCTAAAATCCGGGTTTCGATACTCGTGGTGAGCAGAGCACAGATAGCAATTGTGTAACTTTGTGCTTAATTCTAAACAAATCATGCTGATATTAAATTACGGACGTTTTTTTTCTGAATGTTGGATCATAAGCTCTGTTTGGAATCTAAGGTTTTGAACACTAAACTTCGTGGGATATGATGTTTATTTTTTTATCATTTATGTATATACTTTTACAACGATAGTTCAAGACAGTAACTAGTGTTCCTTAAGTCAAATATGATATATTACATATTTACTGTCTTTATTAACAATATCGGTTATAGTAAGTGCATAGCTTGCTCTGATCGGCAGTTAACATGATTTATTTGAACTAAACACTGGGTAATCATATACTGTTATTAACTGCTTTAAAAATTGTATAGATATATAAAAAACAATGTACAGTAGGCAGTTGCTAACGTTAAGTAATGGAGTTTAAAAATATTGCAAATTTTCTGTTTCTGGGATATATTTGAGCGATAATAAAATAGGTCTCACGGCTTACAACGTTAACATTTGGAATTAGATACCCCCCGAGAGAGTACAGATAGCCATTGTTCGCTTTTGTACATAATAATAAGCAAAAATAAACAGTGGTAGAAATGCTTGTTTTCAAAATGCTTCAATAATTTACTCGCGCATAATTAGAACATAATAAACCTCTAAACTACGTTCATGTTATCAGTCAAGTGGTCTGATGAAGTAAAAAGAGCCGTGCTTTATAGAATGCTGCCTTTCTGAATTCTAGCTATAACATTGTCAAACACTCAATGTGAATGCTACTTGATAAAAACTAGTCCTAAGAAAACGTGAGCCGTTGCCGACGAAGTCCTCTAATTGCTCTTTGTAATAAAGACATTAAAGCTAGTGATTAACCTACTTAAAATCGCTTGTGTAATTGTTGTTAAGACATGATTAATAGCTCTATAACACAATTTCAACTGTTTACTTCAAAAAAGAGTTTAGAACTGTCAAATAAGCGTTCTACTAAATATAATATTTCTAAATTGTTTTATAAGGATAGAGGGAAATATATGTATTCGTTTGAATTATTTACCATAAAACATGATTTTGGGCTCATTCCAAACATGTATCATTACATGTAATGACTGTCATTACAAGCTGTGTAAAGTAGCCTAATAACTAGTGTGTCTAGACTCAGAATCCAATGGTTTTGGGTGCGCATCTCGTTGCCACAAAAATGCCTTTCGCATTTTGAGGTCTTGATTACAGTGTGAGAATGACGGTCAAACGAGAGTAATCCAAATTATGATGGCGAGTACTGAATAGTTGTTTACCCAAGATTTGATGGCAAGTACTGATTAGTTGTTTCCCCAAGAGTTGATGGCGAGTACTGTTGAGCAGTTGTTTACTCAAAATTTGATGGCGAGTACTATTGAGTAGTTGTTTACCCAAGATTTGATGGCGAGTGCTGATGAGTTGTTTCCCCAAGAGTTGATGGCGAGTACTGTTGAGCAGTTGTTTACTCAAAATTTGATGGCGAGTACTATTGAGTAGTTGTTTACCCAAGATTTGATGGCGAGTGCTGATGAGTTGTTGTTTACCGAAGAGTTGATGGCGAGTACTATTAAGTAGTTGTTTTAATCAGGATCTAATGGCGAATGCATATGAGTAGTTGTTTTCCCCAAATTCAACGGGAATACTGTTGAGTACTCGTTTACCCAAGATCTGATGGAAAGTACTGATGAGTAATTGTTTAACAAAGATTTGATGGCGAGTACTCTATTGAGTAGCTGTTTACCCTAAAAATCCATTAGTTCAAAATAAAGGACGCATATGCTGTTAACTTTAAGTTCAATTCATAACAACACTAACGCTTTCAGGATAATTTTGCTTGAAATTTAATCAGCAGTTTTACTTTATTATGGTTAAAGGCAAAAATGCAACTTGGCAAATTTATTGGCGATCGGTTTAAAGTGTGCGTGTGTTTTCTTGTAGCAAATCCGCAGCAGGCAATCTGCTAAGTCCAACGAGGGGAATCGAACCCCTAATTTTAGCGATATAAATCTGTAGACTTGCCCCTGTACTAGCGGGAGACTCGTTTAAATTGAAAAATTATTTATGTCAATGGAATTAAATTGAAAAATTATTTATGTCAATGGAATTAATTTCAGCCGTTGTTGTTGTTGTTTTGATTTAAGCACAAAGCTACACAATGGGCTATCCGTGCTCTGCCCACCACGGGTATCGAAACCCGGATTTTAGCGTGTAAGTCCGCAGACATACCGCTGAGCCACTGGGGGGCTAATTTCAGCCAACGTAACTGAAATCGCGGACCTGTAGTTAAAAGGTAGTAACAGTACAGATGCTTAATCTCTACTTCAACATCACGTGCAGTTCGAGAATTTCTATCCCCGGTAAAGTGAATCGAAATCCGACGTGAAACACTACCGACATTTGTTAAGATGATTTTCTTATTTAAGAGTAAAGGTACTTAATCGATGTAATTTGATTTTCTAAAACGTTTTTTAAATACAGATATAATATCACGTGTTTGCTAAATTGCGTGAGTTTAATTTTATAAACTCAGTAATAGAGCGCATTCGTTCAAACAATAATATCAAGACAGCAGAGAGGGTAACACTTAAAGATGCTATTACATCAATCACTTGAATACAATACATTCCACGCTATTACAGAATATCTGAAGAAAAGGAATTCTTAGTCTGATACCACCCATTTAACTGCACAAACAGGAAAACTTTGAAGAGGCCTTTCACAGAAAACTGCACTTTTAATTTTAATTCACCAACTCGGGAATTAATAATGGAATTTGCATGTCTTTAAAGCATTTAGATATAGAACTAGAGAAATAAAGAATTCGTTTCACACATAACAGGTAGCGTGATTAAACACTTTGTTACTTTGAAGCAATAACACCCAAATTTGAAACAACAAGCCTGTGAACCTTCACGTGCTTCTCGCAAACACAAATTACTTCTCTGGTTCGGGCAGAGATATTCACTGGAGTTCCCAGCTTCCTGGATCTGTTTCACCGCAATTTTCTGTACCCTTCTGTTTCTAAACCGTTCATTATAGCACAGCCTGCCGAGGCTCACCTGTAATGAATTGGCATGAGTACTGTAGAACCTAACGGTAACTGTGAATCATAACCAGACAGTCAGTCGACATAGTCAAGCCTAATTTCCAGTTCGTGGGAGGCGAAATGTGTGGGCAAAATGCCAAGATCCCGTAGTTAAGTAGTGTAATCTATTCATATACATTGTGTGGCTTCCTCCTGATATAAAGATATACTGATAGATAAACAGATATCCAGACAAACAGATTGATAGCCAGAGTGTATGTGTTATTTCCTATTTTAATCTAATATTAAATTGTTGAATACATATTTTATACATACTGTAGTTGTGTAAAGTTTTGATCATCAATAATAACGTCTGAGACAAGAACTTACACACTTGCCAACTATTAAGATCCTATGTTTGAGTTCCGTTTTGGTATAGGTGAAGAATGCCAGTTCCCTTAAGTAACCATTACAATGTTCCTACTGGTGAATCAAATACGCAATTAAACTGATAAACTGATAAGGAAAATTATTTAAAGTTATTTCCATGACAGACATAAATGTAAAAACGTTGGTACTGTGTTATTAGATCTACCATCAAATCCTTTATGTTGAACATTACATCGGCACTAATTGATGCATCGTGTTTTTAATCGGATACCACACTCTCGTCAGACTTCTGTCAGTCTACAATCAAAATAATTTCATACTCGCATTTTTTAACGACTCATTCAAAGAAATCGTTGAAAGTAATTTCAGTATATTTCTTTTTAAAAAATACTGTTGAGATTACACTTTCTTGTTAAAAAGGAAAAGAAAAAAGTGTCACTTTACACAAAGTTATCCGAGATCTTCTATGTTTGGGAATATAAATTTCAACCTGTATTACGGAGGTGTTGAGAATAATAAAATTACTTTGTAATTTCATCTATATTTCTTTATCAATATAACTAAAACTTGGATAATAATGTTTATATGTGCTGGTAGAAATACACGAAGTTATTTTAATGTACTTGGAAAATTAATGAGCGGTCCCCTGTTTAATTAAAGACCCCGTCACAAGTAGAATGATTAAAATTAGCTTGAGAAAAAAAACAAAAAACAGACGGCGCCGCTATTGCCACCTGTTTGATGATAATATATTTCAATTACACAGTCCACAGCTAATACAGAAAGAAAAAAGAACAGAAAGAAAGTACCAGTTATTTAACATAGTAATATTTCTGACAAACGTCCGATGTTTGTGTCCTGTCCTCATCTGCCCTTCTCGCAGCCTTGAGGCCAAACAAGAATTGGGAACTCCCGTAGCATAAATTGGGTCACGGCCTAGTAGTTCCCTGTGGTAAGATTTACTGAGTAGATGACTGAGTGGCTTTATTTCTTACTCTGGCCATTCACATTTCAACTTAGCTACTTCAAAGTTTAACCAGTATTTCACACTGGAATAAAAGTGTATAGTCACTTTAAAACTTTAATAGACTTCATGTTGCTAAAAGTTCTTTCGTTACAAAATGAAAAATATAATTGATTAAAATAAAGTTGTTCGTTTTTATTTCGCGCAAAGCTGCACTAGCTCTCCCTAATTTAGCAGTGTAAAACTAGAGGGAAGGCAGCTAGTCGTCACCACCCACCGCCAACTCTTGGGCTACTCGTTTACCAACGAATAGTCACATTATAACGCTTCGACTGCTGAAAGGGCAAGCATGTTTAGTACGACGGGGAGTCGAACCAGCGACCCTCGAATTACGAGTTAATAAAATAAATAATGCGTTTGGGTCTCTACATAAAAACTAGTATTTACTTTTAACTCAAGTGCAAAATTCGTGCACGACATGTGGTGCAAGAAACAACCACAGCTTGCAGTTCGTTCGTAGTCGTTGTGAAACAACTAAAACATGTTATTTGTTGTAATTAAATTGAGGTGACTACAATGTGTGGTCCATCATAGCCACAGTAAAATAACTACAGAGTACCTTTTTTGTTGTTGTTTTTCATTACCGCAAGCAGAAAAACGAGTCGGTAACACCAAGCAACAATCGTAATGACAAAAACCCACTTGAAATAAAAATGTATCTCAGGATGTTTAAAGATGACCTAGAAGGTCGAAAAGTTGTTCTCTACTATGTTTTGGTTGAAGTGTTAATACCCAACCAAGCAACATACCCATGCCCTAGGTTTATGTAAATAAGACCAATATGTTACGGCTGTACACAAGTATTTGTGTTGATTCTGTAATGAGGGAAGTCCTTTCATTATAACAATTATATTAATTTCGCGTTTATTTCTCTACTATAATTGCTACTACGATAAGCCCCCTAGCGATATTTTTAGTAAGTTAGACACAAAAAGTAAGGAAATAACACTTTTTTGTTCCTTGGTACGAAAACAAAAATTCCGATAAACGCCTTGTCACGTAGCATACTATAAAATTACAGTTTATTGAAACAGATTGTGTGAATAGGTATTCAGGTCTCGCCACTGATGGTGACAAATTCCACACCTCCTCCAACCGTGTTGCTCAAGAACCAATATTCCAATCCCACTCCACTATGGATAGAGGACCGCAGAACCGTGATGATATTCTGTTGTAATGAATGTGATTCTATTCTAGAAACATTATTGGGAAGCCTCAGACGGTTACTTGGCTAAAACGATCCCTTGATAGTAGTAGTCGAGTCTTCTAAAATACGGGGACACAAACTGGAAGTACATATCTTCAGGACATAACATTCTTCCTACGGAACCTCTTGTATGTACTGAACATAATGTTCTCATCACATTTGTAGACACACGAAATGGTCTGGCATATGATTTAAAACATTACATAATACACACCCTGTCTATTACAGTGAGTATTTGTGTCCAGTGTATATGAAAGCATTATCATGCATGTGTCCTGTAGTATGCTGATATTCAGTGCCCTGTATATGCACTTTGTGGTGATATCAATGTGCTCAGTGACTAATGCTTTCAAAGGAAGCACTGTGATATTTAAACACTAAAGGATAAAAGTATTTTTAAAAATGTAGATAAACACACGAAAAACATGTTTATGTTTATTTTTCATCGACTTACAAGCTCATTTATTTGACAGCAAAGATTTATTTTTAGAATATATATCAGTTTGACTAAGAATCGAAACACCTTTTCAAGGGTTTTTCTAATGCAGTTGAAAACAGAAACATTTTTGTCAAGTCCACACTGGATCCAATGAACATTAGCACTTCGAGACAATCTTTTGGCTCATTTGGAAATGTTATTTTCGAGTAAAGTTATACAACAAAATTGCGGAGAATGAAGCAACAGATTTTAGAGTTGTAAATCCGTAAATTTATTCCTTACCCACTGGAGGAACCCTTTGAAAATGAAAACTTTTATGTTTATTCAGTTAGAAACAGAATGATAAAATACACAAAAATTGTCATCACTGGCCAAACAAGTTTTTGTCAGTTTTTTTGTCCCAAGGATCATAGTATATGGATATTATCTTAAAGCGAAACCATAGCAGAAAGGTTCTAAGATCGATCATTTGGTGACCAGGCATGGCCAGGTGGTTAGAGCGCTAGATTCGTAATCTGAGTGTCGCAGGTTCGAATCCTCGTTCCACCAAAAATAATCGCCTTTTCTTGGCTTATAAAATGTTATGGTAGTCCCACTATTCGTCGGTAAAAGAGAAAACCCACGAATTCACGATTGGTGGTGAGGACTAGCCACCTTCCCTTTAATCTTTCGCAGCCAAATTAGAGCCAGCTAACACATATAATCCTCGTGTAGCTTTGCGCAAAATTGAAAACAAGCCAAACAGATCTTTTGACGGTGTTAAGTGCACAGCTCCGCAATGAACTATCTATGCTATGTCAGTCGCAGGGATTGAGCCTAGTAACCTATTCTCTCAAACTTACTGTTGAATTACCTACGGACGCGCTAGATCATTTAAAATGAAATTCCTTTTCATCACACTTTTTGAATTTAAAATTAAAAAGGTGAAAATGTTTTTAAAAATGTAAGTACTACAGAGATGATTTAAAATGCAATTTTTTATTAAAGAGTCAGATCAGCTCACTTGGAAATAAAATCTCCTCTTCCAAGGTTAGAGTTTTAATTAACAATAGCAACTTCTACTGTTTCAGTTTTAAATAAAAACATATCTTTCAAGGTCAAAGACTTTAAATTAACAATAGCAACTTCTGATGATTCAGTTAAAAATAAAAATTTTTCTCGAAAACTCATATTAACTCATTAATATATCATAACCTAAAATATGAGGGAGTGAACACGAGAACAACGGTTAGGGAAACATTATTTTTGTTTTTCTTCTAGACAAAAGTTATTTTATTATTTTATATTATTATAAGCTATTTCATTTGCACTTATAGCTGTATTTCTTCTCCACTGATAGTTCATTACTATTGATTCGAGGTAAAAAAAATGTTTTTTTTTTGCTTTTATAAACCTTAGAATTATCCAATGATTCTAAGAGTCTCGGATTCGAAATGTGGTACTACCAAACACTCGGGCAGCTTCAGTTGTGAGAACGTTACAGGCGACAGTCAGTTTCTCTATTTAAATAGAGTAGCCGCTTCAGGCGTAGCGTGAGGCTGATTGGTTTCCTTCCCTGTCATCAGCAACTCAAATCTAGGAACAGCTACTCCTGAACTATAGGGGTGTCTTACTTGGCCATTTAGTCCATTATGTGAATAAGTTGCCTTTCAAGTGACCAAATAAATTTACTGTGATAAGTGTTTCAGAGAGGGACAAATAAAAAGGAAACTTTCAGTTCTTGAAGATCACAAACAAAAACAACAATTGAAAATTTTCAAGTCTATAAATATATCTAAAACCACTTATTTAATAAATTTAAGTGAGAAGACAGATTACTGAAATATCTTCCTTTCAGGTTTTAACTCTTATTGACCCGGCATGGCCAGGTGGTTAAGGCACTCGACTCCTACTCAGAGGATCGCAGGCTTGAATCCCTTTCACACCAATTATGCTCGCCCTTTCAGCCGTTGGAATGTTATAATGTGACGGTCAATCCCACGTTGGTAAAAGAGTAGCCCAATAGTTGGCGGTGGGTAGTGATGACTAGCTGTCTTCCTTCAGGTATTATACTGCTAAATTAGGGATGGTTAGCGCAGTTAGTTCTCATGTAGCTTTGCGCGAAATTCAAAACAAATAATCAGCTCTTATTATCATAATCTCTAATATTCGCGTGTGAAATGGACTTAAAATGCGTATTGTTTTTTCATGAGTAGTGAAACAAATATTTTCTTTTCTCCAAGACAGGTAACCTTGAAATTCCTATTTTTTGTGTTACATGGTAAACTCCAAACTACAGTAGCATGTTCAACATAAAATGTCATGAATTATGATGTGACCTTTTTACAGATACAAGTGAACTGTTATCATAGGTATATTATTAAGGAAGCCATTATCCCGATAAAAGTAGCTTGCAAGTGTAATAATAGTCTTTAAAATAATTTTAAATTCCGAAGAACATGAATCAGTATATACATAATTTTGGAAAAAAATTATTGCTTAAAAATTGTAGAATTATGACAAAACATTACTTATTCACACGTTCTTCATATGTCAAGATAAACAATAATCCGCCAGCTCTACAGTCAAATAATGAGCTCTCTGTGAACTTCCTTGTTTCTATAATTGATATTTTAAATTCACCCTGTGTTTTAAATGGTATTGTTTTCCCTTTTGACTTTCCAATTAAAACTGAATTTTAATTGCAAATGTGAAATCTTTCATTTGTGGTGCGAGAAGTATTATCAATTACTCTCAATTACCAGCTGAAAATATTTTTAAAAGTCTAACGTTACACCATTCATTTAACTATAAAAAGCTCTATAAGTAAGAATGTTATGTTTTCTTATTCCAACAAAGTTTGTTTTTTTTAATTTCACACAAAACTACTCGAGGGCTATATGCGCTAGCTGTCCCTAATTTAGTAGTGTAAGACTAGAGGGAAGACAGCTAGTCATCACCACCCACTGCCAACTCTTTTACCATTGTACAGTGGGATTGACCGTAACATTATAACGCCCCCACTGCTGAAAGGGCGTGCATGTTTGTTATGACCGGGATTCGAGCCCGCAACCCTCAGATTACGAGTCGAACGCCTTAACCCATCTGGCCATGCCGGGCCTCCGACAAAGTTTTGCCCAAAATGAGACGTCAAAACTTTAATGTTGTTCAATCATCAGAGACGACACAGGCAGTTAATGTCTGGCGTGTAAAAGATTTTAAGAATAGTAAATGCAATGTGGAATTTTCATAAATGGAAAGCTTGCAGCATGCGGAAATACAACGGTGCAAAGCAAGTGATTCACACCTTTATATTAGTCTACGAGGATAATTAAACCGTTAAAGATTAGTTTTAAAACGCACTGCCTTCTTTTATATTTTATAAACTAAATACCATGCACGATCCTGGTTATTTATTGGTGGGTATTTCACATACATATGTTCACCTTCACATTTTTCCACACCGAAACTTGTATACATGAATGGTCAAAACCACCAGGTAAGTGTAAAAAAAAATCATTGAAAACATTCTATGGACCGGACGTAGCCAAGCTCGATCTGTGAGTCTAAGGGTTCATGGATCGGAACCAGTTGTCACAAAAATGCACTCCGCATTTTAGGGCCGTTGGTGCGTTATAAGAGTAACGGTCATCCCCTATACTATTTCTCGTACAATAGAAGCTTGAGAGTTGACAGTGGGTACGTTTGAGCAGTGGCTTTCTTCTATCCTATTGGTTAAAGCCAAAAATTCTAAATGGAACAAGAAAAACGAATTTTCAGCATCTACAATAGAATTTCTACCTCAGAAAGAAAAACGTCTTATTTGGATAGCTTCACCTATCTCACCATTGCGGATGTGTCGATTACGGAAAATTCTGTTGTGCAAGTATATATGTACTGTTTCCCGTTAGTACAGCGGCATGTCCACGGAGTTACAACGCTAAGATCAAGGGTTCGATACCCCTCGGTGGGCTCAGCAGGTAGCCCGATGTGGCTTTGCTATAAGAAAACACACACACATATATGTACTAGTAGAGACCCGTAAAATAAAATTTTAAAATTTGGAATAAAATTGATATTAGTGAAGTTTCTATTACGTATGATCTACATTCAATAAAGAGATACTTTAAAACTGTAACTTGTTTACTGTTTTTGCTTTAGTGCAGTTAGTGATAAACTTTATCGTACTTACTACTATCAATAAATAAACTAATAATATTATTCTATAACCTAACGTTAAACCTATTTAAAAACTTTAATAACTTTTTAATGTATTGTCGTAGAAAATGTCTACAAACATACTTTTACATGCGTCAAAAAGAAGTGCGGGGAGATGCGCATTTGTGTAGAAAGTGCGTATATTTTCAGGACAGACAAAAATTATTACACTATATAGCGTCGTTTTGGTTTTCTTCTTCTCTGTTTGTTCACGCGCATTTAAGACTTCAAATAAAGAAAGGGTAACAATGATTTGGGTGATTGCTTTCCACTATTCTACATTTTGAAACTGCAGTTTAACTCTCTATACGTGTTTGAAAAGATCAATATATTTCACTTATATGTAGACATAAAGCAACCACCTAGCGGCGTTGTAAACCATTATATTCTGAAGTACTTCATGTGGAAAACTTTAGCGAGGCTTCATTATGTCTTTAAGCATTCAAAATATTTTTCGATCTAATTAAGAAACACGTAATTAATTCCTTATCGAGGCCCGGTATGGTCAGGTAGTTAAGACACCCGACCCGTAATCTAAGGGTAGGGGGTTCGAATCTTCATCACGTCAAACATGCTCGAGTGTTATCCAACTGTTATTTGATAAAGGAGTAGCCCAAGAATTGGCGGTGGGTGGTGACGACTAGCTGACTTCTCTTTAGTCTTTCATTGCTAAAGTAGGGACGGCTAGCACAGATAGCCATCGAATAACTTTGTGCGAAATTCAAAAAACAAACAAACAGATAACCCTCGTGTAGCTTTTCGCAAAATTCAAAAACAAACAAAACAATTCTTTATCAAAACATGCGTGGACAAATTTTAGAAATTTTTACAGATATGTGGGTGTGCAAAGCCACATCGGGCTACCTGCTGAGCCCACCGAGGGGTATCGAACCCTTGATCTTAGCGTTGTAACTCCGTGGACATGCCGCTGTACTAACGGGAAACAGTACATATATACTTGCACAACAGAATTTTCCGTAATCGACACATCCGCAATGGTGAGATAGGTGAAGCTATCCAAATAAGACGTTTTTCTTTCTGAGGTAGAAATTCTATTGTAGATGCTGAAAATTCGTTTTTCTTGTTCCATTTAGAATTTTTGGCTTTAATCAATAGGATAGAAGAAAGTCACTGCTCAAAAGTCCCCCTTTCTGCCATAAATTTTCATCAACTGAGTTCCCTGCTACACATTCAGAATGTCCGTTATAATGTCACATCAGTTTGAATAGAAATATTTTGTGTAATCTAGAATCCCATTTCATACTTACCAAATCTAAGGTTCTGTTATATTTCGCGATAGATTGTTAAATTTTAGCAACATACTTTATAGTTACTGTTCACAATGCACTAAGCTTGTTTCTTTGTTAAATTTGCGCGCAGAGCAATTCGAAGGCTATCTGTACTTGCGTGGCTAATTTAGAAGTGAGAAACTAGAGAAAATATCACCCACCGCCAACTTTTGCGCTACTGTAATTGAATAGAGAAGTTAACTGTCACATAATAATTTCTCTACAAGCACATTTAGTAACTGGGCTCGAACACGTTCACCAGTAGCACATCCGTGCCAATTCCAGTGTGTTGGGCAAAAATATTTGATATATTTTATCTATCTTATTTAAAAACTTGCTAAAACTGTCTGAACTATACAGAATTATTTGCAAACAATTATTAAACTTATTAAGATTCATTATTACTAGGTTAAACAGTTGGTTGTAATGGTAAGTTACACAGCACAACAAAGTTTTTGCTTCTTCAACGCTGTTGGGTTTTCCTTATAGAGTTTTGGCTGTTTATCACGAAAATCACATCCAAATTTGTCCATCACGTACCGTTTCATCAAAATCTTCAGTTTCACCAGGACATTGCTACAATGGAAAAATGATATCAGGGCAACTGGAATCCGTCAATGCTTGCTGACTACTGTTGGACACTGCAACGTGATGCACCGGACATTGAATACAAACGAAAATGAGAAACAAAACTCTATTAATTATGTTGAACTTAATATCGTATTAGAAACATAAACGCAATTCAATACGTTATTGCCGGTAAACAGTTAACTGTCTATTTCTCAGAGTTCCTACGTGATGAGACAAATCCAAAACTATATTTGTGCATACCCACCGGGTGGGTAACTGTCACAATCATCAAAAACTTTTCAAAAATATTATTGTGCAGTGTTATCAACCATACTTTCTGCAGTATATGGTGGTACAAATACAAATGATACTCGTCTATAGAAAAATAATTAATATTTACCAAGCGGTCGATAGTCTAGTCGTTTTGATCGACCTTTATTTATAGATGATTTATGCAGATCATGTTGCTATGGGCTAAATGTTTAGCACCTATACATTTGATGAATTTCCGGCTATTCGACAGTGCAATACCCCCAAGAGTAAATTTATGGCTAGAGGTATTGGTGACATACAAGATAATTATATTTAAACAGTAATCAGTCTAGCCGGTATAAGATATATAAATTTCCATACGACAATGGTAGTCAAGCTACATTTGCGGAAGTGTCATTATGATTTCGTACAATATCAACAATACAATAATGACGGTAAATAATCGCGAAAACGTGTTATTGCTATTGTTTTATGTAGCAAACAGTTTGTGTTGTAGCCTTAAAAGTACAACGCTTAGTTTGGTGCAGTAACCTTGAAAAATATATCGGAGTAGTAACCAATGTTTCAATGACACTTACATAACCTTAACGTAATATTACATGGTATGATATTGAATAACCTATTTGTACTGTTACCATCTTGGTTTTTGCATGACATTTTCGACCTTTTTTAATACATCAGTTTTGTTTTTGTGAGATACCTCTAATATCTACAGTGGCTGTGGTAAATGTATAATGAATACTTCCCTGAAAAAACAAATGAAAAACAGTTCTGGTTATAATATACAACATCTGAATGTAGTATGACTGGTAAACACCAATTTGTGAATGAATGATCTTATACGCGATATCCTGATTATTGTACGATCATAGCGTAAGTGTTTCTTATAACAAAGCCACATCGGACTATCTGCTGTGTCCACCAAGGGGAATCGAACCTCGATTTTAGCGTTGTAAATCCGTAGACTTACTGCTGTTCCAACAGAAGACATTATCGTATGATATCGAAAATATCTGACATCGTCTTAGTACTTTTCAAATTATTGTTAAGAACAAATGTTCTTCAGTAATGTTTGATATGCTTCTTATGGTATTCTAGACTCTGGTTCTAAATGAATGATCATATCATAAGTAGACTAATGATATGAATTACAAACTCAAATTAAAACTAAACCAGCTTACTTTTTGTTTTATGTATTGTCATCTGATTGGTTAAGTTTTGAAATAACTACGAAGTATGTTAGTTATTTCAAGAAGTGTATTTTATGTGATAGCGATAATAACAAAGAAAGCAAGATTCTAACTTATTAACCAACAGAACTAATGTGATGCCTAATTATTACTTTTATCTCACTTGTATATGTGATTTGTTTTTTGTTATTTTTAATTTCACGCAAAGTTACTCGAGGGCTATCTGCGCTAGCCGTTCCTAATTTAGCAGTGTAAGACTAGACGGAAGATAGCTGGTCATCACCACCCACAGCCAACTTTTGGGCTACTCTTTTACGAACAAATTGTGGGATTGACTATCACATTACCCCCCCATGGTTGAAATAGGTGAGCATGTTTGGTGCGACGGGGATTCGAACCCGCGACCCTCGGATTACGAGTCGCACACCTTAACCCACCTGGCCATGCCGGGCCATTGTATGCGATATTTTTACTGTTACCTTGACTACAAGATTTAATATGTTTTGATTGACAGTATTTCCGTTCTAACTTTTGATGTTAAAAAGTCAACGCTTCTAGGCTGAGAAGCACTTAGCTAAGGAGTCTTACTAGTTTTCATATCTGCATGTTCGCAGATCTCCAGGTGAGAAACTTCGAGAATCTCACATCAAACAGTTCGTAAAACGTTCTTTGAAGAAGATGTTTTGGGGCATTTTCAGCTACTATGGCGTCGTAGGCTTACATATCGTAGAAGGTATGATGCGAGGACCACAGTACATCAAAGTTTTGCAGAGAAGAGTCGTTCCAGAATTGCAAAAGAGATTTCCAGATTGATCTGGCATTTTTCAGCAAGATCTGGCTCCGTGCCACACATCGAAACTTGCGAAGAATTTTATGACTACAACGCGAATAAAGGTGCTGGACTGGCCTGGAAACTCTCCGGACTTAAATCCTATTTAAACTCTTTGGGCGACTTGTAAAGAAAGACTTCGAGGTAAAGACTGCAGTACGAAAGCTGATTGAGGCCATAATTGAGGTGTGGTACCGCGATCCAAAAATTGGTAAAGATTGTAGTCAACTCGTGGACTCGATGCCAAAGCGGATTAATGATCTTCTGAAAAATAAAGGCGGTCATATGATGTATTAATTTGTGAGTAATTTTTTGATTCTCAGAAATAAAACGCAAAAAATTGAAAAAAAAATCGTAATTTTCCGTTTTGTTTCAATTAATTTGCACAAGGGTGTAAGAGCTTGCTACGATTATTCATCAAATACTGTAATCTGTGTTACCTTAGCATGTGATAATATAATACACCACCTAAGTTGTACAGTTCTCTACTGTAATTAGTAAACCGTCCGTTTAAGGCTATCTCTACTTTACTATAGTTATTAACAAAATACTTTAAATTGCATTTTAGGCACCATTTTTTTTTTACATGTCAAGGTAGCTTTGGATTCGAATATACATTTTAAAAGGGCATATTATGTATCCTGAAATTGTTCAACCTTAATAAATAATAAAACGTATATAAGAATATCTCCCTCACATTTTTTTATTTCCAAGAAGAACATGTAAGTCTATTACATCTCTTTACATCAACTTTTGAATTTATAGAAGTTTCATCAAATCAGTTTTCAACAACAGAAAATGAAAAAAAAAAATCCATCCAAAGAATTCTTCCTGCCTTGTAGCTCGTGGTTCTGTTAAGTGGAGAAAAATGTCTGGACTGTCGCAATCAACATGGTTGATATTAAATAAATATGTCGTGCATTTTCAAAACCAGATCCCATTTCCATTCACCAGAATACGTTTTCTTTTAACTAGACAATGTAATAAAAAAAACTGCAGAAAATTAAATTCTATTTTACAGCTGCATATCTGATCGTTGGGCATGAATTCACTAACTGACTTAAGTTTAAATTAAAATTGCAGACTGTGAAATTTTCAAGTACTTGTAAATTTGAATACGTGAGAACTAAGTTTTGACAAAAGTGTTTTTTCTGCTTCACGAATACTCTCATAATTTAACAATTTAAAAGTAGTTTTATAATCACTTACATGTGTTTTCACTCCGTGATACCGAGTGAACACCACATTCTTACGTAAAAAAGTTCGAAAACTTTCTTAAACCTGGCGGGGTGACCTTGTTATTAGCGTCTCAAGGTTCTATCTAGCGATAGAGTTCTGCAGCTTTGGGATATTATAAAAGTAACAGTCAGTCCCGATATTTGGTTAGGAGTAGCTGTGTAGACAGATGTTGTTGTTCGCTGATTATCATCCTTCTGGTCAGAAGCTTTAAATTAAAAATGGTTATGTTTGGACTTCGGTGACTCAGACGTGTTCGTTTAACCCACATGTTGTATTAATTACTGTTCAGGTGGTAAACACCCTATATCAATGATTTGTTTACAGTCTACACAAAAACAATTAGAGAAGAGCAAACTTTGATGAGAATTAAATGCGTTGTTGTGCTTTTATACAACACAATTTCGCTGTTTGTTTCTAATAAATATCTAATCAAACTTCATGAAAAAAAACACATTTAAAAACCAGAAATGTGGCTAGTTATAAATATAAAATACTACTAGATGTAATAAAAAACACATTTAAAAATCAGAAACGTGGCTAGTTATAAGTACAAAACTCAAGTAAATACAAAATAATTTTAATCACATTTGATATTTTACATGAAGACTGTTATTAATGATACAATTTTCTTTGTTTGAACTCCTCTTTATACATATATAATGTTGTTCTTTGTTGTTGTTTTGAATTAAGCACAAAGCTACACAATGGACTATCTGTGCTCTGCCCACCACGGGTATCGAAACCCGGATTTTAGCGTGTAAGTCCGCAGACATACCGCTGAGCCACTGGGGGACATACATATATAAAGTTGTATTTATATTTTACTTCAGCGTCATTCTGCTATTTTTAAGGCTATACTACCAAAGCAGCAGGCTAAATTTCATCTTTTGTTCACGTCTAACGCCAGAGCTGCAATCTAACTTTCCACTTTCATTTATGTATAACATTAGAGTCACAATCTAGCTTTCCACTTTTGTTTATGTATAACATTAGAGTCACAATCTAGCTTTCCACTTTTGTTTATGTATAGCACTAGAGTCACAATCTAGCTTTCCTCTTTCGTTTATGTATAACACTAGAGTCACAAACCAAGTTTCCACTTTTGTAAATGTATGCGCCAGAGTAGTGATTTAAGTTTCAACATTTCTTCGTGTGTGGCGCTGTAGTATTAGGTTTAGTTTCAACTTTTCTTCAAGTATGGCTCACAAAGCATTGAGTTTGTGGGTTGATTTTCGTTTGTAGGGTCCAAAGGTTAATGAGTTACTTTCTCGAAACAAAAAACAAAAAAACAAACAAACTGTATTTAACCAAAACTTTTTCGTATGTAAAAAACACATAAAAAACTAAAAGGGTCAGGGGTGTAAAAATGTGATAAACAGAACTAGAACTGATATGTTACTGCCCCTCCCTTGCCTGCGTGTCATACCCTGAAACTGAAAGATAAAGTACTTAACACGTATATAGTTTACGTGAAACTGGTTTCTGTTTATGAATGGTCAGAGCACGAGTAGAACAAGGACAAGTTAGTTCCACTTATTTAGCACAACCAATTAACTTCACCACTGTAAATATTTGACCACTTTTACCGCTTCCTAACTTGTTTAAGAGATAGATTTATTTAATTATTTTTCCTAAAGGCGTTCACTGTGTATTTAATAAGTTTTGAAGTAAGGCTTATTGCTTTAAAGTTTTTAAAATTTGGGACTTTGCCAGAATATTTGTTATTCTGTCACATTCTACAAATGCAATCTGAAGATGACGGTTCCTTCGTTTTTTATTAGTTGTTCAGAGTTGGTTCGTGTTCACCACTTATTATTTTGTAGCAATTATCATTCTGCTTAGTGTTAAAACTTTCTTTCTATACATAAATAATTTATTCAAAGTAAGCAAAAACACCGCGTGACATTAAAAACCTAAAATTTAATTAAATATTACATATAACAACCTTGTCACTCTGCAATACCTAATTTTAAAACATTCTCTACGTAAAACTGAAACATGAAGAAGGTACTTATAAAGACTCTTGTATTCTCTTCCCTCCTCGTATTCAAAACATTTAGGGAAGAATTTTGAAATGTCGATAAAACGTACTTTCTGCATAGTAACATCACAGCTCTCAATCATTAACTTGTCGTTGTTTTTGCTTGTGACACGATCAATAGCCGATAAACGGAGGCTGTAAGGTGTTATAGTCATGATCCCAGGTGTTCAAGATTTTCGCCCCTTCTCAGACGTCAATGGTTGGTACTTAATATATCTAAATGACACCCTTCTCGTTGACAGCCTCTGTTTACCCAACATGTTAAATACAATCATGTCAAAGAACAAGGGTAAATAATTTATACATGGGGAAAGCCCTAATGTAACATTGTGATAATTAGAAGCACCTCTTTCTGGCACGCAAACTTCGTGGATAGAAACCCGCGAGATCCATCCCGCTGGTCCTTCGTGTTTAACCAGAAAAAAAAAACATTTTACTCTTTATGTAACTTGAATGTGCAAGCTAAATATTACAAGTTAGTAAGATGATGTGTAACGGTTTTGTGGTATCGATTAAACAAAGAAATACATAAACCATCAATCTGTTTGTAATGGGGTAGTTTCACTAAACCTGTCATTAAATTTCTCTAACCCAGTCGATTTATTAGATCTATGGAATGCATCATATCTTAGATAGAAGTTCTATTTAAAACGTATAACTTATTCAAGTGCTAGAAATGTTTTACTTTTTTTTAAATTATTCTCTAATAAAAGAGCCCCTGAATGAATCTGCCGGTTAAAGTGTACACACACACACACACATGTATGTATAAGCCATATAATACGTGATTCGGTGGATTACATTCCCAAAGTTAAAATCAAAGGTTAGAGTGAGACTTTTAACAGAGAACAAAATTTGCATTATGGCAGGTATAGATATTGATGATTTTTATATCGGATTTGCACATCTGAATATGCTTCAATAAGAGAGGGTCATCTTACTGTGTAGATCAAATGTGAGAACTGGAATAATATTTACATAGTGGTATTATACATAGTAAACATCATGTATAATTGAAAAAATATTATGCAGAATATCAAAGTCGTAAAATTTAGCTTCTAGTTTTTGTTATATACATATAACGAAATATGAATGTTATACTAAGAAAATGTCATATAATGACTAAAAGTAATTGAAAGTAATTAAAAGCAACAACTTCATCGTAAAATACAACAATAAATTTCACGTGAAATACAACAAATTTTCACCTAAGTAAATTACTCGTCGTTATAAAAATATTAACTTTTATTTAAAACGTCACCCAAGAATTTTGAAATTTGTGATTTTTTTTTCTGTTTTGAAATTTTATTCCATAATTTCTACACAACGCTTTGTAACGTAGTCCGACAATGTGTGATTGGTAAGTAATTTAACAGGTGTACCTGTGTTCTGATTGGATGGGCGACAGGAATACCCGATGATTATAAATATCTGTTATAAATGACAAAGGTTTGCTACAGGATCATTTAAAATAAAACAGAAACAAGTTTTAAAAATGTATAACTTTGGACGACAGCCTCTCCGCCTCTAAGGCGGACGAAGCATTGACGAGCAAGCGTAAACGGCCCTGAATAGTAATTCTTGGAAGTCTGCATGGGGGTCGTCTATTCTGAGCCTTATGTGTCACGTGCCCCTAGGGAGACATTAGCACCAGTCAGGACACAAGACATAAGTTCATGATGGGCTAGAACCATCTGTCAGAACACTGTAGGATGAAAGAGGGGAGGGAGTTGTTGCCATGTGCCCCACACCTGCACACCCCTAAATACTGGTACAGCTGCAATTCTGCCTCTCCCTACCCCTTCAATCTTACCCCTTTTCTTCGCTAGAACTGCCGATCATTTTATTAATGGAATACGGGGTAAAGAAATTTGTTGGTTTATAAAATTCTTGGTTACAATATTACATTACATTTTTTCGAGTAAAGCGTTTCGTTTTTAAAAGTAAGACACCACAGAAAATATTTTGAATATAATACATTCCTATTGTATCCAATTAAATAATCTTATTTCATACAAAACACTTTACTGAGAATAAATCTAATATTCTGATTAAAAACTGGTTCAATACCTTAATGTGTTTAACAATTACCCGTGTAATCATTAAAAATAGTGTTCATTATATATTTCCGATTGTCCTCGTGCTTGTTTAAACGCATTCTAAAACAGCTTTCACGATAAGATTAAAATTGTAGTATTAATTATATATCATTAGCCCTGCTATACATGGTGTTTCAAGGAGCTGTCGCCAGGTTTTATTATTGTTTTTGAAATTAGTTAGAGAATGTGACGGAGTAATATAATGTATGAAAAAGCAACGTAACATCTTATAACCGTCTTCTAACCCCTATAGCATTTTCTAAACAAACTACACAATAGAATAATGAGTGATGTAAGATATTCACTATTCTTTTACTTAACACTAAATATTGCTGCGTTAACTAACATAATTTTTATGTGTGTATATGTTTACTAACGATTTGCATGTATAAATGTGTAACATTCACAATAAATCAACCTCCTTTGTTTCTTAATAGTGAGCAAGTTTATTGTTTCTATATTGCACGGTGAAACTTTACCTGTGGTTTTTATCTCTTGTGCATGAGTCTAATGGTAACATTTTGTATCATAAGTTTTATATCAATATAATACCATAATCCATTTTGAAGTGCAAATCACGTGGTTTTATAGCCTAAAGGTCTACTCATTAGTAACTTAGTGTTGAGTGCAGTTAATTTTGATTTATTTTATTAACTTATTCTCAAGTTATTCATTGAAATTAATTTTATTAATGTTTCATATCATTTATCAAACACTAATTATGAATAAAATATATACATACAGTTTATAACATAAAATTTATTTTTAAAATACATAAGTTAATACAAAAGCCAAATGATCTGAAAATCTCTTTTACGCATTTTTGAAATTTTCACTCATGACTCTTATTATTATTGTTTGAGTGTGTGTGGTTTTTATAGGAAAGCCACATTGGGCTATCCACTTTGTTCACCGAGGGGAATCGAACCCCTGCATTTACCGTTGTAAATCCGTAGACTTACCGCTGTCCCAGGGGAGGACTTTGTTATTGTTGAGGTTAAAAAGTCCATTTATATTTTAATACTTAAATTAAATTCTAAAGGTCAAATCCTTTCCTAAAAGGTACCCCTCTTTGAGCGAGTCTTAATTGTCTATTTATATACAATATGAAAAGATAAAATCGAATTCCGCGAGGAATACGACAATAGTGAATGTTCTGTATGAAAAACAATTATACAGAAAAATCTGAATATAAGAGTTAATCAATATGTGTCTTAGTTTCCATGTACAATAATAATAAATGGTTCTCCCGTTTCCTCAACTGTTATGCTATGTAGCTTTACAATAGAATTGATAATGTAACCCGAGGCAATCAATTTTGCAATGCTAAACATTTATTAGGCACGAGATGTCAATCGTAACTATTTGCTTTAAAACAGTATTTTCCTGGAACTTTTAAGCACTCTTTTGAATTTAAACATAAACTTGTTTCCAATCAAATAGTCTTACCTAACATGAAGAACTGATAGCGCCATCTAATTAATTCTATAAAACTTTCGTTATTTTTAGTGTGCAAAATTATACTGTAATCGATTAATGTTTTCTTTAAAAAAGACAAACAAAAAAAACAAAACTTTTAAAACTTGTCTTTAATCTTTGAACTTATCTACTTGTTACTCTAATGTTCAACTTAATGTAAATCGTTTAAGTGTCGAACACGATAAACCAATAATGATTTGAAGTGAGGTGTTAGTACAGAACAGATCGGTGAGTTCTCGAACAGTGACAACTAAAACTCATTTCATATCTAACACTCTAATGAGTGTGAATTAGGTCAATAACAAGAAACAGAAAATTAAAATCAACTAACATGAAAAGATAACGTCCATGGTGTGTTTCCTGCTTATCCTCGTAAGTCGCCATAGTTACGTGTGTGTGTGTGCGCACACTCATTGTTCATTTGTTACAAAGTCTATCACACTGGACATAAAGCAACGTAGAGTGTTAATAAAGCCTTGTCCTCTATCTTAAATAAATACAAAGCTCGTTTATACTTTATAACTGTTTTAATTGATACTTGAATCACTGGATTTATGTGACTTTTGTAAAGAATTGAAAGAATTACATAAAATATTATGAACTTTGTAGAAGATCCCCCCAAAAACAACAACACAGAACCATGAGTTGAGTTTTCTAAGAAGTACCATCACCGATAATGTATGTTGCTTATTCGACAATCAAAAGATAATAATTGAGAAGGCTTTTTGAATAAGATATGAATTTGCAGAATAAGCGATTAATTTCACCATTTATTAATATTTCTTAAAGTTAGAAACTAACATTAACTTCCTATTAAAGCGAGCTCTAAATTTAGAGTGAAACTAAAAATCAGGTTGACAAATAGTATGATTGATTAAATCTTGGTTAAGGTTTTTTTTAAAAAGTGGTTTTGATAATACATATCTTTAACCGATCATTGCTAGATAAGATAATATAGTGCGTTTTTTTAATTGAGAGATGTATCTAACAATTTTAAAGTAGTTTCATTGCGAAAAAATAACACAAGTGTATTATTTATGGAATAAACTTACTTTGCCTGTTCAGAAATATTGACTTAAACTTTTGAGATAGAGGCGATGCCACTGAGTGTTTGTTTGTTCCACATGCTGATATAAATGTCTTTCGTGTACCATAGTGGATATATTGTTGACACACTGTTTATCCAAGCATGATATTATTGACTCATGTTCTGCCAGAGAAAACATATTTTTACACAATGTTCCGAAAAATAGAATTCGCCTTCCTATTACCAATAACATTTGATGCAATCAAGCTAAATACATGGATCAGAATTATGTAATCTGTTAAATAATATAGAGATGTTGTTGTGATTTTAGACTAAAAGAAGGTATTTCAGATACGTAGTTTATTTAATTAAAGCATAATATTAACATTTTATTTTATCCAAGTGAATAACTGTTGACATACTGAAAAACAATATTGTTGAAACGTTCTTCGAAACGGATACTGTATCTTTTGTTTGTTGTGCACCAAAGATACGCAGTTTCCGAATGATTATATCCTTCAGTTGTTGTAAAGCAGTCAAAAGACAAGATATTCCTGAAAAATTGTTAATCGCAGAAGATAATTTTGTTAATGACACTTCTGATATACTTCTATCAGAGAGGATATCCTTGAAACACTGCTAATAAAGTAACATTTGTAATCCGTACTCTATCTGAGGAAAGTTATTTTCACACATTGTTTTACGAGAAGGTGGTGATCACGTTTCGTTCACTTCCGTAAGAAGTTTAATGCATTTCTAAGAAACGTAGTAATTTTCTTGTTTCATATTTTGAACGTGTCCGACTCAGCCGTACACGTATTTTAAGCTCAGTTTATTTATTTTAGACCAGAACGTATAAAATAATATTTTTTTTCAATAAACAGTACATATGCTTATTGAGTTTTTTTTCTTTTTTTTACCACAGAAAGACTGGACGTTGAATTCATTGATTGCTGTCTCACCAACAGTTTGCTCACTAAATCACCAGAACAGTTAAAATGTAATTGAGTTAAACTTCTTTGTTGGTTTGTTTTAAACATATACTTGCTCGGTAAGATTTTCTCCTTACCTCGAAAAACCAGTAACACAACGCGGATTTCAACGCTAGATGCTGGGTTTCGATACCTATGGTGGGCAGTTCTGGATCAAGACGATTGTAGGGCCTAGGCATCCTCTGTTTCTAGGCTCTACCAGCAGTTTATAAATTAAGCCAAAATATAGATAAATTATAAATATATACAAGTTGAAAATTCTGATTTGAAATTTCGTAGGCCCTAGGCATTGTATCTGTTGTGTCTAATAAATTATTCGGCACAGGTGGCGGGCAGAACACAGATAGCCCATCGTGTAGCTTTGTGTTTAACTACAAACAAACAACTTATATGACGAAGATTGGATTTATAGCGTTCTAGGGTTTATTCTTCTAAACTGACAAGGTTTGGTGATCTAACACGTATGAAACGGCTACGTAATGAACTGTCTTTGTCCACTGTGACTATCGAAGCTCGGGTTTTGGCATTACAGACATTCAGACGCGCCTCCGTGCCGTATATATTTGTGTACAATGTGAAAACAGACCTCTTTTAGTATTATTTTGTCATTAAAAAATAAAACACAGTTGAAAGCAATACTTCCACTCTACAAGATAGGTCTTGGTGGTTTTTGTGTTACAAATCTGTTTCGCATATATCCATACATAGGTTAAAAATATTAACATATAAATCCTTCCTAGACCAGTTAAAAGTAAGAGAAGCTTCGTCCCAAATAAATTAACAGTTTCGAACTACTCATCTTTACGAAGTTAAATAAAACTGTTAAACGACAATAGTAAAATTTAACTAAACACAGTTCTCCACAACGTGATTTGGGTGGTCAACCACCCGTCTTTGTGCACATCAACACGTGTACATTTCCTGGTATTCGTTTCCTTTTGATCGTTGTCGTTGTGAGAATTCTTTAGTACAAAATGACGTCATCTATCACGGAGGAAGTTCACCATTACGCTCATTTCATCCCGTGCACCATAGCACGAGCTAGAGCACGTCGCCGGTTCGACCGAGGAGCCATGGCTGCAGCTTGTACTAATAATACGTTAAAATGTGTTAACAATGTGGTCAGGTACAGGTTGCTTTTGGCTCTCGCGGCAGTCATAACAACTTAGCCTGTTAGTGTTCCACATAACACAAAACCATCACCAAGCAACGCTGACTTTAAGACAATATTCTTACAGTTGCTGATTCCAAAACAGGGTGAAGTACGGAAAAGTCGTTTAGCTAAGTGCCAACTACAGTTAGTCAAAGCCTATTTTGCTTACCAAATTGCTTCGAAAAGGCGCGAAACACCACGTTTTCCACACGCGCGATACCCCGAGCGTAGCGTGTATTCTTGCTCACGCGGAACGAGTGTGTCGTCATGCCGGCTAGTCTTACACCCATGTCCGAAAGAATTCGACGTGTTACGCTGGCATGATTTCTTTGTACATACTTCAATAAAGCCTTTAAGGCCATTCACGTAACAAAACCAATTTGTTTTTCTCGTAAACTCCTGACATCACCATTATCTCACACATTATAATTGAATACTTCCTTGACACAATTTTCACACATTTGGATATCTTTAAAGATAACAATCTAAGATCGAATAAAACACAGATAAGAAACATAAAGCTGACATTACACAGAAGAAAAATTCTATATTAACGTCTAGAGTTTGATGAAGGGTCACTGTATTAAATTAAGCCTCAATAACTTATCTCTCAGAGAAGATAAATTAAACATTCACACAAAACGTGAGCAAAAAATTTGAAATGAGAGTATCTAGTAGTGATAACTGTTAAATGTTTTACGCTAACGTAAATTGTTTTTATTTTGTATGTTCGGGGCGTTAAAATGTAACGGTCAATCCCACTATTCGTTGGTAAAAGAGTAGCCCAAGAGTTGGCGGTGGTTGATGATGACTAGCTGCCTTCCCTCTAGTCTTACACTGCTCAGTTAGGGAGGGCTAGTACAGATATCCCTCGAGTAACTTTGTGCGAAATTCAAAAACAAAAGAACAAATCTTTTATTTTCAAGTACGTCATTTTAAAACTTAGTTGGTACAATAAAAATAATTTTTATTTTGGTGAGACAGCTAGTATGCTAAATTAAGAAGTAAATAAAAAACGGTTTAGAGAGCCAGAAAAATAAATGTTTTATTTTATTGCATTAGCTCGTAAGTCAAAAGATGTCTCTTCATGAAGCATGGGTACATCAAAATATGATCTTTCTTAGCAAACCAGTTGATATGAAAACAAAAGACCCAGCATGGCCAGGAGAGGTGGTTAAGGCACTCGATTCGTAATCCGAGGGTCACGGGTTCGAATTCCCGTCACACAAAACATGCTCACCCTTTCAGCCGTGAGGGCATTTTAATGTGACGGTCAGTCCCACTATTCGTTGGTAAAAGAACAACCCAAGAGTTGGCGGTGGGTGGTGATGACTAGCTAGCTGCTTTCCCTCTAGTTTTACACTGACTGCTAAATGTGGCTTTGTGCGAAATTGACAAACAAATAATACGAAAAAATAAGAATGTATTTCTTAAGGAATTTGTTAGTAAATAAAAAGTTATTTTTCCTTATTGAGTAGATTAGTTCACCAAAAAGGGATAACATATATTTGATGAATTTATAACGTAGAAACGTGAAAGTATTTTCTCTTAGTGATTCAGTTAGAATTTACAACATATCAACTTGCACCGTATGAGTGTTAAGTATACTGATTTATCACGGACGACTCTCCTATTTATTATGTTACGTACGTTACGTTACGCATTACGGTTTGAAAAAAAAAAAAATTCTCATTTAGGTATTAATTGAACGTTAATGTGTATTAAAATTATTATATTTGCAAACAAGATTTATACAAGTTTCTTTCTTAACACAAATATATTTTAATATACAAACAATAATACAATTTATATTAACGGCTATTACAAATAGTAATCAGAAATTATTATTTATATACAACAATGTTACAAACTCATAAACAATATTCAGCTTATCTGGTCTGCAACTGAATATTTTATCGATGGTCCAAGTGCACAAGGTGCAAATTACTTTCATGTTGATACATAGATATACTTGACGGGAATGCTAGCTTGCTCTCTTCTTCACACGTGAGTTTTTTCTCTTGCATTTATGCGATTGCTTCGTAGAAATACTAACGTCCGAAGTTGATTCTCTGAAGTTGAATGATTCGTAATGTTCGAAATTTATAAACGTTCCTGGTCAAATATCTGTAGTTTTCCGATTAATAAGCGTTTATAACAATTATAGCTTCCGAAACTCATTGTATACCGACTGTAAATACCAAACAATTTTCTATAACTGTCTCTTGGCGCGTCGATTTATAAAATTTTAGGCGAGCTTCTAGAAAGTTGAATCGGCAGCAATATTGGTAACCACATGTATTTTAATACTTCGTATGATATTGATTCTTACTGTCAATAATCTACTACAAATTTAGAGAACAGGCGGGACTTGAACAATGTACATTTAACAATATATGTAACGTAACATGCATTAAACAGAAACAAATGTAGATATTAAAATAAAGGTAAATCCGTTAGATGAGTCAATACACAAAAAATGAATAATTTTCTCTCAGTAAGGCTAACAAGCAACCTTATTTCTACTGTAGTGAATCTTTTCCTATACCAGAAGTGGAACTTGTATCTTAATGAGTCAGTTAGTGCCTCAGAAAGTGAACATATTTCTTGAAGAGTTTGGTGGTACACATAAAATATGAAAGTAATTCATTAAGGGTCTGTTAATACATATAAAATATGAAACTAATTCATTGTGGGTCTGCTAATACATATAAAATATGAAACTAATTCATTGTGGGTCTGTTAATACACATAAAATATGAAACTTATTCATTGTGGGTCTGTTAATACACATAAAATATGAAACTAATTCATTGTTGGTTTAATACACATGAAAGATGAAGTTCATTCATTGTGGATCTGTTAATACACATAGAAGATGATGTTATTTGTTAATGAGGTTATTATTACACTCAAACGTGTAATTGGTTGTTAATGAATTAAGTATTATTCCTAAAGATATAATTATTCGTTAATGAGTTACTTATTATCATTACACTTAAAGTTTGAAGTTATTTGTTAATGTATTAATTATTACACCGAGTGATGTGGTCAATCGACAATAAGTTTGAAGTTATTAGTTAATGAGTTAGTTATTACACTTATAGACGTAGCTATTTGATCATACGTTTGAAGTTATTAGTTAATAAGTTAATTATTACACCTAAACGTGTAATTATTTGTTAATGAGTCAGTTATTATATTTAATGATATAGTTATTTGTTAATGAGTTAGTTATTACACTTAAAGATGAAATTATTTGTTAATGAGATAATTATCGCACCTAAAGGCGAAATCATTTATCTATAAGTCAGTTAGTGCACGAAAATAAGAAACTGTCTCTTAATTAGTCACAAAAAATATTTATTTTTTTATTATGTAAACCATGTAGACCTAAGAAGTAATTTTGAATACACCTGTTATCAGTGTTTTTTGATAAAGCATAGGGTGTTGTTTTTTTTATAATGTATATATAAGTATGCATTAAAACGCGCTTCACGTGCTAATTGGTAAATCTGAGAGAACATCATCCATAGCGAGATGTGATGGGCCACTTTTTCTGCTAAGATTTGTTTTAAACATCGGTCTGCTGATCTAGGCCAAAAGCACAGCCTCCAGGATCGCTGTTCATTGTCCTGAAATCTCTGTTATCAGTTGTATACCCTCACTCCAGGCGTACCTTTTACTTCATAACTATACGTTATGCCTTCCACGATCTTACAAAACTTCATTTCATTTTCTATCTCTTCAAAGCTGTATTCATATTTATGTGTATAATTTAAACGAAATTGGAATACATTAACGCTGCGAACGAAATGAGAAAGCACCTAATGATATCCCGTTTAGGTGAAAGAAACAACAACAAGAAATCAATAAAGTGCTCGCCTAAACTGTGATTCTATTGTTCTTATACTTCAAACCAGTCTTCCGTGGGATGAGATGCGGTAAACTTAGTTGTTTATACGTGATGTTGGGTAATAGACACCGAGAGTTCTTTTATCAAAAGCACCTTAATACCTCAGTAGATTACAATATACAAGTGTTTAAAAAAAAAACACTTCTGAACATTGAGGCAAATAATGCAATTACATCAAGATAAAGGCAACTGCAGTTGCTTTTGAATTTACCGATGCAGAATTCATAAAACCATAATAATAAATTACAGGCTCAAAGTTTGAAAAATTATAGTGAATTGGATATCGATTTTCTACTGGTTTTGAAACGTTATTTACAGATAAAGCTATGATTCTCAGATGGTATTTTAACCATCTTTTTCACACAAACATAAATATGTTTTCCATTCAGAAAAAAAAAAAGGATTGTATATGTTCAAGAATTTGTTAATATATCAATTATGTATAAATAATTATTCATTATAAATATAGTAATTATTATATAAATAAATTTAAATAAAAAACACTATATTTTTAACATAAAGAGATAGATCAATATATTACTTAAGAAAATAGATAGATGAAAAGGTGGCTAAACAAATTACACAAAGTAAAATCAGATAGAGAAACAAACATATACAGATCGGTAGACAAATAACTTAATAAATACTCAGAGCCATCCAGATGTACAAATACAGAGACACATATAGCTATTCAGATACGGAAATGCATGTATATATTTGACTCTACAGATATAGAAACACGGAGATATATAGATATATGTAACAATACAGAAGTAAAGATACGGAGATAAAAGATACATGTAATTACACAGAAGGAGAGATACAAATGTACATATATGGATATACATATTGTTATACAATTACGGAGATACATATAGCTATAAAGATATTGAGAGAGATATAGATAAATAAGCATAAATACAAGTTAACTTACAGATATGTTATTATGCAGATAAAAAAAATGGAAAAACAAAAATATTGCACAGCTCATTTATAGACAATAAAAATAAACAAACAGATGGCCACAATGTGCACAGCAGATAAACACAGAGACAAACAGATAGATGGGTAGTCATATAAAGATATAAGCAGAGAAATAAGTATCTTGATAGGTAAATGTAAATATAACTTAAACGTTGCTGCTAAATACGTTTGAGACACGTGTTGTAATTGATTGAACTCACAGAACCAATGTTATATATTTTATTAACTTGTTACCGTACTCTCCTTACTTACTTTGTTTTCAGATCGTGTTTCTCTGCGAATAACTGGTACCGTATTCGTAGAGACTGGGATGAAATAGACAATATTCCAGATCTACTGCGAAATGTAAAATCTTGCTGCACTCGTTTCGGTTTATGTCCTTAGTCTGAACTGGTAAAAAGAAAAGGTAAATCCACACATGAAGCAACTACTACAAAGTTCCTTCTTTAGTGCAAGTCTGGTAATAAGACATTGACACAACAGTATAATGTTGCATTATCGTATTAGATGTGTATACGAAACTTGTGTTAATAGAGTAATGTATAGAATGCAAATAGTAGTACTGTTTTCTTAATTTCACAAGGAGGTCATTTCTAAAAGTGGACAAGAAACATATGTTGTAGATAACTCCGTTTATACTTCTGAGAATGTAATCAATCTATGACTTATTCAACTAAGTAAGGTCGTGTGTTTTCCATTGATGAACTATAATATTCATAAATTACCCCATAAAATTAAAAATACAGTATTCTAACACCTATTGTTCTGAAGAGGTGTAATTTGTGAGTACTATTCAGAACTGGTTGACCATAAGTAATGTTTAGGAGTTTGTGTAATTTTTATACCGAACAGAATTAACTAATATATATGTTTGAGAAATAGCTGTGATAAGTAACTTATCTCTAAGATTTTGAATACGTCACCATTACCCACCAATATATCTGTTGGTTTTGTATCCAATCGTACGTTGAAGTAGTCTCAGAAACATTCCAATGTTGTGGACTGGAATATTAATATATATGTGTGTATTTATGTATGTGTATATATATATATGTTTGTCACTGATAAACATGAAAACAAAGATATGTAACAGAGTGACAACTGAAGTAATACAGCATTGTAAGCTGGAGTGCGCGCAGTACAGTAGATATTTATCTTAATAACATACACGTAACTGATAATATACTGGAGAACCAACAACATAGCTTGACATGTCATCGAGTACCTCCACACAGACCTATATTTAGTGATATTAAATCGATATGTGCTAGGATACACAAATTTTAAATGAATACCGTAATGACACACACGGAAAAACAGCTATTTTCTGGAATACACACTTTAGTATGTACGATAGGGATACAATGTCGATCTCTCGCAAAGCGCGAGGAAATTCCCACGTTCACCAATTGGTCTTTAACCAGATTTTATTTAAAATATACAAAGGTGTCTTAAAATGTTGAATACTATTGGTATTACAGGATAGGAATTTTCTGACAGAACATGTTTTCTGATCGATTGGGATCAACACATTTATCTTCATTAATAGCTTTTCACAAATAACGTTGATATACATTATACATTAATAAAGGATATTTGTTAAACATTATCCATTTCTACAATATTTGTTACATTTGACAAAATGTAATGAGAACCAGGAAAAGATTCATCGCCGTTTAGTGAGATTAACAAATATTTTAATGTGAGTAAGGTGTTGGTAGTCAGAAACTGGCTTGGTGAGATTAACAAATGGCTTAATGTGAGTCAGATTTAGGAAATAAGAAATTGGCTTGGTAAGATTAAAAAATAACTTGATGTGAGTCAGATTTAGCTTGTCAGAAACTGGCTTCTTGAGATTAAAATATTTTGATGTAAGTCAGACTTAGGTAGTCAGAAACTGGCATGGTGAAATTAACAAATAACTTAATGCGAATAACGTTTAGGTAGTCACAAACTGTCTCAATGAGATTAACAAATGGTTTAATGCAAGCTAGATCTAGGTAGTCAAAAACTGGATTGATGAGATTCATATTGAGGATTTTATTCCTACTCTGTTAAATTATGTAGAGCTTGGTTTAATGATACGAGCGTCAAGATTTGGTAGTTTCAGAACAATGTACAGTTATTTGCAAAAAAAAAAAAATAGTTATTCAAATTCTTTAAAAGTCAATTTTATATTTTTCACGTAAAAATAATTCTTTAGTTGTATTTTGAGTTGGGTATTAACAACCAATTACTAAATATAACAATTACCCCAATGTGGGTTTGCGCTGAAACATACATTCACTTAATTACTAGTATGAGTTGTTTACAACGATTGGCCTAATTTATTGGAATTTTTATTATTTTTAATTTATTTCATGATGAAATGAACGAAACACAAAAGTATTTGGTCGCCTTTATTAGGCATTTTAACACTTTTGTAATCTTTATTTATTATTACTTCTGTACGTATATTTGGCACTAATTTGATATATTTCTTACACAATGAGGCAGAATATTCTCCTTTTTTTCCTGTAATGTCTTCAGCCTGTCCTAATTTTCTGTAGACTTTACTTTCACCGTTCCATACATCTTTAGCTAGGTAACTGAGTTGGTTTTCATCTTAGGAAACTTCTTGTGACCATCTAAGTAAAAACAGCTCAATTTGTATTTCATACGTAAACAGAACTAATCAGAGTTGCTGACTTAATAACATGATGTTTTTCAGACTCCGACGGTTTCTCTCTTTTTTTTTTTTTTTCCTTGAGAAATAAACAACTTTCTCGCGACTCCGTCACGAAATATTTGATTGCACATCTAATACTCGTGACACTCTCATCTGTTTTGTTTTTATTCTTTTGGTTTTTGTCTCTATCGGAATAAGATGGTTAACTTTGTATCTGTCACTTATGGTCTATCAGATCTGCTTTTTTTTTTATTAATCATTGTCTGAAACTTCTTTGAGATGTATGCTGGACAGTGGAATTAACAAATTTCAAAGTTTTAGTAGTTCTGGACTGTCTTTGTGATGATTACACAGTATGGACTTCCTAGGAGCAGCAGACACTTCCTTTTATTAGACATATCAGCGCACTCTTTTTTTAAAAAAAAACTGGTCAGTTAAAGATTTTTTAAAACCGTTTAGTTAATTATTTTTACAATATAAATACATTTAACAGCTTCATTTCTTAGCGATTAAGTTATTTCTATTGATAAAACATGTCATTTCTGTTTGAATTGGAAATTCGATTACAGAGACCAAATACTTTTGTGGTCCTTTTTTTAAACAACTTTTTACAATAATTCGTAATCCATTATTACCATATCAAACTTTTAAGTCATAAAGTGAGATATTGAGCTACTTACAAATTGTTGAATCAATAAACTCCTGTTCAAGGATGGACAAACGTGACTTTGTGGTTAGATGTCGGGCTGCATGTGGATCGAAAGGTCCTAAGTTCGAGACGTGATGCTGCCGATCATAATCCGTACTTTCAGCTGATGATGCATTATAAAAGTAACAATCAATTCCTTCAATCGGTTATTCAAAGAATTGGTCAAAGCCCTTGTCTCGGCGGATAATGACGGCTGGCTCTCTTTCTTCTGGTCAGTAGTTCCAAACTAGGTACGGATGTAATTGAAGCCTAGGGGTTCTGACCTGAGAGTTTAGCCTAAATGCTAAGTGCCATTAACGTTTTGAAAATTCATGTAATTATTGTGATGTTAATCTACATGTTGTAACAAAAAATATATATATACTTATTAAAAACTTGACCATATACGTTCGTAAGCAACAGCGTGGCGATCTTGTGACACAGATATGTAAAACTTAATATTCATGGTCTAGTTAGGGAGTTTTGAATTGTTTTAATCATACTTTGATGATATATACGTGTATGAGAAATTTGGTATATATTAGTCCCAAACTCTGGGAATCTAGTATAGTTTGTATTCATTATTTAGTACATGAACCTTAAATGCTTAGTAGCCAACATTTGACAATAGTGTCCACATGAGACAAAACAACTACCATTTTGCAATATTCACTTTAGACTCTCCCTTTCATAATTTCGATACAGATCTTGAAGATCTGTTATTCATAACTTAAAGCTATGAGCCTTAAAAATTCTGTATTCATTATCTAATGATATAATATTTCGACACTTAATATTTCTAATTTAGTGACACATAAACATTAATAGGAAGATGATTTTTATAATATATTGGTAATGACCTCGAATATAAATACTTAAGAGCCATTATGATCATAGTTTATAGCGTCGTGAATGTTATGTTCAAGTGGTATCTATCGTATACAGTAAGTTATATTAAAAGTTTTGACCGTCTCCACTGTTTGACACAAACTTTCCTCTAGAAATAGTCCTGATTGTTCTGTTTGATACAAACTTTTCTCTAGAAATGGTGCTGGCTGTGCTGTTTGATACAAACTTTTCTATTTCAGTATTTCTATCTGCTGCTTGGAATAAACATGAACAAGTTTCTTTTGTTGAAACCTGGCAAGATACCAAAAACCTTTCGTTGTTTCTAATGGGTTTGCACGTGGATATAACTCAGTGCTGTCATCTAAACATTTTCTGTTCTCTCTCTCTCTCTCTCACACACACACACTACACATATACAAACATGAACATTTTCAAAGTTATATTATTGATGTATAGTTCAGTGGTTAGTCAAGACAACAACTTTACTATATTTTAAGGCTTTGCAGTTCAGTTTAAAACCGATTCTGTGTTTCAATATGATCGCTTTCTATGAATGAAAAATAAGTCGCTAATTTTATAATATTAGTTTTTGAGGTTTTCCAGTCTGACATTTTACGACGTCAGTTTTGTAGGACGTCACTTGTGTTCAATAAAGTATATAGCTTTCTAATAGAGCTTATAACTGATAGATCTCTATGTAGAGTCCGTTAATGTTCTGTTTAAATACTGTTTAATATGCATAGTAAATTAAGCTTGTTTTACTATAAAATATGTACTTCGATATGACAGTCTATGTTCCTGTTAATCGTCCGGCCACTCTGAAGGGCGGGACAGTGCAGAGCACGCCGTCACGCTATAGTATCTGTTGGTTCCACGCATGCATGCTAAGCATAAATTTTAAGTTTTTTAGCCCTATATCGTCCACGCACAAAGTTGTTGGATAAAGCGTTGTGATCTGGCGGGTTTCCAGTACTCTGGGCTGATTTCAACTCGATGTAGACACGTATCGCTAGCTGCAACGCATTATAGAACTTTCCGAATTCCACTGATAAAATGGCAGGAAGTTGTTAGGCAGATCGCCGAGTCGGTAGGGGTTGAGCGGATGTTTCTCCGGACCAGTCCGTCCATATTACGGGCAAGATTGCGAGACTAGTCGCCGTGTAGTTTCCAGGAGGTATGGACTGTCGAGCAGGCCGCGCCTATGTAGAGGATTCACGGTCGGTGAGCGCACGCACCTAGTCTGGAAACGTCCGACTTTGACTGTGGCCAAATTCGTCATCAATTTATTTTAGTCCATTTCCCAAGGTAATTATTGATAGACTGTATTGTACTGTGAAGAAGGTATTTACACCAAAGCATTGAAGGTGGATTATATTATTCACGAAAATTATCATGTGGTTGAAAAACAAATAAACAGATAAGTGGATCTATTTACAAAGAATGAGTGGGAGAAAAGTTTTGTTTGAAATTTGTTTCTATAACACTGATATTTCAGCATATCGGTAAAGCAGTTATACTGGGTAAAACGCTCCATTCAAAGACAACCAACATTATAACAAGAAACCCTCCAACCTTCTCATATCTTATGTTATAAAACCTACAAATATATATGTGTATAAGTACGAAACTTACGTGATTTTTTTTACATTAAATTATCATTTTGAAAAGCATATTATCAAAGACAGACAGACAGACAGACAGAAAAGCAACAATTCTTTCTAAATATCGAATCAATCATGGTAAATTGAAGTCACATACACTGAATCATTACTTGAGTATTTTACGGTTTCGGAGAAACGCGTTTGGGCTAGGTTTACACCGCCTCCTCGTGTTACTGATATTGATTACGAGACCTGCTACAGAATTGGCTACACCACTGGGATCAGGAGAGCTTATTGTAAATCCTCGTGATCGCTGTTGATTGCACGGACTTCTTTCCTGGATTATAGGCAGGTTATCATGATTTGTCCTAAATAAACATTTCATGTGTAATTCGACATTCAATTAGTCGTTAAAGCACAGGTGAAAGCATGACACGCATTAATGTGTTCTGACAATATGATATATATATATATAGCATTTGATGTAACAATATATGTTTTAGAAATAAAATGCATTTCAATTCAGCAAGTGTGAACAGTGCAATAGATCTGATAAATTGTGCCACTAAGACTACTGTTGTCATTTAAACAGAAAATTATAAACGTTGCAGCGTAAACTACGGCAAGGTTTACGCATAAGAATTTTAGTCTTTTCTAAAGATTCTTAAACTATACGTTTTATTATTAAAAAGACCTTCTTGACTTACTGTAAAATAATAGTTTTAAATATTTGCGTTATAAATACCTATATACATATTTTTAAAGCGCTAATAGTTTCACGTGTTCTCTGATTACTATACGTACTTGGCATTGTCTCTTTTTGTTGTAAACATATCGCAGACGCTTTTAAGTAGATTGTGTCAAAAAAAAGAGTCGCCAATAAAATCAGCCTGTTAACTTGAAATGATATGTCAATAAATATCCTTTGATGTTTGTTGAACAAATAGAAATAATTTGATAAAGATGCATCAGTAGTTAATATAAACAGGAAAATTTACGTTAACAAATCACGAGTAGCTTAGATAACCAGCAAATAACTCATAAAATTATACATGGGCTGTAGAGATAACCAATAAACAAGTTAAAGAAAAGAAACATGGATACTTAACATTGCCAGTAAAAAAACCCATGGATACCCTAGATAACTACTAAACAGCATATAAAGTGACGCACGGGTGATTGAAAAACCATTAAACGTACAGAAAAAATTACGTATTGTTGAAGAGCTTACAAAAAGAAACTTGAATAGATAAAATGGCTAATAGATAACTTATTAAAAATTGTGGATAGGTAACATAACAACTAAATATCTCGTCATAAGACTTGTATTTAGTTGACATTATAAGTAAACTGTAATCATCTATATAAATAAAACATAGTTACATTGACTAATAAAATATACATGAAGACTTTAACTGTCTATCAGTAAATTACGTACAGAAATGATCGTGTTGTCTGAGTTGATAAGTTGCAACGACAAATATATACGTGTTTCTAACATAACTGGCAAACAACGACAGAAAGTTTTCTGGATTGACGATCAGTGAACAGCGATGGTAGTACACATTGACTCTTATAATGAATACTACACATATGTAAAGCCACAGTATCGTGTGAAGAAGCAGTTTGTTCAATTTAGAATGTTTTTCACTGGCTATACATCAATTAGTTTTATGAGTACGACAATATACTGATGATACAACTCACACTAACAACTAACTGGACAGCTGAAACAAAGAATAAATATCTCGTTTAAGAACAGTGTTAGAAAAACTGTACAGCATACATGTCTCCCATTCATCGTGATGAAATTTGACATGAAAAGAGTTGAAGAATATACATCTATCTCGAACTAGATTATTACAATTACAATTATAGGGATGACCAGTAGCTACTATGTGATGAAAATTGAACACGTCAAATGAAAATCAGTAACACTTGAAGAAAATAAAAACAACTGCGGGAATAATACAACTGATGATGAAATTTGAACAGATGAACAGTCCGTGAAGAATACTGTAACAGCTGAGGGATGACTGGTGTCTATTTTGCAATGAGATTTAAACATGTGAAATTAAAGTTGATATTTGAACTTATTCAGGACAGCTATATGAATTAGAAACATGCAATTATATCATGAACAATGAAAAGTGTTTATACTGGATCAAAATAAATAGTAGAGCTTAAAATGAAACTTTGGGCACATGAGTTATGAGATAAGAGTATGTCTATTTAGGAGGTGATGGAAGTTGTAAGGGTGGTCAGTAAACATACTAACCTCGAACAGTCGAGTTTATAAACTGTATCTATCGAAGTATGCAAGGATGAGAAACAAACAGCTCACCATGAGGTTTGGAAAGTTAAAATACACAATAAATAATAACTGGACAAGATAAGAGCATTGTAGAGATGACCACGATTCAAACTTTCACGAGACTTGGAAAACTAAGGTAAACAGTAAACTTTTTCCAAGCGGGATCAGTACAACAGCAAGGATGCCCGAGAATATAAAGCGTCACAAAACTTGTGAAACTAATACGAACAGTAAACTGTGTCTGGACAGGACCGGATAATAAAAGGAATAATCAAGATTTAACTCGCCATGGGAGCCGGAAAACTGAGAGGAACAATATGTAAACATGATCAGGAGAATTTCAAAAATAGATAACCAGATCAAGATTCAACTCAAATCGAGTTATTAGAAACTCACATTAAAAATAAACAAGCTATGAATAAAATCAGAGCATTTGAAAGAGTAATATGAGTAACAGTAAGACTCAGAACTATATAAACAACGTACTTATGAACAGAAGAACGAAAAAGTTGAAACAGGCAAGTAACAGATGATGAACGACGTTAGGACAACTATATAGATGAACTGACACATCACGGATATCCATCCTTAAGGACATAAACTAGGATCACACTATAATGTGTTAAAACGAACTAGATCAAGTCTCTGGAAAACTTTAACTCATCCCACTGACACAGTGACTGGACACAAACTTGTGTTCCATATAGTAGCTCTGTCACAAAAAAACAATGACTCATTACACCCAATCCAGGACATGCACATTTTTATAATACCAACTCATCCATTGGAATTACAATTTGCTTATGATAAAAGTTATGCATTTTAAAAATTATATTTGTCGTTTTACTCTGTTTAAACTCAACACATCTGACAACCAGTTTTCGTTTGTTACCTTGGTTTTCTTCGCATTATACACGCAGGTTATTCCAACACGTTTTTCTTTCACTGATAAAATATATTTGTTGAAACGTTTTTTAAACAAATGTAGAATAACGCACTGAGCCAAACTATACAAATTGTATCTGCGTTTTCCTGTACGTCTCTTTTAACAATTTATTGATTTTGAATGTATAGGAAATTAGATTAAAACTTCGTTTTGTACTCATGTTTCTTTGAGAAGAGCTATTGTAATATCTAAAACATCAAAAGTAAACTTTATGTTGAGAAGTCGCATGAAAAATTAATATAAACACGCAGCGCAAATTTGTTTTAAAGTATAAATGTTGTAAGAATGTACAATATATACAATGTTACACTCTAAAAGCTATGCAAAATTTTACACCGGAAGTACCTACTTTTAACGTATTGTGTCAACGAAAAACAATTTTAGTTCTTAATATTGTCAGAATAACAATGTTATCGGTATACAAATGTACTTGAAGTTTCAAACATGGCAAAATAACATACAGTTTTAACTGTATGTATATATATTAAAAAGACTGGACAAAGATATGAACGAAGTTACAACATCCAAAGTCAAACAAATATAACATATAAACCCAATACTAGCCTAATAAAACGCACAATATCTGATCACAGTATTAGCCTGGTAACAAATATGATATCTAATCTCAGTATCACCCTGATAACAAATACGATATCCAATATCAATACCAGCCTGATAAAAAATATTATATTTAATCTTCGTAACAACACCCTGATAACAAATGTGATATCTAATATTAGTATCAGCCTGATAACAAGTATAACATTTACTCTCAGTATCACCCTTATAACAAATACGATATCTAATCTCAGTATCAGCCTGATAACAAGTATAACATCCAATCTCAGTATCGGCCTAAGATACACAAAGTGGCCATGGTGGGCTTCCTAACGAAAGAAAACAAAGCTACGAGTGCACCAACACTAACCTCTTTTCACGGTTAAGATATCGTATTGTTACTGAATTAACCTAACATTTCAAATGTTCAAAGTGTCTATCACCGTTATAAATACACGTATAACACTAAAAGTTCTTATAAACTGTCGCAATAAAATACAACACAATTGTTCTCCTTGATGTATTTACCGGGAAAATTCACTATCCCGAATTTAAAGAGTGCAAATTTTCTCATTCATTGGTTTCCGTGATTAAAAAGTAACTATATTTTTGTTGTAAAAACACAATAATTAAATAAAACATTATCAAGCTAAATTGTTTTAAAAAGTATTGGAAGATAGTGGCTTCAATGTTACCATAGAAATCACATGATATACAACCACAGCTCAGATACATAGTAATTACACTGTCACCTACTGATTATTTGAAGACAGAAATTTTAGTGTCTACATCACTATATCTAGTATAAAAACACCTTATTTAAATAAGTTTCCACAACAAACATGGTAGTTCCAGGAATAATCCCAATTGTACTAAATAACCGCAATCCATTGGTTAAACAATCGAAAAGTTTACTAACTTCTCAAGTATTCTAATGTTAGATTTCAGTCAAACGTTCGATGCAGTTTTGAGATTCTGACCTCAAATGTTAATTATTTGACTTCAATGTTCTGAATAATGTCAGACCTCCTTATTTTATATTAATTTATTTTTTCCTTCACGTCAGATTTCTAAGCGTGTAAGAACTAGATATCCAATGGAAGAAGTAACTGCCACAGAAACGATAAATAAATCTAGGTTTTAATCGTGTAAGCAATAATTATTGCAACAACTCTCTACCCGCCTTCCACTTACTGATTGTGCTATTTGTGCTCTTCTTTGTCTATTAGTAGCTATTAACGTAGTGTCAGTTTCCTCTCTGAGAGAAAGCGTTGTAAACCACAATATCAGAGTCTTTATAGATCCCAGTTCCATGTGTGGTTGGTTCACTGACCTAATCACGTTCTATGCCACAGCCAAACATGAATCTGTTACCTTGGTTCGTATGTATAACAGATGCACTGTATTCTTTACACGCCTCCGACACATTGTTAAAATTATTTATCGAATCAACCAATAGTACAAAACTCGTTACATTACTTCCCAAAATCGAATCACTTCTAGGTTTTTCATCAGAAATAAAATCCGCAGGTAAATTTATGACTTTAAAATTTCTGATTGAAACTAACAAAAAAATATAATAAATAAGTTAACAGATTCAAACAAATTGGACAAAACTTTCTTGAATTCTATAGATACTAAACTCTCATATTTCTTGATTTAAATTTCTATAAAAATAACATAATGGACGTGTTTGTTGTATTTCATACCAAAGTATCGTCTGTCAGATCAGCAAGTCCTCATCTTATAAGAAACGGATGCTTGATTGATCTCAAGTGGAACTACACAAAGCCAGGAAATTCAATATTTTGTAATTGTATTAGGTTCAATATATCGATTTTAACGTCGCTATTTTAAGTACAATATATTAAGAAAGACTCGTGAAAAGATTGTGCCAAGACTTTTATTGGCCTTAGGACGAGTACAGTATATACAGATAACAATGCTTTTATTTCGGTAGTATTACCTTATTTCAGCTTGATCATCATATGCTAATACAGAGAAACTAGAGGTTACAAGTAAGCTACTATATCATGTGCCACAGCTTAACATTAGCGCTTAGACCACTACTATCTCTGTCGTATCTCAGCCCAGCCGATGAGTCTTGGTATTGCACTAAAGGCCTCTTCGGCACTGGATATGACAGATGTAGTGCAATTGATATATTACAACATTGTTTTCTGCTTTCACTCACGGTTTCTTAAAACCTCACTATCATCCACTTATGTTACTTTAAACAGAAAACCAAAAGCATACAGCTACAGAGTTTAGTAATAAGTAAAGTTCTAGACCCAAAGGTTTTATAACTTTTTGTCTAAAGAAAAAAATCTAACGAATTCCTTCAGGGATTATTCTTTGAATGTTTGTTTTACAAACTGCTTAAAAGATACAATATAATTGGCTGAATCGGATTTCTTTTTATGGTTGAAAGAATTTGTTTTTATTTGGTGGAGTCCATAAAAATACAAATTTTACTTAAAGTACACTGAAGTATGAATTTAAGAACACTAACAATAGCAATATCAACAAACTTAATGAACGTACCTAACTCTGATCTGATTACAGAGAAATTGATATGCTAACGAAATTATATCGGAAAAAATTATCTTAACAAATAGACTTTCATTTTCGTAGAACAGTATAACGTTAAACTATAGCTGTGAATTACATGTATTTTCATAACTGTCATTGTAATTTATCTGTAAACTACAACGAAATTACTACACATGTAACTTGTAAAATTCTGTTCAAACCTTACAGCTTTTGATGTTTTCTCACTTAAGCTGTTGTTTAAAAATTAGGGGGGCTATTCTTATGAATGATGTTGTAAAAGGAACAAATTCGGCATTTTAATTCTGCTTTTAAAACACGAGCAAATATCTAAGATGAAATAAATACGCATTCTCTTCAAATGATCGAAATTATTTTATTTTTCAGTTATTTTTGTTCAAACAAAACTTCTGAACAAATAACAAAATTATCAGTTGTTAAAAACGATCTTGAGCCTATAGGAATCTATCAAAAAAAGAACCATAAATAAAAACTATCTTTCTATGTTTGAAACTATTTCAAAGAGAGAATTATAAAGGACATAAATCAACAAATGAAAACCTCAAGAACAAGGCATGAACACAGTCATGAAACCCGAGAGTGGCGCTTTAAAACGTAGTTATATGTTGCTACATAAACCAATCGAAACTCACATTTTTTTCTAACAGTCTCTTTGACTTGTAACCATTCACAATTTTCATATTAAAAGTCAAAATCTCATAAATTACAAAGAAAACACTTGGAAATTAACAGCTGATATCAATTAAAGAAGAAGACATGTCGCTCTTTTTCCAAACTGCATCAAGTCCTTCATAAAAAGCAGAAAAACAGCAAATTTCCCTCAACTTAATGCTTTCGATTCATTCGAACTTTTTTAAACAAGTATCTCGTATTAATTTCTGCTACACAACCTGAACTTATCAGGTCATTTATACATTCTTTCCACTTCCTACCGTTGTTTTTTCATTGCTCACTTTAAATTTTAATAACATTCTTAAGCTTTAGGTCATTAATTATACTTTTTTTAATATAACATCGTATCTGAGAACAATAACGAAACGGAAATATAATAAACTTAATGTACAGACATTACATATATGTACATATAAACATCACTTCTACAGGATCAACTATACACATCATGTGATCAATAGCTGAATGGTTATTTTAAACAGATTATAAATTAAAATTTACTTTAATATTAGTTACAAGCATTTTGAACATAGTGACTTAACTGTGCTCGTCCCAGGCCTGACACTGACTGTCACATCTCTACAACAGGAACTACGACGTCGGTGTATTAAACTTCTGTGAATGTCTGTTTCCTATTGACACTCAGACAACACAATTAGATCTAGACCTATGCTTGCTTCATTTTAAACACCAACGTACACGGGCTTTTTTTTGTTATTGTCTTTTTTTTTTTTTTGAAGAAGAAAAAAGCGTTATCGTTTTTCTGGCCTTGTACAGGCACGGTCAAAAAAGAAAAAAGTCCAAGTGCAGAGTTCTATATATATATACAACTACGTCTACTGAAACTCACTTATTAAATTGGACCTCAGCATAAGTTTACTTACGTGCTGTTGGAACGACTGACAACAAGAAAATCGACACCGTTAAGCGTTTTCGCTGGCTATTAGTGTCTCGTTGCTATCGGGTCTAGTTTCAGTCGGTCTTTTGTGAGGGAGTGTCCGTCGTCACCCGAGGCTCCATCTCGAACTGCTAAGTCTCTATCGAAAGTCACTCGATAGTTACATGTGTGTTAAGGGCATAGTGCCGGGTCCTATGGGTTCAGCTTGATGATAGTGATTCTGCATCTGAAGTCTTTGGAGGTTTGGGTCACCGCTGCCGTCGCCAGGTAGATACATACTGATCATGTCGCGGAGGTCAGATGTGCACCCCGGTCGTCTACCGGTCACTGCTGCTACGGCCGCTGCTGTCATAGCGCAAGGTGGGGTCTGAGCACCTGGGCTGAGGTTGGACTCCGACTTCATCGGACATGGAGCAGGCATTGGACTGGCAGTTTGCATGGGAGAGTAGGAGGACATGGGCATAGAATAGTTGGAATTACCATTCATATAAGGCATGCTCATGTTAGAACATGTGGTCATTGGTGTGGACAGCTGGGCAATATCATATCGAGAGTAAAGAGCATTGCTGGCTGCCATTTGAGTCCCGTATGAAGCAGCCGCTGCTGCATGCTGTTGGTAAGCCTCGTGCATCATGGTGGGATAACCGTTAGGCATATAACCGTTCATCTGGTACATATCTCGACTAACCTGTGTAACGGCAGTGGGGGCTCGGCTATCCGTTGGAAGCAGCCCCGCAGCCAATGGGTACTTGTCTTTCTTCATCAGCGTTTTGGTTTTTCTTCGGGGCCTATACTTGTAATCGGGGTGTTCCTTCATGTGAACGGCCCGCAGTCGCTTAGCCTCGTCGATGAAAGGTCGTTTCTCGGCTTCCGACAGCAGTTTCCATTCTGCACCTAATCGTTTACTAATTTCAGAATTATGCATCTTTGGGTTTTCTTGAGCCATCTTGCGTCGCTGACCTCTCGACCACACCATAAAAGCGTTCATAGGTCGTTTCACCCGGTCAGCGTCCTTCTTGTTGGTACCTGACGAACCAGTGCCTCCGATGCTTCCATTGGTCTGAACATGACCTTGCGGCGAAGAGGTCGGCGTTGGACTAGTGACCATGGATAGCGTGGTGTGGCTGTGAATCGCCGGGATTCCACCGGTCATTTTAATGTCGTGCTCAAGTCCGTGATGATGACCTGTACCAGCACCTGAGGTCGCCACCCCAAATGGGTGGTAAATTGAGTAGTCCCGATCTAACGTGGCCACGATGGCGGCAGGGACGGCTCACAGAGCGGACAGAAGCAGGCAACAACTTCGGATATACAACGAGATAATTTGACAGACTCGACGCTGTTTCAGACAAACGATCTCATGATGAGAGGAAGAACAACCCCACTCTTCTACAATTTTATTTATTTACTAGATAAAGACAGATTATTTTAGGTGATCACTCGCGGTAATGTTTATTAGAGCAGTTGTTTCAATGTGAGCACGATTCGATCAGTGAACCTGAAGAGAGAGCCTGTTCAACTTGAAACGTCCAGCACGATGAAGCACTTCTCTATCTATGGCCAAGTCAGCCACAAGTCCACGCTGTATTGATTGACAGTGGCCCTGGTGCACATGGATTCCAGCCAATCAACGAATTGTCGAACAACATCAGCTCGTTTCTGTCCATTTGTTGAAAAGCTCCCATGACGTACACTGGGTCTAATGACGTTAGGCAGAGGCGTGGCTTAAATATACCACAGAACTCGCGGCGAGTACTTTACCTGAACTTAAAAGTAACTTAACAAGAAATTATTTGGCCGCTGTAGTTCTGAAGAGTGTGTCATATAAGGATGTCTCAGTTTAAACAATATCGTGAAAATTATTATTAAACCAACTAAGACAAATTTTAATAGAATATGAAAGACAAGCTAATTATGCTGTTAAAACAGCTACTATACTTAATTGGAACAATCAGTTTAGAAATTTAAGTTTTTTTCTTCAAAAACGTGAACAAGTTGTTTGTTGATAAAACAGTTGTGGTACAAATTTAACTTATGCAACTTCATATGCATAAAGCTCTCGTCTGGAGGAAGCTTTTATAGCTTTGAAATCCATGGTTAGATTACTAACAATTCCTAGCTCGTTTTGGCTTTTCTCTATTACGAACACACTCATTTGAGAAACGGAATTGTTGTTTAAAAGCACGTAATACTTGCTCAAAATATAAGTTATCAGTACTTAAGTGGTCTATAATTCTAATTTAAAATTAATGTTTTTATAAGTAAAATAAAACAATATATAGAATGGAAATTAATATAATGTTTTAGGTGGAGAGAGAGAGAAAATACACGTCATGACCCTTCGCTAGATAACACAAAAACTCTCCACCAGGTGTTAGTGCTGACATCTAGTGGTTTTTTAACAATACGAATATTGAAGTCGGTCTTCATATTCAAATCGCTTAATAAACATGCATCATAACATGAATATTTCACTCAAAAATACTTTAAATTCAAAAAATGATAATATGTATAACTTGTAATAGAAAATAATAATCATTATAATTAGATTTACTTTTAACAGTAACATGGAAAGAGAGAAAACTACAAAATAACGCTTTTGAAAGTTGTATAATAAAACTTTGCATTAACAAGCTTATGTGGAAGATAAATTTTGAAAAAGAGACTAAAAATTTAATATTGAGCATTTCAGTCACCTTAATGAATTTATATTTCTCAATCTCTCTGACTTTTCACTTTCAGCCACAAAAACCTGGCATCGTCCCGTGGTTGAAATACTTGACTTACAATGTAAAGATTGTAGGCTCGAGTCCCATCACAGAATATTCTCGTTTTTCCAGCCATGAAAACGTTAAAACGACAAGGTAAATCTAACTTTCTGGTGTTTAAAAGGATGCCTCCAGAGTTCGCGATGGGTGGTGTTGACCAGTTACCTTTTTCCTAGCCTATCACATCTAAATTATGGTCAGCTAGTACAGATAGCTCTCAGGACTTGGCTTGGCTTAATGGTTAGGGGAGCTTCATTCGCAATCTGTAGGTCGCTGGCTCGAATAACTGTCACCAAACATACCCATTCTTCACGGTTGCAATCCCAATGTAAAAATCATTATATAATACAAAATACCTGAGCGATCGACCCCATGTATGTATATGGGGTTAAGGTCAAATGAAGAAAAGTAGCTTTGAGCGAAATTCAACAGCCACACACAGGAAGTTAATTCTTTTTTCAGGATATATCAACATTCTTGCACATTATACTTCAGTTTTCACTCACGATCAACATACTGAATAACATTCCGCGAGAAAGGACATTGGAAATTTTTGTGTTGGATTCTCATCATGATGTTAATTTCATTTTCCTCATTAGACGTGTAGCCCAAGTTGTATCGAGCAAGTTACACTTTTTGGAATAGCAATTTATTTCCTCCTCAGATTTTGGTGTTGCTGTTTGTTTTTGATTTTTTTTTTCATTTCAGAACAAACACGCAATGAATATTACTTTAATTCGTCACTTAGAAATCCCACATGATAAACAATATTTTTCTGTATTATAAACAGGTACGTAATGAATATTACTTCAGTTCGTCACTAAGATATCCCACATGATAAACAACATTTTTCGATATTATTCATCATGGATTAACGGTGTTTCTGGTGTTAATACGGTGCTTTCATGCTCAGGAGACTAGCCTTAGTTTACAAATCTGTCTGTCCATCAATCCACACAACTACTTGTAAATATTTATGTCTGTCCACCAGTCCATTTATCCACCTGTCTCTCTTTGTTATACCATAAGCATTGGTATATTTTACTGAAATATGATACTAAATAACCAGAAAATTGAACATATCATAAAATAGTTTGGACAAAACGATTAACTCTTTTAATACAAATATTTCCAAACGTAAGAAAATAACGGACAGATATACAATTTAAAATAAATCTCAACATAATTCACAATACGATTTTCAGTGAAGAATTAAAACAAAGAGCTGTTTAGGTTTTATTTTCGGTTTCAAAGAATTACATAACGTAACTCGTGTGAATATATATATGTATGGGCACATATAAATACCCTTTAAAATACATAGATATTTCACGAGAGGTTTGTCACTCAATCATTGCGTTTTCATTCATAACACAAACCGCCTAGTTTTGGCTGAAACGATCTGAAAGCCTTTAGAATACGAAAATGATCAATGAAACACGTCATGGATTATAAAACCAATTTCCATCTTCCCCATTTATAACGTTTGATATCGAGAGTTTATAAGGAGTTACGCAACGAGTGCTCGGATAAGCTGTAGAATTCTAAGAATATACCTGCTTTTTGTTTTCTTACGAATTTTTATTTATCTATGTGATTTTTGTATTTTCATTGTGTAATACTAACTCTATTTAGACTTGTTGCCTGATCTCAATCTACACTCCGCTTTCTAAACTTTATCGTCTCAATTTACTGATCACTTAATTTATACGTTTGTAACACCAATAGATATTTTCTCCTGAGTGATAGAATATCCAAAATGCCTTATCTGTTACGAGTTTCACAGTTGGGGTGCTTCATGTGTCTTAGTTGGCATACTAGTTTACTAATTCACGCCCTTTACAACAGAATGTTTTTGAAGTTAAACACAAAGCTACACAATGTGCTAATTTTGCTCTGCCCACCATGGGTATCGAAACCCGATTTATAGCATTGTACTTCCGCAGTCATGCCGTTGTGCCAGAATATAGTTTATTATTTATCGAGACAAAAAATTAAACTTTTCTTAACTTTGTTTTCTAGAAAAAAATAACAAAACACAAGCCAAATTTAAGTATGTTCTAAAAGTCGAATTTTTGCTTTATTCGTTACTGAGCCACATGTATTCAAATCATACGTCTAGGTAGAGGTTTATCGTAATATAATTTATTTTCAATTATTCAGTGAGTATTTTACCCAGGTGGTTAGGGCGATCGACTCGTAATCTAAGAGTTGCGGGTTCGAATCCCCATCGCACCAAACATGTTCTTCCTTTCTGTTGTGGGGGCGCTATAATATGACGGTCAATTCCATTATTGGTTGGTAAAAGAATAGCTCAAGAGTTGGCAGTGTGTAGCGATGACGAGCTGCCTTCCCTTTAATTTTACACTGCTAAATTAGGAACGGCTAGCGCAAATAGTCCTTGTTTAGCTTTGCGCGAAATTTAAGAAAACAAACAAACAAAATTATTACGAGTGCAAAGTCAATAAATATTTCTAAACTTTAAAAATCAATATTGTGATGGTTGGTTTAGACCCAGATTGAGATTACTGATTCTAAAACATCCTGTCTCATCTGACATACGAAGGTTAAACAACTAAAAGTTATATTATTTTCATTCTTTCAAAGTCGTCAAATGAAGTCGGCCATTTTATTCGCACATTTTGTTATAAAACACATAACTTATAATGTATTAGTTGTATTAGAATATAAATGCTAAGAAATCATTTTGAGGTATACGTTTTTAACAAGTTAGGGTTAGTTCTATATGTAGGATGAAAATCTTTGTTCTTCTAGACACAATTTACATATACAGTTTTATTCTTGGACTAGGGAATAATTGAATATTTTCAACTTATATGTTAGTTCTCGAGTAATTACAACTTACAAGTAGTTTCTGCATCTATAGAAATGACTCTGACATTAACCATATATTTTTTTAATTACATTTCTCTAGTTACAAACAATGTTAAAAGTAACAAACCAGCTTTCTTTCATTTATTTTTGCTAATTATGCAACAAAGTGCAAAACACAAACATACATGTGTTAACCCTAGTGACTGCCATATTTTTGTAGACCTTGAAGCAGGATAAATTTAATATGTCACTAACAATTTTGTACCTTTGATGTACCCTGTATCACTAGCTACTTGCCATTTTATACAGTATTATCATTTATTTATTCCTTATTTTAAAATGACGTGAAATTCCATAAACAATAAAAACATATTGCGCTGGGTCACCAAAATGGTACAGAAAAAGAAGGGATTTCAAGGGTACGCTTTAACATTTCAACAGGATATTGAAACACTGTAGAGACCAAAAGAGTGAAGCCAGTCTAACTCACTGTCAGCAACACGCGGGGCAGTACGTGCTTGATTGGTTTGATGTATATGTATGAAGGTCTTTGACGGTGGGTGAGCTGAAAAAGAAGGCCCCTCCTGTCGGGCTCAGACTACCAAGGTGACAATAGGCCCTTGGGGTAGGCAGCTTTACTACACTCCGTGACAGTCTTGATGCTGTCATGAGCTCTTAAGCCTACGATCCGCGGGTCCCGCACCTGCGCGGATTGGACAGTCGACGGGCAAACAGGGCAAGGTTCCCAAGCCCTGAAACAGCTTGGAATTCTTGAATTCTCTGGCACACCTGAGCTCGACCCCTCCCCCTGCAGACCGGGGACAGCGGATACAGTGCTCTGGTAAAGTAACCTAGCATTGGACAAGCCTAGCGAGGTTATAGAGCTGCTATATCGCCAAGCGAAATAATAATCGTCAAAGTTTCTCTTCACAAAACTCTAAAATTTAATAACATAATATTACACACTGTTTCCCTATACCAATTATTATATTACTTGTTCATTTTGACTTTCTACCCAGTCAAAGACCACTCACATAGAAGCGAACAACCTATATAGATTTAATACTAAACTTCAGGCTTTCGTAAAATTCCTTCTAGTGACAGGAACGTGAAAACGTAAAGTTCTTCCCACTGGCTGGCGAACGCAAACAAAACTGTACTGGTTACAATAAGTTTTCTGTTAAAGCTCCTGTAAACAAAATAACACAAGCCCCAAAAAGTCCTTTCTGGTGACCACGTAAGGTGAACAGAACAACACAGGTCACTACGCGGTTTCTCCTAGTGGCCAATAAGTGTAAACAGAATCTTTTTCAGTTTAAAATTTGTTTGTTTCTTTCGGATCTTCGCGCAAAGCTACATTAACTTTGAACTAGTATAATTAAAGAAAGCTAGTATACACACCGCCAACCCTTGGATTACTCTAATCGAATAGTGGGGTTTTACTATTACTCTTATGACGCATCCACAGTTTCAAAGTGCAATTTTTTAGTAACAAAACTTAAATCACGGACCCTCAGATGCACAATTCGGCACGCTAGCTTCTAGGTCCATATTTTAAATCTTTTAAACTTTCAGCCTGCCTTTTTAAAAAGCATTAGTATTTTACTGCTTAACCACCCCAACCGCTAAGAATTATGTGACAGGAACACAAGTATTTGTAAACCCTTAAATTGAATACCATTGTGCTGCATTTTAAGCTCAAAAGTTTTGTCAAAGTATTTAATTATTTTTTTTACCCATAATTGTTTCAAAATGGTCGTTTACAGAGTTTTTTACTCAGTCATCATACCCTAGTTTTAAGGTAGGGCTAGAAGTAAAAATTATAAAAAAGAATTAATGAAATCAACTACTTAACTTCACAGTCTAAGACCATCCAACTCCTGCCCTTAATCGACATACATGTAGCAAAATTAACATGGGTAATGAATAAAACTAATAACCTAACTTTTCAAGCTGGCCCATAAATTTCACTCAACTTTGTTGTTTTAACACCAGGTGCAACTTTGATCAGATGAAGAACTGTTACACAGTTCATACCCGTTAATGTAACATTTTAATTACTATAGAATTCTATAGAATTTCATACTGATATATAACGCTATATATTTTTCAGTTTGCCGTTGGGTTAAAAGGATCTACTTTTCGAATGCTTCAAGTAACAGAGTTTCTTTATTTGTTTTATCTTTCATTATTTACTTCTTGTCAGTTTGTTATGCAGAATTAGATTCATAAACTGTTAAGTTACTGTTTAGTTCTTTTTCACTAACTTGCGTGTGATCAGTAGCTGAGTACGTGAGTTCTGCATGGTTTAGTTCCATATACATAGATATATATATACCAACAACCTATATATATTTAATACAATTAACAATTAAAGATTGATTCGAATCATTACTAAATTTTTTGTTAACAGACAAATGTAACTGAAAATTCTTTTCATGGGTTTTCTGTTTGATACATCAGACAAGTTACGTTATGATGTGTTTTTTTTTCTCTTAATATGTGGTTATATTAGCTTATTAATAGTACATTACCTACCTAATCTACTGCGATTATATAGTTCAAAGGTTAATATTTCCTAATTCACGCTGGAAATAAAGTTATATATTCTGTAGGTTATATTTCAATTTGGTTATAGTTGTATATAACAATGAGTTAATCCAATCAGTTTCGTAGCATAGATACATGTCTTGAAGGTTAATACTCTTTAATTCAGTTAGGTAGTGTGGTTGTTCTTTTCACTTTCTAATTCAATTCAGTAGTGTGGTTATATGGTTTTAGGCCTATTCCCTCCTTAATTATTTAGATCAGTATTTCTCAACCTTTTTCGCCGCAGTGCCCCCTTTAGCAAACAATGGTAACTCATACATCCTTCTAATGTATTCTTAGATCGACCATTAGAATATTTACTAAAATAAATATCGTAGTACAACAGTAGTAAATTATTACTGTTTAATTTCAATACATATAACTTTAAAATCCTCAAAACTTTTCTGTCCACCCCCTTAAAGTTCCCTCCCCATGAATTTTAAACACCGCCCGCTAGGGGACGGTATTGTCCAGATTGAAAAAATCTGATTTAGATCATAAACCTGAAATATGTTTTTCATATATTAGTTTGATTATTTAATGATCTATTCTGGCTGATAGTTTTTAATTAAGTTTGTATTCCTATATATTCACCCCCCCTTCCAGAGGCACATCGGTATGTCTGCGGATTCACACCGCTAGAATCCGGGTTTTGATACCCGTAGTGGGCAGACCACAGATAGCCCATTGTGTAGCTTTGTGCTTAGTTCCAAACAAAAAGAGCAAAATCCTATGTATTCTGAAGCTACTACTTCGTAGTTCAGCTAGGATATACGGTTATATGCTCCTGGTTACTGTTTCCTGTTTCAATGTGGTTACATACTTCGATTGATGACTCTTCGTACTTTTCATTCAACTATTTATTTGTTGATTAAGGATGTTGAGTATTTTCTAACTCAGGTCAGTTATATTGTATGTTGTTAGGAGTCTGACTATTACCATAATGTGTTAATCAGTTGAATTTTGATCCTGTAGAATTCTACTAGAGAAGAATTTGTTATCTTATTTTAACACACTGATTACCTTTTCACTGACAATGGCTTTGAAAAACTAAATATATTTCATTCGTAAAATTGGCTTCATCATTCAACGTTCCCAGTACAGCTGTTACTACAATCCAACCAGATAGAAAAGAAAACAATGAGCAATCAATAAGTATTGGAAAGAGAAAACAATATAAAATAACATAAGCTGCAAGTTGAACGTCCTGATTCGGAATAATTTAAATTAGCTTTCTGATAGAATGTAAAAGGGATAAAAACTGAACCGAAACAGAAGAACGCATAAATGGTAACCTGAAAGAGGTTTGTCCAGAATGAATAAACAGCAGGTGATAAAATAGTTTATAAAAATTAATTTAGGATATTACTGTCTATACACGTTTATCTCGCAGTTTAAAGTTGGTCGTAAGAGGCTCCACTACAAAGTATAAAATGAAGTTTACATAGTAACTAACAGGAACAGTTAAGCATAGGGTGTAAAGATGAAGAGCAGATTGTAAGAAACAAGAATTGTTCATCACAGAATGTTAGAAATGATGCACGTATAGTAACAAACAGGAACAGTTAAACATAGGGTGTTGTTGTTGTTTTGAATTAAGCACAAAGCTACACAATGGGCTATCTGGGCTCTGCCCACCACGGATATCGAAACCCGGATTTTAGCGTGTAAGTCCGCAGACATACCGCTGAGCCACTGGGGGGCTAAAATGTGTGTGTGTGTTTTTCGTATAGCAATGCCACAAAGGGCTATGTGCTTAACCCACCGAGGGGAATCGAACCCCTGATTTTAGCGTTGTAAGTCCGAAAACATACCGCTGTACTAGCGGGGGGCAATACAGAAGTATTGTGAACATAATAGACAAGAAAAACTCTAGCTATGACAGTCAGGAACAAATTAATTGTAACAGATAGGATGAAGTTGAATGGCAGATGAAAAAGTAAAAACTAAGTGCAATTTACAATAAAAAATTAAGTTCGAAATCTATAATTAAAACTAGGTTTAACCTATAACAAACTTGGGATGCTGTACAAAAGGTGAAAACAGGAGTAAAGATCAAATTTATAGGCTTAAGTTAAATACATTTTATAACAGTTAGATATGATCTAAACAAATTAGACCACACTTCTAAATTATAATGACAGCTAAACTCTTAGTAAAACAAAAAGAGTATGCAAATAATGGAATAACCAAAATAAAAAAAAATGGGTGAACGCTGAGAAAACAAGTATTGACAGGTAATTTTATTTAAAGAAAAGACACAACAGATTAGGAAAAACAGTACAACAAACAGGAAGGGCTAAAGACAGGGTAGAACAAATTACTTTGAAGCTCTAAAACAAACAACTACAAAGAAGAACAAGTTGATTGTGTGATAGACGTGAACAACGACAGATAGGGGAGACAAAAGTTAAGTACTAACTATAATAAGTCAGGCGAGCTAAAATCGTAGTGGAACAAACTAAGTACGAGTTACGAAACGCAGACGAAGCACAAGACGGGTGGAAGGAATAAAACTATCGAATGCGTAAAAAAGAGAAGAGATTAGAACTAACTCAATAAAAGTAAAGAATACTCAAAACAAAGCGAAGCAAGTACTATAAAAAACCATGAAATGACGAACTCGGGTTTAGGCTATTTATTGTATACGTTCTTTCGATATTTGGTTAATTTATGGTTAGACAAGCGCGTATATAAGAAAAACGAAATAATTGTTACAATCTGACTTCAAACTACTAGTTATCAGGATTTAGAAAGTGTAGGGAACAAACTTGTATCTAAAGCGAACTAAGAAGGAATAATGTTAGTGTATGTGAAAAAAACAGCAAAATAACCCAGCTGAGCTAGACAGTAGTGGTACACATAGCAACAGATAGGAACAGCAGACTACAAAGTATAAAATGAAGTTTACATAGTAACAAACAGGAACAGTTAAACATAGGGTGTAAAGATGAAGAGCAGATTATAAGAAACAAGAATAGTTCATCACAGAATGTTAGAAATGATGCACGTATAGTAACAGACAGGAATAGCTGAACAAAGAGTGAAATGTTAACATTCGAAAACGCCTTCCAGTGGCATAGCAGTATGTCTGCGTATTCCGACCGCTAGAAATCGGGTTTTGATACCCGTAGTTGGCAGAGCACAGATAGCACATTGTGTAGCTTTGTGTTAATTTCAAACAATCAATGAATAATTCGAAAACAGCTGACCACTGAGTTGAATAATTTGTAACAGACACAAATAGTTAGACACTTGGAGTAAAGTTATAGTCCAGATAGTAACAGGTCGGAGTGGAGGACTAATTTCATACAAAAAACAACAACAATAAAACTACACAATATCCTTTATTGTGCTGTTCTCATGTGTGCACTACAAAGTGAAAGGATGAAATTAATTAAGTGGAGAAGATAGATCTGATAGAACAAATTAATTACACGTTATAACAGAGAAGAACAGTTTGTTTTTTTTAAAAGCGGATGATTATATTAAATAATGATTCTAACATACTATAAACTAACAAAGCCGTTAAGTAATAAACTCGACGTGCGAATTAAGTAGAGAACATTTTGAGCTTGAGCTATTCGTTACCTCTAACATATTTAATTGTTTTGATTGGAAACCTAGTATTTTATTACGCTGGTGTCCGAACATTTAGTGTGTTTTTTTTTAACTAGGTCATGTTAACAAAAACCAAAAAGCGTTTGTTTGTTTATTATTTTTTGAAATTTAAGTCACATTTACACCAAATAGGGATTTTGGAATGATATAATGTGATAACAGCAGTTTCGATGCTGATATGTTCATGACGATGGAAAAATGTGCAGAAAGGCACGTGCTTTGCAACTCGGAGTGACGCACGATGCCGCTGAAACTCACGTGAAACTAAACCGACAATATATTAGTGATATGCAAGAATAAAATTAGGAAGTTACGTCAAGGTGGAATTAGAGGAAAGCTACGTGCTGGAAAACGTGACATAGCTGTCAGTAAAGAAACCTATTTGATAGACAGACAGACAAACAGATAGATAGGTATTATACTTTTTGATACTTTTTATTAAAACAACCGAACCAGTTTTTACAAGTTTCACACCAAATAACCCGTTTGTACAAGGAAATAAAAACATATTTATCCATTACATCATTTATATGACCAATTTATCACTATTATCTGTAACATCTCTAAATAACTACTATATATGTAAAATAGACCGTGTTTTTAAGTAACGATTTCCTTTAACTGTATTTAATAACCTATGTTATAAATTGTGAATTAATGTTGAATATTTTTATTAAACACCGAAGCTCTTCTATTGCAAATTTCAATGAGATCATCAAGTATTTTTTACGTAACAGAGAATACCACACAATAATTATTAATATATATGTGTGTATATATATATATATCAGTTGTTATGTTATATTTCCTATAACATACAATTTCCTTGGTGTTTTCACAATTGGTACTTGTTAAGAATATTTGTTAAAATTGTGCCATTGACAGTCTCAATTCCTTCTCTAACTTTATGTCATTTCTCACAAGAAACACTAGATTTGAATCGTTTAAAGTAGATAACATTATATCATCAAAACGAAATATGTTCACTTGGGATTAACAGCTGCTAATTTACAAGGTAATAAAATACAGGTGTCCCATACGGTTATTATGAAATTATTACCACTATTAATTAGTTTTAGCAGTGTAGACATGAACAAGAAAGAGCAGTCGAGTTGAAGTGTATACTTTTCTAAAAGATTAGATATCGAATTTTAACAATCATCTCTTGATAACCTGTTTATACACAACAAATTATACAGAAATGTACTCAGACGAATTTGAGATGTATATGCCCAACGAAAGATAACAACATTGGAACTTATATCTGTCTGAATTAGATATAATATGATGACAGGTTGTGTGACAAAGATTACTAAATTCATAACACGTAAAGATAACACTTAGACCTAATTAAGAATGCAGTATTAAATATACGATAATATTTATACTACACTGTGACTCAGAGGTGAATCTGAGAACGTCTAACGTTAAACACTGAACATAATCGCTCTTTCAGCAGTAGGGACGTTACATGTTTGTTTAATCACACTCTTTGTTGGTAAGAAAAGTAGCCCAAGGGCTGGCCGTTGGTAGTGTTTACTAGTTACCTTCTCTTTAACCTAGAAATGCTAAATTAGTAAGGGCTAGCACATACAATCCTCGAGCACCTTTGTGCAAATTTGAAAATATACCCAATCCATATTTAATGCAAAACTTTAGGTCTCGATATTCACGGTGGGCAGAACAAAGATAACCCATTGTGTAGATTTGCCCTTAACAACAACAAAAAAGGCACTTACTATACATATATATATATATGTATATGCAGCACATAAAGGGTCAGTTTGTTTATTTCAAAAAATCTTTCGATTTTGACAAAGGAAAGCAAATTAGTTATTTTCAATGTATCATATTTATTTTTTATAGCAAAGCAACACTGGGCTCCTGTGTTCTCCTCGGGGTTTCGAACCCTGAGTTTTAATGTATATAGACTTACCACTGTATCGCCTGGGGACGTGTGCTATGTATCAGATATTAATAAACTTTTTAAGTCACCAGATGAATAAAAACATGAAGAAAAATTAGCTTCATTATTTATAGGGGAAATTTGTTTGTTTGTTTTAAATTTAACACAAAGCTTCTCGAGGGCTATCTGCGCCAGCCGTCCCTAATTTAGCAGTGTAAGACTAGAAGGAAGGCAACTAGTCATCACCACCCACCGCCAACTCTTGAGCTACTTTTTTACCAACGAATAGAGGGATTGCCCGTAACATTATCAAGCCCCCATGGCTGAAAGAGCGAGCGTGTTTGGCGTTACAGGAATTCCAAACCGCACTCTTTTGATTAATAGTTGAGTGCGTTAACCACTTGGCCATGACGGGCCTCCTAAATGTAGCATATTGTTTTGTCTGAGTTCTTTTTTCTTTACTTGGTAACATAAATATTGTTATTTGTTCAAAAACACACTTAATTTAAAATTAAACCACTCTTTTTGCAATGGAACATCAATAACATTTTGATAATATCGTTGAAATAATTCAAATTTATAAGAACTTCCTTTCTCACTACTAAGAAAACTTCGACCGATATCTGAAATGTGGCTTGCACAGTTTTCCAACCTCTTCGCTGAAAGGTTTCACACGAAAACTTTAGCAAGTTTTTCTGACTTGCGTTCCAGAATAATTCGTGCTTAATGGTTAATCTTAAACAATCGAAGATTCCAGTCGTAATTCGAGCCACAATACCCGCCAATCAAACTCGCAACATTGTGTAATTAGAAAATTAATAATCAAATACTTGTGTACCAGAGCAAGAAAAAATTACTTTAAGCCTGTTACAATGAGCAGTTCATGCATAAACAACAACAACAAAGGCTTGGTTGGGTGCTGAGTGGCGCTATTGAATTCAATAAGCTATAACTTTGTAGATAAACTCCTATAGATACATATATGTATGAAAGAGGTATAGTATATTTATTTCCAGTAAATAGTCTGTACTATATGCTAATATTAACATTGTTCCACGAAAAAGTTGTAGTTCATTTTGAACGAACTACTTTCTGGTTTTAAGCTGCGTAATATCATTCAAGCAGCTTCGTGTAATTAGCCTGTATTACGATCTTGAGCTAATTAACCTATTTTAAGGCTCTTATGATTTGTTGGTTTGAAACAAAATAATGTTTGAGTCTTTGACTATTCAACTCATAAATGATTTATGTTCGAATATTTTAAGAATGTATGAGTTTTTTCTGTTTCCTGTTTCATACCTCGTTCCCTCACCGATAGGTGTGACTATGGCGCTATTAACCATGGCTCAGTTTTCCAAGTTTCAGAGGGAAGTGTCAAAAGCTAAGAGTATTTATTGTTTATGTGTCAGTGAAAATGGTCAGACCAGTTCCATAACTCAGGGACAGTCAATGATTAAACGAAAAAGAAATCATTTTATTTTAAAGTCTTCTTTAAGTAAGTAAAGTCACGGTATATTTCAAAATAATTTTAACTATAATATATACCCTAAATTTCACTCAAGGTTTGCTCTACGCATACTTTCAACAAGTAACAAACACATTGATAACCTTACCGTTATAATATAGAATGTCTGCAGATGGAGAACTGCGTCTTTATAAATCAAAGTTAATAAATCATATCCATTTTGCACGTGACGGGAAAACGAAGTACTTGACCATCCTGCAGATAAAGACATGTTCGTTGAGGTCGTTGAAATTGACCCAGAGTTACGTGTTTAATCACATGTTCTGGTAAACTAATCACTTGTTAAGCAGTCTGTCATGAATTATGAAATCTTCACATCGGAACAAACAAAACAGTGCCTTTGGAAAAAGTATCAGTTCCTAGTTCTCGCTGATAAGAATCCCTTCACAAACTTTATTCTATCTTTACATCACAAGCTTAATATAATCCTCTTCAACTGATGCTGAAAATTTAAAACAAAAAGTATTTAAATAAAAACACTGTATGTTAATTAATGTACTTAAAAGTTTTCAAAAGTACAACTTGACTATGTTCGTGTAGAGTAAATCGTTACTTAACACAAACTGTTAGCATTAAATACACAATATTATACAAAATTAATATAGTGTACATATAAGACCAGACGATCAAATGATAAGTTGTTGCATATATATTAAGTTAGATTGGTAACTCAATAATATCTTAACTAATAATCATGTTACGGTTACGTCATTCCTTATTTTAATAACAGCTTAAACAGTAAAAGTTTTAAAAAAGTTTATAGAATATATTGCCTCACTGCATAGCAGCGACATCTGCAGAGCGAAACATAAACCAGCAATATAACTTCACGAGGTTTGCTTCATCTATTTTTTTTTGTTTTGCCACGTAACTTTGTATCTAAATTTTACTAAAGTTGAAAGATAGGTAAATATATGTATCAGATGGCTACATTGTATTAGTTTATCTACCTAGCTCCAGATACTGAAAAAATAATATTCAATAAAGTATAAGTAGATCATACGCTGAAAGCAACATAACGCTAACGATAATCCAAGCAAAATCGACAAAGTGGATAATTTCACAATAGAAATACAAAAAGAGTTCGAATTATTAGGTGAGTTGCTCAAAATAAAACCAGTTGTTATTGTGCAAATAAAGTCATTCAAAACACGTAGTATTTCTAAATTATTTACGTTTCAGTATTAGTTTATTGAATTGACACTTTAGAACTAAATACTGTGCGGTCTGAGTTTTTGTTATTTCATTTAGACAAGGACCGACATGGCCAGGTGATTAAGACACTCGACTTGTTATTCTGGAGTCACGGGTTTGAATTCTTGTCACACCAAACATGCTCCCCCTTTAAGCCGTGGGGTGTTATAATGTAACGGTCAATCCCACTATTCGTTGGTAAAAGAATCGCCCAAGAGTTGGCGGTTGGTGGTGATGACTAACTGTCTTTTTCCTAGTCTTACACTGCAAAAGTAGGGACAACTAGCGCAGATAGCCCTTGAGTAGTTTGCGCGAAATTCAAAGTAAACCAAACCAATCATTTAGACAAATAACACTATGAAACAAAATTTTTACTTTTTCTTGTTCCTGAATGCCCCCCGCTAGTACAGCGGCATGTCTACAAATTTGCAACGCTAAAATCAGGGGTTCGATTCCCCTAGGTGGGTTCAGCAGATAGTTCTATGTGGCTTTGCTATAAGAAATCACACACTTGTTCCTGAACAGAAAGTGTTATTTCGCAATTGCTTATGCTTAAAATAAATGAAAAAGACCTATTTTTATTTTCAAACTTTGATTTTGTGACCTGGGTAATGAAATTTATAAGTTTACCCATTTTCCAGAACATTGCAGGTAGATTCAGTGCTAAGAAACTGATAGAGAATTTTCTCGATCTTACAAGAATTTCTAGAACATTGTAGAACTTACGAGAATTTTCAAGAATCTTTTATAATTTTCTAGAACTTTTCATAGTATACAGATATATATTCAGGAACTCTCACCACTTACCACTTCAGTTTGGTTCTAGCTGCCTATGTGACTACATAGACCTATATGATTTTATCAGAGATGGCATCATGAAGTTACAAGCATTCCCCAGACGCATTCTGCTAGGTGTGTGGCCAATTTATCAATACAAGAGCGAAAAAACACTCTGTGACAGCATCTGTTAAAATGTGTAAAGACTACAAGGCATATTTCGGCAAGCCTGTCGGAGATGAAGACAAACCCTGGGCACCTCATTTTACCTGCGAGCGCTGCAAAAAATCTCTAGAAAGTAAAACGAACAGTTTTTGCTTGCTTGAATAGTAACATTTTATATTATATAAATTTTAGACCTTTTAAAATTTAAATATTTTTTTAATTATTTATTTAATTTACAGTAGTATAGAAAAATATCACATAAAATATTTTGCATAAACCTCTTACACATTACTTGTGGACGAAACAAATTTATTCTTTATAATAACTTTATTTTGCTCTTTTGCAGGATGGTACAGAGGGGAAAAGAGAGCCACGAAGTTCGCTATTCCAAAAATTTGGCGTGAACCCACTGACCACTCAAGCAATTGCTACTTTTTTCAAACGTCGGGCTGTGAAGAATGCATCTGCTATCATGTATCTGGACCTTCCATCATCCATCGCCCCAGAGCCACACTGTCCTGAGCTTCTTCTACCCACTCAACCAGAGAGAAAGCAGCCATCCTCAGAAGAGAGCAGCAAATCAAAAGAGGAAGTAGACATTGAAGATACAGATTACAATTTCAGAGGTGCAGCTGGTGAGAGAAACCCATATTATCCCAACCAAAGAGACCTCAATGACTTGATCAGAGATCTTGATCTAAAAAAGTCGAATGCCAAACTTTTGACATCAGGGTCAAGGAGTAGGATTTGTTAGATGTAAGAGTGCAAATTTGCCCCTTTTACATGGAAAATAGGTTAATTTCTAAATTTCATTATCCAAGTCATAAGCATAGCCAGGGGGTTAAGGTACTCGACTCGTAATCCAACGATCGCGGAATCGAATCCCCTTCACACCAAATATACTCACCCTTTTATCTTGGCCCAGCAGGGCCAGGTGGGTTAGGGCATTCGACTCGTAATATGAGGGTTGCGAGTTCGGATCCCCATCGCACCAAGCATGCTTGCCCTTTCAGCCGTAGGATCGTTATAATGTTACGGTCAATCCCACTATTCTTTGGTAAAAGAGTAGCCGAAGAGTTGGCGGTGGGTGTTGATGATTAGCTGCCTTCCCTCTAGTTTTACACTGCTAAATTATGGACGGTTCGCGCAGATAGCCCTAGTGTAGCTTTGTGCGAAATTCAAGTGATGTCAAAAAAACAAAATACTTAGATGTCAATGTATGAATAACCAGCTGAACATATACAAGGGAAGAAAAACTTAAAAAAAAAATTAAATGTAAGGATCTCTAATGTAAGTCCCTCAGAAACAATACAAACAAAATAGTAGGGACGGCAAATTTACATCATCCCAAAATAATAACACAGATACACAGTATAGTAGAATGTTAACAGTTAAAAATAGGATAAATTAAACTCGTTTGCGATTGAATAATTTTATATATACATTGTTATACGTTAATTTTTGCCTATGCTGTTATGTATAGCCTTTTTAAAAGCGGATACTCCGTTTCAAACTGCGTCATCTCAGTAAATTTGGTTGACACCATTGTTCTGGTTTTGAGTTATTGTGTAATAGAAAAAATATAAAAAAGAAGAACAAGAAATTCAAATGTTTCTCTATGATATTTACAGACATTACCAGAACTTGTGATTCAGTTACTACATAGATATTATTGTGAAAGGAAATACTGTATAATATTATAAGATTCTGATTACCTATTGAGGAGATATTTCAAATGCCATCTCGAAGAACAATCCAAGTCATTCCTACTTAGGCAGTGCTACTATCTGTATGATATTTAACTCAGTGTTTGTTTCATAAATTTTTTGTTCAGAGCTGTCCATAAGTTTGAACTGCTAGACTATAGAGAAGTCAACTAGTCAAAAATATTCACCACCAACTTCTGTCTAATCGAATAGTGGGATTTGAATATTAGTCTTATAGTGAGCCAACGGCCCCAAACATTGGAGCACAATTTCACGGCAACTGATCGCAAACAACAATTCTTCAATTTAATAGTTTGAATCTGGGCTAAATACGTCATTTATATGAGCATTGTGTCCCCTTAAAACAGCCTCTTCCCTGTGCTCTTTCTTGAGATAATACAGTTCTTCAAAACAATGAAATTAAAATAATGTTGTATTGTAAATTGAATATACATAAGCACGTGCAAACGAACCGCTATCAGTAACAGAAAGAAATGTAAGTGTTAACCTCCCAAAGTATTTATGACTGGAGTTCATAATAATAAATAGAGTGACTAGAACGACAAGCGTGATGAAAGACAAATAATGTAAAATACAGTGCTGACTTACTTAGTGTAAGAACAGTAAGGGTGAGGGGTAAAAATACGAGTCTTCCTTTGCAACCAGAACCACTACGTCGGTGAGATAAAATATTAAAAGCCATTTTCGTTCATGAGAGAAAGACTTAATCACTAGAACCATTAGTGTGATATGAAGCAGTATTATAAGTCAGTTTTGACCTCCATAACCACATATATGATGTGAAGTAACAATAAGTGAACCCTAGCGTGTTGAGAAGTAATATATCACCATTAACCACCAGAACCACTGACGTGGTGGGAAGAGATATTAATAACCATTGTTGCTCATAATAGAGACTTTTTCAGGGTGACTATTGTTTTCCATAATTTGTAGCGTGGTGGAAATATTAATATCAGTGTTTTCCATAGAACTAGTAGCGTGGTTGAAATAATAATATTAGTGTTTCCAATAGAACTAGTAGAGAGGTTGAAATATTAGGATCAGTGTTTCCGATAGAACTAGTAGAGTGGTTGAAATAATAGGATCAGTGTTTTCCAAAGAACTAGTAGAGTAGTTGAAATAAAGACCCAGTGTTTTCCATATAACTTGTAGCGTGGTTGAAATAAAAAGCCAGTGTTTTCCATATAACTAGTAGCGTGGTTGAAATAAAAAGCTAGTATTGTTTAGAAGCACAGCATGGTGAAAGGGACTAACAAAAGCCATTACTATTACTTCGAATTCATCGCTACGAACCACACATTACTGATGCTTCATGTCATACGAGTTATAAGTTCATATTTAGTTTTGTATTAAACTATAAAGTAAAGTTGGAAAATTGTTAGACTGTAGTCAACATTGAACTATTAGTGTATATCCAAGCCAAAATAGAATTAAAACAAACGAATTTATATTTGTGGTGATTTGTGTTCTTGATTATGTGAAAGGAATTTACATCAAAATATGTATTTTTTCCAAGGACTTCAGGAAACAGTTTGTACACAGAAAAACAGATTGATTCAATTAGACACGTTCTAACTGGTACGGATAACTAATTCGCGTTTGAGTTACGTCTGTGTACACAAGTAAAGTCATAAAATAGCAAAGATACACGAATAAAGATACTTATTGAATTGAGACGTGTGTACATATCAGCATGAAATATTAACATGCATAAATGTTCATATTTGAAGAACTATTTTTGGCTCATAGAACATTTTCTTATAAAAGATTTCACATCAAAAGAATTAGGCATACTCAAGGAGTACACTCAACGTGTTGTGTCACGCCGTAACACTTAAGCTATTGCCTAGAATCAATTATCTTACATTGTTAAGGTAATTTAACATTATCGTAAAGGTATTGCTGCCACATGCAAGCTCACCCTTATGTTTATCCCACTTACCTAAACAACACCAAATGTTACTAACACTACACCTGTGTGTAACATAACCATACATGTTAACGAATTTTGTACACCTCATTTTTCCAACCTATGAGAAAGTCCGCTAGTCTGTTGAACGTAAGATTCTAATACATCTTCCTCTTCTCCCTTTAACCGATGTAACAACTAGGGTTACGAAACAGTGAATATTGGTTATGCTAACCATTTCGTTCACCTTGAGAGCACCTGTAGACTATGGCAATTCACACGCTTACGCACGCACACACATACGTCTCACCAAAAACCTCAGTAAACCTACTGGAGTTTTTCTTTCTAGAAATAATTTTAAATATTTCTTCTCTCGAAATAAGTATAACGAAAAGTAACAAAAAGTGATCGAGATGGTCTGCATCATTATATCACTGAAAATAATATTACCACGATTTTAATAGTTTTTTGTTTGCTTAGAAAATAGCACATTTTACCCTTAAATTTAAAGTTATTCTATAAGGGCAACTGGCTAAAAAATAGATACTAAAATATAAATATGTGTAAATTATATTTAAATAACAATAACAAACCCACTGAATGAATCAAGTGATCCCACTTTATTACACAGATATTACGATCTTTTCTGATAACACGAAATCCAATTGGTTTTATGGAAGTTAATCCTAATATTCAAAGGCTATATCTACTTCTTGTCTATTTTTCCTTTATTTATTTTTGTTCTGTTACCGGAGTTATTCGATGCTCAATTATAATTTATGTCATTAACTGACTACGTAAAAAAAACAAAAAACATGTTCCAGTACCTTTCGAAGTTAATATAGCATTACACAATATATTGGTTGAGTCTACACCATACTTTTCGTTTTTCTGAATCACGAGAACTACAAAACTAAGTAACGTGATATTATTATTGTTACTGTTGAATCAATTCGATTCCATGACTATACAAATTATATCAACTCGTATTGCGCTGAAAATACAGTTTGTTAAAAGCAAATCTTCATACCTTTATAAACGAAATAGCCTGGATATTTAAGAATATGTCCTATAATTCTGATATAAATATGTGAAAAAAACAACACACGTTACAATGCACAGACTATATTTTACCGAAATGTGTGTAATATGACCATGAGGGTGAACAATTTGCGAGATATCTCACAAAACTAAAATCGTATCTCGAGGGCTACAAGAGAGTATTTGATTCAACACATATTATTTCGCCGTTACATTATTTTGCTATCTCTCCAGAAAACCCTCGGGGCAACATCGGCGCTAGGACTAAAGAGATAACACTAACGTTCAAAGTTGAAAATGTTGCTACTTTGTTGTGATAAGTTTCTCCTAGTGATTATTTCTACAACACAGAAGCAAATACGGAATATTCTATTTCTTATTCTTACATTTACAAAACTTTAAAACTATAAGAGGGAGTAGGGATTTCGGATTTTTTAGAAATTATTTCCTCAAATCGTTTTGCTTAAAATAATGAAACTTGATACGAGTAATTTTAATACTGAGACCTAGAAAAATGCTCACATTGGGAATGGCATTTATTTTTTTGTCAAAAACGTTAGGGTTTTCTGCATTGCAAAATAATAAAAGAAACTCAGATAACATAAATATAGTTTGATGTACATTTTCAAAAACATTTGCAAGGTTTTGGTAGTTTTAGTATCGAAATGTACAAATTATACTTAACGTTATTTTGATTCAACGTATTTCAATAGCTGGAACTAGTAGGTTCAGTGTCATTATTTGTTGGGTCAATTTCGTTCGCAGTTGTTTATTTGTCAATAGCAGCCGTCACAGAGGCGAAGTTTATTAAATATTTGGTGGGTGGTGCACTCGAGAAAACTTTTATATATAAAACAAACTTTCCAAGTATTTATGTAATTAATAACTGTAAGATTAACAAAACTCGACGAAAATCATTCTTCCATAAAAAAAAACAAATAATCCTAAAGCAACTCTGTGAAATACCTCTGCAGTTTCTTTTAAGTACTGAGACGTACAGATAGATTATTAAGTATCATATAGACAGATACGCAGAGTTACTAATATTATATCCTGTTTCTTTAGTACGTATAACTTTATTAATATTTCAATCCAACTGAATTTTACGTCACTCACCCGAACAGTCTGTACATGATTTATTCACCTATAAATGTATGATGTCATAGGCGCAAAAGTTTAAGAATTATTCAGCTTACAAAGTTACTTATAATGAATACAATAATTTCTTTAAAGAATGTTCCTATATTACATCTTTTGTAATGAGAACAGAGATACGGTAGCGAGAAAACACGATTGCTCTAATTTCATATCACATTATACAACACAAAGGTTAACACAAACAACATTTTTGGTCTGGTTTATACGGTTTGTTTTGAGATTCGCGTGAAGCTACTCGAGGGCTATCTGTGCTAGCGGTCCCTAACTTAGCAGTGTAAGACCACAGGAAAGGCAACTATTCATTACCACCCACCGCTAACGCTTGGGCTATTCTTTTACCAACAAATAGTAGGATTGACCACATATTATAACGCCCAACGGCTGAAGGGGAGAGCATGCTTAGTGCAACGGGGATTCGAATTCACGACCATCAGATTATGAGTCGAGTGTCTTAATCACCTGACCATGTCGGGCTTAATTAATATGACCATAATTTAAAGCTTCTTATAAATGAATTTTGCTTTTTTACCCTTTTCGTTGAATGTTTTTATTTAAATTTCATATAGTAACTCATTATTAGGTTTTTCAGGATTTTACGTCCATTACTTAATATAATGTTTTTTTTTATGTCAAGCCTTATATGTTTTCAACTTAAACGACATTTTATAAAACAAATGTACGTAATGGTGAGTTAAAAGATCGGTAAGAGTCAGGCATATAGACATCCCTAATTTTAAAATGCTGAACAAAAAGAGGACATTCAGACAACCAGCCTTTAAATAGCTAATCTCAATGCGGAACATGAATAGCAGTATATCACAGGGTTGAATCTCAGACCTTCTAATTCCAAATTCGACAAACTAATCACTAGAAAACGTTCGGTTGTTTTTCTTTAATCCTATGTTTTTGCGAGATGTTCTTCACCTGAAGAACTATTTCAAGTAGAAAAATGTTAACGTTTATTATCAACGAAATTCAAAGATTCTTAAACACTGAACTAACTATTTTTTCAAGGTACACTTCATTTGTAAAGTCTCTTAAATTCATATTGTTAGTTTTTGAAAATGTGTGTAGCTTTATTAAACTTAAACCCACATTTTCAATTGAAAAGGCTGTTAAGATCTATATCAACTTTCTTAGTTCAAGACTAATACTTGCTGTTGGCAACTCGTGAAACTGAACAATGTGCGTTCCTGTGTTCGTGCATCGTCAGATCAAGACTTCAAGGAGCAATAGTTATATGAGTTATGATTCGCAACGGTGACAAAAATCTAAAGTACAGAGTTTAAGCACATGCATCAGTGTTAACCTGTAATCGTAGACAAACGATTTTCAAACTCAATATGCATTTAATCGTTCTAGATATTTCTTTATCATATTTTCGATACAAAGGTTATTTTCAACTTGTGTGTGTGTGTTTGTATGTTTTCGTATAGCAAAGCCACATCGGGCTATTTGCTGAGCCCACCGAAGGGAATCGAACCCATTAATTTAGGGTTGTAAATCCGTAGGCTTACCGTTGTACTAGCGGAGGTGCTTTTATACTTTTAGTTCAATGTATAAGTTAAGGACTAATCTAAATATCTTAACCTGGCCGATCCTCATGACAAATTTTTGGGATTATGGTTTATAGTACCACTAGCAGCAAGAGTACCAAACTTAGGAAATAATTATTTCTTTTTTTTTTTATAAAAAAGGCATCGTTTTCTATTAGGCAAGAAGACAACTGTCCCATAAACATTCTGAAATTACACCATTATTTATAAGTAAGAATGGTCCACCGGTGGGACAGCGGTAAGTCTTCGGATTTACAACGCTAAAATCAGGGGCTCGATACCCCTCGGTGGACACAGAAGATAGCCTGATGTGGCTTTGCTATAAGAAAAACATGCATTCATACACATAAGTGGGAATGAAAGAACAACATTTAATTAGCTATATAGTTTTGCAGGTATATTTTTAGTCATGGTTTTCCAAAGTCGCCATAATTTATGCCTTTTCACTTTTTATTAACTATATATAAAATTGAGTAGAATATTTTTAAAAAGTCTTGAATATAAAAATGAGCAAGCCACTGACAATCACTGTCAAGGATAAAGTTGCAGTGGAACTAAATCTTGGCAATGTTTGATGTTATGTAAGTTGTATAATGTTACCAAAAATTGATCGCTTTTGAGAAAATTATGTGACAGCCTTCTCTTAAGCATAATATTCATATATTCAGTTCATTAAAATGTGTTCAGATCAAAGATTTAGAACCTCTAAGACGAAGATATCTCCTTCGCTTACTATCATTGGAAAATAAAGAAATGTGTATCAACTTGCGGTACCACGACTATATAGAAAGAGAACTACAACAAGTCGTACACCACCTGTGACGTGCAAAGCATAGTGTATTGTAACAAGTAAGAATTCATAAACACAAAAATTATTGGTAAAAGCTGTCCACGTGACAAAGATAACAATGTGCAACATAATTAAGAAGGACCTCCGTTGAGAAACGAGGCCAACAGAGTTCACCAAGATAAGGATTCCAGTCCTACCTCAAGAAGCTGAATAATAAAACATGTTTTTAAGATATTCATAACGAAGACATATCGATCACCAGACGCAGCACCTATGGATTTCAGTGAGATTGGACTATTAATGGGAAACTATCATTTTCGTACAGTATACTCGATTGAATATGGTAGGTATGCATAAAAGAGTAGTGTGCTTTGGACATGACGGCATTAAAACGAAACCTTTTAACTAAAATACATGCTACAGACCGGTTGTCAAGATATGTGATCGTGTCGTCAGATAAAGTATAACAAGACGTGGCGAGGGTCTGTAAAATTGTTGAAATATAACGCACACGACCTGCTGTCACTAATTATATTCGCTTAGTAATATACGCGTACTTCTCTATCTCATTATAGTCCTTTCACTGTTTTCTCTCCACATTGTTTAGTTAAGTCATGACTTTTCCGTAATTTTTAAGTTATTGTAATTACAACTTGCAACAAAGATCCCATATCGTTAAATAAAAAAACATTAAATTAAATAACAGTGCTTCAGTTTAATTCTTATATTTTAATAAACAACAAAAACCACAAGTGTAATCGCTTAGCTCGCTAAAACTAAATGCGAAATGTAATGAAAAAAAGCTACGAAATCGAACATACTCGTGACTCGTAATGTAATAAGTTATTATTAATTCTCAGAAATATACTGTTTATAACATAAATCATTACGTGTGAGAGAATTATACTCAAAGCCTTAAGCCAATCAGAAGCTTTCACTGAGAACCATGTGCTCAGATAATACTATGAGGCACGATATGTGCAAGCACATTGGTTACTAGAAGACTAAAAGTGTTTTTCCTAAGTTTAAAAAGGGAAGTTTGTAACTTACCAGATACCTAAGACTGTCATATACGTTTGAAATAGTTTAATCTCATTCCCAGTGAGTTTTAACTCGAGAGTGAGTGAAAAAACAACAACCGGTCATTAAGATATGGGCTTTCAGATTTCCCTGGTGAAAGAACTCTTAAATGTCTAAAGTTACATTGATGCAAGTACTTAATTAAAACCTCTATAGCATATTCATTGACAAATTAATGTCTATTCATGACTAATCGCCCAACAATCATAAGAAGAATGAGGTCGAAGAATGAATCAGATAACGTTATTTAAAAGTACCTTGCTCTTCACTCCCAGAAATAAAATGTCAGCTTTAATCTTGTCAGAAATGGTTTGTTTGTTGCTAAACGCAAAGTTAAAACTGGGCTATTTGCACTCTCCGGGTATACAAATCCGATTTTTAACCTCATTAGCTTCTAAAATTACCATTGAATTATCAAGGAGCCAGAAATGGGTCATTGGTGAAGAAAGTCACTAATATAAAATTTATAAACCTATAGATGCAGCTGTTTGTGTTGTGTAACATCATATAGGATCTGACCAAATTTGGATTCAAGCCTATTTATTATTGTAGTTATGCAACCCGCTAGTTTCACCAGTCATAACTTGGCCAAGGGCGTTCATCCTTTCATATTACAGAATGTTCCTACTTAATACTATTAGTTTGTTCGTTATACTTAAAGCTTTAAGCCAATCAGAAGCTTCCACTGAGAAACATATGCTCAGTCACACACTATGAGGTTACACGTGTCACTGTACGATATGTGCAATCACACTGGTTACTAGGAGAGTAAAAGTGTTTTTCCTAAGTTTAAAAAGGGAAGTTTGTAACTTACCAGATGCCTAAGACTGTCATATACATTTGAAGTAGTTTCTTTTATGAGTCAATTTTCAGAACTATTTTAAACTGTACTTTAAGTTTAACGCTGAAAGTGTCAGAAAAGTTACAGTAAGATTTAAACATATATCCAACTCTGTTTTCACAACCACTGCGTTGACTGGCTACAAGTCGACTAGCTGTGCTATCTCATCGACAGCACCAAAATGAGAACATTGCAGCCCGACTGAGTGATTCACGTGCTGTGACGTTACCGCTTTATTTTGCCTGTCATTGTGTAGAAGATATCCTCTTTTGAGACAATACAATATGCAACTCGATAAGAGATGCCGTTCTTTGGAAATAGTACCCATATTTTTGAAAAGGCAAATAGTAGCCTCCAAATTCTTTTCAGAAACCTGGTATTCATGTCGATCGTGTATATGTGCAGTCGAGACTCGATACAATAGAGGCGGGCTAGTAGCGTGAGAGTGCCAACCCCTATTCAACTCATGCGCATGCGGAGTTCGTGACCAGCACGAGACCATCTCTATGGAAACTTCGTTTTGTCATGTATGATTTCTGAATGATAGAGTCCATCACATTAAATCCGCGAGGACGAGCTTCCCCTCCCTCGTGTTAAGTTCTCTTTCTCTTAGTTCTGAACATATTATTCGTCGTCGCCCACGTGAATAGATGCACTCATAGTTGGCCAACGTGTTTGGAAAAACCCGGCTATCAACTCACCCCATAACTATATACAAATTCATCGACCCACTCACATATCATCAAACACAGATTTCCCTACACAAGATAGTGGTGGAGGTTTCCCAGCAGTGCCGTCAGGCCTCCCTAGACTCTACACGGGTCGTCGCTTTTATCTGTGACTCCCGGAGAGCGGGATGTTTCTGACGCTGTCACCACCAAAGCTACTTAATACATACATAGCAACTTACCAAAGAAAAGTGTCGGGTTTCTCTTGAAGGGAAAACTACATCAATAGGTACACAAGATTTACTCAAATCGATGTTAGAGATGATCCAGAAACTGAGACACATTTTTCAGTGTAATGAAGAGCATATGAACTAATTAAACCGAAGGTGTGACAATTAAAACGTAAAACATATATAGAGTCTAGCAAAGTTTAATACTTATTGTGAGTTACATCAAATAAAGAGGAAAGTTGTATTCACTATGATTTAAACCTATTCAGAGAAATGTAACGAACAAAAAAAATATCAAAACATCAAACATACTGCGTAAGACTGCAAAAAAGAATGTCTGTGTTTAGAGTGTCCAAACTGTACAAGCTTATTTTAAAAATAATTGGTATCCTGTTTAGTCTTATAAAATGGAAGTGGTTAGTGTTTTGAAACACGTGTGATTTAGTTTATATGTAGTATTTAAATACACGATTTTGTCGATAAAAAATTAAGTTTTATAGATAAAATATCTTGTTGAATGACACAGATGATACTAAAAGTAGCCTCAATGCTGCATATTTCACAAACATCTGCATCAATATAGGATACAAAATATTCCGAACACCAGATACACAAACTTCAAATTTCTACTACAAGAAGGCTAGTCGTGTTCTTTGTTCGCATATAGTCACGGTTTATGATGAGTTCCTGATACCAGCGTAACATTGTGAAATCTACCAAATCCTATAATAGACTGGTTCTCATGTTTTATATTTTACCAACATAAAATATAGTGTTTATATAATATTAACAATATTTTTTCCATAACGGAAGTTTTATAATTTTTCACCGAAATATACGTGGCTCCGAATTAACTTTTCAGGACACTACAAAACAACAGTTTATTTCATTTCTAAGATGAACTGATCCCTCGGTATTTCAGGTGATTCCCTGAGACATATAAAGACATGGGAACATACAATGATTAGTCTGAAATACGATGAGAGAGATGAAGACTCTCTCTGACTTCCAACAGGATCTGGTACTTGGTGTTGTCTAGCAGGAGCATAGCTATAGAAAAACGTTTCTTTTGAACCAACTGGCCAAATACTTATGTTCTTAAAGTCTATCACACAGGTAACAAGTTTTGTAATGGAGGAGAATAAATTGCGTATGTCAGAAGAAGGGTTTAGGATGTCTTTCTGATGGCGTCCCGAGGGGAACTACCCCTTCTATGTGGGAAAAAGAGGTTAAAATATTAAAACAAACAGTAGCAAAACGGTTTAAAGTTTATTAAGTGGAAAAGCTGAACTTTCTTTCTCATTAACGTATTTTGTTAAAGCAGTATAATAGAACACTTTTGTACTGTGCACTACAAATTGTGACAAAATTAATTCACACTTTCTTTTGGTGTGAAGCAGTGTTTATAGTCCATTTGGCTCATGTATAATGTGAGGTAATATTTATGTAAGCATTACGTATAAGAAAAACTAATCTTAAAATTGTCATAAATCACGGGAGGAGATAACTTTTATGCTTTTCTCTCTCCTTTTTTAATTATCTTGGTTTCGAGGAAGGGAAGTTAAAGATACTATGTCTCCGTTTTTAAGTAGGAAGAGGCTGTTTAGTTTGTGTTCTACCATCAATTAACAGTTTTGAAAATAGTATTAGTAAAGACTGCAACTTCCAGCTGAAGATGTTAAACCAAGATAAAAGATGGTGTTCAATGCAGTAAGGCATCAGTCAGTGTTTCAATAAACCGGATTCTTCACTAGAGGTCAAGACCACGTTTATCCTGTTTACAAGAACAAGAGATATTGGAGATGCGTGTAGGTCAAATCGTTTTTGAGGTGGTTCCAGATTCTTCGGCCAATTTGTTCATAAAAGCAGAAATTAATTTCCAGATGTAGCTTCGAATTTGTAAATTCTGGCTTATACAACTTCGCCAACTTCAAGTTTTGTTCGTCATCCTTTTAACGATAATAGGAAATATGATCACGTACAAAGTAATGGCCCTCTAGGCGTGGTTTACAAGCTTGTCACTGTCCTAAGTACTCTACTGCAGAAGTTCTCATACCTTCTCAGTACAAAGTCCTTAAGAACATTCCACCCTTTTGATCTAAATTCCCACCCAATGAATCTATAAATCATGAGTATCTTAATAGTAGTGTGTATTTGTTACGGCTCCCCAGTTTGGGAATTCCTGATTTACTGTATGAGTTTGTCCGCCCTCTACAGAGAGAAGTGAGGCTACCTTCTTATAAATGTTGTACCCTACGGCTCTAAGTCATTTCATAATCTCTCTATACTAAATATTTCACTAGGAAAAAGCTGTGACGTATTCCTTTTTCTATATTCAACCCGTAACTACATAGTACTGTCGAGCGGTCGGAAATTCACCATGAACTATATAGATAAGTACCACTGTACTGGCGTGTCCACATCAACTTTTCTATAGTAAGATATTAAAATATAAAAGAAAAACGCTTTATAGATATATCATAATATTTTCTTGGAGTACCTGCAATCATTTTTTCTTCTTTGTGTAAAATTAGACAGAGCTACGGTGGTGTATTAAAATGTCTGTCAAGATCCAATGGAATATCTCAATAGCCATGTTTATTAGTGTAATTGTGTGCATGTTTCACAGTGCTACTTTTTATCACTTCACTAATGATTATAAAGCAGCTGCTGTTAAAACATACAAAATTGAAAAGGAATTCGAATGAACACCTTTAACTGATTATGTGTAAAGTTTAGCCATTCTTGTACCGATTAATTACAGAGCATTAAGTAAAACATGAAACATTATCGATTAACTAGCAGGGTAAGCAGTTTAGTGTGAAATGGTAAGCAGCTATTGCGTTTAAGCATTCAGGGATTAGTTATTTCTTTCTTTGTGAGCACAAAGACAATTATTGAAGGGCGCATTAATATCCTCTACTTAGAGTTTATACAGTGAAAATAAAGCTGAGTGAAAGCGAATTAACCAGTTTTGCAGAATTACTAAACCATATAGTGGTGATAATTAGTTATGTACAGTGCTACTTAATCAAGAAAAACACACATATTTGTTTTATGTAATATTAGTTAGTTTTAGCTTAAAGCTGCATAATGAGCTATCTGTATTCTGCCAACTGCAAGGATTCGAACCCCAGAGTTTAGAGTTATAATTCCGTAGATATACCCCTGATCGTACGGGGTAAATATTTTGCGTAATGTAGTATAGTTAGTCGACAATAAATATTTAAAATTGAAGGGTTGTGGTATTACATACGATGCTATGGTATTGTAGCTAATAATATTAAGGAAAAATAGTATACACGAGTGAATATTCTTTATGAAGTATGTGTGTTTTCTTATAAGAAAGCCACATCGGGCTATTTGCTGAATCCACTGAGGGGAATCGAACCCATAATTGTAGCGTTGGGTTTTAATCTCTTAAATATATTTATTGTAAATTGTGTAACTCTCTCTAATATAGCGTAATGTTACGCAGTTATTTCATTTACATAAGTCTGTGTTACTTGCTTTCTCATACTTTTCGTTGTTACTTCTGTATTTACACTCCAATATTACTCTGGTCTTTCTCATATTTATTGTTGTTGTTACTTCTGTGTTTACACTACAGTATTACTCTGGTCTTTCTCATATTTATCGTTTTTGTTACTTCTGTGTTTACATTTCACTATTACTCTGGTCTTTCTCATATTTCTTTCTCACTTTTGTATTTTAGTCATTTTTAATTCATTGAATTTGTTATTTAATACTTATTGCTGTTATTCACTTTCATAAACATTTAATTTTCCAGTTAAACAACAACATGATAATTAATCTCAATTGAAAAGCTAAAGTTACACTTTCAGAACCATCTAAGTGGCTATTGTTAGTCATTACACGGGAGGACTGTTTAAATGTTTGCCTATATTAGTATCTTCCTCGATATGATAACAATATCGGTTAAAATGTATCTCAGAATGGCTGGTATGGGTATTAACACTATTACTAATAAAGTAGAAAACAACGTTTCGACCTTCCTGGGTCATCTTTGGTGGTCGAAACTTTGTTCTCTGCTTTATTAGTAAAAGTGTTAATACCCATACCAGCCATTATGAGATACATTTTTTACTTCAAGTGGGTTTCTCGTCATCAGGAAGGAGTATTGGTTAGTTTTTACTCTGTGTGTGAGATATTTGTTGTGAGAATTATTTTTCATCGTTAACTTAATATACGGGTTATGCCCGAAAATATTGTTAACTGCTTAATCATGTAATTTAAAAATTATAAGTACGAATGGTGTATTAAATTACGAAAAGTCATTAGTGGTTGATTTGTGGTCTAAACCTATGAAAGAAACTTACTTTGATCGCAAGGTACGTTTAATTTTGTAGTACATATTATAAAATATTACCAAAAATCCAAAAACAATAAATATAATTTTTATAAATCGTTTCAGTTGTATCATACCATGGTTACCTCAAACATAAGTTTTAAATACTATATAAATTATAAGGTTATTAATACACCTAAATATCAATTTTAACAACATATTGACCAAAACTGAGGTTTAGTCGTGTATACAGTTTCAGAAATTGAAAAATAAATTCGATTTTCTTTCTATTTTTAGTTTGGTATGTCCTAGTAGTTAGGGCATTGACTCACAATTTGTGTGTCTCGGGTTGAATTCCGTACTGAACATGTTTATTCTTTCATCCGTGGAGGATTGTAATGTTACGGCGAATCCCACTTTTTGTCCTTAAAGAGTAGTTCAAGAGTTGGCGATGGACGGGGCTAACACTTTGCCTTCCCTTTAATCTATCAATTCAAACTTCGGGATGCTATAAAAGATAATCCTCGCGTAGCTTTGCACGAGATTTAACAAAACAAGTTATTCTTTTCTGAGGTTTTATTGTGCTTTCCAACACATTGATATGTTTATTATATATACGAACGTCAACGTACTTAATGGTCTGTTTTTGGTGACCAATTTCTTTTATCATTGCATTTCTGTTTTATTAGAAGAAATCACCTTCTCACAAGTGGCTGTCAGGTACATTGTAAACGTTACCCATATTCGTTTTTAAATGTTTATGTTTAGTGTTTTCCTTATATTTCTCATATTCGGATTGAAAAAAATAAATGAAATCGTACAGACAAATCTCAAGACGTTAAAAGGACCTTTGTCTGAGGAGTCCGGATTGCTTATTGGCTTTTTCATGCTCTTTGTTTATTCAAAATAATGAACGCAACGAATATGGTACACAATAGTACAATATCGTTGTCATCACATGATGATTGGCTTCTATTTCAAATTTAGTTTGTATTTGCAAAGTATTTCGCAAAAGCTGCACTTAATCTACATACAATTTTATAAAACAATTAGCATTATCTTAAATATAATTGCTATGGACTTTCTTGACTTATTTAGGTCTAAAATATGTATGCGCAGCTCGTTCAAAACCATATACTTATTATTTTGTGAATACGCATTCAGACGTTTCTGCGTAATCAGCTAAGTTTGCTTTCATTGCAACTTTACATTTATCTTGCTTTACAATAATTTAGCTTCAGTCCATTTCACATACCGATAAAAATACCTTTTAACTACTTATTTATTTATTTAGAGTTTATTTTCTCGTTTTTGTGAGTTTATTTGTTTTAACTCGTAAAATCATGTTATATACTGAACGCTGATAACTGTTTCATACTCTGTACAGATGGTTAAATATGATACATTAGAACAAAAAAACAGGTACAACTACTATAAAGTCACAGTAGAATGGAATATATATGAGATATATTCTGATATTGCTCAACGTTTCATTAGTAGTGGGAAGCCGCAGAAAATTAGATGCTTTTGGTAAGGGTGGTACAGTGGTATATCTGTAGACTTACAACGCTAGAAACCGAGTTTCGATACCCTTTGTGGCAGACCACAGATAGCTCTTAGTGTAGCTTTGTGCTTATTTACAAATAAACAAAATTTGGGAAGGGTATGTTAACAGCTTTTTCCAAGCCAAAATATTTGTTCATTTATACTATACAGAGGTATTTAGGTCAACGATTTAAAATATCCAAAATCGAACTGGCATTAGAAAACAAAGGGATGTAATTCGGGTATCCGGACCGTCCGGAAAGGCACATGCAAAATTCGTACTCCAGCCATTATCAGAAAGGTGTGGAGTTCGGTAACAAGTGGGAATCCATAAACTCAAAGGTCAATGAAAAAAGCCGCCCACGTGCACGAAGCGATATTACGCCAAATAATTCTCGTGATTTATGGCATCTCTCACGGTAGCACAAATTGCAATGTTAAGCGTCTCTAATATACGATGCCATTTTAGTCTACTGACTAACTGACAGACAGCTCACTATTGTATAATGGCACGAGTTGTTAAAACAAATGACCCTTCCAGGCGGACTTCAGTCTCCTTTTTTGGAAAAAAAAAATCATCTAATGACAATATCGCTAAATTACAAAAGGGTTATGTAATGTACTGTCTGTATTCCATATTGAGTCTATGAATAGAAGATCAGAGATGATTTTTTTACACCCATGTCGTGCAGATAGTGTATATACATACGTATTTTAGCTTTCTTTCTAAAAATACTCTTAGTGGATAGACCCACTTCTCTAATACTGTGCTCATACTTGTTTCACTACACACTGGACTTAACACTTGTCTCGACATTCAGTGTTTGTGCAAAAATCCCCACCTGGCGGTGGTAGAAAGCATTGGCGTACAGTTATACAAAAACAGTAACAGAAACAGAAAATATAAAGGTTAACTAGCGGTACTGTATTTCTTGATCAGGTAAACTTTTCGAATTACATTTAGGTGTGTGTAATTTTCTTGATTTTACTGAGATTAATATTGTATTTATTTTTTACATTAGTGAACACATTATCACTAAAATAAAAGCTATATTTGCCTGATATGTGTGTTTGATTTTGAATTTTGCGCAAAGCTACACGAAAGCTACCTGCGCTAACCTTCCTTGATTTAGCAGTGTAAAACTAGAAGGAAGGCAGCTAGTCATCACCACCTACCGCCAACTCTTGGGCTACTCTTTTACCAACGAATAGTGAGATTGACCGTCACATTATAACGCCCAGCCGCTGAAGGGGCAAGCATGTTTGGTGCAACGGGGATTCGAACCCTCATATTAAGGGTCTAATATGTAATTTTTATAGTAGAGTTTTTGAACCATCAATACTTTGCTTCTTTTGTATGGTGAAATTCCATTTTAAAATTAGAGTAACGAACTAAGATAAGTATAAATAGAATATTACACTTTTGAGGCCTCTAATGAACATGGATACCTCCTGGGAGAAGAATTATAATATTCATATCTACAGAAATGAGTGAAATAGTTTAGTTTTGTATTTATTTCTTTGCTTATTTATGAGAATATAATTTTTAACAACTATTTTCTACCTTTGGACAACAATAGAGATCCTATTTCTATTGCGTCTCATGAGATGTTTATAAATATATTTTATGTTATTTTCTCTGTTCTCACGAAAGAATATTTTCCCCGAACCGAAAAGTAAAATAAACATAAATAAATTTCGTAATAACGATCCACAAGTCAAACAATATTCAGACGTGTGTACGACTTCTAATGCGGCATTTAAAATAACATGTTGTCTCATAAATTAAGTCCCATTTCACGCCCAGACCTTGGGCTAAAGTTTTAAACCAATCACAGGCGTGGACTTTATATTTAACTGAGGCTATGGGCCACGGCACGTCTAATAAGTCACAATGAATTAGACTAGATTGGTGAACCTGCAGTACTAAAACTACTGCTTTTCACATTCGTACTGCGCTTCGTAAGTTAGATAATTGAACCACAATGGACTGGATTTTATGGAGGAAAATAGCTAAAACTTAGAAAACTTCACAGCAAAAAGCTGTACGTGCTGGGACAGAGGAAGCTTTTATGGAGGGAGAAATCTGACCTCTGGCTACGCAATATTTTCACACGGTTATTGCAATATTTAGTTTTATACAAACAGATCGGATGGATTGCAATATTTAAAATCAATAACTTATTAGCTCTTGCAGTATTATCATCATTGTTTCACCAGTGGATATTTATTTGTGTACTTCATACATTCATACAAACACACGTATAAAGTACGAACTTGAAATTGTATTAGGCCTATGCGTATGATTAAAACGAAAAATACTGTTTACATTTATAAAGGTTTATTATAGGGCAAGAGTCACCAGAAAGATCGATGTATGTTATTGATATAAATCTTAGTTTTAGTGAAACATAGATCGACAGTTTCCATAGTTACACAGATAGAATTTGTCGTTATACAATAAACATATCTTAATGGAATTCGGGAAAAAAAAATGGCACCAGTGATAATGCCAAAAAGGTGCCATTTTACCAGATATTTTCAGTGGTTCATTATTACGGGATAATTATGGTACTGGCTATCGTGGTTTCATATCTGGGACTGATAAAATCAAAGTGTTTCATGTGATGTAAAAAGTAGATTACTTTGTTAGTCCTAAATGCTGGATAAACTTTTAACACTTTCTGAAAAGATTGTGCAACACTAAAACTGTGTTAACTACACAGATAGTTGCAAATAAATCTGTGAAGTTTGAACTTCCTAATAATACCTATATTCTTCATTTCTCAAGACGTCAGGTAGCATTAAGCTGATTAAGTATCTGGAATTAAATAAATCGTTTGTACTTTAACGTTCCAGAATCTTATTTATCCACATGTTAAATCATAAAACTTTGCTATATAAAAACAAACGTTTTTTTTTCTCTTGCACAGTTTTATTCTTTACAAACTTACCCTAAAAATTCTTAAAATAGAAATGAAACCACCCTAAAAATTTCCACTGTATAAAACCCTTTATGTCCGTGCTTACAGAAATGTGTTATTTTAAAAAGTACTAAAATCTCTACTTTAACAGTTCTTATAAGATCGTTACTTTATAGTAGAAATAAAACTACCCTAATATTTTCATTATACGAAACTCGAACAGAGAAAGGCATTAAGCGTTCAGACGTTGTGGTTGTGAGCACTCAGCCCTGTGTCATTAATTGATTTTTCCATGATAACTCGCTTGTTTAGCACGAGTATTTGGATGTTGCCTGATAAATAGGATATCCCCAACACATTTGGGTGCTATTACCACAAACAGTATCTGTTATAACATCAAGTTGACAAGTACAGGACCAACAATGGCAACGCTTATTATATATATATAAAGAACTGTTTGTAAATGATGTTATTATCATTTATACACATAATTATTAAAATACGTAGCATATTTTTCTATGTAAAACACATATCGAATGCAATATAATCAGTAAATTCGTAATTTATAAAACTGGTGTTCATCACAGTAACTTGTGTCTGTGGCGTAGCAGTAAGTCTGAGAGGTTATAGCTCTAAATATTTGGTTTTCATACTCATGATGAGCAGAGAGCCCATTGTGTTGGCTTGTACTTAATAACAAACAAATACAGTAGCATATATCCGTATTATCTGAACAGACTATACATGCTAACTTTACTGAGTCAAAAGTACAATTTATTCTAAATGTGAGTTTCAACTATTTGATGCACTGCACTTTTTTACGTCAAATATGTGATTAAGTTATTCAAAAATGGAGCACTAGCATTTGTCGATAATTTTATAATGATGTTTGATAGAAATTTATAGTCTCAAAATATACAATATATTGCTAAATTTACGGATTTATATTTTTCAACCAAAGCAGTTTTAGCTTTATGTATTGCTTAATTGATTAAGCACTTATTAGACAAATATTCGAAACTGTATTTAAAAAGTAACAACATTTAATTACATTGTACAAGTGAATGAACTACAATAACTGGTGTTACGCCAAAGATAATCACACTGCACGGTAACAATAAGAGAGCGCAATTTTACTCATATTGTGCTTTACCATACTGTATTGTAACCTGGTTGATTGCCGGTACAGTATACTAGCGATAACCGAAACTTAGGTATGAAGAACAGTAATTCTAGACGATAAAACTACTTGTCTGTAAAAATTGTAGTGATTCTGTTTCACTTGTAAACATGTATAGTTGTGCACATATGCACAACCATATCAAAATGAACCGTAGAAGTAGAGTTAACCCTTGGTCAGTTCATACATAACACCATTCGACCACGGTCCAGTGACGTCACCCGTATCTCACAGTGGCAATATTGTGCTGTTTTCCCACGAACAACAGGACACGTTCTCAGGCCGCCAAGAGTTAAAAAGCCACTGATTGGAGAACATTGAATGATGTTTTTCTCCCACTAACATCACACGACATGCTTGAAAGACTTCGGCTTGTGTTTAGAACAAAATGAACTAATGAGGACTCGGCGATTACTGCTTTCAAACCAACGAAGCTTAGAGGTCCACTAATGTACTGTGGAACCGCGGTTGCTTGCTTTATCTCGCATTCAACTACATCATTCAGCTTGTCATCTTTACAACTAGATCCTTCAGTTCGAAATAACTGTTTTTAAGTTTGGATGCTTATATAGCAACTTGGTCAGCTTGTTTGTCAACCAAAAACATTCCAATAACATATATTCCATCATTTCGTAGCGTTAGTGACTTTATTGTCACTTCAAAGCTATACCTTTAAAATATATTTATTTACTGCTGTTTAAATTTTGGTTTTAATAATCATAGATGGAAGAAATAAATATTCTGATTATATTTATTTTATAGCTTTGTCAGATTGGCTTGGCTCGACATGACCATGTGTTTAAGGCACTCGACTCGTAATCTGTAAGTCGTGGATTCGAATCCCCATCACACCAAACATGCTCGCCCTTGGAGACATGGGAGCTTTATAAAATGACGGTAAATCCCACTATTCGTTGGTAAAAGAGTAGCCCAAGAGTTGGCTGTGGGTGGTGATAACTAGTTGCCTTTCCCCTAGTTTTACACTGCTAAATAAGGGATGGTTAAAGAAGATAGCCCTCGAGTAGCTTTGCGCGAAATTAAAAAAAACAACAACAACAAATAAACTAACGAATTAAATAGCTTAAGGTGAACTTAAATTATTTTCTATTGCAATAAAATCTAGAACATTCACATGAAACAAAGTATGAAAAATATTTTATTAAAATTCACTTTGAATAAAGAAACAGATAATGTAATGTTTAAGGTGATAAGCAACGTTAGTATATTATCTATTAAGAATTATTATTATTATTAAATGAGGGTTTATAGCAATAAAAGAAAAGGTTAGATCCTTGCATTGAACCCAGCGCAAATAACCCACCATATAGCATTACTCGTACAGAAATTTGTTGTTTTGTTGTTTCGAATTAAGCACAAAGCTACACAGTGCTCTGCCCACCATGGGTATCGAAACCCGGATTTTAGCATGTAAGTTCGCAGACATACCGCTGAGCCACTGGGGGGCCGTACAGAAACAAATGTATTTGATAACTATCAAATTTTTAATTTTAATAAACGCTTTCATAGAGTTGAGTACTAAAGTTACATGAAACCTAAACAGAAATATCTTCAAACAACATAACTATTGTTATTTTAAATTGTTCGTTTTATGTAATTTCAGTCGATATTATTCGACATCAGTTTTAAAAGAAGAAAACTCCAAATTAGAGGTTGGGTTTCATGACATTCGCCTCAAATGCACCAGGTAATAAACACCCATTCAATTAACGAAATCTGAGACCGAAACAGACTATAAATGATATCTCAGATGGTTCTAGAGATTTCAGCTTAGCGATAATGTTGATATGGCATCCGGTAGAAATACTGACCCCCGTCTCTTTGTTTTTAATCCACCTCTTTTTCTTTGACCTCCTGCTGAATAATTACTGTAATTATGTCGTATCTTAAACATGCTAATTAGATCACAGGATAGATTTATTCCTTAACGAGGCCGGTTAGTTAAAGTAGTTAAGGGGGAGACCAAATGAAATCAAGTTTAAAATGACACTTTCCAGAGGGCGACTACAGTTCACGCTTGAGACATGACGAGGATGCTGACACACTAGAGACACCTACACTCGTAAAACATGTGTTGGGAAATCTGTTCACATTAAAATAAAGTCAGAGGTTAAAGCTTTGTAACATAATGAACACTCTAAGAAAGACCTTGGCAGTACAGTCATCTTCGCAACTAAGTTATACTTGGAAAGATACAATTATTCGAAAATAGTCAAATTAAAAAAGATATGTTAAATACACTGTAACTATGATTAATTGGATTGTGACAAACGTTTTAACTTAGGTCTTTTTACAGGGAATAGATGAGCTTCCATAAGCTAAAAAACCTTCACACATTTATTTCTTTTGCTTTTGTGTGTGTCTAACTGAGATGTTATCATTGCCTTAATGTCTAGAGATACGACTTTTGGGTTTCTATAGTTTCAAAGGTTTCGAACAGTGTTTTTGGCAGTCCTTGAATTGAAGAAATATAACAATTTTAGAAATGCTTAATGTATAGATTTCTGAGCTAATGTGGGTTAATATACTGTAGAAATAAAACTGTATTTTCCACTGTACACTATGTCCTAACTGTTAGTAACGCCAAACAAACTTCTGGTAATAATGCAATTTATTTTTAAATGAACATGGGATTTGTACCTTACTGCAAAAACTCCAAATTAATTCCTAATGTAAAAACATATACAGAGGCTGAGTATGTTATATTTGAATGACTTTGAATATGGAAATCAACATGTCCCTATAGACACATTATAAGAGCAGCTGTCAGATCCACTTCTCGGTCAGATGTGACTATCTTAAGAGTTGGTGGTTGGTACTATTAGCTAACTGCCTTCTTATTATATCAGATAGTGTAATGCTACCGAAAATTGTTTACTTTGGGGTAGGATGTGTAATAGTCCTCTCTGATGCAGAATATTCATACACTGAAGTAATTAAGATGTGTTTGCGTCGGGGATTTAGAATTTCCAAGACGATGATATCCATTGCACTTAATGGCACTAGAAAATGAATTAACGTGTATCAATTTGCGATACCTAGAACTATCCAGAAAAGAGACCTGCAACAAGTCGCACCTCAGACGTGGCAAGCGTGAAAAGCCACAGTCTGTAGTGGTATTCAATGAACTTTATGTGTACTTTGACAGCTGTAACAGTTCTCGTGCTATTTCACATCATCAATGGATGAAGAAGAATTCCAAAAGTGATATATAGCATGCTGCAATAATTTCTTCAAAGGAATACATGATCATTACTGAATACTGTTCCAGGGGCAAGTTAGGAGTAGGAGAGAGACTGAAGAGGTTAAACTGAATTCTATATACCATCATACGAATGTTCTGGATTATTTGTATTATACATAAATACCGGCTTTGTACGGAAACTTATACCAACAAAGTATGAGCTCACGAAAATGACGATACCGTTCATACCTCTCGTTCAGCTGTTGTATATCTCAAATTATTCGAGTATTAAACGGGCATTCATGCTATTCCATTCAAAGATGTGTTAATTAAGTTGCTGGACCAGAGTATATATATTACTGTGTGATCGGACCGTTAAAATGGACATTGAAAAAGTGTGGTTGTACATGATATGAAAAGTTACAGAGAGGAGTGGTATACAGCGTACGAAAAAGCATTTTGCAATGGAAACTACGCTACGTAGCTATGAATTCCGTCCACGAATTGCAAAGAAAACCGACCGAACGTAACGATATGGTAAGGCTCCAAAATCCGTCTAAGTTTTAAATGTTAATAATATAACTTTCATGTTATTAAATAGATAATTAAGTACATGTTTGCAGATTACGATACTTTTAAAGCAACCGAGAAAAGGGTTTTACAAGAAATGTTATTATAAATATGTCTGTTTACATGAAATATAAAAACAGTTCAAAGCACGTAGACGATACAGGGGCACCTGAGGGGGATGCAGAAGTCAAATTCTAATGCTTACTCCTCTCTACACATGTTTTTCCCATAAGTTCTAAGGGTACATGCCAGGCTTGATGACAATCGGTTCAGCGGGCAAACAACCTCAGACTTTTGTGAAATAATGGTTTAGATCATTTGAGCAATTTGCTTTAAGTTCCTCTTGGATAAACCGATTTTAGTCCTTTTAATAATTGCAGTAAATGGTCACACGAAGAAAGACCAGCGCATGCCCAGACTGTGAATCTAACAATTCATGATTCACGTTTCCTTGCCGTAAAAATCATATACACTAAGCGTTTAACGACCTGGAGTACGCTATAAGAGTGATTGCCTATTCCCACTGTTCGGTCAAACATAAGTAGCCCCCAAGAAATGGTAGTGGGTGCCCTTTACTGTCAGCTTCGCTCCTAGTCTATCGGTTCAAAATTAGGGGAGTTGTGCGTAACTTTGTGCGAAAATTCTAAAATAAAAGAGAGTTTGTTTGTTTTGGAATTTCGCACAAAGCTACTCGAGGGCTATCTGTGCTAGCCGTTCCTAATTTAGCAGTCTAAGACTAGAGAGAAGGCAGCTAGTCATCATCATCCACCGCCAAATCTTGGGCTACTCTTTTACTAACGAATAGTAGGATTGACCATCACATTATAACGCTAACACGGCTGAAAGGGCGAGCATATTTGGCGCGACCGGGATGCAAACCCGCGACCCTCAGATTACGAGTTACACGCCTTGACACGTTTGGCAAATAAAAGAGAGAACAAAGCGATTTAACTTCAGCAATCGAATGCCCACAAATACCAGCTTCATAACAAAACATTACAAATTTTTATTTCAACTTCTTTTTTTAACTTTAGGTTTGTTTTATATACATATTTTATGATTAGTTTTATTTCCTTGCTTTATGATTAGTTTTATTTCCTTGCTTTATGATTAGTTTTATTTCCTTGCTTTATGTTTAGTTTTTAGATTCCGTGTTTTATTTATTTTTATTTACTATATTTTTATTTTTATCTTTTATTTATTTTTTCTGCTTGCTTCTGTGTTTGTTTCTGGTTTCAAAGTTGTTGTTTTTTACGGTACATTTTGTATTATGGTTTTTCCGTAGTTTATAATGTGTTGCTGTAAACCTCTGTGACTGAACACTATCTGGCCCGGCAGAGCCAAGTGATTAAGTTGTTGGACTCGCTCTTAATCCGAGGGTCGCGGATTCGAATCCCCGTCGCACCAAACATGTTCGCCCTCTTAGCCGTTGGGGCGTTATGATGTATCAGTCAATCCTGTTGTTCGTTGGTTAAAGGGTTGGCGGTTGGTGGTGATGACTAGCTGCCTTCCCTCTCGTCTTACACTGCTAAATGAGGAACGGCTAGCGCAGATAGCTCTCATGTAGCTTTGCGCGAAATTCAAAATAAACCAAAAACCTGAGCGCTACCTACTATACTTCATTGTTAATCTGTATTAACTTCAGTGTGTTTTTGTTAGGTGCTCACATTTCGTTATTTGTGTCTTTGGCGAAATTCAAAATAAACCAAAAACCTGAGCGCTGCCTACTATACTTCATTGTTAATCTTTATTAACTTCAGTGTGTTTTTGTTAGGTGCTCACATTTCGTTATTTGTGTGTATTTGCTATCACATTGACCTTTAAGAAAAACTTGTAACAGAAAACTTAGGTTTATTTTTAAATGCCTAATAAATATATATTCTATCTTTTTTTATCATTTTAGTAATAAGTTTGTTTCTCTTGCTGCCATTAGAGCTAGCTGTCTATTTAATGTTCTAACATACCTGAAAACGAGAGATTCTATGTACTGAAATGCAAAACGAATTTCGAGTTAAATGTTTTTCACAATTACGACAAGATAACGTTAAAGTACCTGTAAGTATTAAACTTATGTTACCGACATCAGTCAGTTTTCGGGCAACATTAATCATATCCATATTTTTTCTCGTATCAAGTAAAAGTTTGTTCGGTAAAATATCGTTTGTTGAAAAATTATAAACTTTGCCCTGTGTGTTTAAGGCCATATAATTAATTTCTGTTTTATTATATTGAATGTGAGATAAAATGTCTTATTTTTTCGCAGCTTTAAAAGAATTTCAATAATGTTACTCCTCGAAAATCTCTAAAACTAGTTTATTTATCTGGATAATTGTATTGTTTTGGGTACGTCGTTTTAACTTTGAAATATTGTAGTAGCAAAATTAATTTGTGAAACACGAAAGAAAAAAAGGTCATGACATCGTATTTTTATTTCCTCTACGGTCTTGGGTACTTCATATGAAAATAATACAGTCAAACCATGTTGAGTCTGGTCACAAATATTTGGTATGTTTGACCAATTTTTTTAAAGCACTAACTGACATAACAAGAGTTATGAATCAACTAACCATGTCTTTGTATGTCGTTTTTCTTCTAGATATAGAATTTACAGCTTTGATGTCAATTCATTTCAGCTGATGATATTCACATCAAGAAGAGCTGGTTTTGACACGTACGCACAACCACGCCACTACACGGGAGATCCCGAGATTGGATCAGTAAAGTCACGTGATCAATTAGAAACAGGAGAGGGAGCACCTTAGTCGCCCAAAAGATTTCCATCAAAAGCCAAGAAAACAGAGGAAAGCCGGAAATTAGAATCCATTATCGCAACAAAGGCTCGAGAAACAAAAAAAATGGAAACGAAAATAATATGTAAGAGCTTTTTCACGAAAGGTGAGATTGTTCTAGAAAAGTCTTAGAAACACAAAAGCTGTTATCTACACAATCTCAGTTTCACACACACAGTAGCGTATTAATATATCTTAGAGTGCATTAGAGTCAATTAATTTCAAACTTTATGACTGCAGTGACTTTTGTAATATGTACCCAACTTCCGATAAAAATAAAACCATAAAATGATTTGTCTACTGTTACACAATAGTTACAATAGTGAATTACCCCCTAAAGGTAAAACAGCAACAACAATAAAAAACAAAATGTATTTAATTTCCGGTAAACCCAGAGCTAGTATTAATAAGTTACCATATTATCTCGTGTTTCCATTTTTTTCCAGTGATTATAATGTTTAATGCTAAGTTATAAACAAATTGAAAACTTATATTAAGTGCAGCCATGCATACGAATACGTTTAGAAATCTTATTTTGTTGTAATAAACAGTTAATAAAATAATCTCAATAAAATACAATACTTTCATGTTATTTGTCGAAACTAACGCAAAACTAGTTCACATTGTTATTCACCACAGGCTTTACACGTAACATATGCATTATTTTGCAAATTGTCTTAACTGTCTTTACATTCTTAATTTTGGTCTTACATGGTATTATACAAGTTAGTACTATTAAATTAAACAGTTTCATATGAGGACAAGGTAAAACTAACAAATGAAGAAGGTACACGTAAGGACAATACTAACACTATGACACTAATAAATTACATGGTCATATCTATTAATAAGATAATGCTATTAAATCATATAACATAATGTTTTGGGCCAACATGGGATTTATTGGTTCGTCTCAGCTGTTCCATCCCCTAAACTAAACTAAAACTACGAATAAGTAAAATTAAAAAAAGAAATTACTGACTCCACAACAACCGAAAACAGTCTATTCTAAATGCCAACTGCTCTTTTGAAAAAACAAACAAACAAAACTGTCTTAGCTGAGGATGACTCCTACCCTGACAAATTTGTGTCCCCTAGTCCTCTTATTGTCACTGATAAATATGAAAAAAATGTAGCAACAGTATCGATTATCTTTTAAACCTTAAACACCTCAATCAGATCCTCCATAGCTCTTCCTTTCCAAGACAAAACAATCTGAGTGATTTCAGCATTTTGTATGACAAACCCTCGATCCCAGGTATCATTCTAGTAACTCTCCTCTGAGCCCTTTCCAACAATTCAACGTCTTTCGTAAAGTAAGGAGCCCAAAACTGAACACCAACACTAAATTCCATATGTGTTCTAGCCAGTGACATGCACAAGGAAATTATAAGCTCTTTAGGCTTGTATTCAGTATTTTTGTAGATATAATCTAAAATCCTATTTGCCAACAGCACGTTGCTTGGATGACTTCAGAAACTGATCAACTATTACAAAAAGATCCTTTTCTTTTATAACACTGTTAAGGTTATTTCTATCCAAATTATACTTGTAATTCAACTTACGGTAACCCACACGCATTCATTATCTTTTATTTATTATAATTAACACCAATTTTCCATTTATTTGTCTAATTCACTAAATGATCTAAATCCTTTCGTAAATCAACAACGTTCTCTTCACATAAGACTTTAATATCATCTGCAAATGCAAGAAACTTACCATTATTTCCTCTTTATAATTGATGTAAATAAAAAAGGGCAAAGGTCCTAAGACTGAGCCTTTAGGTACCACACTTATGACATTAATTCAGTTTGGCTTACTTCCATTTGTAACAACCTTTTCCATTCTTTCATCCAGCCACTTTATTATACAGTTTGCTAACTTATACTATACACTACACCTATAGAGAGTTTTTAAAAAGCCTTTCATGTGGCACCTTGTCAAATGATTTCTGAAAATCCAGATACATTAAAATATATATTCTTACACTCATCAACATGAACAGTAACCTTTCAAATAATGTCAAAATATTTGTAAGGCAAGATTTCCCATCAGTAAAACCATATTTATATCGAGTATTATACTTTATCATATCTAAAGACAGATTAACAAGATAATACTAGTAAGTTATGTAGTCAAACCTATTTCTACATCAGTGTGGTAACACTTGTAGGTAAATACATATTTCTACCGCTAGACTACCAAATCATTAATAATAATGGTATAATAATGGTTCTCTCTAGAATAGTTTTTATACTAAGATGAAGATAGTCAGTTTTAAACTGAGTTTACGACTGATGAAAGGGAGTTGTGATTCACAATAAATGTGACATTTTGAGATCAATGTCTTGCCATTTTCACTTTCGGGACAGTAAAGGTTATGGAGAAAAAGAAATATTTCATAGTTTATTGCGTCGGAGAAGATTTAGCCAGTGCAGTATTTCGGGAGCATTGTTCACTTTCACGAGACCAACGTGGACATCAAAACGTTGGGAGTCACATTTGATTCTGACATCTCAATCAATTGAGTTCGAAGATTTGTAATAAGATAGCAAAGACACATTGAGTGCGAAATTCTCATCACGTTCAATGCATTATGTATTTCATAGTAGAAAGAACCACAAAAGGTGTGGAAAGTTTTTGTTACCTCCATCACGAGTATGGGTGTACACATTTAACAAAAGCATTTGTTGGCAGAGAAGTCACTGTTTTTTTAAAATAATGAATATATTTGCTGACGAGCTTTCTGTTCAGGGGATAACCAAACAGAGACATGAATGGAGGAGTAAATGAAATTACAATGACAAAACGATAAGTGAAAAACAATAGACCGACTAACGCGTCGCTAATTGAAGAAATGTACTAACAACGATTTGTTTTGGAATTTCGCACAAAGCTACTCGAGAGCTATCTGTGCAACGAACTAGTTAGGTGACGTTTTAATTGCTGAATTAGTTTAAAAATATGTCAAAAGAATTCGTACCAACACAACAAATAATGGGCTAATGGAGTACGAGTGATCCGGGATACTAATGGAGTACGAGTGATTTGGAGAATAAATGAATCGATAAATTATAAAAGTATATTGCCATGAGTAAAGAAATGAGTAAAGAGTGGACGTATACAAAACAATTGAAGCTTAAGGAAAAAATTAAAAATTGGATGAATAGACGGTTGAATGGTTGAATTAATAGAAGTATGGTCAGTTCAGTGATTACTTGGATCTAAGAATGAACACATCAGTACAAATTTGTTCACGTTGGAACTTTGCCGAGGAATTCTCTCCATGCCCATGAACACGATAACGATAAGAGAAGTTTCTTTATGTAAATAAGATAATCGTTAAAGAACCTTTCTGCGGCTTAATTGTGAGACAATGCCATTCGACATCTACGTATACGGCTCAATGGCAGCAAGTTCCTTCCAAATTAAGAAGAATTCATTGGCTACAAGACGAGCACAGTATGTTCTTGTCCCAGTCACATTTCACGCAAGAGCGCTCGAGCCAACAACTAGCGAGCCTTGCTGGTCAGTGAGGCAGAACCGCCGGTCCAGCAGCCACGTGTCGAAAGGGACTTGCTTGCGGGAAAATCGCTCATCGAGCCGCAGGCAAGAACAAAGACACCCAGGAGGCTTCATGCGGTAATCTAACCATTAAGTGGCCGCAGCGCTTGTGATAAAGCCGTTCAGGATGGCCTGTTTAAGACAATAAGATAATGTGTGGTTTTAACATCAAACGGTTAAGACCTCTGCAAAACTAATCAGCAGCCTTTATTAGCTATACCCACAGCAGACCAAGAATGAATAAAAATAATAAATATTGGGAGCATTTTTATCCACACTTTTGTTTCATATCAAAGTAATAATACGAAAACTCGATTTTCATCCCTAACTACGTTATTACTGTTCACAACTAATCTTACTCCATGACATAAAAAACGATTTTGAGCTTTTAGTTTCATATTATTTTGATACGTCATTGTAAAAATGTGGCTCAGTAACTGATCATAGAGCTAGTTTAATAGTTTCACCTTTACTAAAGTTACAGGAATGATGTATTAGATTGGTTTGGTTTGTTTTTAATTTCGCGCAAAGCTACATGAGGGCTATCTGCATTAGGCGGCTCTAATCTACTAATGTCAGACTAAAGGGAAGGCAGCTAGTTATCACCACTGACCGCCAACTCTTGGACTATTATTTTCCAATGAATTGTGGGATTGACCATACATTATAACGCCCTCACGGCTGAACGGGCAAACATGTTTGGTGTAAACTGGGATTACAAGTCGAGTGCATTAACCATCTGGCCATGCCGGGCCCACCTTCATCAGAATTAACAGAATCAAAATGGAGAATGTAGTTCGAAGTGACCACAGGTTCTAATACATTACACCCGGCATGGCCAGATGGTTTAGGCGCTCGACTCGTAATCCCAAGATGGTGGATTCAAATCCCCGTCACATCAAACATACTCGAACTTTCAGCCGTGAGGGCGTTATAATGTTACGGTCAATTCCGCTACTTGTTGGTAAAAGAGTAGCCCAAGAGTTGGCAGTGAGTGGTGATGACTAACTGCTCTCTCTCTAACCCAACACCGCTAAATTATGGAAATTTAGCTCAGAAAGCCCTTGTGTAGCTTTGCGCGAAATTAAAAAAACAAACAAACCAATAAATGTTATTCACTCGTCTCCTACACCAACAAGGATGCTTTTTTAAAAGCCTTTTATAAGGCACTTTGTTAAATATGTTTTAAAGGTAGAAAACTAAAGAATAAAATTAGTAAAAAGTAAAATTACAAGAAAAAAAAACTGAAAACCAATAGATGGACATAGTTTCTATTATAAAATATTTTGCGAGAAACTAGATCAACCATGGACTACAAAGTCGGTCTTCGTTTACGGAGATTATTATCTCTCCTCAGTTTCTGAATAATTATTAGTTTCACAGTTTGTAAAATGTCCGTAGTTCATTCTTAGTTTCCAGTGTGCACATCTACTTTATCGTGCACATAACGTATCTCTTAATTCAAAATGTTACTGATACACTTCATAATTAATAATATTGATGATGTATTCCAGTTTATTGTGCCCCAAAGTTAAACTTCTATGCATATAGCACAGAATTCCTCCTGCACCTAATAGTATTTTAATTCATCGTCTTATCTCAACATGATTCGTCCTATAAGTTATTGTACACACTTTTCATCACCAGTATAAAATAGTCCATAACTCATCTTCCACTCAGGGGTAGCGATAATTCGTCTTTCAACATTCCTTTAAATATATACAACTAGTTTTACTAATTTATTATGTTTTCAGCAGTTTACATAATCAAATACCTATCTCTTATTGTGTCTCGCAAATTATTGTAAATATTTCATTTCAGCGTGTTGTGCTCAAAACTAACATGACATCAGCCATCATTCATCCTCTTCACTAATTTCTTCATCTTGGCTTTCACTTAATCATACCTACAATTCATCCTCTCTGTAACAATGTGCACAATTTATCATATCGTTGTTATTTACGATCCATATTCTAGTTTACATTGTCTAGAAATAATTCGCCAGACAATAATTGTTGGAATTCTTAAAGTTATTCCTTCTTGTCCTCAATACATAAAATCGTTTTTTAATTGTTTATGTATTATCATTTCAATAATTCCCCATTATTTAGTTTTATGGTTATCCAACTCAAGAGGACTCGTAGTTTCATCATTCTAGAGTAGTTTGATTTATGAATTCAATAGGGTCAACGATTTGCACAAACTATGATGACCATGACATTATTCTTATATAGAATATTTTGCTTTCTTATTGTATGTTTGTTTTGGAATTTCGCGCAAAGCTACATGAGGACTATCTGCGCTAGCCATCCCTAATTTAGCAGTGTAAGACTAGAGGGAAGGCAGCTAATCGTCACCACCCACCGTCAACTCTTAGGCTACTCTTTTACCAATGAGAATTGACCGTATCATTATAACGCCCCCACGGTTGAAAGAGCGAGCATGTTTGGTGCGATGGAGATTCGAACCCACAATCCTCAGATTACGAGTCAAACACCTTAACCCACCTGGCGATGCCGGGCTCTGTCTAGTGAGCCTATTCTCAGACTAAAGTTCGGTACACTTGTTTATGTTTTCATCAAGACAAAGAAGAGCTTAATCAAATTCAAGAGAAAAATAAACTACAATAAAAATGAATGAACTAAGTTATCAGAATAAAGGTTAGAATATTATAAGTGAAATTAAACAAAAGTATACTGAAATTGAAGCAAAAATGAATTTTAAGACACACCTCATAGGCAATTTCAATTAACACAAAAAATCAAAGAAAAAGTACCCAAGCCATCCTTATATTCTTTAAAATCCCAAGAAAACTATGATGCCCCTAACAACTGGACCAATCACAGTAAGACTGACGTGGATTAGACAGTATTGCTACTCACAAATATGGGACACCAAAGTCCAATAGACCAATGAGACAAAGAATATGTTTCAACACTAACTGAAGATGTTAAACAAAACTGAACAAAGCTAGAATATTAGCACATTTTGCTTTTGATAACTAAATTAATATGTTACAATACATCCAATAAGATTTCATGAGATACGACCAAAAAATAATCAGAATCAAAATGCAACATTTACCTAAGAAAAATATATTTCCTACATAAAACTCTTACATATCATTTTGTGTTAAGGTAATATATTACTGCAAGACACAGAATGCACAATAAGTTTACCCTTTATACATGTAAAAAACTACAGTAGAATATAGATGGTAAGGGCGATCAGCTTGTAATCTGAGGGTCGAGGTTTTGAATTTCCGTCTCACCAAACATGCTTGCTCTTTCAGCTGTGGGGGCGTTATAATGTGTCAGTCATTCCAACTATTCCTTGGTAAAAAAGTAACTCAAGAGCTGGCGGTGGGTGGTGATAACTACCTGCCTTCTTTCTAGTCCATTGCTACTAAATTAGGGACGAATAGCACAGATAGCAATTGTATACTTTGCGCGAAATTCAAAATAAACAGTAGAATAAAAACCCGTAAAACAACACAGTAACCACATCCAAAAGAATTAAGCATTGAACAAAATCACATTGTAAAAATTATCTAAATTTGCAGGAAAAATAATAAGAAAAAATAAAAAAGCATTGTAAACGAAATCAGGCATGATAATAAAAGAGCCATTTCAAGACAATTTACCCCATAATAAAGCGTACCGTTCCAATTGATCAAGCTTAATATATGATTTATATCTTAACACTAGGCCTGGCATGTCCAAGCGCGTAAGGCGTGCGACTCGTAATCCGAGGGTCGCGGGTTCGTGACCGCGTCGCGCTAAACATACTCGCCCTCCCAGCCGTGGGGGCGTATAATGTGATGGTCAATCCCACTATTCGTTGGTAAAAGAGTAGTCGAAGAGTTGGCGGTGGGTGGTGATGACTAGCTGCCTTCACTCTAGTCTTACACTGCTAAATTAGGGACAGCTAGCGCAGATAGCCGTCGAGTAGCTTTGCGCGAAATTCAAACAAACCTTATTTTTCTTTAAACTTCCAAAACAAACAAACAAAAGTCTTAACATTAAATATCACACAGTACAATTAAGAAGGTTAAGTATAATATTTTAAAATAATACATTCTACGAAGGCAAATCCACTGTGTTAAAACAATGTGTAAAAACTGTATCACATTATACCATTTACATACAAGCAAAATACAATAGATACTTATAATTTATAACTAGACATAAAAATAACAGTAGCTAAAAACAACAGATTATCAGGTCATCATTTCCTTAGCAATTCTTTAATCAACTTTTCATTTAGTGATATTTGGTAGCCTTCGCTTGCTTCTTTTTTTTAATGTATACAACTCCTCGAGGACTCTGATAGCGTTTCTTACACTCAGTGTCAGGGTAGCAAGTGACGACAAAAAGGATAAACCAGTCGTCATTCTTATTGTTGAAGAAACTATTTTTAATACCTCTGAAGAGTGAGAGGTGTTTCTAATGCAATCCAAGATCTCTTATAAACAATATTCGTCTTAGCAGTAGCTCATTTATCAAGCACTTCGGTGAAAGTTTTATGGACTGTTCTAACCTGTAATTTCACTGAAGGTGTGTTCATGTTTTACTTTAATGCGCATGTCACATGATACACACTTGTTTAGAATTTTGACACATCTTTGTTTTGTAATAGTTAAATACAAGAATAACTGAAATGTTGTTTTTTTTTCTTAGAGATTCTTACACTATAAGATATAAGGTTGGCTTTACTCGACTTACAATTGTAAGAATAATTTTTGGGGGCATGTCAAAAATCAGAACTGGTAGCAACCTCTTCTGATCGATGGGCATTCAAGTTTGAAAGGGGACGACAACAAATCACTGAAACAGACATGAATAGGCATATCGTTGAGCACCTCGTATTTCGTATCTCTCTTAAAATCCTGGCTTGATATTAACAACATTGAAGTGTGATAAGCGCTACAGTAAGTGGCCATCATACTCAGACTCAAACCTTTCATAGTAAAAGAGAGGAAATACAAATACTAGTCAATATAAGGTTAAAACAACCAGAAAAAAAGCTCTTTTCTTTGAAATCTTCTAAAAGATGAAAATTAAGATTTTCGAAGACAAAATTAATAGAAAGTAAAAAGCAGAACGTGTGTTTGGTGTTGAAAAGTGGTGCTTTCATCAATGAATCCTTGCTAAACTTTATGGAAAATAAACACGCTGTTTCCTGCCTAGTTATTTCAAGTCTGTTACAACTTCTTTAGGCTTACAAAAGGAAATGGATTTTTACTCATACTGATCGCTGAAGAACTGTTGTAGAGTATCATGTTAAAACTTAAACCATTTGACGGGTAAGTAATTTCACGTGCTACTGAGTACTCTCCCTTCTGAGTAGGCCCGGCATGGCCTCGTGGATAACGCACTCGACTCGTAATCTGAAGATTGCGGGTTTGAATCCCCGTCACACCAAACATGCTTGTTTGTTTTCAGCCATGGGAAAATTATAATGTAACTATCAGTCCCGCTATACCTTGGTAAAAGAGTAGCCCAAGAGTTGACGGTGGGTGGTGATGACTTACTGCCTTCCCTATGGTCTTAGACTGCAAAATTAGGGACGGCTAGTGCTGATAGCCCTGGAGTAGCTGTGCGCAAAATTCAAGGAAAACCAAAACCCTTTTGACTCTGTCAAGAACTGGCTATATGTTAATTTGTGAAAGTACCAGTCTCAAGAACTGAATGACGTAAGAGGATACATAGCACTTTACAACCCGATGCCATACAATGGTATTGTTAGTATCAAACTTTATCACACTATCTACTGATTAACAGATAATGCTTTACGAGATTAAACTTTGCATACTAGAGGATTTCATGTGTCGCAATGACCAATTTAAATCCAGTTAAAGCAACGTTTTAGCTGGATCTTTGTACGTTGCAAGCCAACTTCTTGAACAGTGGTACTAAATGAAAAGCCTAGTTTAACATTGCGTACAAAATACAAAAGTGTGCAATTGAAATACTGTTATGCACTCTTCTCGGAACCAGTAAAAACAGATGTGAGTAAAACTGTTATTAGTATGATCAGTCTTGGTGTACTGTAGTATTACACTGTTTACCAATCAAGAGTATATTTAACTTTACCTTTACTGACAAATTAGTTTCACCACCACATTAATGAAACAAGACAAGTTATTAGCTTCACCAACGTATTTACTATCTGCTTGTCTGATATTCGTAATAACGAGAACTATCTCCACGTGCATATATAAGAAAATTAGGACAACTTTTGTTCCTGAGATCTATGTGATACTTCACAAAGACATCCTTGTGGTCCATCGCTACCACGTCTGAACTATATATCATCTTCTGACTTCTTCAAGCTCTCATCATGAATGGAATTTATCCTGGTGAATACATCAGTTTTATACTAGGTTGAATTAGCTCCTCGTGTTTGCCATGACGGTATCCCAACAGTAACAGCTGTCTGTCATTAAGATGTTTAACAACACCAACGTTTGAATCATTCAAGCTTACCAAGAGATGTTGCGTTGCTTACACTTGGAATAGAGAATTTTGAATAACCAATGCAAGGTATTTGTTCTCCTCTGAAAAAGGTAGTCTTTCTTGGTTCAACCCTTCACTTCCTGTGTGAACAATTACCGACAACTGGCACATTTATGTCTACACATATAGAGCCGATTATTTCAGATATACGAACATATTTAAGTAACTCTCAGCCGTGACCTTTGGCCGAATTCTAAGTGCACGTGTAGTTCCACAGAATGATACCTCACAGATTATCATCAAGTTCCACAGGATCCCAAGATTTGACTCAATATTTATCATTACGATATGCGTGTCCATATGTACCAGGATTAACTCAGTTGTCAATGTGCACGAGAATCATAAGTTAAACATTCCTGTGAGTTGAAGAAATATTCAGTATTGTTGTTTACCTAGTAAGCATGAAGGATGCTTTAGATCACAAAAAACACGTTTCTAGGTGTATAATTTCTATAACTGGTGTAAGTCGAGACTTACTTATATTTCTAATCAAATGAACTTTGGTAACTCACATATATCCTTTTGAGACTTGTAATTTAAAAAAAATACTGACTTCGAAGTGGCTCCAAGCATTAGTTTTGTCTGTGCCAACATCTTCAGTTACCATTAGCTAATTCTCAAGTTCCCCTTTTTTACTGTTATCTTCTTTAGGTAAATTCTGCTAATTTTCATTTTATATGACCCATTGTTCTTGTGAACAATAATAGTTTCTGCGTGATTTTACGCGGAAGAATAGTGTTTGTTTCTATTTAATTAATTCTTAGATAACAGTCCATATCATATACGGGATGCTAAGAAAATATTTTGTTATATAGAAGGATGATGTATCTATGTGCTAAATATCCCGTTGCATGGAATGTAAATGAGTAAGTTGCAGAAAAGTATTGTGGGGTGTCAATCATCAGCCCATCCAGCAATAAAATAATTCCAACTGAAAGTAACCATTTATTGGCCAAACTCTTCTCTCCGGTATTGTTTATTTAATGTTGAGGTTCTGGTGTGCTAGATGCGAATAGCTAGAAGATGAAAATTTAATTATGACTGATTACTAACATCTTCTCGTCTGAGATAGTGCATGAAGCTGAACAACATCATTTGACTCAGCAAGATCTAGATTATGTTTGACTTTTTTCTCTCTTCTGAGGAATTGGAAAAGTTCTGATGAGATCTTCTAAATCTATTGTAAATCTTCCAACTATGGTCTGGTTCCAGCAGACATTTATTTCTGACTATACGTTACTCTACGTAAATGGGATTATAACAGAACCGATTCTATTTTGTTCATCTGCAAGAAATATTAGTCAAGGTAATAAAATAGTCTGTGATACCCTGTGTGAAGAGTTCAAAAAGTTTTGAAATAGTAATAGGTCGGATTGATATAAAAAGCTAAAGTGACTTAGAACAGAAAAATTAAAATATTTCATTCCTTGTAATAAATAAATAAAAACTGCATTTACAATAAAGCATCAATACTTCATGAAATAACAGAGCCGTAACTACCAGTAAGGATGAGCAAAACAGGTGTTAATGAAATACAATGGATAGATAGATTAGACTGAAATGGCCAAAGATCAGAATGTTCTAAGTGAAACTGAACACGTGTTAACTAAAATGTACGTATAAATAAAACTGATAAATGACACGTGGTTGACTGTCTAAACAGAAACAGAAATTTACGATAAGTTCAGAAATCTGGTCTCAGATTGGTATGTACTGTCTAAAGTCTCTAACCTAAGTCTTTTTAAATCCAAAGCCATCATAAAAGAGTGGCTTTGCGGAGAAAAAAAAATCCAGCCAGAGTGGCCCATATATCGACAGTTCTGCTATTTACCTCACGAACTAGTTAAATTGTTTGTCTCACACGATCACAATAACAGAGACAGTTTGCACTGGAATGTACTATACAGATTACATAGCTATAGCTATGCTTGCATGTAGCTACTTAAAACATTTTGTTGGTTCTTAACAAAACTATTATCTTCTAGAAGTTTAAGGAGGTCCATAATTTGCCCACTTTACACATTTCACGATTTTACGCTTTATATCCTCCAAGTTCCTGAGTTCGTATCCATTCGTGGTTTTCCTATAGTATAGAGTCAGCAATTACCATACATTTTCCCCAGTTTAAAATACGGATGATTTGTTGTATCAATTTTGCAAATATGTTGGTCCAAAAATGTCTATTTTATGTTAAATTCAGTTTTAACTTTTTGTGTATCCCAAAAATCGATTCTTGAAGTATCTAACACTATAGAATATTTTGAACAATTATTAGTACTTCTGCGTTTTTCTTAATATTTTGAACAATTTTATGACCTTATGACTTCACTGTGTTTGACTTTTTATCTGCGATGCTACTCATGTTTTCCATGTTTCCTGATGGTTAAGGCACTAGATTCATAATCTGATGGTCAAGAATTTGAATTTCCATCACACCAGTTTTTTTCAGCTGTAAGGGCGTTATAAAATTATGATCGATCCCACTATTCGTTGATACAGTTACGACAGAAAGTGTTCGTACCCCTGCGTCGTGAGTAGCTTTTCCTCATAACTTAAAAAGTATCACGATTAGGATAATGAAAGTAAGGTATGTTATAAATATTATACTAACACACATCTACATAAATTTTTACGTAAATTGAACGAGAAATAAACTGTTTATAAATAAATAACCAAACATAGGAGGAGCAGAAAGTGCTCTATTTGAATGGCCAGTTGCGTAGCCTTTCAGATGAATTACTTGGTGCAATCTCTCCTCATAGCCCTCCATGATCATTTGACAGTACTTGACTGGTATTTTCTTCCATTCTTCTTTAGAGAAGGCCTCCAACTCTTGCAAGTTTCTCGGATGACCTGATGAACCCTGGTCTTCGACTAATGCCAAACGTTTTCAATTGGGCTGAGATGGGGTAACTACAATGGCCACTCCAGAACGCTTATATGGTTCCTCTGCAACAAGGATTGCACATATTTTGATGTGTGCTTAGGGTCATTGTCATGCTGGAAAATCCAACGACGCCCAAGCCGCAAGTTCCGAGCATCATTCTTGACATAAGTGCCTAATATATCAACGCACTCTTTTTCTTCATGACCACATGTTGATGTGGTAAGTGAAGGCTGCCTACACCAGAAGAGCTGAAGGAATCCCATAGCATGATCGAGCCACTTCTGCGTTTAACTGTAGGGACGGTGTTCTTTGGAAGATTTCGTTCCCCCTTCTTACGGAAAATATAGCAAACATCATTGTGGCCGAAAAGCTCGATTTTTAGTCTCGTCTGACCAAAAAATACTCTTCCAATAGGTAAAGGGTTCATCTGCATGCTTTTTTGCGTACCTCAATCGTGCTTCTAAATGAAAAGGCTTTAAATACGGAGTTCTACGAGGACGGCATGTTTTGAACCCAGAAGAGCGTAACATGTTCTTAACTGTAAAGGTGCTTACTTCAACCCCAGTTTCTGTATGTCATTATGTGTTGACCGAGGGTTCCTACTCTGAGAACCTTCCTCTTGGTTCTCTCTGAAATTTTGGTGGGGCGTTCGGAACGAAGAAGGTTAGCAGTTGACCCTGTAAGCTTAAACTTGGCAATTATGCTTTGAACAGTAGGTTTCGGCACGTTAAATTGTGTAGCAATACCGTTAAGAGACACACGAGACTTGTATTTTACAATAATTCGGTTTTCTAAATCACTGGACAGTTATATCCTGTTCGCCATGATGACCAAGCAGATAATGACGGAGACGGCGCTAAATTGCCGGAAGTAAATTTTTTGCTGGCTAAATTCCAATAATTATGAACCAAGTGTCTAGTTCTGGAATGGTATAATGTAGTTTATTCGCCAAACTAAACAAAATTTTTACGGGAGTATCAGTTTTTTTCACACGTTCTGAACTGTGCGAACACTTTCTGTTCCTCCTATTTTTGGTTATTTGTTTATAAACAGTTTATTTGTAGTTTAATTTACAGAAAAATGTATGTAGATGTGTGTTAGTATAATATTTATAATATAACATACTTCTACTAATCTAATCGTGATACTTTTTAAGTTATGAGCAAAAAACTATTTGGGACGCAGGAGCACGAACACTTTCTGTCGTAACTGTAAAAGATTAGTCCAAGAGTAGCCGGTGGGTGGTGATGACTAGCTGTTTTGTCTCTAGTCGTAAACTGCTAAATTAGGGACGACTAGCACAGATAACCATTGTATAGTTTACACAACATTCAAAGCAAACAAACCATGTTTCCTGTTGTGAAATCCCTAATTTGTTTGTACTTTACATAGTATCCGTAACTACCCAAATCCTTTCTATCCTTTATTGACGCCCCCCGTTAGTATAGCGGTATGTCTACGTATTTATAACACTAAAATCAGGGGTTCGATTTCTCTCGGTGGGCTCAGCAAATAGCCCCATGTATGTGGCTTTGCTAATAAAACGCACACACACACACCTTTATTGATAGATTCTATAACAAAGAAATTGATAACTTTAGTTTAAGATCTGCATGAGATATTTTTGTATCAAGTAATTTAATGTTTTAAAAATGCCAGAATTTATTTTTGAATAGTATGTATGCAGTATTATACCACTATAAACCAGGGTACGATACCCGCGGTGGGTCGATCATCGTGTAGCTCTATGCTTAACAACAATCTGACAAACAAACGAGCATTTTTTTTCTGAAATAAATAAAACCTCATAACCCGAGAGCATTAAAAAGGTGGGCTTTTTTTCCTCAAGGGCAAATTTCAAGACTTATTGAACCTACGTGTTTTTCTTTGCATCATGAACAAAACTTTTTCTGTCATTTTAATATATTTCAGTATTAAATAACATTAATCTAATCCTGATTAAAGATTGATATGTTCCATAAATAAAGGGAACATCTTAAGGTATCCTAAATAACACATTTTTTTGGAAATTATAAATTTTACTTACCAGGTGTCATTCAGAAAGATTTATACTATTACTTATTTAACAAGAGTATAAAAAGCTTGCTTTTTATCTTACAGCATTGTGTGTTCGCTTAACTTTAAAGGAAGAAGTTCATTTCGTTTATGCTATCTTGAGAACAGAATGGACTTAGACTGACGGAAGAATTGAGTTCGAGTTTATTGGAGGTGGAAATCATTATAAGAAAAACTTACTGTAAGCCTCACCTGCTCACAAAAGGAAGGATAAATGTAAATTTGACGCGTGTATGGAGATTAGATAGAAGAGGAAAGAGATACCACTGTGATGACTTAATTAATTCGTCTTCCCTTTCCCGAACAGACATAATCCCCTGGCTGTTGGACTTTCCAGCTTTTGTGAAGGTTTTAATTCCAAGTTTCGCCCAAGAGGATTATTTTTATTGGACGCAGAGTGATGCATATTATCAACACATACCAGGCACGTGCAACAACGTCTTTCTCACCTAATGTGCTAATTGACTCTCGACAACGCTTTATATGTTAGTTGATTTGACACAAGAAAGAAGTAAAAGACACGCTTCTAGTGTTTAATAGTTGTTGATTCTGCTTAACTTTCAAAAACTTCGGGTAATTCTTTGCCATAAACGCTAAAGCGTAGGTGTAGTTCTAGTTATGAAATTATTAGCATTAATATATTAATATTTATAAGGGAATTAAATGGTCTATTGTAGGACAATTCAAGAAGCCAATAGAAGATTCTGTCGTAGTTATGTATTTTTGAAATTATATGAATTTAAAACTTCCTATTTCCTTTTCATTAGTTTCCGTTTTGTTTTTATGTACTTATTTTCTTCGTAAAGCTTAATATATGTCTCATAAAAGTGTTTAAAATGTATGTAGTATTATGAAGTATTTGTAAATAGAGCAGAACATGCAATATTAAGTGGTCAAAATTCAGTTCATAATTAATATCCAGTAGAAGTGTTTATGGCCAATTCAAAGTTAATAACCAGTAGATGTGTTTATGGCAAATATAGAGTTAATGAACAGAAGATGTATTTCTAGCCAATTCAATGTTGATAACCAGTACGTGTGTTTATGACCAATTCAGAGTTAATAACTGGTAAAAGTGTTTTTGACCAATTTAGAGTTAATATCCAGTAGAAGTGTTTATCAGAGAGCCTTTATAGTATTAGTAGTATTCTACTTGTCTGACTTAAGGTTTTTCACAAATTTTTATAAATAGTTCTTGCCCACGCTTTCTCTACTACTGCGCCCTCTTATTTTCTTTGGTCATCATATTATCAGGTAGTCTTGTCGTAATAAATCTTCAACAGCAGATATCAGTCCAATACTACGTGTAGTCATTTTTTAACTTCATGGGTTAGTCGTTTTGTAGATGCATTTTACTTAAGTTTCATTTTATGTTATTTAAGCTTAAAACGCACAGTTTGTCGCTTTTACAAAGTTTTTGGTGCAACTAATTGTTTTTAAGCATAAAACTACATAATAAGCTATTTGTTTTTTGCCCACCAAGGGCATCAGAACCATATTTTTTAACATCGTAAGCGTAAATACTTACTGCCGAACCACTGGGGGGCTTATAAAGTCATACACGCCCTCCTATTTTGGGGGAAAAAAAACATGGCTTTATGTGCCCTAATGGTTATGTTTCTGATCGTAAGATTGGAGGCTCAAACTTCAACATGAGATCGAATATGCTCAATATTTTCAGCATTGAGGGCTCTATAGCTTTGACAGCTGTTCGAGCTATTCTGTTAAAACGAGTGGTATAACGGGCATCTGGTGCTACAGACTAGTTGCTTTTCCTCTCCATATCGGGCTGCCAAAATTGGCTACGTGCCTTTTGAGTATCTAATCTGGCCGTTTAATCGATGTGTTGCATAAAATGTAATTCAGGTTCAAAACTGGAAGTACCGTAATTTAAATAAAACTTGACCCTCAGTTTATTTGCTTTGTATATATTAATTTCTATTTTTAGTAATTTGTAGTTCTTTAAAGTAGATCTGAACGTGAGACGTGACACCTCAAGTGACCGTTCTACTAACTGACCCGAGGGAGTAGTCCCCTAATGGTTCCTAGTGAAATACTCTGTATTTGACCAAACACATTTTCAGATGATGAAACTATCTTTCATCTGTAAACATTAATATATCATTTAATCAAACATATAATAAAACTATTTACTGGTAATTCAATAAAGGACTCGTGAGATAAGTTGTCAGGTTCAATAAAACAAAAGTAAAAATTTTCCGGGCAGTTTATCATTTTGCTTTAACAGTCTCTCAGTCGGTCGAAATATCAGTGTTTATTTGAATCGAAAATTTAAGGATGGCAGTATTATTAAAAACTACAAGTTAGAAGCTACTTTATTGTAGAACGAATAGTAAGGGAAACCTTGTCTTGTAAAAAAGCATTTGATACAAAATCTGGTTTCCTTTTAACAAAATGACTGTTTGTCCAATAAGAGTATTGCGCATGCGTTATATCAACAACAGAGTCTAGCCAAGTTTTTGACGATGTCTGACCTCCCATTTGGAGTAAAAATGGACAATATGTTGAGGTTAAGAATAAATCGTACATAACGATCACAATATTGAAATGATAGAATTTTTTTTTAAGGAAAAGCCGGGAAGAGTTTAAAACGAGATAGGTTGTTTTTGTATTTATTCCAAACTGGAATTATTATTATTCAAACTACACGAAATATCTTTAAATTTTATTTAATAACATATTTAATAAACTCTACAGGGGAACTTATGTAAATTTGTAAGGTAGTTTTCAATATATAGCTGAAATAAAATATCACGTGATTATAATTCTGGTTGGCCAATAGTGAAAGTCTTCATCTAAGTTACTTAATGTCCAGTAATTCCTAAGTTAACACATTCTTCCAAGTTAAAGTTTCCATTTCCTCATTTGTACACGGAGAATAAGGAGTAGAAACATCAGTATCTAAGAAGTTTTAATTGTTTCGAATTTCGTGCAAAGCTACACGAGGGCTATCTGCGCTAGCCGTCCCTAATTTAGCAGTGTAAAACTAGAGGGAAAGCAGCTAGTCATCACCACCCATCGCCAACTCTTGGGCTGCTATTTTTCCAATGAATAGTGGAATTGATCGTAACATTATAACGCCCTCACGGCTGAAAGGGCGAGCATGCTTGGTGCGATGGGGATCCGAACACACGACCCTGGGATTACAAGTAGAGAGCCTTAACCACCTGACCATGCTGGGCAATATCTAAGAAGTAAGCTTGCTAGAAACTGGTTTTATTGAAACTACAATAATTCGATAAAGTTCGAAAGATTAAGAGATAATAGAGTTATCATTATTATTAGAGCTACGATAATTTTTTCTTATCACAATTATATTTAAGCTTGTTGTCCAAATCCTCTAGTTGTGGGTAAGTACCTAGAATAATCTGCACACGTTTATTAGTTCTGGTTTAGACGTCATTCAGTAAACACAATTTGAAGGATTGAGTACTTATGAATTACTCATATTTCTATGTTAACGACTTTCGTAGGGAGCCACTAACGTCAAATCACGTTCTGAGCTCCAATATTCATGACCAACTGTTGGCTCGTCAGACAGGCCTGACTTTGAGTCAAAGAAACCATAAAGATCTGCGGGTACTGTGTCCAGCTTCTGAAGGCTACCGTACATAAGGAACAAATCCTGGAACCCTGCCAAGAAACATTTGTTCAGAACGAAATGATAAGAAGCGAGGACTGGAGTTCAGATCCAAGAATTTTCTGCTTTGTTTAAGACTGAATTCGTTTTGCAAATTTCCCTTGAAAAAAACGAATTTTATTTCACAACATTTGTCCTTTTGTAAATTTCTAGAAGTTATCTATTTAAAAGTTACATTAAAGTTACTTTTTAATGTAATTTATTGGTTTTGCTCGAACTTTATCCCGTGTTTTAGTTTTTGCACGATTTTTGCCTGATATGTGTGTGAAAAATTTACACATTTTTTATAAAATGTCACAGGGGCAAGCGTGTTAAGACGTGTGTCTCATAATCTGAGGGTCGCGGGTTCGTATCCCAGTCGCACCAAACATGCTCGCCCTTTCAGCCGTGGGGGCGTTATAATGTGACGGTTTATCCCACTATTAGTTGGTAAAAGAGTAGCCCAAGAGTTGGCGGTGGGTGGTAATTACTTGCCTTACACTGCTAAATTAGGGATGACTAGCACAGATAGCCCTCGAGTAGTTTTGTGCGAAATTCAAAAAACAAACAAACAAACAATAAAATGTCAATCGCTTTTTACAGATTCTAGTAAGTTCTAAATACAATTTTTATATGCTTATTTTAAAAATCCATGTTACTTTTGCAATGAGTAAGTATTTGATATATACAACAAACATTGAACAATAAACAGTAACACAATAGATAAACAGTCTTCCACATTTTTATTGTAACTAGAGAGTAATTAGACATCCTCTTACTTTGTACTGATGATTCCTCTAAAATTACCTGGAGTGGCTTGGTGGTTGAGAAGCTCATCTAGTAATGTGAGGTTGCTGGTTAGAATCCCGTCACACCAAACCTTCCTCCCTCCGTTTTAGCCGTGGGAGGATCATAATGCTACTGTCAATTCAACTACTTGATGGTGAGAAAGTGGGATTGACCGTTAAAGGTGAGTGGTAATGACTAACCGCCTTTCTTCTACTCTTACATTGCTAAATTAAGGACGGCTAGTGCAGATTGCCCTCGTGTAGCTTTGTGTGAAATGATATTCAAAACAAACATACAATTTGTATAGAGAAGAACCTTCGTTGTTAAGGTTAGCTGGGTTAAAACATCTATAATTTTATTTTACACTTTTCACATCAGTCAGTTATAAATATCGGGTTATATTAAATACTATTCTAATGTTAAAAGACGAACTTTAAATCATCTTATTAAGACTAAAAGTAAAACTTATTAATTAATCCAAGTAAGAGTTTTCATTGGGCGAAGTGGTTTTGTAATATAAATGTCATCAAATACTTGAAAGAGGCTTTTGTGTAAGTCTAATGGATAACAACTAATACCAGAAAGAGTTTCGTATCAGAATCGTGAGCTATAACTAACTACAGAAAGAGATTCTCGTAAGTATCATAAATGAAAACAATACTGTGCTTACGTAAATAATAATGTTATTTGTTTCTTAACGATAGTAATTTTTCTTTGATGTTAATGCAGGTCAAATAAATTTCATTTCTGAAATAAACACCTTGAAGAGCCATATTTGTACTGCTTATAATTGACGGTTTTCAAGCACTACAATTGTCACTTGTTATTATGTTTTGTGAGTCTTCTAAACTAGTGTTTTCTAACCCCAAAACAAAACTCCGATAGGTTTGGTTTGTTTTGAACTTCGCGCAAAGCTACACAAGGGCTATCTGCGCTAGACGTCCCTAATTTAGCAATGTAAGAGTAGAGGAAAAGCAGCTTGTCATTACTACCCATCGACAACTCTTGGGCTACTCTTTTACCCAAGAACAATGGGATTGACCATTACATTATAGCAAGCCCACAACTGAAAGGGCGAGTATATTTGATGTGACGGGGATTTGAACCCACCACCTTCGGATTACGAGTCAAGTGCCTTAAACACCTGGCCTACGCCCCGGCAGATCTTTTAAATATTTCACCGTGCCCCTGTAACATTACTTTCAAGCTTTTTCTCGCTTTCTAAGTATGCAAATCACTTAAGCATTATGACATGCGTATTTACGACAGTCCGTCGGGAAAGATTTAATGTTATTTATTGAAAGCAGATAAAAAACGTTGAAAGTTAATGATAAATTGATTTTTTTTTGTTTTTTTAGTTTGGGTAAAATATTTATTCGTACACTATTTCGCGCCCTAGTGGTTGGAAAGTACTGCTCTAAGTGCTTGAGGTGGTAACATTTGGAATAAGCCCAGCAAAAATGGGTAATCCATGCAATTGTTAAAGCTGGTGGATGATATGGTAATGTAGCATATTTTGTTGCTCTCATTTGCGGATTTAGAGATACGTTGTGAGCTGAGAAAACATATCTATAAAACTCTAATAAAGATTCTGTGTTTCTAATTTTACCTAGATTCTTCCTTCGTCTATTTTTTTAAAAAATGCTGTTAAACCATAACTTGTTATTTTTCCTTAAAAATAAGAAAACACTTTGGATATCAATGATGGCGTCTGTAATACCTTCAGTGTTTTAGAATGCATTTCGCTGCTTATATTGCAGGTGCATGAAGTATCATGATGCCAGTTGAAGGACTCATCCTCTGAACGGAAGTTATGTAAATTCATGATTAATGAAATGTTCTCTTAGAACATGAAAAGTTGCTTCCCTTTCATGTAATTATAAAAACGCTCATAAAAACCCCAAAAATTAAATTTGTAACCGTAAGTTTGTATGTATCTCTCCACGGACACAACAACAAATTTAGTGAAGATCGACCGACTAGGTGCGAAGTAGTGGTAAGAAAAGGCCCATAGAAACCACAAAACATAAAGTACGAATTTTAAAATTTGCATGCACGCCCCAATGGACCTAATAAACCTTCGTACAAATTTATGTGAAGATATATTCATAATCTTTGAAGTAGTTACATGAACATAAAACAGTGAATATGGAGTACTATTATATTTATATACATTACTACACAAGAAATACATTTCAATCTAAAATTTCACACCAGTATATTCATTCACTAAAGCAAAGCCAAACCTTAAATATGAGAATACATGTGGATAATGCAGGATAAATTAAATATAGCGTAATACAGTCCGCCTGTACATCACAAATCACAACTAAATATCACATATTACACACAATTTAAATACCCTTCATTAAAGGCCAACTAAATACGTTATATTCAAATAATATTGATTATCCAATCAGCAACTCACATAACAGTCACAAGTAATATGATACCACGGTAAAAAAGAATGTACAACAACTACTTTTGACATTGTTTGGCGTTTTGTTTGTAGTATGGTCCACCGAAAATTAATCGATTTCGAAATGGTATTTATCTTTCCTTTCAGTCACAAAACCTTCGGACACTTAGAGCAGACAGATCAGCGCTTAATAGGTTCCAATAATAAGATATGTTTGAATTAACATAAGGTTTCCAGTTATACTCAAAGTTCAATTATCGCATATTCCAGGCAGCTGAAGGGCAAAACTGATATTCATACCAAATTATACCAAAACGTACCAGTCAAGATGATCGGTCTGTTGAAACTGGGGCTAGTGGTCCTCGTCCATTGAATAGATTATGGAAAGTACGCATGGAGGAGTTGTGTGTTTTGAGTATGACAGCCTTAAGAAGGGACCCTTTGCAATTAAAACTACTTCGAAGAACATATGCAAAGACGTACAGTCGTCAGACATAGTACGACATAGACTGTAATGACGTAGTGAGATTCCTAAATAGTTTTATTATAATGTGCTGCATTTACAGAAAACTTAATATCAGATGTTACAGATACTGTAATACCACATATAAAAGACCAGTTAGACATCACATATCACAATCCAACTAAATACCAAATGTTACAGCTCTGTTAGATAACATATAAATATTAAATTACATTAGGCAGACAGACTAAAAATATATAACCATCTAGGCTTTCTGTTTGACTGTCTCAAGGAACTTCACATAAGTTAAGTACGACAAGTTCAGTATTATAATTACCATAAGTTATACCTTAAATACAAAATTCAACATTGAGAAAAATAAAATGCAAAATCTTGTTCAGTAAAGAGATGTAGTATAATAAAGTCGCTTGAAAACTAAATGTTGTGTATAACATGAAATGTCATCATTTTAACATGTTTAAGCCCAATTCACCTCCTCTCCCCTAGCGGAAAAGCGCTATGTCTGCGGACTTATAACGTTAGAAACGGGGTTTTGATACCTATGATGGCAAAACACAGATAGTCCATTGTTTAACCTTGTAGTTACTTCTGAGGTAACAAACCCAAGTTGCCAACAACCAGATAATAATTAAAGTAACTTTTCACCGCTTTAGTCAGTCAGTTGTGAAACGACTTTTTGATTGCTGAAGTGAATTGTTTTCTTAAAGTAACTAATTTTAACACTTGATTTTAGTCCTGAGTAATACTGGAAAAGTTATTTTATGAGTTTGGACCACATTATTAATTGGCATTTTGGTTTGTTGTTTTTTTTAAAAAGGCAAAAATGCCTGAAACAAAAGAGTACCAAATTAGGACTGAAAACAATTTAAAGAGCGTTACATATTTAAAAACGGATTTTATGGGTAGAGAAAGCAGTAGTAGAGGAGCAAACAACGTTTCGACCTTCTTCAGTCATCGTCAGGTTCACAAAGAAAGAAATGGTTACTGACCGGTAGGTGACCACATGTTCAAAGACGACTGTGTAGGAATGTAGAGGGCGTGCTTATATGTTGGATATATTTATTAATTTAGGTAAAAAGATGTTCCTTTGTATTGGTTTGTTTTGGGCTTGAGTTGTTGTATAAGTAAGGCTTCTTTAATTTTGCGTTTGTTCATGTTTGTTTCTTTATTTAGTATTTGGGTGTTTTCTATGGTTGTGTTGTGTTTATTTGATTTGCAGTGTTCGAAAACGTGTGAAGGTGACTTTTTATGTTCTTTGAATCTGGTTACATTTTTCCACTTGTTTATCAAACATAAAAATCGTGGCAGTTATCACATCGTATTTTATAAATGATGTTGGTGCTGTGTTTGTCATTGTAGTTTTTACATTGTATAAACCTTAGTTTTGTGCCAGGTTTTTGAATAAATTTGTTATTAATTGGAATGTCATATTTTTTGTAAGTTTTTGCCAAATGCTGGTTATTTTTCTGCTTATGTCGGGAATGTATGACATGCAGCTGTATATGGTTTCGTGATTTTTTGATCAAACGTTGTTTGCTCCTCTACATAGTGCTTTCTCTATTCATACCAGCCGTTTTTAAATATATACTTTTCTCTACAAGTGGGTTTTCTCGTCATCATGAACTGAAAGAACGTAACAGATTGAATACATACATATATATATAAATATCCACCATCTAAAGTATATACAAATATCAACAGACGTTACACGAATGATGATGTCCAGATTAGAAAACACCATAATCTAAAGTACATACAATAAATAATACCAATAATCTTCTGTATTTTGCACAATTTCCATATTGCTTTAATATTTTGTTCCAGTTCACTACTTATCTATCATGTCCTTTATCGGGAAAAAAATATGAACTTTTTTTAACCAAAGTTTTTATTATTTATCAAAAAAACATTATTTACACCAACACAAGTAAGTTTCTCAAAATTTTTTGTGAGACTATCCCTTCAAGACGATTACACTCTTATAACAAGTCAAGTTGCTCCCTGAGGTTGTTATTTAAGTGTTTTGATAAGAAATAAATTGACAGCAACCTTGTGGATATATTAACTCCTATATCCACAAAAATCAGTTATACAATAACTCTGATAAACAAAGTTTTGATGAGTCTTCCTTATTTAAGTAGGTGATTTAAAAGGTATTAAAATTAAAAAAAAAATTGTACCAGGTTTAGGTCTTGAATCTAGTTTGTTTGTTTGTTTTTAATCAGCTTTTGGCTCTCTCTAGGAGTTCCCAATAGGTTTATTCAATGATGGTAGAGGTATAATAATGTAGATCTTCTATTGTTGTACTTTCTACCTCGTGACGACTAGTGTACATTTTCTCTAGTTGTTAATTAAGCGTGGTAATGATTCCAGAAGAAAGTATAACATTAGCTCCAATAGAAAAACTTGATACAAGGTATGATGTTTTCTAAGCCCGTTTTTATTCAAATATTGTTTAATTTGCTTCAATTGTACAACGATAAGTCTCCATGTTTACAACGTTAAATTCGGGATTCGATACCGGTGTTAAGCAGATCACAAACAGCTCGTGTGTATCATTGTGCTTTACTACAACCAAAACAAACCGTGTCATTGTGCTTTACTACAACCAAAACAAACCGTGACATTGTGCTTTGCTACAACCAAAACAAACCGTGTCATTGTGCTTTACTACAACCAGAACAAACCGTGTCATTGTGCTTTACTACAACCAGAACAAACCGTGTCATTGTGCTTGCTGATGAACATTGTTTAAACGCTCACCAGTGGCTCCGCGGTATGTTTGCTGGACTTACAGAGCTAAAACAGGGTTTCGATACCAGTGTGGGCAGAGCTCAGATAGCCCATTGTATAGCTTCGTGTTTAACTTCAAACAAACCAAATGAAGAACGCTTATAGAATTTAATTATATATACGTGTACAGAAATACTGTTTTTACTGGCTGCCAAAGGTTACTCTCCAACGTAGTTGTTAAATTAATAAACTTCATCGAAGCATAATATATAGATTTTCAGTCGGTCTTTCAATCTGTTTATTTTTGAATTTCGTGCAAGCCTACATTAGGGCTATTTGCGCTAGACGTTCCTAATTTAGCAGTGTAAGACTAGAGGGAAGGCAGCTAGTCATCACCGCCCACCGCCAATTATTGGGCTACTCTTTTACCAACAAATAGTGGAATTGATCATCACATTATAAAGCCCCCATGGCTGAAAGAATGAGAATGTTTGGTGTGACGGGGATTCGAACCCGCGACCCTCGAATTACAAGCCGAACACCTTAACCCACCTGGCCATGCCGGGGTCATCCCTCAGTCACCCATAAGAAATATATAAAAACAAAACTAAAGTAAATTGCGTATAATTCAAACAAATGGGAAAATAAATTAGAAAAGAATTTGCTAAAATTTTAATAAGTACTGACGAAAACAAATATATTTATAACTAACTTATACTCATTACAATCATGTTCTGCTTAAAAGCTGTAAAAGTGCAGCGAGTTCCGATCAGAGAAGAGAAATAAACAGTGTTAAACATTATTAAATGTTACAAGTGTTAAACATTATTAAATGTTACTAGCTTAAGAATCCATTACGTATCTTTTCGAAAACTGCCTTAATAACAACAAACAACTGTGTATTCATACTATAGTTAACTTCGTAAAAAATCAGTTTCATAAAATTGTACATTAAGTTCTTTGCTTCAAGAGGTTCGGGCTCTTTTTATTTTGCATATTTAATTTATGGAAAGAAATGTGTTTTTACAGCCAGTTAAGTGTGAATTTCCTTCAATTTATGCTTTCTCTTGTGTTATGTAACCTTCTTTAATTTAAGTCCTAGCTGGCTTTCTTGTTTACTTGAGCAGTTTCACCTTTATATTTAGACAAGGATTTCGTGCGATGACGTGAAACCTCAGCCGACATGAGAAATTATTTTAGCGTCGTTAATGCTCTAAACTTAGCTAGACTCGACACCGTCAGTTGATAGGTGGCGTTTTATAACTTCGACCACCAGCAGAGTGTTTTTCAATCCCTGCAGCCAGCAAAGCTAATGAAAAAAGCTCTTGCTAGTCGGGTTGAGAAGATGAAGCGACTAGAGAAATCAACATACCTATTCACACAGTCTGTAGGACGAAAGGCTCGCTAGCGTGTTCATCTGGATTAAACCCGGATGTCGCGTCGCGCCGCGACCGAGAAGAATGGCACCTCATTTGGGAGGAATTTTCAATTTTCGTTCGCGTTTGTGACGCTAATCCCGCGGGAAACCGAGCGCGTGCAGATTGACAGGCCTGGTTTCCTCTGATAGCACGTGCAACCAGAGACGGAAATAGATTTCTCTCTACTGATCCTGGCAATGGATAAGTGATGGGATATATTCCGTGGGAGAGTTGACCAAGCAAGAGATCTCTGTTGAAATGATGTCTTACTTTGTAAAATGAGGATAAATGTAGTCCTAGCTCTGCTTATAGTACTCTCTTAAAATCTAACTGAAACAATGGTTTCTATGTTTAACATTATCATTTCTTCAATTAAAGATAATTTTACTGATTATACAAATATCACGTGCTTGTATATTTCACGTAACCTACTAGCTTATGAAACCCATAAAAGTGATCAGGAAATACAAACATCTTATATATATAAGCATATATGTATTTAATATGTATATAAATATACACTATATATATATATCCTGTTAATGTTTCATGTGTTGCATGATTCTCACAAACACACATTAAAGTCGACTAAGTTTTTATAAAGAAACACAACTGTCTTTTGTTTGCACACTTAGACTGTAAATGAGTAACTCAGTGTATATTAATAGTAATCCTGACCCCATTAATTGCTTACCTCTCTTATCTTGAAGCTCACTGATTACACTACAATTGTTTTTACCTTAAGTTTGTGCTTTCAGAATATAACCTACATCACTTTCCCACTGGGTGTCTTCGTGATAGGATTCATGCTTGACATTTTATGATACGTATGCTGTCTTCATGTTAGGAGTCCATGCTTGACATTTTGTAATAAGTATGATGTCTTCGTGATAAGGCCCATACTCGTGATAAGCATGTCAGGGGTTCAGTCACGGAGTACACATATCGACAGATAGATAGATGGATTATCTTCCTATTGTAGTTGATCTCATCTTTCTTCGTATTTCCTTTCTGTTTTGATTCCATTTCAATTCTTATACCTGTCCGCTAATTTAATTTAACAAATATCATTATGAAAATAATTTACTGTGCTGAGAAAATTACCAAATTCAGCAATCATAGAATAAAGGAACTTCATGTGAAGAAAGAACACAAACTAAGCAGTCGAATGTGTTTAGTTCTAATCTGTCATGAATCGATATTAAGGTATTTTTGTGTTGTTGTTTTTTTTACCGGAACAAGTCGGGTTCCAACTCATGTCAAACAAACGTGGATAGCGTCCAGTAAACGAACCTTGTCACGTAGAACCCTGCAAGCTAGCTTCCATGTAAAGCTTGGATATCGATAAGACCTCAGCAGGTTTGCTGTCTTATACTATTTTAGTGCTTCGAGGACGAGTCTGCATATTACATGGAGAAAGAGAGTCGAAATTTGTTCAGCGTTCTGTAATTTCTTTCTCGCTTCCTGAACTTCTGAAAAAACAGCTGCGCAACAAGCAATACGAAATATCAGCGTACTCTTGACCGTATACTTCATGTTTCATCTTACTGGCGTTAAGAAATAAATAAGAAAAATAATACCATTGATAACACTCCAGCTTCACGTTTCTATGTAAGAGAGTCAGTTCAGTAACACGTAATTTTTATTCTACTCTTTATAAACATTATATTAGTGTATCGTGTAAAAATATCTATTGTCAAACAGGTAGAGCTAAGAGCAGTCGCCCAGATGTAACCAACATTTTCCCTGATATTTAAAAGGACCAGCGATACAGTTCAGCACTCGAGTCTTTGTTAAAGAGCCAACAGGTCTAGAGGTAAAACAAAAGAAAAGGTAAACAATTAAAGAAAAATTAATATTTAACTAATACAGAGCTGTGACTTATACGTTATTGTTTAGGTATCTCTAATCTGACGAGCTGTGACTTACACGTTATTGTTTAGGTATCTCTAATCTGGCAAGCTGTGACTTATACGTTATCGTTTAGGTAACTCTAATCTGGCGAAATCAGTTCATAAATGCAATTACACCAATTACAGCAATCTCTCAGAATAGAAAAGTAAATTTTGAGCCCAGAATATCATTTTGTGATCCAAGTGTTTCAAACAGTATACCCAGGTGTTTCACATACAACCTAATACACGGTCTTTCATAAACACATACTAAAGATATTAGGAATATGTGGTTTTTAAAATAAAAATATCTTGATAATAGGAATTTTCAAATGCAGAAGAATTGGAGCTTCGTCTTAAACATCAAATGTTTAAATAAATAATTTGTAAGTGAAATACTTAAAACAATCACTTCTCTATTCAACGTTTCCCTATATTTTATTCACTTACGTAAAGTTAAGCAATTAATGTTATTTTTTTAAAACTAATCAGTAATTCATAATGAAACCCACAAGGGGGCCACCAGTGTCTTAACAAAAGGAAGCGGGCGGTACTTAAGCTCCTCCATAATTATCTTCAGCATAGAATATTAACACAGGAAGAAACGTTCCTTACTATAAGTGTATAGTTAAAAAAAAACAACTAAAGGTTTTAATTATACTTATACGTCATGCAATTTAAGGTACGTTTAGATTCAAAGTTATTTCTCATAAATTATGAAATATTTCTCCGTGAGCTGATTTCAACGCCTTATCTGTTCACTTCAAAGTTTGGTAACTTTTGTCACACAGGTAAATATTACTCAGAATTGGAAAAATCGGCAAGTTGAGCACGTAAAACATTGATGGAAATCTGGTAATCAAAGTCGAGGTCAAAGCCGCACATGCAAAACACATTATCCAATTTAGAATTTAGAAATTCTCACATTTAATTGTAACTTAACACCCATTGTGACGTAGGATCGTTCTATGTCACATACGGATCAACAATGTTGTTTGGAAACACATAAAAATCATATAACATTTAAACGTTATGTGATTTTGCTGTATTTCTGAACAATAACGTGTAAATAATGATTTCTGGCGTAACTATTATATTTATAGTATCTACCTTTCGATAATTAATGTGATGACATGTTTTTAATTACTAATAACAACACAAATTTTACATTTTTCCTAATATAATTAATTTTCACTTATAATATTACTGTTAATACTTTGTAGCTACCACAAAAACAAAAAAAATATCTTGTTTGAAATAAAAATACGTTTCTATACTTCTGTATTCAGGCCCCCAGTGGCTCAGCGGTATGTCTGCGGACTTACACGCTAAAATCCGGGTTTCGATACCCGTGGTGGGCAGAGCACAGATAGCCCATTGTGTAGCTTTATGCTTACTTCAAAACAACAACATCTGTATTCCGATATTTATGTTCTGTATTCAAAAATAGAATTTACAAATTATAGTCCAAAGTATCAAAATATGCTAGAAGGTATTAGTTGACAAAAAATTTAAAAGTAATAAATATTTCTAAAGGTTTAATTTCCATTTTTCTGTATCATGGATTATTTTAGAAAAATCGCAAAATATTCCAAGTTTTTTCCGAATAACTTTACCAGGTTGTTAAGGCACAAACTTGATCTAGAATGAAAAACTATAAGAAGGCTGTAAAGGCACAATGTGATTCATGCGAGGTAAGTTCGTTGAAGACTTTTGAAACATAAGGTGATTCATATCAGGTAGATTTGTTCAAGATTATAGCAACACAAAGTGTTCCGTGTTAAGTAAATTGGTTCTAAACTATAGAAGCACAATATAACTAATATATTAGGTGGAGTACAGGTTTGTTTCCTACTTGTGACACATGCTCTCACATGCTCAGAAATTTTATATATATTATAAAGATCAAAGCTTCTTACGGTATTGTCAAGTGCTTATATAATGATTTTAACTTTTAATGAGTGAAACGTATTTTATCGTATTTTATGATGGAAAACGCCTTTTTACGTGTCTTTAGGGAACAAAAGCAGAGTTTAATGCTTTATTGTTTTAATTATATTTTCATACCACGGATATGGGTTTGGAGATATTGTCAAACTATTCTAAAGAACAGATATTGCTTTAAAAGCACAAATACTTCGACTCGCCACTAGATGGCAGTTTTTGTTTCTTTTACAAGAAGAAGAGAAGCGGTGTCAAGTTAAGAGTCAAGCGTTTGTAAGGGAAACTTGTCAAGTTGCCAAGTGGAAAGTTTTTCTCATTTTCTTGCGGAAACTACACGGACTAAAAAGCCTGAAGGGGAAAACTTAATTATTCCAACACTGAGTAAAAAGACAAGGGGTAAATTACTTGCTTATTTCCATGTCGATAAGAGGAGAGTTAATTAGAAAAGGTGACAGAAGCACGTCAGGCGATATTTCGTAGGAAACCAGAAAAAGTTTGGTGTATTGATTTTCAAAGGGTCTTCAAAAAGTCCTCGAAACAGATAGCGAGGGACAATGATGTTTGTTGTGAGGTTCATTTCTCTAAGGAAAAAAAAACACGTACATTACAGATAAGATGACAGGAAGAACTTTGGAATGTTAATAATCTCAATATCAAAACTACGTCATTATATGAATGTAGATATGTTTTAAAAGAGACGTTTCAGACTTTAATAGACGCGGGTAAGAAAATGACATCAAGAAAGCTTTCTGATAATTAAATTCAACATTTACTTTAACTAAGCCTTTTTTTTTCCTGTATTTTGCATTGTTTTTGCAATCTCTTCTTCTTATCTTTGTTAAAGTAATGCCATATAGTTTGATGTCAATTGAAGGTTGAGATTTAAGACTACATTTCTGGACTGTCATAAGCGTGATCCCCGCAGATTTATCTTGGTCAATAACGGGATACGGAAGCTTTAAAAAACAGTAACTATTTAACATATTATTGAAATCATATGAAAATGATAAGCGAAATGGAAGGCTTTGTTAAGTACATTAAAAACTATTCTACTTAACGTTGCTTTGTTTGTCTTATTTAAGCACAGTAAGGAATAAAATATAAACAACACTAAACCGTATTTCCTGCAAGGTTAGTTCTTGTTTGTTTTTAATTTCGCGCATAGATACACGAGAGCTATCTGCGGTAGCCGTCCCTAATTTAGTAATGTGAGACTAGAGGAAAGGCAGCTAGTCATCACCACCCACCGCCAACTCTTGGGCTACTTTTTTACCAACGAATAGTAGGATTGCTCATCACTTATAACGTTCCCAAGGCTCAAAGAGCAAGCATGTTTGGCGCGACGGGGATACGAACCCGCGACCCTCGGATTACGAGTCTTAACCACCTGCCCATGCCGGGCCACGGATAGTTGTTTCAGAGAACAAAATTTCCAGAAAACTGTCGTTCTGGAACAACAAGAACCTTCAGTAGGAAGCAAAAACTAAACCTGATGAGATGAGTTAACACTGAAAATATATGTTTAATTGTAAGCTATCTATTTCTGTTTGTACAAAACAATTTTATGGAATAAGGAATAATTTTATGATAAAAGACTTTTATAATTTTATTTCACGAAAGATTAAACATTTAAATGTGTGCTAATGATATACATTCTGTATTATCGCATTTCTAAATCCTATATTATTTTTTTACTTTTAAGTAGTAGAAGAAAACAGATTTCAACCTAACAATCGACTAAATCAAATAATGTGTCTAAATGACGAGGTTTAAATAACAAATAAGTTTTATAGAAAACTAGCCAAGTTTCCCTGGTGGTGCTAAGATAAGAAGTAATACATTCCAAATTAAACTAACAGTATCGTAGTTCGACCAGAAAATTGCTTTATCGCGAACTAACTAAAGTATACCTTGTGGAGGCTAGAAGTTTCTCCCATTATTATGAGAGATGTTTAATATATGAAAGAAAAAAATTAAAATTCTTTAAAATATCACTAATCGCATGAGCGATAAGTTCTCTTAAGATGAACGGCGTTAGATAAATTATAAATGAAATGCGTGAAAAAGAATTTCAAACTATCACAGATAATAACAAATCACTTGTTAAAACATTGTAGGTTAGTTTGAAATAAATGTCATTCGTACTCGCGAAATTGATGTAAGAATCAAGATGAAGATGAAATGCTAATTCGAAGATCCCAGTTAAATATAGAGTTCAGGAAGTAAGGTCGTTTTATATTATTTTTTTACATATTGACAGTAAAAGATTTAATAAGTGTTGTTGATATTACCAATTAGAGTACATTTAAAATATATTTTGGTAAATAGATACTGAACTGTTAATTAACGTATGTTATTCAGGCTCTTTTAAAAAACGATTCGTTTTTTTACAATCTATCGTATCTCTTTTTTTTATATGTTTATCAAGTAATCATCCTATTTCCTTTCCTTAGAATCAAAGAAAATAAGCTCTTACAAATGTGCAGAAAGGTCCCTGTCGTGAAGATAGTCACACATCCATTTACAAGTCGGGTACAACCAAATTGAAAACACATCAGAACTTATGATTTATTATAAAGCTAATCTTCCAAAGAAAAGCTCCTTACTCCAGTTAACAAGTGTATTAAAACCCATCTCCAAAAAAATAAAAACTTTTTCAAAAAAAGATATTCACATCTGTTAAGATATATAATAAAACCGCTTTCATTACAAAACACATATTTCTGGTACACAACAAAATTATTTCTTGAAAATCTCTTTTCTATACTTGATAAAGCAGACCTCCAAAATAGTCTTCGTTATCACATTCAAGTAACAGAATATAACTCGCGAACAATCCGTTTTACTGCAGGTGCGATTTGTGTTTGAACGCCCCATTTCAACAAAGCATGTAACAAAACCCATCTGGTGAATAAAGATGTAATTAAACACATAATGATATTTACTTATTCTCAAGACGGCTGGCATGGGTATTAAAACTAATTAAGATAAAGTATATAACAAAGTTTCGACCCTCTAAGATCCTAAAAAGAATACATTTTTACTTCAAGTGGGTTTCTGGTAATGGTATCTGTTTGTTTTGAATTTTGCGCAAAGTTACATGAGGGCTATTTGCGCCAGCCTTTCCTAATTTAGAAGTATAAAAGTATCGCCAACTCTTAGACTACTCTTTTACCAATAGATAGTGGAATTGACCGACACTATTTAACCTCCCTACAGCTGAAATAGCAAACATGTTTCGAGCCCGTGACCCCAGATTACGAGTCGAGCGCCCTAATCACCATGTAATGAACCAAACATTATCTGTGGTCATCATACGCAAGGAAACTCAATTTATTATTAAGGCTTTTTTTTTACTGTTATGTAATATAACTAACCTAGTAAACAACCATGTTTACTCTATTCAAGATATACAATAAATGAATTTCCTGAATAATTCGCCTTATTTCAGTTAGTATATGCAAAAATTAACCTACCAAACAAGTCAACTTATTCCAGTCAAGATATATAGTTTTCCTTGCTTCAGTTTTATGCTTTAAGACCAATCTTCAGAATAAACCTGTCTTCTCCATCATCTTGTGCAGATGAAACACTTCCTGAACATTTCCTTACTCCAGAAACTTCCAGAACAATTCTTTTTACTTCACTTATGTATTTAAGTCAGAGTTTTAACAAACTACAGTTAAATAAACATGTATTAAAACTGAATTTCTAAAGTAAACTTTATCGTTCATGGAACTTATCTACTGAGGGCAAAAACAAAACAAAACGAAACAAAAACTTTTTCCATGGTAGTTCTGTAACACTACTCCCGAACAAAATTTTTTGCTCATTGTTAAAATATTTAATAAAAACAAGAAATTTACTAAACGTATTTAATCTAGTTAGGAAGCGTAATAAGACTTAACTACCTCCAGAAGAAACGTCCTTACATCACTTAAGGTGTGTAATTAATCAGCTCCATACAATAATATAGATGTGTAATAAGCTCCATTTTCTTAAAACTACCAAAATGTGTAATAAATAAGCCTTTATACAACTATCAAGATGTTAAACAAACCAAACTTCTCATAAATAAATCTATTTATTGCAAGTACGAGTAGTAAAATGAACCTTCTGAACAAATCTCTATTCAACCATCAAGATGTATAACAGTGGAACGTATTCCTTCATTAATGTGTTATATCCACTTCTTGGACAAAATGCTTGATTGCACTTAGGTGATATATAACACCCACTTTCCGAACAACAGCTAATTTTCTGTTAAAATAGGTAGTAAAACTTTCAGAACAGAGTTCTATTTCTGCAGTTATTTAATAAAGTCTTATTTACTACGAACAGAATCACTTACATGTTATTTACACAAATTAGGTGTTATTCTTTACTTGGTAATGTCCATTTTAAGTTACAAATTAGAACTGTGCATAATTACTATTACTTCTGTATTTCTTAACCGTATTTTTCACTTTCTGATGACAACAGTCCAATGGGTATGTGTTACCATCGAGGGTTTGTTCTAAGTATTTCGCGCTATGTTAGACTGACGCTAGTTTACAGAATGCTAGTTGAAAACTTTGTAAACAGTAATGCGATGACGTTGTTATTTGCTCTGCTTTACTTTGAAATGCTTCCTTGTTTATGTTTATCACACAATAAAGTTGTCATTGCTAGAGTTTGAATCTAACCGTTTCAAGTTCGATGTTTATAATATTTTTAAACCACATTGTATTGCCTCTTGTATACCATGTTTCCATTACCATTAGAATTTTTTTTCTCAGCACCATCAGTGTTTTTAACATAACTAGAATTTAGACCGTTTTTAAATTATACTGAAAAGATATAGACTTATGATTTTATTTTAGTAGAATCGATGTCATCTTATTATACTACAAATATTCTGTGTTTTAAATACGCTTATGACTTGATTTTGATATTACTAAAATGTCATATATCAAAGCCACAAGCATATGTTGATTTCATTAGATCTAGAATACTATGATTTTCAATGTCATAAAGTACATAAACATTCCAAAATATTAATATTACTAAAATAATAGACAAACCCGCGACCCTCAATTTACGAGTCGAACACCTAAACCCACCTGGCCATGCCGGGCCTGGTATTTCAAACATGTTATCCAGTGGTAGGGCCCGGCATGCCCAGGTGGGTTAAGGCGTTCGACCCGTAATTTGAGGGTCGCGGGTTCAAATTCCCGTCACACCAAACATGCTCGCCCTTTCAGCTGTGGGGGTGTTATAATGATACGGTCAATCCCACTATTCGTTGGTAAAAATGTAGCCAAAGAGTTGGCGGTGAGTGGTAATTACTAGATGTCGTCCCTCTAGTCTTACACTGCTATATTAGAAACGGCTAGCGCAGATAGCCCTCGTGTATCTTTGCGCGAAATTAAAAAAAAAACAGAAAAACTTGTAATACCGTGCACTAGGGTGTCGTGTTTCAAGGCCATTAGGTTTTCATTTTCTTAAAATTACAAATGTCATAATTTAAATAACCCCAACAGACACTAAAGTTTCAACACTATTAGGATTTTGTAAAATATCCTATGGTGGCGTGAGTTAAATAGTATTAAAACACTGTAATTGTGCTTAATATAACACTAAGACGACTATTTTCAAAATCATAAGGATATTGCGATGTTAATACTACTAATACGCTGCGTTTTCGTTACAACTGTTGTATTCTCAATACATTTGTCAAAACACAATTATTAGTAACCAGTTATTTATTGTCAAAGATATCAGCTTATAAATGCAGTGCGCTATTTATTATTCGGTCTGAGGTTTAAATGAGTAGCACGCTTTTCTATATTACCAATAAAGTTCTGTAAAAAAACGAGTGCATATCCAAACTACTATTTAAAACTAAACTACAGTTCAAATAATATAGCTACAACTGTAAACGTTGTTAATTATATAAAAATGAAAGCCTGTGTTGAACACACTGTTATTAAATTGACCTGAATTGTCATATTATAGAAAACTTTGCTTTGAGAGAAGAGTGGGAAAGGGCTTAGTTGGAGTAAACGAAGCATTCTGGTGAGCTCTAACAACGATTTACTGAACCCCAAGGGCTTTATGATATCGAGTTTACGCCATGTTCAAATAACCGACATAATCTCTGTAACTCCATTGACTTCCGAACGATGATGACTCTCTGGAGGTTGTTCCACGTGGCATTTTAGTTCCGTTAGTTCCAGTAAGGGGACACTATTGGGCACTTTGATATGATGTACACACATTTCTCTTATTTACAGCAACACGACGATAGTGGGCTTGACGAGGCATTTTCTTATCTCTTTAATAATTTTGGATTTGAATTAATTGACGTGCGCTATTTGTTTGTCTTTGAAGAAAATAACTTTGCCAGCTTCAAGAGCTTTCAGACATGAATATGAAGAGAAAGATGTGTCCAGATTTCTCTCTTAGATATCAGTATTAATATATAATTAATGACTACAGTCTGAGCAGACAAGAAAAATATTTTCATTAAATCCTTAGCATACCTGAGAAATATCATATAACGTAACAAACTGAGAGTTTCTTTCTTCTGACTTGATAGAAATGTCAGTGATTAGATGTGATTGGTTCAGTAGACATCCAAGTATTTACTGTTCTCACGTGAACTGAAGTGTAAAGAATAATTTACTCTGACAATTCAACAGATACGTTAAATGGGATTTGTTTAATTATTTTAAGATGTTCGCTATATTGTTGTAGTTTTCCAGAAATATATATTTGAAATATTATTATAAAATAAACTAATACAAGCACTATTAGTGCAACCGTAACGGGTCATTTCAAACGGAATAATTATTATAAAACCACGTTGAAGTGTTTTATATACACTGTGCATATTGCGCAATAGCTATTAATATTTACATGTTTAACGTTTTCGTGTTCGTGTTATTTATCCTTGATATTAACTATACTGTAACAAAATTAGTGCCACTCAAAACTGTGTGGAGGCTTTATTTCTAAAAGTGATTCGTCTTCCCAGAGTGCAAACAGCACATTGTATGTGTATGTGTGTGTTTTTTCTTATAGCAAAGCCACATCAGGCTATCTGCTGAGTCCACCGAGGGGAATCGAACCCCCTGATTTTAGCGTTGTAACTCCGTAGACTTACAAGAGTACCATGGGTAAGTTCCCATTCTATAACTCTGCGCTAAAAAAAGAAAAGAAAAACGTTTAAAAGTCTCGTAATATTAGAAAAGAAAAAAAAACGCAATGCGAAATAATAGCTTTAGTACTTTAGGAAGTGCTGACTTTTATGTTCTTCTGCACCATTCTATACGGTGTTACCGTTCAATAATCTGAAAGGAAAATTACTCCTTTGTTCATTAACAACACGAGGTGATTACAACAGCATTATAATAATAAATAAAAATATTTCACAAACAAATCGGAACTTGCAACCTGAAATGTTAGTGAAATTAAACACCCTTAAACAACAACAACAAAACAACAACTCAAACTCAGAATCCTTGACAGATTACGCTCAGTGAGTTTTCTTTGCTTTCAGTGAGACCTCTAACGGGACGCGATGCAAACATATCATGGCTGTTCTCCCTGTATTGGCCTCAAGGACTTGAGTTAGTAGCTGCTTGATAGGCCATTAGAACGATTAGATCGTCACGTTAAAGGCAGTTTACTAAGATTGATTCCATTAAGAACGCGGGGTTTCGCTCCCTCCTCCTACTTAAACCTTAAATAACGGCTAGAACTGACCAAATTAATCTCCTGGGGCAGTGGCCGAAATTTCTAGGCTTGAAAGGGACAGCAGCTTCATCACTTAAATTTTGTGCTGTTTAAGATTCGATTTAACCAACAAAATTTCCATATGAATCTACCCTACTGCTTTCGTCCTTAAATGTCTGTATTTCACGTAGAATTATGTTTATTAAATATAATCACTTTTAAAAATAAAAACATTTTAAGAGTACTTGTGGAAACTGTAGCATCTTTGCGATATATATTAAAACTAAATTATTATTTCATTCAAACGAAACCAAAATGAGGTTTACATCATTAGCGGAATAGCTAAAAAATGTCCTTCCGCCACAAAAAACAACAACAAAAACATTGAATTTCACTTGCGGAAGAGCTCGACTTATTTCTAAAACCCAATAATACTTAAGTTGGTGCTCTATCCTCGTTATGTTTTACCTGTATTTGTTCTGGATAGAGTAGTTTTCTGGTATAAATAGAAAAGTGTAGAAAAATTAAAATATCATAAACTGCTTGTCATTTCTTGGTTTTGTAGTTTTTAGAAACATTATTATTTACGTGACCAGTGGTTAGGGCGCTGAACTCTTATTCTGTGAACCGTAGGATCAAATCCCCGTCACACCAAACATGCTCGCGCTTTCAACCGTAGGGACGTTATATTGTAACGGTTAATTCCACTATTCGTTGGTGAAAGAGTAGCCCAAGAGTTGTTGGTGGGTAGTGATAACTAGCTGCCTTCCTTCTAGTTTTACACTGCTAATTTAGTAACGGTAAGCGCAGATAGCCGTCGTGTAGCTTTGTTAAAAATTCAAAAACAAACGAATATTAACATTATATAAGTGTGTGTATTTGTAAGTGTAATTAAATACATATTATGAATTACAAGGATAATTTCCACTTCCAAGTATCATACAAAAATCGTTCAGTTTCTCGTATCAGATGAATTTCTAAAACTCGTTGAATATTTAATTCTTCATCAAAGTAGTAGCGAAGGAATTATCCAATTATGATAATAACATTATTTCAACCAGTCTCTCATTAAAATTGGCTAAAGTCGAAGGGTTTATTCCAACGATGTGTTTAAAACATCTCTACACTGTAGTAAGAAGAATTATTAAAGACGTGGATCTAACATATCCGTACATTGTAGTGAGAAGGATTTTTTAAGACGTGGATCTAACCCATCCGCACACTGTAATAATCCTTTTGATTATTCAGATGACTGGTTTAACACATCTCAGAACTAAAGCAAGATGGAATTCTTTGATTATAATAACATCAGTAATTTGAATCCATCTTTTATGAAGGAATTATTCAATAACTGTAAAAAAAATTCAGTTTCTAATTGGCCTTATACTTATTAAGGCTTTATAAACTCATTCATTCAACGCAACAACAAAAAAAAGACAGTGTTCGGATTTGTTTGTTTTGTGGGTTTTTTTAACCTACGATAATTTCCTAAGATTCTTGCTTCAAAATCATAAATATAAGGAGAGAACTTGAAATCGCTATCGATAATGCCAAATTCTTTATACGCAACCTATGCTAATTAATTTTCAAAATTGTTCTTCGGTTCCAACGGATAAAGTAGTATCATTACTTTCAACTACACACACCATTACGGATTACGATTTAGCGGCGCCAATCGTTGAATGGCGCGAAACTTCTCCACTTCATTAGTGAGCGCATATTTACGACACGACCGTTAGCAGTAATGTGGCCAACGAGACATAGTCTTGCGTGCCTCTGTGACATACCGTAACGGTATTTGTCAAGCTGAGGTGACAGAATCATTTAATTCTATTCCGTAATATGAATTTTGAATACTAATTATCCTCATTACCGAAAGGCAAGGAAGTAAAATGCATCATGTGCTATAATTTACTGCACGTAAGATACAAATTTATATTCCTGGTAAGTGATGTTTGTAAGAAGCATTTGTAATTCGATGTATGAATGTTTTGGTATATTAAGCCAGTATATTAAGTTGGAAGTGGGAGTAAGTTGTGTAATTAGGAAAGCGTATAGAAAGTTAAACCTCAAGTTGCTTATTTACATTCATACATATCTATATATATATTAGATGTTAAAGATAAGAAACTTCCATTGACTCATGTTGGATATTTAAATAAGGATGGAAACTTCAGACTACCCGACGAATTATTATCAAATGTTTGAAATACTAACTAACGTTTTCTGGAACATCAGATAAAAGCTGCTTGGTAAAAGCACAAACTTGCCAACGTTAGACGTTTATTATAGAACGACTTATCACACAAGTACAGAACGTTACTGAGAACTATGTTCTTTCCTTTAATAAAGTTGTATTTTATGATATATTCATACACCCCTCCAGACACACACATACATATAACTATATATACAGCCTATTGATGTTCAAACTAAATCTTCAACGGATAGTACTAAGGAAAGAGATCAAACTTCTTTTTGTTAAGTCTTGGGATTGATAGCGTACTACAGTTTTTGTATCTGGCTATCTATTTACTGTGTCTACCACGGGAAATCAAACCCCGAATTTTAGATTTAAAACCAAGAAATCACTAGGAACAGATTGATACGTTAAAAGGCTCTGTTTTTTGTAGTTTTAAAAACTTGTCTGTTACGAACATTTTCGTGTTTACATTCACATATTCATCATTTCATATTGAATAGAGTAAAGAGTATTGTTCAGGCGACGGGTTTAACACATTTTGGAACTACAGCGAGAAGGATTGTTTGTCTTTTCAACAGGAATAACTCGTTTTTTCCAGGAGTAAGTTGAATTACATATTAACACGGGGTAAGGAAATTCGTTCGGGACGTGTGTTTTAACTGATATCTCATTTGATGGAACAAAAATTTGCTCACTAAATGTATTTTATTTTAAAATTTACCAGGAGTAACGAGCTGTGACCAGGAGAATTGTAACAATTATTTTTTAACTTATGTAGTGTGACTAATTAGGTCTGTTAAGTGGTATTTTTTTCATGAGGTAACTGCTATTAAACATTTCAACTAAATTAAAAAATTTACTTTGAAAAAAGCTATTAATTTTCAAAACAGGTCTGAATGCCAAAGAAACAAACAATTTTCGATCATTCAAACATGACATTTTCCTGGCTCTTTTTCACACCACGTAACTCCCTTTACCCCTAAGTGCTAGTAAACAAAGAATGTTAATTTTACACATCAAACTCTTACCAAGTTGGGGGCCTTAAACATTTTCAGAAATGATCTAATAACTGTATTGATAAATCTGTCTAATATTTCCAGGGTTCTTGATTTCTGAGGTACAAATTATAGCCATTGGCTGTTGTTCTAAGTGTTATTTATTGATTAAGTTCTTTTTGTATTTTAAGGCTGTAAAACCATAATTAAATATGGTTAAACAACCTTGAATACTTTGATTTATTACACGTACCTATCTTAAACTTCCTGTCGAAATTAAAAGCATCCAGGTCTAATAATTTCTACTATTAACTTAATCTTATTATACTAATCACCAATAAACAAATTTAAGTTGTTTTGTTTTACCTCCAATAGTGTTATCTGTGTATCTTTGGTAATTTAAGGGTCTATAATATCCTTTGCTGACTCACCATACATGGATAAAAAGAGTTACATATTGACAAACAAAACGAGGAAGATTTTATATGCAAGATATTCACAACTGTTAGATAAGAGGTTTATTCATGAGGTAGATTTTAATACTTACCTACAACATGGTGAGTGAATGTTTGCTCAGGCTGTTATTTCGTTTACTATCTTATCTCGAGTGAAAAAGAAGTTGGTTCAGTGAACTAGTTTCAATACCTATCTTAAAAGAAGTTGGTTCAGTGAAATAGTTTCAATACATATCTTAAAAGAAGTTGGTTCAGTGAAATAGTTTCAATACATATCTTAAAAGAAGTTGGTTCAGTGAAATAGTTTCAATACATATCTTAAAAGAAGTCGGTTCAGTGAAATAGTTTCAATACATATCTTAAAAGAAGTTGGTTCAGTGAAATAGTTTCAATACATATCTTAAAAGCAATTATAATGTTGTATAAGAGGTGAGTTTTATTGTACATTACAATATAGGGATTTTGTTTAAGAGTTGAATCTAAAGTTCATATGATAACTCGAGTAAAAAGAATAGTTTTAATATACACGTATGTATATTTAACTAAAATAAATAAGTTGTTCAATGAACAGGTTCTCAGCAACGTATTTTTACCAGATATTAGATACCTTCAGAGGAGGAATCAGTTTTGTATCAAAAGTGAATTTGGTTACATCTCTTAACTACAGAAAAAATATTGTTCAGAGATTTGATTTCCATTTAAACTGAAAAATGTTTAGGATATGGATTTTAACTCCTGTTTACAATAGGGTAACAATATTTTATACTTACTCTAGTGATCCGTTATACATACTTTAAGTGGAGTAAGAACATTTTTAGGTGTATCCTATCAGAGAAGTCAAATAAAGGAAGAAAAATTGTTTATACAGCTTAGAATACATCTTCTATTATGGACCAACGGCCTTTTTCAGGACTTGGGCTTATCAGACTAAACATGTATTTTATTGTACATCTTAACGAATAAAAAATATTGTTCAGACATGTTTTGTCTGGTATCTTAACTGGAATGAGGAGATGTGTTCATAAGAAAGTTCTTGTTAAGCACTGTGAGTGGAACAAAGAATATTGCTTACAGGTGAGTTTTATTACACGTGTTATCTATAAGTATGATGTTCAAAATTACGTATTTTACTCACCACAGAAAAGTGGTATTTATGTAGAATTTGAAGAATGTGTAAAGTCAGCAGTAAGTGGTGAATCGGACGATATTTTGGGTTTCATATTCATATAAATATATATGATTGTTGAGATATTGTGTTTTGTTACGTATTTTAAGTGCAGTATGAAATTGTGTGGAATATATTAACTAAAGCAATGAGGTTGTTCAGTCGTGATTGCTTGTAATTACTTTCAGTTAATTTTGTTTAATAAGACTTTAAATTCCGAATTTTAATATGGATGCATAGTTTTATTGAGAAGGTGAATTTGTATTTCTTAACTGAAAAACAAACAAACGTTTTCACAAAAGGATTTTACTACGTAAATGAAACAGTGAATTTTGTCCAGGAGATGTTTTTAATTCATATTTAGTTTACCGATAGAATGATAAGTTGGTTTTCTTAAGGACAAACAGTGTCTTAGGCTGCTTTATCCTAATCTAATGTACCATTATTCGCGTATTGTTGCTGTAAAATTGCGCTAAACACGTTGCAGCCATGTACGCGTTATAGGAATGACCGTTATATCCCACTATTATATTACTGTAGCCCCCTAGCTGGTGGTGAAAGCTGTTGACAAGCTGCTTTCCTCCTCGTCTATCAATTAACAATTAGATAAATAGTCCGAGGCTTCGTGATTCGATACCTTCGAGTAAGCACCATTTTAATGGTTTTAAATAAATATACATATATATATATATATAAAGCATAAAACGATTTTCTAAAGTTTATTATCAGTACAACTATTAACTTCTCTTATGCCTTTTTAATGAATAAAATTGTATGATAAGAGTATTCTGTTATAGAAGAAGTCATATGTTTATACATATATAAAGGAAAGAAAAAAAGGTTTGGTTGAAATAACAAACGTGTTAACTCACATATTTGCGTAACTTTTGCGTTAAACATTTACTTCAACAGTAAAATCGTTAATTAAAACATTATCATTTCATGTAAAAATGTTGTAAATTTATATTATTTACATTACGTAATTCTGATGGATGCACTTGTGCCATCTACTTTATAACCGTTTACCTTTCTCAGAAAGTACCACAAAAGTAATATGTATTTGTGTGTAAATATGTATGTATGTATATATATATACAACGTTGTAAATTATGATAGCACTTTTCATATAAATTACTATTTTACAACTTTCGGCATAATTACAACGATTTCATCTAATACGTACTTATACCGTTAACCAATGCCCCTAATTGTACAATTTTTAAGTTTTTTAACCTGATAAAAGTGTATTTCCTTCTTTGTGCACCTGACTGCCTAAACGTTTTTCTTGCATTATTAAAACGGAAGTTTTTTTTAAATATAAGAAGAAGTAATTGGAGTATTAATAATTAATCTTACTTAAGTTTGTTTATTCTTTAACAATCGCGGATCAATTCATTTCGAATATATGTGAAATACATATGTATCTGTTTGAACTATCATTTACTGACACCGAAATAAACTTTTCATAATATTCGAGGTTTAACGCACTCTTTTTGCACACTTCGAGTTAAAATTAGACATGAAGGGACCGAGATAAGACCTTAATTGCGTTAAAACAAGAACACCACACACACTCTATCTAGTCAGTTAATCTAATGTGTTTATTGGCGTTTTGTTAATTAATTCATTACAGCATGATGTCATGGTGCAGTGTAATATAACTTTTTGACTATCTACTCAAGTAATACAGCGAATCCTCTGATTTTGTTCATTCGTTCAATAAAACCACACAACAAGCACGTCATCCATCAAACCCTCATCACTATCGACAAAGGGTAGGTTAATACGAGAACCAGGATGACATTCTGGTGAACTAAACATCCCAGCTAATGTTTTCTATTATTACGTTGTATGATTACCATGCAGATACGGGACCTTGTAAAAGACGGAAGACTCGATACGTTCACATTGAGTTTTACAAAATAGTACATTAACCATTATCCTGTACCTGTAGATAATCATTAACAAAGTCGCGAACACCTCGTGGCTTCATAAAATATCACGATTCAACAATTAATAAAAAAATGAACATATTTAACGCTTATATTTTATAATAATTTGTAGAGGTAGGAAAATGAAGAATACACTCCGTATTTAATATAATCACAGCTGCACTGGAAACAGTTCTGATTAGATTGTGAATATAACACTAAGACAAAATAAAACATTTCCTATCACATATCGGTCATAAACCTCCATAAAACTACCACATGTACGGAATGTTATATATTTCAATGGATTTTTATTATACCACCATATACAATAATGTTATATCTTTCGATATATGCTATATTTTTAGAAAGCTCACAAGGACACTATCACATACTAAATTTTTTTTACATTTTCTGATGGATTCTGAATGTTATGTCGTTCGAAAATTTCTGATAATGTCCCTCTATACACACGGGCTGTTGTATATTTTGAGAGTTCCTGAAAACAGAATTAAATCAATTTTGGAATACTCTGCAGTCTCAGCTACAAAAATAACTTTAATCGTTACGTATAAGAACTTCAGAACTGCTATCTTCGTAGTGCAAAACTCTCGATACTCTAAATGCTAAATATTATAAATGTAGTGCAAAATTTTCGAAACTCTGAAAGATAAAATAATATCTACTAAATGCAAAACTCTCGATACTCTGAAAGCTAAATATTATAAATGTAGTGCAAAATTTTCGAAACTCTGAAAGATAAAATAATATATATGTAGTGCAAAACTCTCGATACTCTGAAAGCTAAATATTATAAATGTAGTGCAAAATTTTCGAAACTCTGAAAGATAAAATAATATCTACGAAGTGCAAAACTCTCGATACTCTGAAAGCTAAATATTATAAATGTAGTGCAAAATTTTCGAAACTCTGAAAGATAAAATAATATATATGTAGTGCAAAACTCTCGATACTTTGAAAGATGAAATATTTAACATGAGATCACACATTTTAATCGAATATTGATATACAACAATAAGTAGAAGTGGACTCTGAAACTTAACTCAGTGCCACGTAAATATCCTTTAATACATGCAACATTAAAACATCCATCGCGTGCATAACAAAATACCACATAAACAGAGTGAAGTCCCACATTTCTGATGTGAGTGTCTAAAGATGTTTGACCTACATTACAATCTAGACAAAGCTGTCTCTTCGCTTGGCATGAAGCAGAACAATCTACATTTTAAATATATCTTTATAAAACAAGAGAGAAACCAAAGAGAGAATGGAATAACTAAACGAAACTTCAAACGTCTTGTATAAGTTGTTTTTTTATGAAGTCGTTGCTTGTTTATGTTTCTAAAAATGCCGAAATGAAAACGTCGCTCGCGATTGAAACACAGTCCAGCGACACGACATGCTCATCCAGACCTATGTTACATCTTTCACTCTATGTCCAGCTAAACTGAGAAGGATATAGTTTTAGCACTGTGTTTATATACATTAACTTCAACTGAGTGTCTGTCCTCTTTAGTCCCAAAGCTTAAGCGAAAGCATCTAGGAAAATACACACACGAAACTATAGATGTTTTCTATTGTCCTTCATCTTTTGGACAAAAAACAACCAATAGCGTGTTACACTTTTCTTCTACAACTTGAAAGGAAGAAGGCATATTGTCGTCGGCTTCTTTGTATGAAACTAGCAGAGAAACTAAGCTGCCAAGCCTTTGTGTGGAAAAGACGAGTGGGAGCGAGGATACTGTCGTTCTTTGCAATTCCCAGCATTTTAACTGTAAAAACGAATTCCCATCGATAGAGGAAAACCAAATCATAACAGATAATGTTATTCTTAGTACTTTACACAAAAATAATTTTTAAGATTACGACTATGCCAGTCATTACGTTTTTCAATGACTTCCTAAAAAAGATACTTATAAACATAAGAATATTTGTAAAACATATAAAAGAAATGTCAACAGAAGTTGTAAACAACTAATACCTGAACAATAAAGAATTTTTTTACAAATTTATTCCTCGTCCCAAAGAACTAGTTTTAAATAATATTATTGTGCTTAAAAGGAGTTATGATTATTAAAAGCTTCGAAAAAAAGTCGAAATACAAAGATTTGTGTAATGTAAATAGTTCAAAGTATCTGATATTGATATAACATATATTAACATAAACTCGGTGACATCTGGTTGATGATTAAAACCACAAAAAATCATATTTTACTACAAAACAGTTAATATAAACTTTCAGTAATTTTTACATATTCATATTTTCATTGATTGTTTGTTTCTTTGCTGTCGTTAAGCACAAAAATTACACAGGGGGGCAAAATTTTCTGTGTCCACCACTGGTATCGAAATTCAGTTTTTAGCAGTATAAGCCTTTAGACTTGACAATGAACAATTTTGAAAGAATATTTTCACACATTTATTTGTAGCTATAATTACAGAAAAATAAATTAAAATGAATAAATTAATGTTTATATCTGTTGATAATGAAAAAAATACTTACGTCTGAACGATGTTTTCAGTGTTAAAATCTGAGAATGATGCCCACCCAGGCAGACCCTTCTTTAAAACACTGTTAATCATAAACATTTTAAACAGATATGTATATATAATATACAGCCCGAACGTTTATTTTTGAGTTCAAGTATTTTTATCTAAAGAGTTTAGATAAAAATCAGGAATATTGTGGGATTTATTTACTTTTCACAAAGGCTTTATAATTGGCACACTTTGCATTAAATGTAAATATGCATGTTTTATTCCTGCGCTTAAATACACTGTGACTTTTTACAGCCATTTCTCTATCGATGGTTTATGTCACTACCTGTTATAAACCTTGAAAACAAAATGTTTCATGCTTGCTACTTAGTGCACTCAGAATGAATTTATTATGTAGTAATTTGTTATTTATTGTCGAAGTTCCCATATGTAAGTTCAATACTTGTGAATGATATGAAAGTTAATTAAACAAAATAAAATTTCCCATCATGCCCTGGGGCGTTATGATGTGACGGTCAATTCCACTATTCGTTGGTAAAAGAGTAGTCCAAGAATTGGCAGTGAGTGGTGATGACTAGCTGCCTTCCCTCTAGTGTTACACTGCTAAATTAGGGACGGCTAGCGCAGATAACCTTGTGTAGCTTTGCGTAAAATTCAAAACAAACCAAAGAAAAGAAAATAACTAATATTGTTTTATTGATTCTTGCCCTAAAAATATGATTCGTGATTTAAATGAAACTGAAAATATGTACAATTTTATTGGTTTACATCATAATCTTCGTTACCGTTGACCTTGGATATTCCAAATGTAGCGTTATAAATATATTAAGAATCATTATTTATTTAACTTTACAAAAATATTAGGATACCATATCTTAAGATGGGGTGGCGCTTGGTACTGGTAAATGACTTTATCAGGAGTCAAACCTATACAATCCTAGCCTGAGTTGTATTACTAACATAAGGCACCAACTGCTGCTACTGGCGTGTTCTGTAAACCAGCAAGTAGTATAACACTGAACGACGCATGTTTCTTCCGTTAAATGTCCATCAAAAAAGGTATTGCATTCTTCAAAATGGTAAATATCACAACATTTTTGTGGGAGAACACCAGTCTAAAACGAACCGTCGTTATGATACTAAACTTAACACGAAAATTAACAATCGAGACGTGCTCCAGGATGCTGCTAAATCCAGACTAGCTTACAAAGAGATGCACAAGACATTTTTTTATCTGCAATCGAACATTGATGCTCTAAGAACCACGAGGGAAGACGTTTTGCGTTCACCACTGTTTGTTTTTTTAATTTCGCGCAAAACTGCACGAGGGCAATCTGCACTAATCGTCCCTAATTTAGCAATGCAAGACAACAGGAAAGCCATCTAGTCATCACCAATCACCGCCAACATTTGGGCTACTCTTTTAGCAATGACTAGTGGGTTGACCATCACATTATAACGTCCCCACTACTGAAAGGGCAAGAATATATGCAGTGACGGGGATTCAACCCCGCAATCCTAAGGTTAAGAATCAAGCGTCCTAACCATTTAGCCCCCCGCTAGTACAGCGGTATGTCTACGGATTTACAACGCTAAAATCAGGGGTTCGATTCCCCTCGATGGGCTCAACAGATAGCCCGATGTGGCTTTGCTATAAGAAAACACAAACCTAACAATTTAACCATGGTGATACTGATACAAGCTGCTTATAAGCTTCAGCTTGACAGGAAATAAAGAAACAAATGAATTATCAAATCAGTTCCCTGCTAACAGCGGATGTTTTTACATCTTGTTCATATTCTGGGTTACGAAGTTAACTCACAAAATGCAAGAAAATCAAGGAATTGTTTGTGGGTGGATTTTCAGTTTCTTGGAACCAAAGTGGCTAAGTGGTTAGCATGCTGTGATTCTAAGAAACTTAGATTCGAATCCCGTTGTCGCAAAATTTAGCTCCTCACCTTGGAGCAGTGAATGCATTATTATGAGAGTGACAGTAGAATACTACTTTTCGAAAACATTGTACGTTATGCTGTCTATCAATTTAAAATTAGGGTTATATGGTGACAAATAACCCTGATGTAACTTTGTTCGAATACCTGAAATAAACAATCCATTATCCTCATTCACATGTCCAGTTCTTCAGCATGCTACTTGCATAAATTCAGGTATTGAAGAAATAATTTAAATTCACGTGAAAACACGTATTTCAACAATGGCACAATTATTGTATATACACTTCAAAATCTTGTAAAACTGGAAAATGTTTTCTGTTTTCTTTTTGAATTTCGTGCAAAGCTACTCAAGGGCTATGTGCGCTAGCCATCCCTAATTTAGCACTGAAAGACTAGAGGGAAGGCAGTTAGTCATCACCACCCACCGCCAACTCTTGAGCTACTCTTTTACGAACGAATAGGATAATTGACGGTCACATTATAACGCCCACACGGCTGAAAAAGCGAGCATGTTTGGTGCGACGGAGATTCGAACCCTCGATCCTTAGATTACGAGTCAAACACAAACTGATATTATTCAGAAGGTTTAGTAGCCACACGAGAAATGAATTGTACTTATTTCATTATTGACGTAACACAGAAAAATCAAAATCATTAGTGATGTGACAATAAAAGTTGTTCAGCTAAAAGTACTAATCTTCAAGCCAAACCAAATCACCAATGAAATAGTAATAGATGTAACGTTCATGTGACTAGAATCAGGTTCATATTTAGCAGCACTTCATGAAAATAGCTGAATGCCTTAATCCTTTCTATCCTATTCTGGTGACAAATGACCACGTCGGAGGCTCAGACCGAAGTTACGTCCGGGCATCGACACGAGAGGATTGGCGGGAAGTGTATGAAGATTAAAAAATGTGCGTTTTACGGTTCATCAACATTTAGTCGGCATGCAAATCATACATCAACGCCGCCCCTGACAACTCGTCTCCCCTGACTCACTGTGCATGAATAATAAATCTGCCTCATATTTGAATTCGAATGCTCATGCACGGCAAGGACGCAGGCAGACAGCCGCTCGGCGTCTGCTACTCACTTGTACTGGTTTATACTACGGTTGTACATAAAAGAATCCATATGGTCCTGGACGGGAAAAGTGAAAAATAACACGCATACAAAAGCTTCAAGTCTAGGCTAATGAATAGAAAACGGCTACGAGTAATCGGTAAGGCCTTAGAGTTAATGGTTCGATAGTAAATTGAAGACGAACTAAAGGTAGAACGAGAAATGTTAAATTATTTACAGAAATAAAAAAGTCGAAACTGCACGCTAAACCTTAGCGTTTCTTTGTCATATACTTCTATGTGGCAATAGTTTATCGTAAAAATCGTTATTTTATTTCGAATACTAAAATGGTTGACAGGGCAACAAATCAAATTCTCTTATATGACAATATATTGTGAAATATTAGTGGCTTTTATCCACATACTATTAGCATGTTTCGCGCATTTATCAATATTTCAAAAAAAAAATCGTGGAATTCCGAATACAATTAGTGATGGAAGTTTGACTTTTTACAAGCTAAATGATTTAGGAAGATTTAGTTTCTTTGAAATTGATTTGAAAGAAGAAGCGAATAATGGCAAAGGTTTAGCTCCATCTACAGTATTTATACATAATAGAAATAATTTACCACTTAAACACTTTCGATGGACAATAAGAAACAGTTCATAGAATACCGTTAAACGAAAAGTTTTCTTCTGTAGATATGATGTTAAATATTTATACGTTTTGGATGTTTTCTCTCCCAACACCTACGAACTACATTATTCAAAATACGCTTCGACAAGGCCATTATGACAAAACAGTTATGTTAGTTTGTTTCACAACGCTTAGTACTTAAAGATAATAAAACTTTCCATTCTACTCGTAAACGTTGCAGTCTTTACCTTCTACACCAACATTTTTCCAATTATCGTTTTACAATATTTCCAATATATCTTTGTCAAAATGTCAAAGATTAGAGAGAAAAAACCGTATACTGTTATCTAGTTTATATAATGTGTAATTCTGCAAACATTATGGCGTCACAAGAACTTTTTAAAATGCTAATTAGGTGACGCCCAATAAAAATTTACTAATATATAAGGCTTAAGCCGACGTAAAATGTCATTTTTTAAGCTAAAAAAACTGTAAAGAATTATTACTGTTGTGAAAGACGTTGATACATTTTCACAACAAAAACTAATATAGTTTATTTATTTTCTAGCCTAAAAGGTGACCCTTCAACGAACAGGCAACTACTCTTAGTGTTGCCTTCTTTGTAAACAAAAACTTAAAGGACCTCATTTGTTGTGCCTTAAAATTTTGAATGAGGTTTTAAGCAATGTAAAAATACTGACATCCTTATAGTTTTCTAACGTTGTCCTATCAAACTGGGACACCAAGGGTCTCGGGTTCGGGACGTGGTGCCATGAAACTCGCTCTACAATTTTAGTTGTAAATGCGTTACAAACGTGACAGGCAGTTCTATATTTCGTTAAGAGTAAGCCTTCTCTCTAGTCTACTCCTCAAAATTAGGAACAGCTGTATCTGAACCATAGGATATCTAACCTGGTCGAGCTTTTTAGCTTAGTTAAACAAAGAAGTTGATATACCAGGTTAGACAATTAAAGAAAAAACAGTAAAGATTTATTGAAACATCGTCTAGAAGATATTTATGTTATTTTCTTACCATATAGATCTTTAGCATCATCACACAATATTGCAAAAACCCACTGGAGTCAAGGACATCGAGGATACAACACATTGGTCAACCATAATGCCATGTGACGAGAGTTATCTAATTAAGAGATCAAATCTTATCGGTCGATTAATGTATAATTACCTTTATACTTGCTACATTGTCACGTTTTACGACGTTCTTTAAGTAGTAATTATACGTGTAAATATGTTTTATCATATACAGTTCTACTAAAATATGTTTTATCATACACAGTTCTACTACAAACCTCTTCTTTAATCTGAGCTTCTTACATCAGAGTCTTGTGAAACAAATCTTTATTATATAAAGTATAACACTGTGCTTTCACATATATCATTTGTTATTAGAATTTTAAACGTTCAACAATTGCTCAGTTTTCGATAATATAATGACCTATAGCTGTCTGGAAGCTATTTAGCTTTTTATATTTTTCTTTTTTTTCTGTAAGTACGGCGTAACTACAAAAGATAGTCACCCCCCGTAAAACTGATTGAGCCCTCTACAATTGATTTCCTATAATTTTAGTTACGATTCAGGTCCCCCTTTTGGCTTCCCCTCCCTGTAACTGTGGGAGTTGTGGGGACATACTTGTGCCACTGAGGGTAAGTCTAAAATGAGTTGAAATGTTATAATTGAAATAGGTCTAAGTGTTTTGCCTGTTTATTCTCTAGGGATAAGGTAGTCCTGTATCAAATTAAAACACATTAGTAACCTGTTTATACCCACCTGACAAAACATATAACGAAAATATATCATATCACTCGGCTATTTACAACTTCATGTTCATTTATATATATTCGTTTAACAAATAAATTGGTTATCCATCTTTCCTGACAAAACGTAACTTACTTAACTGGGGGCGACTTTTTTGAGTTTCCTTTTCCATTACTTACACGTTAATTATACGCTATAAAAAATGTAATTATGTCACTGATTAATTATGTTTTCCTATATCCGCCATTCCGCTATTTCAAAACAAGGAAAATAATTACACCATTTAAGTCGATGGTGATACGGAAAACAATAACACTTGTTATTTCGAGACTGTCGGTGTAACCTCTCTGGAGCACATGTAATTTACTTCTGATAACAACAGAGTAATTAACTCGCCATGATTTCTATCGTTAGAAGCTTTCTAATTATTAATTGACCAGTAAAAGAAAATAAATTGATTCGTCACATGCCACGCGCGTCTCGATCGATAGGTTTCATAAAAAATCAAAACGTTTATTTCTAATATTTTTTTACAAAGGTTGGTTAATTACACGGAATAATTTTAAACTATTTGCTGTACTTATAAACTATAACCAAAGAACTGTTTCAGCAAGTTCTATAAGTCTGCTTTACATTAAATTGTGGATTTAAGTAAAATATTTATTTCATACAAAATAGTAATGTAAAATAGCATTTACCATGACAACCGCGGCAGCCATGATTTAATGTGTTGTAATCTTTCAAATAATACTAAGCTAGTACAACACCAATAATTCTTTCTTTGTTATTTAAAAACCTTGAAAAGTGTTATATTCATTGGCGCTTGATGTTCTTCTAAGAGAAGAAGAATGAAAAACAAAAATCGAAAATCTTAAACACTACTTTCGAATCGGGAAAGCTTTCATTACACTATAGCAGAGACACAACTGCCATCTATGTTCATAATTACATAGTAATCTTGATAACTTTTAAATGAAATTGTTTTTACATATTGGGTATTATGCAACGATAAATACCGACTTCGATTCTCCTTACGTATTACTTTTATAGTCGCGAAAAAATATATTTTGACTTCAATATTAAATATACAAAGATATTTTCTATGACACGAGAAGTTTGTTTTAACATTCAGAAATACTTTTTGATTCTAGAAATCAAAGTTTATGAAATATAAAAAAATCTGAAACTGGGATGTTTTTCTCTAGGTGACAATGGTTGTTTTCTAACGTTTACGAAATCACTACTTAAAGGGAAATTCAAGAAACATGTAATATTGCTTTAGTTCCCATGATAAGTGTTCCCATGCCACTCCAGAAACCACTTTATTCCAAACAACTCGTACGCTTCAACCTGGAGAGGACAAATAAACAAAAAACCGGGTGAAAGTCCTTCTTAAAGGAAGACCCTTGACTGGAAACTGAAACCTGAATACACAGGAATCTTATATACGGATGGATGAACCCACTCTGTGCCAAGTGTGTGTCTTCTATTTTACCTGGAAGCAGAACTCATTGGAAGAAAACCATCTCAAACACCTGGCTTCAAAAAAGTCTTTAGTCTTCCCGCTACAAACTCATTTTCGTTTACAAGGCTTTTCGTTGATGCCTTTAAAATAAGGAAGCCCCACCTGCCGGAAAGACCGAGTTAACTGAGTCGATCTTTAAAATTAACCAAGCATTTTCTTGGTGAATAAATACACGTATTTCACAGATTGAAAAAAAAGAAAAAAAGGTTACTCTATAGGGAAAAAAAAAATCTAAAACTCCATACGAAGGAGGTCCGGCATGGTTAGGAGGGTTAAGGCGTTCGACTCGTAATCTGAGGGTCGCAGGTTCGAACCTCGGTCGCACCAAACATGCTCACATATTTCAACCGTGGGGGGGTTAATGTGATAGTCAATCCCACAATTCGTTGATAAAAGAGTTGCCCAAGAGTTGGTGGTGAGTGGTGATGACTAGCTGCCTTCCCTCTACTTTTACACTGCAAAGTTAGAAACAACTAGCACAGATAGCCCTCGAATAGCTTTGTGCGAAATTCAAAAACAAACAAACCATAATAAGGAATAATAATAATAAGTTATAATATTTGCACTAAAACTTAGAGTAGATTATTTGAAAGCCAGTATCAAAATAAGACCGAAATAGAGATGATATTATTAAAACGTTATTTACACTGAATGTCAAAAGATAGAAATATAACAAATGTAGAAAAATACAGATAACAGTTGATAGCAATAAAAATAACATTGGTTTCTGTTTACTTTTACTTCCCAGTGTTCGGTGGCTCAGAATTAGAAAAAGAACCAAGTTACTTGAACTGCGCACTGATAAACGTGCTGCAACAGGAGTCTACAATTGGTAGGAGGAGATCACGTGCTTTGGGTTTTTGAATTTCGCGCAAAACTACACGAGAGCTATCCGCGCTAGCCGTTTCTAATTTTGCAGTGTAAAACTAGAGGGAAGGAGGCTAGTCATCGCCACCTACCGCCAACTCATGGGCTACTATTTTGCTATTACTGATTCTAAGTTGTTGTTTTAATTCTGTTTAAATTATTTCTTTCTTCGGCCTGACATGGCCTAGTAGTAAATATTGTAATGCTGCACTACAATAAGACTGATAATACTGATAGCAGCTTTACGCACATCACTGGCTCGATACGTCTTTCCTGTTAGAAGAGTGCATAACAGTATTTCAACTGCACACTTTTGTATTTTGTACACTATGTTAGACTAGGCTTTTTCATTTAGTACCACTGTTCAAAAGGTTGGCTTGCAACGTACAAAGATCCAGCTAAAACGTTGCTTTAATTGGATTTAAATTGGTCATTACGACACATGAAATCCTCTAGTATGCAAAGTTTAATCACGTAGAGCATGATCTGTTAATCAGTAGATAGTGTGATAAAGTTTGATACCAACAATATCATTGTATGGCATCGGGTAGCAAAGTTCTTTGTATCCTCTTACGTCTTTCAGTTCTTGAGACTGGTACTTTCACAAGTCAGCATACAACCAGTTCTTGATGCAGTCAAAATGGTTTTGGTTTGCTTTAAATTTCGCGTAAAGCTACACGAGAGCTATCTGCGCTAGCCGTTCCTAATTTTGCAGTGTAAGACTAGAGGGAAGGCAGCTAGTCATCACCACCCACCGCCAACTCTTCGATTACTTTTTTACCAGCAAATAGTGAAATTGACCGTAACGTTATGGCGCCCTCACAGAAAAAAAGGCGAGCATGTTTTGTGTGAGGGGGATTCGAACCCGCGATCCTCAGATGACGAGTAGAGTGCCTTAACAACATGGCCATGCCAGGGCCGCGTGCTTTGGTCGATGCTAAACTTTTTTACTGTGTAAATAAAATACAACGTAAGTATAATAATTCAGAAAGTGTATTTTATCAGTTAATAATTTACTTTAAAAATCGCTCGAACAAAATCCAAGTAACCCCTATTACGTGGGGTCTACTAAAGGTGAGGGTTTAATTTATTCAAGCAAGTCTGTAAGGCTGGCAAGTCCTAGGATTTCGAGAAACTACTAATGTTGACGACATATTAAAAATGTTAATACTCAAAATTACTAAAATTTATATATTAGCACAAAATATCGACTTTGGGAGAAAAGTATTTGTTCAATTTTACTGTACAAGTTTTCTATCAAAGAAAATAACGACTGTTTTCTTTTTTAATTTCGCGCAAAACGTGTTTGTTTGTTTTGGAATTTCGCACAAAGCTACTCGAGGGCTATCTTTGCTAGCCGTTCCTAATTTAACAGAGTAAGACTAGAGGGAAGGCAGCTAGTTACCACCACCCACCGCCAACTCTTGGGCTACTCTTTTACCAACGAATAATGGGATTGACGACCACACAGCTGAAAGGACGAGCATGTTTGGTGTAAAGGGGATTTGAACCCACGACCCTCAATTTACAAGTCGAGCGCCTTTACCACCTGGCCATGCCGGGCCGAAAATAACAAATACTAACTAACTTTTCCTTTATAGAATTAAAAGACTACTACAACCATTGGAGCCCCTTGAATAGTAATTGATTATCGGATGTCCTCAGGAATGGATTTACCAGATGATGTCCACCTCCTTTACAGGTGGCTCCCCCTAATTTAACAGTGAAAGGTTAGATAGAAGGAAGATAGTTTAAATCACTTATTGCCAACTCTCAGGTTACTCTTCCACTGACAAACAGTGAAACTGACCACACATTTTAACACTAGTACATCTAAAAAGGTGAAAATGTTCAGTGACGAGAATTCAAGCCCAAGATCCTCAGATTACAAGTCGAGAACCCTAACGACCACGTCTTGTGTATGCTCTTAAAATCTAACTGATTCACTTTTCTTGAACGAATTCCCGTATAATACTTTTAATTGTAAGCACTTCTTTCGGTGGAACGGAACATACCTACCTGTGTGTAGCATGGGGGTTTCAGTTCAACCATTAAACACCTCTGCCTCTAGCAACCCCATCTGAAATGTAGTATTTTTAGGTGCTTAAAATTATTTGCTGACATGAAAACATTAATTTATTTCAGCCTCTGAGTTAACTTTTCGTCTCTTTTATATTTTACAAATTAAGTTGTCGTGCAATTTGACTATTTTTGTGGGTTTTTTTTGTTTTTTTTTGTATAGCAAAGCCATGTCTGGCTATCCGTTATGTCCACCGAGGAGAATGAAACCACTGATTTGAGCATTGTAAATCCTAAAACTTATCACTATCCCAGTGAGGAGGGGGAGAGCTGACTAATTTTTGTAGAGGTGAATTAGATACCCAGCTTTTTCCTTGGTTAAATCCTCACAAGTCCGATGAAATTCTTCAAGTAAAAACGAAACTTCCAATCCATAATTGACTATTTTTAACGCTCTTGTAATTCAGTTTAAATGTTTCACCTGAAACGTTTTGTAGATTATTGTAAGGAGGCCACACTTCACCTTCTTTCCTCTCTTAAAAACTTTGGAAACACGAACAAGTTGGTCAAAAATGAGTTAATTTTCTGAGGAGTTTTCAGTAGCTTTCATTCTCTAAGAAAATTGTAGCAGAACAAAGGAAGTAGACTGACGGAAGTTGTAGTAATCGAGTCCAGAAAGTTGGCGGAAGTGGCAAGGCAGTTGCGTCACTTCTTGTTCAAAGCAGCATATTTCTATGTTTCTGTGTTCGCAGCAAACCTGTTAAGGCTATCTGCAGCTGTCTTAACTTCGAAGTGCTGACAAGGTCGACTGGCAGTACCCATCGTCAACTTTTGCACTTCGCTTAATCAATGAAAGATAGAATTAATTGTCACATTATAACATACCCGCGGCCAAATAGGTAAGCATTTTTGTCGTTGGATTTCAATCCTGGTACCTGCGTATTGCGAATCGAGCGCCATAACCGCGAGGTCATGTTAGGCTGAAAACAAAAATAATTTAAACAGAGTAAAAACAATAACAAATTATAACCAATAATACTGAAGACATTTCAGGGCCAGCATGACTAGGTGGTTAAGGCACTCGATTCGTAATCCGACAGTTGCGGGTTCGAATCCCTGTCACACCAAACATGCTCATCCTTTCAGCCGTGGGGACGTTATAATCTGATAGTCAAACTCATTATTATTTGGTAAAAGAGTAGACCAAGAGCTGGCGGTGAGTGGTGATGACTAGCTCCCTTCCCTCTAGTCTTATACTGCTAAATTAGGGATAGCTAGCGCAGATAGTCATCGTGTAGTTTTGCGCAAAATTCTCCAGACAAACATGCCAATTCTTGTAAATAGAAACAGTAGCATTATTTATGAAATAAAGATTTCACCCAATATTTCAGAATTCTTAATAGTTTAAGCTATTCTAAATGTTGTAAACTATGTTAGTATTTGTGAGTAGGCGACATATTATTATCATTATTTATCTTTCTCTCATGCTTTAAACAAACTTCTCGGTGGAAGAAAGTTCTGAACAAAAAAGCGTGCTCACATTTTCAAAATTTCACAAAAGAAGCGAGGGTGCAACCTATTTAGTCAAGTAAGGCCACATGATAATTTTGAAATATAGTGAGAAATTGTGTGTTTTTCATGATGTATTTTACAAAATACGAAAAGTATAATGTATTGATGCACGTTTTTTTCATTCTTGTTTCGTTAAGGATTTTCTCGTCTTACCATGTATTTGTGACTGTGTTTAACAGTTTGAGTGCGCTAATTCTAAATTTTAAAATCAGTACGTAGAATGAACATACAAGCATGAAAGTACAATTATGACGTTACTTTCAATGTGCACCTAAGACTTACACAGTATCACTGCTTGTGTTCGCCGTTAAACTTAAACTGTCGGCGTGTTTGAAGCTCAGAACGATCAACCTCATCAGGTTTGCGTTTCACCTACGCTTGTCAGAGATGGTTATCAAAGAAAAACGCGTTTCTCCAGGAAAAAGGACTACGTGAACGCAGGTGGGTCAAGCCGTGTTCGTGTCTCTGCGTGTGTCCGTGTTTCACTATTACTGGTCACGCCTTTAAGTCCTCCTTGCGATCTTATCTCTTCCAATCTACAACTTTATAGATCTCCAGCAGAGGGCATCTTCACACGTGCGACTCATGTCTGCGGTATATGCTCATGTTTCGAAAACTAGATTTCATGCGATATCCGTTTTACTCGTTCACGCTAATGCAAACGTGATTATAACAATACTGATAACATTTCAGAGAGACAAGCAGTCAAAAAGTTGAGAGTGGGTTACGTATGTAGATTGTTTTACATGAATTAAACGAAAAGTATCTTTAAATGTTTTATGTCCAATTATTAATTTTGACTAAAAAGCCAACACCTACTTCCCATTATAACCATAAAGTATATAATTTAGTATTTATTTTTCATGGTATGTCGTGCAAGAAGTAAAATTAAATAAAGGTACGTTTTTGAAACACGGAAATCTTGTATCTGATAATAAAGTTTTGTAGGTTTCAGTTAACTGCTGCCATCTATTGAATATATTGCAAAATATAAAGCATCCAATATTGTTTTTCTCAATATTTTAATACTTCCTCTCATCCTTCTACAGCGATGCTAATATGTGTATAATTTTCAGTGAAATGCACTAACATTATATGTGAGAAATCTTTCCACGGTGTTTTGATAACATTTAGAAACTAATCTAGGAAGTGATGAGGATAAAAATGTTTCCTTCATCACAAAATGACACTATTTTAACAAATCGCATTAAATGTTATCGTTGCATACGAAATAGTTTTTTACTCTCTTTGTCCTTGAGAACTACGTATGAACTCGTTCCTTATTTTCAATTCATAGAAAAAAAATCAAAAAAGGAAAATGAATAAAGTACATCTGTGGTGCTAATTACCAAACGTTAGTGAATTCATCAGACGTTTCCTTTGTCGGATAACTAAACAATCAGTCATCCCGTTGTAGTAAATTAACAGGTTTCGGTTCTTTGCCGGCCCCCTCGGCTAAAAACCTGGTATTTCAGTCCAGCCATATAAATGTATATATATATTACTATTGCTGAAGGACCTTTACATCAATTAATTAAATTTTCTCAACTTAATGTGAGACAGTGACGGAGAAAGATTAATAGGTAGTAATTTAGAGGGAAGATTTGGGTTTTTAATATCCATCTGTTATTGTACGAGTTGTGCAAGATGAACATGATGAGATAAAACATTTCGATTCTTCACTCAGCAAAGCATACCTACATGGTGAGTCACAGATGTAAGCATGCGTGGTGAAGTGGAATCGCCCTTCTTCTAGTCCCCTAATTTACGTCTCAACATGACCTAAGTGTTCCTAATATATGGCTTACTGCTTCGAGTTAACTCCGAGAATTTCCGTGGTAAAGCTATCCTTTGGCACAGAAGAATTTTCCTGATAATGTTTTTCGTACGAAACTTGTTTCATCAAAAAAATATACACAGTTGTAAATCACAGTAACAAGGAGTTTTTTATCTGTTGATTGATATAAATAAGAAAACATAATGAATATCACAGTAAAGAATAGCACGTGTCCTGTATGTGACACAAGGTAGATGTTTTAAAGTAAGCCTACGGTCTTATAAAACTGAGATTCGTGGTCCGATTTCCCGAGGTGGACACAACAGGTAGCTTTGCTTCGAAACGAACAAAATATAATGATATGGTACAAATGATTTATACGTAGGAAGGGTGAACATCTTTGTAAATATAAGCTTTTTGTTGGTTAATGTTAACAGCTGTGACTGTTTGGAGGCGAAAGAATCGTCTTTCCTTCGAATTGCCCCCCAATGGCTCAGCGGTATGTCTGCGGACTTACACGCTAAAATCCGGGTTTCGATACTCGTGGTGGGCAGAGCACAGATAGCCCACTATGTAGCTTTGTGCTTAATTCAAAACAACAACTTCTTTCGAATTTTCTGCCTCACAGAAAAACAAACTATGTTAAACTAACAAAACGCTATCGTGTAGGAAGGTTTGTCGATGGAATGTTTCGTTCATATTCTGTCTGTACACCGCATTTAAACAGAAGTGTTCAAATGATGTCTTGTTACACACAAAACATATGTGTTCTTAGTTTCCAACATATGACCACACAGCTCCCTTATGACACTCTTTATTATTATTATTATAAAAAAGAATAATTTATTTGCTACAAGATAGCATCGACTTTCCATGTGACATTGCCTTATATTCTGCCAGTTATCACACAGTTATCTGACAAATGTCACATAGCTACCACGTGCATTGCATGCTATTGTTCTACAAGACATTAAGCAGTTACTATACAGTGTATTTTCCGTTCTGATAGATAGATATCACTATACGACTGCTTACAATATATTTGGTATCAACCACATGGCATTTACTCTTAATTTTCAAAATAGCACCAAGGTACTGGATGTCGTTCACCTCATATTCTATCAATTATTGAAAATGTATATATATATATGTACTGGGTGTTATGGCAAAGCTTCTAATATTATCTACCAACGACTCTAATTTTGAAATACTGACCGGCCGGAAGATATCCAGTCATCATGTTCTACCATTCTCCATCCATGCTAAAAGATTGCCTGTCACTCGTATAACGAATCCAGAACTAAAGGTACATGGAATATTTTACAGTATCGCCATTTTCAAGATCCAAAGTTGTATTCTAAGACCAATCTAATCCTCATTTATCAAAAATACATGGTAAAACTTACCCTGATAATACTAATATACTGTATTAGTTTTACCTCATAATTTAAAGGCTGTCATACCATTATCATGTGTTGTCTTCTATTCATCTGACACATATCAAGCTGCTGCCATATGTTACCATATTACTACTAGATAGTACGTAGTTACCACATGATATTTTGAAAGATAAGCTGATAATTCTCTCCTAATAAAAAAAAATCATTTCAAAGAAGATTTGGGTCTATATTGAACCCGCATGTTTAACATGTGTAACACAAACAATATCTCTTTGTGTTTAAAGTTTTTATTTATTATTACCTACAGTACCTCTTCAGTAAGTTTCATTCTTGTCACTAGATAGCAGCACAAACAAAGTGTATTTATGAGGCTCAGAACTCAAGAAAAAAAACAACAACCAAGTAATGATGCTGATGTTAAGTGACAGAAGGACGGAGGTATTTAGGTTAATCTTCTGAAAAATTTAAAGCTCTTCAAGTATATATACAAACATATATTTCCTGGGAATAATTACGGCAATGAGTTAGAAGATATGATTAAAAATAAAAAGCTGTTTCTTATTAGATTTTATTTTAAATAAAAAACCAACGTTCCAGTTCTGTACTTTTCGTCACACTTACATACACTGCTGGCCAAAATCTTAAGGCCAATGAACATAAAAAAATATGCATTTTGCGTTTTTAGATTCAACCACTTGTTTGAGTAGAGCTTCGAAAGATGAAAATAAGAAAATGGAAAATAAAAATAAAAAAACTTTTTAGCATTTAATAGGGAAAATGTGAACACTATGAAATTAGCCTAAATACTAGCTGATCAAAAGTTTAAGACCATACTAAAAGTTTCTGTTAAACTATTTCAAAACTTAAAAACCACCGACATGTCTTTACAAATGCAATTCAAAAGAAAAAACAGCAGCGTCCTCTGTGTTCGCTCACACACAAATCATTGTTTCATTTTTGTTGCAAGATATTAGACACAGCTAGCTTTACGTCAAACATTACTTGATTTTACACAGAAGCAATAATAATCATTCAGATCTGTTGGAAATCGTGTGATCAGTATGAAGGAGTACATTGTTGCATAAGTAGTGCTATGTCTGACTACTTTATTCAAATAATATTCATCTATTTTCCTTCTCCAGTTCATCGTTGGAAAGTATTGTTACAAATTACCTCCCACTGAACTGAAAAACGTTGTATGGCACGAAACGGTGAAGTGAACGTTGTGCTATTCACACAGTCCAGTATTATCTGAGAGAGGTCGAGATACTCTGATCTTCTTTACAGCCTTCCCCTTAGTGGCACAGCACTATATCTGCGGACTTAGAGCCCTTGACACCGGGTTTCGATACCCATGGTAGGTAGAGCACAGATAGCCAATTGTGTAGCTTTGGGCTTAGTTTCAAACAAACGAGCTGTTAAGATTCCATATTTCAGTGATATAGCTTGTCTTATTCTATGATCAAAACTGTTACAAAACATCAGCTTCACCAGAAACGAAACTGCACGCGAGTGAATTCACGTGTTCGGAGGATTTCTTCACCACAAAAAAATAAAAGGAAAAATTCTATTAATTGGAACAACAACTAGTAAAGGTTTGATACCCGTAAGTAAGAGTACAGGGTGAATGAAAAAATAGAGAATTTTCACAAAATCATTAAGTTAGCTCATGAAAGAAAAATGTGGTAATATTTTCTTATACATTTTAACGGTCCATTCAATGATCCACAGAAAACTTCAAAGTAAATCCCTTTAATAATAACAATAAAAACCTTTAAATCCACGGAAGAGAGATGTCAGCGTGTACACGAACACTGATTACTGTTCCGTTTGTTGTATCATATTGCTGATTTGACAAAAAACATAACATAACGAACTTGATAAAACAATCCACATATATTCAAATTTGTTCATCAGAAAGCGAGTCAGTTATTATCAGTAAAGCAGAACTGAATAAGGAATTCCAAACTTCTCACTAATAATAACAAAAATGACTCAAAAATATGTGAATTGGAATAATACGTAATAACGGGTTAACATCGTTGTACAGACATTATTCAAGCAGAATACCTTCGCTAACCTAAAGTTAAGTGAATGTCGGCATAATTTCATCATTCCATAATAGATGGCAGCGTAATCGCATAGTTCTGTCTTTTTTTTTTCTGGTCAAAATATACAGCTTCAAGACACCCAAATATCACCAATGATAGAGGATGAATTGTTTTGTAGTAAGTTTAACTTGAACAGAACAACAAAACACAGTAAAAAAGGTTATGTTTATGAATCGCAACAATTCACACAATATTCAAGTTCTTCTTTTCAATTCTGTCATTTGAAAAGCAATATATAATTTAAAATATGTCAAAAGATGTCGCTCTAATTTTAGGTAACGTATATTTTTGTTTGTTTTTCAATTTCGCGCAGAGTTACACGAGGGCTATCTGCGCTAGCCGTCCCTCATTTATCAGTGTAAGACGAGAGGAAAGGCAGCTAGTCATCACCACCTATTGCCAACTATTTTACTAGCGAATTCTGGAATTGATCCTGACATTATAACGCCCCCACGGCTGAAAGGGCGACCATGTTTGGTGTGACGATGATTCGAACCCGTGAATTACGTAGTAAACTACGGAGTCAATTTGATTCCATCTTGGAGAAGTAAATTATCATAGTTTTAGATTTAAATTTATCATTTTCATGAATTAAATCTGTTGAGACAATTACTTCCAAAATTGCCCCCCAGTGGCTCAGCGGTATGTCTGCGGACTTACACGCTAAAATCCGGGTTTCGATACCCGTGGTGGGCAGAGCACAAATAGCCCATTGTGTAGCTTTGTGCTTAATTCAAAACAACAACTTCCAAAATTCAATTGTGGAAATAGCATTATACAAGCATTATTATTATAACATAAAATATAAGTAATTTAACTTAAAGAACAAACTGAAACCAACCAGAAATTGGTTTAGTGTGGTTTGATGAGTTTCGGGCAAGTTTAGACTGTAAGCCAAGCGATTTTCCTAACAACGCCTACCGTGCCAAATTCTGAACTGTTCTTTACCCACAGATGATGGGATTGGTTGTCTTTAACGAGGAGGACCACAAATAATAGATCGCAAGTATTTAATTTTTTTTATATAAGAAATAACAGTTTTTATTTAAAAATAAATCTGAAGTTTTTTGCTTTAAAAATAGTTTTGAAATGGGGGCTTTTAATAATTTTTTTAATGCAGTTTTAAATCTAGTGACGTAGTTTCGAATCTCGAGTACTGGTTTACCTCGTTGATTCGCAATAGCACCACTACATTCTTTTGATAATGACTTAAGTTTTAGTCTTAAAATGTTACAAAGCTGGAAAATTAGCTAAAAAGTGGGATTTATGAGACAAAACTGTCATTTTAAAGCTTGCAGGTGTGATCTGCAGTTTCGAGTATTTGCATGAAAATATTTAATTTGTTTAACTCTTAGTTTTAGGAACAACATTTTGATTTCAAAAAACACTTGTAAAACTATATGTTGTGCTGTAACTTGTCACGTAATCATTCAAACTAATATACATATTTTCAATATTTACAATCATATAGCTTATAATAATCTTATTTTATTAATGAAAATAGCAATATCTTTGTAATTGTCTAACTGTCAGAAACAGCCTCGAAGTCTTCCAGTGAAACATTGGTATTTACGGATTTCGGATTTACAACGCTAAAATCAGGGATTCAGTTGTTTATTTGTTTGTTTTTGAATTTCGCACAAAGCGACTCGAGGTCTGTCTGTGCTAGTCGTCCCTAATTTAGCAGTGTAAGACTAGAGGCAAGGCAGCTAGTCACCACCACCCACCGCCAACTCTTGAGCAACTCTTTTACCAACAAATAGTAGGACTGACCGTCACATTATAACGCCCCCACGGCTGAAAGGGCGGGCATGTTTGGCGCGATAGGGATACAAACCCGCGACCCTCAGATTATGAGTCGCACGCCTTAACACGCTTGGCCATGCCGGGCCTGGGATTCGAATCAATGAGGTGAGCACAGCAAATAACCTAATGTTATTTGGCTTTGAAACAAACAAACAATTTTGAAAAATCCCCTCATTTTGTATTTGATTGAAGCGAATAGGAAGAACTACGGAAATGGATGAAGGAAGAGGAGGCAGATGGAGGAAGTAATAGGTCACAATGAGCCTTAAATAGTTACACGTCAAATTAGTGGTATTCGTGTACGAATATCCATGAAATTGAATTATTATGGCATTTCATCTTACATCTGTTTAATGCATTTTTATAGCGTTTGTTACACTGCGAAAGGGAGTATAGTAATTCAGTTCTGTTAATTTTAAAATATACCTGAAGGCAGACAAGTAAAGTTTATATACAAGATAACACTGGTTTACAAAAAAATATTTTTTGTCTGAGGCAAGAATGTGAATAGGTGTTTTTTACTAATTTGGGTGTGCTGAATTCAAATTTATAAACAGTTTTGCTCTATCACCTCTAGTTTTCTGGCTTTTAAATAGTCTCATTTTAGTATATACAGGGTATATACGTGCTTATTTCAACAGTTGCAGCAGCTTATTACAGATAAAACAGGATAGATAAAGAACATTGACGGAATAAATATACTTGGATGACACAATGTACACAATTCATAGTACTGCAGACAGTTAGAAGTGTGTTTTATTAGACGATCTGGTGTATTTTGCCTCCGGGATGTCACGCAAGAGCATCCAGCAGAAGTCTCCCATCATGCTAGGGTTCCACTTGCCTTGGTAGTTGCTCTCCATCTTCGTAATGTCTTGGTGGAATCTTTCTCCGTGCTCATCACTCACTGCTCCAAGGTTTGGAGGGAAGAAGTTGAGGTGGGAATGGAGAAAATGAATTTTGAGTGACATTCGGCATCCCATATCCTCATAAGTCTTTAGCAACTTCTCAATACAGGCTTGGTAATTTGGTACGCGTGTGTTACCAAGGAAGCCACTACAGACTGACTTAAATGCCTCCCATGCTCTCAGTTTCTTTAAGGCAAGAAGCTCCTCAAAATCAGTATCCTTCAGCACTTCTCGGATTTGAGGTCCGACAAAGATGCCCTCTTTGAGCTTAGCAGCACTGAGACCTAGGAGCACAGTAGACAAGTGTTGGAAGGCAGCACCATTTTTGTCCATGGCCTTCACGAAATTCTTCATGAAACCAAGCTTGATGTGAAAAGGAGGAAGAAGCACCTTCTTCATGTCAACCAGAGGATTCTCCTTGACGCTGTGTTCGCCAGGAACGAAAGTGCTTCTAGACCCCCAGTCTTTCTGCTTGTAATGCTGGGATACAGCTCGACTATCCCAGAGACAGAGAAAGCAACAGTACTTTGTGAAGCCCGCTTGCATACCCATTAGAAAACCAATGACCTTGAGGTTCCCACTGGTACTGGTTGTACTTAACAGCTTCTAAAAGAAGCTCCATATTGTCATAGGACTCCTTTATATGGACAGAGTGTGCAGTGGGAATGCTGGGATATTTATTCCCGTTGTGCAGAAGCACAGTCTTGAGACTTCGCTTGGAAGAGTCTATGAAAAGACGCCAGTCTGAAGGATTATGTGGCAAACCAAGGAAAGTGAACAAGCCAGGTACATTTGTGCAGTAGCACAACTTGTTTTCCATGTCGAGAAATGAAGCAAGGTCTTTGTTCCGATTCCTGAAACTGGTGATCCTTACATCTTCCTGGACTAGGTTCCACTGTTTAAGCCGAGAAGCCAAGAGCTCTGACTGCTGTTTTGATAGATACAAATCACGAGCAAGGTCATTCAGGTCTTCTTGCCTGATCCAGTGTGGCTCGTTGCCACTTGTTCCTGAATAAGAAGAGTCAATATCTTCGGAAGAGATTGACTTGGCAGAATCTTCCCTTGGAGGCATTTCTTCTTCTGATTTATTTGCATTTATTGCATAATAACTAAAAAAGAAGACATAAGTCACAAAATATTAGAAATTAACCCTGAATGCATATACGCCTTTATGTACAGTATGTGTACAAAATGTACAGTATGCATATCTAAACAACTAGAGGTGATGAGTAAAAACGGATTTCAAATCTGAATTCAGCACCCCCAAATTAGGTTAAAACAGCTATTTTTGTGCTTGCCTCAATTTCTTTGTAAACCAGTGTAATTAGAGAAGTAATTGGTATACATTTCTCACTAAACCAGGTAGTTGGGTGGCTCGACTCCTCATCTTAGAGTCCCGGGTCCGAATCCCTGTCCCACCACACATTATCGCCTTATCAGACGTTATAATGTTACGGTCAATCCCACTATTTGTTAATAAGAAGAGTCGTCCAAGAGTTAGCGGTGGGTGTTGATGGCTATCTGCCTTCATTCTAGTCTTACACAAAATTCAGAAAAAGCTAACTTTTCTTATCGTATCACTGTAATTTCTGTAACTCTAACAGTAATGCAAAATTTATTGGGCCAGTAGTGATAAGGTGCAACCGGACTGATTGTAATGCTGGTAATGGTTCATTCCTGTCTTGTTTACTAGGAACTCAGGTAAGTCACAAAACTGGTTAGACTATAGTCAGTTTGGGCCAAGCATGAAATTTACAAACACGTTATTTGAAGCAAGCAATGTGCAGCTTGTTTCAATGAAAGCACGTGCTAAGTGTTACTGTTACCTTTCCCTGTATTTCAATAAATAAGTACAAATAAATAAATCTTATTTAATTTGTATACTTACAGCTTTGTCTCACGAACGAAAATAAGACAAGTTAGGAGAGACAGTTTCTAAACTTTGGTGAGTGATGTCAAAGAAAGCCCACTTGTAGAGAAAAATATTATATGTAAAATCGGCTCGTTTAGGTTGAGAAAATTTTTTTACGCAGAGGAGCGAACAATGTTTAAACCTTATTCGGTCATCGTCAAGTTCACAAAGAAAGAAAGAGGTGACTGACAGGAAGCTGACCACATGTTCACGTCAAAAAATTCTCAACTCTTGCATATATAGTTTCTGAGCTTTCTTGAGGCAGCAGAATAGGTATCCGTGTGTCTGAAAAAACTTAAATACTGATCTTTAGGTGTTTGTCTGAAATCACATTTTGTATTGAAAAATGTTCTGTTAACTTCTCTTTTCTAAATTACTACTGATAGTTAACTAGCAACTGGTGCCAGCTAGTGAGCAACAAACGCGTTATATACCACGCAAAGTAAGATAAAATTATTAATATATTCGGATGGCTCAAGTAGTTATTTTTTAATAGGCGCTACAATTTTCTTTATTTTTCTGTTCTTAAGCGCAAAGCTTCAGAATTTGTTAGCTGTGCTGTTTCCACCATGGATATTGAAACTCAGTTTTTCGCATTATAAACCTTCAGACTAACCGTTGAGATACTAAAAGGGGGAGGTATATAATTTCCATTCTTTCAGTTGTAAAAGCATTTTGACTCTAACAACGCGTCTTTCTAACAATAGCCGTACTAAGAAACAAATGTCTTTCCTCTATTCTACATGACTTTGCCTGAATTTCATGGGACTTCGAGTTGACACTAGTTTATGCGTGACATAAAATTACTAAGCTACTTATTAAACAAGGGGTAATCAATCAGCATAAACGTAACTACAAGGGCTTCGTTTTTCTTTTTGAACCTAATAGCAGGACTGACGGTCATTTTTATAACACATTCATAGCTGATAAGTTCAGAAGCATCATTTCTCGAACTCCCAGCCCTTGATTCATATCCAGACTTAGTATCCTTCAGGCCACGTCCTGCTCAGTTTTATTAACAATTACGTATCTAATTATTGAATAATTAACCTTCAAGTTTTACGATTTCCTCTTCAAACGTTGAAAATATAATTTTCAAATATTCTAGTTCATTCACTTTATATTAAAGGAAGATTAGAATTAATATCTTCCAGGAAATTTTGAGCTATGTACATTTTTTTTCTATTTATTTTAGGTCCATCGGACGACGTCCACTTGTCAGTGACACTGCAGCATAGTTTCCATTGAAAAATGAGCCATCCTAGGAAGGTTTTTCATGTTCAAATCACACCATTTTTTTTTCTGCTTGCTTTCCATAATACAACGTAATGTACGACTACAGTTTCCGGAAATCCGTAAACAACTTAATCGACATGTCTTTCTGTGTAACAGCATAAATGTTTATTTCATTCTCCAGCTACTGGAGTTATACGATGGTTGAAAGGAAGATATCAATGAAATACCGATTTTATTGAATCCATATCCTGCTCGCCTTGTCTCCAGGAGTATCATTCTTGAATACGCCATGTGTTATTGTCTGGCCTTTATATCAAACTTGGCACATCTCTATTGGCAAGATAATGACTTCCTCTGCACTGGTAAAATATAGCACCAAGAATGAATAGTTTTCGTTGATGTTCAATAAAATAAGATTTTGGAAAATAAAGTATTGTATATTATAATTAAAAACAGTAAAATATGGGGAATTCCCATGACTGTACACATTCAAAAAACAACAACACTTGTAACGATAGCAATAAAACTCTTATCTATCTCCTGTGGGACAGTCGGTTTCAAATGAGAGGTCATCACGTGGTGATGTGTCTTTTGAAATTATCACCTAGTACTAAAACTGAATTCAACAACAGAGGATACGTTGACGACTTTTACAACTTATCTTTATGTTCGTGAATTTTTACATATTACAAGACCCGCATTTTCTTACCTCAGCTTGGGTAAGACTTGTTGCTGGTCTCTGTTTGATTGATCCCGATGTTTCCAAGTTTATTAATATTACTTCGTTTCCCATTACTATCAAGTCCAATGAATATCCTCGTCTTCAAAATTTTCGATCTGAACACGTCATTATAGTTTGAGTGTGTGAATATCTCGCGTCGACAAAGGGCTCTGAGGTGCATACCCGACCTAAAAGTAATAAACTTTGAATTTCCAAACAATTTCAAAATGTAGTTCTGATACAAAGCGTTCCACTTCGACTTTATTGGTTGAGATTTTCAAGTGACTTGCTTATTTGTATATTCAAAATCGTTCTAAGATAACCGGATAAATTATATGTAATATTAAATAATATGAGTTAAATAAAAGAAGGAAAAAACAAACATTATTAAAGTTCTCTTGATTTTGTGTGTGTGTGCAAAGTTCAGTCCTCAGTTTTTTGAACAGGGAGATCTATTTCAATTAGTCAGGAAATTAAGATGTTTGTTGTGACAAGTTATAAATTTTAGTTAAAATCCTAAATTAAATAAGTTTGTCTCAAATGTATAAAACCCAAACATGCACCGATTTGAAGTTAATTAATTTGGAGAATTTTGATTTTTAAAATCAGATATAATCCTCTCTCTCTTCTCGGGTTTTCTACTAATTGAGCGATACTAGTTATTAAATGTATTTCTAATTGTTTTTAGGAGAGAGGGAATCATCTATGTTCATTAATGCGGTGCCAACTTGAAGACACTTTGCCATAACATCTGTCACTAATGCGGTGCCAACTTGAAGACACTTTGCCGTAACATCTGTCACAGACTTTACAGTCGTAATTACTGTTCTGCTTATTTGCTATTTATCTTACCATCCCCAGATTCGTTCCTCGATTTGTTAGCTGTCCTTTAGCAGACTTACAATAGTGAAATCTGATTTCGATTCCCGGCAGTAGGCAAAGAGCAGAAAGCATGTTACGTTGCTTTGCGCTAAAATAAATGAACCGAACCAAAGGCCGAGATTCACTTGCAATATACAACACTAAGAAACAATATATATGTAAATTTGGGTCAGGAAAAGTACGATCTTTAACATGTTCATTATTATATTAAATATCACAAAATTTACAAATCATTTAAAAGTATGGTTTGTTTTGTTTTGAATCTCGTGCAAAACTATACAAGGGCTATCTGCGCTAGTCGTCCTTAATTTAGCAGTGTACGACTAGAGGTTAAGCAGCTAGTCATCACCACCCACCGCCAACTATTGGCGACTAGCGCAGAAAGCCCTCGTGTAGCTTTGCACGAAATTACAAAAAAAAACAAACAAATAAACTACCTGAAATATACGTTTTGTTTAATACTCTTCAGGCTTCATACATTAAAATATATTCAGACACTTAGAATGTTCATATACAATTATGTTTCTGTTTTACACGAAAAAAAAAAAGATAAATAAACAGAACAAATCAGCAGATTTGTTTTTATGAAATATGATGTGGAGTCCATTTTGTTACCCTCATTTATTAATTTTGTGAAATGTTCTTATTAAATAAAACTGATTAGCGATAGCTTAAAAAAAAACTTGCTGAAGATTATCGAATATTTTAAAAGTTGCTGTGCTTGTAATATGAGAACCAAATGTATTTTCGCATTGGTTGAATTATTAGAATACATTCACACACACACACTGCTGGCCAAAATCTTAAGGCTAGTGAAAGTAAAGCAAAAATATGTAATTTGTGTTGTTAGATTCAACCACTTGTTTGAGTAGAGCTTCAAAAGATGAAAATAAGAAAAGGAAAGAATAAAAATAAAAAAAACTTTTTAAGCATTTAATAAGGAAAATGCGAAACTATGAAATTAGCCTAAATACTAGCTGATCAAAAGTTTAAGACCATAATGAAACGAAGCGTTAATCGGTAAACACGTAACGAAATTTAGTCATTTGTGTTCAAGCATTAGCGTTGTGAACATCTCCCATTAACATATCCTGCGTTACATTGGGTGAAAACATGGCAAGGACTAAAAAGTTGAAGAGTTTGAATGTGGCAGAATTGTCTAGTTGCAAAAACAACGTGCCATAGCTGGTGAGATTGGGCGTATTAAAACTGCTGTTGTAAATTTCTTAAAAGATCCTGAGGGATACGGAACGAGAATTTCAGGTGGTCGGCCTAAGAAAATATCGCCGGCGTTGAGCAGGAGGATTCGACGGGTTGTCCGGCAAGATATTAGCCGATCGTCGGACCAGATTTAGGCCCCCTTACGGACGTAGAATGCAACTCAAGAACAATAAGACGAGATCTACGAGAGAAAGGCTTTAAAAACCGTAAACGTTTTCAAAGACCACGCCTCCTTCTACACCACGAAAAAGCTCGGTTAAACTTTGCTGAGAAGCACCAAACATGGGCCGTAGAAAAGTGGAGAAAGGTTTTGTTCTCTGATGAGAAAAATATTAACGTGAATGGTCCAGATGGCTTTCAACGTTACTGGCACGATAAGGATATTCCACCGGAGACATTTTCCACACGACACAGTGGAAGAGATTCCATCATGATCTGGGATGCTTTCTCCTTCCATGGAACAATGGAGCTTCAGGTTATACAGGGCGTCAAACAGCAGCTGGCTACATTGGCATGTCGGAGAGAGCATCCTTATTGACTGAAGGCCCTCGCTTGTGTGTAAATGACTGGATCTTTCAGCAGGACAACGATGCAATCCACAATGCCCGCATAACAAAGGAATTTTTCACGGCGAATAACATGATTCTTTTGGACGATCCAGCGTGTTCGCCCGAACTGAGTCCCATTGAAAATGTTTTGGGGTGGATGGCAAGGAAAGTCTATAGAAATGGATGTTAATTTCAAACAGTGCATGATCTTCGTGAAGCCATCTTCACCATTTGGCATAACATTCTAGCCAGCCTTCTGTAAACACTTATATCGACCATGCCAAATCGAATGTTTGCAGTTATTCACAATGATGGCCGTTCAACTGAGACCTCTTGCTGGGCATTTCTTACCCTGTTTAGGACTTATTTTTGGTATGGTCTTAAACTTTTGACCAGCTAGTATTTAGGCTAATTTCATAGCATTCACATTTTCTCTATTAAATGCTTATATTTTTTTTTATTCTTTCCTTTTCTTATTTTCATCTTTCGAAGCTTTACTCAAACAAGTGGTTGAGTCTAACAACGCAAAATGCATATTTTTTCTTTGTGTTCATTGGCTTTAAGATTTTGGCCAGCAGTGTATATATTATAATACATTCCTGTGGTGTAGAAAGGAGATGCAAAAAGGGGATACGTAGCTAGAAAATGTTATTTTACAATGACAAATTGAAAGTATATTATATGGAAAGTTATTAGTGGTGGAAGTGAACAATAGAGTTCACTTACTCTATAGTTTAGGTTAATATTATCACAGGGCCCAACACGGTCAGGTGGTGAGAACGTTCGATTCGTAATCTGAGGACTGAAGTTTCGAATCTCCGTCATACAAAACATGCTCGCCCTATCAGCTGTAGGGCGTTATAACGTGACGGTCAATATCATTATCTGTTGGTAAAAGAGTAGTCACAGAGTTGGCGGTAGATGGTGATGATTAAATGCCTTCCATCTAGTCGTTACATTGCTAAATTAGGGACGGCTGGCGCAGACAACCCTCGTGTAGTTTTGCGCGAAATTTATAACAAACCAAACCAAAGATAGTGGGAAAAAAATTACAGAAGTAACGACAACCAACAATGAAAAGATATGCTTCAGTGATGTCTCTACGGTACAAAACTTCCCACACAATGATAATTTTCCGAAGAGTGGCCAAGCCGCTTGATGAAATGCGTCCTCTGGTATCATTGTACTGATATCATATTATCCTTCATTATCGCGAAAAGCTGTTGGAAAATAAAAAAAATTAAAAACCCAAAACATTTCTTTTTTTATATTTTGTAGTAACTTGGAAAGTGATTACTGCTATGAAAACTCACGTGGAACATGGGTGATATGTCTTCAAGTAACTTGACAACAAATGTTTAATACTCAGGTACAGTCTTATGTTACTCATAGTGAACCTTATATTATTTACAAGAGTTGAGGTTTGCAAGAGAGTGTTTCTTATAGCAAAGCCACATTGAGCTACCTGCTGAGTCCACCGAGTGTCAGAGAGCGTCTATTTGGTGTTTGTGTTGTTAACTGATTTCTGACTATTGACTAAATACCATCTAAAAACTCGAACCTTTTTTTTTACCTCTATTCTACCGTGAGGACGAACAAATAAATTAAAACAACTCGTCTTTCTGTGTTTCAAAAATTACTTTAGTTTATTGAAATTTTTAAAGTAAACGTATTTCATTTTGTTTGAGCTCACAAAAATTGTAATATTACAATATTGACTCTTTTTCTTTGCAGAATATCCTCCTCACGATTAAGAAGTCTATTGTTTACATTCAAAACTGAGAGACTTTTGATACAAATATGGTTTAGAGAAATGACATATTAAAATCATATAGTGAAATACAGAATGTATGTGTGAATACATATTAAAAATATACAGTGAAATTTTGTATGTAGACGTGTTTTTGTATAGCAAAGCCACAAAGGGCTATCTGCTCAGCCCACCGAGGAGAATCAAACCTCTGATTTTAGCGTTGTAAATCCGGAGACATACTGCTGTACTAGCGGGGGACCTATAGATTTGAATACACATTAGAAACATGCAGTGAAATATAGTATTTAGGTGTTAATGTACATTAAAGTCATATAGTGAAATATAGTATTTAGGTGTGAATACACATTAGTCACACAGTGAAATATAGTATTTAAATGTTAATACACATTATAGTCAGTCATACAGTGAAATAAAGTATCTCAGTATGAATATACTCAGTTAGATGAACTCATTGGGTGCATTTCATAAATTCGGTAACAGTTATGTTTATATCATTGTTTCTGACATAACAAACATGTATGAGAGGTAAACTGATGAACCAGGACTGAACTCATAGTGCTCTTACTGTACAACTTACATTCACATGTGGTTATTGGGATTGTTGTTTGAATGACAAGTGCCTCATGAACATTGAGAAACATTTCTGTGTATGCTATTCTCAGAATACAAAGTATTTTTGATGGATATGTTCCCCTATATCTTCTAGCCTCCCAGTGACACAGCGGTATGTCTGCAGAGTCACACAATAAAAATTGTGTTTCGATACCTGCAGTGGGCAGAGCACAGATAGCCCGTTGTGTATTTTCGTGCTTAAATCCAAACGATTAAAATATACTTCTTACATTGAATTTTCTATAACTTCAACCCAGCATCTGATGAACCTAGACTAGACAGCAGGTTCTCGTGAGCCAGGCAGAATATGGAAAAATCCAACTTTCTCTATTTAGAACCTTGTAAGGTACAAAAAATAAACCTTCGCTGAAACTTTATGGCACTCTTGAAATCTGCTTATAAGCTCCTGAATTATTTGTTCTAAAAATCGGAAGGGGAAGATTCTTGCAACTTTAGTGGATCTGTATCTTGGCCTCGTATATGCACATGGCCTTGTCACAATAACTTCAAATGTTGTTACTAGATTTATTGCCTACTTGATCTATTTGGTGTTAAAACTGTCCATTGCTTCTAACATCCTTGAATGTGTAAATAAGAGTAACTCGAATTAATCAAATACAGTAAAATAGACTGCTATTTTAGCTTCACCGCGATAGCTTTGGTATAATAAAATAACTTTTGCAATAAAAAGTTTCATTATAGAGTCAAAGTTCATTAAAGAATAATTGTAACCATTATCTTCGCTAAGTGTTCCAATGCTAGGTATTCAGTGTAAAGTTGTGATTGGCGGATAAAAAAGTTGTTGGAAAGCCTAAAAACCATCTAGCCTTTGGATCTCTATATTATTGTTATCTATATAGTATTGTTATCATATGTGTAGCATTGTTATCTATATAGTATTATTACTATTTATATAGTATTGTTGTCATCCACATCTTTGTGCAAAATTAATTAAAACAAATGGTCATTTTACAATACTTTTAGCATGGCGGCCGATGTAGGCTCGCTGATTTCCTTTAATAGTCATTTTTTCACACCAACGGCGTCATTAGCTGTGTTTGGCAGTACGGTCGATCTATTTTTGGGATATCTGACAAAATTTTGAGGAATATTACTTCATTTGAAATTGCGTTAGAAGGGTAAAGAGACCAGTCAAAAAACAACTTCTTACCAACTCAATGAAGAAAAAACGGTATCATTTGGGTCTGAAATACAAGAACTGGACGCAAGAACAATGGAGGGAGGTGTCATTCACTAACGAGACTCATTTCTTCGTACAGAGTCAAGGAAGTCTGCATGTTCCCAAATCTCCAGATGAAAAACTTCGAGAATCTCACATCAATCAGTTCGTAAAACATCCCTTGAAAAAGATGTTTTGGGGTCTTTTTCAGCTGCTATGGTATTGGAGACTTACATATTGTAAAAGGTATGATGCGAGGACCACAGTACATCAAAGTTTTCCAGAGAAGAGTCGTTCCAGAATTGAAAAAGAGATTTCCAGATGGATCTGGCATTTTTCAGAAAGATCTGGCTTCGTGCCACATATCAAAACTTGCGAAGAATTTTATAACTACAACGCGAATAAAGATGCTGGACTGGCCTGGAAACTCTCCGGACTTAAATCCTATTGAAAATCTTTGGGCGATTTGTAAAGAAATACTTCGGGGAAAAGACTGTACTACGAAAGATAAGCTAATTGAGGCCATAATTGAGGTGTGGTATCGAGACTCAATAATTAGTAAAGATTGCAGTCAACTCATGAACTCGATGCCAAAGCGGATTAATGATCTTTTGAAAAATAAAGGCGGTCATATCATGTATTAATTTGTGAGTAATTTAATTCTCAGAAATAAAACGCAAAAAAATGAAAAAAATCGTAATTTTCCGTGTTGTTTCAATTAATTTGCACAAGGGTGCATATACTATTATTATCATTTATATAGTATTGCCCAGCTTAGAGTTTGGTTCTGTTTTGGAATTTTTTCTAGCATTTTTTTTTTAATTATCTCAATCAGTATTGTCTTAAGATGTGGTTATGTCAGTCATGTTTCGGACACTGTTAAAGAAACTAAACGAGACATAGATTCAGGTTTTTGATAAAACAATGACATATCATCGGCATCTGATTTAATTCTTTAGTCAGACCTGCATCCTCTTTGCGTGACCCAGACATATTCAGCACTTTCATAACACTAATCTTTAATCTGGATTACACTAACTGTGCCACTTACTCCATACACTCTACAAACTCTTCTCTATTGTAACAACTAATGCTCAAGAAATGTTAAACCAACAGAAGGTGTTCTTTGTTGCTTGCACCTAAAGCTCTCTACGCAAAAACTAAATAAACGAACATTCTTCTATATCATGCTCAAACCATCCAAAAATGCTGGTTATTTATAGCATAACAATGTTAAACTGTGTTATATAGTAAAGTGTTATACTATACATTACCCTTATCATTAGCTCTTGTAAAAACGACTTTAGTTTCATTTTCTATCGCTAGTCATTCTGGCTTGTAAATCTTTATCAATAATGGACTAATATAACATTTACGTATTAGTTATCTATAATTCATATTCAGGAGTGTATAATAAACTTAGGTTTAATCCACTGTAATGAAAAACTATAATATATGGAACATACTAACAGAAGTCTTGTTATTAGAGAAACTAATTTTGAAACATTTGTGTGTTTCCTTCAGTCTCAAGTTGTCTTCTCAAAAGGATATTAGATGCAGAGTCAAACGTTAACACAAATTAAATAGTCACTGCTACTAAAATAAATATTTACAAAAATTTAGGTTTGGCAGATAAACTGTCAACCGACTCTGATGTTTAGATTAAGTCAAGCGCAACAAAGATATTTGTCAATTTGACAAATAAACAGTGTATCGACTCGGATGTTAATGTTAACTAGCCTCTGCACATTTCAAACATACAAGTTTCATTCTCAGATACCGTGTTAAAAAGAGCTATATACTAAATAGTTATAAGGTTAGTCTAAATATTAAAAACTTGTCTTTATACAGTTTATCTTTAACTAAGCTTGTGCTTACACACATTCTTTCGAACCAAACAAAATACTGCTTTATGGAATATTTTAAAACTTAAAACAATTTATGTGGAGACTGGTAAACGTTTATAACTGATTTTAATGAGGTTTGTAAACGAAAATTTTCGTACAGTATGATACTGAACAGAAGTTTTAGAAAGATACTGAGTACCAATTAAGATAATGATATCAGAAAACATGTGGTAGGAATATTATGTTCAGTTTTAGTGGTGTGCCAAGAGTATTTTAAGATATATATATTGAAAGTTTTGTCAGATCTACCGAATATAATAGATCCTAGCGATCTGTATAAACATAGATTATCATCTGTCTTATGTTCAGACATTTAAATAAACAAAACTGTAGCAAAGATACTCCCTACTGTCTCAGATTTTTATTTCTTCGGGCCCCCCAGTGGCTCAGCGGTATGTCTGCGGACTTACACGCTAAAATCCGAGTTTCGATACCCGTGGTGGGCAGAGCACAGATAGCCCATTGTGTAGCTTTGTGCTTAATTCAAAACAACAACAACAACAACAACTTTTACAGATTTTTGTATTAATAAATACAACATAATAGAACAGCTTTATGAGGGAAAAATATAACCGTTAAAACTAAAATGACAATAATAATATTAACCTTTAGAGGAACTAAACTCTATTGAGCTGTAATATTCACTTCTATCTGTAATTACTTCAGTTACAATCACAATGTTGTTATATCTTTGGGATGTTTATTAATTGTATATACCAAATCCCACCAATTAACCAAATTGATATTAATTTGTTACTTGTGTTCAAACTCTATTTTAATCGTTCTTCCAATCTTTAATAATTAAAGCTTCAATAAATACTGTATGTTTGTTTCTTGTATTTAGCGCAAAGCTACACGTTCCTAATTTAGCTCTGTAAAACTAGAGGAAAGGCAACTAGTTATCACCACCCACCACCAACTCTTGGGCTACTCCTTTACCAACGAATAGTGGGATTGATCGTCACTTTGTAACGCATCCAAGGCTAATAGGCCAAGCATCTTTGTTGAGATGAGAATTCGAACTCGCGACCATAAGATTGCGAGTTGAGCATCTTAACCACCTTGCATAAATATAATTAAATACAAATTACAAATATAAAAGTTACAAAATGTCGAATTTGAAGGTACTTAATTCCTTTTTTAAGTTTATTTAATATTTGTAAAAGTTAAAATGTTAGTATTTTTATCTGTTTGTTTGTTTTTTAGGAATTCGCACAAAGCTACTCGAGGGCTATCTGTGCTAGCCGTCCCTAATTTTGCAGTGTAAGACTAGAGGGAAGGCAGCTAGTCATCACCACCCACCGCCAACTCTTGGGCTACTCTTTTACGAACGAATAGTGGGATTGACCGTCACATTATACACCCCCACGGCTGGGAGGGCGAGCATGTTTAGCGCGACGCGGGCGCGAACCCGCGACCCTCGGATTACGAGTGCACGCCTTAACGCGCTCGGCCATGCCAGGCCTATTTTTATCTAGATTCAAATAGTAATACAGAAACTTAGATTGTTGTAAGTTATGCAATTTGATTAATATTTATACTACCCAGAATACCAAACAATGAATTATACGTCTCAAATGGATTTTTAATAAAGTACACAGAATTTATTACTAGATAATTGTTGACGTTTTTTTTACAGATTTATTGTCTCTTATATTTTTTTACTTATAAGAAGTTCTGCCCATAGTCGAATTTTACGCATAAATAACCTTCCTGTATTTAGAACACAGCTTTCCAGAAACCTTGTATAATAGGAGTAGTTGAATATTGCTGATATTTGATAAGCATTTGCTTACCTCTTCTCAACACTGAGCCTCCAGTCACTGTCTTCTAAGAAAAGTTCCGACTTGTGTATCACTTGACTTTAAATTATATGCATAGAATCCTTTGTGTACACAGGTCTTTAACTGCTTGATTATTGGCTGTGGCCTAAAAGACCGACGTCAGCAAGCAAGCTTTTATTCCAACTCACAATAGACGGAGAGCAATAACTCACGAGCCTATTCATCACCATGAGCTACCGGAATGGCCCTACAGCATCGAATTCGAATCCCTTATTTTACTGACATTTCGTGTTATCAGCACCCAAAGATATTTCATCTGCCTCGTTCTGAATAGAGAGAAACCATGTCAAGTCATTGAAGTCATAAATATAAAAGCAATGGAAAATATGCTTCTTCTACAATACGCCACATATGGGTTTCTTATAAGAATTAAATTAGATATATTTCAACGAAATCTGCGCAGAAAGTATAACAATAATATTTCTCAGAAACGTGATTTTGTAAAATGTGGACACCGAGTCAAACGCATGGAAATTTTTAGCAGCGAAAATTATTAATTTGTGAAGTACGTAAGTTCGTAAACCATTCAAAATCTATTAGGTTAATTGTTTTAATGAGTAATGTTTTCAGCTCGTACTGATAGTGACGTGAAATTATATATTTTTTTTTGCTCTCCTACTTAATTTGTTAAGTTTTAGAAGTACAAACAAAATATTTAAAACACAGCGATATTCGATCTTCAGTTTTAGTCTAGAGAAACATTCTAACTACACTTTATCTAAATTGTTAAAATAAAAGGCATATCGTCAGAGTGACAAAAAGCTATTTCTGAGCCTTCCAAATATTTCTTTTCACTTAATAATAATTAGAGAATTGGTGTACTTCATGTGTTTTGCTTGATTTTAAATTTTGCGCAAAGATATACGAAAGCTTTCTGTGCTAACCGTCCCTAATCTAGTAATGTAAGACTAGTGGGAAGGCAGCTAGTCATCATCACTAACCTCCACTTCTTAGACTACTCTTTTATCAACGAATAGTGGGTTTGACCATCGCATTAAAAGACCCCCACGGCTGAAAGGACGAGTATGAGTGGTGTGATGGAGATTCGAACTCACGACCATCGGATTACAAGTCGAGTGCCTTAACCAACTGAACATGCCGGGCCGTTTCTTGTGTAAATATCACTGTAGTTATAACATTCTGAAAACTACCAAAATGAAAGTTTTTTTTAATAAGTATGTTTCCAAATACCAAGCTGATAATACTTAGCTGCATAAAATATTTAAAGTACAAAACATATCACAACTTAGAGAACACTAGAAAAGATACAGATCAACACTACAGAGTATTTGTAAAAAAGCAACAAAGTTTATCCCTTCAAAATAAGTCAAGACACTCTGCTAAGTCGCAGATTGTCACAGCAGAAGAAAGACCTATATCACTTCGGTTGTCACAGCAGAAGAAATATAAATCTTGCTCACGAGAAGTTTCATAAGTTTCAGATTATCACTGCTGCTAAACACTAATCAGGATTGCAGAAAATTTATATGTATTAAAGCATATGTATAGAAGCAGAAAAAGTACATATATATAAGCTGCTCTAGCTTTTCATTGAAAATATATCGATGTATTATAAGAAATACTATAGCACTACTTTTATACGTTTTAATATATCAAATTATAATATATAAAAAGTCACGATTGTCGAACGTTCTTACAAACACAAATTCATCACATTTAAGGTAAATCAAATCATTGAGTGTTTGTTATATTAAAATGATTTTGGATCCTCACAACGTCATGTCGCCACGACCGTTCACGCTCTAGCCCATATTTTATATGCAAAAACGGCTCGTTTGGGTTCAGAAAATATTTTAAATAGAAGAGCGAACAACGTTTCGCTGAAAACACTAAAATACTAAATAAAGAAACAAACATAAACAAACGCAAAATTAAAGAAGCCTTACTTATACAACAGCTTAAACCAAAAATAAACCAATATAAAGGAACGCCATTATACCTATATTAATATTATAGATAAAATTATATATTCAAACATCTAACCTCGCCCTCTACATTGCGACACTCAGTTATACAACCCCTTCCAAACATGTGGTCAGCTTCCGGTCAGTTACCTCTTTCTTTGTGAACCTGACGATCACCGAAGAAGGTCGAAACGTTGTTCGCTCTTCTATTTAAATACTTTCTCAACCCAAACGAGCCGTTTTTGCATATAAAATTCTCAACAAGTGGGTTTCTCGACATCACTGACTCTAGCCCATAGTTTTTCAAACTATGCTCCTCGGAGGCCTCAGGCTCCGGCAAGTTATTTGGGGCTTTGCGAGAAAATTTTAGAATGTTAATATTTTTCCTAAAACTATACAATTGAATCAGAATACGCCGTATAAAAAAGTAAAATATATCTTTAATATAACACGTTTATTGCGCATTGAGCCTTTTAATATTTTATTTTGCCTAACGCCAGACGATTTTATTTAGCTTAGGGGAAGTTCTCGTGACGAAACCGTTAATACAGTCCCAGTTAACTTCGACCGTGGCACCACTGGTTGCTAGTAGATATGGCAACATCTCAAGATCGCATACGTCATTGGAGGTGTAAGATATCCTAGTAATTTTCGTATGAAACATCAGTCAACCCTGGGTATTGATGCTAATCACCCTTTAAAAGCCAGATCTGGATTAGTGGTAAAATCTCGAACGAAGTAAAACATGGCGTCACAGCTGAAACTTGTTCAAATTTGAAACAGTGATGCAATTAGATGCAGTATCAATTATTTCAATTCCAAAATATACTTATATGAAGTATAATTATGTTTATGAGAATATAATTGGTAACTGTTATGTTATGTTAGGTTAAATTCGTTGTAATTTAATTAGACAAATTTGGTATGAATGAGTTCAATGACGTCATGTTTCACTTCGTTCGAGATTTAGACACACGTCAGATCTCGCTTAATATTTTGTTATTTAGCTTTAAATTTTCTGTTAATAAATGTAAAGATAATAGATTACCTTTTTCTTTAGAAAAATATATTATTCTTGTGGCCTAACCATTTTTCCACAAATTCCTGACTTCGTAATGGCAACATGTCTTTGGATGATGATAAAACTCAAGTGTTTGAACGAGTTTTCATTAAGAAGCTATTTTGTGTCTGTAAAAATATTTTTGAAGTGCCAAAAATATAAGGATACAATTTTTCACAAATTAATAATTTGTTGTCACCTTCGTATTGGATAAGTGACTGAATATCGGTAATAAGTCTGAGACGAGTAAACATCTTCTTAAGCCTCGTACATATTAATCGGCGTTATCGTCGTGTGCAAGCACTTAAACGCAGAATGATGCAAGAAGTACCGAAACAAGAAAGAAAATGAAGTATAATGAAAGTTTTATTTAATATTGTTTTACATGGACAGATAACAAAGATGGACCTAGTGGGTTGTATGTTGAATGTGGAACAGTGTTGAGTAACAGTAGTTTGCATCCAGCAAAGTTCAAACGGCATCTAGAAACCAAACACTCTTAATTAAGAAATCCAACTTCCGAATATTTGAAAAGAAAGTGTTTACAATTAAATACAAGGAAAGCTACATATCGTTTTATTGTCTATAAGGACAACAAAGATGTTCTTATTGCTTCACATCGTCTTAGTTACCGTATTGGAAAAACAGGTGAAGCTCATACAATTGCAGAAGTTTTGATAAAACATGCGCAAAATTTTGGTAGAGTATATGATTGATGAGAAATTTCTTAAAAACATTAACTCTAACCCCTTTCTGACAACTCCATTTCTCGAAGAATCAAGGATATGTCAGCAACTTGCTTAACAGAGTTAATAAGGCGCGAAAAAGCGAGTTCAACTTTTTCTCTTCAGATGGATAAATCAACAGGTGTCGCAGGTTATGCGATGTTTCTTGTGTTTGTTCTCTATATTCACGAAGCTAGTTTCGAAAAAGACAGGCAAACCTTTGCAACTGAGCGATTTATTTACGAAAGAACATGAGATCCAATGGCAGCTTTCCTCAAGTATTTGTTTGCACTGATGGGGCTGCAGCTATGATTGGAAAATTTTCAGGCGCAGTGGCACGCTTAAAAAAGAAAAAATTCGAACAACAAAAGTATCCACTGTTGTTTTCATCGTCATGCACTTGCGATGAAACGAATGCCAGAAGACTTAAAGGAGGTATGGATGATGTCATAAAAATAGTTAATTTTATAAAATCGAGACCCCTAAATGCTAGGATCTTCAGTTTACTCTGTGAGGATATGGAAAGTTTGCATAAAAATTTGTCGCTTCATACTGCAGTCCGATGACTTTCTCGGGGAAAAGTGCGTGCTCGGTTTTACGAACTGCGGGAGGAAATAAGTTTCTTTCTATCTGAATGCCATTTTGAACTTGCGTACAAATTGAGGAACAAATGCTGGTTACAGAAAGTGGCTTACCTTTCAAACGTATTTGCCAATCTAAATGAAGTGAATGCTACAATTCATGGTACTTCAAAGCTCATAGTAAAATAGTAGTGCTTAAACGTAACCTAAAACTTTAAGATGAATGTATACTTATGGAAGAATTTGGTTGCTCAGAAAATCTCAGTCGGTTTTTTACTTATGAATGAAATTTCCTCAAGTGAAGATGCAGAAGTTTTAGTCTTGCAGCATGTATCTGATTTCTGTGCAACTACTGAGGAGTACTTCCCTGAAAAATTAATGTGGATTCAAAATCCCTTTGTTGACACTACAAATATTAGCGATTTCCCTTTGAAAGATAAAGAACAGCTTATAGAAATTTCAACTGATTACACCCGAAAAACATTTCAGCAGGAAGAATTTACACAATTTTGGATTCAGATGGCCACGGACTATCCTTTGAAATTTTTTATACGTTTTCCAACAGTATATAATTGTGAGCATACATTTTCACTGTATACAGCGACAGATACCAAATTTAGAAACATGTTAAAGATGATTTGCGCTTACGGGTGACAATTATAACTCCAAATACTGAACTACTTTGTGAACAGAAGCAAGACCATCGAGCCACTAATAAATAAATAAGTGTACTGTACTATTACTGATATGAATTTAGTAAACAGAAAATTTTGAACAGGTTAGTAAAGTAAAATTTTTTTCTATAAATATTGATATTCTTAATACATTTATATTCTAAAAGCTTGAAGTAAACTTTATTTGGTGCTAGTGTCCCACTGTTTCTATTTTTAGTGTATTTTTTTTCTTTTAAGGCTTCGGAATGTTTTTTTCTTTCTTATGTAAAACTTTGCAGGTCTGAAAATCTTGGGAACCCCAACTCTAACCAACGATCATACATTTTAACAAAAGCCTTGCATCATAATTTCTATTGGAAAAGACTGACGTCAGGCTGTCACATTCAAATCACACCACACCTCCGCGCGACTTCACCGGCATATTTTCATGTGAAGCATTTATTGCTAGAGATGTGCAACGGTTGGATGCATATGCAGTAAAAGGAACTTGTGAATACGTGATGACTTATGTTGATTTTCCAGACGAGAATCTTTGTTAATTATTTCAGTACTGCTGTCTGATGCACGTGGTCGACAACGCACCTTGCTTATCACGGTTTGGTTACGAATTTGTGTATCTCTTTTTTTTTTATTCTGAATGATTCTGGTGTCCTGTGTTAATTCATATTGTTTTATTTTCTAAAGCCATTAAGTAAAAGGGATATTCAAGTCTCAGAAATACTAAATATCTTATCTAAAGGTACGGCCTGAATGTACGAATATTTTGCGCCGTAATGATCTGGTACCCGCCCTTCCATAAAGCAAACAATTATCGGTGGCAAAGACTACCTTTGAAATATCGAACAATGCCATTGTGTAGTTTTGATATGTGTCGTTCATCCACGTGTTTATATATGCTATGTTTGTCACGCGACTTACTGATTTGCATATTCAAGATTATTTTGATATGTACTCGTTTCTCTATTTATAGCCGAGTGGATGTGTGGCAAAAATAACATAAGATGACTACTTTTGGCAGAAAGGTTGAATATTTGTATACATAACAGTTTTACGATATGTTGGTTAAAACAAGTTTGTACAAGTTTTCAAAGCAAGGCCTCCGATTTGAGTGGAGAACAATTTGATATTTTTAGTCTAAATAACTACTCTGACACCAGTCATAGTAACATGCATATTTGTGCCACATTTTATTGAAAAGTCACTTGAAGTAAATGGTTTATTCATTTCACTTTGTATCTTTAACAAAATAAATTTAACTGTTACAACATACTACAAAAGATCCTAACCCTACAAGATGTGTTTTACTGCTTGAAACTGTTTTTATAAACTGTTTATTACCTTTATTAGCAAAATGTATTTTGAGCATTTCACCAAAAGAAAAAAAAGAAGAAATAAAAACGTGAGTAGGTTGCGCTGAGAGAACATTGTGTTTTAATGAAAATATTGAAACACTTTGGTTAGACTTTCACGCACTCAAATGTTGAAAAGTACTTTATTAAATAGTGCAAATAAAATTACTGCCTATTAATTATTTATTTGGAGTGTGAAACCCATTCGCGGTTTAGTACAACTAGAATGGACCATATATTCTAAGCAAAGGAAAGATGGGTAGGGTAAGTGAAGGGACAGCAGTGTAATTTATAAGTGGTGACATGGATGTGATTCACAAAGTAGTAAGTATATTCCACAGGTACTGGTCAGGTAGATAGGATAAGTGGAGGGACAACCTACAGTGGAGCATCGTTAAGCCGCGGTATTTGGGGGTCAATCTGCTTAATCGCGGCTTAAACCTTTGTGATTGAAAAGCCGATGTCGCCAACAGCTCCGCTGAGGAGCCTCTTCCGGGCCATTGCGTGATCATTATATCAGATTATTGAATTAAAAATAATACTTTAATTATTGATCACTTTTTTCACGGATTTACCGCGGATTAACTTCAATGTATGGAGAGGTATGATTCGGTAACAATGGCGGCCTCCATAAAGCTGACATAGAGAGCGGATAAGGCAGATTAACGGTCGATTTCTATTGTAATATGTTTTATTTATTTCCAAAATTAAAGCAAATCCTTTTTAAATATCCCCTTGAAGTTATAAAACCAGGATTAAATTCGTAAGCCGCGTTTTTACACGTTCTTAAATTAGCGGTAAGCCGCGATAATCCTCGCTCACATCGCTCACAAGACTTGCTACAGCGGCTTAAGCGATTTCTCTATTTACTGGTCCGCGGCTTAATGCCGCTCCACTGTATGTGGTTTATGTATGGTAATACTAATGTAATTTACAGAACATGCATATAAGTGTATGATATTTACCATATCAATGCTGTTCAAACTTTACCAAGCACAGAAATCACTGAAGAGTCTTCTCTGTATGCAAATATTCTGAACAATTATAAAACGTATATGTAGCACATTAAACAACTCCTTTAGGTGTAATAATATATATAATATATAATATAATAATAAATGTAATTTGACTTTCATATTTTTGTTCCTCTGATGAATATGCACAATTTTTCTGCGAAATTATTAATATCACGTTCTAATATGGGTGTTTGGAAAGAGTCCAATTAATTTTGGGTAAGTGAGGTAAACAATGTCGACGGATAAAGACAAATGATACGAGAATAATAAGGTTAAATAATATAATAATGTGCAATTATACTAAAGAGGGCTTGAAAAGCGTTTTGGATATTAATTCGTGGAGAAGTACACTGGAGGTTTCACTCTAAATCTAGTCGCCTTCCCAGTGACACAGCAGTATGTTTACGAACTACAACGCTACAAACCGCGTTTCGATACCCGTAGTTGGCAGAACATAGATAGCCAATTGTGTAGCTTTATGCTTAATTTCAATGAAACTATATCTAGTCCACAACTTTTTTGTAGATATTCAAGTCAAGAAATCGACATTAAAATCTATAGAAGCTTCGCACACCGAGTGATCATTTTAATTAGGATGAACCTGACGATGACCGAAGAAGGTCGAAACGTTGTTCGCTCTTCTATTTAAAATATTTTCTGAACCCAAACGAGCCGTTTTTGCATATAAAATTCTAAACAAGTGGGTTTCTCGACATCACTGATTAGGATATCTTCTATTTTTTAATTATGAAATATAGAGAAAAAATAATTTTACATCCTTTCTCAATAAAATCGTCTCGGGCATTGACAGGTAATCGTTTGTTAGCCTTATTTTTCTTAAATTAAATCTAGATTGGGAGACGAACGCCTTAACCACCTGGTCATTTCTGTCCTGTTGGTGGGATACCTAAGAAATATGATATCTTTAGGGAGAAGCATGTAACAGTTCTCTTTGAAGCAAAATATCATACAGTCAGATCATAAATATGAGTTAAGAACTCTAATTTAAGATTTATATTACACTACTAACCCTTCTACTTAATGACATTCAAAAACAAAGAAATATGGGTCATGGTACCAGAACCATGCAGAAAAAACTGGGAACAAGTTTTACCCGACCCATGATGATCAAAGTGAAGTGTATTGTAGTATATGATAATTTATACCACAAACATCAGTAGCAAATGACACAAAAAACACGCACATTAAGAAGGATTCCGTTTCGAAATGATTTCAACAAGGTACATATGGGCTCATCAGTATAAGACATCTAGTTATACCCCCTATTCAGTCGGTGTATACTTCAAGGAGCTAGAAAATGAAATAGATATTCAACTTATTTCATACAAAGACATACTATCAAACTACCAAAAGCAGCATCTATGAATTTCTATGCAATTAAACTGATGGATTAGCCGTTGAGAAACAGTTGAATTGTGGAAAATCGTACAGGGAGTAGTAGTGTGTTTTAGACATAACAACTTTGCAATGAAAGCTACAATGCAGGGTTATTGTTAAAGCGTAGACTCAAAATGGCAGTATGGACTGTAACAATGTATAAGGCTTCGAATTTTTTTTAGTATAATGTACTAAGCTCTAAATATAATTTGATCAGAAATATTCTGAATAAAGATATGCCCCAAGTGTCACAGCAGCAGGTATGTCTGGTGACGTAAAACGCTAGAAACTTGGTTTTGATACTCATATCGAGCATGTCACAAATAATTCATAATGAAGCATTGTGCTCAGCTGGAAACAAACAAAATAACGCTATATTGATAATGGTGCAATAAATATAAGATCCTTTAATTTTGTATGCATTGGGTGATGTTTTACGAAGTAAAATAGTATGTATAGTGAGTAAGAAAGGTTACTTAGAGTGATTCATAATACCAAATGGTCAGAGAGTCATTCAGAATTTAAACAGTTTGAGGTTTATTGTTAACCATCAATCACAACGTTGTTGCCAGAGTTTATGTGGGGAAATAACTGGGATGGTGTGATCACTACATACTTAAGTTAGATCTTTAGTTTCATTTTGAGAGTAAAATAAATTAAATTTTTGTTACTAATTTTCAGAAAGCCAATTTTGGGATCCTGAGACATTATAAAATTGAAATAACAAGTTAAACAATGATGTAGGGCATATTTATGAATATTGAAAAAACTTAAAGTATGAAGAGAAAAGACAAGTGCTATAAATTTAGGGTTTATAAACAAGATAGAAAATTTACAGAACTATGGGAGAGGTAAGTATTCCATTTAGAAACGATTAAATCCAAGAACGTTAGTGAAAAACAGTTGATTGCTATTGTTAAAACTTAAAACAATGACTCTTAAAGCAGTACCCTAAAAAGTTACAATGTTCTTGCTCAATACTACTAAATGGTCAAGACTTCAAATGTTTTGTTGTTTAAATTTTAAAAAAGAGGAATAGTGAGACGTACTCATGAACCTAAACATTCTATAGGAAATATTGAAATCAATCTGAATCATTAAGATATTAAATTCTTGGTAGTCAAAAGAACGATTAAAAATGGGTAACTCAATAAAGTGACACAATGGTTTACTGGGATCTTAAAGGAAGTCAAAGATTTGACATGAAAGCCATCTTGTTCTTTTATTTTTATTTTTGGTTGTTGTTGTTGTTTAGAATTAAGCACAAAGCTGCACAATGGGCTATCTGTGCTCTGCCCACCACGGGTACCGAAACCCGGATTTTAGCGTGTAAGTCCGCAGACATACCGCTGAGCCACTGGGGGGCTTTATTTTTGGTAGGTCAATAGATAGTAGCCATACGTCTGAGAGTTGGAGGAGAATTAATAATGATACTGTTATTTTAGAAGGGATTCATAATACTTATTAAATATTCTAGATAATCTATCAGGATAAGCATTGATTTTATGATTTTATAAAATAAGATCAATTTGGGTTCACTAGAGAGAAATCATCACTTGCTAATCTGTTTACTTTTTTTAGGGTGTTGCTTAGTATATGAATGATAAAAAGAATTTGGACTTGGTGTACTGGGATTTTCAATAAACTTTCGATAAAATGTCACAGAAGATTAGTTAAGTAAATCATATAATTCACGACTAGGGAAACTAGCAAATTGAGCTGTACGATAGTTGGATGAAAGAAACAAAATGTTATTATTAAAGTACAGTCAAACAGATTCCTTGTTATTAGTTGAGTATTTCACTGAGTCAGTGTTTCAGCTTTTCCTGTTTTGTTACTTACATTAATAACCTTAAGAGAGGCATAATTAGTAAATGTATAAAGATATTAGTGTTTTTAGCATTTCTAGTTATAAAACCTATCTAAGCCAGAAATATCAAAATTTCGCAGTATTATCTTTAGAAGGTCCGACATGGCCAAGTGTGTTAAGGCGTTCGACTCGTAATCCAAGGGTCGCGGGTTCAAATCCCGGTCGCACCAAACATGCTCACCCTTTCAACTGTGGAGGCATTATAATGTGATGTTCAATCTCACTATTCGTTGGTAGAAGAGTAGCCCAAGAGTTGGCGGTGGGTGGTGATGACTAGCTGCCTTCCCTCTAGTCTTACACTGCTAAATTAGGGACGGCTAGCGCAGATAGCCCTCGAGTAGCTTTGCGCAAAATTAAAAAACAAACAAACAATGTTTTATTACTGACTATAAGGTGATGGTTTCTAATATTGTGGTTATTTGTTACTGACCATAAGATGACAGTATCTTTGTAATATTGTGGTTATTTGTTATTGATCATAAGGTGATAGTATTTTTCTAATATGGTAATACGAAGGTAAGAACCTTGCAGGATATAGAATTTAATTACCTAACACCATAGCGCCACCTCTACACGTCTATACCTACTTAAACATTCATCAGAAAGGTTATTCTCTCTCTTCCATAGTCATCTGCAAGTATTCATCATGTCATTCTTAGGCTTGTTATAATCATTAAAGGGTAAAACATCTTCACATGACCTCAGTACATTTTGTATACTTTGTAAAGTAAGGAGGATGACCTCACAGGACACACTGATCGTCTTTGGCGACACTATACTTGAAACATTTCACAAATAGCCCCATCTGCTCTGGGACCCAGGATTTGTCACAGATATATTACCTACACATTAATGACACAACCACACACTAGTAATAAGATTCCAGTGTATAGTTCACACTGGAAATAGAGGAAAATAACAAACTAGTTACCAAGATATATCTCATATACCACAGAAGTTTACAAAAATCCACAGCTTTTAGTAAACATCAAGACTATGACTCAAACTAGTCAAACAGTCTTGAGATTGGAGTTATTAAATGCCTAGGTTGTCATAATAAATAAGACTACAGTATAGAAGATGCTAAAAACACATAACCACGACCTTCCTTAATAATAGAATACTTAATTAGAACAAAATGAAGAAGACATACACGGTTCAGAAAGGAAGTCAAATACACAATTTCATCTCCCTGGTGTCTTCCTAAAATCATAAACACAATATATAAAGAGTATAAAGCCATAACTGTATTCACAAGTAACAACACGGTATAATCGTAGATGGTACAAACCAAACTACCAAATGACCATTTCCATTCACAACATCCCTTTTGAAAGTGGACTCCAGAACTTTAAAGAAACAAAAACACCTACAAAGGTTAAAATTCGGAAATATAAGCCATATAAAATACTTTGAAATACCGGTGTATCTAAAGTAGCTTATTATACCTGAAAAGAATACCGCACAATAAAATGGAATAATATTAAAATGATTAGACATGAACCCCGTATCCGTATTTAGGATTTTATTACTTTGAGCCGGAGTTTGTCTTCATGGTAAAGGTTTTCTTTTCACTTAGAAGTCGCGCCGATAATACTTAAATGTTTTAAGCAACTGATTTCTTCAGTACTGATTTCTCACATTTGAGAATTACTTTTTAATTTGTCAAAGATGTTTGTTAATTATTTGGGAATAGCTTCTATACCATTAAAAATTGTTTATTTTTAGTACTGTATTACCATATATTTCCTTCACGTTAATTAAAAGTTGCATGTTGTTTATTTTATAGTTTGAAGGTCTTTCATTCTAATTATAAATGATTCTTAGCAGCTTAATATGTGGGCTTATAGCACTAAGAGATCGAATTTCGACACCTGTGATAGTTTTTTACTTAACTACGAACCTTAGACTAATTTTAGGTAAAGAGATGTGTATTTTCTTAATAGATATTATTGTATTTTAAGTAAAGGGATGTTTATTTTCCTAAGAGTTATTATTCTTAATCAGAGTTGTTGTTTTTAAGATAAGAAATGTTTCCACATTTCAAGAGTTAATTTTTTCCTAAACAAATATTTTGTAAGCCAGATGTTTCTTTGTTTCTTATTTATAATCTTGTATTGTTCCTGTTTTTGAAACATATAAGATTTCGTTTTATAACTCAATATTTTTATTCAGATATTTATTGTTTTTCATAAGGTAGATGTCTCTTTCCAATCAGGTGCTTTTAAGATATGGAGCAGATCTTTGTTTCACGAGATAACTCTTTCTAATCAGGTGTTGTTTATAAGAAACGAAAATAAATTCTTTTCAATTTCGTGTTTCATTGAAGTAAAATGTCTTTTTTTAATAATTCCTCCTTTTATTCAGATTTACTTTGTTTTATAAAGTAAGTATTTCTTTGTTTTTAAGAGTTATTTTTCTTTATATTTTTAAACAAGTGTTTATAAGGTTTTAAGCAAGTGTTTATTTTTTTAAGTTCTCATGTTTTTCATCAAGTGTTATATATTTCTTATTAATCAGTTCTATTAAATTTTCACAATTTTAAAAATTGTTTATTTTAATTGGAATTTATTTGTTTTACATGTAGTAGGTTTTATTGCTTAAACTTTACTTTCTTCTTGTTAAGTTATTTGTTTTTAACTATTTTCACTAATTTCATGTTTGTTTGTTTATTTTTAAAGCAAATACAAGTCACATTGCCTATTCGCTGTGTTCACCACTGGGATCAAACCTTGGATTTAAGCATTGTAAGTTTGTAAACTTACTGCTGTTAGAGCTGTTTTTATTATTTAGAAGTTGTTGTCCTTCGGAAACTAGGCTGGCCCGGCATGGCCGAGCGCGTTAAGGCATGCGCTCGTAATCTGAGGGTTGCAGGTTTGCATCCGAGTCGCGCTAAACGTGCTCGCCCTCCCAGCCGTGGGGGCGTTATAATGTTATGGTCAATCCCACTTTTCGTTGGTAAAAGAGTAGCCTAAGAGTTGGTGGTGGGTGGTGATGACTAGCTGCCTTCCCTCTAGTCTTACACTGCAAAATTAGGGACGGCTAACACAGATAGCCCTCGAGTAGCTTTGTGCGAAAATTCAAAGCAAACAAACAAACAAATCGGAAACTCGGAGTGTTTTTTTATGTTTTAAAAATTGTTTTCGTTTTTACATATTTAAAAACAAGAACATGTGTTAATGATGTTTAAGCATGTTAGTCAATACGTTACATTGTAACTCCTTTAGTGAAATACTTTATTATTACAATAATTTATCTATTAACAAACTTGGTAATTTTAAGATAATTAGTTTTTTAGGCCCGGCATGACCAAGTGTGTTAAGGCACTCCACTCATAATCCGAGGGTCGTGGGTTTGAATCCCGATCGCACCAAACATGTTTGCCCTTTCAGCCGTGGATGCGTTATAATGTTACGATCAATCCCACTTTTCGTTGGTAAAAGAGTAGCCCAAGAGTTGGCGATAGGTGGTGATGACTATTTGCCTTCCCTCTAGTCTTACACTGCTAAATTAGGAACGGCTAGCGCAGATAGCCCTCAAGTAGCTTTGTGCAAAATTAAAACAAACTGATTTTTTTATGAAAAATAGTTATCTTTCATCAAAACAAAAAAATAAATTTCTCTATATATCTTTGTTCAGTTTGTTTGTGTTTAGCTACAAAGCTACATAATAGGCTAACTAAGCAGTGCCCACCACACATATAGAATCCCGATTTTTAGCGTATAAGCCCTCATGCTTGTCATTGAGCTGTGAATGTGATTTTGCATTTTGCTGTGATTGGGGCAGTGAAACAAAGACACTTTATACGCATTTATGACTTAAGTTTGTAAACATAAAACATCTATGTGCTTTGACCATTTGATGGAACTTTCTCAAACGTATAACAATGAGCTTCAAACATATACACTGTTCCCTTATGCACATAAGAATGAACACGCTTTGCATTCATCAACGAACCGAAAGTGACAGACAGTTATGAAAAGGAAGGCATTGCGTTGTTGTATTTTATCTTTGTGAAAGGCCAGTTGAAGTGCATTACCTAGTTTATTTTGCATCTCCAGCTGAAATCTATCGAACGTCTCTTATTACTGTATCATTAACACAAGTGTTAAATCGAAGGATAACTCCGAAATTTCCTGTGTTATCTCTTCATAACAGTTTCTTATTCCACCCTCACAAGACAAGCTTTCTGTCGTTTTTGTTGTTATTAGCTATCTGTGGTAATCTTTCTGCAGGATGTAACACACACGTTTGATGTGTGAAACTATATAGTATTCTTCAGAAAGAGATTAAGCCCCTTGATTGGAGAGAGCTAACAGTTAACCTTCCACCAAGAGGTAATAATTACAGAAATGTTCCAAATGTTACACAACTGATAAAGGAAAACTAATATTTTTACGACTTTTATACGCTTCGTTTTATTTCGTGAAACTGGTTTGTATTATAACTCCCAAAACCGTACGTACCTTCAAAACCCAAAAACGTTCTCAGCCTCTATACGGGTCACTTCAATGGAAAATAATAATAATAAGGTATTGTTTTCACTTTACTAAACATTTTTGTCTCCGTTTTATTCAATGATGTCAGGGAATTTTAAAGAACTGTTGCAGATTCACCTATGGAAAATACAAAGATGGATATTTCTCCTCGAAAATGTAGTTTTATAGATTAATGTTTCCCTTTGAGGATCTGGCTTTACAAGCAAATACGGTTCACACAATGAAAACTGTGAAACTGGAGAATAACATTTAATTGTATTTCTAATATACATTGTTAATGATATATTGTACTTGGAGTGTTTCAGAATTGAGAAACTGCAATATGTTAAGTGACTTAGAAATATTATAGAGATTCTACATAAATCTGAGCTTCATTCTAATTTATTTAAGAGCGTTTTCGTAAGGTTTGTTACGTAGAAACTTTTACAATCACAGAAAATAAATATTATATTTTTATATGCTTCTTTTACAATGGTAATGTTCGTCTTGGTGAAGGTAGCTGGTCTCTGGGCTGGTGTGTGATGTTTGGGAAGTTGCTTTACTTGTAATACAAACTATACAACACACTTCGCTCATCTTCTAGTTGGGGAAAACAATATAAGTAAGATCCGGCATGGCCAAGTGTTTAAGGCATTCGACTAGTAATCCGAGGGTCGCGAGTTCGAATCCCCATCACACCAAACATGCTCGCCCTTTCAGCTGTGGGAGCGCTATAATATGCGGTCAATCCCATCGTTCGTTGATAAAAGAGTAGCCCAAGAGTTGGTGGTGGGTGGTGATTAGCTGTCTTTCGTCTAGTTTTACGCTGCTAAATGAGAGACGGCTAGCGCAGACAGCCCTCGTGTAGCTTTGTGCGAAATTCAAAACAAACAAAATATGAGTAACTTACACGTCTTTATTTTATTAAATGAGATCAGAGTAACATAACCAATGTTAACACATACCAATGGTCAAGAAGATCAAACAGTTTTTTTTAAAAAGGAAATGTATATTTCATAAACAATTCTAGTTGTTGAGTGTGGTGATTTGTGTCAAGGAGAAAATAACTTGACAGATTCATGAAATTACAGAAAATCTATGATCAACAAAACCGGTTGTGTAACGCACTTAAACGTAGATGTTTGTGTTATCCATGCCTTTTGCATACTACTCATAGAACAAAGATTTGAACTTGAATGTACAATCAAATCACTTTGAAAACTAATTAGTATTTCATGAAGTATGACCAAGTTTTAACAAATGAATTTTAAGCCCATCACGCATACTTAATTTGTTTGTTTGTTTCGCGTAAAGTTGTTCGAAAGATATCTGTACTAGCCCTCCCAAATTATGGAGTGATAGACTAGAAGAAAAACAGCGCGTTAACACCACCAACTGTCAACTCTAGAGCTGCTCTTTTACCAACAAATAGTGGGATTGACCGCTACATTATGTCATCCTCACGGATGAAAAGATAGTATTTTCGGCGAAGGGATTCGAACTCACGGATTACAAGTCGAGTACCCTAACTTCATGCCACGACAAGCTGCATACTTAAATAAACATGCTGACAGACGAGTACCGTAGTAAACGAATAAAATGTTTCTTGCTCTTACATAAATGCTCTAATCGACTAATCACTCTAAAGAAGTTAATTTATATGTAGGATTCAGAGTCGTATAACACTTGGAAAGAAATTAACAAAAACATAAAACTCACCTTGGAAATTTTTTTGCTCTGTATATTTACTGAACTGTTTGAATTAAATCCAGTTCCATGTAGTATTCTGTCTGACTCTTCATTTTAAATACATATTTATTTATGCCTTTCTCAACTTGCAACATGTTCGCGATCTCGTATGAACGTGTCTGTTTCCCAGCATCATAGACGGCTAAGTGACAATTCGATCAGGCGACTGCGACGCTCATAGCGACAAAAGCTTCAGTATACACGGTTTTCATCCGTTACGTGTCCATGGGTAGGTTTCTTAGTTTGAAGGTACAGCCTACTGGAAGCGGCCACGCACACTGTGCATCCATGTAAGACCGGTCTGCCTGAAGTGGGCAATTACAACAGAGAGAAGAATAGAGAAAACATAAAACAAGCTTTGTCGAGCTTTAGAACACGCAATGCAAAATGAACAAAAGCAGAAAGAGTTGTGAATAGATAATATTTTTATTGTTCGCGCCTTTGTAACAGAGTAGCTTTAGCAAACGTAAGAAACGCTGTGTGTTAATAGCTCAGTGCACCCATTGGTCCTGATTAGAATACAGGTTCTTTAAGTCGGTTTGTCATTGGAAGAACATTTCAATTGGTTCTTAGAAAGCATGTTCATGCTTGAGTGAACTGATTGAAGAACCGATATATCGAAGAAGAAGTGTACACGAATAAAGGTTGTCACATTTAATAGCTCTATGGATTTTTAGTGAATTAGAAAAATCTATCAGTTTTTTTAAAAAGCACACGTGTATATATCTACGTCTGAGCGTATTACTAAAAAATATATTTTCATTATTGAACCAAGTTAAACTATTTAAGCATATATAGAGTTTTTGATATATGTTAGTAAGTATGTGACGTGAACTACAGATGCAGTCAAACGAGTTGAAGAAGTTTTAGCAAAAACTAGAATAACTTAACCTGTGGAAGTCCAAATGTAGGTAGGAAAAAGAAACAGAAAAATAAAAACAACACAGAGTTAAACTGATGACGTTTATGAATGTTTATATGAAAGATAAATCACTGACGGCGTTAATAAAAATTGTGCCAGAGTCGTCATATTTTGTTAATGTATTATGCACGTGGCTTCTACTTAAAAATGTAGTTTTGCTATAGCTTTGCGACTCGCTCATGTAGTTTTAGCAATTTAACAATTTCTTGCTCTTTCAGCTGTGGGGGCGTTATAATGTGACGGTCAATCCCACTATTCGTTACTAAAAGAGTAGCCCAAGAGTTGGAGGTGGGTGGTGATGACTAGCTGCCTTTACTCTAGTTTAGGGACGACGAGCACAGATAGCCAAGCTTAACGCTCAAACATTCTTAAAACAGAGCTACTGAACAGAGGGCTTTTTCTTGCAGAAAAATTATATATAAATATATATATTACGGGAGAGCCAACATCGTCGAATTTCGTGAAAATGAATACCAAAAAAGGAGTTTGTCATGTTGAAGATATCACGATAAACTCCAAAAGCATAAAGTGAGTCTCCAGAGGGCTCGTTCGTTTGTTACTATTCTGTCTGGATCACAATTAGTGATTACGTGAATCCTAAATAAAGTTCGATCTCCAGATGATTGATAAGTTGGTTAATGTCTTATCTGTAACACAAATGATGACGAAAAGATTCATAAACTGTGTGTTTCAAAACAACGATGAATTCAACTTTATGGATACTTCAACATTTTATAAAACATTAAAGACTCTTTATTGTGTTTGTGTGTTTATGAACAAAATGGTTATGTTTGAAACATGTATGAGAAAAGATGAAATTAATCCTCAGTTTTCCATTCTTGTCGTATTGATACCTAACGAAGTTTTGATGTTGAAATAATGCTATATACCTATTTTATTCTGTTTCCTCTGACAAAAATACTATATGTATGTATTCACATTACGTCTCTCTTGTAATAATACTGTGTATGTATATATGTTCCTTTTATAAAAATGCACTATGTATTCGTGCGTTATGTTCCTCTCCTAAGAATACTATATATGTGCCTTTGTAAGAAATCTTTATGTACGTGTACTCTGTGTTACTCTTGTAAGAATACAGTATTTATAAATGTATTGGTTGTCTGACGTCAAAAGTTATATATCTATGTATAGGTCTTTAAATATCAGTAGGATATTTCCTGTTGTAAAGTTATAAGCTTCCAGCCATTTCGTAAACACCAGAATAACTAGACTCGGGTGCTCGCCCTCTCGTGGAGTAGCTGCGTTTATCCCATTAATAGATTATGTTGTTGTTTTTTTCAGTTTCGCCCAAAGCTACACGAGGACTATCTGCACTAGCCGTCCCTATTTTACCAGTATAAGACGAGAGAGAAAGCAACTAGTCGTCACCACCCAGCGTTAGGCTATTCTTATTACCAACGAATAGTGAGATTGACCGTGACATAATAGCGCCCACACGGCTGAAAGGGCGAGCATGTTAAATGTGACGGGGATTTGAACCTGCGACTGTCAGATAACCAGTCGAGAGCCTTAATCACCTGGCCATTCCGGGCCAACAGGTTATGTGCGCAAATAAAAAAAAACAGCAATTTATTTTTGATGTCAATAAGTTAAAAGTTTGGTTATTTTATAATTTGAGATGTTTAGAACTTAATAGCAAGTACACATATCTAGGTGCTAATGAATATTTGAAAGCTGTAGCGCATAAATATCTTGTTTTGTGAAACATTGTTCAACCATTATTGGAAATAGGAACTAGAACTGTAAAAATCTGCGTTGGAACAAAAAAAATCAAAAATATAAAATAACTGAACACAGACTTTGTTTTAATATAAAGCACATAACGTGACTTAACAATTACAAAATATTAAACAAACGTAAACAATCACAAATATAGATGCAATACATTTCGTTTTGTTGTGTAAGAGGAATTGAGTCAATAAATACATAATTAGCAAAGCGCGAGGTCTAGTATACAAACTGCATGCCAATTCTGAGAATCAAAAACTGGGCAGCTAATTGAAATTAATTAATTAATTAATTGACATTAATTCCATAAAAAAGTACCAATTTTCTCTTTAATAAAACTTTTCGTTAAAAATAATAAGGTGATCTTTGCTTGTCTTTTCATTGAGTTTTGGTGTCTAACAAAATTTTACCTTTCCATCAATTGTATCGACTTTTGGATTATAATGAAACGTTCATTCACTTGATTTGTTTTCGAACTCGTGAGTGAAGCATTCTTCTCTCCTGCTGCTTGGACTTGGATTGGCAACCTATTCAGCTTTTTTGTTCGAGTCTGGTAATGTTCAAGGGAACATGTCCACAAAAGACTAGCCTACCACCGCACCGTCTTTATGACCAAATAACTTTTACTCGGCGTCATTGGTTGTCATAGAAACTAGGATCTAGATAATAAGGCTAATCTACCCTATACAATTCTATTAATACCAATGACGACAACGTTCAGATTTTATTTTGCCTTGGAATATATATATTGTTTAGTATCTATTGGTAGTTTAAGATGTTTTATCTGGTGCTCAGTCCTGTCATAAAAACTGCTTTTCTTACAAAGTCATCAACAATTTTTTTTCAATAAGTATGAATAAGCTGAGTGAAAAAAATCGACTATCCATCTTCTGGTCACAAACTTTTGTAGCCACATTCTTTTATAATTACTCATATTCGACCTTGTATGTCTCATTTTTTAACTGTTGACACTATTTAATGTATTGGTTGTCTTACATGAGAAGATACATATATATGTCTTTAAAGATCGAACGGTTTGTTTTGAATTTCGCGCAAAGCTACTCGAGGGCTATCTGCGACTATGGAAGACTAGAGGGAAGGCAGGTAGTCGTCACCACCCACTACCAACTATTGGACTACTCTTTTACCAACGAATAGTAGGACTGATCGTATCATTATAACGCCCCACGCTTGAAAGGACGAGCATGTTTGGTGTGAAGGAGATTCGAACCCACGACCCTCAGTTTATGAGTCAAGTGTCTTAACCATCTGGCCATGAAAGGTCAAGTAGACAACTCCTTTTACAGAAACATAAATTTCCAGATATACCAAAAAAAAGAGTAAGATAATTAGAAGGGGGTGCGTTCCCTCCCGAGGAATAGCTACATCTCTCCCACTAACAAACTAAGTGCGCAAACAAATGAACGTATTTTTATATCAATAAGTTTAATGTCCAGTAATTTTTATAACTTAAAATTTGTATAAATTACCAGCTAGTACGTTTGTTTAGGGCTTGCTTGAAACAGGAATCAATAACTTAATAAACTGATCACACACAGGGCTTCTTTTCTCTCGTCTTTAAAACTCTCTATTACCTTAGGATCGTTCCAGTTCATAATTTTATAAGTTTATGATTTTATTGAAAAAAAAAACAGAATGATACGTTTCACTTATGTAACTATTTCTGTTTGCAATATTCTGAATATTTTTACACTCTTAACTCAAAATATTTTTTTCGATTATTATGTTTACATGATAAACGAAAATATTTTGTTCTTTGTGATGTTTTGTAACATGAATTTAGTTTTATGACATACTTTATTTATTTAAATAGAATTCGGGTAAGATAAAATAGACTTACTTATAGAAGCTGTACAATCAGAAATAATTATGGACGGGTATGGTCTATGAAACTGAGAATTGTTGGTTCTCGTCCCATTGCTGTAAATATCGTGCTCCATACTTTATTGGTGTGAATGGATCTCAGTATGAGGACAAAACCCCACTGTTCATACAGAGTGTAGCACAATAATTATTTATGTATGCTACTGACTGTGTATACTTTCTATTGTCCATCATTTGAACATTATGGATGGTTGGTTATATATAAATAGTCCGAGTGTAGCTAACTTTGTACAAAATTTTGATACTGACGAAAATAAAACCTCATATTTTCATGAAAGAATTATAATAAAACAAGAAAAATTCTGCGTAACAAGTATACACAATTTTTTTTTTCATGATAAAGGTGGTACGATAATTGAGACAAAAAGTACATTTGAAAACAACTGTCTAATTAAACAAACAATATAATTTGTAAATACATAAGTATACCAAAAACGCTTGAATTAACACTTTTCCTGGCAACTAAAAAGCAAAACAGTTTGTTTTTAATAGATATATTGACAATATGATTGTTATGAAACTTCTCTTCTTTCAAACATCGCACAGTGATTAGCTTGCCAGACTGCAAACGTAAAATCCAAGGTTCGAGTCTACGATACACCAATGAAAACACTGCTTCTAAGTATAAAAATGACTGTCAATACGACTATTTAGTTAAATATAGACGGTAGGTGTTACTGATCAGTTGTTCTCTCTCTGTTTGGTGAGCTGTATTAAACTTGGACGGCTGTGACTGAACCTCAGTCTTTTGAGATAGCTTTACAGAAGACCAGTCACATAAGATGTCATTTAGATAGAAAATACCAACTAGCAACATTTCTCTCATTCATTCAAAGGAATGATTCATTTAAGATGAAAATTAATTGTAATTTTTGTTTTGTAATTACAAGGACTTCTTGAATAAAAATACATTTAATGTGCTTATTCAGTGATTATTAAATACTGAAGATAAAATTTGTCGTCGTTATATTACGTTTAATAAATCAACGTTCTTACAGTATGCGTTATTTGTCGACGAGTCACAAATAGTTCCTACATTTTACTGTAATGAAAGTCCCACGCTGGTAGAGTGGTACATGGAAGTCTACCGATTTACAATGCTAAAATAAGGAGTTCGATTCCCCTCGCTGGACTTACGAGATAACCTGATGTGGCTTTGTTATAAGTGAAACACATATATACACACTGTAATAAAAATATGTATCGATGCAATAGTGGCTAATATTTCGTTTCAACAGACTCGTAAAATTTTACTATATAGAAACTGTGATATAAACATATTTATGATATGAAACAATAAAGAGATTGTTCCAAATAGAATAGTACGTATATCGATTACACCTGCATAACGTGACACCATGAAAATAACAATATAATGCACGTAAGTATGTCAAGAATTTTTGTAGATTTGGTTCTTAAAAGCTTTAAAAAGTATAATGTATTCATATTATTTGTAATAAATCGTAGATAAGATCGTATTTTAATAACTTGAAGTTTTATTAAACTTTTTCAGCATGTTTGAAATTTACGTCTGTGATTTCACTGACATATATTAATGATTGCATATTGGACTATGATGAAAGACGAGTTTTTCATAAAAAATGTAAATGAAATTTTGTTTTAGATGTTCAAAAATATCTTTAAATATTTATATTTATGGGTTGTAGTTTATCATAAAGACTAGGATAAACATATAGTTATCTGAAATTTGATCTTTTGTCTGAACACTAATTTGTAATTGATGATTTGTATCATTTTTAGGTTTGTAATTAATATTACGAAGCGTTTCAAAATACATGCGAGGAAAATATCTCTTTGAAATAGTCAATAAATTGGCTCTTTTGAGCCAACAAACTGAAATTTCATATGTATCGAACATGTAATTTGAATTAATAATACCACTGGTGTCTAAAAAGTAATGCACATGAATCCTTTATTCGTTTATTTATTTAATGGCGTGTCTTTCGTGTGATGTCTCGTGATAAATTTTGTGTTTGTTTTTACATAATGTTAAACAAATGAAAAACATAAATTCTTGCGAAAATAGTAATATCAACATAATTTACAAAAGTTGTATGGAAGCTAATTCAATATAAGTTAATATATTTACAGTATGTTAGGTTATTTTGCAGTTTTGTTAATAAATGTTTCAATATGCTTTTGAAGTCTGTGAATTTACGTTATTGTTGTAATTATAAGAGTAGGTATGTTGGATTTATAAAACGTGGAAAAATAATCACTTGATTTAGAATTAAACGTCCTTTTAATGCTATGATTTTCTGTTTGTTTGTTTTTTTTATTTCGCGCAAAGCTACGTGAGGGCTATTTATGTTTTGTTTGTTTGTTTTTTTGGAAATTCGCACAAAGCTACTCGAGGGCTATCTGTGCTAGCCGTCCCCAATTTTGCAGTGTAAGACTAGAGGGAAGGCAGCTAGTCATCACCACCAACCGCCAACTCTTGGGCTACTCTTTTACTAACGAATAGTGGGATTGACCGTCACATTATACACCCCCCACGTCTGGGAGGGCGAGCATGTTTAGCGCGACGCGGGGGCTATTTATGCTAGCCGTCCCTAATTTAGCAATGTAAGACAAGAGGGAAGGCAGTTAGTCATCACCACCCATCACCAACTCTTGGGCTACTCTTTTGCCAACAAATAGTGGGATTGACCGTAATATTATAATACCTCCATGGCTGAAAGGTGCGGCAAGGATTCGAACCCTCGACCCAACCACCTGGCCATGCCAGGTCCTCTTTTTCTGTTATAAACTGTGTTCATTTGTGATAAATGTATTTGTTGTTTTGGTGAACTATTAAGATTAAAGGCTCAAATGTAATAGAATTTCTGATTGTAAACCAACATTTAATATTTGTGTTTGAAAACAACATAACATTAGTCTCATACACATCATAATAAACTGGAAACAATGTATTTTATAAATACATAAAGAGACGGTGTTATGTAAATGTGTAAATATTTTGTAAACGACGGCATGTCGTGTTGTGTTTGGATTTTCATTTCTATTATCTATGTTTCCATATTTATATTATTGTTTCGAAGTTTAAACTAATAAAATATGTTGTTATTCATTTAGGGTAACATTTAGAATTTTATTGAATTAAGTAGACCAATCATATGTTTGTAAATGAAGTGCTGGCGACTTCGTGTCTAGACGTTTAGTCTCGTGCAAGAACGGACATGCGCGGATTGCTCTGGAGATCTGTAGAAATTTCGCGGTTATTCGAGGGGTCTAGGCCTACAATATATAAACAGACGAAGATGCGAGAGAAAAAAGGAGTCAGACATTAGTTTTATTTCAAAAGAAGAGAGTCAGTTATTTGAGAAAGACTAAGTCTTTGCTGTGATTATTCAACTTGGATTTGTGACTAAAGTTAGATCTACGGAAGCTGTGATTTTATTTCGTCAATCTCTACGATTCATCTGAATTACTGCTTGTGCTGAGAGTCGGCGAATTTATTTAACCGTGAACTGTTTCTGAACTTCTTCATTTAAGCTCCAGAATTTCTACGTGGGACTAAATTCACACTCTAGACTGGAATTTGAGACTTTCATTTTAGATCATTATATTAGATACAGGCCAGTACCATTTTGTATTGTGATTAATTTTGAAGTTTGAAACTAGTATTATTTTGGTTTTTTATTAATTTCGAATGTTGTAACTTAATATTTGTCACTGTTATTATATAATTTATCTTATATCTGTTATATTTGTTAATAGTTTAGTGTAATAAATTATACAAGCTGTTGTTTAGTTGTTTTAGAATTAAACACAAAGCTGCACAATGGGCTATCTGTGCTCTGCCCACCACGGGTATCGAAACCCGGATTTTAGCGTGTATGTTTGCAGACATACCGCTGAGCCACTGGGGGGCATATAAGCTGTTATCTGTGTTTTTCTGTTGCGTTTAGTCTACGAAAAACATAAAACATAAAAAATACGTAACAGACGGCTAATTGTAAATGTACGAAAAGTAACTTATTGGCTGTGCCATAATGGCTTTGTCTCCGTGTTACAGAAATCTCTAACCACATACCTTTTAATGTTAATCCGCCAGTTTTACGAGAGAGCTGGTTATTTCAAACACATGACGACCTATCCTGTTCCTTACATTTTCTAAAATAAAAATTTGGTAAGACATGTCAGTGTTTTTGATGTGGTAGTCTTGGGTGAATATGTCAACTGAGATATGTTAGCAATAGGAATGAAAGAGTAATATATCTGTATTAAACGTTAATTGTTTGAAATCGTAATAATATTAGTTGTCAAGCCTAGATACATAAAACTTCAAACCAGCAAAGAATAAGTTCCAGGGAAAGGTTTGTGAAATTATTTACAGGGTAATAACAGTAAAAATTGAACGTAACTATTCAAGTAGATCCTTTGAATTTCAGCAGAATAAATAAACTTATAAAACTAACGTGAAATTTCAGGGCGAATAGATATTATACAATACATTAATTATATAAACCAATTTGCTCTATTTATTTTAAATATAAAACCCCAGAATATGCAAAAGGTATGCCATGGAAGTTAAATAATGGAAACAAAAATTATAGAACTAATGGATTAACGAAGTGTTCATAAATAAAAGGATGAAAAATTGTGAAAGTAAGTAAGGTAAATTATTGACTATGCTATAAGCTTACCTCACTGAAATAATGGATTTTATCTTTAATGCTTCATGACATATAATTTAATCCAGACATTGATGATGTAATCGTATGTTGAAACACCTTAGAACGAAATCACCAAATATTGAACTATACATTTACAGAAACATCATTTCTCCTAGCAACAATACACTTAGTAATGTAATTGACAAGTAATCCTAACCTACTTTGAAAAACTTATATAACACTATTAAATCAACAAGCAAACACTGTAAACATAATCTGAGACAAACTGAAATATGTAACCAGTCCTACAACAGTCTAGTAGCATAATATACCTACAAAGAACACCCGCTTTCTAAAACACGTGTAATACGAATTAATATGTAAATGAAAACCATAAAAATAAGTAGACATAAGTCTAAATCTATATACAGTTCTATGAAAGTGTAATAAAACTTTCCACTTATTGAAACACTATTTGCTTTTGTTAAATACATGTATTGTATAGATGAAAACTAGAAATATATTTTGAGACAAGTTGAAATATTTATGCGGTCTTATGGAAGTCCACTAATTCTCTTCGCCTTTTTAAAACATATGTAACACTGCTAAATTTATACAAGCAAATATTACAAGCATAACATAATTTTTAGGGACAAAAATGGAGTTGTTGGTCCATCTCGGCTGTCCAGTACTCTAGCCCAAACTAAAATTATTGAATAAATTAATTAAAGCCAACCATTATGATTCATATACCTCTCAAGCTTTCTTTTAAACTTAGTCAAATTTACTGCAACATTCAAAGGCAGCCCATTTCATAGACCAACCATCTTATTTGAGAAATAAAACTGTCTAAGTTGAAAAAGGCTTATACTTTGCCTAAACCTATATATTTGTGTCCCATAATTCTATATTTTCGCTATTAAGCATAAAAAATAATGATGCATCAACATTATCAATTTATTTTATAATCTTAAACACTTCAGTCAGATCTTCTTTAACTCTTCGTTTTTCAAGAGAAAACTATTTTAAAGATCTTAATCTCTCCTCATATGACAATTCCTCAATCCAAGATCCCATTCGAGTAACTCTCCTCCGAATTCTTTCCAACAATTCAAAGGCTTTCCTAAAGTAAGGAGCTCAAGACTTAACGCAATACTCCAAATGTGACCTAACCAGTGGAATTATAAACTATTTAGACTTGTATTTGATATTTCTTTAGATACAACCTAAAGTTCTATTTCCCCCACCACAAGCAACATCATACTGCTTATATGGCTTTAAAGACTTATAAACTATTACATCCAGATTTTCCATGACACTATTTACGTTATTCCGATCCATATTATGCTCATAATTCAAATTAAGATAACCGACGTGTAACGTTTTGCATTTACCATAAGTATAGTCATGTGCAAAAGTTAGGACACCCAACGAAAGCGTGTGTATTTTTGTAACAGTTCTGGATATATAGATATAGATATTTTCAAGATCTTCCATAAATGTAATTCTACAAAAACGCATATCATATTCTGAGGAAAAACTTAGGACACTCCCACATTTATTCCAACTTAAAATGGCTCAACTCACACCCAGGGGTATCACATCAAGTGCACATGATTAAAAGATCGTTACTCAGCATTTTGAATGTGGCTTGGTCTATTTAAACTTCATGCATTTAGTTTGGTGTGCTCCTGAGTGTTGAAGTGAGAGTAAGCACTATGGTGAGAACAAAAGAGCTGTCTGAGGCCTTCAGAAAGAAAATTGTAGAAGCTTATGAGTCTGGTAAGGGATTTAAAAGAATCCCAAAGGATTTTGAAATCAGCCATTCTACTGTCCGGAAAAAGAGTCAACAAATGGAGGGCTTTCAAAACAACTGTCAACATGCCCAGGTCTGGTTGTCTAAGCAAGTTCACCCAGAGAGCAGACCACAAGATGCTGAAAGAGGTCTCCAAACACCCTAACATGTTATCACGGGACCTGCAGCAAGCTCTGACTACTTTTGATGTGAAAGTGCATGTCTCTACAATCAGAAAGAGACTGCACAAGTTTAACTGCCATGGGAGGTATGCAAGGAGGAAACCTTTGCTCTCTAAAAGAAACATCAAGGCCTGTTTGCTAGACAGAATGTAGACAAGGACCAGGACTTCTGGAATAATGTTCTTTGGACAGATGAGTCCAAATTTGAATTATTTGGACACCAGAACAGAAAACACGTTTGGCGTAAACCAAATACAGCATTTCAGGAAAAGAACCTCATACCAACTGTGAAGCATGGAGGTGGAAGTGTCATGGTTTGAAACTGCTTTGCTGCAGCAGGACCTGGACAGCTCACAATCATAGAATCCACCATGAATTCTACTGTGTATCAGAGGGTGCTTGAGGATCATGTGAGACCATCTGTAAAAAAATTAAAGCTGAAGGGGAACTGGACCCTGAAACACGACAATGACCCAAAACATACCAGTAAATCCACCAAGGACAGGCTGAAAACTAAAAAATGGAGAGTAGGGCAAACTTTCTTCAGACCAGTGTCAGAGACTGGTTGATGGCTACAAGTAGCGTCTCACTGCAGTTATTTCAGCCAAAGGAGGTAACACTAGCATTAGGGGTAGAGTATCTTAACTTTTTCCTCAGTTAGAATATGCATTTTTGTAGAATTACATTAAGAGAAGATTCTGAAAAGTCTTTTCTTCAGTTTTAATTGTTTAGTTATATTCATATAATTTCTAAGTATCGTTAAAATTGAGATTAAATATCAATATATCCAAAAATTTACAAAAATACACAGGCTTTTATCGGATGTTCTAACCTTTTCACATGACTGTTGCTCAAGAACCTTATTTTCCTGGCCCAACATGGCCAGGTGGGTTAAGGCATGCGACTCGTAATCTGAGGGTCGCGCTTTCGCGTCTCCGTCGCACCAAATATGCTCGCCTTTTCAGCCGTGGGGGCGTTATAATGTGACGGTCAATCCCACTATTCGTTGGTAAGTGAGTAGCCCAAGAGTTAGCGGTGGGTGGTGATGACTAGCTGCCTTCCCTCTAGTCTTACACTGCTAAATTAGGGACAGCTAGCGCAGATAGCCGTCGAGTAGCTTTGCACGAAATTCAAACAAACTTTATTTTTCTTTAAACTTCCAAATTTAATTTTAACAAGCTCTGAATCTATCCAATTGTTGTTTTCATCTTTGTTTTTCTTTTATAAATTGCTTATGATAAGGAATATTGCTTCATTCGTCATTAGCAAAACTGAAGAAAAAAACAGAATTTAATAATCCAGACATTTCATAATAATCCTTAATTATTCCTCAAGGGTCTTGTTCCCATTCTAACATTTTATTTACCCCAATGTGTTTAATAAAATCCTTAATGCTATATTTTATGTTTTCAGCTAAATTTGTCTTATACATAACATCCTTTTGGATGTCACAGTGTTCTGTTTGATCAACTTTCTTGATATTCTATAATCCTCTATAATACCAGTCAATTTAAAGTTCATACATTTGTGATGCTTTTATTTAATATTATATCTTACACTCTTTTAGAGTCAACCTTTTTTTTCTACTTGCAGCTACCATTTTTATTTTTCAACGAATATATTTATCTAGAATATTGAAAGATCTTTCGTTAAAAGTTTTTCACATTTGCTCAGTGTATCCAAGTAACACAGCTGACCAATTCCCAAAGATAATTCATATTCCACCCCTTCAAAAGTTGCTTTCTTTGAGAATCAAAATATCATTGTTTCCGATTTCCATATGTAGCAATACATCAAATCTTATGCAGCAATGATTACTTGTACGTAGTTGTTCCCCAGTTTCTATCCTCTCAACCATTTCTGTATTAGAAGTTCACAATAAACGTAAGACAGGGCTATTTTTAGTTGGTTCCTTGACCAAATGGTAAGGAAATCCGTCTTGTACAGTTTTTAAAAACTCTTCTTCCTCATGGTTTGACTCTTGCATTTCCCAATGAATATGTTCGAAACTAAAACCACCCATAATTATGACTTGAGAAACAGTTTACACCTTATTCTCACTCTACAATTTCTCACTACCTTTTTCCTTTCGTGTCCACTAACAGAAACCTAAATGGCTTTACTCCCTGCTATTATCATTATATTCTCACCTTCAACACTTTTCATGTTGAGCCAACCTTTCGTCTCATTTTACTACTCTGTCCCTATGCCTATTAAATAACTTATAACCATATATTTCGAACACATTTCTGTCATCAAAATCCTCTACATTTAACCATGTTTCAATGTTACATCATAATTTATCTCAAACGAGCTTTACCAAATTATTATGTTACGTATTACGATTTCAAATAGCCTGAAACTGAATTAAATTTTAATTTAGAGGTTAATTAAATGTAAAAATATGTAAAATTTATAGTGTTTGCCAATAAGATTGATCCACTCAATTTTCTCTCTTAATACAAGTATATTTTAATTTACAAACAACACTACAGTTTATAATTTTTTGTTTTGAATTTCGCACAAAGCTACTCGATGGCTATCTGTGTTAGCCGTCTCAAATTTAGCAGTGTAAGACTAGAGGGAAGGCAGCTAGTCATTACCACCCACCGCCAACTCTTGGGCTACTCTTTCACCAACGAATAGTGGAATTGACTATAACATTATAACGCATCCACGGCTGAAAAGGCAAAGATGTTTGGTGCGACCGGGATTCGAACCCGCAACCGTCGGATTATGAGTCGAACGTCGTAACACGCTTTGCCATGCCGGGCCTTACAGTTTATAACAACGGCTATTACAAATAATGTTTTATATATAAAAGTTTTATAAACTTACAAACACTCTTGAGTCTTTATTGATATCCTATCGAGGGTTCATGGCAAGCGAATTAATTCTGAGTTGCTATACACTCAGTGGCCTCTTTATTATGTACACCTGCTCTTTAACGCAAAGAGCCAATCAGCTAATCATGTGCCTTTAACTCAATATATAAAGCATGTAGACATTGTCAACAGGTTCAATTCCTGTTCGACTAGATGTTAGAATGGAGAAGATGCGATGGTATCAGAAATTTTGACCGTGGAATGATTTTTGGTGCTAGACGTGATGGTTTCAGCATCTTAAAAACTGCTGCCTTTCTGGAATTTTCACGCAGTACAGTCTCTATAGTGTACAGGGAATGGTGCAAAAAAATATCCAGTAAGCGGCATTTATGTGGTCAAAAATACCCTGTTAATGAGAGATGTCAGAGAAGAATGATCAGCCTCGTTAAATCTGACCAAAAGGTCACAAATACTCAAATAACCATTCTTTACAACAGTGGCATACAGAAGGGAATCTCTGAGTGCACAACGCTTTGAACCTTGAAGCGGATAGGCTAAATCAACAAATTAGCAGGCCGAGTTCCACTCCTTAAGCTAAGAATAGGAAGATGAGACTATGGTTGGCGCGGGATCACAAAAACTGGATGATTGAAGATTGGAAAAACATCGGCTGCTCTGACGAATCTCAATTTCTACTGCGACATGCAGATGGCAGAGTCAGAATTTATCGTAAACAACATGAATCTATGGATCCATACTGCCCTGTGTCAAAGGTAGTGGTGGTGGTGGTGTAATGGTGTGGTGAATGTTTTTGGCACACATTAGGCCCTTTAATACCAACTTAACATCATTTAAATACTATCAGCTTTTGTAAAACACATGTAATACGATTGAATATATCTAAATGAAAAACTATAAACACAAATTGAAACGAATCGAAATCTGCATGCAGTCCTAATCCTATGCAAATACAGTAACATTGCTTGCATATAGAAACACCATCTGCTTTTGTAAAACACACACATACACACAGTATACCTATTAAGACTTTGTCATAATTATATATATAATTAACCATATAGAAGCACTCATTGTCAGCCTTCATAAAACACAAGTAATATGTTAATGAAAACTATAGAAATAACTGTAAACATGTGTAAGATGAAATTTTTTGTTAAGAACTCATCTACTGTTATACACAATGCAAATCATAGTTATATGAATAGAGAAATAGCATGAGAATCTAAGTGATACATAAAGCTATGCTAGTGAAACTTGTGTATAAAGTGAGACAATAAGACCGTGTGCTAAATTATTGCATAATATATAACGATGATATAACAAAAAAATTGTCCTTTTCAGGACATATATTTGTGAAAGTATGCAAATAAGGTAAAAATATTATTGATTAATTGAGTGACCTATTGACTTTGGTAACAGAGAGAGATTTCAGTGATATAATTTGTTTATAGTTACTGTATTCTATCAAATAGTTCGTTATGTATAATATATATAAATATAATCAATAGAAATTATAGTTTTACTTATTAAATATAAATGTTGAGACATTCTAGGATGAGCTCATTATGCAACTGAACTATCTGCTTTAATAGCCCCATCCACCTTTGTAAAATGTAAGTCATATATAAACAAAAACAATACAGCTGATAAGATTAGAATAACATATTGAATGTATTGTTTATAAAGTGAGAAAATAATTGTGATAGATAACTTTCCAGTACTGATAATATTGAACACAATGTTATGTAATTTAAATAACATATTTTTGTCTTAAGACTTTTATAATTACTGTAAACTTTGTGACATATTGATTTACATCATCCTCTAGCAGCTCACTCACAAACCAGCTTCGAGCTCATTATACCAACACGTACTTTGGTAACATTTCATAAATCTATGACTTCCTAGTAACTCACCCTCTGCTTCCACTTCGTGGAAAAATAATGTCATTCATCTCTAAGATAGCAGCGCTTTCTGGTGCCATAATGTAAGAATTATTTAACCCTCAGGGGGTGGCATAATTTCCATATTGCATAATAGTAATGCAACCCTCAGATGTATAATACATAATAGCTATGTAACCTTAGGGTGTCGACATAATTTTAATATTACAAAATAGTCATGTAATCCTCAAATGCATAACCCAAGTGGTGGCATCCTGTAGAGGCCAAATTAGCACTCTAACTGCTAACTGGCACTGAGTTACATTGAATAAAGACAGAAATTCTCTGCTGTATGTTTTTATTGCTGTAGCAAATGTTATACACATCATACCGCTGAAGTTTAGTGTCATAAATCTGTAAAATCACCACTGAGCCACTGAAGTTCCCATAACTATGTACAATAATGGTTATGATAAACTTTGATTTAAATTCATCTTTAATTCATATTGTTTTGTCTTTGCATATTACATACGGAGGTTAAGTAAGTTATATTTAAACGATTTTTGAGATATAACATTTCGTCACAGTTCGAATTGTTATGTCTAGTCATACCCTATATGACAACTATTTCTCTTAGTAATAGTTCTCCAGCATAGTCCTATTGCAATAGATTCATAAATAAGGATGTCACGTTCAAAAAATACTCTTTGAGACATTCCATAATTAGTCTTGCATATGAGTACAACAGTTCACAGTGTTCGTTTCAACGATCTGATTGCCCAGAAATAGACAGTAAATAATATTATCTGACAGCTACGGTCAGCATGCTATAAGCCTCAGAAGCTATAATTATGATTAATGCTTATTAATCGGGAAATTGTAGATATTTGACCAGGAATGTTTACAGATTTCAACTATTACGAATCGCTCAACTTCAGAGAGTTAACTTCGAATACTAGTATTTCTACAAGGATATTATATCTATCTTCCTCAGTGAAAAGTGAGCTTGTAAACTGCATGAAGCCAGCCAAAAACAGAGCTACATTGCATTCCCATCAAGTGACATATATCTTATACATATTGATAATATACAAGCATCTATATTTTGTGCTTTAAGGTTTTGCGTGTATTCTGATGCTAATTATCTTCTCCATATTGTTTTAATATATATGAACAAATTTTAGACTATGAGAACGTATACGATGACCTTAAGTCTCCCGTGAATTGTGGTGTGTCATCAGTGTGGGCGAGATATCTATTGAAAGAAAATTACAAAGGTTAAAAAAATTAAAGAAAGATAGTTTTCAGAAAATAATACAGATAAAACCGTTGGATTTTGATGATGATTGAGTTCGTGAAGGTAATCTGTTTATAATAATCATTTGTGCTGAATACCCCGCGATAAAGTTTCCAAAATAATAATCAAGTGAAGTATATATGTGTGTCAACATAAAAGTAATTTACGCCTTGTGGATGTGGACCGTCGATAAAATATTACATTCAAAATCTAATAGAAGACTGAATAATGTTTGTATATTTGTAATAACCGATATTAGATATTGTATATATTTTTTGTTAGTTAAAATACATTATTGTTAAAATAGAAAATTGTATATATATATTGTATATATTTGTTACCAAATATCGTAAATTTAATACATAATAACATTTAATTAACTTTTAAATCAAAATTTCCGGCCATTTGATACCATAATATATAACACATGTCACTTTATTTTCTATAGATTTTTTTTTGCTAAACCTCGCTAAGCGCGAGTTACAACTGTTTCTAGTTGCGCTATATTGAATATATTACTCGATATATTTTAAGAGATATTATATATGTACTTGATTACCCGTAGTTCAAATATACTTTTAGCTGCTCTCTAAAATTGTAATATATCTATCCGCAGTTAATGTCTTTATTTCTAGATAATCTATCGCAAGTATAAACCAACCAATACAACATTAAATTTAATTATTATTCGCCACAGTATGTACCTACATTTACATACACTTTAATACAACATGTTGTGTTGCATTGTATACCTACATTTCTAAATTCTGTTACAGTTTTTAAAAAAATACTAAAGTAGAAGAAACCGAAAAACAGTTTGTTGGTTTTGGAATTTCGCACAAAGCTACTCGAGGGCTATCTGTGCTAGCTGTCCCTAATTTAGCAGTGTAAGACTAGAGGGAAGGCAGCTAGTTATCACCACCCACCGCCAACTCTTGGGCTACTCTTTTACCAACGAAAAGTGAGATTGACCGTCACATTATAACGCCATCACGGCTGGGAAGGCGAGCATGTTTGGCGCGAACCCGCGACCCTCAGATTACGAAGCGCACGCCTTAACTCGCTAGGCCATGCCAGGCCCCGAAAAACAGAGTACATACTTTTATTTCTACATACTTTACCATACGTATTGTTTGTTTGTTTTTAAACTTCACGCAAAGCTACACGAAGGCTATCTGCGCTAGACGTCCCTAATTTAGCAATATAAAACTAGAGGGAAGGCAATTAGTCATCACCACCAACCGTCAATTCTTGAGCTACTCTTTTCCCAACGAATAGTGGGATTGATCGTAACATTATAACGCCCCCACGGCTGAAAAGGGCAATATGCTTCGTGTGACGGAGATTCGAACCCTTTATCATTCGTATAAGTCAACCAAAAAAAACCTAAATTGTAATATATATTTCAGAAAATAAAGCATTTAATAAGCGTGCATACTGCAATATAATTGGTTGACTGATCTAAAACCTATCAACAAATCTATTTTTAACAACAATCCAATTTTCAAAGTTCTTCATAATAAATGCTGTCTTTTCCAACACTGTAGTGTGTTGTACGACTAAAATAACCTGCATGGCATACTGTGTGTTATTGATAACAGTGATAACTCTGCAATTTTTCGCTCATTAAAAGAATCTCAAAAGTCCGGATACTAAGGATTCTCTCTTGTTTTTCTTCGCACTAAAAGTACGGAAATTTATTTAATGGATAACAAATTTAATTGTAATAGACTTATTTTTAAATTTGGTACTCTGATAAATCTTTGCAAGCTACAGTTATATATCATATTGGATATAAATATAAGCCACATGCGCAAAGTTATCCAATAAAAACAGTTCAAACTGAACGTAAATTTTTTCGCATGCCTAAGACAAAAGTCACGTGAGCTATTTCTGTCAAATTTTACTAGAGCGTTACCTAAGTATGATGGTGGACAGTTTTTAAATTTTTATTATTGGAAGAAAAGACGGCTGAACTAGGGTAGCAAAACTATAGGACAAAAGCACGTGCAGATACATAAGTATTAGTTAGGCCAAGCAAACTAGATTTGCAGTTTCTAGTTCAACTTTATAAATTTCACGAGTTAACGGTTATTATTCATTCTCAACTTTTAATCGCAAATTTGTTAAATTATACGAAATTTTCCTAATCCAAGAGTGTAAATAATGAAGCTCAATACAGCTGTACCGAGTGCATGCGGACGATGACAAGAAACTGTTAATCTAGTTTCCATGGCGTAACTATAAAGGAAGTTATTAACACTCTTTTAGAGAGAAAACCCACTACCATATAATTAAAATAATCTAATTGGTTCTGTATAGTTCTATTCCGAATAATAGGTTTCGTATTATAAAGCTAACACTGGTTACTGTCGTGTATCACTTTCTTACTTGCTGTGGTTTGTTGGTGTATGTTGACATAAAATCTATGCCATCTTATCAAAAGAATCATAGGTGTTAAAAACCGTGCGGCCAGAAAAAGATTGAATACGCGACTTAAAGGAATGAAATCAAATTTGCGGCAAAATTGGTAGATACATTTATAGCATTGATAATAATTTTACAGTAAATATACTTTGATTAATTAGTTAGGTCGCGTGTTTTGTTTTACCTACTGTCATACCAGAACGTAACAAGAAACAAACAAAGAAAGCCTGGCTAACTAATGAATGAATGTATGCTGTAGAATACTTACCAATGCTATAAGTTTAACAACAAGTTTGGCCGCCATTTTATTTAATTCCTTTAAGTTCTGCCCCCCCCTCACTCACAGAGCGATATGTCTGCCAACTTATACTTTGTGCCTACTTAATTTCAAACAAATAAACCTAAGGTGTGTTTTTTTTATTAAATTAACTTGGCTTAGTTTATTGGTCGATTTAAAATGGAAATACAAGTGTTCTTTTTGTATTTTGAAGTCTTGTAATAAAATATATGATATAAACTTTTAATAACATATTGATGTAGCAAAAAAAAAACAACTGACGTTTGAAAAAACAAGGCGTTTTATCAATATAGATTATGAGGCATAAAGAATGGTTTATACAAATATCCATATATAAAGTAGCTACCTTTATTTAAATCACTTCCTCGTATTAGCTTGGACTTCACAAGTAAATTATCGCTTCAGTGATATGACAAATATTCACCCAAGATATATATGGTAAGTCATGTTTGCACCTGGTTAACAATACAGTCACCTATCAACCTGTTACCAAATTCATTCACTCTTATTCATTAAGTGAACAGGCTACATGTAATGCTTTACCATGGAGGCGTCGTTAGGCGCTGGCACATGGAGCTCGTGCCCTGAATCCCAAGTTGGTATCTTGAAAAATCAGAATACAAAACTATGATCGAATCATACCGAAACGCCTATGTATCTGAGCCCCGAATCTTTGAACCACCTAGCGACGTTTCTACTGTACTAACTCATTCATAAAATTCAAAACACAAGCCGTTATTGTTTCTAAACTTTAACTTATGTTGTTCAGATCTCGCCTTGAATTAACTATACGTTATTAAAACTGTTTATAAGCGTTGGTGATAAATTAACAAGGCAGGAAATACTGACCACGCTATTGAATAACTATCTATTTTATTAAAATATTAATTCAGTGCATTTAACCTTTATTCCAAATGTAAATGGGCTAAAACAAGATATTTACGACCCTAAATTACAGTAATTAAACATATTTGATAAATTAACGGTCCAAGGAGAAACTGTTTTCAAATTAAACACTTATAGCTTATCGTTTCGTCAACAACTACATGTCACAATGAATATTAAACACTGAGTTTAATGTTAACTTTCTTGATTAAAATTCAGTAAATATTTCTTTTTGTAACAGTTTATCAAGTAAATAATAACGATTAAATTATTATGCTAGATTCTCATACCATAATAAAGTTTATTTAATTTTAAACCTCAAACTTGTAATGTCCATTCCCACTACTATACATTACTATCTACTGCTAGTATCTTAATGACACAACGAGTATTTAACCCAAAACTGAAATTTAGCATCTCTTACAGTAATATCACAGTGTAACATTTTCGGGGAGTTTTACTTATGATTTATCTTCTAATAAGTTGATACTCGCCAGATATTACAGACTGTTATAGTTAATCAATATACCAAGCAAGGTAACGTTCATAGCGAAATTAAATGTCAATCTTTTTAATTAACTTGTAGTATTTTACTCATAGTTTGAGGTCAAATTATTCTTTAAGCTATGAAGTTATCATTTACTTACAAAACTGTTTAAATACAGATGATATGTGCTGAGATTCAACCGACTGATAACTCATTTGTTCCTGAACTGCTATGGTATTGGCAAATAGATTCAGTAATTGTAATGTTTATAATAAAGACTATTATGCGCACCTCAAACATATAGATACATGTTGCCATTTAATGTCATGGTAAACTGGTATAACGGCTTCCGTATGTATATAGATACACAAACACACATATATTCCGTGTCTTGTCTTGCAAAACTATTCATCCCCAAGCAATAACGTTACATTGTGATGAAATACTAATAACGTAAACATTTTTTAATGAATCTGGTTTTATTCAAAACTCTAATGATCAAACGTAATATTGTTATGTGGAAGGAGATTGAATGTCAGCATAACCTGCAGAAAAAATATATAGATTGGTATTTGCTAATTACATAAGTATTCAGCACACCAACTCACCACCTAGTGGAGTATCTTTGGCAGCAGTTGCTGCTGTGAGTATTATTGGTTAGATCTCTATCAGCTTTGTACAATGGGCTTATATAATTATTGCCTATTCTTTTTGGCAAAATTACTCCAACTCTGACAAGAGTTTGGAGGATATCTTTGATTGACTGCAATCTTCAAGTCTCACCATAAGTGTTCTATTGGATTCAAATCAGAACTTTGACTGAGCCATTCTGGGATATTCATTTTTTTCTTTTGAAACCAGTAGAATGTTTTGAGCCATTGACTTGATGAAATGTGAGTTTTTGACGCGGTTTTAGCAGGTTTTCTTCTATGGTTCTCTTTTACTTTGGCCTCCCAGTGGCACAGTGGTATGTCTGCGGACTTACACACTAAAAACCGGGTTTCGATACCCGTGGTGGGCAGAGCACAGATAGCCCATTGTGTAGCTTTGTGCTTAATTCAAAACAACAACAGCAACTTTTACTTTGAATCATCCGACTTCCTCTTAGGCCTAAGAAGATTCTCTGTTCCTGCTAATAATAAGCGTCCACATAACATGTAGCCACCACCACCACGCTTGACAAGTGTTGACGGAGCGGTGTAATGTTTTGGACTTACACTAGAAGTAACGCTTTAAATTTAAACGAAAAAGCTCAATCAGGGTCGGGCCTGATCGCAGTATATTCTACAACATGTCTACAGTATCATTTATATGCTTTGTTACAAATTCCATATGAGATTTAAGATAATCCTTTTTTAGTAATGGCTTCACTCTTGACATTCACCCATAGAGTCCAGGACCGGAATTTCATCGTCGTATGGAACTCTGAAAATCTTTCAAAGTCACTATTGGCTTCTCAGTAGCATCAGTAACCAGGTTCCTACTTGCTCGACTGTTTAGTTTGGAAGGGTGGCCAAATCTGGGAAGTGACTGGGTGGAATGAACCACATTCTACTTCTTAATGATGGACTTCACCGGATTCAAAGGGATAATCAGTGACTTTGAAATTTTCTTGAAATCTTCTTTAACTTGTTTGGAAAGCTCCTTGACCTTCATGGTTGGTTTGTCGTATTGCTATGTGAGTCGTGGCTTGAACAAATACACTAACTTTGAAGTCAAGTTAAGTCATTCTAATTACACAGACAAAGAGATCATTACACTGATTTTATGACCTTTCAAACTAATCTTTTGCATCTCAACTGATTTAGAGTTGCCGTAGCAAAGGGGTTATGCAAATAGAAATATTTTACTTTTCTTCAAAAATCTTAGTTACATAGTAACAGTATTTACTTAAGTATCTCAGTTTGGAGAAGATAGTATAAATTATAAACATAAAGTTCCAATTGAAAGTTTCTTGATTGCAAGTTTAAAAGGCAACAAAATGTGGAAACTTTGCAAGGGGTGTGAATATTATTGTAAGGTACTGTATACTATTGTAAGGTACTATATACTATTGTAAGGCATTGTATACTATTGTAAGGTACTGTATAGTATTTTTTGAAGATTTAGGTGAAAAGATACAAACGGGTAATGCTATCCTGATATTATTATAAATATTATCGAAACAGTATTTTCGGCGAATATCACTTATATAAGTTTAACTATAGTTTGTCATCTTCCTACGAGTTATAGATGAGAAAATTATAGATAGTGTTACTACCACGGTAAAGAAACAGCAATTGTGATAGCAATAAACATAAACAGACAGACAGTTTAAATTTGTGTGAAAATATACAAGGACTGCCTGTGTACAACATCCATAATTTTAACTCATATACTACAAGGAAGGCAGCTTGTCAGTAGCACCTACCGCCAACTCTTGATGTACATTTATCTGATCAAATAGTGGGATTCAACCAACACTTTTATAGAGCGTCTGCAGTCACACATTACATAGATACATTTTTCGCAGTTATTATCACTTTTGCTTAGATAATTAAACAAAGATTACTATTACTTACTTGTCAGTTCAGTAACAGCAGGCCAACCTTATGGTTAAAGCAATTTATTTGCAACTTGAAGGTCGCGAGGTCAAGGGACGTCAACGAACATGTTTGTCTTCTCAGAAATGATAACATTATAATGTGATAGTAAGACACAATATTCGTTGAAATGAGTTGACGATGGGTGGTGTTGACTAGCTGTTATCCATCTGGTCCATCATTTAAAAATTCGAGACAATTAGTGCAGAATAAACCTTGATTACTTTTACGCAAAATCAAACAAATTTTCACGTGCTTCTGCGAATTTTTTTCGTATTATTATTAAAAGATCTTATGTAAATTCCCTTTTCTGCAACTCACAGTCAAAACGTAACGTTTCTTCTCTCTTTCTTTACATTTATGATCCGTTACAGTTTCTGAGTGACGAACTACCAGTCTTATTCTTCTCATGTTTTAAATTGTTGACGCTTTTGTGCTAAACGTTTTGCTTTCGACATAACTGTACATTGTACCCCTCTGTTCTTAAGTTATCTACCTATGACTCAACGAGAAAGTTGAAGGTTTATAACACTAAAATAGGAGTGTCAATAACTAAGGTGGGTGTCCCAAATTTAAAGTAAATATACAACTTAACGTATACTGATTTCTCAGCATAGATTTTCTTTGAGTTGCATACAATAAAAATATTAGATGCACAAAACAAGCCCTTTCTTTTTCGTGCCTAATTTACATAATGTAATGCATTTCAGGTCATTTCTCATTTTCTCTGTTGCAAAACTTTCATATTATGCCTTATCAAGTTGTAAAGTGAATTGAAGTTTCTATTTTAAACCACGACTACTGTCAAACCTTCTACCACATTTCTTCTCCCTCACGTTGACAACCTTAAATACCTAAAGCTAAGTTAATCGCTGGAAGAACCAGTATTAGTACAAATGTTTTCGTCAAAAATATATTAAAATGTTACTAAGTTGTATACTTCCATGCTGTTTTACCAGTTGTATGTTTCTGTATGGTAAAACAACATGGAGGTATACAAATAAATGTCTAAATAGAAATGCATTTATTAAATATTATAGTTTAAAATCTGTATACTTGTATATACTCCCAATATTTGAAAACAAAATAAATTAATCTGCTATTATTTTTCTTCAACCGAATATATTTTATTTTCTATATTTTTGTTACATGTTTCGAAATTCAAACTAACCAAAAAATGGACCAATATCAGCACCGGGTATGAAACCCGTCATAATTAGCACCACAAAACAACATATATTATAATTACAGCATTCTATTGCACTGTAGTCCCAAACCTTTTAGTTGGCTTCATAAAATGGGTATCCAATTAACTTTTTAAATAACTTTAATAATTACCGGCCAAGGATATACAAAGTACGTGTACTTATGGGGTTTGGATACAAGTAAGATAATTCAGTCATTGTTCAAATCAGAGTAGGAATGCGGTGTGACACACTTGTAACATAATACATTACGAAACTCCTAAATATAATATATGATTAGTAACACACCGAAATGGTGTAATTTACTGAGATCACTGGGGAGCTGAAAGTTTATATATGTCAAAGAAATTACATATAAAGATACTGTTACACTTTTTTTAGTTGCAATATTCCTAACAAACACACACACACACACATTAAAATACAGAACGTTGGCGATGGGTGAAAGGATAAATCGTGCAATAATGCGCTAGTTATTCAACAAAACTTTCTGGACAATGTTAGCGTACATCGATCTGTTGGATATCTAGCGCCCTCTAAGAAATTCTTCTACACAACTATCTAAATAACACATCTGCGGAATACTGCGTTTAAAAAATACTTTCGTCTCCCGCAGAGGACGAAGAATAAGGCGAGTAGCTCGTTCACAAGGTCGATCTCCTCGACACAAGGTGACGCTTTCTTCTGAAAATCCACCATCACAGTCATCTGATGTCAGGCCAAAAGCTTTGCCCTATGGAAGACAGTTTAAAATTCCAAATGTTTCAAAATCAACGAGTGTAATAAATGTATGAAAAAACAACAAATAAATGATGAAACATTGTTTTTATAACCTCAGCAAACATCTCGGAAGAACATTTAATCTTAAATGTATATAAATGTATGTTTACAGTACTATTAAAAACAACGAGTTCGAAGTCACAGTAACGAAAAGTATATTATTTATAAACGAAATAAAATAGTTAGTGTATAAATTGAAATTTATTTTAAGTGTATTCATAAAATATTAGCGACCGTTAACATGACCAAAGCGTATTAAACACATATAGAAAAGAACAATACTACAATGTATTAAGATAAAGCAAATATAAATCGTGGAAGTAGCTAATATATAGATAAACATAAAAAAATAAATATACAGCTATAGGCAACAACAGAAGCAGTTATTGTTACTCAGAATTTTATTTCTATATTTTGTTTTCAATAGTTTTTAACTTTGTACTTTCCCAGACATATGTGTAATAGAACAGCACAAAGCCTGTTGCTAACATTTCACTGGCCCTGCATGGCCAGGTGGATTAAGGTGTTCGACTCGTAATTTGAGAGTCGCGAGTTCGAATCCCCGTCACACCAAACATGCTCGCTCTTTCAGCCGTGGGAGCGTTATAATGCATGGTCACTCCCACTATTCGTTGGTAAAAGAGTAGCCCAAGAGTTGGCGGTGGATGGTGATAACTAACTGCCTTATCTCTAGTCTTACACTGCTAAATAGCCCTTGAGTAGCTTTGCGCAAAATTCACAACAGACAAACAAACATTTCACTGAAACATTTCGAACAGAGACTAAGTTCAAAAAAGGACATTTTGTTCAGTTGGTATACATATATGTGTGTGTAGTTATTATCGTATAGCCCCTCATATGTAACGTGGCGTATTCATAGAATAATTATTGGTAAAAGGCAGTTAGATTAATATTTTATAATATATAGGAAAAACAATGCGTCTTGGTAACACTATCTTCCAACAATGAATTTTACATCATGTTGATTTGCAAAAAGAAGCATAGTCTAATATCGTTATTAGGCAACGTACTGAAAGTATAAAATGAAAAACGCAACTGGAAAAATATGTGATTTCTTAATTTAGAATCTCCTTTATTAAAGAGATTTACTCGTTTATATTTAAAACGTTGGTTACATAACAGAAAACAGCTTAATTCAAAAACGATTTAAGTTTAAAATGTAGTCGATATTTTTACTTTAATGAGAAATTTTACGCACTTTGCTTGATGATCCGACACTACGCCTTTATTTAGGCTTATTATAACAACACTCACTAAACTTATAAGGTACCATAGCACACATATCTTATCGGCCCCTTTGCACTCTCGTTTCTAAGTTCGTAATGGGGATACAACGCTACACGAATGGCGGCATTTTTTGTTTTTGTGATTCCTCCTACTTCGAGAATTCAAGCGTGCGTGACACACACTGGCTTTTATAGAGATTAAATAGTTTTTCCCTGCGTGGTTCTATGTCTCATCAGGCTATCTATTGTGTCCACCGAGGAAAATCGAACCCCTGATTTAAGCGTTGTAAAACCGTTGACTTACTGCTTTACGAGTAATGGACAGGCCAGGTGGTTAGGGCACTCAAATGGTAATCTGAGAGTTGCATGTTCAAATTCCCGTCACACCAAACATGCTCGCCCTTTCAGCCGTGGGGGCGTTATAATGTCACGATCAATCTCACTATTCGTTGGTGAAAGAGTAGCCCAAGAGTTGGCGGTGGGTGGTGATGACTAGCTGCCTCCGCTCTAATCTTATACTGGTAAATTATGGCGGGCTAGCGCAAACAGCCCTCTTGAAGCTTTGCGCAAAATTAGAAACAACAAACAAATTTGTTACAACTAATATTAAAATGGAAAATAATAATATTGCACATTCTAAAATTACACTCACTTTCAACTTTTAGTTTTCAAAAGCGGAATATTATAAACCTGTACATTTCTTAATTTCAAACAATAAGTAAGTTTAAATAGTTTCTTCAAATATATCAATTTGTTAAAATGTTAGTATTAAAGTACAACTGAAGTTACAACTGTAGCATTGGTGTAAAGTCTATGTTAATCAGATGTTTTATTATATATTAGAAGACATCACCTCTTTACTACGTGGATAAACATTAAATATGTGAATTTTATTTTTGAATAACTCAAAACATTCCATGTCATTGAATGTTATAATTTTATAAAGTTAGTGAACTGCATTAAAATGGTGTGTAAATCGAGCTAACAATAATAACATAATGTAGAGATGTATGAAATCAGATTACTAACAAGCTATTCAGAGAGTAATTTCTTCCCTAATTTTCATTTGTCTGTTTTCGAATTTTACCGTTCACTACTCTCAGATGCAAGAGAAATAAGTTTTTTGATTAATATTACTTACGCAGGTGTAACAAACGTCGTGCCAATTGCAGGCATGACGAAGTAATCGGCGTAACGAATCGTTAGGTAAATACTCCTCCACAGCTGCACAGTCGCTTGTCAGCAGTTTCAGAGGTGGACAGTGGACATCTTGGAATAAATGTAAAGCATAATTTACATAACTTTTCTTAAAAATTAAATACTACTTAAATTTTAAAAAAAATTATTGACTATTATTATAGTTTGCACGCCTTTTACAACTTGATGAAGTATGATTAGAATTAATTATGCTCGTAATAAGACGATATTATTAGGCCTATTCTATTATATTTCTAAACATTACATGTTATAATCCCTTAGGTTTGTTTTGAATTTCACGCAAAGCTACATGAGGGCTATCTGCGCTAGCTGTACCTAATTTAGTAGTGTAAGACTAGTGGGAAGGCAGCTAGTCATCACCACCCACAGCCAACTCTTGGGCTGCTTTTTTACCAATGAGTAATAGGATTGACCGTATATTATAACGCCACTACGACTGAAAGGGCGAACATGTTTGGTTTGAAACCGCGACCCTCAAATTACGAGTCGAGTGCCTTAATCATCTGTCCGTACCAGGCCTAATCCCTTAGGGGTTTTGAGAATTAGACGAATATATAGTAATACTTGTAGGTCACTAAGGAACTACCTGTCCAAAGTTTGGTTAAAGCAAAAGCAATCAGAATACTTGTATCTATTTTCCGAGAAATAAAGTGCTCACAGCGACAACTGTCCTGTTTTGGACAAGAAAAAAACTACTGTGTATTTTAAGATGAGGGCATTCACATCATTACTTATCATAATTGCCGAGAATGTTAACTCTCACAGGTTAAGAATTGGATATGTGAGCCACTTGTTACTATTTTATCTACGTTGTGGGCTTTTTTCAAGACAGGTGACAAAAATTATTCCAGTAATTATAGACTTATTAGTCTTATATCAGTCTTACGGTGTGGTGAATGATTTAATAAAGTTTTAAATTTTGCTGGATATTCAGTATGGGTTTTCACTAAGCGAAAATCATGCCTTACTAATCCATGAAGAGATTAATGTTTTTATATGTCAGGGTATGTGCGTGGAATTTCAGAAATGATCTGACAAGGTGTCACATAAAAGACTTGTTTGAAAGTATTTTGGGGAATAAGTTGTTTTACTCTATAGAGATCTCGCTGGATGGAAGAAAGCTGGTAGATGTTATTAATACAGCTCAATCAAATTAGATCAATGTCACAAATGTGGTACCAATGAGTTTATTGTTAGGGCCTTTGTTGTTTATTACTCATCAGTAGCATAGATAAAAGAATTGTCAATAAATTATATAAATTTTCTGGTGATATTAAGATTTTGGATATTGCTGGCTTTGAGGAGGAGGATGCTTTACAAAAGAATTTAGATTATTCGATGAATAGGGCAAAAAACTGGAAGAAAACTTTAATCGAAACAAAGTATTGTTTGTAAAATAACCTGACTTCAACTACGAGTATACTTTTGATTAGAATGAACTTAACAATCTTATGAAAGAAACAAATCTTGGTGCTCTATATTATCAGTTTCTTAAGCCATCCAAACAGTATGTTGCTGCTAGTTGCAGAACAAATGGAATTTTAGGGTTTATCTACAGGGCCGTGAGGGCGTTATAATGTAACGGTCAATCCCACTTTTCGTTGGTAAAAGAGTAGCCCAAGAGTTGGCGGTGGGTGGTGATGACTAGCTGCCTACCCTCTAGTCTTACACTGCTAAATTAGGGACGGCTAGCACAGATAGCCCTCGAGTAGCTTTGTGCGAAATTCCAAAACAAACAAATAATCACTTGTCTTCACACTTAATGGTAGGCATTGTAGAACTGTGGAGTACAAAACTGTAAATTTTAGCATGGTAGAGCCATATTTACCTAAGACGGATTTTTTTTTCGAACAAGGTAGTTGGCTTTTGGAATGGGTTTTCTTTAAATGAGGTAGATGTAGTTAACCTAATGAAGTTTAAGGAAAGACTTTATAAATATTTAAATGATAAGGGATGGATTTGAATGTTTTATTTTTACGATGTCTTCACAAAGAGACATAATGTTTTTCTGTTGTTTCTTCTTTCTTGTTCTTCCAAATACTTTCCAATCAACTGTTCCTTTATTTTTTAGCGGATTGACTTGATACTGGTTGAGTTATACCTTGCTCCAATACACATAGATGCCTTGTTTTCGTTTTTTTTTTATTCAGGCCCCTTAATACAGTTTATGGGGCAAAAAATCAAAATGCATATTTTGGGCTCATGTGCTATACCATTGTTATACTAATCACGATGACAATTTTCACAACTATACATTTTCATGCTCGCTCGACACTGACATACAAAATAGTTGGAGTTGCTCATTCTGAGTCTTTTTAGTAGTTCAGGACTTAAAACAGGGCAATTTTTGGGGTTTCTGATCAATTACTTGGCTTTATTTTAACCACTTTACATGGGATTTGAAACGCCATCGGTCTTCAGTAAACTTTGATCCAGGAAATTTTATTTATAGACGCCAAGAACAGACGCCTCAAATTACCGTGTTTTGATCTAGTTAACACGTCAAGATCGAAAGAAGTCTTGCAACATCTTACGACAGGAATTACACGAATGCATTCATTCCAGGATAACTAGAAGAACATTGAATAGAAAGTTTACCAAACAATGTTAGTTTACAAGAATAACTATCTGCAAATCGACATTAACCAGAATCACTGCTGTTACCATGTTACTTGGACAAGACATCATACCAACTTAAAGTTAGAGCACTGGCGACCCCAAGTCATCTCTTCAGATGAGTCCTGTTTCCAGCTTGTTAAAACTGATGGTAGGATTAATGTTCGTCGCTTGCCTGAAGAACAGATCTGGGAAGACTATCATTCTCACAGGAGGTGGTGCTGTAAAAGTTTGGGCAGCTATTTATCAGAGTGGAAAAAACTGCTCTTCTTTCAGGTAAACGCCATCTACAGGCACCATATCGAGAAAATATTTCTGTAAAACGCAAGGATAAGCTCTGGCGATAACTTTTTATTCCAAGATTGTAATGCTATTGCTCATATCGCATGTTTTGTGCAGTATTATCTCGATCAGTAGGAAGTTACAAGATTTTCATGGCCAGCAAAGTCTTCAGACTCTAATCCCATTGAGAACTGTTTGGTAGAACTAAATTGGAAAATTGCTCACCACCGTCCTAACCAGCTAGTGTAGCTGAGTTGCAGCGGACATGTTATGATAAAATCATGATGAGTTACATAAATAACCTCATTAACAGTGTGCCACTTCGCCTCGCGGAGGTTATTAGAGTATGAGGAGGATCAGCCAATTACCGAATAAATAATATGATTTGATATAAGGTAACAAACGCTATTTAGATTAATTTGATGTTATATTTTGTCATTATATGTGTTTTGTTAAAGTTTTTGTGATAGACCAAATGTTGAATTACTAATATTTCTATAGGTGTCTGATAAAATTATTTGCTGTGCTAATAAATAATGTTCATAGAACCTGTCTCATTTTTCAAATTATATACGTAGATGCTTAATATAACATTCATTTCTCAGTTTGATAGATCTGAATGAATTTTGTTCAATGTTAGCAATAATTATCTATTTTTTTACAAAATATGCTCAGCTTTAAGTCCCTAACAATGTGTGTGTTTTCTTATAGCAAAGTCACATCGAGCTATTTGCTGAGTCCACCGACGGGAATCAAACACCCGATTGTAGGGTTGTAAATCCGTAGAATTACCGCTGTACCAGCGGGAGATGTTCCCAATCAGCGAAACAAAACAATTTTGGAATGTTTGTACTTTACACCAATTTTCAGCACAATTTAAGATTTTCCTGAACTTTCATGTGTACATCAACACATTACGTGGTCCAGAGAAGTTTTCGAATTTTTCTGTTATTTCAAAATTGGACATGAAGAAATTTTGTGGCGGAAATATGTTGCATTCGCTTACAAATGCTGGCTTCTCTTGTTTTAAATTTAGTTGATTGAGCGGTCTAGATGAAGCAATAAGTCCTTTGTCGTCCTTAAACTATAAGTACACGTATATATGTCTTACTTCTAAGTGTCTAAGAGAATGCGCTAAATAAGTCTGTTTCTTGTATGAACATAAGGCTGTACGATGGGTTATTTGTTTCATGCTCATTAAAAATAACAAAACCAGATTTTAGCATTGTAAGCCCTCAGACTTATAATAAAATTGTCTGTTCATGGGTTAATATTTTTCTTTTCGCTGGCTATATAGAAAATTGGACAGGTTTACATCTATAGGATTGAATGATGGGTATTAAGTACAAAGGTACAAAATGGGTTGTCTGTGCTCCGACCGCCACGGATATCACAACCTGGTTTCAGCGGAGTGAGTCTGTGCCACTGGAAGCGCGATCTATAGAATGTATAGTAGTTTGCGCAACATCGTATTTTACTGTATTTTTATTGAAGGTTCAACAGAAATGAATACAAACATAAAGTAGGTCTTTCAAGAGCACGTAAACGTGGTTTATACCAATGTTTCCTATAATGTGTAAAAAGTGTAAATTATAAAAAACTTCTGATCTTTTTCCTGACCCGGCATGGCTAGGTGGGATAAGGTGTTCGACGGTCGTGGGTTCGAATCCCCATCACACCAAACATGCTCGCCCTTTCAGCCGTGGAGGCGTTATAATGTTCGGTCAATGCTGCTATTCATTGGTAAAAGGATAGTCCAAGAGTTGGCGATGGTGGTGATGACTAGCTGCCATCCTTCTAGTCTTACACTGCTAAATTAAAGATGACTAACGCAGATAGCCCTCGTGTAGCTTTGCGCGAAATTAAGAAAAACAAAACAAATCGACGTATTTCCTGATATCAAATAATTTTGAACCATGGCGTTACAGCAACAAAGGTGTCCCTTTATACGTACAATTGGTAGAGAAAAAATAACATACCAGTGAAAGTTCATATTGACAATAACCGCAATACCAGTTTACGAATCAACCTTCTTCTCGTACAGTTAGGATGTTTTTATGTTTAGTATGTGAGGTGTCAATGGAAGGTGAATATTGAAGAAGGAAATACACCAGCATATTTTCCATTAACATATGCTTCCTTGTCAAGGACAGTTTGTTAATACTCTTATAAGTGTTTTTGCTTAAGTCTTGACGATAACGTTTGATGTTTGCTCTACTGAAGTGTTCGTGTTTTTTAAGCGAACATTTTACGCTCATTAAAAACTTAAGAAAAACGTACTAAGCATTTCTAACTTCTTCCATGGTATCAAGGTTGGGTTCTTATGGTCCAGTCAACTGAAGTGTTATGGAAAGAATGGTGTATCTAAAACTTAAGTGCGTATACTTGCTTCTCTTCGCTCAGATCTATTATTTATCCTTTTCTTGCTTGGTTTATTTTTACATCGTGTCACACCTTGTTCCAATACACTATTTGTTTTTTGTAAATATTAAGTTGTATGCCGGTTATGATCATGTACGCTACAGTTTGTTTCGTCATTTAGTGTTTCGCTATTTAAAGGTTCTCTCTTTTCATAATTTCTGCAACGTCCGTCGTTTCGTCCGCAGCAGCACAGTGGCATGTCTGTGGACTTACAACACTATAATCCAGGTTTCCATATATGTGGTGAACAGAGCACAGATAGCTCATTGTTTAGCTTTGTGCTTAACGACAAACAAATAAAAAACAGGTTGTATTAAAATTAGAAATCTTTTTTGTTTTTGCTTAATCTTTGGAGTTGAAACATTTTTATATATTCTTTTAGTGACAAGCACTACAATATCGTGAGTGTTGTTGCCTGTTGTAATTTTTTTTTTATCCTTAACCATCAATATGACACTTCTGTAATAAAGTCGCATGTAGCTGGTAGGTTTGCTTCTTTGAAATTTTTAGTTTCAAACGGATCAGTCAAAGTATTTCTTCATTCGTGTGATACTAACTATGTCAGCTTACATAACGAAGCAATACCTTCTTCTGTCTTTGACGCGGGTTCGAATCCCCGTCACAAAAAAACATGCTTGCTCTTTCAGCCGTGCGTATGTTATAATGTTATAATCAATCCCACTATTCGTAAGTAAAAGAGTAGCCTAATAGTTGTTGGTGTGTGTGTGTGTGTGTGGGGGGGGTGATGAGAAGTTGCCTTCCCTCTAGTCTTTAGTCTTGCATTGCTAAATTAGGGACGGCTAGCACAGATAGCTCTCGTAAAGTTTTGCCTGAAATTAAAAATACAAACAAAAACAAATCTTGTATTTGGCAATAATTTCAAATCAAAACGTTTCTTCCAGTAGATCAAATTTTACTTACCACATAATCTTCAAATGGGTGTATGTGGTTTATAAATCAAGCATATTTTTAAATCTGTGTACAAATAGAGATTTCTCTCACGTTGTTTCAGTCGATTATATTTTCTGATCATTGGCTAAATCGTGTTGTATCAAAATCTACATTTGCTCGGCATGGCCAGGTGGATTAAGGCGTTCGACTCGTAATCCGAGGGTTGCTGGTTCGAATCACTGTCGTACCAAACATGCTTGCCTTTTCAGCCGTGGAGGCATTATAATGTTACGGTCAATCCCCCTATTCGTTGGTAAAAGAGTATCCCAAGAGCTGGCGGTGGGTAGTGATGACTAGCTGTCTTCCCTCTAGTCTTACACTACTAAATTAGAGGTGGCTAACGCAGATAGCCCTCGAGTAGCTTTGCGCGAAATTTAAAAAAAAAACCCTACAGAGGCAGTGTGGTTCAGCAACAAATATGTAATAAAAGTTTATATATATAGACACGTGTGTACCTTCTTGTTGACCTTTATTGTAGCGGTATACATTAGCGGTCATATCAGGGTTCACTCCATAAGAAGTTTGAACCTCGAACGGTTCGTGGTCTTCGTCATCTTCATCGCCATATTTTTCCGAGTCTGAAAAAAATAATAGTCATATATATTAAATTTTTTCTCAGTAGGGCTTGTTTCTTAACTAGATAATAATTTTGTCTAATTTATTAAAATAATTTCAATCCAGTAACGCGAATCTAGCACTTTTACAAACTTGACCTATTTTACTATAAACACTTAATAGTTTAAAACAAAACGTCACGTCATTATGATATTAGTTTGAAAAGTAGCGGTACGTAGCTAACAAAGGTATAAACTTGTAAGTATCTCTTTTCTACTTAAATAAAATATCTAGGTATGTATTTAGTAGCACTCCATGACCAAAAGTCCATGCTAAAGGATTGACTGTCACCCTTATAACACATTCAAAGCTTTCAGTGCGGCAATTATTTTGTAATAACTCATGCATTTAAACCGGTCCAACTCCAAAACAAAAATAAGTTTCTATGACTACGCTACCGCAATGTGTACAAATTTTTTATTGGGTATTTAATACACGGTTTATCACTAGTATTTATTAAACTAATACATCGTTAACTTGCACAAAGTATTAAGCTGTTTGTGGAATACAGTATACACGTTCCTTCTCATATATTTACGAGAGGTATATACGAACCTTGGTGTCTGTCTTCCCAAGTTACATTTATAAAGCTTCAGATGTAGATAAAACTCAACATTCACTTTGGAAATGATGGGAAACAGGCGTGAATAATATTGATGGGAAATTTCATTTCGCAAACACGATATTATACATTAAATTATTAGGAATTAATTACACTACCACTCAAATTTCAAAATGTAGATTTATTTTATGTTACTGTTGAATGGTTCTTAGCATGACTGGAATTATTAACAATTACTTTTGGCAGTGGGCGATTTAAGTAGCTCATAGCTTTGGTTCTTAATGGAACCAAATATGCAACACAATTAACCTTTTTAAAGTTTATGAAATAATTTAAATTGATAGATTAATTAAAAAGTTGAAATGGATACTTTTGCTTGTTGTACTATAATATGCAAAGCTCAATTATAAGATCGAACACGAGTATAAGTAAAGTTACATTTGTAAACAATTTTTTAAATATTCTAGATAGTCAATAATGAAATGTATTTCATTTACATTTAGCTATGAAAAAAAATAAATTTAAGAATAATTTAATTTACCTTAGGCTTAAAATCGAATACAACCATAAAGCTATTAAGATGACGAAAAGACACATACGAAAACATGTATTGTCCTTTTTATATCTAAAACGAAAAACGTCAAAGCTATGAGAATGAAAACTGGGTATCATCCTATAAACCTAATATAAATACTTTATTCTATCTAAGGTTATTTTACTTGGCTGTTATTTTTAAACAAAAATTCTATTTTCATTCTCACCTCTTTTCTTTTCAAAGAAATGTGGTCGTCCTACTGTTACATCTGTCACTCCGTTAATTTTTGAAGTCCTATCCTCACTTTCTTCATTCTCCTGCTCAATTTTATCCAAGGCTGTATGTAGGTGAGCTAACGCTTGTCTCACGTTTTTCAATTTCTTAGCAGCTTCTAACCTGTGAGAAATCTTTTCTTTCTCCAAACGAGTGCCGTCAGGGGTGCTGTCTTTTATCATCTTCATTGCAACTGTAATCATGGCCTTTTCGACCTTCTTTATCTTTTCTTCAGCTTCTTCAAACTGCTGTTTCTGCGAAACAAAATTATCTTCATTCTTTTCTTCGTCTCTTTGTTTTTTAATAATTTCTTCAATACTTTTATAATCTTCTTCACGACTTTGGTCTCCAATTTTTGTTTTCTGTCCGTTTTTCCCGTTGCTTACGTCATTCCCACCATATTGAAGGAGATCATCTACGGTTTTAGCAAATACTGGTCTCCAATCGTTGCTTCTTTTCTTTCTTAAGATGTTGAGAGCTTTGGCCATGTTTTTAATGTACTCCTTTTTCAACCATGCTTCAAAGTTTTGTTTGGGAGTTGATGGATGGGATTCCTTGGACCCTTCAGTTGTTATTTCTGTGGTCACTTCGTCAAAATGATTCAGAACATTTGTATTGTGTGTACTAGTTACTTCATTTGTTTCATTTATTTCATTTTGCCTTTCAGGTATTGTTTCTTCTGATGATTCAGTACGCCTTTTTGTCATTGTTCGTTCGTCATCGTCGTCCTTGAATATGTCATTGAGTTCACTCACTGTTGTAGCCTTAACGGAGTCAGAGTTTTTGTAATCTCTTTTTTTCAAGATTAAGCTTTTGGGCTCTTCAAAATATGGTGGTGAAGTTTTCAGACTAAATTTCGTGATATCATATTCATTAATCTTAGAGTCATCAGCATTGTCAAAGGAATCATCGAGATAGTGTCCGATTGGTCCTTCTTTATTTTTACGTCGTTCAATCTCAGAAGAAATGGAGTTTAAAATTTGATCGTCCTGTTGCCCGTTTCTGTTTACTTCAAACATGTTTCTACTAACTTCCCACTCAGGTTTTCTCATAATGTTGTTCCTTGCCTGAAAGAACTCTCTCAATTCTTCAGGATCTACAGGGAGAGCTTCAATTCTCTGTTTCTCATGAAAAATCGGAAACTGAGGTTCTTCTAGTGTAACTTTAGTTTCTTTATTAGATGTTGAAATTGGGATAATGTCATCAAAATGAGGTTCTTCAATATCAGAGAGATCTATAAACGAGACAGATGACCTTACAAGACTCGCAAAAAGAAATCCATTGAGTAATTTTCAGTCATTGAACAACTAATGAATGTTTTCAGTCATAATAATTAAAGTTGTCAAGTAATTATTAATGCTGATCAGTCTTTGGAAATTTGCTGGTATTGGTTACCTTTTCTTTAGGAAGCTATTCAAATACTTACAGAAAAAAAACAAATAAACACGTGTTATAAACCATAATTCAAATCTCATTCATGCTTGATACAACGTACAGTAAAGATGGACCGACAAAAACTGAATTTATATTTAATGCATGCAAAATTATGCCACCTGGAGGTATTTTTTAAGTTTTTTTAAAAAATGACTTCGTTTAGTAATCATTAGACGAAATAATTGTCAAAGAGGAAGCCTGTAAAAAAGAGGATGATTCGACGTTAAAAAAGGTAAGATTTATAAACACATTAAACTTTTTAAATGTACATTTACAAGACTTTTTATTTAAATTTGTTGTAAATTTCATCTGTGTTTATTAATTACAAACCGTACCGTAATAATTGTTCTTGCTCCAAATATTTGCCCCTATCATTCTGTTATTCTCTTTGTCATGTGGCCATGTATTCCTACCCATACGAGCAGAACTGAAAACTGATGGAAGAGAATACCTTTGCTCCCTCCAGTAAGAAGGCTTACTAGATGGTAAATGTAATTGGAATGAGTAAACGAAACTTTTCGGACTTCTATCAGTATCATAGTCACTCCTATCCATAAAAGGAACGGTGTTTTCATCTCGAAACCCATAATGTTGACGTTTTTCTAACTGGTTATACAATTCCATCTGTTTTTCATAATCTTTTCTGGCTTCTTCTTTTTGTGCCATCTGGCGGTCTATTTCTTGAAGGGTATTGAGTAGTCTGTTTGAGATTCCAGCTGAGTGGTCCGAGCCTTCATCAGGAACTATCAGCTGACCTTGTTTGGTACTAAAGAATTCTGTGTTTTCTCGTTGTTTTCTTTTGCTGGTAGGTATATTGTATTCCGAGTTGAAAGGGTAAGGAACAACAGATTCATCAAACTCCTGCCACGGAACGACTTTTTCAGGATCGAGGTGGCTCCTCCTTGGTCCAGGAATCTCAGAAGGATTTTGATAAGCATGAATTTCATCTAAAGACAGTCCTTTCACTAGCTGCAAAAACAGCAAAAGAAAAATCCCTCTCATCTTTTCCATATGTAGGAGCAGCTGCAAAATATAAAGAACCAAAAATACAAATAAATGTTGCAATGGATCTTCTATCATGTTAAAAGTCATTTAACGAACAATCGTTTTCATCGTATGTAACACATTTCTAAACTCCCACTTTTACAAGTGGGACGATGAGGCAATTTTATTAGGTAATTAACAGAACCTTGAATTACTATTATAATGTCAAATTAATTGTACTTTATTATTTGTTACTCTGCTGTGAAACAACCATATATTCTTCTCAGAAACATAACGAATCTTTACCATATGAAGTTCAATAAACGTGTAATATCAAACAAGCTATATGAACGTCAATCGGAGTAAGGAAGTATTATTTCAAAGAAACCAGAAAATCATAATTTGAACTAAAGTTTATTTGTATTAGAGCAAAGCCACATTGGGGTATATGCTATGTCCACTGCGGGGAATCGAACCCAAGAATTTAACGTTGTAAATCCACAGAATTACCGCTGTTCTACCGGAGACCTTCAGTTAAATTAAAAATAATTTATACACTCAACGAAATTTGGATCCAATAATAATAAATTTTGTTGAAATATAAATAAAAAAACAGTGTAAATCGAATAAGTTAGAAAATGTCTCATTAAAAAATCTTTTGTCTGTGAATGGAAGACTCATGAAGTCCTGTTTAGTATAAATGAATTTACACCCGGCTTAGGTTTTGGTAGTTTTTCTGCTTGTGACAAGATGATTTCTCTAACCAAAATTAACCGTTTCTTTTCTCTAGACTTTGGACTGGCATGGCCAGGTGATGAAGGCACTCAACTGAGGCTAGCGGGTTCGAATCCCCGTCATACCAAATATGCTCGTCCTTTCAGCCGTGGAGGGAGTATAATGTGACGGTTAGTCCCACTATTAGTTGGTAAAAGAGTAACCCAAGAGTTGGCAGTGGACGGTAATGACTAGCTTCCTTCCCTCTTGTCTTACGCTGCTAAATTAGGGACGGATAACGTAGATAGCCCTTGTGTATATTTGCGCGAAATTAAAACCAAACCTTATTTTATATTTTAACTAAATTATTACAGCCAGATATTTCTATTTTTATTTTTAATATATTATGAGCTTAAAACACAACGTTTGACCACTCACGGAAATGATGCTAACATGTAATGATTGATCATCAGCTTTAATTGCAAAACACCAGGAATTCATTTTGTTTGAAATTTTGCCCAGACATACATGAGGGCTATTTGCGCTCGCCGTTTCTACTTTAGCAGCGTAAGAATAAAGGAGAGGCAGTTAGTTATCATCACCCACCGCCAACTCTTGGGCTACTCTTTTATCAAACGCATAGTGAGATTGACCGCTCATTATAACGCCCCCAAGGCTTAAAGAGTGAGAATATTTAGTGAGGTGGAGATTCGAGCCCGCGACCACCAAATTGCGAGTCTAACCATTTAACCATGCTGGCTCTTAAGAATTTAAAAATAAATTATATCATCGTAATGAATTTTACTTTTGGAGTAAAAGAAAAATAAATAAATAGACATTTAAAGTACAAATAAAGGTAACTGTAATGACATATTTTACTATTAAAAGCGTTCATTATTATCAGGTTGAATTTGTCATGACTTCTCAGAAAAATATTAATAGATATAGTTTTAACATCATTCATCTTGCTTTTTAAACTGTCAAATATGGTTTATCTAACTGGAAAAAGTTCGGAATGTGTCTTTTAAAATGCATAGATTTCATAATTCCAGTCAGTGGTGGTAGCCACTAGGGGTACTACAGTGTCTTTGATTGATGGAATATACATACAGACTGTGCACTTTCAATCTTTACTAATACACTGAGGACAAAAATAGAAGCATTATTTATAATCATAGCTGGTAATTCTTCAATTGTCGGGTTCTTTAAAATTATCTGATAAAAATAACCCAAAGTCCATAAAACGTAACGATAGCAAATTAGTTTCATTTTTTATGTTTCTTTTCACTGCTGTGCACTTTATAACATCTTGTTACACGGTTAGTGTCACATTATCTGCACTACACTAAGAAAAATATATTAACTTTACAAACAACTCAATATATGCGATAGCTAACACAGATTCAAAAACCTAAACTTATTTACTAATACTCTCGACTGGCTAGCTAGTGGATTGTCTGCGAAGTTACAACGCTAGAATCTGGGTGCAAGTACATATGTTGTTTTTTATTGTATAATGAAGCAATATTTTTTTTCACTTTAACCATCTTTGCCTAGTCGCATTATTTTACACACACAAGAAAAACTCAGTTAAACTATCAATTTCAGCACAACTATCGTTGTTTCCTAAACAAATTTAATTATTAATGAATCCGTCTAAGTGATACTTGTAGGGAAGTCATGGGTTCTTATTTGTTAATAGCACAAGTAGATAGAATGTAGAGAGTTTGATGTCAGAATCAATATTTCTTGCAGTTTCACTGGAAATGGTAACACGTATTCTATCTCTTGCTTAATCTCTCGAGTTTACGAAATTTAAAGGAATATTTCTAGCGAAATGACAATTTTGGATATTAATCTACTCATAACTAAGATGGAGTTTACTAACAACTTTGTATGGGAGACATGTTGAGTCTATAAGACGTTCTATCCAGAAGGGACGCATAATGACTGAGTTTTACTAGAAATGATTAACACCTGATTGGTCTAAAATCTAGTGGGAAAATCCCTATCACTTTCTTGCCCTGTGGCCAGTCAGAGCACAGCAGCCCCAACTCTAGTTAAGACCAACAAGTCACAGAAGCTAAATGTGACTAAAATGATGGCGTCTACCAGTTAAGAATGGTTTCTCTGAGACAATGGGTATCCATAAGTGAATACTTGATCCTTGTAATAAGATAACTTTCAGGACAACAAGGTTTTCCACAACATCAATATCAGCTGGTGACACCCTTGGCCATTTAGGACTGGTAGCCACCTCCAGTTGCTCATTGCCTAGCAGCCTTGGACTAGGAATTAATTGTCCATGGTTGTCAGTGTTCCTATGAATGGCTTCTTCCTAGAATCAAAGACATGAACGATATCTTCTTCCAGAATCCATTTGGATTATGAGAGAGAGAAAAAAGCTTTGGCCTGAATTATAGGTCGCTATGAGTAAAGATCAAACAAGTTTCGCATTTGATGCTCAAGAAAACAGCAAGAAAGAGTTTATATCAGTTATTAAAGCTCTTCAGGCAGGTCATTACCTGGAATGGTTGGATTTATAAACAAGTTGTGTAATCCTAACTTTGTTATTCTACCTCCAGACACAGTTAAACATCTGAATGAGAAGCAGCAAAATGACTAAAAAGTCACGAAGTATAAATAGTAACATGGATTCAAACAATTGGATAATTTTGAGATAAGTATGGCAAAGTTCAAGATCTGGAAGAGAATTGGCACGCATATGATCTCGAAGACATGCCCAGCAACAGTCTTTGCAAACTGCTAGGACATCATAGTTATTAAGTTAATTGAGGGATTTCCCAATAAGCTTATGCTATGTAATCTGAGAGTGAGAGACATAATCAGTGTCATGGAACCTATGTCTATCATAATACACTCTGGAGTGGTCAATTACAAACATGTCCATCAGCGAGAAATATGTCTGTAGTGGAAATTATACTAATGTATGATATTATAAAGGTACTACTATCACACTAAACTGAACATTAACAACCAACCGTCTCTACTGTATAGAAATTTGATGTAACCACACTGTTCTCCAGCAAGCAAACAGAGCTATGCAGATCCAACCATAGGATACATCCTGTAGCAAATCTATATACAGGATATATATAGCAAATTCTGTCCATCTGATATCTGCCTTCAATATGATCTATATAATGTAAGGTCCGCAAATGAGATACATACTGTAGCTATTGACTAATGCCTTTACCTGAACACCATTCAGGACGAGAAAAAATGTAGTGTTTGATTTGTTTGTGGAACCGTGTGATACTGGTAAAGAAACTGTATCGATTTTTACAGCACATAAAGAAGACAGAAGTACCAGCTTCAGCTGACAACTGATCAGACGTTCACAACTTCACTGTAACAGATTTACTTTTATATATTTATTTTAATATCTATATTTTTATGTATGTAACGTATATTGTTGGATGTGTATTGCACAAGTCTTGTCCTCTAAATTTGTAGAAGATCCTCGAGAGCAAGTATCAACAACATATGATTTACGACAATACTAGCGTATCATGGAATATTATTGAACGTTCGAGAATCTTGCGTGATTACTATAAAAGCTAGCCGAGAGACAGTAAAGTACTAGATTATTGTTTGCCAGCTATACTCAATATGTTATAAGCCTCGGAAGCTATAAACGTGATTAACGCTTACAAATCAGAAAAGTAGAGAATCTGACCAGGAATATTAATAGATTTCGAATAATTTGAACTGTTCAACTTCAGAGAATTAACTTCAGACGTTAGTATTTCTAAGAAGACATTAGATACCTATCTCCCTCTGTGAAAAGTAAGGTGGTAAACTGCGTTAGGCTAAACAAGAATAGAGCAAACTAGCATTCTCGTCAAATGAAGTATTTCTGTGTGTCAACGTAAAAGTAATTTGCGCCTTGTGGATCTGGACCGTCGATAAAATATTACATTCAAAATCTAATAGAAGACTGAATAATGTTTGTGAAACGTTTGTTTTTAAATAAATATTTGTAATAACTGTTATTGTAAATTATATTGTTTTTGGATGTGTTTTTTATATTAAAACATATTTATTTTAAGAGAGAAACTGTATGTATTAATCTTGATGGCAAATATCATATATTTCATATATATATAAATTGAAACAACTTGAAAAATGAAATTAATATTTCCAGCTGTTTGGAATAATAATATGTAACGTACGTAACATAATAACATGGAAACATGCTCAAAATAAATTATAATATGTAACGCAACCACATCAATACTTTGCCGAGCTGCAAAATAAGCAAGGGTATCAAAATCAGTAGTATATGCTATGGCAAATGTCACAAAAACTCAGAAAGTTCAAGTCACACTTGCAAACTGGTTTTAGTGTTGGAAAGCACAGAAAAATATCAACACCAAAGACTTTAGTTGTCAGTCCAGCTCTATCGAACCTGAATGGCGTTTGGTTTGTGTAGGTAACTGATGCTAAGGTTATATCCATCACATTGAAAACAAGATAATACAAGGTTACAGTCACACCTAAGAGTGTTGTTTAACAATCGTGCGAACAATCTAGATCTAATGCAACAAAAGTAATCCAATGACTCTAGGGTGAATATGCTATCTGTATTTGTGAGGCCAGATGGCTAAATGGGACAAATATTGGTAACTCAACACAGATGTACGCGATGTATCTCCAGTAAATAAACCACCACAATAACATCCTTCAAGCAATAAGAAGGTAGCAGATTCTGCAAGATGGAGTTGTACATACTTTGAAAGATGATTTATCGACTCTAGAAAGAAGATAACCAAGGTTCTGCATTGATTTTGGTTGTATAACATCTTTTCTTTATCACAAACAGATGAATATTTCGACAAATTAGAAAGCTCCTAACGGTTCAACAAATTGAATCTAATGTCTGGATAGCGGTAAATCGAGCTAGACAAGGAAAGCAGGAATAAGACTGCTTTGAACACTATAGATGGTTTATATGAATTCTTCATCATTTCATTTTGTGTTTGTAAAAGACCAGCTACTTTTGAATGACTGATAGAATCATGGAACTGCAATGCAAGAGATGCTTTGTCTACGTCAATTATGTTTTTGTATATGGCCATTCTTCTGAGCACTTGTCTAAAAACCTGGAGATGATCTTCCAGTGTATGTGAAAGGTAGGCTTGAAACTAAAAAACAGAAAAATGTTTGCTTATATAAACAGAAGTGAAGTAGCATGGTCACCTTGTTGAAAGTGATGAAGTCCCAATGAAAATGGTTAACATAGTTGCTGTAAGAGATTGGCCTTGACACATGACAAAGTGAGTTCTCAGTTTCTTTGACTTCACATTATAAAACCTATAATTTGTTAATAACTTCTCAAAGGTAGCGTTAACATTATCAATTACCGATGCTTATTATAGTGGAAGCATAAAGTGAACAATGTGATCAGGCATTTCAATCCCAAAAGCTAGCTTTGGTGGATGTTTCAATGCTGATCCATTCCAGTATCAAACTTCTCCTGAACACTGAAACTAGCAATAAAAGAGTCATAGTGGCACTACTGTAGTTGCAGGATAGAGTAGAATATGTAATTACATATGCTGGTCATATGCTCACAGCTCTCAAATGTAGGTACCGTACAATAATGAAAGAGTTGTTTGCTGCCTGTCTTCATGAAACACTATCACCACTACTTTTATGGAAGAAATTTCAAGAATTCCTGTGAACCATGCTTCACTAAAGGGATTACTAAAAATTTTAAATCCAGAAAAAATGGCAGCACTTTGATAAACAGTGTTGCAAGAATATAACTTTGTCACAACCTGTTGCCAAGGCACGTAACAAAGAAGTATAGATGAACTATCTCACTGCAAAATGAGACCTCGTGTGCTTGTGGAATGCCTTGATCCTGGAAACCATGGTCTTTCAGCCCAAGAAAAAAATCAACTATGAATTAGACAACTTCACCAAACGACTGATATACGGAAAATGCTCTGGTGGCTTTGAAAGTTCCTTTGTAACACAACAAAAACTTGCATATGACTAAACTAATATTATGTACATAAAATAAAGCATCACAGCTTAAAGTTAAAACGCGAATAAATTACCTAACAACGGCTAACAACAACGGTTATCTCCACAATATTTATTATATGAATACAGACTTCAAAACGCATTGTGAAACAAGCCATGTGTTATATTGAAAACTACTTGTTATGTTACCTGTTTAAATAAATAATGAAGTAGTGAATGTATCATCACGAATTACATTATCAAAGATAACTTGATTCACCACATCTCCATCGCCAAAACATAGCAGACACTTGGGGATTTCAGGTAGCTTCACACGTGCATCCCAGCAGACCTTATGTTATAACGTATTCGTTTCATAAAAAGAGCAAAAATAATTAATTGGAGCATTCCTTTCTCTTCTTCTTTTACACATACAAGATGACAGCAATCCCTGCACGGACAATCACAAAGCATCACTGTGTTATCTAATGGCTTTGTGCATGAATGCACAAGTAGAGTAAATTCACCATGAACAAGACTTGTGTAACATTAAATAGAATTGGTGTTGATTATTATGGCCTGGAAGAAATAAGTTATATTTAACCTCACACTGTCGTATTATACGTAACACGGCTGAAGCTTCACTGATTCATGTATGGCAAGTTATCCCCAATGAACATTCCATAATGTTTGTAAAATCCAAGATCGAATGCTAGTTAACAGTCTTAAGTTCTATTCCAGAAAACGGCCAATACATAAAACATGGAGATTAAGGCATACAATTATACCACAATCACAGCTACTTTCATAACGATACTCATTTATAAGGGTAGCAATATTTTGTTACTTGCAGTATTTCACTGCCAAAGAATTTGAAATATTCCAATTTTAAGAAATTAACTGCAAGTAAAATATGACGTTGATTCACTTTATGCAGAGAATCAAGATTACAATCAGTTTCTTATTTAAAACCACAATTATTTGTGGTAATTATGAATGTTAGCAGGAAATAACCAAACAGCATAACTCGCTTATAAAATTGGCCCAGCACGGCCAGGTGGTTAAGGAGCTTGAATCGTAATCTAAGGGTTGCGAGTTCAAATCACCGTCGCAACAAACATGCTCGCCCATTCATCCGTGGGAGTGTTATAAAGTTACGGTCAATGCCACTATTCGTTGGTAAAAGAGTAGCCCAAGAGTTGGCTGTGGGTAGTGATAATTAGTTGCCTTTCCCCTAGTTTTACACTGCTATTTAGGGACGGCGAGCTCAGATAGCCCTCGTGTAGCTTTAGGCAAAATTCCAAACAAACCAATCATACATGTCACACTGGTCATGAAGTTTCGCTTTGTTTGTTTTGAATTTCGCGCAAAGCTACTCGAGGGTTATCTACGCTAGCCGTCCCTAGTTTAGCAGTGTAAGACTAGAGGGAAAGCAGCTAGGCATCATCACCCACTGCCAACTCTTGAGCTACTCTTTTATCAACAAATAGTGGGATTGACCATCACATTATAACACCCTCACGGCTGAAAGGGTGAGCATGTTTGGTACGACCGGGATTCGAACCCGTTGATCTCGGATTACGAGTCGAACGCCTTAACACACTTGGTCATGCCAGGCCTGTGAAGTATCACCTAATAAAAAGTTTGAGGAAAGTACACAATTACAATTAAATAATCAATTTTCACTTCTTTAAAGCCAAGTATTCATTTATGCTGTGCGTTCAAGCTTTTCGAAGGTTGGTAGTTGTGCTGCTACTAGGTGAATAACAACCATTTTCCTGCTTTCATAACAACAATGTCGTGAATGTTATATTTGTAATCTTCATACAGGACATTACCACAATAAACTCTTTGCTCAGAATGTTTTGTTTGGTATTCATCCAGGTTTGGGCAATCAAGTTCAAAACATCGTTGGCATAAACTGATCGGCTAAGGTTGTTTGTTCATCACAAAGCCAATGTTTAATGTCATTAAGGATGTTTCCAGACGTTGAAGTTTATCCATTTAGGAAAGCTCTTAGCGATTGCTAGGTCGATAAACCTTTCTGTATAAGTAACAATTATTAATCAATGTTCGTGTAAAAAGAAAAATACATTTCCTAGACATTAAAAGAGAGCTGAATGTATTCATTTTCTTTTGTTGTCATGCAAGATGAACGACAGTCCTTTCTTTGAAACATGCATGTCTGAAGAAAAGAACGCAAACAAGAAAAGTACCACAACTCAAAGTAGTTTAGTACAAGGGCTGTTCAAAAAATACGCGGACTGACGTCATGAAACAAAATGTACTTTATTTAGAAGTTACAGGTCTGGGATCCCTTCAAAGTACTTTCCTCCCCAAGACACACATTTATCCTAACGGTGTTTCCATTTAATGAAACAGTCCTGGTACGCTTCTTTTGTAATGTCCTCCAGCTCCTTCGTCGCATTTACCTTAATCTCGGAAATCGTCTCAAATCTTTTTCCTTTCAAGGGTCTTTTGAGTTTGCGGAACAAAAAAAATGGGGAAGAACATTGATCGAGTGTTTGGCCAAAAACTCACGAGTTCTGAGGCACAAATTTCGCAGCAACGCAATGCATCTTTAATTTTTCTGTCAAAATCTCGTAAAAAGATCCAACTGATATCCCACACTCTTCAGCAAGCTCCCTGACAGTCAGACGTCGATTTGCCCGCACCAGGGTGTTGATTTTCTCGACGTGTGGGTCGTCAGTTGACGTAGAAGGACGTCCAGGACGCTCAACATCTTCAATGAACTGTCGACTATCCTTAAAACGTTCATGCCACTTGAAATATCCCGTACGCTTCATAGCAACATCACCGTAAGCCGTGTTAAGCATAGTAAAAGTTTCAGTCGCAGATTTTCCAAGTTTAACACAAAATTTCACAGCCAGTCGTTGCTCCTTCAGGTCATTCACTCTGAAATCCGCCAAACGGAAAAATCGCACTTCACTTAAAACGTCGTAGCTAATACACAAATGAAGATATCTGCAATCGGGAAATGGCGTCGTAATCAGCTGATTCTCTTGGAACCAACTGGAGCCGCGCAATTCAAACAATCTGCGTATTTTTTGAACAGACCTCGTATTCCAAATACAAACAAAGGGAAAACTTTGAAGACAATGTTTTCCAATTAGTTTTTTAACTAGGCATACAGAAAATTACAAAATAATTTGGATACAACTGATATTTCTAGACATACCTTTTCAAAGTACTGGCAATATGTATATCGTTATTATAGAAGCAGTGTTTTCGTTTTTCATTTTTTAAATTTACTTCATGTTTATTTCATGTTTTGAAGAATTTGGCTGTATTATAATGCTTTCTGCTTTGGTTTATCTCGCATGTTGTGAATCATTGCACTGATTGTAGTTGAGGAAGTTATATTATGAATTCTGTTCAGATTACTTGGTCTCTTGCCGTGAGGCTTCTTCAAGACTTTATTATGATCACAGCTGTAATTAACAAACACATAATAGTTGATTTAAGGTAAAGTAACGAATGTAGAGTTCATATCCATGCCTTAACTTATAATATGTTTGTCATACTTTAGGAAACTTAAAAGGTATTTCTCTAATCCCAGCGAATACCTATTATATTACATCACGCGTCAAGTCTTCATAGACAGTTACCTCAGTAAAAAAAATATATATATATTCTTGTCTAGGCTGAGGTTTACTTGCAGGAACGCCAAATATTTTAGTGGGATCACAAATGCTTTGTTTATTTGTTTTATTTTGTTTTGTTTTTGAATTTCGCGCAGAGCTACGCGAGAGCTATCCGCGCTAGACGGTGTGAGCTCTCAGACTTACCGACGAACCAATAAGGTGCAAGTCTTGGTGAATTATTAAGTTTCAACAAACTAAAAGAGCTGTCTTTATAAACTAAGTGATGACTGTCGTGATGTTAAAAACAACTTATTGTACACTTTGTATATTTTAGACTTTGTTTAGAAAAATTCGATGAAGACTAACAGTTAGCTGAAATATCTTTCGTTATAAAGATGTTTTTGACCATTTATTTATGGAGGCAGATATTCAGTGATCGCGAAATAATTAATGAAGTGTAACTAAGAAATCAAGCATAATTCGTCTAAATGCAGAAGTTTTCTATATTCTAATAACAGTAAAAACCTTAAATTTTAAAGGAAAATAATAATAAAAACTTACCCTATAATCAGGCAAATTTTAAATCAATGCAACATACAGTTTCCAGTGGAAATTTTATAAGATTCCAATAATTACTTTTGACCCAACAGAATAACTTCCTTCTATTTTGTAGTGAATTTACGATGCCCAATTTAGATCAAAGACTGACCCAAATTCAATTAGAACTTCTGTACGATTTTTTGGACGTTAATTTTTTACCATAAAACTTCAGTCATCTTCTAAATTTGTGATGTGCATTTGTTCCTTATTTTATCAGTTGCATTGTTTTACTAATTTTGAAGCATCTGTGAGCTGAAAAAACTCGGAAGTTATTACAAACTCTACTTACATATAAAACTACATTATACCTTAAGATGTCTAGTCCAGTAAATGAATTGAGTTTAACATAAGCCTTCTCATAATGACAACGACAGAAAAAAAATCTTAACTGCGAAAACTTTATTTTTCTTTTCTTCTAAAGTTAAAGAAATATCCTAAAATACATTTTGTCATAGATTACCTTTGGTAAACCAATTTCTCAACAGTTCTTCCCTAAGTAGCTAAAATACACGAAAAAAATACTTAACTTGTAAGCTTTAAAAACTAGGTTTACAGGATAAAAATGGATGATTTTTAATTTGTTACTAAAGATCGTATCTTATTAAAAACAGACCCCCCCCAATGGCACACAATGTGTCTGTGAACTTGCAGTTCTAGAAACCAGTTTTCCATATTTGTACTTAAAACAATATATCGTTTTCTTTTCTCCACGCTGATTTTTGGGTCTTTCAATTTGGATAACATTTGTCTCTATTGATAAAAAAAGATTCTTAGAGCGGCTAGAACATTTTCCGCACCTCAGTCGTATTGGATATATGCGTATATTATATGCTTTTTCCTTCTTTGCTGCACGCTGAACGTAACATCTTACAATGCAGTTATATAATAGTTTATATGTTTGTAAGTCTTACAGAAACACAATTTGTTTATTATCTCCTTCAACCATGATTTTCACTGTTGAAATGGCGCTTCATTTTACGTGCAGTGCTATAAAATATTTCGATTATTTCCGCTTCCTTTTGGAGGTTCAATAGCTCTGAAGACATAGAAATATTACTCAGTTGAGTTTTTCACACGTGATCACTATCTAGCATGGCCAGGTGATTGAGGCACTCGATTCGTAATATGACGATCGTGGGTTCGAATCCCAGTAGCACCAAACATGCTCGTCCTTTCAGTCGGGGGGCCATTATAATGTTACAGTCAATTACACTATTCGTTAGTAAAAGAGTAGCCCAAGAGTTGGCGGTGGGTGGTGATGACTATCTACCTTCCTTCTAGTCTTATACTGCTAAATTGGAGATGACTAACACAGATAGCTTTGCGCGAAATTCAAAAACCAAAACAAAACAAAAATACTATCTAGTATTCCACAGAATAATCACGTTATATCCAAACCTTATACTAGTTTTCGTTTGAAAACGAACATCTATTACAAATTACAAAGTGTAAACTTCTATATAGATGTATTATGTAGGAAATACACGCATTTCGTCTCGCAAAGCGGACGGGGCATTCAATTATTTCCACAAAATAATCTAAAAGAACCTTGTTGTTGTTGTTGTTGTTGTTTTGAATTAAGCACAAAGCTATACAATGGGCTATCTGTGCTCTGCCCACCACGGGTATCTAAACCCGGATTTTAGCGTGTAAGTCCGCAGACATACCGCTGAGCCACTGGGGGGCCTAAAAGAACCTGCCAGCGAAATAACTACAGCAGAACAATATATCGTTTAAGACTACAGTATAATAAATTATTTTCAATAATACTTTTTAACACGTGGTTAAGCAAAATTATTTAAAAACTTAAATGAAAAAACTTTTGTTTGTCAGACAGTTTATCTTTGCTGCTATAGGTGAGTGTATTGAATACTAACAACATGCTCGTAACTTGAATTTAAGATTTTAAAGTGAAGTATAGTGAATTATGAAAAGTTTAATGCTTTTATACTCTACATATTAAGTAACACACAACCAGAAGCTACAATTGTAGCCTTCATTCCCTGTGTTAAAATAAACAAATCTGATTTTGCCCAAGATAATAACTATTGTTTCGGTTTTTTCGTAGTTTACCTTAATATAACCACACAAAAATATAATTAAAGTATCAGCTTAATGACACAAATGCCAAAAATATGCCTACGATCGGCAATGCAGGTTGTTTTACGTCATTGCCAACTGCTTTCCATTAGCTATTTTAGTAACGATAACTGCAACTTTAGAGCGTGGGCGTAAAACATACCAGACACTATTGATCGGGTAAAAATGACTTTTTTTTACACAATAACTAATGTTTATAGGTAACAAACACTAGGTGAAGGTTTTAGACAATTTTTAGTATAAATTCCAAGCATTATAATATATCTAACATTAGATTTTTTTATTTTCTTCGGCTATATAAAAACTAACGTAAATATACACACTGGATTTTTTTAATTTTCTCAAAAAGGGATAATTCAGTTTATATTAAAATATATATGAGTTGGCATACCATAAACAACCTTTATTTACGCCTTAAAGAGCTTGAATGTAGCCACTAGAGTGCATACTCAAAGTAAGAAATATTTGCATCTGACCATTTTCCATAAATCTATGAACCCAGATACTAAAGTATGGTAACAAAAAAGAAAAAAATGAAACATGATGCAACAGAAATTTAAGGTTACAAATATTCACGCCTCTTGTATTTATATTGAGGAATTAGGAAATCACAAAATGATTTATTTTTTCTAATGAAACTAATTTTCACGTCAAACGTTATACGAATTTATTAACTTTCGAGCGTGCTACTTATCGGTTACTATGACAACCACATTGTTTGTATCTGCTGTGAATACAAGTTCATATGTTAGACCAAAGATATGAATTTGAAAAAAAATTATTTGTTTTTACAATAAAAGTATAATTAACTTCAATAACATAGAACGAAAGTAAAAGTTTCATTATAGATATTTAAATGTAATGTATTCTTCTGTTGCTGGTATAAATGATTGTCCTTTGTGTAGCTTTGTACGTAACAACGGAAGTTAATAAATAAGTCAGAAAAATTTAGTGAAAATAAAGTTAGGCGTTAGTTTAGTTGTAGTGAGCGATATTCTAAAGTGAGTTTCACAGTTGAACAAAGATAAGAAGAAAAAAATTGTCTTATCAAAGGGTGTTCTAAAGTAACTGAACTCGTCTGTGCAGACGTTGGCGAAAAGAAGACAATTATTTGAAGTTCGGGATATAACAGTGGTAACCCACGGGATAGCATAAGTGAATAATTCACTGATACTATTGTGAGAAGAGTAGAAAAGAAAAATACTTCGTCTTGTCAATTGGATTCTAAAGTGATTGCACAAGGTTAAGAGGGCTTTTCACGAGAAAAGATAATTATTTATAATTTGAGACATAAATGTGGTATCCTATAGTGTAAAAAATATATATACATTATTTTAAAACATTTGTTGTCAAGGTTATTGCCAACAAGTCATAGACACCTACTGTAGAAGACACATCAGCTCACTCGTTATTTGAAACCCTGACAATTTTCTTTAAACTTTTTATCTTATTCTTATAATTTTCGATCCCTTTCTTCTTGATCTTGTCTTAATAATTTCATCACTTCAAGTTATGTTTTGCTTTCACTCTTTGACTCATGGTCATCATGTTCAACAGTTAAGATTTTATTCTATTTTTATCAAAAATAAATCGCACTTCTGGCAGCGGGTATTTTAGTGCTGTTACTGTAGCGAGTTCTTTTAAATCCTCTAACAAAAATAATTCAGTATTTGGTCCATGGGAACAAACCACTTTACTGTTACTGTAACGAGTTCTTTTAAATTCTCTAACAAAAATAATTCAGTATTTGGTCCATGGGAACAAACCACTTTACTGTTACTGTAGCGAGTTCTTTTAAATTCTCTAACAAAAATAAGTCAGTATTTGGTCCATGGGAACAAACCACTTTACTGTTACTGTAGCGAGTTCTTTTAAATTCTCTAACAAAAATAATTCAGTATTTGGTCCATGGGAACAAGCCACTTTACTGTTACTGTAGCGAGTTCTTTTAAATTCTCTAACAAAAATAATTCAGTATTTGGTCCATGGGAACAAACCACCTTACTTCCACCTTAAACCTTCCTACAATCTTGAATACTTGTACACTGTTGTAACTTGTTGCAGGCCTTCGTGAAATATTAAATTAACTAATGTAAAACTGATAAACTTACTTTAACAAACTCAAAGAGCGCGATAACAATAGATACAAATATTTCACGGTAACATATTGACTGATTCAATACTTTATCCTGAAATAGATCCACAACTGTCTCATTGTGACAGCTTTGCTTCCAGTATAGTTGAAAAACTTGACATCATATTACTAGACCTTTCTAGGCATTCTAACTAAAACAAATGACAATATGATAGATTTAAGCATTTTATGTCTTATATTTACAAAACAATAAATCTCGTTGATTTTATTTAATAAATAAATCAGTTATTTCATTTGTTTCGAATTAAGCGCAAGGCTACACAATGGTCTATCTGTGCTCTAGTCACCCTGGATTTCGAAACCCGGCTTCTAGTGGTGTGAGCTCTCATACACTACTGTGTCACTAGAGGGATATCTTTTTCAGTTATGTTTCATAATACATTTAGCTGACTTGTTTAACATAAGCTAAAGTTCATAGATATAGTACACTTCATTTTCCAAATTTTACAGTAAATTTAAGTTTCTCAAGTATTAATTTAAACGTAAAAGTTACTTAACAGTACGTTAATTTTACGAATATTTTATTTGCTTTAAATTTATGTAGCTACATTTAACATTATTAAACTATAATTCTAACTTGAAACTAATTATATAAATTGTGTAGTTTATAGTTGAGAAAATTCAACGTATGTCGATAATAATTTTTCAAATATTTCATCTAGACCTAATTTTCATATATATATATATACACACATATTTTATATATATTGATGATACCCTGAATCTAATGCATATTAACTTTCAAAAAATATACTTTATGACCTGAAAATCATTGAATAACAATTCTTTTAATTTGATTTTGTCTGGGTTTTTGTATATGGGCTTTATTTTTTAGAGTAGGTGTCTGAAACTCGTTGGCGATAAATTCGAACAATAAACAGACAACACACAATATCTAGTTGTTTTAAAATAAGCTGACCTTTAGTCGTGCAGTAAACAATCATAAAAATGGCACTTCTTTCTTGTTGTGAATTTGAAGATTTTTCTTCTGGCAACATGAGATTCATGTTGTTGGCTGTTAACGCATTTTCTCACAATGTGTCTCACTTCATAACAAATATAGTATTATTTTTTGTTTTCTGTTGCTTATAGGTGACAGGCGTGCACTCACTTGTAATGTGCCTCGTTTTATAACAAACAGAGCATCTTTTTTCTTTTGTTCATCGAGTTCTTGTTACCTTTGATGGCGTCTTGCTTCTTGTCCACCACCACTGGTTTCGACTTTAGCTGGTTATTCTTAGACTTGCCAGTTATACTCCAATGTACTGTTCTGCCAGCTTGATCAACTAATCCACTTTTTTTTTGGTGTTCTTTCCTTCTGGAACAGTGACGTATGTGTTGGGCACGCCATCATGAACTGTTCACGTACTAGTAGATCTAATATTCCCTCAATCCTTCTCAATAGTAGCAGTAAATAATTTATTTACGCTACTTTATAGGCTACCACTACTGTAATCTGAACTTCAACTAAATGTCTCCTTTTCGTAAGTGTTCACACAGACAGATTTAATTACTTTAGAACACCCTTTGATAAGACAAATTATTTTCCTTATCTAAATTAAGCTGTGAAACTCACTTTAAAATATCGCCCGTTATGGCAAATCATCTTCACGTCGGCTAATATCACGTTTTCTGATTTTCTGAATGAGCTGCACTTTTCTCTATGTTACTTATTTAGTTCTTAACTTAAGCTTACTTGGTCGCCTATAACAATACTCAGTTAAGGTAACGAGAAACATAGCGAAGGTTCGAGTATTGCGACGTCAACAATATTAGTAAAGCCTCAACAACATTTTAATTGCATACATAACGTACGACTCTTACCCAGTTATGAAACCAAACTTGTTATAACTGTTAATTTTTAAGTTGCGGGGCTCCCATGGTCAGGTGGATATGGCACTTGAATCATAATCTGTGTGTTGCGAGATCAAATCCCCATCCAAGTACCAAACGTACTCGCATTTTCAGCCGTGGAGATGTTATAATATGACAGTCAGTCCCACTTTTTGTTGGCAAAAGAGCATTTCAAGAGTTGGAAGTGGGTGGTGACGGATAGCTGCCTTCCTTTTAGTGTTTTGCAACTAAATTAATGACGGGTAGGGCCTTGGGTAAACTTTAAAACGGAGCACACCTCTTGTTATAAAACGTAAATAAAATTAAATACTAAATCGCAAAATAAATTAAACAATTTTGTAAATATTAAGTTTATGTATTATACCTGCTGTTATAATGAATAGTTATAGTTGCTAATGACACCTTTCCTTCCCTTCAACTATCCAAAGTATAGATTTTTGTTTGTTTTTTTACTCACAGTGAATATAAGTTATGTTCACACAACACTTGTGTTCAGGATTACTGATGAGTAGTGAAATTCTCCGAAACTTGTATAATCCAATAACACACGCTGCTCAAAATGTAGATTGAACGGGATCTTTTTGGAATTAAACTTCAAACTTAAATAATTTTCGAAATAATTAGTTTAGTTATTAATGCTTACAATGACCAGTTTTGCTTGTACATCGAACAAATCAAGGAGAAATTTACAGATAATCAAAATAGAACTAAGAATAAAAGAAAAATACCAGTAAGAAATTTACTGATGAGAAGTAGAAGAACGTGGCAGGAACTTAACAGAGAAATTAAAAGAAAGAGTTGTTGTTGTTTGTAATTAAGCTCAAAGCTACACAATAAAGTATCGGTGCTCTGTCCACCGCGTGTATCGAAATTAGGATTCTAGCGTTATAAGTCTGCAGACATACATCTGTGCCACTGGGACGGGGGGGCTGGAAGAAAGAAACCTACGATTTATAAATGAATAAACATCAAAAATATATCTGAGTGTTGTTGTTTTGTATTAAGCACAAATCCACACAATGAGCTATCTGTGCTCTGCCCACCACGGGTATCAAAAACCGGGTTTTAGCGTAGTAAGTTCGCAGACACTAGGGGACTAAATCTGAGTGAAGTCGAGATCAATGTGACTGTAAAAAATGTACAGAGAGTGATTACAAACAATTAAAATTGATAAGTATGGGAAGACTGTAACGGAAAAAATGAAAACTGTAGCGAGATCATGATATCAGAATTGACTAAGAAGAAAAGTACATGAATGACAAAATAAAATATCCGGTGAATGAATTATTAAATGCAAAGTTTAAGTCAGATACATCTCTTGCTACGTTGGTTCAAGAGTTCCAACTGAAAACACCATTTGCGATCAATTACGAAAAAGGAGTATTTATTTGGTCTAAATCAGTTAACTCTCCTGCTATGCCACTTGTTACAGAAGGAATTTTGAGACTACTCGAGCCATGACATTACTAAATTCGGTTTTCCAAAATTAGCTGTTTAGTCAGTAGAAAAATAAATAGACTATGTTGGAAAAGTACAAGAATAATAAAAGGCTCAGTTCAACCACATTAAGACATTCCAGCTGAAACTCGTAATAACAGCAAGGCATTGGTAGCCGTCTTATACAACAAATCTAAGGTGACACACCAGAAAGAAAATCCTGAGCAACGTTCCGGAACGGAGTAAAAAGGAAAGAAGATATATCAGCCAAATTTGCAAAAGACCTGGAAGGGCCTGCCCAATTAACTTCCCAAAAATCCTTCTCGTGAAATGATGATTTGTTGAAGCATGACCACTTTAAAGACGTCGTCATAACAGAAAATAATTCAAGAATTTAACTGAAGCAAAAATAGATGTACATCTTTACGGGAAGCTATGCAGTTCGTATAGAACTAGAATCCATTAAGCTTGCATATAAACAATAGAAAATGCAATTATGAAGTCATGGAATTGTCAGATGAAGTCCTGTTCAAACATGAACTCACGATGACAAAAGTCTTGAACAATGGTGAATAAAATGTGAAGCGTGTCGCCAAAAGGTGCAGAAAATCGGTAGGAGGTGCACTTGTTACTGTAGAAACATGTAAATTATGCCTGGAATATAAGTTTAAAACGAAAAAGGTGTCCAAGCAAACTGTGGGATTATTACTACTGCTAACACTGGAAAATTACATGTACTATATATGTATACAAATAGAGTTGCTGCAGAAGGAACAAATAGAAGTTAATTCGTCACTAAAAGGTAAAGAGAAGGAGAGATTACACAGCCAAAATTTTGTGCATTTAATTCACGGAAATAATAGTTATTATACAAAATGATTATGTATTTGAACAGTTTTATTCTTTTCAGTTCAGGCGCAAGATATGAAGGTAGTTACTGTTATCTACGCCTCACTGTTTACTGTCAATAATTTGTAATCTGTTTCCCTTTAAACCACTAACTGTTTAGCTTTACTTTAGAAACTGAATTGACAGGTTACGCTGATCAGTCATTCATAAACCTGTTTAATTAATATCTCATTCCCCCACTCACCTAATTAAACCTCCAATGCATTTGTCGTTTTATCACTGTTTATTTATTGTAGCACCTAATTAAATAAGAGATGCAAAATAACAATTGATGCTATTTATATAAAATAAGTGCAGCATTAAGAAAATTAATTTTATTCAAAGCATTCAAAAACCTGAAGAGCAATACCCTCTTCTTAATCATCTTTTTAGTTTCAAGTTTTTTAATTTAGTGTACATGACATAGTTTTCTGTTGATGTGTAACACCCACTTATTCATGTTTTTCACAAACTGCTTCTGTAGTTATACTAAACACAAAACTAAGTTCACAAGTACCAGGAGGATTATTCAAAAGTTAGTTTCACCAAGAGAGTTTTTAATAATGAGGAACAGTCATAATGAATTATTTGCTTGAAGATTTTAAAAAATGACAGCATGAAGCCAAATAAACTTACAAAGCATTGGAAAACCAAACACTCTGAGTAGCCTCCCAGTGACTCAGCGGTATGTTTCGATACCCATAGTGGGCAGAACACAGAAAGCCCATTGTGTAGTTTTGTGCTTAATTCAAAACAACAATATTCTGAATATGTGGGTAAAACAGAATTCTTTAAGTAACAAATGAACCATTGAAAAGACAAAGCAGCTTGTTTAAAAAGCGAGTCATTGTTTCATCAAAAGCCTTGAAAGCTTCCTTAGAAGTATCTTACTAGATTGGAAAAAACACGAAGCCACGCAATATAACAGAGATGTTAGTTATTTCTGCTATCATAATAATGTACGAAATCGGGCATAAAAAAGGTATAGCGGAGCTCGTAAGACATGACTGTCGCGAGGCGTTTAGGTTTAATCTCTGCTGACATAAAATAAAATTGATAACACACACTAGAACAGTTTGAAATTCGCCAAACAACTTAATAAAACTATATTAGTTGTAAATTTAGCTCACCTTTTAATATTTACACAACACTGTTACAAACAGGAAGTGTATGAAAAAAATATTTTGCTTTTCCAAGAACTAAAAGGAAGATCCATTTACCCACAATTGTTAATGAGATTTCCCACCACAAACACCCTTTTCTGATTAATTTTATTTATATATGCACTGATGGGGCAGCTGCATTTATAAGAAACAAGAAAGTGTTTCAGGCTAAAGTAAAGGGCCTGGCATGGCCGAGCGGGTTAAGGCGTGCACTCGTAATCCGAGGGTCGCGGGTTCGCACCCGCGTCGCGCTAAACATGCTCGCCCTCCCAGCCGTGGGGGTGTATAATGTGACGGTCAATCCCACTATTCGTTGGTAAAAGAGTAGCCCAATAGTTGGCGGTGGGTGGTGATGACTAGCTGCCTTCCCTCTAGTCTTACACTGCAAAATTAGGGACGGCTAGCACAGATAGCCCTCGAGTAGCTTTGTGCGAATTTCCAAAACAAACAAACAAACTAAAGTAAAGGCTTTTTCTCCAGTTGTAATAAAAACACGTCATCATACACAAGGAAACACCAGTTTCAAAGAAACTGTAGCTCTAAACAAGAATAAATTGTACCAAATCCCCTGAATGTTATGGAATTTGTGAAATCAAGAACTTTGAACAGCACGCTGTTTTTCATTGCTTGTAGATAAAGGGGATCCACGTAGGACAAGTTCCTGCTGCATATAGGGTGTCTGGTTGTTTATGTTACGAAGGTAGGACAAGTTCCTGTTGCATATAGGGTGTCTGGTTGTTTATGTTACGAAGGTAGGACAAGTTCCTGCTGCATATAGGGTGTCTGGTTGTTTATGTTACGAAGGTAGGACAAGTTCCTGTTGCATATAGGGTGTCTGGTTGTTTATGTTACGAAGGTAGGACAAGTTCCTGTTGCATATAGGGTGTCTGGTTGTTTATGTTACGAAGGTAGGACAAGTTTCTGCTGCATATAGGGTGTCTGGTTGTTTATGTTACGAAGGTAGGACAAGTTCCTGCTGCATATAGGGTGTCTGGTTGTTTATGTTACGAAGGTACTAAATGCATTGCACAGCTAAGGACAAAATTCATAATTTTGAAAACAAAAACAGTTTCGCAATGAAAACTGTGTTTTTGCATCGATGAATTCCAGATGAATTCATCTCAAAAAGCTTCAGTTGCAACCAACACAGCCATTCAAGAATCAACAGATTAATGCAATTCAATTTGGAATAAATTTAATGGCATCGTAATTTCTCGCTCCCCACATACACAGCAATATACATGCCGACTCACACTGCTAGAAGTCGGATTTCGATACCCGTGGTGGGCGGAGAACAGAATGTATAGCACTTTGCTTTATTCCAAATAATCAATAAATCATAACTTCTCACATGCAAAATACAGCTTAAGAAAAGCTCATAGAACTATTCACTTATAAAAACTCTTCAGGTAGAATTCAAAACAAAATATTTTAGGAAGTTCCAGACACAAGTTGCAGAAGACAGTAGACATGCTTTTGCCGTTCGCTTCAGCATACCTATGAAAATGAATGTTTTCTGCTCTCTTAAAAATCAACAAAACAATTATTTCGAAAGAGGGAAATCTTTGATGCGTATATTGATAATTCAGCCAAAAATAAGCTTCATTTATTCGTAAGTTAAGCACATCCTTAACAATAAATTATTAAGTAAATTAAAACTATTTGCCTCAAGATACTTGACATTTTAAAACGTGTTTTATTTTGATATTTGGTATGCGAGAGGGGCGACAAAATACATGTTTAGAAAGATAAGAGATGCCATAAAACTACTTGTGTATCTCTAGTCTTTGTTTGTTTGCTTTTGAATTTTGCACAAAGCTACTCGAGGGCTATCTGTGCTCGCCATCCCTAATTTAGCAATGTAAGACTAGAGGGAAAGCAGCTAGTCATAACCATCCACCGCCAACTTTTGGGCTATTCTTTTTATCAACGAATAGTGGGATTGACCGTAACATTATAACGCCCCCACCGCTGAAAGGGCAAACATGTTTGGCGAGACCGTATCACTAGTGATCATTAGACAGTTAGTTACACATAATGAAGGAAATAAACCAAAAGATAATAGATGCTTCAAGTATAACATGAAAAAGCTTGAAGGGAGTAATGACACCTTCCAAAGGATACCAGAAAGGTGGATTTGTTATAAATGTAGAATACCTAGCCATTACAATCAAGACTGTTAGAAATACAAAGTTAACTGCACAAGAGGTTCTATTTCCTGTGATAACCAGAAAACAGATATTGTATTACCAAGAAGTGAAATTCTCACATCAAAACTTGTTAAACAAAATTTACACTTACTGAATAGGCCATAATAGAACCAAACACTGAAGTGTGTCTTGATACATTAATGACTAGTAGAACTCGTATTGGCTTGTAGAATAAATAAGCTGTCACTACGAATACAACAAAACAATAAGATGCGAGTCGAACCTGTATGAGACATTACAAGATATGAGACTATGAAAATAATAGTTTCACATGAATGAACATCGGAAATAACCATCTTTGAGGAAAGACGAAGAAAGACATAATGACAGTTTGCCATCTAATTGGAATACCACAAAATCAAAACTATGTGCCTCTACTCGTTGTGGATACAGCACAGACAACCTGTTGTGCAGTATGGTACTTAACAATAAAATAGACATTTATATCAGTATCATAATTTATTATCCTTACAAATTCGTGACATTGCAACAATAAGAAGATATAAGAATACTTAAATGGGCCTATAACACAAAGTAAAATATTATTATAATTTATTCTATTCGCGGTTAAAAGTACTCTTTTATGAAAGGGTAACTGTTTAGGGGTTTACTCTAAAGGTTTTTAAGTAATTCTAAATGCCTAACGAAATTTAATATTTTACTGGTTTTGTGTCCAGTGAGTGATATTGGCTTGTAAAATCAAGGGTTCGATTTCTTGTGGTGGAGACAGCAGATAGCCCACAGTGGCATTGCTCTAACAACAATCTGTTTCATTTTCAATTGCATCCAACGTTTATTGTAAAACATTTTATAAACATTAATATTTTATGCTCGTCATGTTTACGCTTAAAAATATGTATTCGCTACTCTATTTCAGTTATACCCACATGCTGGTGTGCAACATCATCCCATCTTAGCAATTCCCATACATATATTTGTGTAATCTCACTCCTTTTCAGTAATTCTCATATGTTGATATGTAACACCATCCAACTCAGTAATTTCTATATATATTTACGTAATTTGACACCATTTTAGTAATTCCCATACATAGTAAGTAACCGCTAGATTTCAGCAATTCCCGTACATTAGTGTTTTTAACATATGTCTCAGATGTGTTCATATAATTGTGCATAACGTCATCTCGTCTCGGTAATTCCGATATGTTGGTTTATATCAAGACACCATGTCAGTCATATACTGATTGTAGTGTAAACCAATCTCCATAGTTCTTCAATATTTGTCCAAATTGAATCAGCGGAATGTTTAAAAATTTTATAACGCTAAAACCAGGTTTCCATACTCATAATGGGCATAGCATAGCCCACTGTGTAGTTTTTTTTCTTAGCAACAAACAAACAAAATAAAGCATAAATCCATCTTAATAATTTGGTATATAATGTCACTCCATCTCAGTAACTCCTACATATTTCAACGTAATGTAATTTCATCTCAGTATAATTCAATGTTGTTATGTATCATTACTGTCTCTCAGTAATTCCCACTACTTGGTTTATAACGTCACTACGTCTTAACATTTCCCATGAGTTGATATATAACGTCACGTTATCTCCGAAAATCCCATTAACTGGCATATAAAGTACACCCATCAATGTAATTCCCTTGTTTTGTTTTGCATTATCACCCTTACGTTGGTATATACATTTACAACCTTCTCAGTAGTTACAGTTTGTTGCTGTATAGCACAATCCAGTCTCAGTAATTCTTGTACTGGTACACAACGTCGCCCCTTTTCTGTAATTTCCATATATTAGTATGTAATGTCACCCTGTTTCAACAATTCTTATAAGTTGATCTATTGCATAAATTCATCTCAGTAACCTCAATACACTTATGTAGAATGTAAATTCGTCAATGTAATTCCAATATTCTGCCAATGATATAAACCCATCTCAGTAACCCCTTTATAACTGTATATAATGTAGACCCATCTCAGTAATTTTTACATACTGGTTTACAAACGAACCCATCTCAGTAATCGGTGTATAACATAAATCCATGTCTGTAATTCCAAGATGTTAGTATGTAACATCATACTGTCTCAGTAAATCTCATTAACTGAGTTGTCAAAGTAATCCCTTTAAGTTATGTAGCGTCACCCCAGCTAAGCTATTCCAGTATGTTATTATATCTCGTAAATAAATATCGATACTTCCAGTATGTTGCCATATATATCACCACTTCGTCTCAATAATTCCCACATATCATTATATAACATAAACTCACCTCAAAATCCTTGATAAAGATATGTAACTCAAACCCACCTGGTATCAAACACAAATAAACAATCTCTAGATGTTTATAAATGAGCTAAAAGTTGCACTTATTGGTACACATTTGCAGAACGATTTATATTAGCGTAAGTGTGTTTTTGTTTCACCGTTTCTCAATTCAATATAATCACAGTTTAGCTTAAGCTATTACGTTTTAAACAACATAAACTCACCTCAAAATCCTTGATAAAGATATTTAACTCAAACCCACCTGGTGTCAAACATAAATAAACAATCTCTAGATGTTTATAGATGAGCTAAAAGTTGCACTTATTGGTACACATTTGCAGAACGATTTATATTAGCGTAAGTGTGTTTTTGTTTCACAGTTTCTCAATTCAATATAATCACAGTTTAGCTTAGGCTATCACGTTTTAACATATTTTCTTTGATCTATGGTAAGAAAACAACATCTGTCACATAATTAATGCACATTAAAAAGTTTTTTCGTCAAGTGCAACATCTTTTTAGCCCCTCTGAAAACTAATATTATAGTCATTTTAACAAGAAAACTCAGTTCACGAACGTTTATAGTACCTGTTTTAAGTGGTATCGCCATTAATTAAGATGGCAAATGATTGACGTCTTAAATCTGCAGAATAATTAATAATCTACAGTAGCTCGGACGCAACACTTTCTGTATATAAACTCCAGACAAGGGATGAGTAATAATGAAGCATTATGACTCAAAGTTTTTCCTTTATTTTTAAAAGAAATAGCAAAAACAGACAAGACTTTTATTTTAAATAATTTAATCCGTTACATTAAACGACTGGATATTCTGACTATAAAATATGAAATTATTATTTTGTACAAAGAAAGGAAACTGAATTTAGATGTATCATCCGTATTCATTTATTACAAAAATACACCTAAAAATGAATTAAATATTTTATTATCAATATAAATGTATTTTCAATAGTCAGCTAAGAAACATGGAACTGACATAAATGCCTTGACAATCAGTCCACAGTTCGAGCAATGAGAAATATTACTGTGCTTATTGTTTCAGCTGAAATGTCACCTGTCATAAATATATTTGTTATTTCTAACGAAAAAGTGAAGTTTTTGTATTTCTGAGTGGTCATTTTGGCAGTAGTCAATGACCACATGTATAATATAGCCTATAAATATTGTATTAGCATTAATGAAACACTTACCACAGCAACTGAAGAACCAGACTTACAACATCAGCATCAAAACACAGAAAGTGCGATTTAACATCAGACAAAGGCAACCGTTTATGTAGTCTTCATGTTTCATGAGCATTACGTCAGCAATCAATTTATCCTGCAGTGAAGCAATCCTTCAGAGACTGCGCAGACTTCCAAAATATATTTCGCCTTTACCTCCACTCTTATCGACCGCAGTGTAAGGTCACATTAAACACGCATGTCGAGAGAGCTTGTGTAAAACACAAAAATCCAAAAGCAATTGGGAGAGTAATCATTTTAATAAAAGCCAACAAACATTCGTTCCTTTCGCCTTCAACACAACACGTTACCATTATTCAGTGTAATCAAATATAATAATACAATTATAAAGAAAAACATAAGTAATTTTTTTATGACTTTGTTTTGAGTTTCACATAAAGCTACTCGTGGGCTATCTGTGCTAGTCGTTCCTAATTTAGCACTCATGGATTAGTAGGAAGGCAGCTAATTAATACCACCAACCACCAACTGTTAGGTCACTCTTTATCAACAAACAGTTTTATTGACTGTCATATTATAACACTCTAATGGCTAAAATGGAAAGTATGTTCGGTGATGAGATTCGATTCCATAACCAGAAACTTGTGAATCGAGTGCTCTAACCACTCCTTACTATTACACACACAACATTTTCAGCATAGTTCACACTTAATTGTTGCACCAGTGCGCTTAAGTTTGAGTGTTAAGCCTAGTTGTGAAATAACCAATTAACAACTGAAACTAGCAATAAAAACTTTAATAAAGATAATGCTATTTACATTTTTCACCAATGCTAAAAAAATTGCTAGTGTGATTCTTACAGTTTCAAACAACGGTTAAAATATCGAACACAGTGTGCAATGTTATTGATGCGCTTGCGTGTTTTTATAACATTATTACGTCCACGTACAAAATTTTAACCACACTTTCACTCCATTAACTCGAGTTGGGGAATTTCATATAAATAAAAACATATATGTATTTATTATAAAAATATATGTACATTTAATTTTACAAATTACTGCAATCTCTAATAAATACCAATAAAAGAGGAAGAAAAAGTGAAAGAAGAAGAAAACTCATTATTTTTGCTTTTAATTATTTTAAACACTTCGAGCAGAGAAATGTAATGAACACTATTTTTGTGTTTAATGGCGACTTGTATTCAGCGTTAGAATGGGTTTGACCCTATCTCTGATCATGAATAAAGTGTGTCTGTGTGTGAACGACCAGATTAAATGTTTGTCTTGAATTTAAGCTACTTGTTTACAAGCGTTACGTGAACGACATTATTTTTGAGGTTTTCAAACAACAGAAAACGCAGGTCCTGTTTGTCAACTATTCGAACGATAGATTTAATAACATAATCTTTACTTGTGAACATCAATAAAATTCTGTCTGTGTGTTACCCTTCTGAACACCTTAATTTATGCCAAGAAAAATAATTTGAAGTTAGTTTATCGTAAGCCTACTTACATTGGGTTACACTCAGACTTTGATAGCTTTGTAGAACATCTTACAAAAAAGCCTCTTAGGTCGTGTCCATATGATTACCAATATGTCTGAGCTTTTCTTGCAATAAATTAAAATCAGTGTTGAATATGAATTGTTTTCCATGACGGTTTTTAGAACTCACTGTTAAAAGAATGTTGAAACACTTATCTGATCCTAAAGTTATAAATTTCGATGTCCCTAAAGTATAAGTGTTTGTAACTTTCCCATATTCTGGTATTTAGTTTATTCACATTTGTATGAAAAGTCTTTTCATAAATGAATTTACAACATATCATCAAATATTCTACAAAACTACAAAATATCTTCCCATTTAAACTGACTTCTCGGTGGCACTGAAGTATGTCTGTTGACTTACAACACTAAAATCAGGGTTTAGATGTTGGGCAGAACATAGATAGCCTATTGTGTTGCTTTGTGTTTAACTTCAAACAAACCCAGTTAAAATGAAAGAATGTTTGTTTATTAGCAAATTTTATAATGTTTTATTTGTTTAAATCTAATGTAACTTCAATTTTACTTAACCATAACTTAATACAGAAATCAATAGTCTCGTTTAGTGTAATGTTTGTTAAAGCAGCCACAATATCCAAGCTTGCTGGACAAACATCATCAACAAAATTAATATTTTGTTGACATTTTCTTGACAAAATTCAAAACTTTATATTAGGGTGAGGCTCTTACAAGTAAAACCAGTTAAGAAAGAAAAGACATAAGAATTTAATCAATCTTTGGTTAAAGCACTTTACTTCAGGTAAAATTGGTTAAATAAGACAACCAAGTTTTTAAATTTTTGGTTACCCATACAGAAAATGTGCGGGAAAACGTACTAGTCTAATATCGTTAAAAGATTCCTCATCAAATAACATTTTGCTTCTTCGAGTTTAATAAATTACATATTGATTAATTAATGAATAAGGGCTGGATCGATAGTCAGTCTCGAAATAGTGGTAGAGTCATTTATGATCTGGTTGATTTTTTTCCAGATAGTCTGCTTTAACTATAATGACAATATTGTTTTCTTTATACGGTTTGTTTTGGTTTGTTTGTTTTTGGAATTTCGCACAAAACTACTCGAGGGCTATCTGTGCTAGCCGTCCCTAATTTAGCAGTGTAAGACTAGAGGGAAGGCAGCTAGTCATCATCACCCACCGCCAACTCTTGGGCTACTCTTTTACCAACAAATAGTGGGATTGACCGTCACATTATACACCCCCACGGCTGGGAGGGCGAGCATGTTTAGCGCGACGCGGGCGCGAACCCACGACCCTCGGATTACGAGTGCACGCCTTAACGCGCTCGGCCATGCCAGGCCTCTTTATACGGTTTTAACACGTTAATCTCATTATTAAATTTTAAGTTATGCAAAGTACGTTTCCCTTTTTTGCTGGCACTAAATTATTTATTTCTCAAACTGACATAAAAGTCCAACAAAATGATGGAAAACCACTTGCAACAAACAAATTTGAATAAAAATGAAAATACACAAGAGAAATATAAAATTTCCTTTCACAAGAACATGCTATACGTTGCTCCTGAATCCACTATATATAACTGGATGAACATGCCACATACTAGTGCCTTTGGATTAAAATATTAAAACAAATGGTGATCATGGGATTACATAAACACTGTCCTTCTTTTGAAACAAAGCCGTCCTTTGTCCTACATATGATTAGCACGTTCAGTCTGTTTTGACAAAAGTTTTATCGTAATAATTCAAAAGCATAGATTTGTCCTAATTTTTTATTTATTTTTCACTGTTGTTAATAGGGTGTGAATGCACTTCCGTGTCTTCGATTCTACTCAGATCACCCCCCACTAGTACAGCGGTAAGTCGACGGATTTACAACGCTAAAACGAGGGGTTCGATTCCCCTCAATGTGCTCAGCAGATAGCCCGATGTGGCTTTGCTATAAGAAAACACACACAAACACACCTTAATCAGATCCTACCATGCTCGACATCATAATGAAATGGATGACGTATTGTCGCACATAAAAATGCCTGAACTGCTCATGGGAACTTACAACTTGACAGACTCTTATACAGAGGGAAAAGTACCAAAACTTAAGGCTATTTGCTCCTATATTTGTGATTGGATTCTTCTAACTTTCAAAACTCGGGGAATTCGAGTTTGACTGACCGACAGAAACTTGTGTTGATGATTATGATGTTTATTGAAATGAGGTTTTACGTTAATAATCATTGCTTTGTAAGTTTTTGACTCGTTATTTTCGTCCGTGAAGTTGTATTTTTATAAATAGTTACGTCAGTTGATATGCACGTGCACACCAAGATTTGTTTGCAACTTCCCATAAATTCCATGCAATCATAATAAAAACTTTAAAAACATGAATTATTTTACTTCATACATTTGCATAAACGTTTCACGCAAAAAATAGACGTCTTACATTTAACGTCCAATAAATAACGTCCCTAAACTCTTTTATCCTTAATTGAATATGGTGATATAAGTATATATACTCTTCAAAAAAGAAACGCAAAAGGGATATTTTTTTATTTTAAAGAGAAATATATGTAATAACGTTACAAGCTTAGAGTATGAAATGTTACACGTGTTAAGGCACTGATTGTCAGACCAAAATGACAATTAAAGTTGTGCACCTTGAAAACGGAGAAAAACATAGGATTTTTCGCCAAAACGCATTCGTGTCCAATAAATTTGTTTGAGAGATCTGCATGTTCTGCAAGTGCAACATGTGCAAAATCCCTATAAAAGTGGCGGGTTCTCGGTTTCCACCGACACGCAATACAGTTATGCCAAGACTGACTGAAGCACAACGCAACAACGCCATTGGTCCCTTGGAAGCAGGCAAATCTCGATCAGATGTTGCCAGAGCTGTGAATGTTCATCCAAGCACTATCACAAGGCTATGGAATCGTCACCAACAATATGGATCAAATTCTGACCCTCCACGATCTAGCAGACCTCGTGTGACCACGCCCGTACAAGATCGCTACATACGGTTACGTCACTTCGGGATAAGACCACCACTGCGACGTCTACTGCCTCAACCATACCAGGGCTGCGTAGGATTTCCGATCAGACTGTACGCAACCGTCTTAAGCCCGATGTGCAACCCATTATGGTGAACGTCAACGACGTTTTTCAACACGACAACCGCCGTCCTCACACAGCCCGACTCACCACTCTCTTTTTGAGACACCATAACATCAACGTTCTTTCCTGGCCCTCCAGATCACCAGATTTTAACCCCATCGAACATCTTTGTGACGAGTTGAGCTGATGTCTGCGACGGTGACAACCTCAACTGCAAACTCTACCCCAGCTTGTAGAAGCTTTGTAGGGTGAGTGGAGAGTCATTCCACAGGATGTGATTTATCATCTCATCACTTCCATGAGCAGGAGATGCCAAGCAGTTATTGATACTCACCGAGGGCATACTCGTTATTGACGTTGAGTGACGTTAAACTTCAACTAGTAAGCATGGACTGACTTCGCCTTTGCAGACCTTGTATGTTCAGCAGTAAATGTGCAAAGTTTTACACATGTCATACAAAACTACCCGGAATAAACTTGTTAACAATTTTATATGCAAAAACGGCTCGTTTGGGTTGAGAAAATATTTAAATAGAAGAGCGAACAACGTTTCGACCTTCTTCGGTCATCGTTAGGTTCACAAAGAAAGAGGTAACTGACCGGAAGCTAACCACATGTTTGGAAAGGGTTGTGTAACTGAGTGTCGCAATGTAGAGGGCGGGGTTAGATGTTTTGAATATATAATTTTATCTATAATATTAATATAGGTATAATGGCGTTCCTTTATATTGGTTTATTTTGGGTTTAAGTTGTTGTATAAGTAAGGCTTCTTTAATTTTGCGTTTGTTTATGTTTGTTTCTTTATTTAGTATTTTAGTGTTTTCTATGGTTATGTTGTGTTCATTTGACTTGCAGTGTTCGAAAACGTGTGAAGGTGACTTTTTATGTTCTTTGAATCTGGTTTCCATTTTTCTACTTGTTTCACCAATATAGAAGTTGTGGCAGTTATCACATTGTATTTTATAAATAATGTTGGTGTGGTGTTTGTCAGTGTAGTTCTTACATAGTATAGACTTCATTTTTGTGTCTGGTTTTTGAATAAATTTAGTATTAACTGGAATGTCATATTTTGTTACTAGATTTTGCCAAATGTTGGTTATTTGTTTGCTGATGTAGGAATATATGGTATACAGCAGTATGTGGTTTCGTGATTTTTTGATTCGTGAGATATATTTACTTTTGTTGGTTAATTTTGCTTTCTGTCTAGGTGTGTGCGTATAATGTTTTCTACGGTTTGTGGAGGAAACTTATTGATGTTGATGAAGTATTGTTTTATTTTGTCTAATTCATCGTTAATTTTATCTGGTGAGCACAGTTTTATGGCTGTGTTTATCTGGTTTCTTAGTATGTTGAGTTTTTGTTTTGTTTCATGTGCTGAGTCCCAAGGAATGTATAGTCCAGTATGGGTGATTTTTCAGTGGATTTCTGTTTTGAATTGTGTGTCTGTTCTTATAATTTTGAGGTTAAGAAATGATATTTGATTGCTTTCTTCCTGTTCACATGTGAAGTTAATGTTGGGATGTATAGAGTTAATGTGATTGAAAAAATTAATTATGTGTTCTATAGATTTGAATCCCGCAACCGTGTCATCTACATATCTGTACCAGTATAGTGGTGGATGTAATGTTGTATTAATTGCTTGTGTTTCAATTTGTGTCATAAAAATATTGGCTAGAACTGGTGATACTGGGCTGCCCATGCTTAGGGCATTTGTTTGTATATAGTTTTGGTTGTTGAACATGAAGTTTGTCTTTATTGTGGTGAATTCTATGAGGGTTGCTAACTGGTTACTGGGAATGTCTACAGTTGGGTTAGGGTCTCGGATATAGAGTTCTAAAGCTATCTTGCAGGCTTCTGTTGTTGGAACTTCTGTAAAGAGGGATATAACATCGAAACTGGCCATTAAGGCTTTATGATTAAGTTGATTTAGATTAGACTTGAAATTACATCCACCACTTCCAAACATGTGGTTAGCTTCCGGTCAGTTACCTCTTTCTTTATAAACCTGACGATGACCGAAGGTCGAAACGTTGTTCGTCGCTCTTCTATTTAAAATATTTTCTCAACCCAAACGAGCCGTTTTTGCATATAAAATTCTTAACAAGTTGGTTTCTCGACATCACTGATTGCTAACAATTTGTCTCAAATTTTGCCTTTTGCGTTTCTTTTTTTGAAGAGTATATTTTCTTCCAGTATCTCTACTACCATGTTTCTCAGACAATGACAATGTTCAAGAAAGGTCCATATTCTTATCCATAGGCCTAAAAACATGCACATAATAACAAACTGGGTGCCCCCAGCCAAACTCAGCAGCAAAATGTTATGATATCTGAGGATAAATGTCATCTCGTATTTTGTACTACATCATCAACATGGAACTTGGTCTAGAAACACCAGTTGTGTGTCTTGTGTGTTTAAAATCACCCTGACTGCCCCATACATCTGTATGGCCATGAAGAAATACGATCTTCTTCATCTGGTGACACTGTATTCTACCTGGCAGACTCCAACCAACATATGTACTTTTAAAATCTTTCTCTGGTCATTATTGACTCAAATCATGCCTTTCACTACATTACCCAGGCAACAAACATTGATAATACCGTTAGGAATCACCCAAACCACGTTAAATTATCATTTTTCCTGAATATCGTACTATTGTCGTAACCTGGATGTTCCAAAGGTAATTATCATAATCCCAATCAAAATGAAGTCTTTCTAAAATACACTTTGAAAAACTGGAAAAGAAATAATGAGTTTCTTAATATCTGTAATTAAGTTTATTGTAATTTTTTCATTTATTAATTACCCTTATAGAGGGGATATAAATATATCTCATGAAAATGACTTTACTTATCTGGTTAATAATAAAACTATTAGTTAAGGATATTTAAATTAAACACACACACATAAAATTAGTAGTTGTTGTTGTTTTTGAATTAAGCACAAAGCTACACAATGGGCTATCTGTGCTCTACCCACCACGGGTATCGAAACCCGAATTTTAGCGTGTAAGTCACAGACATACCGCTGAGCCACGGGGGGCAAAATTAGTAGTAACAAACAAAAATATAAAATAAAACTATCACTAAACATTATAATATTGAGGTGAATTTTAACTTCAATAAATACAATTTACAGATATTTCTTATTGAGCCATTTAGGTTAAAAATCAGCTACAATTTTACCATATGGTTGAGGGAAGAATTCGTTCGAGTTACTTCTTGGCCAGGGATATGTGTACAGTTTTTATTATGGTCAATTAATAAACTTGCTTACTCTTTCTTGTTCCTTTTGAATTTGGCTCTTGTATTAGTATAACTTACTAATTTTTATCTTATATGTACTACATTTTATAAGTGTCCGAATTTTGTCCATACTGTAACTAGTACTTAATTACATTTTTCTAATTTCATCACTTTGATCACTTAAGTCATTGTATTAATTAGCCCTTGTGATTTAAGGGTCGGATGTTCGAATCCCAGTAGCACTAAACAAGTTCGCCTTTTCAGCCATGCGGGCATTATAACATTTCAGACAATCACACTATTCGTTGGTAAAAGAGTAACCCAAGAGTTGGTATTGGAAGGTGATGACTAGCTACCTTTCCTCTTATCTTATATCCCCCGCTGAAACAGCGGTAAGTCTTCGGATTTACAACGCTAAGATCGTGGATTCGATTTCCCTCGGTGGACACAGCAGATAGCCTGATGTGGTTTTGCTATAACAAAGAGCACATACACAAAGCACCCTCTAGTATTACACTCCTAAATTAGGAACGGGTAGTCCGCGTGTAGCTTTGCACGAAATTCAAAACAAAAACAGTTATTTTTTTCTCATGAAATAAACTTTTTTTAAAAAAAATCGCCGCGTCACTTCAAATTACGGGATCTTTTTTTCGTTTTTTACCAGCAGTACCAAGTTTCGTGCGAGCATATACCATATTCGATTTTATTACTCATCAAGACTTATACTTACCAACCCTTAAATTGAAATTATTCTAAACAAAATTAGACTAAATTAATCTATGAAATCTTGAATGTGGAAAAATGCATCAATCGAAAGAATTTGACCTACAATGTCCAAAACTGTAACTAAATCTCAAATCGATCAAGAGATGACAGATGAGCTAAAACTTTGTATCTAAAAAAAAAAACATAACTCGTAGCCATTCTATGAGCCGCTTCTAAAAAGCCAGTAACCCGAAAACGAGTACTTTCATTGGAACAGAAGAGAACATTCAAAAAATATCATTTATAAATGGAACCCTGACAAAGTGCATCCCTGTAAGTTAATACTAAGAACGAAAAATGTCAGATCAAGTCAGTTACCAACTTTCCGTGCACATATAGATGCAAAGAAAATTCTGTTTTTTCGTCCACTTCAAAAACCGAGAAACATACGTTACATCATAAGTACTTTAAACAAAAAGTAAAGCACTTGAAGAATCGTGATCATAACCGAAATCTTTTTTAATTTCGCAGAAAGCTACTCGGGGCTATCTTCGCTAGCCATTCCGAATTCAGATATGATAATTTAGAGCTAAGACTGCTAGTTAACACCATCCACCGCCAACTCTTGAGCTACTCTTTATCAACGAATAATGCACATGAACGATCACGTTATAAATTCATTCTCTCTCTCTCAGATTACGAGTCGCATGCCTTAAAACGCTTGGCCATGCCGGGCCCAAGAAAATTTGAAATTACTTCAAAACTAACACAATTTACGAACAATAGATGATTGAGTGAACAATATATCATATACCAAATAATATAACACAATTTCCACTTCGTACATGCAGGCCCGGCACGGACAGGTGGCTAAGGCACTCGATTCGTAATCCTAGGGTCGCGGATTCGAATCCCTGTCACACCAGACATGCTCGCCCTTTCAGCCGTAGGGGTGTTATAATGTTACGATCAATCCAACTATTCGTTGATGAAAGAGTAACCCAAGAGTTGGCGATGGGTGATGATGACTAGCTGCCTTCCCTCTAATCTTACACTGCTAAATTAGGGACGGTTAGCGCAAATAACTCTCGTGTAGCTTTGCGTGAAATTCAAATCAATCAAACATATAGTGACGGATTTAGGGATAAACCCCCCCTCTAAACCTGCCACTGATATACTAATGGAAACAAATGTTACAGGAATTTTGAATTAATCTACTTAGAAATCCCAAAATCAATTCATTGTTTTGTTGTTGTTGTCGATGTTGAAAATAGCAGTTTTAAAATATTTAGCTACAAACATCTGATGTTTAAGATCAGAGATTCTCTATCTAAACCCGGTTTATAGCGTTATAAATCCGCAGACATATCGCTATGTCACTGGGAGGAGGCATCGCTAATATCCTATGGAATAAAACTAAGAGTTATGATACTCGAATCACCAGTAGTTTAGTTAGCTAAGCACTTGTGCGTTAACAAGGACTCAAGTTTGTATTTTGTCAGGTCTCAGTTTTCACAACTTGCCTTTCTTAATAATTCTCCAGTTAATTAAGTTAATTCTGAATGAATTATAAACTGTGTGAAATAAAAGGTACGTCACATAGCTAGAAATATATATTAGGGGAAGATGTCTATTAGCGACCTCTGAGTATTTACTAAGCATTGCAAGTTTAAATAAAATTTATGTAAAAGACAGAAAGGCTATATCAGCATAGAAGAGACTTATACTAGAAAATAAAATATTTGTGGATGATATTATACTGTTACTCTCCATGTCGCTACAGCTTGTCGTGTTCTTTCTGTTATCGTCCATCTTGACGACGTCCCTGCAATGTTGTGACGGTGGTAAGTCTAAGGACTTACAATGGTAAATTCGGCATCGATTATCCACGATAGACATCGCAGATAGCTCAATATGACTTTCCTCTAAAGTTAACACACTTTGTTTTTCTGCATATTAAACAAAGTCCATATATATATAAATGTAACTTATCATTACATCCAGCCAATGTGCCAGTCCTCGGTTTTCACGAAATATCACTTGTAAAGTGAAATTTTACCTAGAGATTTTTGTGAAAAATACTTTACTAGTTTATCTAATAACTATAATTGCTACGTGTATTTTGGCATAGGTTGATTTTTTTTTACTTCTAGCAGATTTTTTTTCATCAAGTTGAGAGAATTTATTTTCCATAAAAACGTGAATAGAAGTCCAAGAGAGAAGATATGCCGAAATCATATTTTATTAAAAACAACTTGAGAGTGTCTGCATGGAGATATAAAATCGTTATATTCCGCTCTGAGTAAGATTTACGATACCAGTGGTTATTTTTGTCCGAATATGATTACATTGAAAATTTCTTTCCTACGAAATATTATATATAAGCAAAGTTTCTGGTTTATTATTTATTCATTTCAATGTTTTTAAAATGCTTTTAAATTGGTGAAAAAAAAACTGCTAAGAGTAAAAAATATTACATTTTAAATATTCATAAACAAAGAAAAGTTATAGAAACGCAGTATTTGCCAAATCCTATATTTTGATGATACATAACAGTAAGCATGTTTGTTTGACAAGCACCAATAGTACATTATGAACAGAGTTGGAAATACATTATTGCCTCCGACAGAAATCGAAGCGACCAAAATATCTAATCTGGTTTGCTGTATCTGAATCTTGATTTTAACATGACCAAACACATCATAGTTTCTAAGTAACACAAACATGTTTGGTTGTTTCCATAATTTGAGTATTTTTTTCATATAAACCGAACCTCGTTTGAAGAATATATAAAAAAAATAAACGCTGGAAATCTTTTCGACTTGTACAAAAACTTATAAAATCCCAATATACATACAATTTGTTTTTATTACTACCACTATTATTCAAATACAACTTTCCGACTTTGTGAGCGCTGAACTCTTGACAATAGTTTGCAAAAATGCATTTTAAACTTCGCCAAAAAAAGAACTGAAGTTCGAGTTACGAGAATCAAATCTAATTTTTTTTATAAATTAGGTTGCTTTTAATTTCTACTTTCAAAATCCCACTTAATGTTCGTACAGAAGTTTTGAGCAAATAATTTCAATTGGCATTTTGTCTGTTACATTAAATTATATTTTCCAGCATCATTTCTCTCATGTAATCAATTTCAATGACTAAATTAGAAAATATAATGATAAACACCCTGCACCAAGAATGTTTTGTTTGTTTGTTTGTTTTGGAATTTCGCACAAAGCTACTCGAGGGCTATCTGTGCTAGCCGTCCCTAATTTAGTAGTGTAAGACTAGAGGGAAGGCAGCTAGTCGTCATTAACCACCGCCAACTCTTAGGCTACTCTTTTACCAACGAACAATGGGATTGACCGTTACACTATAACGTACCCACGGCTGAAAGGGCGAGCATTTTTAGCGCAACCGGGATGCGAACTCGCGACCCTCAGATTACGAGTCTAACGCCTTAACTCACCTGGCCATTCCGGACCAATTCAGTATGGCATGACGGCCTTAAGATTGAAACACACACTATTGGTCTACTGACTTATTTGGTTCGCTGAATATCTAGTTTTATTGCCAACCGTAAAGCTAAAGTTAAAATTCAAGAAACAGTTTCCAACCTTTTCACTTTAATAGCTGGAGCACCCCAAGACCGGTACTTAACCCCATGCTATACAATATTTCCGTTAATGACATACCCTCCTCCTCTCACAAAGTACACTTCAATATCCAAATGTGCCGATGACATAGCTAAATGGATAACTTTAAGCAACCAAATTACCGTTATCGATGGAGTTTTAATAACATTTCACACTTTATCATAGTAGCGCAAACAATGGTGCATCGCTCTTAACCCTACTAAGACTCAAGCGATCGCATTCCATAAAAAGTTATTAAATTCATGAAAAAACTCAGTAACCTCAAACTAAAGTTAAACAATACAAATGCTGATTCTACGAACACCATTAAATATCTAGATTTAACCTTTGGAGGAAACACTTTAATAGTATTACCTTCAAAACCAGTACAAGAACTAATTTTTTGAAACGCATTAGCGGACTTAACAAAGAACACACAGCTAACGCTATTCTAACAACATACAGAGTATAGCAACGCGGCAAAATGTAACATGATGACTAACTTATATTCAAGACTACAAAAGCTCCTAAACACGGTTACAGCATAGCACTCCCACTATCAAATTGTACTTCACCATTTTACCTTGAATCATTAACTGAAATGCCTCCCATACAAGAACGATTCATCAAAGCCACATCAAGATGTTATAAATGTATCCTTATAAGGAATTCACAAACTCAACAAATCACATTCATGGTTGAAAACCCTGCCTCTTTTTCATACGATAAGTGACTCTGTGAAAGTTTGTTTTGAATTTCGCGCAAAGCTACGCGAAGGCTACCTGCGCTATTCGTCTCTAATTTAGCAGTGTAAGATTGGAGGGAAGGCAGCTAGTTATCACCACCCACCCCATCTCTTGGGTTACTCTTTTACCAACGAATAGTGGGATTGACCGTCATATCATAACGTTCTCATCACAGAAAATGCGAGCATGTGTAATATGACAGAGATTCGAACCAATGATCCTCAAATTACGAGTCAAGCGTCCGAACCACTTGGCTATGCCGGACCCAATACCACGTATGGGAAACATTACTTCGACTATGTAGTATAACTGTTAATTGAGCTCTCTCATTTTCAGCTTTGGGAACCTGTTTCTCCGGGCACTCCCATTACCCCACAAACAGATTCTTTACTATTGGATTTATAGATCTCTCGACCCCCAGGCCCAAACGGAGCCGTTTCCAATATTGCTATTTTAGTAGTTTTTTCTTCTTATCATTATTAATAGGGGGACATTGCTGACTGTATTCCCTTGCTCAACCTACCCTCTTAACCTCTCACTCAATCTGGCATGCCTATCTTCAACAACACAACTTTTCTCGGAGTTTTTGTCTTTTGTTTTTTAACATAACTCCCCATTTCAAATACCCAGCACAATGTCATCATATCGTTAAGTTAAGGTGTCAATCTCTACTCCTTTACGATCAAACCTTACTTCTGCGTGAAGGACTGGAGACAAACGAACGTTTCTGATTCCCCCTAGTTGTCTCGCAAGCTCCGAACTACTGCCAAGATAAAGTAAACTAACTAGAACGTTTGTTCGAACACTCAGAACTAAGGATTTGGCATTATGTTAAATTATGGGAAAGTTCCAGAGGCTCTTTTTTAAGATTTTCTAATATGAGAGTTTTTCTTCAGTGGTATATTTAGTCATCCCTAATTTAGCAGCGTAAGAATAGAGGGAAGGCAGCCCACCGCCCACCACCAATTCTTGAGCTACTCTTTTACAAACAAATAGTTGGATTGAACATCATATTATAACGCCCCCACGGCTCAAATAGCGAGCATGTTTGGTGTGACGGGGATTCGAACACATGACCCTCAGATTACGAGTCGAGTACCTTAACCACCTGATCAGGCCAGGTCAATAAATATGTTTTACAAACAGTGAATTCCAATGTATTGTTTATTTACAACGAGATTCACACGCAGCTCTAATTGAACATTTATTGGGTTCATAACATGCTAGCATAAATATGCGCAAGTTATTGATTCCTTAACTTTTAATGCATAAATAAACAGACAAAGATAATTATAACAAAAGCCATAAATATCAAAATAAGTGAATTAGAAACACATTTTTCGTTGAATTTGTAATCGAATACTTTTTGTTTAAACATAATACTAAACATATGAAAAACGCAATAAAAAACTGGATAGATTAGTGCACATTAATTCAGTTCTTTTGTCTGCTTCATCATAATTAGAGAATTGTACCTGCAAATATCCTTGTCATAAATAAATAATCCAGGCAGTTGCTTTAACGTACTGTAAGTTAATATTAAAGGTGTGTATTTCATCATAGTGGTTAATACGATACTTACCTAGATAATAATGCCGCGATACGATGTAGACGTTTTACCAATGGTTTATGACAAAATTTAATATTCTTGTCTGCATTGTATTACCTATATTACTAACATTATCTTATTTAAATACTTCGCATTTTATGATGCCCTTGTTTTACCAAATTCTCAGGTTTAATCAACTTAATCGCTTCTGGCAAAATAAGTAGGGTAAAAGAAAGTTAATATCTACCTATTTTGTCATTATTACTTTGTTTTGTTACTTTGCATTTAATGTTCTGAATAAAATAAATGAAGATAACATGTATTACTCAGTACCAATCTCACTTGAATGAATCATTATTTTTTATCATAAATACTTCAATAGAAATTTTGAGTTTTTCTATCAATGACGTGAGAGTGAAAAAAATAAACAAGTTATTGTTTGTTTACGAATTTACCAAAACTCTACGAAGGCTATCTGTGCTAGCCGTCCCTAATTTAGCAGTGTAAGACTAGAGGGAAAGCAGCTAGTCATCACCACTCACCACCAACTCTTGGGCTACTCTCTTACCAACGCCCTCACGTCTGAAAGGGCGAACATGTTTGATATGACAAGAATTCGAACTCGTAACTCTCGGATTAGGAGTCGAGTGCATTAACCATCTGGCCATGCCTGGCTTATATAACGGTAGCAACGGTTTTAAATTACTAAATTTGGAATCGATAGTTAGTGAGTGTAAGAGTTTTCCTATAACAAAGTCACATCGGACTATCTCCTTGTCCGTCGAATAGAAAGCATAAAGTTATTTATTCGACAAATAACAAATAACTATCACCAATTTAAATTACTAATTAAAATTACATATTTTTTTTAAATTATAGTTGTTTGTCAAATGAACCTTAAAAGAAGACGCTCAGTTTCAACAGTTTTATTTATTTATGACATAATCTGATAGGTTTTACATAATCAGTTTATGCTAAATCTTATATGCTTTTTCCAGCTTTTGGTAAAGTTATATATAAATTCAGTAGTAGTTTAAACAGTGCTTTATACAGGTACAATGCATTCCTTGAAAGTGCATAAAATATTAATTTATGGGCGCGGTCTTAACAAGTTGGCGTAATAATGAAAAAGATGTAGCTTTGTGAATAATAATGCTTGGAGTTTTAACATGTTATAAACAAAAACACTTTGAAAACTCTAACAAACTCAAGTAAAAATGCTCTACAGTTGAAAAAACATTTTAAATTATATTATTAAACTCAGTATAATCATGAAGAAACACAATATTCTTCTTGTGTTACCCAAAATAGTCTTATTATTCTTTTTTCCTCAGTACAACACTTGGAATAATTTTTATTCTTCTTACTGTTCAACTATAAGATTTTGTTTTGCAAAATAGTACAATAGTTTGAGAGTACTTTAATGAGAGAATGAATACCAGACCACATCCTTTGTCTAAGAAACAGATACCACAAGCTTGATGCTTTTAATTTTTTACTTTTTAAAACAACACCTTTTATTGAATTGTTCTTTGGCCCTTAGTTAATGTATCTACGTTTGACTGGCTTTGCGTATCTTATTTTAAAACAAGTGGACTGTGTGCTATCTGTTTATTGTTGGAATTTATCGCCAACAAGTCACAGACACTAATTGTAAAGAATTTAGTCCGTGCATACATACATACAGTATTGTGGAAAAATAAAAGATTAAATTTCAGGCTACTTTCAAAGAACAATAGAAGGTAAACCACAGGTAAAACATCAAAACATTATTAATATGCATAATTAGTACAACAACTTAATGGAAGTGCTCGTGTTCAGCAAACATTTAACATTTTAACAACTGTAATCCGTCTTTCAGGCATTGTGGAAATATATTAAATCAAATTGTCCTTTGGGATTTTACGCCAAATGTGTCTAATACATTCACATGAAGTCGCTTTGCAAGTAAGTTTTTAGTTTTCTGATTTTGATCTATCAAATCCCAGAACAGATCAACTGGGGCTCTGTGGGGATCATTGCATCAGCTAAATGACTTCGGCAGCTTCTTTCATAACTAAGTAATATCTGCATAAAATGATTGGGGTCATTATGTTCTTGGTAGTAGAAAATACATATCTAGATGTACTTGAATCAACAGCGTTAACAGTGGTCAAGTTATTATTAATTTTTACTGAATAACATAATAATGGAAGTTTAATTTTTACATCTTCAATTCCTAGAAAATTGTTAGAAGACGTACGAAAATTAGTCAAGTCTCACCACAGGAAAGAAATACTTTCGAGTAATAATGTATTATCACACAGTTCTCTATTACAGTGTTACCAAATACATTAAATTTACTGTCTTTACAACCAAAATAAGCTGTGTGTTTACCGTACTTTAGTCCTGACAATAAAAAACAGATTTTGTGTATCATTGAACTTAACACTCAGTATAACAAGTTTACCTATTTTAACACTTTATATAATGATTCAGAAGGCTAACCGTGTAATCATTAATTTGTCAATATTTAATGATATATTAGAATATTATTAGCTGTTTCTAAGTTATTACTTTTTGTTTTAACCTAGAACTGACATAATTGTCGTTTAAATATATCGTTACAAAGACAACTCACATTGTTTAATTTGTTTCAAGGTATAACTGCTTAGATATAATAGAGTTTTAGTTCCTAAATCTTACTCGTCAAAGAACTTAGTAGAAGATACACAAAAAATTTAGTAAAGTTCACTGTAGTATCAAAAATAAGTTTGTCATAACATGTTGCCACACAGTTCTCCTTAAGTTATAACTAACATATAACATTTGACAAATGTGGGACATATTGTCACCGCAGTTATTTCTGTTGGTGAAAAAAAAAACAGTTTAAAGACCTATATTTGAAGACCCTCTGACCCCACTCATAAGGGACCGAATTCATTGTATACTTCTAGCATCCAAACTCGAGAACCTAATCCTCAGTACTCGCCTCAGGCCCTGCACCCTCTTAAGGTCAGCCCTGAGTAATTGTTAAGTTACGAACACAATCCATTTTTCATCGTTAAGTTACGTACAAAATACGGTCATCATCGTTAAGTTACGAACAAAATCCGTTCTTCATTGTTAAGTCACGTACAAAATCATTTCTTCATCATTAAGTTAGGAACAAAATCCATTCTTCATCATTAAGTCACGTACAAAATCATTTCTTCATCATTAAGTTAGGAACAAAATTCATTCTTCATCATTAAGTCACGAACAAAATCCATTCTTCATCGTTGAGTTACATACAAAATCCGTTCTTCATCATTAAGTTACGAACAAAATTCATTCTTCATCGTTAAGTTACAAACAAAAGCCATTTTCATCGTTATGTTACGTACAAAATTCATTCTTCATCGTTAAGTTACAAACAAAAGCCATTTTCATCGTTATGTTACGTACAAACTCCATTCTTCATTGCCATAGTTAAAGTACTGTAAATATACACCTTATTTGAGTTGTAAATTATATTCAATAATGATAGGCAGTAAAAGTGACGGATTTATGAAACTTAAATGAAAAGATATGTTTTTTTTTCTTTTATCTTAGGAAACAAAAGGTTTAAATATATTGTCAAGAACCTTCACAGTTTTTTGTCGTCCTGAAAATCTTCAAAAGTAGGATACATGCACTTTATTTTTTATAAATCTTGAATAAAGTCATCTTTCACAACAATATCCCAGATAGTTTCATTGAGAGAGAAGGATGTTATTAGCCCACATAGATCATGAATTACACGATTCTATCCTTTTAGAAGAAAATCTTGTTTGGTTTTACACAGTAAAGCTAAACTAATGTATGAGATTCCCTGTGTAAATTACTTCCCTTCTATCGAAGAAAACGTTACACCTTTCTTGGTTGGATATAGTTTTCTTTTTCCAAAGTGGTTGAACTGTTGATTATAAATATTCAATAGTTGTTCCCAAAAGAATAGGCATGAGATTATTCAAGTGCTTCTTTGCATTGTATAACAACGGAGAAACCTAAGTGTTGTTTTACCTCTTTTTCTGATTCTTCTTTATTCCTGGATTTAATCTTTTTCACCATTTCATTATTGTCAACAGCAATTCCTTTGCTTTACAACAGACCAAATATAAAGTAGTATATGATTAGTAACTCAAAGCAACGTTATTTATTAATATAATGAATATGACTAAAAACAAACATTTCTATGCCAAAGAGATACAAAAATTATATTTATAAGCAAAGAAATATATGTAACTATATATTTATGTTTAAAGGCTAGTTCCTTTTACTTTCTACAATATAGCATGTTTGCATCAGTCTGAATCAGTGGTGAAAGGGACACTGTTTTTAAAAAAACGATATTAAAATTAGGATACGTCTGAAGTTTAACACACTTATCAACATTACCTGCACGTGGTGAAGGAACCTTCCAGAGAACGTTCTGAACTTTCAGTTTACCTCCTTTGGAATTTGAGCATCCACCAATTTGTTTGTCGTGCGTGGCGACCCGTGAAGGGAGAGAGAGGATCCTTGCAGTTAAAGAGTCCAACTCTGACACACCACTTTGGTCTCGAATTCCAGTAAACGGGCGGCCCTTGGATACCCTCACAGAGTCATTCCGCTGGTCTACTTAGGCGAAGGTCAACTATTTACCAGTGTTTTAGACGTTCTCATAAGGTGTTGTGGACATTGTATCTGATGCTGGTGTTTAGGTATAGTGCTTACAAAACCATGGCATTGCTGCAATGTCTTTGTTTCGAATTGCAATGCTTTCCCTCGTAGAGTTCCATGGTGGGTGAGGACAGTGGTCACTGAAATGTTCTTTCTTCATTATGAATATCCTCATTAATAAAGGAAAGTAAATAAATAAAATTAAGAAGCAATAGTTGGTAAACGGTCACAAATGAACGACTCTTTTCAACAATCGCATCACAGTCGGTTTCTGTACCCAGATTTCTCCTTTTGCATTCATTATCTGAGAAATCCTTTGGGTAGATGTCTCCCTTCTTTATTGAAAGGGAATTAGAGGGGCTTGCTGGCTCTATCAAGTCAGGAAAAAAGTTATGCTCTAGAGACATTTTGATGGAAACATACATTCTCAACGCAATGTATTAAACTCCTCATGAATTCCAAAAGTATTAGAGATATACCCATCAAGATTACTCCCCATGTTATCCTGAATTCCTCAAAAGAAATTACTGTTGAAAGAGACTTGAAGAACATTCCCTGGTTGGAGGTCTTCGCTGATTTCTCCAGACAAGGCGTTTCTGCTGTGGGCCGAATTTTCACTCACAAATATAAAATCATGCTGCCTACTAATGTCTGGATGAGTTATCTGAACTGTAAGGTACAGTCATACATTCCCAACTTTCTCAGGTGTTACCAACGTCAGCGGTTCGGCCACTCGAAGACATTTTGTCCAGGTTCTTTAACTTGTGCTCCTTGTAGTGGCAAAGACAACGACGTCTATGAGTGTGAATTGAAACCACACGGTGTTAACTGTAGTGGCTTACAACCCTCTCACTCTTGTTCTTACACTACTTTGGTGGAAGAGAAAGAGGTGCCACGTTTGAAAACTATGAGCAATATCTTCCACCCAGAGGCTCAGAGGTTATTGTATCCATTTGATTTCAGACATATACCAATGCACTCCTTTCCACTATTACAGTGGGAGTAAAGATTGATCTCTCTGTGCCCCCAAGAGTCGTTTGCAAAGCATCTAAAGAGTCTCTTGCCCTCCACAGTTAAAAGAGTTGACGAGTCCATGTCTACTTCCATCTTTGTCCCTGCTACTCCTTCCCGTGGCTCCCTAGGTCCACTTTCTTTGACTCTCGGTTCGGGCGTTTCCTTGGATCCATCTTATTTTCTTGTTCTAAGATACAGAATGATTATTCGTTCACGCTCTCAGTCGCTGGAATCTACCAACTCGACACAGGGCAGTGCATATGTAGGTCAACAGACCTACTTCCAATGAATAAAAAAACGTGGTCGGAGACAGAAGGGCTCTCCAGCCAATTTTCCTCCATCTAAATAAAAATTCCCACTTTTAATACAGTGGAACTCTCGAGGTTTTCGTTCAAATATAGATTATATTAGAGATTTGATTGATTCTTATAAATCTGTGTATCTCTTCTTACATAAAATATTTCTGAAACCTCCTGATGCAGTCATCTTTTGACAGTTTCCCTTGTACAGAAGAGAGAGATTGTATAATGCACGTGTGCATGGAGGGGTGATACTGTTGGTTGGTTAACATGAGCCTTCCCTGTCTTTGCCACTCAATACGCCCTTGGAGGCTATGACCATCCGTGTTTCCTTGGGTCTTACCATCAATATTTGCTATTTCTATGTCTCCTATAGAAACCTATGATTAATCAGATTTTGATGACCTCATTGAACGGTTACAGTCTCCATTTTTAATCCCAGGGGAATTTAATGGGCATAATCCTCTCTTGAGTGGTGCTGATGGAAGTTGAACCAAGACAACTGACAATCTTTCACTGCTCTCTTAGAATGTGATCCTACCATCGTCTGCAAGCCATCAACAGACAATCGCATGGCAGCAGTGATTGACTGCATTATCTGAGCAGCTACTTAATGTATTTTTAAAGCCTCGACACCTTTTGCAGGTATTATCGTCGGCGGCGGAATCTTATCTGTCACAGGGCATAGAAGGCTCATAAACGGGTGTAGGTATCCCACACATTTAAACCACGTCACTTTTCAATGGGCGGTGGGCATGCTTGGCAGATAAGACGTCAAAGCCAGAAGGAATCTTGAATTAAATACACAACTAGCATCTCTTCTACCACCAGCTCCAACATCATATAGGAAAAGATTCGGGAGGTCAGTGAGAAATATACTTCTGTCCCCTTTCTATTTTGCTTTTAGATGCCCAGGAAGTTGCTGGTGTCCAGAACATTATCAATACTCTTGGCAAAAGCTTTTCTCGTGCATTTAGAAATTATGCTTCATTTCCTACCTTCTTAGCTATCAAAACATGGGCAGAGTGATCATTTTTTTCATTTTAGGTTAATCATCTCTACGACTGCAATCCCTTTTTACACTTGTGGAATTCAAGATTACTCTTCTTTAGTCTGACAGTACATCAGTCAGATCTGAATATATTCATTACGAGATGTTGCGCCATTTTTCTTCTGTCTCTCTTGCTATTCTTCTTGGTGTTTTTAACTGGATTTGACAGAAGAATACTTACCCTGATGTTTGGTGCTGGGCTAATGTCCTCCCTTCTTCTAAGCCTTGGATGGTTTCCAATATTTCTTCAAATTACCGTCCAATTGTTTTGACGAGCTGTCTCTGTAAAATCTTAAAGAAGATGGCTAGTGCTCGCCTTGTTTGTTTCTTTAAATCAAACAACCTCCTTTCGCCCTCCCAGTGTGGATTTCGAAGACAGTGCCCCACCATGAACCACCTAATTCTACTTGAAGCATTAACCAGGAAAGCCTTTCTCAAGTAGTGACGTCTTGTTTCTGTTTGTTTTACATTGAGAAGGTTTATAATACTACGAGGAGGTATGGCAATTCGCGAAATCTCCAGTCATATAGATTGTTGGGCTAGCTGCCCATTTTTATCAACAATTTAATGGAACAGCGATTTCAAGTCCGTGTGGGTTCGACGCTTTCCTTTTCTTTCCCACAGGAACATAGACTCCTTCAGGGTTGTGTCTTGAGGGTCACACTTTTCATTATAAACATTAATGCTATTACTAAACAACTTTCTCCAACAGTTGCCGACAGATGTTGATGAGGTCAACATCTTGTGTTAGTTATCAAGCATGTGGTTTATTGAACAGCAACTACAGACTGCCCTCACGTGTTTACTAAAGTGGACCCCAGCAAACAGTTTTACCTCTTCATGATGACGAGGAATCAACTTGAAGTAAAAATGTATATCAAGACGGCTGGTATGGGTATTTAAACTTTTATTAGAATAGAGAGCAACGTTTTGATCTTCTTAGATCATCTCTTCATTAACCTGAAGATGACCTAATAAGGTTGAAACGTTGTTCTCTACTTTATTTCAATAAACATTTCAATACCCATACCAGCTATCTTGAGATAAAGTTTTACCTTTTCTCTCTCTAAAACCATTTACATGAACTTTTGCCACCAATAAGGTATTCACCCCGATCCCGAGCTTCATTTTGGTGAAGTTGTGCTTCCCGTGGTTCTCAAGACCAAATTCTTGGGGCTTGTATTTAACCATAAGTTTACTTTCATTTCACACATCAAGCAGCTAATGTCAAGTATACAAGAGCCCTGAATATCCTCAGCGTCCTCTATTCCACCTCTTGGGATCGATGTTCTATGCTAAAAATTTTATTGTGCCCTTATTCAATCGAAACTAAACTATGAGTCTCTGACCTGTGGCTCTGCCAAAACTTCAGCCTTGTAGATATTGAATACCGTTCATCATCTGGGGGTTTGACTCTCCATGGGGGCTTTCTATTCTTTTCCAGTCCAGAGATTGTACACAGAGTACCATGAACATCCTCTACACCTCTACTGTTTGCAGCTGTCTTTACTGTATACTTCAAAACTTCAATCCTTATCACAGCTTCCCACCTGGGATTGTGTTGTCCTTCCTCAGTAGGCCATGCTTTTTCAAAACAGTTGGTTTGCCATAGTTCCTTTTGGCCTTTGTAAATAGGAGTTTATGGCTGAATTGGGTCAGCCCAGTCTGGGTAGATTTTTCGGCGCCCAGGCCGTGAAAGTCGGTTTTCTCGGGGTACTCCCGTTTCCCAGCACAGCAAAATCTCTGGCATCGAACCTGTAGGTCCCAGCCTCATTCTGAAAAGGGTTGTTTACCCAGTCATAGGGTACCTAATCATAGTAAATAATAAATTTTAAAATCAATTCGCCAGCCGCCAGTACTCCGTCCTCGGGCCAAGGTCTGTCTCACTTCACGTACGCTGCTCTCGTCCAGTTCTCCCGTTCTTCCTCTCACTCACAAATACCCCACTCCACCTTTGAAATATTAATAAGAAGTAAAGGAAAAATCCTACGGATATTTTAACAATTTCTCATGAAGGGGACGAAGAGGAACTACAACGTTCCTGAACACCCCAGTTGGAAAGAGAATTCTTCTGATTTCTCTCTCTCTAAACTAAACCCCTGCCATGTTAGTTTGCGTTTGCGTTTGGGTCTGCCCTCGGATAATGTTGCTGTCTCCACTGGTCAGCCCATCCCACCATAGCTTATTACCATTCCCAATTGTGACCTTTCTTTGAACCATCAGAAGAAGACGGATACTCCCTATTGGAAGTACTGTCTTCTATTTGCAGAACATCTTTCAAACCATTCTTCCATACACATTTATACAGACAGTTCAAACTTAAGTGACTCTGTGGGTTCTGCCATGGTTTGTTGTGGTTTAGTGGTTGCACACAGGTTCCTCTCTGCAGTTTCTGTGTTCACTGCCAAATTGTACGCCATTTCTCTTGCCCTGGATCACGTAGAAGCTATGCAGTACAAGAATTATACTATTTATACCGACTCGCTTAGCTCTCTACTGGCCCTCGAATCGCTTACGTTAGTTTTCACCCTGTTTTCGTCGATTTTCAAAACTGAACAACCCGTTTCTCTTTATCATCTTCTTTTATTCAGTTCTTCTGGATATCAGGCCACGTTGGTATTGGCGAAAACAAACTCGCTGACACCGTCTGCTCTGGTGCTATCACTGCTGTGCTTGTCCCATACATGGATTATGGTCCTGTATTCAAGGCTTGGCTCCGTTCCAGTTGGCAGACAACTGCAATATGAGCAATATGAAAATAAGCTTTTCCAGATGAAACCTTCTGTTGCCTTTTGGCCGTCCTGTTTCGATCAGGATCGGAAAGATGAAGTTGTCCGAGCTAGGCTACGCATTGATCACGTTTTAACTTATCGTTTTCTCTTATCTGAGTCTGATGCACCAATGTTTGATCTGTGTGACACTCAAGACACAATAGCCCACATTTTACTATCGTGACGTTGTTACGACCACACTCAAATTATTACAAACTTAGTTCAACTAATACTTAAAACTTAAAGTTAACGATTTGGAAGTTAATAATGTGTTCTATATTCAAACAAAAACGCAAAGCTATTATCACCAAAGTACGTCAACATTTCTATAAGAGATTTAGAAACGAACTTGTTGGAAAGCTACACATACAAACCAATTTGTAATGAAAATCAACGGATAAACCATAAACTTTAAATGATCAAAACTGTGACCCTTCACACACCAAACCATCGAATTCAATCAAGCACATAGATTAAAGCAGATATGTTCTGACAATAAGAACTATGACAGTCACATTAATTATTTGAAACAAAGTATGACTGAAAGAGGTTATAAACAAAACATTATCACCTAGCAACCTAACAAAGCTATCAATGTACCACGTTAATCTGCTTTGAAACAATTAATTAAAACCAGTTCTTCTCATGCTCACTGGTTATTACCCAAAACTAAAAAAAAAACTACCCTGGATACAAAAGAAACACTTTTACCTCCTTCAGCTTAGTGATGGACTAAAGTCCATTTTATAGAAGTTCCTGTCGTTTATTTTTAAAAAAATAAAATTAATAAAACTTTGTATTCACACTTACTTCACACTAAAGTCAACTTTAAGTCGACACTAAATGGAAATCATCCTTGATAAAGAAAACGATGTCAAATCTGTTACTTCAGGCAAAAAGTGGACAAATTTTCCCATAAAGACAACCATAAAACTTCAAAACCAACTAAACTTCTAACGTGTTCTAAAAATGCTATTTACTTAATCCAATGCCAAAACTGCAACTTCAAATACGTCCGTCAAGCCAAAAGAACTATACGAAAATATTTTATCAGCCACAAATCAACAACCAAAGCAAACAAATATCTTCCGGTCCCAAAACACTTTAATATGACTGTACTACTCTCTTGAAGATATTAAGTTGACGAATATAAAGACAACCTTTACATCTAACAGAAACAGGGAAACAGAAATTAAAGAACCTTAGTGGTTAGTTCTGTTAAGTACTGTAACGCCAAATTGCATAAATCTCGAACCTGGGAATGATGACTATCGTATGTCTCTAAAAAAATTTTCAAAACTTTTGTTTTAAATTTAATACAGATCTATACGAGGTCTATCTGCGCTAGCTGTTCCTAATTTAGCAGTGTAAGACTGGAGGGAAGGCAGCTAGTCATCACCACCCACCGCCAACTTTTGCGCTACTCTTTTACCAACGATCAGTGGGATTGATCGTCGCGTTATAATTCCCCCACGGCTGAAAGGACGAGCATGTTTGGTACGAGTCGAGCGCCTTAACTACTTGGCTTACCAAAATTAAATTCATAATTAAGCTTACTTTATATTATTAGTACTATTTATGCTTTAATTCAAAGCTGGTATGATTTACTATACTTTGCGTCACACTATTATTTTCTTTATTTCCCACTACCTTTGTTGTTGTTGTTTGAATTAAGCACAAGGATATACAATGAGCTATCTTTGATCTGCTCTCCACAACTATCGAAATCCGTTTTTTAGCGTTGTACGTCCGCAAACAAACCGCTGTGGTCCCATGAATCCCACTGCATTTGGCAACTTTTTTTTTCAAAATTTATCGTTATAAAAATCGATTAACTTTTCTTATAAACATTACCACACTTAAGCCTTTTTGGCACAAACTTGTTTGTTTAGAATTAAGCACAAAGCTACTTAATGGGCTATCTGTGCTCTGCCCACCACGGGTATCGAAACCCGGTTTTTAGTGTGTAAGTCCGCAGACATACCACTGTGCCACTGGGGGCGGCACAAACTAGACATGATAAAAGCAGTTCCTGGTTATGATTGGCTAGTTATCGAGGCTAACAATCGGTTTACGTGGCGTCGACGTGCATGCTTATATATTTCATTACACTCATTATGAGGAAGAACAGTAGTGAACTGCTCAAAAGTTCTGTAGTTTTGGATTTTATTTGAAAACCATAGGGTTTTTAACATAACTGAATGAGCACTGTGTATCATAATCCTTTTAAAAGAAACCAAGTTATACCCTATTAAAATATAATGTCATACTTGTGACCCTTCAGTAATGATGAAATCATGACATTGGCTGTGGTAACACAAAATTGTATCATAATAAAACTCAAAGCACAGTAATGACTAAATGTCACCCAAACCATAGAATTACATAATAATAATTGAGTTAAAATCGCAAAAATGCTTTTTATTGAGGACAAAATCAATATTTTTATTTAAAACAAGAAAACTACATCACATTGTAAAATCATTAATTACAAAACAGGAATTTACATATTAATAAAGACGTACTTTGAAAACAGTCACATTAAAATCTTGTAATAACATAGAAACATCAACATAAGTAAATAAATTACGTTTATTATTAAACACAATGGGTTATCTGTGCTCTGTTCACCACGTTTACCGAAACGTGGTTTCTAATATTGTGAGTCAGCAGACATACTGCTCTGCCACTCAGAAAGATATTGTACAGGAAAACATAATTAAAAACAATATCAAGAAAGGACATTTTAATTATGATATATATCACTTAAAAGGCTTGACACATTTTAAATATTAAATCAAACCCTTCCAACACAGAAAAATAACACTAGTCAAAGAGACTCTAAAAACTAAAAAGAAAAGGAGTCGAAACCTTCCTGCAGAAAAAAAATATAAATATTAAAATAAACAAATAAAAATAACATATTTTAGATTTCCTTGTTTCGTTTTGAATTTCGTGCAAAGTTATTATAGGGCTATGTCTGTTAGCATTCCCTAATTTAGCAGCTGGTCAACAGTACTCGTTGTCAACTCTTGAGTTGCTCTTTTACGAACAAATAGTGAGACTGGCAATCACATTATAAAGCTTTCTCGGATAAAATGGAGGGTCATCTTCAGTAACATGGAATCGAACCCACAATTCGCAAGTTACCAGTTGAGCACCCGAACCACCAGACCATAAGAAGCTCTTCTCATATCAGAAACAAATAAAGAGAAAAATTCTATAAAGAAAGAATTGAACAAAACACAAAAACATAAATAAAACCTAGCAGTAGATCCTCCAGAGCTGCTGTAGGCCTTCAACTGGATGAGTTTTTTACTTATGCTTAAACTTTACAAATAAAAACCAACTTTACTCCTACTTCCTCTGAGCAGGACAATTACTCTAGTTGCCTCTATAGTTAGTTATCTTCTCAGTTATAGAAGGCCTAAGCCTCTAGCTGTTTGGTAGCATAATCATGGCATTGTCATTTTAGCTATTGGGTGGTTGGTGATAGTTGTAAGATGTACAGTAGGGAGCTCTAACAATTTTTGTTCCTAAGGTGAGTGACAGAGATGCTTTGAGCCCAGTGAATATCAAGGCACCCTAATTTAATACCCTTGTTGATAGTGAAGTGACTACTACTGGCATTGGGAGACACATCTAGCAATTGATTAATTATAAAAAAAAATCTTAGTTCTGAAAAGGATGTTTCTGACTTCTGGACAGGGTAGCTCCACTGAAGGTATGGACACATTTTGATATCATTTTGTAGAGTACGTTCTCCGACAGGACATGGCATTAGCTGAAACTGGCATTTCATTAATGAATCAGCTATCCCCTCATACACCTGGACCAACATTCTAGAGGATAAATAATGTGGAGTTGGACCACTTGAAGGTTGGGATCAAGTGGTGTAGCAGGTATTGTTGGAGTAGATTTCACTATGGCTAGTTTACTTTTGACAGCATGAATAATAAGGGTTAAAGAGCAGCTTCTGTGATCTACCAAAACCTAGGAGACTTAAGGGTTAGTTCACAAACAAATTTGACAATATCCCCAATGTTCTGTGCATAACAAAACAATTATTATAGATTTATGGGCTCTGCCAATCCAAGAATTATAGTGACTCAATGTATCTTAAGAAAGGCAGTGAGGTTCAAATCTGTGAAGCTATTAAACAGCAAATTATAGCCATATTAATCTTTGTAGCTTCCTTCCATTCTGCAGTGTCTTATCTGAACTATCAAAATTGGTAGCCTTGAATCCTATAAATACCTCCCATATTGTCTCAAACTCACAATACACCACACCACTGCAATGACCCTTAATCATTTATGATTTCCTCACACTGAAGTTGATTCTAAAAGAGAGAACTCAATCAACCATACTGGGTACACCATAACTTGCTAAATTTCCTTCCCAAGTTATTGTTTGTAATGAGTAAGAAATTACAAAACTTTACAGCATTGGTAAAAGTCCAAGATAACTTCTTTTAGATCTGAAAACTCTGCTAGGCAACTGTATCCCTTCAGTGACTGACTCTTCCCTCTTGGTCATAAATCCAACTAATTAAAAAACAGTATTTTCTCAAGATAAAACTTAATATTCAGGGTTGGTGCACAAGACAACACACACATTTCAGCAGAAAACGGGAAAACAATGCAATAACACATCCTGTAATTAAAGCACTAACATTTTCCCTTCCTGTCTATTCACTAGTATTCACATGCAAAACCATTTTCTTCAACAGTAATTAAGATAGATACATAGAATGATGGAAATTTATATTTTGTGTTCTCTAATTAAATGAATTGAAAAGAAAGAAAAAAAGAGAACTCGTAATTCTAATAAAGCACAAGGAACAGTCTTTATTCAAACACAACATAAACATTATACGTATTTGTGTAATTCATTGGATTGTCGCCTTTTACTGGAGAGTTATAGTCAAAATTGTTTCACACCCAAGATGTGTGCCACACTGAGTTAGATTGCATTATTTAATAAACTCAATAACATGAAACTAATACAGAGTGATTGCACTGCCCAAATTACTAGTCATTCCCACTGAAATCAATGAAGGCATGAACCTCAAAATATCTGATTGCCAACAAAAAATGTAAATGTATAACTTCCAACACTATGTACAACTTCGTAGATATTTTTTAAGGAAGTAAACGAGGACCAAGAGGAAAATAATAAGAATTTTAGAGATGAAGTAAGGAAGTAGACTAAATATTTAAATAATAAGGATTTTAGAGAGGAAGTAAGGAAGTAGACTAAGTATTTAAATAGGAGTAAAAAAGTCAAGAATTTGCTGGATGTATAAAATGAGATTGATATAAGAAGTTTATTACTTTAAGAAAACAATTTATAAGTCTACAGACTTCTTAATGACGATCCTTGCAGTGTTTTGATTGACAGTGGTTCTACAGCTAATATTTTTCAACCAATTCTGTGATTAAAGGTGTGAAATTACCTTCAGTGATGAAAAAAAATGAGGGATTGACGCAAACGACAAGTTGAGATAAAGTTCCAATAGGGAAAAAAGTTGGAAGATGACTTTATTATAGGAAGCTTCTCTATATCTTGTGACGACTGGGCAATTTTCATCAAATAAAATTGCATATTGGAAAGTGATTTTATACAGAGACATAGATGTGAAATTATGCTAGCTTCAAATAGCTTCACAGTATATACTCAGGAAATCTCTGCATACTGCACGGCAGTTATTATACCAGTGGTTGAGCTTCCAGTGGTAAGGGGAATGATGGTCATGACATTAGTGAAAAGTGAAATATTCACACCATAAATCTTCATTTAGTGACTGGTATATATTGAAGCCAAGCATCCTATCATCTCTCAGAGTTTGATGGTTAGAAGAGTTCTCTTGGCTCTGTATAATAAAGATATTATACGTGACTTTACCTGGAAGAGTCTTAAATTAGCTTGTAGTTAAATGAAAAGCCAAAATGGTTTTAAAGTTGATAAAACTTGAATTCATCGAAGTGACTTGGTATGGTTGAACAATTCTTTTTGCAAGAAAAAATGGCCACCAAAGTTAAATAGGTGGTGGAAATGATAATGTGATTTACAAAAGAAAAATTAAAAATTAACAATCCATGTCCAAGGCCATCCACTGTGATCGTCTTTAAGAATATGCTTGTGAGATAACAGTCAATTAGGTAGCTTGTTTGGTTGTTTGTTTGTTTTCAAATTTTGCACAAAGCTACTCGAGGGCTATCTGTGCTAGCCGTCCCTAATTTAGCAGTGTAAGACTAGAGGGAAGGCAGCTAGTCATCACCACCCTCCGTCAACTCTTGGGCTACTCTTTTACCAACTAATAGTGGGACTGACCGTGACATTATAACACCCCCACGGCTGAAAGGATGAGCATGTTTGGCGCGATGGGGATGCGAACCCGTGACCCTCAGATTACGAGTCGCACTCCTTAACGCGCTCAGCCATGCCCAATTAGGTAGCTAAAAAATGTCAGTGGAAATTGGATCTGTAGAAGAGCACAGAAATTCTGTCGAGACTACTTTCAGAACACCACAAAAGATAGATCCATCAGTGGATTCACTAGATTACCTACTAAGAAAAAATTCTTCCAACAACAAATCAGTTAATGATAATAAGGAAAAAAGAGGTTATCTAATTTACATACCATAGGTCTTGAGAAAAACTGTCAAAAGACTTGATGACTGGACAGTTTTGTGCTATGTTTTACCTGTGAATTAGGGTTGTTTAGGGTTTCACAGTCCAAGAGGAAAGTGCTAATAATAATGATGTAACAATCGAGAAGCTTTCTCTAACATCTAGAGCAAGGTCTCTCATTATTTTGTATCTTAAGATCCATTTAATAACTTAGTAAAGGCCCACTTATGATGCATTTGACAGCTCATTAGTTTAGGGAATTCATTTTAGTCCTGGCCCAAGGAGATCCATAACTATGCATATCATGGCTCATTAGTGTGTCACAGCTCATTAGGCGAGAATTATTGAATCTTATAGAGACAAGGGAGGATTATTGTTGGAAGTTATCAACAGTTTAGTTCCGGCAAACCACAGGGAAAAGGATTGATAGTTTCATACCACTTAGAATCCACTAAGTCAAGCAGTTTAGGAGTAGGGTTTTGAAGATATCCCCAAAATTCCAAAGGATTTTACTATTATTATTATTATTTACATTTGCACATACCTCGAAAACGAAAAAAAATATTTGGTACAACTTAGAACAATAAGAGACATTCAAGAGCTCAACTATTATTTCTTATAACCCTTTTGTACTAACTCAAGGTATTGGACATGTTTATAATTAGAGAAAGGTTCATTGTACTTCCCTGTCACATTTTTTTGTTTTTGTTTTACGAGGGGTTAAGTGTTTGTTTGTGTGTGTTCTTTTAATAGCAAAGCCACATCGGGCCATTTGCTGAGCCCACTGAGGAGAATTGAACCCCTGCTTTTAGCGTTGTAAATCTGTAGACTTATCGCTGTACTAGCGAGGGGTTAAGAGATAAACCCATAGACAATGAATGTTATTATATAGATTATTTACTTTGTAAGTAATGATATATTCTACTTGTTTTAATTCTTAGTTTCTTTACACGTTACTGACTAAAGCATTTAAAATAATTTTGAATATTTTAAAATAAATTCGAATATAATCCTTTTTCTCTAGTTTGAAAAATTCTTTCATACCATAATTTTGCTTTATAACATATTGTTTATTTACGCAGTGATCAGCCCCCCTAGTACAGCGGTATGTCTCCGGATTTACAACGCTAAAATCAGCTGTTCGATTCCCCTTGGTGGGCTGAGCAGATAGCCCGATGTGGCGTTGCTATAAGAAAAACAGAAACACACGCAATTATCAGAATACTATACTCATAGGGTGCCAGCCTATGTGTTCTGGATTCAGCAAAATACGTTATCCGCAATGAATATAGCGAACTTAGTGCGGTTGAAATATTTTTATTACACGCCCTTGTAATTTTTGAAAATCCTTATAGAACCAGATAAAACATGCAAGGTCAGAAAATATCATAGCCTTAAAGTTAACATTTTGTAATAAGTATAATTAATTATAGTCATGCTTTGTCAGCAAAGAAAAGTCTTTCGAATCTTAACAATTTTTATAACTGAGTTTTCTTACTTATTTAGTTCATAGCTTGATCCGATTTATAAACGGACCTTTCTCAAAATAACAACAAAATACTAGTTCAAAAGTAAGAAATTAAGAGTGACTGTGTATGGAAAAAAATCGATACGTGCTACATAATGTATTTTAACTGTTAAATATATGAAACTGTAAATACACTTAAAAACTTGTAACCCCAAGTGTCACATAAAACGTTAAGTACAGCGTTCGTTGTTTCCTTTGTGCATCATTTTCTATATTTCTTTAAAGAAAGAGCCAGTAATAGGGCTGTACTTTAGTGATGTCACGTGGTCTGCAAACGTTGCTAATCTTCAAAGAACAGCAAAGCAAGGAAGGAGGCGCTCGGTTAGAGTGCTTCATGCAGTGGGGTGAGAGTAGTTGTAAGTTGTTACGAACATTTACACCTCAAATAACCAATAAATTTGAATTTCAGGATGACGATCATATTATTTCTAGTTGATACTAGTGCTTCGATGAATCAAAGGACGTATCTTGGCGCAAGACCAACCCTTTTAGATGTAGCAAAAGATGCTGTTGAACGCTTCATCAAGGTAGCATTGTGATGAGTTTGCTTACAGTACCACTACCATTAATTACCTAGGTTACTATGTTTAATACTATGACAAACTAAGCGATGTTACTGTGACATGGTGAACACTGAAACTTTATTTACGTGACGGATACCAAGGTTTAGTTTCAAATGTTAAGTAATGATAGTTTTTTTTAAAATGCTTTTTAGACTAGACTGTAGAGTATTACTAATACTGCTGTTCGTACTGTTATTAATACAAATTACTGTAAAGTATAAAACGTTTAACAAGGAGTGGTAATAATATCACTAATACTGTAATAGTACTACTAGCTTCACATCTTACTATATTAGGTTATTACTGCTATAAATGTTTTGTAGCTGTAATTTAAGGCCTAAACATTTTTTTAGTTCAAAATTTGACTCAGTCATGAAATTTATTTAATTGTATTATATAATGAATTGCACAAAACACTAATCGTATGTAATAATTATATTTGTTACTGTTAGAACTATAGAACTACTGTAAGAAATTAATTTGTGAAAAACATATTTTACTAATACTGTCAGTCATATCCAAATTGTACAATTATCGCTATATATATATATATATAGTTTCAGAAAATATACAAACAAAAGTAAAGTGGCTTCATAATTCAAATATTAACAGTGATTAATGTGTATAATAGAATATTATGGTCATATAACTGTAATTTTCAACATAATCAAGATTACAATTTTTTTAATGTGTATTATTTAGTTTTACTGCATAGTCTTCCAGTTTTTAACTGTTTATTAACTGATGTATTAGGCAGTTAAAAATGGATGCTGTGTTATAAATAACGTTAAGTAGGTGACATTTCTAAAGTTACAAAAATGTCATTAACCTTAAAACATTCTAGTTTTATTAATTGAAACTCTAAGTAAAATTCTGCCATCACTGGCAGGCAGTTAACGCACTGTTTTCATTTTTGTTTCCTATAAAGCTATTTTTGGAGTAAATCCACGATATAAATGTAATGGTAAGGAAGATAATTACAAAATGTCTTTTTTTAAAGAGGCAGCTGAATTTTTTTCAATGAAAATGTTTTCAGAGCTGTAAGATATATACATGAAGCACACTATTCTGTAGAATTAATATAAAATATAAAAACAAAGAAAAGCCTTAGTAGAATTTTTTATCAGACTAACAAGACCCATATTCAATTACATATTGAGTTAGATTTTAAAGACCTATAAATTTGAGTATTTTTGAATAGTTAAGTATTCTTCATATCTTGTAAAGTTTTGGTACTAAAGAAATGTTTCTAAAATGACAAAGGCAATCTGACTCAGGATGTAAAAAATCTTAGTGCATGATAACATTTATTTGGAGAACAGAAGTGCTTTTGTCCATCATGCAAGTTGAATATTTATGTTAGCTCTACAACTGGCTAAGTACAAACCCAAGTTTTTTTCAATATCCCTGTATATTTGATATTTTCTCATAAAACAAGCTTTTGTGAAATCAGAAATATTAAGTAATAGGAAATGTTAACTCTGTCAAATTCATAATGCATATTCTGTACTCGGCTTTCATGCACATGAGGTTAAAAAAATTGACTTGAAAAGAAGACATTGTTAAATCATTAATCGATAAGCTTGGTAAAGTTATCCATAATTTATCTTTTATGACCTTACAGAAATGAAAATAAAGTGTTATTTAGAGGATTAAAGTTTTCAATATCAACAGAAAAACTTGACTGTTATAACAATCTTCTGTGTTTTGAAGAATGTCTAAATGATAATTCTGTTTATAGAAAAAATAGAAACAATATTGATAGTATCATAAAGAGATATGAATGTTGGCCTTAAATTATTTTTAATTCTGTTGAACTGAATTGAATATAAATAAGGAAGAAATTGAATCAATTAATCACTTAAGTTGCAGTTAAACCAGATAGATGAATGACATGTTACAAAAGACTAAATAAATAAAGTAGTTTTAGTAATATTAAATGAAACTGAAGTTATAAAACTAGATTTTGGTCCCATAAACAAAATTGAAAAGATATTTCTTAAAATGATAGAAGTATGATGTAACTAGTGATAAAATATATACAGATATTAGTCAAGTATCAGTGATGTTGAGAATACCCACTTGTAGAGAATTACATGTGCAAAAATAGCTCATTTGGTTGAGAAAATATTTTACATAGAAGAGCGAACAACGTTTCAAACATGTGGTCAGCTTCCGGTCAGTTACCTCTTTCTTTGTGAACCTGACAATGACCGAAGAAGGTCGAAACGTTGTTCGCTCTTCAATGTAAAATATTTTCTCAATCCAAATGAGCCATTTTTGCATATATAATTAGACCAGTATGTTATCATTGGAGTATTTTATATGGGTTACCTTTTTTTTTTAATGTCCCATTAGTCAAGCAACTTTTGAATATGGTATTTGTACCCAGAAACATGGATGTTTTTCTTAACTGCCTTCTTGACTCTATGCTTATGGAAGGATCAAAATATGCATGTTATGACCTTTACAGAATTATATTCAGAATTAAACTAAAACTTCTCTTGTTGATATGTCAGTAAACTTGGCATCAAAACTTAGTTTAAAATTCAAATATTTTATATTATATGTTTTAATTTTATAATTTTCTATTATAATATTGTGAAAAATTTATCTTAATTTGCCTGTACCGCACAATGTATGTGAACTTTGAACTCTCCATTTTAGTTTTTCTTTCTACCATTGTATGGCTTTTATAGTATTCAACTCATTGCACTCATACTATGGGTGCTTGCAAGCAAGCATAATAAAACTGAATATCTAGTTGTCATCTTGCTTTACTGAGATATTATTGTATATTTGACACCAATATGAATATTTCCTTCCATCACCCTTTTTTTTTTAAATGTATGTTAATTTCTTTGGCATTGTTATTGGACATGTTTATAACTATAGAAAGGTTCATTGTACTTCCCTGTTGCATGTTTTTGTTTTAGCAGGAGAGAGAGCAGTTTCAGAGAAAAAAATATTTTATGAAGTTGGCTGTGAGAGGAACTATGGGAAATTTTCTAACCTATTTTTAGCTCAACTAAAAAAAAATCAGTTATAGCAATTTTGAGAATTTTTATGTATATTTGATTTGTTTTTTGTGTTCTAAAGCGCAATTTAATAATTTGTAGGCAACCAACATAGTGTGAAAAGTAGTATTATTAAAGTATATTTTTGATTATAAACTGACTAAAGTTAGTGATAAATTTGCTGTTCATATATATTTTGTATTTAGTATATATTTTTAACAAAAGTAATGAAAATGTAAAAATGATAAACTTTTTAGATTAGATATAAATCTTAAATGGAAAGAAGTAAAAAATTTGTGATTGTGATGTCATGCTTGGCTCATATATTTTATGTAGTGTGAGATTAAATCACATGATTTGGTCTATTTGTTTACTCCAAATTGTTGAACTATGATATGTTGGTATTTTAGATGGTCCATCTTTTAAACCATTCAGTCAATGTGCTATTACTAGTGGCAGAAAAAATAGGATTTTAAGGTGTATCTAGAGGAATGTCAAATACAAATTTAAAGAGGTTATAATTTAATCAGATGTATCATTAGTTAGGCCATATTTAAAATAATATATTCAATCTTGAGAATCTTTCTTCAGGAAGGACATTGAATTGATGGAAAGGTTTCAGAGAAGGGCTACTAGGATAATACTTGGAATGGAGAGATTGTCATATAAGGACAGGTTCTGATCTCTCAGAATGTTTTCTCCTGAAAAAAATAAAAAACTGATTGCGATGTTTAAGATTGTGTGATTGATAATGTCATTTCATCATTTTTTGTATACTTAATTGTGAGAATGGTAGGAATAGGAGATACAAATATTATATTTGGCAGACCAGGAGCGATTTCTGCTGTCTCAATTTGCACAATTGTGAACAGAATGTTCTTTTCTTCCCCAGTTTTTCTATTAATGGTGTTCTCTTAGAGACTCCCCTCATAGTCCCTTGACCCTGGCTGTTGCTGCCTTCCACCAGGTCTGGTCTTATACTTTTCATAATGCTTATTCACCTCTCCATCTTTTAGCTTGAGCTTTGCCTTTCACTTGGAAACTCATCATCATATCCTCTTGGCGGTAGCCCTGTGGCTTGTTTAACCTTGGTTCCTTCTTCCCCTACCAGTTACATATGATTGCTTCATCCTTTTGTATTTCCTTTTTTTCAACTGATCTTGTCCTTCAACATTCATGTTTGGATTTGTCTGGTCCATTGCCTGTTGAACCAGACTTTCTAAACTGGTAAACTTTTCTAATTCTGGATGTTTTTCTACTTGATTCATCTACAAGTGTAAGGAGCATGGCTTCTAACATTGGTCATCTGTTGTCACCTTCCTCCTAAACATTCTATTATTATTATTTATCTGATAATTTGACAGTGTTCAGCTGTTTTCATCATCATCTTTCTCCTGAATGCCCCACCATTGCTAGTTATCAAGCAGCCTTGTCTTTATTTCATTTTTCTCAACAATGCAAGGCATTTCCTTATCTGTAGACACATTTGCTCTGTTCCTATGCCTGGTTGGGACTCAAATGTCATCCTACACATTCTTACCAACGAACCTTTGAGCTGTTGGCAACCTGCAGCTTCTTTCACTTTTCTCTTCAGATATATTCCTTGTACTTCCTGCCTGTGATCACCATTGTTTAACTCATTCTGCTATCACCTCATACCATACATCTTTCCGACATTCTTATATTCTTATTTCTCCAGACAAATATTTTCTTGCTAAGTCCTCAGCCTCTTGGGGATGAAACTGATCCATTTCTCCTTCCTTTCTTCCTTCTATTTTACTTTTCTTTGATTGTTTAAACTCAGACTTAATTTTGAGTCCTGTTTGTTGCTACTTAGCTCATACCTCTTGCTTTTAAAGTATCCATCTGCAACTCTACATTCCCTGAGAATCCAATTCCTTCAGGGACAATTTTCCTTCTGCTCTTATAAGAATGGTCCATCAATTTTTATGTTCATTCTACTCCTCATAGGGTGTTGTTGCTTGCAGGTAGTCTAAATTTCACCCCATCAGATTTGTCACTTACCTCATTCCCTTGCTGCTCATTTCTGTTGGCTTTTGAATGAGGGCCTTTAAACTTGCATGTGAACTACCGTGCATAAAGTTGTTGCCCACTCTTTTTCATTATCTGGTTGTCTCATTTTCTCAAGATTACTTACTGCCTATCTCCGTTTACTCTCCTATAGTCTATCCCTCATCATTAGACGAGTGTATTCACCTTCTGATTATGGCATTTCTTTACAAAATCCCACTAGATGGCTGGTGGTGCCTTCCAGGATTCACTTGTTTTCTAAAATTCTGCATTGTGCTGAGTTAATGGAAAACACTCGTACCATCTGTGCTGGCTTTGTACATGATCTCTGTGTAGATGGAGTTGTTTTGTGAAACCACTGATATCTGATCCAGACCTTGGACTATCATGGAAAAAGCCAATGCTAGAGGGTGACATGCATGCTTCGAAAGCTTGTACTTGCTGGATTTTCCTAACAAGTTTATGCAACCATCTATTCCCTGTCTTCAGTGATAGGCCTTTCAAGGTGAAATAGGATTGAAAGGTTTCAGTTATTTTCTTTGGGTCTCCCAACTGTTAATAACCCCATTATCACTTAACAGTTTCTAGTCTTAGGGGTAGTGGACCATGGAGAATTCTCTCTGATTGAAATCTAACCAGTGAAGTTAAAATAAGGATTACTACGCAATGAAAAGTGGGGGTAGTGGTGACACTGTTACTATAATGCTGGTCACTCCTCGTATAATTACACCTACATCATATGTTGCTGTGCCTTCCACCTACAGACTGTATCTCCTCAGTAGAGTTGAGGCAAGCACATTACAAGGCTGTAAAGTCCTCTTACAGCTTGAAATTGTCCAGTGCAAAAACATAGAGGGGGATGTGTCATCTTCCTATTGGTGGAGGGCTTTTGCTACAAAATAACATTATGTGGTAGTGCACGAGATAACTTGGGAGGTTAGGTGGGAGTTATTTAAAAGCTAGTGGCATACAAATGTCTATTTTCTAGGGAGCATAGCTGTTTATAAAAGGAGGTATCTGTTGAAAATACATTTTCTGATAAGGAAAGAGTTAACTTTTGAATTTACAAGATGGGTATATATGTTTTACTTAATGGCATTGGAAAACAAAGGAATATGAGCAAACTTGTATTTCCAAAACAATCCAGAAAAAGATGTGGAATAAACTGGTGTCTAGCTGTGGTTAGGAAAGTGCAGCATTTTGTAAAAGATAGTCCAATAATAAAAAAGTTAAGTGGCTGAAACTATTCACCTTTCCCAAGCAGCAGAACACAGCATAATCAAGAAAAATTTATCTCTGAAAAAACAGCAAAGAATACATAAACACATGTTACTTCCATAACTAGTGCAGCAGTAAGTCTGTGGATATGCAGTGCTAAAATCAAGGGTTTGATTCCCTTTGATGGACTCGGAAGATAGCCTGATGTGGCTTAGCTATAAGAAAACACATGTACAAGTTGAACTATCACATACCATAAGCAGCTAAAGAATGAAATGGGATTTTGTACTATTCCATACACAGACTTACTGATTAGGTCACCAGACTCAGCCAGTATTATATGTGTGTGGTCACAACATTGAAATGGAAACTGTCATTCTCATAGACTAGATATATTATGAAATGTGACATGGAGGAGGGGATATGGTTTTAGAGCATTTTGCTTTGAAAACCATGTTACAAGGCTATTATGAAGATGCACTTTTGTCTGATAGACTGACCAGATGTGATGCCATGGAGTTTAATGACATAAGGCTCCAAATTCATTGTAAGATGATAAATTTACTGTGTGTTTAACATTTCTGTTTTTTAATCTTTGGTACTGTTCCTGTATTTTGCTGAAAATTCTTTTCTTGTACTTTTGGAAAAATTCTTTTTCTCATAAAATAGTTGGGAAATTTTTAAGTCCCAGTTAAACTTAGTTCATTAGTTAATATACATTTGTTATATTACAGTATGATTACCTTGAAAAAAATCAACAAGTTAGATAATTTCTGTTTCAATATTTTAAGAAAGTGCTTGTGGAATGGAGTAGAGGAGGGAATAAACATTATTTCTTTCAAACTTGTACAGTTTTAATACAAGTCTTATATATTCCCGTGCTTTGAATTTTAGATTTCTGTTTTCTTGAATGATTAGCAGTAAGAACTTGTAATTTGAAAATAATATGATTAAACCAGGTTTATTTTTGTAGTTTTCTTGGTATAAAAAGTAAAATATTTTATAATTTAATTATAAATGTAAAAGTGAACAGGCTATTTTGTATAATTATGGGATAATTTCTAACAAAACTTAAGTTTAGTAATTATAAATTCAATGGGAAATAAATCTTTACTAACAGTTTGATAAAGTAATTTTAGAAAATATGAAAAGGAAAACCAAATAACACCAAAGTACAAACTCCATCATAGGAGTCATAAGATATATTTTGTTTTTACTGTTAAATTGGAAATCTCTGATGTAGGAATTCTGATTAATTTCAGAATTTCATGAAATTAATTTCATGCATTATATTTCCTTCTAAAGAATGTTTTACACACAAATACAACTTCTTATCTTTTCTATTAACCCTAAGGATCTTTGAACTGGCTAATATAAAGTGGTATCTGTCAAGTACTTTTACTGCTAGCCAATTTGCATTATGTTGCTCAAACCCTGCTATTAAGTCCAATCAGTAAATAGCAGTGAATGAAAACCATTCAGTTTATAATATTTAAGTACTGCCTAAATCAATTTAACTAAAATGTATGCCTAACTTACAATAGTGAGGAGTTTAAAAAGAAATGTAAGTTATTTTCTAACATTGTTCACTGGTAATTAACTGAAACAAGACTAAACTAGACTCAATTGTCTGTTTTCCTTAAGTATTTTAAGTAGACAGTTGTTAATGGTTCAATTTTCTTAACTTTAGTTTATGTTAATCATCTTAAAATGAGATATTAAGTCTAACTGAAAATGCAAGTAAAATTATTCTTTTAATAAACAGTGTGAACTTGTTGCAGATAAAAATTTTGTATTTTTCACTTCTATCAATGTAGTCAACAGAAAGTTAAAATTCTGAACAAAGTGCAAAAAAGTGTGAAACATTAGTGGCTAATTTTTTATCAGTACACTGCATCAGTAGCCTTGCTATTGGTAAAATTCAAGATTTCAGCTTTCACTTTTTGATTTTCTCTTGTATATTTTGTCCCAAATGAATATTTTACCCTTAGCCATAAAATCTTACTGAGAACCTTTTGTCTGTAGAAGTATAGACTACACTTGATTGAAGATACACCTTCTGTTGGATTTACATACTATCCTGAATAAAAAAACATTAATTAGATTTAAGCTTTAAAAGCAGGTCTGAGTGCTCAAGCTTTAAATATCCCACATCTCTACTGTTATTCACTGTCTGTAGTCAGCACATTTTAGGGAAATTACTGCATAAAACTGAAAAGAGCTCTTAAAACAGACTATTTTCATTTTAAAGTGGGTACTTTAACACATTTTATGGTCATTAACATAGGAGTTTAATATATTCTTTTGTTTTCAGCCTTGGTTTTCCTTATTTGTATATGTATACACACGAACGCACATTCATGTCATTCTGAAATTCATTTTGTTAAAATGGAACAGAGAACACATATTTCAAAACCTGTTGTCATTACTTGGCATACACGTTAATTTGACACAAGTTGTTACTTTATTATCTCATCCTATAAGACATCAGTATGTTTTAAAGATCTTTCTCTAATAAAAAGGGTTGTATTTACATATGCTCAAGAAAGATATTTATTCAATGTAATTGGCATTGTCACTCTTAGTTTTAAGCAACTCTCAAACTATGTCTTCTTTGTGTTGCAACACAGATTATTTGTTGTCAAGCATAATGTTTGTAGAAATATCACTAACTTTGCTTTACTAGTTGAAATATTTTATTGTGACACGTTGCCCTTCTCCATTTAAAATATTTTTAATAAAATAGAAATTGTTATCATCAATTTAAAATGTCACATGGCAGCTTTTGATATATGATACCTCATATATCTTGACCTCACTTTATTGATAACACTGTTGATTCATTTAAAAGTTTTTTACTAAATACTTATAAATAATATTCCACAGATAAGACAGCGAGACTCTGCTAGTAGAGGAGACAGGTACATGCTGCTCACTTTTGAAGAACCGCCTGTACACATCAAGGTAAAAAGTATAATTGACAGTTTTGTTTTATTATATTGAGCTGTTTCTGGCACAAAACAAGTGTGTAACTTTCAATTGTATTTGACAAAGAAAATTGATAGGCTTCTATCATAGCAGTACAGGAATCATGCATGTAATTTGTATGTATGTATGTGTGTGTGTAAAGTTAGTTGACTAATGAAATGTTTTGAGGGATATGTGTGTAGTATTGGTGATTATTTTTTAACCAAGTATAAATTGCTACATATCAGTCATGAGAGCAAATTAAATTGTTTACTTTTCAAGTAATACTTCATATATAATGTCTTTCCATTTATTTCATGTTTATTATGCAGAATTTCAGTAATCAGGAAAAGTCAAAAGTTTAAATTTAATGTACTCTTATGTTCATAAGCATCCAGTATATTTGTGACAATTAGTCAGTTAAGAAATTTAAAATATTTTATATATCTTTATTTTAGCTATAACAATCAATAAATATCAAATATAATGTTATATACATTATTTATGATACAGATGGCTTGTACGCTTATTTAAAGATGCATGTTCTTAAATTAATAAAAATATTGATGTAGGTTACTTTATCACTATAGGATGTGTTACGTTTTTTTATCTTTTATGTTTTTCTTAGATCAAACGCAACAGAAAGACACAGATAACAGCTTGTATAATTTATTACAATAAGCTATTATATATATGACAGATATAACATAAATTATATAATAACAATGACAGATATTCAGTTTCAATATTCAAAATTAATTACAATACAAAATAGTACTGGTTTCAACCTTCAAAGTTAATTACAATACAAAATGGTACTAGTTTCAACCTTCAAAGCTAATTACGATACAAAATGGTACTGGCCTGTGTCCAATATAATGATCTAGAATGAAAGTCCAAAAGTTCAGATCAGAAATCCAAAATTCCGGTCTAGGGTGTGAATTTGGTCCCACGAAGAAATTCCGAAGTTTGAATGGAGAAGTCCAGAAACAATTCACAGTTCAATAAATTTGACAAAGTTCCCTTCACGATGCCTCTGATGAATGTCCCAAACTTATCTATCGCCTTCCAATTTTCCCGGTCTCCCCTAAACAGTTCCACACATGTTGACCTTCAGTATAACTAGTAATTCGAATGTATCGTAGAGATTGATGAAATAAAATCACAGTTTCTGTAGATCTAGCTTCAGTCAAAAATTCAAGTTGAATAAACACAGCAAACGTTTAAAATTTCTCGAACAAAGACACTATTTCTTGAATCAAATACAAACAAATGACTGACTCTTCTTCTCTCTTCTTGCATCGCCGTCTGTTTATATACCAGTAGGCTTCTTCTCGAACAATTGCGTAACTTCCAAACATTCCAGAATAATCTGCGCATGTCTGTTTTTGCACGAGACTTGTCGTCTAGACACTAGGCCGCCAAATATACATTCTATTTATAAACATATGATTGATCTACCTAATTCTAGAAATTTCTAAATGTTATTTTAAATGAATAACAACGTATTTTATTGTTTAAACTTTGAAACAATAATATAAATATGGAAATATAAATAATAGATATGAAAATCCAAACACAACACGACATATTGTCGTTTACAAAACATTTACACGACATTTACATAACAGATGAGTCAGTGGAGTAACAGGGAATGATGGCTATAAAAAGTAGTTGAAGACCATCAAAAATACATTTTTAATATGGTTCTCTCCCTCTGTTCACAAGATCTTTTTTCATTTTGTGTTGCCCTTTCTGTTAGAATACAAAGTTCCAACTCGTTTCTCACATGAATCACTTTGCATTATTTCTCCACTAATAGCAGACCACGACTATCAAATGACACATGACTCCCTCTGTGCACCATCACCACCAAATCACTTCTCATTTGTAAGTGCTTGAGTACAAACATCTTTCTTTTGAACAGTTATTACCCTAGAAGTGGTTTAACTTAGTTCAAATTAACTTCATTTCATTCTTTTTTTGAAAGCATTTGATTTACCTGTGTTTGTCATACATTTTCACTGTTACCACCTCAAGTACATATCTCTCATCTGTTCCCTACACACTCAGTTTACTTCTCTTTTGGGCTATGATGCTATATTCTCACTGTTCCATCATCCAGTTCCATATATATATGGGCCATTCTTATGGCTCAGTTTTTATAACGTTTTGAGTTTGGCATGATTACTGTGTCCATGTGGTGTGTAGCATCTATCCAAAATCTGCCTTTCCTTGCAAGAGACCCAGAGTTCAGCAGATGTGGCTGCAGTTCCTGTTTTCTGATCTTACACTTTATGATTCTGTCTGTCACATTTTTCCACAGTATTGCTGTTCTCTATTCATCTTTAACAATACATGGTTTTCCTTTCTCCTCCTTGGTATCCTAGCTCGTCACTATCTGTCTGAGGCAGTCTTTCTACCCCAGCAGGTGTTTTAGCTGCTCCACACAGGTTTTTGATACTGTCAGTTTGCTGGGCATGGATTGTTATACCTTTTAAGTCCTTGTCCTTTGGTCTTGCTTTCACATCATATGTTTTTGCTGAGTATTTGTCCTCTTTCTCAAGATATTCATACCCTGCAGTCTGTGTTTCCACATGTACATGAACAACTGGCTTCTTTTTGGTATTTCCAAAGGGAAAATGGCCATTTCTACTCATGAGCTCCTTGTGCAGGTGAGATGGTTGATCATTCTGAAGAGATCCTTCGTTCTTCCCAATTCTTTGTACATCTGGGTATTTTGCAACACCAATCTCAGTTGGACTTTACCTTCTCTCAGACTCCATTCTATGGAGATGGCCTTTCTTCTGACTGCCCTGTCTGCTTCTTTATTTCCTACCAGTGAGATCCTATAGTTTGTGAAATGGTAGTTGCCTCTGAAAACTGTTGTACCCTTTGGCAGGGTTCATATGCATTTGTTTCAGTGGACCATTCATAACCAGTGGAACCTTGCACATGATATTTTTTTTGATGCTCCTATTTATCTCTCCCCCTGTCAGTTTTCTTTGGTAATGGACAAGGCCAATATGTTGAAAGAGGTCCCACTTCTTCCTCTGCAAGATGAGTTGCATTTGTTTATGGATGCTATTCTTCAGAGCTGGGTTGCATAGGTCAATTACCAAAATTTTTTTACATCAATTTTCTCAGACTCGGTGTTTGTCAGGCTTGGGATTATTTGTCTCCTCTTTCCAGCCACCTGCAGATTATAATCTACTCTGACATTTTTACCAGTTGGCTTCTATCAGTCACCTAGGGAGGGCTTAAGATCATGTTCCTTGTGTTTGTACACTATAAATCTTCTTTCTTTGACCTACGTACATCATATTCATGGAGTGCTTTTCTTTTCATGGTTATCTCTGTCTCCTGTCTGGATCTCATTTATCGAAGGTGTGGTTCTTGGGTATACCCCTTATTGATGCCTTTCAATAACTTTCAATTCCAGTTTCCTTGGTTTTGTTCCATAGTTACTCATCCTTCAGCCTTGGCTGTTGATGCTTTCAGCCGTGATTGGTCTCATCTGTTTCTTTGTTTACCCTCCCATCCATTTATTCTTTATGTGGTCTTCTTTATCCATGCTTTTCCATCCATTGTCATTCTGGTTGCTCCTTCTGGGGTCACTGACCCTTGGTTCCTTCAGTTCCTCTAACTGCAGAGAATCTCTCCTCTTCTGTTCCATTCCAACTTCTCAGTTACTGGCATTCCATTAAGCATTGTCCATCCTCTATCTTCACACCTAGCTTTTGTTAGGTTCGTAACTAGATTTCCCAGTTTCTTTAGCAGATTAGCCTCACATTTAACCTATTCCATTCTTCAGCCATCTGTCTTTGCAACTAGGACATTATTCACTTCTGGGCATTGACTCAAGATTTTCAGGCTTCTCACCCACTGTATCTTGCAGCTGGTGGCTAGTAGAAAATTGTGTGAAATAACTGTTAATGTGAAACATCCCTACATATTTTTTGTGTTTGCATTTTATGCTTCCTTCGTGTAGAATTTTCCATTGCTCTTGTTATTCCTCACTGTTGTTGAAAGTAGTTTATTTTACTGAAGTATTTTTCTGTGATAAGTTATTAAATAATGTTTTATATTGCAGGCTGGTTGGAAAGAAAATCATTCAACCTTTATGAATGAATTAAAAAACCTAAATGCTGTGGGAGTAACAACAATGGGTCCAGCACTGAGAAATGCCTTTGATTTGCTAAATGTGAATCGTATGCAAACAGGAATTGATACATATGGCCAAGGTCGATGTCCATTTTATTTAGAACCATCCATTATAGTAGTCATTACTGATGGTGGTAAACTCTCTTCTTCAGACTCTCAGGTATGTTATATACAATATTTAATTACAATATTACACAAAATTTATAACATCCTTGGAACCTCTGTATAAACATCACTCCATTTCAGAAGTTTTTTTTTTGTTCAGTCAATAATATTGAAACAAATTTTGTTTATTCTTGAGTCACAATTTAGCAACTAATTCTTATTGCTTCTTTAGAAAATAGGTAAATATTTTGTTCTTAATAATTCTCTCAGTATACGCCTGTTTCTTTTGCAGATATCATGAATTTTTTAAACTTTAAACAACTTTATTGTCAGCTTCTGTAAACAGTGTTTATTAGCAAATATCTATAAACAGTAATGTTTCAGTCAGTTGAAAGACTAACATATTTCTTTATTAGTGAGTACTTCAGTTATAGAGATCTTGAAATAATTTCTCAAGCACTTTAGGTTTGTGTAGCTAATAAACTAGATTTTTAATTTATTTTATTATAAAACTAAAAACTTTACAAGAACATCATCTATATATATTGTACAATCTCTGTTCATTAATGTTTCTTAGTTGAACCTTCCAATGTCCTCCATGCCTGGATCTGAGCTAACCAAGGAGCCTTTCCGATGGGACCAAAGATTGTTTGCGTTAGTACTGCGTTTGGCTGGAACCCCTTACATGGAGCGAGACTCAGGGTCTGTAGTGCCCCCTGACAGTTCTCCAATTGATGCAATGTGTGAGGTTACAGGGGGTAGGTATTTAGTAAGAGAAGAGCGTGAAGCTGACCACGTCCTGGAGGACCTAGAATCCCAAGCCTGCATTGTCTTGGATTCTTAATAGATAATCAGGACCTTCATGTACTTCTGTCTCTTCCTACCACATAAAATGGTAGTTAAAGTATTTAGAAAATATAATACACTATATGTTTGCATTAGACTGGTGGAGTTTCTTTTTCTTACAGGTTTCCATATTAATTGTTATCACAGACATTTATTAATGTAATGTACAATAAATCTTTGTTTGTATAAATGTCTTGGATTTGATACTTAAAATTTTGTTGACAAAATATTTTTGTTACATCTGAGAAATAGAGGACAATATAATGAACAATACCATACTAAAGTTTTAATTTATTCAAAAGTGTAGTTTAATTTTTCTACCCTCAAGATAAATATTTTAAATTTTTAAGCATAGTATTAAAGAATATAATATTCTGGGTTCATGAATTTTATTACAAAGAACTTGTATAATTAAGCATGGCTACTTGTTTTACCAGTTAGCTCACAGAAAATTTCCATTTAACCTTAATATAAGCTTTAGAAACTTAACCTACTGACATTTAAAAACAGAGTAGAGAACACATTTAATTGTAAGTCAGGTTTAAATAATAAATTCTTTCAGTGAGAAACATATATAATAGAAAAGAATGGCCATTATTGTACTTGATTGAAGATGCTTAAGTTAACTTCATGCCTTGCATAATTTGCAAACTTAAACATAAAAGAACATTTTAAAGTTATAGGAAAATCGTTTATCTGCTGTTGCTGCCAACAACAGTATTTTTTTTTTCACTATCTACTCAGTCCTCAATCCCTTCCAGAAGAGTCCAAGGGCTGTGTCATCATGTTTGATTTAGGAACTCAAATTAACAATATAGAAAAGCAAGAATATATGAAATAAGATTCTTGTATGTTTTCATTTTTCTGATATGACTTGTGTACTAAATGAAAGTGATTCCGTTCACCTCTTTCCATATTCGGAAATGGTCACTTATATACACTTTTAATATATGACATGAATAACCATTTAACAGCTTAGAATGTCTTCCTAGTGGTTTTAAACTATTTTAATGTGTTGAAAAGCTACTTATTTCCACTATAATTTGTCATGCTTAGTAACTAAGTTGTTTTTAAACATAAATACAACTTAGTTACTAACCATGATAAATTATAGTGGAATTCTGTGGTTACTGATACAGTGATTTATGATCAGCTGTAAATATAAAACAAATTTGATTTTCATATCCTCGTGAAATTTTAAAAGGGTTAGCAACCTACATGAAGCAGCAATCAAGGACAAAGGTTGTAGCTGGAAGATTTAATTGTTTGCTTTACTTCTTTAGTTACTGTTCTGTATTTTAAGAAAACTAAGTTAATTAACTTGTTCTAACTGGTAATAATCAATATAATGTAATTATAAATAATTGAAATGTGAGTATACATATTAGAATATACTGTCTACTGAAGCTCGGCCAAGAGAGGGTTACTTTTTAAAGACTGAAGGTCAGCTTTATACTGTTGGATATGGTAACATGAGTACACATGTGCCACATCATTGTGATTTCTATATTGTAGGCCAGGCACATCTCAAAGGCCAATGTAATAAATATAATAAATTTAGATAAGTGTATAATGTTATGAGATACAAGCTATTTGTCTAAACATTTATTTTTGTGTTATAAAGTGTTGCCATTCTAGAATGAAAGAAGCATAATTTATATTTCCTAATTTTTATTGTGGTTGAGATTAATCAATTTTACTGAACTTGTACAGAGATTCACAAGTGAAAATAACAGATAAAATATAAAGTTATTTTTCTTAAGAAATGTTTGATAACTATCTGGACATTATAAAGATTTTGCACATTAAATTTTACATATTTTGATGCATAAAAGTATTTTTAATCTTAAAATGAAAGTTACTCTGCTTGTTGGATAGTCAATTTGCAAAAAAGAAAAAAAAATGCTTGAGAAAAACATGAACAAATTTTAAGACTTAATAAAAAAAAATTATTTTGTATATGGAAGCATTGTCACTTTTATTGATAAACTGCCAAATTTCAGGAAAATATGTTTACAGATTTAAAAGCAATAGCACAAAATGATTACGAAGTCAGTCCCAAGGACCAAGCCTGTACTGAAAAAAATGAAAGAGGCCAAATCTTGTATTTTAACAGTGTTGAAATTGTTTAATATTTTATCAGACTATATTAGTAAAATTCCTGCCTGATTCAAAAGTTAAAAGAAGGATGGAAAATGTATTGAAATATTAAATAATAGCATAAGTACAAAATAGTCTTCTTTTTTTTTAAGAAATTTAAAATGTTGATAGTTTAGTATCGTTGTATGTTTTAAATAAAATCTTTTTTATTGTTTTATTTTGTGCTTATTTCAGTAATGGTTATGAAGAATTTTTTTGTACAGGACGATCTTATGCTGTCACTTCTCATAGAGTACTGATGCAGTGTTTAGAGTCATTAGTACAGAAGATCCAGGGTGGTGTGGTCATTAACTTTGAAAAAATTGGCCCTGATCCCCCTCCTGTTATTAATGAAGTATATTCAGGTAACCACATTTATCATTTATGCTGTTAGTATTAAGGGAAAAAGAGAAGAAGAAAAAAGAATTTCACTAAATTTAAGCTTTGATTAATCTATTATTTATAACAATGTTTTGAGACAACACGGGACTTGTATTCTTTGCTCATGAAGTGCTATTTAGTTATGTTTTTATTTTTTATTCAGAGTTTGGAAGAATTTATCAAATACTTTCCCCATTTGATTGCAAATATGGAAAGATTGTTTTTGTTTTTTTTTAAGTGACTGGATGTGGCTAGTTTGGTAGGAGGCCATTTTTGTGAATCCAGATATTTATGGTTTGCATCCTGTTACTAAAACAAATATGCTCAACCTTTTGTGAAGACCAAATCCCAATATACAGTCAAATAACCCAATAGTTGAAAGTGGACAGTGTTAGTTAGCCTTCTTTTTTTTAGTCTGTTAGTTAAAAATTAGTAATCATTTTATGCAGATAGCCCTTGTACAGCTTCATGCAAAAATTATAGAATAAACAGTATTTTCTAACTGTTAATGTAATGTCAGAAAAGTCATTGTACATGAAATTTTATCACAGAATTCTGAAAAATAATATACTGTTTAATACCTATTTGATGATGAATTTTGTAATTTTAGGCAATTATGTTTTGCATTGATCATGAGAATTCATCCATATGTTTTTATGGACCACTTATCTTAATTTTTCTCAAAATGTACCATTAAATTTTTTGTCATAGCATATTCAAACAGAATTTTAAATTATTCATTTTGCTTGATAAACTGTAACCAATACTGGGTTTTAATCAGGTTGAAAATAAATAAACCCTTTCATTCCACCAAAATGGCATTGACATCACATGACCACCACCTGAAGAACACTCCCCAAAAGTATGCATCTAGGCTTTATATTTGTTGCCAACCATGATACACATTCACTGCTGTTGCTGCAGTCTTATCAAATTTTGGGAACAAAGAAAATGACACAATAAAAACTGCAACTTCAAATTTCTGAAGTAAATACTGAATACTTTTCATAGATTTTGCTTCACTGTCTATATGAGGAATGCTATTAATATTGGTATGTTGGGAGTTAACAAGTGTTTGTTTAGTGGTTGAGTCAAATGTTACAGATATAATACCATTTTTTGAACTTAACTACTATCACTTTAACTAAATTGAACACTTAGTGATAACTTAGCAAACAAATTGAAACATCTTAGTCTATAGTTTTCTTCCAAGAAATGTGAGAATTTTACACAGTATAAAATTCTCTGCCTTTTAATATTTTACTTTCAAAGACAGTTTCTTATTTAATTAATGTGCACCATAACCTCATAAATTTAAATGTTCATTAATACCAAACATCACTCATGTTTACTTTTCTGTTGTTAATAATTTGCCAAAAAACTATGTCAATTAATTTTGTGCTCTGATGAGTAGTGCAGAAAATTAATCAGTAATTTTGTGCCTTTTTCCTTGAAGAACCAGTAAAACATGACAAAATGTTCTTTGTTTAAAAAATGAAATCTCCTATTTATATGTGGTTCCACTGGACAGGGTCCATATTAATATCTTGTGTCAGATAAAATTAACTAGTAAGTAGAACATTAGTGAACTGTTACCTATTTCTTATTTCTCAAAGGAATATTTCTTTAAATTGGTTTAATTTTAAGTACTTGAGAATATTTTCATAGGGAAAGGTAATGTATATTACAGTTCTTGACAGCCTGTTAACCAACACTGAAATGGTCTTGCCGGTGCTTAATTGTTTTGTCCAATAAATGCAGCTGCCAGTACAGCTGTATAATGGTTTAAGTGTAAGTATACTAATTAATGTATTTTTAGAGCACTTCTCTATACTTTTGTACCAAGGATTCAAAACATGCTGTTGTACTTTGTACATGTGGACACTAGTAATTACCACAAGTTGCTCCACATGGACTTGAACTTTCCAAAGGCCATTTGTAACCATTAATAATGGTAACCTTAATATTATATATATACTATTTATTTACTCTATTGTTTAAAAAATTAAAGTATGATGCTAATGTATAATCATGATGAGTTTGAATTATAGAATTTGTGAGCAGAAAATTAACCGCTGAAGCACTTATTCTTCACTAAAGTAGGAAACCATTATTAAATTAAAATACCTAAATTCATCATCAGTTGAGCTGAGATAAATATACATATTTTCTAATCACATGTTAATAAGTATACATTTTGGAGTTGTGTTTTTCTAATATGAGACAGGCATGTGTAGCTAGATTTAGAGTATAAATTGTAAACTTTATGATCTAATAGCCAATATTGTTAAGCACATCATGAAAACAAAGTGTAAAATAGGATAGTATTCACCCTGCAAGAAGTGACACTTTCAACTGCCATCTACTTAAAGAACATAGTGTCCAGCATTTTCAAGTGTGAGTTTAGTGGAAGAATCTATAAAATATTTTCTTGTGGAAGTTTCAGGAGTTTAAACTATTAAAACTGAGGGTCCATAGTAAACTTTGAAACTCCATATAAAAATTTAATGGTACCATTAAAATACAAAATCTGAACATTATATTATAGTGTTATCGTATAGTTTTTTTCCATTAAACATAATATTCATCTACTTGATGTTTTAAAATTGTTGGAAATGTATTTAAAAAAATAAACAGTGTTATATGTCACATTAATTAAGTTGTAAGTTTACCAAGATTCTAAGGCTTGTCTTTACTGTTAGAGTTGGGAAATTAATGGATATTACACATCAATTAATTCTTGGGCTCATTAATTGATTATTTTCACATGAAATTTAGATAGTTGTAACAATTGGAAACAAAAATTTTAATTTGTGGATTATTTTTGTGAGTTGTAACTTTTAACTTATTAAGCTGAACAACGTTTTATTACTCTTTGACTATAGTTGTGATGGGTCTTATGTGCTTAAAAAACTTAGTCAGACATGTCCAAAAGAGTTCTAGATTACACAGTCAGTTACTGAGGTGATAATGTTTTCACTTGTACTTGGTTGTCCAATGTTTTTAACATGCACAACCTCTTTTCTTATATTACTTGTGCTTAGTTGCATTGTTTGATAGTTCCTGTGCTCGACAGTTTTATCTGCACAAAAACAAAAATCAAAATTTAAGTTTAGGCCAAAATCAGCAAGATAGAATTAAAGGTCTGTAGAACAACATGTTCTTTGGTTCTAGTACTTATTTTTATCTTTCATAATTTAAATTATTATATTTTCAAATATTAAAGGCTCAAAAACCTGTATGAATTAATAGCACTGTTACTAATGAAAAAAGAATGTTTTTTCGTTATAATACATTTTAATTAACCCTTTTACTATGGGCTCAGTACAATATTTACAAGCTCATCTGCACATTTACTCACATTAAGTTTATGCACTGTAACCTTTGAAATAGCATGTATGTATTCACAAAATATGATAATTTTAGTAAAAATTACAAGTATTTTATGCACAAAAAATTGGATATTTTAATTAAGTTTTTTACTAAAGATTTTGTGAAAATATCGAGTCAGATTAGTCTGAGTACAAAGTGGTTTTGTGCTATTAAAAAACTTCTTCATCCCAAGAATCTCAAATTTTATTTGCATAATCACTAAAATGTTCTAAATACATTTCAAACATTTATTTTCAATAATACTTTATATTTTGTTATTTTCTATACTCTAACAATGTCACTTAACCTCATAACCATCATAAAAAATTTAGGATATATAAATTATGCTTTTTTTCATGCTAGAATGATTACATATTATAACATAAATACAAATATTTAGTATAAGTGTACTAAGTCTCATAACACTATATATATTTTTTATTAGATTGATCTTCCACTCATGCTTAGCTAACATTACATAACTTTCATTGATGTGCATGTGCATAACTACATAATGTTATGTATCCATTAATATAAAACTGACCTTTAGTCTTCCCTGTCTTTTAGCAGTCTAGAATTTTGTAATATATAGTCATATTTCAATTATTGTACATTTTTTGTGTATATATATATTACTATTTAGAAATAAATTATTAAACTTATTTTCTTAAAATATAGAAAAATAAAGAAGTAAAGCAAACAGTTATTTCTTCTAGCTACGACCTTTGATCTTTAGTTGCTGCTGGACATAGGTTGCTAAGCCTTTTAAAATTTTGCACATGGAGGATATCAGACAATTTTACACACATACACAGTTGAATAACCAAAGAAATTATAAATAATTACACTGATACCATGAAGTTCCTCTATAATTTATTAAGATTAGTAATTAAGATGCATTTAGATTTTTTTTTTAAATGTGAAACTACAAGCAGAATAAAGACACAGCCTACCTTTTGGAAAATTTTGGTTTGAAAAAATGTGATAGCTTTTTACAGATTAAAATAGCTCAGAAAACCACTAGGGGAACATTATAAAGTGTTATAAAAGACATTTTTCATCTCCACAGTAAAGCTGTAAATTCTATAACATTTCATACAATTTGCTTCTTTAATTTGTAGTGCTAAAATTAGTTATATCACAGAATTTATGAGATATAGTGTATTGTTTTCCTAGAAACTTCTAAAAATTCTTATGAAAGTGTGAGAATGCTGTTAGACCTTCATTCTGTTATCTCAGTTGATTATTGTACAAATGTACAAAAAAAAATCAATACAACTAAGTTATTAGTGTTTTCAAACAACCCATATATGAATTACATTAACAGTAAATGGCTAAATATCTATAATACATGTTTTTTAAAATAATGAATTTATTATGTAATACATTATTCATTGGTTGCTTTGAAACGTTTTACAAGCACCATTTAAATGTTTGTATTTGTTTGAAGTTCATCTAACATGAAGTTTTGATTGCTGGGTTCTACTTTACTTTAAAGATTAAAAGACGCTCAAGCTCATTTGGCTGTGCTTTGTTCCTGTAACATATTATATTTTTATAATAATTCAACAAAGTTGTTGCATGATGCAATTTTGACTCAAATTGCATAAGATTTTTTGTGTGTGAAAAATAATTTATAGCTGAAATAAAAAGCAGTCTTCTTATATCTTGTATTTTCATTTTGACAGTGGGAATTCTTAAAGAAAATGTATGAATCTCAAGACAAAGCCTCACTTTTTCATACAGAATAGCTTCTCACCCTTTTTCACTTTCATTCTTCTGCAAAATACTACTCTGCTGGGATGAATAGTCAAGCATTCCAAGTCTTTTCTCACACCTACCCAATATTTGATACACTTGTGTGTGTTCTTCAACTCTTCTTGGTCTGATTTAACATTCTTTATCTGTAAGCTATGAAATGTCTTAATACCAAGATTTACACTTATTATTTATGTCTTATGTGAGCATAGTTCTTTTTTCTTTTGAGGACTCTAACTTTGCTAAAAATGCCAATCCTTTGGGTCATGATTGGATGCACCTTCTCCAGTGTAATTTTTCTTGGGATTCATTGCCCTTGATAGTATAGTTACTAGTTCTCATCAAGAACTTGCCTTGGTGGCTTGACTGTAGCAATACCACAGTATGCAGCTCTTTTTTTCTCTTCCCAGATTGGATTTACATCTTTTCACAGATGCTTCTCTGTAAAACTTGGGTTCATCTCTAAATAGTGACTTCAGGTATGTGGACTCTAAAGGACTATTGAATGTACATCAGCATACTCCAACTTCTTGCAGTTTCATGGACAAGTTCCCATTTCCTCCCTTATAAATTCTTTTGCAATTTGGACTTATTCACACAGTGTACATCTCATAGCTTGACATGTGCTGGGAGATCTGAACTTGATGGTAGATTACTTCTCTCAGTTGGGCTAAATCTTACCCATGTAATGGTCTCTCTGCCCTTGAGACTTTCATTGGTTTGCTCTCAGTTGGGCATACCTCATTAATGCCTTTGCCCACTCTTCTCACCACCAAACTTCCATTCTTATGGTCCAATTTTCTCATCTTTTAGCCCTTTTTCTTTGTGCCTATCTTCCCTTGTGCTATCACCTTGATCATCATACTCCTTTTTAAGTTCTGGTGGTACTTATTTGGCTTGCACAGCCCTGATTTTCCCAGTTTTGTCAACTGGCATCCATATCCCTTCTTTTCTGCCCCATTTCCCCTTTCTCATGCTTAAACCTTGCATTACTCTTTTGTACCAAGATATGTCATTCCTTCATCTTCACATGTGGTATATTCCAATCCATTTCCTGTTGGGCCAGACATTATGATTGTTTATCTTTTTTATTCCACTCCTGTCATCCTTCAACTTTGTGTCCATCTATTAATGAAAGTGGCAAGGTTTTTATGTTGGCTCACCATCACTCCCTTTATCTGGGCACTTGTACTGTGCCTCACTTCTCTGCCTTTGCACATAATTATTTGATCATGGATTGTTGGTTTCCACTTTAGCTGGTTGTTGAGCACTTTCGTCAGCTATATTTTGCCTTTCCCTTTACTGCTGGGTGTATTTTTCTTAAACTCTCTACTTTATTCAAATCCTTGCTTTTTCACTTATCCCTTATCTGACTCCCATGTCTGAATTGGACCTTAATATGGATTTACCTGCTCAGTTTGAGCTGTTAATTTCCCATTCTTTATACCATCTTTCTCTAAAGATATCCTTCCTTCCTCTTGCTGAGGTTACTTTCATTTTCCATCAATGCTTCTCACACTCTCTTTCATCTTGCTTATTTACTCTTCTACTCATACTAGATTCTTCTTCCTGAGACTGTAGCTGCTCAGAAAGGTTATTATTTTTTCCATACTTGTTCAGACTGTTATTTTTTTGTGTGTCTTGTTCAGGTAGTGTAGAGTTTTTTGGTATAAGCATCTATTTTTAAGGGTTCCTTTCATTTTTTGTTTCTTTACTGCCTTCAGTTCCATTTTTGTCTAGGGACTCATTGCCTCCTACTCTTTTTGGACTGATTTACCAGCTCTTCCAATCGGTGTATTCTTCTGTCAGTATTAATGCTTGCTGGCATTTTCACATTTGTTGACTGTCTCATTTTTGCTAACCTACGAACATGATCTTTCATGTTGGCATGTTAATGAATATGCATAAATTCATCCTTCATTATTTTTGTAAATCTGGTTGTTTCATATCTTACAGGACTTCAACTGTATCTGGTCACTATTCTTTAATTTACACACTGTCTTTAAAAAGATCAATAACATTTTTTTCCATCACTCTCCTCTTATAGGATCCCACTAAGTGGTTTATGTAACCTCTTGGAGTATATTTGTCTTCTAAAATCTGCATTGAGCCAGAAGTAATGGAAAGCATTCAACCTATCCACTCTAGCTCTATCAGTGCTCACTGTTGGTATAGAGTAATTCATAAGTCCACTAGAGATCTCCTCATGGTGTTATTAAAGTTACTGAACAGCCCAATCCAGGCTGTACCATTTCATAGAATATTGTGGAAAATCTGCAATCAAGGAAGTGACTGCCCATTTTTGCTCATTTTCTGGCTTTTCAAAAGTGTATTTAGTAGAAAAACATTTCGGCAAGTATCCTATGGGGATCTGGGTGCTTCTCCAGACCTTCCTAATATCATTCCTACCCCTTTCCATTCTTCAGTTGAAGTACAGGAGATTCTTCTTGTTTACTAGTTCTTAGCTTCTGGGGTGGTGAATCTTGGAGAGTTCTTTGCTGATTATGTACAGCACAATATGATGGGAAGTAGGGTAATGGTTGTAGCACCCACTTTGAAGATTGGGTTAACCCTCAAACAGCTATTGTGCTCTCCTCCTACAGTGGGGTGTGAGGCATGCAAAGTATGGTCTGATTGTGCCCTATCCACACTTACCTTTCTTGGCTCACTGACCATTTGTGTTGTAGGTGCTGGGTTAGCCATGCAAAAAAAATCTGCCCATCCCTGCAACCACTGAGACTCTTTTGTTTCCTCCCCTCCTATTATTTCTGGGTGAAGAGTATGCCCTGGGCCACCCAAGATGCAGTTTGCCATGGGTGGGACCTATGGAGTCCCTACATTGGCTGTTATAGTCTAGGTTCAATGGAAGAGAGTTCATTTTTGTTTACACTGGCCCCTCTGCCATTTTATTGAGGAATTTTAGCTCTTCTATGTCAAGAGGTGAGATATCAGCTCAGAAGTCAATGTTTTCTTTACATGAAAATGCATTTCTAATAGGTATTAACTTTTGCACAACTTGTTGCTTGTCCTCCTTACTTCCGGTGCACTTTATTTTTTGTCTTATCTAATAAAAAAGTTACTTTGAATGTGAGTATTTTGAGGGGAGTTATTGTTCAAGGAGGTTACACTGCTCACCCATTGGTGAAGGATTATTATTGCACAATGATGTCATCATGCACTATTACATTTCATATTATGTGATTCTTAGGTGAAGGTTGGCTCACAAATCTTTTAGGCAGTTGCATGAAAGATCAAGCTATTCTATATTAAGAGGTGAGTATCTTGTGCAAATACATTTTCAGTCATGGAGAATGTCAATACTAATGGCATGTCTTTGAAATACATTACATTAGTTACTTCTTAGTATAAAATATCCTTTATTTTCTTTGCACTGTTGCACTTGATGGATAGTAGAATGTCATCAGAAAATATTTTTGTTTCAAAATTCTTTTCAGTAAAGAAGTATATTCAGAGAAAAATAATTAACCCAAACCTTTAGAATCGAGTATACATTGAGAATAAATAAAGAATATGATTTACATTTTTTACTGAATGACCATTTTTAGTTTTATTTTAAATAATTATAATTTGTATACATATGTATGAATATAAAAGTATGTTTTATATCAGATGTGTGTATCACATTGGTAGTTTATTTTAATGTTAACATTATTAGTTTTGAAGTCTAAATTTAACTCTTGAATTATCATTTCAGAAACAACAGAAGATAAGCAAGTAAATGAAACACCAAACCATAGGGTACCAGCTATAGGACAGAATGGGTTTGGGCAACAAACACTTCATTCCATTACAAGTACAGCCTGGCAAAGTTGCCATAAACTGATTTATGTCCAGCGTTCTGCACAGAAAGGCTACTCAGTTGGTCATTGGCCAATTCCAGAGTCATTTTGGCCAGATCTCAACAGTCCAGCATTGGTTAGGAATTTTAAAAATATATATTTGCTGGATTTCTAACATGTTCCCACTCCAAAAATGACTTAAATAGAAATATATAAAATTGTTTAAAGATTGTATGCAGTTTTGTTGAATATTCAATTTCTTTATCTATTGCTGTTATTTTTAGTTTGTAATAACTGTTTAAATGTACTAACCATTTCATTCTCTTTTATCAAAACCTTGAAATGTTTTGTTTGATTAAATTAACACAGTAACCCCTTCTAGTATGAAAACAAACATTTTTTGTTTATTTTTGCTCAATTTTACAGGATTTTTGTATACAAGTGTGTTTTTTCACGTTTCCTGTGTCTATAACCATGGGGGGTTTCAATTGTCACTTTAGCATCACATGAGGTATCTGAATTGCTACATTTAATCCTTTTTTTTTTTTTGATTGCTCGTTTATTTCTTTGGGCATCACATTCTGCTTTCATGTTCCAACATTCTGCACATTTTCTTCATTTAACTCTCATGAATTTCAGAATCATTCATTATTTGTGTATTTTCAATACAGATTAGAGTTCTGTGATTGATTTGTTCAACCTTAGTCACTTGCTGGTTCTTTCCATTTTCTTTATATTGTCTATGGTGGGATTTTTCTATGGAACTGAGTATACCAACAGTTCACATTTTGCTACCTTATGTCCAAGTTCCTATTATTCTCCTTCATGATACTGTCTTAAGTTTGTTCACTATGTGGATTGGGTACTAATTTTGTGCCTTGCCCTTTGAGCTTGTTTCAGTTCTTTATGTCTTTGATTTTGGTTCCTCATTTGCTTTTCTTGGCTGTCAATACATTCAGACCAGACTGAGACCTGTAAATGCCATTTTTTTTCTCATTTGTTTCATCATCTTCCTTGAATGATTTCATTAATCCTTACTACTCTGTGCCAGGTTTTTCTGATTGATATTTTTTGGCTGATACAGATTTTTTTTTTCTTATCTGCTTCAGCTTAATCTGTCATTTTTGTCCTTGATCAATTTTTTTTTCCTACCCTCCACCTTGATGGTTCATGGGGCAGGTTCTTTATTTTTTTTGCTTTTAATTTCCTTCAATCTCCTCTCTTTAATTCCAGTTAGATCTGGTTGGTGTTATAGGTCCCATACCTGCTCTAAAGCTGTCTTGATTGCATTCACGGCTTCTCATTGTTGGTTCTTTTTCCTGCTGTTTCATTCCTTGAAAATCTCTCCAATCAACTGAACTTGAGGTAAAAAACCATATGATCCTATTTTCTACTCCCACATGTATTTCAGTTCTCAGTTACTGGGTTTTAGATTGCAGTTGATTTGCTGGAAATATGATCATCCTCCCTGTGTGAATGTTGGTTCCTGGCAGCTGGATTTTAGATGCATTTGATTTGCCATGCACAATCCATCATGCTACACTCACTCTACACCTAAAAGCATATCCTTTTACTCTTACCCACACATTAAGGGACAATATTAGATTGAGATTCTAATGGTGTGTGCAATTTGGATTCCTTTCCAACTATTGTTCTTTCCCTTTTGGATGTTTCCCCAGTTTCTGCTCATGTTTGTGACACCTCATTTTTCATACTGGAGATAGAGTATACCTGGTACAGAATTTGTGCAGTCTTCCAAATGTGATCCTCCTACTGTGAGGATCTGCTCTTTTATTGTGTCATTCAAAAGCTTCTTTCTTTCTCTCACACTTGTCTCTCCATCTATTTAATGTACTGTACTGGCAGTTACAATTTTCCAATTGGCACTTATCTCTACTTACACTTTCCACCCTTTCTTCCCACTGAAAACTGGTACTTCCATTTTCTACCCAAACTTAGTGATAGTTGAGTAGAATCAAATAGAGATTCACATGCTTCAGGAGGATGTGTCATGTGTCACACTGCCATTGGTGAAGGAATGTCACATGATGATTTGCATGCGTAACACAGTTAAACCCAAACTTGTGGCATGTGAAAAACAAAATTGCATACAGATAGCAGCAGTGAACAATAGCTATTTTTGTGAAAGGAATTAAGTACTTGTTGGAAATACCTTTTCAGTACAAGAAAATTATAACTTCCAGGCCTTGAAATATTATGGAAAACTGACTTTATGAAATGCCTCATTTGATTTAATAACCTTAAACTACTTTATTGAACAACTAACTTAATTGAAATGTTTTAAGTTAAATATAATTTTAAAAATGAAGCAATATGAAGATGGGGTAGATGTAAGGGAGAGTACGCAAGGTTATAACATTTAAGAAGTGGATGGAATGTCCTGGAAAATTGTTTTTAAATAAAAGTTACACCCTGATAACCAATTATATCACTGTTTGAATGCTTATATTAAACATTAGTTTCATACACAAGAAACAATACAATAATTAATGCAGCATTTATTTTTATAATTGTTTCCTTTAGCCTCCAAGGACAGCTCATCCAGTCTTCAAATTTACATGTACAAATTCAGAACCAATGGTCATTGACAACCTTCCATTTGATAAATATGAACTTGAACCCAGTCCTTTAACTCAGTACATACTCTCCAGAAAACAACCAACTGTTGCATGGCAGGTTAGCAGTGCTTATCATTATTAAAAAGTGGGCTAAATATAAACATTTATATATAAATATGACAGTTATTTGCCAAATGTTTAACTGAATATTTTAATTCACCATATTGTTTTATGTGTCAAAAAGTATTCAAATAACGAGTGCCTTTTGTTCCTATTTTGTATAAATAATTTTGTATAAAGTCTTCATACAATACAAAAAATAAATGTATGTATGATACAAATTAAATTTGCTTAAATGTAATTTTTAAAATTTATTTTCAAAAGATAAACATTAATGTAATTTCACTGAACTGGAATGTTTTTGTATTTTAACCTGCCAAATTCAAAATATTAAACGTGTTTTAGCTTAGATGTTAATAAGTATGGTCATGCTACAGATGTATTAACTTTAGTTAATTCTAAGTTTTCAGTTTAAATTACCTCTCATAGTTGAAGTTTAGATTATATGTATTAACCACTAAAAATGTGAATTACTGGTAATAAAGTTATCCTAGCCTGTTTTATATTGACTTCTGATTCTGGTCCTTTTCAGGTTTATGTAAGTGGCAGTCACAAAAGCAGTGAGCTTGGTCACACTTTTGGTTATCTAAAAGCCAGTACCACATTGACATGTGTCAACCTCTTTGTTCTGCCATATAACTATCCCACTCTTCTCCCATTGTTAGGTAAGAAGTAACATTTATTGCAATATTACTTTATATTTCAGGAATTTTTTCAAACATTCTTTATAATTTATAGTGTGTGTGTCAACCAAACCATGAAATTAGGATTTCATTACATTATGCTTTGCACTTAGAAAATCGTATTACTTAGTGTAAACAATTTCACAGTAAAATATTGAGTTTCTGTGAAATTTAATATACAAAAGGAAAATGGTTAGTAGATACTGCTTTTTGTAAAAGAAAAAAAATTGGTCAGTTTTATCTGCAGATTAGTTATATTGGTGATCTAATAGTTTGTGTAATATGTTATTTTTTTTTTAGTTCTATAAGTACTTTACCTGTGACGGTCATATTTCTGTGTGTGATATATTATTGGTAATTATCACCATAATTATATTTATTAGGAAAATCAAATTTTCATAATGGTTTGTTTTTGTTAAGAACCATGAACATGCATAATATGAAATTATGTATTTTGATTCATGAATTACATGCAATAACTGCTATTGACTTCCTTTCTACAGGTATGTTTTCTAATAAAATTCTTGTGGGTGATGAAGTTTGTGCCTGAATTTCCAAGTTAAATGTTTGTTTTCCATAGACTTGTATTAAAATTATTTCGAAGAAGTGCTGAATTTGGCTCTAAAGATCTTCCTTAGTTATTTCATTTTTTTAATTATATTATTTGATTTGCAAGACTAGATGTTGAAATGTTAAGCTAAAATATTTTTTTCTTATTTCTTAGATGAATTTTTCAAGGTTCACAGATGTAAGGCTCCTAAGGAATGGAAACAGAATTTTGAAAGCTATTTAAAAGACATGCCACTTTATTATGCAGCTGTAAGTTATGTTTCTCTGCTTATTGGGACTATGCTAATGTTTCTTATCATTTATTTTAAGTAATTAATATTTGCAGTTCTTTTCTTTCATTTTTAGTTTTATTGCACTTTACTGTTCTTTTTTCCCTTTGTTTTCTCAGTATATTGCTTTGCAAAAGGTTCATAAATTGCTTCAAAATATCAAACCATTTTAGCATTCTGCATTTTGAAATTAAGGAATAGGTCCAGTGCATATTTTAAGAATAAATTATTTGCTTTGCAATATTAGAAACTTAATAAATTGGTTTATTTAATATATTTATTGCAGTCCGTTGATTACATTTGCTGGTGTTTTCTGATATCAGTAACAAATCTGTGTTTATTGGTTAAATTATTCTTAGCCGCTAAAGAGGGCATTGCAACGAATGGGAGCCCCTAGCTTGGTTCCAGAAAACATGGAAAACTGTCTTAGTTACAGTATTCTTAATTACCTGAAGAGACTTAAAAATCAGGTAACTTACTCTCTTTCTCTAAACTTACTATGTATTAATAATAATTTGCTTCAAAAGTATATGGCAGGAATCTTAAAAGACAAAACTCATAAGAGTACGCTCATATGTTATGTGTTCTATGAATTCCTTAAAAAAGTTTGTTAGTATTTGATACATGGAGAAGAATGGTACTGGAATGATTACTAATTCTTTTAATGTAAAGTATTGAAAGGAAAAGCTTGCTAGGCAGTGTTGAAACATTTTGTTTTGTGTGAGCAAAATGGCAGGAAAATAAGTGATAAAAGATGTTGAAGTTATTTATTATAAGGTATCAGTTAAATAAGAGCATGCCAAAAAATAAATAAAATTTAGTGCAGAATATGAGAAGGAGGAGGTATGTTTGGAGTTATTACTTAGTGTTAAATAAATGAAAAGTGTGCACAAGAAAATACTAAAGTTTCTTTATAGTAGAAGAAGAAAAAAAGATACTTCATATTAAAACTTCATTGCAGTGTAACATAAGAAATTTCATGAAGTAGCATGACATATTTGGTGCTATGTACCAAGAGAAAACATCTTGAAAGATAATCCAAATTCTTTATTGTCAAATTCCCAGTGAAGGCAATCTAGAAAATATTAAATATTTGTTTTTAGTGCAACTCATCAAAGGTAGCCTTGAAAATAAAAAAAATAAAAAAACACTTTGCTATGAAGTTTGATGTAAGAGAATTATTGGAGGATTGGTCTCATTTCTATGCTCAGTGGACTTGGAGGCTACAAGAACTTGGGTGAATATGAAATGTTTTAATCGAATATAAGGAAGAGAATTATGTTTGGCATGATTGGTATGAGGTCATCCCATAAGTAATGTCCAAAAATTTAATACAGAAAGTGCATCATCATTTCTGTCTTTGTTAGAAGGCTTTAATCATTAAAATATGTAGTAGGACATGTATAAAAATGTTCAGACAAATAAAAATAAACTAACCCAACTCCACTTTTTTAGTCCATTTATCAGATAAACTCTTATAAAGATGGATGTGTCTGAGGAGCACATTAGGCATATAATGCTTTATGAGTTTAAAAAAGGCAATAGTGCAGAAGAAACTACATCCCAGGAAAGTCTTGTTAAGCATTTGGTGGGATATTGTTGATGTGATCCACTTTGCATTACTGCTACTCAATAATATTATTACATCAAACTTCTATTGTCAACAGAGTGCTTGAATGTTGCACTGAAAAAAAAAAAAAAAAAAGAGGCCTGCTTTGATCAATCTTGGAGGTGTTGTATTACACTAGGATAATGCATGTTCCCATACAACAAGGATCACATCTCCGAGGATTGAAGAGCTAGACTTGGGAAAAACTTCCACATCATCCTTATTCTCTGGACATAACCCCATATGATTATCATCTATTTCGAAGTTTGCAGAACTATCTTGATGGAAAAGAACTTGGAACACATGAAGATGTCAAAACTACCCTCTCTACATTTTTTTCCTGTAAACCCCAATAATTTTATATAAGTGGCATTCAGAAGCTTGTGAATCATTGGCAGAAAGTAATTAATAATAATGGAACATAGAGTATTGGTTAAATATTATTAAAAGTATTTGAAATCCTTTCTCTTTTTCTGAATCTAAAATTGGATATTATTTAATGGATGACCTGATAGAAAGATTCATAAAAGACAAGGCACTCAATGAAAATGAAAACAGACTGGAATATGCAAGAGGAAAAGAATAAATAGACAAAGAAGCTAAGGAAAATATATTGCTAGTAAGAACCAAAATTAATTTAATTCTAATGTTCTTATATATTATTGATATAATAATAAACAAGAAATTGTTATATTTAAATGGTTTAATTCCTGACAGAAATAACTAGCACTGAAGGAAAAGTAAGATGCAAATATAGCATCATCATAACAAAGTTGATCTGATAAGATGGTGTCAGAAGTGATCAATGATAGAGTAGGGTCAAAGGACAAAACACAATAATACCAGAAGATGTCCAAGAAAGGATAAAACTTCTTTATTATAATACACCAGTAGAATGCATCCCAAGATAACTTCTTTACTGGGAAACATTTAACATTTCTGTAATTCCTGATTGCAGGAAACCAGAAACAACTTAAAACTTGTACCCAAAAAAAAAAAAACAGAGAGAGATTTGATACTAAACGTTTTCACAACTGGATGTTGGAAGAAAGCATATGTATAAAAAATGTTATTATTCATTCTAGTCCAGAATATTTAGAGAATAAGCCCTTCTAATAGATAATAAAGTTTCTGTACGTCAAAATACCAAGAATAAAACTATTTTTAAAGACTTGCAAAATACTTGGTGTTGCTTTAACATTCCAGCTGTGTCATAGTGGTTCATAGTTCTGTTACCTCTTGACAGTTTTGTTACTCTATTGATGTATTTGATCTTGCCCAAGGTCTTGTAGATTAAGGTACTTTAATCCTTGCTTGAAGAATTAGAACTTGAGGTTAAACTGGTAGAGATCTTAAGTAATAAAATCTAATTGAGTATGTGTTCACCCCATGCTTATTATTGCTGCAACACAAAAATATAGCTGGAAAAAAAATCTTGGATTTATTTACTCTGATTTTTTTCTTAAAGAATTTCAAGTGTCATTTAACAAAAATACTTTGTTAGAAGTTCAGATTTTCTCTGTACAAAAGAATTATAACATTTACTAAAAGCTTGCCAAATTTTTTATAGATGCATAACCTGTATCAGAACAACTTATCGATATAACCATATCACAGCTTCACAAAACAATACTTGTATTGCTATATCACCACATCTTTAATAAAAACTTAAAACATATGGTAGAAAGTATTAAATGTAATATTAATAATTAACCATAAAACAGAACATATAAAATAATGACAAAAACATCCTACCTCCAAACAGTTTGAGGATTGGTCTTTGTTATCTGAAAGTTTCTTAAAAATCTCTACTTTTTAAATTTTTAGAAGAAAAACAAACACCTGGACCTTCTTGTTTGTCAGTTTAAACCTTAGTGGCTTACTTGTCAGATGTTGATATTCACGTAGAAAATATTATAGTTATTAAAAACTAAAAAACTTGCTCTTTCTAAATTTTAAACTGTTTTTTTCCACTGTAGAAGGTCAACATTGAAATTTGCTTGTATATATAATGGATGTAACTGTAGTCTTGAGTTATTATTTTTCATATCTTTGTCATGTTTAAACTCCTACAACATATACCTGATCACAGTAATATATACTGTGTCGTCATAGGTAGTTTATTTGTACTGTGAATGTTAATTATATCATTTTATTTCAGTTGTAATTAATCTGAAAAGAAGTAAGGGAAGTAAATTAGGGAAAAAAAACTCATTGCAAGTTTAATTATTAAACACATTTTCAACAGGCCAAATCAGAATATGAAAAAATATTGTTAATGGTTGGATCAAACAAACAAGTCAGCACAGAAAGTGTCCGGATCAGTTTTGGAATCCATCGTCCTAGTTCACATATACAAAAGCTATCTGATCTTTGCTTAACATCAAATCCTTGTCTGGCAAGTAGATTCTCCAGTCTGAATTCAGAACTCAATGATTTCACTGATTTTAATTTGGCTGTAAAAGATAAGGAAATAAAAACTGAAAGTTATAGGAATCCATTTGACATCTCCCGAATAAGTCTGCTTGACCAAATTACACGAATGAGGGGAAATTTCCTTCAGACTACATTATCACGTTTGACATTACAAGATGAAGGTATGTTTTGTTTACTTCAACATAAACATTGCATTTTAATTTGCATATTGTGTGAGCTTTATAAAAGGAAAAATTCCAAATACTCTTACTGTAGTGTTTAATAAAAATTAACTGTTTGCACCAGTGAATCTTTCATAATTGCTTAATACATTTTATTAAGAAGTATGTTTGTGAGTGTTTGAAATCTAAATGTCTGCTAAGAAGTTGAGTGACTGAAAGTGACTTATTAAACCATTTGGTACTTTTTGTTCAATTTTTTATGCTTACAGCAACTGTGCTGGGTGCTTAATTTTTGGAAATCTGTGAGCAAAAATATCTTCCAATAATTTTAATTTGTAAGAGTAATATTGATTTCTTTTGATCTCATTCAAGTGTTTCTTTTCCAGAGTTTTTGTGTATGTGTCAAGTCAGTTATGTATTAAAAATATTAATATTCTGTAAATTATAGGTGTAATAACTTTGAGCTAGTGTGTGTTTTTCTCGTAGCAAAGCCACATTGAGCTACTTTGATCTAGATTAAACTGCTTTATATTTTTACAGATCAACTACACAGTTTGCCTGTTGGACAAATGGGGAATTATCAGGAATATTTAAAAAGAATGCCAATGCCATTAAGAGAAGTTGAGTCAACTCCTGTCCGACAACATATGTTTGGAAATCCTTTCAAAATTGAAAAGGTGATATGCTATAAATGTGAAGCTAATCAAAAACTATTATGTTGAAAATCTGTTTCAAAATGATCTTGGAAATAAACATGATGGTTGTTTATTGTTTTTCACCTCATATAGCATGAAATGGTCTTTCATGTTTTTTGTGCTGTGGTAGTAAATAATTGTTCGTACTTATTGGTATTTCTGTTATTGATGATATATAATAGGTTATATTTATTGCTTTTCTCTCTGACAGAGTATCATTGTTAATCATGCTTATTAGCTTTCAAGCTTTTAATGACTCATATTTCATCATATTTATTAATATTCTTGTTTCTTTTAGCCTGTGGCTGTTTAAAGACAACAGCCAACATTTTACCCACCACAATTAAATGTATGACACTATCTGGATGGAAGCTCAGCTTTGATTCACTGATAGTGTTGACACGGTACACCAACTAACAAATCAGACCTTCACCTTGCACATTATGGTGGTACATTAATGCAATAATTTAATGAAATTAAAAAGATTATTGAAAGAGGAATTTTCATTGTTGTCAGTTGAGAAATTAATTTGTGGGACATTGGAAAAACTTTATAATTAGTCATTTTTGTATAGAATCAGTCAGGTGACAGGAAAGTGTTTTTTGTTGTTGTTGTTGAGATTTTAAGTTTCATGTCCATATAATTCCTGTTTTAATTTTATGATAATCATTGGTGATCACTAAGCATTTTTGTCTTAACATGTAATGATCAATGATGTTTCATCAGTGTTTTGCTGACTTTCATTTGCTATTAAAAGTCCTCTGCTGGCACAGCAGTAAGTCTACAGATCTATAATGGTCAAATCGGGGATTTGATTCCCATCAGTGGACCCAGCAGATAGCTTGATGTGGCTTTGCTTTTAGAAAAAAACATGCAAATGAAAATTGTTGAAGCTTATATTAATGTAAGTAGAATTTCATACAGTAAAGTTACTCTTATTTGATAGCGTATGATGGTGGATGAAGCTGACATTGACCTAGTTGGGGGTGGAAGCCCGCAAGCTAGAGGAATCAAGCGACTAATTGACGGAGTACTTGGTGCCCCAAAACCAAAAAGAAAACCAGGACCTCTACCTAAAGATTTTTGTTTTAAGCGACCAAAAAGTCCTTCACCACTGCAGTATGGAAATTATTTTGCTGGTCCTGTCATTGATGTCCACGAAAAGAAAACATCAGATCAAAAACAAGAGATTAAACAAGGTAGTCAAGTTTGATTTTATTGTTTTGAAAAATATATTTTAGGATAAAAATGTCCTTAAATAATTTTGCATTAACTGTTTATATTTTTTCAAAACGTTTTAATAATACTAACAGTATCTTTTCAGTTAGGCTCTCACTTCCAGTTAAAATACAAATAAACAACAGTATCACATTTATGAAATGTGTAGAAGGTTCATTATGTGATATATATTATCCATGTGTTTTATTTATTTTCATTATTAAAAAAGTATGAAATAAATAGTAAAGAGAATACTCTAAAATGAAATTCTTAATGTAGTGGAATGTCATAGTTTTCCCATTTCATTCAAGTATTTTTTTTATAAATATATATAACCTATATATAAAAGTGCTTTTATCTGTAGATCATTCAAATTTGATATTTCTGTGTTGGAAAATCTAAAACTATCATTATTACTTGTGGTAAATAACTTAAATATTATTGTTTATATGTACTTTATATTATGACCAATACCCTTTATGTGCACTATATTATAGCTTTTTAATACTTGAATGATTCACCTATAATTTGACATTTATAAGGTTACCATATTTACTAATGTCAGAGTTGGTTCAGGTTAATTTCTTTATCCTGTTTTTCAGGAAGGTTACAAATGAATTAAATATTTTAACAAACCCTTTTGGACCAAATCATAAGTTTGTTTGCTCTAAAACTATAATTTCCTAGAACTGCTTTCCTTGTTTTTCTTTATTTATATTATTTATATCAATTATTTAACTTTGATTTGAACAACAAATGTTGCTTACCTTTTAAAATAGCTACAGCAATAATTAAATTAGTTTATTTAATATATATATTGAAACTTTTTGGAAGAAAAACTGTGGTACATAGATGTATCATGTATTATTAAAAACTTTTTGATATTTCTGTTCTTAAATGAAATTCATTAAACTTAAAAATACAAACAGTTGAGTGCTTATGTTTTCAAATATTATCTTTTAAGATATCTATTTAACAGATTTTGAAAATTGTTTTGTAAGAGATGAACAGGTATAGATTTTTTACTCTAAAATTGTTGAATCGGTTTTTGAAAATCCAATTTCTTAAAAAAAGTGACAAAATTGTCATTTAAGCAGAGTATTCACAGAGGTGAAGTGTGCAGTAACTGTTTAGTTCAATGTAACACTTGTAGAGAAAGTCTTGGAGCTACTTTTCCATTTTGAGGGATTTTTTTTTTTTTCTGTCATTATTCAAGTGCATGCAGTTTCAGCTTTACTGATATTGCAAGTATAGTGCTTAAGTTCCATTGCTTTTTTGTTTTAACATTTATGGTGGTCATTAGTTATTTTAATATCTGTTTGAATAAAAAAAATGTTTTTGGTTTTCTATATGTAAATATTAATTTTTCCTTTACTAAAGTATTTGTAGATGAAGAAGTAGTTGTCTCACAGGAGTCACCGACAGCACTGAGAAACTATGTTACAAATCATATCGATCTAATGAGTATTAAAGAAAATGAGGAGATCCCAGTATGTCAAAGGAATGGGAATGTTCATAACTATTATGATACCAAAACTACTGAGAAAAATTCTGTGTTAAGAGCTAAGTTGTTCAAAGAAGTAAGAAAACCTGGAAGAGGTACATATTTTGTTATTGAAAAAATATCAGTGAATGACTATTTTAGATATAGAAAAATTATAAATCGTATATAAAATTGATTATTCTAATCAATATTGATCTGCTAATGAACCTCTAAGAATTCTAAATATTTGACCTTGATAATTTAATTTGTTTTACACATTTCTGAAATTTATATATATATTGTTCTATTAGGGAGATTAAATGAAGTATTTACTCTTTTTATTAAATTTTAAGTCAGTTGGAAACCAGTTAATGTTTAAAATTACAAAACGAATATAAAATAAAAAGATTATCTCTAACATCTTGCATAAACAAACTTATTTTTTTATTTGTTAAGTGTAATATTTAAATGTGTTTTGCATCTTTGTGGGTTTTTTTCAGATTTTAGTGGTGTCTTTAGTCATCTGAATAACTTCAATGTAGGTATGCCAACTAAACTTTTCATGGTGCGTGAGGTGATTCATGAAGCAGGAAGGTTCAAAAGAAAAAGTTTAATTAAATTGCTTGAAGACTTTGAAAGAACATTGCTTGCTTCACACAACGTCTCGTCTCCATTTTCCAGGAATAGTTCATTTATCCCTCAGCTAAACCACACTAGGTGACTTGCTAAAGTTTAGGCTAAATAAGTAATGTAATGGCAGAGTAGAATAAATATTACAAAGTCACGAAGTGGCCTATGTTTGCAAGATAAAGAACATGGAAGACACTGAGGATCAAAGGTGGCTGTGACAGTTACTCCTATAGTAAATCATGATGGTCAAGATAATTCCCGTAACTTTTGGAGTATATTGTGTTTACAGTTAAAGGAGAGAAGTAGGTGTACTGACGAGCTTACAAAACTAACACAACTAAAAACTTTGCATACAATATTTTGTTTTAATTTATAATTAAACTGTGATTTGTAACATGTATGCTGTAACTTGTATAGTCAGAAGTGTTATTTCTAGTAGTGATCCAACTTGCCTACCCAGGATTTCATTACATTCATATATACCACATGAACTACATGTTACAGCATTCTTGCTTGAAAACTAGTAAAACTTAATTACCAAAAGAGTAAGATAAACATTAACTATTTTATGTCAAATGGATGTTAAAGCTATTAGTCAATTCGTCTGTTGTCAAACATTTTGTTTTCCATCAATCAGTGTTGTTATTTTCTATGAGGGGTAGAGGTGCTGGTAATAAAAGGAAATGTAAAATTAAAAAAAAAATTCAGAGTAAAAATTTTTCTTGAACAAATGAAAAGAAATTTTGGTTGATATTTTGTGAAGGCCATTTTTTTTGTGAAACAGAGAGATTGCTTCTATATAGTGAATTAGACAATTTGCATTTTTAATTTTACTTAGTTTCAACTTTTCTAAAATTTCAGTTTATTAAGTTACTTTCATAAAGGCAAATAGTGAAATAAAAAAGATGTGTTTGTATCTGTTTGCTTTGAGAACTGCTAGCTGCTGTGGTGGATGCAGTGTTGCTGTGCTTTTATTTTGTTTAGCAGAGTTCTGTACCATCATCATATTGAAAATAACCCACCTTGTACAGTTAAATGTGTTCCAGCACTTCTTTATTTAACACTAAAGCACTGCTTGTATGCCTAATTATGTATATGTTTCTAGACACTGGCATATTTTATCATGTTATTATTCTTGATTTTAAGTTGGACAGTGCAAGGTGTTATTTCTTAAGTATGTTGGTTGAAATTAAAAAACCAGTATATCTTATTTGTTTAGGACAAGTTGAAATAAACTAGTCAACAATATAGGATGTTTATCTGTCACAGGTGTCCATTTATACAAATAAAAGTGGACAAAACAAGAGTTCAGTGCAGAATATAAGTATCAGTGTAGTTGTGTTATCTTTGTTTAGAATTGGTTTGTTGAAAAATATATCTTAGGTTTTTGCATTAAACCATTATTGTACAACAATGTATGAAACAAACAAGTTATATGTAAAGGTAACAAGATAGTGTGGCATTTATTTATACAGAGGCTGTAATGTTTTAAGATTTACACTTTGTTTTTAGTTGTAACACAGTCACCTAATTTAAGACTAAATTGTTATTTATACCAAAACCTGTCATTCTGGAAATGCCAATTTCATCTTACTCAAAAACAAAAATATCCTAATATTTTTTGTGAAGCTCTGAAGTTTTGTGTATTAGTATTTGTGTGAAGTGTTCATTCCTTTGTATTGTGTCATGAAATATGAGTGTTTATTATTAATGAAGTTAAATGTATCAATTAGAATTAAAGCAGCTAAACAACCTAAGAAAAGGTAGACCATCCTTCATTATTGTTGAATTGGTTTATATTTACTGAAAGGTACCTTCCATCGAGAATGTGATCATCCATGTTGGTTTTCAACATCATTGTCTTTCTCTTCACAGCCTTGTGTTCTGCATATTTGATTTACATAGCTTGTAATATAAAATACACTAAAGAATCACAGCTCTTAAAGGTGAAGTTTATAACTTCTGTTATACATAGCAGGTTATAAGATGGTATGTAGAGTAAATAAAGTGATGTGAGAAGTAATTTTTGGTTTTATGGCAAACCTATAGATTTTCCAAATTAAATTGTGTCCAGTTTTTATGTCTATATAGTTTTTGTAATATTTTCAATATTACATATATGAAAAAATCTACAAAAAGAAATTATTTCTTGCTTGGTACACACTTTTTCTTTAGTTGCAACATTCTTTGCCAAATTATCCATTTTAGAGGTCAGCTTATTTAGAGTATGCATTGTAAAGTATGGAGACAGCTTGAACGGATAGTAAAAGAAACATTATGGGGAATGTAAAACATTTCAACAAACTCTCATCACCATCAGGTACAAGTAGTTTACATAGAGATACAAGTATATATACACAGTCGAAGAGGTTACGTAATCAAAGATTGCTTAACAGCTCAGTAAAGGTATCTTGATTACACATTGGTTTAGAGTAAGGCTGTTTTGTTCGATCAAGACAGCTTCCTTTATTTTAGCATTTGTTAATGTTTGGCTCTTTTCTTTTTAAATTGGTGTTTTGTATAAGTAAACTGATTTTTTGAGTTCCAGTTGAAGTAAATATAGGAGGGTGTTTTTTTGTGTTGGTGAATCTTGTTTTCATTTTTCTTCTGATTTCTCCTATGTAGAATTCTGGAAACTATTGCACATTATTTTATAAATGACATTGGTATAGTGTGTTTCTACATAATTTTTATTTGGTAATTACTTAGAGTTACAGCTGCATTTTTGAGTGAACATGAAATTATCAGGAATTTTATGTTTAATAGCAAGTTTTCTTCAAAAGTGAATTATTTTTGAACTGATTTCAGGGTTTAACAGTAAGAAACTCCAATGCATGACATATTGTTTCATATATTAGTGTCAGTTTTGGTTTTTAAGATGACTTTAGAAGTTTTTGTTCTGTTAGTTCTGTGAAAATTTTGAGCAATAGTTGGTGGAAATTTGTTGGTGTGAATGAAAGACTGCTTCATCAAATTGATATGTATAGCCAGTTGATTAGAGACTTGAAGCTGTGTTTATGAGGTTTTTTTAGTACATTAACTTTTGTTTAGTTTCATAGGTGGAATTCTAGGGTATGTAGAGACCTGCGTAGGTGATTTTTCATGTGAATTTTGGTTTTGAGCTGTATGTCAGATCTAATAATATTGAGATGAATGAAAAATAACTTCAGTAATGAATTTAATGTTCAGGTGAATAGAGTTTGTGTTCAATAGAAGTGAAACCATCAAAAATACCATTTACATATCTGTGCCAGTATAGGGAGAATAAGTTGCATATTGTATGGCTTGTGTTTCAATCTTGGTCATAAATATGTTGGCTAGAACAGATGAAACAGGGTTGTTCATGTTTAAACCACCTATTTGAAGACAGTTTTTCTTATTGTAAATAAATTTAATATTTGTTGTAAGTTCTAAGAAAGAAATCGTGTACTGGTGATGTGAATCTTAGATTGGCATCATTGTAGAAGAGGTTGAGTACAACATTACAAGCTTCTTTGACAAGAACTTTGTCAAAAAGTAACACAACATTAGAGCTAGCCATTAAGGCTTTAGGGTTTAGTTGGTTTGATGTATTTATAAAATTAGTCATCTTTAAAAAAAGGAACTTTCAGAATATATGTGAGACATAAGACCCCAAGCAATGTGCCTCCCCTGAGCATAGTTGTATAGAACAATCCTGTTTGTGTGGTTTAGCAATGCCATAGAATTGTGGTGTGTACGAATCAGTTATCCTGACAAAGATCTTTAGTAAGTAACATGGTTCTCTTTAATTGTTTCTCATATACATTTATTTGTTGAGTTATTTGGGATGAGTTTTAATTTGTGTATATGGAAGGATGTTATTCATTGTACTGATATATCCTGTATTATTCGTGATTACCGTAAATTTGCTCTGTCAACTTTTACAATTCTAATGTCAGTGTTTCTTTTTAGATTATAGATTCATTTTATCTCATTGCTTGTAAGATTGGCCTATAGTTTGTGGGTTTGGTTAACTACATTGTGTTGTTAGAAGATCATTTAAAGTTGCTTAAATTGCAATGTTTAGGAATTTAAGAACCACATTTTATAATATATCAAAAAAGTCTGTTTGTGGATTTAATTTTGTTGTTTGATTCTATTTAAAATGGAGGTTTCCATTTGTTCTTTTATGTATTGAATCACTAGTCTTTGATTTTAGGTAGGAAATTGTCTTTTGGTTGACAGTAAAATTGAGGCCGTTGTTCAGGAGTTGTAGTTCAGTGTCACTGTAATGACTGATCGGATCTGTTGAGACCAGGTTGTGTTTCATGTTGCTGCAGATTTCTCATTCATTCAAGTATTTTTGCTTGGTAAAGATTTCTCTTGATTCAAGACAGTTTTTTTGGCTGATGACACCTTGTGTATTGTTGTACTCATCTGGTTTGAGCTCGCAGACAGGTTGGTGTTCTAATTCTTGTTTACATTCTAGTAAATAGTTCTTGATATTTGAAATTCAAGATAAATTTTAGAAATTTTGTGTGTGTGTGTGTGTGTGTGTTTTTGCATGTTTTGGTTAATGCCAGTAAACTAGTCTAGGAGTTTGAATATTGTGACTTTTACAAAGTTGAAAATTAACTCTTCAGGGTAGCATTGTTTGGGGAAGGAAATATTGTTTCTACTTTTGAGGATTTCTACATCCATTTAATAAATTTTAAAGATAATGGCAAAGTGCAATAAAGTTATGATGGTAATGGCTTTGAGGAAGATACTAGAAAGGTATATGCAGGATAAACATTTAGATTTTCACAACCTGGAGTAATTGCCTTAATAATTCCTTTTTTTTTAATGAGGAATCCACTATTTAATAAAGCTTGGAGATGGCTTAAGTAAGTAGTAAACAAAACTTTATTACAAACCTAAATGTTTCAACAAGCTTACGTCATCATCAAATACAGTTAGTTTGCAAAGACGTGAATATAGATATTTTTCAAATAAGACCCAAACCTAAAACACATGAAGAGTTCATTATTCTTTTTCAGGATAATTCTAAAGAATAGTGAACCATTTGAAAGTGCTCAATTTATTTTTGGGTCTCATTTGAAAACTATTACAACTTGCATATGTGATCCTGTGTGCTAACTTCTTAATAGAAATGTGTAGATACAGTATGTAATAAAGGTCACATGACCAGATGTTGCTTAACAGCTTAGTAAAGGTTTCTTGATAATCCATTATGCTGAATTTGTTTAATTAAGGTAACGTTTTATTTTACATTTGTCGATGTTTGTTTCAGTCGATATTTCAGTATTTTGTTTAAGTATACTGTAATCTTCTGAGTTGCAGTGGTGATAAACATATAAAGGTTTTGTTTTTTTATACACTTGGTGAACATCATTTTCCATGTTCTCGTGATTTCTCAGATGCAGAATTCTAGACAGTTTTTTCACATTATTTTATAAATGATGTTGAGTTGGCATGATTCTATATAGTTTTTATTCAGTAACGATATTAATTTACAGCAGTCGTGAAGCTGTGTTTATGTAGAGTGTTTTATTATATTCATTTTTTGTTTGGATTCATGTGCAGAATTCCACAAGATGTAGAGACCTGTGTGTTTGTGATTTTTCAATGAATTTTAGTTTTTAATTACGTGTTGAATGTAATATTTGACTGATATCCAACCACAAACCATATATTATGCACTTTATCTTCTCCTATGTGTCAGTGATACTTTTGCTGGTTTCACTTTTACTGAACACATACTTTCTTTGAATACATAAACTCCATTCATCTGAACATTAAATTTGTAATTGAATGTTAAAATGACAATCAGTGATATTTTCATAACTAACGTTATTAAATTCAACACACAATTCAAAACCAAAATTCCCGTGAAAAATTGCCCACAGAGGTCTTTACATCCCTTGGAATTCTGCCCACAAATCCAAATAAAAAATTGGTTATAAACTTCGTAAATACAGCTTAAGTCTTTAGTCAACTGGCAATGTAGATAAAGAAGTCAACTTTATGAAGCAATCCTTCATTCACAGTATTAAATTTCCACCAACTATTGCACAAAATATTTCACACAACAAAAACTTCAAACTTGTGAATAAAATTGAAACCATACAACAACATTAAACTACAGTTTAGCATTTATCTCTGAAATCAGTTCAAATGTAATTCACACTTGGGGAAAACTTGCTATAATACTTCTGTTGACTTCAGGCTTACTCGAAAATCTGGCCCAAAATGATGTTCTTACTAAATAAAACTTAGGTTTAATCACAAAGTATCAATGTTGTTTCTAAAATAGTGTGTAATGAGTGTCCAGAATGCTATATTAAAGAAACCAAAGAAAATTTGAGACAAGATTCATCAAACATAAAAAAAATCCTCCCATGTTTACGACCATTGCAAATCAAACTTCAATTTATCTTTATAAACATTGCCCCCCAGTGGCTCAGCGGTATGTCTGCGGACTTATACGCTAAAATCCGGGTTTCGATACCCGTGGTGGGCAGAGCACAGATAGCCCATTGTGTAGCTTTGTGCTTAATTCAAAACAACAACAACAAAATTATAAACATTATAGACACATTCTATGGTTACTGGCATAACTGATATAGATTGGCCTGTCTATATAGTATTTTTAGTTATAGCATTTAAAAAAACTGAAGAGAAAAACCACATATAAAACTTCAAGTTTAAAGAATGATAACTTAAAAAATCTTTTAATTTAGAAGGTGATTTATTTAATAACATTTCAAACATAAGCCCTTCATCAAGTGTTTACATGTACAGTTGTGAACCAAAGTACATTAAAATATTTAGTTAGTAATCTACATATGTATTAAAGGGAGAACATAGTATGAGGTGCTGTAGAACAAGAAATAAAGATACATAAAAAGTGGAAATATTGGTAAAGTCTAATCTAAAAAGTATTACCTAGAATTATTAAATAAAATTTCAAGTACAAATAAATACAGAGTTATATATAAAAAACCAAGGAATGTAAACTATGAATAGGAAATGTATTACAGGGTAAGAATTATTACAGAAATGAAGGTTTTTCATGTCAGCCAAATGGAAAAGGATTCTCAGTGTGTGAATAAGTTGCTGCTCTTTGCATTTGTTCAGGCAGTGAACAATTAGTGCAGACCTCAAAGTGACCATTTTAAGATTTGACAAATTATGCTTATTGTTGTAAAAGTAATTTGGAATCAAAATGTCAACATTTATATTGATTATATACCTTCTATGTTTATGAAATCTATTGCAAATTTTTGCAGTCCTCACTAATGTGCAGTAGATTACAAAGGTTTCAAAAAATAACAAATTCTGATGCATAGATAAAAGGCTTATATTGTGAAAACATCTGATGCCAGTAATTAAACTAGAGATGATTTATGTTTGGCAGCTATATGTTCAATAATTCTTAGTTAACTGTCAAGTTTTTAAATCTCGAGAAAGAAAAGAAATTGGTAGTGTAGGATGATAATATGAACTTCAGATGGTAAGTTTCGTTCTTTGACAAATTTGTAGTGTTAATACTTTGAGATTACATACTAAAGTTTTATCATCAGTTATGAGTAGATGGAAAGTTGTATAAGATAACATTTATCAGCTTCAGTTATAAAGAATTGGGAACCATAGATTACAGTGACATCTCCTACATCACCAGATTTTATTACATTATTGGATCTTGATTTTAAGTGAGATAACGTACAAAAAATGTTTTTGTGTTAAATTATATTTGTTTGAAACGTATGTAAATTTTCTTTATGACAAAACATTAGGTATGACTAGTTAGGTTTAGGCAAATATCTCCAGAACATCAAATTTCTGTTTATTGAATATTATTGCAAAGCTTGTTGAATTCAAATAACAAACATAAAAGATTATTTATTAAATAAAGGAAACTGTTATTTATAAATAGATTTCAACCAAGAATATTGTTAGCAAAAATATAATCTTTCCTGACCTAATGTCATTTTGATAAATCTTTTGTTAACTTTTGCAATGTTTTTAACAGGTAGTAACCACAAGTGGCTATTATTGCCGGCAGTACAAAAAAGAATGTCTTGATGAATATCAAACAAGTTGAAATTGACTAGATATTTATGATGAAGTTTTCCAATCAACAATTTTAAAAAAATATATTTAAGTATAAAATTATATAATTATTTTAAATTTTTAAAATGTTTACAAAATGAGTTTAAACATTTCACATTGTAAAAGTGATAGAAAAAAACTAAGACAAATTATGTGATTTTTTAAAGCAAAAACTAAATACTATACACTAAGTTTTTCTTAACCTTTTTGTAATTTGGTTGAGTGTGGTCACTGGGAGAAGGAAAAAATGAACAAGTGTCAATGATTCTTTTTTCTTTGTTGTTCTGAAAGTTTCAGTGTCATAATGCCTAACTGTTGTGGGTAAATTATGTTTAAATATAGTTAGAAAATAATATATTTAATATGTATTTAGTACCATTTTATAACAGAATAAGGTTTAAAAATGTAGTAAATGATACAAAAGTTGTAAACAATTAATTTGATAAGTCTTACCTTTCTAGCTGGTTTCAGTGTGCATCACTGATATCACAGGTTGTTGATCATGTTTTGTGCAGCATTAAAGTTGTACAGGATGTAATTCTCTACATCAAATCCATATAATTTAGAGAGGTTTCAGGTTTAAGATTAGAAGAGTGTGTAGGATCCTAAGAGAATAAAAGTGAGACTCTCCATGACTTTTCAACACCCTTTATTAATTTGAAAACTAGTACTGCTTCTCTCAACTGCAGATAATACTGAGTTATAATTTCCTCAAGGCTGGGATTAAAATGACTAAATCTTTATAAATTACTGTGATTAGTAATGTAAAAATTGTTTTCATTCTAAATGATACTCAAGTTTTGAATTGGAATAAGATCATTATTTGTAAACACTTTATTAATGTTGTGCATTACTGATGAGGTAACTTGTCATGTAATTAAGATGACACATGTTCTTATGAATTCACTGTATTTAATAGTAGCATTTTAGAAGTTAGTTTCCTGTTGGTATGAAGGAAAATTAAAAACGTGAAGAGAAGAAAAAAAAACAACAACCAAATATGCCATGGATAGATCTCATATTGAAAAAGGTATGTGAACTATAATTTCAAATTTACTGCATCTCTCTACTTGAAATGTGACAGTTTTTATGAATATGTACAAATCTGTTGTACATAAAAATATCAAATGTGTTACCAAAGTACTCACGCTTAAGATGTGTGTGTGGATTGTCATCTCAGATTCTGACAAGTCATAATGCAAGACGATCATGTGAAAAGTAATGATAATTTTATCCATACTACAGTTTGCATATTGTATTTGCATAACTTAGGTGCATGTCTACAACTTCTTTCAGTATCCTTGTATATCTGTTTCCTCTCCTCTACCACAAACTGTCTTTGAATCTGCATTATAGGGTAAAATAAATAGTTAGTAATGCACTTCATTTATATAATAGCTTGTTGAATGACACAATGTAAATAATTGCAGCATGTGCACTTTGACCCACCACTAATGCATAATGGGCTTAGTTAATAGGTAATGTATATTAATGTTACAGTATTCTAGTTTCACATTTCATGCAGAAATAGCCAAGTTGATAGCAGTTTGTATTATTGAAATTCATGGTGTAGTTTCATTGAATGTTTGAAAAAAATTGCTAATTTCCCTTTTTAACCTTTGTAACATTGGTAGCATGAAAATGCTTTGGCTTTTTCCATTTTATAGAAATGCTATATAACTGAAACATTTATTTTCATGTTTGTAGTACTAAAATTTTCAGATCCTAAGTGTTACCTAATATATTTTTACTTCAAACAAAAAATATTACTGATTGCCTATGTTGCAAAGAAAGAAATTTAGAAAAATATATTTTGTAAATACCAATAAATTTTATAGCCTTTTTGTTTTCTTATAAAAAGAAACTTTTTCTTATATGTTCCTAATAATGTGATGTAACTGGACCTGATTTTTTTAAATATTATTTGTGGGATATGTAATATCCTACAAACATATCCTTAATAAACCAAGTAAACATTACTAAAACCTGACTACTCAGATGTTATACAGTTGTAATTTTATCAATAAAAGGAAATAGAAATGATAGTTAATATATGAAATTTTGTGAACATAAATAATGATACATCTCATAACAATGGAACCTGGTAGATACAAAATGAAATCTAATAAATGATAAGTATTGATAATTTACACATTTGTTGTTTGTTTTTATACTGTGGAACATTTCAATAATTTATAAATAAAGGAAATGTTTATTTTCAGAGAATTGTGTTATTGAATTTTATTTTTTTGCTATATATATAAATATGTGTGTGTGTTCAAATTTTCCATTTGTGAATAATATTTTTCAACTTAAGTAAAAGATAAATGTTGGAGAAAGATACTTTTTTAGCATTTTACTTTACTTATAAATTGTTTTTAATTTTTAGCCATTAGTATTTTAGGAGAAAGTAAATTTTCTCAATTATATTAGTGTGTGTAAATAAATCAACACATCAGTTTGTGCACAGTGTTTACCACAATAGGTATGTCCTAAAGTCATACCACTTTGTGATATATAAATAAATCTTGGCTTCTTTCTCAAAATTGATGTATTTGTATTTTCAATTAACTTGAAGATGCCTTGCAGTGCACAAAAACAAAATTAATAACAATATATTAAACATGTAAAGTTGTCTGATAATTTCCATGTTCCTTTTCTATCCATTTGTTCATTTTTTGTTTGTCATGAAAATATTGGATTTTTTTAAAGCTAATTATTTGATAACTATTCATTTGAAATGCAATATATTTAAAGTAATAAATTTAACATCACATACGTTAAACCTTTCTCTTTGCTGTAATATTTTTGATAAAATATATTTTCATATTTATGTTTTAATACCCATTTAATTTCATAACCTATTTTCGAAATTTCACAAGAAAGTGGAAGACAAGATTTTATATTGCATACTGTAATAAATACATATGAATATTTCAAAGAATCTGAGTTGAAGAGGTTAAATCAATGAAAGAGGTTAAATCAAGAAAAATGTGTATTCAATACCTAGGCAAGATACAAGTTTTATACTTTTAATTTTATCAGTAAAAGTAAATGAATACGAAAGTAAATAATCTAAATTTTATAGACATAAGTAGTTAATACTGTGTTGCCTAATAATAGAACCTGGTATTTACAAAAATTTATCTAATTGATAAGTATTGACTATTTACACTTGTGTTTTTTTATTCTGTGGAATGTTTAAACAATTTATAAGTAAAGGAAAAGTTTATTTACAGAGTACTGTGCCACTGTTTGTTTTGTTGAGTTGTGTTTCTTTGCTGTATTCAAATTTTCCATTTGTAAGTACAATATTTTTCTAACTTAAATAAAAATGTAGGAGAATGATACCTTTAGACATTGCAAAAATGTTATTGCCAATTTTAAAGGCAATAGTTTAGGACAAGTTTTGTTACGTAACTCAGTAAGAGTCACACCTTGCCTGTATAGTTTATCGATCTAATATCTAATGATTATTTAGTTTTTATAACAAAAGTGTTTAAGTACTTATTTTAAAGGCAGTGTCTATAAATACACCTAGAATTTATGAAGGAATTAAATAAAGAAAAATGAATAATCATTTTCCAAGTAAGATATAATTTTACACTTAAAAAACGATCTTTTAAGAAGAAATAAAATTGAGTTAATAATAAGCAAAAGAAAACAAACAATTGGATTTATAAAATGGAAAAGCTCTAAGGTAGTTTAATTTAGAATAAACATAAAAGTTAAACCAAAAATTTTGTTATAACATTTTATAGCCTGTATCTTTCTTGTTGCTTTAAATTAGTATTATTATATCATAGCATTTCATAGGTTGTAGAAAATCGTAGACCATAGTTGCAACATATATACATATATAAAATCGACCAAGAGAGCGCAAGTCAGACGACGTTAAGTTAGGGAGCGCGATGTTAAATTACATGGTTGTTAGTGTAGCTCTAACGGGGTGTAATTAAGTTTAACACTTGTAATAAAGAAGAACAATTTTTTGACCTGAAGATGACCTAGAAAGGTCGAAGCGTTCTCTGCCTAATTAGTAAAAGTGTTAATACCTATACCAGCAGTGGCGTAGATCCTGCGGTGGATGGGTGGGATACATTCCCCCTTCATTTTAGGTGGGGGTACGATGCATACAATTATCCCCCCTATAGTTTGGTCTGTTGAATTGTTTTATTGCATCACAGGCCAAGGAATTGTGTGTTTGTTCTTGTGATTCTCGTGTTCTTACCAATCGAATTACATAATTAGGCCTCCATGTAGGCTTTTTCAGTAGCCGAAATATACATCTTTAATATAGGCGTGCTTCTAAGGTTTTCGATCTAAGTGATAGATCGTAAGTATCAGTCAGTAGGCCTGAGTATACATGTAAGTATTGTGGCAACAAGATTACTCTGTCACGGCTTGTTTATAGCTTTCAGGTTCACGTAGTCAGAGATTACCAATTTGCAAATTGAACAGTCCACATAAGTGGTTGCAAAAATCATCCCCCCCATCTGGTGTAAAACTGAGTAAACACACAAGCGTTAAAGTTACTATCTTTAAGATGAAGAAACTGTTCAAAGAAATCTGAGGTTTAGATTGTTTTTGTTTTTTTTTGGAATTTCGCACAAAGCTACTCGAGGGCTATCTGTGCTAGCCGTCTCTAATTTAGCAGTGTAAGACTAGAGGGAAGGCAGCTAGTCGTCACCACCCACCGCCAACTCTTGGGCTATTCTTTTACCAACGAATAGTGGGATTGACCGTAACGTTATAACGCCCCCACGGCTGGGAGGGTGAGCATGTTTGGCGCGACCCTCGGATTACGAGTCGCACGCCCTACGCACTTGGCCATGCCAGGCCCGTGAGGTTTAGAAGCAAATTTAAAAGACTTTTCGAAAATCAGAGTAACATGATTTTTGTTGTGTTTTTCTGCAAATGAAACTGTAGCAGCAAGGGGAGGAGAGATCAAACTGGAAGAGTTTAAATATTTAGTATTGGCGCCTTCTTGTTGTATAGGAGGGTAGTGTTTCTAACTCATAGTGAGAAATGAAGCAACTATCTTTTTATCTGTGGATATGTTGTGTAGTCGTCTCTTAACATCTGACGTTCTAACTTGTCCACATGAATATGTGAAGTGTATCAAGTAATATTAATTGACGTGAACGAGTTTGACAGCTAAGAAAATCTGCCATGTAACGGGAGAGGTGTTTCAATAAATAAATAAATAAGATAGTGAAAGAATGGATGTACTAAATAAAGACAAGATCTGTAGCTTTGGTGCTAACGGCACAAAAACCTCTTGGTTTCAACTGGATGTGACCTCATCTTGTGATCTGCTTAGTTAAGAGGCACATGAAAGTGCGTAGTACACGTCAAAAAGCTGCATCCATACAGTACTGGTTAAACTGGTGAATTGGCTTGTTCAAGATCAGATGAAGATGAAACCACTAATTTTTCCCATTACAACCCTGAAAATAAGGAAGAAAGAGCTGAGAGTATTTATCTTGCTATTCAGAATGAGACAGGCGATAAAGCACGGGATCTAGAAGCCAGACTTGGCTCTTATGACTCAGAGAATCAACACCAATTATTTTGAATTGATATTACTGAGATTAAATATAATCAACAATAGATATAATGATCACAAGGTTAAACATCCAATGAATCAATGAAAATAATGATCTTTGCTTTGTAAGCTATCATGAGAAATTCACCATATACATATACATGCAAAACATTGTGATTTCCATGAAACTTGGATGGTTAGTTCCAGAGTGTATATAATGCCTAGTACATCACTAGTTTGTACAACTGTAGATAATAGTCAAGAATTAGAAAACGCGATTAACACTGAGATGTGTTTCTGGTTTTCTAAGCTATTGGGTAAAACTGTACGTACTATATTATATTATTACCAATAAACCATCTGAAGTTTGAATAGTTCGTTGATTGCAGAATTAATGGGTTTTGTAGCCTTAACTTTACTAGCTATCGAGTAGAGTTTCAGTTTACAAGATCTCCATTGGGTATTAAATGATTGTTGCTCGTTTAACACAGTTTAAGATGGCTCATTTCAACTAGTGATAGCTAGTTTATTAAATGTTACGCTTTTGAAAAGTATAGCTACGATTTAAAAAACATAATTAAAAAGGCTGTTTAGCTATTGCTTTCTGAGTTAGTGTCATTTTTAGGAAGTGAAACGTAGGAGACGTTTTATGAGAATTATATACCTAATATAGCTGAGTAGCAAGACCTCCACATAGAATGCCTCATAATCTTTGCTAAATTTTTTTATTGTTGGTTTATCTAGAAAAGACGGTTCAAGGGTAAGCCTGAAAGTTTATAATGCTAAAAATTGGCTTTCGATGCATTTGGTTGGCACAGCATGATAAACCATTGGGTAATTTTGCATTTAAAAGAAATACCTTGAAAAACTTTTCCACATACAGTGATGGAGTTATTTAAAGTGTATGTTAATATATGTATATTATGGTGCCAGTAGAAATAACCAGTCCTGACGTATGATAACTTCAGATTTAAAGTCTTAGTTCAACTAAACCCCAGGCATGGCCAAGCGTGTTAAGGCGTGCGACTCGTAATTTGAGGGTCGCGGGTTCGAATCCCGGTCGCACCAAACATGTTCGCCCTTTCAGCCGTGAGAGCGTTATAATATTACGGTCAATCCCACTATTAGTTGGTAAAAGAGTAGTCCAAGAGTTGGCGATGGGTGGTGATGACGAACTGCCTTCCCTCAGGCACGGTTAGCACAGATAGACCTCGAGTAACTTTGTGCGAAATTCCAAAACAAACAAGCAACTAAACCCAGTCAGTAATTATTTGTTTTTTAAAGCCTAAAAAAAATGAAACGAGTTTGATAACTCGCACATGTCAGTACTTTATTAAATAGACAGTAGCTTTGGAAAGTAACCCAGGAGAGTTATGAAGTAATTTGAGTGAAGCTGGAGGTAGTGTATTGAAAGTTACTGATGTGTAATGGACATTAATGTGTAGAGCCCCACAAACATGTGAAGGAACACTATATGAAGTCATCCTTGAGTGTGTATAACATGAATGAATCTGTTATATAATGGTCATATTTGTTAAGCCATATCTGAAAATAAACAAAAACCATTTGGGGAGAATAAATTATTTACATATTGATTTTATTTATGGTAATACCTGTTGTATATATTTCTGTACTTCATTTTCCTTTTTATTTTGGTTATTAAGTGATTATTTTGTACCTCTATTGGTTTATGCTTAGTTATTAAAAGTGTCATGCTGAGTTCAAACAATAAGTATTTGAAAGGTCTCATGATTATAATTTTTAGTGTATCTGGAAGAATGTATCTGATATATGTATTTACATAGTTAAAAACTAAAACTAAGTTACGGGGTGATGAAACCAGTGTGATTTTTTTGCTTGTATTTAGCAGCAAATGGTGTATTTTAATGTGTGGTTGATGTAGTCATAAAATATTAAAGCCTACAAATATACTACGTTTTATAATACACATAAGTACATACAATTGTTCCTTAATTTTTAACCTTTTAATATTAATAAGTGATATTTTGTATTTTTATGAAATGTCTGAAGTGAAAACTGTACAAAATACAGGTGTCGAAACTTCGTTTCTAGCTGTGCTACTGGAAACTCTGAAATCTGTTGACTGTCCTTGTTCAAGGAAATTTTGATTTTTATGGAATTAAATTACATCAATGATCATATTATAAAGGTTCTTTTTATTTTTGTATTACACTTTGTAGATTTAGTTTTGCAATTTGTTGAAATACGTTTAAATTTTGTTTGGTGTTCTGGGGAGCTGTAACACAATTGTGATCGTTATTAAAAATATTTCTTTCAGTTTGTTTGCTTCCTTTTGTATTAAACGTTTTTGTTTTGTTTCGTTGTTTAAGGACCTATGTGTTTTCCTTTGTTGAACGGTTTCAATTAAGAAATGTATTTCGTTGTTAAAATGTTTTTTTATTTTACGTTAGAGGATATTTTTGTAAATTTTGATTATGTAATAGTTTTTGTTCTTTTCATTTATGTAATGTAGAAGTATTTTGATTTAAGGTGAGAAAGAATCAACGCATTCCTTTAGCAACGTTTATTTAAAGTTTATTGATTGTAAAATTAAAGTTAATCGTTGGCTTCAGAACAAACTATATTTCATAGAACTATATTCTTTTAATATTATATTATCTATATTGAACTTATTTCTTGTTCTCTTTATATATGTAGGGTTTATATCACAAGTGATCGAAAAATCTGTTATGTTGAGTTTATTCTAAGATGCATTTCTTCTTTTACCTTTCTTTGAGTGAATAATACCTGTTCCCTATGGGAAGGATGTTGCCCAGTACTAAATTGTGTAAGGATGGCGACAGCAGTGTTTGTTTGTTTTGCATATCGTGCAAAGCTACACGAGAGCTATCTGTGCTAGCTGTCCCTAATTTGGCTGTGTAAGACTAGAGGGAAAGCAGCTAAACATCATAATCCACTGCCAGGAGTGCCCTACAGTAATTGTTTAGGTAATACCTAGAGATTACAGCCCTTGTAACTGCATTGAGAATGACCAGTAACGTTGTAGCTCTTACTGGGCTCGGTAAGTCGAAATTTCTTGCATACTAACGGAGATACGTTTATAAAATATACGTCAAAATACCATTTGAGTTGGTCCTGTTGGGATGAGAGAAAGAATTAACAACTGAAGGTATTCAGGCAAGAGAGATAGTCTGTGATATTTAACCCACACATATTGTGTTTGTGTTTAGTGTATAATAACGACTGCTAGTTTTTATTTACACTTCATAACATACCACAATGTTTTGGGGCAGTGAGGGACCGACGAGCCCATTTCGGCTGTCCCATTTTCTAAACAAAGCTGAAATAATCTGAAAGGCATTCCTTATCATGCATATGTTTAAACTCTCTTAAATATACTGTCTCCACATCATCCATCGGATGACCCCTACTCTGCTAAAATTTATATTCGTGTCCCCTAGTCCTATCATTTTTACCACTATCAATTCCCTTTACAATCTTTAATTCCTCAATCAATCCCCCTAACTCTTCTTTTATCGAGAATTACCTTTATAATCTTTAATTCCTCAATCAATCCCCGTAACTCTTCTTTTATCGAGAAATAATAATTTGAGAGATCTCAACTTCTCCTCATATAGCAACGTTTCCTCCTAGGCACTATTCTCGTAACCATCCTCCAAACCCTTTCCAATAATTCAATGTTCTTCCTAAAGTAAAGTACTCACGACCAAATGTAATACCCCAAATGTGTTCAAGCTGAAAATATAACGTCTTTAAACTTGTATTCGGTATTTATGTAGATACAGCGTGAAATCCTATTTGCCCTACCTCTTGCAACGGCATACTCTTTGGACAGCTGTTAAGGTTATTCCCATACAAATTATATCTATAATTCAAATTTTGATAAACCACTTGCATTTAATATAATTAAAACGCATGTGCCAGTTATTTGCTCAACTCTCTAAATAATCCCAATTTTTTTTTGTAAAAGAGCAGCATACTTGTCACACCTAGCACCTTTGTATTTGTATAAGAAGTTTTGTCTTGTTTTTATTTTTAATTTTGCGCAAATCTACACGAGGGCTATCTGCGCTAACCGTCCCTAATTTAGCAGTGTAAGACTATAGGGAAGGCATCTTGTCATTACCACCCACAGCCAACTCTTGGATCACTCTCTTACCAACGAATAGTGGGATTAATCGTCATATAATAACGCCCCTACGGCTAAAATGGTGTGACGGAGATTCGAACCCGCGATACTCGGCTTACGAGTCAACTGTCTTATCCACCTGGCCGTGCTGAGCCATTTGATATCTTCAACGAAACTTTTATTATGCGGTGAACTAGTCTGATATATCTGTAAAGCTAATTCAATTTCACATTTTTGCTATATCACGCAATAACGTGACTTAACCATAAAATTATTATTTATTATTAATGCTTTCATTTGTTTTTAAAATGCCTTTATTTGTTAATTTTGTGTCCAATGAAAATTTATTTGGTAAGTCAACTGGTTTTTACTTACAATTATGATTTTCTTTTCTTTAACGGTCCCTTGTGGACAAATCTATTTTAAACTCGTGTAATTTAAGAATATGATGAAGATTATAACCGTGGGTTTTAGTGAGTGAAGGTGAGGTTTATTATTCGTCTTAATATTACGTTTATTACAATTATAACTTAATATTATAATATAACTTTAAAAGTTGTTTTAGTACGTTGTTAACTTAGTCTGTCTTACAAACAAGGTTTATTTTAATTTTACAATTCTTACTAAGAAAAAGCCGCCCTTGTTGCCCTCGTGACTTAGATTTATGTTGTATCAACATAGTATTTGGCAGAAATGTTTATTTGTGGTACTGGTTTATAATACCAGCGCGTGAAAGTGAACCTGTAATTTTTTTTAGCATATTAGTCATTTCCTAGTTTCCATGACATCTTTACCGGTGTTTTTAGATTACAGAACAGAAAAATCCCTGATTTTCAAAAATTTTCCATCTTTATTTTTGAAACAGAGAACAATAAACACATTTCCAAAATAAACACCTAGAAAGAACTATATCAATAGTATAACCTAAATACTTTTCATAATTTTAATTGTAAATAAACTCAAAAGACAAATTTGAGGCAACTAATAATAAATTTTTGAAGAACTTTGTTTCTTGTGTCTATATGCAGTTTTACAAATCAGTATGAAAAACGAAATGAATCATTATGCAACCATTTTACTGTCATTATAAACGATGAAGACTCAAATATATCCTTTAAGCAGATATTATTGCTAGTTCAGGCTGAAGGCTATTGGGTCTGGAGTCTTTTCTGGAATTGTTTGACAGTTCTACAACTAGACACTTTTACTTGACCTTCATAATGTTTACTATCCATCAGAAAAAAAGATTTTATTAAAACAAAAGTTTAAAAATGAGCCATAATTACAGCATTACATCTCAGAGTAGATTTTATTGAAGTATTTCTTTGCAGATCCAGTTATCAAAGAAAGTATCTTGCAATTATGTTGCAACAGTCATGACATTTTCACCAAAAACAAACGTTTTTTTGTGTTTTTCATTATTTTGTTTAATACTTTTTTATAATTTTTGTTGGTTAAATATCAAACATGCATTTTTATGGAATTTCACTTGTTTTATTTATTGGTTAGTTATAAAAAGTCTGCCTAGTTATAAAAAATACTACCCAGTTATCATTGGTGATGATTGGTTTAGCAGTTTCTGAGATCCGAGTTTTGGACATATCTATCACAAGCTCCATTATAATAAGATATACACGAAGGAAGAACTATTTAACTTTTGTTGCTAGTGGAATGTGTTAGGGGTCAATGCTTGGGCATTTTCTTTTATTTAAAATTTTGGTAAGAACATAATTTGTAAAATATTTAATTTGTTGACTATGTTGAACTCATTGGTATTTCTAGCCTTATTAAAGGTGTTATTACAGAATGACTTAGTTCAGCTTGTAAATTGGACAGATATTTGTAAATTATTGTTAATTGTAACTGTAGTAAGTGAAAGGTAACACATATGGGTCATCATTATTTGGATTGCATGTTTTATACAGATAAGAACATAATTGTGTGACTGAAGAAAAAGGATACATTGTGGCGAATAAGTCACTTAAGCCATAAAAAGTGTGTTCTATTGCTAGCAGAATATTACATACAGTTTTGGTTTCTTTTTGATAAAAGGATATTGGAAGGAATTCAAAGGTTTGCTAAGGTGATTCAAAGGAAAGGGTTACCTTGTAGGGTTATTTAAGATTTGTTTTTTTTTAAAGAAAAAAGGCAAAAGTTTAGAAGATTATACAATGAATCATCATGATAAAGATCTGATTTTTTTTGTGGTATATTCTAAAGACTGTATAACAAAAGGAAACAGCAATAAAGTTTGGGAGACTGGTCAGGTTCTAGGTAAGACTGTTTTTGATAAGATGATTGGTTTATGGAATAAAATCCCATGATAGTAATAAAGGTTATTAGTTCATAAGAGCTCAAGAGTAGAATAGGTGATTTTCTGAAAAATGAAGGATTTGATTTACATTAAAAAGGCATAATGATACTTGAAATAAACAATATGGTTTACTTGTAACAAAAGGAGACACTGATAATGTTTCAGAATTGTACAGATTTCATCTTCATTAACAAAATCAAAATAAAGGAATCACAATGTGCATCATTTTTAGGTAAATAACTAAAATACATTGCTTCCATAATGATAATTTAATCAAAACTAAAACATAGAAAGGAAGAAGTAACAAATAAAAAATACTGTACATATTAACAAATGTGTTATTTGAAATAATACATTTAGTGTTTGTTTGTATACCAATATAGTGAAGAGAAAAGACACAAACCTGTATTATTAAGTGTCGCCATCTTTTACAAGGTCTACACCAATCTGTAACTTCTGGTTAGAGAAACTTTCCACATCAGATTTCACCAACACTGAATAACATGGAGTTTTTGTTAATATGTACTGTATTTTGTTTGTTATGTTTTTCACTTTCCGTGTTTTAATTTTGGTTCTAATATCATTATGAAGCAATGTTACCTAAGGAATGATGTAATTCTTTTATTTTGCTTTATGTATTGAGGATGGAATCTGTAGAATTCCAAAACATTTATCTGTGTTCCATTCTGCTATATACAGATAATGTTTATATTAAGTATCATTATCCTTTTTATTGTAAAACTTTGTTTTTCTCCAAACTTGTGGATATGTTTAAATTTTTACTTTAAGGTGGGTGCATATACAAGGACAGACTTTGAGGACGAAATAGTTCCTTTTGTTTGTATATTATTTTCAGACTTGTATATTGAAATTTAAATAAACAAAATTATGTGAAAATCAGAAATGAAAACATGAATTGAGAGTAAAGTTTATTCTCAAAAGTTATTTTAAAAATGTCAACCAAGATTTAGTATAACTTTTTGTTTTGATAATTTACTTTTTAAAATTGTGTATTTAACATGATGAATTTTGGAGAACAGTAAATACCATTCCTCTTTTACCATTTGCACTGAGCATACTATACAGTGTTTATATTTTATTATCTTGATACACACACATTTGTAATTTTAATTTCTTGCTTTCTGTCATTGTAGTTAAACACTGAAATATCCAAGTATAAACTGAAGTGGTAGTTTAAAAACTAGAAGAGATAAAATGGCAGAATCAGTGATTTTACATGACAAGTAATTTTTTTCATATACAGTTATCATCTGTTTTTCTGTCATCACTGTTGTCTTCATTTTGAATTGAGGGATTTAATTACTTATTGTTTAGAATTTTCTTGTGTTGTATGAAAGAATCTTATGCCAAAAGCTTGTATATTTAGAATATTGGAGTAAATTTTCTCTCCCTAAGAAAGTGATATTCTGATACCTCTCTATTTGGCTAACTTAAATATGATGTAGTTATGATATAAATTACACTAAGTGCCTTAGTATGAACCAAGTTAACCTTTAAAAAAAAATTGACTTTACAGTATGCTAACTTCTGTTGACTTGGGGGGGAAAAGTAATCATTACTTTTACTACAGTTTATCTTATTTTTAGAAGTTGTTGCAGGTTAAGATATGAGAAATATTTCTGAGAAAACATACTTGATAGTACTATCAGTTTTATATGTACCTGATTTGACTGTTTAATATTTTTATTGGTTATTTAAACAGACATGATCAGCCAACATTGAGAATCTCTTGTGGAGTTATACACTGTTGTAGTTATTATAGTTGAAATTATTTATTAAATACTTAAAAAAATCAAGTTTAATTTTAGAGTTTGCTTTTATTTTCTCATATAGTCAGTAAAACCTTACTTTATATGGGACTTTTATAAATCTATTTGTGTGTGCATGCATGCATGTAACATTCTTACAAACTCCATGCTAAAAATGGATGCCTGCATATATTTCTTGAAGTGGTCTAAACAAGTAGTTGTGTAGGAGTGAATTGTAAGAGCTAGTAGTTCTTAATGTTGTTATGTTCACTGTAGAGCAGAACAGGTTTCTCTGCTGATTACAGGCTTGGCTTTCAAGGACACTTCTTCCTGGAGTGTTTTACTACACACAAGTTACCAGTTCACAAACACCTTTAATTTACAAGTAACCAAGGGATCTTGAGAGATATTTGTAAAGTTACTGTCTTCTTTGATAATTGTGAAAGAGAAAAAAATACTTTTGCATTAACTAAAAGTGGTTGTCTTAATATATTTATGGTAATGTAGTTGTGTAAAATGTTTGTTTTATGCTTATGAGTTTAAATGTGTGTTTTTGTTGCAGGTCAGTGTGTTTGCCGAGTTTTCTAAAACATTTATAGCTTGGTTTTGAGGTTTAAGAATCTTTATTTATAGAATATATTATAGTATTATATTATGAAGGAAAAGAGGTCCAAAATAAATTTTGCAGATAATTTTGTGGTTGCCTCACTCAGAGTAGTTTCTTACTTTTTAAGTAAATTCAGAATCTGGTAAATAAATGCTCTATGATTTATAACACATTTATACTACACCAGAAACATTTTACTATCATTTTTAAAACTAAAGAATATTAGTTAGTGTATATGTATTTTATGTAAAACTGAACAAATATTTGAGGTAATGTAGCATATGTGATCTTTCTAATAATTTTAATCAGGTAAGCTTTATGTAAATTGTATATTAATCAGATATTTAATAGACCAACTGCATGCATATTTGTATAATTTCTATTATTAATCAATTAAGCAACACTGTCTATTGGTTTTATTAGTATTATTTCCAGTACATTTGTAAAACACTCCAGTTATTTCCATAGGCAAAATAGACTAGGTTTAATAGAGCTAAACATTTAACATTTTGTAAGCAGCACACAAAATAGTAATTTTGCAGCCTTAAAGTGTAAAAATAAAAAAATATTTAGACCAACAAATGAGTTTAACTTGCAATATTTCTTTTTAAATTAGTGTGTTGATGGTATATATACATAGACACACACACATTTGTGATCTCTACTGTGTAGGATGATTGTTGTCCTTGCTCTGTGCTTTGTAGCCAAGTACACATGCACACACTGCACTGAACTGCCCATATCTCTCAGTGGTTGGTGTAGTTTGTAGTTTCACTTGGGAAGAAGAGGATTAGTAATATTAACATTGAATGATTGAAGCTTCTTGAAATATTTTAAAAAGTAAAGGAGAGAGGGAAGTGAGATGTCAAGGTAAATTACCTCATAACTGAAGTAGTATTGGTGCAATAATTAATCATTTGAAATTGAAACATTCAGGAAAAATCTTTTTGACATCCATGCCAGTGCAACCACAATAGGAGTTGAAATATTACCACTTTAATAACCAGCATGATAACTATGGACTTGCAACAACTAAATGAATTAGAAACTGAAGGTTATAAAGCTTTGATATCAAAGTTGGATCCTCATAATGTAAACACAATTATAGTCACTGTAGATAGTTATTCTCACTTGTGGGGTTGAAGGGAAGCAAAAGTTTTCAAACACCCCTGATGGAAAGAAAAATTAAATTCTTGCCACAATTAGTTTTTTGTTTTTCTTCAAAACCAGATTTATGAAACCAATCTTTGTAACTGTTGTAATAATTTCACTGTTGTTCTTTTGCTTTTGAAAAAAGCGGGGCCTGGCATGGCCTAGCCCATTAAGGCGTGCACTTCGTAATCCGAGGGTTGTAGGTTCACGTCCGAGTCGTGCCAAACATGTTTGCCCTCTCAGCCGTGGGGGCGTTATAATGTGACGGTCAATCCCACTATTTGTTGGTAAAAGAGTGGCCCAAGAGTTGGCAGTGGGTGGTGATGACTAGCTGCCTTCCCTCTAGTCTTACACTACTAAATTAATGACAGCTAGCACAGATAGCCTTGAAGTAGCTTTGTGCGAAATTCCAAAAAAAAAAAGCTACAATGTATTTTTTTCACATAAACAATTTAATAAAAGTATTGAAGTAGTAAAGAAATTAGTTTTTTTGTTAAATCAAAATTTGTCCAAATCTATCAATGCATAAAAGTAAAAACTTAATGTTAATTACCATGTATACTGCAATGAGTAAAAGTAGTATTGGATTCAACAGTGTGAAAGTGTACATCTATTGGAATGTCTAATAATTGAAATGTGACTGTATATTACAAAATACTAACATTGCCAAGACAGTCACTTTGTAAAGGCTAAAGGTCAGTTTTACATTATTGGATACAGCAGCATGAGTGCATGTGCACCTCATCAAGGCAAGTTATGTAATGTTAGCCAAGCACAACTGAAGATCAATAAAAATGAATATAAATGTGTGATGTTATGAGACTTAAGTTACTTGGACTAAAAACTTGTATTTTCACGTCATAATTTGTAGTCATTCTAGCATGAAAAAAATCGTAATTTATATTTATTTTTTAATTTTTTATGACGGTTATTGCAAGGTTGGTAAAACTGACAGATCTCACAAATGTTTAAATGTATTTAAGACATTTTAGAGATTACACAAATAATACTTGGGATTTTTGGGAGGAAAGGTAGTTTTTAATCATAACATGAAATCACTTTGCAATTGGGCTACTAACAAAACAGACTATTTTAACAAATACATCTTTAGCGATAGTATTTCATTACAAAAAGTCTACCAGAATTTGTAAAGATACACAAGCTGTATCAAAAATTACAATGCAAATATTTATGCATGTATGTAGAAGAACTTGTGTATATTATACCAAGCTTGTTTCAAAAGGGTTAATAAACAAACTGAAGTAGATTTAACATTTCAGAAGTGTGCATTGTTGAACTGAATTATTTGAAAAGACGAATGTTATGTATTTAGTGATAAATTTGAGTTGGATAGCAGATTTTCAAAGTTAAGTCAGTCATCATTGTAAGTACGTTGTACAGTAAAGGTCTGCACATGAACTTTGTACTGTAATAATGGTTTTGGCATTTTAAAACTTGGCCAACAAAGTATGGTTAAACAAACAACCCTTACTCTGCTTTAGTAGTAGGGAAAAATAAAGAGTTGCAGGAAAATTAAATTCAGGCTGGAAATTATATTGATTGTGAAAAATATTAAGGAATTAGCTTGTGCTAAATGACATTTTATAAAGTCTCTTTTTCTCTGTGTTCTTACATTTAAACTGATATTCAAAATTTTAAAGTCTGTAAACTGAAATTGTGCCTCATTCAATAAATGTATTAAGTGGAACAAGAAGCTGGTATATACAGCATTGTTTTCTTAGATAGTTCAACTCTTTATCGATAGTTTAAACAGCTACTTGAAGTTCTTATTTGTAAGAATCTTTTTATTGGTGTTTTTTAGTGCTAAAAAGAGTGTTAAAAAGTTAGTCTGTCTATCAGGTCGTTTTCCCATATATAGACATTTTATATGTAAAATGCTTTCTTTAGGAAGTATAATTATGATTTATTTTCATAACATTAGTTATATTCAGCATTGTGGTCTTTTGTTTACTGCACAGCATTATATAATTTCAAGTACATAAACTTGTATAGTCACATCAAAACTATTGAGATAAAATGTGAATAACACTGAAGTTATTCTTTATTTATCTTGAGTTTTTATAACATCTTTATTATTAGAGGAAAACTATGAATATTATCAGTATTGCATTTTGTTCTAGAATGAAATCTAAAAGTATTTGATTTTTTTCATGATTTGTAAGTTATGTTACTTGTATTATAGCTTGTGGTTTCAGATTCTCTTTCTCTGCAAGTGAAAGTTGTATCTGCAATGGATAGGTTTCTACATCGTGATTTTAGTGTAAAGATAAGAAACTTTAATCATAAAATAACTTTCATAAAATAACATCTATGTTATCTTTTAGATCTACAAGTAAGAATGAGACATTGACCAGCACTTTTGATATAGAAAAAAAACACTGTATGATGAGGCTTTGAATTACATCATAACATCATGCAGAATGGTGGCAGAGATGGCTTTAGCCATCCTGATTCATCAAGAAATGAGTACACAAAGGAAAAGTTAAAGAAACATCTTACATACCTTCAATATCACGTGACCCAAGAAGGAGGCACAGAACGGTATTTTAAACCATTTACAGTTTCCTTCTATAGTTTGTTCTTTTTAATATTAGTTTTCCCATCTCATTTTAATTTCTTTCGTCAAATTATTTCAATGTAAATATTATGTATATGTATAATTCCATTTCTTTTTTAATTATATTGTGTTTAAAGTTATTTTAAGTGTAAAACAATCAACAGATTTAATGCTGTTTCTTTTCTTTAGTTGATAAAATACTATTATAAATATTTGAAAATAAAAACTGGATATGGTTAATATTAGATTAAAAAAATTAAATCGACATTTAGTGTGGGAAATTGTCTTTACAGACTTTACAAATATTTATATAAACTGCTAGACATCACATAAAATAACATTATTATTTTATGAAAGTTATATAAGCAGGGCTTGCCAAATCATGGTGTTCAAACAAAAAAAAATTGGTCGGCATTTGGGAATTTATAGTGACTTTGTGTAATTTTTTTATATGCAGTAATATTTGTGATATAATCAGACATCACAAGAAAGGTTGATTCAACATTTTAATTTCCATTGGACATTGAAATACCATAAAGGAAGTATATAGTGAAATAATTCATTAAAGGTCTCTCTTTTAGTGTTTGACTGACAACCAGTAAGCAGGTTATCAGTAGTGAAACAGTGGCAGAAGTGTGTGCTAAAAGTTTCTTTAGGCTTTACAGAATTATGTGTTTCAAAAAAGATTACACAATTGTTTCACCTTGAAACCACTCTAAACAATAAATAGCACAAAAAGTTTATATACTTGTTTATTTTAAATATTTAACTTTCACGAAATTTGAAATTAGGCCAAAAATATTTTTGGTGGGGTGGAGATGACTCTTCTGCCCCTTACTGATTTAAGTTATTTTCTTGACTTGTAAAATTTTTGTGGATTTTTAGATTTCCAAGCTATCTTGCCCATGCTGTTTGCCTTAAAGATCTGCATGCCGCTAGGCTTTAGGAAACTTCCACCTAAATTTACAAGATTTCTAGTGATTTGCATCACTGAATAATAACATTATTATGCACCAAAAACCCTCCATCAGTAGGAGGGTAACACAACTTTCCTGCACACTAGCTCCTTCTGTGGTTTTGCACTCATGATCTTCATTCAGTTCCTTAGCACTGAACACATCAGATGTGTTTTTTTTCTTTGTCAAGAAAATAAGAGTTACAGGGAACTTGTTTTTCTTTTATTTTCAAACTATGAACTACTTCTACTGTTTGTGTAACTGATTTCCTCATAAAAATTGTATAATAATGAGGATGGCTTATTGAGGCACTTTGCCCAGGGATGATGTGGGGGCACTGGTGGATAGGAAAGTGGATTCCCTGGTGCTGCCAGACACTTCAGCTGCAGTATCTTCATCACGTATTCCCTCCTTCTTAATTTTAACTTTAACTCGTATCAATTGCCATTACTGGAACACTTTTGTTTCCATGACATTAAGCCTTTCCCTTCCCATCTATCTGGTTCTTACTTCTGTTTTAATCATTTTGCATTCCTTTTTTAGATTTTCACCTTTGGGATTACCCTTGCCTTTTTTAGGAGGTGAGGATTTTTAGCATCAATTTAACTCTCCAGCTTCTAATACTCTAACCTTTCCATAACTCTGTTTACCACACTTATTTACCTCTCCACACCTAAAGTCTGAAAATTCCACCGTGCACCAGAGCATTTTGCAAGTAGTTCTTGTTCTATTCATTTTACCATTGCAGTCATTCCCTTTCTGAATTTTTTGATTACTTGCCTCCTTGTTACTGCAGGTTGTTTCTTAGAGATATTTTCCTATCACAAGAGTGACTTCTTCCTGTTCTCTGAGCCTTTTCTTTGCTCTGAAGGTATTTCTAGTTTGATTGAATCACAGGATGATGTTCCCTCTCATCAATTCTTGCTCTCAAAAGTTGTTTCCACATTGTCTCCAACTCTACTCTCCACCATTATATTTCTTCTTTGTCCTTAGTTCTGTCTTTTTGTTTTCCAGCTTCCTCTTCCACCTGATACCAGTTCTATTGAGCTCATTAGTGCTTGGCTGTCATGGTTTGAGCTCCTATGGTCACACTTTTTTCTATGGACTTTTTCTCCATTCCCCTTACCCATTTTTAATCTTCTTGCTTTCAGTTATTCTTCCACTCTCAAATGTTTCCAATGTTTCTTTGTGGCTGTGTTTGTCACTATTTCCACTAATCCTTACACCGAGTCAGTATCATATTTATTGAGGGGGTATTGTCCAACTCATTTTTAGCTGGAATTAGCTTTCTCCACTCTGTTTTTGAGCATTAGACCTTGCTGCACTAGGATTTGCATATGTCTTGCTCATTCTGTGTGTGAGGTTTCATATTTGGTGATCATGGTTGCATGGGAATTGCTAATCCCTTTGGGTCACATACCATATACACCTTCTCAAATGATCTTTGTCTGACCATTGGGATGCCTCATGAGATTCTTTTTGTCTCATTGATTCTCCTGTCCTTACCTCCATTCTGGTGTTTGTATGTGTGGTTGGACTGATTTCTTGTTACCACTGGTGTCCCATTTATCTCTACCTAATCTGAATCTATAACTTTCCACCTATGCTACTTTCTCCCAAGACAAGTCCTCTCTCCATATCTGTGTGCTTGAAGCTCCTGTACACTAGTGGGTATGATACTATTATTATTGTTCCATTTTACCAACTTAATTTTTGCAAAATTAAACACTATGAGATAATCCAATCCGAAATACTTTGCTTGCAACCTCTGATCTTTTCTCTTTGGTCCAGTTTTCAGTTGGTTGGTTTCTTCACCTGCAATGTTTATTGAGTATTATTACCAAGTACAGATTGCCGTTCTTGACTATACTATAATCTACTCACAGTATGTGTCTCCTCCCTCTGTTTCTGTTAGGGCCATTGGGATTTCTGTATGAGGAGTGTACTAATTGTTGTATAGCTGATCCTCTCACTTTTATGATTACTATTCTTCTGTAAAGATGGGGTCATCTGTTCACCATCTCTCAGTCCTGGCTGTTGCTGTCTTCTGCCTTGTCTGGTCTTTGACTTGTCATAATGCTCATCTTCCTTTCTAGTTTTTGTCATGTTTTCTAGTCTTGACTAGGGACATTGCTTGTCATTTCCTTTTGATGTTATACTCTGGCTGGCTTAACCTTGGTTCAATGCCATTTTTTAAACCAACTCCTCCTTCTCTTTTCAATTATAATTATACACTATTATTTCTATCTCTGTCAATTATTTTTTCACTGGATTTTGTCCTTCCACTTCAAGTTTGTTTAGTCCAGTCCTTTGCCCATGAAACCAGATTTTATGATCTGGTAATCTTTTCCCTTTCTGGTTATTATTTTATCTGGTCCTTCTAACCATGTAAAGAGGTGTCTTTTGACATTTGTCCATCTGTCACCACTTTACTCATTATTATGCTGTTGAACATCTCACTTCCCTTTACCATGCTGTTCTACAAGGCTCAGTTGTGTCTACTTTTGCTGATTAATGAGTGGCCTTGTCTTCACCATTGTCTGCTCAGTACTGCAATGTTTTTCCTTCCATGCTATCTCGATCTTTTTCACACCCTTCTGTATCCATAAATACATATTACCTGTTCTCATGCTGACTGAGACCTCACTATTATCGTGCTTGCTCTTACCCATGCTCATTTGAGTCATTGTCAATCTGCAAATTCTATGCCTCAACTTTTACTGCCTTTTCTTCAGGCATACCATTCTTTCTTCTTGCTCTTTGTTGCAATTTTCCTCTTTATGCTAATGACTCATCCTGTACCTTCCCAATGTTATCTGATTCTTCTTTTTCCTGTCCAGTACTTCCTTTCTCAGTTTTCAGTAACTTGGAATTGATATCTCTACCCTTCTCATTCCCCCTGTCCTTCTATTTCTGGTAGGACTCTGATAGACTTTCTGCTGTATTTATGCCATTGGTTCCTACATAGCTTGTCCCTTTCACTTTTGGGGTCTCTGTCTTCCACTTCTCATTCACTAAAATACCTCTTTCTCCAAGGATAAATCTCCTTTTGCATTTATTGGTACAAACTGCTTCATTTTCAGAGGTTGTTGCCTTAGATAGTCTGCATTTTGTTCATCTGATATGTCACTTTCTTTTTCTCTTCCTTTTTGTTACCTACTATCATTGAACAAGTCCATTCATCCCTGGCATGTGGATTACCTCGTATAACCTTTTTGTCTGCTAACTTTACCATCTAACTGCTTTGTCTCTGGTGGTTCTTTCTGCCATTGTTAGCCATCCTACAATGTACATACTGCCTTTACATGGATGAATGCAATTCCATGGTTTATAGAATTTGCTTCTAAGCACCTGTCTGATGGCTAGTGGCACCATCTATTTGATATTTATGCCCCAAAGTACTACATTGAGCCAGGATAAAAGAAAGCATTCATACTATCTGCTCTGGCTCCATATATGCCCAGTGTTGAGATAGGATGTTTTATAAGACCACGTGAGGTATCCTTGGGGTATATTCTAATATATTTCTGCTGTCTGATCCAGACCACACCTATTCCATGATTATCATGGAAAAAGCCATTACCAGAGAGTGCTCTGCCTGCTTGGCGACTTTTCAAAATAGGTTTACAAAGTCACCTGTTTCACTGTCTCCAATAAAAGACCTTTCCAGCAGACTTCACACATGTGGTTGGAAAGGATCTGCATCCTATTGCAGACTACATGAAAAATTTCTGACAGCAACTGGTTTTTGGACCAGATTTGACCCACCAGTATTAATGGATTCCTGGATGGCCTCATATGGGTTATGTATTGAGTCAGTGCATGTATCCTGCAACTTTCTCCTGCTCAGGAAGTAGCACTCCCTCCCTTACCACTTAATAGTTCCTAGCTGCTTTGGTGGTGAACCATGGAAAACTCTCACTGATTGGGACCTAGTAACTGGAGGTTTAGTACATAGTGTCATTTAGGTGAAAGGTGGAAATTTTGTCAGTAATGTCACATGTGACCTTTCTTCTAATTGTACTTATAGCATGCCAGCATTCCCATCCTGTTGCTTTTCAGTTGTTGATTTATGTGTGGTTTGGTGTAGGATGAACATAACCAACCAGCATAAGTCATCACACATGGTTGGAAGGAATCTGCCTTCTATTGCAGACGAGAAGAAACATTTCTGACATCAACTGGTTTGTATCATAGTTTACCCATCATGTTTGTATTCCCTTTTTCTACCAGTACATGATGGGTTCCTGGATGGCCTGATTTAGGTTGTGTACAGGATCTATACACATGTACCTGCCCAGAATGTCAGGATGGAAGTTGCTTTTTTCTGCTGTGTTCTGGTCATAAGATGAATACAGTTGGGACCTTCCTTCTACTGTAGACAAGAACACATATACCTGATATTGCATAGTTTTGGACTGAAGTTAACCCACTGAATATCTGCTATCATATTTGTTCAGTTGAATTAAGGTGAATACTTGTTAGTGATTCATTTCTTCAATTGATTAGAGTATTGACTCTTCTGCACATTCTAGTATTGTATAATCTATGCTATGTATTATGTGTACTCTTCACATAGCTGGTGTTGGTCCATGATTCTGGTGATTGAGGTGAGCACTCAATATGGTTTGAATTCAATACACATTGGCTCTCTGACTTTTTATGTGCTGGTACTTGCCATGTTTTTATTCTGCCTCAGCCCATGACACATGGAGCTTTGCCTGTTTATCCCTTCCAATCCAAGTAAAGAGTAAACATTGGAAAAAATGATACATGGTCTCGCATATGTGCCCCTGCTGTTGGGTATCACGCTCCATGGTTTTCCTTCATGTGCTTTCTGAACAAAACACATCTAGGTAACTTTTGCATTGGTGTTTCCTCCATAATCCATGTGGAATTCTGACATTCTGTGTGAATAAGTGTTTATTGCCTTGGAAGCTAAAATTTTCCTAACCTGAAAATGTATTTCCAATAGATTCCTTTCACACATTCCCACCTTTCCTCTCCACATGTGGTGCAACTTGGTATTTCTTACATCATCAATGAATGAAGATCATATGCAAAAGGATGGAGGGAGTTAGTGTACAGGAAGGTGGTGTCACCTTCCTATGGGTGTAGGCTACTGCTGCATAATAATGTCATTGCATAGTATCACAAATCATGAGAAATATCGTGAGTTTAGGTGGGAGTTGCCTAAAGGTTAGTGACATGCAAATTTATATGGCAAGATGCACAAGGAAAATAGCTTTCTGTGTGAGAGATGATTAGCTATTAGTAATACATTTTCAGGTGAGAAAAAATGTTAAAGTTAGTGATTTAGCAATCCTTGTAAACAGAGCATTGAGCATGTCTTAGCTCATATCATTGCATCTGGTTATGCTTTGTCTTTTGACTGCAACCAGACAGTAGCTTTATAGTGCAGTTTCTGTTTCAAAAGATTATTAGGTCCAAAGCATATCACTCATAGCAGTATATTGACTATATAAGTGCTTTATGAATACCCATACCTTTTTCCAATTGCTTGTGGTTGGTATTCGATGTGTAAATGGACATATATGAATAAGGCTTTATTTTTGTGTATTCACACCCAGTTGTAGTCATCATATGACTTGCATATCCAAAATCATTAATATAATCTAAATAACCTTGTATACAAGTTTTACTAAAATTAATGTATGCTTAAATGAAACTGATTTGTACAAGATACGTATATATACAGTACAAAGTTTTCATATGTAGTTATGAAATATATACGATGATTTTGTTTTCATCCTACAGTGCTTTTACTGGAAAATACTATAAGCTGAAAGACAATGGAAAGTATGCCTGTGTAGTATGTGGAGATGAGCTCTTTTCATCAGAAACCAAGTATCATTCTGGATGTGGCTGGCCTGCATTCTGGGATGTTGTTGATAAAAGCAAAGTAACCTTCAAAAATGACTTATCTCATGGTATGTTAATTCTGATTGTAGTTTATTTTCTTGTTTTTCTCGACTGTGCCATGTTTAGAATTATTTCATTAGCTACATATTATTTGATGCGCTTTGTAAAAGCGTAGAAATTTTACTTTTTAGAAAATTTTATACTAGATCGTATTAATAATTTATTTAAACATATCAGATCAATATTCTTGTTACTCATTTGATACAAATGGGCTAATGCCATTTTTTTGGGGTGATCCAAGATGTCACATATTTCCAGTGGATATACTCTACTGAACTTTAACTTCACTTACCAAATTTCAAAGCAATACATTGAGAAATACATGGTATAAAGTTTCCAATTTTGATTGAATTTCTTCCTATTTTTGGCAAAGGAAGTATGGAAAATTTATGTGGTAGGAAAACATACTTTTATCAGTTTTTTATTAAAAATCTGATACATTGATAGATCTTTACAACTTATAAGCCACACATTCAAAGTTATTCAACGAAAACTACTCAATTTTGACCAAAGTTTTTGCACATACCTAAGTAAAATGTTACATGAATCATTGGTATGAAGCTTTTGCTAAAGCTTCATCGAAGAATAAATATAAACCATTTTTACTTTTTTTTGTCATTTGTATTAAAAGTGGCTGATTTAGAATTGCAAAACTGTAGAGTTTTATGAAGCATGTGCAAGTTCAACAATTTTTTTGGTTAGGCCAGACAAACTAAATTAACAGTTTCTAGCTCGAGTTTTCAAAAAACAAATGTATGGGTGCCTGGTTATTAATCGTTGTTCATTGCCAACTTGTTCAGGGCACATATTTAGCTGAAATTTGCTAAATTTTATAAAATTCTTCTAATTAAAGAGTGATATTAGCCTCTACAATTAACATGAATAATGATGCTTCATGTGGCTGTATCAGTTGCTTGGGAGTGATGACAAGTTAATCTAAATTCTCTGTCGTTGCTTTAAATACTATTAATACATTTAAAAGAGGGAAAACTGTCACTATTGATTTTAAAGAATCTGGTTTGTTCTGTAAAGTGTAGGTCCATCCCAAATAACATGGTTGAGATCCTAAAGCAAATGCTGATTACTGTTGCGTGACATTTTCATACTCAGTGTGGTTTGTGGTTGTGTATTGACAAAAAAATTTGATATTTATTTACCTTAAGTGTTTTACCCACCATCATGTTCAAAGTAGAACAAAAAAAATTGCAGCCTGGCTAACTAATGGATGAATATTTGCTGTTGAATTCTTATCAGTGCTACAAGTGTAGCTGCCTGCTTGGTCGCCAATGTTGATTTCATTCATTCAAGTAACATGCAGACTCCTATTAGGCCACACCCTTTTCTTGTACTTAAAAATGTTTTTAATTAGATTTCACAAATATTTTGTTGAATAATCTTATATATCTTTGATTCTTCTCTCACTAAGAGCATGTTTTGTTCAAAAGCGTACTTAAATTTTTCCATTACATGCAGCTTGTTATTTTAAAGAATTCTCTTTAAATTCATGTTCTTGTTGTTTTTTTTAGTTTTCAAATAATTTTGCAGGTATTGACTGACAGTTCCTAACTAAAACTTAACGTGTTTTTGTATCAAAAGTGTTGACCTAAAAAAAAAATAGCAATATTACAATATTTACTCACAAAAAGAATTTGAACTTAAAATTTTGGTATGTAACCTCTTAAAATTCTAAGAACATTTTTGTGAAAGTAATGAAAGATATGTTATATCAACAATGGAATATTTACCATATTCAATGCCGACGAGGCCTTTTGTCCAATAACAGGGCTCACTAACATGGCGGGGATATGACAATTATGTTTTTGTATCATATACAGTTGCATGTTATTGTTCAGCAGACATTAAATATCCTAAGGATTTTACCAAATTATAAGTGTTTCAATAAAGAGGTAGAAAGATAAACTTTAGAAATGACAGAAGTTTTGAAAAAGGAAAACTTAAGGATTATTTTGTTTTACTCACTGTTAGATCTTAATAGAACAACAAATTATACTCTGCAAACAAAGATACAACTGGTTATCAATGTGTGTTTGAGTAATCTTTTTTTTATTTGGCATGAATATAATTCAGTTAGTCACAAAATATTACAAATCGGTTTATAAGATATGTGCTATTAGTGCAAGGTAGGTGATAGCACATGGTGAGTTTATACTTTACGAATTGTCAGTCACCTGTTCCAGTTTCCTTGACTTTCAGTTAAATATCCCTTCCCACTGCTTACATGGTTTAAAGTTGCTTGTTTTATAGGACAACAAAATTTAAAGGTCTTAAAATTTACTGGCTGTGGTTTTAATATTATATTAAATTTTGGTTTGGAAGTAAATATATTTTTTCATAACCATAAACCATGGAATGTCAAATATATGAATATTTTATATCTAGAAATATGATTTTTCAAGCAGCGTTAGATTTGATATATTATTTTTTTCAATTGTGATTATCTTATATATTTTACAAAAAAATATTTGTGATTGAAAATGACATTGTTAAAAATAAAAAAATCCATTATTTTATAAACAAATAAGAGTATGGAAAATTGTATTACTGAGTTGGATACATTTCATATAGATATTTAACAGAAGTTGCAATATAAGTCTGTCTATATGTGCATGTGTATTTATCATCATATTCCGAATAAAATTTAAATAAGGCAGGTATTGCTTTGAAATATTTAAATCCTTTCCTTTGTTTATTGGATGTTATGTTATCAACAGAATTTGTGGCTCAAAATTACCAAATGTCCTTTATGTATTTGAATGTCATATATGTCACTTATCTGAAAATGTCTCTCTCCAATCATCCATATAACTTACTGCATATGTACCAGTATATCTTACATGAGCTCTACCTTTCCAATATTCTTCTTTGTTAATAGTTGTGTTTTTTACTTTGCTGTTACTTTTTGTTTCTATACTGGAGACCATGTTTACGCAATTTACCTGCAGTATGTAGGTTGAAATCTTCAGTTGATTGTCAGCATTCCTGGTATGATGTATTGATATTACTACAAAATATTAATAATGTTTACTCTGTGTATCATTCACAATTTTTTTTGTTTGATGAGGATCAGTTTTGATCTGGCCTCATTGATTTCAGTAGCCTCAATGTTTTTGTTTGCTAGTGTTAGCCTTAATTCTTAATGACTCTTTTGTTGGTCTTGTTTAGTCTTGCCTGACATGACCTATGCATTTAACTTATTTCTTTCATTTTCTCATGATTTTGTTGGGACTGGGGACAATTTTGAAGACCAGACTTCTATTTGTACACATTGTATTCCCTTTTTCCTCGCACTACCAGGACCCATTGTTTCTCCTATGCTTTGAATTACTCAGGAACATCCAAATTATGCACAGGTCTCATTGCTATTGCTTATAATCCCACATGGTTTTGATATTCCTTTGACACTTTCAACTGTTAGGCATTATTACAAGGTGCTGCTCATTTTATGATCAGATATCCTTTTATATTGTATAAAAAAAGCTTTATTTTTGTCTTTGTTGGTCTTTTACTTTAACTCAGTGGTTTCCAAATTTTATGTAGTGATATCACCCAAATCAGCATTATTTCTCTTAGTGTCTTTCTTTGTACTTAGTAAGTTTTACAGGTGATAATAATAGCAACTACAGTCGTTTATTTTTCTCTCTTTAATGAAGTTTTTCCTAAGTATTAGTTGGAAAATTTAAAGTGTTATTTTTTTTCTTCTGTTTTTTACATTTTTATTTTTGGGTTCTTGTGGCAAAAGGATGTGCCCTTCACTCCCTCTCAGGAGGATACACACTACAGTTTGGAAACCATTTCCTTAACTTGTTTCCTGTTTCAAGATAAGTTTACCAGCTGCATTTGATTAGAATTTTAGCATGTAATTTTGTTTTTCGTTATCTTTCCATTTTAAATTTGTGTGTGTAATGATTTTTATTCTTAGATGCTTATTACTTCTACTTATATTCCCAGTGTGGGTTTCCACTTTTGGTCAGTTGGAAGTTTACAGACTTGTGTTAAAATCTGTGTAGCCTTTTATATAGCTTTGAGCTCAGACACAAAGTTTTAAGTAAGTTAACATCATACTAATAGAGGTGAGTCTCTGTTCTAGATGATTCTGCCATTCAAACTCGTGCTTGTCATGTCAAATTTTTATTTCTTTGAATCTTTATATATCATGGATTCATCAGATTCTTTACCTTCTTTCTTGCTTCCCATCAAAAAAATTGTCATCACATTACAAATTTCAGACAAATCTAGCTGATATATGGAACGCAGTGCATGTGTAAGAGCCAGTGGTGCATACATAAAAAAGTTGCGTGGAAGATGGTAGAATGGAGTATTATGTGTACAAATACTTAAAGGAAGTTTAGAGATTTTGAGTTACACTTTGATGACAGCATAAGTTTCAATTCAGCAAGGAAAACATTCAGTATTTTAATTTGATATTCATATGAATCATAAAATTATAACTAATAATTGTAGAATAAGTAATTTTGAAGGCTTAATGGAATTGTTTTAAAGAGCTTCGTCATTGGAGGTGTAAATAAATATAAAAAATAGTTTGAAACAAACAATATTTTTTGATAAAATGTTGCCTCTTTTGAAATAAAGTATCATAAAGAGAAATGTGTATACCAGATGTATAGGAATTATCTATCTAACATATAATTTAGTTGTTTCAAAATAATTCCTTTCACCAGTAGTTTGATATATTTTGTGGATGTGTTTTCAAAGCTATTTAACACTTATGCATGATATTTTCTGCATGGACAGATTGTAGAGGGATAGATTTTGAGAAAATAGCACAAGCTTCTTCAACCTACTTCAACCACTAAACATATTTATCTTGCATTGTAGAGCCTGGTAAGGATGCTTTAATGCACACAAGAATAATTTATAAGAACCTAATAATTATGTTTGTTTTTTTCTGTTAAATGGATAGTTTAATAACTTTTATTGCTTGAAAACTGATTCATGTTTGTTATTTAGTGCTTTACAGTTGACAAAATTTTCAAATAAGTTACTTTGACATATTAAGGATTATATTGTAGATTTAGACAGTCTTTTCATGGTAGTTTAAACAAATATGTGTTAAGTTTCATATTAGTTTTTACTTGATTGTGAGGAATGTGATCTGACTGGTGCAGTGCTGGAAGTCAGTTCTCCCAAACAAACAAATTTGGCTTAATACTTGGATTGAGATTTCACACTTAAATCCTGCTATTTTTAAAGTTCTGTTTTCTCTATGATTACAATAAATTCCATGAGAGATTTTATGAATGTTGCATAGTGTAATATTAAGCAAATGTTGCTTAAGGATGTGTGTGCATTTTGTAATGGAACTTTGCAGAATATTTGTTACAAGAAAGAGTAAAAGTGGAAAAATTTTATTATAGTATATCTTTAGATTTGATTATGAAATAACTGATCAGACAGGAAGGAAAACTTCTTTGAGATATTCTTAGGAAGTACTCAAATAAACAAGATTTGCTTTTCTAATTAGAAAATTTGGGCCGTTTCAAAAATGAAATAACTCATTGTGGATTTATACAGAATGTTGTGTGAGCTAGGTGTGAAGTCTGGTTGTTAGTGATGTTGTTAATCTTGAAGATGAAGAAGGTCATGCCAGGTATTTAGTTTCTTTATAGAAATTAGTATGAACATTTAGTAGATATTTCTACACATCTCAGTTTGAAAAGAAGTTTCTAAAGCAGGTTTGATTGTCTTAGTTCAGTATAAATTTTGCACAACTTGTATTTTGTGGTTCACTTCACTACAATAAAGATTAAGCAGATAACTTGATTTAAACATTGTGCTGTATTTAGTAACTGCACGTATTGACTTAAGTAAATTTTTGTGATTTAATGCGTATTATTGATAATATTAAAATTTGGTCAGACATTTTATCTACATGATTATTTCCATGTTACAACAGTAAAACACACCAAACCATCTCTTCACATATAAATTTATTCTGGTCATCAAGCATTCCAAATACATTTTCTCAGTGTCTCCTAAGCAACTTTGTGTTGTTAGTTGAAGAGAAATGGTTGAGGAAGTTTGGTTTATCACTGATATGTTTTCTTATTCTCCCACTGCTATCTTACATGCATCTGTCAACCATTATCAATACATTAGTGGGTGGAAATCTACTTCTGCTTGCTATTAAACCAGGTCTTGCAAGGACAGAAGTTTCCTGTCGCAACTGTGGTGCCCATCTTGGCCACGTGTTTGACGATGGACCTAAACCAACAGGCAAGAGATATTGTATCAACTCAGCATCCTTGGAGTTTAAGAAAGAAAACATCAAAGAGAGCTCTTCTGAACAAAATGAAATTAATAAAGATAATTTGGATGGTTTGCCAAAATAACTGGCTTAGGGATGAATATGCTTTTTCTTTAATTCATCAAATCACAAGTAAATGAGCTCATTTGGTAATTATAAAATTGTTTAGTGATATGTATGAACTTGTATGTCCTTTTCTATTTGGACTAACAGTATTTCCTAGAATAATTTAAATTCAGTTTTTATTCAATAAATGGTGAGTGTTATTTATGGTAATTTGATGTCAAGTCCTTAAAATATCATTGATGTTCATTTCTCCCAACCACTGGAGAGAAAAAAGAATCACTTTCTTTAAATACTTGAATGTATACCATTATCTTCAGATTTAATTTAACATTTGTTTCAGTGTTAATATTAGAAGAGTAATAATAACCTTTTTTGACTCAACAGAAGTTCTTAATTTCTTGAGGCCAAGCTATCAAAGTAAGCATAGCTCTTTATGCAGCTAATGTTTGTGTTTAGTGGTTAAACTGTTGTATACTATTCTCCAATTACCACAAAATTTAAAGCTAGTTGAAGATTTTGTTGTACGGTTCTAATATTTAATTTTGTAGGATTATAATTTGAAAATCATCTTTCATTACTTTATTTTTTTTTCCTAGATAATCCTGTGACATTTTCATGGTCAGCTGTGACATATATGTATTTTTGTTCAACAAAGTTAATATTTTAAGTTAATTTATGGAACAAGACTAAAACTTGTTGATTTCATAATATAAACTAAATTTAGCAGAATTCTGTGGAAGAACTGTGTCTGTATTTACATATGTGAGCTTGAAGATTTGAATACATTTGATTTTTTAGGCAAATTTGTTGTCTCTTTCTGTGTTTATAAGTTTTACTTTTTAATTTAAAATGGGGGTTTGCATCAATACTTGGTGAAAAATATAATTATTGCATTCAAGTAACATTCTTTTTTTGTGATACAAATTCAAACATTTTAGTACACAAATGAAAATAAGAGAAAAATCTTCCATTTTGAAAACTGTCTTTTAATTGATTTGCAGTTGCATGTTTTGATTTGCAAAAATGTTTCTGTATTTTCTATATTAAAGTTTGTGTTTGGCATACAGTAAGTTACTGTTAATAAAGATGTGCACACACACACACACCACTTTCAAGGTATTTAACAAAGTTTTAAAGATTATCAAAACAGTGGTGTAATAAAACTACTTCAGAGAAAAACAATATATTACATATATACACCCTTCCTTGGAATACAAATTGAGTTTGTATTACTTTTATATTACTTACAGTTGGTAGATTCATAAATGTAACTAATCTGTTTAGAAGTAAAGAATCTTTTATTTGTTTTAACTGATTAATCTTAGAAAAGGAACAAGAAAAACTTAAAATTAAGGTTTTTATGCACATAATTAAATATTTTTTGTAATCGCATAAGGATTATACTATTATGGTAAATAAGAGCACAAGTTAATATCTATATTAAAGAAATTTCATCTTGTACTTTTCAGAAAATATTAAGGTGCTAAGTTGAACATTTTTCATTTATTGTTTATAAATGTATTAAAACATGCTATTTTTGTAGAATCTGTTTTGTAGTAATGTGCTTTCCTTAACTATCTTCAAGAAATGGTGAACTTGAAGAGATTGAATAATTACAAGTTTTGAAATATTAAATAATGTTTGAATGTATGTTTTATTATGTGCTGTTACTAAAAGTGTGAACTGAAAGTTCATTTAAATGATGCAACTGTTGTTGGGTATAAAAGAACAAACATCTTTTCATCAAAATTCACAAAAATGCTTCACATATTAACTTGTCTGTCATACAACACCGTTTATAAATTTTTGACGTATAGATGCCATCTTTTATCCATCTTTGTGTCAGTATATGTTTATCTTGTTGATTCAAATTCAAAATATAAGTTGTTTTGTAATAATATGCTTTCCTTAACTATCTTCAAAAAGTGATGAACTTGAAGAGATTGAATAATTACAAGTTTTAAATTATTAAACTGATATTTAAAATATTAATTAATGATGTTTGAATGTATGTTTTATTATGTCCTGTTACTAAAAGTGTGAACTGAGAGTTCATTTAAATAATGCAGTTGTTGGGTATATAAAAAAAGCATGTTTTCATCAAAATTTCTCTATAATGGTTTACATATTAACTTATCAAATGACCACAATCTCTAATATTTTTGACACATAGATGCCATCCTGTTTCTTTTATAAGATTGAAAATGTACATTATTTAAACTTAAGTATGAGAAACTATGTACAAAGGTAATTAAAATTTCAGCAAGTTTTAAATTATGTATACAGCAGCAGAATCATAACAAGTTTTTATCTCTTGTAATCTTCCTCTAAATGGTTGCATGTTATTTTCACATGACTGACTGCATGAATTCAGTTAACCACTGTATATGTGAGTGATTAAATAAACATACTTTTTCTTGATCCAGTATTTTCCATCACAGTATGTTTTGTAATCCTGAGGGAATGTTTTCACAATATTTTTTTCTTTGAAAGTATTTGTAGAATCTGTTTTCTATTTGAAACAGAAAATTGGCCAACATTTATTATTTATGTACTAGACAGAATTTCAGTTGCGACATGCTTTGAAGTTTTGAGCTGTTTGATTTTTACTGATGTTTTGGGGTTAAAATAGTTTTAGTTATTCTTAATAAATTTATATAAGCAAGCATAAAATATTAGTTTCTCTATGGTTATTCGCTGATTGTTGGATATGAAATTAATAAAATCAGTTTTATAAGCTCAAATTTGCATAAACAAATATAAATGCATTACATGTTTTGGTATTACTGTTTCAATTGTTTTAATTTTTCCAAAATTAATATAAAATTTTAGCATAAGGAAAGTTTGTGGAGTGACTAGTCATAGTATATGATGATTGCAATAAAGCATTATGAGAGAGAAAACCTAGAGCTGTAAAAATCAACATAATACATAACCATATTACGGGAAGACAATATGACATACACGATAATTTATTAGCTCTCACACATCAAGTGGAAATTGAGAATTTGAAAGTACGAGCTCATTTAAAAATGTATATCACCATAAAATTAAAAATATTGGCAAGTGGTAGTATATAAATTTTGATGTTAAAATCTGCATATTTTGTTTTGTACACTTTACTCTGAATTTTGCATAGATATTTGTAACACTGACATAATTTAACACAGTGGGTTTTATGACAAATACTTCCATAGCTTTGGTATGAATTTAAGGAATTTCAGTGAGTAAAAACACATTTTTATGATTACGCTGAAAGGTGATTTGATTTCATAGAGTTTTACTACCTGAAAAATAAACAGTATATATATATAAATACTTCTTAAACTTACCAATCTCAGGATTACATCAATTATTTCATCTGACATTATAATTAATATTTTAAAATACACAATAACAAAGATAGTTTTAAATATATTAAGCAGTATGACATATATTAAACACAGGATGAATTTATTATAATTATTTGAAATACTACATACTAAAGTTGAAACATGAATATTAGTCTTAATATGCAATACAAACCAGCTGGAAGACGTGAAACCTTTTACTAATTAGGTTATAACAAATATGCATTTCATATGGATACAAGGTTTAGAATTTCTACATAATTCCACATGAGTCAAGTACAGAGTTGATGAGAACAGGAAGCAAAGTAATAATTACTGCCCATAAAATGCCTAACCTAATTAATGGACACCAGTTTAGAACACTTTTTGTGAGAATGACTTTCAAGAATAAACAATAATAGATATGCAAAGGTCATAAGAGTGATTTATGCTTCAATCATGTCAAGTAATGGTGCTGGACAATACAAATTTGAAGAAATATGAGCATTATTAAAATGTGATGTTTGTTTATACGAGAAAGCAAATCCAACTTTACAAGACGTGACACCATCGGTAAGTATTTCAGTGTAGAAAGTAATGTTCTCATCGGTAAGTCAACCAGTATCGAACATTATTTATCACAAAGAAAAGTGGGTAAAATATTCCAGAAGATTCAGCTTGAAGAACTGTTTAGTAAATGCTTATTGAGAAAATGACAGTTGAAACATAGTCACTCAAGGTAGTAATGATACTACGTCAGCTGATCAATGGGTCATCATTGAAATCAGCATAACCAGATGGTCAAGAATTATCAGATGAAGACATCATTTCCATTGTAATTCTTAAAGCATGTTGTGACAGTGAATCTGATATCAAAAGTGATCCACCAGTCAGAACAGCTAGAGCACAATCTAGCCTTGGTTCAAGCAGAACAGTGATCTGGGTGAAAATGACAATGTAACGAGTTTACTTAAAACTGCTGAGAAGCTTCTATAAAAAAATAATTTCATAATTTGACCTTGGATAGTGATATGTTATATATTTGACCAGTACTACATATTTTGTATTCTGTAAGTATAAAATTGGGTAGAAAAGATGTTTATTTGAAGATGATGAAATAGTACTGTCATTATTAACATGTATAGAATAACAAACTGGTAAGTGTATTGTACATACAACTGCCTTTTTATCAACTGCATGTCCACCTTCACATTTATCAACCGAGTACTCTTGCTGTTAATAGTATCCATTGTACTCAGTAATTTGACGATCTGTGTAAATTAGTTTATTGGAAACGTGTTTTGATTAGCAAGGTTTCACTGTTCTAAGCAACTAATGGAACAATTTAGCTGTGGTGTTTCCTTTAAAAATTTGTTCTCAGATCACCATTTACAGTTAGAAGCAAAAAACATTTTTTATACCCTAAATATGGCAGGTTTTTATTTAGATAAAATAATCCATTACTTCAATATTGTAACTATACATTTTAATTAATTTCACAAATTAAGTTAATTTGATGCTTATAGAAAATTCCCAAATCGGAATATTGGAATATGCAAGTGTCATACAATACTTTAACTAGATACTTTTGTCATATAATCCAATGACGATTTCAACACATTACTTAGGGATCATAAACAATTTAATTGGCAGAGAGTTCAAGAGATGCATGTATGTATTAATGTTTTAAGGGTTATTATGCATCTAGATCTTTTAGGAACTTAACATGCCTTAAATGAATCACCTTTAAAAAGTAATGTAACAATACTTCAAAATCAGACTTACAGTGTAAATCAACTAACTAGTTCCATCCATGATGAAAAACCCTGGAAAAGCTAGATCCCTTTGTAAGCACTATCGGCAAGTCATTGTACTGGATATTGCCTTAACTAACAATCTGTTCACTGGGGAATTTGAACTCCTTTAGGGCTATTAAAAGTAGTTTGTTTCAAATGGATTGTTGTGATAAAATGTTAGTTTGAACTTGATAAAATTATTCATGGAACCTTGGGAAATACACTAGAAGAAAATTATATAAATAAAGAACTGTTTGTAAACTTTACAATAATATTCAGCACAGATACACTTGATTTTCTGGTACCCATGGTTACACCCTTGGCAGCAACTCCCATAACATGTATACTAAAGCAACTCATGAACAACTTCTTACTCCTCTGAAACATTAAATCCTGTAAAGTCAGTAAGTAACCCATCCCATGTTCCACATGCAATGCTATCTATGGCTGCCCAGTAAAGTAGTCTTGTAGTTGCAGGAATTTCAAGTGTGCTCTCAAAATTTTGTCAAGATTAAAGATGGTGCTGGAAAATCAGTGGCGTGCCTGTATAAACAATTGAATGGAAGAAAACAACAACATTGTAGTGGTGTGAAAATTGTGAAACATGAACAGTAAGTAGTACAAAATGGATGAGAAAATATTGTATAAATACTGAAACTATAAACTAAGGAAGATTCTTGTATCCTATTTTTTAATTAGTGTTTATGTATAAAATGTTCTGCTGTATTCACCTTGGAAATAAATAACTCAAATTATTTTTCTTTGATATAATTCCAGAGCAGTGTTTGTTTTATCACAAACCTACATAACAGGCTGTCTGTGCTCTACCCACTGTAAAGAAATTAAACCCCTAGATTTTTGCACTGAAGTCCATAAACTTACCACTGGCCCAGATATGTGATTAAAATTTCTTTTCCAGTAGTTTGCCAGTGTTGGATCAGACTGACAACTCAAGTTTTATAAACCCCATGTCGAACATTAATTAATTACTATTTACATAGTCTAAACATTTATGAATAAAATTAATGAATATATTACAATATATCAACCATACTTCATCTATCACATCCAGTGCCAAAAGGCCTTTTTGTTTAGGTTAGGATTAATAACCCAGTTTTATCTTTAACTCCGGTTACTTTTTTAATTTGAACTAACTTTTCTACCATTCAGAAAAACAAATTAGTTTTCATGTTCTCAATGTAGGTCAGACAGCAAACTACTAATACAAGAAAGCTATGTTAGTAATTCTAAGAACTTACAAGTGAAAAACAGTATATTTTGAATATGTTGGTTTGAAGTATTCTCATTAATGAAACATAATCTAAGTGTACTTCTACATGGTCCCCAAAAGTGTTCCATTTCAGGAGTAAATGAAACCAAAATTAACAGAAACAAATATTTTAATAAGTTGCTTTTGAAGTTTGTATGTCAAGTTGCATTTTACCATACAGAGTGCATAATTCATGGCATGAGCACATTTATACCGATGTGACGACAGTACAAACTGCAACACTGAGCATCCTAAATGCAACGTCACTTTACTGTGTACCTAGTAATTAACAGACAACACCACTGTGTGAGAGGCTGAAACAGGTAATTCATCCAGGAAGCCTTCTAATGCCCTTACAGGAAAATAATGTTTTGTGCACATTTTTCATAGGCATTTAGAGTACTAGTGTTTAACATGGTTCAATTGACAGCTGTTTCACTTACATCATATCTTCAAGTGAAATTTCAGTGAACTGCTTGATCTTTATCTTACTATATAAATATATAATTGAAAACCAAACACACACACACATATATAGAAAGTTGCTCCTTAAATCAAGAGAAGACTACATAAAAAGTTTGTGATATAGTTAGTTTTATTCTGTAAATGAGCAAATGAAAAATTTAGTAGTAGAAAATACTACTCGTAAACAACACAGTCCTTATTACTGTACAAAAAGTGTACATATTTACACATAGAAAACTTGTACTTCTGCCACACATCAAGAAACTGGCAAATGGTAGCAAACAATGCTAGAAATAACTTCTTTAGCTTTCTCATCATTAAGAATGTTACTCTGGAGATGATTTTTCTTTTATTACCTGAAAAGTTTATAGTTCCTCTAATTTAACTGAAAGTTAGAAGAAGCAAGACCTTAAGATTATAAAAATAAAAACTGATTTATGAACAGTAAATTTTGTCTAATTCACAAATTACATTATATTCAAAAACATTGTCACAACAAAGAAACTTAACAGGACCACTAAAGGTTAGAGCAAAACATGCAGGACAATGATTGAACTACTCACAATTATATATTTAGTATTTATGTGCAAGATAAACACTTTTTAATTTTGTCTAAAACAAATAAAATATTGGGCTTCTTCTTGAAGAAGAAATACACTTTTTTTCTTAACAGTTTCCAAAACACATGTATATTATAATAGCAACAGTTTAAAATACCTGTTTGTCCACTCTATTTAAGGACTGTTTTTTCTTGTTAAAATGGTTAATTTTGGTAACATCTGAAAACAACCTGAAAATTTCAAATGTTTTACAAATCCCATTATTAAAAATCTCACATTTTCCTTAAGTACAGGACTTCTTTTAAAAGTCTGTTATTGGCTTTTCTAACTTGGTGTGTATGCTACGGTTACTAATAGAATAAAGCTGTCTGAAAAAAAATTGTTTCACAATACCTTTTTCTACAGTTTTGTTTTAAACTGCACAATTATATTTTAAATTAATTAATTTTGATACATGACACCTTATTGCATCTTGTAGCAAATGTGTGTGTTTTTTAATATTTATCCATTTAAGCTTACTTATACAGTTGAATATTCAAATTACAAATATTTTGACAGGTGCACAATTTGTAACCAACTGAATGATAAGAAAACCTTGCATTTAATTAAACTTCTTCTAATCCAACCTAATCAGCATTTGCAATTATAAGTAACAGATTTCAGTTTAATACACGTGTTTTTCTAAATCAGCTATGTTTTTGGATAGAAGCAAAAATTTCAGGTCTGATGCTACATGCCCAATTTAACAATTGTATTTTAATTTCTTTAATTCATCAACCAATCCTAGTGTTTATGTAAATCTCTGGAAGATATATTCTTATGAATTCGTGGTGCACTGTACGAGGTTCCTGGGGATGTTTTTACATGACATCAGTGGAAAAAAACAGTTCATTGACAAAGTAAGTGGTTCTCACACTGTGGAATATGGTGGTTATAGAAGGATTACATGGTTATGGAAAGAATACATGAAATAAAATGAAGTGGAATAAAGTACACCCACAGTTCATAAATAAATATTTAAAATTCCTACTGACATTCAATATAGACTATATGTAATTTTATGAAGTTAAGCAAATAGTTTTTTTTTGGGAGGGATCTGTAGATTTTTACTTTAATATATTTTCCACATAAGAGAATAAGAAATTATACATTATCACAGCAGGAAGACCATGTATTGTACAACTGCTCTCCAAAACACTTAACTTGGAACTACATTTATGAATACTTTCATCAAGATTTTTGATCAACAATTAAAGCACTAAATCACTGACCAGTAAAACATATACAATCTCAACTTTTATGACAAACTGTACAGTAAGCAAGAATATACAATTACTGTTTCAAGTTAGATACCACGATAGTGCACATTCAAATATAAAATTATTACATGAACAAAGTTACCATAATAGCTAGCTTAAAAAAAAAGCAATTCTTTCTTATAAACACACCATTCTTTAACCCATCCTGAGTTTTTAAAGTATACAGTTCACAAGATGTAACTGTGATACAGAAGTTTTTTCACTAATCACAGTTCTTTCTGCTGTGCTAAATCAGTTAACAGTTATGAAGTAAAATAAAAGGGGTGACTTTTTCAATTAATCAGATTTCTGCTTGTGGTTTTAAATCAGAAATAACTCTTAAAGTCTATTGAATTCAAAATGTACTCTTTCAGGATAAAGTTGTAGGAACTTTGAGTTCAGAAGTAGACCCACTCACGTGTTAAGATTCCATGCAAATAGTTTTCAATTTGTCAGACATCAGAACCTCTGTACCTTTGATTCTGTTGAACACATTTTCCTCACAAGTGCTTCGTTTGGATATCCGCAAAAAAAATTATTGTCCACTTGAAATATCAATATTCAAAGATATTTGTGGCTAAAGATATTCATAATACATTTCTTCTTCAGAGAGAACCAATAATCTACCATCATATATCAGTCCATACAACAGCCTTTTTATTCTTGTCCACACTAATAATATACTGCCCACTTGGATTCCATGAACAAGCAGTAATAATAGTACTGGAAATAAAGCAAATGTATCATAATTAAAGTGTCAGTAATACAAGGTATTAAACTTAAATAAGTATCAGCTCAGCCACTTTTAACAGCTAGAATAATGTAGTTAATGAAAAATATTTATTGTTTCATGACACTAATTTGATTTTTTTAACCTAAATATAAAGAATTATTAATGGTTAGTAACATAAAATAAGTATCAATTAAAGTTCAACCTTTCATATATAATTTAGAGCTAAAATATCTACCACTGATTATGTTTACAACACAGAAAAGTTAGTGCATAACACACAGTGCAATATTATGCATTTGAAACAATTGATGATAAAAATACAATAGAATATAGAAAAAAAATCATTTTCAAGTTAAGTAAATATATATTATAAATATAATGAATATTCAACGATATTAGTAATTTACAAAAAAACAAAACAAAAATGACAATTATGCATAAAAATATGCCTAATGTGTTCCTAATAAAAACATGAATTTATTAAAACAACATGAGATGAAACTAACTGAAATACACACATTTTAACAAAACATATTACATTTCAGTTCTTCTACAGCAAAATATAAAACACATTACATCACCCATACTTGTGTTCTTTAAGCGTTTTTTCTACTCTAGCTGAATTACAATTCCAGAGAAATAAAACACCATCTTGTGAACCAACTGTTATATATTGACCATCAGGGCTAAATTTGGCACGTGTCCAGTCACATCCAACCTTGAAACCCTCAGCACTGTAAGACAATGTATTGCAATATGTAAAGATTTAAAAGTATCACATTTGATAATTACATTACACAGATTGCTGTACTTCTTTCTTAGTTCTACTATAGTTCATCATCATGGCTTTTTTATTTATTAAAAATAATTGAAAGGCTTATTTTAAAACCCACCAATTAGATTCTATTTCATATTTCATCTTTGCATTCTATTTTGTAACTTTGAAAGCCTACCTTAAAACTAATATTCATGTTTCATTTTATAACTGGTCTTCACTTTCAAATTCTGTTTTCTTATTAATTTCAAGAACATAAGTGAGAATTTTTTCACATCTTGTTTCACTATACAACTCTAAAACACTACTTTGAAACTCATATTCAGAGTTTCACATAATAACTCACCTTCAGATTTTACAGCAAGATGCAATGTCAAATCCTGAATTATAAACAAGTTTCAAGACTTATAAAACAACTCTCATCCACATACTTCTTTATACCTTAGCTACAACTCTCATCCACATACTTCTTTATACCTTAGCTACAACTCTCATCCACATACTTCTTTATACCTTAGCTACAAAACCTTCACTAGAGTTCACCTGTGACTTGAACTGATCTTTCACGCCTACTTACTACTTATTCTGTAGCTGCTAACTATCCACTAATGTTACGTTTTCTTAAACAACATCAAGTTTCTTTTTTAGTATTCTTTATTACAAACAGGATGACTTGAGATTACAAACAATTTTATTTACACCTATCTTTGTTTTTTGTGGAAGTCACGTCTGGAAGTGACACCATGTCTGCTTCTTGCTATATTGTTGTTCCTTCTTAAAGAACAATTTTAATTTTGTAAATTTTATATCTTAATGATTATATAGCAAACTTTAAAGTCATAAACAGCATTTGCAGCAAGCCAAATCCTAAAACAACTGTAAATGATTGCAAGAACAGCTATGCCATGTCATCATATGGTTTTTGCAGCCAATATCCATCTAATACTGTACACATATGCAAGTTAGTCTTCTAGTACAAAATTAAGATGCTGGGAAACAAATCTCAACAGTTAGATACACCACAATTAAAGTAAGCTAACAATGTAAATGTTTTCATTGTATAGGGCCTCCTTTTATATAAAATCGGAATTTTCAACATATCTTGATTAAAGATCTGCCCTTGATTTTATTTTTATTATCTCTGTCTAAATATAGCCTGTATTAAAACAAAACTGGTGGTTAAAACTAGACAGTCTGAATTTAGTTAACCCTTTCTGCAAGTGTAAGTTAACTTTGAATCACAAACTATGTAAAAATTGAACTCACCAAAATGTCCGAATTACTTGATTCATCCTAAGATCTAAAAGTTTCAGTGTGTCATCTCTAACACAGCTTAACAGGTAGAAACCATCTAAAAAAATACAAGTAATTCTAGGATACAGAAGCCTAAATATGTTACCAGCAAGAATCAGAAAATCAGCTGAACTGTGTGTACACTGAATACATTCAAAATGTTTACACAACACAAACAAGCATACTACATAAAGATCAAGATGAAAATTTATGTTGATACATACAATGCTTGAATTTTACAAAGTTGAAATAATATTTTGAGTGTGGTATATCAAGCATAACAAATGTTTCTGTAAGATATATAAAAAATACATTTTTCTTTACTTAAAAAATATGTTTTTGTTGCATTTTGTGAATGCAAAAACGTTCACAAATTTCCTATCAGTATTACACTTAATTCACAATGTATTTAAAACAACTGTTCATGATTTGAAACAGCAAAGATTAAGCACTGAAATTTTGGAAGCAAATAAATTATTACATCCTTCATTTAATTACAAAAATTAATTACAATAAAAAAGTATTTCATTATGTGAACCTAGTGTTAGTTAACTTTCAATCATGAACTATGTAAAAATTGGACTCACCAAAATCTCTATTTATAAGAGCAATCTGAGTTTTCAGTTACTGAACATTTGTGTTTGTATGTTTGTTGAGTTCCACAGAGGGTTCACCATATTCGAAAAACAATTATCTCCAGAAGTTAATGTAATGACATATCATTGTAAATATAAGCTGTAACAGATGCTTTTATCACTTAAATATTTTGCTCACCATTTGATAATGCAATGTTTTCATATGTAAATGATGGCAAAATTAAAGAAGTCATTTGGCCAAAATGGTGACTAAACATATTATTTTTTCCTTTAATCATTTATTATTATTTTTTGTCGCTGCCTTCTTCCAAGCTTTGGATTTATGTGTTGTTTATATCATTAGGCAGCTTCAAGTTAAAGTTAGTTTAACTTAACAACATTAATACATGTAAAAAACATCACTAATGTGTACCCCAGTTTGTCTGAAGTGTCTTGGCATTACAGCTACAACCCAAAATAATATACAAGTTGAGATTTACTCTCATATGCCTCAAAAAAATATACAATGCTAGAAAGCTACAAATAAATCTAACACTTCTTGTCCTATGGGGTCCATTCTGTCACTACTTCATGGTTATAGTTTTTTAATGTTCCTATGAAAGAAAGCATACCATAATATATGTAGAATTGGCCAAATATTACTTAACCATTATCAGTAATGTCCTATGTATCATAAGTCACTTTGATCAAAGCTTAATCCCTTATTTTGAAATATTCCAATAAAGCTATGCAAGAGTTGTTTGACTATGGTATCCATAACTTTTAACTGAATGAATAAAGAAAATTCAGCTAGTCAGTTGCACCCACTCTCAACTCTAGAGCTAATTTAATCATACAGTGAAATTTAACTCTTACCGTGCAGAACACGATTCTGTAACAAAGGGTGTAAAACATAAACCTTCAGATTCGTGGTCTGGTAAACTAACCACTAAACCATGAACAATCCAAGTCCAACATGTACTTACTTTATCATCCATGAACACAATATTTTAATCATCAAAATTAAAGTGCAAGAACACAATATGGTACAACTAATAACAAGAGAATTAAACATATTTCAAGGTTTTAATTTTTCATTCTTAAATTCCATATAGATCTTAACAACAAGAAAAACATTTAAAATTTCTGATAAACTGTTCATGTGTTGAGATTTTGTTTATTTATGTTTGTTTTTGTCTTAATTTGATAAAAATTTAGAATGTTAGTATCAGACAATGTAAGAGGATAAGCAATAACAAGCTGCTAACCATTAACATCACATAATTACAAAATCAGAATTCTTACATAGGACTTCTACACTTTAAACTACTCTAAGTTTTTTTTAATTATCTTGACATTTTTAACCACTTCATGAAGCACTAACCTGGTGATAGGTCTAAGGATGTGATTTTTCCTTGAAGTAAAATTTCATTAGCACTAGACTCTGACCTTGTGTCCCAAAACCTAATACGTTTATCAAAGTGCCCACTAATTATGTTTGTTCCAGAGCCATCACTTGTGACTAAATCATTGCAGCTTGAGCCAGCAAATATTGTTCTGATACCTATATAAAATTAATACTCAGGTTATTAATAAATCAAAATCTCAAATAATTTCCAATTTTTATCAGATGGATGAATTTTATATATTCAATAGTTGAGACTAAAAATAGGATTATTATTATCAAATTTTAAACAACTCCCATCATTAAGTTTTTGTTTTGTTTTTCTACATCGCTTTACGCTGTAGTTGATATACATTACAAACAAACTCTATTGGTTGTCCAGTAATGCTTCTGTAATTAATACATAATTAATTTTCAAGATGAGGATAAACAACCTGTGACATGTGGTACTTACAAGACCTACTCCTGAGATCCCAAATCTTGAGTGTTCTGTCATGACTACCTGACACAACTTTACTAAACTCTCCAAGAAACTTAGCTGCAAGAACTTTTCCACTGTGTCCAGTAAGTGTGTGCTGGAAGCAAAAATGAATTTGTTTGCAAGTATTACATCACATTTTCTCTCCAACAGTACATTTAACTTTATTAAATATAAACAATTGGCAATATTTTGCATTTTCTTCAATACAATAGATAAATGATTATACTTTATATCTAAATTATTGGAAAGTTTCTTGAAATTTTTAAAATTCAATATTGCATATACAAATATTTTCAAATGTGACTGAAGTGTTGGAATGAGTGTTCAATACATGTGTGTAATCCTGTAATGCAAGTTTTAAGGGTTAGCATGACAGCTAGTTCACCATTATACTGGTAAATCTGAATGAAATGTTAAAATGAGTATCTCATCCAGGATGACTAGCATTCAGTCTCTTCAAATTACATCTACTCAATTTTGGTGTTTTCATAGTTAGTCATCATATGGTGTAAAATGCCAAAATAAACTAAACTTAAATTTAACTTAGAACTTAATTCATACAACTTTATTTTTAAATATATTATTTTTATTGTGATATTAAAACAACTTACCCTTAATCTCAAATCATCAACTGTCCACACACGACTGGCAAAGTCATTGGAAGCACCCACTACTAAAGTCTCCTGTAGTATAAAAAAATCTTTACTAGCTACAGAAGTCTGCTCAAGGTAATCTTCAATTAAGACAGGAACAAGTTCAATAAGCATTTAATAAAAGATGCATGTATATCTCTATTGTTAATGTTGTTATAAGAAAAATTGTCATAAACTGGTGTACACCTAAAATGGATGTCATTTCCACTCTAAGAAATCTGTTATAAACAAGTTCCCACAGTGTGTGCAAGTGTTTTGCAATAAGTTATTATCACTTCATTTCCGACTGTGACTAACTCCTACTTAACTCCATGCATTACAATGCCATGCTAAAATTAAAATGCAAGTTTGTTCTATAAAAAGGATGATTAGATTCAGAACACAAATATATGAATTACTCATTAAATTTCTTGTTACGAAAATTTGTCTACCTGAAAAATTGTCTGGACTGATAATGTCCATAATAATAAGGATTCACTATATGTCAAACTTAGCTTATCACTTATTGAAGGTGAACTGCACTGTCCACTTTCTCATTTGAATTTATTATTCTGATGTCCTTGTTCAGCACTTTAAATTAATAAGGAGTGAAAAACTGCAATATAAAAACAGCAACTTTTCTCCACTTTGTGAAAGCATCTAGTTTATCTTTGCCTCATAAATATTGCCTGCTTTTGAAAAGAATCTTAATGCTGAGAAAGATTTACAAATGTCTTTTTACCAGCTGCTATCACAATGGTAGATTAGATTGTTAATACAGATAAACAGAAATTAGTTTCACCAGTAACAGCAACTTAACCTGCTTAACTGAGGATTAAACCTTTGTGATTGAAAAGCCGAAGTCGCCAACAACTCCGTCAAGGAGCCTCATCCGGGCCATTGCGTGTTCATTATATCAGATAATTGAATTAAAAATAATACTTTAATTATTTATCACTTTTTTCACGGATTCACTTCAATGTATGAAGAGGTATGATTTGGTAACAATGGCAGCCTCCATAAAGCTGACACAGAGAGCGAATAAGGTAGATTAACGGTCGATTTCTATTGTAATATACTGTATTTATTTCCCAAATTAAAGCAAATCCTTTTTAAATATCCCCTTCAAGTTATAAAGCCAGGATTAAATTCACAAGCCGCATTTTTACACGTTCTTAAATTAGTGGTGAGCTGCGATAATCCTCGCTCACTTTGCTCACAAGACTTGCTACAAAGGCTTAAGAGATTTCTCAGTTTACTTGTCTACGGCTTAATGGTGCTCCACTGTAAATAATACTGTGGTTGTATTTTCTTTGAAATATAAAAATAATAAAATATATTTAAATATAAATATAAATTGGCATTTTCCAATGCCAAATTGAACAAGAGAGATTGAGACTCTGAAAAGGGAACCACAATTAAAAAGGTGTAATGAATAATATAAACAGCCCTTCATGAATAACAAGTGAAAATGGACTTCACTGATTGCACAGAGTAGTTCTTTTTTGCTATAATAATTATCATTTTGTAGTTTTTTTTTCATAACACCCAAAACTTTCACTTTCAACATTAAATATATATCAATTGATTGATTTAGTGTTTTCTGGCACAAAGTAGCTGGGCTATCTATGCCAAATATCCAGTAAAAAGGTAAAAATAAATTAAATGTAGTAAAATATACAATAGGAAATGAAGGTAAAACAAAACATTATTGAAAAACAGAAAAAGCATAAAACCAATGTTGACATCTAGTCCACAATGTTAAGTGAGAAAGCAGAGCAAGAGAAGTTGTAAAGGACTTTCTCTAACATAATGGTAATTATCATAACCAGCCAGGAAGACTAACAGGTAAATACAAGAACCACCATCAGTCACCTTTCCAGTCCTGGTTCCGGGTTATGTTGTCTTAACAGTCTTTATCAAAAGGTAAAAAGACGTAGCAAAATTGTAATAAAAATTAACCAAATGTCCTGTAAAAAGGTAAAAGTAAAGTAAATGTAGTAAAATTCATAAAAAAAACAAAGGTAAAAAGAAAACAGCAATTAAAAACAGAAAATAGCATAAAACCAATGTTGACATCCAGTCTACAAAGTTGTAAAGGACTTCCTGTAACAAAATGGTAATGACAATAATCCACGATGAAGACTAACAGGTAAGTACAAGAACCACCGTCAGTCACCTGAAGTTGGTCTTTCCAGTCCTAGTTCCAAGTTATGTTTCATTATGACCAGTACCAAAAGGTAAAGTAAGAAAAGTGTTAAAAGCCATGCAGCAAAATTGTAATAACACTCGCCAGAACGACTAACAGGTAGTTCAAACAGCAGCGTTAGTCACTTGAAATTGGCCTTTACAGTCCTGGTGTCAAGTTATTTAATGTTCTGGCCATTTTCCAATGTCAAATTGAACAAGAAAGATTGAGACTATGAAAAGGAAACCACAATTAAAAAGGTGTAATGAATAAATATCAAACACTTATATGAGATTTAAAAGGTTAATGGCCAATAAAAAACTAAAAACTTTATCAAGGTGGACAGTGTCATCATCACCAATAACACTGTCCAATGTTACAGACCCACCCTGGGACAAAACATGTTTAAAATAGTGCCGTCATTGAGAATTGTAATGATGGCAAGAAAGTAAAATGTGACTTACAGTGATTTAAGTGTTACACAAACTACACACTGGTGCATCAGTTCCAGATAAAAGAAAACAATGAGTTAAAAAACTGTGACCAATGCCTAGTCTAGTTAGAACAACTTCCTCCTTCCAAACCTTACGGAAGCTAGACGGTCAAAGCCCAATATAGGGTTTTATTTGAAAAAGCTTGTTGTCACACTGCTCACTCCAAGTGGACTGCCAGCTGGCACGAAGCCAAGCTCTGAATACACGACCATAGTCCATGTACAGAAAAGGCACGGTGATGATAGTGCCAGAACAAATAGATTTGGCTGCCATGTCTGCAAGTGCATTCCTACAAATACTAACGTGGCCTTGTATCCAAAAAAACTGAATAGAAGTAGATGTTAATGAGAAATGAGCCAGTCGGTTTTGAATATCAGCGAGAACAGGGTGTGAGCCAACATGAAGTGATCACAAGACCAGTATAAATAGTGCAGTTGGAGTACTGCTCAAATTCAATATGATCCAGGGCAAGGGATATGGCATACAGTTCAGCAGTGAACATAGAAGCTGTAGAGGGGATTCTGCACACAACCACAGAACTGCAACAAACCATGGCAGAGCCCACAGAATTACCTGATTTGGAACCATCCATATAAATTGGAATGGAATGATTGTTCAAAAGATGTTCAGTAAATAAAAGATGGTACTTCCAATTGGGAGTATCTGCCTTTTTCAGATAACTTACAGAAAAGTCACATTTGGGGGTTGTAATAAGCCATTGGGGGATGGGCTGACAAGTGGATTCTGCAATGTTATCCAAAGACAGACCCAATTCATTCAATTGCACCTTGATGCGTTTGTTCTGAAAAAGTAAGGCCCACTGAGGAAGGTAAACACATCCCCAGGTGGGATGCTTTGGTGAGGAACAAAGTATTGAAGAATATAAGACAGTTGCAAATGGCAAAGGTGCAGAGAAGGTTCATGAGATTCTACGTATAAGCTGTGAACTGGAGAGATGCAGAGAGCCTCAGTGCAGAGTCGAAGTCCTTGATGATGAATGGGGTCCAGCATTTTCAAAACCGAGGGTCTGGCAGAGCCATAAACCATCGATCCATAGTCAAGTTTTGAATGAATAAGAGCACGATATATCTTTACAGAGAACATCGATTAGCTCCCCAAGTGGCAGTGGAGAGAACATGGACGACGTTCAGTGCTCTTGTGCATTTGACCCGTAGCTGCTTTAAGTGTGGTACAAAGGTCAGCTTACGGTCAAAGATAAGCCCCAAGAACTTGGTCTCAGGGACCACTGGCAGCGAAATTTCAACGATACTGAGTTCAGGATCAGGGTGAATACCCCATTGGCAGCAAAAGTGAATGCAAACGGTTTTAGAGAGAGAGAAATTAAAGCCGTTTACCGTGGTTCATGGCAAGTACATGATTGAGGGCAGTTTGTAGTTGCCGCTCAATATATCTCATGTTTGACAACAGACATGAGATGTGAAAGTCATCAACATTGAGCCCATTTGCAACAGTAAAAAGGAGTTGTTCAGTGATAGCATTTATCTTTATACTGAAAAGTGTGACACTCAAAACACAGCCCTGAGGGACCCCAAGTTCCTGTACAAAAGAACAGGAAAGTCTCGAACCCACATGAAGTTGGAATCTCCTGTCCATTAAAAAATTTGTAATAAACATGGGTAAATGGCCATGTAATCCATATACATGGAGGTCTTGCAAAATGCCATACCTCCATGTTGTGTCATAAGCCTTCTCTCAATGTCAAAGAATATTGATACAAGATGTTGGCATTTGAGAAAAGCTTCTCTGATTGATGTTTCAAGTTGAATTAGGTGGTCCGTCATGAAGTGCTGTCGTTGGAACCCACACTGGGTGGGCGAGAGGAGGTTGTTTGATTCGAAGAACCAAACAAGATGAGCATTAACAATCCTCTCTAAGGTCTTACAGAGACAGCTCATCAAAGTAATTGGATGTTAGTTTGAAGGAATCTTGGGATCTTTCCCAGGTTTAGAGAAAGGTAAGATAATAGCCTGGCACCAGGCATCAGGAAAAACATTCTCCTGCCAGATCCGGTTAAAAACAATGAGAAGAATATCAAGAGAAGCAGGAGAGAGTGATGTCACAGTGTACATCATCTGGTCCAACAGATGTACTGCCAGACCAGGGCCATTTTCAGTTCCACCAGTGTAAAGGGACAATTATAGTCTAAGAGACAGTCGGTTCGAAAGGAAAGAGGTGAATGCTCTACCCAAGTCTTGATGGCCAAAAAGGTGGAGGAACAAGCAGAAGTTCTAGATACCCGGCAAAAGCTTTCACCTAGAGTATCGGCAATGCTCAGGGCATTAGCTACCTCTTGGCCATCAGAGAGTAAGATGCAGAGGGGGACAGAATTGTAGTGCCCATTCCCAATATGATCTTGGAACTGGTGGTATAAGATATGCTAGTTGTGAACTTAATCAAAGATTCCTTCTGGCTTTGGCATCTTACACACCTAGCATGTGCATGGGCCCATTGGAAAGCGATGTAGTTGGAAAGTGTGGGATATCCCAAACCCATTTTTGAGCCTTCCGTGCCAAGTGGCAAGCAGTATTACACCACAGACGAAGATATCGTGGAAAACGTGTATAATACAGTCAGTTATCACTGTCACACAGTCATCTTTTGATGGCTGATTCACGATGGCAGGATCAAGTTCTGCGAAAGCAGTGAAAGTGGACCAGTCTGCCTGATCCAGCTTCTATTGGGACACATGGGTAGGGGCCATCAACCATGGCCAGTCTCTCTCAAAAGTATGAGGTAATCAGCAAACACATGGGTTATCAATGAATCACCTTTCATGTTACAATATCAATCATCAAGTCTCTATGTCTCAGAGACAAGTATTTTACACTGAAAATAATACTCGACTTTGTATGCCTTTTTTACTGGCTGTTACTAAGAGAGTTTCTAACATAATACAACTTGCATATATTGCAGTTTGACATAAAAGTACCATTAGACATTTTCAGATGAGACTAAACTGCTCATAAAATTCTTTAACTATTAAAAAAACATTATTGACAGTTACAGACACCAGATAAAGCCAATTTCTACATAAGTGTTCATGATAAATTAAATGATCCTTTGTTAAACTCTTATTATTGTATCCCACTCAATCTGTGATTTGTTTATCTTTTTCCAGAATTTTCTGTTACAGTTTTGTATAGTTATTATGTGTCTCATAGTTTCTGTTCTTCTGTGTAATTAATGAAACTACTGGTCTAAATATATATATTAACAATTCAGTGGCTAATTATTTGGTCATTCAGCCAATAGAATTTTCTGGATATTCAGCACACACTGTAAAACTACTTATTATATCTCTAATAATGATTATGCAGCAGCTGAAAGTTTCACGTTACATCTTTAAGTACCTTGAAATTTCCCTTGTTTCTTAAAACAAATAGAGATAGAACATTTACAGAAAGAATACTATTACACATAACAACAACAGAATTTTAGACAATGTACATTCTTTTATTATGTTTTACATTATATTGTATAATACACATTTTATATCACTTACTTCAGTTTCAAAATCAACAGACATCACAGCAGCATTACTTCCAGTTAAAGTACCTTTTAAAACTGCTTCCTCTACAAAAAAGTTTGACAACGTATGATATTTAATTATACATATATATACACAAACATGGCCACAAATCAAATATTAGAATCTAAATGTTTGTTAATTGTATTTTAAAAATCTGAGCGTTTTTCAACCTAATTTTCTTTGGCAATACCTTCATTTAAGTTTTATAACATGTGAGAACATATTAACCATGTAAACTGTGGCTTACAAAGTTAATTGAAAGTTTAAAATCACAATTGAATAAAAATGCTTCAAAAAGAAATTTTCTTTGTGGTTTTGATTTCACAGAATGACATTCTTAAAAAAAATCGTCAAGGTAGCATAATTATTGATCTTCAACTGATCCATCATACACAGTACTAAAAGCATTCATTCTTAATAAAACACATATCCTTAAATTAGAATAAAGGTTAAGGACACACACACAATATATATACATACGAACTTGTAATACTTGCAAATATATTTCAGATTTACTCTTGAATCAATCTGCAATAATAGCTTTGAAAACTTTAATGGACTACAACTGTTTGTTGGAAAAAAAGATGCTTCAGCTCTTACACAGAATGAATGACCTCAGTTTACAAATCAAAATGTTGTCTCATTTTCTTTCAACAGTTGCAGTCCATTAAAGTTCTCATACCTACCATGCATACTCTGCCCAAATTTCCACTGAAGCAATCTGTAAATGAGATTTTCATTTGGTTTCATGAGTAAGCATATTAATGTGAGAAAATATTTCTAAGATGAATTAAGGTCACATTTAAATTTTTATAGTGACCAATAACTTATGCAATCTTGGTAAAAACAAAAAATCATACCTTTAGATAACAATAAACTTACAATACATGCATTCTACATGTAGGCATAAAATACCTTCTTGTAGCTGAACTTCAAGTTTCCTCTTAAATCAATTTGTAAACAAATTTGTCATGTTATTTGTTACTTGATTTTTTAAAACTCATAACCTTGATAACTTAGTTATCTACATGGACTGTTCCCTACATTGATACTTTTTCTTTAATTAGAAGCCTCTGACCATCTCACCAGTTTTCACCATGTAACAAGGTACTGAATAAAAGATGCTGCTTCTCTGTGGAACTCTTATTTTTAAAGACAGGTGTCTTAGCAAACTTGCAATTAAATAAAATAAACATTTAACATTAAGAAAAATCAGTACACCTACTTGCTGTTACACTGAACTTACAAAAAATAGATAACTAAAATAATTTAAAAAGTAGAAAATATCAAGAGGTTGAAAATTTTTTTAACAATGAAATGTTTTTTTTATTTCAAGTAACTTTTATGATTATTAAAACACAAAACTGCTGTCAAATGGAATTAATAACCAAACGTAAGAGACACTTTAAATATTACAACAATGACTCTACTTATAATTTCCAAAAAGATGCCCTTAGTCAATGCAATATACCTATCACAGAATGTTTTTGCACATAATTGAATCATCAGATAGAAAATGTTTCAGGATATAAAACAAAATCAATAACCACCTACAAAAAATATGTGAGAAGTTAGTGAAATAAGCTTGACAAGTTATAACTGTATAAAAACTCATACTTTGCATTGCCTTATACAGTTATTCATTTCACAATAACTAAAATCTTTACTCTGGCCTATGTCCCACAGTTTCAACTTTCTGTCTCCACCTCCTGTTACAACAGTCTTGCCTGAGGGGCTCCATTTCACTGCATTCACTTCTCCATCATGAGCGTCCTATAAAGTACACCAATTAACACACTCAGAAGTATGAAAGCAAATCATGTACATCAACAAGAAAATGCACGGAATGTTTTCAACTGAGGCTACATGCTAGAAATAAGGAGTTCTTCTATCAATGACAACAGGTGAAAAGTTGTGTTTTCTGCTGAGAAATATTTAAAATTAAAAAAATAGCAGCTTTATTGTATGTTTTAATTAAGCATAAAGCTACACAATGGGCTATCCGTGCTCTGCCCATCACAGGTATCAAAACCCAGTTTCTAGCAATGCAAGTCCACATACACACTGCTGTGCTTTTCTAATGCTTGTTATAACTCACTATGATGAACTGATGAAAACAGTGAAAACATTTGTTTACAGTGTAAGATATACGCTGGATTCCACCAAAATTGGCAGCATTAATTGCAATGTTAATAATAGTTTTCGTTAATTTTGTTTGTGTTTCATAATCAACAAACTCATAAAGCCATAAGTATTTTGGCACAAACAGTTTAGGAATAAGAATTTTAACAATAATTTTAAGTTTAAAGAAAACCTTTATGCTATCCCCCAAGAACCAAGTGTAAATATAATATTTTACAATTAGGGGAATTTCTATAATCTAAGACTATACTTCTGACTATAACTGTCAGAATTTATTTACTTGTATGTAATACTTTGCCTTTGAACTTCTTCAAATTCTATAACTACAAAATTTAATGTATGAACTTTACATTACCAACATTAACACTGATATTACTCAAGTGGTAATTCAGTATAATCTTATCACAACAGGTTTTAGCTAGTCAGTTCCTATACATACGAATTTCTTTAATGTATCTATTAATTTTACTTTAGTTTAAATCCAATCAAAATAATTAATTCACTTCTGTTGTTTTCGACTTCCTTTTAATTTGTTGTTTTTACTATAATTCACTATGAATGAAATTAAAGAGAAGTTTAAAACATCGTAATTTGAGTTAACTTGTTTTTAGAACACTTTTAAGCCTACTGGTTTCCTAACATTTTAATGGCTTTCAGTAATTAAATCATAACTTCTACAACTGTTTACAGGTAAACTCTTCATCAGTTTATGAACTTTTACACTTACAAACTTAAACAGCATCTTGTTAGGAACTGATGCAGCAATACAAACTGGTGCAGACTTCAAACTGAAACATACAACAAAATAAACAAACTAAGTCTTGTGTTCCCATTGCTCAATGTAAATGTATTTGTTTTCTCTCTCTTTATTGTAATCATGCACTCAGTAAAGTATTGAAGATGCCCCTTAACTTCAGGATAATTTATAAAAACTTTTCATAACTTTTTACTTTTTCAAACTACCTCACATAAAAATAACTTACAAAATATGGGTTTTTCTGTAATATTTTAATTAACAAATATAAATTAAAAATCACTTTAAAAGTGTTACAAAGTTCAGTAATCTACTTCACTTTATGATTTATGTAACAACTACAACTGATTAATAAAATCGTAAAAAAATAATAAGTTAATACATAGATATTGCCCTCTCTGTGATTAAAAAGCAAAGTTGACAGTTATGTTTTATAAACTTCAAAAAATACTTTAGAATTCAAGCACGACATTCATTGCAAAGTTAAAAAAAAGACAAATTCCTGTAATCACAGATAGCTTGTTAACCAGCTATAATTTTTATTTTGCATACTTATATTTAAATAGAATAAATCTGTTAAATAATACATTGCTTATTATTTAATATAATAAATGTGAGTTCAATAACATGACAATTTTATTTTTTATGATAAAACTTGGTATTTTCATGTATTGAAAATGTAGGAAATATATTTTCAGTATGAGAAAATGTTAACTTCCAAAACACACTTTAGCAAGAACTCCACACTGACAAGATGGAGGGGCCAGTGAGGGCAAGTTCAATGCACAAATCTTCTTCATATAAAAAAGGTGTGAAAAGATGAGATATAGCAATTGCACACCAGCAGTGACTGTAGTACTTCTGTAACAGGTAAGCTCTTCCCCTGGACTACATTAAATTCAATTCTTATCTGGTAAAGGCTGATTAGCCACAGAAGCAAAATCCTAACATCTTTAAAAGAACATAAATTTATTCAGACCCCATACAAACAGATGAGGTATCATACTTTGTTTTCTGTATTGGGCAATGGATCTTAATTGAAATCCAAGGTGCAGTGGCTAGGGCATGAGAACTGTTGCATTGCTTGTCCTTATTTAGTAGTATGCTATCAATGGAAACCAACCTGTGAGTTACAGAATACTGCATGTCAAGCCACCTGAATTACGCAAAGAGGGCAAGCAACAGCAAAGTGCGCAAACCGTTGCCTTACCAGAAAACTCATAAAATGAAACAAAACCAAACAGTCATGCCTCACTCAACACAAAGAAAGAGAGATTACCCAGTCTGGGATTACAAACTATAATACTAACTTCCCAACCTGAGAGGCAAGATAACATCTCTTGCCCCTATTATTTTAAGGATGATGTGGAACAAACAAAATTCAACTATTGGCAGAGGAAGTAACAATCCATGTGCAGAATTATAAGGAGTCAAGGTCCCTCTTCCACAATTATTAAAATAAATAAAATGACATAAAAAGAGAGCCTACGAACCAAACCAGAAAGTGAAAAGTCACCTATAGCTGTTACTGCATCTACCAAACATCTGGGAAAACAATCCAAGGTTAGAAAGGCACCCAGCTTCACCCTCCTTGAGTGGAATAATGAGTACAACTATTACTCGGAAGGAATGTACTTATTTCTACCACTCCAGCAAGAACTCCCATACTCCACTAAGAGGAACAGGAGGATATTTTTGCATGGGGAGCCCCAAGGACAGGTACTCCAGAAATAGTGCAATAGGTGAACCAACGTTCCTTACTTTGAAAACCAAACTGACACAAATTTATTCAATCTTGAGAACACCAGGGATAGACAAAATTCCCTTAAGTTTTATTCATGACAGTCAATGAGTGGTGGTCCAGTATTGCATTTGTTTTTGTGTAATAATTGTGTACTACCTGGAAGGCATACAAGGTGGTCTTATGGAACACTCCCTCTCAAAAGAACTTGCTGTTACTAGGAAAATTATTGATTGGTTGAGTGATAGCTATTGTGGATTTGGAAGTAAGCATACTTGACCAGACAAGAACTGCCACAAAGTGAATTCTCAATGACAATGATGAGAGAGCCCCTGAAAGAGAAAACACAAAAGATATTAAGTCATTCATCTCTTGTACAAATGAGCTAAGGCATGGAGAATGTCAAAGATGGGTATCAAAAAACCTTCAAAGGAGGTAACCACCAAATCATGTAAATAATGAAATATAAATGTATTAGAAGTGGTTCACATACCAATTGTGAACAGCAAGCAATACAACCAAGCTGCTAGGGATATCAAGATATGACGAAGGTAATGAGACCCAAAGAAATCCTCATTCTTCCAATGAAAGCCCAGGGTAACCAGTATTCACCAACTGATGAACCCAACCTGTCAAAGTGACAGAGGATAAGTTACATGACACCGTAGAATCCCAAAACATATACAAATTGTAATATGAAGCCAAAAACCCTTCAGTAACCACAGAAGAACAGAGAGCTTGAATTGGGCATAAAAAAATGATCCCAGTCTGAGGAAAAAACTTCATTGACTTCTGTAACTTCTGAAGTGAAGAAAGTACCTACTGAGATAAAACAGAACATAAGTGAAATGGTAAAAAGCCCTGTGAACACAAATCTCAAATGAAGACCCATCCTGTCTTAGCTGAGAGCATCTATATCCAAACTCAGAAGGTTAATGGCAGAAGATCAAAAGGAATGGAATCTGGGCATTCCAGTGAGTGATGAAAGCAATGAACTGCAGTATCCCAGAATGAGAGCAGATTAGATAAAAAAAAACAAAAAAAACCAGTCAATAAAGCACCCATTCTCTAGAAAGAACTCCAATGGGCAAGATAACTGACTGATCACCAAACTGATAACCCTAACTATGATGAGCAATGAGAAGAATCTGTTCTTGAGCTTCACGCAAAGCTACACGAGGGTTATGTGCACTAGCTGTCCCTAATTTAGCAGTGTAAGACTAGAGGGAAAACAGCTAATCACCCCCATTGCCAACTCTTGGGCTACTCTTTTGACAACAAATATTGGGAGTGACCATCACATTATAATGCTCCCACAGCTGAAAGGGAAAGCATGTTTGGTGTGACAGAAATTTGAACCTGCAACCCTAAGATTACAAACTGAATCCCTTACCACCTGGCCATACTAGGCTATAATGAGAAGAATATAATAACTGTGGGCTCAAAATGAATGTTTGAAAACAGAAACGCCTGGAGTGAGCAGCCTCTTGCTTAAAAAGGTAAGAGGCCATTGTGAAATTGTATGACTGAAGCATTAATACTTTACCTTGTAACAATATGAAAGCCCAAGACAGCTCATCAAACTGCTAGAAGCTCTGAAAGATTTATGTGAAGAGAAGATTCTTGTTCTCTTCAAAGTCCCTTGAATTATATAACCTTTGCATAAGCTTCCCATTCCTAGAGAGAAATTTGCATGAAAAGATTTATCCCAGGATGTAAGAATGATAAAGGGACATTACTGTTGTGTTGTTCCTCTACAACCACCAGTCAAGACTAAGTGGGCTGAAAGCCAATTGGGTCAATGAACAATCCAGCACATTCTTTTAAGTGTACCAATAGTCCTGTAATGACCAGCAATGGACATGTATGGGGTCCCAACCCAATGAAATGAGTAATTTAAAAGCTACCCACATATCCAAAAGAGAATGAACTACATCCTCCAGTGGGAAAGGAGATGATAATATTAAAAGAATGACTTGTTCCACAGTCTGAAGTCATAGAGGAGAAGGTTGGGTCCAAATAAGACAAACTGAAAAATACATTTAAATGAATGAGGCACTGTGTGGGAGTAACAATAAATTTTGCTACCTGGACAAGAAACATAGCTCAAGTTCAAGAAGGAGTAAAAAGAATCCTGTCTTCCATATAATAGTGAGTGTAAATGGTTACTGAGTGAAGATGACATGAAAAGGATGAGACTATCCAGCAAAAGATATTTGGAATAGATGTGATGTCAAATGGTTGAGCATGAAACTGAAAAACTCTTCTATTGCACACAAAATGGAGATGTCAACATGAAGACTGCACAATCGACATGGAGTGCAACTAAAGCACAATCCAGAATGACAAAGATGAGTATCCAAAACCTTCAAAGGCGGTAACCGCCAAATCATGTAAATAGTGAAATATAAATGTATTAGACGTGATTCACATACCACCCTGTACCTCTTATTGGAGACATCAACTATGTCATTGATAAACCGAGTGCAAAGTGCCACAAGAAATAAATAAATGACTCTATGATAAATCAAAGGAGCTGGAGAAAATTACTGTGATAAGTCGAATGAAAGGTCACTAATTACCTATCTTCTTTGTTTTAAACAAGCTGAAACAAAAACCCTTAAGAAAGCATTCAACACACTCTGCAGCCTTTTTGAACAAAAAATCCTGGATGGCTTGTGCTTGATGATCTTTTGTGAGGGAAAAGACAACCATTATGACAGACAATGGAGAAGGAGATGTGAAATGAAGGACCAGCTTAAGGTAAGAACATAAACGGCCCACTCATTAAAGGTGAAGGTCTCCCATACAGACCCAAATCATCCGAGTTGAGCACATAAGGCCATACTCCATAGGACAGTCACCTTTGTTATTATTGGCAATTCATACATACATAGCTTACCCACTGACACAGGCAGAATCTCCCTTGTGTTCCATTACATGTGAATATCTGCCAATATTGATTATCTGAAAATCCTCATACAAGGCCTTCAAATAATGGAGAGATAAAGCATGCTGGTCCAGTAAGTAGGGAGGGTAAGGCATGGCAACAACCTTCTCAACTGAGCCACAATCTCCAAGAATGCACAACAATGTATGACAAAGGTAGAAAGGCTGGATAATCAGGTGAATGACCCCCACAAACACACATAAAAAGAAAACAGTCATAAGGCACAGAAGTAATATCAAAACACCAGAAACTTTCCAAAGCAAATGATTAGCTATCTCTACAAACAAAGCAGCCACAAATACAGAATTAAATTCTCACTGATCTGTCCCTGATCCCTTGCAAGCTCAGTATCTAAGCCCACAGGAGAAGAAACATCAGACGTAATGTAATATACTACCTCTTTGCATATCAGGGATTGAATGGACTCTGTGGAAAGTACACGTCTTTCCAATGTTTTAAACTTATAATAGAAACTTGGAAAAACAGTACATGATTTACTAAAATCTTCTCAGGACAAAATTATTAGTACATCGAGTAAAAAACTGAAGCACAGTTAAAAGACTTACTAAAAGCATTTGAAAACGGAGCTTTTCAACATATAAAGTATGAAACTACAATAAAATAACAAGACTTACTAATCTCCTTTCACAACAACAGGTTCTTTAGCTGCTTCTTCTAGTTCCCTTTGAAGTTGTGCTTGTTTTACCCTACATACCAGACATTATACTTTTAAAAACACAAAACAGAAATATATATATGTATACACACACTTAGAACAATAAAATAAATACAAGTTTCCACAAAACTGTCAGTTATTGCTCAAAACTGCATTGGCTTATTATATTATTAAGACAATCTTTTTTAAATATTAAATCCTGTAAAAAGAAACTTACAAATAAATATAAACTTTTTAGCTACCAAATACTTTCTTTTCAAACAAGATTTTCACTTTTGTAAATAAATACATTATTCTAGCACATTTGAATTTTTAAAATAGATTTCACGATCAAGATTTGCCATTTTACTCACAACAAATGTAAATTGTGTTCTTATTACAAGCATGATCCAAAAATGTGTACCTTATAACCCTTTCATTTTCAGCATTTAATCTATCTGCATCCTTTGCTTTGTGTGCCATCCACCTTGTTATGAGGTCATTGTGATCCTTTTCGAGTTTCTGATGTTTCTGTTCTAAGCTTGAGAAAGCCAATTGTAGAGCTTCATATTCGTCTTTCAGTATCTAGGTAACACACAGACATTGCTTTTAATATTTGACTTTGTAGATTCCATCAGAATACAAGTATCACTTACTCCAACTTATGATGAAATCAAATGTTTTCTGTTGTAATACTGCTTGTTCTGATGTTTAGTACTTATCGTATAATAAAATTTTTAATATTCACTGATAAGAGAATAAGGTATTTTCATCCTCTTTTGAAGGAAAATTTTAAGCAGATTATGAGTAAAATTCACCAAGTTTATTTACATAGTAAACCACATAGTACAACTAATGGTTAAAAATTACCTGCATAACTGAAAGAAACTCACAAATTAGAACTAATTTGGTGTTCAACATTTCACTACAGTTCTTTGATAGTCCGTAGAGAAGTAAATTATGAGTTTGAGTTACATTTTTAGGGTAGCATCCCAATTTTCATTTAGACAGCAAATCATAAGCTGGAATCTCTGACTTTGTTAGTTGGTTAGTATTACTAGTCTGATCTAGATCTAAGTAGATGAAATAACTTCTGCAAAAATTGAACAAGTAACAGCTTTTAAGCCATCATAAGGTTATATAAAATAGCAATAAATAAATGCAAAACTCTGAAAGCTGACAGACATCAAATGAGGATTCTTGAATTTTCTGGTTTAATAAATCACCAAATAAGAATAAAGTTAGTGTCACTGAGACTTAATGGCTTATTTGATTATAGCAACTACCATGTAACCACAACTTGTGATCAAATTTCATTTTTCACTTATTCAGACACTTCAAAATATTTCCAGTCCTAGATTTCTCCCCTCAAGATTATATGCTTAGTTTGCCATTTCTAAAATGCTTACATTATCAACATATTAGACTGTTTTTACATTGTTGTTGAAAAAAATTGAAATTTTATCGTACTATTAATATTCTCATTTAACACTTTGCTGATTTCTGTTCTGGTGTTATGCATTCTAAATGTATCTACCTATTTGGTTAGTTAACTCATGTTCAAGTACAGTTTCTTGTAAGTGCACATAATTACTTGGTTTGCTGACTCCTGTTCAATTATTGTTTGTTCTAAGTTTTTGCAAGCCAGTCTTAGAGCAGAAAGAGCTGCTTCTGTGTCTTGTAACCTAAACAAACAAAAAGGAAAAATTAGTTTTTTACTTCTTCAACGTCTGCAAGCCAAATTTATACAAACCTTAACAAAACTGTCAATTTTATTATGTACTAATTTTTAACTTCTTAGCTTTGGTTGGAAATTGTCTGTTCACCTGAATGATGTCTTATGCACCTAATGAGCTAAACATCCATGACAAAGATGCCCATGGTTCAGGCATAGCCAACCCTAATTTTGATTTGTAGACAACATGAAAGGCTGTTTGTTTTACAATTTGACACAAAGCTACACAAGAGCTATCTGCACTAGTCTTCCCTAATTTAGCAGTGTAAATCTAGAGGGAAGGCAGCTAATCATTACCACCCACCACCAATTCTTAGGATACTCTTTTTACCAACAAATAGTGGGATTTACCATCACATTATAATGCTCCTATGGATAAAAGGGCAAGCATGTGTGATGTGACGGGTATTCAAAACTGCAACCCTCAGATTGTGAGTCGAGCACCCAACCACCTGACCATGCCAGGCCTGAAAGCAAACAGTCTACAGTACATTATACCTGAAGCAGCTACACTAAACTGAATATTGTAATAAACTGACACTTTTATGATACAGTTATGGCTGAAAAAGCAAACTATATCTAATAGCACCAGGTCTATAAACAAAGACCCTTAGATTCCAAGTCCAACTAATTAGCCATCATGTCATATTTAAGTTGTTTGAAATGGCTAAGATTGTAAAGGTTACTTTTTATGTTAAAAACTGTATTAATACTAAGTCCATTTCTTATTTTGTATCTATTTTTTAACTTACACATGATTAATAAGTTACTCACTATTCCACACAGTGCAGTGAACCGTTCGATACAATAAGGTCTACCAGTTTTCAATGTTGCTCAACATTTATGAACATTTTTTGACAAAGAAACAAATCAGGTTAATTATCACTAATTACAACTGTTTGTTTATATGCTAATTTACATGCAGTATTAATCCAGCACCATTTTGTAGTTTAAACAATTAAATAGCATGACAGATGGTATGATAAAATCATAAATCAAAATAACGTGTTATTCACATGGAACATTTTAAATTGTTATTACCAACATTCCACAGAGATCAGCTCTTTTTTTCTCTAACTTTGAAAGATAAGACAGCAGCAAAAGTTATGATAATATAAAGTCTGAACTGACATTTTAAACAAACTGAAACCTTCAGATGTATACAATCAAATTGCATCAACAGATTTTTTTTTACTAGATAAAACATATGTATATTAAAACAAATTCATTTATTACATAGTAATGCACTGAGTTTTCACTAATTTCTCCTCCAAAATAAAACCTGTATATTGTTGTCCACAACTACTGTGCTGGAAAACAGTTTCTTATACCCTGAAGGTTTTCATTTACTAAATGCTGTATTTCATGACACTGTGTTTTGAGCAGATAGTAGACAAGTTCACTTAAGAGATAGATACAAGCAACATTTCATTGAAAAACTTAATGACTAGCTTGGATGAATTTGTAATGGCACTTAATACATAGTCAGAAAACTGAGGGAGTTAAAGGAAACTGTCTATGTTTTACATGTTACCAGTTTGTTCTTTGGTGCATTATTTAATTAGAGAAACTACTTAGTGCATTATTGCCATTAGAATAAAAAAGTAGGGTTAAGTGTTTTCAACAACTGACAGCAAGAAAATTGGGTTAAATACTTTATTTCATGTTTCTCATGTTTATTTGTTATTGATTATTATAGAAGTAACTAAAATGTAAAAACAAGGATTTTTTTTAAATTAATCAAAATTAGAGGATGTAAAATAAGTAAAAATATAATAATTTCTCACAAGGCATGCATGCATGCAAACAGTTTGTAGTAGCTTGTAGGGTGTAATTTTATTGCATAATATGAACTACACCTTCCACGAGTGATTTACAACTTACAATAGCATGGACAGTAGTTAGGCACAATTCAAATGATAATAAAATAACAAAATTTAATTATAAATAAATGTATGCTACCATAAGCTTAAAGCTACTTAGGAAATAAGATTATAGTTTCATGTTACAATTTGAAGTCATTCTAGAAAGAAAAAAAATGGGTAATTAAAATTTATTTCATTTTTATTTTTAGTAATTATGAGGTTGGTCAAATTGATCAATCCCATTTTTAGTCAGTTTAAAGAATATAACAGATAAAATATAGTATTACTGATAAGTAATATTTGAAATGTATTTAGAAGGTTTTGGGGATTACACAAAAGAAATTTGAGATTTTTAAGATGAGAAAAATACTTTTAATCTAAACAAAAAGATTTCTTCGCACATGGACTATTCAAAACAAAGACTCAGTATATTAATGGACAATTTTTTATTTTCGTTTACTCAAAATACTTTACTGAAAAATATGATTTTTTTGTCTGTGAAAATAACGTCAACTGAAAGAATTCGAAATTCTGTGAAGACATGCAAACTGTATAAAGAGGCCATGTAGTCAGTGAAATGAGCTGTGACCATGTTGAAAGAGTTAAGGAGTTTAAAATATAAAAGGGAGACAATACCACATTTTGTAATTTAGTTTTGATAAGCCATTTTATCTTTCTCAAAACTATGAAAGAATTTAAGAGTTCTGTAGATACATTCAAATGCAACAAAGTAATTTGAGAAACTAAGTTTATTGGAAGGTAAACAAAAATCTAAACCTTTTGATAGAGCATTTTTACATTGCACACTTAAGGTTTGGAATTTATGTCACTAGGTTTTCTCACTGAAATCAGTTTAATTCTGGTTTTGTACAAATCAGATTGCAGTTTTCAGGTTCAGATTTTCAATCAGATTGGCAAGATGATAACAATCCAAAAAATTTACTTCAAAGCTATCTATACTGGTAAAACTACATGTCACCTACAAATGCGTGCACACAAGCACACAGTAATTTTAGGTAGAAGCAAACACAAGCTAACTGATACCCCTAATTTTGCATTCTAACTACCCTGTGAGAGTTAAAACCTCTCTATACTTTTAGAAATCTTTCAAAAATTTTTTACTCTAGATAACGGATTACAAACTTTTTGTTATAGAAACCATATTCATTTTTAATGATCACCCAATGCTAAATAACATCAACTCCTCCCTGTTGTCATTAACACCAGATTCTCAGTGTTTGATTTGATATTTATAATTATTTTAAAGATACAGTGTGTATACTTACATTTATCCTTTCTCTATAATAATTTCTCTTAACTTATTAATGAGTTCCTGCATGTTTCATTGTACATTACATTTGTACATATATTTGTTTTTTAGTAAAATTAAATAATTACTTCCAAATGAAGCCAAAAAAAACAAACTCACAAGGAAAAACTAAGTTAGAAACAGCAAATCCTAACCTCCGATTAATTATAACCATATATTTTTAAGCCATAAACAAAATACATTAAAATTAAGCATATTTTAAAAAGAATCCTAGGGTACAAGCTACAATGGAATCATTTTAAAAAAGTGCAGCATATTTTGTTTAATTTTTAATGTGTTTTGTTTCTAACTAAAAAAATTATGGTTATAATAAATATATATATTTATAAACCTAAATTTTTGTTGCCATTTAAATATGTTCTTTCTAAACTTCTGTTTGAATGTGAACATTCACTCAATAGTTGTTTTTTTGTAGTTAGAGTATTGTAAACTAACTTTTCTGACATTTTAATGAAAATATTCCAAAACATTCATAATTAAAGATCCTTTCTGTAATAATTGTTTTTTAATATTTCTTTTAAAACTTCATTTTCCACTGGATGAATCAGTTGTTAATACTAATAGTTATGATATAACAATATTACTGTTACTTTAAAGGATAAGGCAAACATACTGTACCAAACAGTATATTTGGTTTATACAGTTAAAAAGAGACAGTGTATATTGCTAGTATGCTACAGTTAGTATATTATAAACCTTGGATGCTATAATTGTGATTAATAATTATTAATTGGGAAACTGTATACATTTGACCAAGAACATTTATAGATTTCAAACATTACAAACCATCTAACTTCATTGAATTAACTTCAGACATCAGCATTTCTATGAAGGCATCATAAAACTTCAGTAGAGAAAAACTTGTGTGATCATTGAAAAGCTAGCTGGCTCCCGTTAAGTAAATTGTACCTATATCAACTCAAAATTAATTTGGTCATCATGAGCCCTTGATAAGTTATTAATAAAATTCTGGATCAGATGAAAGACTCAATACTGTTTGTAAGTTTATAAAACTTTTGTATATAAATCATTATTTGTAAACTAAAATATATCTGTATCACAAAATGAAACTTTTGTTGTGCATATCTTGTGCAATCTTGCTGACAAACATCATAAATCTGACACATCAACATTTAATTTACTTCTAAATTCAAATTTAACTCGGTTTAAAATTATATGAAATAATTTATATAAAATAATAAACTGGAGGCTTGTTCAAAATAAATTATAATAAGTAACATAATAATGCTTACAACGGTTTCATCGGGTCTATCATCCTTATTCAAAATTTCTTTTTTTATAGTAAAATGTCTAAAAAATTCAGTTTGTGTTTTGATGGTTCTTCCCATTAAATTACTCTTTTAGTTTTATAAATATGTTCTGTTAAAGGTAATTAGTTTTATAAATATGTTCTGTTGAAGGTAAAACAGTAATATTACTGTATTTAACATTTCTTTCATATTTATTTATTCTGAATTTTAAATTTCTTGTAGTTTGTCCTGTATAAACTTTTTCACATATTTTATATAAACCATTTTAATTAAATCAGTTTCATCTTTAGTTATATGATGAATATGACTAACTTTTTTTATCAATTTATAAAGAAAAATATTTGTTTTCTAAATTGTTCCATTATTTGATAAGATAGTCCCCTGCTAGTACAGCAGTACGTCTTTGGATTTACAATGCTAAAATCAGGGGTTCAATTCCCCTTGGTGGGCTCACCAGATAGCCCGATGTGGCTTTACTATAAGAAAAACACACACACACTCTTGACAAGATAAGTCTGGTATGAAACATTTTTCAGAAAGGTTAAAGAAAACATCTTAACAAAAGCAAAATTTAATTCCAAGTAACTTTATTTTACCGAGACTATATGCACTGCCTAAAGTTCATAAGATCGGAAACTAGTTTAGACCTCTTGTATCTAATATCAAAAGGTCAACTTATAGCATAATTTTCGTATTTCTAAGGGATAAAAATAAATACACAGTTAAAAATTAATTTTAATTTGTGGAAAGAATTGAGCATATATAATTTCAGATCCAGAGGATATTTTGGCGTCTTTTGATGTTGCATCATGACAATGTTCAACAAAATACCTGTGAAAAAAAAAAAACTATTGCTTGTCTTAAAAAAAAAATTTAAAAAAATAATAAATAAATTGGTCTTACAAATAATGGATATGTTTAACCTGGTAGAAGCATGTGTTGAAAACGTTTTTTTTTAAGTTAATAGTAAAGTTTATGAGCAGAATGAATGTTTAACTGTCGGTTCTCTTTTTATCCTTGTCATCAAGTGCTTTATTTATGAACATTCTTGAAACTGAGGCATTAGAAAAAGTGAATAAAAGCCTAAAGTTTTGTTAAGGTATGTCAATGATATATTACTGATTTGGCAGCATATTAAAGAGGAAATGGGTCTTTTTACTATTTACCTTAACTCATTCACATAACCATTTTGTGCTATAGTCTTCTTGCTATATATTAAAGTAAGTAAATCTTCAGCAAATTTTGCAAACAATTTTGAAAAAAACTTTATTTTATGTGTTATTTTCACTATTGTATCTCCATATGGGGTTTGGCTGATGTGACCACAATAAAAAAAAATTAGAAATATAAAATTTAATTATCCTTTTTATATCCTAAAATAACTACACAACACAAAAACATGAATATTTATTCTAAATAGCTTAAACCTTATAATATACAAAACCTAGGGTACATTTTATATCCCACATTATAGGTCGTACCCAGGATATTTTCAATTTGTGCATTATTTTTTGTTTATTATTTCTTAATTTATTTTTGTTTCAGCTTGTGTTTTAGGTCATAACAAACTAATATAATTAGTCAAAGGTTTGAATTTGCTATTTTTAATGCAAACCTTCCTTTTGGTTTTGTTTACTTAACTTTTATCAGCATTAATTTTCTCTAATATATACTTTAACAGCCATATAGCTGCACACACACACAATATATATTTATTACTTTTATTCTATTGAACTTTCAATTGCAATTATGCGGCTGAGAAAACGAATACAAGAACATTTTAAGCTTTTGATTAGTTACACGCAAATCACTGGGCAAATTTAGATGTACGTAAGCAAGTATTTAAACAAAATGAAACAATAGGAGTTACTAATCTTAGATTCTAGCTTGTCAATATTGGCAATATGAGTATTTATAAACTTTGTATTTGTACATTACAAACATCTAATTTGAGCCAATGCTGCATTCAACATACCACGACACACAAAAAAACAATATTTATGTATTTTTTAATATTACTTTTAAATTAAGAATTTAACTTATGTAGGTATTCATGTGTTTGTGTGTTTTTCGTATAGCAAAGCCACATCAGGCTATCTGTTGAGCCCACCGAGGGGAATCGAACCCCTGATTTTAGTGTTGTAAATCCGTAGACATACCGCTGTACTAGCAGGGGGGTGTAGGTATTCATACAATAGCACTTCATACAATTTTCAATGAGAGTCTACAAATGAGATAAATTATTATAATGAATTTCAAACTCAAAAACTCACCCTAGAATCAAATATATATGTTTAACAACTCTTTGTACAACTTGTTTTAACAGTTATCTTACAATACCTAGAAATCTTGGAAGATAATTCTCTTTCTTTATCTTCAAGCATGTTTCGTAAATCAATGAGCTGCTGGGTATGCTATAAAATTGAAAATAAAGTGAAGTACAAACTGATAGACAGAAATTTGTACAAGATTATATAGCATTAAATATTATGTTTGCCAATAATTATTTATATTCTTATAATGAAAAACTGGAGAACTACATGCAACATCTTTAAGATAAAGGTGAAATAGCAAGTCATAATCAACTAGTTTATAGATTATGATAATGTGAACATTGTAAATCTATTACTCTGAATAAGACCTGGAGGTAATTGTGATTTTCTGAAGCACTGGCAGTTTTAACTTTCATGAAAACATTTATAACAGTATACTTCAAAACAAATTTAAATTCTTTATACTTATAATGCCATAGTTAATATTTCAATCGTAAGGCATAAGATATTATTACTAAATTGTAATAAATTTCATTAAGAAAATAACTGACATTTTTATTATTAGGTAAATCAGATTATAACTTTACTCAAGTTATACATTATTATGCAAGCTATCAGTCTAGTAATGATAGAATAAATGGATAGTACACATGTATAAAATAATGATCAATCTTGAAGCATGATATTGGTTCATAATAGGGACTGCCCATTTATTCTTTACTATTTGATACTGTCCCACTAACCTACGGTAAAAATGGCTGTGAGTATTGTAACTAAACCTGGGCAATATTACTACATGTATTATTGTGCATTGTGTAGTGTAGTTTTTAAGTTCATTTGACTACATAGCAAGTAACAGTGCTGTATAACTATTGACATTAATCATTTTAATGCAGTCCATGGTTTGCATTAAGACTTATAATCTGCTACATGTATATAATTGTGTGCTAGCTGATTTAATTTAATGTTTATAAGACAACCATGACACACATATCATAGTGATTACTGAGATGTTGTTGCAACAGTGATGATGTTGTGCATCATTTGTTTACGTATATGGTTCTTATCCTTTTGGACACCAAACTGTTGAAGGGATTAGTATTTTTGTTTTACCACTGAATGATCATTTTCAGCCATGTTATACAAGATCTAAAAATTACACAAACACTAAAACATTATATAAACATCTACCTTTTCTCCCACAACAGAAATCTTTGAACTGCAGTTTAAAAGGTAGCACCAAACTCAGTTCTGAACATTAAATCAGCAACCACAGTGATGACTGATTGTGTCAAATTATAACCAACACTGTGTGAGTGCAAATTTTATAAATAGTGCAAATAAAGTAGCCATTTCCTGAATATGAGAAAGAACAGGAACTCCTTCTGTGATATTGGTAATGTCTCTGAGGAGGAAAAGAGGAAGGAGAATGGCAAAGAACAAGGGAGCCCATATATGGAACCACAGGTTGTGTAGAGTCCATTGTAATTGTTGTAAGTGTATATGACAAAAGCAGATAGGAGATTCTTGGAAGCCAAAATCCCCAAACAAGAATCTCATATACAGAGAGAGGAGAAAACAAGACATGAGAAACTAACCACTGCATATGTGTCAAGCAAAGAGAAAAAAGCTAAATATAAGAGGTTGGTTATAAGAGGCTTGTTGGGACGAAGCCAAGTAAGAAAAGAAGCTTATAAAATTTCCAACTTTTCATCCAAATATCTGGAGCTCTCTCATTAGAAATTGAGGAATCTCAAGTTATTGAATGAGACAGGAAATATCTGCAATTGGACTTCTATTCACTGATCACTTGGAGATAAAAATCTTTGAGATGGATGAGAAACCCATCTAATAACATCATTAGCTATTATATCCAACATTAACATGGGCCAACACTTGTAAGAAAACAAGGCCTCTTTGAAGAGAGAAAGCAACAATGAAAGAAAAGAGGAAAAACCAAAGGGTAAGGCTCTCCAACAGAGCTCCCAGTACCTAACAACTGATCATAAACAGAGACAAAAGGTCCATAAACTGAACTAAACAGGTCCTACTGATCCCATGCCTACAGGGTAGTCACCACCAAGATAGACAGCACTGAAGACTATGAGCAGTTGAAGGGATGTTGGCAACAGAGGAATGGAAAGTGGGAAGATATAGAGGAGATGAAGCAACAGGGCAGGAGACAGAAAGGGGTAAAAGAAAAAGCATGGGAGAGGTGGGAAACAAGTGGGGATAAGGAAAGTCATTGGCATGTGGACCTAACATACAACTCCAGAGAAATAAAGCTCCAGCAAAATCACAAAAGCAAATGAAGCAAAAATAACCTTCGGTAATAAGGCCATCACACACTAACAAACTCTAGCAACAGTTCAATCAAATATAAAGTGATAAGGGAAGATAAATGAACGAGCATCCATTGAACACTTATCTGGAAAATGGTGGATTCCCACAGAAAGAAGGTGAATGTGAAAAAATAATATGAAAGGGTAGAACATGTACGATTACGGTGGGAGAAATGAAGTCTAAGAAAGAAGAACAAAAGACAGAAAAATTGATCCAAAAGTCTGAAGAAAAAATTCCAGAGTTGATGAATCAAAGAAAAGAAGTACAGTACAATAATATGCCTGGTCATACGAGGTAAGAAAGGAAGGAGTATGAGGCATGATGCATGCACTAAAATTGAGATAAATTTAATATAACATAGACTTATGTGTTTGAAGAGGACATAAAAACATAGAAGCAAGAAAGAAGTATGGAATATTATACAAGTGAAGGAAAACAAAAAACATAGTGACAAACCCTGTCCCAGTATTAGTAAAAAGGCTTACGTAGATTCATGGCAGCATGGGTATACGATAAAGCAAAGGTGAGGGGAAAAAAAACAGCAAAATTCTTTCTCTTGTGAATAATGAACACAGGCAGAGGTTTCTTAGGTACAAAAGAAGGTCCAGGTCAGACACAAGACTCCACCACTTGTCACACAAAAGAATCCCTTTCCCAATGCAGACACCAATTTAGTCGTTAGTCTAGTGTAAACAGGATTTTACTGCCACTTGTGAAATAATGAAGAAATAAAAGGCCACAAAATATGCAGCTGCAGAAAATATTGAAAATTCAAAATCCAACAATAAATACTTTCACAAAAAAGTTCCTATATCTGAATCTTTAGAAGCAAAAAGAAAAAGGCACGATATTACACAAGTGCCAAATTTCATTGCAATTACTGAACAATTAGTAAAGAGGGAGTCTATGCTAGGAAAGTGTGTCACACTCCTATTGACAGAGTATTGTAACATGCTCATTTCCATGCTACAGTGCATCAATAGCATGTGGGAGTTTAGGTGGAAGCCTCAAGCCAAGCAAGGAGTAAATAAATTATGCACAAAATCAATAGAAGCTAATATGTGAGAAGAGGTAAGGTACTGTAATGGAAAGTATTAATTATTAAGAACTCTAACACACCATATATTGCCATAGCAGTATAAAATTGGATAAAGAATTTATATATCCTAAAACTTTATGTTTAATCTAATGATATCATTTACAATAAACTATTACACTATGCAACAAAAGTTTTACTTTTTTATGTTCCTAGGGAGAAACTGTTATTTCCCAATTGTTTATGCCTGAAGTAAACTGAAAAGACCTTTTTTTCTCTTTAAACTTTGCTTTTGTGACCTGGGTAATGAATTTTTCAAATTTACCTATTTTCCAGAACATTCCAGGCAGATTAAGGGCTGAGTAGCTGATTGAGAATTTTATAGAACTTACAAGAATTTTCTAGAACTTTCCATAATAATATATATATATACAGGAGCTCACAACTCACCAATTCAATTTAGTTCTAGCTGCCTTAATGAACACATAGACCAATATGATTTTATCAGAGATGGCATCAAGAAGCTGCAAGCATTCTTCAGATGCATTCTGCTATGTATGTTACCAATTTATCAAGACAAGAGCAAAAAAGTACTCTGTGACAGCATCTGCTGAAATGTGTGAAGCCTACAAGGCATATTTTGACATGCCTGTCAGGATCAATACAAACCCTGAGCACCTCATTTTAGCTGCAATCACTACAAAAAACTCTTGAAGGTAAGATGGACTGAGTTCTGTAGGGAAGCACAATGTCAAGTGTGAGCCATTAGTAGACCTCCAGAAGGTGGTGTTCCAATCATTGCACATAAAATTGGATCTTATGAAACAATTTGTCACAGATCTTGATAAGGACTCTGAAGCCTTAAAGTATCTTCGAGACTTCTTCCCTAAGTTGTCTGAAGCAAAGGTCAAAGCTGATGTCTTCACTGAACAACAAGTAAAGAAAATCCTGGAGTGAATAGAATTCTCCAAGAAGTTCAATAGGAAGAAAAAAAAGCTTGGGGAAGCTTTGTCGCAGTGGTTCATGGCTTCTTGGGCAATCACGAGACCGAAAATTATGGGAACTGGTTGAGGCTCTGGTAAAGAACTATGGCAAAATGGGTGGCAGGATGTCCATAAAAGTCCTTATCCTTGACGCTCATCTTGATAAATTCAAGGAGAAGATGGGAACATATTCAGAAGACCAAGGCAAGCACTTCCACCAAGATATACTGGACTTTGAATGCTGCTACCAAGGAGTGTATAACAAAAATATGATGGGAGACTATATTTGGGGGCTGATATGTGAAAGTGACTTACATTAGAGTCGCAAATCTTGAAAAACTAATCACTTCTAAACTTTATTATAAATACATGTTTATCTTGATTCATATGTTGTTTTATTCAGGCCTTATGTAAATGAAAATGTGCAAATTTGTCCATATTTACATAGAAAATAGGTTAATTTCTAAATTTCGTTATCCACGTCATAAAAGCAAAGTTTGAAGGGAATAATTTTCTGTACTTTTACAACATAAGCAATTAAGAAATAACACATACCATCCAAGAACAAAATTTGTGTTACATAGTGTTATTACAGAATGCCAAATGTGGAGATGTTTTATAACATTAGCAATTTCTTAGAAATAACAGAAAAAGCTGTATGCTAAATAACTGTTAATTTTCTCTGAAAAAAATTCAATACATTATATAAGAATAGAACCAATACAAGCAGTAAAACTTGTTTGTATACAAACCAACCTCTCCTTTCCTTCTATGTAGTTCAGTAAGCTCTTCTTGCAACTGGTATACCTTTTTTTCAAGTGCTGTTGTCTTTTCATTTGATTTTCCAGTCCTAAAAAACAGTTATGAATCATAAAAAACTAGTTAGAGCTAAAACATATCTGTAGTCATGTTGTACATAATTTTTTTTTAAATATTAAGTGCATGCACTTAAAATATAGAGTAAAAGATACAGATGAGTGTTATAACTTGTTACTTATATAAATTACTGTGGTCTTTAGTGCTGAATTATGAAATTTGTTGATATTCTGATTTGAAATCTATAAGTGAATAAAAAAGAAAAATGTGATAAAAATAACTTCAAGCATGACTTTAATTACAACTTACCAGCCTTAATAGTTTTCAATGCTTTGTCAACTTTGGCAACAAAGTTTCCCAACAAACTATAATGACTCCAACTTTTCAATACTTTAGTATGGATCATGTAATTGCTATTAAAGATCTAAGTTGTACTTACAACTTTCTACACCACTTGTAAGGATATCAACAGTGGTATTAATTCATGCAAGTTAATTTTGTATTTACATGTATCAACAAGTTGTGCATTCAAACATAACAAGAAATCCAAAATAAAGAAAAAAAGTGAATTTTTAACTCTAACCATTAATAATAAAAATAAGATATTACATTTTGTTTCATTTAGAAATCTAGAATTTTGATACTCAGAGTCGATACACATTATGTGACTGAATACTTACTTTAATTCTGTAATAATGAATCTTGTGAAATATAAATGCATATTACTTTTACTTGATAAATAGTAACAGTATAGGTTCATGCTTGATTTTGTGTTCCTTTCTGATGAACTACAACATAATCATAATATATTTAACATTACATACATTATTCGATTTTATCATCATCTATTATCGTAGCTTAAAATGTACAAAGCACACAGTTACCTTATCTTTGTAGCAATGAAAGAGTCATGGATTTAGTATTTGAAAGGATAACAACAGTGATTTGCTGAGGTGAAAAATACAAAACACACTGTGAAGATTGGGAGAAAAATAAATAAACGACCTCTATTAGTATAACAAAAGTAAATGAAACAAACTATTTATTTAAATAATAAAAAAAAGACAATACAAACAAACTATGGATTGGAATAATTAAGAAGTGTTGATATAACTAAAATAGAAATGCAAATATCGTAATATCCAGAAACAATAGATGAGGTTCGCAGAGAAAGTCTTGATTCCTTCAAAACTAATATAATCTGGTAAATATGTCTTTTCTCATAATAACAGCTGGGTGATTTAATTAAAAACTGATATAACTAATTTATTATCTGTGTATAGTATTCCAATCAGTTTGTAATGTACCAAAAACTAATAATGTCCTGAATATTCAAGCAAACAAAATATATCAATTATGTTTGTTTTTTATTAAGCACAAATGTAGAAAATGGATGGATGATGGGATGCTTTGCAATATGATAACTTCATGTTTAATTTCCATTGCTATTAAATTTACTGGTTCTGTCTTGTTATTACAATGCTACTAAGGTTATTTGCCACTGTCACTAACTTTGAACTGCTGACTAGAAAGAAGACAACTGGCTGGTGACATCCATCATCAATACTACTGACACTTAAAAATTAAATAAATTGATAAATTTACTGTTCACTGCTTTATGTTTCTACTTTATAGTTGCACAACTGCATTCTTTGATGCTGTATAAGCAAGTACATATTTGGGAAAAGAATTCATCAGACCAAGTTCTCAATTTTTTTGTTTTTCAGAAACTAATAACTACATCATTTATTGTAGAATTTAAAAGTTGGACTGTTTGTTTTTTTTCCAAGTATTCAGTTGTAGAATTTTTATTCATTTCTATCAAGAGTTCTTGAACCTACTTCTTTTTCTAACATCATGAATTTATTTTTGTATAATGTTGTGGAAGTAAGTAGTAAAATACAGTTCTATTACATCAATTAATTACAATTGTTCATCCTTATTAGTACTTTTCATTATAAAAAAAAAACATGTCTCAAGTATGTCCCCCAAACTGTATTCCCTTGAATTTCATAAAAGGAGACATGGGTTAATTAAACTGTAAACCTAAGAACATTAATAGTCTCAGTGACAAATTCTGCTGTTTGTATTAGCAAATAGCTATGATCAAAATCACTGTGCTACACATAATAAAAGTGTTAAAATTTTACCATTTTACACAGTATTTCTGCATAACACACTAATACCAATAAAAACAAATTGATGGTGATGATATCAGTTTATTTCATTTTTTCTACCTTATTTTCTTTAAATGTTTTACTGTTGCTTGGTATCACACAAGACGTTTTGTATCTATTATTACCTTGTAGAACTCCACTTAGGTAATATTTATATGTACTGACCGATAGTAAATAATGTGTTTCATGGTTGTGGCTTTCTAACATTTCAAATATTTATTTAGAATGTTTGGCTCAATTCATATCATAAATCACTACACGTAAAAAAATATAAACAATTATATAAAATTGTTTTAAATTATGTTTCTCATAAAAACTTCAAAATACAGTACAACAACTTTGAGAACTGTGTTTGAGGTAGCATTTGAAATTACCCTTTGGATTGACATGCATCTTTTCATCTGTATATACATAAAAAATCACAAACTAACAAATCCAGTAGAATGGTGAAAACAATCTTTGACACTGACACAGCTATGCCAATTTATACAGTGCTACTGAAAGATTTGTAACGAATTGAAGTACACAAAACAGATCAGTTTGGAAGTTCATGTGCAACACATCAAGTGTCGTGCATTGCTGTGATGTACAAAACATAACAGTAATGCTAAATATGAAGGGATTCTGGAGAACATCACCAATACCAAGCATTATTACATGTCCAAGACATACCGAATATTCAGAATTTAGCCCCTAAAAACTAACAGATGAAAAACAGTTGAATGGTTCTTGATGACTTTTGTGAAAAGTCATTAATTTTGAGAACTAAATTATTCACATATGAAATTCATATCTTTTTTTAAAAACATACAGATAATAAAATAAAACTCAAAAATATCTGATGACTTTCTTGTGCAGTTACAGTAAAACACATATTTAAAATAAAACTTAAAGCAGATTATGCTCTGTGAGTTAAATATTTAATTATGCTAAAGAAGATACTCAAATATAATTAAACAAAAAGTAAACTACTTTGAGTCAAAAATACAATTATTTCAAAATCGAATTACATAAGAAATATTAAGAGATTAAAGGTAAAAATTTTGAAAAATACAAAGTTTCTGCAAACACTAACAATGATTTACAGCAGATTATACTAGTCAACAATATTAGTTTATATATACAAGTGTAAATGTTTTTTTCCCAAATTGGTACAAAATGTTTTGCTGTAAAACTTGAAGTTCTACATGTTATTTTTATGTAGGCATTTTTTTTATTATTGTAAAATTTTCTATGACATTTGTATATTAATACATGTAATTCAGTTTTGGACTCAGTTCTTATTTGTACTTATTTAATCTCTGTAAATTTTGACAGTTTTTATACATTTTTGCTTTTATTTTTACACGTGTTCTGATAAAGTATGTGCACTTTGTTTTTTTGTACTGAACATACAACAAATTACAACTCCTATGTGTATTGATCTGACATACCTGTGGTATGGTTTGTTTCATTGTGTTTGCAAAATATAGCCACTGGATGAAACAGTTGGATTTCAAATGAACTATATACAGATCATATAGATACCATAATTGGACAAACTGATAAAATTATACTGGTACTGAAGTTACAAGGTGCAAATTAGCACCATTTTATTAAAAAATTATTCTTAATTTCATCCTACTGGTTTCATATGCCATTTTATGATCAGCCAAATTTGGAAAATTCACTGTATACTACTGTTTTTACTTGGAATATACTGAAATGAATTCAAAATCCAAAATAAGATTTATTTTATTTTATATAACAAATTGAATAACGTTTTTCAATTAATAAATCTCAAATCTGATTTTTTTTAATTTTAAATGCTTGAGGAAGAGTAACTACAAGTTTATTTTGTATCATTTTTTTTTATTCAATGGTACATTTGTTTCCTTGGGACAGGATGCATCCCATTTGAGTATGACAGTGTTAATGAAGAATTAAAAAATACCCAAGAAAATTATATGAACATTTTGAAAAAGATTGATTCTTATTTAAAGTTGCAGGTTTTAAATATTTAACCCTCAAACTACCAATTATGTGTATTTAAAGATTATGGTAAACCTATAACAATGCAATTCTTTGTAGGGATTCAACGATTTTCATGGTAAATGTGAATAATATACATTATATAGAAAAACTCAAATTTACAGGGTGAATTCTCACCCAGACTGTCGAGCTTGGAGGTCCAAATTTTCTTGTTGTAACCTTTCTTTTTGGACAGTAAGTTGGACATTTTGTGCTCGAAGAATATCAACTCCTTCAAATAAATGATTACCTGAAAAAATATTATACTGTCAGTAATACAAATAAACAGTTAAATAATTGTTTTCAAATGAACAAAATTCTCATAAAACAACATGAACACTAAACAATGCTCAATGTAATGGGATATGTACATATTCAAAGACCACTACAACTATGCAATCAACTCGATTAATCAACATATCAACTATTGTCATGACTCGTGAAATTAATCAACTAATCAAAAGCAGTGTTTTAATTATTACTAATCTCAATTATTGGAACTATTAAATAAACCAAATTATTGCCAATATGTTTTTATTGTTAAGCAAAAACAAAAATACAATGGGATATTTGGTTCTGTGTCTTTTACCTATCTAACTGGATAATACTGATTTGATTTTTTTAACCATATTTATTTAAATACAACTGATTAATGAGACCAAAGATTAATCTCTTAGCAAAGTTTACTGATTTCCCAGCTTTATGAAGCCACTGTGTCTTATCCAAAGATGATATGCTTGGTTGTTCACTCTCAATTGTTTACAATACACATATTGCTTTCAAAATTACTTGTCTAGTCATAGATATTTTTTTCAACTATTAATGCACAGCAGTATCACGGGCTGATATATATAAAATACATTTTTCATAAAGGAATTATTACAACTTATGGTTAACTCTGAAAAGCTCTTTTTTAAACTTTATATAGATTTACTATAAAACAACTTTAATTTATCAAGTGTAACATAAAAACAAATATCTGTTATATGCAATATAAATGGTAAAATTCTAAAAAACAACCCTTTATTTTGTTAAAGGTTCAGCACAGAAATATCTGTTTGATAAGATGCTCCCACACATGTTTCTCTACATAGCTGTAAACAGCTTTGTAAATATTGCAGTCAACGTGTATTTATTCTCACACTCTATTATACTATACTGTATTATCTTCTTTCTGTTACTTTCATTAACAGTATTGATTAAAATGTTTAATACTTTCACTGCACAATTAACTTTCACACTGATTTCCAAAAAGTTTCAATTATCCACGAAAAAATAAAAGTATAAATTTGATCTTGTGTGTTAGTTTACTGATACTGAAAGAGGTTATATTTTCTATATCTTACAGTAATATTACTTGAAAACCATCCTGGATAGTTAAAAATAATGATTTAAATAAAAAAAACTGAGTGGGTAAAATGTTTATTTGAATATATTAAAACTATGGAACAAAAGGGTTAATGTACTTAATATTTATGTAATTTCATTGCTTTTTAAGTTTAATTATTTTGCTATTATCATTGAAATTATCTTAAAAACCTAAATTTTCTAAGCTGACTAAACCTAGTGGGATATTATTGGGTTTATGATAAAAAATACTATTAACAATGAGGGTACCTTCCTGTTGCAAAATGCATTATAATTTTTAAGCAATAATAAAAGTATACTCAATTGACAGTACTTATTACTAGCTTAAATTTTAGCTCCACTGTAAGTTCATACCCTGCTCTAATCAGTAATTAATATTCATTCCAAGTAATCAAATCTTGCACACAGTGGAACCTTTTTCTGAATTAGCATAAAAGTGGCATTACTAAATCTGAATAATTTTGATAAACTGTTTTATTTACTTAATAATAGAAGCTCACATTTTCCTAAATTGAAAATGTATTTTCAATAATACTTCCCTCCTCTGGCAATATAACTATTTCTTGATCTCCAGGGTTTCCACTCCGCCCATCTAAGCACTGAAAACACTTGCACCAGTCTTTTATACCCAACTCAAACACCCTAAGCAATTCTAATTTGCAAATTACTGCACCAGCTTCAATGTACCCTCTATCCAGGTGATGAATATAAATACCTCACTAAGTTAATGTATATAACTTTTTTGATACATAAAATGGCCTTTAGTGAGGAGGTAGAACAGGAGAGTATCAGCAGAGGTATACGTTATCATAAATACATTTTCAGTTTAGGAAACTGTTAACTTCTAGAACATATTTATCATCTGCTAATATTTATAGCTAGGATCTTACATTGAGAAAATGGTGGGGCTGGTGTGGGCCTCAAACATACAGAAGATATCTGCATAGAACAGTGGTATACCAAGTATATAAGTATGAAAACTACACTACATACAGAACAGGTGTACTCTTCACCTGCAACTGAATTCCTGAATCAACGGTAGAATAGTGCATGAGTAATCATCACAGGTCAGCCCCAACCAGATAGCCAAGGTTCCACATCTCAGGATTGTAATTAAGAGGTCATGGTACCTATAACCCATTTTGGCAGCTAGGGATACTTGGTCTAAGGCAGAATCACACAGGACTGAGCAAAATTTCTGGCTTAAGCAGGTTTTCCAGTTTAAACAGCAAACATGCATTTCCTTAATCACATCTAATTTTTGAGCAGAATGTTATACTTACTTGACTCAAGTGAAGTAAGATGTTTGTGAATAAAGTTACTATACTGTTTATGCTATATTTATTAGAATAAGAACAAAAATAGACATTCAAAATATACACAAGTAGACAAAATATCAATCAAATTTATTTGCAGAAAGTGCTCAATTCCAATTCTTTCATTTTCTTAACAGACTTTCTCATATGGTTAAAACAGAACACCAATTCTATAGCCTTTTCATGAAGTTCATTTCTCCCCTTTCATTTTTGCATTCAATTTGATAACGTTGATATAACTTAACACTTGCAATGAAGTAGGAATTTCTATTTCCTCACTATCTTTTCCATTTTGTTCATCTTCTGAATTTCTCACATTGTTACCATCTTGCAATCCAATTTAAACATTCTTGTTAACATTCACAAAACTTTCTTCGTTTACAGAATCATCTGCAATCTTCTCAATCAGTCTAGATTTCACTAGAATTGTCATAACAAACAACTTCTCAACAACCTATGCCATTATCAAGAAAATATCCAGAGTTTCAAAAACACTTTATGATGCATCTATCTTTTACTCATTTGATTGAATGACCAAAAAGTGCAATTTCATCTGACACGTAAATTTTCATGGTTATTTCATATGCTCTCTTACAGTCATCTGTTTGCAATAATATGCTGAAGCATCAATTTTCTGTGTTTCAATTTTATACACTGTATAATTCCATTATCTAGTGGCTGTACAACTGATGTTGTACATGGAGGTAGGAAGACTAAACAAACATTTAAAAGTTGAAATTTTGGATGACAAGTTGCATTATCAAGGAAAAGTAGAATATTCCTTTTTCCTTGTTCCATTCTTTTGTTTAATCTGTTCAAAAATTCCTCAAATGTAGCACTTGTCATCCATGCTTTATTATTTGCTTTCCATTTCACAGGAAGTTGATTCTTCCTTAAATTTTTGAAACAACACAGACTTTCATTTTTAATTATTACCCATGGTTTCTCTAGTTTTCCATCAGCAAATGCAACCAAAAGTACAGTCAATCATTCTTTCGAATAGCGATACCTGGAATAATGAAGGCAGAAAAAAAAACAGAATATATTTAACCAATACTTACTGTAATAAAATGTCCGATAATTTATTAATATTTAAAACATTATTAATTTAGTAAGAAATTAATATTTAATCAAAAACTTTTTATTCTGCCTCACTCTGGTTCTAATCCTACTTGTTGATAGATAAGTTGGTGAAGAATAGTTTTCCATTCACATTACACAGGCTCTGCCATATACAAGGGCTTTTTTAAGAGGCATTTTAAGATAATGCTGCAAAATTTTGATATTTCTCGTTTGTACAGGTTACTGCCTGATGCAGTTTCCAGGTTAGACAGGTTTTATTGTATACCTTTGATTTGATCCCAACCCATAGCTATAGAGTAGAGTAATATGTTTTGTAAAACCATGATCACAAGAAGAAAGTAAGCAACACCTAGACTGTCAGACTTTCTCCCCACTTGAAGAAGTTCAAATGGCAACACCTCATGCTCTGAATGACAGGATTATGTATGCTGTACCCAACCAAAGGAATAGAACTCATCAGTCTGAAATTATGAACACTCATCCTCACTTTACAACCAAGTTGACCAGGTGTATTCTACTTGCCTCTGGAATTATAAAGAGGACATAGAACCTGTGCTTGACCCAGGATCTAGGATAGGACCACTTTGTATTCAGAATCAAGAGGAACTAGTGGACCTCGTTCCATGAACAATTTAAAAAACTAACACTGATCAAAGGCAAAGACTATGCACACCTCAACTGGATAGCTTTGTGTCAAATTTAAACCAGAATTATGAGTATGCTCCTCATAGGCTGGTGCCACTACTACTGACATCTGGGAAAAACATTCAAGGCCCTCAACTTCACCCTCTTTCTAGGAGTGGAGGAACACACTAAAACAATATGATGTAAAGGGCTCTATCTGCCATCCAAGCAACTGAAAACATGAGATGGTATGGACTCCTGAGCTCCCCTACTAGAGTATGGGGAGAAGGGAAAGTAAAAATGCAGTCCTGAGAAACAGTGCTCTGGAAATTGTGCAATAGGTGAGCCAAGCCCCATACATTTATAAAAATAAACCAATCCTAATTTATTAAATCTGAAGATTGGCTAGGACAGGCAGGATTCCCTTTCTTCAACTTTACTCAGTAGATGCCTAGATGGTCATATGGAACATCCCATTTTAAAAAAGCCTGTTGCAATCTCTAGTAATTATCTGAAAGTTGCTTGTGTGGAATGGAAAGTAAAAAAATTCCTGCCTGGGCAACACTTGCCACAGAATTTGATTTAGCAAAAAATAAAGGGACCTTGGAAACAAAAGGGTATATGATTAAGGAAAATACTCACATCTGGTTAAATTCTAACATATGAGATGAAAGTAACTACAGAAATAGTCAAAAGCCCTCAGAAGAGAAAACTGCCAGATCACACAAGTCCACATACCAGTCTGCAGTATACTAAAGGTCAATTCAACAGGTGTCAAAAGAGAGAAATACAATGAATCTGGTGAGATATGTTGTGCAAAAACTTCCTCTCCTGCAATGATAATCCATTATAGGCTATGTGAATAAATTTGTGAAGTCACCTCATTATGGTAATGGGAGATAAATCACAAAAAATAAAAAGATTTTATGAATAAACAATTGGTTCCCAGTACCTTGAAAATGAACCATACAACACTTTAGGACCCTGAGAGGACATAAATTAGGAATAGGGCTGTCATAAAGGTAAAAAACGACCAGCAAATGGATTAGTGAGAAGAATCTTTTCCCTTCCTTGGGAAGAAAAGATCTATTGGGGTAAAGTAGGACAAGTTTGGAATGATAAGAGTCCTATGCATATGGATTGTGAATAACTCCAACTGACAATGTCCACAAGTTAACAACAACATAAAAGACAATTTAAGAGAACATTGAAACAAAGAACACAGAGCTAAGGTCTTAAATAGAGAATGAGACAATGCAGTAAAACAACTTTAAAATCCATATCAAGTAATTAAAAAAGTTTTGTGGCTGAAAAATACAAAAAAATTTTTCATAGATCAGAGAGAACTGGGTATTCAAAACCCTTCTCATACTTGTAATAACTAAAAATAGTGGATAATAATGCCTAACATAAAGCCACTTTAAACAAAGCAAGGCCCCTCTCAAATATTCAAGTCAAAATGTAATATGGTGGATACTTTTGGATGAAGAGGGTTTTAATTCTTTTCGATATACCACTGATGATAAATGTTCCATTTCTATTGATAAGTGGTCATGATTAGCCAAGGGAGAAATTTAATTAAATACAGAGAAACATTAGACGTTAAACCTTTATGTTAGACAAAGAAATCCATAACTTCCAAACATGAAGACTGAGTTTCCAAACATCTGAGGGAAGAATGATTGAGGTTGTCTCAACAGAGACTTCCAATGTGAAAGAAACAGAAGCAAAAATTTCTGCAGACACTGAAGAAACAGAAACCAAGAATAGAACTAACCATAATTAGAACCTGAGGCAATAACCAAATTGGGAAAAGGCATACAGATGTAAACCTGTATGCCCTTCCTCAATTTGGTTACTGAACACATACAGATCTAAGCTTGTTCAGTCCTGATTGAATGTATCTACTGCCAATGTTTGAGGATAAAGTATCAGACACCAAAATAAATGCAGCTGGAAATTCCAATGAGTTGCAAAGCCATCAATCATTGGAGATCCAAACTAAGAACATATCCACTTAAAATCCTCTTGGTGCATCATCTGTTTTGTTGAAAGAATCTGGTGGTATCAAGACAAGTGTTCTGCATTAAAATTCAACGAGTCAGTAGAAAAGATCCAAGATACAAAAGCAAAGTTCTTGAAAATGTGTGCCTCCTTGATGAGAATTCTGAAATACCACCATAGATTTGTCAGAAATTGTCATGACAATTTTCCCCATCAAGAGAGGTAGACATAGAACCATTCCTTTGTGTACTGCAAAAGAGTTTACACATGTTGATATGAAAGATAGACTCATCTTCCGTCTGTGTACCCTGAAACTCCTGCCCTTGAAGATAAGTTCTCCATCCCTAAAGAGGTGTGTCTACAAACAGATGGATCATGGGATGAAGTGATGGAATGAGTACCTTAACAGCAGTTGTTTTTTTTTTTATCCAACCACCATTCACAACTGGCTATGTTGTTCCTGAGTAATGAAAAAAAATGATTCAAAGGATAGGTTTCTATGATCCATTGGCCATGCAGTGATCACTGATGAGACCTCATACGTGCTCTTTCAACAGCTTGAAGCTTAAAAGAAGTTGGTTGAGCATGACTTAAGTGAGTATTGACAAACACACTCGGATGAACGAGATACCGGGTTGGTGACTATTTCTACAGTCTGATAAGGAAGTCTGCTTTTGTAGTTTCTGAAAGGAGAATCTGAGTGTGTTGTTCTGCTAGTTGACAAGATAAAGTCAAAGGAACCAGCCATCCACGTAATATGTGTATAAGCCCAAGTAATGCAAATGACAAGAAAAGGCTCAAACAACTCTTCAGTAAACATAAGGCACTGATGCAAAACCAAAAAGACCCTGAACTGCTGTATCTTACCCTAGTGCACAAACCTGAGAAACCAACTGAAAAAAAAAAGCTGAAGATAGTTTATGAAAATGATCCTCTGCTGAGGAAAAACCTAGTAAAAGAAGGAGATGAAAGAAGCAAGTCTTAAATTCTTGCCAACTCCAGGGTCATTTCCAAAAGCCATCTTAGAACCCCCCAAAGAGACACTATCAGTTTGCACATCTCTACCTTGCAACAGATCGTGTCACAGACAGTTTTGACCACAAGTACTCCCACCCACTCCCAACTATTGACAAAAACCAGATAGCAGAGGTGGAGATCTGATTGATCTCTACAGTAGAAACATTAACTCAAAAATTCATAACCAACAGTACATTTTTGTTGTTGTTGTTGTTAAGTGACATAAAAAATATAAACAAAAGATAACTGTAAAAACCATGTTGAAAGCCACAATGAAAACAATGCTGATATTAACCTCTGCCAAATGCTTTATCAAGAATAAGGTGCTTCTGTACAGCATCTAGACAGAGGGCACATTGAAGTTGGTGGTGAAATTTGCTTCAAGCAGAGTATAAAAGACTGGAGCAAGTGTTTTTAATATTTAGATGGACAAAGAGTGAAAACCTTAGAAATCAAGAAACAGTTATATTGTCAGCAGAGGTGAGTATGTTGTGAAAGTTAATGATTCTGAACTGCAAAATGTTCCACAATTTAATCAGAGAAAAGTTATCACTTATATTCTAATGTCAACCACACATTTTACAGTACATGTAATTAAAAGAATAATATTTAACCCAAACTGTTATTCAACAATAATTTTCAATTACCATCTTCAAGTACCATTACAAAAAGAATGAATATAGAGAGTAGAACATTATAAATGGTGAAATTTTCCAATTTTTGAGCATTTTAAATATTATTCTTGATTACAATTGATTTGGATAAAAATACACAATATTCCTATAACCTTAGGATAGCAGCAACTATTAACATAATAATACTTTTACTCATTTATAACAAGATGTGCATAATAACTTGTAATTAAAATTACTTTTCAGATATTTTATAGTTCAGATATATTATTCACAACATATTTAAATCATGGTACCTGACAACAAATCTGTTTAAATGTATATTAAAGAAACATCAGTAAAGAGGTAAGGCTACATAAAACAATACTAATTAGTATTTGAATTCATCACTAAATAATTTATCACTTCAGTCTGTTATTCTATGTGGTGACAGCAGTGTTTAGTAAATGAGATTATGATCTTTGCCCCATGGAATGCAAGTCCACCCAATGAAAGCATTGAGGTTTAAGTGTTTATACTTATGTGATAAGTATAACAAATGTACAAACACTTGTTGATTCAAATGTGTTCTCAACACATAAAATTCTCTTTTAATTCCTAAATCATTCTTGAAATTTATTATCTAAATATAATGTATAAACAACTAAACTTTAAAAAGAGCTATCAGTAATTATAGCTCAACTGTACCTGCAGAAAGCCCTCAGATATTCCTTTACTACAGCCTTCAGTAATAAAAAGTTAAATGCACTAAAAAGAATACATTTGATAATACATGCCACTAAACTACATTAGTCATACAATCTTTAATACCTGATAAGCAAATTATTATATCAATATTCTTATTCAACCTAAATGAGATTTCTCAACAGAATAGTTTGAAATTTATAATTATTATATCTAGAAAAAACAGCTCAGTCCATAACTAAGAATTAGAGCAATATTTCAGTATATTACAGTAATTAGTCTGAAATGGTGAAATAAACATTTTTGAATTAAGAGTATACCATATTATGAATCTAAGATGATTAAAAAATTATGTTTAAATGTAAAATATTAAGAGGAACATCATTTTTAATTTTATATGTAATTTGCCATCAGCACAGGAGTGTATGCCACACATTCTCAAACAATTAGTAAAAAATCATTCAAACATAGTATTTCAAAATTTGAGAAGTGCATTACCTTGAAAATATAGATAAATATATTCAAATCTAAAAGATAATGCCTAATCAGGATAATGTTCCTATTAGTAGATATTTATTCTAACCTTAAGCAAACAACTCACTTCAAACTGAATATAATTTATAAATGTGACTAATATATAAGTTATTCAGCACAAGACTGCAAAACGAGTTATCTGTGTTAAGCCCGCCTTGAGTACAAAAAGCCAATTTTTGGTATTATAATATTACAAATCCTAATTTACAGCTGAGCCATGATGTGAGGGCGACAGTTCATGTGAACACTGAAACAAGTCTGAAGATGTGATATAAATAAACCAAAGGCTGTGGTACAATTTCAACCCCATGTGAGAAATAATAATGTTTAGGGATGAATTCTACTTACAAAATGATATAAGATCCTGAAAAGTAGCAGACTCTTCTTTATTTCGTTCTTGTAACTGTGCCAAAATATGTTTTCGATAACTACTCATTGTAACCTTGTTGGATGTTTTCATCCACCTATTAGCTTTGCTTATGCCATTACATGAACGCCCTCTTATTGTATTCATATATCATGATTGTCATTTTTGATAAAGTATAATAATTTTTTACAGGATTTGGGTACTAAGGAAATAATGTAAAGTTTCAGTTTTGTTCACTAAAATTGGCAACGTCTATGCCATACAAAAATAATCAATACATTTTCTTGTTTTAAAGCAGTTATAAATCTATTCTTGCTTAAATATATTTACAAACATAGGCTTCTGAACAGGATTGACAGGGAAACACTTTCACCTCTACATAAATGTATGAAGATTTTACAATATTTCAAAGATTAATTGAGTTTTGTTCGAAAATTATACAGCACTATAAATAGATAAAGAGCAAAAAAAGAGAGAATTAGGTAGTTGAAGATCAGAAGACAAAAGATACAGAAGATGATATAGTTTAAGTTTTATACTTGTTTTCACATTAATTTCGCTTATGTTCTCGGCCTGGCATGGCCAAGCGCGTAAACCTTTCAACTCGTAATCCGAGGGTCGCGGGTTCGCGCCCGCGTCGCGCTAAACATGTTCGCCCTCCCAGCCGTGATGGTGTATAATGTGACGGTCAATCCCACTATTCGTTGGTAAAAGAGTAGCTTAAGAGTTGGCAGTAGGTGGTGATAACTAGCTGGCTTCCCTCTGGTATTATATTGCTAAATTAGGGACGGCTAGCACAGATAGCCCTCGAGTAGCTTTGTGCGAAATTCCAAAATAAACAAACAAACAAAACAAGCTTATGTTCTTTTTCCATGATTTACCCTAATACATCAAAATAGGCCCAAACTTCATTATAATTCTAAAAAGTTCTCCAGGTAATGTTTTTTGGAAATGCCTTGATTCCGCTTACTTAAGACAGGTGCACCTCAAGCAAACCTATTAACCTCAAACTTTAATCCACACATATACATATTTTGCTTCCAATATCTATGAAAAAAAAAATTACAAATCGAAATATATATAAATATGTATGTGTGTGTGTGTGTAGAGCTACACTTTTGTATTTATTAAAGTAAAAAATGCAAACATGATCTGAAGCTTTTCATAAAGTAATGTACTCCAAATGAAAAAAAAAATGTAATAATAATGATATTGTTAACAAAATTGTCCTTGTTGTTGGTTAGAGTGCTAGACTTGCAATCTGAAAATCACAAGTTTGAATTCCTCTCACCGGACATGCTTGCCTTTTCAACTGGGGGGGCTCTATAAAGTGACGGTCAATCCCACTATTCGTTGGTAAAAGAGTATCCCAAGAGTTGGCAGTTGGTGGTGATGACTAGTTGTCTTCCTTCTAGTCTTAAACTGCTAAATTAGGTAAGGCTAGTGCAGATAGCCCCCGTGTAGCTTTGCGCGAAATTCAAAACAAATAAACAGTCGTGGAGACGTTGCATTGTAACGTTAATCCCACGGTGATAAAACGTAGCCTAAGAATTAGCGGTGGACAATTTTGACAAGATGTCTTCTCTCTAATTAATCATTCCTAAATTACGAACGGCTAGCCCTTGAATACCTTTTAGCAAAATTCAAAACAAATGAATAAATTGTGACTGAAAAGTTGTTAGATTACATAACACGCAGTTGAAAACACATTTATTAGTAAGACTTCTGATAAGATATATTTGGAATGTCATTAGAATTCATAATATTTTTGTATTACAAAGTAAAAGAGATTTTGTTAAAATATTTCAATAACTCCTTCAGATTGATTCACAGGGCCGGCTTTACGAGGCGGGTAGAGCCCTTACTCTGAGGGTCGAGGATTCGAATCCCTGTTACCCTTAATATTCTCGCCTTTTTAGCTGTGAGAGCGTTATAATGTGACGGTTAATCCCCACTATTCGTTTGTAAGAGAGCAGGCCAAGAGTTGTCGGTGGGTGGCTCTGTCTAGTTTCCTTTCTTCTAGTCTTACACTGCTATATTAGAGACAAATAGCGATTGTATAGCTTTGCACGAAATTCAAAACAAGCAGTTTGTTTCAATGTAATTAATGTAGCGTATGACCACGTAATGGTTTTCAATTTTCATGTAATTTTATGGAGTCTATCTAGAATTTATTATTTATGCAGTTTCACTGCATTCAGTACGTTGCTGTGGGACACATGACATATACTTCTGTCTTAATGAAGACGTTAACTTTTACAGATCTATGTCTCTTTGATGTTAATTGTTAAGCAACAACGACGATTGTGTTTTCCATATTTTATAAATATGTGTAGGTAACAGTATTGGGGGCTTGGCTCAAGCCACTCCTTGGCGCCGCCACTGAATTAGAGGAACTTGTTGCTCTCTAAATACCTTTGTTGGTAGTTCTTGGTAATATGCCTTTTCAGCTTACACTCAAAACACATATTGTCTTGTTGCCGATTTCTTCCATTCAGTGTAACTAGTTTTATAACTAACCATTTTAGTATCTTCTAGACTATCATTAAAAGGAAAGACGTTTCCATGATACTGGACCTAAAGATTCATTAATTTGTAGATGGTGTCTTTGATTGTTTATTTACGACTTTAATGGATTCAGTACAATTCCAAACTGCAGAGATTCTTTTGAAAGTGACACCAACTTTGTTTCAATGTCATGCTCATATACTTTTTTGTTGTGCCAGTTGAAAGGTTTTTAAGTATCAACAAATCTATCATTTCACGTAGAACATTTGAGTAAGATTGGTGATCAAGGTTTTCCAAATGTTTTCTTTGGCCAAAGCTCCGTTTTTTTCTCCATATTCTATTCTAAAACTTTGCTCTGCATAACTCCTTCTAATATGTCACTTTGAACATTTTAAATAAGGCAGTATGAATGCTCTATAGTAGTTACAGCCCTCAGCTAGAGGGTTACTTAAAATTTTCATATGCGTGAAGTGACAAACATAAAAATTAATCATGATATTTTGTATAGAATTTTTTTTTCTAGAAATGTAATGTTTAGGGCTCATTTAACATTTTGTCATCATACGTGTTGATTATTAATATAACCTAAAGCAAAAAGACAAGGCCTGGCATGGCCGAGCGCGTTAAGGCGTGCGCTCGTAAATTGAGGGTCGCGGGTTCGCGCTAAACATGCTCGCCCTCCCAGCCGTGGGGGTGTATAATGTGACGGTCAATCCCACTATTCGTTGGTAAAAGAGTAGCCCAAGAGTTGGCGGTGGGTGGTGATGACTAGCAGCCTTCCCTTTAGTCTTACACTGCTAAATTCGGGGCGGCTAGCACAGATAGCCCTCGAGTAGCTTTGTGCGAAATTTCAAAACAAACAAACAAACAAAAAGAAAAGTGAAATCTCACATATATATTACTGTACTTCAAATATGTGTTCTCCAGAAATACTGGGTTATTTATGATGTGTGATGTTACAGAAGTCAAATATGTCAGCTATCACAACAGCCACAGAACAGCCTGGTATATGTTAATTGCTTGTTCGGTTACATGTACAAGCCTGTGATTGAGAACTTGCAAATGGTATTCTTGTAGATAAATACAGCATGTTTAAAACTGAAATCAAGAAAATGTTCACTCATGCACATAGTTGTAGAATTTCTTGGTCACATTCTAGACAGTATCTGGCATCATCTTGTGACCAAGTGAGAAGATCACAGTTTTCTCAGTTCAGTATCGAATTGCTAATAGTTTGTGGCCAATTTCTCCAAGCTAGCCACAACCATTGCCTGCTTTCACTTAGATTAATACACCAAGAATGAGGCCAAACACTGAAATCCATAAAGCTCACACTATTAGATTTTTCAGTGCTAATATGTCTATGAAAACAGCTCTCTATTTGACACTGATGCCAGAAATACTGAATTAGAGTGGCATTATTGCAGTTACTGGATGAAGTACAATGCTACCAGTATACTTAGAATTCCCAAACAAAAGATCTTTACAATGAAGAAAGAACAACTTTTATTGTAGGAGGTTCATTCTGAGGGGACCATAGTTCACTAAAATGGCTAATGAAGCTTAAAAATCCAGTCAAGTTATAGCATATTGGATAACAGCACTGAAATGATGTGACATTGTGGTTATTCATTATCTGCGTCCTCAATATTAATTTGTAGATGAACTATTTCACCACATGGTGACACTCTGTCCATTTGTAGAATGTTCCAATCCTGTATGTTGTATCAGAGTGGAAGCAATTTCTGTCATAGTGATACCAAACCAAACCACATTAAATTCTGATAGTGTATGGATGTCACTATTAAAACTAGAGAAACTCTTGAAAGAGCTACTGAAGGACTCTCTAGCATGAGTGGTTCTTAATGAACAAGGTAAAGCCCTGGCAGGACAAAAAGAGGAAAAAACAAGTGCACATAACCTATGAGACTTGTACAATCAGTTGTTGATTTTGAATTTTGAAAAAGCTACACAAGGTCTATCACAACCCTCCAACAACTTTGGGCTAATCTTTCACTAACTAATACTTGAACTGATTATCATATCATAATGCCCTCATAGTTAAAAAGGCAAGCAAGTTTGGTGGGGTGAGGATTCTATCCCATGACCTTTAGATTATGAGTTGAGCACCCTCACTGCCTGGCCATGTCAAACCAAGTCAGTTATGAGAACAGGAAAGTTTACTGTAATTCACAATAACCCAGTCTGTTCATTGTCACATAAAACAAGCTCTAAGTTCAAATACATTTAGTCACAAGTAGTATTGACCATATGTTGTAGAAGGTCTTTAGTACTCCAGCCAACTCAAACCTAATGACTTTGATAATTGGACAAGGGTGATCAGATTATCAATTAAAAAGGTGTTGTGACCATACTTTTCCAAGCCATTGTGTTAAGATGCCCAGTAGAAGGTAAAAATTACATTTCATGAATACTACTTGATCACACCAGTTAGAATGGTTGCTTGATTAAGAAACCAAGCACTTGTGTAATTTTCCGAGGGTACATCACTATTTGAAAAGCACTAGTTATTTTGGATCAGTTGCAAGGGGTCTCTGATACATCTATGATGAGTTTTCTTTGTGTCTGAAAGGGGTTGGCAGCCTTTCTTTGTTGGCCTCCATGATACATTACACTGTAAAATTGCCATTTTTGTCAAGCATTGGACAGTTGTTTGGTTGTAGCACCAATGTTCAAAAAGGGAGTTGCACATTTATTTATCAGTTGAGTGATGATTCATCTTAACACACCCAAGGGCTCTACTGTAGGTATAATGATTCCATGACAAGACAAGGTTTGTATTCTTCGTGATCATTTTGATGTGCAAGGTAGTGGCAAAATAAAACATTTAGTACTGACAAGCAAATCTTGACTAAATGACAGTGTTGTTACAAACTTGAGCTTCAACACTCACAGCTAGTGGTGTATCACAAGACTATCGTCAAAACACTCATGGAAGCAAACTGTATGGTTGCTGTAGCAATGAAGCACATACATGAGACGATATGCCTAAAGCTACTAGTGTGCATGGCGGTGTGTTTTAATTGAATACTTCTGTATATGAAAATGTATATTTTTGATTATATTTATGCAAAGTGTGGAACACGTGTAAAACTTTTCACAAGGTTATTCATTTTTTTTGTGAATCAAAACATGGGCAAAATGACTAGAATGCAGTCTATGTTACAGAATATAAAAGTTTGCTCAGGAGATTGAGACTGTGCATTAAGTTCACTGTGAACACTGTCCTGATAGGCATTAATTGAATAAACAGTAAGATTTCTGGTTTCATTAATGCAAAAATCTGAATTTTTCAGTTTTACACTGAAATATTCCACAAGTATTGAATTTTTCAGGAAGATGAGATTAGTATAGACTGGTACTACACTTGGATGTAAACAAGGTTTGAACAGTGTTTCATAAGAATTGATGGAATGTGTTTCAGTTAGCAGTACCAAATTGCAGTGGCAAGATGAAGTTGTAAAATTAAAGTAAAATTCATAAATGATATGTCCCAGCATGACAAATATCAACTTGGGACACCCTGATATTTTGTTTGTTATACAAAATATTTTGATCAGCAGTTGATCTGGTTTTTCATTATTCAGTTTTCTGAATATATTCTTAACATAAATCAATTCAAACCCAGTTCTACCCAAAAAATTTAGGGTTAGATGTTGAGTGAAATATATAACATCTTTGTGACACATGATTATTCTTACTCTGGATGAAGTCAGTTGATGGTCTAAATGAAGATAGAGATGTCGGTGATGATAAATTTTCACAGATGAAAAACTCACGATGAAACCTGTATAGTATTCAATTTGTATGAACTTTCAACAATTATTTCAGGATATGTTAATAAATAATCAGATGAAAATGGAAGGAATATGGAGTCCAGAGTAGTTACAAACCATTAGTGTGGTTGCACCAACCTCAGATACAACTGAAGTTATAAGTGGGTTTTGTGATTTCAGGATGCCTGAATATGTGGTAGCAGAGATCATATTATAAACTAAACATGCACTGAATATGTATAAGCACACACAGTTTATAGACATGGAATTTGACTTCCCATTTGAATTTTTTTTGCCAATGTAGGATAAACTACTGTTGTAACAGATAATACAACATTACTTTTCATGCTAACTTTAACAATTAAAACTGGAGAAGAGGGTAGCAAAATCCAACACAGCTACTTCATCTATCACTTTCACCATCTCTATCACTACTCTGCCAGTGGAACCACTCTTAATATGGCAGCAATATCAATGAAAGCAAAACAACCTGTGACAGCTGTCTCAACTAAAAGCATCCATTTTCACCATTCTACCAACACTGGTTTCTGATAGGACGTCGGAAAAAGTTGTGCTTCTTACAAAGTCCTTGACAGAAGCATGACAGCAATTCACATTGTGAAAGTATCACTACTAAGATCTGGCAGCCAGATGAATGAAGACTGGGCACCTTATTATTATTATGAGAAGGACTGCCTGCTAAAGTGATGAGAGAAACCAACACAGAAAAATAGATGTATAAACTTCAAGAGAGGTTAACTTAAATGTAGAATAATTTTGCAAGAACCAGAGATTATCTGTCAATCTATGGCTGTATAGCAAGTACTGCTATCCAAGTTGTTCTGTCAAGCTTCTCTCTCTTCTTCCATGTAACCAATATATTTCTCACATTATTTATGTATTTTGTACAGATGTTCAGGATGAAAGTTCAAGTTCGAGGATTTGTTTCTTATATAGTGCATATATGAATTTTAATGTGCTGGATATATATATATATATATATATATATATATTCACACTGCTAGTGTTAATAAAACACAAAGTCCTTTAAGTAAAGAAAATCACATACAAATCCTTTAAACTGCATAATATATGTATCACATATTTGTACGTGATTTTCTTTACTTAAAGGACTTTGTGTTTTATTAAATGTGTAGTGTAAAGCTACCTTTAATGTTTTTTTACATTAAAAAACCAGTTTTCAAATGTACTTTCATTGTTAAAGGATTTGTGTTTAAATATGTGCCAACATTCTTAAGGGATATTATTTATGGTGATGTAAGATTTACAGTTTGATTTAAAGTAGTTTCTCCACTAGAAAGTATTTTGGTGCAGTTTACTTTACCCTGTGAGCTGACATGCTGGACCACCTCATCCTAAAGAAGATATACAAGCTTTGTAATACATTTCATGTAATGTTGTTTTGTACAATAGTGTTTAGTTTCAGATGCTATTGAGCAAATGAATGATAAAGAGAAAACAAGTTAGTTTGACTTCTTGAGCACTACATGAGTAAAGTTTTTTACAGTTCTAGAATTACAGATAGCCAGATCAGTTTGGGAAAAAGAAAGTGGAACAAGATTGTAATACAAGTAGTACAACTTTCTTGTTTCAGGGACTTGGGAGACCAGAAATCAGATGGTTCTTTTAAACATTTCAGTATTACATTACAATCAACAGAAAACCTTGAGAAGTTTTGCATCTGTCCTCCTGTGTATTTTAACTTTACATAACGTCTCTCATTTAAGGTACATACATAGCCACTGCCCTCTATTCTTGTAAATATTTAGATAGAACCCTTTAGTTCTATTCTCATTTAGAAGAGAATCAAACCCTCAAGTATACCTCATTTCATTCCAAAAGTATTTGCTTTACGTAAACAAAAGTAGAATTTCTTCATAAAAGTGTAAATTGGTTTGTTTATGAATTTTGCAAAAAGCTTTTCGAGGGCTATCTGCACTAGCCATCCCTAACTTAGCAGTGTAAGACTGGAGGAAAGGCAGCTAGTCATTACCACTCACTGCCAACTGTTGGGCTACTCTTTTACCAACAAATGGTGGGATTGACTGTCACATTATAAGGCCCCCCATGGCTGAAAGGGCGAGCGTGTTTGTTGTGATGAGGTTTCAAACCAACGGCCCTCAGATCACAAATCGAGTACCTTAACCACCTGGCCATGTTGGGCTAACTGTGAATTAGTGTAGCACGTTAGAGTTTAAAGCATTTTTCTTTTTCAGTTTTGTGATGAAATCCAAGATCCTAGTTTGGATTTCACCAAGGACATTCTTAAATACTGTTATTAGATTTATAAATAATAGTGACTTCCTAAATTTAACTAGTAATAATCAACTTCTCCATATTTTCAACATAATTTATCATTTAAACATAATTCCTTCAAATACTGAACTCAGTTTCCTTAGTAAAGATCTTTGCTTTTTTCAAACAACTTTGTAAATTAATTTGAACTTCTTTCTCACCTACATTAATTTTCTTGAAAACTCAGATTATATGAAGTTTTTCATAACAAATCCCAACTCACTGACAACCAACATACATTACTCCAACTTTCAAAGAAAAGCTGCTTTAAACAACTCCACTAAAACAGAGAACCATACTGGGAGAGCTATGTTTCAGTTGTAGAAAATGGCATAATACAAATCAAAAATCTTCCAAGCAATGTCACAATAATTGGAACCAAAAAGAAAGAACTGTTCTAAACGAATTTATATCTAACAACACTATTAAAGTTAGAAATGAATTAAAATTGTCAGAAGTATGGCCTACTTCTAGGAGTTTAAGAAAATGCTCCCCTAGAACAAATTTACAATTTTAATGGTGTTTTGAACCTATTTTGAGGTATTGCAGACCCAATGCATGAAGAAAATAATGAAAAAATGTGTCAGAGTTGAAATAACTGTTGACTTTACCATTCAGAATAATTTAGGTTAAAGCCGTGGTAGTGTATTTGGGTAATTCTTTAACACTCCTACGAAAAAAATATTTACATCCACTAAAGTGATTTTGGGGCCTATCAGGCCCCATATATTTTTCCAATAGAAACACAATGATTGAGCAACATTCATTACAAACAACTTTAGAATGGCTCTGACAAACATTTTTTTTACAATTTGAGCAAACAATTTTCGACTGTCTATCTTTTGATCTGCTGCACAAATGGCATCATCCTCTTTTTGCCCTCTTTGCAGGCAGTTCACATAAGGTTGTTTTGTCATTATCTTTGCAGTAAATTTCTTTGATTTCAAGCACCAATTGCTGTACAAATTCTCTTCTGGCTCTTGATTTATGTTGACGAAGAAATTCTGGATGTTTTGTCGAGTATAGAACAAAAGCATTGTACACAGCAAGATCTAGAATGTTATAGAATACGCAGACTGACCAGCACTTTGATCGCTTCTTTGTTGTATAATATCTCACCAGTTGATCGAGAGTGTCGACACCTGCCTTCGTTGCATTGTAAAGATTGACAATTTCTGGCTTTCCATTCTCTTCTACTTCACCAGACTGATGCTGAGAACTCAGTAGTAGCACATATTTTCCTGGTTTGTCTGAGTGCCTGAGAAGAGTGATGTCGTCATGGTAAAAAAACTTTGGTGATAACTCTCTATATTTTGCATTTATTTCAGGAGGCAGGAAGGTTCTTGATTTCCGTATGGTTCCAACAAGTCCTGTTTTTTTGGTTTGTAGGTACTTAGCAAGTGTCATTGTCGTGAAGAAATTATCTGTCGTTATTGTCCTTCCTTTTCCAAGAAATGGCTGACTCAGTTCTCTGACTATTCTTTCTCCTTGATTTGTTTCTGTCATATTTCCAACCTTTCCAGTATAAATTTGAGCGTTGAGGAGGTAGCTTGTCTTTGCATCTGTCAGGCACCAAATCTTTATTCCATATTCGCCTGGCTTTGTCGGAATGTATGTTCTGAAGCCAACTCTTCCTTTGAAGTTACATAGTTGTTCATCCACTGTCAGGTATTCGCTTGGGTTGTAACTGTTTTTGCAATTTTCAATGAAAAAATTCCAGACTCCAGAGATGGCGGCATCTTTGATTTCTCTATTTCTTTGAGAGTGGATGTCAAATCTGATTTTTGAGCACATTTTTTTGAATTTGTCTTGTGTAATCAGTTTTTGTAAAAATGGCAAACCGAATTTGGTTGAAAACATTTCGTCTATCGATGCATTTTTGGATTTGCTTATTCCAAGGAAAAGATTAGCTGCAATCCATTTCCAGATGTCTTCAAAAATTGGTTCTTTCATGACAGTGTTTGTTGAGTGAATGATCTGTTGCATCATACTATCAGAAATGAAAATTTTGAATGTGTCAAATGGTGTAGAGACTCTTGGAGCAGCTTGCCTTGTAATGCCTGGGTTTCCATTGAATATATTGAGAGCTGCAGTTCTCCTGTTGATCCTTGAAGGTGTTGTTGAATAACTAAAATTCTTATCTTTGGACAAAAGTTCGTTCACTGGCATCGTAGTAAGATCTTCTTGATTACATTCTTCACTTTCAGAAGGGTATGGCGCAATTTGTTCATCATTTTCGGCTTCAGAAGGATCATCATCACAACTTTCAGAGTAGTCTTCGACATTATCATGTTCACTTCCATCATCGGATGGTTTTGTCAGTAAATGTACAACTTCATCAAGAGATATTTTTGACACAGTTTGAAGATTTCAGCTCCTATATGTTTAGGATTTGTGGATTCTTCTAGAAGATTCAAGAATATTCTAGATTATTCTAAATACTTCTGTAAAGTTTCTAGAATGTTCTAGAAATGGTGTGGGCAAACTAGGCAATAATCAGGACTGTCTAAAATTATTGTTGGAGTAGAGTTATTATCCTAAATATCCATCTTTTGAAAAGTTGTAAAATTAATATATTTTTACTATAATTTGCTTTTTTCGGTTGCCCAGGCCTGTTCTAGAATTATTCAGGAAATAAATAAAGTCATTTTTATGTTTTTTGATCTGGGGCCTATTAGGCCCCAAAATACCCTTAGTGGATGTTTTAAAAAAAATTTTTAAATATTATTTTGCAAATGTCTGAAAAGTCAAAATATTATTGCTCCTTAAAATATAAAGGGATAGGGTCAGTTAATAGCAATTTCATTTAAATACAAAATTATTAGCTTAATATTAATAACCTTTCAAGTTGCTCTGGGGCCTATTAGGCCCCAATTTTCATTGGAGTGTTAAATTTTTCATGTTTGTGTCCTGCACATATGTAATGCCATCCTTGTAAACCAAGTACTGAAAGTCTGTAAACATGCAAAAACACTTATTTATTGTACACATTCTGTTTGCTTTTTAATTACCTCAAGGGCTTTGAAGCACTTCCAAAAATCTATTCATTTCCAAAGAGTTTAATTAGTACCATCCAGAACTGCTTAAGAAAACTAAAACAAAAAAAGATTCTTTTAGTGCACATTACTTGTTGGATGTACAGAAATCTAGTTACAAAATTGACAAAATTATTGTATTGAATAAACTGTTGTCTGTTACAACACTTACTTCAAGTATGGTAACTAATATCTTCATCCTCTTAAGAAGCTTAAATTGTACAGATTATTATTTAGGTTTGTTTAACTGGTTAGGCCATATTTTTGAGTAAATGCTATGCAGTGAAAGCATGTGTACTAAGCAGCATGTTTGTAAATTTCCTCTAATATATATAAACAACAGTTATTCCTAAGAGTATAATATACAAAACCAGCAAGACATCAACACATCTCTAAGTTTTATTACTGGAAGAATATCATAAAGTTTGTGATGTATTAATACTGTTTTATGTCTTTTTGAGTTATATGTTCAGGATATCTGATTCTAAAAGTTTGTTTTTATTATTATTTTTGAGACAAATTATTAATTCATTATGCAACAACCATAAATTAAGAACACATACATGCATCATATTTTTCACAGGTTTTACTCAACCTGATTATCTTATTCCATTATGTTACCTACTAAGAGACTTTATAATTAACTGTACCACAGATTGATGAACTTTATATGTTTATACCGGTTTGTTTTTAGCTATATCTGCACTAGCTGTTTTCAAACTGTGAGGTAATACACTTGATGAAAGGCAGCTAGCCAACACCACACATTCTAATTCTTTGTTTACTTGCTGTATCTCAAGGTTGAATGGTAGAATTGAACCACCCTTCCTATATTGCACCTACAGTCCCAAAATGTAGATCATATTCCTTCCTGATAGTAAAATAACAAATCAAAGAACCTCAGTTCCACAGTCTGCACCACAGCCACTTAGTGTTACTCCTTCAGTCAGTTTGGTAAAAACTTCCATTGTCTTAACATATAGTAAGCACTGAAGTATGAATGCTTTCATAAAAACCATAAAATAATCATTTACCAATTTGATATACGAAGAATTAAAAAGTTTACTGATATATCAAAACTGATAAATTTGGAGACACTTGCTATTGCCTTAAGTTATTTGCTCCAAATAACAGTTTAATAAGTTGGAAAATTTCCTAAAATATCATTAAAAAACTCATTTTTAGTTCTCTGTTACTTATAAATATAAATCTGTGTTGTCAGAGAGCAATTTTCAACTATTCAGAATTGTACACAAGTATTACAATTTTGTGTTACAAAGGTACCAATTACAAATTTGAAAATAAAAGGTAAAAATACAAAATGTTGCAGGAATTGACAGAAAAATAACATAGTAAGTCAATCTGAGTTTAATGTAGACAATTCAAATCAATAGTGGACCTCATAACACACCACACATACTGCAGTGAAGTCTTATTAACGTTTGGATATTTACAAGATGAAATTGAGAAATAATTATTGAATAATTTTTACTTCATATTCAAACAAATACAAAGTAGTAAGATAACTGCCACAAACTGTGACAACAAGCATAGAAAGTGTTAAAACTGTCAGAGAAATGAATATCCAGTGCATATAGTCTGGAACACTAAAATTACATCAGAACTCACTCGGATCTTATCATACTTCATATATATAAAACCCCACAATCCTAGTAGACACTAAAAGGTAAGTTCCTGGGGTAGAAGTAAAGAAACTTATCCAATTGCTTCCTGTTTTCAACAAATACAATAATGAAAAACAGTAACTGGAATTATTTAAAGTAATTAATAATTCCCATGGGTTTTTTTCAAACATAGTTTCTTCATTCAAGTCAAATTATTTCTAACAATACTTTTGCTTGTTTCTTTCACAATTTTAATTTTATGGCAGCCAACAATACAATATAATTCATTAATACCCCAGAAAATACAATTTACTAAAATATATATAAAAAATTATGGCTTTACAATAAATCTTTCACCACAGAAATGCTTAAGAGATTATCATACTACATTTCTTTACTTTCAAGAGTTGATGAAATTATTAAATAATATAATCATTTCAAATAAACGCATACAGTACCAAATTAATATATAAACATGCAGTGTTTATTATGTAATACAAAAACATGGCATATTAAGGCACAACAGATAACACCGGAAATAACTACTAGTTTCTGAATGTTGTGTGTACATTTGTTTTTCAATTACAAAAACACTACATATAAACAGTGTTCTTAAAGATTTTCACATTTGTTAAAACATGTTCATCACTGAAGTCCAACCTGAGAATCATACAGGCTAACTTTCTGAATAAACATATGTACATAAAGACCCAATTTCTATCTTATCATTGTAGACATAACACTATCAGATACAATGATATTTAATTTTTAACAAAAAAAATATCAGAAGCTACAGAACATTAAGTTTCTTGATGATGAGAAACCAAATTGAAACAAATAAACGAATAGCTGGTATGGGTATTAACACTTTTATTGATAAGAACAACATTTTGTTCTTCCTAGATAATCTTCAGGTTAAGAAAGAGAGAGTGAGAATCATTCAAACTCTCCCAACTTCACTTATCAGTAAGTGTTAATACCTATACCAGTCGTTCTGAGAACATTAAGTTTGGCTAACATTTCACATATACTTGAGCTACAGTCCACAGAAGAAATACTCAACAACATTGTAATTTTTTTTGTTTTTTTACTTAAAAGGTTTGTACTATTAAAATATGAGTGTAATAAATGAAAATTTTCATGTAGAAAAATAAAGGTACTAACTTTTCTCATATACTGTAATTAAAGAAACATCTTTAACCATAAATAATTGTAAGTTTTAAAAAATAATTCTGCCACATCAATTTTTCATTGATTAAGACTCTTCTACTAATAACACCACGACTACAACAGTGTAATTCAGTTAGATAACATAATTTACTGAAACATCTCCCACCACTAACTATTTTGTGCTAGATAAAATAACAGATAAAACTATGTTCGAGTTACACTCATGTTTTTGAGAAATGACAAACAAAACTACACCGACACCCTAAAAAATTACTGCATATTAACCTTGAAAAATAATAAATCTGTATTTCAAAACCAAATGAAAGAAGTTAACTTTTTAATAAACCAGAATTATGTTAACAAGTAAACCCAGCTTATTCAGTTACACAAGGTTTACTTTACATTGTACTGTAAGTACAAGTAACACCTGAGAAATTAATCACCATACAACAGCAAGACATTGCTAGTTATCCTGTGTTTCTCAAAGAATGTGTGTGTATGTACACACACATTCTGGACCAAAGAAAACCATTTTATTAACTGTGTGAGATGTCCCAAAATCATTTGTTCAACACCAGATTGCGAGATTGGTTTGGTAAAACTAGAGAAATTAGTTTAAATGGCATTCAACATTGTTCTGTGAGACAAGAGTAATCATGACTAATACCTAAAAAAAAACCACTAATGAGAAAGTTATTTCTAGATCCTCAACAAGTAAGGTCACAAAGCTTGAGCAATACAATCCACAAATGAACTCGTAGAAGGGTAGTGAAGTTTGACTACATGTGAATTCTACAGATATTTCCATATTAACACAAGCACTCCGGAAATCACTTCTGAAGACTGCATACCTATGATACTTCTCCATACCTATGGTATAAATATCAGGTGTCTGCACAGTGAAGCTCAGAGTTATAGAACATGTTGAAGAGAAAAGGCACTCATAATATTTAATCTTTTACAAAAGTGCATATAATTAGACATTCTGAGTGAGAAAAGCAAGTAGATTTCCAAGATTTTGGACTTTCAAATGGGCATGTGCATAACATAATTATTAAGTATCATTAGAAGCACTTCACTGCTGAGTGGTATCACATTGTTTGCCCATCAACTTTCAATAAACCACCTGTCAGATCTATTCAAAAATATAACAAAGTCAACATATAGTGAAATAAATTCTTCATAAGTTTGGTTACAATGGAAAAAAATGGCACAACAAAACCCTCTGCTCAACCACGTAAATGCACAGTGCAAATAGCAATGGATCAAATAAATGTCTTGCACATCTGTACAGCTTGAAAGGACAATCCTGTTCTCAGATAAGTCTCACTTCCAGCAATATAGTTCAAACTGTAACATTTGGGTAAGAAGGACGGCTGGTTACGTATTATCGAAAAAGTGCTTAAAGACAATAGCAAATGCTCATGAAGTGTGATTTCATACAGTGAAAAGATTGAGTTGCTGTTCATAAATGGATGTCTCAATTCAGCAAATTATATTGGTATCCTTCAGAACCATCTTATAACCACTGCTCTGCAAAGGAGTTGTGTGGGCTGTACTGCACCATCTTCAAAAAGACTGTACCACATGCCATACATCCAAAATTAACACTACGTAAAAGAAGCAAAAAATGATTGCTCTCACAATCATTAACACTTCAAATTTGAAAAAGGATATCAGAAGCCTCACACATATCTCATCAACACCAGTACACACCTCAAACTCATTTTTCACGACACTGGACTAACACCTGCCACCTATCAGTACATCAAAACCCACAGCAATAGCCAAATAAAAAGAGATCAAGAAATCCATAGTATTCCCACACCAGAAACAGTACTATAAGCCAATAAGTAAACAAGGTACTCAGATTCTACTACCAACTCAACCTATAACCACTGATGCTTCACAACAGACCTGTAACCTATTTGAACTTGTACGCTTTCTACCTCTCAGCCCAAAACCTCTTTCTGCCCTTTCCTTGTCAAATACACCCAATGTTCTGGTCATCAATACTACTGCCAACCATAACATTTATAACAAACTATTTTTCTTTTTTTAACCATATACCAGTTACATCAAATATTCCACACTATCAAAATCCTATTTGAACCTGATGCCTAGTAAACTGCTGTTGAACATCTGAAAAATCAAAGATTCCATGTAGCACTAAATAAACCCCAGCATCAAACTTCACTTTGCCTCCCTGCTTACTTCTTTTTGATACTTGGACACTGGTAACAGTGAAAGCGAGTTTTCTTGGGGTAATTTTGTTTCACCCCACACCATATTATAGATCCCTGCCACCTTGATGGACCAAATGTTCAACATTGACTATATTCACATAAATATCTACTACATTGATGCATTCATTAATCCTATCAAGCCATCGATATGTTTGTTTCATCTGCAGTCTACCTCATATTACAAACTAATGAAGGAGGTTGGTCAATCTTCAACTGCCCTTGGTGATGAATTGGTTCTACAGAACTAATTTTCACATCAGAATAACTGCCAGACAGAAAGGAAAGATCAAAGTCATCCATTATTTGGAAAGTGAGCACTGCTAATCAGACTTATTTTTAAATGACCTGTTGTTTTAGACTATAGTATATGTTTTCAGATATTTTAAAAGGATTTTATTTATGAGCATATTTTAATGGCAATATTTTATGCAAAATGACTTTGCCCACTCTCAAAGTGTTAACTGAGTATGAGAGATGCAAATGTTTAAAACTAGCAAAAAGTGGATTATCATCCATAAAATCAGCACAACACCTTGAACTGAGAAGATATATATTGAAGATAAGGTGAAATACTTAAGCAAGATACTAACTACCTTTCTCTAAGTTGCAAGCAGAATTTTGTGTATAAAGTACAGGTTCTTTTATTCTCTTATACAAACAAAGAGATAATTAACAAGCTAATCTATTCTTTCCAGTGAAGTAACTAATGCATACAACAAGTTTCTGTTGTGGTAACAGATCAAGGCTAATTAGCATATTTAAATGCACAGTTTTGCTGGAGCACTCAGTATGTTTGTGTACTTCATATTTCTTTTACTTTCCAGAACTTTCAAAGTTCTTATATAAGATCCGTTTGTATTTTTACTTTCCTGTTTTAACTTTAAGAAAAAGCTAGTAAAGATTTTACATTGGATTTTACAAAGCAAGCTAAGCTTAACATTTTTCTTGTTTCATTCATGAAAAACTTTTAAAACTCTAATGTTATTTACTTTTGATGTTTATTTAGAGCAAGAGTCTTACAGCTCTTCTTGGTAATTTGTTTAAATTCACCATATGCAAACAGCACAGAGAATGCTTTATAGAAAATAAAGCACGGTTTGTGGAATGTCTGCTCTGTGTATTCTGAAGCGTCCTGAAATAGTTATTGTAAAATATACTAAGACTTGAATTTCAAAGTGACAGAGTACTTCACATTTACATTAGATTTTAATTTAAGCTTAACTTGGGATTCTTTTCTAAAGTACACAGGGGCACTTGCTCTTACTGTAACATTTTCAGAGTATTTTAAATTGTAAAATCTCATTAAATACCATTTTGTGTGATTTGTGTCATGCCTCTTTTCTAACAGTCTATCAGTTGCCAAATGAGAGGAAATACACCTTAAATTCTATCAGTCAAGAACATCCTGCTGTTATAAGGCCTAACCTCTCCATTGTAATTACCATCATAATAAAATCATCCAGTTGCTGTATGTTCTAAAAATACACAATAAAATTCAAAAATTTATTTTATTATTGTATGAGAACACTTGAAAAGTGTTAACGTTTTTGTAACTAATAAACAAATAGAAAATATCAAAAAACAAATATTAACTACAGGTATATCAAAACATTTAACTATTTATGTAAATTGTACTTTTAGTATCTATAATAACAAAATCTGAATTTTCAACATATTTTCATTTTTTTAAATAAATACCGAGTTTATACATGATAAAAAAAAGTATATTTATTACGACTGTGCTTCAAAGATGCTGTAAAGATTCTTTTCCATCTCTGTAGCATACTTTGTGCCAACAAAGATACACTGTATAGATAACAAATTCTCAGCAACTTCTACAAGTATTACATAATAATCTCATTATTTCCTTTGTAGATGTTGGTACTGTTTTTACCTTATGTTTACTGAGACTGTAAAAACTGTTTTTAAGTACTGAAACTCACTCCAAGGAAATTAACTAATTAAAACTAATATATCTTCATTCTGTACCCTTTGCACATTTTATAACTTCTTAAATTTTATTGATAGTTCCCACTTAAAATGATAACCTAGAGAATATTGTCAAATAGACATACAATGACTTATGTTTATAAATATATCTACTTAGTTTTATATTCATCCAAAAATCATTATTTATATCACAATATTTCAACATCAGATCCTAATTTGAAAACATATTATTAACCTCTGAATTAACATTGAAAAAAGTGCAAAAACATAATATAAATCATTAAATATTTTCGAAACATGAAATGCAAATTAAAAATAGGATAAATATGAGAACAGCATAACTTCAGTTGTGCATCAGTACCTTTAAAAATAGGGTACTAATTTTACTTTTCAATGTTTATCATGTACTAACTAGTAGATGCCACCAGTATTCACTCTTACCCTAACAACAACAAAAAGCAACACTGAAAATTCATAATGGTTCATTAAGGTTAGTTTTACTTTAATAATTTAATCTTCTAAGTACAGTATATTACTCAACAATATCATTAATCTCGTGTTACAACTTAAACAAAAGTAACGATATTAAACTACAGCAATGGAGTAATTATATTAAAAATCCAAAATTAACAAACTAGTTCCACACAGAAAGATTACAACATATTAAAAACCTACTATTCACCCAACTCATTTCATAGAGATTTTCAGATAATTTACACAGAAATACTTGTGAAAAGTTGTTGAACCTATGAATAATATATAATACATATTCCACCCAATTATCTAAATATAGACACTACATCGGTGTATAAATTTCAACCTTCCAGATATGTCTTATGGTCCAAACAGATACTTAAGAAATTTTATATCCATCACATCTAATGATTTCCCAAAAAGAAAACAAGTCTGAATAAAATTAGTAATAAAATAACAATGTACTTAAAATTGTTGACACTTCAGAAACAAAATGTATTGAAATACATCTTTATCTTGAGGTCTTGCAGTAAGAATTGTTCAAATTCTCATGAGACAATGAAACTTAAAATTAACCTTTTTTTAATTTCAAATTATGGTCAATTAGTGAAGCATTTAAAAATGGCTTAATTTTAAAGTAGTTGGATAAAAGTGAGTGAAAATTATGGAAAAGTTTACAAGGAATAAACCCTTTCTTAGCATACATTTCAGATTTGCAAAAAAAGAAAAAAGATGACTTGTTTGTTTTTTGTTTATATTTTAATTGCCTATTCATATTTTCTTGGTTTAAAAAATCATAAGCACTATTTTTTGCATTGGGAAGGATAAAGAATTGGACATTTAGAGTGCTACTAATAATGAATATTAATATTTTCAAGTAAAAGGAAGAGCATAACTCATTTAAGCAGCCCCCAAATCATTATGTACAGTTGGTAAAAGTACAAGTTATAACAAATCACATACTTAACAGTTTTTTCACATAAAAACACACACACAAAAGTTTAAAAATGTTACGTAGATGCTTTCTTTACTTTACGCATCCACCATAGTACCCAATACCACACAAACCAAAACAAGTTATCAAATTGCAAACTAAAATATATAAACATACCAAATTGAATGAGAAACACTGCAGTATACAAGAAATGTTTATGATATCTACAAGTTTTGTATCAAATGTAGATATGTAAATATCAACCCCAAAAAAAGAAATATCCTTTGTATTAAATTCTGTTTAGCACTAATGTATCATGGATTTATTTTCATTGCTTTCTAGAGAGAAACAAAAACTTTACTAACTCTCCAAGTACTAAACTGTAAAACAAACAGTTACTCTTTCCTCTTTCCCTAGTAAATACTAGATATATTAGGATATTATTTGGTATATACCACAGAAAACCTGAGTTTTTTTAACAGGCACATTCAGATCAACTAATAACTGCTGCTAATTTATATTAGCACAGGCACTGTGCAACAGTTTGAAAGTTTACAAATGATTTATCAATAACCTTCATTACACCACCAAATTACATGCTTGATGCTACAAGATATATTCCTTTTTTTTTCCCCTTCTTTTTACAACATGAATAAGCATTATAAAGGGTTGGAAGAAGTCAATTAAATTCATAATTTTTTTACAAAAAATTCAGAGGAAGCTTTAAAATCTGGAAGTATACCTTAATTCAATAAAATATATGCACATATGCATACATACATCTTGTGCTAATCTGAATACATCTTACTGTTTTCTTCAAAACTTAAAATAAAACAAAAGTATAACACCAAAAAAAGTGAAATTTTCACAAACGTCAGACAGCGTATTACTTTTAAGGAGAAAATGACACTAAAAAGTAGAGCTAATTACAGAAGAGCTCCAATGTCCAAAAATGCTGCACAAAGATGGTGCTAAGGGCCACAAGTTGCAATAAAAAAAAAAACTTGAAATTGTTGTGTATATTAAAACATCATAACCTTTTGTCAAATGAAAAAAGCAACAAAAAACAACACACACACAAAGATTCACTAAAGGCTGCAATTTTTAAAAAAATAAAGACAATCCTTTAGTTACTACCTAAGTTTATGAATATAAAATACCACAAGTCACACTATTTATAGGTAAAAACACAATTTGGCAGGTGAGATTTAAAACTCTGTGACAAAATGAAGATTGATCAGTAAGCCAAAAGATCATCAGTAGTTATTAATTCCACAACAACCTTTCCAGGTTTTTTTACACCTTTTTCATTTTTCCTTCCAAAGAGGTCAGCTTCATGAATAACAGTTTCTGTTGATAGTGGTGCCATGAAGATTGCCTTGCCCATATAACTGTCCATCACTATATTACTGTTCCACACCTAAAGAGAAGTTTTCAAGAAAAAAAATATTAAAGAGTGTTACTGCTTCATAGAACACGAGCAAATAACTCAAAACTGTAGAAGTATATAGAAAAAGACCACTCAAGGTCATGCCCTTTGAAAACTTAATATGCACCACTTACAAAAAAGTCAGTGACAAAAGAAACAATTTAAACCAAATATTACTAAAATATATTTTCAAGAACAACAGTTACAAGCTTAAATTTACCTTGAAATTCATAAAGACATTTTATTACAGAACATCAAAAAAAGGTTGTTACACAAACCTAGGTTTGAGCCATTCTTAAAAAGTATTAAAATAATCTTACATAAAGTAATACACAAACATTTTTATGCCTCTTCTCCTACATACAGGCACAGGATTCAGCTGAAAAACAAGGCAACCAGTGTATCGATAGTCATCCAAATGTTTAGGATACTGCCATATTATATGCTGAACAGCTCCCAAATTAACATCCTTTCCATCAGATGACAGAAAATGTGTGTCAGCAGCTGCTTAACCACAGGTTAATTTATATATATAGATATTATACAGGCAAACCAAGAACAACCAATACTGACAAAAAATTTATCATACTAACATTTCTGACACTGGGGCAAAACGTTGAACCCAACTTTCCATCATTGTATAATACAGTTATGATGGTTACCTTATCCATACTTACATCAATAGCAATTGATAATATTGAGCAATTTGGGGTTTAGGATGTTTTATCCGTTATTTAATTTTTTTTGTAATGTATGATGCACATTAACCCTCTTGCAACAGGTATTTTTTACCAAGCATGACACAAAATTTTAGTACCTTAAATTCAAAATGTTATTAAACTATTTTTGTTTATGTTATACCAATTAGCATAGCATAAAATCTTAGCTAATAATCCATACATTAAGAGTATACAAGTCTGAAGTTCTTAACTTTACAAATCAAGATTCTAAAAAATCTTGAATTTTTCCTAGTGCAACACACAACACATTCTCTTTGCATATCATCCTTATTTTATCCCTTACCCATAGAAAAAGTACAAAGTTGAACATAAAATACTCACTATATATTGTTATTTCTCAGACAAGCTATACTTTTTACAATTTTGTTTGATTACAGAGCTATCAAAAAGAAAACAAGACCCTTCCTCTCGCACCCACCATCACATCCTTTCAAGGTTTATTAATAGTTCTCTCTTATGTTGAATTATAAGGTTTTCATATGCCAAGTAACATATTGTACAATGACATTCTGAACAGACAAACATCAGTTTCACTTTGAGTACAATCTTAATTCCCATGAGATATTAATGACTAGCTTGGATGAATCTGTATTGCCTCTTGATGCATAGTTAGAAAGCCAGGAAGAGTTTGAGAGTTAACAGAAATTGTTTACTCTTTGCCTGTTATTTGTGTATGTTCTTTTGTGCATTATTTAATATTAAATACAAATTACTTCTTACATCACTACACTACCATTATTATACAAAAAAAAAGAGTTAATTGTTGCTGATAAATAAAAGCAAAAAAAACGAAAAAATTGGGTTAAGTACTTAATGTTTCATGTTTATTCTTTATTATTAGAAAAGTGAATAAAATGTAGAAATATGAATATTTTTAAGTTAGTTAAGAGTAGGTAAAATAAATAATAGCATAATAAATTTTCATGAGGCATGCATGTGAGCAGCTCACATGGAATGTAATTTTATGGCATAATATAAGCTGCATGTTCCCCAAGTGATTTACAACTTATAATGTTATATATAGTAGTCGGATATCATTCAAAGACAATTGAAATGGTAATAAAATGTAATTACAAACAGATGTACACTGTCACTAGTTTAAAGCTACTTAGAATAAATGAATGCAGTTTCATGTTACAACATGAAGTCATTCTTGAAAAAAAAAAAAAATAGTTCAATTTTGTTTTGGGTGATTATGAAGTCAGTGAAATTGATCTATTCCATAAAGAGATAGAGTAGAGAAAATAACAGATAAAGTGCAAAATCTGACTTGAAATGTATTAAGAAGGTTTTAGAGATTACACAAAGTAAATTTGAGAATTTTGAGATACAGAAAAGTATTTTTGATTATTTTGTGGATGCAAAAAAAATACTCAACATATTCATGTACAAATCTTTATTTTAGTTTATTAAAAGTACTTCACTAAAAAATATGATTTTTTGTATGTGAAAGACTTGTAATGTTAATTGGCAGACCACCAAATTTTGTGAAGATATACACACCAAATTGAAAATTAGAAGAATTATATCTATAAAAACTTGAAACAAACAAAGAGATCATATCATCAGTTAAATTGACCAAGCATGTGTTCCGAGATTTAATACATTTCAAAGAACATGGCCTCAATGATGGTGGTTACAGGTTGGGCTCATAACATCTCACTTCATTTACATACCACTAACAATTATTTTATTCCTTTTCAATTATGAATTATTTGGCAACTAGCAAATTTCTAAATCATCCAAAAGATATGGATATCTTCAAATATATATTAAAAATAAGTGGTGAGGTTAGACCTCCACCTGAAATCTTTCATTTATAGAAGATAGAATTTTTAACCACAAAGTCTCAGTTGAAAGTGTATGTCAAGTTCACAGGTTAACAGCCCAAATGTTATAGCTAAAAAACTTTAAATATTTTTTATTTAAATAAATAAATGGTATGTGAAGTGTATGACAACCTCACATTTAAATATACCATTTTTTTAAAAAAAATACCCCTATTAATGGTGATTTTTATCACGAATGAAACAACACATACAAAAATAAATAACAGTTTAATAGTGATGTGTTTTTACAGCAGTTTTAGACTTAATGGTTTTTACATATTTTACTTGTTTTTGATGCTTAAAAGATAACCTTTAAATAAAAATAAGACTCCACAGAATGTATTGTCTTTCATCATGTAGCCCAAGTGATGAGTTCTGGTACTGAATAAAAACCTATTGTGCAGTAAGTGATATGTGGCAGACAAAACATAGATCTGAAACACTATTTTACACATAGACTTCTTTGATTCTGAGCTACAGTGGATAAATGGAGAGGAATGTGGAGAAGACAAATAACTAAATATATCCAAAGTAGTTTTTTAAACAATGCAAACAGATTTTTGTGTTTAATATAACATTTACAGACTGAAAACAGACCTAATAAAAACCAACATCAATAAAACAAAAGTATAAAGGATTTATTCAGGAATTTACCTGAATAAAATATTCATACTTTAACAACTAAAACTAGTGTCAGTTTAATCCTAAATCACAGGCTCAGTAAAACTTTTCAAAAATGTAACATTTTTAATAAATTATATAATTCTCAATCTACTTAATTTATCTTCACAAACTTTGGTAAGCTTTTAATAAACATTACAAGTTTGTTGCAAATAAAAAATCTAAATTTTTAAAATAAAGTTTTTCTACTGAAGGTTTATCTGTATTTAGTCAGTTTGACTCAAACAATGACTAATCCAAACACAAGTTGACTTTTTATGTTAAGAACAAAAGCATTTCTTTCTTTTCATCTTAAGTTTTCATATTTCATTTACTTGACCTTTAGAACCTCTTCAATTAATATCTAAAGTTTTTTTTTTGTAAAATTATATTTTCTCTCTCCTAATGCTACATGGGATCTATTAATTTGACTGACTTTGCAATTACTACAAAAAATTAATTTACCTTTTTTTTCTTCCTAGAATGACTGCAGATTGTATCAGAAAATTACAATTATTTATCCTAAAACCTCAGGCTCACAACAATTCTCATTTTGCTTTTATTTAATTTCATTGTTTTACCACTCTTTGAACCATGTCTAACTACTAAACCTGCAAAACAAAACGAGAAATCACAGAGTGAGTGCACAGCTTAAGTAATGATAAACAAAATATACTGAATTATGTTACACACGTGCAACCACTGTACATACTTCACTGAGAAATTTAATTTTCTTATGTTTTATTATCTAACATAATAAATTTGGACTTTTTAAACTTCAGTTACTTTTATAAACACAGATGAAAAATATCTAAAACAACACATTTAGTACTAATATGAAGGTTTGGTACTCTTTTGTAAGTAAATTCTTCAAAAACATTAACCACACTTTCTGATGCAGTTATTGTTAATACTTTATTGAATTATTTATTTCAAATATCCAGTTAGAAGCAAAAAATATGTACAATAATGTAATATTTTATAACTGTTATAATTTAATTGGCTTTCTAAATAAGCTATAAATGTATTAAATTATTTCCCTCAACATGCTAAGAGTGAATGTGGCAATCACAAGATTGAAACTGTACAATGAATAATTTAAAAGCTCTGACCAAAACAAGTTATTATAACATGTAATTACATAAATTAAAAATCTTTCTTTAGCTTGTAAATAATAATTGTAGAGAAAATTACTGACATTTTTTGAATGGAAGTACATGATAAGATGGTGTAGTGTGAACATTTGAGTTCCTCGTTTATAACAGTCTTCAAAAAAGATTACTGTAAAATTTAGAGTATCTTTAAATGATATCTATATCATAAGTATATAATTTGTATTAAAAAGTAAGAAGCTCAAATACAAGAGAAGAAATATCAAAGTTAGGCAATTAAAAACAAAACAAAAAACATGAAACACAGGAGTGAAAACTAAGAAGTTATTTAAATATTTTATTTTGAAATTAAGAAATTAAAACTAATATAACATTATTATTTATTAATTTTGTTTGGATGCCAAGTTCATTTACATAAACTGTTAAACAAGTTAAATTTTTTTTATGCGACTAAATTGCCACAATGTGCACACATACATACACAGGGTAAAATAAAGTTGTAAAGATAACACTATGTAACACAAATTTTGTTTCTGGATAGTATGTGTTATTTCTTAATTGCTTATGTTGTAAAAGTACAGAAAATAACCATTATTCCCTTCAAACTTTGCTTTTGTAGCATGGTTAATTAAATTTAGAAATTAATCTATTTTCTATGTAAAAACAGGCAAATTTTCATATTTTCCTTTACACAAGGTCTGAATAAAACATATGAATCAAGATTTACATGTATTTATACTAAAGTTATATAAAAATGAACAAAAATATTTAGAAGTAATTTTTCAAGATTTGCGACTAATGTAAATCACTTTCACGTATCAGTCCCCAAATATAGTCCTCATTATGTTTTTGTTATATGCTCCCAGATCACAAAAGTAAAGTTTCAAGAGAAAAATTGGACTTTTCCATTTACTTTAGGCATAAGCAGTTGGGAAATAACACTTTTTACCCAGGAAAAAGAAAGAGTGAAAATGTTGTTACATAGTGTAATTGTTATTAGAATAAAACCTTCTCAGTTATTTTCACATGAAAATGACAAATTGATTTTTCAAGACTTGCAACTTGATATTAATTTATTCATTAGTTTGTGGTAAAGAAAGCTTCCTGTTGGTATGTTTTTTTAAAATGTGTTTAAAAATGTTTCTGTTAAAATAGTCTGGTTTTCACTTAAAAGCAAAATCATTTCGTGAAGCTTTCCATTACAAATAATTTAGATCTTTAAAGAAAATAGTGATATTTGTGTATGTGAGTGTGTGATTTTAAAATCACAAATGCATAGCTCATTCACTTTGAATGCAAAAACCCATATAATAAATCATGTTTTTTACACTTATTATCTAACCTTAAGCTCATTTACTCTAAAGATGTCAAGTTTGAACATCAGTATTAAATCTCAATTCACTTTTTACTATCAAACTACAACCTACCTTCAAATATTATTATTCACTTTATTTAGAAGAAACAAAATAATTTAATATGGTGTTAACAAACCTGGACTTTAAGGGGAGAATTCACATTCTTTCTGTAGAATATAGCACTCACATTCCAGACTGGCTCAAGAGTATCTTTGCAAATATGGCTTCTCACATTTTCCCCTTCACATTTAATAATGCAGTATGGGTCTGCTGCTGCAAAAAGAAATTATTCCAACACTATTTCTTACAATAATGAGAAAAGATTATTTTTACCTTAAATGTTATACACTAACAAGTTACTTCCTATTAAAGAAAACAAGGAAATCCTGCAAAAATTTGTAAAGAGAAGTAATTTTCATCAACTATAAACATTTCTTACAGAAACATTGATTATGTTACAGATTCATCACAAACAAAGAATTTAGTACCGAAACTTACTGCCAAATCTGTCTTGTTTCTCCAGACCTGATGCTCCTCGCACAGTGATTTTTGTAACAATTGATGGATAGCTGATGCAAGGCCATAAACTTCGAGGTGGTGTCTCAGCAGTCAATTCTCTAGAACAAAAATCCAACTTATTACTTGTTAAACCCTTCACAAAAGTGAAGTATTTTATATTAATAGTTAAAAATTAGAAATAAAAATGTGCAGATATATATACAGTACTGTGCAAACATGTTAGAATAAAATCAAAAATTAGAGTTTAGTCTGCTTTTAATCTAAATTAGTAAACTGCAGATGAAACAAAAATTTTATTAATCTTCATATTTTTTACAACAAAAACTCAATGAAAGTGCTTGAGGTCAGCAAACAGTTAATATTTTCTGTATTTCCTCTTTGCTTTAATAACTGCAGACAGTCTTTCAGGTATTGTTGCAACACATTTAATCAAAACGTTCACTGGGATTTTACTCCAAATGTCTCTAATACACTAAAAATGTGTTTGGAATACTTTTAATTTGACAAAGTTTTGATCTATCATATCTCAGACCTGCTCAATTGGGTAGACTTCAGGATTCTGTGGGGGGCCGATGCATCACTTAAATAATTCCAGCAGTTTCTTTCCTAGCTCAGTCATTTCTGCAAAGGTTGGATGAGTGTTTGAGGTCATCATCATCTTGGTAGTAGGACTCTTTACCAATAATACACAAACTAGTAAATATGTCACGACAGATCAGTATCTGATGGTACTTGCACTCGTCCATTATTCCATCTATTTTGCAAGTATCTCCTGTCACCTCAGCAGAAAAACATCCCCAAACCATCACACTGCCCCCCCATACTTCATGGTATGCGCTTTCACTTTTATTCTTCCAAATGTTCAATCTATGTTTTAAATCAAATATTTCAAACTTGGACTCATCCATTTGCAACAATCTTTTCCAGTCATCAACAGTACCAATTTTGTAGTAACTACCAAATTTCAGTCTTTTGCCAGCATTTTAAGATTGAAGTAAAGGTCTTTTAACTGCTACATGACCAAATATTCCATTATTATCGAATTTTCTTAATACAGATATTGACACTTTTCTCTCAGAGGGTACATGGTTATTTATTTCATATTTGAGATCGGTGAAAGTTTTCCTTCTGTCCCAAAAGTTGCATAAACAAAGTTGCTCAATATCATTATCATTTAGTTCAGGTGTTCTGCCTGTTCCAATTTTGAAATTTATTTGTCTCTGTTTCATGATCTAGAGTGTACTGACAATGTTTGGGGAGTATCCCAAGTTTGCAGCAGTTTGTCAGTAAGTCCAACCAGCATGATGTAACACTTTCATGCACACTATCTGCTCTATTGAAAATTTTCTAAATTTTTTTTTACCATGGTGTGACAACAAAATTCAATATATAGTGTTAAAAATTGTTTTATCATGATTTATTTGTGGAGAGCTATTAAAACGATTTCTTCTAGCATATATCAGTACCACATGCTAGCTTCTTTCTATATAGTTAAGACACTATGTGGAGTACAATGACAATTATTTCAGACTATGTATTTGATTAGTAGTTCAATCAAGCAGAACACTTATGACATACCCTTGGTACTAGTATGGGTATTCTAAAGAATAAGTATTCTCACCTTGGTTCATTCAGTTGGTAACAGAGATCAGTAAAGCATTACCACAGTGTTGAAATTTACATTCTGCAATTCCATGAGAGAATTAGCCCCATAAAATGGAAAAATATGACAAAATATTCTCTTGTCCTTATACTTTTTTGCAGTACTGTAACTGTATTAGTTATTAAGCTTCAAAACCTAGTAAGTGCTCCATTTTGTAAGAATAAGGAAAATAAAGTTTTTTTTTTTAGAAATTATGCACTAGCATTTTACACATTAACAAACTGATGATAAATACAAACAAAAAATAATGATAAAGATTTGAAAATTAATCATTCACACCTAGCATCTGATTCTTTGCTGGTGAAAATACGCATCATAAAGTCCCCAACCAAATCTGGCTCAAATGTACTTGGAATAATCACATAACGTCCCCGTTTTAATGTACATCTAAGAAAAATTCCTCTTGTACGGATGTAGTCAGATGTGGCAGCTTTCTCCATAATCATGTGAAGCCTGTACCTCCTGTTTACTTCCACCTACCAAAGAGAGAGAGAGAGATTAAAAAAAAGTATCATGAAATATCTAGTAAGCAACCATACTTAAGTTTTATTTCAGCAATAACATTTTTAAGTATACTCTGTATCTTTAATACCATATTTAAATGACACTGCACACTGGTAACCAATTTTAATTACATCACTATTACAATATAGATAAACTTGTATACAAATATAATGTATATATGTACATATATCCATGAAAACATGCCAAAATAAAATAAAAAATGCTGCACCAATTGAAAGGACCCCCAGGCTATAATGTGAGATATAAAATGTACCCTAGGTTTTGGAGGTGACTGTGTAAGTAGGGTCCCCACCACGATGTGGGCCCTACTTACACAGTCACCTCCAAAAATACTAAAAATTTGGCCTAAATTGGAAAGAAATATTGTAATTTCTGTTTCATGTTTACAAATTTAGGCCAAATTTTAAGTATTTTTACAAACTTCATAACTTGGCCAATTTAACCTAACCTAAAAACACTGATATATTTTCTACGGTGGGTTTCAGTAATATATTACACTTGTTTCCAGCCTAAGCCAAAAACATTTACAACAATATAAGTGCACTAAACATACAAAGAGACATTTAAGAATCTATTTAAAAATGTCAAGCAACTTGGTACCTCAAGAAAAAAACAACAACATATTTTATGGTTTCCCCTTGAGTAACAAAGAAATAAAAACAAAACAGTACAAATTGCATTGTCTTAAGGTAAAGAAAAAGGCAGAAGTTCATATGAAACACAATGTCAACAATATTAACTACCTGTTAACAATGAATATAATGATTACTAATGTAAAGAAAATAATTTTCCAGTCCATCAGCCAGTACAATCAATCCCTTTAGCAATGTAGTCAAGTTGTAATTACAGCTTAGTCTTCTTTTTTGAGTACTTGCAGATTTTACCACCATTTCATGCCAAAAACTATAGCTTCACTTACACCTACCTACTGGACTTCTATTGACAAAATTATTCAAAATGTTTTACACAATATTTTAATCACTATTGTACAACATCAGAGAGAGCATGAATAAAATAATCTGATTAAAGGTATGAACATATAGTTTAATGAAACTGGTTTATAGTTGTCTTTACATGTCTTCTGACAGCTTAGGACTGAATATTTAAATAGATAAACAAGCTTGATAAAAGATCGTCCATACTCAATGACATGTTAAATCTAAATATAAGCCTTAAAATTGGTACTGGTCCATAAATGGTGCCTGTGTCATTCATGGTTTTATCTGATATTTATATGTGTAATCATTCAGATCCATCTAACTATAGTCAATAGAAACCTTCATAATTTGTGACATTCAGCCAAATACAGATAATCAAGAGAATTAAAATTAATGGTCAACTAAAATGTTCGATAACCACTACTGGTTAAAGTACTTCTATGTACAAGTTACACATGTTTCTGTTGTTAAACCTTACTTTCACCAAATGTGAGCTGTAGGATTTACAAGATTGAAAAGAAATCTGGAATACGAGTGCACTAAACCTCCAGAGAGATTTTTAAAAAATCTACTTAGAAAAGCAACCTAGTAACTAGAGAAACAAAAACACATATTTTACAGTTTCCCCTTTAATTGTGAGGGAACACAGAGTAAAGAAAGAGAAGTGTATGCAAGAATAAAAATTAGTTACAGCTGAACCTTCTTACAGCTTCAGACACATACTTTAATAGTATTGTTAGCAACAGAAACTAAGGAAAACTAATTAAGATCTTACTAATAAACCACGTATTAAATTATATATTAGTTGAGAAACTAGAAGCCAGCAACATGTGGAAATCTATCTTATAAAATATAAACAGATGTCAAAAGAGTCAGAGCTCTCCCTCAAGACTGAGGTATATGCCTTTAATAGTAATTCTTTATATTTATCAAAATATCTTACTCATTAGTTATCAAGATATATTAATTAATATTCACTTGCTAAATCAAAAGTTCATCTTTGAAAGCTAGATATAATAAACCACGTAGTAATATAATCTAATCAAAAAACACCTCAAGTAAGAAAAAAGTGTAGCCCAAAGAAAGGACTGAGCATGTGACTTATAGGAATGAAAACTGGTAACTAAAATTGTAGTATTGATTAGCTATTCATTTACTAGTTAGTTAGGACACATTTTGTTCATCTTGGTTTACAAGGGTGGATTAAAACAAAATATGCTGTCTAGATAACAACTGAATGAATATCTGATAGAAAATTATTTTCAGTGCTACAAGAGTGGCTACTAATTTACCCACCAATGTTGATTTCACTCCTTTAAGCTGCACACTCAATTCTTTTTTTTAGCTGCACCTTTTCATCACACCTAAGGTGTTTTTGATTGAATATCACAACTTTTTGTTAATACACACCAACAAACTACAGCAAGTAAGAATGTGACACTTGATAGTAATCAACATTACCCTTAGGATTGCAACCCTATTACTTGGAATACATCTGTACTTAAAACAACTAACCAGATTCATTAAAATTCATGGTGGTAGTCTCTCTCTCTAAAACAGTGTTAATAACTTCTCTTACAGTAATGCCATGGAATCTAGATTAATAATTTATTGTCATCACTCACATGCATTTGGTATAACCATATCTGGCATTATTTATGCTAACTGCTGAATTTAATAATACACTATGCAAAACACTCTTTAATTAGGAGAATTTCATAAAATTTAGCAAATGTATTGTTAAAAGTTGGCAATGTATAACCAATAATAAACATCCAGTCATACAATTCTCTTGGAAACTTAAGTTAGAAACTGCTAATCTAGTTTGCTTGACCTAACTAATATTTAATCTCATGTCCTTTAACCCTATAGTTTTGCTACTCTAAATCTAATGTCTTTAATCTAAGTAATAAAAACTAAAAGTGGTCCACCTTTTTCTCTGAGATACAACTGCAATAAAAACATTAAATTGATAGCTCATTTTGAATTTCCATGTAGGTGTGTGCAAAAGTTTTGACAAATTTGGGCAGTTTGTCATGAATAGCTTGCATGTGACTTATACTTTGGCCCAATATGACATCTAACTGCAGTCTGTAATAATTTTATCAGTGTACCAAATTTGAAAAAAAAATAAAATAAAAGAAAGTGAAGTATGTTTTCTTTCTATCATATAAAGTTTCTATAGGTTTGGTTTAAAATGTTTTTAAAATTAAGGAAATGTTTATTTTTTTTAAGTGAATTTAAGAGACTGTACAACATATCAGGTACAAAGCTGAAAATTACAGAAATTCAGAAAACCATGATCATCATTAAATATTTAATGAAGTGCCAGTCAGCCTATAACTATTTAATCACATATCTACTTTAACCAGAAACAAGAAATAGTACAATTAATCGGTTTCTAAGCTGTAATTAAGCAGCAAGTGTTCAATTTATTTTTTAGAACTGAAGAACAACACACTAATTTATAAACTTAAAAAACTTTTGAGCTTTGAACAGTTGAAATTCAATGTTCTCACTTATCATACGATTTGTCTACTTTAGAGAAAAGAAAGAAGCTTAAAAATTAAAAAAAGGAAAAAATTCAATAAAAACTGAAGATTTTATATCTCTTGTATTTCTTAGTGAATGCCTTGAAATTTGGCATGTGAAGTAACAGTCCAGTAGAGAACATCCACTGAAAGCGTGTGTTTGAATTACCTATTGAGCTACATAAAGCAGAAAATCACTAAATTGTCACTCCTGTTAATAACACAGTGTCTTGCATGTTGTTTTGATCACATGGGAAACTAACGTGTATTTTGATTATTAAGTTCCTTGAAATACTACAGAATATTAGAAAGGTGTCCCAATAATTGTAATTTAGGGTAATATTAATTATTCAGAGACCTTAAAATTAACATCAAACAACAACAAAATTTCTTTACTAATGAATTAAAATGAATGTCAGTAGCTTCATCACATAACAAACCTTCATGATATGAAATCCAATCACTAAATTCTTTCCCCCTTCCCGCAGCAGATTCCTGGTATCTTTCTGCATCAGGTAAATCAAAATGGTGTCTTCTTCTCCATCAATGTTAAACCGATACTATTAAAATCAAAAGGGTCTCAGTTAACAGATAATTTCTATCATTTACAAGCATATATCTTGTCATCACAGCAATGACATAAAAATTATACTATATACAATACAGAACTTAAGTGGCAAACTAGTTCTTTCACAATAAAACACCTGTAGCCATGCAATTCAAACTAAACAAAATATAATAGAATTGGTAGCTTTTATTCCAAATAAATGTGATACATTTGAAAAACTTATGTTCTAATACCAAAATAAAGCCTGTTAGAGATCATAATACCTGGAACTCTGGTAACTTGTGATAAGAAAAATTTACTTTGTTAGACATAACAAAAAACAACCTAAAAAGAACATCACCAGATCAACACAATAACAGTGTAATAAACAAAATTATAATTTCAGTAATAATGCAAGACATTTGAATTTTAGCCTCAAGAATTGAATTAATTTTTATCAGTTAAACTACAGAAGTTTGATAAGTTAAAAATGTTTTTCATAACAGTCCTAAAATTCCAAACAAAATGTTGAGTGTCATAACTTTAGTCCTAAAGATATACACATACAATTTTGTATTCTCTACAGACATACATTTATATCAATGATGATCCTAAACTAGCACTATGTTATCTAGCTTCATTCACAGAAAAGCACAAGCCCTATTATTACTATTATGTGTATTTCTTTTCCATTACTGCCTGACCCTACTGGTTATGCTTTTGAATCAACCTTGAGAATACAGAAGGTAAAAAATACATGGTATATCTGCATATCACTATAAAAATAACATTTTCTGTCACCACTAAAGGTGACAAATATATTTAAAGTGAAACTAAAAGGTCAACTGTATATTGAAAATTAAAATGGTGCATTAAATTCTTTTTTGTAGCTTCAGGCTATTTAAAGTCATTCTAAATCAGAAACTCACTTTACAAAAATACTTAACTGCATTTAAATGATCAATTTACAAAAACGTTTATAGGTTATATAATGGTACCCCTCATTTTTATGGAATCACAAGTTTGTCAATGTATAACAGTGAAATGTTATTACAAATTCATTCAAGCTAGTTCTTAGCTTTCCCATAAGCATGAAGATTGTACTACAAGTAAAATTTATGATTATTTTTTCAGAACATAATGTTATAAGACACATCATTTGAAAGATGAAAACTCTGACTTTCTATTGATTGTAGGTAATACATAATTAAATAAAAGAGAACTATTAGCATGTCCCAAATGAGAGAATATGACAAGTGGGTGTAGTAAGAGTGTTCTGATTTTTTATTTGATATCTCTGGAACCAAATAAAACTGAAGGCAATGAAAAGTATGGTTTGTTTGAGCAATGATGATTTTATACTGAGCAATTTAAATTAAATTTCATATTTTGTATTAAAGGAATAATACATAAAATAGAGATGTTCACAGAAATGTATCACACTAAGAAAAATTTGTTTCCTTTTAGAATTAGGAACTTAAAACTTGTATACTTCTAAAATATGTATTATTAACTAAGATTTAATGCTATACTAATTGGTATAAAGTAAACAAAACGTACTGGAATAAACTTTTGAATGTAAAACTTTGTATCATGCAGTAAAGAATACCCAGGGAGAGAGAAAGGGTCAACAAAGTATCAATAAGCACAGAAACGTTTTTTTTTTTTTATATAAACAGGTGTCAGAAATGTTTTATTTATGTCCAAACAACTAAAAGCATTTAAAATAACTTTTTTAAATGTCATTTTTAATTATTCTTGATAACTACCTGAGGGTTACGAAGAAATGTATTTCTATGGTTTAAACAGCCTCCTGCACGATCTGTGGCTGTTCCTTTAGGTCCAGTGGTCCACTGACCTTGAAATGATGCTTCTCGCCAACTTTTACTGAAACTAAACCATGAAGTATTTACCATGTGGCAAATGGACATATCTGTGAAGTGACGGCAATAATCTTCGAATGGCATCCTGAAATATCCCATTAAACGTTTTTTTTACAATGCATATGAACAAAATATACTTGATTATATCTTTCAATAATGTATTGCCCTTCCTACACTCATAAGATACTCTTATTCTTGTACATTTTTATCACCTCTTTCACAACATAACTATTATCCTTGTATGAAAGAAATGCTAATGTGATAATGTTAAATTTCTTTCTATCATATCTCAAATTAATAACTTTTGAAAAATAGATTAAACACTTCTTCAAATGTAAAAAAACTTATACTCGCCAAAATTCTCCATCATCCTCAAATGTCAGCCCTATTCTTTCTCTTTCAGTGGATGAAATCTTGGCCCACTCTGGTGAACTAGAAAATAGTTTTGTCAGTTTGCAGGAACTATAGCACCACCTACTAGCATACATTGAAACCAAGAAAGGAAAGAACAAAAGAAGAGCCAAAAAGAATGTAAAATTCTGTGCACCAAGTGCAAACGAGCATATAAAAGTTACTTGTACTTACAGTCAGTTATACTTGAAAAGCATGAAAGAATGAAAAGCAAAAAGAAACATAACTTGAAAGCAAGATAAAAGAATACTTAGATATAGAATTTCTTTAACCAATCTGTATAAAAAAAAATGCAGTAAAATATTTGTTTGATTAATTTTATTAGTAAAATTTAAATATTTATTTTAAGTTAAACAGATTTATATTTATATAGTAGAATAAGATTAGAGACTTCAGGTGCCATAGTGATAATAATAGAATAATTAATTCATTTATTCTTACAAAGACTTTTCTTAAAGATCGATCATCTTGACACATTGTTGCATGTTAGAAAATATGAAAACAAAATGAGTTTACCAACTAATAATGTCAAATAATTTTATCTAAATTTTTAACACTGATTAATAAGGAAACACTTTTATTTGTAATATACCACAGTATTATATCACATTTTTATATGCATTTCTTATCAAAATAAATCATACATTCCACTGTTTTTAGACTAAACTGCACTGCTTGCAAAAGTAATTACATGTTCCTTCTTACACTAAAGGTGCTTGTCAATATATGCAAGTTTTCTAACAAGTTATGGCCTACTTTATTTTACAGTATCTCTCTTCTGTGATAAAACTACAAATATGATTCAGCAATAGTCATTATTTGTAAAACAATTTTTAAGAGAAACTGTAATTTTTTTAATCAATCAGTGATAATTAATTTTGTTTTTCTCTTTTCCAATGCATAACAATGACTGATCAGAACATTTAAGCATCTGCACACCTTTCCAATGCATAACAATGACTGATCAGAACATTTAAGCATCTGCACACCTTTCCAATGCATAACAATGACTGATCAGAACATTTAAGCATCTGCACACCTTTCCAATGCATAACAATGACTGATCAGAACATTTAAGCATCTGCACACCTTTCCAATGCACAACAATGACTGATCAGAACATTTAAGCATCTGCACACCTTTCCAATGCATAACAATGACTGATCAGAACATTTAAGCATCTGCACACCTTAACAAATCAACAACAATACATGTTGATTTAAATTTTATTGAATTATGAATCTTTTATTTTTCTACAGTCTTACCTATTTTTATAAACAAAAATATTCTCAGCTTAGTAAACAAAAGATAAACAATTTAACAATCTTGAGTTCTTTGTGAAACATTTGCTCAGCAATTGTGTTGTGTTTAACTTTGTGGGAAACAACTATGAATTATTGCTTTTGATGTTGCAATTACTGTTATCGTGAGAGTACAGGCCATATAATTTACAGAAAATAGATAAAAATAAACTTTTAATATTCATTAAGGAGGTTCTAGAAGTTATGAAAATAGTGTTAACACTTTAAGATAAAATTAACTATTTGTATTTTGAATATGGAAATCACCTTTCACTCAGAATGACTCAGTCAAGTCTTTAGAATTTCAGAGACAAATCTTTAATTATGTATCTCAGAATGGCTAGTATGAGTATTAACACTTTTATTGATAACCAGAAAACAATGTTTTGATCTTCCTAGGTCATCTTCAGGTTAACAAAGAGAGTTTTCAACTGACCATTGCCAGGCACAAGTCTTAGGAATGAGAGTATAAAGCGGTATGGGTTTCTACCTCAAAAAGGATGAGAAATAGGTAATAACACCTAATGCTAGAGCAATTACTGAACTGCTTCTGACCAATGCTGGTTGGTCATTGGAGCTCGAGGAATAGGGAAGGAAATGGGAAAATAAGAAATCATATGTGGTGATTTTATTTGTTTTGGGGGAAAGCAAATGAGACTCAAAGAGATAAAGAGCTATAATATTTGTATTGGTGAAATGTAGGTGGGCCAATAACAACTGAGGCCCAATACTTCCCATGACTTTATGAAAGACAGATATTGAAAGGAGGCCCTACTACAATTCTACCCATTCCTAGTTCATTAGTTTTTTGTAACATGGTCATGGTTCAAACCAAACGAAAGGTGCATATAGCTAAATTTCTTTATTTTAAGCTTTATTTCAGCAACCAAGTGCAGATACATGTATGCAATCAATTTGTGTGACCACTAATAAGATGCAAGACATGTCATATGATACAGGAAGATCTAACAGTCATACTCTGCTTATGGGAGACATTAAAGCTATCTGACTGGTGTGGGTAGGGCTAAAAAAATATCAAAACTCCTAATTAAAAAAAAAAATTAACTTGAGTATTTGGAAAGGATTGGCTACTGAAGAAAACTCAAGTGAAATCTATAATTGGATCAAAGTGCAAAGTAAAATACAAAAGGAGAAATGGACAGAATGACTACCTGTTTTCAGGTTTTCCTGTATCAAAAACCTGTATTTGTTTTTTGTACTAAATGTTGAGAGTGACTGGGCTCTAGTTTTATCTTTCTCATAGCTTCTCTTAAAGTTATCTCTAGACATTCCTGGCTTTTACTGATATCCATGCTATAACTTTTCTTAACAGTTAAAGCTTATTGTACACATCCAGCATTACTGATTCTTACCTTGTCTCTATTCTTGCAGTAATGCAATTTTCCTTGAAACAAAGACTTTCCAAGATTATCAACATAAGATTTTCTCCTTTTCTATCATGTTGTTTCCTTGTAAGGCATGTTTTAAAAACCTCACTGTTTTTTGTACAACCTTATATGTCACGAAGCCGCACTTAAATTGAAATCAATGCCAAGGTAAATTATGAAACTTAATGTTTTTATTTTTAGTCCAGAGTGCTCGAGAAGAGCCATTTCAGACTTCAGCAACAGTAGTGTTCATCCAACTGCTATGATGAAATTGCTTTGTCCAACAAAAAGCCCTCAAGTCAAATGTACAAAACTGAAAACTTCACTTTCAAAGGTTAGATCATAGCTAGAATTTAGATCTAAAAAATCTACATGGTATGTTTTTTGTTTTTTTTTATCTAGCTAATACAGCTATGGGCTGATCTCATGGGGTGTATGCATAAGCAACTGTGCATCTGCACATGATATGAAAATGGGTTGCTACTTGGCATTTCAGTGCTGACTCATAATCACAAAATATGGCTACTAGTGTACTGTTATCTCATTAGTAATGCTGCAAAACTATTGTTGTTATTACTTGATAATAGCAAGGTTATAAGTAAAACTAAGAAAAATGCTTTTAGATTTGCATAAGGTAAAGGTTGGAGAGAGTTATGCCTTTCCAACAGTGTTAATCAACCAGTTAGTCTGAAAAATTTGTAGTTTTGTGAAAGGTTTGTTTTGACTATCAATTTTCTCAAGTGCCTTGATAGTTCATTTACTATTTAACAGCACGTGTAAAATATTTAACATTTTGTTTACACACTGTTTGCTGTGTATTTGAGAGCTTAATTTGTATATGCGAATCTGGTTCATTCCTTCTATAAGTACTACTGTACTTATAAAATTTGAACCTTTTATCTTCTTGATTTGTTAATTGATAAATAAAATTGTCAAACCTACCAGACAATCATTTTCTATCTTTTAACACCCCTCAAGGCAATAATTAATGAACAAAAACATCATATTTATATCAGTAATCTATATATGTTAACTATAAAATAATGAAAAGAAACAAAGCTATTCAAAAAAAGCAAAATCATCTCAACACTTACTGGTCAATCTAAAAATAAATACTTAATGTATCTTCAAAACGCTAAAACTGGTTTTTAAACATTTGAAGTGGAAAAATTTTTACTGACATATTATATTTAATACTAATAAAAAATCACCAAAATATAGTTTAAAAAATTATATCCTAAGTAAGTGTAAAATAGCACTATAGAATTTTCTATCCTTTAATTATGATTACAAACTCTTGCATACCCATCACTAAATGGGCCTTCCCACTCTTTTCCTCCCCATGGATTACGAAGTCTAACCATGTATATTTTTTCTCGTCCTGTGAAGAATGAAATGAGCCCAGTATTTCCAATGTAAACTTTCTTCACAGCAGTAATACCATATGCATGACCTTTTACCAATCCAACTTCAGTACGTTGTTCCATCTGCTGCTGATCTGTTGCCTATAAGATAATTAATTTCAAATACATCACATGGTTACAGTATGAAAGGTAAAATGTTAAAAATAATCATTTTCAACTGGTTTTTAAACTGTTAAACCTGTCTCCAATAACTATGCTTATTTATAGAAAAACCAATAGTAAAATTTTCTGAATTGCTTCATTTTGAAACTAGTTCTAAATAATTAAAAAAATGTTCTTGGATTCAGGTAAAAAAAAAAAAAGAAAAAAAAAGGAGACTAAAAGTAGGAATCACTTCTATGTATGATAAATCAATTGCTGCCTAACTAATAACTTCTGGGGTGTATTTACACTCCAGCCTTAAATCAATATGGTGTTAAACTGGCTACACATTTCCATAAATGACAAAAAGTTTTTTTGTATGGAAATGATCCCTCTTCTTACAACACTTTACTACAGAAGTTGTAGAACATCAACTATATCAACAGCAGCCTGACCGTGTTTTTACTGCCAACTCTCTGTAGTAGTGCTTTATCTTCAGGTTCTGATTCAGATAAAGGTCTCTGCAACTGTTATTCAACATCACTAGTGATTTCTGGTCATTACTAGTTTGTATATTTTCTTTTATCAAGCCTTGAATAATAAATGGCTCTGTATTCTTACTTTCAACCTTGGAGTATGATGCGTAAAAAATAAAGCAACGAAAATCTCCACTTGACTACCTACTAAATGACAACAACTGAAGTTGCCCATTGGTTTACATGGTCTTTCAAACTGCTCCTACTAGAAATGTTCTCAGAATTTCCAAAAAAATTCAGGATGGAACTCTTGACTGTTTTAAAAATGGAGATTATAATATTACTGCACATTTCTTGGAAAAACTCAGACCACAGATATAAAATAAGATGGGATACAAATGCACCCAAGATGGTATATACAAGTACAAAGAGGAACCAAAACATTCATAATGAAAAACATAGAGTTAAAAGGAAACAGATCTGTGGTTACAAATGGTTATAATAAAAATTAAGATACTATTTGTCACAGCTGAATAATATGGATTAAAAGTTAACAGGAGTGCAAATGTACACAAGGTTGCACATAGAATGTTAGAATGGTGAGGTGAGAAAATGTGGTGCTAGTATCTGTAATAAATAATAATGTTATATTACATTATTTTGTCAATTTGTATGGTTACAACAAACTGCTTTTAACAAGTGATCAGTGAAGTGATTTAATCAGAGCATGTTTGCTAACCTCACCTTGGACAGTTAAATCCATGATTTTGTTGTATTTACTGTAAAATTATCAGAATACAGTTTATTTTATAATTAATTGAATTTTGCATGGTGATTATGTATGAGAAGTACCTAAGAATATAACAGTGATTTCTGTATAATCTGTAGAAGTGATATTTTATTGAAAATTTGCTTCCACCTATTGGTTATTCTAACACAGTTAAACATAATTTTCACTTCAAAATTAAGCATGGAAAACAACATTGTAAGTGGGAAGGATGGGATAGAAAGTGAGAGTAGAGGTATGTATCTAACTGCAATATATTTTTACTGAAAGCTACATGTGGAAGATTATATCATTTTGAGTAGGAAACTGGCAGAAGGTGCAAGCAGAGTGACACAAAGGTGAGAGACTGGACAAAAACCACACATGAAGACAGACTGTGAGAACAAAGAAATGAAGCACCTCTGAGTGAGGTCACTGGAGAAGAGAAAGGTATGGAAAAAATAGTTAAACCAGCCAGAAAGGAACCTTATGAACAACTCAAGACATTTTGGATTGGATAAACTGATCAAGGTATGCATAATGGAAAAAGTCCTCCTTCCACTCACAGACGAACACATCTACAGGCCTAAAGAGAGGAAACATGGCATTCAAATGAGGGGCAAATGTATCCAGTTGGGAAGTATTCTACTGAAAACGTAGCCATCAGAATACCTGGGGGTCAAGATAATGCTCTGTAGTTAAGATTTTGTCTAAATGGAACAGACAATTTGCAACAAAATTGAATGTATTATGTATCTGACAAGTTAGGAGTTGAACTTGATGGTTATGAGATCAGAGAAAGAGATCTGGAGTTCAGGAACACAAGAACTGAGGTCAAGTGCCCCTTGTCTGGTGATATAAAAGGCAACCATTGAACTGTCAAAAATTAATAATAATTGTCATGCCCTACATAGATGACAGAAAGTTAATCATTACCCAAATAACAGCAAGGAGTTTCAACAGGTTGATGTGAAGGCCTAACTCCTCCTGAGACCAATGATCTGAGATCCCCCTGAGAGCATACACTCTGTCCTCACAACAAGGCATCTGTAAAGACATGCATATCTGGGCGAAGAGGGGAATAGGGATCCTTGCTACTGTGTTGTCGATATCTAAACATCAAAGGAGGTGGATTAAAGGGAAGTAGAAAGGAATAGTAGTAAATCTAAAAGGTGCCACTGATCTTGTAACACTTACCAAAAGAGAAAGAACCTCTTGCATAGGCAGTTAAGTTGCTAATAGTGTCCTCTGAACTAAAAACACCATAATTCTCAAACTCAACTGAGATGTGAAATGAAAAATACCCTCAGATTAACAAAACACTAAGGGAGTAGATGACAGACTTTTCCACCTTAATAATCCATCTCACCTGAGCAGCTTCTCTTGGTAGATGTTGGGTGTGTGAAGAAAATTTGCAAAAGATGAATCCATAAGAAGACATTTATCTCTACAGTAACATAAATTAAGCCTGCAAGAATGTATGAAGCAAGCAAATAACCAGACCACTAAAAGAACCTGGAATTGAGAAATATGATCCTCATGCACACAGTGTAGATAATGCCATAAATTTTGAGTAGTAAGGATAAGAAGTTATGCGTAGAATATGTTGAATTTTGTAATTCAAAGCCCATTTAAGAGACAGGTAAAATTTTATGGTAAACTAAGGCATGTTAAGGAAACAATTTAGATATGAAGAATTGATAACAGAATGTCAATCTCTAGTCATCTTGGAGATGACTAAAAATTGGAAATAAAATCCTGGAAGTGCAGACGAAACTAGTTCAATGGCATTCTTGATAAGAAGGTCTTGAACTACTTCTGGGAGATGCAGGTGGGAAACAGGATTTTGAGAGGAGAAAGAAAATGGGACAAGGGATGAGATGGGAGGAAAATGAGAGAGAGTCTTTCTGACAAACCTTGAATGGCCCAAGGGTTTTCTGAGATCAGCCAGGCCCCCAGAATATGCCAAATGTTATAGACCTGCAAGCAGTTTTAGGAGAAAATCCTACTGCTGGTCGTAAGATATACACCAAAGTGAAAGTTAACAGAAAAAATAACTGAATTAAGTATCAGATGATATGTGAAACTAAAGATATGAAATATCTCAATTTCTGTTATTGTGTGAACTCACATTCATGAAAAAAAATACTACTTCACTTTTTTCAGACCACTTAAACAATTTTTATCTAAATTAAATAAGAGGCTAATGTTTGTCTGTCTGCAAAACTCCTCTTATGGTTCAAGTCTAATTTAGAAGAAACTTTGCACAATTTTTAAATATTATAAGGGAAGGTTCCTAGCAAAGTTTCATTATAATTAGGTCTCTTTATAAACAAGTTTATTCATATTTTTTTTAAAGAAAAACATTAATAACAGTTTTATACTGAACCAAAATGAAAATTGTTGTAAAAAAATCCTCACTAAAATTTCAAAAATAATAGCTTATTTTATAACATTTCTGAAACTGCTTCCTTAATCGATAAATGGAACTCGTTTCTTTTTTTTAGTAATACGCATAAATTTTGTATCATTTATTATTATTATTATTCAGAAAACTAATTTTTTAAAATAAATTTCTAAAAATTTGATAAGGTACTTTTAATGCTGAATTTTATAATTTAGTCTTTCTGGTAGAGAATCACTGTGAAGGAAAGTGACATTTTTTGCTGGAGAATCTAAATGAATGTATGGAGTTCATTGCATACAAATTGTATCTTACTTCAATAGAAGTATAAAGTGATAAAAAAAATATTGATGCCAAAAATTGGCAAGTGTAAAAGTGACTTATCATAAAGAAAGATAGAAACTTTGAGAAGCAAAATGAAATTTCAGGATGAAAGTTACAGCCAAAAAAGAGATAGGCATACTCACCAGGTTATGAAGCAAGATTCAGTAAGAAAAAGTCAGCAACAAACCCAAAATTCAGAAGCACACCAAACTGCTTTCAAAGGTAAAGTTGAAAATGGTGAAAAGCAATTTTGTAAAAGAACACAATTCACCTTTCCAAAATCCTGACCAACTGGGATTTTGTGCTAGTTACATATACAATCTTTAATTTCTCTCTTAAAGCTTGACATAATAATAACTTTTTATCTCTCTTTAGAGCAGTGCTGTTTCCTACCAATATAAATAATGAAAGTAAACTTTTTGCATCACTCTCAGTGTAACTTATTCTTGTTCCCACATAGCTTTTTGCCACCTAGCCAATATATATTTGTAAATAAAATGTCATACATTTTTGATGGAGAGATGGAAAAATCATACAATTTACATTTCTAGCTTCATAGGAATCAGTTCTTTCATATCTTGACATGGCTGTTAATCACTCATAAATAATAAGCACAACCATCAAATATGCAAAAAACTTGAAGATAGCTCTGAAATTAATTAGGTGGTGGCAAGTTAAAGTAATGTCTTTTCCTAATCAATATAAACAATAAAAGGAAGCCAGTATGAATCAGTGCCAGTTGTGTTTAATGATGTCCCAACATCCATTTCTTGAATTCTTCCTTCATTTTCTTCTTCGTCTCTCCTGCACTTGTTTCTTAAATCTGGACTGTGTCAGCATTTATTCTCATATAAAATGAGTCTGAACTTCAAATAAGGACAGCTGTCATGAGGCCCAAGTCATTTATTGAAGATGAACTGAACATAAACAGTGATCTTATCAGCTCCCAGAAAAGATCTCAAATTTCTCTTGCTGAATACTCTCTCTGTCTCACCAGAAATAAGATACAGAAAGCTGTAGGTCTCCTTAACCTCAGTGATAATAGTAATCCATGGCTAGCTTCTTTTGCTATTCGTGGTGAAATTAATTAATGAAATACATGTCAAAAACATGTCACAGATGCTCATGAGATTTTTACTATTATTCCTGTTTTTACATAATTTTTTAGTCATTTAAAATTATGTTTATTATTAAGTTTCACTAATAACTGGAATCAGGCTGATTATTGCACAGTCAGGTAATAATCAAGTCATATTTTTTTGGTCTAACTTGGAGTATGACAGTGGGTAGAACAAAATGTGTGTCCTAGCTAACTAATGGATGAATATTTGCTATAAAATTATTATTACTGCTATAAGTGTAGCTGTCAGTTTGACAACCAATATTGATTTCATTCCTTTAAGTCACACACACAAGGGATTACAATATCATCCATGATGAAAATGAGCTTAATTCTCTCACCCTTAAATATACAAGATTATAAATCAGCCACCTACTGCAAGATCTACCTAATATGTCATTTATGTATGTGTGTGTATATATAATGTATTAAAGAGTTTATTTATGTAAACAGTTACAAGATATACTACACAATGAATCAACACTGAGTTACATGGGACTGTTTGTAATGTGCAAGACATCAGCATAACAAATGAAGCAAAGTATACAACAATACAAAGGATGATGAACACAAACTGATAGGGATATTGTAATCACAACAATGACTAAGTGAAAACAGCACCTTCATTCACATATGTTCAACATTTAATAGTGCAACAAAACATTGGTGCAGCAGGGGAGAAGAGAAATATCAAACCTGATCCTCCCCATTAATTCTGAAATTTTCAATAAAGAGGTTTACAACTGTTGCTGTGACTCTAGTATTCATGACAGCAGGTGTGAATGTAACTATGACAGGACATGTGTAATTATATGGTTATGGAGGTAAATTATGATCAGTTTTTCAAAATGTTCCTTGAGCAAGAGCTGTGGAGAAAGTTCAAAAAAGGTCTCAAACAGGTTTCAGAAAAGACAATATGAATGAATATCCTTTTAATAGTCAATCAAGAAAAGGTAAAAAAAAAAAAAAAACCTCAAACAAGAGAGTAAAAGTAACATAATCAAATTACTATTTTAGTCTTGCATCAGTATCAAAGTAATAGGAGAATTATGATACCAACAGCAGAACTACCTTCCTAAACATACAAAGAAAAGGAATATCAATAATAAATAGTGTGTGTATATTCTAGGCTTTTTAAGGATGTTGAAACACCATCAAATAATGCCTTCCTTGAAAACAAATACATAGATGAAAAAGTAAATGCTAAACACTGATGACAAGTACATGCCAGTAGATGATGAAATAAGATAAAAGGTAACGCAATGAGAAGTCATCAATGGAAGATACAGTTTTATCAAAATGAAGATAAAGAGTAAATGGACGACAGGGAGGCAGATATGGCTGACACTAAAGATAAAACAGACAATCATAGCAGAATATGATAGGCTGAGTTGGAAGAGGGAAAAAAAAATTAACCACTCTTGATTGTTACTGATGTAACAGTCATATGACTGCAAAACATCACCCAAAGCTGCATGACTCTCAAAATGTGTAACTCTTCACTCACAGTTTCCAAGTGTAGCTAAAATACTCAGAAAATAGCACCCTATTTTAATTCTGTATTTTACTTGTGTTTTTCTGGATTTGGCAGAGACCCTACGCACTTAGTAAACTAATAATCTCTAGATGAGTCAGAGGTTGCTTGTTAAATCCTCACAAAAATCAGTTATTAAAAAATCAACTTCAAAAGACCTTTCAGGTGTTTAAGTATATACATGCATATCAAACTTTAAGTAAAAAATACTTTATCTATTCTAACAACTTTGAAGCAAAACATATTTTAGAACAGATATTTCACTTTCTTTTTATAGCTTTATTTGGCATAATTCACAAAGAAAAACAGAAATGTTCCAATTTTAACGACTGCACAGTTTCGAGGAACCTTACCTTTAAACAGTATAAATGTTTTGTGTTTTTTTTATAATTTTTCTTATTTATAGTTGGAATTAATATGATTACTGGAATCACTAAAATGAACTATTAAAAATATATTGATTCAAAACAAGCAAATTTAACTTAACTCTATGTATAAAATGGAATTTTCTGATGAAGAATAAAGAATTAAATTCCAAACAAAAGGAAATATAAATGGCTTAAAACAACACTTATGTAAAACATCTGTTTGCAATTGTAAGAAATACAATGTTAAAGTCATAATAAAATAAATAGGTATTACATGTTTTGGTGTCAGAGGAACAAAAAACATTTTAACTGCAAATAAATTCAAGTATTTTACTATTATTTTATCAGCAGTATCTTACAGTAAAAATTTGGAAATTTTGACAACCTCAACTCACAGAAATACTAAATATAATTCTATGTATTTCTTAAAGCTTGAGCTATGTACTATTCAGCAAGTTATACTAAGTTGGATGCAATTTCTAAGTATTTTCACTGTGAGAACGAAATAAACATCAAGGGATATCAATGACACATCTCTAGTCATGAAAGGTTTTACTTGTATCAGTTGATATGTCACAGCCCAAGTTATCTGAGGAACATTCTCTATTCACTAACATCATTCTTAACTCACACTAAAGGTAACAATGCTAACAACACAGAAATCTATCAAACCATCTTAAGTCATTAATACTCACTGCTTCAAACCAAGTTAAAGAAAGCCAAGCAATCAACAAATGTGGTTGAAAGTGTCACCCAAATAACAGCTCGAACAATCCAAAACAACAGTTGAAACATGAATGTAACAAACTATAATGGAGAGAAACCTTTATATTTGTCGGCTTGAGTGTACAAGCAAGTTTACCAAATAAATCTTACAAAATGAGCTATAACAATTTGATATCTTTACTTACTTTTAATTTTTCAACACAAAGCAAGTAGCAGAAAATCTTTATAATTGTTACTTTGAACATAAAATTATATTTATAACAGTATTCCATAATATGATTTTACTAACTTGGTTATAAAGATGTTAGAATATAAAAAATACTTACAGCTACAGCACAGCACATCAATGAATGTTGTTCTATCTCTTTTAACATAATTTTGAAAAGTTCTTTCCGTTTCACTTCATCATCACAATACCCTCCTTTCTGAAGTTCTATGTTCTCTGAGATTCCACCTGTGAAGTCCACTAATGCATCAGACAAGTTTCCTCCTTCTAAAGCTTCATAAGAACCCGCCAATCTATTTAATTAGAACAATAAGTAGATATTTCCAGAAAAGGAATTGCTTCATCCTCAGTAATACAGTTTTTTTAATATTAAGTTTATGCATAAAAATGATTACTATATTTAAAAACTCAACAGGTCAACCTGAGTCCACAGAATATAATCAAATTTACTTTAGAAGACTGGTTTTAGTATGTACGTTTTTTTAAAGTTCATTTTAAATTCATTGTTTGTTTTTTTAAATACACCAAGTATTCCATAAAGAGTTTTCATAAAATAAGGTAAAAAATTCTTCATAATTAACGAAATACTCTAACTGCTTACCAACACAAAATAATACATTCAATAAAATATTAACAGTTCTTATCAAATAGAAATATTACAATTCAGCTCCTTCTAACTTTTGCAAAAGAATTACAAAAACATAAAAACAATTAACTAACTTGGTATAAGCTTTCTCAAGCAAAGGGCCCCAAAATTCAGTTTTTTCTCGAGAACGTAAATAAACAAGTTCTCCATTGATCGTTGGAAGCCGATCATCAATTACCACATCAATCCATTCACCAAATTGCCAAAAACGGAAATGAAAAATACCACAGTAATTATCTGGATTTTCATCACTCCATTCTTGATCTTTGTAATCTGGAATAACCTATTTTAACACTTAAGTTAAAATTTTTCTTGCACTGACAATGTATTTCAAATAGGTTCTTACCTCCTCTTGTACAAAGCTATTCCAATCTCCTTCAGCCCTCTAAGCATTGGTAAAAAATATTTGGAATCACTTTCAAACCACTTTTTAACCTGTATGTATATCATGTGACTACTCTCCACCAATAGTACTGCACCAACTATGTTAGTGCAACTAACTTCCTCTGCTAATCTTACTCAGTTTTCACTTCCAACAATTGGAATGTTCTATGAAGAACACTCTTCATGGGGAGAAAATGTGTAAGAGGTGGTAAAGAGGCAAGTACCTATTATAAATATGTTTTCAGTGTGAGAAAAACGTTAACTTGTGATGAAGTCTTACCTCTCTCATACAAAGCTAAAATCCTGCATCGCAAAGGTGAAGTAACTGGTTTAAGTGCACAACATAGAAACTAATTGTAAAGTGACTGTCTAGAATGAACAGATATGCTCCAAGTTGAAAACAAAGCACACATTTGGGTGTGCCACACTAGTTCTCATAAACATATGCTCTTTGCCCATGAAGTATAAAATGAATGTAATGAGTCAACAAAAAAAGTTATATGTTAAATTTGATTGATATGTGCCATCCATAGCAAAATATAAACACAATCTCAATAATGAAGATGAAGTTAGCTTTCGGCTAAAACTGGACAAAGTCCCAAAACCACAATACAAGCAAGAAGTAAAACAAACCAAACCCAGCATAATGGGTTCATGATATTGCCTCAACTGAACCATAAGAAATGAGCAATATCTTCAACTGGCATTATTGGTAGAAATCTTAAGTCACACCACTATAAATGTAGAGAAGAGACCCTGGCACCTGAAGTTACAAAAAGCATTTGCTCAACCATAGGAACAGTGTGTGTACATCCTGCAACCACCAATACAAAGTCCTCCAAATTCAGCAATAGATTTTCCTGCTCCACCCTATTGGGTATTTCTTTTAATAGCTGACCACCTGGAAACAAAGCATCCAGAAGGTAAAACAACTTTATCTTCTTTGTACTGAGTGTATAATCATGATTGGGTATGATAAAGTAAATTCTAAACTCAGTTTGGAGAAAGTCTCCATGGTCTACCACTCCACTGTGAAAAAAAAAAGAGTAAATGAAGAGTCAGAGCAACATCACACAAGAGAAAGTGAAATGAGTGTCAGTGATTCTCTAGTTTGAAAAGCAAAGTGTGCTCCAATTTATTCAATCAAAGGGTTTGAGAGGATGGGAAGAAAACTCTTTTTCCTTTACTCATGAAGACCATGAGTGATTGACCATCATTTAGAGAAATGTACTGATGCAGGAAAGAAAACCAATACACATCTCTACAGTGAACATTATAGTTCAATTAGTAAATATTGCAGGTTTGAGGCAAAGCACACCTGACCAGGCAACACCCACCACAAAGTGGGATCTCATTATCAGAAGCTAAAACTAAGAGTTGCTGAAAATAAAAACAACAATGAAAGGGAGTGATAAAACTAATCCCAGTTAAAGTTGAATGGAAGTGTGTAGAACCTCCATCTGAGGGAGGCAATATCCAGAGAAAAATATAGCTAGATCATGCAGATAATGAGTGATGAATGTATATATAGTAGTACAAATTCCAGCTTGGACAATCTCCTTTAATGGATGGCAGAGATGGAAAGTCAAAGATATGGTGATATAACAAATAAGATTAAGAGGAAACTTGGTGGAGATGGTGACCTTCCATGAAGAAGTCTAAATATGCCAGCCTAACAATATGATGAACCCAACCAGTTAAGGTGACAGGGGAAAGATTGCAGGAAAAGGAAGGGTTCCAGGAAATAAAAGTAGGTAACTTCAATCCTGAAAGAATGCATGATGTGCCACATAATACTGTAAAGAGTGAAGCAGAAAAAGAAACCAATCAGGATCAGAATGACATACAGAAAGCCAATAAAAGAGGAAGCAAAGACAACAATCTGGTAACTGTAGGCCCAGAAAGGAGATCCAGGATGTGAAAGCCCAGAGGTCTATAATTGGTATCCCTGGACTCTGTGATATGTGAAGATGCCAGGATGTATCAAAAACCCCTCACCCTATATGAAAGGAAACTGCAAAAAGTCTAACAAAGTGCCAAAGGCTCATGAATGGTAATATAGAAAGAAGAATGTTGAATTGTAGAGAAAGTAAAGTTCCTAACACCACAACCATACGAAAAGGGGCCAAAGCAAAACTCAAGTCTAAGAATTGGAAAGAAATGAACATGTAAATGATGGAATAAAGTACTGACATAAATTAGAACAATAAGGTACCTACTAAACAATTATGAAATAAAAAATTATTCAGCTAGAACAATGAAGCATATATTACTATTAGTAACCATATGCAATATACCAGCTATCTAAGCCTACCTAGTTAATGAAGTACTGATAAATATCACATGGACAAACTACTTAAATTGACCTTTTCTCAAAGTAACAATAATAATTACAATAAAAGTACCAAGAAAACATATTAAGAATCAATATTTAATTTACAGATCCTTTAAGCTAACCTAGATGTCTAGAACACAAAATATTACACTGACAAAATTAAAATAAAGCATATAGTTAACAATGACGAAAAAAGTTACTCAAATAAAAAATGAATTAAAAGTCATTAGTAATAATGATACAAACTTACAATTTAAAACATGCCTAGTTAATGTACTTATTCATAATAAACTAACAAACACTCAAATTTTGTCAAGTCTACAAAGCATTAATAACACACTCAAAATGATTAAATTTACCTAAAAGCACTCAAAATGATTAAATTTACCTAAAAGGATATAAATTTCTACTTTATTATAATCAAAACACCGATGAAATGAAGTTTTTTTGTGTGTATAAATGAGGACAAAGCCATACAAAGGTCATCAGAGCTGTACCTACCACAGATATACCAACTTGGTGTAAGGTGTTGAAAATGTATACCAGATCATATGGGAGAACTAGAATCAATAGGAAAATCAATTCACCACCAAACTGAATTATATGGCAGCACTGCAACTGGTGGAAGATAAAAATATCTGAAGAGGTGTAGTGTGCAACAGGACAAAACAAGATGCTGAAAGAAAGAGAATCCAAATACTCTTCTCATCAATTGTATTCTTCCTCGTAAACAAGTTCATGTTGAAAAGATGAAGAAATTGACAGCCGTTTACATGAATCTAACTACACACAAACTGAAGCGTGTACCTCTTCTTCAGACAAAGTCTAACATGTTTTCTTAGAAGTCATTCACCAGTAGCATTTTTTACTATAACGAAAAATTCCAAAGTAGATACACCAATTGCAAATTAATGTGAATATCTCTTATAATTTGCTAACAAAACAAATGCAAAAAAGCATGTTCATGAAAAGGAGTCACATGCAGAAAACGCACATCTGAACAAACCTATGCCAACTGAAAGTGAGGATTTAACTTGAATAGAAGAGGGAGCAAGGTACACCAATATTGGTGGAGAGCAGTTACGTGATACTATGTATGTTAAAAAATTGCATGAAATAGATGGGATTTATAGACCACATTTTTTAGCAATGCTAAGAGTGCAGAAGAAAATTGAGACAGCTTTGGCGACAGAAGGTAATACTATATTGGAACCATTAACTACAGAAATAAATTAATCTTTAAAATTAAAATTATTGCTAAAAGAAATCAATATGAAATTAAGTTATTCAAAAATATTGAACAAAAGGTATGTTCATCAAAAATAATGCAATTTTGCTGACTTTATTAACAAGAAAAGTAAACAACAGAAACTTAACAAAAACAGAAAGACTGTATGCAAAACTTTAATAAATGTCGTTACTGTTACTTCTCTTTCTATTCACAGCACAGTTCAAGGGAGATGATAAAAACTGTTTCTATTATAACATCTTACATCAGTTAGGAGAAGTTTCCAAAAGACTGATAAAAAATGCTTTGCAAAATCATTTAACAAAGTTTAGAAGTTATTGGACAATCAAGGAAGAACCTTGCCTTAGAAATATTTTGACATACTTTGAAAAATGCAAGTATTTACATAGATGGGGGTAAGGATGTAGATTTATTGTATCAGATTTTCAGAAAGGTATTGCATAAAATGCTTTTAAAATCTGTAAGATAACTGGATAGAAGAGTAGTTGGATGGAAGAAAAAAGAGGATTATTATAAATAGGGTTCAGTTAAACTGCCTCACAGTTCAAAGTTTTTCCTTTTTGATTTTTAACAATTATTTAAATTTGCTGATGATATAAGTTCTTGCTGACTGTAAGGATGCTAATGATGCTCTACAAAAGGATTTAGATTATTTAATGAGTTGGGCAAGTAAATGTCAAAAGGGTTTTAAGCATAATAAATGCAAAATAATACATGTGGGTTATCATAATTTGAATGAGAATAACCTTAACAATGTTATAAAAGAAAGGGATTGTGGTGTAATAGTTAATAAATCCATTAGACCATCCATGCAATGTGCTGTCACTAAGGGTAAGGCAAACAAGATTATAGACTGCATCAACAGGAATACTGAATACATACTTCAAGGTTATAATTTCATTGTACAGATCACTGGTTAGACCACACTTGAAGTAATGCATTCAGTCTTAGTATTCTTACCTGAGGAAGAACATTGAATTGTTGGAAAAGGTCCAGAGAAGGGTTACTAAAATAATATCTGAAATGGAAGGGTTGTAATACAGGAAAAGGTTGAGATTTCTCAAACTGTTTTCTCTTGAAAAAGGGAAATCATTGAGGTGTTTAAAGTTGTAAAAGGAATAGATAATGTTGATCAATATATTAATGGTGAGAATAACAGACTAAGAGACACACACAAATTATGGAAGGGTACGAGTAATTTTCAGTTAAGACAGTTTTATTTTTCTAATGAAGGGGCTGGCCTTTGGAGCAGGTTGCCTTCTGATGTTGCAGAGGCAGCAAATTCAGGCAAGGTTATTATAATGAATGACAAAGACTGGTTTAGAGGGCATTCTTTGATTTCTTTTTCAACAGTTGTTTCTAACTATTATTTTAGAGATTCAATATAAGTAAAGCAGAAGTAAACTTTAAAAGGTTTACCAAATAATACTGACAACAGTATAGTTTCAGCATGTACAAAGTTGAATGGTAAGTAGACAATCAATAACAGAAAAGTCTATGCATCAGAATTTTGGATTATTCAAGAAGCAATATGAAAAAATTAAAGGGATATTTTTTACACAACTAAAAAGAAATCTTAGAATTATTCTGAACAAGCTGAAGCAAATTATAATGAACACCTGCATTATGTATGTAAAACATATTTTAGAATACATCTATTATTGAAGTTATCTGGGACTTTAACAATGTAAGCAATAATTACTCATCTCAATAAAAGTTTCATTCATCCAATTAATGAAGTTGATTGTAAAAACTGTATTTTTCATTGTATCCTGTCTAAAACTGAGTAAAGTTTGTGATCATTTATATATTTTACTTTCTTTATATTTTCTACAAACAGCAAAAACAGACACCTACTGTTTATATAATAGTTTTTTTTACTAAGAAAAGAAATATAATTATTTGTACACAATACAAGACTATCAATAACTTGTAATTTTATCCAGTGATTTACCTTATTCCAAAGCTCTTTTTCTTGAGCAAGGGCAGAGCACGCAGCAACAAACCAGCAATTTCCAAGCATGCCTTGCACAACATCACAGCTACTTGCTCCACCTACAAACAGCTTTGGATTTTCACACAATTCCTGAAAAACAAAAAAACCCATGTAAACTACATAAAAATACCCTCATTTAATTGTTTAATATTAAGAATAAGGACAACATTATTTGATGTGCTTACACTGCAATGTTCAACCTGTTCAAAATAGTACACTGAAAACACACAAGTTTGAAGAATAGAAGGTAATGAGTGCAGTTCAAATATTATCTATAAATAGTTTTTAAAGAAATTGTTTTAAAAATGCATGTTCACCTTATAAGAAAGAAAGCCTCAAGCAAAAAATATTTACAAGGAATTTGTTACAAAATAGCACAGCCTGTTGTAAATGTACATTATTTTTCTGTGTGGTGGAAAAAAATTCATATCAGCAAATTGTTTATTTATCCATTACTATTTATTCACACCACTACACTGACCTAACGGCTATATACTGTGTGCATATTAATGGTTTTGCAGTATTTGCTATGCACTGTTCATAATACAACAATTCCAATAGTGTCATGATACAACAGATTATTTAGTGTAGATATTAATTTATTTTTGAGTGAATATTTTATGATTGTTTAGTTTTGTTCATGACAAGAGAGTAAGAAGCAATTATTTTAAAGTAAAATTTACAGCAATGCATTGCATTTATAACTCTCTGATACAAAAATTATAAAAATTTAGTAGTAAACAATGTGAAATGAGTAAGAAAGTAGACAGACAAAGAGAGAACAAATGAGAAATAAAGTCATGTAAAAGAGATAATGAGAAGAGAAAGATAGCCTAACAATAAACACAGGCCCAACAGTTGATATATATATTAAAGTGGGACTAAGAGTGTTGAAAGAGTTGAGAACAGTTTATTTCATAAAAGAGAATTCTAAAGTAATTAAACCTGTCTGAACTTTGACAAAAAGTAGACATTTATTAGAAGTAGTCCTACGTACAAAAAACGAGCAGACAATTTTAAAAGCATAAGAGATAACTGTGGTAACTTGATGCAATATAAGTGAACTATGCTTGGACAAAATGCAACAGTAATAAAGAAAAATATTTTGGTTTGTCAACTGAAATTCTAAAGATAATTGAATAGGCCTCAATGGACTTTTGACAAGAAGTAGATAATATTTATGATATGATTGTGATCATTTATAGTGTAAAGAATTTGTTATAACTAGTTTCAAATATATATATATATATATATTATTTTGAAGACAAGCGAAGTGAGTGCGTTTTGTTTATTTTTTTTCAAAATTCACCACCCACAACTCACAAACATGAATCCTAAACCCCAAAACAAAGTATATATTTGACTTACTGTATTTAATATAAAAACATTTTTTTACATAACCACACTATTATTTGTACGAATGCTTACATTAACATAGTTTTTACTATAAAATGTATAAGATTTAACATCATAAGCACAAAAACTTAATTTATTATCGATTCAGCTGAACAAACTTGAATTAATTAAAAATAACAATGAGAATTCATAATGGCAATGCACAGATTATTTGAATAGTAGGCATAATCCAAAACAATACTAATCAGAAATGTTATTTCAAAAAGTTTATTATTTTCAAGATATTTTTCAATTTAATCACAACCTTGATTAATTATTTCATGTGAAACTAATTAATGCTCAGAGGTAATCATCTATATTAGTACTAATTTCAGAAACTCAAGTCAACAATAAACATAGAACTTTTGCCTAAACAGACAAAGGATTATTACTTGAAATGCAAGGAAGTCTAGTCAAAAGTAAACGTACAAACCTTTGCCGAAAAGATGCTAAGGTCATTATAATTCTAGTAGCTTCTTCTTTCTAAACCATAAGTCAACAAAACAAATCATTATCATACGCTAAAATTCAACACACCTTTGGTCTTCTCCATTCCACTTGTCCTGGAAGCTGTCCATGGTTACCTTTTAAAAACAGGGATGAGTCATCAGCTGGAAACAAGGGATCAGAAAAAGGCACACCAGTATCTTGTGCCTCCTTCTTTAATGTATCATATTTCTGGTTCTTAAACGATTTTACTGAATTCAAGAAGTCAAGGACCATGATGCCTCAGCTAAAATAAAATATCACGGTGATTAATTAAACATATTATGGCAACAAAATCACTAAAAAAATCTTAATTTAAAAATAAAGAATAGAATGAACTAAAAAAGGAAGTATTGATAAATTATGACCTTCCCAATTTAAACAATAGCTGTACATCAAACAAATTTAAGTTATAATCGTCTAATACTGAAAATGTATTTCCAGTAGGTATTTATCTCTACCCACATAATAAATTATTCTTGTTTAGTGATGTCATCTGTATGCAAAAATATTTTTTAAACATGCCACAAGCCTTTTGCCTTCCTTACATTGAATATGACTCATTCCAGTGTTGTCTCTTATGTAAATGATCATGCAACAATTCTCAACCAATTATTGTTACACATGTGACTCACTTTGTTCAATTCTACAAATTATCACCTTGAGTTTTGGTAGAAAATGAAAACACCAGTTTTCTGTGGGGAAGAAGTTAAAAATTCATTTTCAGTATAGGAATATTATAACTTCTTATACAGTATATTATTTCTACTCAATAATCAGCTTGAACCCTACACTGAATCAGTTCAGGGACCAATCCAATAAAATAAAAGAAATTCAAAGTACACACCTTGATACTACAGAGTGAGATTCAAAGATCTGATGTAGGAAACTGCACTACATCTGAACCAGACGTACTCTTTGCCTATCAGGGAAAAGTGTCAAGTGAGGGTAGGGACAAATTAAAAAAAACAGGAACATATCCAATTGGTGTGGTAAAGAAAAAACAACTAAAAGTCCTTTGGTGTAAGGGAGCTAGGGTCTGATGAACTATATTTAGTAAATCAACTAAATCAAAAATCCATGCTGCTAGGAAGTGACATCCACTTGGATAGTACAAGAATTATTCCATTTTCACCTCAAGTTCAAGTGACAAGAGCAGATCTCAAACTTCCAACTCAAATAGGGCAATGGTAAGAATAGAAAACATATCAACCCAGAAACCCAACAATCAGAATAAAAAAGATGTCTACTAGAAAGAAATTGACTCCTTCAACATTGAAACTGACCAGATTCAACCCAGGTACAATAACATCCTGGGAATAAAACAAATCCAGGGAGAGCAGAACAATCACAAAAACCTCCATAATGATGCACAACACATATGGGGTATGCCTAAATAAAAAAGACAGACATCCATAATACAATAGTGAAGACTTGTGTTGAATGGTTCTAAGTTAAAAACCCAAATAGTGGTAATTGACTTCTCTGTGAGGGTAGGATCCTAATCAAAGGAGTGAACTACAATTTGACAGACATGTTCCTCCTTTGTTTAAATTATAGTAAGTTATAGTGAAGAATATTATGTCATCTACAACAGCAGGACACCAGAATCCTACTCTGCATTGAATGGTATTTATATATTGATATTTATGTCATTAAACCATTCAGGAGGATGACTCCATAAACCACCACCCCAGCAATTTGGAAAAGAAAAATGGTAAAGGTTCCCAAACTCCAGTAAAAGAAAAAGTGTGGGTGAAATGTGGTGGAGAGTCTGAAGACACATCAACACTTGAGACAGTGCAGTGTGTAATCACAAAACCATTTTTTGAAAGCAGACCATACTGATTTATTAAAAACACAGCATGATAGGGATAAGCAGCTACCTCTTTCTGCTTTACCCATATAGTCCTATGGATTGTACAGCTCAGGATAGGCAAAATTATGAAGTAATTTCAATGAAATGATAACCTTCAACCGAATCTTTAAAATCAAGATTTGTAGCTGGAATGCATGTTAAAAAATCATTCAGATGTTAGAACAATCAGAATCTACTTGCCAAAGACTGTATAAAAAAAAGCATGGAGGAGGAGAACAGGAAGAGCAGAATGAAGCACTTATAACTGAAGATGGGAGGAACACAGTAAAAGAGGAAGTTAGGAGGTAAGTTGGAGTTGAATAAATTAAGGAAATCAAAGTTAAGCCTCCCAGTAAGGAATATGCAGAAGGATTTGACACAGAGTAGAATGGATAATCAAAATAACCTGGAGAAGGAGTGAAGAGAATAAACAAAGATATTTGTCTGTGTGAAAGCATAAACAGGCAGGGCAAGGTTATGAAGTACCAGGGACCAAAATAGAAGAAATTTGTGGTAAATACATTGATGGGAAAAGTACCCCACTGAAATTAAAGCTATTGGAAAACCAAATGATTGAAATAACCCTTTATTAGATACATTCTGTCTAGATGAGAAAGACAATATGCAACAAGACTGAAAGTACTCAAAACATGACATGCAATGGTTTAAATGTCATGTTTGTGTGCCCAAAAAAGAAGATCCAACCCTAATACACAGGGATTGAGAATGGGTGTCACCTTAATAACAGAGATAAGCAACCACTGAATTGTCAGAATGAATCATCACTAGATGATTTATGGCTAGATGAAGGAAATTATCTGAGGCCCTACTGACGGCAGGAAGCTTTAGTGTGTTAATAAAATTTGAGTGTCAACCAACACTTTTGAAGCCTCCTGTTGAAACACACCCCTATCCCTAGAAGGAAGCATCCAATAAGATATGTGAAGCACGACACCCACTGACATGTTGGTCCTGTCCAACCACCAATGTAGATCACTGACTGTGGTAAATCACCCAACAATGGATGAACCAAAGATATTGTCACAAATGCCAAGCAACTGGTATAAGTATGTATGTATCTGCAATGTCCATCTTGGTCATCCCTAAACCTGAAAAAAATGCCCACCTGTAGTAAAATGAGAAAAAATGAAATGGGACAAGGCTATAACTGGCTACCAGTCTCCAATTTTATTTCAAACAACAAACAACCTGGAATAAAAATGAAGAGAAAAATGGTTCACAGGTTTGATACTGACAGATGCTGGCTGGTTGTGGGATTGCAGGAATTTTTGTGGAATGGAAAGGATTTGTAGGACAAGTCCATCTGAGAGAACTTCACAGCCCAATGATGTGTGATGAAATACTTTCAAAGAGAAATAAAGTCATACAATAAGCTCTAACCAGACTTGAGACCACTGGGCCATCACCAGTACTGATACTATTGTGCTAATTTATGTCTAAGGAAATGATGAACTATGGAAATCCTGGAAGAAGAAAGAGGTACAGGCTGATAAAGACTAAGAAGGATGGAAAACAGGAATGGTGACTTGTATCTATTCCAAGTGTAACAAATGAACAACCAAAAATGAAAGGGTAGAGTGTTGACAGGGTTTCCATACAAAGTATCTGGGACATGGTTAAAGACATACCACTTTAAAAAAGGAGATATTTCTAATTCCCTGAAATAAGTGGGTGGCAAATGAACATGACTAGGTCACATCTCGATGAAGTAGATCCCAACCACTAAGAAACCATATGTGTAAGGCAAGAGAAAAGGAAGCTAAACAAGTCAATATGATAGTAACAAAGGAGAAGGTGTCTAGAAAAATCCTCAGGATTTTAGTGTAGAGTCTCTGAAAAAAAATGTATGATAAATAAATTCAGTAAGGGTAAAATTAAGACATGGAAACTATGCATGGGTTAAACACACTGGAAAACTGACAGTCTACCTGATGGTATGCCAAATAAAAATGATCAGTGGCCCACTGGGAGGGAGCAAGGCATGCTGGCACCTTCAATCATTTGAAGAGCAAATGCTCAGTGTGAACCCTAATATCTTGGAAAGGTAGAAAAACTAAATAAGTATAAGAATTATTATTGTGGAACATAGAAAGACAAGAAAAGTACAAAGCACTATATACTCAAGAAATCATATCTAACAATGTGTGTTAGGCCTAACTGATTCCACAGGTGGAGCATAGGTAGACACAGCAAAATCCAATGGTGGAAAAAAGCTATCGAATTTTTCATCAAATTAACAGATTCGGATTGTTCATGATAAAGTGCATCAACTTTAGAAGAAAGTTGCAGACCTACATAACTATCAACATCTCAGCAAACAAATGCAGACTAATCCATCAATGGGTTGTCTCCACCTACAACCATTGAAAAAGTGCTTGTAGTAGATACAAGACCCAAATGGTCACATTAACCTTATAATTCATGGTAAGTAATAATAAATCAAACAAAATGTTTGACAGATAAATAAAAAATTGCAAAAAAAACAGACTAGAAAGGAATCTGAGAACTAAAGCGACAGCTGTAGAATAAAAAACAATTAAGAAACCACTTTGGAAATACCACTTAAATTTACAATGACAAAGCAAAATTTCAAATGTCTAAAAATGAGAACTGCAAAGTAAGAAATGATAATCTGGTAGAATTGAATAGAAGGAGTCTTGTGTATTGAGAGTGTATGGCACCATTATTGGTGGAGGGTTGTAACATGATGATTTAAATTTGAAGGAAAAACACTTCAAAATATAATTCAACTTCTAACCAAGGATATATTTGTATATAAAGATATATGTTTTAATTAGAAGTTTGTGCACAAACTTTAATTGTTTAAAAATAAATGTCAAGTTAAAAATTACATTTTTAGCCAGTAATAGTATGGAACAAGTTAAACATTATGGATGCTAATTTAACACAAAAAAGTATTTTCTTATCACACTTAAAACTAATAAGAGCTATCATTTTTATTAAATCATATGTAAATGTTTCATGTAATTTGTGACAATGTTAGAAAACACAGAGTATTACTACTACATCTACAATAAGCTAAGAATTGTGATTTGGTCCAACATTCGTATTCTGTGGTACTGAGACTCAAAATATTATACATGAAACAGTAATACTCATAATGCAACAAATGGTAATCCAAATACTAAGCAAAAACCCAAATTTAAAATATATATTAGAATTACGTTTTAAAGTTAAATTCCTTTCTACAATCCATTATGAATATGATCATACACTTGAGTCAAGAGAAAATCTGCAGTGTGTAAATGTAGAATGCTGAAGATAGGCACAAAGTACCTTTTATACCAAAATATTTTATTCAGTTTAAAGCCTGCCATAGTTCTTTGAAGAAGTTCTTTTCAATGGAACCTCTGGTATGACTATCACACATTCTATCCTTTTCTAGCCCATCACTCAGTAAATAATGCTTGATGTAACTTGATTCTAGTGCTAGGAGTCACTCTGAGGTTCAAAATTCAAGAGTCAGCTTCGCAAATGAGACATAATAAAACTTTCTAGAATATGGCATAAAGTATTGGTCATTCAAATTTCTTATTAGTAATTTGTTCGTAGGACTTCTGAGTAATCAGACCAACCCACAAAAAAAAAAATAATTTTCAGTGTCAGAAATGTGGCTTAGAGAGATTTCAAATATATAAAAAATATATTGTCAAAGAGGGTTATTCCATTTTTCGGATACCTATTTGAATCCCCTCTTCCATTTTGAAAATCCTGGACCACCCCTGGAGTTATTTAAGTTTTAACTGACAGTGACAGTATCATCAGCAGTATCAGCGTCAGCCGGTACATTTAGGTTTAGTTACTAATATATACGTAATATCTTATTAATCAAAATAAATCTTTATAACATTACTTACTGCTAGAAACAATCAAATTTGATCAGAACTTAATTACCTTGAGTTGTCAACACCCTCTTCTCACGAATAAGTTCACTGTTTTTTTAAGGCCTAAGACTTAGGAGCTTAAAAAAAACCACACCCAATTTCACGAACGTGTTTGTATGAAGCACGCGGTTGAACATCTATGAAGAAAACAAGCTATAATGCCCCCACATGTCTCACAAAGTGTTTCACGTTCTTGGGAGATCTCAATTACACCCGTTTATCTGTAAAACTGAATTTAAATTTCATGATAATTTCAAATGATTATTATACTCTAAAACTAGAAAAAAAAATGAAACATCTAAATTTAGGCAAATAATTGCGATAAAATTATTTCATAAATATAAATATACGACTGGTTTTGAGCAATGAACGATTATATAAAAACATTGTTTTCTCGCAATAATTACATAAATAACCTCAGCGACTCATAAAGCTTGGGTTCCGATACTCGTAGTGGGTAAAGCGTAAATAGCGTGTTGTGTTACATTACACTGTGGCCCGGTATGGCTAGGTGGGTTAAAGTGTTCGACTCGTAATCCGAGGGTTGCGGGTTCGAATCTCCGTCGCATCAAACATGCTCGCCCTTTCAGCCGTGGGTGCATTATAACGTGACGGTCAATCCCACTATTCGTTGGTAAAAGAGTAGTCCAAGAGTTGACGGTGGGTGATAATGACTAGTTGCCTTCCCTCTACTTTTACACTGCTCAATTAGGGACGGCTAGCGCAGATAGCCCTCGAGTAGCTTTGCGCAAAACTAAAAAAAACAAACAAATAAAAAAAAATTGTATAAGCTGAGAGAACCCCATAATCTATAATTTCTACGCTAAGAATATAAAAAATTCCGGTCCAATAGAATTATAGAAACAGTTACCTAATAATTCATTCCTTAAAGCTGTGAGTTAGTGACTACAGCGGTTCAGTGTTAAACTGTAAGATTTATTTTATCTATTCGTCTGCAGTGGCGGCACCCTGGAGAGGGATGGGGCATTTGTCCCCAAAGAGTAGACTCTGCCCCACCTGTCCCCTAGTAAAAATGTGAAAATAATTTGAAAAAAAGTACTGAAAAAGTAAATATGCAAAGCCCGTTGATAAAAAGGTGAAAATATTTGTTCTTCAACGAGACTCAGATTTGGATTACTAATCCACCTTGACATAATTTTAGAGACAATAGTTCCTCCGGACACAGATAACAACTGCCTTCCCAGAAGGAGGCCTTGGCAATCACTTGCCGATTAAGAGAAATCTGGTGCAGCCACTGTTTGTCTGCGATTCATTAAGCAACTTTAAAAGCGAGTTGGATTTTGTGCTCGTTATCAATAAATTGTTGAGGAAATTCTGCAAAAACATTTACATGTAAGTTGGACGTTCCATTTTGTCTTGGAATTTTTGTTCAAACACTGTTGGTAAATTTACCTCCTTTTGATGAAAACATTTTTTCAATGAACTTGTTCTTGTTAAAATCTTTAACAATCGGTGTACTAAATGTGAAATAAAATCCATAAAAGTTGAAATTGTTATTCATCAATTAATTTTTCTGTAAGAAAATCAAAACTGGAGATGTTGTAAAGTGCCTTGCAAAAATATTCGCTCTTCCTTAAAAGATGTACACCGTTGGTACAGCGGTAAGTCTACATATTCACAACGCTAAAATCAGGGGTTAGATTCCCCTCCGTGAACACAGCAGATAGTCCGATGTGGCTTTGCTGTAAGAAAACACACACTCTTAAAAGTTACCACTTTTTGTTGCTCTGAACTTGAAGTTATGAAATTTTGAAATAAGACTTCATATTTAGAATCTAGATAGTTTACTCCAAACTGAGAGAGCAGAAAAAGCTGGTATTATGTATGTTAGATTTTCAGAGAGGATTAAATAAACTATTCTCAGTTACGTAAATATTCAACCCCTTTGCTACTGCAACTCTAAATCAGTTCGTGAGCAGAAAGTTTACAAGATCAGTGTAATGGTTTTTGTCTGTGTGTAATCAAAATTGGTTAATTTGACTTCAGAGTAAAAGCATCTGTTCAAGTCACAACTCACATAGGGGTATGACAAACCAATCATAAAGACCAAGGAGCTTTACAAACAGATCAGGGATAAAGTGGAAGAGAAGCAAAGAGCAGGAGAAGATTACCATAAAAGTTACTGATGTTCCCTTTTGAGTGTAGTGAAGTTCATCATTAAGAAGTGGAAAGTGCTTCACACTCTCCTGTTACTACTCATATAAGGTTGCTCTTCAAAGCTAAGCAACAAACTGGTTAGCAATTCTACTGTGAAGCAAACAGTGACTTTGAAATATCTTTAAAGTTCCATGTCAGAGATGGGAGTCAGTGTTCATACAATATCCCAGTCTATACATAAAGCTTTCCTGCATGGGAAAGTGGCAAGAAAAAAGAATGATCTTAAGTTTTGTATAAAATTTTCAACAAAGAATGTAAAATGATAGTGCAGACAATGTGGCAAGAGGTTTTGTAATCAGACAAGACAATAATGGAGTCTTTTTGTTTCACTTCAAGTTGTTACTTCTAGTGAGAGCCTGTGATAGGAATTAAAAATCGAGAATATATTTTTAGTATAGGAAGATTTTGACTTTCCATGTTAGAAAGACTTAAAAAATGTTTTTTGTCGTTAAACAAAAGGGGTCTTTTTTTTTATTAGTATTAATGTGTATTTGCATGTGTCTTAGTTTCCTTTATAAATTTTGTAATGTACTTTTATTTGTTTAAAGGGTTTATGGATGTGAACTACTTTCAGTTTCATTGTGCAAGAGTACATTTGTATTGCATGTTTGTATCTTTGTTTATAGATTATGATATGATATGTGTCATGGTTTTGGAAGTCAAAGCTGGGTTAGTGCATTTCTTGACCATTGTAAATGTAAAGCTTAATTGATATACAATTAAAGTTATTGCTACTTTGGGACAAGTATGGAATAGGAAAGACAGAAAAGTTTGGTATATCTTATTCTGTGTTTCTATCTTATATTATATTATAATAGACTGAGTTGTTACAAAATGTTATAGTAATAAGTATCTCCACATAAAGGAGACCAAGATTTGGTTTTCTGCTGGAGAACCAATGCAGTATTTTATTTTTTGAAGATCTACCTATTATTCTTTGTCTTAAATTTGAGTCCAAAACCTGTAACATGTCAGGCTAATACTCTACCGACTCATCTAAAGAGTTAACCACACTAATGCCTGCTAGTAAGCCACTTTTTAACAGCTCAAACTACCACAGTTAAATCTAATTCTGGATTCATTCTTTGTTTTGACTATGTGCTGGTTTCGTATAAGCCTGATCAAGAAAATATTAGTCTAATTTTGCTTAAGTTCCCTTTCTCCCTTTGCTGTTCTTGAAGTAGGTGATATTTATTATGGACCAAGAGAAACATTGCTTAATATAACATTGTATAAGAATGTATGCAGTAGTGTCTTTCAACTGTTATTCATTTGATATCCCTAATTACAGCCTCACCTCTGTTGTAATAAGAATGACCAATTACATATTGCTCTGGGTATAAAAAAGTATTTTTGGAAACTAAAACACATTAGATTTAGTAGTGTGATCTGGAACAAAATTGAATATAGCCTACTAAAAGTTGATAGTCATGTTGTGACCAGTCTAATGACACAGTTGAAGTGACTGTCCAACATAAGTTCATTTTACATCAACGTGGTCAGTAAGAGATTTTGTTCTACTCCATAATAATCAATATCTTGAGTGAATCTTCTGTTATCTAGCATACCTATCTAGTGCAATGCTAAAGTTGTATCAGTTTTGCCTGAAAGTACCACAGGAAAAGCCTGGGGTATTTAATTATATTATGAGTTTCTATTTTATTTTAGTGTCATAATATTTATTTTGAATCTTTTTCTTAATACAATGGTACCTCAGTTATTAGATTTATCTGTTATCTAGCATACCTATCTAGTGCAATGCTAAAGTTGTATCAGTTTTGCCTGAAAGTACCACAGGAAAAGCCTGGGGTATTTAATTATATTATGAGTTTCTATTTTATTTCAGTGTCATAATATTCATTTTGAATCTTTTTCTTAATACAATGGTACCTCGGTTATTAGATTTAATCTGTTCTAGAAGGATGTTCAAAAACCAAATCAATTTTTCCCATAAGAAATACTGTAAATTAAATTAATCCATTACAGTTGAACACTTGTTGGAAAATAAAAATCTCAGCTTTTACATAGTCCTTAAATCCCCTAACAAATTTATCAGCAGCATCATGGTTAGAAGTGGCACCCTCCCCATGTCTCACCACACCATATACACCACTTTTCTTCTTAAATTTTTCAAACCACCTCCTACTAGCCTTAAAGGCATCACTTTACCTGTGCTGGGGAGAATTGATGGCATAAGTGAAAGGTGGTGAGAAACGTGGAGAGTAGGAGGGTTATTATTGTTTGGAAGGGGTGTTACCTTCCATAAAAACTCAGGTAACTCTCCTTCTGGGGTTTATTCTCCTTTCTGTCTCATTGCACTGACTACAACCTACTTGAGACTCACTGGACCTATTTCTCACTAAAATCTTGTCTAATGAAGTTTGTTTCTGCCTGCATTTTAAAATGTTTCTGAAGTTAGACATGGCATTGTCATTGAAAAGGTTTATGCTGCAGTTTGCTACAACTTTGTCAGGGTGAAATATTTACACAAAACTTTGTAACTCCCCCTATTTTCCACACATTTCCTTGATTAGTGAACAAGGAACATCTTCCCTTCCCTACTCCTCATCTGAAGACACTTCCTCAATTGTCTTCTGTTGCTACTCCTTTTGAAGGTCTTGGAGTTTTTCCATGGTGGGCTCAATATTGTGGTCTTCCACCAACTTCTCCACATCATCACCACTCACATTCAAGACCATACATTTGCCTAGTGAGACAACAGACTCATCCTCAAAGTCTTTATCTGCTACTGAGTTCATGGTCCTCAAAGAAACTTCCCTCCAGGCTTTGTCTATGATCCTCAAGCAATGGAGGATATTAAAGTGATTTTTCCAGAACTCTGTGTCAGAGGTCACTTCAAAGCACCTTTGAAACAGTACTTTGGTGTGGAGTTTCCTAAAGTTCTACATGACCTGCTGGTCCATGGGCTGAATGAGAGGAGTCATGTTAGGAGGCAAGAGTTTCACCGTAATGAAACTGTACTCCTCCACCAACCCTGGTGGCAAACAGGTACATTATTCCTTACAAAAAGGGCCTTGAGTGGCAACTGTTTTTCCGTGAGGTAATTCTTTACATTTGGGGCAAACATTTCATGGACCCACTCCATAAAAATGTGCCTGGTTATCCATGCTTTACTATTAGCCCTCAACATACTTTTTAGAACATTATTTTTCTTATAAACCTTTGGTTCTCAGAATGGTACACAAGCAAAGGCTTAAGTTTTAAGTCCCCATTTGCATCACTACATAACAATAGAGTTAGCCTGTCCTTCATTGGCTTGCATCCTAGCAGTGACTACTTCTCCTTGGTGATGTAGTCCTCTTTGGCATTTTCTTCCAAAAGAAACCTGTCTCATCACAGTTGAACACTTGTTGGAAAATAAAAATCTCAGCTTTTACATAGTCCTTAAATCCCCTAACAAATTTATCAGCAGCATCATGGTTAGAAATGGCACCCTCCCCATGTCTCACCACACCATATACACCACTTTTCTTCTTAAATTTTTCAAACCACCTCCTACTAGCCTTAAAGGCATCACTTATATCAGCATTCGTTCCAGGGGTGTTTTTCAGGAGGTCAGCATGCAACTGCTTTGCTTTCTCACAAATGATATCACCAGCTGTTCTTTGTTTACCCAAATCAACAAGTTTTTCCACCTCTTCCATTGTTTGTGATCTTTGTTTCATAAGCACTGTCACTCCTTTTGCAACATCAGCTCCTTTGATGACCTCTTTATTTTTCAGTATGTTGCAGACTGTAGACTTCACCATACCAAACTGTGTAGCAAGGTCAGACATGCGAACACCACTCTCATACTTCACTATGAGATATTTTTTCACCTCTATTATGGCTTTAACAACTTTTCTTTTTGGTTTGTTGCTTTCATTATCCTTCTTTGACCCCATGGTGGCTTATTTAATCAGAATATTTAGAAAAACAAAACAAAAAAGAAAAACAAGAACATTCACAGCAGATTTTAGCAGGGGTATGGACTGAGCAACAGGTGTAGGTAAAATGTTTTGGGCAAGCTTGGCATGGGCTGAAAATGGTCGAAGTGTCGTTTGGGTCATCAGTCTGGTTATTTTGAGGGTTCAGGCCATGACAGCTTGGTTCAGGAACCAATTTTATGTTTGACAACCAAGACATTGTTTTCTCAAACAATATGTTCAAGAAGGGAGTCGTTTGAGAACTGAGGTATCACAGTATATGCAAGATTCACATAACATGTAGTTAAGAAAACCATTAGGTTGATCTTGTTTCAACCCACCATTTTTATTCCCCAAGCAAATACAGGTTACTGCTTGTGGAGAATGTTGTTGAATACAACATTGTATATGGATATTTACAATAGCATCTTTCAACAATTGTTTAGTTGATATCTAGAGGCTACAGCTTCACCTATGTTGTGATGAGAATGATCAATTGTCTCATAATTAGTCAGTCTTGAACTTTACTCATTCTATATATCAACGTGTTTCTAGAATTTGGTCTAGTTTAAATGAATCTGGGTGAAACTATTTGCAGTAATCATCCAAAGTAAGAACTCTACATTAACCAAGTTAATTGATTTTGTGTAATACTTATGTCAGTCATTTCATTTTACATTGACTCAGTTAAGTAAGAGTTTTACATTTCACAATCAATATATTGAATAAAGCTGCTATAACTTAGCAGTCCCATCTAATAACTTGAGCAAAATATTTGGTTAATTTGAAAATACTAAACTCCAAGTACACAAACAATAATGAATTGTATGCAAGAAAAATTGGGAATGGTATCACGTTTTAAAAATTGTAATCACTGAAATATTCATGAATTTCACCTTATATATAATATATATTCAGGCATATTGAAGTACTATTTCAAACATTTTCATACATTACTTGCAGGTATGTAGTCACAATTGAGTTCACCAGATGCCTCAGTGACATAAACATGGTTTCATCCTTTTGTACAGGTAAAGACTATATACTGCACATTTTATTTCTGAATCTCATGAAGGCATGTTTACGTTTGTGTGTGCATTTTTGGAAGTTATTCTATTTCAAAAGGCAATATAGAAACCTATATAACTGGCTTGAATTAAGATTGTGTGCAACCTACTGGTTGAAGTAACCTGTGGAATACCAAGTACTTTCTGTCACTAGGTTTTTTTCAGTCAGGTGTTTCCACAGTGCTGTTTCTTCAGGTTTGTATCTGAGCATCTTATTTCTATTCTGAGTTCTTCTGGACTTTCCTGTTGTCAACCTCAGCAGCTTACCAATAAAGACAAAGCCTAATCCCATTTTGAGCAAGTTAAAAAATTAATTGCAGTGTGTCTAAAACTAACTTTTATCTGTAAGATTTCCTTTACTGTCTATGTTAATTTATTCTTAACCTAATAATCCTAAGCCTGTATTTCTTTTAAAAACTTCTACTACATATCATTGGACCTGAATACTACAATGGTTTTGATACCTATATAGTCTCAGGCTGTAAGGGAAAGCCTACTATATGGCAAACTGAAATAAAGTCTTCATATTATTTGGATTAGATTTTGTTTACATAATTTCTCATTGCTAAGTTATTTGAGAGTATTTAGTTTTCAGTCTAATGGTTGTTTAAAAGAATTAATATAGTTAGGAAACATAACTTACTACTGTAAAACTTGTTCTGTTGATGAACAGGAAATTCAATGTTTGGTGCTGTTACTTTCAACCTGAACAATATATGAACAAGATTTAAATGTGCAGGTTAAACACCCCAGTTCAGGTACAGCTGTCCTAATTTTTAACAACTAACTGAAGAAAAAACAGTCAATCAGCAGTATCCACTGTCACAAGGGCTTTGCAAAATAATAGGATAGGCTCTAACATTTACAATACATAAACAGTTGAAAAAGCATTTTGTTCAGTGATTTAATTTTAGCCTTGCACAGTAATTACTAGGATATACTTTGCTCTGATTTGAATTGTATGTAGAACGTCATCTTTTTGAATTTATGAATTCCGCATCTGACGTAAACAGCACAACTGTTAAAAGGTGATTTGTCTTTACATGGGGTAGTATACTACATATGTGACTCCCCCACATTTGTTAAGAAGGGTCTTACAAATTTCTAAAGCTAAAATGTACTTCCTGTCACATACAACTGTTTCCTTGAAACATTGAGCTTTAGATCAAAGCATATTCATTGGTTGTCACCCACCTCAATAGCTATTCCCCGATCAACTGCTTCATGCCAATATAGTTAAGTATATAGATGAATAACTATAACAAGTGGTTATTGTTTATTTGTTAAATGTCATACTTTCTAAATGCAAGTTTGTTTTTGTCAAGTGACTAAGCTATTTGTATTTCTATTCAAAGTTGTACATTACAAAACATATCAGTTGGGTTAAATGGCTATTTCAGTTCTCCAAGGTTCAACTATAGTTACCAATAACTTTGAGCAGCTGATCAGGTTGAAGTCAATCAGGCAGTGGGTAACCACTGCCTAAGTGGCCACTCTTACATGAACAGTGGGATTGTCTGTCATATTTATAATTACACAGCTAAAAATATAGTTTGCTTTGTGTAATATTAAGGCTTGAACATTGGACCCTCTAGTCTACAACCCATTGTACAAACTACCAGGCTACTTGCAGCCCTCATATGGCTAAGAATAAACAATTGTTCTTCAAACTTATTAGAATTAACTTAAATTTACTTGTAACATTTAATAGTTCTTAAAACATTAGTCCTTGTGACTTAAATATCAATGCCAATAATAAAAGTTTTTCTATGATGAACTGTAAAATGTTTAGATTTATTTTTTCCATAAATATAAGTATGAAAACTTACTCAATGTGAAGAAATGGCTCTAAAAATAAGTTGTTTCACTAAAGTATGAATATTCCCAAGATACTTCAAAGTCATTATTTGTAATTCAATTTAATGGCAACAGTAATATCTTACATTCCTTTTTACTCGAAACAGTATTAAAGAATTTTTGTCTCTCATTATTCTCATTTACAGAGCTTGCAATTACTACAACACATTTCGATTTACTTTGAGGTGTGAAATAACATTTATTGTAGTTAATCCACTGTTAATACAAACACAAAATAAATTAATAGCTGAAACTTGAAAGTAAAATTTACCTTGTACAAGCACTTAATCTATTGTATGTCCTCTGTAAGTATGACTTACCACAGAATGACATTTGTATATTCAGAAAAATGGTTTATGATAAATTAAAAATTAACCTCAACAATTTTCAAGTAACATTTCACATATTTCTATTTTAAAGCATTAGTTACTGTGATATTAGTAGACAATGCACCTGTGGACATATTTTGACTTCAAACTTATATGAAGTTAAATGACAGTGAATATAATTTAATTACAAAATAATATCAGATCAGTAATGGCTGTTATTTCAGAGATAAGAATAACTGTATGGATAACAAGATGGTACAAATATCATTTCTAGGTTTCTCACTGATCAAAGTTTTGTAGGTAGGTTTCATTCAACACTGTCTTCCCATAATCTGTAGTTACACACAAAATCAAAAGTCTGACGTTAAACAATAAGGATATACTCTTTACAATACAACATGAAAAATGTGTCACCAGATGAGTAAGGAGCTAGAAGTTTTATTTTAACCCACTTATTTCCAGTCAAAGAGTTTAGTAAGTAATAAGTTAAAGGCACTCTGTTCTTATGAAAATCCAGCCAATTAAAGTTAGCACCATTTGTTCAGCATTATTAATGTACAGATAGTATATAGCTATTGTTACTGATTATAATCATTACCCACCTTTAGCTGTAAACAATGAGTAGAAATCAGTTACCAAAGTACATATTCAAATCAGTAAACATGTAAGTAATATACCACAGCCATTAAATTCATATTGTTGGTACTTTTAATCCAATATTAATTGTCAGCAATGAATAGAAAGTAGGGAAACTAAAGAACCAAGAAATATTTAATTCATTAAACATTTCTTTATAAACACAAAGTGAATTTTACAATATATCTGCAAAACAAACTTGCTTTTCAAAATCACAAGGATAAAATTAAAACAATACCAACAGTATGGCAAGGTGATCAACAGCAAATCATATTTGAACCATTTTGTCCTACTCTAACAAAAACGTATTACTTTAAATAAGTGACCAAAGTTTTAAATTTTATTTTTAATAATAATGTAGGCTGTTTATGTAATTATGCCCTTTGTCAACAATTGTAACTATACAACATTGGTTAAAGCTTTTAAGAATATATTTAAACATATCTGCTCTATTGCTAAAAATTCCCCTTTGACTATTCAAAGCAGGTGTCTGAAAAACTGGAGTGCACTTCGTAATCACAAGCTTAATTGAATGAGTACATGTAAACAGGACTTAACTACAACTTCATAAAATACATAGTTCAACTGTTTAACAAATAAGAAATAGAAGAGTATTAACTCATACATATCTTTTCAATGAGTTACCATGAATGATATAAATAAAAAAATTCATATATTTTCTATACTGGATTTCAATAATTTTGAGACATACATGAACAGGTTAAAAATAATCACAAACTGCCACATGTTTTAGTAGAGTTAATGTTTTTTATCACATTATGTTATTTATCATATCACAAATACTCATAATAGGTATACTATAATTCACTGTATTCTAGCTATTAGTTACAGATTATAAACACGTTAAATTTGACATACATTTATTTGGGAGACTGAAAGTGTCTTCAACTAATAGGAAAAATTACAATAATACTGATTACTTACAACTAATGTCACACGAATTTCATGATGGATAAAACAGAATACGATATATTTTCAATTTTCTGAAAATTTAAAAATAACAATTACTAATTTTGAACAAGTTTTATTATATTTGTAAAAAATATTCAAGTATGTACAAAATTCTTATCAATGTATGGTATAAGTATTTTGTAGAGTTTGAAAGAAATTAACAATAACTTTTAATTTTACATTTTTAGTATTTTAGAACATATTGTTGCATTAAGCTGAAATATTGCCAATCAAAATACTGATTCAAGAAATAATAAAATGTTACATATTTTATAGACTGAAAAGGATGGAATTGGCATTTGAACCACACAAATTTTGGTATGACATTTCATCCTAGTAGGTCAATTAAGGGAAGTGAAAGATGGCTGTTTGTTTTTACATAAAGGGGAAAACTTCCTTAAGTCTGAATTAAGTTAGTTGAACACTAAAGTAATCATACAAATGCTAATAATTTAGATCCAAGGTACATAACACTCATAAGTAACAGATTAACTGGAATGTATTATCACTTTAGATAAGTCTCAAGTTAGTTTTTGAACTTCTTGGAATCTCATAAGAAAATAAATTAAATACTATAAATGGTACACAAAATTGTCAAGAAATCTAATACGTTTTTTTAGTGATTTTCATTAAATTTAACTTTTAGTTTGAAGATTTTCCAATATGTGTTTCCTCTGACAATCAAATTCATGAATGGTTTGACTTGCAATTTAAAGTGTTAGAGTTTATGATTATTAGAATTATTAAATTTTTATCAAGATTTATTTTTTGAAGTCTAGTAACATTTCATAATTTGTATTCTAATATGCCAGACTTTATATTCACTTTTCATAGCCAAAAGTGACTTTAAAAATCAAAACTATGATGTTACGACAAACTGCAAATATAAAAAATGGTAAATAGATAAAGAACTATTAGAATAGTGTATATCAAGTCATATTGTAACCAGATTTTGATCAAATGTGACTGATATTACATTTTGGTTGCATGTTTATTAGCAATATCATAAAGGTTTGCTCCAGTTTTTATTCATTTTCTGTATCACTCACAACTACTGAAAAACTGTAGAGAATCCAAATTTTTCCTAGTGTCACAAACTGTGTCAATAATCCTTTGTCATAAGCTATCTTACAACATTTTCATAGGAAATACCTAAAAAATATTTTAAACAAAGGACCAAAAGTTGAAAGTTACTTCAACCAAATGAAAATCTATAAGTATCATCTTAAAATACTGTTTAAGCTACAAAGCTTTTTTTTTTAAGTTACTGATACATGTTACACATGATACGTGTTAGTGAACACAGAGCTTAAGTATATAAAATGAAGAAAAATTAGTAAATGGAAACAATCTGACAGGTTGCATGGATCATGTGGACTTGTAATTTTCTAGCACAAAGTTGCACTTTTAATATTTAAATGTTCAACTTAATATAAAGAAAAAATCGTGCAAGTTTGAAATTTTTCTTCAACCTAAGTAACTTCACATTACGTACATATATTTCACTAAAGAATGTTACTATCAACTGTATATCTGTTCATTTCAGTACAAAGGAAATTCAGTTTTACTATATATCTAATGGGTAACAAATACTAGTACACTATATATATTTTTTCACTTTTAAGAAACTTTCAATGCGACACTGATTACGTATAACATGCAACATTAGTAACACTTTCACAACAGAACGCAAACCCCAAGTCAAATATTATAATGAATACAATTAGTCTTTTGTCTATCTCAATGACACAAATATTACTGCATTACAAAAAAGATATTCAAACAGGAAGAGAGGAGTACTGATTAAAAGACAGAATAATTTTGTCACAACTTCTACCATGATATTTATTTTCCTAACTATTATACATATCTTACTCAGATGGCATTTGAATAAGTAATGTGTAATTTTGAAAACTCAGCTTCTATCAAAATATTTGATAGGAAATGTGCACATACAAAACAATATATTTTCAATTCAAAATACATAGTGAGTATCATATTCTCACACTATAGCTTTAAAGAATTATTTGAGCATTAAATTGACAGCCAGTGGCTCAGGTTTAGAACTTACTTTAAATTTTAAAACTTATCTATTTTGAACATAACACCAGAATTTAATCATGATTTAACTGTTAAGTAGACTAACATTTAATTACTGAAATGGAAAAAGAAAAAATGGGATTCAAACTTGCAACAAACCCAAAGTGGGGTAACTAATGAGAAAGAGTTCAACAGTTCAGGTCATAAGAATAGGAACCAGCAAATCTAAATATAACACCAGGTAAATGGCACAACATTTATTACAAGGGTTAAACAATTTTTTACCTTTTAATCTCACAATTTGAACTTTTTAGATGTGACTGCCTTTCAAATAATATTTATCTTAAAACTATTTCTAGATCACACCTTTTTAAATTTATAATAATGAGAATATTATCTTTATATTTATATTATTTTTATTATTATTATGCAGCAATGTATGAGAGATTCTAATAATACAGTAAACAGTATTAAATCAACTTGTTTTAATCTACATAAACATGTACCTGTGACTACATTTTTCCACAACATAACAATGGTGGGGATTTCTTATTATGTTTGGGTGAATAAAGAACAGAAAAAAGTTATCTCATGTTTGAAATAAAAGTTATATTAAGCTTATTTAAAGAAAAAAAAAACAAATACTAGAACAACAAATATCGTATCTTTTGGTTTTACTATTACATTTTATAAACTCACATGATAAAAAAGTCAATATGAAATATGTTATTGTAAGACCTAAAAAAAATTCAGCTTCAAACTACATCTCTGAAGTTGTTAAATGCAATTTCAGGGGTAGAAATCATAATTATTATTTTTAACTTCATTGGCAGGAACAGGTATATTTATATTCAAAGTACCTCCAGGTTCAAAATATTTGCTTGCTTTATTTTACATTCTGAATAGATTTATAGCACTTCTGCAGCTTTAAAACTGCTTTTCAACCAATCTACTTAGAAACAATACATAACATATGAAATACATGCAATAATTAACACAGTCAACAATATGCATACAAAATCATGAACATTCCAGTAAAATTATTCTAAAAAAATTTATATTAATATATAAAATCCACAAACAATTAAAACTTATACATAATAAAACACAATTAAAAAACAGAAGAAATCCCCAAGTTAGTTAAACAAGATTTAAAGCACTACTAAACTTTTATATGAACTAACTTTCATAAAATCAAACTGGAAAAAAAAAGGTTCTTGTAAGAGACAATGGGTACTTAAGATACTATTGTAAAAGTGTTCTAAACAACTTTAACCGGCTGTGATTTGGATTTCTAACACAACCTTAAGTTGATTCATATTAAATCTTATATTTTCTGATTTGACAATATAACTTTCACCATATGTTGTACATTTTAACATGCAAATACAGATTTTAGGACTACAAGAGAAAGATCTTCTAATTTTAAACGTGATAGCTCCAAATGGGCTTTAAACGATATTGGTATTGTTAATATAACCTAGGCTATATAGTGGCCATGTTAAGTTTGTGAACTAAGTAATACCTTCTTGTTCATAACAAAATAAACAAGAAAAATTTTTAGGTTGTCTATAAGCTACAGTATCAGGGCTCTTCTTATAGTATTAGATGTACAGAAGACAATCATAGACTTTAATATTGACTTGTAATTAAGCAATATATGTACATGATAATAACTGGTAATCTTTCTGACTAATTATTAAACTTTTGGACCACATAATTTAGTGAAAAATACAACCTTGTCAATCAGTAATTTCTAGCTAATAAAAAAATTTGTACTCTAATACTTTTTTTTTTAATTGGTAACAATTTGTGTTGTGTGTTGTGTTTTCTTATAGCAAAGCCACATTGGGCTATCTGCTGAGTCCACTAAGGGGGTAAAGATTTGTATAATTCCCTTTGCTCATGTATATGGGATATTTCTTTTGATGTGTCTAGGATGGTTACTACTAAAATCTAAATAAGCAAGGAATTGGTTAGTTTAAAAAAAATGTAAGTCAGTATATTAAAGGAATGTATAATTGTATGATCCTTTTCAACAGTAAATTCAATGTTTGAATCTAGATTATTTGAAACTTGACTAAACTTAAACCACCTTAAATATTCACTTCAAATAATAAACAATTATCATGTATTGGAGCCAATACAACACAATAGCTAAAATATGAATTAATTCAGTCTGATTAAACATGGCATACATCTCTTGTAAGAAACCCATTACTAAAACATAGCAGAGCTAGGTGCAATTTTTATACCGTTGGTGGTTCCTTTAAGTTGGCGATGGAAACCATTATTATAAATAAAATAATTATTTTTCAGTACTAATTTTATAAGTTAAGTTAAAAATTCCTTAAAAATTCTGAAATGCATAGATTCTGAATAATGTTCCCAAAAATAATTTATAGTTGTAATATTAATAGTGATATTTTTAGAATATTTTTACTGGGATGCTTGTGTAAACATATGTATTTTTCTTTAAATAGGTTGGCTGAAGAGTAATGTTAAAACTGCAAAACCAACTAATCAACAATAATTAACATTCTGAAACTATTGGTGCTTTGAATATTAATATATTAAATACACTTGAGACAATCACACCCATATTTACATATATATATATATTTCATATTTTGGTTATCTACTTATCTATCTATTACTTGACTGACCCTGTACTGATCAGAGGTTATTTCTTCAGGTTTTATTGAATCTTTCTCTCTCTCCACATACACACACACACACACACACATATATATATATATACACATAAAAAAAAAATAGCAGCTTTCCATTAACCAAACCTATTACCTCAACACTCTTCTTATATGTACAAACAACACTTTCTACTATATAAATAATTAATGAACTTATTATTTTATTTTATTTCATTTAAAGTTGTAACATTTACTAGGTGAAACATTCTTGCACCATACCCAGACTTCATAATTTACCAAAGTTCATGTTTTATCTCTCAAAAAGACTGATGGAGTGCTGACTGTGAGCTTGGCACACAAAGCATGTCACATCATGTAGCAAGAATGTTAAGTTTTTAACAAAGCATCAAGTCATAATACAATACACGAAAATTTGGTAGGTACCAAAACTCCAAGATTTTTTAGCAGGAGCACTGATGAATTGGCTTGGCACATGTAAGAATGTCAAGCTGAAAAACATTAAGAGTAAAGCCTTTTGCCAAAAATCTACTCTATAATACATATTTTTATGATCTACTAAAATTTATGCTTTTCTCATTCTTCTTCTCAAGAGAATTGCTTGGAGTATTGACTAATGAAGCTTGACAACATAAATAGTGTAAGGAGTGTCATATTTTCATTCACTAACAATTTTAACTATTTTGAAAGTACAAGGAAACATTACACACACACTTGGTAACCTACCAGAGCTTCCAAATTATTCTTAAAGAATAAACAAAATGACTGCTAGAATCACAAACTTAACAGACTTGGGAGGTGAAAAGGATGCCATGTTGAGTGACAATAGAGTGAAGTATTTTTTTAATAATTCAAATTATAACACAGAACTACACCTATGCATTACACATTATCTTGGGAAATCTACTAAAGTTTATGACCATTCCTTCTTCTTAAGCTTAGACTGAACAAGTTGACACAAGTGAAGAACATGCTGCAGAGGAAAGCTTTGTGCTGAGAATCTGAACTAACATACAGACCTATACACAAGCTTGGTATAACTCATGGTTTAGTCTATTCTCTGGGACACAGACTAAAAATGATGACACAAGTCAAATACATGGTGTGGCATCAGAGGAAAACTTCTTAAGAATAGCTTGAACAGCAACAACCAAGTGAGCTGCTTGAAAGACTAGACGACATTTCTCTTACACTTCTCACTTTTTGGTTTTCTTGCCACTTCCAAAGTGGAACCATCCAGATCCTTTCTTTTTAGGTGAACTAAGTCTTGAACCTATCATGACCATCATGCTTGGTTGAAAATTGGATGGCAAACTACTTGTTCGAGACTTAAAAGACATTGGAGCATCTGATAACATTTCTGTCATAAAAGTACCTGGATGGGGATTAGGTCCTTTCATTTGTTTAACTGAAATGGTAATAAAATTATTTAGCAACCACAACTTCTTGAATGCATCCCACATATTCCTTCATTACAATATTTTTAGTATAACAATAAAAAACACATTTGATAACACCAAGAAATTTTCCAACACTAATAAAACCCTAGTCTCTACAACAGTAGGATTTATTTATTTATTAGTATTCTAATACAGTGACTGTGATAATGCTGGTATTTGATTTCAATGCGAATTAACATACATATTTCATATTTTAAAGAAAATCAGCTTGATTTAAGCTCTTCTAATGTTAATATATATCAGAAACTTATAATGGCATTTAAACTTTTGAAATAGTTCAAAGTTTCATATCAGTGAGAATAAAAAAGACAAAATCAACTATATTATTAGATGAATCTTCTCACTACTAATAGTAATGCCAAACTGATATGTCCTAAACAATGCATATTGCTAAATGTCTTGGAGAAGTGAAAGATTTTCATCATAAGTATCTATCAAAGTTATTAATAAAGCAAGGAGTCACATATTTAATTTTCTCTAATCAATGAAAAATTTGATTCAACTCACGTTTTGGCCTTTTAGCTTTCTGTTTGTTTAAAAAAGCTAATCTGGCAGCTTTCTTAGCTCGTTCTGTAACGGTAAAACCTAAGGAAATTACAAAAAGATTATCATAATCTTTATATGAAGAACATCCTTACATTATTTACTGTTTAGCTTCATGAGTATTTATTGTTAATTAGTTTTCTGTTATTTATTCTAATTATCTGTCACATAAATGTGATAAAGTAATTACAGAAAGTAAAACCTTAGCTAGAGTTTAGGGGAAAACAAAACAAAAGGAGATGGAGGGCATTCCAAGATTACAAAGGTTTCATTTCAAGGTTTGTAAATACACAGAGGTAGTATAAAGATTGTAGAAAGCAGAACAAATGTTGGCTGTTGTATATATTACATAGCCATTAGGGAATGGATGCATCTTTATGCAAGTTCCAAATCAGAAGTCAAATCTGGAAATCCTGCTTATACATCAAAAGCAATTCAATATAAATTATTAAAATCTTAATACATCTCTCTCATTTGTTTTATCACACACTGCAAAAATGTTTGTATAGTATTAAAGTGTACAAAGAAAAATCCAGCAAAGAAACACTCCAACTGATGTACCACAGGAGCACACTACTACATTGGCAATCCCTACAGATGGCTAAGATAAGTTTCTTTTATGCTTACTAGTATGATATTGAAGTCCTGTAGAAAGTTCAGAATATAAACAGCTTTCTTCACATTTCTATAAATTCACACTTGAAATAGGTAAAAGTGAATGTTGAACTATTACCATTGGAGGTTAATGTTAAAGAGAAACTAGCACATTACTGTTGCCCTAGTATTGTAATAAGGAAGATAAAAGTTGAAACAACTGGATTTTGACTCACTGTATTTTATTCTTTTATTTACTTTCTTAAAAACACAAGTAAGTGAAGGGCATTATGAATACATTTGATCTTAAGCTGTAGCAGCTACAATATCAGCCTTGAACTGTCTTTAAAATACACAAATTATGAACAATTACAGTGAAGTTTAAAATCCAATACTAAATATAGTACATGAAAGTAGGTGTTGATTTTATTTGCAAGAGCATTTGTATCATTTGTGTAACAACGATTTCTTTACCACAGAACACAATTTTAAATATAAAGTATTCTCCTCACAACAAGAACATGACTTTCATTAGGACTAAACATGAGGGTCTTACTATATCTTTATTGATGTAATTTGTAAATATAGTACTAAAAATAGAGTTTTAAAGAAACTGTCATTTTTTAAATAAAGGGTACCACTTTTAATCTATAAAGCATTATAGTTTATATTCTGAACTCTTTCCCCATACGGTATTTCTCAGAAAAATTTACTTGTTAAGAAAATATTCCCATTTTTGTAATGTTTTTCAATAAAGTGTAAAATACTGTGATAAGTTATTATTAACATAAACAGTTGCCCAAAAGACAGTGTGTTGCTAGTATGTTATATGTCAACCATGCTACATCTGTTATAGGCAGTGTGAACTAGGCCTATTATGTCAATAATTATAAACATGTGACATAAATGTCTTCTTAACAGCATTTTCTATATATTTAACATAAGTTAAGAGTAGAAGAGATAGGGTAGACTAGCATGTTTGTTACTATTGCTTCTTAAGCAGTACCACGTAGCTTTTATCTACTGGTGCCAAACTGGATTTGTCACTTAACATTTACTTATTATTGATGGTAGTCAAATTTACTGTTGGTGATTCAGTTATATATGGTACAGAACAAGATAATCACAACTGCTTATCAAGTCAACATAGTAAGACATAGAAGTCATTAAAAATTGCACATTTCTACAACCACTGTAGTTACTGTTAAGCTGAATATAGATCCAAAGGGATTTTAACAGTTACATTGAACAAGTAACACCAATGATGGTAAATTGCACAGATGCTAAAACTTTAGTAAAATAAAACATGTTATTTTTAAGCTGTGCATGAGGTTTTAATGACTGAGGAAATAACTCATCATCATTCATAATGTAAATTATAAAACATCTTAATCAATAAAAACAAAAGCTAACCCTGCGTTTCATCTTCCATAACTCTTTGCCTTTCTTCTCCAAATGCTTCCAACCATCTTGTCTTTTCCTCTAGTGTTTTAGTACAAAACAAGAACCACTTGCCTCGAGAAGCACAGAAAATTTTCCAAGCGTTTTTTATGGTTATTCCAAACTGAACATCTAAATGAGAAACATGTTAGTTTAACAAACATAACAGTTAAAGAAAAAATAACAATTTAAAAGTGGAAGATAAATGGTGATGTGAAAAAGTTTTCACTAACCAAGGAGGAGTTGGGTCATCCAAAGAATACAGTCAACCTTAATAAGATGTAAATATGCAGATCTATTGTATTCAATACTGTTATTACAGAAGAAATCATGTATGAATTACAAACATCTTCTGAAAAAAATATCGTTTTGAAGCTTATCATTTAATTTTGTTCACTGAAGTATTTTTCTTACTCAGTTACCCATATAAAATTCAAAGAGGATTCACAGATTATACTTTCACTTAGAGTTAAAAGTATGTTCAGCACCAATTGATGGAGTTTTGTTATTACACAAAAAAATAGAGTAAAATACTTTGAAATTTGAAATCAAATGTAGAAATTAAAAGGAATTTAACAGACAATATAATACCATTAATGCAAAGTTCAAACACTCACTATCATTTACAACACTTGAATCTTCTTCTGAATAAGTCAGGAAAAAATATGATACATAGATTGGAAAGTTAAGTATCTGTAAATTAATAGCAGAAAATACTTAAACAGAAATTGCATCATATAGTTTTTATATCACTTCTGCAAAAATTAAGATTTTGTTAGAATTGATAGATGATTCCCAGCTTTATTGAGAAGTAAGCCTTTTCTAATTTTTTTCCTGCTTTCTAGTTTTGGCTGAACACAACAACCTAATATATATAACCTGATACTTTAGATAAACAGTTACAAAACATGTCTCACCTTTTCCATCTTCAACATTAAATATACAGCACGAACTTAGATGTATTCTTCCTTTATATATATAGTTCTGTCTTTTTAAAAGGTCCTAGAAATGAAGAAGTGCAGCAGTCACATTAGTATCAGTTGTAAAGTTTATCACAATACTAAACAGCACATCTAAGGGTTCTAAGAACAGAGACAAATGCTGCTACCAATTGATTTCTCGAAAATATTTAGAATATATATTTTTTGGAAAATTTTCTTGATGTTTTCTTTACCACTGTCTAAACAGTTAGCTTCAAGTGTTATAAAAAAATCCCTATATGCAAACACCACATGTAATAGAGTTGCAATTATTTAATTCATTGACACAAAACTAATTTCAAATACTGTAATCATGGTTTATATACAGCAAAAACTAGCTCAAAGTGTTTCAATGTTCTCCTACAAATATAAAAATTAAATGCAAAATATTTTGTGGTCTTCTACTGTCCATACTAGTACTATATCCTAATTTAGATACAAATTGTTACTGTATATAGTAGGATAATTAATATGCTGAATTTGACATAAGGCTTTACTATATACAGTAACAATTTGTATCTAATATAAAATATACTTTATTACACATTGTAAAAACTATTGTCAAATGCAATTTTCCAGAAATAATGAAACTTGTTTTAAGATTAGTTACATTTTCATAAATAAAACAGTAAAAACAGTATTTTAATTATATCAGTGTTAAGTATGATATCCATTTTGTGGAAACTAGTATCTGATATAAAGTTCTCCAAATTTAAAGACTGCAGATTTAACTAACTTAGCATCAAGTTAAATTAAGTTAAGATTTTCTTTTGAATGCCACTATATACAGCTTATGAATCAATTTCATTGAAAAGTATTGCAAGTTACAAATTACTGAATATGGCAAATTCAAGGTGGTGAGAATTAGAGTCTAACACAAAAAGGTTGAGTCACTTTTTGATCAGAAAAAACAAACAAACAAGTGATGTGTAGAAAACCCTCCATCATTGACACAATCTTTTAATTTGTGTGGTATACTTCCAGTTGGGTAAGCAGATGAAGTTATGGGAAATTCTGTACCACTCTTTAGCCAGTGCAATGCCAAGCTATCTCATAACATTCCTTAGGTCAGAACTTTGACATTCATGGCATCCAAAAAATCTTAAATATATTTTATGGGATTAACATCAGGACATTCGTTTTGCTAATAAATTATCTTTATCTTTTCTGGTTCAAGATAGTCACAACAATCATGGCAGTACGAAACTGGATATTATTCTGCATCAGAAAAAAGTTGGATTCAAATGTACCCATGAATGGTCACATTATTAGGACTACCTCTGTATCTGGTTCATAAAAGCTCAATAAAGAATAAATATATTAATTCAAACTGATGTCTTCTCATATCATAACTGATATATTACTGAAACTACCATATTGAACGATACTGTGCTTATTACTATTTCATCATCTCTGGCTCTTCACTCAGACTCTAACCATTTAGTAGTTGGTAAACAGATGTAATCTTAACTCATTTATAAAAATCACAGGTGCCCAAATCTTGTAGCCTTGACAAAAATCCAAATGAGCATTCCAATAAGTTAAAGAACTAAAACATATCATCTTGACTTAAGGCAGACTTTCAACATCTATTCCTTGTCATTTTGCCACTGATAACACTTGAATTACTGTCCTAAACTTCACACTGAGTCAAGATGATATGCTTTAGTCAACTATGCCATTTTATGAAACTATGTTTTCTGTCTGTTAGGAAGGTTAGTTGTCTGCTAGATTGTCATCAATCTTCTCACAATGGATTGAGATAAACTGAATTAAATAACACTTTTCAACGTGTTTGTCTGGCTTCTAACATTTTGACAACTTTGATGGTATGCACTTTTATCAAAAAATTCTGCTTACCATAAACAGATAACAGTCATGCAATTATAAAGAAAAAAAATTACTAAACTTCAAGTATTCACCAATACAGCAAATTTGTATTTAATGAAATCCAAGGCTGAAATGGTAGATACTATGTTTCCAGAATGAATAAAACACAAAAATATCTGCATTCTCATAGGATGATGCATCCAAGTTTAATGATTCAAGCTGTATAACATTTTTGCTGTTGTACTCTTTGATGCAATGCAGCTTCTATATCATATATATATATATATAAACAATTATTTCTTATATACAGCAACAATTAATTTTATACGTAGATATTTTCTGCCAAATACAATTACAGCAAATGTCAGATTAAATTATCATCTAACAGAAATAAGAAGCATCAGAATAGTAATTTACCTTTAAACATAGCTTTTATGATTTGGTTATTCAAAATGGAGTAATTTACCGGAAGACAAAAACTACCAAGTTCTCCAAGAAAATGAAAAAAATGAAAAAAACCAATGTGATGTTAGTTATATTAACAGTCTTTTTGAATATTATACAAACTTGTGTACATTAAATTTAACTATCACATATACATGTTTTACTGTTGTTTTTTACACAGATGGGTTTCTTAAAAGGTAAATGTAATCCCCAGATTTATCAATATTCTAGAAAGCATATCTGAACAAAGACATAAAAGTTTATAATACAGTAAAATCATTAAACATACAAAGCTAAACTCACTTTTTTGCAGTAGACTAAAAGATGATCAAAAAGAAACAGAGTGTATTCTCGGGACCATCCAGAAAATGCTCTTACAACATCACCTGAGTGAATGAGGACAGAGCAAAAGTCTAATACATCTGGACCCTTTAAAAATAAACTAGATTTAAGTGAGTGAAACTTAGCTTCACAAAGAGAGAAATTAAAAAACAGATTTAGCAGCATCAAGTATAAATTTCACTATCCTGTTCATAATGATGATATAATTAAGCAAGACCACAGCATGATCAAAGTTTGTTGCAAGTAAAAGCTTGTGGGTAAATGGTTTGAACATTATTCTAACTAACCATTTCACTGCACAATTAATTTTCAGGCTGATTTCTAAAAAGCAGCAATTATACATAAAAAAAAGTATACATCTAACCTTTTGCATTAAGTTTCTCAATATTGAAAGCTGTATTTTCTATATCTTATAGTAATATTCCTTGAAAGCTATACTGAACAGTGAAAAATAATGATTTAAACAAAAAAGTGAGGAAATGCATAAATATTAACAAAACTACATCAGAGACCAATATCATTACAACATATAAAACAAATTATTTAAATAATAATATTCAAGGCATAAAGAAAATCTGTATTTGTACAAATTCTGCATGTGTTCCTGTAAAGTTGACAATTTTGTAATGAGTCAAATAAATATTCATGTTTCATGACATAGAACAGATGGCAGCACACAAACACAGGTTATGCAACTGTTTCAAGTACATGAAAATATTCCTATGTGTTGCACTATAGAGAAACTTTTTTGGTTGCTGTGGGGTCAGTCTGAATTTCTTAATCAATGGATATAGATGTTTATTTGGATATATCAGCATTACACAGCTAAAGGGTTAAGAGAAAAATTATTTTAAGTTTTTACATGCTTGTTTTATTGAGTTGTCATCAGGATATAGCAAAATTCTAAAGAACAAAATATTTGTCTATTTATAAAATAACACTGAAGTATAGTTAAGATCTGAAAAGTAATTATGATGATGTAAAACAATACTAATTCTATAAAAATTTATAAGTATTCCACTGAAAGTTTTTGTATAATGGCATTTTACAATTGTTTTAAATATGTTTTTGAAAACTCAAAAAACTTGTAATAAAGCAAAAAATATCTGAAACTTTTTCAGAAGTTTAAAGTTTTATCTACAATCCCCGTTATGTATTTTTAATCTATAAATGTTGAATTTTTGTATTTGCACATTTCGTTTTTTTTATTGTTTATTAAACAAATAACCAAAAGTAGACAAAACATAATTTTGATTTTTTTTTCCCTTTAAATATAGAGTAATTTACCTCCCATCCATCAACAGTCTGCTGCCACTCCACTAGACGCTCCAAACACTCCATTCGACGTTTTCGTTCATTCACAAGCTGGGCTACTTCTCTCATAGCAGACAAGGCACTTGTGACTGGAATGTAGTCTGGATGATCAATGTCTGTGTATTTGAGCAGTTCGGCTAGCTGAAGTGGGTACTTACAGATACGCTGAACAGGTGTTAGTAAAAAACCATCCATGGAAATGTCTATCATTTGCTGTAGGAGTCGGCAAGCCTGCAGATTCAGAGTAACTAAATTTCTATTTATTTAATTTATTGAGTAACAGATTTCAGCCCTTGGCTTATGTAGACAAGGGCTTACTGGAGAAAGGGAAAACAAATGGAATAAGGATAAGAATTATGAACTTAAAAAGATTATAGTTATAAACAATTTTTTTATCCACACAGCATGTGGATAAAATAGTCTGTGGGGTAAACAAAGGCAAAAAAGTTGGATTATATTATGCTGGTGCACAGCTGAAAGACATATCTGACCGAGAAAAAGAAATAACAGAGACTGGCAATAATGCAATTTTTGTTGTGTGCATAGGGGATAACGATATAAGAAACAGTGACTTAGAGGAGTTAATTAATAAGAACAAGGGGATGATGAAATTCTCAGTTAGTCACTGCAGTTAAATGCTAGACTAAAATTAATATGTTAGGATAAGCAGGTTAGCTGGTTGAACTTGTGTGATCAGTTCAGTTGGAGGAGGGAATTTTAAGAAATAAATGGCTTACATTAAAATAGGTAAAGGTCTGGCATTTTTGCAGTGGGTATTTACTCAGCTGTAAGGCAAATTTTCAATGAAGACCGGATAGTGGTGAGGCCAAAGATAAATTAAATGAAATAAAATTGAGATTTTAGAGGAAAGTTTAGCAAAGAATATCAGTATAAAAACAACTGTAAGATTAGGCTTGATTGTAATTACTGTAATACTAGAAGTATAAAATAGATAAACTTAGAGGATTTAGAAATAATGAGAATAACTGAAACATGTTTAAATGTAAATAAATTTGATGACAGAAATTTCTTTCAAATACATGGTTATAGATTATATAATAGGAACAGAGTAGTATAAACAGGGGAAGGAGTGACTACACGTTAAGTGTAAATTAGATCCTGTTAAAGTAGAGAAAATTAAAGATAATAACAAGGAGATTAAATCCATATGGGTTTCTGATAATGGATAACAAGGGAAAATTTCTTGATAGGAATTTGTTACAGACAACCAGATGAAACTGATGCAATTAGTGAAAAACTTTACAATGAGATTAAAATTTCAGCTGTTTATGAAGTCATGACTGTGGATGATATTTATGTAAGACATATTGACCGGAAAATGCTAGAGTCAAACCACAAGGGAAAAAGGTTTCTGGAAACTGTTCAAAATGGTTTCTTCACTAACTGGTTAAGGGATCTACCAGAAATAATGATATTTTAGATTTATTGTTAAACTTTTAATGAAGAAATCTTTGAGAATGTGGAAATTATGGAACAAATAGGTACAAGTAATCACTGCTGTATTAAGTCTGATTTTTTGCTGCATGTGGAAATCAGGAATAATGATATCCTGATTCCAAATTTCAAAAAACAAATTTCGAAGGGATGCAACAAGAATAATTTGTTGTGAATTTGGTAGTTGCATTATCTGGAGACATTAAACAAATGTAAAAATTTTTAAAGAAAATTACTTCAATATTCAAAACAAATATATTCCTTACAGAAAGCAAATGGTAGCTGTAAGTAAAAACCAGGTTGGCTAAGAAAGGGCATAAGAGATAAGATTTAAGAAAAGCATCACAAATTTAAGAAATGTAAATTAACTGGAATGATAGAAGATCAAGGAAGTTGGTCAAAGAGGAAATTAAGACATCAAAAAGCATGCATGGAAAACATTTAGTTGAAGACATAAAAATTAACAGCAAGGACTTTTTAAGTACATTAAGGTAAATAAAATGTTAGGATGGGGATAGGACCCTTGAGGAATTATAATGGAAGACTTATGCCTGCTGATTATGAAATCCTAGGTTATTAAATTCTGTTTTTTTCTTCAGTTTTTACTAATTAAGACTTAAGCACTATTCCCCATCTTGAGCAATTTATAGATGAAAAACAAAGTTTAAAACGACAATTGCACATATTTTGAGCTTTTTAAAATGAAATTGGGAAATTTTGCCAACTTTTGTAAGTCCTTGAATAGTGGAAATGTACCAACAGATTGGAAATTAACTATTGTCACTCTTATCTGCAAGGGTGGTAACAGAAGTTGTCCCAGTAATTATAGGCCTATTTGTCTTATATCAGATGTGGAGAAAAGTTTTGTAAAGCCTGATAAAAGATACTCTGTAAAATCATTTAACAAAGTTTAGAATTTTATTAGATAGTCAAAATGGTTTCACTAAGAGAAACATCTTGCCTTACAAATATTTTTGCATGCATGTGTAAATGAGAGTAAAGGTGCAGATTTGGTGTATGTAGATTTTCAGAAAGCATTTGACAAAGTGCCACATAAAAGGCTTATAAAGAAACTTATCATTGTAATTGTGGGGGATAAGTTAACTAACTAGATAGAAGAATGGCTTGATGGAAGAAGGCAGAGTTCAGTCAAACTGGATTAATGTTGCAAATGATGTATTTCAGAGACCAGACACAGGACCATTGCATCCTTTTATTTTACATTAATGACACAAATGAAAAAATAGTCAATGAATAACTTAAATTTGCAAATGATATCTTGTATTACTGAATACAAGTCTAAAGAGGTTATAATTCAATTGTATAGGTCACTGGTTAGTGCACATTTGGATTATTGTGTTCAGTCTTCACTACTTATCTTAGAAAAGATACTGAATTGTTGAAGAAAAAAAGGTTTAGAGAAAGGTTACTAAAATGGTACCTAGGATGAAGGAGATGTTTCATGAAGAGAGATTAAGATTCATAATATTGTTTTCTCTTGAAAAAAAGAAAGGAGTTTGAGGAGATTTGATTGAAGTGTTTAAGATTGTAATATGAATCGATAATGTTGATGCTTCAACATTCTTCAAACTTAACAGTGATAACATTTGAACTAAGGCACACAATATAGATTTAAGCAAGGAAGAAGTAAAAACCATCTTCAATTCAGCTAAATTAAGCTAAAAATAAAACACCTTCTGATGTTATGGAAGCAGTAAATTTGAGTGAGATTAAACAAAAGTTTGATAGATATACGAATAATAAGGGCTGGCTTTAATTTTTTTTAAATTTTATTTATTTAATAGTTTTAGTTTGGCTTAAAGTATGAGAGAGGAAAGATAGACCAACAAGTTACTTGTCCCTAAACATTATGTTAATACTAAATACTCAGGAACTTGTATAAATTTACACAATCCTGAATGTACATGAAAATGCTTGACAACATTATATAACTATTTATTTCTTAAGTGTTCCAATTTGTAAAATAAGTAAAAATGATATACATGTTCAAGAATTGTGAAACTAACTGAAGAAGTATAAAAACTCAATCTTATGCACTACATATACATACAAACTCAAAGTTTACCTCAAAAAATTGAGAGTAACGTGGATCACTGTATAATTCCTGAAGTTCACTCACAGCTAATGGGTGGTTGTTACAGTAGTCTGAGTAGATTCTAAACTCTGTTTTCTGAATAGGGACAAAATACATTAACATGTAAATGTAAACTACAAATGTAAAATTCACTTATCAGTTTCACAGGTAATTTTTTACATGCCTTCTCATTTATGAAAGAAATATATTATCATGTTTTATGTTCTTTAAAATTCTACACAAAAATTGTTTTCATTATAAATGTTTTTTACTAAGAGATTTATTGTTGGACTAAAATATATTTTATAATAAAAGTGTAAAGGTCAAAGAAAATATAGCTACTGCTATATGGTACATTATGTGCCAAGTAATAATCTAAAAACAAAATCCTACAGTTTACTTGACTTTGTTATTAAATATTTTTTCCTTTAGGAATAAAATCTGAAGAACATGTTATTCATGTCAATGAAAAATTAAAAGATTTATTTTTTTAAAATTGCCCAAATTTACTCTTCCCAAAGCTGTATATACAGAACTTTTTGATACCAAGCTTTCTATATGATTTTAAATAAAATGGCAAATATTAAATGTACATGAAACACCATTAACTAACCATTAAATAGTCTAACTCTAACAAGTAGTACAAATGCAAGAATATTGTAATCTTCTCCAATATTTCTAAATTGACATATATTAACACATGCTCTTGATGAACTTGAATATACTGGTGATCCCAACTAACATATGACTGCCTTACAAGGATTCAAAACTTAAATAAACTCATATGATGTTAAGTAGTTTCTTATGGACTGCACCTGTCTTCTTTCAAGTTTTGGAGACAGTGTTTTATTGTCTGAAACAATCTCATAAATCAGACATAACAAAGAAGCAATCAAAAGAGAAACTCTTTAACATCTCAATACAACACCTAAAACTTTCTTCAATAATACCTTTACAACATTCTATTAAAGTGTTGAAAACTGTAATCTTACATGTTGCAAAAAACAATTCCCCACCAAACTTAAGTGTGGTCTATTGTGATCAATGCAAGCTTCAAGCCTTCTTAAAAATTCTTTTTGAAACTTGTAAATTTCTTCAATGTTACCAAAGATTGTTGTTATTCTCTCTGATGAAAACATGTCTGGTCTCCTTCGAACCTGTCTTAAGTAACCCTATAAACATAAAGAATAGAATAAAAGATGTTAAGGAAACATCTTGTCTATTTTGTTTAAAGACAAAACCATACTCTTTAGGAATACATAAAACTGTTGTAGCTATGGTTTAAAATTAGTCTAAGTTTCTTTGTAAGTGTGCATAAATCTATTTGAAAAAAATTACACATGTATAGATCACTGATCTGCCAAATATGTTTTAAGTTAAAGAGGCATAGGAAGGAAAAAAAAAATTATTCTGATATAATATTCTATTTCCTAAAATAAATTCACATACCAAAAACAATAACAAAAAGCATGTATTACTTTATGTGAATAGGGAAGTAGCTTCAGGCATCTCAAGTCACAATTTAAAATATTTTATATTCTAATTGCTCTGTACGATTATGTCTGGTATCTGTTTATTACAATACCTGAACAACATCTTCAAGATGTTTAACAAAATCTTTTTCTGTGCTAATAATTTCTTGAACTATGTTAGCACGCACTTGCTCCTTAGTCAGTAGACTAATGTTCATTCTGCCTCTGGAATCTCCAGTTAGAACTCCAGTGGCTAATTTTTCAACACAATCTTCTAAGGTATTCTCTTGATTTACTCGAAGCTTAAATAGTTAGGTAAGAAATCAGATAAGACATTACTTATTTTGATAGCTACATTAATTAAAAATACAAAATGAAGTTAATTTAAAGCTATGGGAAAAATGTGTATAAAATCATAACCTATATTTATAAATACACAAATTTTACTTCAGATTAGTGTAACAAATAATACAACTTGCAGCAAAATTTATGAAAATTCAAATAACTAAAAATATATTAGTTGAATAACAAAATTAAAAGCTTAAATTACCACTTAAACAAAGCATTATCTCATAACAGCTAAAATAAAGATATTGAAAGTGTCTTACCCTGACAAAAGTGGCTGGAAACCAACCACTTTGATTATTTATAGAACCCCACCACCAATCCTCATCTGTAGAGTCTGCAACTTCAATCACTTCACCAGCCTTAAAACTCAGTTCCTCAGGATCTACTGTGACATGATCCCACAAAGCTTCAGCAAAGGTGATATTACTGTGATGGAACTATCGTGACACAGAATATTAGAAAATATCTTTTATGATACGTATTACATTAACAAACATTAAAATGCATATTGGAACAAAAACAGAATAAAAATCTAACACTAATGCTATACAGAACATCACCAAACATATGACAGTGTCTTTTCAGAAAATATAGAAAATGAAACCAACAGAAGATAATTTGAGATTTATTCAAATATTATAAAAAATTGTAAAAAATCAGACGAATTATTTGAACACATCTTCAAGCACAAATAGTAATAATATAAAATGTTCAGTAAACAGTTGATAATATTCATATACAGTTTTTCTAATAATGAACATCAAAAAGTCTGCAAAAATATAATTTATGGAGATAAAAAATAATGTAAGATACAGTGTACAACAGTAGCCTAATTCAAGTGCTATAACATGAAACATTTTTTTAGATTATCTTTATATAATAATGCACAATAAAATCATACAAAACAAAAATGACAGTAACCAAATCAACTTAAAGATAAATCTTAATGTTTTTTTATTATTATTTTTTTAGAGATTAAGAGCTTTCTAATGAATAATATCTAGTTTACAAAAGCATTCTGATTATTGTTTTATTTTTTAATTGTAGCTTATCTCTTTTTGATCCTATGAAATTTTTAAGTATAATGATAGTAATCTTTCAAATAGCAGACCAAAACTTGGCCAATGTTGGCTGATTGTGTGTGCTTTGGTACAATATTAGTATCAGTAAAGTTATGGACACTAATCCAATATGGTTAACTACTATGTAACTAGCAATCCAGATAGGAGACAAAAGTTGGGCCAATTTTGGCCAAATACTAACTTGCCATACAACTCTTAGCTGGGTCAAGATATTGCTTCATCACTGACACTACATAAACATATATTTTAACTCTTGAGCCAAAAGAAATTTGGAGGATAACTCTCAGGTCAGCCATTGGTCAAAGGTAAGAATTCACATTTTTAATGGTTATCCCAGTGATGACACAAGACTCTGATAAGTTTGGTCCAAGAAATTAAAAAATACAAAATAAAAATATTTTAGGTAAGTATATATAAATAGGTACAGATATATGGATGCAGAAAGCTTTAAAAATGACTTTATGTCCTTTTTATCAACATTATTAAAAACCTTTAATGTTATAAAATAATATAAGAGTATAAAATAAAAAAATAACAAAGCACAGAAAGATTATTGTTGGACTTTGGAGAGTAAAAAGTATATAATAAAATCAGGCACAAATTTAATCCTCCCATATGTTCTGCTAGAATATTATCTAAAATGTAGTTAATCAACCTCCCACAGTTTACAGAATAAATCACTATTCTGTGCCACTTCAACAACTTTGTCAATGGATGTGTATGTTTGAACTTCTAATAAATTTGAACTACAAAAGACTGATAATTTAAGTTTTATGCTAAATTAGTAGATGGACTGAAAATGATGAGAGATGTGTAGTAGCTAATTGTACAAGCTTACAATCATGATGACTTTACATCTTATATTTATGTCTGGCATGGACTGATACTGTGGTAGATCCCTGGATCTTAAGACTAGTGAGCTGGGTTTGAATTGTGCAATACCATTATTTATTTTCTTGACATTTGGGATCAAAATACATTAATTAGCTAAGAAGTATCATCAATTTATATTATTCGGGCTCAATAAGAGTAGCCCTCAAATAGCTTTATGCACAATTGAACAACAAAAACTTCTTGGCAATATTATTTAAAAAACAAAAAAAAAGAGAATAGGCTGGTTCAACAAACAAACTGCAAGAAATTTATGTGCCATACTTTTTATATTAATAATTTCACAGGTCTATGAAATCATTCATAGTTCCATGAATTACAATATGAACTAGCCCAAATTCTGATTTACAGAATAAAATTCTGGTCTGGAGTTTGTTACGTCTCGTTAGTTATTTTTTTCAGAAGCCATAACACAATATAATCATAATTAGTATGTACCAAACCCAGTTATGAACAAAACACTATTTTTAATATCTTTTTTATTCACTGTAGAAACAGAAAAACCAACAGAAGTAAGAAGTGAGGAAAATAACAGACACACAAGAATGTATTATTAATCCGTATGCAACAGCCAGAGAAGACCACACAATAAATTGGAATCATACTAAAATAATAAGATGTACCACACCTGATAAGAAGGTTAAATAAAGCTTTCTACATCCACTTAACTCTTAACATAGTCAAACACAGCAAAGAAGTCAGTAAAACCTGAATACTCCAACTGAAAATATTCAAAATGTTTGTTTATTAAAGTCCTAAAATAAATAGCACACTAGTTGTGTTATCAAGTAGATACAGATTTAAATTCCTGCTGAAATAGCATAAATAGTCCTTCTTTGTACCTTTCTGAAAATGTCAGCAGATTAGGAATCAGAATGTAAAACAGAATCTTCAGTAATTAATTAATAATTATACTTAGTTGAACAATACTAGTAATATACTCAATACGAGTTTTATTATATAAATTAAGCTTCATTTATTTTAATAAAATACAAGCCATCATGAAATTTCATTATCATAATAATTAAGGTCTTCATTTATTTAAAATAAAACTATTACATTTGACATATTGAAGTGGAAAATTACTATTCCATACGAATACAGATAAAAAAAGATTTTCCATATAGTGCTGGAATAAGTACAGCTTTCTTTTCATTTTATTTTTAAAGTAAAACTTTACTGAACACCTGCTGCTAAAATATTTCCACAGATAAACAGAATTGTTGTTTCACAGCAAAATTATAAAAGTGGATGCTTTTGTTGGGTCAACACTAAATCAAACTTGATCTTCTACCTGGGTAATTAATGTTAAAAGTTAGAAAATTACTGGGATCTTGTTGGCTGTAGTCATTTGTTAACACTAGGCTGCTGAGCAAAAAGAAAATCAGTGGTCCAGTGTAATGAGGCACACTGATTTAACATCTACTTGCTAATTAGGATGATATTAATGCTGTAAGAGAGAATATTAAGATAGATTTGTAAAATTATATTTACACAAGTAGCTTAACACAATAGCAATTATTTACAAAATAAAATAATTATAGTATGTGGGTAAAAAAAAATAAACTTTTAAGAAAATTCTGTGCAGAAATAATGAGAGTCCCACACAAAAGTACTTTAATTAATGAGTATAAGAACAGTATTCACAAACTGATGATTCATAAGATTTCAATATAATACAGATAGTGTTGTATTAAATACAACTAAATGCATCACTTGATCAAAAACTAAAAATATATATTTTTTTTAAATTCCAGGTTCAGGTTTTCATTAAACTTGAAACTTAATATTACAAGTTATATATGTTATAGTATCAAAAAAGCATTACCAATTTAATACAGTTTTCTGTTTTTGACACAGGTAAAGAACGAAGTATTTCACTATCTGAACCAATTTCATCTGATGAAGCTGTACTGCCATCATAAGACCCATCACGGTCAGATAGACCTGTAAGTTTTGGGAAGAAATCCAACTGGATTGTTGTAGAAAAACAAACAAAAACAGATAAAAGATAGCATAAGCATTTATTATTAGATCAAGTGTGTGAAAATGTTGTATAAAAATACCATATTTTACTTAATAAATGTTGGTGCCTGATAGGACAAAAAATGAATTATAATAATAAAAAAATATTTTGGGAATATGTATCAAAAAATCTTTACGTTTTGTGAAGATTTAATTTGCCAACTTGGAATTACAGTTAGCATTACTTTTCTAATGCAGGGTAAGTCCAATACGTGTAAGATTAACAGAAAGATCCCAGTTATTAGATAGGAAATTAATTAAGAAAAATATTTATTTTTAACTTGGGAGTGCTATTTGAAATTTTATAATAGTTATGAATAAATAATTTCAAGTAAGATTTATCCTATTAAAATAGGATTAACAATCCAAAATGTACACGTACAAAAAATGTTTAATTATAAATATATACAAATCTGTAGGCAAAGGTGTATATTTAACCATGAAGTAATACTTGCTTGTCTTGTACAACAAAAATAAAAAGTTGACATTATTCACTGTTCCAGGGCCCTAAGGTGTCTTAAATGGCCACTGGGTTCATTGGACCAACCATATGCACATTCAGTTAATAATAGGGTTATTTGAAGATATTGTCAGTTTTATTGCAATGTTTGAATACATTTGTTAATCTAAGAGCAGCCATGCTTTGCCTGCTATGATGGTGTGTTTTTAATCTAAAACACCTTATTAATCAGATGCACTTCTAAACAAAGAAAAGAAAAAAGTAATTTGATTCAAAATGCATTTATACACAATGTGTAAAAAAGATATATAATAATATAAACATTCATGTGATGTGAATGTTGGGGAAAATTAAGTAAATCAAAGAACTCAATATGTTATAAAACATATTCAACAAGTTAGTGTTCATTAAACATACATAAATATTATATCAAGCACAGCTACTGATGTATGTATCACATCAATATAAAGATGAATTTCATTTATCAGAATACTGTGCCTATTCATATTCACTGGTTAAGATTAACTTGGCATTTGTTAATAATTTATAAAATGCAATCCATCATCTCTTTTTAGAAATCAGTTTTAGGAAAAGTACATTTGTTCATGATCAACTATAAGTTGTTATTTTGAGTAATATTAGTTTACATCTATTCAGGTCAACTGATTATAGGATATTTGTATAAATGAGATTTATACATTGATAGTAGCTAGCAAATACAGTTATCATATCATTATGGTATGATATTTATTAGTTAATATGAACAACTTCACTACATAAGATGAAGGCATGAGAAGTATCAAAGTTAATTAGCCTTAAAATCACTTTAGTTAATTACAAATGTACAAGATTTACTTTAAAACTAACAAATACTTTTTATACCTTCAATAGTTAGAAATGTTTTTTCGGTTATTTGTTTCTATTATACCTCGAGAGGTTTCCTGACTTCTTTTCACTCCAGCTACCCTTTGAATGTCTAGTGGTTGGCTGAAGGACCTTCGCATGTGTGATATAGGATTATGGCATTGAACTTGTGGTCTAGACTTAGCGGGTCGGGACTTAAAGGAATGTGGATTAAAGTGTTGCTGAAACACAGATAACAAACATAAATGTGGTATTAACTTGTAAATATTGGACATTATTCTTTCTGACAAACATAAAAAACACTAAAATGATAATTTTTTTTTTTAAAAAAAGCCCTTCAAACTATTAAATGATTAGACAAAAATTGTAAGTTAAGAATAAATATTTAATTTTATGTAATACAGATGGATTATGAATACATTTAATGTCATATATGCTACACATAAATGATCAGTTATTTAACCATTTGTTATTTTGGTTACTCTTTTCTGTCCTTTCAGTTTGATATAATTTTTGTAAGGGTAAGAGCAAACAAATTAGACCAAAAGCTGATTATAATAAAGTTCCAAGAAGTAAAATAACTAAAAATGTATACACCAGTTAATTCAAAATATTTTAGTTTATTTGACCAATTTAATCAACACTGAAGAAACCAGCAAAAGTTTACAAATCTCAAATTTGAAAAATTAAATTTATGTAACCTACTGCAATGAAAGCTATGATTTTGATTATAATATACTGTAAAATTTTTTTAGTTTAGGAGTTTTATAAAAACTTTATTTAAGAATGAAAGATTATGTGAAAAAGCCATCCTTGATTATTCAAAATAATTATTTTGAATGGTTAAAGAATATTAAGTAAGAAAACAAGGACATTAATTACCCACCTGAAAAATAAATAAAAAAAATAAAGAATGTTGTTATAGTTAAACAGTCTTTGAAATATTACAATCATTGAATGATTTTACATCGTACACTCTAAATAGATTATTTTAACTCTGTCTTGTAAAAATGTTGATCTAAATTTTAATAGGTCATAACCAGCAATTCCAAAAATAGAATATCTTATTTTTATAGTGAAAAAGACTGGTAAAAGAAAGTTTTCTATGTAAAATATGTATGCTAGAATAGTTTTTATTGTGCAATAAATACAACATTATTGAAACAAAAAAATTATTCAAATGAAATTTATTTTTGTAGAAAAGTAAAAAATGTTCACAAAATTATACTTTTTTATTCTTAGAGCATGATTTTACTAAAAATATCAATTATTTTCAATTAATCATATTGAAACATTGTGTTTTCCCAAAGTTATAGTCTTCAAATAGTGTGAAACAGAAAATAGATTACATTTTCAATGTTTGTGCTTGAAGGAGGATGAAATCCATCATGACCAACATGTACTGACCATCTATGTTGAGGGTTTATGGATTTATATGTTTTCATTTCAGCCTAAAAAAAATAAAATTTGGTTAATTCAAGTTTTAAATTGAGGATAAAAAATACAATTATAATGTTTAAAATGTAGTGGAAAATGAACAAAGGTTAAATGTATAATTTATAAATTAAGTTTAGCTTAAAAACCTACATTATTAGAAAAATATAAATATTAGTCAGATTACAAAAATATGTTTCATAATATCGTATTCTCAGACTAAGACTAAAAACATATTTTTTATATAGTTACTTTAATATATTATTAAGATTGTAAATGTAATGCTTCTTTCAAATACAATTTTATATCAGTTCAACATTATATATTTACCCTTTTTAGCATACATCTCTAAATCAGCTTGATATTACAAATATATCCTACTTAATGTGCATCATTATTCACAGAAAGGTATAATATCTCAATCTCATCTAAGATTACAACTAAAACTGTAGAGCTTATTTTAACTTGACTCATTCTATCACCAGAATTATCACACCATGTTTGATTTCAGTCAGTTGATCCAGACTGTTTCAACATAGATAATAAACTAAAATTAAAGAATTAAGAAAAACAACAAATAATAAGAGAAGTATGCTTATAATGTTGTTTATATGTACAGATTAGTATTGAATATTTAATACAGTAAGCTAGAGAATTAGATTGAACTTGCTACATGATAGTAATATTAGTAATACCAGCAATAATCTTAACTTCATTATACTTTTGTTGGAATGAGACATGATCTGACTTCTGAAGACTAGACTAAAGAGTTGGAAGAGGATATTGAAGCGATGTGAAGTATTTAGGAAAATATTGATATGTGTACAGAACATACATATTCCCTACAAAAAAAAAACAAATGGAGCAGAATACGTTAGAATAATTTAGCAGAGGATTAAGATATCCTAGTAGGGATAAACATAATAAATTAATGGTTTACAGGCCAATGAAAAATCAAAAAGAGTTGGTTAAAAAAGGAAGAAGCCAAAAACTGTACATGAAAGAGGGTTGGCTGAGAGAGTTAAATAAAATAAGAAATTCTTTAGGTATGTGAGAGTTAAGCAAAATATTAGGAATATACCTCTTACAAATGACAGTGATAAGCTAATCTTGAATGATTATGAGATGGTAAACTTATTAAATAACATGTTCTATTCAGTTTTTATATAGGAACACACAAGCAATATGGCTCAACCAAAGCACTTATCATATGAGAAATATATTGATGTAAAAGATATAATTTTAAGTCCAATAACTGTAAGAGAAAAGTTGGGAAACCTAAACACTGTAGACCAGACAATTTTTATCCAAACGTTTTAATGGAACTTGTATGTTTTATTTGTGAACCACTAGCTATTATTTCTTATATGTGATTGAGTACTGGAAGAATATTAGAAGGTTGAAAATTGGTAAATGTTTGTCCAATATTTAAAGGATGTGATAAGCATTGTTCAGGCAATTGTCAGCCAGTTAGTCTTGCATCAGTTGTTGGAAGGGTTTTGTAGAATGATTGAAGAAAAATGTTAAAATCACTTAAAAGCAGTTTAACATAATGTAAAAAACTCAGTATGGTTTCACTGAGGGAAATCCTTGCTTAACAAATCTTCTTACATTCTTTGAGGATGTTACTGCAACATAAAGTTGCAAATTTGGTTACCTCGATTTTGATAAAGCACTTAATAAGGTGCTTCACAAAATATTTGTTACAAAAATTAAATCTGTAGGTATGGGGAAAATGTTATTAAATTGGATAAAAAATTGGATGGAGAGTGGAAAGCAATGAGCAGTAATAAATCAAGTTTGATCTAACTGGATCACAGTTACAAGCATTGTGCCTTAGGATTCTGTTTTGGGTCATCTGTTTCTTGTAATTTATATTAAATGGTATTAACTCTGGAAATACTAATAAAATATTGAAGTTTGCAGGTGACATTAAGATTTTAGGGTGGCTAACAATATCAGAGATGCTGCAGACATACAGGAAGTTTTAGATTATTTGATGCATTGGGCCATTACACGACAGATGATGTTTAACCTGTGGTGGAACCAAGGATAGCTGGGGGCTTAAGCCCCCCAAATGAGCCAAGCCCCCCTCAGCATCCCAATATTGTTACCTACATATATTCATAAAATATGGAAAACAATCATCTTGTTGCTTAACAATTAACATCAAAGAGACATAGATCTGTAGATATCAACGTCTTCATTAAGATGGAAGTATGTGTCATGCATCCCATAGCAACATACTGAATGCATTGATACTCATGTGCTATATTGCTGCTCCCTGTGCAAAGCCATTTTATTTTGAGCTTTGACGATGATTAGACAACCATGTTGATTTCAAGTTACAACAGATCATCAGGGATTTTACTTGATAAACCAAAGGTTTCACAGGTATTTACACATCAATTTCATTTATCTTTTATTGAAAAGTAAATCATAGCATGCATGTATAAGCTTGTTGTGAATAGGTCAAAACTATGAAGCATTTAGCTGGTGTTGCATCCTCTGCGAGATCATTTTGCATTGTGTGTCAGAAATCCAAAATTTGCTGCCAATCACTAGAACAGGCGCATTGAAGTAATATTGAATATAAACAGAACATGATGAAAGATAACTATCACCTGATAGTGACCTTACTTTTCCTCAGAGTGTATTAACTTTACATGGGATAATTTGTTCCTGCTATGTAAACTGTCTTTATGTTACATTTCTTTTGATTTGTAGCTTTACTGTTAATGGTATATTAAATGTTCAGTCTAAGCTAATCTTGATTTTCTTTATTATGTATTACCTTGTGTGGAATTTATGTGAGTTTCCTCTTTTACATATATGCGTATTTTCATATACAGACTATTTCTAATTTGTAATAATGAATTATTTATCAGAATATGAGTTTCCAATTAAAATTGCATTGAAAACAGTTCAAAACAGCATGCCTTTCTGAAATGTACCTTGGTATTTACATTATTATAATTTACCATCTATATTTCATATTGATGGCATTTTGGGAAGCCTCTCCACAGTTTACCTCAGCCTCCCCAACGAAAATATCCTGATGCTGCCACTGTGTTTAACTATCCAAAATGTAAGGTGATGCATGTAGGTTTTCACAATTTCAAATATTGTTACAATGTAAATGGGAATACATTAAATACTGTGGAGGAAGAAAAAGATTTTGGTGTTGTGATAAAATAAAATCACTTACATTATCTAAATAGTGTTTTGTAGATAGCAATAAGGCTAATATGATTTTGGGTAGCATCTATAAAAACATCAAATACAAGACAAGAGATATTACTGTTTCACTGTGTAGATCACTTGTAAGGCCTCATTTAGAGTACCATGTACAGATTTGGTTCCTAAGTACATCACTGAATTGTTGAAGAAGATTCACAAAACAACTAAGATAATACATGGTGTGATGGGATTGTCCTATGAGGACAAATCTCTAAACTTGTTTTCTCTGGCAAGGAGAAGAATCAGAAGTGATTTGATTGAAGTATTTAAGATTACTAAGGGTTTTGATAAAGAATCTAAACTATTCTGTGTTTAACAGCAAAAATAATAGGTCAAGAGGTCATAAGTTCAAATTATGGCACCATAAGGGTTATCTGTAGTTTAGACAGTATAACTTTTCAAACAAGGTGGTTGGCTTTAGGAATGAGTTGCCTTCAAGGATAGTAGAGAAAGAAAATTTAACTGAGTTAAAAAAAAAGAAAAAATTAAACGAATGCATAAGCAGTAAGGGATGCTTATAGTTGGCAGCTACAAAGGACATCCTTGGTGGGCTAACAAGTTCCTATTTTTCCCCTTTAAAATTTTATGAAGTTTATGATATTAAAAAAGTAATGAGTTGTCTCAGTTACAATACAGAAACTGAATCTTCTATATAACAATCAGTATTATTTCATAATAGTATAGCCAAGGTTAAGCAAGAGTAAACTTAGCTGAGTTTAACCAGAGTTCATTTATCCCTTCATGTTTACCATTACTCTCCTGACTTAAGCCTTGATCATCAAACATTAATATATTTAAGTACTGCATCACTTAACTCAGTTATAACAGTAAATCTGTATGTAATTATGAAAAAAAAATGTAAGTTTAACATATCCCAATTTCAGATACAGCATAAAAATAAAGACATAAGTGTTAAAATATTTAAATCAAAAGGTTTAAAGGTATAATTTTAGTTTAAGCTGCAGCATGAAAAATGACACATTTCCAGCATGCATTCATCCTAGTAAGCTATACTAAAGTACAAAGTTTATATATTAATGTAACAATAAATATAGCCCTAGTTGGAACACGAAAGGTGAAAGACAATGGTCCATTTTTACATAAAACATATTACACTAACTGAAATGTAACAGTAGATCCTAGCTATTTCATTTGCAACACAGAATTATCAACTAAAACATAAATGTAATTCTAAACTGAGTTATCAAACAAAACTGCTATATGTTAGCATAATAACAGTTAAGTCCGACTTACAAGATGACAAAATTATGAATTCGATCTTGTTTCTGTAAGAAATTAACTTGGCACACAATAGTTTAACAATGAATCAAAACTCAGTTGTATAGCTGATGATTATGCAGATGTTCTGAGTCATCTATTTAAAACATTCAAGCACTCTACCTAGACATTACAACAAATCATTAAATCCTGATTATAATATGAATGCTGTTACAATTTTAGCTTCTTTTTGTTAATAACTCTAGATACATTAAACAATTTTTCAAGACAAATTAACAAATTTCAATAACTAATAATAATGTAATATTATAGATTTCTTAAGGAATCCTTTTATGAATGACAGTCTTATATCAATTATTAAATAAAAAAGGTACTAATGATTTACCAAAGAAATACAATTACGAATAATAATATAACAACTAATGCCATACTAATGTCTGATGGTGCCCTGAGTGACATAAATTCAATGTCCCAAACCCAACCTATTAGCTTGGAATGTTAGTCAATCAGTGCTCCCTCTGATTTGGCTTTTGGCTGTCTGTGCAAATGCACCACTCACACTAACCACAGTAAAGCCCTGATAACAACTTGTATTATGATATTTAAGGACAACAAAAGGCCTATTGGTCTATCAAGACCATGCCATCCATACACAGACAAAAGAAAACATCATCAAAGACAGCTCTTAACACTTAAATATTTATCAAAATTTTCATTAAATATCCACAAATTTGCTGAATTTGTGTTATATCCAGGCAAAACTGAATTAACTTCAGATCTATATGAGATAGGTCTATTTTGTAACTGGGATTATATTGGAATTTGTAATGAGGAATAACTCAATTTTCTCTCTTTCCTTCTCCCATTTTTGTAGCATAATTGCCCTGTGACAGATCCATGTATTTTTCTCCATCACATGAGCACAAACATTATTAGCCAAAATAGAAAGAAGGGGAGAATGCCATTTGCCTATTTAAATTTCACTTCAGTTTAGCTCTTGGATACAACACTCATAAAACTTTCTACCCTTGGGGATGAACTCTTTAACTTGCTCATGAAGGTTTACACCAATGGAAAATATACATCCTCTCTTATAAATTTTTAAACCTATTCTACACAGTAACAACTTCTGTCATAATGGCACCAAACTTTAACGTTACTCCTTACTTTGAGGCATTTTCAAGTGTATTAATTATTTTTAGAGGTAAAAATAGTAACTACAAATAATAGAAAAAACAGAAGATTATGTTATGAAAAATGATATTTGGATTTTTGTATTTGAGTTCAAGAAACAGCCTAAGTGTAATGTAAAAATAAATTGAAAAGTAAGCAAAACAGTGTTTAAGGAAATTTTAATACCCTTTTTCTTTCAGAAGAAAGATCACACCAAATCTCAAGGAAACCTAAACAAGTCTAAGAGATTATGAAAACTGTATACAAATTACAATAGCATTATCTCACAGAACATATTTCTATACTGACATGGGAAAGTTCTGGGAAACATCAGAGGCACCAATAGTAATTAATCAAATCAAGTGGATTTCAGAGTTGGTCTCTGTTGTTAAATGTATGAGTACATTCACACGCATGTTTGAGTGAAAACATTTTGAAACTTTAAGGAAAACTCATGTTTACTTTTCTTATCTAAAAGGAAAAGAAGCATGTGCATTCATGTGGTTGGATGAGTAGACTATTTACTCCATGTTCATGCACTTTATGCTAAGAAATTCTTACTTAGTATCTTAACAATGTAGCTTTATATACTTCTATTTTTTTTAATTATTGTGCTGAAGGACCTACAATAATTCTAGAGTTTCACATCATTTTAATGAAACACACACATAAATCATTACAACAGTAACCAGAAATTACCTCCTCTGTTCACAATAATAGTTGACTGCAGAGCTTTCTTGCAGGTTTGAAGGTCTTTGAGGCATTTGTTAAACATACTGACTTGCAAAAAATTTAATCAATGTTCATTAAGTGGAATGTTAGAGTAACTGATATTTCAAAATGGCAACTGGAATTTTTAACAGTTTAATATCTTATTTGTCTTTGGACATATTTGATGAAAATATGTTTCATATTCTGGACATCATCTGTAAATAGCTATACTGTATGAGTTGTACTGGAAATATGAATATAACTGATTCATCAACATTTCCCAAGTGGCCTTGGTATTAGCTGATGCCATGGCCAAAGATACTTCTGATGACCCTAATCCAATACTGTCAAAACATTTCTGCAATTTAATCTGCACTGACTCATCAGTACTATATGTGAATAACAGGCTGTGGAGTGATTACCATTAAATTGAACATTCTTTCACTGATACATTTGTATTTCTACAGTAAAAATTCCATACAACTAATGATTATAAAGTTTATAGAGTGGCAAATAAGGTGTAGTAGAAAGGGATTATACTTAATGCACAAATACAACAGGCAATTGATGCAGACATTTAGAAACTACTTGGAATAGAATTGTTTTTCTTTTGCCTTTCACTCATACTGTAACTTTTTTCATCATTAAGCTCTGTTCTTGAATGGTTTAGTAGTTACTGCAGTGATAGTATGATTTATATTGCTTGAATCTATTGCTCCTTTTGAATTCTTACAATCACAACACTTAAGGGCTAAAGTTTGATAAATGTTTTATCATACAGACAACCTACGTCACATAATTAACACCATTGCTATTTAACTGTCAACTGTTTTACCATCTTGATTGAAAATATAAAAGTTTTAAATAAATTAAATATTCTCAGTTTTCCATTACTACATATGACTTTGTGTTATGAACACAAATATAACTTCAGTGTTTAAATTCTAACTTATGATTACGTAATTTTATTAAAAAGAGAATAATGATGACATAATGTTGTACATTTACTACTATGTTAAACTTGTAATAAATACTTTTGTTATCCATTCAAGCCCTCTCTAAATTTTATTAATCTAAAAGAACGCTCATTTTCAAATTTGAATATCATTAAAGTTTTTCACTTTCTTTAACAGTAACACAGACTTCCTGATCTCACTTCGCAAAAAAAACAAATTTCTTTTCAAAGAATCATGTTTTAATGAATACGAAAGATAATTTCTCATCTGGGAAATTATTGCCCAAATGCTGCACTGCATATATTTATGTCTTTATATTTTACTCACTAAACAATCTTTTTAATAGAAATACAAACTAATGATTTATTAGATAAAGACAAGTACCAATTTATATCAGTTTTACTAAATCTTAATTAACAGTCAAAGTACTTGATGGAATTCTACTTTGTCTCAGATATTAAAAACATATATGATCTCATTTAGGTCTAATATTAAACTAACTGGCTAGCTAACACACAAAAATACTGTGATATAGTTTTTGTAGAAAATTCTATGGGTACAGTAATTACAATATTTTAATACTCTAACACAGTATTCCAATAAATCAATTTTGTAGGTGTTTTTATACAATTTAAAATGTTTTGCACAAGATTTTTAATATTGACACAAAGATTACATAAACAGTTTGGATTACATGCTTTTTAGTTTCATTACTCATATATTACACTGAACAATGAGATCATGCCAAAGGAACAAACTATTAATATTGAATAATGACATCATGAAACTGTGTTTAATGGCCAAACTAGAAGACTAAATAATTGAGTCACGAAAGTATGGCTAATACCATACTTATTGCTTTAAACAAAATCATCACAAAACTGTACTTTTGTGTTGCAACCAAACTGGTAACACTGAAGAATGACATGACAAGATCATGCTTGATGACTGAACTGGTAGCACTGAACAATGGCATTATCAAAACGTATCTAACTACCAACCTAATAAAACTGGCAGTGACATTAAAAGATCATAAATAACTGCCACATTAGTAAAATTTAACAACAGCATCTTGTGCAATGACCTAACTAGTAACTGCAACCTTTTAATAACTTTTCCTGTACAGTTGGCCTATTTCATACAGTAAGTCATAATTTAGTGCACAGGTAAAAATAAAGGGTCTTTTTAATTAAACAACACAAAAAATCACTAATGGTATTTGGACATGAGATATAGTATTATTCCTAAACAACACAATAATAATTGCTGGATCAAAATTGTGAGAAAAGAAAATTGCAATTGAAAATAAAATGAATAAAATTTTATAATACAATAGTTTAGCATTATTTACTTACATGTCTTAAACTCTAGTGTTTTTATTATAACACAAGATATTTTGTTAAAAAATAAAAAAATCCCTTTGAGTTGATACTTGACTTTTAATTTCAGACCATGATTATTTATAATGTTAAAAAAGTGAAATAAAATATTTTTAAATGTTGCCACAAAGCTCATATTTTTTCAGCTTCTAAATGTTGGTAACTTTCTCATTTTGTCTTTATTTTCTAAATGTGATTTAAGACTTTCTTTAATTACAAATTTTCTTAATCTGAATTAGAAGTTACCAACACACTTCTAAGTTTCAACACAACTTGAAATAATTTTATCTAAAACAATAAACTATGAAGTTTTTACACCACCTGACTCAATGAAACTTTTGAGTGTTTTGGAGAACCAAAAGAAGAAATATTAGTTAACTTGAGGCTATGCTGGTTTTGTCCTTCTGTTGGTTTCTTTCTTTCTTTGGAAGATCTCAGTACCATAGATCCAATGCGAAAACTAACTGTTACTTCATCATCCTTTCTGCACTTATTCATTTCACCTGGTTTTAGAGGAGATTGTTTAGAACTTTCAGAATCATCACAGAAGTCTGTTATTCCTTCATGAGATAGAGAACATCGATCACTTTCCCCTGACAAAGTTGTTTTAGAAAGAGAATCATCTGAGCTGTCATTCTGTTCAACATTTGTAGAAGGTATTCCAGCAACAGAAGCATCTTTCTTATTCTTCTGAAAGCGTAAAGAAAACGTTTTTTTGAACTTTTGGAGAACACTGTCACTTCCCAGTGATAGTGGACTAGGTGTTCGGATTGATGAAAGATGGCCATATATTGAAGATGCACTCTTTCCACCACTGGATACATTTGGCTGTTGAAAACCATCTCTGCTGTTAAGCCATAAATTCTTATCACTAGCTGCATCACAAGAATCTTTAAAAGAGTTATCTAATACTTCTTGAGTTTCATCATCACAGTACATTTGTGACCAAGGTCGGTATTGACTGAATTCTTCTTGTCGCACATCTTCACTGCTGTGTGCTTCAAACTGAGGTACACTATAGGTTTTTAGTTGACGTTCTGATTTGGAAATAAGCTGGTTCTTTTTTAATCGAGATAAAGCCATAGCTTTCTTCTTAGGGCTAAGAGGAGTTTTTGAAGTTAATTGGATAGGGTCTGCCATGTTTGTAGTTATGCTATCAACATTTGGCCCAATGTAATTACTGTCTATACCCATGATGAGAAGGTTTAACCTTCTTGTTGAAGTCTGTGGGTCATTGATATGAGGAATGGTATAATGTTCTGCTTGCTGAGAGATTGATTTTGGTACATTCGACCTATTTACTAGTAAAGGCTCAACAGGATCATAATGTTGATAGAGGAAATCCTTTGTTCCCTGTAGATTAACAACAAAAAACATACTAATATAAACTAGGATACAAATTGAAAAGAAATTCATTTGTATTGCATACTTCACAAATTAAAAAACAAAATCCACTTGTATTCATACTATAATGAAGTGCTCAAAAATTATTTAGGTTTTCCTAAATCATTCAAGCTGGGTTTTTTTTTTCATTTAATGATTGAAATAAATGTTTGCTTAAATATACTTCTAGTTTTAATGCTAAATTGATCTGTGTTTTACATGAATTTATTCATTTGTCCACATGATCTTTCGATAGTTTTAGGGCTTTGACATTCTAGGGGGATGCTATTTCTGAAACTGTGTTTGTACTTCCATTCACAAGTTAGTGGAGCTAAACCTGAGAGACAAATGGTTTTATTGTTATTTTTTGGGAGCAGATGGGTGGATACTATCCTCTTTTAGATAGTGTTAGAAGTAATTGAGGGTAATGGGGATCCTGACCTGTACAATGCAGTCTCTATGAATCATGATATGGCCTTTGAACCCTACATAAAAAAATGTGCATTTTAAACTAGTCTACATACATCATTAAAGAACTCAAAACCACAAGCATTTGTTTCTTTAAAAGTGTAAAAAAGTAGCATCAAAGCATAACAAAACTTGTGTCCAACTTAATATGTTGCTACATCTCTGGAAGACTTATGATTTCTTATATCCTTAACCTTTAAATTATATCAAGTGAAAATTACCAGCTTGCCTTTGTTTAGTATTCAACTATTCCATAAAAGTGCACATTGAACAAACATTTAATATGTAGAACTTATGGTAACAATTTTCAAACTGTGTAGAGAAAAGGTAATAATATAATTTAATTTGGATGGAGTAACAGGATTGTATCAATTTAAAGACCAGTATATAGATGTAATATAACACACTGCCCTAGGTAAAAATAAACTACAAAGATGTCACTGAAATAGCCAGGCATTAAACTTTTTATTGGGAGATTTAATGCTACAATTGAATAAACAGTGCATAAAAAATCTGGGACTTGTCTAAAAGAAGGAAGTGGGAGCTTTGTATGCTATAATTCGATAACCAAGGTACAACCAAACCCTAAAACCTAGTTTTTTAGAACAGGTAGATGAAGGTAGATTTAGTTTACAAATTCTGTGTTTAGTAATAATGAAATCATTACATATAGTTACGTATGTTTAGAGCACTATGAAATTTTATGGTATTTATCAAGCTTATAATATTTTTGGACAGGTCACAGATAAAATGTCTTGTAATGCAAAATGGAGGGTCAGATTACATTACAAGATATTTTACACAGCAAAGATTTAACAGCTACTGCACATTAAATACCAGTTATTTAAAAACTTTAGCACACATGTTCATTACAGTTTGTAAACATTTACAGTAACACATCCAAAAATGATGCAAGACAATGTTTATAGATATTTTAAGTGAAAAATATATACACTAGTAGAGCAAAATATCAGTTGTTATGCATATAATTGAAATAAAAATTTTTATGGTGGCACACATTAACCATAAAAATCTTATCTTTCACCAAATTTTGTACCATTCCTAGAAAAGCAATATGAGTACAAAAATACCTTTAATTAACAGTGTTTTATTCTTTGCCAAAATCAACACTAAGCCAATACTTGAATAATCAAATTACAGTTATACAGGACAAATAGAAATGCCATTTTGTTATTCTGTTTAATAAGAAGCTTTATGTCATTCATATTTTGAAATTAAAAATGTAAAACAACTATTAACCCCTCTTGTTTCATGTTTAAAATGCAACAAGAATGTTGTCTTCACTTCTTTTTTACATCTAAAATGAAACATGGCTAGACTACTATTCTGTTTCTACGGCTAAAATTTAACAGGATACATTACTCATTTTTTATTGTGCCTTTAACTCAAACTAAAAGTAGGCAGTTGAAAATATTGTTTTAACAATATGAGTATGTATTAATTCTACAAAGAAATTTTAAAGTAGTATTAGTTACAAAATAAACAACACAAGGATAAAAATACTGTTTGAAAATATTTTGCTTGTTTGTTTCTTGAATTTCATGCAAAACTACAAGGGCTATTTATGCTAACAATCCCAATTCTGAAGTGACAGATTAGGGAAAGGCAACAAGTCAATGTGATTAAAAAGGGTGAGCATGTTCAGTGATGGATTTTGATCCTACAATCCAAAAATTGTGCATCAAACTCCTTACTCACCAAGCCATTTTCAAAAGAAAAAAGATTTATTTTGCAGCAATACAAGTTATATAAAAGTAAGTTTAGAATAAAATGAAAGTGAATAAAATGGTCTATGAGGTAAAAGGAAAGAAAAGAATTAAATTATCGTATCTAGAACTGTGGGTAGGCAATATAATTGACTGAGCAAGTGATAAGCAGAGGGTGCTTGCAGTGATGCAATCTTAATGGTACATATATAGATAATGATGTAGGGAATGGTAGGTCAGAAGAGTTAATGGTATGTATCAAGGTTAATAAACCATCTGAAAGAAAAGAGTGATAACTTAATTCTGTCAGAACTATGGCAAAGACTAACTGTGGGGATGAAATTATAAGTGGGCACTAAATCTGAATGTTAGGCTTGAGTTAATATGTAAGAATGGGAAGACTGAATGTATGGACTTGTGAAGTCAATTCTATTTCAAAAATAAACTTTTCAGAATAAATGGTTTATATATAAGGGTAGGAAATGACTAGTTTGCAAGAGTACTACAATATTACTATTGAAGTAAAGAACAACATTTCAAGGTCAAGATGTTGTTCTGTCCTTATCAGTAAAAATGTTAATACCCATAGTGGCCATTCTGAGATACATTTTTATTTCAAGTAGGTTTCTCATCATCAAGAAGTGCTTAAATCATTTGTAAGATCAATTAAAACTAGGTGGTGGAAATGACCAGGATAAACTAACTGCAGAAAATAAGATTATAAATATTTAGAATTAGTTTTAATATTTCAATGCTAGAAGTATAAAAAATAAAACAAACTACTTTAGAATACTAGTCTGAATTGATGTTTCTCAGACGACTGAAATTTGGTTAGATATAGACTTCTGATGACAGGAACATTGAGTTATAGGCCTTTAAATAATTAAATAACTGAAAAGAAAGAGAGATGTGGTTTTATATGTAAAATAGGAGTATACAAGTTACAGCCTGTTGATGAAGATATCAAAGATAATAACAAGAAAATTAAAACTATTTGGGTTTCTGTTAGTAGAGTAGAGGAAGAAACCTTTCAGTTAGGATCTGTTACAGATTACTAGATGAAACTGATAATATGAATAAGAAACTTAATAGTGAGAATTACACTTCAGCTGTTAATGAGGTCATAATTATGGAGGATTTTAATTTTAGACATATACATTGGAAATTTGAGTCAAGCCACGAAAGGAAAAGATTTTTCACAAGCCTTTAACGATAATTTTTTTTCACCAAATGGTCAGGAAACCTACTAGGAACAGTGTTATTTTAGATTTATTGTTAACTTACAATACAAAAATAGTAGTCAGGGAACATCTTGCTGGACGTGATTATTGCTGTTTAGGGTTTGATATTTACTGTATATGGTAATCAGGTATAATGAGATTCTTGTTATAGAAATCAAGTGAACAAATTTTGAAAGGATGAGACCAGAATTATCCATTACAAACTGGACAGATGAATTAATTGTAGAAACTATTCAAATGTGAAAAAAATGTAAATATTAAAGATGCATACATTCCTTACAGAAAATAATATACTGCAAGTAAAAGACCATACTGTATAACAACAAGTCGAAGAAATAAAATTGAGAAAAACATACCGAACTAAACTTAAGGTTTAAATTGAATGATATGATAGGAGACTGAGAGTTATGCAAGAGCAAGAAGGTTAGCCAGAAATAAACATTTGCAGAAAGGATTCATTTAAATACTGTTGTAATATCCCTGAAATACTCCTAAATACAAAAACTAAACATTAAACTAAACTGTCACTGAGTGATAATTTGACATCAGACTTCCTATCTTTTGCCTCAATTGTGACTAATACTAATTTTCTATGACTTGGAAGTATTACCTTTATAGCTTTGTCTTGCAATGCCATAAACAGATTTTACTTGAATTTTATAGTCTGTTGTGTTCATGACCTTTAATATGCATTATTCCTATAGTCAATTACCCATTTATTATAAGGTGTGGAGGAGCTTCTTATATTAAGGGTAACTTCCAACTTTTGTTTTTTTATTCATTGTTAGAGACAATCTCCTACCTTTCATTACCAACTCAGGTCAAGCTGTTCTCGCTGCAGAACCAGCATTGATAAACATACTGCAAGATGTCAATAGATCTACAGACTTGTAGATCTTGAAATCGTGGGCTTACTTTATTTTGGGCATAATGCCACTTCTTTTTTCCAATGTATAGTTACCTCTTTGTTCTTCCTTTGACCTAGATGAGTTCAAATACTCATCCTTAGGGTATCGTTTCCTTGGCTTATTAATAGTTGTTGGTTCCTTACAGTCTTAGCTGTAATAACCAGGTTTTAAAATTCTATATTAACTCTTCTTTTCTAACATCTTTTGATGGTACATTTTATTCCCTTGCACTTTTGCTCAAAGATGCTGGCAATATGGCCTTTCAGGTTATCCAGAAAATACCTATTGTTTTATGGTTTATTTCCACTGTTTTGCATAACTGTTTGTCTAATTAATCCTTTTAAATCTTTTAAATTACCATTAGGAAGAAATGGTGTTCCCATGACATCTTTATCTAGTGATCCCATAACTTCATATTGGTGTCTTCAATTGTTTATTTCTGATTCAAGTTTCATTGTCAACTGGAATAATTCCTTTAAAGTTGTAAATCTACTTTGCTTTAACCTATCTCTCATATCATCATCTGTTATGACACCTATAAATTGGTCATGTGTCAATGAATCTATCATTTCACATAAAGCACCTGTATAAAACAATTATTCAAGCCTTTCCAAATATTCTTCAAGTTCAGCTAAAATAACTTCTCTCCTCTGTACTTCGTTCTAGCACTTTGGTATGGAGACTTTTTCTGTTGTGTTATTTCAAACTTGTTTGATAAAACTACCAAAGCTTGACATTTCTTTTCTTAAATGGAAGGTTCTTTTAGATAAGAAGCAAGATGAATAGTTTGTCCTTCATTATTCTACCTGTTCTCTCTTAAAGTTACTTTTAATTGAACCTAACGTGCCTCCCATGATATCTATCCATTATAGTTTGTTAGTTTCTTACCGAGTTGATCTTTCAAATTCTGGAAGTAGATGCAATTATGACATAGCTGGAGTAGTCCAGGAAAGTCTTGCACAAACAGGTAGCATGGCAGTAGTAGTAATAAGTGTAAACAATATATGCTTTCCTATTTCATATTTTGTAGTACATGGTTTAATCTTTGTATTTAGAATTCATTTTCTAGATGTTTAATTGTGTCACTTGTTATTTTCTACCTAAATTAATGCTGCTTTCTATCTTAATAAACTTTATATACTTCTTTAATATTTTTGTTATAAGCTGAAAGGAAGACTTATTTCTGATAATTATGAGATAGCTAGGTTACTGACTTGTACTTTTTCTTAGAATTTTTTCTAATGGATTTCATGCTGTAGTCCATGTTATCAACAACTGCTAAACATAAACATGACTAAACCAGAAAAATTAATAAGTTTCAACTGCAATAATACTCTTCTACCAGATAATACCTTCTCAAAGGTTTTGAAAAAGAAGGTCAAGGATTGGATATGTGAACTGATTACCAGTATTTCTTTTTGCAAGTTCTTACGAAAATTGGGCATGTGCTAGAAGACTGGAACTAGAATAATTACAGGCTTATTAGGTTTGCATAAGTGTTGGGAAAAGTGTTTTGAAGGTTGGATAAAAGATGCTTTAAAAATTTTTATAAAAAGTTAAAATTTGGTTGGATAGTCAACATGCTTTTTCCAGGGGAAAATCTTATTAATCTTTTGATATTCTTTGTAGAGACTACTGTTTACATAAATATGACAAGGTGTGTGGATTTGGTTAGTTGAATTTTTGAAAGGATTTTACAAAGCACCATAAAAAAGGCTTATTACAAAATTACCTCTATTGGATTGAAAACTGGATGGATGGAAGAAAGCAGATGGTTGTTATAAATGGAATTTATTCAAACTGAATTAATGTGTGATGATCTTGTTCTGCATCATGACCACTAAGCCATCTACAGTAATATTTATTATATATGTAATGAGTATGTACCAGCACATGCCTGCATCTGAGAAAAGAAGTAATTCTAATCAGGGATGACACATATAAAAGTCTTGAGAAGTCCCCATACAAACTGTCCTTCACAGGGCATTATTCTCACTAATTAAAAAAAATATATATTATACTTGTAGAGAGAGAAACAGAATAGAGTTTTATGTGTCACTAAGGGGAATTTCTGTATATAGGAGCTTGAACTGATTACTCCCAGTCAACTCTGGCAATGTGTAAAAAATACAAACATATACACTCAGGAGAACAGACAGTGTGTTGGATGTTTTGAAGAAACATAAATCTGGTAAAAATAGTTTTTTGTTATTTTTTTCATTTTATTTAATCCAATATTTAGTATTCTGAAAGTCATTCTTGTTACAAAGTTATATATTCATTCAAATGGTAAAATTTATTCATTCTTTAATACAAAACATAATAACAAAAAAGGATCTATAATGAGGGTGCCAACTTATAATATTTTTGTACTTGTGGCAAAATAATCTTCTAAAAACATATCAAAAATCAAATGTATAACATGCACTCATCATTCATATTTAAAATATAGTGGCTAGATGCCTTATCACAGTTCTATATTTGATTGTAACACATTTCCACTCAGAAAATTATACCATACACTAGCAATGTTGATTACAAAGGTTTAGACCTAATGGGGAAAAAATTTCAGAACTATATACACACTCAGCACCTCAATGTCTAAAAGGTAAAAAAGGTGTGTTGTACATTGTTTCATTGTGAGGTTAACCAGGGATAGACTCGCTTTGCCTTCCAGAAAGATGGTATAGCCATCATCATCTGCTTGTGCCAATATAGCCAGTTATCAATGCCAGTTCTTGTGTACTATTATGGCATAGGAGGGTGGAGTATTTCATAATACAGCATAATCAAAATTTATTGACAGTAGAAATAAAAATTTCATACTCTGTTAAGTAATTACTCTCACAATTGAATAATAAAAAGACACCAATCAATATTTCAATAAAATGATATAAACAAACATTTCCTACAATTACTTGCTAATTTTTTTAAACAAAGCCAAAATTTGTCATTGAAAAATAGTGTAAATACGATACTTGTAAAAACAATTCTAATTTAAAACAAACAAAAGAATAATTAAATCCACAATATACTTGAATGCTTTCTTATTTAATTTCCTAACCCCCAGAGGCACAGTGGTAAGTCTAAGGACTTGTTCAGCAAGAAACTGGGTTTCGATACACATGGTGGACAGAGCACAGATAGCCCTTTATGTAGATTCATGCTATATCAATGCCAGCTCAACGTCCTACATATCTATGGTATTAATATTTCAAGGTAATCATGTATGGGATATTACTGTGTAAACAATTTATTATCGCATGCTTATATGAAAAATAATAATTAACAATGAATTAACACATATTCAGAAAACAATAACATTAAAATAACAACATAATAATAAACCCAACAACAATAAAATCTAAGCCTTCCTCTTTCTCGTGGAAAGTAAACTTCATAGCTCTTACATTAAATTAAAAACCTCAGATACTGCCAAGTTTCTCAGTGTTTGTTATATTACTAGCTTTATGATGGTTTCTGCCAAAAATTAACTATTTCACGAAACTTACAGTTCACAGCTATTTTGCAGTCACTAGAGGGCACTAGTTTAGGAACCAATTAAATGTTTAACATGCAGTTGTTTTTATAACCAGGAACACTCAAGTTATTACATTTATACTGTGTTTTCCTTTATTCATTTTAGTGTAAAAATATAACCTATATAATTTCATTGCTAAGCGGCACGACATAAAAGCCACTGTTGGAACATGCTATTACCAAAACAAACTGTCTTGTCTATATATTAGAAGCTGTCACATAAGGAACCACTTCTTTTCGATGTGTTTTGTCCCTAGCTTGCCTCATCACAAAAATTCACGCACATGGATAAGTACTACCCAGGTGCTCACCCTCAGGGTCTACTCAGTGTTTGTGTACAATTTTAGGTTTCTAGGTTTTTTTCGGCTACGGTGGTCAATCTTTTCTACGTGATTCTTCATATAAAAGGATGTGCATAGACGTAGATAAGCAATAACATTAAGGAACATCGTAATACTGTTCAACCAAATAATCTGCACAATATCAAAGAGCCAGACAGCTATATTTCCACCTTATGCCAATTTTAATTTAGTTTTGTTTGTGTTATATTTCGTTTCGATGCATAGTAATCCTGATGAAAACACCTAAAAATATTGTTTCAACCACCTTTTGGGCAGCAAAGAATCAATTATGTTTACAACTTCAGTGAAGATAATTATAAATGTGTTTATTCGAGAGTTTTCCTTCGACTACTTAGCGTTTGGATCGTTACGCCTCTTTGCGATGCTTGGAATGGAATCTACAAACAGTAGTATCATCTAAAATGTTAGCCACAACGACTGTTACATCACAGAGCGTTAAATGTAGAGCTCTGGCGTCTTAAGAATAAACTTTGATTTACTTGCGTTTAATTCATTATTATTATTATATTCTTAGAAATGATATTTCTGTAGTAATAACAGTAGAGGATAAGGCTGCAATACTAATTTAACGCAACCTAGTGGTTATCGTGCTGGGCTGTGATTTCAGGGTTCTGTGATCCGTACCCCATAACAGTTATTGTTATTTTGAATTAAGCACAAAGCTACACAATGGGCTATCTGTGCTCTGCCCACCACGGGTATCGAAACCCGGATTTTAGCGTGTAAGTCCGCAGACATGCCGCTGAGCCACTGGGGGCAATATAATGTATAGTTGCTATACAAATCAAATTTGTGAAAGTGGGATTTATGTATTAATAATATTACTTTTACTGTTAAACTTTTATTTCACTTTCTACAAATTTTCTTCTGGTTGCCAAACATGTGCAAATTTTTTCGTAATGTTCTAATAAATAAAAGCTCTAGCTATAATAATTAGAGCTTGTAAAAAACGTTAAAATTAAATTATTCAAAGAGAAGGTTGCTACATGAGAGGTTTAACTTATGGTTATAAATTAAAAGTGGCATGAGCGCATTCAGGACGTATATTAAATATAATAGAAAATTCTGAATGAAAATACTGGCATTTTTTTCCGTGTCTTTATTTAAAATATACTGATTCTTTCTACGCCCTATTTGAGAGCATTCCAAATTCTATACTGGGCACTATACTGCCAATCTATACCCTAGGTCATGATTTTATCTTGCCCAATTACAGTGCTTGGGGTAGGCTGTTTTCAATCTCACACAAAGCTATACGAGGACTATTTGCACTACCCGACCCAAATTTAGTAGTGTAAGACTGGAGAGAAGGCGCTCAGTCATCAGCTACCCACCGCCAATTCGTGGGCTTTTTTTTTTTTTAAATCAACGAATAGTTACAGCACTAATGATAACAGTTTTTCTATAGGCATAGCTTCTTCTTCAAATAATGTAGATGCTCGTGATACGTCGCAGTCAAACGTTAACTTACAGTGAGATTATTCATCATGTTAACGCAGTGGTTCTTATCCTGAGTCCACTCGAGCCCCAGGGGTTCGGCAGAGGTCAAGACACACACACTGTGTGTGTGTCCGTTCCGTTCACCCCACTCGTATGATTCGTGACGTCATGCTCCACTTGGCCATTAATGACTGTGGCTGATCAGTCACATCACTTGGCCTTAATATCTGTGCTGCAGGGAACTTCGTGCGCTTAGCAGTCGACTTGTGACTGTAGGAAAAAATCACAAATGACGCCCGATTACAAATCTTTCAACCCCTTCATACTAACTATGTCGAGCAAAAACAGAAAGTGGTCGGACGAATAAGTACAATATGGATTCACTTGTATAACGGAACATGATGAGTGTCAGCGTCCTCAATGCATTATTTGCAATGCCAAGTTGAGCAATTCTAGTCTAGCACAGGCAAAACTAAGAGAACACTCCCTAAAGCTGCATGGAGATGGGAAATACAAGACCACAATATTTGCTGAATTCAAGGTAAAGAGTGCCAGTTCGATGAAAAGGCTACTTTGCCTGTTCTCAGCTTTGTACCCATCGACAAACCAATCCTTACAGCATCGTACGAAGTTGCGTAATTGATTGCAAAGCAGAGCAAACTACACACAATTGGTAAAGCACTCGTAAAACCAGCTGCGTTAAAGATGGCGAATATCATGGTAGCAAAAGCTGCTGAAAATAAGTTACCCCAAATTCCTCTTTCAAATGACACCATAAGCAGCAGAATAGATGACTTGAGCGATTACATCTTGGTTCAAGTTGTTGCAGATCTGATTAAGCCCAGCAAAATCCAGCCTTCAACTCCAACGATGTTTCCATTTTAAGCCAGCTTGTTGTATTCATGCGCTATGTGAAGAACGACGAGATAAAAGATTTTTTTTATTTTGTAAGCCTCTTACAACAACAATTAAGGCAGCCGACGTGAAGACACTTGTAGATGAGTTCTTTACAGACAAGGAGCTTTCATGTGACATGGTTTCTGCAATATTTTAGGATGGAGCTCCAGTCATGCTGGGACGAAACTGGTTTTGGAGCGCCGGTGAAAGCCGATGCACTATACATCATTGTAATGCACTGTGTTCTGCACAGGCATGCATTGGCAACAAAAAACTTGCCTTCAAAACTGGCAGAAGTATTAAAAATTGCAGTGGAATCTGTGAACTTTGTGCGAAATGGTGCCCTGAAGCACCGCATCTTCAAACAGCTGTGTAATGAAATGAGCTGTGAATTCGAGGTACTTCTATACCATTCTAACGTTCAGTGGTTATCCTGGGAAAAGGTGATGAATCGTGTTCTTGCCCTGCGTGTGGAATTTGCCCTGTTTTTGCGAGAGCACCAACACTGTCATGCAGATTGCTTCGAAAAATCTGAGTTCATTCTCATTTTGGTGTACATGGCCGATATCTTTAATGCTCTCAATGATTTCAATCAACAGATGCAAAGCGGTGAAGTCAACATCATCGAAGAGGAAGAAAACCTGAAGGCTTTTCAAAAAAAGCTATCGTTATGGAAATGACGAACACAGAATGATAACTCCTCAAACTTTCCCCTGCTGAGCGACTGTGCAAGATCGAAGATGTGTCTGAAATCGGAGACATTTCTGTACCCGAGGAACTGAAGCAAGCAATTGCCATGCACTTAGATAAGCTCGCAAAGTCTCTCAACGGGTACTTCCCCACCAGAGAGTCATATCCAACATGGGTGAGACAAACGTTCACGTTTGGTGTTGCGACAACAGATGTCAATGATGAATACCTCGACGAAATCATTAAACTTCAGCAGAACCAGTTTCAACAGCTACTTTTTAGAACAACAACGCTCTAAACGTTTTGGTGTCACCAAATCGTAGCGTACTCTCTTATTGCTAAGAAAGACCTTGAGATACTCATACCATTTGTTACAACCTATCTTTGGGAGCAATCCTTTTCAAGGATGGTAGACATAAAAACAAAGAAAAGTAAAGACTTTGTTGCGAAAATGATACAAGAGTGGCACTTGCCAAGGTGAAGCCGTACATTTCTGAACTTGTCTCTGAAAGGCAACAGCAAGTCGCATTGATTTGCAGTAAATATTTATTCATTGGGTTCTGTTTTTGTTTTTGTGTGAAATTCATGTTTTGTTGGTTATGTTCTTTGAACACAATGACATTGCATGCAACTGATGCATGGTTCATTTTGTGCAATAATAAAATACCTACTTACGTTTTGAATTTGAAAAAAAAATATATTATTTTTCCAATTCCGAAAGGTTCAGTGAATGCAAGTACGAAACTTCCTGGGTTCAGTACCTCCAACAAGTTTAAGAACTACTGTGTTAACGCCATTAAATAATATTGCTTACTTCTGCTTTTCATATGTAACTTTTTATCTCTTAGTTGAATCTCGAGAAAGTACCAACTTACAATATCGGAGTTTCTTCCCTTGTGAATTGATTTCATTATTTTATGATTATTTCTTACATGATTGCTCATCTTCATATTTAAAGTTGTCTGGAACTACCTTTGTCAAAGTTTACAGCTTTCTCATGCATCAAGGGTCTTAAGAATTTAGTCGTTATCACGTCTGCCTTTCCATAATAATCTCCAGTTAAACTTACCATCTTTTCCCTTTCCCTCATTCTCAAAAACATCTTCCTGCCTAATTTCATTTCTTCTTGAAGACCAGTTTTGGTTCTGAGCTGAAACATTCTCGAAAATGTACAAAATAGATTCAATCTCTCTTTTTCAACATTATTCAAAAACGTTAGGACATGTATCATAATTCAATCTAGAGGTAGTTACATGTTATGAATGATGTTTATACCCTAATACAGTTGCATATCACCATTGATCATAAACCACAACGCAACAGCCGACATGTTTAGCTATACGGCAAATTCTCCACCATACGACAGCGAAATGAGAACTACTTAAGTAGGGTTATAGCTGGAGGAATTCAAGAATTTTTCAAAATAAAATATGCTCATAACAGATATTGCTAAGAGACGCAGAGTCAAAGGGCACACAAATTCGTAAAGCGAAGCTTTCAATGTTCTCGCCATAAATGCGGAAAACTAAGACATCAACTGACTTCGAAATCGCAGAGTAGAAGCTATGGTTATAAAAAAAAACTTTCCAATCTTAGATTCCATTACAATGAAGCTGAGTTTATCTACTGATCCTGCTGAGACACCTTAAAATCAATATTTGTTTCAAAATATAAATGGATGAAACTGGATTTACAGTTGTCCCATAAGACTGCATATCTATCAAATCATTATTCTGTTTTGTTTTATATGAGAGAGAATGTGCAACATTTGTTATAATTTATGTTTTGTAATTGACTTTCCCATCCTTCATAGAAGCTTGTAATAGAAATTACAACAGTGGGAATCAGACTTTGTGCGATAGAAAGAATATACAATGTGGTTCCAAGGGAAGAATAGGACATGAAACAAGGAAAGCACGTGGCTTGAAGACATCTTTCTTCAAAAAACTTGATTAACCTAACTACAAGATATTGGGTCATTCATCAAAAAATGCCCTTTATTTTGTTACAAATTATCTCCACAAACATGCAAAACCACAACGTTTCAGTAAATGAACTTAGATAAGTTTTCACAAGATAGCACCAGTTGCACTTTTTCCATCTGATTTTTTATCAGCAAAGTAAAAAAGTTTTGGAGAAGTACTCATATTAATTCGACCTTTATAACGCTAAAATCAGGGGTTCGATTTCCCTCGGTGGACTCAGTAAATAGCCCGATGTAGCTTTACTATAAAACACACACAAAATACATTCTTTCGACTTAAGTTTTTTTCTAAGTTTAGTTGTAATAACTAAAAGTGTAATCCGCTAAAAGCTTCAGGAATCCTAATGTACTAACATGAACGACAGAAGCTTGCAATCTGTTTGTGTGCAAACAGTCTTAAATTAAGCTGTAATACATGAACGTGAATGAGCAAATTATCACCTCACCTGCAGCAGGATTCTGATGAGTTGCTTACTTAGCGCGTCTTGTTAATTTTGTGTAGTGCGTGTGTTTTAACTTTAAATTTATAAAATGTACACGGCGTGGTACTAGTAATATGTAAGGCATTAATGTAAAAAAAAGACAATCAAACAATGATTTATTAGTTCCATATAAATGTGAGAAAGTACGGGAACCACTTAAACGAATAAGGTATAAGCATATCATCAGATTTTTAGTGTGTCCTGTTTTTAAGTTGCAAGTGACATCCTTTCTTATTTGTTTCTGCATGTTATTTTGCATGTCCATATGAAGTTCTTACCAATTCTAAGTTAATGCATACTTATAAAGTTAAAAGGATTCACATGTTTCCATTTATATCTCTTTGTCTACAACATACAGATGTAATGAAATATATAATTTAAAACAGAAGAGAATGGATAAACAAACAAAGAGTGGAAAGTAACAAAAGAACTGCTCCTCCAGTCATGTCAGATTTCGGACTTCGAAATTCACAGTGATCAGAGTACCAAAGAAATAAATAAATAAATTACTGTTTGATACGATAACTAGACAGGTTATTTCGTAAAAATTATAAAAACAAAACTTCTTTTTTTTTCAGTTCGATATCTTTAATTAGTGCAAATTTGGGTTAGTGATTGAAAACTACAGATATACGCTCAATGTGAAACCGTTCAAAAACGTGCATACGTAAAACAGGATTTGTTCTGATGGTGATAGGTACACAGTTTACTATAGCCGAATTAGCTTTCATGACATTTTTCTAATGCAGAGTTGTATACATGCAATATCTACAACTTGACAAACTACGTAGTAAAGCACATAATTTAGCTCCAGTATGTTCTTCAATAATTTCTGACATTTAAATCCCTCGTGATCAAACTTAGGAATTAACTGAAATTAGTGATGGATGCTGTCCCTAAATTTGGATTCTTTTCCAAATGTTAATCTCTTTCATGTAAAGAAATCAGCCAAGTAACAAAATGGTTTGCTTGTTCTTTTTCGAACGATGTTAAAACCGAGATAGAAATCGAATTGGTCCAGTTTTCCATACTGGCAACTTCAGAGCTTTGACATTCATTCACACAATAAGAATCAACATAATTAGTTGTGTTAAGAATGTTCCTCTTACTTTATAGATAAGCTCTTATCCAAACATTTCCTCATGTTGAGATAGTGCTGAGAACGAAAATATACTTGTTCACGGTGGTATCAAACAGGAGGACAGAAGAGAACAAATCGAACTAAACACTCTAACATAGAATGTAACATACTTCGAAAGCTAGACTTTTTGAAACTCACTGGCGGGTTAAGTTGTAATAAAGCTAGAAAAAAGATGATTTTAGCTTTATACAAGTACTAATTTAGTTATTTGTATACAATTATGGTTTGCCTGCATTGTTTCCAGTGTTACAAAGCTGTGTATATCATTAAAATGTTTTCACGTGGATATGTTCAACATTGTGATTTTGATACCCAGATAGAGGTCATTATACCTATGGTGAGCATGGAGCTTTTTTCTCCTACCGTCTAAAGCTCAAGCCACCTTTAATCCATCATTGACTGAAATATAAGTAGAATCTATTATCAATACTGATGCCCCCCAATGGCTCAGCGGTATGTCTGCGGACTTGCACGCTAAAAACCGGGTTTCGATACCCGTGGTGGGCAGAGCACAGATAGCCCATTGTGTAGCTTTGCGCTTAATTCAAAACAACAACAATCAATACTGATAAGATGGTATCATCATACAATGATCGTCTTTAATGCATTACCTACCACTTGAAATAAGATGCTCTGCGATACGTTTGGCTAATATTATTATTTGAATTGAAATGTCCACTCTTAATAGTAACTTGTGGACTAAACAGCATCGTCAAAGACCCTTTTTCTTTGGCTCTTTGAATCGAGCAATCGTATTGAGTGCCACTTATATAAGGCGCTACAAGTTAAATGTGTAGCGTGTTAAGAGAGCATTTCTCTACCTCCGGACCATTCGGCACACAGTCTGACGCGCTAAATTTAAGTCACGTTCAGTCTATTATTGTTCGTTTGTTTTTTTTAATTTCGCGCAAAGCTATATGGGGGCTCTTTGCGCTAGCCGTCTCTAATTTAGCAGTGTAAGATTAGAAGGAAAGCAGTCATCACCACACACCGCCAACTCTTGGGCTACTCTTTTACCAACGAATAACGGGATTGACTGTCATGTTATGACGCCCCCACGGCTGAAAGGGTTAGCGTGTTTGGTGCGACAGAGATTCGAACCCGAGACCCTCGGATTAACCAGTCCATTATTATTATTATTATATACATTTGTTTTATTGATCGTTTTATAATACTGTTAGTGACAAGACGATTTACGACTGTAGTCTTTACTGATAAAACTTATGACTTATCATTACGCCCCTCCATTGGCCCAGCGGTATGTCTGCGGACTTACACCACCAGAAATCGGGTTTCAATATCTGTGATGAACAGAACACAGATAGCTCATTGTTTAAGTTTGTGCTTAATTACAAAGAAACACACTTATCATTAAATACATTTTTCCAGAATTAACTGAAATCTATGGCTAGATATAAAAAGGATCGGCCTTTAAAGTTTGGTAACAGATAACGTTAACTGCACGTCTTTATTTGTGGAAAATCGGTGATTAAATGGTTACAGATTATTAAAACGTGTAATGAAGTTAGTGACTTCTTTTTTACTTTCAGTGGCCAGGTTTTGTCATTAAGTCAACAAGTGTTGATTAATGCAAGATTTTATTTCTCATTTCTCAAAAGAGATAACAAAACCAAAATGACATCAACAGTAGTATAAGTGGATTTTTTTTTTAAGCGCGAAGAAATGAATTCAGTAACTTGTTCAGTTAAAGATCCTGACGCCAGGGTAACAACCAACCGTTCGAACAAGTCTATACAAGTAAATTTTCTGTAGTACAGGAGTGATGTGGAAAGTAAGACATTTTGAAGAAGGACAAACTAGTTACAGAAAGAGTTCCAGCTTAGAAATATTCCAATCAACATAACCACGTTACTTGAAATAACAGGTTTAAATAAGCTAGTACAGATACCCCAGTTCTGTCTTACGAGCTTTACTTATGCATTATACACATCTGCAATCATTGCAGAATGGACATAGTGTTGAGAATTACTTTCATTGCCGACAGAACAATTATGGTGTTTAAACACCAAGGGAGGCATACCATACCTCGTTTGAGGATATTTATCAGTAAATGCATGAAATGTTTGACAGTGGTGTATTTTTTTGCACCGAACCATAATATTTTTGTAACCATAACACACATTTGGTCCTTCGAGGTTTTCCTTACGTATGTATCTTTGAGTAAAAATCTAGTCTCATCCTACATCTGTCATGAAATTAAATATTTCCATTTTGACATTCTGTAAAATATTGGTTTCCCATAATTTCAACGACAACAAATTTCAAAAGTGAAACACACACACACATATATATATACACACACTGTTAGAAAATCACAACTGAAACCTAGCCTACATTTTCAAAATCTTGTGTACTATTGATTTCACAGTACAATATATATAACACAAAGATATTTACAGTATCGATCCCTTCATATAATCTTCTAAACTGCAACAACAGCACTTCTTGTTTATCTTTTCTAGAAACAGAAAAGCTCAGAGAACATAACCTACCCCTCGAGGTGATCGTCCCATTGGAAACATTTACAAGAAGTTCGCACTGAAGCCTCTCTTAACATTTAACGTTCTTTCTTAGATTACAAGCACAAAACTCTACACATTTGTCAAAGTGAAGTCTAACCAGTGACGTGGATTAAATATGATTACGTATGTTGACTTGTAGTCAATATATCTATAAATATATATTCCCAGTCCTATTAGCTTTCATACTACTAACAGAGCGCTGACTCGAGTAATTTATCCACCCAAATCCCTTTTTCAGTTACGGTATCGAGTAGGTTTCCATCTAAGTTAAAGGTGTGATCTAAATTAAGTGTATTACGTTCTAAAATGAACATAATTAAAAGTCCTTTGATAAATATCTGTCCAATTTAACATCAAAGGATTCTGTATTACCCCAATTACAGCCAGAAATAACCAAGATTTTAATATTTCGATTACTTTTTTGTGCCCTCTATCTATACCAATAATAGAAGTAAAATAACCAAAGGCCCAAGAACTTAACATTCAGACATTTTACTAGTACCAAGTTCTCTGTTTGACTGGAATCCATTAACAACATCCTTTCGTTTTCTCAATAAATAGCAATGTTTGGTAGGTAATAATATCAGGAAAACAAAACTTTTGCAAAGCCAGCTAAGGATGCAGAACGCTTTGATCAGTGGTCCCACCCGGAAGAATTCCAACAATCGATACTATTCAGGTTAAGGCCATGCACTTCGCACTGAAACAAAGTGGAAACACCACTTTCAGCGGTGTTTTGTTCAACTTGCCGTGAGACGTAAGTACATTACAGTTAGCTTTTAGACACCTATTCGAAATGGTGTAATCATTATGGTAATTAACCTTAACTCACTGTCTGAATAATTTGATCTGCCACTGGTGAACAACCGCAAAATTAAAAGATTTTTAAGGGCTCGTTTTTATGAAAATATAAAATAAAATGCTGGTTCCATAAACCAAAATTTAGCAGTAAATATATGTGAATAAACTATTTTGACTGATGATAAATGTGAACTTCCATGTATAAAATTCCCACGAAGAAACTTATTAGTTTTGTGAAAGAGCACACGCACGTTCTGATAATGTTGATAAAGAAATTTACATCATTTGCTCACGTAAAAATACGATGCAGAATCGATACACTGACAGGAATCTATGTTGGATAATAATAATTATATTATGACTTCAGTATCGAAGATTTTGCGACAAAAGTTTGGTTCCAAATAAAAATTTCTCTTCAAGCTCATATGTTTCTAAGGTTTGTCTTTTGAATTGTTTGAACAAAAATAAAGGAAATAAAAACAAGAACGAAAATAAACGTATGTTTTTTTCTTATAGATTTTAAAAGGTTTCACTGAGAGGTTTGTTTGTTTTGAATTTCGCGTAAAGCTATACGAGGGCTATCTGCGCTAGCCGTCTATAATTTAGCAGTGTAAAACTAGAAGAAAGGCAGCTAATTGTCATCACCAGTCGTCAACTCTTGAACTACTATTTTACCAACGAATAGGAGGATTGACCGTTATATTATAACGCCCTCACGGCTGAAAGGGCGAGCATGTTTGGTGCGAACGGAATTCGAACCCACAACCCTTGGATTACCAGTCGAGTGCCTTGACCACCTTGGCCATGCCGGGCCTCACTGAGAGGCTTCTAACCATCGAAGTAGACTTGAAGGGCCGCTCAAATAACACTACAGCCTCTCGATGTTTTTTTTAATTTACTAGAAAACCATTTTGTTATGTATTGAAACTGTGATGCTTTATTGATTGATATTAGTTTCTTCAAAAAAATAACTCAATGAAATTTGCCATCATTAGGGCAGTGAAGACACCGTTCGAGTGTAACAAGATCTGAAGCATGGCCGAAGGACATTCAAGATAAAGACGAAACAAAAAATAAGGGGAAAAATGGAAATATCTCTAACTATGAATTAGTATTAGGAAACTCAGCGCAGCAGAAAGTGGTCTAGAATACAAAGATTAATTATACTTACGTATATCTTGCCATAATAGTATCTGTAAGTATGCCAAGGGTTGAGACAATATTATCAACTTGAACAGCACCTTATATTAAATGACAAGGTCACAGATTCCCAATTATGAATTAGTAACAAATGTTAAGATAGTAAATTAGCAGAACTCACCGTCACAAAAGTTGAGTCCGATTTTACACTGAACACTCAGTTCGACTGTGACTCTTATGACGACAAATAAAGCTAGAAGTATAGACTGTATTCAACAGCGGCACTTTTACCAACCGCTAGAGTTCGTACATCCCATTTTTAACACATTAACAGTGATCAGTATCCTGTTTGTTTCCGTTTCATTCGATAAATTGTTGTTGTTGTCATGGTCACAACAATCACTATAGCATGAATTATTAACAAGTAGATAAAAATGACATTTAGAACTTGATAACATGAAGTTTATTCCACTTGCTTTCATACTTTTCTAACTACACACTCAGTTATAACCATTTTATCAGGCTCAACATTTTTCCGCTACTATTTTAGTTCAAGAACAGTAACGTCACCTATCCAGAATAGCATGACTTGTAAAACAAATATGTGATACAAGACATAACAGATTTAAATCAACACATAATTTGAGCTACAAAGTGATTTGATTTAATTCTGATGCAGAAGTCCACAGAAAATAACGATCTGTGATAAAGTTAAGTTAATGTATCAGCGATACGAAATAATTTGTAATTATCTTAACTACAATTTTTGTCAGAATATTTAAAAGTATATTATTTAAACATCTTTTTCCCGTTTTCACAGTTAGAAAAAAAACGCTGTTTATGTCGCTAAATAAAATTGCCATTTTCAATAAAATCTAGCACACCATGACATTAGTTTACCAGCTTTTACAAAATGCTATTTTACTTGGTTTGCGCACACATTCCTTCAAACATTAATCGTCTAATAGGATTAGTAGATTCAGACTCTTTCTGTAAGTATTTTCTTCTCCCGATACCGTTAGTAGACTGAAACAATTCATCTTAATTAGAGCGTTTTAGAACACCAGTTAGAACAGATCTGTTTTAGTAATGAATTCAATTCACGAGAAATTCGCGCTTAACAAGCAAGGCACAAGGTACGTTACGATCAACACACAAAATATATAACAGAATAAAAGTATACGCTGGTTACACATCGTTTGTGACTAAAATTACAAAGTTATGCGATCATTTAACCAGCTTTGGTATCGAGGTTTATCAGTGAACTACCACTAATCACCCTTTCCTCTCGAAATGGGAACAAAATGGTGGCACATCTTAAGGTAATCATCATGATACCTGTACAAAAACTGATATAGCAGGAGATAAACCATTTTTCAGACCGTTGTAAGAAGTAACAACGATGGACAGCACTCGCGAGAACATAGGCAATAACAACTGATGATTCTTGTAATTCGAATAAAAAAAAAGGTCTAAATTATTCATTTATTTTACAGCAAAGCCACAATGAGCTACCAGGTGTGTCTACCGCGCGGAATCAAACATCGGATTTTAGCCTTGTAAGTTCGACAACTTACTGGTCTCCCATTGGGGTGGACAATAATTTAGATTAAGAATGTCATCATTATTAGAAAAATATCCATATATAACTTCATATATCTAAAAGTTTAATAACACGTAGTTAAACCTAAAAAGAAAATACCACGTTAACATTAAAAAATTCTCAAGTTCGTACATTTAACATTAACAAGAATAATTACGCGCGACTTTCATATAAGTTAATAGGTTCACCATACATATCTATGCTTATAATACAACTAATTACATAACTAGCTTAGTGAAAGAAATAATTAACACAGATCATACTGCGAACAATTATAGTTCCGTTGAGCTTCATTTGTTAGTGGTTGTACGTTCTGTTTTCTTTTTTTAGTACGTAACGAAAGTAATACTGCCAGTTATATTTTAACCTTTTACTATCCGTTATTCCCAATGTTACTCTCTCTCTCTCACACACACACAAAATAATCCGCGTGCCTATGAGAAACATATCACGTGCTTACCAGGCAACTCAACAACCTGTTTTATGAAGGCCAGGCGAACAGAAAGAAAAAAAAAGATAATATACAGAAGAGTTTTAAGATTTACATAATATTAAAATGAGTAAAAACTATCTGAAGCAAAGAAAGTAAAATACGCTCTTATACCAACGTACTCGTCACGATTTCTTGTTATGGGTACTTTGTTTCTTATCAACTTATTAAACTCTAACACGAGATATCAAGTTTCATTACACACGGTACACAGCACTCGGGTAAGATATAGTTACATATATTTCTCGTAAAAAAAAATTCAACTTTAATAATTTACCTATGATGCAATTGCAGTATGAAACAAGATGACCTTGATGGGAAAATACAACAGTGATGAATTAATGCGAGAGGTTACAGAATTCGAAACTTTAAGAAACTGTTCATATGTGTGTCTATTTCATATTTCAAATTCCGGGAATGTAGAAAACTCCATGTTATAAACTTGTAATACTTACTGTATTTTACAAATATGCGGTTTTTTCTTCTTCAGCATTTCATTTTTTTTCAGACCCACTGTTTCATTATGTTTTATATTCGTCTATACACAACGTATAAAAGATTTTATATTTTAACCCGAATTTCTTAAAATGTCACAAAATGATAATTTTCCAAAAAACACACAAGACTGTAGTTTTATTTTAATTTTATGAGCATTTATTTATTTAAATCTCTAGGAAATAATATTTATTATTTCTTGTGAAGTAATTAAGATACAGCTCTGAGCTTATGCGATTTTCCCGTTCAATCAGGGTGCGTATGTAACTGAATGTCTTGTCCTCTCTATCAATAATGTTCCGCACGTTTAAAACATACAAATCAATACAACAAAGAATGGTGTTTTCCTCTCCGTTGCTAATTAAAGAGAAACGAGATGATGTATCACAAGCTGTTAGGGGCACGACAGAACTGACCTTCCGTGAGATGATGTGTCACAAGCTGCTGGGGGTACAACAGAACTGACCTTCCATAACAAATGCCCAACATCAAAGAGTATGGACTATTCTGATGAGCGCAGACTGAATTCCAATAAAGGATTGTATTAGAACTGACCTTCTGTAACAAATGCCCAACATGAAAGAGTCTGGACTGTTCTGATGAGCGCAGACTGAATTCCAGTTAAGGATTGTATTAGAGGTCTAGTTCGTCACTATTACCTGCTTGTGATATACAGTTTCTTGCCTATAATGACATAAGCATCGCAATTTTGTTCTTAACACCTCAAATTCAAAAATCCGTAAAATCCAAGTAAGATATTCGAATATAAAGAACTGATTGAAACACCTTTGTTAGGGATAAGAAGTGCTCATTGTTTTTCCACTTTTGGATAGTTTTAAAAGACTTACAAATACTTAAGAATAAAATTACTAAAATACCTTTCAAGGCCAAACAACTTACCAGTAATATAAAGCTCGATATAATGAGTATCTGATCAAGTTAATTTAATATAAAGGTAAATATATTACTGTAAATTATACTTTTAGTGCGTTAATTTAGATGTTACCTGGAGGACGCATGACATTAAGTTCAAATAGTTTATAAAAGTAAGCCTGAAATACTTAAATTGTCATAAATTTCACGCCAATAATACAGTACTTTCAGGAAGCATCGGGAGACGAGAGTAGTTTTGTAAGTACAAAAATCAGTTTAAGTATCGAGTCAGTTGTTTTCAGTCGATAAAGTGCCGGTCATTCGGGGTAGAATTTAGTTTCAGAGAAGTATTCGGATTAGTTACTGCATATGCGGTCCGGCATGGCCAAGTGATTAAGGTACTCTTCTCGAAATCCGAGGGTCGCGAGTTGAAGTGTCCATCGCACCAAACACATTCGTTCTTTCAGCCGTGTGGGCGTTATAATATTACGGTCAATCCCACTATTCGTTAGAAAAAGAGTAGCCCAACAGTTGGTGGTGATGACTAGCTGCTTTTCCTCTAGTCTTACACTGCTAAATTAGGGACTGATAGCCCTCGTGTAGCTTTGTACGAAATTCAAAATGAACTAAATAAATACCACATATATTCAGTTACTCGGTCGAATAGCAGTAAAATCATACCAATATGTTTACTTTTATGTTAGTAATGTACCATTAGTTAATTATTTTCGTTTGAACGTCATATATAAACTTAGACGTACAAGGTACAATAGTGCACAAACTTGTAGAAACATTAGGGAGGAAATAATTTTTTTATCGTTACAAGAACTGGACTTCGAATTATTTTCTATATATAATTTAAAAGAACCTGTGCAAAATTACAACAATATTGTGTCTGAACCCACCATATTTCCAGAAGCACGTGTTTTCCATGGACACTATTTTTATACATGTTTTCCCAGTCAACGTTTACATTCAAGTTTTAGGTCTATCTTCGACTATTGTTGAACTTTCGAGAATCTCGCCCAAAGATTATAAATTGACGCACCAAGAAATAGTAATACAATATTGTTTGGTTTGCTACAGTCAGTATACTATAAGCTTCGGAAGCTATAATTGTGGTATACGCTAATTAATGGGAAAACTACAGATATTTTAACCAAGAACGTTCATAATTTCAAATGTCACAAAATTCAGTGAATTAACTTCGGATGTTAATATTTCTACAAAAACATTATGTATTGTCGTCGGGAAAAACTCGCGTGTGAAGAATAGACCAAAATAGCATTCCTTATAAGTGAAATGTATCGGTGTATTGACATGAAAGTAATTTGTTCGTTGTGGACCAGACCAGTTCAATATCAGATAAAAGATTGAATATTTTTAGGAGTTTGTAAAAGTTTTGCATATAAATAATTATTTGTAATAATCGTCATTATAAACCGTAATTTTTTTCTAACAAAATATATGTACACAATTTTCTTTTTTCACACAAATATAACTTTGATACACACTGACATTCTATTAACTTCTAAATCAAAATTAAAATCGTGTTACGTATTACAATAACATCGTGAGTCATAATAAATAGCCAATTTTTAATGTTTAAAGTCGTTGTTTTTAAACCTTAGTATTTTTAAGGGTTAGAGCATTGTCTATATATTTATGATTGGCATGTGCCTAAAGATTATGCCTGTAAAACAGATTAATTAATTCAGTATAAGCAACATATCCACATCTTAAAACATAAATATATTTAAAATGCGACGTGAAATAAAATTTAAAAACAATTACTAGGTATGACGGATATACCACATAATCCATTTATAAATAGCTATTGAACACAAAACCTATATAAAACAAAACCAAACGCACATATACGCAATGAATCCCTTACTTACTAAAAATAAATTCTAGTTTATTCCACTTTTGGTAAATACTGGGCACAATAATTACCACATAACAGCTGGACGTTTACCACGAAGTTTCTGTACTTAGTTAAAATAAAATAGACACGTTTACAACATTATCCGTTGAAAACAAAACATCTGTTTCATTGCTGTTGTTTTTTTGTTGTCAAATGATTCTCTTTCTTACCTAAAACACTCAATTTACAATTTAGAGTATTGTTCCGGATGGTTTAATTTTGTTTGGTTTTTCAATTTCGCTCAAAGCTCCTCGAGGGCTATCTGCGCTAGTCGTCCCTAATTTATCAGTGTACGAATAGAGATAAGGCAGCTAGTCATCACTACCCAACGCCAACTCTTGAGCTACTCTTTTACCAACGAATAGTGGGATTGACTGTAACGTTATAACGCCACAAGGGCAAACATGTTTGGTGTTACGGGGATTCGTACCCGCAACCCTCAGATTACGAGTTGAGTGCCCTAACCACCTGACCATGCCGGGCCCGGATAGTCTGATATGTGCTTCAAACCCACTTGCTTCTAAAGTCTCTGCCATGTGACTTCTTCTTGCTTCCTGGTGAATCTTAATAGTTCCCTTCTTCAAAATATTGAGTCATAAATGTCCGGCATGGCCAGGTGGTTAGGGCGCTTGACTTGTAATTTGAGGTTCGCGGGTTCGAATCCCCGTCAGACCAAACATGCTCACCCTTTCAGTCGTGGGGGCGTTATAATGTTAAGATCTATCCCACTATTCGTTGGTAAAAAGTAGCCAAAATTTGGCGGTGGGTGGTGATGACTAGTTACCTTCCCTATATTCTTATACTGCTAAATTAGAAACGACTATCGCAGATAGCCCTCGTGTAGCTTTGTGCGAAATTGAAAAAATAAATAATCCTAGTGGTGAGATTTATATTTTTATTATCTTACTTAGTTCTGTTTTCCAGAAAATATATTTGAAAATACGTGTTCCACTGTATACCTCATAGTATTAGACATGTATTAAGCATTCAGTGTTTAACACTCTGGCTAATGACGATATCTTACAGTTTTTTTTCTGTTTCTTTTTTATCTATACGGGGAAATCCAGACAGTATGACGATATATGTGTGCTTTTCTCTTCTGGGAATCCAGAATAGTATTACATACGAACAACATTAATCTTTGTTTGAAAATTCTCAAGAAAGGGTACAGACTGGATTTGCCAAGAGGATTCTATGATTGACAGATCTCTTCCCACTACTACTTAAAAAACTCCTCAAGGAACTGAGCAGGTAGGAAAAAAACTTGGATTGGTTGACAGATTTTTCCCCACTATTTTAAATATTTTTCTTTTCAGAAATATTTGCTTATACGTGGCCCTCCTCTGAGTATCCTGGTTGAAGTGTGAAGGAAAGGTTTAATGATTGAGTATATCCTTAAACTTGAAAAAAGTTAACACATTTTACGCCCTTGGGATACCGCATGCATTGCTCTCAAAAGGTGTCACTGTAAACATCTGCCTGAATATTTGTGGCGTCCGTTTAACATTTGACTTACAAATCGTAAAATATTATAGCATGTACTAATCTATATTTACTTAATTACAGAAATCACGCAATGGTCAGGGTGTTGTTAAACGTTAATAATTCCAGACAGATTTTATAGCAAGTGTGCTGTTTGATACCCAGTATTTTCCAAATCTATAGTTAGTTCTTAACATTGACAAAGAGGCATAATATTGTCGACTACATTTCGTAAGTAAAGACATAACATCCAAAATAGTGTTAAATCTCGTCGCTGGAACAGACCGTTCCCTAAATCGTTGCACTAGATTAGGGTTGGGCAACTTATTTTTCATAGTGGCAACTACTGTGACTAATGAAAACAACGCTGGCCACATTATTAAAAAAAATGTTAGTTTAATCAAAATAATTGCATTTCAACTAACCTTCAATGTGAAAATTGATGAGGATTTTCATCAACAAGTTTCATGAAATTTGGCTTAATAACTCAATAAGCATCTCAGTTCTACCTCTATATTTATGTCAGTAAGCCAAGATCCATATCCAGACTTGAGAAAATCTGGAGTAGAATATGTTGACTCAAAATCCCACGTGGATTCAAAAAATGGAAAATAATTTTAAAATTGCTATCTTTAAATTTGGAAGACTCTCATTTATCAGAATAGTGAGCCACATCTCTCTCACAGAACATTTTTGTTTACCTTTGTTTATTCTACAATTTGAAGGGTAAGCATCTCGTATTCAAATCCACACTTATCCAAAGACAAAAAAGATGTAATTTTCTTACTGGAATTTTCTAAATCAAATTGAAGTGGATAAAAAATTCAAATAACAATTTCAAATTTTTAAATTCTGAGTAACGTGATTTAAATTTTGAAATGCATTTTTGATCCAGTTTACATACAGACCATCTTCAGCATCAGAGATTTCATAGTCCTTATTATTTTCTAATAAAACTATTCAACTTTGCAAAATATATCAAATCATTATATTGTAATTGTTCCGCAAGGAGGTTTAGCTTTAATTAAAATTAATGAATAGACTGTGATTGTTCGCTTATTTTTATTCACTGAAGCTTCGTATTCAAATAACATTATGTAAAATTTTACTTTTTATTGCCCCTGGGCAAAAAGTGTTATTTCCCAATTGCTTTTGCCTAAAGTAAAACGAAAAGGCCCATTATTTTCTTCAAACTTTGCTTTTGTGACCTGGGAGCGTATAACGAAAACATGATGGGAGACTATATTTGGAGGCTAATACGTGAAAGTGATTTAGATTACAGTCGCAAATTTCGAAAAACTACTCACTTCTAAACATTTTTGTTCATCTTTATATAACTTTAGTATAAATACATGCAAATATTGATTCATATGTTGTTTTATTCAGACCTTACGTAAATGAAAATGTGCAAATTTGCCCGTTTTTATATAGAAAATAGATTAATTTCTAAATTTCATTATTCAGGTCAAAAAGCAAAGTTTGAAGGGAATAATAGCCGTTTTGTATACTTATACGATATAAGCAATTAAGAAATAACACATACTGCCCAGAAACAAAATTGTGATGAAGCACGCGACATTAGCGATGATGTGAGGCAGTGCAGTTGCTGATTACCAAATTTACAATAAAAAATAAATGGTGGAAAAAATTGATTCTTAAACTCCAGCTGGCCACAATTGTGCTATCCACTGACCACATGTGGGCAGTGGCCATGGAGTTGCCCACCCCTGCACTAGATGAAGGTTGATGTTCGGTTTTAACGTGGTACATTTAACGTTAAGAAAAAAAGGGCATTAAAACTATATAAAATAATTAGTTAAAAAATACAAGCTAGATAAAAAACGTGTATTTATATTAAAGAAGTGACGTCTTAATTATTTCTACAGGAAAATATACTGTATCTATCGGCATTTCTTTAATTTTTCGTTTGTTTGTTTTTTATCCATAATACAAATTTGTTACAAAGTAATTTCATATAAACTTTGCTTTTCGAAGTGCAATGTTTTTATACTATATATACAGTAATAAATAAACGTGATATACTCCATGTTATTTATCTTTGTAAGCTGTAAAAGATAACTTAATTTTATATTATCTAAAATTTTATTCAGAATAACAAATCTTTCATCACCTAACAAAAACTTTTATCAAGATGTTCTTAGAACTTAGACACACGGAGATAAAAGACCAACTTCAAAGTGTGCGTGTTTTTTATGTGACGGATTTGCTATCATATATCTGTATCAATACAGGTGTTTGTTTAAGTTAAATTTATATTTAGAATTGTGCGTGACTTGTACTGTTAAATCTGTTTCGCGAAATTCCCGCCTATTTACTAAGTTGCAGAAAAAGTCTCAAATGTAACACTCAACATATGTGTTCGTAAACATTAGCGCACTGTCAACATTGCTGCGTAAACAGAAGTTTGCATGTCTCAGATTTTAAGCTGGTGAGGCGTTAATGAGTTTTCATGAAGCTTGTATATAAATACATAAACATGTACACATGCGTTCCATACAATAATGTTACTACAAACATTACGCACATTTACCTATAATATATGAACTACTAATCCGTCATTTCTAAAAATATATAATTGAAAAAACAACAAAAACTGATATTTATAAATTGCCGTTTCCTTGTTTTCGTTTACATAAACAAATACCGATTTTAGAATACTGTAGTAGCATATAAAGCGTTTCGTCAATAATACAGGGTGGTCGCTAGAAAAGCGGAAAATTTGTCAAACAGCTATTTATTTTTATAAAGAATAACTTTTACAAAGTTTTTTAAAGGCATATGTTATATTACACTCATAGATGCTCAAAATGTCGTCCGTGATATTAAAATCATGCATTTTATTCATGATGTAAAGAAATCAAAATAGAAATGAGGAAGCACGCATTTTATTCATGATCTCATCTGACCCTCAAATTTTCCGCTTTTCTAGCGACCACCCTGTAGTTACTCCATGAAACTGAAAGATGTATTTACGTCATCTTTGAAATCCTTCGGGTCTTAACTATCCTTACCCAAACGTATATGATCAGCATGATTTACGCACGTCTTTCTCTTGATTAAGTAATAAATCTACAATATGTGAAAAGAAAAAGAAAGCCCAACAAACTAAAAATTAAGTATTAATTAGCTATTGTAAGCCGCTGGACCAAAAGTTATGCCTTTTATATACTTGTTCGGACATGTGCCCTAATGCAATAACTTAAGTTCATAACCAGATTAATTTAAAATATCTCAGATTAAGCTATTTGTAATTACGTGTTTTACTAACATGTTATTGGTTTGATATTCTGATTTTGTATAAATCCAACTGAAATCTCGATCTCATTGCTTTAACATTAGCCAGTGATTGATTTTGATATTAGTACCTCACGTGATGATGTGACCTCAATCGCCCTGACTTCCTTCTTCCTAAGAATGCTGCTAAAACGAATGGAAACAAGTTGACACTTTGTTAAAAAACAAGTTTTTTTAACAAAATGCAACAACAAAATAACTAAAAACTAGTTGATTAATCTATTATTAAAAATACATGAGAATAACTGAAGAGTATCAAAACTGTAATCAAACAACCTTAGACCCTGACTTCATTATAAACAGTTTAATAAAGACTGAAAATGAAACAAGTGTAGAAGACCATTCTAAACCTAATCTATACCTTCCAATAGATTATCGTGTTTATCATTTTGTAGCACACATAATGTTTGACCCTGTTTGATTTGCTAGTAGCACATACATTAATATAACTTAAGATATTTTTACAGACTGAAAAAAAAAGCTTTATTCACAAGAGAAACCTTAAAAAGTCCGAGACATGGCGATTATTTTAATAAATTGCTAACTTTGAAAATGTGTATTCCTAAGAATCATCGTGTTAAAACGAACAAGTATTAAACATGTATCTTTTCATGACAGCATAGAAAGAGTGCAATGAGCGTTTCAACACAAACAAAATGAGCTTTCTAACGTGGGAGTGGAAGCACTGAAATGAGCATTAGTGCGTGCCGTGCACGTGTTCAGCGGCAATTCAAGACTTATATAATGAAGTGACCAGTTCTAGTTCAAAACAATGCTTTTAAATAGAAAAGCCTGTAGCGATGGGGGTGGAACGTTGGTCGAGTTAATTAGGACGTCAGTCTACGTCTGTGGAGATACTTCTTCATCAAACTGATATAATAAGATGAAATCGTTTAATTTAAAACTACGTTATTAGCCAAACCTAACATAACCCTAAGGAGTTTCACGAAAATAACCCACGCACATTCCTTTAGACTATCAATAACTGTCACGTGCTGTGCATCTCATGTCTCACATATTTGATATGTAAAATAAGTCGAAAAACGTTTGCTTTGTGTAAAACGAGTAATAAATAGATGTGTTTCAATAGGCCATGCAATAAAATTAGTGACACTTAACAGGTTTTAAACATCCGGTGTTCTCATCCGTGATGGAATTTCTGCGTACAACATATTATAAATCAACAGGTTATGTAGGTAGTAAAGACGCCATAAAATGCTAAGTACGTGAAACATATATAAAACAAAAGAGAAACGGGCTCAAAAAGAGAGCTTGGCATAGTAGTATAATATTGTTTTATGTTCTACTAACAGATGGAGAAACTAAATGTTGTTATAATGAAACTGTGGCTGCTATTTAAACTTCTAATCAACAGTATAGTGAGTTAGCAACGAGTAAATAAATAAACAGTATCAGCATATGTTGCACCACTGTTTTTTTACTAATATATCATTATCATTAATGTAGTACAGACAGCACTGTGTAGCTTTGTCCTTAATTCCAAACAAGTAAATTATTATTAATAAACAATACGTCAAGAAAATATTAGAAATAGTATTAAGAAATAAAACAAAAAAAGTTATTCATTAGTGCATCTAAAAGTCACCAAATTTCCTCTGTTTCTTTACTAAATAAAGGGCGTCAAGCATATATATAGAGTTTAGGTATTGCCACAATTTCTTTTACGTGCATGACATTTCCTGGGTTCATGTCCAACAATTACATTTTACGTGCCTCTAATCCCACTGCAGTCAAATTTAAATGATTACACGTACAACTGAGGTAAGTTATACATGTAATATATTTTGGTTTGATACATAATGTATCATATCAATACACGATGTACCTCATAAAAATATAATTATTGAGCATTACACACATTGAAACTACCAAGTCTATAACTATTAACTTAAACCAGGGGGCTTCTTGCTCCATTTGTGTACGCCCCCTAGACGTTACGATTGTATTAGAAAAACTTGTATTCAACGGTTTAACCCTAATTTCCATTGCTGGTTATCAGGTGCAGCACCACACCTCTGGTTTGAATAATAACTACTCTGTTTGTTGTGTTTTTTACATTTTAGAACAAAAGGCAGTTTGTTTGAAATTGTTTAATACGAAATATTCCACGCTATGTACTTGAAGCTGAAACAAAAAGAAATTGTTAACTCTCGCTTATCTAAAACATACCTTTCGAAACCTTTGAAATCAATAGTAACAACGAAGTAGATGTAATTATGTGACCAACTGTTATTTTCTTGTATAAAAATTATTTATTTACAATGTGCTTATTTCTTCAAATGCACACAGAAGGTGTACTAATGATACTTACAAGCAGTATGATAAATATGCATTTCTGAAGTAAAAATGAAAGGTAGAAAAAGTCCACAAAATAACATTGTCAATACTAACACTGGATTTATGATAACAGAAGATACTCATATACAAACAACAACATATGCTCTTGCGTACCTTTAATCAAAACGACTGATATTAGTTGTTAGATTCTGAGACATTTAACACACCAAATTCTTAACACTATTATCACTTACCTAAAATTTACAACTACAACATACCAAGCTCTATCAATCATTCACTGTTCGCTTCATTCCTTTTCACTGTTTCCCGTCAGTCACGTCCTTTCGCGGATAACACACATTGCACCCACAAGCTATCTATCTAACGCGTTTAATGCCGATCGTGCTGCCCTCTTTATTATCGGTTTTATTAGTACTTATTCAAATAAAACCATTCAAAGAGAAGGCTACAAATTAATAAAAGTTAAAAAATCAAACTTATGTATATTTGCAGATGTGTGATGATAAAGAAATAACAAAATCCTAGAATTTGGACACGTATTGAAATTACAACGTTGTAATGAAATTATTTGACGATATAAATATTTATGTTGCACACAATATAAAACAATAGGAAAAATACTGAATCAACAGTATTTATGCACTGGATTTTTAATCAGTGTATTTCTATTAACGTGTTATTGAAATGAAAGAAAAGAGTTAGCTGAATTCCACATTCAAACAGCAAATTGATTTGTTATAAGTTATCAACCTTTACCTAAAGATCCACTGAAACAACTTCTTTAGCAATGAATATCTGTAATATTGATTTTAAAAGCACCGAGTTTTTTAATCAAAATATATTAAAAATACTAAATCTAAATTAAAATAAAATAAAAATTATTCGTGTTATATTGTTTTAAAGTATTATAGAATAAGTATTGTACCTGCGATTCCATGGTACACTTTTTATGAGACCTGATTTGATCAATATTTATAGTTTATAACACCTAAAAGTAAAATCGAAGTAGCCACTTCTTCTTGACCATAAAGTCGTATGCTAAAAAATATATTTTTAAACATCAGGCAAGGGTTATCTCACTCAAACTATGTGTCCAGATTCTCAGGAATGTTATATTTATGGGGTAAGCGGTTTTAATTGTCACTACGCTAGTATAGCGGTGTCTACGGATTTGCAACGCTAAACTGAAGGGCTCGATTCCCCTCGGTGGTCTTAGCGGATAGCCTAATGTGGCTTTGCTATAAGAAAAAGCACATACGGTGTTAATTTTCATATAAATTCAGAATTTCTTACTTACATTTTAGATAGAAGCTTCAATATAAGGTTTTTACCACACTTCTAAGACTCAAGTCTTGCAATGAAGTTTAGCAGAGCTATTTAGTTTAATAATAACGGTCTATAATAACTCTAATAAACTGTCTCAAAAGTGTCCAAATAAATCTATTATTTGCAATAACTGGCCGAAAGTAGGATTAATTCAGAGATTAGAAATTGATGGGCATAAGAATGAAAAAAACATTCTTAATTTGATACATTTTAAGAAATTATTTGCGGTGGTGCTCAGGATATTCTTGTGTGTTTAATTTTTAAGTCACTGACCGTTGGGTCGGTATAAGTTAAAAGACGGGTATTAAGGGGCATCAAAAGCCTCATTAATTTTTTTTTTATTTGCTTTCATAGCTTGAAGTCAGGGCTAAGCGAGGATATGTTCTCTAGTCAGTCTATTACTTTGGACTGAAAAAATGTCAACATGTTGAAATATCTAATCACTCAAGCAACCATCAAATAATTTAAACGATGTTAAATTTAGATGATGTCTCAAGCTGTTGGTTTTTTCATCTCAGCCCCCCGCTGGCTCATACCCAAGTTTGGGGACTTATCTTGAGCCTCAAAGATTACTGAAAAAGTAGTTTAAATACTAGACAATATAATTAATCAGCTATGTAGTTTTGTGCTCATCAGCAAACGAGCAATCCTTCACTGCAAACGTACCATCATTAGTGATAACTATATTACCAAAACTTAATTTTTACAACCAAAAATTATCATATCTGCAGGACAAACTTATATGGCTTTTCTCCACCAAGTTTTCTAGTAATCATATGGAAATGTCAAAATATAACTTATATTCAAAGCAACTCAGTTTCCTCGTATTCAGTGGTAAAATCTAACTTAAAGTATTTAGGATAAAAAGTTGTGGTCTTCTGTTACAATTTCAGTCATTCTTGAAATTAAAAAGGAGAATTTAGATTTATTTATTAATTTTTATGATGGTTACGAGATTGGTCAATCTGATTACGTTACGTTAGGGTTATGCTAGATAAAATAACAGACAAAATATAAAGTTTTCTGGGAAAATAAAACCCAAATTATTTGATAAGTATTTAGAAGGATCTATAAATTATAAAAATTAAATATAATAAGTTTTAGTTGAAGAAAAATATTTCTGATTTTAACTTGCATTAGTCAGTGAACTCAGAATGATGTGCAAAGCATGGCAGTGCTAAAAGAGTCTGTGGACATTCTCTCCAAGAAAGTTTTAAAAAATAGGTGCTATGAGATTAAATTTTGGGTTGATTTCACTATAATGTATTGAAAGTATTGATCAGTTACAAGGACTTATTTATGGTTTATTACTATAATTTATAAGCAAGCAGAAGCATGTTTACTTGCAGATTATACATGTAATTTGTTATGCATTTAATAGTGATTCGTACATATGACTTTAAGTCTATCTATTAACCTAGAAAGAATTTTAATGTACAAGTTAAAGTTTAAACGGCTCTACAGTTACTGTGAGAAAATTTTGGTTTGGCTGTTGCCTGGCCTACCAGACTTGCTCAGCCGTACATAACATGAAAATCACTGTACATTCGAAGTAACCAATACTCATAGAATTACAGACAAGGTTTTAGTAAAAAATACTTAATTAAAAATTGTAAATTTTTTCTATACAATACTTTTAATAAATATTAAATTATTAATATTATTAAGATTAATATGTCTCATATCGTGAAGGTACATTAAGTACTTACAGAGCTAGATTATATTTACTACTATAGTTACATGGTGGTTACAAAGTCGCGTAAAAGACACGAGCCAGTTGCGACAGGGTTAATGACTATACTTACTAATACAGGTTGCTCCAGGTACATATTATATACATTACTAGCTTTTCTGCCAACAAAATGACAGACAATTAAAGTGTGAAGTTTTGCGACTCTTAGGTAATCATTCTTTTTAATCGATTTTATGAGCATGTTAAAAAACAATCAAATTTAAGATACGACTTGTACCTCAGGTAACTACTGTATAATAAAATATTTTAGAGAAAATTAGCCTTTGGCTTTATTCACGATGTAATTTTCAATCTAAGGTTTATAGCTACTGCTTTATAGTTAAAGGACATAAATACTCTGTTATGTCATTTACAATACAGATCATAGGGTATAATACTTTCAAACATTATTTCAACTGAAACTAACCAAATAATAATAAGAAAAATTAACCTGACAGACATTATTCATTTTTTTCAAACAGAAAAAAAAATTATATCAACTGCAAATGAATTGCAAATCGGTCTTCTTTGTTATGTTTACAACACCATCTGCACCAAGTTGTTCCGAGTTATATCAAATATAATATTATATTGTTAAACTTCGATTGCCTATCTCACACTCAGACTGTTATTTCGCCCTGTCCTCAGATGGGAACAGATATCAGCAAAGAAAAATATGAAAAGAACGTTTTAAAGATCAGACTTTGAAAATCTTCCACTTAAGGTGATTCAGTATTTAACCTCCAAGCAACATCGATTCCTTATACACCCAGAAATCTTAACGTTTCGTGATCTACTGACGTGCATTCCATAATTACCCTTCCTGCTTTCCAATCCGTTTTTTTTTCCTTTTTGAAGTGTCCACAGGACTATAAGTGGTGTTATCGTCAGTCGTGCTACGATAAACGACCACTACACTATTTTAAGTGCTGTGCAGATACATGAAGTTGGTCTTTTTAGTTGAAGGGGCACAGCGATCGATATTTTTGAATGTTAAGATATAATTCAAAATTCATATATTCATATATAACGTTTCCAAGAATTCAGAACATATATTAATAGCGAAGACCATGTGTGCGCAGGCGTTTTGAGAGTTTATCACACATACACACGATTAAGTGACATGATATTTTTATGATAACATCAAACAGTTACGGGAACGTATTTAAGGTTTACGGTCTTAGTAGCACTAATATTATAAATAAACTACATAAATACCTAATTAACTAATTTTGCACTAAAATATATCGCTTATGAATATTAAGAAGCTAGGAGATCGTATGGATATTATATAATATCTAGTAGTGATTCTATTGAATAAATAACTACACAAACACCTGATTAACTGATTTCGTTGTAAAATGTCTCTAAAAAATTTCAAACAATTAGAGTGTAATATTGACACTATTTGTTATCTACGGGTTCTTATACTGTAAAGAAACTCCACAAAGATTTGATTATATAATTTTTTACTAACATTTATGGCTAATGTATGTTAAGCAATTAGGAGATCATATAGACGCTATATAATTTCCAAAAGTGCTAAAGTTGTAGAAACTAAACAAACACATGATTAACGTATCACATCTAGCAGTAAAAGTTTTGTAAGAAAACGACATACAATCACACAATATATATATTCAAAGCACCCCTACAGGTTTGAAGGTCTGGCATGACCAGATAATTAGCACGAAACATGTCGCACTCAATCCAACTATTTGGTGATAGAGACGCTGCACTTCAGTTACAGTAGCTGGTTTAGGGTCATAGTTAGCAACTTTTTAACTCAGTTCTCACAAACAATTCTCAATACGATTACAATTTGGAGGCATTTTGGCAATGACACTCTTGTAATGTCCATCTGGTCGAGATAGTTCTGTACAATACGTGTATTTTGGGCAGTGTAATTGCTATTGCCAAACCTTGTAATGGCACGTGGTACAAATATCGTATCCATGTGGTATCTGCAGAAAGCGCCATTGGCATTTCCCTGTATAATTTAAAGAGCAGTTTTTCGCCATGATGAATAGCTGCTCAAACAGGTACTGCATCACCTCTTTATGTTCCTGTAAGAAAGATGGTCTTGCCCCATCTGTTCTCCAGGCTAATGACAAACACTAATCCAACCATCAGCTAGAACAAGCTTGAAACAGGCCTCATCCGAAAAGACGATATATCGCCACTTCTCTAAATAAGTAAGTATGTAAGTTGACATACTGTCAAGTAACATGGTGAAAGTAATGAATTCTGGCTAATATCGGTTTCCAGATAGCCGTTCTTGCAAAATAACTTTGTTTGATCAGTCGTCTATTCGCTGTTCTTCTGGATATTTTAGAAACGAATTTCTTGTGCCATTGCTGTCGTAGGATGTTGCAAAACTTTTGTCGACCTTGACGTGCTAACCTGATTAAAACACGATCATTACATACATTAGATTTTAGGCGTAAACTGAGATAGGAAAGGAGCTAAATATTATAAAAAAATTGAAAGAGGAACAAACAGAAAGAGTCAGATGAGTTAAAGAAAAACAAGAAGAAAGTGCATTAAATTAGAATAAAACGACTGCAAATGAGGAAAAAGAGATGCCAAATCATGAGAAAACCAATAAAACTTTACATAAAGTCAAAAGATCAAGAAGTAAAAAACAGGGAGTTGAAAAAGAAATGTACTTCCTGAGAAAGAATCAAAACAAAAATAAATGTGTTTGAAGATAAGGTAGAATAAGTTATTGGAAATAAAGAGAAATGTTATGACAATTAGACCAAAGAATCATGGAGAAACTTGATGACTAAATTGATGAAGTAAAAAAGGAGATCAGTGTGATAGAAAAGAATATCAGTGACATCGTATAACATCAAAAAATTAGTTATTAAATGAGAAAATTCAATCAACTATTTCTTTTCCTACATCAACTCAGAATTTCTACTGTGAGATTTCATCTCCTCCAAAATGTGAACTAAGAGAACGTACTTGTCGATACTTATTACCACTATTGATTTGCGATTTATTCCTAAAGAACTTTACTGGCTAACTCCAGCTATGACATTACGAAATTATACTTCAAAATGTAAACTGACAACTTTCACATCGGCCTGTAGTGAAAATACTGAAATATGATATGAAGATTCTATAGAAATCATACGAAGCTCAGTTTGAAATCATTTCCAGTGTTAATGAGAGGAATAATGAAAAACAAATTATAGAGCTTGTTGTACATTTAATAGGATTAGTTTGGATAAGTAACCTTTCAGCTAAGAGAGCTCTAACAACTACCAAGCATTTGTGGGCACATTATGTAGCAGTATTGAAACATCAAACCTTCTTAACAGTAGCCTAGTAGAACTGATGTAGACACTAATTAAACACGACAGAGGGAATAAAGCAAAATATAATTGATTTTTTAAAGTTAATATGGAAGGACATATTTTTAAGAATTTCATGCAAAGGTTCGTATAGAATAATAGGTTTCAAGAGATACCGGAAACCTATTATCATTGTGGGAAACTTTGCTATTACATATTTAAATAGCACTTTGGAAGAAGCGAAGTCACGATTTCTGGTGAAAACCGTCACTAATTTGTACATTTTCATTGTGAGCACGCATTGTTCCACAACGTTTATGTTTTAAGAAAGTAAATCAATTCCCAATACAAAAGATATATTAAAAACCAGATTGCGCAATTGTATTAATTTTGACAGCACTAAAATAAACACAAGTTGAGGAACTAACTGCTATTACCAAGCCAAAGAGATAGAGCCCAGTTATATCAAAAATCAGTACGGAGCTAACAACTGACTGATTATTTGGAATTAAGCACAAAGATACACAAAGAGCTATCTGTGCTCTTCCTATGGGTATCGAAACCTGATTTTAAGTGCTGTGAGTCTGTAGACATTCCGCTGTGCCACTAGGGGTAGGTGGAGCTAACGAAACGTCAAAAATGGGAATTATCTGGATAAATGAAGTTCGATTCAACTATAAATGCTCCATATAGCACGAATAAGAAAGAATAAAACTATCGATGATGATTATTGTTGGAAAAACATACAATATACTGATTGATATTAGTTTCAAAACTACAGTTGCTCGTTCTGATTTCTTAATGAAAGATCTGAAATTGCCTTCAGAGATAAAGAAAAATGAGAAAGTGATGTGAATGTCTTTGGAGGTATATCAGTGAGATAACAGCCAACTAGGTAACTCCAGAGAAAAATTTGTCAAGGGAATCCCAACCTGTGCAGGAGCATGAAATAACTGTAAATATCAGAATTGTCAAGATTGGAGCCGGAAATGGATTCTCCTGATCACCGACCTAGGACAGGAAGACAAGAGAAAACGATGGATTCTCTTGATTACCGACCTAGGACAGGAAGACCAGAGAAAACAAGGGATAAGATGCTATTACACCACGAACTTTGATGGAGAAAAACATACCAAAAATACATGGTGAAGACAATTCAATGTAGAATTATATTATTGTTCTCTATTAGGATTGTTTGAGTGATTTCAAATCCAGTAGGAGTAGCGTTATAAGTTGTATTTTTAATACTGCTATAGGGTACTGTGAGTCTTAACGGTAATGTTAAGTTTGGGAGGTTATTCTACGGAAGAACGTGTGGAATGTTCTGGGGACGTGAAATACAGTCTTGTTCCAAGGATGTGATGTAAATTTATAACATATTCGAAAATGAATTTTATATTTTAGAGAGTACAGAGCGATTTTTCAAAATAGAGAATAAGTCTGTCGGTGTGTTACCTATTGTAGTCACGTTACTTTGTGCAAGTTAACAGAAAATTTAGCGTAGAGTTTTATTGTTGAATAAGATTGTTCAGGGGTCTTCAAAATTCAGGAAAAGGACACTGTTATAAGCTAAATTTATAATGTTATAATATGCTTATTTTACATTTTAGATAGAGAGCACATGGCGTCAAGGTCAAGTAATTGTTAAAACTATGCAGAACAAATGTGGAGTATAAATCCAGAGTTTCGTGAAACACCTTTAGTTTGATTAAAAAGTGAGTTGAAAGACACTGAAGAATATTAAAAGAGCGTAGTTATTTGTAAAGATAGATAGTTAAATCGTTAAATATGTTTTTGTGAAGTATTTGTATCTATGCGTACTATTTCACATATTGGATTATGTTACATATGTTGAGTGCTTTTGTGTTGATTGACGTCATTTGTAACGTAGACTGAAAAGTAGTTAAAACAGAATTAAAATATTCAATTTTGTGGAAACGTTAAAGGAGAAAACAAAATAATTTATTACAGACACGCTGACAGTAAATCGAATTGTTTTCACCAGATAATTTAAAAACGCTAACCAAAAATCAATGCCACAACATTACTTTGATGATTCATTCATTAAGAATAATTATAGAAAACGTCTATGGTGTTCAACTGCATTTTCTTAGTTACTAGTGTAGTCGTTTAAGTATTAGACATAGAACAAATCAACTTATTGCCAAGTTGTTTCCTTATATGGAGTTTACCACTTAAACCTATACCACATCTGAGTTTTAGTATTTGGTACACATTAATGGACCGGAATGTATTCCAGAAATAAAGATGAAAAATGACACGGAAATTGTTCAGTTGTTCTCTTATTGGCTGTCATCCAAGAAAATTAAAATTACAAAATGCAGAAATATGTATCCACTCTGTATACCTAGGATTACTGTTACTACTCCAGTTACAACTGTACCTACAGTGCCATCTGTAAAAATTTGAAATCTGAACTAAAATATCAATAATATCCTATTCTGTATTTTAATGATAAATTAATTAATTATTCATATAGAATTCCACAAAATGACGTAATTTACCTATTCCAGGATCTAGTAGTGATAAAATACATAGAAAAATATCTTAAATATCTTTGTATCTAATGTTCCGTTCTTAATTCATATATTTATCTATGGTACATATATTTTTGTAATATACCCGTAATATAAAAATGACTGAATGCTGAACCTATTATTATTTATAAGAACTTTAATATAGCATAATGTTTAGGGATGATAAGGAATCTGTTAGTCCATTTCGGCTGCCCCAGACTCTTATCTTAGCCAAAGTAAAACTATTGCATAATTATATTAAAAATATTAAACCAGCCCTTATTATTCATGCAGTTATCAAACTTTTTCTTAAACGCGCTCAAATTTACTGTCTTTACAACATCTGAAGGCAACCGATTCCAGTGACCAACCAGCCTATTTGAAAAATTAAATGGTCTTAGTTTAAGACGGCTTTTAGCTTGTCTAAATTTATATTTGTGTCCCATAGTTCTATAATCCTCGCTGTTAAGTATTAAAAATGTTGAAGCAATCTTAAGCACTCCAATCAGATTCCCTCTAATTATTCACTTTTCAGGAAAAACAATCTAGGGATCTTAATCTCTTCTCATATGATAATCGCTCCATCCTAGGCACCATTTTTGTAAGCCTACTCTGAACCATTTCGAACAATTCGATTATTTCCTAAGGTAAGGAGCCGAAGCACAATACTCCATATATGGCCTAGTCAGTGACCTATACAATGAACTTATAAACACTTTAAAATGGAATTAAATATTTTTGTAGATACAGCCTAAAATCCTATTTGCCCTACCACTAGCAACAGCACACTGCTTGGTTGGCTTAAGATACTGATTAAACATTACAGCAAGATCATTTTCTTTTATGACACTTTTAAGTTTATTCAAATCGAAATTAAACTTATAATTCAAATTACAATAATCCGTATGCAATATCTTGCATTTATCATAATTAACACCAATTTATCATTTATTTGCCCAACTCACTAAATGATCTAAATCCTTTTGTAAAGCTGCAGCAACCACTTGAAAGCCAGCAAAACCAAATACCTTGATATCATTAGCAGATTTAACTAATGTATTCACTATTCCTTCATCTATGACATTAATGTAAATCAAATAGAGCAATGATCTTAAAACTGAACCCTGAAATAATCACATGCAGCATTAATCTAGTTTGACTGAATTCAATTTATCACAACCCTTTGCTTTTTTCTATCAAGTTACTCTTGTACCCAGTTAATTAACTTATCTTTCACACCTACAGAGATAAGTTTCTCACAAGCTTTTCATGTGGCATTTCTCAAATGCTTACTGAAAACCCAGATACACGAAATACACTCATGTTAAATATTCAATAAAATTCTAAACTTTGTTAGATGATTTTGAATTTTATTAGACTTTACAAAACTTTTTACTAAAGTGATATAACACTAATGAGCTCATAATTACTGGGACAACTTCTACTACGTCCTTTTCGAATAGGAGTGACATTAGCTAATTTCCAATCTGTTGGTACTTTTCCATTCTTCAAGGACTTATAAAAATTGTGGAAAATGCCTCATATATCCAATCCTTCAGATAAATATTATCGGCCTCAGGAGCCTTATTGTTCTTTAAAATTCCCAATTTTATTTGAACAAGCTTGGAAGTTATGCTTGTTTACTTTTGTTTTCACTTATCAGTTGCTCAAGATGCAGAATATTGCATACATCTTCATTAGTCACAACAAGAAAAAGCAGAATTTTGTTTGTTTTTTTAATTTCGCGAAAAGCTACATGAGGGCTATCTGCGTCAGCCGTCCCTAATTGAACATTGTAAAAACTAGATGGAGGCAGCTAATATTCACCACCAATCGCCAGCTCTTGAGCTGGGATTGACCGTACATTATAATGCCCCTACGGCTGAAATGGCGAACATGTTGACATAACATGGATTCAAACACGCAACTTTCAGATTACGAGTCGAGCTCCCTAACCATCTGGTCATACCTGGCCAAGCAGAATGTATTATATATATATATGTATATTAATAATAACATAATCCTTTAATAATCATCATATAAATCCTTCCTTTATCATCCCTCAAGTGTCCTATCCCTATTCTAACATTTTATTTACCCACAATGCACTTTAAAAATATTTACTGTTAATGTTTGTTTTCAATACATTATATTGGATGTCTTAATTTCCTGTTTGACCCACTTACGAAATCTTCTAAAATCTTCTGTAAAACCAGTCAATAAATTGACTTTAATTTTATTTCTTGTAGCTTTTTTTTGAGTAAACCTGAGCTTTTACTTGCAGCTACTACTTTATTTCTGTAAGGAATACAATTATTTTCAATATTGAAACTTTAAATGTGTCACCAAATAACTCAACTGTCCAATTAACAACAGATAATTTTTGTTGCATCCCTTCAAAATTTATGTTTTGAAATTTAGAATCATAATACCATTATTCCTTATTTCCTAATATAGCAACGATTATTTGGTATACCAAGGCGTTCCCCAGTTTGCACCTTCTCAACCATTTCTATATCAGTAATTAACAAAAAAATAAAATGTCATTACTTCTAGAAGGATCATTGACCAATTTGTGAAAAAAAAATTCATCGTGAACAGTTTCCAAAAACCTTTAACTCCAGAATTTCCCAATAAATATGCCTTAAATTAAAACAATTTATAGTTATGACTTCATTATTGGCTGAAATCTTAATATCACCGTAAAGTTTCTCACTAATTTCATCAGTTTCATCTGGTCGTCTGTAACAAATTCCTATCAAGAAATTTTCCCTTGTTATCCATTATCAGAAACCCATATGGATTTAATCTCCTTGTTATTATCTTTAATTTTTTCTACTTCAACAGGATCTAATTCACACTTAACATATAGTTACTCCTTCCCCTGTTTATACTACTCTGTTCCTATTATATAATCTATAACCATGTATTTGAAAGAAATTTCTGTCATCAAATTTATTTACATTTAAACATGTTTCAGTTATTCCCATTATTTCTAAATCCTCTAAGTTTATCTATTTTATACTTCTAGTATTACAGTAATTACAATCAAGCCTAATCTTACAGTTGTTTTTATACTGATATTCTTTGCTAAACTTTCCTCTAAAATCTCACTTTTGTTTCATTTAGTTTATCTTTGGCCTCACCACTATCCGGTCTTCGTTTAAAACTTCCCTTACAGCTGAGTAAATACCCACTGCAAAAATGCCAGACCTTTACCTATTTTAATGTAAGCCATTCATTTCTTAAAATTCCCTCCTCCAACTGAACTGATCACACAAGTCCAACCAGCTAACCAGATCACCCTTAGAAATTAAATTTCAGTCTAGCATTTAGCTCTAGAGACCAACTCAAAATTTTATCTCCACGATTAATTTATGGCCATTATATTTCAATGCTTTTATCGTCTCCTTGTACTTATTAATTAACTCCTCTGACTTTGTGAGTTTTATGGCTAGATAGCATTTAACGGAAAATAAGTGTAAGATAAATGAATTTTATTATAGAATATACCGAATGTTTAAAAATACTGATAATGTAAAACGAATTAATTTGAGATTAAAACTTGAAAGTTAAAAGATTTAGTTATTATCTTCCATAACGGTCTGCGAGGACTAACACATTTTGAGTAATAATTCATAAGATTTTAGCTTCTACGTTTTAGACCTAAACATTATTTAATTAACAGAAGTTTAGCCTTCGTTTTCTAAAGTTAGAATAAGATCAGTTTTGATATAAAAATCCCAAAGCTTAAATTATCTGAATTTAAACAATGTTTCATCTGGATTTTAAATAAGTGGATAAATGATGGAATTATCCAAACATATTAAACTAAGGTATGAACTGTATTTATTTAAAAATGAGGGAGAGAGATATAAAGTATTTTATAATAAATTAATAAGACTGAAATAATACCAAAAAAAACTCGAAGTTTGTTTCATTATCATGTAAAATTACAAAAATAAAGTGTTTTCTTTCTAATTGTCAGTGAAATTGTTGCAGTAAATAACTTGATTTGTTTGTTATTATTGGATAAGAAGCTAGTTCACTAACTGGGTATGATTATTACTGCAGCCAAAAATACCAATTTTTATCTTGTTATGTGGTAAGCAAAGCTTACGAAATGTTCTGTACCTAGTTGGTTACTAGACAGGTTTTTTAAAAGTTCTGTTCACGTTACGTTTTGGTAGTAATGGAGAAAATTGGTAAAGAAATCGACTCAGCTCCTATCTTCTAAATTATTCATGTAGCCAGGTTAGTCGCCAAGAAACATGCTCTCCATTAGAAAGGATTACTCACCATGATACATGCTATAGGGAATTTTTTTTTTTTTTTTTTGGTTTTCGCAGGCCAGTCAGGGGACACTCCAAGAATATCAACCCATTGTTGTTAATGAAAATGACTCTCGGTCACGAGGATAGTGGTATTGTTGTTTTTGCTCTATAATGCTAAGTTATCTCAGATAAGAACAACTTAAAACTTAAATAACAGCTCCTTAAGCCTAGAGCGACTTAAAAGTTCGGCAACTACAGCTTGAATTTTGAACAAATTTTAGAACTTCTACAACTCAAACTTCTCTTAACTGTTGAGAGAGTACGCATAAGCATCTCTTTATCTTCATCACGCATCACGGGTACTTGTCCATGTTTTATTATGTTTTGTAAATAAAGATTGTTATTGTATGAAAACTTGTGTACAGTATTTTTCTTTGTGTCGAACGACTCATAGATAGTCAGTCTTCTGCTTTGAAGTACAGTTTTTAGCCGACTTCTCGTTATTCTACATTTTCTATCCATTTTATTCAGAGAAATCAGTGAGTCTGTAAAAATTACCTTTGTAAGTGATTTTGCAAAAATGAGTTTTTGGGCTCATTCTATATCTATGCGCGATTTTTGCTGCATTGACTGTTAAAATAATTAACTGTATAGCACTAACATAATGCTTTATTACAGAGGATTGAGCGGCCTGGCATGGCCTAGCGCGTTAAGGCGTGCGCTTTGTGATCTGAGGGTCGCGGGTTCGCGCCCAAGTCGCGCCAAACATGCTCGCCCTCCTAGCCGTGGGGGTGTATAATGTTACGGTCAATCCCACTTTTCGTTGGTAAAAGAGTAGCCCAAGAGTTGGCGGTGGGTGGTGATGACTAGCTGCCTTCCCTCTAGTCTTACACTGCTAAATTAGGGACGGCTAGCACAGATAGCCCTCGAGTAGCTTTGTGCGAAATTTCAAAACAAACAAACAAATCAAACAGAGGATTGAGTACGTTATATTACAACGATTTTGAATATGCGAACCAGCAAGTTGTGTGACAACAACAGCCTTTACCAATTCACGGTGGAAAAGAATATGTCAAACTGCAAAACTGCATTTTCCCACTGTTTATGTTATACCAAAATTGATTGCTTTGGAAATAACATGCAACAGTTCTTACCAATCAAAATTATTCACACATCTAAAATATAAAGACGTGTTTAGATCGGAGGTTTAGAATATCCAGGATTGATATATCCCTTGCACTTAATGGCATTGGAAAACAAAGAAATGAGGATCAACTTTGGGCACCCAGATTATCCAAAAAGTATGAGCATCAAGTGTGGAACAAGAGAGAAATTACACAAACACAAAGATCAGGGGGAAAATGTCCATGTATTCCAGGCAACAGAATACAACATAATTAGAAAAGATGGAAAAGTGATATGAGTTACATGTACACAGACTGCTTCGACGACATAACTGCTCAACTGTTACATACTTCAAACAGCTACTTTTCAGACCTGGAAGGACTCTTTTGTAATGGAAATGACAATACAGGGCTATTGTCAAGAAACACGATCGTCAGACAGAGCAGGACCGTATGTGGCGACATTGACCGCAACAACGCGATGAATTCCCAAAATCGTTTTAATATAATGTACTAAACTTCTATTTATGTTCTTGCTATTACACGTAGTTAAATTTTACAGTAAAGGAAATTCAATTTATCAAAGCCTACATTTCTTTTTCAATCATGGAAAATACTTATCAGTATTTTAATAGCCATCAATACTTTTCCAATAGAATGCAACAAAATGTTACCATATGTGTCAGAATAAAAAATACAGTTTTGAAGATTAAGTGTTGTTTAAAAACGCTCTAAAATGGAAACCTCAAACGAAAGGCCAAACGAAACCTCAAGTATGATAAAATTAAGTAAAGTTTAACCAGAATATCATGAGAAACGAACTAAATCTCAATGGAAGCCTTAAGAAAACGAAAACCAATTCTACTCAGTTTCATCGAAATCTCTCTAACAAAACTATAGTTACGCTGGATACTGAGCAAGTAGTGAAAAAATAGAATTGATTGATTACAGTCTCGACTATTCTTCATACAGACTAGCAGTAGCAGCCGTTGTGAACAGATTGGAATCTCTCTTTATACAAATACATTCTTACGTTGTATGTGTGTGAGAAGCATCATCTGTTTTGAAAACCCCTCATGCCGATATTGTATTTGTGGGCAGTGCGATTCAGCATCAGTTCAAAGACTAGCCAAGTTTCAATGATGTAACTACGAAATGATGTGTATTCCTTTTGCATCAATATAATTACCGCCGTGTCAAGAACATTTCCAGAGATTTTATGACTATCCTCACTGATGCCACCCTAAACGGGAAAGACAAATAATATTTTCCAAAACGACGAAGTCTTCCACACTTTATTCTTTCTATAAATATTCACAGCGCAAATGTTGTTATTCATATCGCTACAACTAAGTTTACTGAAATAAGTTATTTTAGGAGCGATAGCATATAACTGTGATGCATCATTTGAACATTTATAACAGTATTTCCAACAACATGAATAAAATTGATAAATTATTATATTTTTTATGTAATAAAGGAATAGATAGATATATTTAAAGTGTGATAGATTATATCAGTTTAAAAATGTTTGTAGAACATACAAAGTGTAAGGAAATGTATTACAATTCATTTCTAAACACGTACACTGCTGCGCGATAAAAACGTATTATTTGGTGAGGGAAGCACGTTGAATCACAGTCGAACTTATTATAATTTCGTAAAGTAAAGCTAGTGACAACGATCTCGTAGAATAATTAGAAATAATTGTTCCAAGTTTAATTTTCACGAAATGAATTAGGTGGATATTTCTTTAAATATTCTCTTGCTTACTGGGTAAGCGATGCTCAAAAAAGGGATATTACAGGTGTGATTTAGTAGTTAACATATAAACATGTTCACGGTTCCCCATAATCTACCAGTTCAATATTACAAATGCCTATGCGGAAGTAGTCTCTGTGGGCCTTTTCTCAAATTTCCTGAAACAAACAAGTAAAAATAAGATGTCTTTCCTACATTTTCTTTAAATAAATGGATGAAATCATTATTATTTTAACAACTGTAAGAAACTCTTTCGTGTGGAAACGATAAAACCTAGGATAAAGCTCAAGGAAACAAGCTAGAGAGAAAATAAAGCGATTACCTCTGTGGAAGATTTTTCGTTTGAACTTTCAAGCACATAACAGGTTCATTCAGGATGCTTCAAAATCCAACGTAACCTTAATTTCACGACGGTCAATAACGTGTATTTCTCGAATAATATATCAAACACAAAATCAAAAAGTAAGGTTTCTCATAAGTAACAGCTACATTTGCTAAACTGAAAAGGCAAAATGGAAGCCATGAATATGAATCAATATATAAAGCGTTCCAAATATACTATAGTTTTTAGTGCAATACACACCATGTAGAAATTGATTACCTACAAACTGGCAATATGCCAAAAACAAAAGGGTCAGTGTCTGTAGCAGACGATTAAAGAAGTTATTTTCACATAAACTACTTCCATTTGATAATTTTTTTCATTTTTCATCATACATAAGATATAGAGATCTAACTCTTTACATTCCAGGTTAATAAAAATAATAGTTACGTTATGAACATTTTTAAACCCAGCCACATTACCTATTCAACCGTATCTTGATTTTTTCTAGGTTTTTGATTAAGTTAAAATATACACATTAAAAATATTGTCAAATAAATACTTTTTTCACCATACATACCAGCTGGTAATTTTATAATTTATTTAAATTTTAGGTAAAAGTAAACTTTTGTAAAAAAAATGTAACTTAAAACAAAAGGTAATGCTATTTGACCATAAAAGTTTACAAACAAAAAGTATCTGGGCTTAAGTAAAAAGACTCGTCATATAAAGATATAATGTCTACAAAAGATGGCTTAAGTTGCATCAGATGTCAAGCTATGTGGTCATCTGGGCCAAGTGTGTTAAGGCATTCGACTCGTAATCTGAGGGTCGCGGGTTAGTATCACGGTCGTACCAAACATGTTCGCCCCTTTTAGCCGTGAGGGCGTTATAATGTGACGACCAATCCCACTATTCGTTGGTAAAAGAGTAGCCTAAGAGCTGGTGGTGGGTGGTGATGACTAGCTGCCTTCCCTCTAGTCTTACATTGCTAAATTAGTGACGGCTAGCACAGATAGCCCTCGAGTAGCTTTGCGCGAAATTCAAAACAAATAAACAAATGTGATCATCTAATCTGAAAAAAACAACAACATAAAAACATGCTATACAAATTTTACAAATGTCAACAGATGTAATGGTAAAGTTAAACTAGGGCAAACTCTTCGTGTTCATTACGTGCTAAAGCTGAATGAGTTTGATATTTATAATAATCTAGAAAAAATGTTGACTATTGGATATAAAAGACTGGTTTAAGAGTTATTATTTGATATGTTTGTTGGTTTAATATTTAACGATTATTCCCTTTTCATAACAAGAGAGTTAAAAGTAATTGTTTTAAAGGTGATATTTATGACAAGTTTGGGTGCGTAATTTATTAAGAGTCGTACACTTTGTGTGTGTGGCTCAATTATTGGGGCCTTTTTGACGCGAAGCTACATGAATCTTCAGAGTTTTTTTCGTTACCTCAAGTGAGAATTGTTACATTATATCGTTACTCGCGTAGTTTGTGAAAAGTTCGAGGCTTCAGTGAAAATATATAAATAATACAGAGCACCAAGCGAGCACAAGTCAAGCAAAGTGAAGTTAGAAAATGTACAGTTAGCCAGAGTGAGACGGTTTAGTCTTAACAGGTGATATGTCACAGTGAGTTTCATGGTTTAATATAGATAAGAATAATAATTCATATTGTTGAAAGCTGTTCTGAAGTATTGAACACGTCTGTGTGGACTTTGATGAACAGGAGATGATTATTTAAAGATCGAGATATAACTGTAGTAATCCCGGAGTAACATAAGTGAGTCTAACACAGACTATACAGTAAGAAACAGTTTGTTTGTTTTGGAATTTCGCACAAAGCTACTCGAGGGCTATCTATGCTAGCCGTCCCTAATTTAGCAGTGTAAGACTAGAGGGAAGGCAGCTAGTCATCACCACCCACCGCCAACTCTTGGGCTAGTCTTTTACCAACGAATAGTGGGATTGACCGTCACATTATACACCCCCACGGCTGGGAGGGCGAGCATGTTTAGCGCGACTCGGGCGCGAACCCGCGACTCTCAGAAACATAGTAGATAGGAATAATTCGTCTTGTAAATTGGATTCTAAAGTAACTGAAGCAAATCATCTGAGTTTTTGGCAAGAAAGAAAACTATTTAGAGTTTTAAATAGAACTGTGATATCCTATACTTTAAATAATTTTTATAGGTACGTTTGAATTGTTCTGTATATATTTTAAAACAAGTGGGTTATTTCGCTTGAATTTGATGTTCAACTTTATCGCCAACAAATCACAGACACCTACTGTAGAGGCATTCTAGTCCAATATTTTATATTTAAATCCCTGATATTGATTATAGTTATGGTGGTTCAAATTATAAAAATATGAACTTGGTTTAGCTGTTTTGAACTTGATTCATTGATACCATATGATATGAATCTAATTTATCTAGTAATATGGCGTGAGCCTCGTTCATCTTGGTAAAAGATGGTTTAAGCACAATTTAGTTTCTTTTGTTTTGGTACATGGTAACATGATGAAACTTGATTTACCTAGTTTGGCCTGGCCCACTGGAAATAATATGGTGTGAGCTATATTTAACTAGTTTTATTTCGACCACGGGAAATATCACAGTGTAAACCTAGTTTTGATAATTTGAACTTGGTTCACTGGTAGTCATCAAGGAAACTACGAAAACGTTGTTTGTATAATGATGCGTCTATTTCATTGTAATAATACATTATGCTAAGACATATTTCTTGTCCAGTAATAGCATGGAACAAATAATACCCAGAACCTGCCTTAAAAAGCCCAGAACATGAACTTCACTGTATTTAGCTATCTTGAAGCATTTAGAAACGCTCCGTGTGTTGGTTTTACTGACATTAATGGCGGACCCTCCCTGTTAGAAATGAGGCCCCAATGGTACAATATAACATCTTTCTTCCCAAAATACGTTCATCCCTTTGCTTTCGTAATAACGTGTATTTATATAGCAATAAGAAAACTGGGACAAAGATTAAAAAGCTGCGCCAAATGTAAATGTATATTATTTTGTATAAAGTAATTACAAACAGCATATTAAATAAGATTTTTATAGAAAATTTAATAATTGAGACACAAAACATTTTGCTGTATTGCAACAGTTACATAATATGCCCTATAATGAAGAGCCATGCAGCAAACTTACAGTAAAATGCGTTATTTATTGTGATTAATAAAATATCTATTATGGCTACACACATTATTGACATCAATGCTAATTTACTAACTATTAATTGTTGATATATAAGACAAATACATATATCAATGGATTATTATACATTTTACAAAATACTGTCTATACAGTATTACAACCATATAGGCATATTCAAAGCATCAAATGATTGATTTAAGTCAAAACATCAATAAACTAGCATACAATAAGTATTTAAATTACACATTTTTAATCTAGAAATTGTCACTGGTTGACAAACTATGGTTTACTTAACATGATACATGGTATTTCAATCTTCATCGTTGTTAGTCTCATCAGAAGATGAATCATAAACTGCACTTTCCACCTATTGTTTGTCAGCCGTGTTACTGTTTATGCAGGTGTGGAGATCGTTTGATTCTTGCTTTCCTGTAAACTAGATTGGAAAAAAAAATTCCCGGAGTTTCCATCCATGATGGTGAAGATTCCATGCTATGTGGTTTCTGCATGTTAGCGGCAAAGCTTGCTCTTTCAATTTTCTGTTCAAGCATGCACTTTGATGATAGAAACATGCTTGGATCGCACCCTTTAATTTTTCAAAGGGCCTGAAAGACTTTCGGTGAGAAATTCTCAAGGAATATGTAGTAATGGGCTGAACCCATATATCCAATACATAAGTCAAACGAATGACTCAATGTCCTACTGAACCTCCAGATCAAGGATTTGTGATCCGCCTAATTTGCGTGATAACTAGCAGACGTACCTTACTATCTTAAAAAAAGTTTCAGTGTAGGCTGACTCGTAAAGGTGTAAAGACATGGTACTCCAGCGCTCTCTTCAGAACCTGTATGACGAGATATTGCAGATACATCGATATATATATTGTTGTTCTTTCCGATATCAAGCCAATCTTTCATAGAAAACTTTGACATATAATCACTATGACGTCAGCATCATCATGTCGAACAACAACACTGCAATTTTTCTGAGGGACTGAAATGAATTTAAAATGGCGCAGAAGTCGTGTGTCAGCTTCAAAGTAGCACAAGTCAAACAAAGTGAAGTTAGAAAATGTACAGTTAGATAGAGTGAGACGGTTTAGTCTTAACAGGTGATAAGTCACAGTGAGTTAGAGCTTTATGAATCCAGGCCTTGTTTCCAAAATCAACATTAAGTTGGCGACCAATTGACAGAGAATTTCATAAGTGCTTCTGACATTCTCCTAAAAAGTAAGGTTTTAAAAGTTTTGTGAATGTACCTGGGCATGAAAATCCTTTATTCGTTTTTGCTCTGGACTTGAAATTTTGTACTCAGTATATTCTCACTGGACCCTCTAACCTCATATGAGGAATCTTTAATTGTGGGTTCATTTTTGTAACAATCGCGAGCAAAATGAACACATGTTGCTTGCAAAATTCTTTTCTTTAATTAAAACTATATTTTAAAACAATATAATTTCTATAAAGTTAGATTTCCCTATTATATGTGGGTAAAACTTGAAAATATATAAAACAGATCGCTGAAGTTTATTTTGTCTAATTATTGTATTAACGATGTAAAAATATGTTGTCGATAATTCTAGCTTACTCGTTTTTACAACTCCCCATGAAATAGTAACGACTTTTCTCTCGGGAATTTCAGTATTCAAAAACATATTTATATATTCCGTTTCGGATAAGAGAAATGAGCGAATTATGGACTATTTATTTCCCATTATTTTGTTATGTTGACGCCCTGTGGTTGCACTTTCACAAAATGGCCAAATACTTATTGAATATTGAATTAAAAGAAAATAAAGTACAGCTAGTGGAATTACCCTTAAAATTCAATAACAGTTCTTATTATTTCTAATACGTACGTGCAGGAGTTATATGAACGTGGAAATGTTGGTGTTCCTCACTCACGAGAATCTGTCAGGGAAAACACGTAGTTTGCAAGAAATAATCTATACAGGTGAACGTCTCGAACTTTGAAGCAAATTATAGGTTGCTATGGAAACACTGTCAGTACAAAAATGTACCATAGATGTAAGTTAATAATAAACGTATTTACATGAAATAAATAGGATCTAATCATATTGAAAATTCAAGTGTTGTTTTTTTCACATGGATATTTTTAGAAAGGTAAGATTAAAGTTGGATACTTTATTAACTAATGAGATTTATTTATTCAAAAAAAAAAAGCCCACATCAAACATACAGACCGATTCCACTGATACGTGCAGACACGGCAATCCGAGAGAAACGTCTTTATCTCCATTACAAATGTTTCTGCGTAAATATAATCTATAAATAAGCCGTTTCTAGGAAACCAAACCAAACAGTAACTTTGAGAAGCCGTATTCAATAAGCAGTATCTATCAGGATATCAATAATAACAATTAATTTAATCGTCTTGCGTTTTTGTTAGCAGTTTGTGGCTGATAGTGACAGGGATACATATCACATTAATTTGAATCCAGTAATATGTACAAAGCATTCTTTGTTAAAGCTTAATAGTAATATAAAGTCATTAGTATCAATTAAAATCATTAAGTTATTTTAAAAGATACGGTTTACACTACAAAAACTAGTCAGACATCAGAAACAAACAGGCCTAATTTTTGTATTAAAATTTACCCAAAGTGTGCAGCTTTCTCCGTACATTCATTTTAGCATGTGTATTTCAGATTCATGTAAAACTAGTAAAGATAGCGTTTCAGCTGAACTTTTGTCGTTCATCATCCAGTGCAGCTGAACAGTTCTTGTATGTTTGGGAATCAAAAGGTAGATTTGAAATACTATTTCCTCTGAGAAATGAGGGGAAAAGCATCTGCAGTTTGTATTATTTTTCTCATAACTGTTAAGCCTATTGGTTCCTAATGCTTCGCCAGTTTTCGGAATCCGATATGAAAACAAATTAAGAGAAGTGTACTAACATAAACACCTACATTTCATGTAATTTTTATGAACTTTAAGCGTATTAAGTTATTTTTCTGCAGGTTGATAATTAACAGCAATTGTAGCCAGTAATTCCAATTTAAATTACAAGAGGTTATGAAATCTATGTTAATCATCGTGTTAGTCGAACTTAAGAAGTGAAGTTGTTCATACGTTTTATACAATTTATTAAGAAACGGCATTAGCGCTGCGAAACGACATTTTCAGGCACAAAGAGAAACATGATAAGAGTTAGTACCGGCCTATTGTTTTTTGTGACCAAGAGTGTCTATATGAAACGTCTTGAAATAATAGTTCCTGTTTAGGCGTATATGTAAAGTAGCTTGAAATCTTTCTTCCAGAGTCTTAGGTTGAAACATCATTCACACGACAGAAAAATATAAAGATTAGGAAAAACAGTCTTAAGTTTTCTTAATAATACGCGAATAAATTTTTTAGGTTTTCTTAATACGCGAATAAATTTTTTAGGTTTTATTAACATGCGAATAAAATTTATTTGTGATCGAGAAGGAAGTTCAAAAATCACTAAATCTAGATACAAAATGAAAGAAAATATAATTTCTAAAAGTATATTTTGTCTCTCAATATGCAAATGAATATATTTGAGATTATGCTCACTCTGGCATGTACACCTAAATGTGATTAAGAATACAAGTATACATTTATCAAGAGCGTTCAGTAGCAGTGTCAACTGATAAAAGCAGTTGTCATAACGTTTTAGGAACAATTACTCAAGGAATCTCGTTTTGCTGACATTTAATCGTGAAGCAATACTGTAATTTAATTCCTAATTTATATTCCGTAGTTACACAAATTTGCTATTTTCTCCAACATAAAATTACAAACTTACATTATCGTACATCACCTCAATAAATATCGCTCTCTAAAGACGTTCAGTATTTTATTTTAAACAATTTTGAGGTACTACCATGTCGTAACAGTCTATGTTGTTACGACTGATCACACGGGCTGAATCCACGTCGTACCAAACATGCTCTCTCTTTCAGCCGTGAGGGCGCTATATTGTGACAGTAAATCCTACAATTCGTTGGTAAAAAGAGTAGCCCAAGAGTTGACGGTGGGTGTTGATGACTAACTGCCTTCTCTCTGGTCTTACACTGCTAAATTAGGAACGACTAGCGCAGATAACCCTCGTGTAGCTTTGCTCGAAATTCAAAACAAACTAAGCTAAACAAAACAACAACAACATTCTTCATATGACAACCTACATCTTAATTTCCCTTTTGAAAGACTCTGCCGTGTTTATAGAATACCAATACTCTCTACGAGCGTTTCATAAGCGACCTGATGTACGAATATGACTGTTTTCCAGCTCTCGTTTTAACGATCTGATTGTACAGAAATCTAATTGTAACGTATCCGCCTGTTTTACTGGTATGTTTTTGTAAGAAATAACAATAGTAGATTCATTTTCCAGCCTCTTGAGTACTCGTCATATGAAAGAAAAGTCGTGTATGGGACTAATGTACAGGTGACTTGCGTTATTCTTTCAGACGGAGATTATTCTTGTATATGTTATTGTGTAACATTTGTCTGTTTTCGTTACTACCCAGGGCCGCCGAGAATTACTTCGGGTCAGGTGGTGGTCATGTACATATAGCCCCCATGACATTAGTTAACTATAATACATTTTATGGCAGTTTTTAATGCACTCTGAAAAATAAATTTGACACGCCTTTGTATGGGCCTCGTTACCGATCCTATCGGAGGTTCTGAGTAACATGCTGCACAATGTCGCTATCTGCTTGCAACAGCTGTGATACGACTTGTTGCAGGCCTCCTTTCCTGATGCTACAGGTGCTCCAAGTTGATCGATGTTGCAATAATTACAATAGACATCCGCATCTTATAAGCTGTGAAAATTACCGATCTTGACACATCTTTATGATTTCAGTGTATGACTGGCTATTCTGTGTGAGAAAGGGCTGTTACATACCTTACCTAAAAGCGACTTGTTTTCGGTGACATCAAACTATTTACGTAACGCCAAACAATTTTAAAATAAAGTTCATGTTGCAATTCGTCACGCTGCGACATTGTCGGCTGTCGTTGTCGTATGACTTGCTGATTTATATATTTAAAATTACTTTAACATAACTTTTTAAAACCACAGCATGTGTTTACATGCATATATATATACACCTATATGTGCAGTATATTGAAAGGATTTTTATATAACGTATTCAATTTGCATACAGTCGGGCTGAGTTTGACAAATTTAGAATTTGCTTAAAAGACAACCGCTGCTCTTTTAACAATTTTTGTTAGTGTCATCGAATAGCAGTGGAAATTATTATTTTTTCACTAATTTCTCCCATGTATACAGAAAATGTTTTTTGGAATAAATACCGTATTTTCCGCCTAATAAGCCGAGTTTCTGGCCCTAAATTTTGGACCTGATTTTTGGGGGTCGGCTTATTGGCCGATCACCAGCTTTGGACCAAAAAATACCGTAGACCAAAATCGGCCCCAAAATCATACCTTTGATCTCACAGTTACGGCAGAGTTATTTCAGTTGAATAAACTTTATTTATTAATAGAAAAAGGTCTATACATTACGAATGTCATGTATTCATAGAAATAACAAAATTCATAAAAAAATACACACTTTAATTTCAGAAATTTATTAAAATCCATCAAATTCATCATCAGAAGCACCGAATAATAGATTCCAATCCTCGTCGTACGGGTCATTCTCTGGTGTTATTAGATGAGTGAGTAGAATGTTATCTTCCTCGTCGTCGTCCAACCACAACATATCATCTTCCGTTCCATCCATTGCATTTGAGATGCTGCATTTTTTAAATGACTTCTCTACAGTTTCAACACTAATATCGTCCCACGATTTCACGACCCACTCACAGACGGTAGCAAGTGATGTAGCTCGCATATTTCCGGCAGCAGTAAAACTTTGATTGCCGGAAACCATCTACTCATTCCAGCATTGACGGAGCTTGTCTTTAAAAGGTTTATTTAAGGGCTGTATCACAGATGTCAGCCCACCGGGAATAACTGCAATATCGGTATTGCATCTTTTGATCGCGGCTTTAACGTTTTCACACAGGTGGGACTTAAACATATCCTAAACGATCAGAGACCTAGATTTCATCAGTCTGCCAGGACGACGCGCCCACACTTCGTTAATCCACTTAATGCATCCTTCGTCATGCAACCATCCGTTTTCTTGTACATGGACGATCACTCCTTTCTGAAATTTCTTCTTCTTAGGAAATATTTTTCTTTTGAAAATTACCATAGGCGGTAATTTTGTCCCATCAGCAAAGCACGTTAAGACTACAGTGAAACGTTGTTTCTCGTGGCCCGTTGTCTTTACCCAAACGGTTTTCTCGCCAGCTTTGTTAACGGTTTTGTTTCCAACCATATCGAAAAGAATCGAAGTCTCGTCCATATTCCCAATCATTTGTAGAGGGTAGTTGTGTTTTTGGCGATGATGAATGATAAATTTCTGGAACGAGGTGATTTTATCATCCAAGTCACTTGGCAGTTTCTGCGCGATCTTCGTTTTCTCTTGAAGTATAAGGCTGTGTCGCTTCATGAAGCGGGTACACCAGCTGTTGGTTGCCTTAAAGTCTTGAATTTTCTTTATTTCGACCAGTCCACTTTACTGCAAAAATACGGATCTGGGCACGCGTGACAGTCAGGCCACTCTGCCGGTTTTCATTCACCCAGGTCGCTACATCTTCTTCCAGTTTTGGCCACTTCGGTTGATTTTTCTGGTTACATTTACTTGTTTTCGACATTTCTTTTAGCACACATTCTGCTTTCTTCCATTTACGGACCTGTTTTTCATTCACACAGTAATGGCGAGCGGCATTCATATTTGAGGTTTTTAAGGCTAGCTCTACTACTTTCAATTTAAAAGCAGCATCATAACGCATTCTTTTTTTTGCAGGTGTAGACATCTTTGGCTTTGACGGTACAATAATAAACTCCCACTACATATCCCTGGTATTTATACCCTGGGTTAGTGATTTTAATTACTGAGTAAAAATTCTGGAATTTCATTGGTTACCTAATTACAGTGAGTGGACCCAATAACGAATGACATATTGATTCCATCTCTGTCTCAATACAACACGTTCTGCTTTACTACAGAACGCCAATGATCACACACAACATGCATGCTGACGCTGAAACGAGACTAAGAAATCATTTTGAAGATTCTTGTCACTTCTTAAAAATGGCCTCGGCTTATTTGGCGATTCGGCTTAATTACCGGAAAATACGGTATGCTTGAAAACACGTGAATAATGGTTTCAAAACTATACGTGTGCATGAAGTTATGAAAACTACAAGCTGTACTTGTTGTAATCATACGCAACTGTTTATGTAAATCAATTTCAAACTGCTTCTTAACACAATCCCTTGAGGCATAGCGGTATGTCTAAGCACTTACAATGCTCGAAATCGTGTTTCGATACCTGTGGTGTGTAGCTTTATATTGAACTTCAAACAAATACAAAATTCTTAAAGTAAGTCCTAAAGAAAATGACATATATGAACGAAATCTTTTAGCAAGTTCAGAACATGAAAGTATTGTAGTGCACGTTTTTCAAGTCAGGTGGAACTGAAGTGACCTAAACAAACAGAACTGTAAACAACTTCACGGCTTGTAATCATTTTAAAAGCTAGGACTGAGTGACGCGCGTAAACGAAAACTGCAAACACTTCAATGGTACAAAAACAATGTTACATGTTTGAAGCAAGTCAGAGCTAAAACTCTATTTCCGGAATGTAAAAGCAGTACAATATGCATGTTTTAAGACGGAGTTGTATTCTTTATAGGGCCTTAAATATCCCTTATAATACTCAAAACATGTCTTGTTAATTCGTATTTTACAAAGCTTGTTTTTAATTACCTGTTTTCACACCATAACCTATTGTCATTACGTTCCAAAATAATGACATTTCTAACAAGCAAGATGGCTATAAGAAGGTACGACATTCGACTAAACAAACACCACCAGGTAAACTTCCACCTTAAATATTTTTTTTCCTTCTAGAGTGCTTAAAATAATACATTGCAAGGGTGAAATGTGAAAGTGCTCTGAGAAGAAATACAAGTTTCTAACCCCACCCATTTATATAAATGGACACACCCAACTTATGCACAGACTATTTAGAATGTTCACGTAATCCACCAGTATTTACCATAGCTTTTCATAGACTTTAATTATCGAGGAAGACATCGATATTTGCTCTAACCATTACTTTTGGAACACGTCAAGTAAGAGTCAACTTGTTTCCTTCATAAGGTAGCATATTTTCGGGCTTACTTAAATATTTTAAATGCTGTCACGTAGAGTATGTAAATGAGAAAGAAACATATGTGAAAGTGCAATTTTAAGACTATCATATGTTTTGAAGTGTGTGTTTCCCCACTAGTTTAATTGAAAGTACGGATGAAATAAATGTTTAGTAGTATCTTATGTATACCAATAAGAGAAGGAAAACAACATATTATTTCACATTTACTAAGCAGGCAAGTATTTCTATAACTGTATATAAAAATGTAAGTGTAAATGAAATACAGAATTACTTATTTATTACACTAAAGACAGATAGAATAGTGAATAAACTTAGATATTTTATCCTTGTTGTTTAGATAATATTTTATTAGCTTTGTTTTTCAAACTAAACATGGAAATATGCTTTTATTATTGAAGGTAAGTACACCTTCAAAAATCTGTGTAAGAATAATATTACAGGTGGTCTCAGTTGCTAGCATTTCATGTGTGATGACTACTGATATCGTTCTAAACTTGGGGAGAATGGACTTGTTTGTGAGGCTATTTGCTAGCGTTGTTTACGTGTTCTTGATCTATTAGTATCAGTTATGGAATCCAGATTTAATTGTTTAACGACATAGCGCATGGATTATAACGTTGTATTTTTATATTTATTTTTATAAGCCATACACTAGTAAAGCTTTCAATGCATGGTTCTATTCTAATATTCAAATTTTTCGTACAATAAGCACTGCAAAGCGTCAGCTACAGGCTTATAAATATACTTATAGTTTTTGAGATAATATAATTTGTCAATGTGTTTGTGAATATATATGTAATTAAAGGCAGCTTAATGTGTTACAATGACTCAACAGTGGGCTGTGATACAGCATTATGTTAGGTAGGCTTTCTAGGTCTGTACCAAAAAATGTTACTTGTTTAAGCCCATAGCTTCAAGCTTTTGTGGTTCTGTTACTAATAATCACGATATTTGCATTGTTTGAAAGAAAATACTTTAATACAATGCGAGTATGTTTGTAGTTATGTCATTCACAACGACTGTCCGTCAGCCTTTTGAGTTTCCAGGTCAACTGGAGGGTCAGGCATTGATTGTACATTGCACATGTATAGTAAGTCTAGAAAGTGTTGCTCCTATGTACTAGCCATATTATCCCACATGGAGTCAGCAGCAAAGATGACTAAAGGTCAGATTTGTGCTTTGTACTACCAACGGCAACACAACCAATTGGCGTTATTACACGATTCAGTTCTAAGCGTTTATGATTACGTTTAGTATGGTGGAGTAAACAAAGCCAGCCCAGTACATGGCGTTACATGTATAACCTCTTATGAATTGTGTTTCTATTTTACTTATGCCTCCCAAACGTGCTTACATATCAAGGATGAGTGTTATACACGGACCTAACTCCCAATCACCATGGATAATGGAGGAGGTTGATCGTACGCTGAAGCGTCTGTCCATCATAGGGAAACCTTTGAACCCCACAGTGGAGCATAGATATTTTATGCTAGTTTGGATACAAATATTTGCAGAGGTTACTGAACATGACGTCGGAAAAAAAATGTTAAAAACGTACAACATGCTCAAAGACCTTAATCGCAAAACAGGTTGATTTGAAACATAAGAACTGTGAGTTGAAAATAAAATAACTTTTTCCGTTGAACTTTTAATTTTCTGTTTGTTCGCTTTTATAAATAAGCTCTTATCGTTTTATCCATACCTTTAATAACTTTAGTGTCGATTCGTGTAATTGAATGATTGATTAAATCCATTATGGCTTCTGTTTGTTTGTTTTTTTGAATTTCGCGCAAAGCTACACAATGGCTATCTGCATTAGCTGTCCCTAATTTAGCAGTGTAAGACTAGAGAGAAGGCAGATAGTCATCACCACCCACCGCCAACCCTTAAGCTACTCTTTTACCAACGGATTGGCCGTAACATTATAATGCCCCAATGGCTGAAAGGGAGAAAATGTTTGGTGCGACTGGAATTCGAACCCGCGACCCTCAGATTACGAGTCGAACAGCTTAATCCAACTAGCCATGCTGGGCCATTATGGCCTATAGTTCGTGTATTATATTTTAGACACTTTTCTATTGATAGACACACGCTACGGGCCTGGCATGGCCGAGCGGGTTAAGGCGTGCGCTCGTAATCCGAGGGTCGCGGGTTCGCGCCCGCTTCGCGCTAAACATGCTCACCCTCCCAGCCGTGGGGGTGTATAATGTGACGGTCAATCCCACTATTCGTTGGTAAAAGAGTAGCCCAAGAGTTGGCGGTGGGTGGTGATGACTAGCTGCCTTCCCTCTAGTCTTACACTGCAAAATTAGGGACGGCTAGCACAGATAGCCCTCGAGTAGCTTTGTGCGAATTTCCAAAACAAACAAACAAACAAACACACGCTACGTATAAGCTCAAAACTACAGAGCAAACAATAAAATGCATAATTTTCTCTTTCCTAGAGAATATATTAAATTTTCTATTACATTTTTTTGAAATGGTTACTCCATATGAGCGTTTTCAATGAAATGACCTATTCCGAGATGTCTGACTTTATGCTAACGATGGGTCACATAATAGTTTAATTGGAATCTCAAAAGTTGGAAACTAATTACTTATTCAAAAAAATGTATATCATGACTTTATAGATATTAAACACTAAAACAATATAATAACAGACAAACACTAAGAAACTGAGCGTCAGAATTAAAGACTCAAAAATAACGTAGCGTTTATCTTTCAACTTTTTGTCTTGTGAATGGTGTACTGGTCACAATTGTCTCACGTGTTAGTAGTTAGACACCCCAGAACTATTAACATTTAGCACGTGAAGGTCACGCATTCTCGGTAAAACGAATGTGACGTCATACTGAATAGAGATACAGAATCGACGCTTGCGAATTATACTGATAATTATCAACTTTTCTTGAGAATCAAATGATAAATGTCTGTTGTGCTATTAACTGCTACAATTTTAAAGATCACAGCTGTACGTGAAAGCAATTGGAAGAGTTTGTCCTACATTATAAAGATAACAGTTGTATGTGAAAGGAATTGGAAAAGTTTGTCATAGCCGATAAAGATCATAGCTGTACGTGAAAGCAATTGGAAAAGTTTGTCCTACATAATAAAGATAACAGTTGTATGTGGAAGGAATTGGAAAAGTTTGTCATAGCCGATAAAGATCACAGCTGTACGTGAAAGCAATTGGAAGAGTTTGTCATACACGATAAAAATCACGGTTACGTGATGGGAACTGAAAGAGTTTGTCATACACGATAAAGATCACAGCTGTACGTGAAAAGAATTGGGAGAGTTGGTCAAAGTCGATAAAGATCACAGTTGTACGTGAAAGGAATTGGGAGAGTTGGTCAAAGTCGATAAAGATCACAGCTGTACGTGAAAAGAATTGGGAGAGTTGGTCAAAGTCGATAAAGATCACAGCTGTACGTGAAAGGAATTGTAAAAGTTTGCTCATTACGTTTCCTGGTGATTGTATCTTTTTCATAAACAACTAAAAACTAAGTAATATTATTGGTATTATATTCATGTTATTATATACAGCATACTTCCTCATATTGCCCCCCCCAGTGGGTCAGCGGTATCTCTGCGGACTGACACGCTAAAATCCGTGTTTCGATACCCGTGGTGGGCAGAGCACAGATAGCCCATTGTGTAGCTTTGTGCTTAATTCAAAACAACAACAACAAATCCTCATATTGTAATCACGACAATAATTAGTGAAAATACGACGTTTTTCTTCCGTGAATATGTATGTGAGAATTTTAAACTCATAAATCTAATATTATATACAAAATAAATATACTGTTTCAAACGTTATAACATAAAAGTTAGAAGGAATACAGAATTTTCTTTCTTAATAGTGTATATATTTTATGTAGACCTTAATGGTGTCTTCTTGTGAGGTACCCCGCTGGTACAACGGTAAGTCTACGGATTTACAAAGCTACCATCATGGGTTCCATTCCCATTGATAGACTCAGCAGACAGTTAGATGTGGCTTTGCTATAAGAAAACACGTACACACACAATCCTGATGAGCTAATGGTAATTTTACGGACCTACATCTTCAGATCCAGGGTTAGATTTCCGCGGTAGGCAGAGTACAGATAGCCTATTGTGTAATTTTGCATAACAATACTCCATTGTGTAATAAGAAAGTACAATATACATTCTGTTTATATATACTAGGTAATCACTAATGATTCGTTTGGTTTTGAAAGGGAACTGAAAGTTATCACAAGTGTTTTACTAACTTCGTCTTTATACAATAGCCAACAATACACTGCTAATTTCATAATTGTTTTCTTCCAACCCATCTGTACATCTAGAGGCTTATAACACTGAAAACCTAGTATCCATAGTTGTAGAGGACATAGTTCTGCCAGCCCATTGTGTATATTTGCACTTAACAACAAACAAACACGTGTTTTTTCTCTTTGTATCCTGTACTAATGATCCTTGAAGTTAATTTGTATATTTGTATATTCCAGTTGATAATTAGACATGTTGATTTTTAAATGTATTCTAGCCAATGACGAGCTTTCAACTGATTTCATCTATTTACTGTAATGTTCCGCTGACTACGTCAATTTAATCTATTATTCCATTGACTTCTCCTGTTTATTGCAGTTTCGCTGACTCCATCCATTTATTCTATTGTTCTCTTGATGCCATCTATATATCGTAGTGTTCGGCTGATCCCATTTGTTTGTTGTAGTGTTTTATTGACTCTATCTATTTATTCTATTGTTCTCTTGATGCCATCTATATATCGTAGTGTTCGGCTGATCCCATTTGTTTGTTGTAGTGTTTTATTGACTCCATCTATTTATTCTATTGTTCTCTTGATGCCATCTATATATCGTAGTGTTCGGCTGATCCCATTTGTTTGTTGTAGTGTTTTATTGACTCCATCTATTTATTCTATTGTTCTCTTGATGCCATCTATATATCGTAGTGTTCGGCTGATCCCATTTGTTTGTTGTAGTGTTTTATTGTCTCCAGCTATTTGTTACAATGTTCCGTTGAATCATCCTATTTATTGTAATGTTCCGCTAAAATTCTAGGTTCCAGTTCCCGATAAAGACACGGCGCTGATAGCCCATTATGTAGCTTTGTGCTTATCAACAAAACTAGAAAGAAGTTAAGGGCCTCTTGCATTTTTCAGGTTTAAGTTGTTTTCTGTTTCTCTTATGTGCTGAAAAAATCGCATGTTACACCGTATTTGACTCAATAAATAAACAGAAGGTAACGAACACCACACTAATATCAAATCGATAAGCTCCAAGTAAACCTCATTTTTATCTTGACTTCTTAATTATGTCACACTCACGACTTTTTGAGGCTTCCTCTGTGAACGTGACGGCGAGACTAACCAAAATATACACAGACTGACAGAAAAATAACAACTGATTATTATAACTGTCTACTGCAATATTAACAACAGTTCCATCAGAGATTGTTCATTCTTGTAATGTTAGGAAGTGCTCACTAGTTTTCATGGCTAAAATTTCACCGTTTCAAACAAAGCTTGAGGTAAACTGGACTCTTATGAGAACGCATGCGAATAACACACGAACAGACGTGGCAAAAATTATAAAACAAAATCAATTTTAACTAAAGCAGATGCATGTAGTTGCTGATATCCTATAGTCGCGGAAAATAAGATAATCAATAGTTTGAACCAAAACAAAAATACTTGTATTCGAACTAACACTTCCTTGGAATACTATGAATTGTTAATTACATCAGCTCCTACCTCAACTCAGAAACTTGGTATTAGTTACGTCTGTGAGAAGGATTTACTGTTAATTAATTTTCACATCTACATGTATTTAACAGTCCTAAGAAGTGAGTTCGTTTCCTTCTGAGGCTGCACTGGCTTAGTTTCTCAGCAAGTTGGAAGCATTGGTTAAAAAACAAAAGTTTTTATGACATTCACTGGTGTAAATTTCCATAAATTTACATAAACGTATCGATTGTTTTACTACATCTGTTATTAAAGTAGATCTTTACCAATTTACACAGTCTTGTGTGTTATCTTTCTATATTAGTCACTGGTGCGTAACTTCATTAGTTTATGATTACTTGTGCACTGTATCGTTATGTTTAGTAGTAAAAGAAATTTACAATATCGAGAATGCTGCCCTATTATATTAGTGATTGACGTAAATGTCCAGAGCCTAAGATGTCGTTTTATCAGTCATTAAAACAAATCTATTTTTATGTTACATCATTTATTGGTGCAAATCTCCATACCTCTTTATTAATGTGGCTGGAGACTGAGAACCAGTTTTAACTATTTGATGAGTATTGTTTCTGTTACACTTTAAAATCAATCATTCATATTACAGGTAGTTACCATATGGTAGCTTATCTGGCTCGTTTGTCATAATGCACCTTGCTCGTGTGTATTCAGATAAATATTTTATAAGTTGTAGGTGCATTTTGAGAAACTCCACGACAATGTAAAGGTTGAGTAATTCTTCACGAGTTTCGTTTTTACTTTTTTTTTTCTATAATGTCATTTATTCTCAACATAAACGTGGTAGATTTGGGGTACCGGTTGTTCAGCATCGGATTTTAACTAAACAGGTATAAAGATATAATAAAAATTACGTTTGCTGCAAAATGTTTTTATTCCACATTCCTCATAATAGGTCAATTTGAGATCCAAAACTATGGAACTATAAAAAAGTAAAATTTCAGGTTATCTTTTGATTCACACAAGTAGCGCCCTCGAGTGGTTCAGTAGCACGTTTGAAGGCTTACAATGTTAAAAACCGGGTTTCAATACCCGCGGGAGCATGGGATATATATATTTTTATGCAACTTTGTGCTTAACTGAAAACAAATAAACAATCTTCCCACAAGTTATTACCAAAAACGTATTTCGTTTAATACCAGAAGTCGAGGGTTGGGTTGGATAGTTAAAAACAAAATACTCTTAAAGTATTAATCATTATCACTGTAGCCAAGAATCTAGTAGATCTTCATGGAGTTACGCCCTCCTTCCAGTCAGGCGACATAAGTGATGACTAATGGTAATGAATGTAACTCGATATGTTACAGAGGGAACAGTGTGTTGTTGTTTTAACATGACAGGAAAAAAAGATGCTAAAACAACAGCAGATATGTAGAAAGAACGGGTAATATTTAGGATAGACATGGTTTGGTAGATTCTTCACAGAAGCAGTTTCATGAGTTGGATCATCTGGCAGAAGGACAGGGCATAAAGCTTTGACAAAGTCTTGGAGGAGGTAGGCTTTTCTTTTGATAGATAACAGTAATAGAAAGGTTTCCAAAGATGACAGTATTTAGAAACGGTGGTTAACATGAAATATTTGAAGATTCCATAAGTCTACTAGAACCTATGGAAAAAGAGATACATTCATGTAGTTCTTGAGCTGAGCTAGATATTTGTATGTTAAAATCTATATGGAGGGTAAGACTTTCTAGAGTCTGTAGCGTCTGATGAAATGGGGCAGACATAGAGATCCATACTGTATGACCATAACATGTGGTCGAATGAAGACTTTTTGTAAAGAAACACAGAAAAAGAGGCGTACTTAAGCTCCAGGAAGTTACGATCAACTGTCGTGGATACGTGTAATCGAGAAGTGACCTTATGTTCAAGAGCTGTTCAAGGTTTTCCAAGTAACTTGCTTGCTAAATATGACTGCAAGGTAGTTGACTGTTCTGGAAAGTGTATGGTAATATTAACGATTTGGATATCAGACAATGACAACTCATAGCACAGTCTAGACGTAACCTAGGCTAAATCCGAGAAAATAGTCTTTGTTTTGTTAACGTTAACGATAAGGCATCAGTTGCAAGTTCAAACCAGAACAAGCTCTGACTGCAGTCTGAAGAACTCCCTTAAAAGTGATCATTATCTTACAGGTGTGTCATTGGCATATTATAATGTATAACCTCGAGAATTATGTCTGAAATATATAGTTCGTAAATCAGAGTTGACAAAATCTTGAGGAACTTTTGCACATAGTGGAAAGGAACGAGAATAAATACTCTCATGAAGAGTGTTGATCATCGTTCAAGAAAAGGGAATGTATGAGCCGGAAAAATAAGTGGAAGTGTCATATGATGCAGTTTATGGATAAGACAATGATGCCAGATAGAGTCAAAAGCTCGTTTAAAGTTAAACAGTACTTACAATAAAGGTTTAAACAAGTATTACTGATTGGAGGTAATGTCTGAAAGTTTCATAAACTTGTCCATGCTTAAAAAATGAGGGCAAGTGTTAGTTTGAGTACTGAAGAGCAAATTACGGTTTGTACTAAATGTACACAATCTTTGGACAAGACCTATTTTGAGAGTTTTATTAAGAACAATAATCATATTCATAGAACGATATGATCCTTCATGTACTGAAAGTTTTACGGATATTAAGTTTGAGCTGGTTGGTATCTTTCAGGAAATAGGATAAAAAGCTGTATGGAATATAAAAACCTATAAAACGTTGCTATGAAAGTAAAGAACCGCACTGGAGTATGGTGAAAATGTAAGTTATACTTAACTTCCAGACCAGGGTCAGGGTAATGTTTGTTACTGAGAACCAATTGAATAACATGTACAGTAAAGAGTAAATAGAGAACAGTGCTCTAGTTGGTAAGCAACAAAAGGGGTGGCCTCTGAATACGAAGAATCCGTTTGACAAAGTAATTTTTGACATATTATTCATAATCTAGCAGATGCTGATCGAAAGCACAAAAGAAATTTCTGAAAGGAAGTAAATATATTTGCTTTTTCAATCGAAAAAGTTGGTTCAGTATCTTTTACAGTAATAGAATGAGATTTCGAGATTTTTAGATTGCTAGCAAATAAAACTGTTTGCAAAAATGAGATTAAGTCATTAAGTCACATATTATATTGCAGATGTGATGTCATCATCGATACTTCAGTGGATGACCATAGTTACCAGCTGATTATTGCAAATCATGATGTCTGGATAGAAGAAGAGAATCCCTAGTGTTCTGGAAATCGCACAAACACGTAGAGAAAAAGTGCAATAGAACCAATGCATGACAAGGCAATGCTGAACGAGAAAAAAGTAATAAGAAATTTGAGTGTACTAACCAATAGGTGTGTATGATCAAGAGAAAAAAGATTTAGTCTAATGTGGACTTTCACGAGAGGTGTGCAATCATGAAGGTGAATAATCAGCATTGAAAAAGAATCATTTAAAAAATATGCTTGTAACAGGGTGATTATGGATGTGATTACTCTTAAATTTTACCTAACCAAAGTTAACCAAACCTAAAATAACATCTATAGTAAAATTGGACTTAAGTTGATTAGGAGAATAGAGTGGTGAGAAAGAACCAAAGATATGACAAAGAGTGACTCAAAATTGAACAGGTTCTGAGTTAGATCAACCATGATTAGTTTTGTCTGTCAGAATTATAAAACTGTAAAACGTGCAATCGAAATAGTAGAAAAATATCACAAGTTATTTTGACTCTAAGATGAACATATAGCACGACAAAAGTGATAGACTTAGATGAAAAATAAATTGTAGCTTTAAGATATTCAGGATAAGCGTTCTGAGAAAGCGAGTGGACCTTATAGAGAAGATGAATATGACTCCAGCTTCATCTCTGTGATCATTCATCCGGTATTGGCTGGAATGGAATAGTTGTATGGAGTTGTATTCGTCTTCTCTATGAAATCTACCATCTTTAGCACAGCTTGAAGCAGATTAGTGAAAAAGTATTGTATGTTGACAAGTTTAACACTTGTTCTGTATATGTACTAGACATTATGTTTCCCGTAAACAAGGGAAATGAAAGTGTGGATTAAGACTGGGCTATTATGTTTCAATTCTAAGCACTACCATACCAATATAATTCATACCATATTGTGATGGATATTCTTAAGTGTAATATTAAGGAAACGTTGCATGTTTTCAGCAGCAGAAAATGGAGAATAAAGTTAGGTCGAGACATAATCAGATCAGCCATATAAACTGGAGCTACACTAGTTGAAATATCAGGTTTAAAAATAGGCTTAGTGCAATATTTGTGAGAATATGTAGGATGGTCATGGTGACAAGTGTTACAGATGTTAGATGAGTTCGGGTGTTTGCAACACTGAAGTTTGAAATATGAGCTTTAACACTGTGGGCAGAATGTCCAGCTTGTTTTGATACCTTGAAGTAAAGTATGAAAGGTAACTGGGACATCTTTACATCATAGGGGTTGAGGTGGAGTAATTCTAGAAATTTCGTAGATCCGATGTTGTTAGGTAAAGATGTAAACACCATGGTGCGGAGGATGATCAATGAATTTGTTACTGTTAGCCAGAACTATGGTTACATACATCAAACTGTGTATGTCATTGACTTGGTGTCTCTCCTAAAACAATACATGGAAACAAGTGAGACTTACTAAGTTGTTGCTCCAGGATTGGATAGTGGTAGAAGGTCCGAAATGAGAAATACTTGTGTTTGTACAAAGAATGTCATCGAACTGAGATTTAGAAGTGTTGATGGTTGTGCTCTTGCAAATTGGTAAAAGTAACTAAGTGTGGGGGACAAAAGATATATTTTAAATGACTGATTTTGTGTCTGCAATGAATAAATGAAGAGGAAAGTGGAATTATAAACATCTTTAGTTAAGGTGATTTTTATCATAAATTTTAAATTTATTGGTTTCAAATGCTTTTCCCGTTTTCAACCATTAAAATGTAACTTTTAATGTATAAATATATTTCTTATTTCACTTAAATGAGAAAGTTGTTTACTTGAAGTGTATCTATGTGTTTCTCGTTTGGAGTACTTACATTATCAAGCATGGCGACCAAAATTAGGCGCACACTGTGCACAACTGTTGTAACTAAGCTGTTGTCGGTACAATATTCATAATACACATTATTAACAAGCAAGATGGCCAAAGCTAGAGCCGCATTGTGCACCAATGCTGTTATTACAAATTGAACCAGTGATTATATATTCTTATCAGTGCAAAAATCAGAGTAAAGGTCAGCAAGCAAGATAAATGGAATTAGGCTTTCAGTGTGTACCATTCTTGACATCATATAATCTTATCTAATTTACTGTTATCAGAACAATATTCAGAGTACGTGTCAGTAACAAGATAGACGACTTGAATTAAGCTCTCACCCTATACGAATCTTAATCTTATACTCTCTTAACTAATACACTGTTATCAGCACGATATTAAGAGTACCCATCATAAGTAAGCAAGGTGGCTAGAGTTAGGCCCGCACAATGCATCTTTATTGTCGTTAAGAACGATTATCAGAGCGTTATAAACAACATACGATATGTCACAGTCTTTCTTAAAAACAAAGCAGTTGCATAAATGTTTTGTTTTTAAACAGCATTTTAAATAAAATGATATTGTGAAGGTATAAAATAATACTTAGTGTAACGATACATTCAGGTAGTAAATTTCAACTGAAATTCAAAACACACAGAGAAAAACATAAAGACTAAACTAGCAAAGAATTTTATTACTCGAAAAATCTAAAATATTCCTCCGTCACGAAAGGCAGTCTTTATGTGAACAATAAGTTCCTCTACTGCGATAAACATACTGAAGCCTCTTTCTACTCGTGAAAACGGGTGTAAAGGTAAATCTAATAAGCTTATCATCTTATTTAAACACTTTTATTCCTTCGTAACAAATGACTGTTGAAAACGACGATTTATCTAGAAAAAATCTATGGTTTAATCATAAATTACAAGCTTCGACTTCAATATTTCGAACTAACATTACCTTTCATATTTATGTTGTTTTGTTTGTATTGCAATCCTTTCAACATTTGTCAAGATCTAAACACACATAGAGAGTAGATGGCAGACAACAAATATCAATAAAAATATTCAAATTTAATTTCTGATTGGTAGACGGAACATTTGTTCGTTTTTTAATTTTGTGTGTGTGTGGTTTAATATAGCAAAGTCACATCGTGCTATCTGATGTTTATCATTCGATTTCAAGGGGCCTGGCATGGCCGAGCGCGTTAAGGCGTGCACTCGTAATCCGAGGGTCGCTGGTTCGCGCTAAACATGCTCGCCCTCCCAGCCGTGGGGGTGTATAAGGGACGGCTAGCACAGATAGCCCTCGAGTAGCTTTGTGCGAAATTCCAAAAAAAACAAACAAATCGATTCCAAGGGGAATCGAACCCCTGATTTTAGCGTTGTAAATCCGTAGACTTTCCGTTGTACTAACGGGGCGCTGTTTTATAAGATTGCACAATGGGCTATCAGCGCTCTGCTCACCACGGGAATCGAAACCCAGTTTCTAATGTTGTAAAGCCACTGATGATTACTATATCTACTACACATAACAAAACGGTTTATAAAAATATTTTTAAAGAGCATTTACGAGAACTTACAAATGTCCGTGGGAAAATGTGATTACTAAAACTAATGTAATGTATTTATAAGAATTAACAGTACATGTAAATATCTGTTTATATAATGTATAAATTAATCAGCTATAAATCGTACAAAGCTTCATGGTGAACAAAGTCGACGTATATAATTAATTAAATATATATGAGTTACTGTACAGCCGCCACATTGATAACGTATTTGCTCTTACAAACATTCACAAAAAATACACGATACAAGGTTAGGTACTTTTTCACATACAACATCTTGAGTGAGCCGTCAAAAACCAACAACTAAAAGCTTTAAAATATCATTAACAAATTCCAATTTGTGAACTAGCATGGGAATATTGAGACTTTAATATGTTTTGGTAAATTTTTTGTAGGTATTTAATTTCGCTCTACAAAAAATGTTTCGCTTATAAGAGTCATATCGATCATTAATAGAAAACCCAACCGAAACACACTTGATTACACAGAGCAGTAGCCAGTAGTCTGTACTATGATGGTAAGTTGAGAAAACACACTTCTTATTCACGTTTTTCTCATTAAGTTACGTTTCACATGGATGATTTTCATGGTTATCCCTGAAAAAACGTTAAAAAATATGTCAAAAGTATATTCAATAACTCGAACTCCACAGAGAACGTTGTTTTTCTGTGTGTGTATGACATATCTTAATCACTTATATGTATGATACATCTTAAATCAGAAGTCATGTAAATAAAAAAGTTTTGTATTGGAAGCTATTAAGATTTCCGTAAGAAACTTAAATTTAGTTTGAAATATACCTAACAGCAATAAAATACTTTTATTGGTAATTTCAGTCGGAACTGCAAAATACTTTAAACAAGTAAAAGACATTTCAATGTTTATAACGTTCTAATTACGCACTAAAATGTAATGCCACGATAATAGTGTTATTTTATATACGTTGCTAGACAAATGCTTCTGAACAGTTTTTGGGATAATTAATGTGTATTTTTAATCAAGCTGGGATAAGTTGTTTTACCTTTGCAGTTTTTGCAATATCATGAAAATAAAACAAAATTTATCAACGGGTGAGACAGTTAGGCCACAAGATAGGACAAGTAAATTTATACAAGGAACCATCTGTTAATTGATAACTTGACAAATTACACGGAAATAACAAAGCACTATTATACGATATACTAATATATTTCTATGTTATTAAAAATAGTAGATGTGACTAGCATTAGCAATGAACACTTTATAAAATAATGTGCTCTTGCTAATGTATGTCCCCCCTGTGGTGTTAATCAGTTTTTAACAGCTGATCTTGGTTGATCTGTAGACACTTCCTTTTTACTGAAAATGTGTCCTGGAAAATTTGTGTGTTTATCTGGCAGTTCATATTTCTCGGGATTTGGCCGAAATCATGTTTTCCTCAACCAATACAATACATTTCTTAGTCTATCACAACCATCACGGGATTTCCTTCCATGTGTGATTATGTTATCTATATAGGTAAGTATTACATTCCAGGATAGTCTAGAGAGAACACATTCAATTGGTCATTCAAATGTAGTAGGTGTAAGAAAAACTTAATGGTAATATAGAATATTATCACAATCTAGTTCCTGTTGTAAAAAGCTGTTTTTACATATCTTGTTTTGTTGCCTTGCTTTTGTAAATATCCACTTTTCAGGTGCAATGCTGAAAACCATTCTGAACTGGATGAAGATCCAAAATTGAATCAGTACCTTTTTATGACTTCATTCCCATTTATGGATCCAATCTCCTTTCTCACAAGAATAGTTAGCTTGACCCTACGAATATCACTAATTTCAGTTATTCTGTGTTCAATTATGTGTTAAGCACCTTTTGCGAATGAAAATCGTTTAGCAGGTTGGTGTATTCAGTATCAAGTTTACGATATATGTTATTAGTTCATCCTAAGTAATGAGTTCCATTAGAGAAGGTGTCTTGATATTTATAAGTTGTAATACTTTTGTAACTCTTGTAACTGAAGTTGTAAGCTCATTTTATGTGTATATTTGTCATCAGACTTTTACACCTTATTTTTGGTGAATATTTTTGATATCCTTTGATATCAAAGAGATACTTGTGCATCTTCATAGCTTGTGACTTTTTTCTATAATGGACTCATACATCACGGCTTCTTGTATTTACGATCCTTATGACGTTATTATTCTTGTCATCCGCGAAAGTTCTTCCAATAAGTTTCGCCCATGACAAGCTGGACTGTTTGATTCTATAGAGCATCAGTGACAAGATCTAAAGTTCTTCCTAGTATGTCCTGGTAAGTGTGTATCAGTTCTTGATGGAAAAGTAACTGTCCTCCTTGTTGTTACTGAAGTTTAATCTCTGGTGATATGTATTGTATAGAGATTTTCTGGCCATTGATTGTGGAACAATTTGAAGCAAATCTGATCTCATACCAATGTGTCTGCATCAAGTTTATTCCAATATACACTCTTTATCAATTAAATTATCTTAAATTGACCTTTGAATTGCTTTCTTTAAATAATAAACTTTTTATCTCAAGTGGTAGAAATGGAGTATTTTCAGTTAAATTTCACCCTTTTAGCTAATTTCTTTCTTCTGATGGCTGGTTACTTTTGTTGTTCCTTCGATTCGTTTGAGCACTAGAATTCCTCTTCAACTCACCATAATTGTTATATACAGTCTTATATACAGATTACGAGTCGAGCACCCTAAACACCTGATCATGCCAGGCCAGCTGGAATAGTCCAGGGATGTCCTGTAGTCATAGGTAGTGCATCAAAATAGTGATAACCGGAGTATACCAGATTTGTTTTCCTATCCCCTATTGTGTAGCTGATGGTTTTTCAAGTTATAGTTCTTAAAAAAACAAAAATAATGGTGCAGTTCATTTGATCTTTGCATTTTATAATTCAGTTTACTTGTAATTCCTCTATTAGATTTCTGTTTCTCTTACTTTAATCTTTCTTCAACTCTCTATTTCCTTTTTCTTGATCCTTCTAATATTCATTATTTAAACATTTTTCCAATCTAGCTTTGAGCATGTATCGCCATTTTAAGACTCTAGATTTTTGTCTTACCAAAATAATCCCACTCCTTACACATGTGTTTCATTTGGTTCTCTATGTGAGTGAATTATTTTGAATTATATGATAAAACAAAAATATAATATTAAAGGTACATAATGTTAATAAAATGTTTCTAATTCTTCAGCTATAATTTTGCATAACTGATGCTCAATTTTAGGCCTAAGTTCACAATAGGCACTAATACAACAGTTTTATTTATTTGTAACTCTTAAGTATAGCAAAACTTGCTGGTTAGAGTATTCGATTCGCACTTTCCAGGTTGTGTGTTCAAATCCCCCTCACTGCCATGTTAGTTAAACCCACTATTCATTGGTAAAATAATAGCTCAAGAGTTGACGGTGGGTAATACTGGCTATCTGTCTTCCCTTTAGTCTATCACTGATAAATTAAGGACGGTTAATGTGTGTGTTTTCTTATCGCAAAGGCACATCGGACTATCTGCTTAGTTCACCGAGGGGAATCGACTCCTTAATTTTAGCGTTTCAAATCCGTAGACTTATCGCTGTACCAAACCAACAGAGGACAAGGGAGGGTTAGTGCATATAGGTCTTGAATAGCTTTTCATGAAAGTCAAACGGAACTTTGTATCTTATTAACTTGTCGAGTACAAAAAACTTGATTTTCCAAATCTGAACTAACATCTGACTAATAAATTTAATCAAACAGTAACTAACTAGCTCAATCTCAATCTACTGAAGCTCAACTCGTGCTTAATACGGCTCAAACTATTCCCTAAATCTACGTCATACCTCTCTCCATCCAATCAGTAATATAATTTCTAAAAAAATCTAAACTGTAAGTACGCTCAACAACTGTATAACTTTATTATAATTTATTCTCATCAGCTCGGTAGAGTTCAAGTCTTCTTTTCTGATGCACAATATCTTTTTTTTTAGAAATTTCCAGCGCAAAACCTTTATTTTTTAAAAAAAATCTATAGTTTGTTTTTAAAAAAACATGCACTGTAATTGCAAATTACAAATTATACAATCACACAATGCTTGTGAATGATCACTAACAATGATTTAAAGTTTACTTTTCTTACTCAAAATATTACTTCATTTTATCGTTACTGTTTAAAATACTTCGTATTTAGAATAATCACAATCTAATTAGTAAGTGCTTAATTAAACGATGCTTTATATCCATAATATGATTATTGAAACACAATAAAATGGTGACCTTAGGTGACCAAGTTTAACTGCCTCGTGAATTTCTCACATACGTTTACAATACTCTTAGTACAGAAAATGAGACGCCTAAGATCATACACTACACCTCCACTATCCTTCTAGTATTTTACGTTTTAAAAAACAGTACTTTTCTGCGCTTATCTAAGATAAACTAGTCACATCTGACAGTGTTGTATTTGTTACTGTTCTTCATGAGGTAAGTTTGAATATAGTCCAATCTTGGCCATTTATGAAGAAAACCATCAACAGGGTCATAAGTAGCATTCGTTGTACTTTATAAGCTTTCCCACCTTCCAGTACTGTTTGCTCTGAGTATATCAAAAGTGAATAAAAACCACACTTCTTCCTAAGGGTAAACATGTTTACTTTTGACTGACATTGTCGACATAAGCTGGAAATAGCCTGGTTCACATGCAATGCAAAGATCTCTGATAAAAACGCTTTTATTTAAAGGGCATCTACCATTACGTCACTTGGAAACTTTGGGAAATTCTTGCTATTATAACTTCTTAACAGATTATATATGATAACACTATCTCTGGATTTATATAGCTCAATCAACCACCATACGTGTCACATGGCTAGTTACTTTTTTGTATGCAAATAAATATTATGTTCTACAAAAGAATGTGTGCGGTTCGTATTTAGTTAATCATTCACGTGATGTAAACAAAATGATATGTTGGTTGCTTTTAAACCAAATCCACATCGGAAATTTGCTGTATCCACTACAGGGAATCAAATCCCTAGTTTTAGCGACGCAAGTCCGTAAACATACCGCAGACCAACCGTAGGCCAATTAAAAACATATTACTTAATATTTCTAAAGTACATTAGTACCTGAACGTATGGCTGATGTATGTATGTTTATTACTTACATATTAAATGTATTGTTGTCTTAGTATCTAGGGCCCGGCATGGCCAAGCGTGTTAAAGCGTGCGACTCGTAATCTGAGGGTCGCGCCAAACATGCTCGCCCTTTCAGCCGTGTGGGCGTTATAATGTGACGGTCAATCCCACTATTCGTTGGTAAAAGAGTAGCCCAAGAGTTGGCGGTGGGTGTTGAAGACTAGCTGCTTTCCCTCTAGTCTTACACTGCTAAATTAGGGACGGCTAGCACAGATAGCCCTCGAGTAGCTTTGTGCGAAATTCAAAAACAAACAAAAACTTAGTATCTATACATCGCATGGTGATTATGTCCTTGTTTATTGATTGCATATCTATTGTTATTATTTCTCTGCATAGTTATTATCTACACATCGTATACCTTATTACTATACATGTTTATTACCTACCTATCACACAAGTTTTTATATTTATTATTTACTTACATTTCAAGTGCTTTTGCTTGTGTATTATGTTTTTCACTTACATATCACTTATTGTTGTCTATATGAATGTTTAGAACCTAAATCACGCGTGTTATTCTATGTGTAAAAGTTTCCTACCTACGTATAGTGTGTTCTTGTTTGTATGCATATTTGCTATCTGTACAGTGTAAGTGGTGACAGGTGTTAAATGTGGCTCAGCGGTATGTTTGCGGACGTACAACGCTAAAAACTGGGTTTCGAAACCCTAGATAAGCAGAGCACAAATAGCCCATTCTGTAGCTTTGTGCTTAATTCCAAACGACAACAATGTATAAACTTGCATGTAAACGTTTCAATATTACACGTGATAACTTGTAAACAATGCGGTCAAGCTGAAAAATAAAAACATTATTCTTTAAAAAACAACACATAGATAATCTCTTTTGTTTCCACAAAGTCGCAAAAACATATTTTTTAGGAAAGATAATCGTACACGTAATTTTTGTAATAAGTTTACAAATCTGTTTCATCTTACTTGTAGTTACAGAGTCTAATTTTGTGTTCTTATCTCTTTTCCAATTATACTGAACCGTATAGGAAGTTTATAACTGTGTAAGAAAGCTACTCCACGTTGAAGTGCTGTTTTATCTAAAGTAAAGTATCGAAGTCGGAACACTCAACGAATCACCTGCTGTTGTGGAGAAAATAAAAATACGCGTTATGTATCAGTGGAGAAGAGTGTTTTTAAACATTATCACATACCAAAAGGCTCACACTGCATCAAGAAGCAAATTTTGAAAAAGTGGAACAAATAATTTTACTAAAAGTGTACACATTTGTCTTACATCATTAGATCTCTGTAAAGTCGATTTTAAATTCCCTATTCACTTCCAGGACAATTTTCGTAATCTAAGTACTCCAAATTTTTATCTACGGATAAAGTTTGTCTAACGATGGCTTCCTACTATAAATGCGCTCCATTTTATCAGATTACGAATTGATGCATAAAATATATTTCAACACTTAGTTCAAATTGGTTGATCTTTTTATAGTTTTAGAATTCTAGTTCTTCTCAACGCCCAAGAGTTATACAGCTTGAATATCGACAAACGGTGACAGAAAAGCTAAAACAAATAAAAAATACGGAAACAATGACCTACGATTTTTCAGCTGATATTATTTCCATGAAAATGAAAGCACTTATGCCAAATCTAAAAAGTTAACGTCTTTGTTTTTAAAAATAATGTGCATCGTATGAGCTCATTTTCAAGTGTACATAGATTCATACAGGTTATTTTAAATATGCTACAAATTATCTCACTAAACAAAAAAGTATTTCAACCATTGTGAATGGTTTAGAATTCAGACTTCATAAAAGAGCTTGAAAATTCATGCAAAATCAAATGTAATTAAGGCAAAAACATAACACTTGTGCAAGAGGTCATCACTTTTACAAAATGTGTAAGTTAATGAGAGATCATAACTTTTACAAAATATGTAAGGTAATGAGAGATCATAACTTTTACAAAATATGTAAGGTAATGAGAGATCATAACTTTTACAAAATGTATTAGATGACAAGAGGTCATCATTTTTACAGAATGTGGAAAGAGATCATTACTTTTACAAAGCGTATCAGGTGGCAAGAGGTCATCACTTTTATATCATGTATCAGGTAGCAAGAGGTCATCACTTTTATAAAATGTATCTGAAGCTTCAGTTTTTATTTCGTTGTCTCTTCATTATTTCGAGTTCTAATTGCTGAAATCACACATCTTTCTATAAGAAAGTTTTATTTTTCAGGACTCGTCTTATTTACTTGTTGTTTATGTATGTTATTTCGTACAACGAATTAGAGCTTACACCGGCAATGCTGCTAGATGGCTGGCAGTCCCATCGTTTTAATTGAAAATCAACCGTTTTCTATCAAACTGTTAATGGTTTGCATCATTTAATTACAAAGGTTACAATAAAAATGTTGATAAGTTACAAATTAAGGATATTTTTGTCGTAATTTTAGTTTATTTTGGCTTTAATGACAATAATTAACACAAAGTTCCAGGAGTCGTCGTTAAATCTCTGATATCACAAACTTGTTCTACCCAAGTGATGTGCATGTCAACATTACCACGAACATGTTGTACCTAACTAAGGTGTTGCTAACATTGTCACAAACACATTCTACCCAAGTGACCATTATCAGGTTTTACTAAAGAGAACTAATGGTCAAAACTACTAATAATGTTCTTACCAAAATGGACTGTCCGTAATAACTACCACATTCATATTCTACAAAATTGGTTTGTATCATTAAACTACCATAAACATGTTTTACCAAGGAAAACTACATATTAAACTTACCAGAAACTTGTCATACGCGGATAAATTACGTCCCATAACTATTGGAAGCATGTTCTTTCTAAATAATGTGTCAAACCTACTACAAAGCATGTTATCCCTAAGTAGCGTGTCAAACTTCTACAAATGTATTCAATTTTAGCTACTAAGAAGTCCAACTATAATAAATATGTTCTGCAAGCGATTTGCTTATTTAAACTGCCATAAATTAAATCCAAATAAACTACGTCTCAAACTACCAAATATAAGCACTACACAAGTAACTTACGTTTCAAACTACCAAATATAAGCACTACACAAGTAACTTACGTTTCAAACTACCATAACAAACGTGTTGTACTTTAGTGAATTACATGCTAAACTACAATAAATATTTTCTCACCATGTCATTTATATGTGAAAAATTGTAGTAACAGATGTTACCACAAACCAATTAAAAGCCTTCTGCAGGCTCAGTGTTATGTCTGTGGACTTACAACGCTAAAAGTCGGTTTACGATACCAGTGGTGGGTAAAGCACAGATAGTTCATTGTGTAGCTTTGTAATTAATTCAAAATAAAAACAACAATTTCAGCTTAAAGTTTTTGGTTTCTTTAATTTCATGCAAAGTTACACGAGGGTTATTTGCGCTAGCAGTCCCTAATTTAGCAGTGTAAGACTAGTGAGAAGGCAGCTAGTCATCACCACCCACCGCCAACTCTTAGGCTACTCTTTTACCAATGAATAGTGGGATTTACCATCACATTATAACGCCTCCACGTCTGAAAGGACGAGAATATTTGGTGCGATGGAGATTCGAACCCGCAACCTTCAGATTACGAGTTGAACCCCTGATTTTAGCGTTGTAAATCGTAGATATACCGCTGTACTAGCGGAGGGCCTTTTAAAATATTTTTTATTCATTAATTTGCAAAACAGTCAATGATTATTACTTTGAACTAATGTTCATTTATTACCCAGGTGCATTAACAATGTTCTCACAAATATTTCCTGACAGACTTAAGATTCAAACATTTCTTTATGTGCGAGCTGCTAGGTTTGAGAAAAAATATGGAAATAGCCTAATGAAAAATTAAATTATTTCTCATCAGACTGTAATAGTTGAGTTCTGGATGTTATATTAGAGTTGTTTTAGTAAATAGACCTTTAGAAGAAAGTATCTGTTGATGGCTTCTCAAGAGTCCAGATGCCATTGACCATAATTCTGATTTGAATAAAGTTTACTTTAGCTAAGAGCTTTAAACTATTTTTTGTTTGTTTTGATCTACTGTTGAACTGTTATTCTAGAAGTAAACCAGTTGATGTCATCCAATCAGATTTTTTGTCATGTGATTTGGTTTATAGTTATATAAATACATCCGTTCATTGATGCATGTTTCCCATTCAGATACATTGTAATTTTATCATTAACATCACGTGCTTTTTGTGTAAAATGTGGCAGAACTTGACCCCACTCCTGTCTAGCACTCTTGAATTTCCTTGAAATTTCCAGTGAAGAACCTTGAATACGATTAGAATCTTATGGTCTTATTTTAATCGAAGTTTTATTTTAAACTCTGATAAACATCTTTTTAACTTACGTTTTTCTTACTTAGTTGGACCAGTGTTTAATTCTACAAATTTAGTTACATTTGTTCTTACACTACTAGTATAGTAGTTTTGTTTATTGACTGTACTATTTCTTTACCTGGATTTATTACTATTGTTGTACTTTTATTTTCGCGTATCATTTATGATTTGAAATTCATATTTGTTTCTAAAATTATAGTTGAAAATGTTAAAGCAATATCTCGTATTTCATTTTTGGGCACATTTGTTGTTTAGATCACTGTTGCAACAACTACTAAAAACCCAAAAGATGTTCTCCAAATTTAAGAACTTTTAGTAGAATAGCAATCTCCAAGCCACAAACTAATACAGTTTTTCTATGTCTTTTAAAATATAATTAACAGAGTTAAATATTACATCATAAGTTTGAACAATAAAGTTCTCTTTGGAATTTTATTAAACGGTTTAGTTTTTCTAAACATTTTTAAGAGTTTTACTCTTGTGTCTATTTATTGAATAAAATAAATTGATATAATTTAGTTTACTTATTTGTTCTTCCAACAAAGAAGACGATTCTTCTATTTGCTTTACTACTTTTCGAATAAAAGCTTTTGTTTTATTTTGAAATGTTACATTTGATAAATTGTAAATACTGCCTCAAATAATGAAATTAGGACATTAAAGTGACGTATTTTAAAAAAAGTTAAACCTAAACGATTTTTATAATACTTGGTTCTGTTTGGGTGTTGTTTACCTCAAACCTACACAAAGATAGTCTGCGCTAAAATTACTCGGCTGTATTTGTTACTGACCTTCACGACTACATACGTACATATATACGCATACTTTTGTTTGTTATCTCTTTAATTGTCATAAAGCATATAAGTACACAAAGACAAGCTTTGCTTTGCTTTCTGCAGTTATCGAAACTCGATTTGTAGAGTAATATCTCAGACGTAATGCTTAATAATCTGAAAATACACACACACACACACACACATATAAATGTCACGTGTTTAGAAAATATGAAAAGTATTACAACATTAAGTACAAACACAATAACGTTTCACAATTTACAAGCTCAAATTTGCTCAAACTTAAGTTAGAAGTAAACTTCTATTTTGATTCCCACTTCCCTTTCGTGTTTTAATTAATAACGTATGTAGTTCCTCCCCTTTCCTTTTTTGTTCCCCCAGTAAAAATCAGGTAAGTTTAAACACTCACAATACTAAAATCCGGGGTTCTATTTCCTGCGGTGCACACAGCAGTTAGCCAAATGTTTGTTTCCTCTAAAAGAAACAAAGCAAATCTGGCTTGTTATCACTTCCGGTGTTTAATTTCGTTGAAGGTAAAAATTGTTCTCTGTCTGACCCAAAACTAAACTTTATAATAGAGTAGACTCAAATTTAGATACAAAAATAGGAAAATCTAAAATCAACATTTTTTTACCCTAATTAGGAAGTGTCGCTAGACGGAAAAACAAACACACAAAACCGATACAGGAATAATTATATTTATAATTATTTTCCAAATTTACATAATTTCATGAAATTCAATACAGTCTGAAATTTCTAACTTTTTATTTCCTTACAGTACAGTCCTTAAATAAAAACAATATTAACTGTCTTGATTTTTTAAAACTAATCTAAAGACTTAAATGTTTAAAAAAGTTTATATATACCAAACTTAAATCTGTAAAACAAAACCAAAATTAGCAAAACAGGTTAACAACCGTTTCTTGTTGGAAGACTGTGATATAAACATTAATTATCTTATCGTAATAAGTCATATTCCTTTCTTAGTAGTTTAACATTCATGAATATTTTGATATGCAAAACCTTCACAGATAAGTCTTATATTCGATGTAATTCCGACGGTCCTTCACAGTTGCTTCAACGTAATTGTAATCATATTGTTCTCTTGCTTTCTTTATACCCATATTCAAATATTACTTCAAACTGAGTGAAGCAGCCTTCAGAGTGTACACCAGTTGTAAAGTGGCGGCTTCATCTCTTAAACTTTGTGAAGCGGCATACAGTTTAACTATGCTAGTCCCTCTAATGGAAGGAAAGATACACAGAACTAACAGATGGAAGCATCCACTGATTGCATTCGTACTTGACTACATATATTAAATGTAGTAAAATTGCTGTGAATTTCTTGCAACAAAATGAAAATTATAACTAATTTCCAGCACTTTTTCTCATTAGTGACAAATTAATTGTTTTAATAGCTCTGATACATTTTATCGCCCAATGGCTCAGTAGTATATCTGCAGACTTACAACGTAAGTTTCGATATCAGTGGTTGATTTTATGTTTAACTGTTCAGCTAGTTCCCTAATGTCACTGAATACTCACGTATACAGTATATCACCTTTCCCCCCAAAAAAAACTGTAATTATTTACCATTTTACACACTTTCAACAGCTCATAGTCTCTCTCAAATTTACAATAATCAGACACTTTTGGCATCTTGTGAAAATTTGACTAATGAATTAATTTGACTTATCTAATACATTAATATAGGTTCAGTTCCCTTGGTAGGTGTGCTTGAATGATTATTTGGATCCTTTTGAACGAGAGTGCAAGTCAGTCGCAGTCACACAAAAGTAGTTTCAGCAATATCTTGAATAATTAAACATTTGTGTGTGTGTGTGTTATTAAACACAAGGTCAAACTTTGTGATGACCAAACCAACAAAATGTATTTCCAATTATACTATTTAAAACTAATACACAAATTGAAAGAGTTCTATTTCATGTTTAAATGCATAAAACCCACCCGATTCTTGGAGCCACTAAAACATATTATACAATTATAAGTCAAACGCGACTGTTTTCCATCTTTTAAAATATTGCTTCAGTGCATTTTTAAGAGATATTCATGTAACCAGATAATAAAAAGAGAACAGAAAAGTAATACACGTAGATGTATTATTCATAACGAAGCCAAAAGTAATGCAGCTGTGAAAATGACCATGTTTCTTAAGGGTCCAAGGGATGCATAAGATTTTCATTTGTATGACTTCAGCACATCCAAATTTTTAGCAAGGAAAAACAATCTATATATCTGAGAAACGAAAAGCTCGTGAACACGTATAAAGTACATACACGTGCAAAACGTTTAAACTGTGAACGAACGAAGAACGTTAAAGACGTCAAAACACCCAGAACAAAAAACATTTTAACAGGAACAAAATCTTAACAGAGATGAGAAATACTAAACTCGCCAATTTAAATACACAATCTTAAAACTTTGAAAAGTAAAACGCTTCCACAGACAAAGATACGAAATAAGACTGGAAGTCATGAAATTTATTAACATGTACACAATATATAAAGTGGAATAATACAGAACTTGTCATCGTAAACAAATAATATAAAAACTGGAAAAAGTAAAACATTTCTATAGATAACGACTCAACATGGTCAGGTGGCTAAGGCACTCGCGGGTTTGAATCCCCGTCACACCAAACATACTCGCCTTTCAGCCGCGGGGGCGTTATGATGTGACGATCAATTCCACTACTCATTGGTAAAAGAGTAGCCCAAGAGTTGGCGGTGGGTGGTGATGACTAGCTGCCTTCTCTCTAGTCTTACACTACTAAATTAGGAATGGTTAGCGCAGATAGCTCTCGTGTAGCTTTGCGCAAAATTTTAAAAAATCTACAGATAAAACAAAAAATATAAACGTCTGGAAACCACAAAACTCATCAACATACACATAATGTATAAAACTGAAGAATACAGAACTTGCTAACGTAAACACACAACATGAAAACTGGAAAATGTCAGTATTATCAACAAAAATAATAAACACCACAAACAGATTGCAGAAGATAATAAACACCATATACAGATTGCAGGAGATACTAAACATCAGAAACAGATTGCGAAAGATAATAAACACCACAAACAGATTGCAGAAGATAATAAACACCACAAACACATTGCAGAAGATACTAACCTGCACATCATTAAACTCATTATTCAACATACGATCCTGCATAACATCAGACTTGTTCGACACACAAGGCTACATAACATTAAAGTCTCAAGAGATACGTAACACGTATAAAAGTGTAAAAATGATAGCTAGATATAAAGCAGCTAGTCAACGACATTCACTTCTAAATCTGTGGTTATTCTTACCTGAACAAATTAATAAGATATGGCTGTCACTCTTAGGAACACCTACGTGTCAGTTTCTAATAACAAGACACAAACCATGTGGTCTCTAATTCAATCATGCCCGACCTGGGAAGCAATAGGTTTCAAATGATGAAGAGCAGTTTCACTTCTGGTAGCCACTCAAGGGCACAGAGGTGTGTGGTATGTTTGCAGGCTTATGCTGCTAAAAACCCGGTTTCGATGGCAGTGGTTGGCAGAGCACAGATAACCCTTTGTGTAGCTTAGTGCTTAAATATAAAACAAACAAACACTTCTGGTAATTTGTTACGTGTTAACATTTCCGTGAAACACAGACTTTTGCAATAAAAATGAAGTACTGATGGGTACGCTCTTTGCCAGTGACACACTTTCTAGTTTTTATGTTCTAACTGTAACATTTTGTACCATTATCTTCCAAGTACCTGTCAGAGAGCATTTAAACCTGAAGTAATTGTTACGAAGCGTTAGTATGTTACAAAATGATCTTGACGTTGGATTGTAACTACTACAATAGGCACCAAAATATTCTCTTCTGTACTTGGAATCTGTATAAAATCCATGCAGACATAAAGAAATGGTATAGAAGTAAATAAAGAAGGGCGAGAAACTCAAGAATATATTGATTCGAAACAATTTTCGAAGCTCTATTGTGACCGTCAAAATGCATTTGCAGCTCCTTTAGTGACACACATTTTTTGTCTCAGGCTCTAGGAAGGTTGGGTTTTATTTAGTTCGATTGATTGAAATTAGTCAGAAAGCTACACAGTGGGCAATCTGTGACTGTCCTTTACGGCTTTCGAAACTGGTTTCAAGCGGTTTGAGTCTGCGGACATGCCACTGTGCCACGACGAGACACGGGCTTTAGCCACAGAACACATATTAGGGCAACATTGTCACAATGTTATAAGCAAAAATATCTAGGAGGAAGTATTTAGTTTTGACAGTATAAAATTGGCCGCTCATTATTTGATGAGAAGAGTGACCTTTTTGCCTACTGGTAGATACAGAGCAAGATCTTAGAAGTATACGTGTTTTCATGCATTAATGCCATTAGTGATTAATTGTGAATAATAGTTCTCACTCAGATTGCTCAAATCACAAAGTAATTCGATTACTTACTATGAAAAGATCAAATTCTAAGAACGAGCTGAACTGAGTACATTTGGAAGTCACTTTAGCATGATGGTTCAGCCTTATAAGAAAACAGAACCATCTGCTATAGGTCAATATCCAAAGGTAATTAAAGTATATTTTATATCTCAAGACGGCTGGTATGGGTTTTGAAGCTTTTATTAAAATAAAGTATAGAACAATGCTTCGACCTTTTTGAGTCATCTTCAGGCTAATCTGAATACAGTTTTTCTTCAAGTGGGTTTCTTGTCATTGTTACGTTTTTATGTGGACTGAACGCAACAGAAAGACACAGATAGCAGCTTGTATAATTTATTATAATTACCTACTTATGTGATAGACGCAAAATAAATTATCCAATGGCACTAACAGATATCCAATTTCAACCATCAAAACAACTTACAATACAAAAAGTACTGGCCTGTGCTTAATAATATGATCCAGGATAAGTGTCCAAATCCGAAATCCAAAGTTCCAATCTAGGCGTTGAATTCAGTCCCACGGAGAAATTTTCGAAGTTTGAATGGGTAATTTCAAACAAAAGTTCACAGTCCAATTCCTATTGACTTTCGATATAATCCGTAATCCGACTGAATTGTAAAGGTTGACGGAATAAAATTTTTCACCGCTTTAGTCGATCTAGCTCTATTCACAAATTCAGTTTAAACTTTCTCAAACAAGACAAAGTTCTTAATCCGAATAAAATGGATGACTTATTTCTTGACCCGAGTAAAAGTGGATGATTTCTTCTCTCGCATCGCCATCTGTTTATATACTATATCGCGTAACTTCCCAGAATTCCACAGTACAAACACCAGGCCGATACAAGTGATCAATTTATTTAGTTTTAAAAATTTCTAAATGAATTTTAATTAATTCTAAAATGTTATTTTAAATTTCACCGATTTAAACCTCGAAACAATAATATAAATATAGAATTATAAATAATAAATATGGGAATTCAAATACGACGTTATATGATATTTACATGACATTTACATAACACTCTCGACAACATTTACATGATATTTACATAACAGTCATCACGAAAGACCATTTTGCTACGTCAAACCATGCTTTATTTGAAAACACTTGTTATTACAATAACCACATGTAGCGTAATTTGTATTGCAAAAGTTTATCATGTCCAAAAAACAGCGCTCTTCCCTGAAAGCTTTCCATTACCCGTCCACTGAATGAGTACAACAGTTTCAAGTTCTGTTTCAACAGTCTACTTCCACAGAACCACTAAAATTAACGTGACATGAGACTCAAAGACAGGCAAGAAGCAGGAAAAGGGCCAAAAATATGCCTTATTGAAGAATTGTTTCTGTGTGTAATATTTATCTAAGCTAGATTGTTCAATACATTTTACAAAGATGTTACACGCAAAATACATGTACAAAATAAAAAAACTTTAGCGGAATATGCACTTCACTATGCAATGTATGTAACACAAATATTATGTGATTAATAGTCATCAGCTATTTTATGAACCCATTTTTTTAAAAAAATTCGCTATTAAATTCTAAAAAAAGCATTGTTCTCTTTAAAGTAAACGCAATAAATATGACTTCTAGATTCTAGAATAACGAGCTCGTAAAGAGATATGCAATATGTAAAGATAGGACCAGACAAATGGAAACTATTTTGGCGTTTCTTAAAATTGTTACAGTACACGTAATCAAGTCATATCATGTGCATTTGACAGTCATACATTTCGACATTAACCTTGCAACGGTATTTTTTTTGCAAACTTTTCCGTCATGAGGCTGTCACGTAAACTCTCCATGACTCTCCATACTCCATCTAATATAGAAGGATGACATTTGAAGTGTTTGATCGCACAGAAAACCCACAGATGCTACATCAGGCGACTTGACTAGCATGTTCTTCGTTTAGGAAAGCATAAATACCCATTTCATTTTGTAGCTGCTTGATGTATGGATTAATTAAACGGATATATAGTGGGAAAAGCTTGTATCACTTTTACATTTGTAGATCTTTCTTTCTTCATTATGTTGCCTACCTTTGCTTTCGACAAATGGACGACTTTTATCAAAAAATCTTTGTGCTCATAAATACAAAATACCACACTTTACCTCCCGCAGCGGGGGTAGACTTCTTGCAGGTTTCTTTCTGGTGCCCCAAGTTGATCCTTATTTCTTTGTTTTGCATTCCATTAAGTACAAGAGATATTCTCGTGTTGGAAATTCTAAATACCCGATCTAAATATAAATCCAAATGTATTAATATTTTGCATCGTAAAGGATTATCACATATAATTTTCAAAAACGATCAGTTTTCCTTGGCTTCCCGCAACCTACGCAATGCAAAATAATGTATTTGTGATATATTCTGACACACCACGAACTTATATATTCTGCGATTGTTGGGAGAGCTAAATATCCAAAATCGTTTTGAAACAATGTATTTAGCTTTCTATACAATATATCATACGCATATTTGGTTCTTCAATGCTGCCAATGCACGCATATAACAAAGAAAAAGAAAGTTAAATTAATGGCCAACTTTCACTTTTCAGAAAACTATCGATTTCTAAACTTTCGTAAGGTGTCAGCCTCCACTACTTCTAAAGACAACTCATTTCATAAGGTGATCATCCTGTTATAAAAATAATTGTGTCTTAACTGAAGCATTTTATTGACAATGCTTCAGTTATTAATTAATCGTTAATATAAACAAAACATGCGACAGAATAAAGTTAAGCACATCAATAGAAACACAACATTAAGACTGGAGAAAGTTAAATAGTTGACAAGTACCAACATATTAATGTCACTTATGTCTTATTTAACAGACGTTTTCCCAGTAATTATAGTCTTATTAGTCTAATATCAGTTGTGGAAAAAGTTTCGTAAGGTCTGATAAAAGATACTTTGCAGCTTAGTATTTTATCAAATATTCAACATGGGTCACAAAAACAAAAATTTTGTTTTATAAATATTTTGACATAATTTTAAAATGTTGCTGCATGTGCAGATAACAGTAAGAATGTAAATTTAGTGTATCTGAATTTTCAGAAAACATTTGACAGAATTCCACATAAAAGGTTCTAAAAGAAACTTATCTCTATAGGTGTGGGGAAAAGTTAACTAATTGGATAGAATATTGGTTTGATGGAATAAAGCAGATGGTTGTTATAAACAGAGGTCAGTCAAACTGGATTAATGTTACAAGTGGTGTATTTAATGGGTCAGTCTCAGGATCATTGCCCTTCTTTGATTTACAATAACGACACAAATGAAGAATGTTCAATAACTTACTTAAAGTTGCTGATGATAACAAGGTCTTATGCGCTGCTGTTTTACAAAAATATTTAGATCATTCAGTGAGTTGGGCAAGTAAATGGTAGATTCGTTTTACTTTTGATAAATGCAAATTAACTGGGGAGATGTTTAGGACTAGCTTCATCATGTATGAGGTACCGGTCTAGTTCGCACATTAATTCGTTTTTCATCCAATTCTTATTAAAGTACATTTTTGTAATATGTAAGAGTCTATCTGGTATGGTTGGTATGTTTGAGTATTTGTGAATGAATTGAGATGATATTGTTCGTGGAACTCTGTATGCTGTTGTGAGGAGTGTGTTTTGGATTGTTTGTAGTTTAGTTTTAATTATTTTATTGCTTACAGTTATCCATGCTGGAGCTGTATAGTCTATTACGGGTCTGATATATGATTTATAGATTTTTAGTATGTTATCTGCAGATGCTCCATTGTTTTTACCAGTTAGACTCCTAGCATAGTTAGTTCTTCGCCAAATTTTTGTTTTTAATTTCGTTGACATGATTGATCCAAGTTAGTTTTGAATCATAAGTCAGACCTAAAAATTTTGCCGATGGGGCAGTCTGGAGTAAAGTGCCGTTCATATATAGTTTTGGCTGTTGTTTTTCGTGTTTGGTCGATTTTGTAAAGACTACGAGTTGTGTTTTTGCTGTGTTTATTTTGATTCTATATTTTTGACAGTATTCACTTATTCTATTTAGTTGTGGTTGTATGTTCGTGGCTGCTATCGTGGGTGTTGCGGCACTTTTCCAGACTGCCATATCATCTGCGAACTGTGATGAGAATCGATGATTTGGATCCTTCAATGGCATATTGTTTACATACATGATGAAGAGTATAGGGCTAACCACCCCTCCCTGTGGGACACCAGCTAGTGGAGTAAAGTATTCGGAAAAAGTTCCTTCAACATTCACTCTACATTTTCTATTTTCCAAAAAGTTAGATAACCAGCAAATAATTCCTCGCGGTAGTTCCATTTCATTCTTTCGGAAGCTTAGACCATTGTGCCAAACTGTGTCGAATGCTTTCTCGATATCGAGGAAGCAAGCGACTGTACATTCTTTTTTGTTGAAGCTATCTATTATGATTTCTGTTCATCTGATTAGGTGGTCTGTCGTTTGTCTTAATTTCCTGAATCCATTTTGTTCTTTTGGTAATTTTGATGTTATCTCCAAAAATGTGGAGAGTCTATTACTGATTATTCTTTCAAGAATTTTGCCTACACAGCTGGTCAGGCTGATTGGTCGGTAGCTATTAGGTTTATTCGCTGGCTTTCTTTCCTTATGGAACATTAATATATTTGCAAGCTTCCAAGAAACTGGGATGTATCCTGAGGATAGAGATAGGTTAAAAAGTGAATTTAGGTGGTCAAACAATTTCGGAGTGCCCTTTTGTAGGAGGATAGCTTATATTTCGTCTTCACCTGGTGCTTTGTTCCTGTAGGGATATTTCATGTGTTAGTAATGTGCTTGAATAATCTGTATTGGAACTTGTACTTGTATCAGTTATGTTTGCTGAAAAAATTGGTTCAAATTGATGTTTATTGTTTACTATGTGATTTGTGACTTTATTGTAAAAATACGTATTCATGTCTGGATCAATGTGAGAGAAACAGAACATATAAGATTGACTGGTTTGGTTTGAATTTCGCGCAAAGCTACACGAGGACTATCTGCGCTAGCCGTCTCTAACTTAGCAATGTAAATCTAAAATGAAGTCAGCTAGTCATCACCACCCACCGCCAAATCTTGGGCTACTCTTTCACCAACGAATAGTGGGATTAACCTAACTTTTTACGCCCCCACGGCTGAAAGGACGAGCATATTTGGTGTAAGGAATTCGAACACGCAGCCCTAGGATTACGAGAGTCTAGTGCCTTAACCACCTGGCCATGCCAGGTCTATGAGATTGAAGAATGTTAAACTCTCAACAGAACTATAGGACACTGAACAAAGATTATATCTTCGCCACGCAGCGTTGTTCATATTCGACCTTCTAAGAACATACGGAAATATGCCCATATGATTATCATTATGAATGAACAAGAACCATTTTGTCAGGACAACGATGTATAACATTCTGCATAAGTTCACCAAGTTACGATCGTTTCTGATTGAGTTGTAGAATTAAAAAAATTACAAAAATAAAATCATACTTTATGATAGCAGATATTAAATTTTGAGATGTTACTGACCTTGACCCTACAAAACTTAATCGCATCTAAAATGCATCAAAGGACAAACAAATACCAACTTTCGTCCAAATCCATTAAGTCGTTTATAAGAAATCTTGCTGACAAATACATACACAAGAATGAAAACGTAACTTCGGTACACCTTCGATGGTCAAGGTGAAAGGAATCAACGAGACAGCAGAATATTAAAATCGTTACCAAACTCACAATATAGAAACCTGAAATATCTAACTTGTTAACACAGCCATAATATATGAAACTGAAGAACATTAAACTTGTGCACAAACACATAAATATAACGTTTAAAGCTCAACAGGGAAATATAAAGTGTGCAGAAAATCAAAGAAGAACAATTCATAAGAGTAGAGCAAATTTATCTAGTCAGTAAAATAGAAATAATCTAAAACGCTCCAGAATTTCTAATTTTTAACACGATTACAAAAGTTACAGTTTATATTACTTGGAAAGAGTAAAGTGATAATGTTGACTATTGGAAACGATATTTTACTTCTTCCAAGTTTGCACACGTGCTGATGCTTGTGACGCTTTTGTTTGATTAAAAACAAATTATTACATAAAATCTTATTTGAAGACGAGTAAATATATGGAAGCTGACTTGTTTTATTTTAGTACAGCTGAACTTGTACAACATAAGTTTTCCTCTGGGATTGTGAGTTAGAAACTATCTCGTTTAAGATTTCTTTTAGCATATACTTCAGAAAACCTTATTTTTCTTGTTTCCTTTTTCTCTGTTTCATTTTGCTTTAGTCTTCAAGAAGGCATCCTACTTCAAGCTAGTTAATCAAATTAATTATGAAGACTAAAGTCTGTGGCTTAGAAGACTTTTACGAAATAATAAAAGTTTTTGGATTATGTTACCGAGAACATGAACATACGATACAAGTAAGGTGGCACTGCTCCACGAACACTATTTCCAATAACAAATCAGAAACAGTTACGAAATGTCGACTTAGAAATTAGCTGATATAAAAATGTATAAAACTGAGTTATACTTGAAAATTATGTTTCTTGTAATGACAATGATATTGTGGTTTTTGTTCTTCATTGTTCTCTCCTCTTGGAGATAGTTTTGTAGAACCAAATATTCTGTAGAACAACATAACGTAGTCAATATGATAGAGAAAACAGAAATCTCAGTTCTAACAAAAAACTGATAACAATACATTTCCAGCTTTGCATTATATGCCAAGTATGTGTGTGTTTTTCTTATATCAAACCAATATTGAGTTATCTGTTGTGACCACTGAGAGTAATCGAGCCCTTGATTTTAGTGTTGTAAATCCGAAGATTTTTCGCTGTCTCAGGTAAGACACCAAGAAACATTCCAAACTGTAGTAGAGCGTAAGTAAAAAAGTTAGGGGACTGTGGTAAACACGAAGAAAATAGCAGTGATATTGAATGTTCTAGCCTTACAAGTTGACTAGAAGTGTCAGAGATTTTACTAAAAAAAACACGTTCATTTTAAAAAATGTTTTATATAACTCAATAATATCAAAAAAAAAATTTAAAATGAGGAAGGTGCGAATCCGGAAAGAAAGTTACGACGACGACTGGCCTGGCATTACCACGTGGATAAGGTACTCGACTCGTAATCGAAGGTCGCTGGTTCAAATCCCCGTCACACCAAATACTCTCGCCCCTTCAGCCGTAGAGCATTATAATGTGACGGTCAATCCCAGTATTCATTGGTAAGAAGAGTAACCCAAGATTTGGCGGTGGATGGTGATAACTCGCTGTTTTCCCTCTAGTCTTGCATTGCTAAATTAGGGACGGCTAGCGCAGATAGCCCTAGTGTAGCTTTGAGCGAAATTCAAAACAAATCAAACAAACCAACAAACAACGAGGACTATGATGGCTAAAAGGAGTGTTACAACAAGGACTGTGATAGCTGATAGGGGAGATATAACAAGGACTATGATGGCTAATAGGAAGCAAGAAAGTTCATCATCCTCACTATAAGAAACAACGACAGCCTGAGAAAAATACACAATAATTTTAACATAAAAAATGTACTGTGTCAAGAAATTACCCATGATTGATTATATAAAGTAGATAAAGTTAATATGAGAAGGCAGTGGGTAAAAGTACCCTAAATATAACAAAAGTATAATTAAATGAAATTGTAGTATTTGAAGATGATCTAATTATAGTCTCATGTGACCATAATTAAGTATGACCTTTATTGTCTTATGAAACATAAACAGAAAAGACAGGTCTTTCTTGTTTCATAAAACGCAAAGAAACAAGAAAGGCGGATATCTTCCTTGTCTTATACAACACAAAAAGAAAAGACGGATATCTTCCTTGATTTATAAAACACAAACAGGAAAGGCAGATATCTTCATTGTCTTGTAAAACACAAACAGAATAAGACAGGATATTGAAGATTATCCCCACTGTAAACAACATCTCAAGCAGCCGATACGACAGAATATTCCAGATAGTCACTTCAATAAACCTTCCATTAAATATAAAGCGGAGCGGGTGAGGTCAACACAAACTGTTCATTTTCCATGCAGGTGAACTTCATACAGCCTTCTGAACACTAGCCGTCCTAGGGAAGTACACAGAAAAAAGTGTGATTGGTGAGACATGGGTTGAAGCTGGTTCGTATTTACCAAGAAAAATTGCAACAAGTATTCTGCAAGCAAGAAGTATGTATATTAATAATTCAAATAACTGATATGAATAGCGCTATTGAACAGTGTATTAAAATCCAATAACGTTATTACATCCAATAATTTCCCTGCAGTGTTTCTTGACGAGCTGATAAGTACAACGAGAGAGTAGCAGGAAGTAAAATCAGCTTTCTGATCGATATATTCAACATCTTTTTAAAGAACAAATGCGAAATAAACGAACAAAAGGCAAGCTGGCTTTGTATCGTATATCAGACAACACATATTGATCCAAAACACTGCATTGAATAATTTATCTATCTAACAACAAAACAAAATAACAACCAGCAGAATATCTAATTAAGAAATTTCTACGAGCTTTAATAACAAGTTCAAGAGGTGCATTATGAGTGTTGGAACAAAGACAAAGGTTAAGGTTGAATTTTACACTTTCTAAGAATGCATAGCCAGGAAGATGTAGACATCATCATGTTACTGTAGGCAATTTTCTTTTTTAACAAAATGAGGTGATCATTCGTTCTCTTGGCACAGACTACTTCTTGTGTTTTTTTTATATTTCGTGCAAAACTACACGAGAGCTATCTGCGCTAGCCGTCCCTGATTTTGCAGTGTAAAACTAGATGAAAAGCTGTTGGTCATCACCACCCACCGCCAACTCTTGGGTTACTCGTTTACCAACTAATAGTGGAATTGACCATCACATTACAATACCTCCACGGCTGAAAGGGCGAGTATATTTGGTGCCACGGGGGTTCAAACCCGCGACCCTCAGATTACGAATCGAGTGCCTTAACCACCTGGCCGACTTCTTACTACTGGATCAGTTTTAGAGATTTCCGTTTTAATATTTCTTGATCCACTGCTGAAGGAAACACGAATAGCTAAATCATGATTGGTGTCAAACATGAAGGTTCTTTTATTTTTCCAAGCTCTATTTAAGGGAAGTATTTTCTGGAAAACAAAATAACGGTGTTTCAGATTGTTTATTGTCGTGTAATAGCTGCATTATGGAAGCTCTGAAATCATTGGGTTAAAGTGATACACTACCAATTGGAAGAACTGTTGCTGAGTTACAGTTTTTGTGCTTAATCTACAAGTCCATATTATATTCCAAAGAACTATTTCTCTGTTGGCCTTTTTACTCCAATTATGAAGCTCAGGCTGATAATCTGTTACTTACGATAAGCTAATTGAAGTCACGAATATTCAGAGTTCAGTATGTAAGGCAAATATGGATACAGTTCTACTGCCTCCAAACACTGAACACGATTAGTGAGAGGAAGCAAACACAGAGAGATATGTCATTCAAAGTATACACCAGCTATTCTAGAAATAAAATGCCTCACACAATCTTATGCGGATGTGTAGAAAAGTTGTATGCTTTGACAAGACAGCTTTAGAATGAAGCCATTTTCCGAAGGAAACTACGTTATTGGGATATTGTTAAGAAATAGGACGTAGCGACACGTACTGTAACGACGTGATGAATGTCCAAAATCGATTTAAGATGATGGACTCAGCATCTGTATACATATATACACTCTATAAACATTTCGCGAGGAAAACAAAAACAATCGGACACGTGCATTGTTTAATATTTACGGAAAACAAAGAAAAATTTGATGCACACGAGATTTATAAGCATGCATAGCACATTGAAAAAGCGCGTAAGCACATTTTACAGTTGTCATGAGTTATGTCTACAACCAACACAAAGACAATCGTTTTCAATCCTCTACATGTAATGTATTTTTCAGAACTTCTAAAACAAGTTCCTAAAGAAATTCTTGATTACATAGTATATACAAACAGCAGTATATTATTTTACTATCGATTTATTATTTTTAAAATTTTCTTACATCTAAATTCAAATATATATATATGCAACTTTAAACTACAAATAAAGTCCATACTTTCCCGTTACATACTCAGAATAACGTAAAGGTCAAGTTGAAATTTTCTTATACTCACTGTTTACATTTTTTTAATATTATTTTCTTATTATGTTTCCTAGCACAGACGTTATCAGGGGATATACTGCTAAACAATCAACTTAAAATCAGTTGATCGTACGACTTAGAGATAACTCACATATAAATATTACACACATGAATAATATTCTCAATAGTTTTTATTTCATTCCAAATTAGGTATTTCAAAATTACTTATATTATTCTATCGATCTTCGAGTTTTTTTGAAGGTGGTAAAATTACGCATCGCTTTTCATTCGTTATGAATGTTGATATATTTGCGTTGCTTCAAAGCTGCTGTAACTTTTACTTACTATTAACTACAAGTTAACAATGAGGGAATCGAGTAATAGGGACGTGGTTCACTTCTTCCGTTAAAATGTTTAATCTCTTACAAGAGCCGGAAGAAATAAATGTGTAAGCGATGCCAAAAGTCTTGCATGATGGTTTCCATTACCCAATGCACTTTCACTCTACGAGCGTCTACTATACGTACGTGATATGTCACGTTTCTCACCGACAAACTACCCATGTTCGATGTCAATAACATAACTTATGGCAAGAAGCAAATCTTAAGTATGTTAAGATAAATTTATCGATAAACGCAAGTATGAGGTATAAAACTTTTTGCGTTAAGCACACACAGTGGCTTCTGACTCATAAAGTGCAACATAAACATTCTGGTTTTCTCAGAGAAAGTTAAGAACTTGGCAAATCCTGAAGAAAGGAAAGTGATATTTTTAAAACATTCTAAACTTGTAGAATAAATAAAAAAGGTAAAATTAAGGCAGACAATGTTATTATAAAAACATAACTTAGATAGGTAAGATTGTTATAAAGGGATAAAATTACGACACACAGTGTTATTATAAAAATATAACTTATAATAACAGAGTTATTATAAAGAGAAAACAATAAGATAGAAATGGTTATAATAAAAATATAATATTAAACTAGACAAGGTTATTATAAAATTATCTAGACTTAATCTACCATCCATAACTTGTAAAATGATTGAAATATTTTGTCGTTTTTGAGAACTTTTCCCACTCTTCCGGAAATAGTTAAATATTTAATGTTAGAAAACAAAACGATGATCTTTATTTCCCATATAAAATAACAAAAAATACTTTTATTTCAGTCAACGTTATACTACTGCAGGCTTTATTTTATCTTTATTGTTAATTCAGCTCAGGAGATGACTGGAAACAGGCTTCTTATCTCAAAAGTTTGTTTGTTTGTTTTTTGAAATCTAACGATGAGAAAGTATAACGAAATTTATGTATTGTAACAATAAAAGCAGCACTAACCACGTCAAAATTTATTTTCTCACATAAAATAGCAATTTATTTTTAAACATAAGTTGCAGAAAATACTCGTGATTAACATGTATCGACCTCACTCCTTCATTATCCCAACTACTATTGTAACTACCCCAAGGGGGAGAGGAACCCGTATCCAAAAACAACTTGTTTTATGACTCCTGCCCGAGATATCCGAGTATGCGTGGCTTGTTTGATCGAGTTAACTTGTAAGAGGGTGCATGAATACAGTTTCAAACCCACTGCCCCAGCATCGCTAAGCGGAAACAAGAACAAAACCACTGATGATAGACTGCTTATGCAAACTTCGGAATCAGCGCCTTCTAACGATAATTTATTTTTCATTGAAATAGCGTTTACCATCGTTTTATTAGCTCACCTACCAAATATTTTAGGTCTGTGGTTATTTGTTTTCGAATTATATGCGGTTAATAAAATAAGACAACTATCTTCATAGCAACCCTCTGTTTAAGTGGATAGTGTTTTTCTACACCAATCGAATGCTGGTAAACTTAATATTAGAAATAATTTATGCGTATTAACAAAATTGACATAAAATATGTGCAATAATAATTTAAAAATTTAAGCTAGCATTTTGGAAATGACGAGTAGAATAATTTGAAGACAGGAAAAGAAATTTTCTTAATCTGATGTCAAAGTGCTTCACGTGCTGCAAATGGATAATCAAGATATTTTCTACAGCTTCTTATCTATGCTGTTCCTGGATATCCACATTGATAAACTTGTTTACAACAGAAATCTGTTACTGGGTGTGCGAGAGAGTCGAGTTACTTGTGACGTTCACTTCAAGTCTATTGCTGGATTGTGGTGATGCTCAAAGGGTCTGTGGTGGGGACTTTTACTGAATGTTCGTAATTCTCAAACTGTCTAAAATTATCTTTGCTAGTCTGTTACTGAATAACCATCGAAATTAAGTTATCTACAATGTTTCCTCATCATGATATTCAGGTTGTCTACAATGTTTTGTGATCATGATATTTCGGTTGTCCGCAATGTTTTGTGATCATGGAATTTCGGTTGCTCACAATGTTTTCTAATCATGATGCTTATGTTATCTAAAATGTCCCCTAATCGTGTCTGATGTTCTCTTAGGTTGTCTGAAATGTTTCTTTTTAGTTATTATCAAATAAACATGGTCCTTAAGTTGTGAACATCATATCTTTTAAACAGTTACATCATAGCTATGATGTTCATGTTACGAACAATGTCTCTCTATTACGGTCCCGGCATCGCAAGATGGTTAGGGCTCTCGACTCGCAATTTAATGGTCGCAAGTTCAAATCTTCGTCACACCAAACATTCTCAGCCGTAGGGGCGTTATAATATTACTGTCAACCCCACTATTTGTTGGTAAAAATAGCATCTCAAGAATTGGAAGAGAGTGGTGATGACTAACTCTCTTCCCTCTCTGCCAAATTACGGACGGCTAGCGCAGATAACCTTTGTGTATCTCTGCGCAAAATTCAAAAACAAACAAACTCTCTTACACAGTTCCATCGTAAAAAAAAAAAAGGTATTTTCTTACAGAAGCACCTAACGCTGTGAGGTTTATTACATTGCTTTCTTTTATAACGTTTTTGTTATATACAGACATTTATTTTCAGAAGTAATTTAGCTTCTTCCACAATACTATAACATCTCAAGAATGTCTCTGCATTTAATTATCATTAAAACTGGAATACGCTTGTCTGAAAAAACAAAAATAACCATTTCAGCTACACATCATTCATCACTGGAGAGAATTTCCAGTAGAACTATCTTATTTACTACAAACATAAATCTCAAAAAACTATGGAAAAAAAACTGCAAACAATTACATACTGGTTAAATATTTTAAAGCGTGGCGCTAAAGTAAACTTACTCAAAATTTTTCTGGGCTTTTCATATTCAAAGTGGTATAAGAGCTGATTAATCTTCGAAGAATATCTGTGTACAAACAATAATGGAATATTATGTATTATATGATTGTGCGGAAGGATTTAACAAAAACTGCAGCACATAGTCTAACATTTTTATGTATGTCTTGAACTACTTTCATCCAAATAAGTTTCAATAATCTCCACCACCTAAATATTGAAAATGTAAATAAAGTAAACAAATAGCAGATGAGAGTAGAAATACTAAACTGTAGCTTAAAATATTTAGATGGCCTGCGATATTTGTTCGGATTCAGTACAAAGCTACAAAACGGGTTATCTGTGCTCTGCCCACCACGGGTATCGAAACGCAGTTTCTAACGTTTTAAGTCAGTTGACATATTCTTGTGCCAATGGGTGGCGACCTTAATCTTAGCAAGTTGGTTTATAAAACAAAAGAGTTTATACATGTTTTTAACAAAATACATTCGGTACAGTTAAAAAACATACAAGCTTACAAAAGAGCTAACTAAAAATGCAATGTGAATTTAACTGAGAGCCTCAGTAATATTACATTTATTGACTAATATGAAAGTCAAATGTTTAGTTTCTATCTTGCCACATTATCTTATAGCTCAACGAAACTTAGTTTCAAGTTTGATAAATCGGTATTTAATTGAAGTATTTCAGAGGTCCAAAGAAGTCATTTCTAAAATAAATCATGCAATTTATTGCAACACAAATTTGTTCTAGTGGTATTTTAGACGAAAACTGAGCTTTATATAATAAATAATAAAGTCTGAGAAATCAAATTGAAAATAGGCTAAGCTATCAATTTTAATAAAATATAAACTCATTTTATTTACATTAGTGGAACAGTGGAGAGTTAAAGGGGTTTAATACATTATATTAAAACCATTTTGAAGACTCATCGCCTTGTTACATTCATGTTGTAGTGTCAAGTTATGCTTTACCTGACCATTATAAAAGTTATTAATACTTGTTGTGTCGTAAGTCTGTTGTGTCTGAAACTCACTCCTCTCTCTGCATACTTTCCATAAGCCATCTATAATGACAAGACGACGGTGCTTTGTGATCGCATATAAGTCCGAGGTCACTTCATCCGGAGGCTTGACTAGTACGCCTTTTTACAAAACAACATGAACACAAGCACTTCCTCCAGCTACTTGAGGCACTCGACCGTTGAGCAAATATGTCATACAAACTACTTGTGTTGTTTTTCCAGGTTATATTGTGTGCTGTTGCCTAGGACACGTGCATTGCTTTTGTCAGTTACCTTGTGTTCGTGGATTCTCATCTGTTATAGAACGCTCCTCTTTATTTAACGCGTTTGAAATACGACTGTCTGGTTTCCTTGGTGTATCAATATAATACATACTGCTTTACTTTCTAGTATCATTAAATAAGAGGGACATCCCTACCATTTGAATTTCATATTAGAAGACATCTTCATGGTCTGAATGTGTGAATATAATGCATTGAAAAGAGTTTTTAAATACCCTTTCCAAAAACTACTAGTTTTCGGTGGCATTATAATATCTACAGGACTCCAAAATGTCAGAAATCCGTTCTGATACATGCAGTTACACCACGACTTTATGTTGATTGTGGTTGCTACGTCACTTGCTTATTCGCATATTCAAAATGGTTTTAGTATAACATGATCAACCCCTAAGACTATGCAAACTTCGGTACACTCTCTTAGTATTATATTATCTACAAAGAAGGTAGGAAAGTCTTCCGTGAAATTTATATACAGAAATGTGAAATTAAATATTGGAGAAAATCATCTTATTACAGGAAAGTCAAAACTACCAAAACTGAGTTATTTCAAATTAATTAGGCAAATGTTGGTTGAACTAAGACGGTGATATTTTTTTAAAGATTAAATAGGTCAGTTATTATAGTTTTGAGTTTTTTGTTTCCATGCATTTTTTAGCAATGAAATTTTGTATAATGCTATAGCTATCTAGATTACGCACATGCCGATCTTTACTTGTCTTAAGAAAACTTTAAAATGTTTACAATACGTGTTTTGTTTTCCTTTTTATTAGCCATATTTTTGTGCGACAATAATATCAAATGTGGGGCGCGAATATATCCTGTCTGATTATAGTATAAACTTGCAACGCTCAAATACGTAGTTTCGACTCCACAGTGGACACAGTAGACAGGCCAAACGGGTTTTGCTCTAAAACCAATCAGCCAACAATCAATTATAAATGCAATAAGCTTTAATTTTGCTTAGCTATACTGTGAAATAGTCATTGTTAATATTCAGACAATTTCAATGTCGTATTAAACGGTGATTCATGCCTGGCATGCCCAGGTGGGTAAAGGCGTTCCTCTCGCAATCTAAGGTCGCGGGTTCGAATCCCGGTCTCACCAAACATGCTCGCTCTTTCATCCGTAAAGGCGTGATAATATGACAGTCAATCCCACTATTCGTTGGTAAAAGTAGCCCAAGAGTTGGCGATGGGTGTTGATGACTATCTGCCCTCCCTCTGGTCTTACACTGCTAAATTAGGGACGGCTAGCGTAGATAGCCCTCCTGTAGCTTTGCGTGAAATTCAAAAACAAACAAATGGCGATTTTGTACGGTCATCATATTGTTTTATTACGACTCCTACTATTGAGTACAGCCGTACTTAAAGATTAAGTAAATACACTGCTTTTACTGTGTGAGGTTTGAAGGCACACCTGATTTATAGATGTAACTTGATATAAAGCTGAAATTTAAACGATGGTATAAGTGGAGTATACAAAACGTGTTATCTAGTTTAGGAACTGCATGATAAACATAGGCGTAAGTGCTGTAGATGCTTAAATGTCTCCAAAATTTATTGATCTGAGAGGTGCTAAAGCTAAAAGAAATATCCAGCACTCTCGATCATATATGTGTGTGTGTGTTTATGTAGTGCAAAAGCTGAATTACGTAAGTATTTTATGTAAAACTAAGTATGTTCTTCTTTGGATCACCGACTAAGTTTACATACTTGTGGCACTAAAACCTGCAGTTCGATTTTTCGTAGCGGACAGAGCGCTAAAACAAAAATAAGTAATAATACACTATACACATATTTTGCTTTGGAAACTAAGTTACGTATGCGTTTCTGACGCGAGGGTCGAACAGTGTTTTTGGGTTAAAACTGAATTATGAATGCTTCTTTGAAGTGGCACTTGAATTATTAACACATTTATCGGTGAGCGATCTCAATCAGGAACGCACGTTTTGGTGTTGATGCAAATTACCAATATACTTCAGACAAAAAGTGTTACGTTATAAAAGTATATCTGGAGGGACAAAAATTACGTACGTACTAACAACGGCACCTGGAAATGCTGGGCTTAAAATTAATTTTAGAAAGGGCGTAGGCCTCCCTTTACACTATTTTGTACTTTAGTACACAAACAATTAATTTGATACAAACGTACCTGTACTACATGTTGCATTAAAGGTATCCTCTGCTCCAGTTAGGCTCTGATTCGCAACATTAGGGCGGTAAAATTACTACATTGCCCAACTCGTACCATTCGTTCTATTTAAATTAGAACTTCAAAGAGAGCCCTCTTGAGACAGTTTTTCACAAGAACTTGTGATACTAGCCATTTAGACGATTATATTTGCTTAACATATATAATGTTTGATTTGAACATTATCGAGTTACAAGTTCTTTTTTATCCAGTACTCTAGTTAGGTATTATAATCTCAGAAACACTAAGGTGTATATTCACATCGCAAAAGAATGACTTGGTTTTAAAATGCTTCAAACTGTATTTCAAATAATTTGAAAAATATCGAAATGCAAAAGTCAGTCAAATCAAATTAGAGTTTGCAGTAAATTATAAATATATATATATTGTGTAGTTTGCGCTCGTTAAATGGTTATTAAATAATATAGAAAATAATCATAGCAAATTATACCAAATTAGCCTGATTTTTACACGTTACCATGAACTACTAAATAAGAGTTACCCCTTCCTTAATGATGTATGAGATAGCGCTTCTGACGGTCTAAATTATACCTTTTTCTACAATATAATTTTACATAAAAAGAGAGATAACGAAACCTTAAATATTCATCACCAGAGACAATTTACTTGTAATACAAACTACGAGCAGACCATACAAATATGTTGGTATGTTGAATTTCTTATACTGTAAAACAATTATCTTCACATATCTCTAAAAACAAAAAAACAGTGACATAGTAGTATGTCTACGAATTTACTGTGCTAGAAACTGGGTTTCGATACCTATGGTAATCACAACACAGATAGCCCATTGTGTAGCTTTGTGCTTAATTCCAAGCAACAAACAACAACTCCCCCAAAAAAGAAAAAAAATATAAACTCGTGTACAAATGATTAAAGATTGAGAATTTTTTCTAGTTTCTGTGGCTTCATTAGTTAATGTATAATAAAACTGATGAAAGAAACCACATAAACAGCAAAAAGTTCATCAACTAACCGAAGCAACTAATCAAAATCGTCTGCTAAGCTGATAACAGTCGGTTAAGCCTTTTTTCTTAACAAAGCAGTGTTTTAGTGCTACATAAGTCATTAATGTAGAGGTTTAAATTTTCACAGCCGGCTGAATGTTTTAAAGCTTTACTCATTGAACGACTTAATCTAAATAATACTTTCCGCTAGGGAAAAAAATTGTGAAAAAATAACAACTACCATTGTAATTTCTTAAGTGTTCATAATTTTAGTACAACTCATACAGTTTGCTCAAATTGTGATTTTTCTTTTCACTGAAAACGTGAATGATGCGTTATTTTGTTGATTCGTAGAAGTGAGCTAGTAGAAAACAAAACGTACCTTTGAACAGGCTTAAAAGTGAAAGGATAAATTTGACTAAAACAGTTTGTATGATAGTTAATAAAAGGTAAACAATGAATTCGGAACTAATAAGAGGAAGTGAAAATGAAAGATCACATAGGAAACAAGACAGAAAGAGTAGTTTTACCCTTTAAAAAATATGGAACTGAGATATATAAATAAAGTGTAATACTAGAATGTAACTTCAGAAACTACTTTCACATAAAATTTGGCAATTGGAAATAATTTTACAAAAAATGAGGGTCTAATTTTATATTTGAAAACCAACTCACTCCTGGAAAACCGAACCCAAACTTCACACTTTTCAAATTTTGTTTCCAGGAGTGTGCAATCTTACCATGGAACTGAAATCCTGATTGGTTGCATACTGATTTTACTAATAAAACATACACAATTTGTCTTGGAAATTAAATTAATTTATACTACATTTCACACTATCTCTCAAACAGCTCAACTGACTGACAAAGTTCGGTGAATATTCATTCAACACCTGTAAAATCAATAACGTTTTCTAGGTTATACGCATGCATGATACAACCAGAGATTGTATCGGAAAACAGTGACAGTGTTTGTACTTCGAGTTTATTATAAAGCTTTTAGAGATATCTACTATTGTCCCTCATTTCTAATTATTGAACAGTGGAAAGGCAATCAAATCAGCAGCACCTATCACCTACAGTCAATGTTATGAGATCTACTATTACTATTAAAAGGTAGTCGCAGCTTAAAGTGCAAGGAATATTTCGTGGTATCGCAAGTAATCCAAACCAGCTTGTCAACTCCAAAATCTAGAGCTCTGGTACGGCGCCAATCCATGCCATATAGAAAGACATGAAAAGAACAGATTAGAAAGTTGCAAGAAACGTATTAATGCGCATTCTAAAGACAAATAAAAAAGCCAAAGAATGAATATTAATTAAATTTTAAGTACAATCGATGGTACACGTTACAATATTTCGCACTCAAAAATAAAACATTTCATAAAACACATAAAATAATTTGATATTTTAACAATACCTACGAGTACTTTTATTGTGCATTGTTGATTGTAATTCAGCCCAGCATGGTCAGGCGATTAGGGCTCTTGATTTGTAATATCAGGGTCGCGGATTGGAATTCCCGTGACACCAAACATGCTCACCCTTTCAGCCGTGAGAGTATAATAATGTTACGGTCAATCCAACTGTTCATTGTTTAAAGAATTGCACAAGAGTTTGCAGTGAGTGGTGATGACTAGCTTTCTTCTGTCTGGTCCTATCGGCTAAATTAGGGACAACTAGCGCATACAACACTCGTGTAGCTTTGCGCAAAATTCAGAACAAGCAAACAAATGATTACAATTTATTTAGTATTGCAGTTAATAAAGTTTATCAAGCGTGCCCTTGATGTATGTCTACGTCACTGTATAGATGTAAAACATACAAAGAAAAACAACTAACACATTGCTTTAATAATTTTTTGTTAGCGCACTGGAAAAACGACTAAGGTAAACTACAATATGTCTCTATAAAGAACATAATTATTATAATATTTCTCAGCGATGTAATGTTTATACAGTGAAACAGGATTACCGTCATACAGTTTAAAAGAAACATTATAAAATAGTCAACGTGTTCCGTTAGATTTTGTCAAGAATAGATATATTTATCGAATACTTTTGATAAATGAATAAAATGGTGAACAATAAAAATATCAAATATCTAAACATCTGAAGATTAAAATAACCAGAGAAAGTTTCCATTAACTCATAAAATCCCCCAAACATCAATCATTTTATAAATACTAATAGGTCTGATTGATATAGCACCTGGTGGTGCTTTTATAAAATACATTCTTTCATGAACTTCAGATTCCATACTCACTGACAAGAGATAAAATTATCATTTAATAGCAGCAAAAAGAAAGATATTTTTATCAGACCGTAATGAATGGAAAACATTTTGAAATTTAAGTACGCAAACACGGTAAAACCATTATTACTACAGTTTAAGTGACTTAAAGTAATATGTCGGCAGAATTCTCTATTTAGGTAATGAATATTAAATACACTCGATGACGGATAGAACTTGTTTCCACTAATACTAGAATAAATGTATCATAATTTCGCCAAGAACTCGGTTTTGGTGTACATAAGCGCTAAAAGGTGTATTGAAAACACATGTTTGTCTAAAGGTTTTAGGTTAAGGGTTACATTGTTCGACTAATTCAATTTACTTTCATCTCTAACCAATTCCATAATGCTCAGCTTGTTCTTGTGCACACTTCGTAACAGTTGGTTTAACAATTTTGTGTTCATCCACCGTTTTACAGAACGATTACACGCAGGACACACCACACTTATTGATTATGTAAATTAGTATCTCATTTGTGGAACTCGTTAACACTCGCATCTTTAATCCTTTGATTACATATTGGGTCAATTTCATAAAAAATATAATTCATTTAGTTTGTAAGGATAATAAACATAAAAGGTTGGGACTCACATATACTACGCCACTTTGTTATTTTGGTAATACGAAGGTTAAAAGGTAATTCATCAACGTATGATACTACTTAAGCATGAACGGACAGTTATTCAGATGTTTCAACACTACATGCTCTAATTTCAAGGAATTTAGTTCACATTGCATGTAGACAATAGTAATTTCACACTTATAGCAGAATATGCGGTCACGCGTTGTTTTACTATGCAGTTTCATCGGTGTTAAAAAAATAGGGAAAACCCAGTTCATAAATTAGACATATATTTCATGAAAAAGTAAAATAAACCAAAAAAATCGTAGTATTTAAATTTATTTAATAAAACAAATGCTAATACACCTTAAACCGTCCGCCACGTTGCCTACAGTATAATGACTCTTTCAGGAAAACAAAATAGACATTATTGCGTTCTGTTATTTCGACTATGAACATAAATAACTTACCATTTTTGATTGTTTTTCAAACTATGAACAAAAATAACTTACCATTTCTTATTGCTTTTCAAATTATGAACATAAATAACCTACTATTTCTGATTGTTTTTCAAACTATGAACATAAATAACTTACCATTTTTGATTGTTTTTCAAACTATGAACAAAAATAACTTACCATTTCTTATTGCTTTTCAAATTATGAACATAAATAACCTACTATTTCTGATTGTTTTTCAAACTATGAACATAAATAACTTACCATTTTTAATTGTTTTTTTCAAATTATGAACATAAATAACTTACCATTTCTGACTCTCTGGTAACAGAAGTTGATTCATACTCCATTGTGGTAGACATCATTGTTGAAGGAGGATGCGACACTCTTGTTTTTTCGTTTTTTGCTGGGAAAATGTTTGAGTAGTTAAAGCTATTGTAATTTTTCATGGCTGAAGAATTTGGGTAGACAGGTTTGTATTCAAGAGTAATTTTTTCTTCCTTTTCAAGTATAGGAGGTATTGTAGTTTTCCAAACCTTGTTTCTGGAATATAGCTTTGACCCCTTTTCAATAGGGGTGGATTCCTGACGAGATAGACTAGCGGGAGGTACATCGTTTAACTCAGAAGATGGCAACATCAACTTGTTTAAACGGTGAACAGCCCAGTCTTCAAAATCTTTTGAGTTTCTAATTCCTCGTACCAAATCTTGGTTTTGAGACCATGCCTGTGATAGAGGTGCGTTATTTATACCACTTAAAGAAAGATATTCGAGATTGCTGAAATCATCCCATTGCTCATTAGCTTTACCGACAACATCAGCTGAAGACTGAAAATGTTCCACCCGATCTTCATCGTTATGGCCCTGGCAATGCCAATGGATTTCCTCTCCTTTCATACTGGTTGATTGTAAACTATATGTAACTGGATTTGAAGTTAGGCCTACTGCATCATTTCGTGTCTGTTGCTGTTCTTCTGCTTTATTAGTTACACACGGCTCACTAACACTCATCGTTGTTTGTTAACTGTTTTTATTTACTATTACTTAGATTTAAAACAAATAAAGATTATTTTTATAATTATGAAATTACGTTCTTTGGAGTTGGTAAATTTTTAAATTCTGAAGCTTTAAGGGAAAATGGTACTTTCGATGTTATAGTCCTCAGGAAAAATATAATGCAAATGATTTTAGAATATGGAAAGGTTTTCAATCTGTGATTGCTGTTATTATCTTTAGCTTTAATAGTGATGTTTTTAGAGCCACTAATTAATATTCCTTGACAAATGTGTCTGTTTACTAACGTTAGCGATACTAGAATTCAAGTATTTTCATTTTAGACTAGTTTAGACTTGGTTTACTAGTCTGTAAAGACTATTAATTAAAATTGACGATTAAACTTTTATGTTCCTAGCATTGAGCATATTTCGTTTAAAATGACTTTTATTCGTGTTAAGAAGGGATATCTGAACTGCTTTATAAACGGACTTTTTGTTTCTGATAACAAAGTCTAAGCTTTTAGACGGGTTTTTCAGTTGAAAGTTATATTTAATGTTATAATTATTTTGTTGCCTTGATGTTATAAAACGTAATTTACGTTTTTGTCCATAATAAGTTTGATGTTGTTGCTTTTTATGCGTCAGATTATTCATGTTATCTTGACGACTGATCAGTTCCTTTTCTTTAAGTTTAGCTTAACCAACTATAGCAATAGTGGTTTAGTGGGAATAAGAAATTCACTTTTACTTCTAGTGATGTTTCAGTGTTACTAAAACAACGTGCAGTATCAGAAAGACACCCAAAACCACTAACTTCTCCACAAGACATTAATGCCACCTGGGAATTCTTATCCGCACATAGTGAAAAAGGATTCTTTTTATTTATTTCCATAAGATATGTCAGAAACTTCTCCAGTCTCTACATAAAGATTTGAAACGGGTGATACTAACTTTTGTATGTTAACACTTTCAGATACTGCTGCTTTGTTTGTATTAACAATTTCAAGTGATACTGCTTTCTTTGTATTAGCAATTTCAAGTGATACTGGCTTATTTGAATTAACAATTTCAAGTAACACTGACTTATTTATATTAGAAATTTTAAATCATACTGCCTTGTTTGTATCAGTAACTACAAGTGAAACTAGTTTATTTGTATTAATAATTTCAAGTGATATTACTTTAACTGTTTTAGTAATTTCAGATAAGACTGCCTTGTTTTGTTTTAAAACTTTCAGAAGATAATACTTTGTTTGTGTTAGTACTTTCAAGAGTTACTGTTTTTTGTGTTACGAATTTCAGGTAAAACTGCCTTGTTTGTATTAGCAATTTGAAATGACACCTGCCTTCTTTGTATTATATATTTCAAGTGCCACTACCTTATCTGGATTAATAATTTAGGAGATACCACCTTGTTTGTATTAGTAATTTCAGGCAATACCGTCTTGTTTGTTTTACTTTCCAACGATACTGCCTTGTTTGTGTGAACAATATCTGGTGATATTGTTTACTTTGTTTATACGACTACTGGTCATTTTTTATTGTAACAGTTGTATGAAACACATTCTCTTCTATGTTTTATTTTATCAAATCCAAGACTTGGTTTACTAGTCTACAAAGACTATTATTTAAAATTGACGATTAAACTTTTATGTTCCTAGCATTCGTTTAAAATGACTTTTATTCGTGTTAAGCAGGGATATCTGAACTGCTTTATAAATGGACTTTTTGTTTCTGATAACAAAGTCTAAGCTTTTCTGACTATAGTAATAAGAATCTTCGACATACAAGCGACTATTTATTAACGGAAGAGTAGTTTCAACTACAAAACTTCCTACCTTTCGCTGAGACAAAAGTTTCTACTGGTAAACCGCTACGTTTGAGAGAACAACGGCTCATATAGCCTCTACAGTAAGATGATTCACTATGTAAAGCAGCGATTTATCATTGCAAGAGAAAGTAACCGACATGTGTTACTTTGACCTGCCAAGAGCTCACCAACCCTAGATTGCAGGCTATCTTATAACGTCAAACCAAACAGCACTTCCACTGTTTCTTTGAGAAAGGCTAGCCGCTGTGAGTGAAACTATGCCTTTTGCTACCTAAACCATGTGGAGAAGACGTGCTCGCAGGGACACCAGTTACACCTGTTTTCGTGCCGCACTGCAAAGCTTTCGTTTTATTCGGACAGAAAATGTTTCTATAAGTATGGTAACGACATCTGTTGGTGCTTTCAAGGAATACCCATGATAACGCTTGGTTTCTGGATTTCGTTCAATAAAAGGTTGAAGAATTAAACGGAATATCAACGAAAAAGCAGCAATACATCATAAGATCGGAGCTGTCGGCCAAACATCAGAGTTTTGTGTTGAAGTTGTGGATTTCTATTATTCCTTCTTCTAACTATAATTCTGCACTCAAGTTGACGAACAACATCACAACTCAACGGATTAAACTTATCTGTATGTACTAATAAAAATAACAAATTTTAATAGTGGCAAATAAGATATAACGTAAAATATAACAAAACAAATAATATCATAACACATAAAAACTGAAATATAACAAATAAAATATATAAAGAAACAATGAGATTGAATCACTAGGAATACCTCTTCGTTAATAATATAATCTATAATTATATATTACTGTATTTACAATTTCATATACAAACGCCTCTCATAGTATATAGTTAAAGTAAATGGATGATCTAGCGTTATGTGATGTGTATTTTGTTATTAACGAATCGAAATTGAAAATGTACTGTAAAAAATCTAAAAATGAACATTAATTTCCCACAGCCATCATACAACGTTAGAAAAACAGCTTCATTTACTGAGCAACCACTACACTTACTGCCTAAGAAAACATCTGTTTCAAAAGATTTCAATTTTGCGCAAAGCTACACGAGGACTATCTGCGCTAGTCATCCCTAATTTAGCAGTGCAAGATTAGAGGGAAGGCCGGTAGTCATCACGACCCACCGCCAACTCCTGCGCTACTTTTTTACCAACAAATACTGCGATTGATCATAATATTATAAGGCTCTCATGGCTGAGAGAAGAAAATTTTTCGGTGTGATGGGGATTTAAACCCTCGACCTTCAGAGTGCACATCGAACGCCCCTAATCACTTGGCCATACCGGGCCTCCGTTGGAAAAAACATTGTTATGAGATGCAGGAATTACGTTCTACGAACCATTTTTATTTGCGATAAATAATAAAGAAGTTCAAAAAGCTTTGACACGAATATTTATTTGATTTATTAAAGTATTGATTTGGCAGATACCATTACGGGAATAACAAACTTTGTTATTGTTTTAGTGCAAAGCTACATGTAGCGCTCTGTCCACCACAGATAATAAAACACTGGTTTTAACGTTGTAAGTCCGTAGACGTGCCGATAACCCATAGTAAAACAAAAAAACAACTTTCAAACAGTATAAAGATCAATACGTTCTACTCAGGAAAAATCAGTACATATGAAAAAAACAACATGAAGAAATGTTAAACACCTATAAAATACACATGTAAACGTACAATAAATGTATTTACACTTGTGTCATGAACCACATTATGGTTCATAACAGAAATTTACTCAAAACTATAACAGAACATTAGAGCAAAAAAAATATTAAAAACAGACTTATCTTTAAAGCAATACTCAAATCCTTCTTTTTGATTGCTAGGACTACCCAAGCGTTGATAATAATTAGAATAAGTGATTTCATGATTGTACATAAAATCAAAATTTGTTTATTTGCTCAGATTATTATTGTCTGCGGACTCACAACGCTAAAATCAGGGGTTCGATTTCCCATCAGTAGACTCAGCTACAACAATCTAGCTTTGCTTTAAGAAAAAAACACACACAGATTATTATAATTACTAATATTATTGTTTCACACGCCTATAGCAAATACTGACTTTGTATTTTGGTCAAAACCTTTTGTCCATGATACATTTAATAGCTGATCTTTGTATTTTGGTCAAAACCTTATGTCCATGATACATTTAATAGCTGATCTTTGTATTTTGGTCAAAACCTTATGTCCATGATACATTTAATAGCTGATTACCTTTCATAGAACGTCTATTTACATGGTTATAAATGCATAACAGATGGAATGATGTTCTGAGCGACTACTTTCAAACTAAGAGCGTGCTAAAAATGTGTTATACGAAACCTCAGGCAAAATCCTCATGGTACAGAGAATAATTGTTTGTAAAACCACGAAGTTTTATCTAGAGAGATATTTTAGACGTATTTGTTTTCTGTTGACAAAATTTTATAAGCTCTTAGTGTGGGTTTTGTCTTACTCTTTGCTTATATCTACCAATTGCTGTACATAAAAAACAACATATAAGATAATTAAAAAAATGAGAATTTATAATCTACGAACAGGGACTGCAAAAAACGTAAACAAACCAGGATGAATATCAACTGTTGAACAGTATGCTCAAGCTACACGTCCTGTTATGATTCACCCATAACGGCCCTCGCTAGTAAATCGTTATACCTACGGATTTAAACGCTAAAATCAGGGGTTCGACTTCCTTCGGTGAGCTCAGCAGATAGCTCGATGTGGCTCTGCTGTAAAAAAAAACACACATACTCCATTATAAAATTTTCCACTGATGGGACAGTGGAAAATCTTCGGTTTTACAACGCTTAGTAAACATAGCAGATAGCCCTCGTGTAGCTTTGCGCGAAATTAAAAAAATAACAACAACAAACGAACAAAAACTTTATACAATCGGTAATGTACAGTATTATTCTACATTATAATATGCCAACTATGTTGTTTATTGCTAAAAAAAAAATTTATAAAATCATTCGTAACAATCAAAACCACTTTTTCATTAAAATAACTTAAAAGTTATGGTGAGAAATATAATTAAACACTATGGCTACAACTGTGGGATCTATTGTAAAACTTTATTATTGTTCAACTTGAATTATTTGTAAGAAACACTTACAGTTGAAAAGTAGAACGCTGAGTATCGAGATACATCATGTATAAATATTTGAAAAGTAAGGTTATGTTTGCAATAATTCACATACATAAAATATACAACATCAAATTCTTAAACAATAACACAAGAAAAAATTAGTAAACTTCACCCATTTGAAAATTTTCAGAATATTTTTCAAAAACAAATCAAGTATATTGTTTAAAAAAAAAAGACAGTTTTATTTATTCACGACCATGGTTTCACTGGTAAAGACATCATCAGTCATGCTGTGACATCAGGTTCACATTGAAATGATTTGAAAATAGGTTTATACATAGTTTAACCAAAGAGCCAAAACTGACTTTGTCATTCATTTTGAAACAAATGGGGAGCAGCTTAAGTTGATTTGATCATTTACGATTTTTTCTGGCTTTGTTTTCAGACATCTATTTATTTCAAAAACTTTTTAACTGTTCAGTTTTTTTACCACTTTCAAAGATATGTAAAATTTTCCTTTCCTCTCCCCGGATCAATTTGGTGTTTAGCTAGTAGGATGCAAAGGTTGAATACATTTTATCGAATTTCCAACTTCTAGAATGTTCTTTAATTCTCGTATCTACGAATCTTCCTGTTTGACCTATACATACACTATCGCAGTCTTGACACATTGGTTATACCTCTTGATTTATCTCTGTTGTTGAACAATATTTTTTCCCGGTTGTTTTTACAGTTGAAGCCTGGCTTGTAGACTTTGTTGTTCAGTTTGGTGTATATTTTGTGAGAATGATAACGAAAAATTAACCCTATTCAAGTCCAGGATTTGAAAATGATAAAAACCACCTGCTTAGACCAGAACTACTTCATATTTACTGACCAAATATGTAAACAGAACAATAGTTTAGTTATGAATTCGCCCCTCTCTTCTTTACTTGTAGAGGTTTACATGAATAATTAAGAGAAGAAATTGTTTAGCGATGAATATAGTATAAAACATGTTAAATAATGGTATTTTTGTAACTTTCCTAAATTAAAAAAAAATGTTAACTTTACTATGGAAGTTGGTTAAAAACGAAAAAAACAATTTGAACTGAAATGTTCACATGGTAACAGCATACATTTCAGTAGTGGTACCATTGTACATGTTTCTTCAATACGTTTAACATCTCACAAACTTGTGTTCCGTAGTTTATTACACTGTACTTTTCCCATCTGAAAATCGTGAAAGTGAATTGAAAACAATAAAACAAACCTTTGTCAACAATGATTTTACAATAAAGTTAATTGACAACAAACATTGATTTAAGGATATATCCTGACAAAACGATAACGAAATTATTGTTTGTATATAATTTATCCCATCATCACTCGTTGTTTGTTTGTTTGGAATTTCGCACAAAGCTACTCGAGGGCTATCTGTGCTAGCCGTCCCTAATTTAGCAGTGTTAGACTAGAGGGAAGGCAGCTAGTCATCACTACCCACCGCCAACTCTTGGGCTACTCTTTTACAAACGAATAATGGGATTGGTCGTCACATTATAACGCCCCCACGGCTGAAAGGGCGAGCATGTTTGATACGACCGGGATTCGAAGCCGCGACCCTCGGATTACGAGTCGAGCGCCTTAACACACTTGGCCATGCCGAGCCACACTCAATGCACTTTACCATCCACAAAGCCAGACATCCATGTTAACAATAATAGAATTTTAATAATGAGAGTTTGTTTAGAATTAAGCATAAATCTACAAATGAAGTGAGTATCTGTGTTCTATTCCCCAGGCTTATCCAAACCTTGTTTCTCGCAGTGTGAGTCTATAGGCATATCGCTGTTCCGCTGGGGGAGGGAGGAAATAACAAGAAACCTTAATAGTCAACACAGAAACTTGATGTGCAAAACGACAAATTCAAATGGAATCATTCTGGACAAAGTTATTGAAGTGTCTAATGTGTCAATATTCAATAATGGTACACTGAGTCATACATATACTGACGGAACATAAGACATCCTAGCCTGTCACCGCAAACCTACTTCCCCACGTTATCAGCCTTCAAGATGACGGGGAGATCATGACCCCGTTTTATTCCAAGTACTTAACCCAATCCGTTGTTGTTGTTTTGAATTAAGCACAAAGCTACACAATGGGCTATCTGTGCTATGCCCATCACGGGTATCGAAACCCGGTTTTTAGCATTGTAAGTTCGCAGACATACCGCTAAGCCATTGGGGAATTGGTTTAGTATTGTCAAACCAGAGAGAGAAGAAAGTTAATCTGTTTTCGAATTTCGTGCAAAGCTACACAAGAGCTATCTGCGCTAGCAGTCCCTCATTTAGCAGTGTAAGACTAGAGGGAAGGCAGCTAGCCTTCACCACCTACCGCCAACTCTTGGGCTACTCTTTTACCAACGAATAGTGGGATTAATAGTAACATTATAACACCCCAACGGCTGGAAGGGCGAGCAAGTTTAGTATGACGGGGATTCGAACCCGCGACCCTCGGATTATGAGTAGAGCACCTTAACCACCTGCCTATGCCGGACAGCAATTTTTCATCACCACCAATTGCCAACTATTGGACTACTCTTTTACCAACGAATAATGTGATTAGCCTTAACTTTATAACACCTCCACGGATGAAAGGGCGAGCATGTTTTGTGCAATGGGAATTCAAACCCACGATCTTCAGACTACGACTGAAGCCCCCTAGCCACCTTATCATGCCAGGTCTACTAAGGAAATTATCAAATAAGACTACAATTGCGAAAATTTCTGCCGATCAATAGCCGAATCTAAACTTTATCATTCTATTTAAATCCATGTAATAAACGGAACACACAAGGGTCCCCAACAGTTAAGTATAATATGAATAAAAGTTAGTACCGATACTGATAAATCTTTTCGACGAACATCTTACAGAAACATTTAAAACAACACGAACATCTTACAGAAACATTTAAAACAATGTGAACATCTTACAAAAACATTTAAAACAACATGAATATCTTACAGAAACATTTAAAACAAAATGAACATCTTACAGAAACATTTAAAACAATGTGAACATCTTACAAAAACATTTAAAACAACATGAATATCTTACAGAAACATTTAAAACAACATGAACATCTTACAGAAACATTTAAAACAATATGAACATCTTACAGAAACATTTAAAACAAAATGAACATCTTACAAAAACATTTAAAACAACATGAATATCTTACAGAAACATTTAAAACAACATGAACATCTTATAGAAACATTTACAACAATATGAACATCTTACAGAAACATTTAAAACAAAATGAACATCTTACAGAAACATTTAAAACAACATGAACATCTTACAGAAATAATTTAAAACAGCATGAACATCTTACAGAAACATTTAAAACAACATGAACATCTTACAGAAACATTTAAAACAATATGAACATCTTACAGAAACATTTAAAACAACATGAACATCTTACAGAAACATTTAAAACAATATGAACATCTTACAGAAACATTTAAAACAAAATGAACATCTTACAAAAACATTTAAAACAACATGAACATCTTACAGAAACATTTAAAACAACATGAACATCTTACAGAAACATTTAAAACAACATGAACATCGTACAAATATCATTTAAAACAACATGAACATCTTACAGAAACATTTAAAACAACATGAACATTTTACAAAAATCATTTAAAACAACAGATCTTTCTACCTTTGATAACACTCTGCGAACAGTAGATAATTTTATTTACAACAGCAGCCAGTTAATTCTAAAAACAATCGAACTCTGCAAATAACAACAGTTACTGCCCTCCAAATATTTCTTGCTCTATTTTATGTGCAGAAGTGAAATCACACATTAAAACTCTTCACCTGAAGAAGAGAGATATAGCAAATATGATATTAAAACTTGGCCGAGAAACACATTCATTATCAAACAGCAGTCAGTAACACGTCTTCAAACACCGGATATAATCCAAAATGTTAGAAGACAATTATCGTAACTGTCGTTACCAAACAACAAACTGAACAGCATGACCGTAACAATTACCCTCTCCATTGGTTTATTAAACAACTTAGTTAAGTTCTAAGAAAAAATAATCTCAAATCGCTTGTTATACAACCTGGAAAATAACAGTATTACCACAGACGTACAAAATGTCTCCCATCATAAACGCCAGACTGGCGACTATTTAATTCGACTCACTGAGACAGAATTTCAAATTTTTAATCAAAAACATATAATAGTTACAAATTATTTTTGACGTTAGAAATGCATTCGACAGCGTGTCTGGCATAATTACTCAAATCTCCCAGAGAATATTGTCAGCTGGACTGACAGTTTTCTCAATGAACGAAGTTTTATTGTTAGAATTAACAAAAACCTTTCTTCTCCTTCCAAACATCGGGCTGTCGAAAGTTCGATCCGTTGTTATACATCTAATCCATTAATGCTGTTTTCTTACCCAATCTCACGTACACTGCAATGTGCTGATGACGTAGCCACCTGGAACACGTCACGTGATCAACTGGTTGCTGCAAATAAAGTTCAAGTTTCTTCAGGTACACTTGGTATAATAAATGGCGAGTTGCGCTAAATCTGATAAAAAAACAAACGAGCTATTTCTTTTTATCGTTGCTAAAACAAGAGAAAGAAAAGTTTTCGGGGTCCAGGTTGTGAAAGTAGGTTTTTCTCGGGGTACTCCCGTCTTCTCCCATATTCATACGGGTTTTGGATATTTAGGTCTCTACCCATTGTGTCTTGTTGTTTTCTGCTTACGTAGTAAAATAAAGAAGTACTTCTGAGCTGTCTGTCTCTTCTTCACTTTTATATTACTGGAAACCAATCAGTGTGTTACTACTGGATTATATCTCGTAAGTATTAGCATGTGCCTGTAAATAAGTTTGTTACCACTGGATTTTCTCTCGTAAGTATTAGCATGTGCCTGTAAATAAGTTTGTTACCACTGGATTTTCTCTCGTAAGTATTAGCATGTGCCTGGAAATCAATCAGTGTGTTACTACTGGATTAGATCTCGTAAGTATTAGCATGTGCCTGTAAACTAATAAGTGTGTTACCACTGAATTTTACCTCGTAAGTATTATCATGTGCCTGGAAACTAATCAGTGTGTTACCACTAGTTTATGTCTTGTAAGTATTAGTGTGTGCCTGTAAACTAATCAGTGTGTTTATCTGTTTGATTTTATGACTGTTGTTACGTTTTTTATGTATGTGGACTGAACCCAACAGAAAGACACAGATAACAGCTTATATAATTTATTACAATAAACTATTATATATGTAACAGATATAACATAAATTATATAATAACAATAACAGATATTCAGTTTCAACCTTCAAAATTAATTACAATACAAAATAGTACTGGTTTCAACCTTCAAAGTTAATTACAATGCAAAATGGTACTAGCCTGTGTCCAATATAATGATCTAGAATGAAAGTCCAAAAGTCTAGATCAGAAATCCAAATTCCAGTCTAGGGTATGAATTTAGTCCCAAGAAGAAATTCCGAAGTTTCAATGGAGAATGACGAAGTTCTTTTTACGGTGTTTTCGATGAATGTCTCAAATTTGTTTTTTTCCAATTTGCTCGGTCTCCCCTAAACAGTCCTATACGTGTTGACCTTCAGTATAACCAGTAATTCGAATGAATCGTAAAGATTGACGAAATAAAATCACAGTTTCTGTAGATCTAGCTCCAGTCACAAATTCAAGTTGAATAAACACATAGCAAACGTTGAAAATTTCTCAAACGGAGACAATACCTCTTGAATCGAAAGTAAAAACGAATGACTGACTCTGACTCTTCTTTTTCTCGCGTCACCGTCTGTTTTTATACCAATAGGCCTACTGTTTTCTCGAACAATCGCGTAACTTTCACAGAATTCCAGAGCAATCCGCGCATGTCTGTTTTTGCACGAGACTCGTCGTCTAGACACCAAGGCCGACATACACATTCTATTTATAAACATATGATTGATCTACCTAATTCTAGAAATTTCTAAATGTTATTTTAAATGAATAACAACGTATTTTATTGTTTTGAACTTCGAAACAATAATATAAATATGAAAATATAAATAATAGATATGGAAATTCAAACACGACATGACATGGTTGTCGTTTACATATCATTTACATGACATTTACATAACACTGCCTAACCAATTCATTTTCGCGAAAGGTGAAGAGAGACGTACTTCTAAACACCTCGTTATCAAGAGCCACTAAACAAAGGTTCGAGTCTTTGATTTAACACTAAATTACTATCATGTTTTTAGTCCAAAACCTGCCTTTCCTTCATTGTTGGTTTGTATTTCTTTTTTCAAACAAACACCCACTTACTTATAACATTTTACTAAGTTAAGACCAAAGTATTTCTAATAGACTTCTAAACTATCATTACCTCATAATTGCTAAATTTATTAATTTCTCGTGTGAGATGAAGGGAAACTGTTTGATCTTCGAGCACTTATGATTAATTGTTTTACTGTTCGACTGTAAAACGTCGAATGCTAAATTTTCCTTTATTAGAACAACTATCAGATAAACATTCTAATCTGAATCTGATGATGCCATAACTGATGAAACCATTGTTGCGGATAAATGAAGTTTTTGTGAATCGTACAGTTGTCTTTGTTTTTCTTTAGTTTTGTAATTACAGAGTTTCACCGAGCATCGACGTTTTCAATTATCAATTATATACATAATAAAATGTTACGAATCGGTATTGTGTAAGATTAAAATATTCAGGTATCATTAGTAGACAACTTCTATTTTTACTAAACCGCTGTTATCTAACGGAATATCACATTTTGTTTGAAATACATGTCTTGGAAACATGATTTCTTTAGTTATCTGTTGAGTTTCCAGCTGCAATCAGTCAATACACAAATTTTGTTGAATGTGACGACCAAACTGTCTATGATCTCCCAACCTATTACTTATATAATAATCTCAATCAATAACTCAATATTTTAAGAAATCACTCAAAATTTCGGATCTAATCACTTTAGCTCATCAAGCTTAACATCAATTTACACCACATGTGTGACCTTTCAGTGCAACATGTGATGTCTTCTTTGGTTTACAGGCCCTTTCACTGTCGTTGCTGTATCGACGTGTGGTCGTTGTGCATAACCTGGGAAGGTCAGTTAAGTACCCTCTGTTAAGTATCCAAACAATTCCTGAGTAGCTATGTTTTAGAAGAATTACTTCTACTCCATCTGGAGCTTTATTTTTTTGTTCGATTTACAGATATAATTAAGTCTGATTTTTTTTTACAGTTTGTGTTATTGTACTTGTACATTTGTTATTTGGGAACTATGGCACGTATATTTGTTTATTTTGTTCTATATATTTGTTAACTTCTTTAAAATTGGGTGTGTTCGTGTCTGGTTCATTGGTTTCTTTTTATCAATTTTTCTTTAAATACTTCAGTTTTTTTGTCCACTTTTATGTGATATTTTGGGTAAATGTGGATATATTGTACACCTCCTTTAGTTACTTTATAAATCGTTTTAGATGTGAAGAACAGTTTTTAGGGTTTGTGTGTTCATTCGGCGTTGAACAAATATTGTTCCGGTTATCTTGTTTTACTTCATTTCTTTCGTTTTTTTTAGTTTTTCAAAGTGTTTATTTGTGTTAAGATATATGTGTATTTTATATTGATGTATTGTCTTCTTAGCTGAATACGTGCTTTTATCATACTTATGATTTAAGTGTATTGGTGTATTGGTTTTGTTTGAGTATTGTTTGTTCTGCAGCTTTGGTAAGACATTGGGCAATTCTTTGACAGTACTCATCAAAAACAGATGATTTCCCTTCTAAAGTTATTACTGCATCAAGTAGTAATTGGCATAGAAAGTTTGCAAACATCGGTTTGTTTATTCTTATTCATAACTAAATTTAGGTTTTCTTATAGGTTTATACAAGATCAAAAATATGTTATCAGTAAATGGTCGCTATTAGCGACAAATCCATCTTTAAAATTTGAGCATTTATTAGTAATATTTGATGAGCTTGTACTTAATTTAATATATCTTTACTATTATACTAAAAGCTAGTGTGTGTTAGAGTTTTATCATTCAACAACAGACATTCACCACTTTCTAGAAATTCCAAAAATTTTCTTCTATTCGTTGTGTTTTTCTTACATTCAAAACCTTCATGTATATTATTGAGATCTCAAATAATCAGAGGTTACTATGATGCTGATATAAATTGCTTAACAAATTTATATCTATTATGTTTGGTTTTAGGATAGTAAATTCTTGCTAATATTATATTACTGTTATTTGATACATGTCTTTTGTTTGTTGTTGTTGTTGTTGTTTAGAATTAAGCACAAAGCTGCACAATGGGCTATCTGTGCTCTGCCCACCACGGGTATCGAAACCCGGATTTTAGCGTGTAAGTCCGCAGACATACCGCTGAGCCACTGGGGGGCATCTTTTGTTTAATTACACATTCGTTAGTTGTTCTAACCTCTATCTGTAACACAGATAGAGTTGTTTTAAGAGCTACAGCCATACCTCTATTTGGACCATTTGCTTTGATTATATCTTTTCTTATGGAGCTATAACCAATAAAGTGTAATGTAATGTTTCTATATAACATAGTTTCAGTTATAACTAAACTATCATTACTTGAATTTAACTATATGTCTTCGATCTCGTGCTTCTCGGAAGCAAGACCACCCTAGATGTTTATGCATGAATTATTGAACTAAGTGAGATACGACTGGTGTAATGTGACGTTTGGCTATCGTAATTATAAATATCACGCAATCTTGTTTTATGTTGAGGGTTTTGGACTTCTTTAACAAAATCATAGAGAGCATTTTAATTGCTTCTGTGATCGGATTTGCTTTTTTATATAATGTTTGTATTTGTGGTTTATTGTTTTTCTACTTTGTTTTTGTTTAATAGAGCTACTTTCATAAATTTTCTGCTTTTGTGATTTTGGTAGTAAACTGGTTGTTTGTTTTGTTGAGAACTGCTGTTGCTCGTGTATTTGTTTGTTGTATGTCAACTGTTCGTGATAGTGATTTTGTTTGTTGTATGTCAACTGTTCGTGATAGTGGTTTTGTTTGTTGTATGTCAACTGTTCGTGATAGTGGTTTTGTTTGTTGTATGTCAACTGTTCGTGATAGTGGTTTTGTTTGTTGTATGTCAACTGTTTGTGATAGTGGTTTTGTTTGTTGTATGTCAACTATTCGTGATAGTGGTTTTGTTTGTTGTATGTCAACTGTTCGTGATAGTGGTTTTAACTTGTTTCGTTTCCTGTCAGTTTGGTTTAATTAGGTTTCTGTTAACGTTATATATTATTTTAATTTCTTTGTATTTTTAGCAGTCTTTGTAATTTTCTGTGTTTTTTTTTTATAATTCAGGCAAACGCATTTTGTCTTTCTTTCTTTCATTGTCTGGCGTGATGTTTTCCATCACAAACCACACAACGTGGGAGAGGTTTGCAGGTCACCCCTACATCCCCGTACCATAAGCAGTTGTAACACTAACTCAAAAGTAGCGCAGTGATTTTGGTTTCTTCAACCCGACACCCTTGCTACCAGAGAATGATACATTCTGATATCAGTCTTTGGATTTCTTGTGCACCTTTTTATGTGTACTTTCTTTGATTATGTTTATGGTATTCTGTGTCCGTGCTGAAGTAGTTCTTTCCACATTGGTAAAATATATGTTATATAGAGTTAATTTTTGTACCGTTTATTGTGTTTGTAAGTTGTAGTGAATTTCCCTTACATCAAAATGATTTTGTTTGTGGTTTCATTCCAGGTAAATGTAATGAAATCTTAAAAAGTTTAAGAACATCTTTAGGCCAGTCTTGAAGTAATTAGTTTAAATCGATTGTGTCTGTACCTTAGATTAAAACGCCACCTTTTGCTTAGCGTTTAATAGCCGTTATTTGGGCATCTGGCTTACATATTCTAATTTCAGTACGTTTTAAGAGATTATTTTAATACTTGTTTTGCGTTTCTTACTTCTGCCAGTGTGAAATCATCATTGTTATTTTGTTGTATGCTTGTTATGTGTGTGGGAATATTTAGGGTGGTTTGAGCAGGATTTTCAGCTACGTTTCAAGTTGAAACGTGTCCATATCGTTATCAATACTTTCATGGTTCAGAGAAATGTAGCTTCCGATACATTGTCTCACCATTTTATGTTTCTAAGAAATACATAGGGACAACGATTCAGTTTGCTAAGTCAGGACTTACTTTTTTGTAAGGTACCGTCAACGCTAGACTTGCTGTGTAAGTTACTGGTTGAGGAGGTGTTGTCGTTTTCACATACACTTGTCGAAGTGACGACTTTCGTATTCGTCCTCATAGTTTTCGTTGTTGAATCCCTAAGGAATATAACGACTTTATCTGTTTTATCTGTCTTGTCTCTTGTCTTGCCAATCACGTAAAGTGGATATTAAATTGATGTTAGACTTTGCTTTCACCGCTCCTTCAAAAGAATGTCGCGTGTGCTAGTGATCTTATACATTGAGACGCATCAAGCGTCGTCAGTTATTACTACAAGGCTTAAAAAAACAACGGCTTTCAACGTTTCGTTTGTTTGTAAGACAACGGAGAAGACACACATCTTACTCCGATTTCTTAGCTGGAATCCCATATGCATTTCTTTAACTCCACAGTTTCACCAGACGTGACTACAAACAGCCTTTTATTACGGTTGTACCTTAAACTTCGCACTAATAACATCTAGACTGCTTCTCGTGGTGTCCTAAGAATAACGTAAGTACACACATGATATTCATAACAACATATCTAGTGTTTCGACAGAATAACGTAAGTACACACATAATATTCATAACTACATATCTAGTGTTTGGACAGAATAGGCCTGGCATGGCCGAGCGCGTTAAGGCGTGCACTCGTAATCCGAGGGTCGCGGGTTCGCGCCCGCGTCGCGCTAAACATGCTCGCCCTCCCAGCCGTAGGGGCGTTATAATGTGACGGTCAATCCCACTTTTCGTTGGTAAAAGAGTAGCCCAAGAGTTGGCGGTGGGTGGTGATGACTAGCTGCCTTCCCTCTAGTCTTACACTGCTAAATTAGGCATGGCTAGCACAGATAACCCTGTGTAACTTTGCGCGAAATTCAAAACAAACAAATTCATCACAATCATTGAACAGAAAGTAACACCTGTAGTTAAGTTAGCACAGACTGGACCACATTCTGAATAGAAGTTGCAAAAAGATAATTAAACTGTTGTATTAAATGAATGCAAGAGTGAGATATGTGGTACAAGTTTTATGTCATAATTGCTGTTTCTTGAGCTCCACAGTGATAACATTTAAAGATGTAGTTACAAACAGGCCTTCATCACAACAACTTTCCTCAAGTTTTTACAGTGATAACTTTAGAAGATGTGGTTACAAACAGGCCTTCATCACAAGAACTTTCCTCAAGTTCTACAGTGATAACTTTAGAAGACGTGGTTACAGACAGTTATAATAACTGTTTAACAAGTTTCAAATTGATATCTTCAAAAGTTATCAAAGTATATCACAACAATAAAATTGACCTAGTTTTTATTAGAGCCGTGCTGTATGTTTACACTGTATGTTTTCATACAACTGAAATAACTTATTTGTACAACAGTCACACAATATCTTGTTTGTACTACATAATTATTGTGTTTGTGCAACAGAAATACATTACCTGAAACCGGTATAATTGAATGACAGAAGGTAAATCGAACATTAGATTAAGCTTCGTATTTATTGTTAATGTGTGAAACATCTTTTCTTATAATAATCCAGAAAAAATAAATTAGTAACGTACATACCACATACTATCCCAATCATATATAAAAACTGGCTCCCTGTGGTAAGTGAAAGACAGTTAGGAACACCATACATATAAACTCACCATTACAATAAAGCCTAGTCTTGTTTGTTTCTTTTCTTATTTCAAGTGCAATTAAGTGACGAGTGGTGAATTTGTCGGGCTTCTCATCCATTTTTAGTCAGTTGTGTTAAAATGTTTGCTCAACTGGCAGCCTATTAAATACAATAGAAATTGTTCAACATTGTAAGGTTTCGTGGATAGAGGTAGTAAGCTCATTCCCATTTATAACAAACAAAGTTTATTCTACCTAATTCTGACTATAAAATTCATCCATATCTGCAGAAAATTCAACGACTGTCATGGTATCACTTATGTATTTCACAGTTTTATTAAGTATAACTGTAGTTTAAAAACTATTCTACTCATACTTTGATTTATTAGAAACTGTTTACAGTTGTTATTACTAAACCAGTACAGTGTATTGGCCACCATTAGTTTTGTGTCAAGTTTAATTAAGCTGTTATTATAAGTAGGTTTAAGTTAATGTAGTTTTTGCTGCATAATTTGTCGAATTTACCATTGTATTTAACATTGTATTTACCATTGTATTTAACATTGTTATTTACCATTGTTATTTAACATTGTTATTTCACTTTTTAAGTCTTATCATTATCATTGAGCTTTTTCTATTATTAGTATGTTTATTCTTCTGTCGATACTGGAGGTTTATCTATTACTTCCTATTGCCAATTCCATGTGTTTTATAAAATGACAAAGTTTAGTTAAATTTGGATGTGTTAGGTAACACGCAGCTTAGAGTATATTTAGTATATTATCTTCATTTTTATTAAATTTGACTTAATCATACAAATAACGAATATGGTACATCAAAACGATTTTGGAGCCTCGTCATGTCGCTATATCTAATGATACTTTACCTAACGACTATCCGTTGACATGTAGTTTCTACTTTGTCGTGAGCCTATAATTTCCAAAGCACACCCCTCATCCCTGTTAGCTTTCCATACTCCATCAAGGTAGGAGGATCTCCCAGTACCCTTTTAAACAGCCTAATAGCACGGCAGTACGTACGCCCTGCCTCATGTGTCTTGACTATCCTCCTAGCATGTGGTTCATTCTCCATCTGCTGGAAGTGTGGAAGGTTGAACGGATGTGTCTTGCAAGTAACTTGTGTACACCTGTCGCTTTTCCTTTTTGATATTGTTCTGTACTGTAGCACAGATAGCCCTCGAGTAGCTTTGTGCGAAATTTCAAAACAAACAAACAATATCTAAGACACATGGACAGCGTTTTGTCACTGACCTTTGTGTTCATGATTTCTCATGCACCTTTTATTTAGGTAAGGTCACACACACTCTGCTTACCAAATCTGGGGTACGATTTCTTGAATATTTATTTTTGTATTGTTTTAGTACCCCAAGTTTATCAATACTGTTTTGTTCTTCAATGTCATTAAGTATAAGGAATATTCCCAACTTTGAAATTCTAAATTATCGATCTGAACACACCTGTATGATATCTGAGCTTACGACTATTTTGCGTCAGAAAAAGCTATTCCATACTTTTTCCAAAAATGATCAAATTTCGGTAGCATCACACTAAATGCAAAATACTAAAAAATATTAAAATGCAAATCTGATAAATGTCCCTTCACTGCGATTTTATATCGGCTGTAGCTGTCATGACTTACATGTTCAGTATCGTTTTAATATACGACGTCTGTTAAAAAAATACGCGGACTGACGTCATAAAAAAATGTACTTTATTTAGAAGTTACAGGTCTGGGACCCCTTCAAAGTACCCTCCTCCCCAACGCACACATCTATCCCAACGGTGTTTCCATTTGGTGAAACAGTCCTGGTACGCTTCTTTTTGTAATGTCCTCCAGCTCCTTCGTCGCATTTGCCTTAATCTCGGGAATCGTCTCAAATCTTCTTCCTTTCAAGGGTCTTTTGAGTTTCGGAACAAGAAAAAATCGCAAGGAGCAAAGTTAGGTGAGTAGGGGGATGGGGTAGAACAGTCATCGAGTGTTTGGCCAAAACTCACGAGTTCTGCGCGGCACAAATTTCGCAGCAACTCGGTGCATCTTCAATTTTTCGATCAAAATCTCGTAACAAGATCCAACTGATATCTCACACTCTTCAGCAAGCTCCCTGACAGTCAGACGTCGATTTGCCCGCACCAGGGTGTTGGTTTTGTCGACGTGGAAGGACGTCCAGGACGCTCATCATCTTCAATGGACTGTCGACCATCCTTAAATCGTTCATGCCACTTGAAACATGCGGTACGCTTCATAGCAACATCACCGTTTTAAGCATAACAAAAGTTTTAGTCGCAGATTTTCCAAGTTTAACACAAAATTTCACAGCAAGTCGTTGCTCCTTCAGGTCATTCATTCTAAAATCCAACAAGCGAAAAAATCGCACTACACTTAAAACCGCGTAGCTAATACACAAATAAAGATATCTGCAATCGGGAAATAGCGTCGTAATCAGCTTATCTGTGCGAACCCAGTGACACCAAGCGGATTCCCCTGAAACCAACTGGAGCCGCGCAATTCAAACAGTCCGCGTATTTTTTGAACAGCCCCCGTACTATACTAAACTCTCTGTATATTAATTAATATATCAATACTCTAGCTATTTAGCACATGATCCTGTTATTCATTTCATTTATCTATTATTTTTGTATCCTCATAAATATACTTTTTGTTGCGCTATCTGTACTATCCTGCTGCCCGAACCTACAACTAAAACGTAATTTGTGGCATGATAATTTATCATTGGTGTCAGGATATCACAAAGTTGTACTGTTGGATCCGTTGTTAGGGGGCGCTTGATAAGTTTCATTTATATTATTTTTCAGCAAACATTAAATCCACGACAGACGATCAAGCAAATAACTACCACATACGTTCTCTAAGTATTATATATTCTGTTCTTTCTTTAATACTTCTTTCGCTAATAATATTGGTCAAAATGTTTAATATACCTATCTTTAATATTTATGATGCCCCCAGTGGCACAGTGGTGTGTCTTCGGCTAGAAACCGTGCTTCGATACCCGTGGTTGGCAGAGCACAGATAGTCCATTGTGTAACTGTTCTTAGTTACATACAAATATAATATTTGTGAGTTTTTAATAGACATTATTTTAAAGTTTGTTTCGTCTATCGATTTAAGACTAATCTAAATCTAGTCGATTTTTTTGAGCTGTTGTTACGCCGAGAATATCCTTTATAATGGAGATTACTCAGAATATGAAATAATACATTCTAATCTTTAAATATAGGAACTTATAAACAGTGGTTTTAATCAATTACGCCCATTATGGGGTTGATTTTGAGTTTTGATCCAAGTAGGTAACGTATTCAGTCAGAACATAATTAATACTGTGTATTAATTCTGATTGACATTGTTTAACTTTTTGGAAGATTTAGATATTTCAACAAAGTGCAATTTGCAAACTGATTTTTTCTTTGGTACGTTTTAGGTCAAATCGATACACGCATTTTATTTTTGTTCCGTAAATAGTATTAGGCTTTTTTGTTTCAACCATTTTTTTTATCACATCCCACTATATCAAATCTGTCTTTTCAGCTAAGTTTTTGTTTTATTTAATCAGGTCAGCGCGGACATTTATCACTGAAACTCGTCCTTCTGTCCTCGCTATTTCTTACATTCTGTTACTTCTAGTAAGTTCTCGCAAAAAAAACAACAGAACAAAGTGTTTAAGTAGCAGACAAATCATTGTTTCTTCGTGATTGATTTGCATCCTGAATCAATCAGTTACAAGTACGTACATGTCAATTCAGTAATACAGTTTATCAAAAATTATCAACATTGTGTAATATCATTATATTTATATGATTTGTTGGAACTAAACTGTATAAAAAATGAAAGTTTAATTAAATTAAAAGTTTTAGTACGAAATGATAAGAAACTATGGAATTCGATAACGCAAAAAATATACACTTTTTCTTATTCTAAAATATCGCACCTAACCCAATTTTTGAACTGAAAAACAAACAATACACAAAGTAGCTTGTTAGCAGTAACAATCGCAGATTCTTGGATTAATTTTTGTAACTGAATGTGAACGCCACCCTTATAATGTAACCATCAATACAAAATGCGAAAGGCGTTTTTTGTAACTGGTTGCAAACCATTAATCGTCGAATTCACATAACGAAATAACTACACGTTTATGAGATGGTTTCGAACGTCATAAGCAAATGCTCCAATTGAACAGTTACGTGCCTCGAATCATTGTACAAGAGTGTGTGTGTTTTCTTACAGCAAAGTTACATGGAGCTTTTTACTGAATCCACCTACGGGAGTCGAATCCCTGATTTTAGCATTGTAAGTCCGTACATTTACCACTGTACCAGCGGTGGACACACTTTATAAGATCCCGAGATATTAAATTATCATCATAGAGTGTTTATTTACAATTTTAAATAGCCCATAAATACACTTTCAAATTATATTTTAATAAAATCAACCTAAAGAAGGCACTGTACTGTACAATATGGTAATTAAAAACTTTTTCCGGATGGGAAGTGCAAACCTGAAAAACCTGCGACTCTTTAGCCATCTTCCTTTACGGTAACCAGAAAACTTCTAATGTCCACCTGGATGTAAGTGACCTTCGGCATGACAAGTGTTAATCTAAACTAATGTTATTTTAACCCCAATGTTTAAACTAATATCGCGAGATTTATCTCTTCCTTAATTACAGCGGCACACGCGCTTGTTGTGTACGCGGGTTTTCACTCAATTTGTCACGCAAGCCTCGTCGCGTAATACCAGCTTAAAATAACCTCACCAGGGATTGAATGAAACCTGCACATAAACACGCCAGCTTACACGTGCTCTCGTAAAACATGCGACATGCTATTTTTTTAAACTCGCTAATAGAGATTGTTTTTGATTTATTTGTGTACAAGCAGTTGATTTATAACAATCCTGGTGGAAACAAACGAGTAGTGTGTTCACCTAACGACTTCTCTAATAAAGGTGAAATGCTAAAAGGTCTGGTTAATCTGTTATGTTAGAAATATTTCACAGTAACATTTTTGTTACACATTACACTTAATGTTTTTATTTGGAATAGAATATGAATACTTTTACCACTATTCGTTGCGCGTTACATTTATTCATGTATTTTTTATTTTCACAAACATGTTTTTTTCTGTTGTACCATCCGCAGTATTCTGCTACCTGACTCTAAAGGCCAACAGTAACTTGTTTAGTAACAATTTATGTCGAATGTCAAGCTATTGTAGTGATGATCTGTTTAATTGTCACTAGACATTGTTGGTGAAGATTATCCCAGAGTTTGTACGTGTGCTATTGTCCATCATTTGAAGAAGCAGTAAAGTGAAAAAAGTGTATTAGGCACACACGAAGTACTTCCTTATTTTGTAAGAATTTGTTCTAATTTTTCATATAATCATATTTTCATGAATAGTATTGAGTAAAACTCTCTCTCTCTCTCTCTATATATATATATATAAATATATCTGTTTTTGTTTATATATTCTTAACCTATATTGTCTGTTACTGAGATTATTTTTCTTTGTTAATTTAGTATATGAGTTTGGTTTGATTGTTGTTTTTTTAATTTCGCGCAAAGCTACTCGAGGGCTATCTGCGCTAGCCGTCCCTAATGTAGCAGCTAGTCATCACCACCCACCGCCAACTCTTGGGCTACTCTTATAGCAATGAATAGTGGGATTGATCGTAACGTTATAACGCTCCCACGGCTGGGAGGGCGAGCATGTTTGGCGCGACCGGGATTCGAACCCGCGACCCTCGGATTACGAGTCGAACGCCTTAACATGGTTGGCCAAGCCGGGCCTATATGAGTTTGGAACAAGCCTAGAAGTCTTAGGCTGGCTAAGGCTCGAGAGGTATTATTGGGATCATGATAAAAATGTTAATTTAATCTCAAAAACGAGGATATCTAACTGATGAGGTAATGTATTCTAATTTGACGTTATAATTTTTTGCCTTATAACTTTGCATACACCTAGGTAGAACACTGAATCAATTAGATTATTTATATTGATTCATGTAATTATTAACAATTTCTGATCAAAATTAGCTGCTACTTAGACGTGCATTCGTCTCTTTTTTACAGGCTGGAGTGGTTTTCATTTGACGTATCTTGGAAAATTCGAGACTTCAACCGACTGACTATGCGACTCCGACTGTCCCATTGCCTCATGCTCTGTTAAACGTACATAATTTGAAACTTCGAAACAAATTTGAAGCTTCCACTTGTATACCACTGCTTTTTAACACTTTTACTGTCATTCTTTTCACTGATCTCACACAAGTTAAGATTTATGAAAACCTAAATTAGAGACGGCGAGCGCAGATAGCCCTCGTGTAGTTTTGCGCGAAATTCAAAAACAAACAAATAACATTGTATAAACTTGTTATACTTCCATGATTGCACATTCAGCATAACAAGAGTTTACGACTCTCGGATTACAAGTCGAACACCTTAACCTACTTGGCCATGCCATGTTATTTGGGTAATGGAAAAGATGTAAATTTGATGTACTTATATTTTCAGTAATTTTTGATAATGTTCCACGCAGTTTTTTAAAGTAAAAAAAAAGTAAATGCAAGCAAAAAAGTAAATAATTTTGAATGCTACACAGTAAAAAAAGATTTGAATATACAACTGAGCATGATACGCTGTTACCACAATCGATACAAAGTCGCATTGGGATGGAATCTATCAGAACTGCTTTTTCATATTGTTTGGCGTTCGTGTGTAAAGTGAGGCCACCAAAAATCGATAGCTTTTGGAAAGGATGTGTAAAATTTTGTCCTGACGTAAAATATTCATACACTCATACAGTCACATCGAGAGTTAATGATTTATAACATGGGGATGCTAAACGATATACTGAAAAACAAAGAAATATGAGTCAACTTTAAACAAAACCCAAAAAAACATAAGTCTTATCTCAATCAAGGTAAGCCAAATTCTTATAACAGGAAAACATCCACAAACACAATGTCAGTGGCAAAAGTTGTCCACTTGACACAGATCAAAAAGGACCTTCGTCTGAAACAAAGTTTTTTCCATGACATATCGGCTCGGCATGGCCAGGTGGGTCTTCCATGACATATCGGCTCGGCATGGCCAGGTGGGTCTTCCATGACAAAACGGCCCAGCATGGCCAGTTGGGTGTTTCATGACATATCGGCCCGGCATGGCCAGGTGGGTTAAGGCGTTCGACTCACAATCTAAGAATCGCGGGGACGAATCCATGTCTCACCGAACATGCTCACTCTTTCAACCGTGGAGGCGTTATAATGTGACGGTCAATCCCACTATTCGTTGGTAAAAAGACTAGCCCAAGAGTTGGCGGTGGATTGTGATGACTAGCTGCCTTCCATCTAGTCTAAACTGCTAAATTAGGGATGGCTAGTGCAGATATTCCTTGAGTAGCTTTGCGCGAAATTAAAAAAACAAACAAAAACAGTACATGACATATTTGTTCAGTCTTCGCGTACCTCAAGCAGCTATGAATGAAACGGTATTCGTGCTATTCTTTACGAAGACATATCATACGACTAGACTGTTGAAACGGAAGTTGGAAAGCCGTGGCCCGCGTATACTGCATGGATTATGGAAAGCAGTAGGTAGGAAGGATGTGCTTTCAGTATAGCATACTTACAGCAGAACCTTTTGAAACGGAAACTATGATACAGACCCATTTCCGAGATAGAAGACCGACAGATAGAACATGATCGGACATGGTGGCATTGATTGTAATAATGAACTCGTTTTAATATTGTATTTATTTAATTTTGTGTAGAAGTCACACAAAAGGCTATCTGTGCTCTAAGATCTACGGGTATCGAAACCCAGTTTCTAGCAATACAGGTCCACAAACATACTGCTGTGCCTCTGAGGGCCTTTACTATTGTATATTCAACCTCCACAGATTTGAAAACACCAAAACCACATTTAAGTCTATACGTTTCTGCCCAAAAAGTTTAAAAAATATAATAATAATCAAATGTGGGCATCAACCGACACCATACAATTTTAAAATCATTTTGCCCCCCAGTGGCTCAGCGGTATGTCTGCGGACTTACACGCTAAAATCCGGGTTTCGATACCCGTGGTGGGCAGAGCACAGATAGCCCATTGTGCAGCTTTGTGCTTAATTCTAAACAACAACAACAATTCAAAATCATTTCATACGAACAGCTGAAAGTCAATATTTTAACATTTAATGTCAACTAAACATTCTTCAGGTCTTAATAGTGAACAATAAGTTAGCACGTTTACTCCATCTCTTCTAAAATAATAATCTCTCTTTCAATAGTTTCATAATTATTATCCCTTAGATTTAACGGCAGGTCACTTACCTAAGTGCTAACCATTTTCGTCATTTTGGGGTTGTTGTTGTTTTTTGAATTAAGCACAAAGCTACAAAATGGGCTATCTGTGCTCTGCCCACAACGGGTATCGAAACTCGGTTTTAGCGTTGTAAATCCGCAGGTATACCGCTGAGCCACTGGGGGCTCATTTTTGGTACTGAAGCAATACAATAGAACAGTTTAAGTATGTTTATGTGCTAAACATTGTAATTTTAATGTCTTTCATAAAGTCATTATTAACAGAAACCTCAGTTATTAAGATTTGACCAGCTACGTAAACCGAAACTATGTGGTTTTACATACAACACACGGCAAATGCTACTTAGTGGGCCTGGCATGGCCAGGTGGTTAGGGCGCTCGACTCGTAATCTGGGGGTCGCGAGCTCGAATCCTCGTCACACCAAAAATCTTTACCCTTTCAGCTGTTGGGGTGTTATAACATGAAGGCCAATCCCACTATTAGTTGGTAAAAGAGTCGCTCAATAGTTGACAGTGGGTAATGATGACTAGCTGCCTTTCCTCTAGTCTTACACTGCTATATTAGGGACGGTTAGCGGAGATAGCAAATGTGTAGCTTTGGGCGAAATTCAAAGACAAACAAACAAACAATCTCAACAAGGGTCCACGACGAGCGAATTAATTTGAATTGTTTGTTTAAAGTTAGGCACAAAGCTATACAATAGGCTCTCTGTGCCATGCTCACCACGGGTATCGAAACCAGGTTTTAAGCAGTTTGAGTCTGCAGACATATTGCTGTGGCACTGGGAGGGGCTTCTGAACTAATATAGGCACAATTTATTTAAGGGGGAGTTAGCGGCTGTGCAGTGATCACACGTGCTGGTGAATTTATAATAATTTCTTCGTAAAAACACAAACGTTAAACGGTTTGTCATGTTCGAAGTTTATAAAAGTCTTTGGTCAAATATTTGAAGTTCTCCGCTTAATAAGTGTTAATTACAGTTGTAGCTTCCGAGGTTTATTGTATATCAACTCCAGCAAACAAACAATATATACTCTCTTGACGCGTATGTTTATAAACATTTAGGCGAGGTTCTAGAATTTTCAGTTGGCCCAACAATTCTGAAGATACGCTAGTACTTTCATAAAACATATGTTGTTGGTTCTTACATTCGAAAATCTTCTACAACTTTAGTGTATAAACGGGAATTTCGCAATACACATTTAACAGTATAGGCTACGTGCATTTCTAAATGAACATCAATATTGAAATAAATATATAGTAGTAAACCCGTCACACTATCGTATCATTGCTTTAATATTATCTTGCTGTTGTAAAGCAGAAGTACAGTCATGTGAAAAAGTTAGGACACCCTATGAAAGCCTGTGTATTTTTGTAACATTTTTTGATATATAGATATTTAATCACAATTTCAAAAATACTGAGAGATTTTAGGAATATAACTAAACAATTAAAACTGAAGAAAAGACTTTTCAGAATCTTCTGTTAATGTAATTCTACAAAAATGCATATTTTAACTGAGGAAAGTTAGGACACCCACACATTTATTCCAACTTAAAATGGCTCAACTCACACACAAGTGTATCATACCAGGTGCACATGATTAGAAGATCGTTACTCAACATTTTGAATGAGTCTTGCCCTATTTAAAGCTCATGCATTTAGTTTGATGTGCTCTTGACTGTTGAAGTGAGAGTGAGCACCATGATGAGAGCAAAAGAGCTGTCTGAGGCCTTCAGAAAGAAAATTATAGCAGCTTATGAGTCTGGTAAGGGATTTAAAAAATCCCAAAAGATTTTGAAATCAGCCATTCCAGTTTCGGGAAAATAGTCAACAAGTGGAGAGCATTCAAAACAACTGCCAACGTGCCCAGGTCTGGTCGTCCAAGCAAGTTCACCCCGAGAACAGACCGCAAGATGCTGAAAGAGGTCTCCAAACACCCTAACATGTCATCATGAGACCTACAGCAGACTCTGACTACAGTTGATGTGAAAATGCATACCTCTACAATCAGAAAGAGACTGCACAAGTTTAACTTGTATGGGAGGTGTGCAAAGAGAAAACCTTTGCTCTCTAAGAGAAACATCAAGGCCAGACTGAAGTTTGCCAGAGATAATGTAGACAAAGCCCAGAACCTGAGAATAATGTTCTTTGGACAGATGAGTCCAAAATTGAATTATTTGGACACCAGAACAGAGGACATATTTGACGTAAATCAAATACAGCATTCCAGGAAAAGAACCTCGTACCAACTGCAAAGCATGGAGGTGGAAGTGTCATGGTTTGGGGCAGCTTTGCTGCAGCAGGACCTGAACAGCTCACAATCATAGAATCCACCATGAATCCTACTGTGTATCAGAGGGTGCTTGAGGAACATGCGAGACCATCTGTAAGAAAATTAAAGCTGATCTGGAACTGACCTTGCAACACAACAATGACCCAAAACATTCCAGTAAATCCACCAAGCACTGGCTAAAAACTAAGAAATGGAGAGTTCTGGAATGGCCGAATTAAAGCCCAGATCTTAATCCCATTGAGATGCTGTGGGGGTGATTTGAATTGGGCTGTACATGCAAGAAATCCCTCAAACATCTCACAGCTGAAAGAATTCTGCATTGAGGAGTGGAGCAAACTTTCTTCAAACCGATGTAAGAGACTGGTAGATGGCTACAAAAAGCGTCTTACTGCAGTTATTTTAGCCAAAGGGGGTAACACGAACTATTAGGTGGTAGGGTGTCCTAAATTTTTCCTCAGTTAGAATATGCATTTTTGCAGAATTACATTTACAGAATGGCCGTCATGGTGTTACGTATTTTTTATGTTTTATGTTCTTCGTAGATTAAACGCAACAGAAAAACGCAGATAACAGCTTGTATAATTTATTACACTAAACTATTAACAAATATAACAGATATAACATAAATTATATAATCACAGTGACAGATATTAAGTTACAACATTCGAAATTAATTACAAAACAAAATAATACTAGTTTCAAACTTCAAAATTAATCACAATACAAAATGGTACTGGCCTGTATCTAATATAATGATCTAAAATGAAAGTCTCAAATTCCAGTCTAGGGTGTGAATTTGGTCCCACGAAGAAATTCCGAAGCTTAAATGAAGAAGTTCAGAAACAGTACACAGTTCAATAAATTCGCCAACTCTCAGCACAAGCAGTAATTCAGATGAATCGTAGAGATTGACGAAATAAAATCACAGCTTCCGTAGATCTAACTTTAGTCACAAATCCAAGTTGAATAATCACAGCAAACACTTAATCTTTCTCAAATAACTGACTCTCTTCTTTTGAAATAAAACTAATGTCTGACTCTCCTCTTTTTCTTCGAATAAAAACTGATGTCTGAATCTCTCTTTTCTCTCTCACATCTTCGTCTGTTTATATATTGTAGGCCTAAACTCCTCGAAAGACCGCGAAATTTCTACAGATCTCCAGAGCAATCCGCGCATGTCCGTTCTTGCACGAGACTACACGTCTAGACACGAAGTCACCAGCACTTCATTTACAAACATATGATTGGTCTACTTAATTCAAGAAAATTCTAAATGTTACCCTAAATGAATAACAACATATTAGTTTAAACTTCGAAACAATAATATAAATATGGAAACATAGATAATAGAAATGAAAATCCAAACACAACACGACATGTTGTCGTTTACAAAATATTTACACGACATTTACATAACACATGGCCAAGCGTGTTAAGACGTGCAACTCGTAATCTGAGAATCGCAGGTTCGCATCCCCGTCGCGCCAAGCATGCTCGCGCTTTCAGCCATGGGGGCGTTATAATGTGACGGTCAATCCCAATATTCGCTAGTAAAAGAGTAGCCCAAGAGTTGGCGGTGGGTGGTGATGACTAGCTGCTACCCTCTAGTCTAACACTACTAAATTAGGGACGGCTAGCATAGAAAGCCCTCGAGTAGCTTTGTGCGAAATTCAAAAACAAACAAGCAAACAAAACATTTACAGAATATCTTGTAAAGTCTTTTGTTCAGTTATATTACTAAAATCTCTCAGTATTGTTGAAATTGTGATTAAATATCTATATATCCAAAAATGTTACAAAAATACACAGGCTTTCATAGGGTGTCCTAACTTTTTCACATGACTGTAGATGATAGATCGTGCAGTTTACGGCTAAAGTGTTTTTGTTTTTTTGCTTATTGCTGAATTTCTTACAAAGCTACTCGATAGCTGTCTTTACTAATAATCCCATATTTGTAAGTGATAGATAAGAGGGAAAGGAACTTGTCAATACCTACCACCAACTGTTGAGCTGCTCTTTTTCAACGAATATTAGGAATGAGCTTAACATTATTACGACCTCGCGGATAAAAAGGCGAACGAGCATATTCGGTGACAGAGTTCGCGACCCACGGGTCAGGCCTGTCATATAAAAGATACCATTCCAATCCAATTTATCCACATTTTATTGACTAAGAAAGCAACACTGAAAATATTATGACATACATTTGAAGATTAGGAGAGGCACCCTCTCACGACTCCGCATAAATTATGATCCAAGTCCTGTTTTTATTTCATTGGTTACTTAGCTATATTTGTACAAGGTTTCTTAGCTATAATATCATACTTATTTTATTTGTCAAAGTCATCATGATAGCTATAATAAAGAAAGGTGTTCAATTGCCACTCTGAATGCCCTCTTTATGACACACATTTATATAACAGGGTTTGACTCTCCACAATGGAAAAAGCAGATAGTCCTAGGTGGCTTTGCTCTAAAACGAACACATAATTATATAAAAGTTTAGTTAATTTTAATATGTGAAATAGGCATGTGAATCATGAAATTATAATTTAAGTTTTATAAATTGGCAAATGAATTAGAACTACTCAAAGCAATGGATAAGATATCTGTGACTTTCAAAGGATTGATAACATGTTCCAATCTAATTGCAGTATCCAACAACTGCTGACAAACCAGGATTAGTATGTGTTACACTATTTATCCCTTACTGACAGTTTTATTCGACAGAATTCAGCGATACCAAACTGTAACGTTTTTTTTTTTCTTGGGCGGAGGAGACATTGAATGATTCACCATGAGGTAGTATTGACTGCCAATAGTTAACTGTTATTTCCCAGTATCATTATGTGTGATATTTGCCTGCTAGGTAAAATAACATTATAACGTATGTTAGAGTTGACTACTTGTACATGTTTTAAAACTTTCTAAATACATAACTTTAACGAGGGATTCGTGATAGGTAAAAATTTAGATTAAATTATGTGTAATAATGTATCTGCTCGTTTGTTTTATCTCTAAATACACAGGGAGTAGTTTATAATTTATATATATATATTAGGGAAGAAATTCACCATTAAGTTTTTTAATGCTGGTACAAATAGAGCACTAAAACTAATCAAAGATCAGTCTAATTTCGCTTTCTTATATATATCTGCTTAAATAAGGTATCATAAACTTATAATTAAATGTAGATATTAGAAACACTTCTTATTGTCAAGTACGTAATTATTGAGCTTTTTTAATTGATATTATATCCATGGAAATGTTGATGTAATGAAAAGAAATTTATTTTATTTGGTATAAAATACCTGAAGATCAAGTAAAGATTTCACTTATTTATTAAAACCTTGAAGCTTCAAATGGAAATGTATCGCAGAGAGAAAATAAACACAGTCAGTTAAAAAAATGCTGGAAAAAACAGCAGCAGTCTACAACATTACCTGCTTAAACAGTCATTCTCATAATTAAATGGGACAGTATTTACAAACTCTTACCAACTTGTACAAATATCTGTACCAACCATTCACGTGGGTGTAACTCACACGAAAGGTACTTTAGCCTAAGTTTCTCAAAAGTCTGCATGCTTTTTTTTTTTAAATGGTAAAAATAGAGTTTTGAATTTTTTTTTATTTCAAAGATATAGAAAGTATGAACTGACAGTTTTTAAATTGGCACAACTAATTCATTATTTGTGACTGTGACAAAAGGTAAAAATAAAATAACGCTGTAAATGAAATGCAGAGTTGATTTCAGTTCATACTAGAGAATGACAATTCGTTCCACTTGGCAAACTAGTTGAGATATTTTGTGTTTTGAAAAGAGAACTTGCGTTGAATGTTGCTACTTCTGTTATCAAACATACACAATGTACTTCACAAGAGGGCGCGTGTGAAAAGATTTGGGAAATTAGTTTAGTCAGAAAATATTAATCCAAGATCTGTGAGATTGATTGGCACTTTTCTGTCTTCAACTCAATCTTCGAATTTGTTACGAGAGGCTAAGTCATCAATTTGAAGTATAACTGCTCTTCAGTCTTTAAACTTGGATTTCCGTAGTTTATTACACAAATCGTATCAGCCTGAAAGTTCATAAGACTAGGTCTGAGAAACAGGTCCTAATTTTAAGTTGTGTTAAACCTTCAAATTACCGAATTTTTATTCTGTTTACTATCTGTGGGGTTCACATACAATTATTAGTGAGTACTTGTACCACTTATAGTGTCTCAGTACTTTTGGCTTTTCACATTAATGCTTAGTTTACTAACTTGTGATAATCAAAATTATAAAGCTTTAAGATTTTAATTAAAAATATAAAATAGGAATACTATGAAAACTATTAAACAACATTTTGTTGGAGACCTTAAAACAAATTGTCATCAACTATCAATATTGTCATATAATAACCTTACACACAAATAATAGCACATTTTGTATTTATTTATGCAGGGCTTTTTTCCCTTCCTACCATGCTGTTTTTGCAATCGATGTCCACTTTTATTACTTGTGATTATCTGCAAGAACAAATTTCTCTTATGTGACTCTCTTTCATTATAATTAGAGTCTACACACACACACATCCATAAAGGTTATACACCATGCATCTAATCTACTGTAGAAAATAGTAACTGGTAAGTTATCATTTTAGTTGAGTAGTTGCATAGGATTTAGTTATCCTTGCCCCTTCTAACTTTGTAATCTTTAATCATCACTGGATATTTGGTCACAATATTGATGTCAAATTCTGGCCAGTTAGGCATAGCTGTTAGTAATACATCTACATTTTGTGCTGGGGACGATACAAAGTTATCACGTCAGTTTCACCAAAGCAAATTTAGTTAAAAAGCAACATGTTCTTTAACGACAACTTTATGAAATGACAGTTAAAAGCATTATATTTTAGTTTATTGTATCACATATTGTTTGTCACATGTCTTGTATTTTTTGAGCCAATTTCAAATTGCAAGGAAATTGTCACATGCTACTTTACATCCTTTAGATCATATTCACAACAACCCCCTTTCTTCATTTTATGTCACATGTTACTTCACATCTTTTAGATCATATTCACAACAACCCCCTTTCTTTATTTTATGTCACATGTTTCTTTACATCCTTTAGATCATATTCACAACAACACCCTTTCTTAATTTTATTATCTTGTCTGGTTTGGTGTTAGATATTATTTTACTCTCTAAGTTATCCTAGAAAAGATTCTGAAGAAGATGGAAACTAAAATGAATTTCACACCCTTTAATACAATACGTGTGAAGTAAAACATCTCAGATGATGCAATAAGAAAGATGATTCAGGATAATGTTTGATTTATGAAATTACGTTTCAAGCTACTTGAATCCTTCCCTAATTTAATTAGCAGTAATAGTCTAGAGAAAAAGCAACTAGTTAACACATACTCACTGCAAAATATTGGGCCAATTTTTACCAGTAAATAATAAAATTAGCCGTCATTTTATAAGGCCAAAGACTGAAAAGTTTAGCATGTTTGCAGCATGCGAGTAAAGCCATGCCAGGTCAGTTTAATGGAGTAAGAAACTACTTAATACGACCCAATAGCAAAGATGATTCTGTGTTAAAATGACTTAATAGTTATTGCATCATATTGAGTGATTTTATGTTTTATTGTTTGCTAGAAAACTGACTGTAAAAAATGAACAAAATTACTGAGTAAATTGTTCGTTTTCTTGTAAAATACATGACACCCAGTAGTAATTAGCTTAATGAATTTCGATATATATGGTTAAAGAGTTTTGCATGGCCTACGTGTTAAAAGGAAAAACTTATGGTTCGACTGATGTGGTTACTGACTCTACTGCAGAAGTGTGTATTCATATCGGGTTCTTGCGTCTTAAATATGTTATTTAAATAGTTTCACCTTTTCAGATTCTGAGTATGCTGTATTATTTTGTGTTTCAAGTGGTGAGAAATTAATGTTTTGGCTTCCTTTATGAATCTTTTTATGTGAGAGTGGATCTGTTCTGTCGTTTAGCTGGATAAAGAAGTGATCCAAACTGTCTTGTTTGGCCTTTAACTGCCTTTCTTATTTTGTTTCTTAGAGAAGTTATTTGAGTTTTAAAATGGGGTCTCTATTTTGTATGTATTGTCTACAAAGTTTCTGTAGTTTTTTAATCACATTTATTATTTGTGCATCTTTTTTATCACTGAGTAACCTTAACCTTTGAGTCTAAATCTAATGTTAAGATATAAACAAATTTCACTTAATACACATATATATGGTTGAACTATGTTAATAATGTATTTAATCCCATGTTTCTTAGAGTCAAGTGTACCTTGAATGATGATATGTAAGATTGTGAATTGAGAGATTAATTGTATTAACTGTTATAAGTATGGAGCAATGTGCTTTTTGGTAATGTTTACTATCAGTTCTATGCTGTCTTTCGTCTATGTTGGTTTCTAATATTCTGCGATGAAGTCTGTAAAAATGGTTTTGGTGATGCTCGTGAATATCAGTTGTTTTGTTTTCCTTTTTGGTTAGTTTCTGTTGTTACATTTGTGCATTCATTCTATGATTGTGTATTTTGGTTTGAGTTGTGATGATTTCTTTGTTTTCGTGATCTGTTTCGTTTATATCTTTTTTATTTTATTTTACTCAGGTAAACCCATCTTGATTTGTATTTGCTGTATTTGTTTTCTATTCTTCTGTGTTTATTAGATCAACATCCAATACACATTTGACAACATACATTACATGCATTAAACTGAAACGAACGTAGATATTGAAAAATAAGTTGTTGTTGTTGTTGTTTTGAATTAAGCACAAAGCTACACAATGGGCTATCTGTGCTCTGCCCACCACGGGTATCGAAACCCGGATTTTAGCGTGTAAGTCCGCAGACATACTGCTGAGCCACTGGGGGGCTTGAAAAATAAATAAATAAAAGTAAATCCATTACTCATACTGCAAATTAATGATTATCCTCTTAATTTCTTACACTTTATATAAACACGAGAAATGTTCAAAATTAAAATAGAGTTTATCAAAAATCCATACACACTGTCTAAAAATACCCACTAGTTCTTATAAGTACTTTCATTCGCAAACAAAGTTTTAAACTTAAATATCAAATTTAAAAAAATAACACTACACAACAAAGTTTTTGCTTCTTCAACACTGTTGGGTGTTTTTTATAGATTTTTGTCTGCTTATCACGAAAATCACGTCTAAATTTGCCCATCACATACCCTTTAATCAAAATCTTCAGTTTTGCTACAATGGAAAAACGATATCGGGGCAACTGAAATCCGTCAATGTTTGCTGACAGCTGTTGGACATTGCAATGTGATGCACCGGACATTGAATACAAACGAAAATCAGGTGGTAACGATGGTTTTCGTATAGCAAAGCCACAAAGGGATATCTGCTCAGCCCACCGAGGGGAATCAAACCCCTGATTTTAGCGTTGTAAATCCGGAGATATACCGCTGTACTAGCGGGGGGCATGAAAATCAGGAGCAAAATACTTTAAATTATGTTGAACTTATCAGTGATGTCGAGAAACCCACTTGTTGAGAATTTTATATGCAAAAACGGCTCGTTTGGGTTCAGAAAATATTTTAAATAGAAGAGCGAACAACGTTTCGACCTTCTATTTAAAATATTTTCTGAACCCAAACGAGCCGTTTTTGCATATAAAATATGTTGAACTTAACAGCGTATTAGAAACATAAACGCAATTAAATACATTATTGCCAGTAAACAGTTAACTGTCTATTTCTGAGAGTTCCTAGGTGATGAAGCAAAACCAAAGCTATATTTGTGCATACCCATCAGGTACCTGTCACAACCAGCAAAAACTTTTCAGGAAGCAAAACGTTTAAAAAAAATCGTTGTGTAGTGTAATCGAACCATGCTACCTACAGATCATGATTTGTTGCTATTTATGAATTGTGTGATATACTACAGGAAGCAATGTTGTCTCCGTTTTGTACAAACATAAAATAAGACATTTTGTAACGAAAGAAGTTCGGTACATCATACAGTTTTTGTGTTTTTTTTAGTGAGAATTATGTTTCCTCTTTGGCAGTGGTATTCCTTGTAATGCTTACAATGAAGGAAATAAGGTATTACTATATTGCACGACTCACATATAATTATTTCCTTTAATAATAAACTTAAGTCTGCGTAAACCTAAACAAAAAAATCTTACCTTAAAGTAAATATAATGAAGAAGCCACAAACACTGCTCAGAAATAAGTAAACAGCAGTGTTATCGCAACATAGACACCCAAATATGGTAAAATGAACGAATGAAACTGAATTAGATCGGAGTAAATTCTGAAAATGCCATTGTGTTTATATCAACTGGACTAAAAGTAAATATTAAATAAACTAGGATCGAGTTATGATAAAAGAAAACTGAATTAAAATGAAAGTAGAGTAAAAGAAACTTAATCCATACGAGCTTCTGTTCAAATTAAATTAAACTATTAAAATTAGAAGCAAAAAAACAAATTCTCATTTTATAAAGTAACGAAACAAATTTTGTATCTTAGAAAGACTAGATATGCGTGAAATAAATCAACACACCAGAGAACTAAAATCTGTACTCATTAGAATACATTAAATCGTCAGATGGGTACCATCGCTATTAACGATATTTTCGGCCGTAATCCCAATAGTATCTGACGTGGTTAGGCCAGATTACAAACTTATATATATATATATATAAAACTTATATATATAAAATAATATAGATTAAAATACTAGCAATGCAAAATAATCTTCATGTTTTAAAAAACTGGTTCCAAACCTATTCAAAAATTTTCTAAATATTGTAGCGAATAAGACACGTTAAGACTAGAATAGAAAAAACTTTTAGTAACAAACACGCTGGGATACCAGTCGTGTGCTCCTGAGTTCCACAAAAATTACCAGCACACAACGAAACGTGTGAGGGAATGTGATGAACCAAGAAACAATTCATATATTGTTGGTTTGCTGCGGTTGGTATGCCATAAATCCTTGCAGCTATAATTGTAATTAGTGCTTATTAATTGGGACCTTTAGATATTTGATCAAGAACATTTATAGATTTCGAACATTACAAACCATTTAATTTCAGCAGATTCACATCGGGCATTATTATTACGAAACATTATGAAACTTCATCAGCGGAACTCTCAATGAAGAACGCAGAGCTAACCAGCTTCCCGTTAAGTAATTTGTACCTATATCAACTCAAAATTAATTCACTCATCGTGAACCCTTGATAAGATATCCAGTTATAGACGAGATAGAAGACTCACTATTGATGGTAATTTTGTAAAACGTCTGTATATAAACCATAATTTTAATACTGCATATTTATAATAACTGCTATTATAAACTGTATTATTATTTGTATATTAGAATATATTTGTATTAAGAAAGAAAACAGTATGCGTCAACCTTGTGACAAATATCATAAATGAAATACATATCGACGTTTATATAACTTCTAAACCTAAATAACAATTTAACTTGGTTTTAGGCTATTCAAAATCAGAATAATTAACATACTCTACTGCGGATAATGCTTTACCCGTTACGTTAAAGGATGTGGTACTATAGGTAAAACTTTACTCTTTTATTTCATTTCAGTCTTTACCTTTAGTTTCATTTTAACAAAATCATAACCTTAGTCTAGATTAATTGTTGACAGTCCATCAGTACCTGCATGTAGAGTTTCTCACAAATAATCTCTGATGGTCTCTGTATGTTTTTGGTTTGTCTTGTTGCAAAGTTTAATAATAAAATCATCTTTATTTGTTTATTACTGTCTTATCCACAGAAGGAAAGGCAGCAAAATCGGACTGTATTGTTCTCATTGTCTATTTCTAACTCTTCTGGAGGACATATTCTAACTTTCATTCACTGTTTTTTTCAAAATGAAACTAAAATAGTTACGTCACGCGATCAGGTAGAAATGTTGTAATGAGTTTCGAACTCTTATCTTTGATTTAAATTACGTAAGGTCCTATCTTCGATTGATAAAGTGACTATTTATCCGTTTTATCTCATAGTTTCAGTTTTTATTAGGAATTTACGTAGTTGTAAGCTACTGTCATACGATATCGCTATTTTTGTTTTTTATTTGTCCATTTCTCAGAGATAAATGGAAAACAAACAGTAATTTCATATTATGAAACTTCACGTACAATACAATCAACCAACTTACGTTCTGTACCCGTATTTCTTGACAAGCATTAGAGCAGTTATTTAATTTTACTACTCATTAACTTCTGAGAAATCAACGAGAGAATTTTCACTTTTCTAGTTCCATAGTGACACAGCACTATGTCTGAAAGCTGGAAACCGGGTTTCGAAATCCCCTGGTAGGCAGAACACTTAGTCCATTCTGTAGCTTTGTTCTGGACTTTAAACAAGCAGACTTACTCTTCCGATTATTTGTGTTCCACTTAGGAGAACTGAGGGCTTCCCAGTGGCTCAGTGGTATGTTTGCGGGCTTACAACGCTACAAGTCAGGTTTCGATACCCGTGGTTTGAGGAGTACAGAGAACCCATTGTGTAGCTTTGTGCTTAATTCAATAGAACTCAGTACTATTTTGAACTGAAAATAATTATATTAACTTTGAAAAGCGAAATCTACGAAGTAAATTTTTTTTTTCAAACGTAAAAAGAAAAATCGGTGATTAACGAACACATCAAGAGAAGATATTTATGAACCCTAACCGAGAGAGCGTTTACTGAACACTTTATGTGAGAAAACATGATATACTTGAACTGATTTATAACACAAAAGACAGTACAAAATCACTTATTTGTCTCTTAGAAATCTAGGTTGATAATCAAAAACTAAATCCTCTTGGAACGGGTAATTACACGTAACGGGGGTGAGGACCACAAAGTATTATTATAGTTGTTTACCAGTTTACTATAAGAACTTCGAAGCTCTCATCACATAGTACAGTAAATTGTAACTATAACTGCTATCCTTTGATTGGAATATCTTACGTGAGTAAGCAGCAGCGACATCTATTTTCAGCTGATAAACTATACTGACGGTGTAAAGAGAAAACAGATTAGAAATTATAATTAAACATTGTATCTACGAGAATATAAGACATAAACCTGTTGAAAGTGGTCACAAAAAACATATGCAGGATAAAATATTATAAAGTAACCATATCTACAGCACAGAAAGTTCAATCATTTATTCGATAACGTTTGTTTCTCAATGAGCTCAAAGCTACACATTGATGTGTATGTTATGTGTCAACCACAGGTATCGAAAGTCGGATTTAGCATTATTCGCCCTCAGACTTACCGTTAAGCTACCAAAGTACACAACAATGTATGAATACATTAATAATATACAGTATCATAATAGGCATGAACAAGACAGACCAATGTTCTGTTGAAACATGTAGTACATTCTACTTGTCAATAAAAATTTTCCTTATGCTTATAAATCATTGTTTCCCTGCCTATTACTACATTAGTACAATATGTTTCATTGTATACAGTATTAAGTTATGACTGTTCAGAAATAAGTACGTGATAATTTTACGAATGATGTGATCACTAAAGTAGTTATGAAATTCATCCTTCATAACTTACGTACACTATACCTTTATTCAGGCACGTTCATGTGAATTTTTGTAAACTTACATGCAGCTTTTCATGTTAATACGACATTCTCGTTTGTTGGATGTCTCTAAGTTGTTAACATGTGCTGGTCCTGTTATACAGGTAGAGCCGCATACTCTGACATTTTCTGTTGAGAATCTAGCTAGCCTTTGTATGTTTCTGTATTGACTTCTTTGAAAGGAGTATATTAACAAGGCGACACAGGAGTATCACACATCTAAAACAGGGGCCCGGCATGGCCAAGTGTGTAAAAGCGTTCGACTCGTAATTCGAGGGTCGCGGGTTCGAATCCCGGTTGCACCAAACTTGCTCGCCCTCCCAGCCGTGGGAGCGTTATAATGTGACGGTCAATCCCACTATTCGTTGGTAAAAGAGTAGCCCAAGAGTTGGCAGTGGATGATTATGACTAGCTGCCTTCCCTCTAGTCTTACACTGCTAAATTAGGGACGGCTAGCGCAGATAGCTCTCAACTAGCTTTGCGCGAAATTAAAAAAACAACAAATAAAACAATCATCTAAAACAGAAAGTGCAGTATTCCATTAAGGTGAGTAGAATGTTATCCAATACAATTAATTTTGTTTATTCATAAAATGATATTAACCACTTCGCTATTTACGCATGTACACAGGAGGGGGTAGGGGGAAAGAACTGCTATGTTTGGTTTGTTTTGAATTTTGCGCAAGCTAGACAAGGGCAATCTGCGCTAGCCGCCCCTAATTTAGCAGTGTAAGACTAAAGGGAAGGCAAGTAGTCATCACTACCCACCGCTAATTGTTAGACTACTCTTTTACCAACGAATAGTAGGATTGACCATCACATTATAACGCCCCCACGGCTGAAAGGGGCGAGCATGATAGGAACGCGTAGAATAAGAGTGTCTTTAAATTTAAACATACTTTTAATTCTAAATGTTTATGTGAATACTAAACGTAGCTTAATTTGGGAGTGATATGTTTGATTATTTTTTTTAAGTTTGATATTTCAATTTAGAACTTTGTTTGCCAATAAAAGGCGTGATAAGAACAAATGGGTATTTTGAGTCAGTGTGTGGGTTTTTCATAGGCTCTGTTTTACTCGTGTGGCAAAGTGTAAGAACTTAAGCTAATAACCATTTGTATTATGTTATGATTGTGTAAAATTTCTGAATGAAAACAGACGTTATCAAAACAAACATTATAGTCTCTGTTTTGAAGACTGAGAACAAATTTATGCTTGAAGAAGTCTGTTATAAAAATGTCGAAACCAGAATATAAGCCAGTAAATGGTTTCTTACAAAGACATTTTATTATTTTTGAATTCCGCGCAAAGCTGGTCGAGGGCTAACAGTGCTAACTGTCCCTACTTTAGCAGTGTAAGACTAGAGAGAAAGTAGTTAGTCAACACCATCCACCGCCAACTCTTGGGCCACTCTTTTACCAACGAATAGTAAACTTGACCGTCAAATTATAACGCTCTCACGGCTGAAAAGGCGAGCATATTTGGTGCGACGGGGATGCGAACCCGCAACACTTAGATTACAGGTCGCATGCCTTAACCTGCCTGGCCATGCCCGTCTGCGAGACATTTTAAATGACAGAAGAAAGTTTAAACAACTCGATGACGAATAGCTTAAACTTGTTCTCAAATATAAAAAAAAGCTTCAACAAACTACAAGATATTTTAAAAACTTTAAATTCATCTCTGACACCACTCTTGTAATACCCCACAGGTTCCAGCTCTGTCTCATGCATGGCTTACCGAAAATACACAGAGATGGTTTACCCCTCAGACTTATTCTATCTATTTTTGGTTCCCACTCTTACAAACTTGCTAAATATCTTGTACCTGCATTATGCTTACTAATTAAAATAATTTACTGTTAAAGATTTTTCTTCCTTTGTTCAAGACATATATAAGTTTCCAAATGCAAACCAGTTCGTTATGACCAATCTTGATATTCAGTCTTTATTCACTAACATCTCACTTGAGGGAATAAAATAATTATTAAACAGCTATTCTCTACTAAAAACGCCCTGTACTCTTACTCTAACCCATATAAATTCGAATAGTTTCTTAAATTGACCCTCAAGGACAATCACTTGATTTTAATGGCGATCTTTATGACTAAATAGACTGAGTGGCGACTGGATCACCTCTGATTATTACAAACATTTTAACGAACACAACTGGCTCAGTAACGGTCCCTTTATTACCAACTAATATTATATAGAAGGTATGTTTGTGATACGTTTCTACTCTTTCACATCACGGATCACATCAAGTTTTTAGAATACCTAAACTCACAACATCCATTTATAAACTTTATATGTAGCATGGAAGAAAACAATAAATTAGCTAATTAGACATTTAAATAAACAATATATATGCTACATCTATTTACGGTAAAAAAAACACATTTACTGGCTTATATTCTCGTTTTAACAGTTCCATACCACACTTCTTCAAACATAATCTTGTTCTAACTATCCTAAACGGAGCCTATAATGTTTGTTCCGATAAATTCTGTCTTCACTCAGAAATCCATAACATGTGTTATGTACTATAATTAATCTCTTCGATTTATTTTGTTGAGTACACTACGTATTAAAATTTCAAATAACAGGACATTTCAATTTTAATTTAAAAGTTACTTAAATGCCAATATGTGACAAATTTACGATATTTGTCAACAAAATTGACACGCAAAATTTGTTTTCTTGACATAAATATATTTTGATATATATAAAAAATACAATTTATAATAACTGTTATTACAAATAATTATTTAAAGTATTGGTTTGTAATAAGAGTTTTACAAACTGTACTGAGTTTTCTCTTTGATCTGGTACTAAATATTTTATCAACGGTCCAGGTCCACCACGAGCACATTAATTCTGAGTTGATATCGTTACACTTCACTTTAGCTACCTACTTTCACTGGCTTCACGCCGCTTATAAGCTGGCTTTTTATCGACGAAGTTAACTCACTAAAGATAAACGGTGTGTTATGTTCGAAACCTATAAATGTTCCCGGTCACATTTTATAGTTTTCCAATTAATAAAAGTTAATCACAATTGTAACTTCCGAGGCTTGTAGTATACTGACTGTACCTGACCAACAATATTCTATTATTATCTCTTAACGCGTCGATTCATAAAATTATAGGCGAAATTCTAGAAAGTTTAACTGACAACAATACTGGTAATCACTAATATTTTACATACATCGTTCATTGTTGATTCTTACTCTCTAGAATCTTTTGCACATTTAGAGAACAGTCGGGACTGGCGCAATACACATTTGATAAAATACATTACATGCATTAAACAGAAAAGAACATAGATATTGGAAAGTAAATCCATTACTCATATTGCAATGTAATGATTATCCCCTTAATTTCTTACACCCTATAACACGACAAAATGTTCAAAAATAAAATAGAGTCTATCAAAAAGCCACACACTGTCGAAAAATACCTACTTGTTCTTATAAGTCCTTTCATTGGCAAACAAAGTTTTAAACTTAAATATCAAATTTAAAAAAAATAATCAAACCATATTACCTACAAATCATGATTTGCTGCTATTAATGAATTGCATGATATACTCCAAGAAGCAATGTTGTCTGCGTATTGTTATAAATAGGCTTAAGTCAAGTTAAGGAATGATATTTCAAAGGACTGAGTATATAAAGGATTGAACCTTGCGGAACCTAAGCGGTGACGTTTAAAAGTTTAGACATAAAAAATATGAATAGAATAATATTTTAGCTACTGCAGATCAAATCAATAAGGAAATTCGAGATCCATCTATTTACATAGGCCTGCGAATTTAAACTGCATAAAAATTGTTTGCATGATAACGAAAAGCTCACTTTATTTTAATTAAAGTTGTAATACCCATACCAGCCGTCTTTAAAAAACAAAAACTGTTTTAGTTTTAGTAACGGATTTTCTATAATTCAGTTATACGTATATCGAAAATACGGCCCGACATGGCCAGGTGGGTTGAGGCGTTCGACTCGTAATCTTAAGATGGCGGGTTCGAATCCATGTCGCACCAAACATGCTCGCCATTTCAGCCGTGGGGGCGTTATAATGTTAAGGTCAATCCCACTATTCGCTGGTAAAAAAGTAGCCCAAGAGTTGGTGGTGATGATGATGACTAGCGACGTGCCTTCCCTCTAGTCTTACACTGCTAAATTAGGGACGGCTAGCGCAGATAGCCCTCGAGTAGTTTTGCGCGAAATTCAAAACAAACAAACAAAATATTCATTTTATTGTGTCACGTGAGGATTTTTTTTTTACAAATCAGGAAGAGAAAAACTCTTACTTAGATGAGATTTAACCACAAACATACCAGAGTGTGTTTGCGTTATTTACACAATCTCTTGTTGCCATAGCGACGAATAAATAATATGAACAATTAAAAATAATGTCAAAATACACTCAGAGACAAATGCTATTCAGAATTGACACATCAACAAATGAATCAGATCAGTGGTAGTTATTTCGGTTTGAAAGTATTTGGCTCCAAAGCACTTTCTCTTCACCCTGCTCGCTCGTGTGTTAAAGGCTCCTGGGAGGCTTAAATCGATAAAACTCTCACGTCACAGTTTGCCTGGAGAAACATGTAGCCAGTGATTGTCAACGTTTGAAGCATAACAATATGTGACCAAATTTCAATGAAAATGATTCACTTATGTAAAAGTACTTTTGATGTTTAGTGAAAAAACTGTAGGTGATGGAGAAAAATGGATATCATTTTCGGATGTAGCGTACAGTATTTACTGTTAGTACATCTAAAAATGTCAAGACAATAAAACCATCGCAGGTCTGTGTTATTGTTTTGTTTATGCCCACAACTGTTATCTGTGCCAAGCAGTGTCAACAGGTTTGCGTAGTCTAGAAAAGACTGCAGCAGTTGTAATTAAATGATTTGTAAAGAGATTCGGTAAGACAGATAAATAAATGATCTATTATTTATCTATTCTAACGGGATAAGTTTTGTATGTTTGAAAGAACATTATTATTTTTGGAGAAATACAGAAATCTGTTGGATAACCTAGCTGAGTTCACCTATGGCTGGAAATAAAGTTATAGGAACAATTTTAACATTCAATAAAATGTTAAGTAATGCGACGAAAAACATTTTAAAGTTAGTTATTTATTGTAATAAAACACATTATTAGTAAGACAACTTGCATTACCTTTGTACAAATATATATATATTTATATGTAACAGTAAATGAGGAGCAATGCTATTCACCTAACCTGGGGTCACTTGAGATCAACATGAATTATGATCCTCGATGGTTCCTCTTACCCTTCATACATTATAAATTGAACTTACTAACACATAATCTACTCATTTCTTCATTAAGGTTCATAGTGTTCAAAGAGCACTTTACAAAAAAGGCTGTTAACTTGATAAGTACATTTATATAAAATTCAGAGTCAAGTGCATTTTCCATGGATGAATGGCGTAACTCAATAATTTAACTTCTATTAACTTTAAAATTTTAAACATAAATTTTCAAATTGTGACTTTTTCTCCTTGCATTCAATTTACCAAGACAGCTAAGTGAGATAGGCTAACCGGCCTGAAATTATAAGGTTTGAGCCATTGGATGGATGGTTAACTTTTATTATGGCTTATTTCCAGCAACCTTACAAATAGCCACTTATCAGAGATAGATTAACGAGATATGTTAGGCGGGAAGAAAGATTGTGGAATTCCTTTATCGGAATGGTGTTTCTTATTTTATCGTGTCCTTCCTTCCCCTGACACAGCAGTACGTCTACTGACTTACAACGCTATAAACCGGGTTTCGATACCCGTGGTAGGCAGAGCAGATATAGCCTTTTGTGCCTAACTACAAATAAATAAATTATCGTGTCCAGAGCCAAACTCTTCACTGGTTTGATATTATTTTTTTAGTTTAGCTTGTGTATGTGTCGTTAACGAGTTGATACACGTGTTATTCATTGAAAATCAAGAGTTGTATAGCGTATAGTTCAAGGTTTGAGCTTACACGATTGTTGACACTTATGAACATTCGATTTGTTAAAATTCTTGGATTTTACGTCTTGAAGAGCCGTTTCGTAGTAATAAGCAATCAGGTGTCTTGCGTGTGTGTCTGTTCTAGTTATAATGTTATTATATTCTACACGTTGGAACACTGTATTGCTGTTCTTGTTTAAATTCAATAATTTATGTTTATCAAAATTCCTTAGGATTGTTACTCGTTGTGTGAAAATTAGATCAGAAATCTAACTACTTTGTGTCTTTCAAGTTTTTATTGTGAAATTTAACTAGTAAAAAAAAACGCAAACTAACGTGGCAGGGGTTTAGTTTAGAGAGAAATCAGAAGAATTCTCTCTCCAACTGGGGTGTTCAGGAACGTTGTGGTTCCTCTTCGTCCCCTCACGTGTAAGGTTATTGAATTTAGCTTTATTTTTCCCCTAATTTTTAAACTCTATTTTGGGAAAAGGATGGCATTCTTAATATTATTCATGATCTATTATTCACGAACGAGCCAAAGGCAGCACCGGAGAAAACGGCCAGGTCCCGTCCCGAAAGGCAGATGTCAAAGTAAATATCAACTCAAACGTCCCAGGACAGGTGCCGAATGTTTTCCCTGTCCTGTGCCCGAGACCTAAAAAAAGAAAATAAGAAGTTAGAAAATACGTAATATTAACTTGAGTTTTATCTTTTAAGTGTTTTGTTGTGTAATTTGTGATTCTTGAAATATGTTGTAAGGTGAAATATATTTTGTTGGTGCACTAGTTAATTTGTGGAGTGATGCCGTTAATTTCAATCAGTGATGTCGAGAAACCCACTTGTTGAGAATTTTATATGCAAAAAACATGTGGTCAGCTTCCGGTCAGTTGCCTTTTTCTTTGTGAACCTGACGATGACCGAAGAAGGTCAAAACGTTGTTCGCTCTTCTATTTAAAATATTTTCTCAACCCAAACGAGCCGTTTTTTGCATATAAAATACCGTTAATTTGTTTCTATTTTCTGCTTTCGCTTTGAGCACTCTAATTTTTCCAAAGTGTTTGTCTAGTTTAACTGGTGTTTGTCGTTTATTGATTTATATTTAAAGCATGTGTTGCGAGTGGCAATGAATTTTTTCAAACGTCTACTTTCGAGGATAAGTTTGTGGACTTCCGGTGCAAGTCTCCAGTGGCGGTATGTGGACCCTCCCTTCCTTCCCCGAGGCAGTAGGGACAGTCGTTTCCCTTACTTGATGTTTGTTGTTTGTTCAACCTAGAAAGAGAAACACGACCTTCTAACAGTCAACAACTTTCTACTCACTAACGATAACAGTATAACACACCTAACCCCAATCGAACACAATACATTTCACATCTAGCCGTAATAGCCCCTTCCCTCAAATCTCACGCGGACAACTTTCAGGCACATAGCAACATTCACAGTGACCACCCTTGACGACGAGAAAAACCTACTTGTAGAGAAAATTATAGATTTAAAAACGGCTGGAATGGGTAAAGCAGGCACTATTAGTGCCTTTTCTACCCGTTTCAGCCGTCTTTAAATATATAATTCACAATAACCAAGTCACTCTCTCCCATCCTACTGAAATTATAAGACTTATCACAAATAGATTTCTCAATCCTCAACCAAAAATTGATGAACAAATCACCGAACTTAATAACACCAGCCGCCAAGAAATAGAAATGACGCCTCTCTAATCACCAACATCATTGTAAACACTGACGACAATACTGTCTGCAGTATAACTATAGTTCCGAACCATAATTCATGGAAACTCACACCGGAAATAAACCATCTAACCCGGGAAAGGAGAAGACTCGGCCGTCAGTTTATCAGTTCGCGCGACACGTCACTCAAAAGACATGAATTATTCTATTAATCAAATTAAAAGGCTTATCAATATCCAGTTACAACATAACTGGGTCACATTCTACCAGTCCATTGAAGTGTCAAAACCCAAACCCGCTCTTTTCTGGCGTAAATTTGAGAAGAGTTACAATAACACCCTCAGTGATTACGTGACTTACAATAATCAAACAGCACTCTCTGACGACAAAAAAACTAAACTTCTTGCACACTTCTACACTGACACTTTCACCACATTCAGTCGTTCTATTTTTGACAGCGAACACATTAACGCCATCAATAATTTTATTAACCCTAATCACACCGTATTTAACCCCTCATTCTCACGTTGCACGAGCACCATGATTACCAAACACGCCCCATCTCTCTCAGAGAAATAAAACATTTCTCACAATATGCTCAAACACCTAGCCTTTCTATATAATATATCGTTATTTTTCGGATACTAACCGACAACATGGAAGTCCACGATAATAAGTCACCCCAAGAAGACTCGAAACTCGGCTTACTAAACAGTTATAGATTCACAAGCCTACTAAACACCTTGGTTAAACTTATGGAAAAAGTTATATATTAACAGTTTATCAGATTACTTAGAAACTAACAACATATTTAACAATAACCAGAATACAAGTAGATAGCGCAGACAGCAAGACTAATAAGATTAATTGAAAGTATACACTAAGACTAGTAAGACTAATATGAAGTATACACCAAGACTAGTAAGACTAATAAAAAGTATACACCAAGACAAGTAAGACTAATAGAAAGTATACACCAAGACTAGTAAGACTAATAAAAAGTATACACCAAGACAAGTAAGACTAATAGAAAGTATAAACCAAGACAAGTAAGACTAATAGGAAGTATACACCAAGACTAGTAAGACTAATAAAAAGTATACACCAAGACAAGTAAGACTAATAGAAAGTATACACCAAGACTAGTAAGACTAATAAAAAGTATACACCAAGACAAGTAAGACTAATAGAAAGTATAAACCAAGACAAGTAAGACTAATAGAAAGTATACACCAAGACAAGTAAGACTAATAGAAAGTATACACCAAGACAAGTAAGACTAATAGAAAGTATAAACCAAGACAAGTAAGACTAATAGAAAGTAAAAACCAACACTAGTAAGACTAATAGAAAGTGTACGCCAAGACTAGTAAGACTAATAAAAAGTATACACCAAGACTACTGAGACTGATAGAAAGTATACACCACGAATCCACGTCACAAAACTTGTTCGTCCTTTCAACCGTGGGGGCGTTATAACGTGACGGTCAATCCCACTATTGGTTAATAAAAGAGTATCCCAAGAGTTGGAGGTGAGTGGTGATGATTAGCTACCTTTCCTCTTGTCTTACACTGCTAAATTAGAGACGACTAGCGCAGATAGTCCTCGTGTGGCTTTGTGCGAAATTCAAAACAATTATTAAACCAACTCATAGCGCAGATAGTCCTCGTATAGCTTTGTGCGAAATTTAAAGACAAACAAACAAACCCACCCACTCCTGGGCTGCTTTTTTTACTAAAGAATAGTGGGATTGACCGTACCATTCCCACTATTGTTTGATAAAAGAGTAGTCCAAGAGTGGGTGGGTTTGTTTTTAAATTAAAAGTAATATAATCATTTATGTAATTTTCAGCATTTAAGAGTATTACTAAAATACCAGTGCAGGTAGATTTGTTTATAATTTCACACAAAGCTACACAAGGGTTATCTGCGCTAGCCGTCCCTAATTTAGCAGTTTAAGGCTAAAGGGAAGGCAGTTAGTCAACTCACTGCCAACTCTTGGGCTACTCTTTTACAAATCAATAGTGGAATTGACCGTCACGTTTTTTCGGTCCTACAGCTGAAAGAGCGAGCATGTTTGATGTGACGGAGATTTGAACCCACAACCCTCAGATTATGAGTCGAGTGCCCTAAGCACCTGGCCGTGCCGGTAGGAAGAACAGATGAAAGTATTAAACTTTACCTTCCAAATTCCAGATAAAGGTAGTTTGTTCCAGACACATATCAAGTCTTTGTCTGTATTTCATAAATGTCCAAGGTGGTTTGTCCCATGACTCTGCAAAAAGATTTTACAAGAAAGAAGCAAAATATTTCACAATCAAGTTTCAAGGTTCTTTAATATTAATATTATTGTAAGAATATTTGTGTTTCTTCACATATATGAAAAAGTGGAAAGACATTAGAAATTACATCTTACATGAATTTTAAATCATTTAAGTTATTATTACGTTTTAGCATAAGAATTGATTATTTTTTCATAATCACTAGTTTGTATAGTTTTATAAACTGGAAATGTTTCAAATACAGGTGTGAATACAATGTTAGCAGGGGCACTGAAATCAAGTTTTTCATCAACCCTCCGTGACATAAATGCTTCCCTTACCGAATTTACGTTAGCGGGAACTTTTGGTCTTTCTGTGGGACATGGTGAATATTAATACCACAATGCATTTATTCTAAGTAGATTTGTTTTCAAAGTGTTCTGGTTTTAGTTGTTTAAAGCCAATAACGGTTTTAAGAAGTGTCAAAACCAAAACCCGCTCTTTTCCGGCGTAAATTTGAGAAGAATTACAATAACATCACAAACACCCTCAGTGCTTACGTAACTTACAATAATCAAACAGCACTCTCTGACGATAAAAAAGCTAAACACTTCATACAATAACCAAATAAAATCAAAATCTATTATAATATTCTTCGTAATACGCTGAAGTACCTTACAAAAACTGATTTACAAAAATATATGCAGTTTTTTAAACAATATTACAAAATTATGCTAAGGCGAATGTATAGCATAAAAATTGTTCCGTTTTCACTGTATACTTTACAAACTTTAACAACATGGTTAAAATCAGTATACGAAACATTTCCACCTTCACCTGTGATAAGTAATTGTAACATATTGGATTTATTGTATTAGACGTTCAAACACACTTCTGCTACATCAGTTAAGATATTTCGAATATCAAATTAAATGTTTGTTTGTTTGTTTTGAAATTTCGCACAAAGCTACTCGAGGGCTATCTGTGCTAGCCGTCCCTAATTTAGCAGTGTAAGACTAGAGGGAAGGCAGCTAGTCATCACCACCCACCGCCAACTCTTGGGCTACTCTTTTACCAACGAATAGTGGGATTGACCGTCACATTATACACCCCCACGGCTGGGAGGGCGAGCATGTTTAGCGCGACGCGGGCGCGAACCCGCGACCCTCGGATTACGAGTGCACGCCATGTTCTGAGGAACTGAGTAAGGTGAATCAGTTTTAGAAATGTTATGTGGATTTATTTTGGTCTCCACTGGCGTGACGGTAACTCTCATAATACAAACACAGGATTTTGATAATCGTGGTAGGCACAGCATAGATAGCCCATAGTCTAGTTTCGTGCTTATCAACACATTAAACAAGTAATTTGACTGATCTCGTGACTTTTCTCTGAAACAAAAAATGCTCGGGGCTGAACAACTCTTTGGCAGTGTCAGTCACAGTTAACACTATCAGAATAAAACACATACAAATGGAATAGATAACTGAAAGGACGAAAATGTTTGATGTGAATGGGATTCGAACCCGTGACCCTCGTCTTACAAATCAAGAACCTTAACTACCTGGCTATGCCGGAGCTCTTTCTGCGTAAACTCACAATTAAGCAGTCTGGATATACTAATATCCTATTATTCTGAAAATGTCACACTATTCACCCAACTCTCCCACTTATGTGAATCATTATCTAATGCCTCCTAATCTTTGGCTTGGCATGGCCTAGCACGTGAAGGCGTGCGCTTCGTAATCTGAGTGTCGCAGGTTCTCGCCCGAGTTGCGCCAAACATGCTCGCCTTCCCAGCCGTGGGGGCGTTATAATGTGACGGTCAATCCCACTTTTCGTTGGTAAAAGAGTAGCCCAAGAGTTGGCGGTGGGTGGTGATGACTAGTTGCCTTCCCTCTAGTCTTACACTGCTAAATTAGGGACGGCTAGCACAGATGGCCCTCGAGTAACTTTGTGCGAAATTCCAAAAAAAACAAAACAAATCGTAATCTTTATTACAGCTAGACATACCAAAAATCTAATACCGTCATCATACTTCATTAACCAGCTAATAACGTATTTACCAATATTATTAACGTACATATAAAACAAAACAGAGACCCATCTACTAACACATCACTAATAACAAAGATCCAGTTTGATTGGACTCCACTAATAACATTTTTTTGCCAACATGCAGCCTAACCCCCACAGCTAGTATTCTGTGTGGCGTACCATTAAATACTTTTTAAAAATCTTAGTTGTATTAGATCTCCACCTTCTAAATAATCTAGTTAACGATTTAAAATTTTTAAAAAGAAAAAGAAGCTAACAGCTCAATAAGGCAAAGTTTCCTCTTTAATGAGTTCGTGTTAAATAATTTAATTCATGATATCATATTTCACTAGATAATCTGTTAAAGCTTCTTCAATTGCATTCTCTGTATATTATTTGCCACATAATTAAGACTAACTGGCCTATATTTTCAAGGCAACAGACTGTATAGTAACCTTGCATATCTGATCTATGATATTCATTAAAACTTTGGAGAAAGAGAGCATTTTTCATTGTTTTTCGCTGGGGCAGCAGTAAGCCAACGGACTTATAACCCTAAAATCAGGGGTTTGATTCCCCTCGATGAAGACAGCAGGTAACACCATATGGTTTTGCTGTAAGAACACATATACAGTATTTTCATTTTTATGAAATAATTTTCAATCTATTTATATTTTATATATGCTATCAAAGTACTGTTATTTTTTAAATAATAATTACCATATACTAACATAGCTACAGGTTATTATGAAAATTAATTTTATAAATTAACATAATAGCTACGTATAACGTGTAGCTTTATTTATCATTGTCCCATGTAATTTCACACAAACCTAACCACTCCACCCTTTAAACCTATTATGGTATTCAACTGTAACACAAGTTCACTAAGTTGTTTTCCATGGTGTTATTTGTTAACTTAGTATAAATCACAAACTTTACAAACTCAAAACAAAATACAAATAATTTTTACTCCGGACAAGTGTACTCAAACACAGACAGAAGGAAACATTTAACCTTTCACACTTACCATTTTCTTCAACTCATCTAAAGTTATGCCGAGTCAATAGTTCCCCGAGCCGAGGTCACTGACTCAGTTTTGGTCACGTAACAAACTTAGTCAGCACAGAATATAAATAACTTTCTTTATACAGCAGTACAAATCTATGTGATCGTAACACTAAAGAAAATGAAAAATACGTTTATTATCTCTGACTTTATCTTAAGTTTTATGCTGAATTCTTTTACGCTATCTTGTACATTTTAAAAGCTGGTCACCTTTAGTTTGTTCTCTTCAAAAGCCCCCTCCCCCCTATCCTTTCACGATCGACCGTCCGGAAGACTTCCTTTAACTAGTTTCCCAACATAAGTGGATTGAATCAGGGTGCATAAGGTCATTTTTACAGCTTTGTGGTAAGTAAAACTTATCTTAACTAATATGTATAATACTGACAATTTCGTTAATATTCATAAAATCTCTAATAAGGACATTGTGGAAACTTATTTTATAAATGAGCATAATATCTACAGAATGATTTTTTTGTTGTTGTCATACTGGATGAAGCAAGTCTTCGAATTACATAATCGAAAGCAAACTTACCAATTCTACGCTTCAAAGTTATCATTTCTTTTAACTCTAGTATTATGTTTGGTGTTATGTTCGTTGATTCAGTATTAATCGCATAATTAGTAGGGTTAATTAGAACATAACTTTCTTCGAACTACACATGTACTCCAACAAACCTGAACATTTAACTTTCACACATTGACATTTTATTCAACTCTACCAAGATTAAGAGGATCAATCATTCACCATGACGTAGTAGTTATTTCAGTTACTACAGGATAATTTTTCTTCTTTTTATTATAACCTTGCATACCCCAACTCAATTCTAAGTGTTAACACAGTGTTTCTCAACATTTTCGGCCTAACGACAAACCACCTATAGCTCAAAGTAAATACTAAGGCATACTAAAAATACGGCAATATAAACATTTATTAAAATTTATATTATTCGTGTACTATAAATTACAATTCATGGGAAATTCATAAATACTCTGTTCGAGGCTCGATAGTGCTTGTGGCTAATCGAAGAGATTTGAATTTATTTTTTTTGTTTTTGAGAGTAAGACTGACGGGTTTAACCAATGAAATTACTTATGAAAAGTAGAAATAAGGTGAACAATTTGTTCAGTGCATGTGTGTTGTGTTATTTTTTCAATTTCGCGCAAAGCTACACGAGAGAGACCGCCCCTAATTTAGCAGTGTAAGACTAGAGGGAAGGAGGCTAGTCATCACCACCCATCGTTAACTCTTGAGCTACTCTTTTACCAACGAATAGTGGGATTGACCGTCACATTATAACGCCCCCACGGCTGAAAGAGAGCATGTTTGGTGTGACAGAGAATCGAACCCGCAACCTTCAGATTACAAGTCAAGTGCCTTAACCATCTGACTAAGCCGGGCCCGTGCCGTTAGGAAGAACAGAAGGTAGCATTAAACTTGACCTTCCAGACTCTAGATAAAGAGTTCGTTCCAGACACACATCAAGTCTTTGTCTCCACTTCATAAACGTCCAAGGTGGTTTCTCCCATGACCCTGCATGCAGAATTTACAAGACAGGAGCAACATAATCCATAATCAAGTTTCTATAATACTATTGTAAGAATGTTTGTGCAAAATTGTAATTCAGTCAAAACTCCCACATACAGCAGAAAGTGGAAATACATTAGAAAATACATCTTGCATGAATTTTAAATAATTTGACTTATCATTAAGTTCTGGCATAGGAGTTTATTATCTTTTTATAATCACTAGTTTATAAAGTTTTATAAACTAAAAGTGTTTCAGATACAAGTGTGAATACTTGTCTTACTCTACCAATGTTAGTATGGGTACTGAAATCAAGTTTTTCATCAACCCTCCGTTAGATAAATGCCTCCCCTACAGAATTTACGTTAGAGGGAACTTTTGGTCTTTGTGTGGGACATGGTGAATATTAATACCACAGTGCATTTATTCTAAGTGTGTTTGTTTTCAAGGTGTTCTGGTTTTAATTGTTTAAAGCGAATAACGGTTTTAAGAAGATATTTAGGTTATTAGAAATAATATTTCTCTTCATACAAGAACCAAATAAAATCAATTTGTTATAATATTCTTCGTAATACGCTGAAGTACCTTATAAAAACTGATTTACAAAAATATATGCAGTTTTTTTAAACAATATTACAAAATTATGCTAAGGCGAATGTAGAGCATAAAAATTGTTCCGTTTTCACTGTATACTTTACAAACTTTAACAACATGGTTAAAATAAGTATACGAAACATCTCCACCTTCACTTGTGATAAGTAATTGTAACATATTGGATTTATTGTATTAGACGTTCAAACACACTTCTGCTACATCAGTTAAGATATTTCGAATATCAAATTAAATGATCTGGGGAACTGAGTAAGATGAATCAGTTTTAGAAATGTGGATTTATTTTGGTCTCCACTGACGTGACTGTAACTCTTAAAATACAAACACAGGATTTTGATAATCGTGGTAGGCGCAGCATAGACAACCCATAGTCTAGTTTCGTGCATATCAACACACGAACAAGTAATTCACAAGTAATCTCGTGACTTTTCACTGAAACAAAAAATGCTCGGGGTTAGACAGCTATTTGGCAGTATCATTCACAATTAACACTATGATAATGAAATTATAAAAATGGAATAGATATCTATTTTGGAACATCATGAAAACGCAAAAGGTAATCGATTTACGAGACGATGATACTCGTATTAACCAGCGCCACGGTGTGATGGGTGTTATTATTTGTATACCAAAAAGACTGCATTGGTTTGTTTCTTTTGAATTTTCGCGCAAAGCTTCACGAGGGCTATCTGCGTTAGCCGTCCTTAACTTAGCAGTGTAAGACTAGAGGGAAAGCAGCAAGTCATCGCCATACACCGCCAACTGTTGAACTATTTTACCAACGAATAGTGGGAGTGGCTGTCACATAACGCCACCACGGCTGAAAGGACGAGCATGTTTGATGTGATGGGGACTCGAACACGCCCCCCTGGGATTACGAGTCGAGTGCCTTAACCATCCGGCTATGGCAGGGCTCATTGGTTCTGTCACCTTAATAAATCATTTAGAGCAGTATCGTCTGTTTGTTTTTATTAGCTTGAAGCATTACTGCTGCCCGTGCTTGGGAATATACATTAATTTTTATTTAGAAATATTACATACCATTTCTAACCAAACCGATTGTTCGTTTTAGCTCAAAGGTATACGCTAGGATACCTGTACCTTCTCCACCACAAGAAGCCAAACTGTAAAATTTAGCATAGTGTATAGCGTATCGTTGATATCGAGTGGTAATTCAGTGTTTCCGAAATGTATTTTTTTTATTCTATGCGGGTTTCTCGTTATTAAACTTTTTGTTTTGTTTATTTTTGAATTTCTAGTAAAATTACAGGTGGACTATCTGCTCTAGCTGCCTCTAATTTAACAGTAAGACTAGAGGGAAGGCAGCTAGTCATCACCGCCCACCGACAACTCTTGGGCTAATCTTTTACCAACTAATAATGGGACTGACTGTTACATTATAACGGCGTCACGGCTGAAAGGGCGAGCATATTTGATCTGACAGGGATTCGAACCCGCGACTCTCGGATTACGATTCAAGTATCTTAATCACTTACTCAGTGTCACGGCGCACCGGTTGAGAAACATTGGTTTAGCACATCAAATAGATTTGAAACTATGTCTCTTATCTCTGACTATTTGGCTAAATTTTCAAAAACTATTTTTCGGATTTTTCAAACTAGTCAATTTTAGTTTGTTCTCTTTAAAAGCTTTCCACTTTTTAAGACTGACCATTAGGCACAATTATAGTACTGTGCAAAAGTGTTTGGACAAGAGAATGTATTTTAATTCTTTCCATTTCATGAGTCTAATTCTTCTCAGACAATGTAGATTTCAACACTATGGTAATGCTTTACTGATCTCTGTTGACAATTGAACGAAACATGGTGAGAATACTTATCATTCTTTAGAATTCTCATACAAGTAGGGGCGTAGATTTTTTACACCCGATGGGGGGATGATTTTTGCAACCACTTATGTGGACTGTTAAATTTGCAAATTAGTAATCTCTGATTATGTGAACTTGAAAGCTGTAAACATGCAGTCACATAGTAATCTTGTTGCCACGATACTTGCATGTATAATTAGGTCTACTGACTGATACTTACGAACTATTGCTTAAATCGAAAAGCTTAGAAGTACGCCTATGTTAAAGATGTACATTTCGGCTACTGAAAAAGCCTACATGGAGGCCTAATTATGTAATTCGATTGGTAAGAACGCGAGAATCACAAGAACAAACACACAATTCCTTGGCCTGTGATGCAATAAAACAATTCAACAGACCAAACTATAGGAGGATGATTATATGGACCATACCCTTACCTAAAATGAAGGGGGGATGTATACCCCTCACGATCTATGCCCTTGACAAGCCAAGGGCATGTCATTATGGTTCTACTTGAATAAACACACACACACACACACACACACACACACACACACACACACACACACACACACAACACACGCGCGCGCGCGTGGTATCAACTAGCTAGCATATATGGCACTAATATATGCTAAAACAAATTGGTGTAAAAGCGCTCCACAAACAAAACTTGATGGAAACCGTGTTTAACGCTACATATATTATGTTTTGTTGTTATGCCACAACTAAAAGAGCTTAAAGTATTGCAGGAAAACACAAAGTCTACATAAAATCTTCACGTAATGCTGGCTGAATTTCTGACGAATTCTGCAGACTTGAAATGGTTACCAAACCCTGTCAAGTACATCCTAGGTCGTGAAACCAAGACAGGTAAATTTGAAAATGGAAAAGAAAGAAACAGAACATCTAAACTCAATTATATTAATATTAAATATCTTCATTCATACAGCCTTCGTGACAGTAGAAAGACTGCAAGTGATATCAAGTATGAGATAAACGCTCATGTACCAAATGACAGAAGTACATCTACAGAATCAATAAGACAAATAGAATGGAATATTTGGTTGTGTAGCAGTTAAACATTTTATTTCGATCTAAAAATATTGTCAAGAGAATACAATTTGATAAAAAGCACAAAAATAAATTGTTAATGATTGGAAAGAGATGTTATTGACAAATGTGTCCAAGTTTAAACTATTTGGTTCAAAGCGTAGGTTATACATCCGATGGAAGAAAGTTGAAAGAAATTATTAGCACATACTGAAGCATGAGGGAGATAATGTAATTATTTGATGGTGTTTTTCGCGTGAGGTGATAAGAGATACTTGCAAAAGAGATGGGATAATGGACCAGCGCAATTATCATCAGATAATGATCCATCATGATACACCAAATGGTTTGCCTAATGTTGGTAAAGAACTCTGCCACCAAAAAAATGACCACAAACACTCAACCTTTGCAGAAATTACTTAGCTGAGAAAGAAGCTGCTGGAGTCATTCAAATCATGTAATGGTCTCTACAGATCCCCGATCTTAACCTGATTGAGTAGATCTGGGATTTTATAGATCGAAAACTTGACAAATCAAAAGTTACTTCCAAAGAAACTTTATGAAAGTGTATTGAAGACATTTGAAGAAATTCCTAAAGGACACTTTGATTAAACATGTTGCAACATAGTCAAAAAGACTGTCTACATCAGGGGTTCCCAACCAGTGGGTCGCGAAGCCTTTGCAGTGGAGTCGCGTCGCCTTGTTAGAAGTAGCTTGGGATAACATTAATTTTATTTAATCAATTACATTTTCATGCTCTTTCATTTTGTTTCGGTGCAAAGCAAAACGTGTGCTACGTTAGTTCAATGTCATAAGGTGATATTATGGGTGTATGTACGCGTGCCTGTGTGAATGTGTATGTTTCTGCAACTGTGTGTATGTGTGTGCCAGTGAGTAGCGAGTATGTGAGTGCACGCGCATGTACGTATGCTTGTGTGTCTGTTTAGCTGTTATCAAGTGTGTGTGTGCTCGCTGTCGGCACGTGAGTCACACGTCCGTTGCTGATTGGTGGATGACGAATCGCGCGACTGGCCACGCTCCCTTCCCTCCCAATACTTACCCCATCATTACTCCACCTGCACCTCCCACAAGTAGTTAGAGTAAGATCTACAGTTGCCGAAGCGTTCATTATTCAACATTTTATTTTAACAAGGAGATAAGTAAGCAATAGAGGTTAGTTGTGTCCATGACTAAACGGCGCAGATACTCAGAATGCTGCCTCAACATTGGCTTCACCACTGTGCTCACCAACTACGGCATCGAGAAACCACAATATGTTTTGTGCCATGCTGTCCTGAGTGCAGAGTCAATAAAACCATCAAAACTCAAGCGTCATCTCGAGACAACGATCAGAACACGCAAAGAAGGGTTTGGATTTCTTCAAACGGCATGAACGGTGTCTTAAAAGCCAAAGAATCTATAGAAGTGGGTCGTTTCAGCAGCAGAGTGCAGCCGTAGTGGAAACTTTATATGAGATTGCATTCGAAATTGCTGAACAAAAAAGCCTCGCACGATTGGAAAAACACTTCTTAAATCCTACATGATGGAAGCAGTAAATCTTATTCTTGGAGAAGCCAGTGCAAATGAGATGCAGCAAGTATCCCTGTCAAATAATACTATACAGAGGCGCATTTCTAAAATGTTTATGGATGTGAAGGAACAGGTTTTGACTAAAATAAAGTGTTCCCCTTTGTCCTCCTTTCAGCTCGACGAGTCAACAGATGTAAGTTCATGTTTTCAGTTGTTTGTCTTCGTGAGATACATTAATTCAGGTGACATCAAAGACGAATTCTTATTCTGCAGTGCGCTTGAAACCACAACAAAAGCTGATGATGTCATGGGAAAAAGTTTTTCAACTTTTTTTCAAGACGAAGATCTTCAATGGGAAAACGTGTGTGGGGTTTGTGTGGATGGGGCACCGGCTATGCTGGAATCGAATTCAGGATTCCAGTCGAGAGTGAAGAAGCTAACACCTCAAGCAAAGGGCATCCACTGCATGATTCACCGATATGCTCTCGCCAGTAAGACTCTCCCTGCCTCTCTGTAGGAAGTGCTTGAATCTGTAATCAAAATTGTAAATTATGTGAAGACTCAACACTCGCCTATTCAAAGATCTGTGTAAAGACATGAATGCTGACCACGAGGTTCTTCTCTTATACACAGCAGTACGTTGGTTGTCGAAAGGAAACGTTATTAATCGTGTCTTTGAAATGAAAGATGAAATAAAGCTATTCCTGGAAACTCAAGAAAGGAAAGATCTTGTAGCTCACTTCGTAGATGAAGCATAGAATAAAAGGGTTGCGTACCTAGCCGACATTTTTGACCAGCTGAACAAGCTCAATTTGAAGCTTCAAGGAAGGGAAACACATGTTCTCCTTTTTCAAGATAGTCTTCGAGCCTTTGTTTCCAAACTGCAGAACTGGCATCGGAAAACCAATCTTGGAAACATCGCTATGTTTGAAAAACTTTGTGGAGTGACGGATGAGTCTCGGATCCAACTGGATCAGTTCTTCAAGGATGAGATTACAGAACATCTTCAGTCTCTAGAAAAGGAAGTCGAGCGTTACTTCCCTGAGCTATCACAGGAACAGGAGACCCTGGTAAGGAATCCATTTTGTACTAAACGTGATGTATCTAGCATCCCAGATGATATCCAAGATGAATTTCTGGATCTAAGGAACGACTCTTCAGCTCGTGATCTCTTCAAGGTAAAATCCGTGACTCACTTCTGGTACGCTATGTATCAGTCATACTCCAAAGTCAGCATGATGGCTTTACGTGTCCTTGTTCCATTTGTTTCTACCTACTTGTGTGAGGCAGGATTTTCCACTCTTGTCAATATAAAAACAAAGAATAGGAATAGATTGGATGTTGGAGATGCCATAAGACTGGCTCTAACAAACGCTCAGCCACGAATTTCAAAGCTTGCTGCTGAAATGCAACATCAGGCATCTCATTAGCTGGGTTAGACAGCTGTTCAAACCTATGTTAATATTATTTTAAGAAATATATGTTCTTTTTGTGAATTCAGGTTGGACCAATGTGATTTAATTTGCTAATAAATAATTACAGAATTTTAAAATATTTTTTAGATGTTTCTTTCCCTCTCCTTCAGAGAAAATAAAAGAAAAATTAAGTTGCTGATAGTAAGCCCTAAGTAAGGGGTCACATGGGTTTCAAACTTTTAGGTAAGGGGTCGCGAGTGCCAAAAGGTTGGGAACCCCTGGTCAACATTCTTTAAAGCAAAAGGAGAACAAACAAAATATTAATGTTTGCTGATCTTAAACACTGCCATTGAGTTTCGGTTGTACTAAATGTAAAGTTAATAAAAAATTTTGTTTGACTTGAGATTTATTTTCAATTGTTCTTTGAAACTAGCCTGAAATATAATTTCTTGACATTATCCTAACATCTTCGGAGAGTATTGTACTTCAGCAAGACCATCCACTTGTTTTGCACAGCATTTTTCAAAAGTTGTGTCAGGTGATGGACAATTTGTTTCAACTAAAAGGTACAACAATGACAATTTATCAACTTTTCTTATAATTTTCAATAAGTATATTATGAAAACAGGTCTTGATAAAACTGGAATAAAAACTCTTATAACCCAGATTGTCTCTAAAAAAGAAAGGTCCAGCTTTCGAAAGCGATCGGATTTTTAACGTTTTTATTTCAGTTTTATCAAGACTTCTCGGACCTACGTGTTTTTTAGCACATCATGAAGACTGATCTTGTATTCTCAAGATGGCTGGTATGGGTATTAAAACCTTAATTAAAATAAAGTACAGAACAACGTTTCGATTTTAATAGGCTATCTTTAGGTTAACAAAACAAGTTTTGCAGTTTGCTTGAAGATGACCTAAGAAGGCCGTTTATGTACTTTTTTCTATTTAAAGTTTTAATACCCGGACCAGCCGTTTTGAGAATAATTTTTAATTCAAGTGGGTTTCTTGTCATCATGAAAAGTGGTCTTATAAGTTAATCTAATAGTTATGGAGTACGCATAACTTTCTTTATTCTTGCCTTGCATAATGTAACGCAAACTTTACGATTCCACTTTTCATAACTATCATTTTATTGAACTCCTACCATAAGTTATTGTGAGTGAAGTATTTTTTACGGTGCGGTTATTGGTGTACACTGTAGTATATATGGCATAATTAGCATGACAAATACAAAATATAAATAACACAAATATTCAATATTTCACATTTGTCACCTTATTTAACTCCACTTTGTTATGTTCAGCCAGTCGTTTACCGCAATGTCGTCGCAGGCTCTGTATAATTCGCATAATTAAAACTACGTTTGTTAAATTTGCCTTTCTTCAAATTCTGTGCCAGTTCAGAATTCCCTTTTAAAACTTTACCTCTTTGGTTTGTTCATTTTGCAAGTTTTAATTTTGAACTCTTGCTGTTGGACAGGCTTTCTTTTAGCAAGTTTTCCCCCAAACGCTATGGAGAAATAAAACGGGTAGAATTAAATCAAATACACTATAAATCATATGTTAAAATGCTGAGATATTATTTTGTGAACATGCAGCTGAAACATGCTACGTACTAAATATTTTTGTATTTGCTTTGTAATTTATACTGACTTAAATTATTATATTTAAATAATGTAAGATATATGTTTTAATTATTAATGCATCAGCTAAATTAATATGACATTAATATTAAATACTAACAAATACATTGACCAAATATGATAGATATGGCATATGAAACTCTGCATTAATAGTACCATTGAGTAGACATAGCACATAGCCAGATGTGGCTTTGCTATAAGAAAAACACGAACACACTCGCTTTAGGAATTCTTGTGCTAAGATCTAAAAACGCCATTAGCAGAGAATGTATGTAACTAACGGCTTTGCGCAGAGCTGCCATACGGTGTGTTTGTTAATATAACGAGTTTAAGTTTCAATGTTTCAACTGTGCCGTTTATGATCTAAAAATGCCCTTAAGCGTTAGTCATTTATCTCGTTATGAATTTAGATTTTTATAGGTACCGAAATAACTCCACCTCCATTGATTGTAAGCTTCATGATATAACTGAAATTAAAATATGACAAACCTGGAAATTAACCAACAAATCATGTTCATTTTTTCGTAATAATCAATGAATGACAAGTGAGGTAACAGGACTAACGCATTTCGTGGCTGGTAATTAACGAAAGCGCCCGTAATCTTTTTTTTTTTTTTAATATAGTTTTCCTGCTATTTTTAATAACGTTTTTTATTAATGGTTATTGTATAATTTTAGCAGTTTTTCTGGTATAACCTATTGTGTACATTATTCGAATCGATCCGAGAATTTTCCATAGAATAATCATCACTAACTACCTTCTGTAAAAACAAAGAACGTTTGAAAGTTCAGTCAACTCGCTAGATTCAGCATAAGTACGTCATCAGTGTCTGATTCCTATACATATTGTAAAGATTTGCGTGCTTTGGTATGTACCAAAAACTTAAGTTTTAACGCAATGTGTTTCTCACGAACCCAAACGTTTTATAATATTTGGATAAGTATAAATATTAAATTAAACATTGTACACATAAAAAATAAAACAACATAACTTAGACGTTAGATGCCATCAAATTTATGTGATATGATAATATATAATTTCAGGTCAAACGTTGGATAACCGAAGGACCAAGACGCATCTGATCTGACCTTGAGTCGATTAACAGTTGATTTATTTTCTGGCATAATGGCGGTTGCGTTTGCTGGGTATACTTCTACTTTTAGCAAACTGTTCTTAAGGTGGTGTAATTTACCAAAATCACGTATACTATTTTTATACAAAGCATTCCCAAAACAACACGCTAACCCTCCCACCACTGCATGTTTGTCTACTTGGAAACGACGAAGTACACACAACTCTGTCCCTTGTGCACCACCTGAGTTCAGCAATGACGAAATCATCGTGACCCGTAAGTGTGATTATTTGTATAACAAGCTTTGCATTTCTAATTACTCGCACAATTTCCAGCGTATGAAATGTTACAGCAATATAATATAATTATTTATATATATTTTATTACCACATTTCTTGGTCATATTGCATATTAATTTCTTAAAATTGGCGAAAATTTATTCTCGTAAAATATTTTTGAAAACGTTTCTCAAGCTTGCAAAATAAGTTAACTGGTGTTGGATACAAGTGTATTACCACTACTATTAATACTACTAAATAATATGTGCAGAAAAGTTCTATTATATTTTTTAAATGAAAATATTCGGCCATTTAAAGGCAATTCTAATGAGTTATGTAATATTTTCTTAAACAAGAAATACCAAATGAAAATGAATTAATTTTACTTTCATTGTTTCTTCCCATCTCAAAGCTTGCAGCTTACTCACAAAGAGGAGATATTGCGCATCAATAAAAGGTCGTGACATTTCATTCGAAGACCTTGAAGCTTTGGTCCATGGTGGGGATATACAGCTAATTGATGTTAGAGAACCAAAAGAAATTGAGGAGTATGGAACTATTACCAATTCAATTAACATTCCTTGTAAGCTGAAATTTTATTGTAATTTAAAGCCAAATTATTTTATTTGTTGATTTTTTTTACGTAGTTATTACTCAAAATATAGCTAATAGAGACCTTCCAGAAACTTAGTACATTTGCTCTTTCTTGCCATATTTTTAAAGCTTAAACTTTATTTTTTTACTTGTTCTCTTAAATTACAGGATATAAATTTATAGAGTTCACAATAAGAACAGTTTTGACTGCCCTCCTAAACATTTTTTCCTCTTAGGTTGTTATTGTCATGTACAAAGTGTTTGTAAAATTTTTTTTTGCATTGATCATGTGACAAAATCTTTATTCATTTTATTATACACTTTTTATTAGTTTGGGAGGTTTTCCTCCTTCAAAAATCTAATAGATATTTGTTTGTTAAGAAATTCTATTGCAGGTTTTCTATTAAATAATAATGATGATTTGTGAAACTGTTTTTGAAGTTTCGGTCTGCACATTATATTTTTGATTATTGGAAATTTGCAATGCCAGAACAGTTTGAGGTTTTTTCATGCAGTATGTATGAAAACTTCAGGATTGAATTAAATTATTATTTTTTTTTTTGTAGAATTGTGCACTGCTGTTGTCATTCTTGCTGTAAAGATGATATATTGTGAGCATGTGTGTTAGTAATCATTACCCACAATTAGCTCATTTGATTACCATAATTTTTTTTGTATGGTAACTGAAAACTGTTCAATGGCTTATATAGACTATTCTGTTTCAGGTTGTTTTTGTTTTTTTCTAATAAGAAGGGATCAACAAAAATGCACATTTTTTTATTTTTTTTTTTAAGCTTCTGTCTGATATTTATTGTCAGAAGTACTTAATCAGTTGAATGAGTCAGTTATCACCATCCACAGTGCAGGGTATGTAATTATCATGTATTGAAGTCATTAGGGATTTAATAATAAAAGAAGGGAAAGTTATCTATTATTGTTCTCTATGCATGTTTTACTTTCTTAATTAGCACCCTCACTTGATAAATTAACAACTATTCATATTTTTTTTATCCCAGAATCAAGTGATGTTTATTATCATTATTTGTTTTAATTTTAGTAGTTTTAGGCTATCACACATTTCTTGATTTTGTTAAATAGACTCAGCTTCATTAATGTGGTAAGGTTAAGATCAGCCACAGATATTGATTACTACCATCTTCATCTCGATGATTAGGGTACAAAATAATTACTGGTAATTTTTATTAGGCTGTAACTTGCTATAATCTAATTCAGGGGTCTCCAAAGTACGGCCCGCGGGCCGGATCCGGCCCGCCAAGGTTTTTAATCCGGCCCGCCGAGCTGTCCTCCAAAATTATAAAACCAATGTCGAAAAACAAGCCTTGCCGAAATCATACAAAAACAAATATACTTTACAACCCTTTTAACACGCTTGACAAATATAGTGCAGCAAATAAACGCAAGACGACGCTAATTGATTTGCCATTAATCAAAGTCTTTAAATTGTGTCGGCGAATTAAAAATTTATACACTAAACTTTAGTGTGGATATAGGTTCTTTTCCACTTTCTCTCCCCCGTTTTAACTGACCCATCAGAATCACCATAAAATGAGTTAACTTCGCTATGGAGCTACCTATCATTCATCTTAGATAATAAGGGCTGCCCACATAACTATTTGTTACCATGTCTAGATTTTCCCTAAATCCCAATCGATTTGCTGAGTCAATTGATGTATCAGACACATCCCAACTGTTATTGTTCATCAGAGGAATAAATGCCAATTTTGAGATTACTGAGGAACTTGTATCTGTGCACAGCATGCATGGAACAACAACAGGCATAGATATTTTTAGAGAAGTGGAAAAGTCAGTGGCTGAGTATAATTTGGAATGGAAAAAACTAAAATGCATAACAACAGATGGTGGCAAAAATATGTGTGGAACCAAAAAGGGCTTAGTTGGGCAAATTAACAAAGCAATTGAGAATTCCGATGGATTGAAACCTTTGGTATTGCATTGTATTCTTCATCAGCAAGCACTGTGTGGAAAGCATCTTAATTTATCATCTGTATTAGATCCCGTGATTTCCACTGTTAACTACATAAGATCTCATGGACTCAAACATCGCCAATTTCGTGATTTCTTGGAGGAAATGAATGCTGAGTTTCCAGACCTACCTTACCATACTTCAGTAAGATGGCTTAGCTATGGAAAAATTCTGGCTAGATTTTTTGAGCTTCAAACTGAAATTGAAATATTTTTAAATGAGAAAAACCATTCACAGGTGTTGCTCAAAGACAGTGAATGGCTCTGGAAATTAGCATTTTCAGCCGATTTAACTATGCATCTCAATGATTTCAACCTACGGATACAAGGTGAAACTTCACTCATCTGTGATTTGTACTCAAAGGTGAAAGCTTTTCGTAAGAAATTAATACTATTTGAAAGTCAGTTAACAAGAAGCTGCTTTACTCATTTTTCACGATGTGACAAATATAGACAGGAAGCTGCCACTCCATTTCCAAACTTGTTTGCTCAAGATGTCATTTTAGCTTTGAAACAACAGTTTGAAGAACGTTTCTCTGATCTTGATGCATGTTCTTCAAAACTAAGAATTTTTGAAAATCCATTTAACTCTGTTATTGGAGACTTACCTTCTGAGTTACAAATGGAAGTTATTGATTTGCAATCCAATGACATCCTGAAGGACAAATATAAAGAAGGAAATTTAATTGAATTCTACAAATGCCTTCCATCTGACCAATTTCTTCATTTAAGGAGGTTTGCCTGTGAATTCATTTCAGTTTTTGGCACCACATATTTGTGTGAGAAGACTTTTTCAAAGATGAAATACACAAAATCCTGCTACAGATCACAGTTGTCTGATGAACATTTAAATGCTTTGCTTGTTATTGGAACCACTCATTTTGAACCTCAGTTGGACAAAATTTTGTCAGAAATGAAACAATTTCATGTTTCCCCTATTGATCAAAGTTAAAAAAAACATGTTAATTGTTACTGATATTATATACATTGTAATTATGTACTGAATAAATAACCTTTTTTAATTATTAATTCACTATTTATTTATATTATTTTGGTAAAATAAATAATTTAGAACCTTGGCCCCCGTAGCTTTAAAAATTCAGCAATGTGGCCCTCCGCTGGAAAACTTTGGAGACCCCTGATCTAATTCATAACTTTTGAGTGATGCCATAGTCATTAATTTGCATGTAAGAGTAGTTAGTGCTTTATGTATTAGTGTATATGTTTGCCACTTAAAAGGTGTGAGTACAAGGCTGAAGAAAATATTATTTATTTGGAATCATTAGAGATTATTTTTAGTTTCATTGTTTCTTTTGAGGTAACTAATGGTAGTATAAATGTTACAATATGTTGGAGAGTAGGGATTGAACCAGTTTTGCATTTTGTTTGGTAGGGTTCTTGCATTAATGTATTTATCATCCAGTATTATAAAGTTTTCAACTTGAAATGGTAAAATCTATGTCACATACAGCATTAAAAATAGTATGTTTCAATTTAGAACACAACTTGCTCAGTACACTATTACTGGCACTGCATAAAACTTGACGATTTATTGGTTGGTTTACAAATATCAAACTGTTATGCTAACCAGTTTTAAATGACTTTGTATTAGCATTTTGAAATTTTTAAGTAAAATGTTTCTCTAAACAAATGCTTAGTGTTAATAGCAACCTAATTTAATTGAATGATCTATTCATAGCTATCCTAATCATTTAAAGTGGTGGCTGTTAGGCCTTTTGCAATAGCTTTAAGAAGTGAAGGCCAATTCAAAAGTTGAAAACTGAAAACGTAATATATATACATACACAAAGCTCTATATATATCTGCATAAAATGAAATTACTTCAGAAAAAAATATTAACTACAAGAACTGTGTGAAAACATAAAGGGAGGTTATCACTATGTTTTCTAAATATACAAATTTTTGTTGTAGAAAAATTGTTTATAAAAACTCTGCTGCAGTTTTATTAATATTTAAAAAATCAGTGATGTCGAGAAAACCCACTTGTAGAGAAATATATATGCAAAAACGGCTCGTTTAGGTTAAGAAATATTTTCTCAACCCAAACGAGCCATTTTTGCATAAATATTTAACAAAGTTTAGTTAAAGTACATACAGTTAGTTTTCTTTGTCCTTCATTTTTGATTGAAGTTTGGAAGATATAAGTTTGCAACAGAATGTAAATAGCCTGATTTTATGGTAAACTAGTACATAATAAATACTCATTATTTTGGTGTAAGAAACCAAAAAACTAAAGTTTCCTAGAGCTAAATTTCCCCTTAAAGCTTTTATTTTTGCACTTGTATATTCACATAAACATAGCAATGTAAGTTTTCATCTTCTTTGTGCTTAACAAATATATGTTATGAGCAGTCAACTTCAAGTGCATTATATGAATAAAAATTTATGAAATGGTTACTAAAAGAATGTATTAAAAGATATGTATTGTGAACTTTGTGAAGCTGAAAGAATATTGTTGGGATATTTGTACACACTATACACATTTTGCTTAATAACATAAATAATAAATATTTAAAAGCATACATTGCACCTTTTAATGGAATAGTATTACATAACTCTTTACAAAAATATGTAGTAGTTTCCATAAGTAGTTTGATTAGTAACAATTAATTTAAGTTTCATAAACAAAATTTTTTAATAAAATTTTGTGACTTGGTATTCACTTTTTTTCTTGTCTTCATTTACTTTTAACACTATTTCTGGGAGCTAATTCATGCAAGGAAAGACAACAAATAATACTTGATTCAGAGTCTATCAGTCTGAGTAGATTCTTGTATTTGAAGATTTTTTTGGACTGTATATGTCCAGAAAGAAAATGTGGATTACATTTTTCTGGGTTTTTTTTTTTTTTTTTTTTTTGCAAGTATACTTCAGTTTGCTAACTTGGAAAGATTTTAACATTAAGAAATAAAGGCTTGTATCTTATATTACCGAATAAACTAAATGCTATTTAAAGCTATTTTTAAAATTATGTTGAATATTTTTTAAAATTCAGTGTTTTAAAGTAACAATGCATGTTTCATATAGTTTCTACAAGTTATTTTTTTCTATACATATGTAAAAAGTGGGTCAGGTGAAGGATGCTTTGCTGATGTCAGATGATGCTTTTGAAAACAAGTACAAAGTTCCCAAACCACATCAGTTTGATGCAAACATAGTCTTTTTTGGTCTTGGGCCTATCAAAGCAAGGGCAGCTCTACACCTTGCAGATAAATTTGGCTTCAACAGGTAAATATATGTCGTAATGATATGTTTGAAAATTTCTTAATCTCAAACATCATTTGTAAAATTGGAAATAGTTTAACAAGATATTTATTAAGATAAATATTTTTCTTTTTTCATTGGTATCTTAAGTACATATGAAATGCATGGTAATTAAAGTGATGTTTTTGCAGATAATACAAAATATCTTTGTTTTAATTAAAACAAATCTTAATATAAAATTTGAAAGTAATATATATCATTTGTTTGTAGCATGAAAAATATTCATTCATGTTAGGGGATGATAAGACATCAATTTATAATTCAAAAAAGCTATAATAATATTACTAATATTGATATATATCTCGCATATCTCGAAACCTGCTAGCTATTATAATTTAGGAGTAATTACTCTGATTTTGGTATCACTTTTTAACATGCTTTCTGCTAATAATTTTCTGAAAATAATTCATCACTTTGCACATCGAATGTGCAAATAATCTTTTGAGAGAAAAATGGCAGAAAAACATGGTTATGCTTCATCCTCCATGACTTCAACAAAGGAAAGAAACTTTTATAGTGAGCACAAGTTTAGGTATTGAGTATTCAGAAAAAATTCATTGATGCTGTGCCATCTTCAAAAGGTATGAGTAATGTAAGATGTACAGTTTGTGTTTGTGATTTCTCCATTGCTCACAGTGGTGAAAATGAGATAAAAAAAACATCTGAACACTATTAAGTACCATTAGAATTGCTTGAGGGCATCTATAATTAATAAACTATAGACTAACTTTTCATAAAACTTGATACCAAACCATAAAATGATTATGATCACAACAGAATATTTATTCATCTTCATTGTGTGAAACACAATCTTCCTTTGTTTTTGGACCATGCTTCAAAATGTTTTACCAAAATGTCTCTGGATTCAGAAATTGCTAAGATACAGATGTTCTAGAAGCAAAACTTCTGCAATAGTTGGAGGAATGGCCAGCAGTGTAACTGGGTGAATCGTGACTAATGTTAAAACTAGGGGTTTCAACTTGGTCGCTGATGACAGTGAAGTGTAACATACATCAAAGACAAAAAAGAAAAGATCTTAAATGCATTACTTTCGAATTCAAATTTAATTGGCAAATCAACTGACAAGAAAAAGAAACCAGCCTCAATTAGTGCTGATAAAGAAAATGAAGACAGCACAAAAACCATGTTTCTCCCAATAATTTATAGATGACTTCCAGAAGAAACCAAGAATGCTACTTACAAAGTTCTTAACTAGTAGTGTACTGAATTGGTAAGTGTTAAATAAAACATAATCAGTAGCAACCCAATTTCCATTTCCTTGTTGTTTTTTCCCTTGTCATGATTGGGATTGCTATTTTTCAAAATTTAATGTTGGCATGTCCATATCTCCACTGTAAAGTTACTAAAATTAAAACAAAATTAAAGGTTATATTGAGGACATAACTAACCAAATAACATGAAGTTGTAAAACTTTTCATTACTCCTTTGCCAACTTTATTCACTATGGAAATCTATTGGAATTGTTTCATGCTAACATTTCAATTTAAATAATTATAAATCATTAATAAGTTTAACTTTATATCAAGCTGCTTGATTATAATACATAAAGCTTTGAGTTCTTATTATTAATTTTGTTGTTGTATATTTATAAAAACCATAAAACATAAATGACTATTACTGGGCAGTTTAGTTGCACTTGTAGGCAAGATGGTAAGTAGTAATAATTATAAATACTATATATATACACACAGCATAAGGTATTGAATTAAAAGAAGCAATTTTAATACACAAGTTGTAGCTATGCATGCCACTAAATAATAATAATAATAATAATAAAGTGACTAGACCTGACTAGCCTTGCTGCTTCTATAGCCCTGGTATTTATATACAAATCAAGCAATGTCTTATCTGTAGAAAACCAGTGCCAAGTTTACTTCTGATACACAACGTTAAACAGAGATTTTCATATTTCTATTCCATTACATATTTAAACTGATTAACAAATAAAGTTTCAAAAGTTTATGGTAATACAACATTCTGAACTTTCACACAAATGCTCTACAAAATGTATTTATTTATATTGCAAGTGTTAAATAGACTAGGACTAAACATTAGAAGCCTTTTTAAACCCCTCCAAGTAGTTCTTTTGGAAGGTTAAATTTGTTGTTCTTCATGTGAATTTTAGTTTTTTCCACATATTTTAATACTTCTCTATATTAAATATGAAAGAAAATAAAAAAATGTCTGCCCAAAAACTGTCTTTCAATAATATCTAGGTATTAGAATGATTTAATTTTTATTGTTTTTCCTTGGTATCTTATCTTAATTACACCAACATTATACTTTATTTATTTATTAATTTAGCCAGATATTTTTATTTCTAAGGTTATGTTTCTGTGAAGTTGTTTCAGTTGAATTACTTTTTATTACATATTTCATAATGATACTTTGAATTATAAGTTGTCCAGAGTAACTTACTTGGTGAATAGCAGAAAATTTGGATAATTTTCCAAAGGTGGTGTACATATTTAAATATATTGTACTTTAGTAAATCTTTGTTTCCCTGGCTGTTAATGTTTTTTTTTTTTTGTTTTTTTTTTTGTCCCTCAGAGCTCGTATGTATAGTGGAGGATGGGAAGACTTCACTAAAAAAACTGGACAGCCTTTGAAAAGAACTTAAATTTTGTTTGTTTTAGAAGACAATAGAGATTATGCAAGAGATTACAGCAAATTAAAGAAATGTGAAAAGTTAATTTTTTTATTCTTGAATTTTAACTTTTTTTTATTCATTTTTATCATCATCAGTGCCTAAAATTAAAATAATTAACCATGTATTATAGTGCCAAAGTACATTTTGTATGTATTTTTTTCATAATTCAATCATTATGTCAGAGTAAATATCTTGAATTTGTCTAATTAAAAGTATAACATAAAATCAACCTAGCAATAATTTACAAAATGTATTTTGTCATATAAAAGAAATTAAAACAACTCTTTGGAATATTGAGACTATTTGTAAGAAAGAGGTAATAAAACTCTCCATACCATTAATTATTTATGTTCTTTCTATTGATGTATTTTAACCTTTGTGTGTGCTAAAATAAGTATGGACTTTTTTCCATAATGAAAACAAAATACATAGACTAATGAGCAAAATTTTCAGACCTTGTTTAAATAAAATTAACTACCCAACATATTTTCGTTTTTTCTTCTCATGCATACTTTGCAACATGCAAGTTAAGTATTTTACAGGTGTTCTGGCAGCCAAGTTGACTTCCAACCATACTGGACGGAATTTGCATTTTCCCGACATTTTTTGTTTTTTACTAACATGTAAGCTTCGAAATAAACTACTTAAGGAAACAAAATTTACGATACAAAATAAAAAATTCTAAAAGACCACATGGTACTGAATAAAAGCATTTAAGTATTCACTATATATAGCCTCTTAAATATACTTCTAACTTGAAGTATATATTATAAGTGATAAAGGTTGTTGCCATGTAGTTATTTCGATAACAGGACTGTTGGATCTCTCAATATTTTGAGCATTAAACAGCCTTTGTATCACACCTTCAGAACACTGGTCTGTTCTGCTCACATAGAATTAGCCTTCAGTAATTCAGTTCAGGAGTGTGTTGCAGATGACTTTGCTTCACACTATCCAATGAGTTACAGCCACTTTTTGTAATCTGTAAATTTCAGACCCTTGCTGAAGAGAACCTCTCTAATGGTATCATCACAGGCCCAAGACCAACAATTTGTGCTTCTTCACTTGAGTACCACACAATATATTTTACATAAATTCTTTGCTTCCCATCTGTTATCACTGAGTAGGCTTTCCTTGATTGCAGGAGAAATTGCTGCACGGATGAGTGCAATGAATTTTACTTAGTGTAGTTTGACTTTAATAAGGTTGTCTCCACTCTATTTTCAGGAAATTATTATCCTGAAATGATCAGCTGTGACATTGTTGCTAAACTGCAAAAGCATTTCACACTGTTAATTCTAGCTAACTTCATCATCCAGCCTTGGAGTGCATGTCATTGGTAAAGATAACATTGATAATAAATATGGCTCTCTCACTGCTTGTGTGCATTGAGAACTGATGTTTTTAGGTCTCAGTGTGACATGGCACAGCACAAGTTTCTGAATCACTTGCAGAGTTTGTCACCCACATATTTGTTATATTTCACCCCTTACAGTAAACTACTTACAGTTTTGTTACAACTCTCAGATTAAATTGCTTGTTGTGCATGTTGAAACTTGTTCAAAACAAGACTGAAACTTTTCATACTGATACCAATGCAATGATATGAAGTAGCATGCTTGGAACACTGTTTTTATGTGGCAACTATGATTAAAAGTTCAAAGTGTTGTTTTAAGTGTCTTACATTTACATAGCTTTAATTGCTTATAAAATCTGCCATTGATTGGAATTAGAATGAAATCACGACTGTCTTTGAATATTAACAATTTACTACTTACTGTATTAAATAGAAGTTGATGGGCATAAAAATTTAAGTAAAAAATTTAATTTCACTGCTGTGAACTTCTGAAAGGAATAAATAAATGTCTTATGTCTCAACAGTTTAAAAAAAGGGATAGAATTCTTAAATTTGGTGTTACAAAAAAAAAGAAGCCAATCTTGTTTCTTCCTCTAGATATTGTGCTTTGGCTCAAGCTTAAAAACTTCAAGTTTGTAACCATCTTACTAATAAAACCAGTCAACTTACCTGATTGGCTCCTGAACATCAGTCAGTGATAACTCACCAAGCAAAGATTCACACTCGTGTTGTTGTGTATCTTATCTTCTCAGTTTACTGCTGCAAGCAACTTTTCAAAAACTAGAAGCTTCGTTGGTCAATAAAACCTTTATATTTTAACATGGTGTTTAGACCATAATTCTTCTTGCACAGTAACACATGCCCACATTATTGTTGGAAGTTTACTTTGAAACTGAAATGCAGTAATATGCTATCTATAAAACATCCTCAATTTCCATACAGACTTAAAATTCTTAATATGTACATTTCTTTCATCTGAATTTTTTTTTCTTCTAATTTTGTAAAATGTTATACAGTCACTGCAATAAATATTAGCACAACTTTATGAAGCATCCTCCTAAAACAACATTTGCAACAAGTATGTTGAAGAATATATTTGTTATGCAGACATCTAGAACCGCGTAAAAAATTGTTTTGGCCAGGTGTATAAAAGTTAGCTTTATAATAAGGCAAAAAAAAAAACCCACATACAGTACGTATTGCACGTGTCCAGTTTTCATAGAACTTAAAACGTACCCACCATAACAGCAATCTTTGTACACTTATTTTCATTCTCAAGGATTATTTATTAATAAATTTGCTAAGGATTTATCACACTGAATTCAGTATGTGGTCTGTACGGCTTTGCCTGTCTAATGAAGTAAGCAACATCAATTTAGAATGAAATTCTTGATATTTCATTAGATTTATTACCCATTTTGCCTAATTTTTGGGAAGATAAAATGGTCACAGGGTAAGTTAAAGATGGAATTTTGGTTTTAATTGCTCAAATTGTTAGTGCTGTAGTTTGTGTTTTAAATTTTCCCGCTGCATATGTGTATCATAAACTTAAGCAAATCTTCATGTCTTGTACCAAAACTTTTATAACACATCTTCAGAGACATGATTTCCAATTATTTATTATCCTTATGAATGTACAGTTACAATGAACAGATCATAGAAACACTTCTGTATTGAATCACACACATATGAAAGCAACATAATGTAATATGACCAAATCTTTTTCAATAAAAAAATTCTGTTTGTGGGTCAGTATTTATACATTTTCAAATCACATAAATAGGAAACCATTTTAGCAACAGTATAAGATCAAATGAAAACCTTATAAGAACTTTGTAACAAGTTCATTTTAACAACGGAGAGAATGAAAGCTAGGAAACAAGCAGTATGAATTACTTTATTACTACATATGAGAGAACAACTAAGAACATAATTAAGAAATGGGGAGTAGCAATTGTTTTTGCAAGGTTTGAGAAATGTGATGAAATCACAGCATTCATATACTTTTCTTTTTTAACTTTGAACTGGTATTACAGCTAAACATGTATTTCAAGTGTTCAAATTTGGCCAATGTATTTTTAAATAACTATTTCTATTTCAAGTTTGGGTGTCATACATTTAAAGTGTATATGTTTACAGATAGGTTCTTCATTAATTATTAGAAACAACACTAAACTCATGGAAAACAGTCGATGTGAAAGATTACTTGAATGATGCCATACATTTTGTACAATCTGTTGTCTAACTTCAATTTAAATGACTACATAGCTTGTGTAACTCATTCAAGAATGTGATCCAACTTCCTGTGAAAAGTTTTCATTATTTCTGCAGAAACACGTAACATTAAGAAATTACTCAACAACAGTTTGATTACCTCAACATACTACTTACATCCATACACAGAAACATGCAATGTTATATTAACATTTTCATAAACTGAAAATTTATTTCCAGTAATACTTCCTTTCAGACTATAGCTATTCTTGAACATTGGTTTTTGCCTATCTAAACTTTGGTCTCTCATGCACCAGTATTTTATATTACACTTAAGTGCCCTTGGCAATATCTAATTTGGAAATCAATGCACTTTCTATCCTGGTACTGTATATAAGCATCTCACACATAATGTAATCATTTATTCTGAGACTTGCACCATTCCATTCACTAACACTGGTTCTTAGTGGAAATGAATGGTGGGAGAGTATCAGCAGAGGTACGTATTACTGGAAGTACATTTTCAGTTTAGGAAAATGTTAACATCCGAAAGATTCTAACCATTCGCTAACACTGTAAGCTGGAACCCCACACTAAGAAGGTGAAGAGGCTGGTGTAGCCAACAACCATACAGAAAGCATCTGTGTAGAACAGGGGTGTACAAAGATAAGAATGATACACAAGAGGGGGAACTGCAGAACATCCAATAGGCATACTGTACTCTTCAACTGGAACCTAGTTCCTGTATCAATGCTGAAATAGTACATGAGTAATAATCAATATAGGCCAGCCTATAACTAAGGTTCCATAACTCAGGATTGTTATTAAGAGTTCTTGGTCCACATTTTTTAATTCTTAAGATTTTTTATTCCAGTTTTTCTTATTTTATGTTTTGTTTAAAATAAAATTATTGAATTGCAAATATTTTTGTTACAAATTTAAAAATGAACGCTCTTCTAGATTGTTTTAAAATCTAGCAACCAAAAATGTTTTCCCATTAATCTACTTTCAAACTTCTAATGAAATATATTTTACATGCAAGTAGACTTGTGTTTGAAACAGGAAAGGTAACTGTTTCCTGAGTGAGGTTTCTCACAGGTGTGGTAATGGTCTAGCACTGTATCTGCCATAGATAATACATTCATTGTGCAGATAAAGTAGCACAGAATAATTTACATCAAACCACAGTCACAGTCATAGTGATAAGATAATATGGCTATGAGAAAGAAGCCAAATTGTTTTAGACTTGCTATTACAACCTGTCAAGAGATTAGATCAAGGCATAGAGAGCAATAAATCACACAGAGAGAGCACCAATAAAATATTACTTACTTATGATTTGGTTCAGTGACAACTGGGCAAAAGCAAACTTGGTGACAGTAAATTAAGTCGAAAGACAAGTCGTCGACTGAGCAAATTGTCAAAATACAACTAGTCGAAAAATCGACCTGTAGAAAACTGTATCACGAAATGATATTGTTATTATTTTTACATTTACTTAGAGGAATATATGCACGTTTACAAGTACCTGTATCAGGTTTACAACATGTATGATAAATCTGTTGGATTTTAAATAAATAAATACAAAATATAAATGCATGACCAGTATTTACCTGGAGTATAGCAGCTTCAGTGTTGTGCTGCTTTTACTGTATTTTGTTTAGCAATGAAAACATCAACACTCTTCTTTTGTTTACCATTTTGTTAAATGTTAAGTCATCCCTCTACAACATTGTTAGTCCTAATAATGATTTATACAGTAAAAAAGCTATAGTCTTGTCAAAAAGTTGAGCTAAATATTTTACTTCAATAGCCATAATAGTTGGTTAGCAAGACTATAAGCAAGACTGCCAGTACCTTCAAAATACTATCAGCAAATGATAATGCTGTTGGCAAATTGGTTGTCACCAAGTTGTCTGTTTACTAGAAATATTGTCAACAAATTGAATGTCACCAAGTTGTCCCATTGCCCAGTTAGTCCTGAACTGTTATTCTGTATTAAAATCCTATTACTCAAACTTATTTTTGTACACATATGTAGCTGTCATTCCTGGAACATTTAGTGACATTTAACTTTAAATCTGAAAATTCTCTATTACACAAGCACTTAATGAGTGTATATAAACATCAAATAGTCTACGGTCATGAAAGTTTCAACCTTAAAAGACTGAATATTGATACACAGAAGCTTTGTTTTTGCACAATGCTAACAGTACAATTATGTGGAATGAAATATATTTACATCATGATGTATTCATTACCAAAAGAACTACATTAACCTTATAATGCAACAAAAGTCTCATGAAAGTAATGAGAAATGGCTTATATTTTACTTCATGAAACAAGATCAGTTTCACCTGACTCCAACACAAGCACAAGATTACAAGTGTTAAAATTAAAATCAGCATTTTTCATCTTAAAATCTCTTTCATACTTCCATAAAACACGTGCAACTGTATATTCATGATGCTTCTGCATTCCTTTTTTCAGTGTTTTAATTGAATGCTCATTTCATTAATACCTTCCCATAAAACAAGTTACAAAAATTCTTAACTTCCCAGTTTTCAGTGAGTGTTTTTAAGCTAAGTTAATGCACCGGGGCTAAAACTCACAAAACTTCTTTAAAATTATTCAAAATTAATCTAACATTTCCGTGCGATGTTAAAGACCTTTAAGCCACTAATTTTGAAACTTTTATAAAAAGATTCTGCAGCAGTTGTTCTGTATTCTTCTGCTGAGTATCTTAAACATTGTTAGTTGTAAAAACTTTATCTGAAAAAAAATTTTCTCCCCCCAAATATATCTTTACAGAAGTAGTGAATATCTGTGCACCTGAAACCATGATATAAAAAGTTAAGAGATCAATAGTTCTTTAAAACCAAGTATAACACAAGTATGTTTCCACAAGCATTATTCACGAGACAGTGTAAGGTCAGAGTGAGAAATCTGAATACTTTACAATGTAACATTTTAAAAAATATTTTATATACCATCTTTAATATACAAATATGTTGTGTTACACATATTGGTTAAGCCAAGTTTTATAATATAATTGAATCAGGAAAAAGAGCAGTGCAATCTGACATACTATTCCAAATATTAAATGTATAAAATAACTGTTCACTATATTACTGAAGTCTACTGTACACATTATATAATAAGGTGCTGTCTCTTAAGTATATTATTAAAGTTTGCTGTACACATTGTAATGCAGATGACATATCTCACATTTCTCTTCCTACACTTTCTTCTGATAGTCTGTATAAACAAACTGTACACACTATGTAATAAGCTGCTGTCACTCAATTATATTACTAAAGGTAATTCTGTCATACATATTATATAATATAGATGATATATGTTGTATATCTCTTTCTGCAGTTGTTTTTGGTAATCAGTAGCTAAACTTTTACTATTTAAATTTTTCACAGACCTTTAAGTATAAAACACGAAGTCAGTGGCTCACCAAGTAGTTTATTGTTAAACACCTAAAAATCAGTAAAATTTACAAGTATTTAAAAACAATTTAATATAAATATCAAACATTTTCAGCATATCATGTTTTTCTCAGATGGCCACAGAAACCTGCATTACTTTAAAACAAAAAAAAAATGTTATCATCACAGCCACTACAAACATCCTAAATGCACTGTATATCTTTTGGATTAACCTAATTCTCTTTTCTTCATGTTCACTGAACAACCATATGGAAAGTTTCCACTATTTTTCACACTACATAAATTTCAGAATCATTTTGTTTTTAAACATGCAGTGTAGAAAAGACGATGTGTTCAATACAGCCTTAAGAAGACTGCACGATTAGAAATTTACAAATAAAGTCTAAAATTTGCATTTTATATTGTTCCATAATATATATAATCATAATCAATTGCCACAACAGTCAATAGTTTTCATCAGAAACATAAAAATGTGGTTTCCCTGATGAAAGGAATGTTTTTTTGAAATTTCATAAGAACAAGATGATCACATTTTTTTTAATATGACAATTTGGTTTGTTTTTTCTAAAACATATTATTCCAGCATATATACAAAAACCTAATTAATGAACATAAAAAAACAAACACTGTAATATCACTTATTTGACACTTTTCACACTGTTTAAAACTGATCAAAAATAGAGAATTACAATGTTACAGCATTCCAAGTTAATTATAACAATCTCCATGCTATGACACACCAATGTTTCCCTTCAGGTAACTGTAATAAACATCTCAGTTATATCACACCACTGATTTTTAAAGGTAATTGTAAACCTTTACATGCTATAACACACCACTGGCCTATTTGGTCTGACTGTAAAATTATCCCTTTTTTAACCTGTGAGGACTTGTAACAATAAAGTAATTTAAGCATGCCACAGTTCATTGCCAGTAGTTTCACTTGTGTTATACAACTTTATGCTGACATTTAAGTTTGATTTTCTAAACACAGTTTATCTGCTATTCAAAACATTAACTGGTATACACTGTAGCATGAATTAAGTATTGAGAGCTGATTAAAATAAATAGAGAAAATAATGGATAAACAATTCCTGACAGCAACTATATGGCAAGATAGTATTACTTCAAAATGTTATTACAATGCTCCAACTGAATGTACAAAGGAAGAAATCTCACGTGGTAATCACAAATGTATTTTAATTTTTATGCATAGATTCAAAAATTGTTCATAATTGAATTTCTTCATTAGCGTGGTATGTAAAAATAGCAGGTACTAATGTATATATTAAAAACAACAGTAAACCATAGGCAAAAGTTGCCTTTCATATACATGTTACTGCTACTTTACAAAAAAACAAAAAACAAATCCACTCAATAAAGTTATTAATCATACACTTCAGGAAGTTAAATTATATTTTTAAAGAAAATAAAATTTTATAGTTTCTGTATTTTTAATGATATTTCAGTTTAATACAGACCATTACACACCTTACTACAAATGACACTGATTAATACACAATTTTGAAAGTAGTAACACTTAATAAAAAGTATCTTATTAGCAACTGTTCATTTAAGTATGGCAGCAGTGAGAATGAGAGATAAAAATGTAGGAAATAGAATGTAATTCTCAGACAATAACAGCGTCTTAACAGATAAAGCAGCGAATTAAACTCAAGCACATCTAATGATGAATCCTATACTTGTTTTTCACACACCACAAGGAATACAATAGTGATTGACATTACAACTGAATTGTAGTGTATAAGGCCTAAAAAGAAAGCTACTTAACATATCGTCGTCTATGCTGGTAAGTAAATGAAGTCTGGAGTCTTGAATTACGGCTTTTATAATGTTCATTGAAGTCCAAGCGGAAGCTGAGAAAGCGAAGATTTGGATCACTGTGGTCAGCAATCATTAATAAAAACTTCTGTACCATATCCTAAAATACAAAACATAAGGTAAGTAGTAGCTTATGTACCAGGCCTAAGGTCAACAAAGCTGTTGTACCATACCCACAAATAAAAAAAAAACAAAATAGGACTTAATATGAACAGAAACTTCTTTGCCAAAAAGAAATATCAAGAAAAACAAAATGTAAAGCTTACAGTTACTATGAAAATTAGCTTACACTTTACTGTATTACTGTTTTTAGAAACAATAATTATATCAAAACTTATCAGAGGTGTCCAATTACAAGTTGTTTTATGAATGTTCTTCAACAACAGCTGAAAACATCAATAAATGCCATAAATTTTGCATGTTAATAATAATTTTGATTTAATTTTTCAGTAACAGATCAAAATAATTATGTTCATATGTCAATATTGTGACTTTCTAATAAAAATAAACTCTCTGATGTTTTAACTATCTGCATATATATATATATAAAATAACCAAATGTCTGTATCTGTCATGCCCAATACATCATGAATGGTTCATCTTTAAGACAAAAATTAAACAACAAATGCTTGTTCCCAAGAGTAAATTACAGAAAGATTATTCATTTTCTGAAATTCCTAACACTTCATAAGAATAAAATTGTTAACACAAGCTGAAAGGTCAATCTGAGAAAACCACATTTTAAACAAGTTTTTTTTATGTGAGGAAATTTCATGAAAAAAAAGGGACTTCTTCCACTTACTGATAAAAAAAAAATCTTCGAACAGAGGAGCAGGAACGGAAACAATGCACGAAAGGAGAAAGTGTTCTAGTCTCTGTTTTTGTTCAGTTTATACATATATATTTCTTTTGAAGATGGTATCACATAAATATATGATTCTATTGTACCATGTTGAATAAACTGATTTGAATAACTCTCCTTTGACACTTTGAGTGGAAAAAAAAACAAAACCTACAACCTCTTAATGAACCCGAATTCTTTATTGTGCCAGATGTACCTGTTGCAAAAGAAAAGAATATTTTTCCCAATGATGCACTGCAGTCAGTCTCCTTTCATTATAAACAAACACAATGCAATTTTTCTTCTTGAAATAACACAAAATACAATTGGGAAGAGCCCAATAGACAATCGTGTTGCACGTATGCCATGATCCAAGGGATTGGGTTAACTACAGATTTTATTATTTATACATTACTAATTTTAGGAAAATTACCATTAAATTGTTTCACCAAGCATATGCTAGTTCACCTAAAATTTTTAAGATTTACAATGATAACATACACATGTTTGTTGCAGCTGAAACCCGAGATAACAATTAAGAAAAATAGAATTATTATAACTATAATTTAACATGATGAACACTTGATTAATAATAATAGGTGTTTTTCATTTGATTTACATGATTAATTAAATTTAAAGTAGTTAGTCCTAATTTACCTGATAAGAACTGGCTAAGACACACAGCTGTGCTTTGGTTGTGGGTACAATTTTCTTCTTAAATTCAAGCTGTTTTTGTCTTCTTACTTCAAGTTCTGCTTCTGCAACTCCCCATTTTCCCTGACAAAGTTAGAAGATATATATATTTTAAGTGTTAAAGACAATGAATACATATAAAGTAGTACAAAAAACATAATTTTGCCTAAACTAAAAATTACACAGTCTTACTTCACTTTCACTAACTTAATATTTATTGAATTAACTTCTTTAGAAATCACTTGTGATGGCTAAACTGCCAATTACTCATTCTAGATCTATCTATTTATCTCTAACTTGCTTTTTTTTTCTCTATTTAACTTGTGCTCACCAGTCACCTGTTTCTATACTTTGTCTACTGGAACCTCAAACTGTTTATGAACTATGCAACATTATAATAGAACAATACTCACTCAAGGTATTAAGAAAAATACAGGAGATTTAAGAAACGTGATATCAACAATATTACGAAAGTCTATAACAAAAATCTGACTGCATACACAACATACAACTTGTACAAAAGTTATGAACTAAAATTTGTCACAACTAACACTTCTAAAACAATCAACCATCAACATTCCCATGAAAACTAAATAGTTGTTGAATATTAAGTCAGAAAATAAACTAAATAACAATACTTACACTACACAGGTTTGTATACCCAATACAGACAAAAAAAAAAAAAAAAAAAAAAAACTCACAAATGCTTCCAAACTATATCTATACTGACTGGTTTCTGGTTGTTTAGGTCAAGAACATTTCCACACATATTGAAGACAGAAAAATTGTGATTCATCACACAAAATTCAGACAAAATGTTAAAGTGTATTATACCAGATTCTAACACTGCATGTCATCATCTTTTAATAACCTTTGTAAGGAAAGAAAAATTCTAACTCCTATTAATTTGTTTAAGTACTTGTTACAACCTTTAACCAGGAGTCCAGACAAAATGCCAAACTGATATGAGTTTCTAGGTTTTTTGCATAACCAAACTTCACATATATCTAAAGGATTAGTACATATTTGGGACATTTCAACATTCATTTTAACAACAATGACATACTACATGCGAAATACCTATAAGTAAATTTAAAAGAAATATGGAAATATTATTAAAGAACAAAATATACTTATTTATGGAAGGGTGAAAATGAAACGTTATTTTTTGCACATACCTTTTCAGTTTTTGCATTAATTTGAGAGTCTAAGGCTTTATCAGCTGAAATCTCATCCAAACCTTGCTGCCAGAACTGAGTCTGGATATCCTGAAACTTGCTTATTAAATCATAGATAGCACATAACTGTGTCAATACATCCTAAGAAGACACAAGAAAATGTTTGAAAGCAAAACTTTCTATGTAATGTTATTTAGTTAAATAAAAAAAACAGCATATTTCACATCAAACAAATGTTTTATTAGGGAAGTAATTTATTGGAATCAAAGTTATGTTTTAATTTTAAAAACAGAAACTACATGGTAACTCTCTGCTTTAAACACTAAACACATACAAGTTCTTACCATGAAATAAAAATTTCATATTCTGTTACTTCTGCCTTCAGTTTCATGTACATACAGATGCCCAAGTGTCTCACAAACAAATATCATGACTTTCCAACAAAAATGAATTAGGTTAATAGAGCTATGAGAGTATTGTGCTGATCTAATAAAAAATCTTACAAGTTAATTGAAATGTTACCATATTCACAACTTCCTATCAATTAGTACACAAAACATTTTAGTTATTCAAGTGCATGGAGCAAAGCTCTTTGTTTAGTGTATTTCGTATGTGCCACCATAATAACTGGCTTATAAATAGCCCCTAAATAACAACAATATGCTTAAAACAAATAGCTCAAGTCAAATCACACACAGTAAATAACAAATATTAGTTTCCACAACTTTTTCTTAAAACATAAGCTGACAATAAAAAAAATAAAATGCACACCCTATAGAAAAGAAAAATATGTTCTCACATCTAACACTTACTTCATCCTTTAAGCAAAAGAATAAGACTATATCCAACATGTTTGTTAAAATTTACTAATTTATACTTTTAAATTGTATTTTACTTTCCTCTCACTCAAGTTATTGAAATTATTATCTTTACCAAAGAAAATAAATAAAAAAGTAATTGTCTATAACAATGTACTTCATTCTCCAGAGGAGAAAATGTTATATGTAACAGATTCTCTTAGTGAAGTTACAACAAGCAGGTAAAAATTAAAAATGTATCTCAGAATACCTGGTATGGGTATTAACACTTTTATTGGTAAGGAGAGAACAACGTTTCGACCTTCGTAGGTCATCATCAGGTTCTCTTCTTATCAATAAAAGTGTTAATACCCATACCAGCCATTCTGAGATACATTTTTATTTCAAATGGGTTTCTCATCATCAAGAACAAGTAGAAATTAGTACATTACTTCAGGACTGCAAGAATGTGTTTAGGTGTGTAAATGATACAGTCAACATGCTTAGGTACATGGATGATACAGTCATCATACTGTTATATTAAAACCAAACAATACAACACCTATGAAAGTTGAACACTAAATACCTCAAAATCAAGTTCATTCCACAACTTATAAGAATAAATGTCTTACATATAACATATACAAAAGGCCAATATGAATAGACATGTACATGACTATATAGTCAAACTACCTACACACAATCAAAAACAATATTAAGTCCCTACTTTTCAACAGGACATTCAGCTTATTATCCCACAGACTTACATTACATTTAATGAAGCTTTCCACAAAAAAATTTAACTCATGTAAAACAATAATATACGAAACACTATGCACATTGTGAAGTGTGCAAAAGAAACAGAGTGACCAATGTGACACCAATTGAAATATAATCAACAAGCTGATGAAAATTAACACAAAGGAAGTGAACAGGTAAGGAGAAATAACCAACAACAATAAATTGATGCAAGAAAAAAAAGGCATGCTCTCTCTGACACATTTTGAAAAATAGAATGTTTCTGGTCTTATCTTATGCCTTTTTTTTAATCATATATTTTACAAATATGACACCCTTAAATATTACAGCAAATTAACTAAATTTGGTTAGGCATTCAACAGTTCTGTATGTATTTCCTTTAGTAGTTTAATATATATTAATTGTAAAGTAACCCCATGAAGCACAGTTTATTCGTTTGTTGCAAATTGTGCACAAAGCTTTTATTGATAAATCAGATGTTTATAGGAGCCATGCAGTACTTGATGTTTACTTTAAATACAAACATTATTTCTGAGTTTATTTAAGCCAAACGATCAGCTTCAACACATACTTTGCCATTTTAAAATTCTTTCAATCTTTAAATCAAAATCTACATGAATAGATTTTGATTAACCCTCTCATGTTAGGTATTCTTTACTTGCATGACACAAAGTGTCTTTCATTCAAAATTTTTATTAAAGCACTTTTAGTTTATGTTATACCAGCTAGTATAGAATAAAACCTCAGCTGATAATCACATTTTAATAGCATATACATTTTAAGTTCTTAATTCTAAAAGGCAATATTTAAAAATATCCTGAAGTTCCCCTAGTGGGACACACAATACATTTTCTCTAGGCATCTTTCTTTCTCTCACCATTACCCCTTCCAAAAAGTAAAAAATCAAACATAAATTACTCAATACAAAATTATCATCGCTCAGATAAACCATAATTTTTGTAGCTTTCCATTTTGTTTGATTACATACCTATTATATTTTACTTTTAATTATATATTACCCACAACTTATAGAATGTCAAGATTTTCATCTATAAAATGACATATAACATTGTGCTCTGCACACATAACTGTTCAGTGGGAGATGTTGACATTGCTAATGTTTGAACACAAGTGACTAAATTTCATTACGTGTTTACTGATTAACGCTTCCTTTCAGTATTGTCTTAAACTTTTGACCAGCTAGTATTTGAGCTAATTTCATAGTATTCACATTTTCCCTATTAAATGCTTAAAAAGTTTTTATTTTTATTTTCCATTTTCTTATTTTCATCTCTGAAGCTCTACTCAAATAAGTGGTTGAGTCTAACACACAAAATGCATATTTTTTGTTTATGTTCACTGACCTTCAGATTTTGGCCAGCAGTGTATATTGTTATGAGCTTAAAACTAGTAAGGATAAACAAATATAGCTTCATGTTACAAGTGAAACTCATTCTAGAAAGAAGAAAAAGGTAATTTAGATTTATTTGAAACGTTTTGGGTGGTTACAAGGTCAGCCAAATTGACCAATCCTGTATAGAGATAAAGTAAAGAAAATAACAGAAAAAATAAAGTTTTACTGAATATGTAGCCAATATTGGCAATGCCATAAACTGTGACAATTAATTTCACTCCCAGTTATTTGAAACCCAGCTAAAGCTGTCAGATGTAGGTTAATTCACTCCCAACACAATAAATAGTAATTGTAGTAACAGTAATAAATTTAGTATAAATTAAGATTTAAGTTGACAAAGGTACTTTAATATAAAAATTTGCTTGGTACAATTGAAGAAAGTTCATTTAGGTCAGAGTGACAATAACAACAAAAAGAAATACAAAAACATAAACAAATGGCTTACTAGATATAATCCAGATAAGATGATTGACTTTTTACAAACAATAACTTTTTACTTGCATTACTTTTAATAATCATTTGTAACACTGACTTGTTAAAGATATGTGATTTTTAACGTCCATAATGTTTTTTATATTGAGAGTGAAATAACCTAGAACCACCAAAGATTTATACAGCTGAAGAATTACTAATCAACATGTAAACTGGAAAGCTCAAAAGACAATACAAGTTCTACAATGTTAGAAACAAAAAATACTAAAAAGCAGAAACAAGCAAGCTATGGATTCCATTAACCCAGAAGTAAACCAAAATCTACAATATATCAAGAGTTTGTATCAGATTCAAGTCATAACATGAACCCTTTTTCATTGTTGTGCATCAACACCCCTAAATTCACACATCACCAGATTATACTGACCCAACAAAAATCATGCAAGTCATCTGAAATGCTTCCATGTTCCCAACATCTGAAACAAGTTATCCATACCTTTGTTTATTTATCCTAATAAACAATTTTCATGTACTTTACACATGTATACAAACACACACATATAGATTAACCTAATTACAAAATAACTACTTCCATATTTACAGCTCTATTTTAGTTTTTACATTCATGACATCTCATACTCAAGTCAACACAACAGCCCAAATCAGATATAAAATTAAATCATTATCTGACCTTTGATTGCTCGTCTAATAATGCCCTTGTAATTATACAATCTAAAAATTCTTCATGGGCAGCAATAAGCTGATCCAAGTCACCTGCAGATACAACTTTCTGTTGTAACTCAGCCCAGGAACATTCCATTACCTACAAGAATCAGAATTAAAATATACAAAACAATAATAAAAACATTGCAAGTGATAAAATTATTATGTTGGAACACTTAAAATGGCATAATATATATTTATTGAATAAATACACAATGAAATACTTGTGAGAATACTGTCACAGTGAAGTTCATATCTATAAACAAATACAGTAATGCATCTGTTGAAAAAGTAAACTATCTCGTTAAGAATAAATTGGCAATGGTATTAGAGCCTTGCTCATAGATAGCGTAGTACTGTATACAGAACAAAATATGAATTAGTGATACCAACCTCAAAATTAATGTAGTACTGAACTTGTTGAACAAAATGAACCATCTCGGAGAGGATGAAGTGACAGTAGTGCAAAACAGGAGGGACCCCTAGAATGAAATAATTCATAACAGCTATTTTTACATTAAATACAGATGAAAAAGTTATGTATATTAACTTACATATAAAAATAAGCTTTTATAATAAATACTTCTTCATAAGTATGCTCTTATATATAATGAATACAAATATTGATATTATCCATACAAACATCATTTTGCACTATGACTTATCAGTCAAACTGACTTTGTTATTTCAAAACTCACACTTCACTAAGTCAGATAGTAGAAAATTTAAATCCTATCACTATGCTGTCCTTTTGACACACTTTCATTACAGTTTAAGGAGTTTACGCAAAAATGTTTAGACAGGTTTGGCTTCAAAATATGTTTTGTGATTGGTCGGCTGTTCATCCATCCACCATTTTAAAGGAACCTCACACATCAATTTTGCTTTATCATACACTACAAAGCAGACATGACAATCTTGGGTTGAGCCTACTAGTACTAATACTTTGTACTGTTATGAAGTTCTGACCAGCAGAGAAAACAAACTTCAAAGTGTTGAATCTCTATTTGTCTGAGAATGTAAGAGTTAGAAAAACAACACAGTAAAATATGCAAATAGTCATAAATAACCTTCTAAACATCTAAAGTGGTAGTTAAGGCAACAACAATTGGTTACCAGGCAGAGTTTTCAGGAGACGAGAGTAAGTCATTTGGGACTGCCATATTCCAGACAGTATGTATTCCATTCGTTTTGATCTCCATAAAGCATTGAAAAGACGAAGATAAGCATTCATACACTGAGGAGTGAAAACCTAGGATAAAGAGAATTAGACCAAAGTATGAATTAACAACTAAACATTTTTATCAAATAACTAAACAAACAAACTTCAAATTTCAAACAGATGAATATCCATGCTGTTATATTTTTATTGATTATCTAAACTGTTTTAGTACTGTAATAAAATTAAAATTTCCAGTCTTCTGATCTCTTCTGTACTTACAGTGCCTATAGGACCATCCACATGGTAATCTAAGCTGAATACATCCCACCCACTGTCTCCTACAGAAGCCTGTAAAACACCCATGAAATAACATACAAATAGAAAATGTGTGGTAATCAAAAGAGGAGAAATATTTATAACATGAAAACTGGTGTAACTCTCAAATGTGTTATAAAAAACAACAAAATGTGTAATAACCACCTAAAATTCTACATCAGAAACATTGGAACAGTTGAACAAAATAAAACAAAGTTATTATAAATAATAATAATTACCTATAAAATAATAATAAAAAAAAATTAGGAGATGAGCTGTGGGTGTTCAAACCTTTGTCATCTCACATCTTTTTTGCAATGGACTTAATGTGTGATGGTTGGGAGTTATACTAGTTAGTTTAGATAACTGGTTGGGATTCTATTCTTAGATAGTTTGTAATTTATCTATTGTGCTACTAATCAGTGCTCTATGACTATGATAGGGTCTGGAACACCAACTTTAAGATGTAAATTTATCTTACTTACCCTCAAGTGATAGTACCTTTTATTATCTTCTTCTTTACTTTGGAGAGCAGTCACTTTCCCACAACTGTCTGCAGGCAGTGAAGGGTGATATAGATGTGGATCTTTGTGGTTTTGGGCATCCTCATCTCACTCCTCTAATTTCTATTTCTTTTGATTATTTTACTATCATCATTCTCTTTTATAAATTTATTTGTGTGAGACTAACAAACAGAAGTTAAGACTGATAGATAGTGTACTCTGGTGATCTTTTTGACTTGTGCTGCATCTTTGATTTGATTTTTGTAAGGGCTTGTTTTGGCTTATTAGAATATATATAAGTAGAAACTATTGCATCTTATTATGACAAAGCTTTGACAAAATGTTGAACATTTGTTACTCTGTTACATTTGTAATAGTTTTCCGATTTCTCATATAAGCCATCTTTAAAATAAAAACATATAAATTAGTTCTGCTGATTTTGTAAGTTATTTGGATTTACTTTTCTTATTAAAAATGTTATTTCTTACTTCCAGTAGTCGTACATCTAAACGCTGAAGAATATCAGGACTCTCAAATTGAGCATTTGTAGCACGTATGGCACTTTCAAGTATACCAGATAGGTTGTGGAGGTAGAGCATGTTGGCTGACTTTGGTAACTCCTCACTGTGCAAATTTAACATACTTTTAATGATTTGATTTAGTGATATTTTTACCTACAGTACAGATATGCAAATCAGACCTTGAAATAAGATCCAATAATAGTATATATATTTTTGTAATTACACAGATCTGGATATCATTTTGCTATGAATCATTATGGGTAGATTCAGGTATTTTACAACTGTATTTTCCAAGTCATTAAGGATTCTCAAGACATTTTTACATTCTGATCATTTTTTACCATTCTCTGATGTTCAAAATGCAGTATAATCCAAGAAAGAATTTAAAAACATTTTCAAGAATTAAAAATTCATATACAGTTTGTGCATTTCAAGTTATAAGTATTCTTCCTTTACGAGAAAATTTTAAAGAAAATATTGCAAAAAAACCTAAAACATTTTGATTTCAAAATCTTTACATACATATTGTGTTGTGTATGTCTGAGAGTAAACATTGTGGTACAAGTCACACCTAAATTACCAGTTATCATATGACTAAAGTGCAACACAATTTAATTCCCATTAACAGTTTTATTTTAAAATCACACATAAAAACTTACTGTAAAAGATCCATCAAATGACGAATAAAATCTCCTTGTCCTAAAAGTAGATATCTTCTCATTGCCTACAGGAAAATAGCCATATGTACTTCATTAAAGCTATAAACATCACAGAGAATTGCAGATATACTGACAGCTAGCATATTAATTAAATTTATTATACATTATAAGTCAAAAGCAGTTTACCTCTTAATTTTCACAATGGGTTATTCAATAAACCAGAATCTGCCAATGAAATTAATGTACTTCTTTAAAAGCATATCATTAAAGAAAACAAGGGATTCTTTGCCCATCTACAATGTTTTACCCACTAACTTGAACTAAACACTAAAAACTAAAGCCAGCCCTGATCATTCAAATATTCATCAAGTTTCCCTTAAACTGCTTTATATTAACTCATCTACCATATTTGATAGCAACCCAATACAAAGGCTAACCACCCTGTTAGAAAAATAAAGATGTCGTAGCTGAAGGTAACTCCTACTGTACCATAAGTTATATCTGTGTAACCTAATGTTACCATTTTCTCCATTCAATATGAAAAAATATGATGCATCCACATTATCAATTCTCTTAACAATTTTGAGCATCTCAAACAAAGCCCCCTTCCCAAGTTTCATTTTTTGAGAGAAAACATCTTCAGAGATATTAACTTTCATCCTTTGACAACTTTCCATCCCACATATCATCCTTGTAACCATCCACTGAGCTTTTTCCAATAATTCAAATATCATATCTGAGGTAAGGAAACCAAGCCTGAATACATTTCAAATGTGCCTAACCAATGATCAATACAATGGCATTATAACATACTTTGACTTGTATTCAATATTTCTATAGATACATCCTAAAATCCTACTTTCCCTGCCATTAGCAACAGTACATTGTTTGGATAATTTATAAGACTGACCAACCATTACACCAACATACTTTTCTTTCATAACATTGTTAAGGTTATTCCTATCAAAATTATGCTTGTATTTCAAATTATGATATCCAACATATACTACCTTACATTTACTAAAAAGCCATCTGCTATTTATTCACCCAACTCACCAAAGAATCAAAATCCTGATGTACAATGGTAGCATAAGCTCAAAGCCAGCAACATCCAAAACTTTAGTCATCAACAAATTTAAATGATCTATTGATTATTCTTTCATCTATGTCATATATGTAAATAATTAAGAACAAAGGTTCTAACAATGAGCCCTGAGGTACTCCATTCAAGAAATTAAATCCAGTTTTAATTATCTATATTTATAAAAATTCATCCATCCAGTTTTCTACCAAATTAACCAATTTATTGCCTACACATACAGGGATAACATTTTTAAATTAATTTTTTTATGTAGCATTTTGTGAAATGTTTCTTTCTTGAAAATCCAAATACACATCTGTTCCCTCATCTATATAAACAGTTACCTTTTCAAAGAATATCTAAAGATCTGTAACACAACATGCTCTTCTAGTAAAACCATGCTACTTATTATCCAACAGAATTTCAAAGTATGTTAAATTACTTTGTGAACATCTTTTATCAGACTTTCAAAAGATTTTCTCACCATTAGCAATTTGTATAATTACTGGGACAAATTTTGTCACATCCCTTGAAAAGAAAAACGGTATCAGTCAATTCCCAATCTGCTTATCATTCAAGGACTTGAATGTACAACTAATACCAAGTAGCTCAAGTAATCAATCCTTAACCTCTTTCAAAACCACTGGGTCAGTGTTATACAGATCAGAAGATTAAGATAAATCTTCTGAAATTTTTCTAAACACAGTAAAGACAAGATTTATGTTTAATAAGTTATTTTTTCATACCCGTGAACATTTTCCTTTATACAAGATTTTCTTAAATATTTGACAATCTACTTATAGAAATGACACTCAGAAAATCACCTACAAGTAAATGATCAGTGAACTTGTACTGAGTGAATAAAGACTTGAGAACGTGACAACTAGTTTCCTTATAGATGGCCTCTAAGAGTCTCTGGAAGTCACTGTCTTGATCTTGATTGAATAATGACTGTACTGTATAATGTGAAGAAAAAAATCATAAATATCTCATATAAAAACCCTCTGATTGGAGGATCCTACTGTTCAAATTACTTAACTTTTAACAATTTACAAATAAATTATCATCTGCTAAAATTACATAAACTTGGTACAAGTTAAAATACCCAAAAACAACCCCACCATACTTGTACAATAATTTCTTAGACATGCTTCAGTCAAAATCACAAGTTGTGCACTCTGATGTACAAATCATCACATTATTAGATATTCTATACTTTAAAATATATAGAATGTGAAGTTACATGTTTAGGTCTGCACATTATTAGGGATTTAATAATTTAAAATACTAACTGTGACATTCAATATTCTGATCAACACATTATTAGCAATCCTACACTTTAAATTACAAATTATGAACCCCAATGTGCATGTCAACACATTATTTGGTATTCAATAGTTTAAATTACAAACATGTGAACTTTGATGTGCATGTCAGTACGTTATTAACTATTCTAAACTTCAAATAATAACTTAAAAGAGTAAATGATGGTCTATGCTCAATCAGTAGAATAAATTTAATAAGTTGTGAGCTACTTGCAAATAAGACGGCACATTTTTTTTTGTAAATATTTAAAGTATTACAGGGTACAAGTAAGAAGTTATCAAACTGTAAACATGTGACAAGTTTTGACAGTTTCAGACCAAAACAAACTAATATTTATTCTAGAAAGAACTTTTTAATGACTGTAACACTGATTTTAGGGTGATACATAAAATGATTTGTATTTCTAGTTTTATCAGTGTAAACATTAGTTCTGACTTTTTTTAAATTTGCAAAATTTTGTAGAGTTACAATGACTGTAACAGTTAATTAGGAACTTGAATGACTACTATCTCCTTCTTTCTTTCTTTAGTTACACTCTAATATTCGTATAATGCCATGTAAGTATTAAGCAGTCTTCTTTTATATAAGTAATAAGATTATTCAGTCAGCTGCAACTGTTTTTGTCTTTAAATTTTGAAGTAGGAATAACAAATTAAAATGCTCTTTAGTACTTAAACTACATAATGTCAGAATTATTCACAGTACAGAAAGTCAAGATTTTAAAACAATAAAACACCAGAGAAAAGTTTATTTTATGTAACTATCTATTTTTAAGCACACCTAAGTAGAGTGATGTAAGCCACAATAGTTGATTGATTTGGTATTTTGTGACACAAAGCAGCTAAACTATCTGTGCCAAACATCTGGTAAAAAGTTAAAATTAAAGGAAATTTTGTAAAATTCATAAAAGGAAATTAAGGTAAAACAAAACAAAGTTAAAAAAACCATAAATACCATAAAACCAATGTTTACATTTAGTCTACAATGTTAACAGAAAAACTACAGTAATTCAAGTTGTAAAGAACTTTCTGTAGCATAACTAATTATTGTAACTTACTAGGGAGACTAACAGGTAAGTATAAAAACTACCATCAGTCACCTGAAGTTGGCCTTTCCAATCATGGTTTTGAATTATTTGATGATTTCAAATTAAACTAGATGGACTTTGATTCCTTAAAGGGAATCACATTAAAAAAGGTCCAATGATAAATTAAAAAACTTAAATGGCATTAAAAAGATAAACGGCTTCTAAAAAACTAAAAATATATTTCCCAGGTGGACAGTGTCACCATCACCAATAACACTAACATTATGGACAAACCTTGGGACACAACATGTTTAAAATGGTGCTATTGTTGAGAGTCATACTGAGGGAAAGAACGGAAAATGTGGTTTATTGTGACCTGAGTGTTACACAGAATATACATTGGTACATCAATCCCAGATAAAAGAAAACAATGAGTTAAAAAACTGTGACCAATGAGTAGTCTAGTGAAAACAGCTTCCTTTTTCTAGTCCAATCAGGAGTGTCTGCATTTCTCAGATGACTTAAAGATAGGTCACAATTGGAGACTGTAAAAAACCACGGTGGGATTGGCTGACCAGTGAATGCAGCAGTGTTATCTAAAGACAGATCCAATTCATCCAACTGCACCTGGATACGAATGCCAAAAGGAGCAATGGTAGATCATCTGTTCTGAAAATGTATGGCCCACCGAAGAAGGAAAACACAACCCAGGTGGGATGCTTTGATAAGAAACAAAGTTTTGAAGCATATAGTAAAGGCAGTTGCAAATAGCAGAGGTGCAAAGAAGGTTCAGGAGACTCTGCGTATAAGCTCTGAACTGGGAAAGTGCAGAAAGCCCCAGTGTAGAGCCAAAGTCTTTGATGATGAATGGGATCCAGCATCTCTAAGGCCCCAGTTCTGGCAGAGCCATAGACCAGTGTTCCATAGTCAAGTTTCAATGGAATAAGAGCACGACATATCTTTAGCATAGAACATCGATCTGCTCCTCGAGTGGTGGAAAAGAGGACATGGAGGATGTTCACTGCTCTTGTACATTTTACCCATAGCTGCTTGATGTGTGGTATAAAGATCAGCTTGATGTCCACAACACCTGTTGAGAACATGCAACCCTGGTACTTGGTTGATCCTAGCCCAAATGGACCAACCGATTGACCCAAAGGGAGCCACCCTAAGACTACCCATTAATAGGAATTCAAGGCCAAAATGGTGTGTTAGGGTTAAACCTCTCAACCATCGGGATCCTCACTTTTTCTTCACAGGTTGCTATGAATGGCAAACACGTGGGTGGATGTTTAGATTCCAGAGGAGGTAAACTGAAAGAACAGAACCTTCCCTTGGAGGTCCCTTCACCACGTACAAGAATCCACACCTTGGGGCCACAACAAAATGCAGATGTAAATCCATAATTATTTTGGTGACTAAGTGACCTCACATCATATTCCAGCAATAACTATAATTAAAAGAAATGAATTAACAACCAGAAATATCTTAATCAATGAATTAATGTATATAAATATTCACCGAACGGAGTATATTACATCAAATATCAGTCTCAACCTGCATTTTTGTCTACATTACCATTTCTCTTAATTCTCTACCTGATGATGTGCAAATATCTTCAGTATAGTTTATATTGAAAAAGGTTCCATCATAAGGGCATCACATCCACTCCTCTCAACTGCTTTCCATGAACCACTTAATATATAAGGACAGTAGTTTTCCAGTGTCCATTTCAACAATTCAGTTGCTCAAGACCTACAGGTAATGCATCCTTGAACTGATATGCCTTTATAGGGAATATCATGAATACCCATATTACTCTTCAGCTGCTTGAAGTATGTGAAAGTTGAATGGGAGGTAATATAGGACTGAAAGTCTTATCCTGATGAGGTTAAAACTTGTTTGTCTCACTTCATACAAAACCAGTACTTCTGGATGGTCAAAAAAGGTCCATAACATTAATCTAATTGCAAGAAGAGTTCACCTACTCTCCTGATACTTAACTTGCCCCTGGTTTAGTAAGCAATGATGATCATAAATTATTTTGAAAACATTTTTTCACATGCTGTGTACCACCTTTGGAAATTCCTACCTCCCATTAACCAGTAGCATAAATCTTGTTACAATTATTACAATTATTAGAATACATATACCCTTCATCAAGTATTACCAGGTAATGCTGCTCTTACATGAGTAATTACCATTAATACAGTTTTGACAGTTGGTCTTCCTTTCCTGGATATGACATGGATTCACATTTCTAGACAGATATCCTTCTTGATTATTTTGCTTGGAACATGTCAAAGGCTTCTGTTGTTTAATTTTGTGGATTTTTACCTGTTACAAGATACCACACGTTGCTTATCATACTTGAAATGTAACTGCTTGCAGGTCTGTTACAGGTTGGTCTTGGTACCCCATATTTATCTATATTCCTTTATTTTCCAATGCTAGTAAGGAACAAAGATGTTACCATCTTGGAAATTCTACATCCCTAATCTGAATACATCTTTATGATCTGAGTGTATGAATATTTTGCATCAAAAATGTGATCAATTTTTGGTGGCATCAAACTACTTAAAGATTTCCAATAAATATCAAAGTGCAGATCCAATACATAGCATTCCACTGCAATTTTACTGACTGTGGTTATCATATGACTTGTTGACTTCAATATTCAAAATTGCTTAAATATAACATACTCAACTCTCTGTATTAGGCAGAACCATTAAAGTTTTTTATGTACAACACCGTCATTATCTTGTTTCTATCAAATTTTCAATCTTTAGCTTCTCAGAGTCCATGCTCAGTTGAGAAGCTGATTCTGTTAGAAACAGATATGAAACATTAAAAAATCAACATAGTGTTATTTCAAAGTCATATTAGTATCAATGAATGTTCAATATCATATTCTGATTTTGAGATACACTAATTTCAGACATTTCAGAATCAAGTGGTTGCAAAACATCATGCAGAATAATATTTCAAACAAGAACAGCAATGAAATGTTACAGATCAACAAGTGAAACAAATCTTTATTCAAACATAGTATTTCTAAACACATTCCCAAGGGAAATTAGCTGAGTCAAAATTAATGAAACGTGACACTTTGAAGTCAGGCTGGGGTTCTTGTGTGGTGTCCCACAATACTTAATTACCTATAACAGTGATTATTCCAAATAACATATATAAAGTAGAAAACTCCCAACTCACACTAACTTGTCAAATGTTTTCAAATTATTTGAATATTTTGAAACAGAGACATTGTCTACATTTGTAATGAAGGGGTAAGATATAATTTTATTGATACCATCACACACACCCTTTCTTAGTTTTAAGTCTTCCAGAACTGAATTTTAAACATTAAAGACCAAATTAAAAGTTAGCCAAGTTGTTATAAGATACAGTAATTATTTCCTTAAAATCACATCCATTAAGCCTACACAAATACAATAATTATTGAAACTCAAAGGCTCCACTAGTCAGTTTAAGCTTAATAAATAAAAGTGAAATTACAAACAAGAAACCATAATTTACAACCAAAAAATAAAGGTAAAAATTAAACTTACATTAAGAGCTAAAATTACATGCTGCAAAACTAAAAATCAAAATTACAAAATAAACAATAAAGCTAAAATTAACATGCCAACCAGCTACAATAAATGAAAAAATCAAACTTAAAATTACAAAAACAAATCAATCTTAATAAAAACTTCACAGCATGTTGAGGATTACATAAACCTAGTAGATACCCAATGAAATAATTCAGCAGTATACTTCCTAAAAATAGTGATATACGAATAAAACATCTGCAGTTAATTCAAAGCTTTCAATCATGAAATACACACAATTTGTTTATCTAATGGGACATTTATAACTGTATTTTGTTATTTCATGTATTACTTGAATAAGGAAGAGTGATTTGCATTTAGTTTTAACAAAAAAGACTAACTACAATGCACTGTTGGTAAAAATGTTTGAGGTCTAATTCAATGGGTGCATCCAGTACAAAAGAGCACTCAGATTCTGTAAGTAGCCATTGAAATTTTCTCCACAAAAGGATGCCATCTTTCTTGTCATTTTATCAAGCACATGGAAAGACAAATAGTGGGCACTTTCTGCAAGTTGTTGCTTCTATGAGAATTAACAAAGGAAAGATATATAATTCACTTCAAATAAATTTAATTGACTTGGTACAATAGAAACGTGTATATAAAAATAAAATGTAAAATAATCTATACATACACCCACACAGCAAACAACAACAAATTCAAATCAAACATGTTCTTTTCTTTACACATTTTCCATTCATGCTCCTACCATTGAAATATTACTTTCAATAAGGTAAAAGAGGAAGTCCTTTTTGTGTGTGTAAAGTTCCCTCATAAAAACAAACATTTTTGTTAAGAATAATTTTTTTCTCAGATTGACTATTCAGCCCATGTAAACCCTGACTGACTGACATTGATATTAATATAAAATTGTAGAAACTGCAAAATATGAACAATTTTCCTGTAATGTGTTCAAGAAAAGAAGCATTTTGGCACAGTATTGTTTTATTAGCATTCTGGAGATACAGAGCATGACAGGCACAGAAAGACAATTGGCTATTTCAAACACACACACACACACACACATGTACAAAACTTTTGCAGTAGGTCCACCTTCTGGTATGAGCTTCTGAAGTGACTCCTGTAATATGGTGGTTGTCTCTTAGAGTTCTATCTTCCAGCAATAAAACCTTTGTTTGCTCTTACCCATTCTATGCGTAAGTTCACAGTACATCATCTACTAATAAATCAGACAAGTGAAAGTTTCATTAGTGGTTGCTGTATGAGGTTTGTCTTCAGGTTATTTAGCACTTCACTGTGGTGCCGTTGTGATTGTAAAAGATTATCAAGCAGCACAAAAATAATAAAGGTTAAAATACTTAACACAATCAACATTTTTCAGCACATAACTGAAAACCTTTGTTCAAAAATGGATCTATGATCTTAAAATAGCCACTACATATTTCAATATCAAATAATGTCATCCTAAGAAGTGTGAAAGCAAAATTAAAGCAAATCATATATACATATAAACATACAGAAACATCAGTCATGTGCGTACTTCGCTTACACACTAAATTTAAAGAATGTCATACCATCTACATATTGTCTAAGTATACACATGACCAACAGCTGGATCTCTCTGTGTATCTATGTATAGATATATATTTTTATACTCTTGAGGATGACATTACTTAACATTACAACATATAGTGTCTTAAGGACGATAATCAGTCTCAGAAAGTAACACTTTCTTTAAACTGAAAATGTATTTCCAGTAATACTTATTTTCCTCTACTCACATTATTACTCAACTGGTATGGTTTCTTCCTTCACCCAACTGAGAATTGGTCTGATGTTTTTCTCACTTGCTCCAATCTTTTATAAACCACTAAACTGCTCTTGGCAATATTTGTCTCATGACACTTTCATCCAAGTCAATACACCCTCTATCCTAGTACTGTATGTAAGCACCTTATTTAGATAATTATATCTAACACCAGCTGTAAGTGAGGCAGAAGAATTAGACAGAAGTTAATATTATTGGAAATAAATTTTTGATTTAAGAAAATATTAACTTCAAAACATATTTATCCTCTCTCACACTACAGTTAGAATCCCACACTGAGAAAATGGAAGGGTTGGTGAGGGCATTATCTATAAAGAAGGCATCTGCATAGTTCATGGTTGTGTCAATAGAAGACAGGCATTCTAGTGGGAGGAACTATACTTCATCTAGAACAGATTTGTTCTTAACCTAAATCTTACCTCATGTACTGTGGGTGGAACTTTACATTATTAATCATCAATACTGGACAGGCCCCAACCAGATAGCTGAGGCTCCACAGCTTAGAGTTGGAATTATAGGGCCATGGTTCTTATATCCCATGTTGATGGCTAGAGAAAGTGGCCCGCAATATATATGTGTATAAACATAAGAGTGGATCTCAACTGTAGCCAGACAGTGGTGTGTTCCAAACCACAAAAATCATGACAAGAAGGTAAGCAATATTGAAGTGGACAAGCCTTCTTCTCAACCTGAAGACATCAGCAAGGCAACACCTCAGGCTTGGAAAGGCAGGATATCTTGTATACATTACTCAACCAGAGAAAACAAAACTTTTCCAATCTGGAATTACAAACACTCATCCTTACCCCCAACTGTGTGAGCAAGGCAAATTCCGCTTGCTCTCAGAAGTACAGCAAGGACTTGGAAGAAATTGTGATCAACCAATGACAGAATATTAAACCATTCTGGATTTGGAACTTTGAGAAGACAGTGAATCCTCTTCCACAAAAAATGTACTGAGCCAATATTGATCAAAAATAAAGGCCACACTCAACAGAACTAAATAAAAGAGCAGCAAATCTGAACTTGTATTATGAATAGTCTCCTGGGTATGCTTATCTCTCTCCTATCAACATCTATGATAAACAACACACAAGAACATCCAAGGACCTGGGTAGGAGGGCCCCTGACTCTGACCTCTTCTCAAAGAGTGGAAAAATTTCACTCTGACACTCTTGAACAATAGCCTGTTTCTATTACCCCAATGACTGGAAACTGAGTTTGTTAAGAACTTCCTAGCTCCACTTGTAGAATCTGGGGGGCATTGGGAGTTTTGAGGAACAGTGCAATAGGTTAACCAAGTTTCCAAAATTTTTTAAGCAACTCAATCCTGATTTATTCAAACTAATGATTGGCAAAGTAGGGCAATATCCCCTTATACTTCACTCAAGATAATCCACAAGTGGTCGTCCAGTATAGCACAGTAGTACCATCCAATCAGCTTCTAGATGGTCTTACAAAACACTTCATTTCTAGTTGCAACAGAGCTTGTTGTAACCAAGAATAAGTGGTTGATAGTGAAGAAATGGTTTCATAAAAGCACACCTGCCTCGGCAACACATGAGAGACAATTTGGTATCCCACAAAAATGAGGTAAAGGACCCCCAAAGGTAAAGAAGAGACAAGTGCAACAATAAAAATATTTACTGCCTCTGTAAAATCTTGTGTAAATGGGTAAGATAGCTGCACAAGGTAGTCAAAAACCTTCAAATGAAGATACTACCAGTCTGAGATAGAAGTATTAGAAAGGTGTGGGGTTCAGATATCAATGGGCAATTTAATGAGCAGTAGAAATGTAATGAATCTGATTAACAAGACTCACAGAAGATTTCTCGATCCAGAACTAGTGATGTGGATCAAAAGTCATTGTCCAGCATCTCTAAATACATTAATGTGGGCAACAAACTCACAAATGAAAACTAATTACCTAGAGAAATGAGGATTAGTGATCAGAAAAATCAGTGAAAATGAATTTATCCCCTTTCATGGCTCAAAGTGTCTTGGGGAAAAAGAATTGTTTTCAGGATATAGATAAAAAAATAAAGTGTCCTGTGCCCAAACAACACAAACCACTCTGATCAGCAATGTTTGCAGGTCAGTAGTAATGTAAAACAAACCTCCAAAGAAAGGTAATACCTAATAATTGAAACTCAGGTCACAAATGGGTGCTGAGAAATGTTATATAACCAAAGTATACCAGTTAGGTAACTGGAACAGGTGCTTGGGACAAAAGACTCAAAGAAACTTAAAGAAGATGGAGAATGCTGCAAACGCAAAGAAATTTTGTCTCATGTGTTAAACAGTAATCAGTAGGCTGCCTTATATAAGGTGACTATGGAAGATGCAAAACCCTTGCCAGAGTCAGATCAACAAACAAATTATGATTGGCACTTCTACTTGAAGTGAGTTCAACTTCCTTTTGATACATTGTTGCCAATAGATATGCCATTTACATTAATAAAGGTTCCTCATGGGACTAAGCAAAGACAGACTTATATGTGTCAATCTTAGAAATTGTTCTTTTTTTGTTCTTTTGAATTAAGCACAAAGCTACACAATGGGCTATCTGTGCTCTGCCCACCATGGGTATCGAAACCCAGATTTTAGCGTGTAAGTCTGCAGACATACCACTGAGCCACTGGGGGGCTCTTAGAAATTAAACCCCAATGTTGTATGAGGGACTGCATAAATTCCATGCCTAAATCTTTAGCTTCTGGATAGCTGGGTATCAAACATCAAATCACAGCTCCTTCCATGGAGAGGGCCAAAGAGGAAGGGCAAGAATTGGGCACTCTTGGGGATATCACAGAAGCAGAAACCAGGGTACTGATGCCAATCCAATGCTATCAACAAGACCTGATAATGAGTTGGAACAAATCATTAGTACCTTGGGTAAATTTTAATTGTAAGGAAGACCTACAGCTGCAATCCTGTCCTGTCAGAATGCATCCACTGTCAAAGCCCAAAGATGAGGTATTGAAAACCAAATTGCTACTAGTTGGGTATTCCAATGAGTGTCTAACCCCCAATCATCAATGTTTCAAAATGAGAGCCAATGAAAGCCTCACAAATGCAGCATCTTTATGTTGGGAGAATTTGTTCAGGTCAAGACAACTGATTTGCTACCATAGCCATCATGGAACATAGCTAATAAGGTGATATTATAGGAATGATCCTAATACAGGAGATTCAAATTTCATAAAGAAGGAGCACTGGACCAAGTGCTCCTTTGAAAGAACATGCAAAATACCACTTTGGAATTGTTGGAAAGAAGCCTGACAATTTTCCCCTTAATGGACCTTGACTGGATCTTTTGAAGAGAAAGAATAATTAAAAAAATGGTGTAGGTAAGCGTCATCATCTGTGTGTAGACACTAGTTTTCATGACTGTTGTGATATGCCCTTCAAAGCTGAAGTGAGGCATTTATAAAGAGACTGATCTCTGAACAAAGCAATTGCAGAAGAACCCCTATCTTAGTACTGTCCTGACTTAATAACCCATCAAGATTGAAGAATGATTTCAAATAAGTAAACTAGCGAATCCAATGATTTGATAATTTTGACTCAAAAACCACTAAGAGGATTTCTTCTGCACTCATCCTTAAAATACAAGGGATTTGAGTGATGCCCACATTCCCAAAAGAGAAAGAATCACATGTGCAGTGAGAGAAAAGAGTAAAAACTGAGATTCCTGTTCCATAATGTGGATCTGATGGGAGTTGTCTGAGAGCAATTGAGATATGTGATGAAAAAGGTACACAGACTGAGGATGTATTGAGTAGGAGCAAGAGTAGATATTTCAACTCTAAGAAAGAAAGGAATAGAAAGGAATGAAAACTGCCTTGGTTATTTCTGAGAGTAGAATCCAGGGGTGATGGTCTGGTAATTGATCACATTGTGCCAGCAGTAATCATTTATCCATTGAATGTTGCGTGCATATACTAGGGTTTGGAGGTGATGAGAAAAAGCTTGTGTGATTCAGAAGAATGTATATGGTGCTGTTGTTAGTCTGAAGGCAAGAATCTCTAACTGCAGTACCAGACCCTTGTATACAAAAACTGCAGTAGTGCCACCACTATAGCAATGTGCAGAATTGAGCTGACAATATTACACTTTGAGATCTACAACCTCAGTGAAAAATGATAATCAACCCAAATTGAGGAATAAGTAATTTGTGAACCTTGGAGAATCTAAACACTGAAATAGAATGATAATTGGACACCAATATTTTTTTCTTCATAGACCCAACATCTTAACATCTAACAAGAATAAAACCCCTGAAGAACTAATAAAACCTTCTCTCTCTGTCCCCAGACCAATCAAACTCTGTTAGCCATGGAACTAACATCCAAAATCCAAGGATCAGAAGGAGATGAAAACTCTACAGGTGAGGTAGTGCTATTGTGAACTGAATGGCTAACCATACTCAAGATCCTATAGTGGTTAAAGTTACTACAAGTTCAGAAATTCTTGGAGCCGAGTCCTCACAGACCCAGAAGGCATACACCGATTTATTCAGATTAACTCCAAACTCTGCCTTCGAATCCCTGATACAGAGGAGCAGATATACTGTTTAAGTTTGAATATGCTTTCACCCGACGGTGGTAGGCTAAATCACATAGTTCTAACAAAAGTGACAAATGAAGCATAGCTGTCCCTTTAAGTAACTGAGCAGTAAATCTCCCTGCATCAACCACAATGCCCATGAATGAAAACTAAATATCTGTTCTAAGACCCTTCAGCCCTCAGTTTATCTCAAAGAGGTCTCTTTGTAAAGACTGTATTTATTAGCATTGTTTGGTACAATATTTTGTCAGATAAGTTTGTTTTGTTAGAGTGAAGCAACACTGGGCTATCTGGTAGGTTCTCCATAGAAACTTAAACCCTAGACCTCAGCATTGTAAGTCCATGAACTCACTACTGTCCCATGGGAGTTGAGGATGGAAAAGCTAACAAAATAAAAGGAACTGCATTCTATCCAGAAAGTCCAGCCTTAGAGCCCCTCTGAAGAGACACCATCATATAAATAAACATCTTCTCACAACAAATAAGATCACAGACCTTCTCAACTGAGAATAACCCCTTCCCAATTGTTGAGCAATGCTAGGTATCAGAGATGGGATAAAGAGAAACTTGATTTACCTTTGTGTGGAAATAATAATCTGATAATTTAAACAGTATATTAGCTTGTCAATTTATTTTTTCACTAAAATCAGCCAGGTCACACAAAAAACACTCAAATTACCTCCAAATGATCATAGCACCAAAAAACTTGTTAGTGACATTTTGTTGAGAAAAAGTGGTAACATTACCTGAATTAGGTGCTTACATACAGTACCAGAACAGAAAACACATTGACATAGCTGGAGAGTGTCACAAGACAAATATCACCAAGGCCAATTAAGTGGGGTATAAAAGGCTGGAGCAAGAAAGACAAAAATCAGACCAATGCTCAGACTAGCAAAGAAAGAAACCCTGACAGTTGAATAACAGTTATTCAATTATACTGCATTAATAAAATTCCTTACTTCTTTCTCAATGTAGTTTCTATTAATTATGCTGGATTTTACTACGCATAAGACGCCTCAATATTCAAAGCCAAATTCTTTATTTATCTGAAAAGCTGTGTTACTGTATAACATATATTTTCCATATATAATTATTAAATGTAAAAACTAAACTCATTGATACATACAGCATAACACATGCACCCGTCATTACAAATTAGCAACTTATACTGTTTAGTACTGTTTGATCTGTTACTGTTTTGCCATAAAATCTTTCAACACATGGCCACTTTAACCACCTGCTGCCATGCAAATTCATGCACATCAGAAGCTGCAGAATACACCCATTCCACAGTTGCAAGATCACTGTTACCTATCTGCATTGAGTTGGTGGTTATTTATCAGAATAACTTGGAGATGGAATTCTCATTCAAACATCAAAATATGTCAAGAACAATGAGCCAACTGTTACTTAGTTGTGTCATCGTGACACATCGTAGGTATTCATGTATTCATTCCAATCACTTATTATTTGGATTCATAAATTTAATGAGCATAAACTTGACAGTTTATACACTCCATTCAGCCACATAAATAAGACCAAGGAAGAAAAGGTGAGGTCTGCATTTTCACCCCAATTAGCACTCAACTTTGTGAATAACTGGCTGGTGAATTTAGCTGCTTAACCAAGTTGAAACTCTGTACATATACTAAAGAATGTTATTCATAGTACGGCCCACTCAGTGATGTAATGAATAACAACCACCATGTATTGTACTGATCACCTTTCATAGTCTCAAATAAAAAGAGGCCAGCCATATATATATGAGAATTTTCTCAAAAGGACCTACGGCTCTGTAATGGAGTTTTCCCTAACACGACTTGATTTTCCTCTCCACAGTTCATATGATACAATTACTACACTACCGCTTAATGTTTTACATGAAAATCAGATAAAATGCTTTTACACAGTGCAACTCCCCCCTCATTGCATTATGAAAGTCTATAGTATTTCCTACTTTGGGGCTTGGGGGGTATTTGTTACACAGTTAATGGACCCCACTAATGTATGCTGCACAAAATGCTGTGGTAAACATGAAAAGCAAGATCAAAAAGTGGTATGCCTAAATGCAGCTGCTGTAACAGCACTAACCTGTAACTTCAGACCATTCAGTTCCCTGCTGGAATGATGAGAAGCAGAAGTGATCCAAGCAAGTTAGATACCTAATAAATGTAGAAATCTGGAAAATGTGATTGGATGCTGGTTAATGATGCTACAAAAGTTCAACTTCATTGTATAGCATCATTTGGTTTAACAGCATGGAAATGGTGAAAAATTATCATACCAACTAATGGAGCCACATCTGTGTATTGAAAGTTCAGATTATGAACACCATATAGCAATGAGGGCCATTGCGACAGCAGTTATTTTAAACCATATGAGCAGTGACAAGTCTACATTTGAATGGATGCACTTCAAGAGGAGCAACTGAAAAAGTGAAACATAACTTGGGCACTTTTTGCTGTGCAGTAAAGAAAAGTGCAACTGTCAGAAACTAGTAAATGTAATACTATTGTATTCAACCTCTGGCACCTGTATAGTCTGAAGTTACAGACTAATGCTGTTATAGCAACTGCATTTAGGCATACCAGTTTGATCAGTGCATTCTGATTTTCATGTTTACCACAGCATTTTGTGCAGTATACAGTACAAATGCACTGGGTTGAGTCTCTCATACACAATTACTGGCACATTCAGAAGGATTGGCTTTTACACATAAATGTAGTTCACTATTCTTGAGTCCAATATGGTTAAGCATGAATAATTTTGCTAAATAACTGCAGTTTACCTGTTAAACAAGTAAAATTGGCAGGCAATTTCCACAGTAGGTTTGTCCATAAGATACCAATGCCTGGATCCAGTGGAAAAAATTATTACCCATGCACAGCATGTAATGTTGCAAGAGGAAGTAAAAGGTATTCTCTCTATTTACATTTAGATTGCCACTGTTTACAAAAAATTGAGGTTAGTACTAGCTGGTTGAAATGGCAGCTTTTCATTTAGCAACTGGCATATGGCAAATCCAAGTAAGGTTCTGACAGTTCCACTACATCTCAATCACATGTTCATGTATTGTCATCAGCAAATACAAGGTTCATAGTTCTCCAAACAAGCCATCATGATATTAGATGTAAGCTATATTAACCTGAACTGATAACCATGTCTAACTGAGAATGCTAGTTTAAACCAGACAGAGTAGCTGCAGCATAAGTCAGGTTTTGTGTCATATTTCTTCTATCATGAACACCCTATCATTCTATTTGAATGAAAGTGACTTAAAACAATGCCTTGTCCTCTTTAAGAGCACCCTGATGTCTCTCAAGATCCATCCTAACATGTTTTGAGACATTCAGACTGCTCAATCTTGCTAATGACACTTCATGTTTCTGTATAAGAAAATTATTTATTAGAGGTCATAGTTAGCAGCTGTCTATGTTCCTCTAACTACTTTAGGACTCTCATTCCCAAGGGTAGTTCTAGAATGTGGACAAAGTTCTCAACATGCCTAGTTGAATCTCTCAGTGTATGAAAAGATCTCCCAGTCCTTACTGTATTTTGTTATAAAGTTCTCACTTTAAACACCAGCTTCAACCTCTGAAGTGTCCTTCATATCAAACATGATTTTTTTACTATATGCTATCAGAGATTAATATTTAAAAAAAAAGAAGCATGTTCAAAAGAAATCCTGCATAAACAAATCCTTTGGTCATGGCAACAAAAATAACTTATTTATTAGTTTGTTAGATTCACGTAACTGATGTGTGATTGGTTAGAATCAAATATTTGCAAAAAACACTTCAAGAGATATTATGCATGAAGACATGTTAAACATGAAGAACAAAGGTAAACAAGTGATAAAAATAAAATAAATCTTTATTTAAAGCAGTTTCTCTATTTTACATACTGAAAAGGCTTTGTATTTGACAGAACATATTTAAGAATAAGAAAATGTCACAATTTCAAGTCAGACTAGGCTATTAATGCATTATACCAAAATCAATAAATTATTTACAACAACAACCACTGTTACAAATAACATATGAAATAGAGAGAACCCTCATAACAACTTGTACAACAGACTGTATCAACTCTTGAAACAGGCATATCCAACACAAGGAAGTAGACACAGACAAAAATAAATCAGCTTCCATGGAATAGAAGTTATAATATATAACTTTAAGCAAAAGGATTAGTAAATGTTAATATCCTTTGTACATTCTGTTTACAATGTGGAAGCTAACTAGATTCAGAAAACCTACACAAAAACATAGAAACATTATCAAAATATATATGACATATTCTAGGCTATTTATGAATGGATAAGTATAACATTAACATAACATTTGGTGAATATTTAACTTGTACGGCTTAAGAAGATTGTGAATAATAATTTTATAAATTCATGAAAGTCATGCAATTAAATGAATTTTTGGGTGATAAGCCTAAGGAATCTCAGGTTCAGCAGTTTTAACAAGGTATTAAAAATACTAACAGCATCTTTATACCCAAAACTACCATTCACAGCTTTCACGTATGGAATGCACACCCACATATCCAATTTCAAAATTTAAGTAAAAATAGTAAATTCGACATTTTTTATTCACAAATATTTTACAGCTTACATTGTGTCATTCTGCAATTTTTATTTCATTTAATTTGCAAACAAAATGTAAAAAAAAATAATGTTTGACCTTGTGTCTTTGCATAGCTTTGAGGAGTATCACTTGTAAACACAAACTTACTATTTTCTTCTTCTGTTCACCACAAAGCACAGACAGTTATTTGATAACAAACCAACATCCTGTCAGACTAAAACTGTCATACCTTGCAATTTTCCTGCTCACATCACTGTACTGTGAGATTATAAATGGGTACAATCACATATTGATAAAGAAAAGCTTTGAAAACATCTATAAAGGGCAAAGTTAAACACAACTGGATAAAGCAAGATCAGATAAGGTGAATAAAGTGGTGCGAGAAGCATTTTATGGTTTTGTGATCAACTGCAGCTTCTTCAGAAAAAGACGTTGAAATTGACTGTAAGGTTCAGAAGATTTATAAACAAACCACAGATCTGTAACATTCTTCAGATAGTTTCTTTATTTTACAAGAGGACATTACATAAGCTTAATTAGGTTCTGAGGAGGATAATAGAAAATGTTATCTATCCTGGCCTAACATGTCTTGTGTCACCTATAAATTACTGTCAGTTTATGTAATTTTTTATAATTGTTTATAGTTGGAAGTGGTGACTCCAGCAACAGGCAAAACAAAGTTTCAAAAGAAACATTTTCATGAAAAACAACAAAGCTGAAATTCCAAGATAAAGGAAGTCTTTTTCATTTATTTCAAAAATGGTATCTCACAACGAATATTTTAAAATTTTAGGCATATAAATCAAATTACTTTTTTAGCTGAAACCATGTACCGTTCAATAGTAAGTTTGTGCTTGTTTTAATGCAACTTATTCAACCATTTTCACTGTTAAAAGATAAAAAAAGTCAATAGATATCAATGATTTCCTTCCCTCCAAGCACACATACACACACTGTTCTGATCTGAAATAGGTTAAAAAATAGTATTCATTGAAGATGCTTAGCTGACTAGACAGTGACTATCTGTTGCAGAAACACAATTACCTCACTGCCTTGACAATCTATCAAAGAATGAGTGTTCCTTGTTTTGTGAATTTCTAGATATCAAAAATTAACAGCTTATCAAAAGAACAAATATTTTCATGGTTAAATGCAATGATAAAAGATATAGTGGCTTAAATATTAGGACAGCTTTAAAGTTAAAACTAATCACATTATATATTTATTAACAACAAAGGTTTCATGGTCTTGAATGACATATTTTTAACACAAGTCTTCATCAGAATTTTTGATTTTTAACCCTTTATTGTACATTGTAATATCTATGTAATAAATCTATGATTATTACTTAACACACATACAAATGTTTCAGTCCTTTAACCGAATGTTCTTACTTCAAGTACCAGTCTATTATGAACCATGGAATTATTTTTGTTTACTCCTCAATCAGTGTTATAGAGATAGTGTATCCATTTTTAACTTACCAAAATATATTTTATAAAAACATACTGTTAGTGCAAAATTAACCTATTTAATTAAACAATTCATTTTCATTTTAAGTAGAATAGGAGGTTAAAGAGAATATGGCTAGGAAAGAAAAACACACCAAAAAAACAACTCAGTTTCAAGAAAACTCTAGCTTTTTAATTTTAAGTCCACTTTTTTTACCCTAATCATAAAGTATCAGGCAAATGTACACATTTTAATTTATGTTTACTTCATAGATCTTGTTAGATTTTTATATATTCTCAGTTTTAATTTTTAAAAAATATATTTTCACAAATACGAAAACCTTTGGATATAACCTTACTGATGAATCTAATAACAAGAAATATTTCTGAGACTGTTTCTTTTATTAGTGTCAACTTTAAAGCTCTAGTATATCGGATGGTTATAAACTATTGCAAAAATATGTTATAAAATGAAAACTTAAACATGTTGCAAAAAACAATTTGTTATTTTACAAAACTGTGAAAACATATGTGCTGCTATGTGTTCTGTAAAAACTACAACTTATTCCTGAATATATATCACCTGTTGAAACATCAGCTCTTATAGTTTGTTCATCCCTGGGTCGGACTGAAGTGTGATCATGGCACACCATCCGAAGAAAGTTGATAGCCTTTCCTGTACACAACACCTGTAGGAAGAATATATTCAGTAAATAAAGGAGCAAACCAAAAAAATTCAATGACCTATGTGTATACAGTTTATTTACTGAAGGATGATGCTTTTGAAATGTAAAGTATTTTAAAATAAAACACCTGTTAAGAGTTTGTTACTAAAATTGGATAAATATATTACATAAAGTACAAGAAATTTAACTCCTACAATTTTTTTATATAAACTTAAACATACTGGCTATGTTAGTCATATAAGCATACACACTATCAAATATGTTACTTATATAAATCTATAAGGGGCCAATTGTATATGTTTTATTTAAAAAAAATAAGTTTGACTGAAATGTTAGCCATGAAACATTACTTAGAAATTTCACTTATCTGAGCACAATAAATAAATGTTTTGAAGTTCCAAACACTAGCACCAACAGTCACACTTTGTCTCATTTTCCTTTCTGTTGCAGTTTGAATACTCCTTTTAATTTTCAAACTTTCATAATCTTTAGACTCATGACTTGTTAACAGCTTTACTTTGCAGTTAAATGATAAATATATTCAGAAATCAATTTGCACACTGCTTTTAACTACTTTTTTATGAACAAAATGTTGTTTCTCATTAACCTGTGTGATTTTCCTGTTAATGCATATACTACAAACTTTAAGATATTCATTTTCTAGAGTTTGAATCACCATAGAAAGTTAAAGTTCGACTCTACTCACATTCCCATGGTTTTCTATTTCCAAGTAATAACAAATTTATTTCCTCTCATAAACATTGGATATTTCACATTTAATCATGCTTTAACTGCTACTTTTATTAATGCTACTTCTTGAAAATATCTCATCTGAGAACTGTACTGAAAACAGTATATAACTTTACTCAGTCACCAATATTTCATGTAAACTTTTCCATTTTTATTTGACTTAGTATTGACCTTTCCTGTTTTCACTGAAATTTTAGCAGTTTTATCTTCCTTAAGAAACATCACTTATTATAAAAGTTTTGACTTTTAAAAATTAAGAGTATAAACAAGGTTAAACCATTAAGACAAAATGCATGAAGTAACATGTAGAGAGGTATTCAGATATAATTCAAAATAGAGGAAAGATACACATTTAACAACGTGTATAAACATCTGTATATATACACATAAGATTATGTTGAAAGTTAAATGTAAATGAACTTCTTCATACATTCCAACAGAAAAATATATCCTTGATATTTATGTTAAGTAGATTAATTTACAAGCTAGAACCTGTTAATCACAACAACCTGTATTCTGGTGCTTGTAAGTCAGTCACATGTGAGTTATTTACATTTGTATGCCCTATTCAACTTGTAATAGTGAGACACAACACACATAATGAAAAAAAATAATCTTACAAATATATTTTTACTTTTTTGGCTTGTCTCAGACTAAGGAAAGATGGTATCATAGTCTTTCTTAAGCTGTACTTTTCGTGCCACAGGCTAGTGTTGGGAACAGATGGGTTTACTGCTACAAAAAACTTTGAAAAAAATAGAGAAAAAATCATAAACTTATGTCATTTGACTAATCAAAAATATATTACAAAATACACACAGAATTATATATAATTCAAACAAGTATACTAAATATGTACTTTTTAAAATTAATATGTGAATTTTAAAATGTTTCTAAGTATCAAGAAACACCCAGTATTTGATCACACATTCAAATCAATAACATTTATGGATATATTCAAACTAGAATCAAAATTTTATAAAATTCTCTTTGTGGTATCAATACCAAATCAATTAAAAAAATTAATTTATATACTTAAATATACGTTTTTTCCAGTGAAACACAGAATACCAAACTATTAAATCATTAAAGTTAGTATTCTAATTTTGTTGAAATACTTCTATTACAAAAAATTATCAGAATGTGCGCTTACTATTAATGTAATACACCAAAACCTGCAAGTTTTGATATTTACTTTCCCATATTGTTAGTCTCTAAATAAAACCTTATACAGAAATCTTTGCTTTAACAAACAATATTCTCTGCACTAGAAGTTTCTTCAGGCAGGTAACTTAAGTTTAAAGATTAATAAAAGACTTGCAAGACTTGTCACTGAACAAGTTGCAAAGAAAATCACCATAAAACTATGGAAAGCACAAAAAAAAATGGAAACCAGTTAGAAAAACATAGTTTTAATGGAATGTCATTTGTATTTTCTAATACCTTTTTAAAGAATAAATTTTAGGTTAAATTCCATAAACTGAATTGTTCTTCCAGCCTGTAATTGTGCAGTTGAAAACTTTTTTTCAGACAAAGACATTTTATGTATTTATGTAACTTATAATAAACCACTTAATGTAATTCTCATTAAGAGACAACAAACACTGAGGTAAAGTATAAATACTAACCTCATGATACATATCTTCCAGTTCACCACTAAAAACCCAATGACTCAGCATTCTGTAGATAGGTTGTGCAACCTAAAATATTCATAAAATTTGATGAAGTTCACAAAAAAGTCCAATACAGATGCTAAAATTAATTATTGTGTTGAGTTATAGATGCAATGTCGGGCACAAAATAACAAAGTAATTATATAAAACCACAGAAAAAGAAAGTCTAATACAGAATACATGCACATTAAAAATATTTAATTTATTAAGTACTTTGTGCTGACTATGAATGATATTTACATAAGTTACACATTTAAGTATATTAGAAAACTATAATTGTCTTAAAAATGCTATTGCAACCAACCTCAGATAGCTAGATTTCTGAAAATATATTTGATTAGCACAATTCAATCAGATAATAAAATAAATAATTTCCAACATTTTAACTCTTCTTTTCAGTCAAACTATTACAAAATAACTTCACTTATGAAATTAAATTTCTGCTCATAGCTTGATAATCTGATGTGGTTAACAAAGCAAAACTGAATTTAAACATTTTCTATAGCAGTAGTATTTTGAATAGTTAAACCCTATAAAGATTACTATTCTTCTAATTTCTTAAATCGTGAAGCACATAGCACACCTAACAAACAAAACAAACATGAAAGCAGAAAGAGCTTTTAAATCAAAGTAATACAGGGCCTATCAAAAAATAAAAGTCTACCATAAAATTCTAATAATCATCACTGTTACAATATTTCATCACAGAATACAGTGGTGATTCCATGTAAATATTTTATAATATAAACATAACTCAGAAGATGTCCAAGCCTAATACTTTCACTCTTATTAACCATAACTTTATGATAACTTAAGGATTACTTTAAAAGCAAAAGACTACACAGAGCTGGCTATGAAGATAAATTAATGATACAGTCCTTTCAACATGGACCTAACATCAGACAAATTGTTTTATAACAATCATCATTCAAAGGCAACTTCAATGAAAACTGGTTTTGGTTTGTTTTGAATTTTGTGCAAATCTACATGAAGACTATCTGTGCTACCTATCCTTAATTTAGCAGTGTAAGATTAGAAGGAAGGCAGCTAGTCATCACCACCCACCAGCAATTCTTGGGCTACTCTTTTTCCTAGCAAATAGTGTGATTGACCATCACATGCTGCCCCCACAGAAGAAAGAGCAAGCATATTTGGTGTGACAAGGATTCAAACCGTGACCCTCAAATTATGAGTCAAGTGCCTTAACCACATGGCCATGCCAGGCCCAATTAAAACTGTAGTTTGAATCTTAAATAAAATATATCAGCACACTATTATTAAATTTAAAATTAACTCCAAATTATTGAATTTAAGCCTTTCAATACTCACTCTGACTGCTAAATTATATGATAAAAATGTTAGACCAGGCGACTATCTGATCTTGATACCCATGTCCTAATCTATATTACACTTACAGCAGTGTTTGAATATAGTTCCACAAATGTTTTTAACATGATCTCTGAATGAATTTCCCACAAAATACATTTATCAACAATCACTGACTTTCATGCATGTGTTTCTTGATAAGATTTTTAACTCAGTGAAGCATTGTTATTAAGAAATTTTTCCATTTTATTACCTGTGGGAGTTAGTTTTATTAATTAAAATTTTTGAGTATCATACAATAAAACCTGTTGTGCACTAAGCACTTTTAGTATTTCAAGATTTTGGAAATTATTTATATCATAACAGTAACCAAATTATTTTTTCACTAAAAATCAACAACTACATGAAACATAAAAAAATATTTGTTACACCTATATTTTTATTATTTCTCATAAAAGCCTAATTATCTTGAAAGTTTTGTTTTTTTAAAACAATTATTCAATATACATATCTACATATATAGACCACATATAGTGATGTTGTATGTAATGCACAACAAATGTCCAATATAAAACTACAGTAAAATTTATGAACTCTGAAAAATTATATTTGCAATGCTCATTACTTACACCTTTATTTCAACAGTACTTTCTATTCCTGTCAGTTACATTAAAAAAATGTAAGTATGTGTTAGTTAATAATTTTGACATGGTTGGTCACTTTAAACGTGCCAACTCAAGATACTTACCACTGACAACATGTATCTAACAAGCCCATGGATGCTAGGGTCAGCATGATGTAGATATGAATATAGTGTCGAGGCTAGAGCTCCCCCCTTTTGACCTGGAAGATAATTCTTGACATAAAGATTTCCAAAACAACACTTTAATTTATGACTCATAACACAAGATGACAGTGAGAACAAAATAAGCAAATATAGGTTTCTCTTAATTAAATTTCACTACAGCAAACTTTCACATGTTAATAAATACAATTATTGACATGAATAAACCTGTATTTATTACATTTATTACACTGATATTAGCTTTTGAATGCATGTGGGTATATATGACCAACAGTACTCACATGATCTGACAAGTTTTGGAAAAAAGTCAAAAATTTCATTCTTAGTGAAAAGAGCAGTAAACATCTAACAGGAATAAGTTAGGTTTTATTACAGAAATAAGAAATATTTGTTCACAACCATTCTGTGTTTTGTTCTGTATAAGAATACAGATGTAACTCAAAGACATAAAAAGAACTGATCTTACACTTACCATGACAAGAGTCAATTAAGGCAGCCAGCTGTTTCATCCTGACAAATGGGTCTAATGTCCACACAACTAACTGGTGAAGGGTTAAAGACCCAGATCGAGTGCTTACATAAGTTTCTTCTGTAGTCGTATCCTTATGCAGCTGATTAACAGAAGCAATTAATAAAAATTAACTTATTAATTTTTCTGTATCTGTTGATGATAATACACATTATTGTTTGGATAAATGAAAAATGTTTTTTGTTTTATACTTTCTCCAAAGACATTACACTTGTATAAAACTTGAACTCCTTGTTCAGTATGTATCTAAAACTTTGAATGTTTTTGTGAACAAAAAACATTTTATTACAATAAAAACTAACATTCTAATAAATTAAGAATATGTTTTATTCTTATGTCTAAAAGCAAAATACTGATATATATATATATATATACACACATGAGCATGATTTACACCAATGCACTATTTCAAAGTTTCAGAAAATCTAACTACTGAACGTGCTCATGTTTTCAAATTTCTCATTACCACTAATACATCATTTCTAATATCTGTAGTCTTAGTGTCAAGAATACATTTGCTGTAGTACGTAGTCTTAACATCATATGTATATTATTTCCATTTTTCATAGCCATCATGTCAAGAACAAACTATTCTGCATTTGTGATGACGAAAAACCTACTTAAAGTAAAAATGTATTCTCAAGACAGCTGGTATTGGTATGAGCATTTTAATTAAAATAAATTACAGAACCTATTTTTCTTTGTTGTTAACCCAAAGATGGCCTAAGAAGGTCAAAAAGTTGTTCTGTACTTTATTTTAGTTGAAGTGCTAATACCCATACCAGCTGTCTTGACAATACATATCATTCTGTAGTCTTGATATCATGAGCATATCACTTTTGTTTTCTGCAGCCAATAAATAGTACTTGCGTGTCTTACCATCTTTAAAGTAACTATATTTACATTTATGTGATGAGATATACATAAAGGATTAAAAATAGTAGCTTTATTAATAACATAAAGTTATTATAATTTTTCCCATATAAGTGATAATAGCATGAAATACTAGAACGTTTATTATAATGGACACAAACATTTTTATTTACATATGAAACAACATTCCAAACTGCTGACAAGCTTCACAGAAACAGTATTTTGAATTATAATGTAACATATTACATTAAGGTTTGAAATATAATTTTTATAATAAAAGTTAGGAGTAAGATGCAGTCTTGACACTTCTCTCATTTTCCAGTATGATATGTAAAATGTGCTGTGTACATATATTTGAAAAACAGTCATATATATATCAACTTTTACAAATAAAAGGTTTGACTATCTTTGCATTGTTTCATGACCAAAAAGGAAAAAAAAAGATATATACCAATTTAATTAAAGGAGGGGAAAGAATATACATTTCAAAGTTGGGATGTTAAAAAATAACAGATTATATATTAATATTAATAGTTTATTTATCAAATTACCAAAAAAAAAGAGAATAGCAATGTTATATTAAATGCATTTTTAAAGCATTTACCTGATATAAAAACAATCTGCAAATTTTGTACTTCAGGGGGTTCTCTAAAAATGATTTAAGAGATCATTAAGAGAATTTGGTTAAGATAAAAACAAATATTCATGAGGAAGTAAATACTAAACTTCTATTGTATCATGGCAAGTTTTTTTAATATGTTCTACATCAGATACATCCCACACTAACACACCTGTGATTCTAGAACTGCTAGCAGTCTGTAGTATTCACTTAACTCTTCCTGAATGGCTGCCACAAAGCTCTGTCCTACCAGACCTAAAGCTTTATCACGGCTTTGACTTTCACAAAACATGTGAACTTTGTTGTACATCCAACCTAATTCAGTGAGTCTTAAGAGTTGTCGTCTTACTTGTCCATATATTCCTGCCTAAAGTACAAAGAAAACATTTCACTTTGTATTAGTAAGCTAAACAATGGCTGTAACAAAGTTCATTTTTTTATACATGTTTAACACTAACAAAAAACAAAAAATCACAGACCTGAACAAAATAAGCTAATTTCTTTAGCATTTGTTACAACACTTAGACATTATTACAATATACCAACATGTAAAGTTATATTAGATTTAATTAATAAATACTATTGAAATAGCTGAATACAGATATAAAATATGCTTCAGTAATTCAAGTTCTGTCTTTTAATTAATAACACAGTTATGAAGCTACTAAAACTCAGCTTATTTCAAAAACATAGAAGACAGAAAATGAAAGCGGGTCAGAATATTTATCACACATTTAAATTCACCTACAGACAAATTAAAATATCTAAAAAAAACTTGTTAGTTTTTAGTTAACTAGTGAATAAACTGTTTTCATAACTCAAGACGTTTTCTGGCTGTCCACATTTGAGTCTAGCAGCTGAAATGAATGAAAACAATAAACCATACATGAATGGGTATAATGGTAAAACCATTTTTCTGCTACTGTGTTTGTCTGTCTGATATTTCCCATTTGTCACATACTATTTATATGTTTATTTCTAAACTGTCTGCTCACTATATTCTTAACATCAATGAGTTATGAACAAAACTTCCAATTACCATCTGCTTTTAATGATCTTATGATAATAAAGAACTAAATTTTAAAATATTTATTCACAAAATAAACTTATTATTAATATCTACACAAAATAGTTTTCTATATCATGACACTGTGTTTCTACAACAGGCAGTTGCCATCCATTCAACCAAATTTCATCAGGAATACACTGCCAAAACAATCTATCAAAAAATCGTAATGTGATTCATAAAAACAGGTTCTTTAAATTATAAATGAGTATGTTTCACCACTACAATCCAATTAAACCATCAGTAGCATTACAATATGTTTCACTATTAGTTTTTAATGAATAGTCTTTCCCTAATTAATTTTTTTAATGTGTCAAAGTACGAGTTACACAAGCATTGATGTATTATTATATTACAACAGGAGGGCTCTTTGCAATGAATATTTAAATATCACACACACACTAACAAAATACCACTAAAATTTCAAATTTTTTTTTTTCAGAGATGTACTTTACTAGAATAAGTATATTTGTTTAAATTTCACATTGCTTCAATGTTGTTTTGTTCTTCTATGCTATGATATGTCCAAGTGTACTCTGAATTTTGTCAATGGTTTAACAGCTGTAAAATATATTTTCTCAAGGACAGATATGTATGTGGGTATTATATAACATACTGTTGATGCATGGGCCTTCTGTATGAATCAATTACACAATCACTTACATACTATATATGTAAAATAAATTACGTATATACATGTACCTTTCATTAGAATATTTCTGTTTCAAGAGGTCACATCACCTGACATAAGTTAGCTACAATACCTATCAGTGGTGTATTAATACGATAATAAACAGAGTTCAGACACATGTACTTTCTAAAACACTGAATAAAAAGTATTTTGAACTTATTTATTCTTTTCATCACCATGTGATGAATTTCAATATAGATAAGATGTAGAGACATAACCCTCTTTTTCAATTTTCTACACCTACTGCAACAGACTAGCTTCACCAAATTCATGGCTCATCAGATGCTTGGAATAGCAATGCAAATAAATAAAGTAGGTCCCATATAGTGGTGGAATGTAAGGTATTTGTTTGTCATAGACATATGGTTACTTACTCACCATTAATGAGCTATTTTAAATGCTTGGATAAAAACAGTAAATATTTTGAGTTGTTAGTGGCAAATGCAGGACTACTATACACTTAAACCAAACAAGATATTTTGCACTGTTGAAGGTACCCCCAACATAACTATACATTTAGTCAGTACTTTGTATCATCAAAGTTTAGAGTGGTTACAGCATTACGATATATTCTTTTGGAAATTGATATGTTTACATTGCTTCAACTGAAACATAAATTCTAGTCGTTTATTGTAAATGATTAATTATAAACCTGATGGAGTTTTCATTGTTTTTTTTAGCAAATTCTTGAATGAAAAAAAACATAATTATATAGTAAATCACCTTCACAGCTGTGCAATTTTTAAGAATTTTCTAAACTTATGTGATGTTTCATGTCTTATCTGCTAGATTAGATCTGCACATGGAGTAAAGAACCATTCACAAAAAATATTTTATTTAAAATCTACAAAAACTTGTGAAGTCCCTTTTTCTAGTTGTATTAAAAGAAGCAAGTAATTTAATACATGAAATGTGTATTAAAATTTACAAAATATTGAAAACAACACAAAGTATCTTACTCAAAATATATTCAAAATGAAAAGAAACTATCCAATAACATGGAATGTGAAATAAAACCTGAAAACATAAAAAAAAGTAATTAAGCACCAATATTCACATATATCTTCAACTATGTAACTTCTATATGCATTCTTTATAGCAAAATTATCAAATTATCTTTCTATTCTCTACATTTTCTGATGATATTATCTGTTTTATAATTACAAATCACATATTTCCATATAACAAAAAAGTCAAAGGTCACCAATTCTACGAGAAGGCAAATCCATAAAAAAAACAGTGCAAAGAACATTCTTCGTGTACAAAAGATGTCATCTCTCAAAGTATATACTGTACAGTGTCCATATGACAATCACAAAATTCACATTGTTGAATGTGCAAATGACTTTGAATATGGTAAAAGCAACTGTGTATTCATTTAAACTGAAGATCTGTGTCTGAAGTGTTTTAACTAAGGAATAAAATTGTGCTTAACATTTAGCAGCTATAAGTGATTTTAGTGTTCGGCTATTTTGAGGCACTTCACTTTCAGTGTTTCATATTTTTCATTAGTCCAACTAATGACACATCAAACAACCCAATAATAAGTTGTACCATTGAAGTTGTATTCTTTATTTTATTTATAATCTTTTGTAGTATGGCCTTCTTTCCATACAGAGTTGGCCTTTGTCATAAAGCAACCTTCTTTGTGTTTTATTAAAAGAACTAGTATCCAACAACTTATAAATTCATCCAAATTCTGCTTAAAATACACAACTCATTTCCACACTGATCACACGTATTCTGATCCAGCTCATTTTATTCTTCTTCCATTATTCTTTAAGAAATTTCTGACTAGTTCTTTCAATCTAATTATAAGTTAAAATCTGTTTTTAAGAGATGGTCAACATAATTCTTGTTTTCTTCAATATTGACTTTTCTTCCATTTATTTCAGGCATGTTCTTTCTTACAGAATAACTTGATGCTTTTTTGTCATCATACGATATATCTCTTGACAACAGCAAAACAATTTCCAGTGCTACATTTTTCTAACTTGGTGTTTTGGTCTATACTTATAACATAATTCATCTCTTTGACATCAACAATGGTAATAATCAGAATAAGACTGGTGGAGCTTCTGTCTACACAAAAGCTTAACAATCAAATGAAAGTAAGTTTCAATAAAGTTGGAAGTGCTATCAGAAACTAGTGTCTGTGCTCTACTGACAAAGAAATTTGCAGCATCTGTGATCTTTCCAATAACGAGCCAAGAAAACTATGAAATGATAACATGAATTGAAGAAGTAATATTTTGGATAACATTTTTATGCTCACTAAAAACATATTAAGAGCTATTACACAGCTGTTGTCTCAACATGTTCAGATGAATTCAATTCCATTAAATTTTTTGTTACTTCCTTTGGCACAATACTCCTGGTCTTGTTTAAAAATCACCCACTTTCAGCATTACATCTAAAAACTCCAAGAGTGCCCTGGTGCAGCATTTAACAGCTGCACAACAGTGCATTTGTGTCCATTATTCCAATGAAACCAATTACCATCAGCATAAATGATGTCACCACTAGCTGTATCTTCTATTTTTGTTGTGGCATCCTTAATTATTTAAGTTGTGATTCTTCCAGAACTGAAAAAAACAGTATATAAAGTTAAATATAATTATTTTTATGATACAATATGAAAAATTGGCGTCCATTCTCACTTACCTGATAACAGAAACAAACAGTAGACAAAGTTAAATATTATTAGTTTTATAATACACAACGATGAAATACCAGTGCCCATAGTCACTTACTTGATATTAGAATTGAAACAAACAGTATATAAAGTAAAATATAATTAGTTTTATGATACATGATGATGAAATACTGGTGCCCATTCTCACTTACCTGATATCAGCAAATATGAATTTGTCTAAATTTATAAATGCTTTATAAAAAAAATCTTTATATTAAATATAAATACATATAATGCAAAGTAACTATTTATAATCATACATAATTTTTAGAGTAAAATGAAGGAAGGAATTACAGTATACCCATTAGTAACTTTTGAATTTCAAATTGAACTAGATGAACTGTTATTTTAAAAAAGGAGCCACATTAAATGGTGTAATGTATAAATTAAAAACTTAAATTAAATGGCCCTTAAAAAACTAAAAACATAACCAAGGTGGACAGTACCACCATCACCAATAACACTGTCTAACATTATGGACAAACCAAGGGATAGAACATTTAAAATAGTGCCGTTGTTGGGAGTCGTAACAACAAAATAAAAGTAACATGTGGCTTATTGTGACCTGAGTGTCACACAAACTACATATTGGTGCATCAGTTCCATATAAAAGAATAGAATGAGTGAAAAAAACTGTGACCAATGCATAGTCTAGTTAGAACAATTCCTCTTTACGATCCTTAAAAAAGCAAGATGGCCAAAGTCTAATATAGAGTTTTATTTCAAAAAGCTTGTTTTTGCATTATTCACTCCAAGTCAACTGCCAGCTGGTATGGAGTTGAGTCTTGAATACAGGACCATAGTCCATATATGGGGCAGGCACAGCAGTGATTGTGCCAGAACAGATATACTTCACTGAGGTGTCTGCAAGCTCATTCCCGTGAATACCAATGTGGCCTGGTATCCACAAAAACTGGATAGAAGTAGATGTTAAAGAAAAATTGGGCAGTCGGTTTTGAATATTGGCAAAAACAGGGTGTGAACCAATGTGAAGCAATTCCAGAGACAGTAGAGTCAGTATAAATAGTGCAGTTTGAGTACTGCGTAGCTTCTATGCGATTCAGGGCAAAAGAAATTCTGTACAGTTCAGCAGTAAACACAGAAACTGTGTAGGGGATTCTGCACACAACCACTGAACTACAACAAACCATAGCAGAGCTCATACAGTCACCTGATTTCAAACAATCTCTATAAATAGGAATGGAAGGATGGTTAGAAAGATATTCAGCAAATAGCAGACAGTCTTTCCAATCAGGAGTGTCTGCTTTTCTCAGATGACTTAAAGACAGGTCACAATTGGGGACTGTAAGAAGCCATAATGGGATGGGCTGACCAGTGGATACAGCAATGTTATCCAAGGACAGACCTAATTCATTCAACTGTGCCTGGATACAAAGGACAAAATGAGAAATGGCAAACTGTCTGTTCTGAAACAGTATGGATGACTGAGGAAGGAAAACACAACACCAGATGGGATGCTTTGGTAAGGAACAAAGTTTCGAAGCATACAGTAAAGACAGTTGCAAACAGCAGAGGTGCAAAGGAGGTTCATGGACTATGTATGAGCTCTGAACTGGGCAGAAAGCTCCATTGCATAGCTGAAGTCCTTGATGATGAATAGGATCTAGCATCATTAAAGCCATGGGTCTGGCAGAGCCATAGACCAGTGATCCATAGTCAAGTTTATGAATAAGAGCATGATATATCTTTAGCATAGAACATCAATCTGCTCCTCATGTGGTGGAAGAGAGGACATGAAGGATGTTCAGTGCTTTTGTACATTTGACCTATAGCTGCTTGCGAAAGAGAAGTTAAAGCCATTTGCTGTGGCCCACTTCAGTAAACGAATGAGGGCACTCTATAGCTGCTGCTCAATATACCTCATGTTCGACAACTGACATGAAATGTGAAAGTTGTCAACATAGAGCCCGTTTGCAACAGTGTGAGGAATTTGTTTAGTGATGGCATTAATTTTTACACTGAAAAAAGTTGCACTCAGAACACAGCCCTGAGGGACTCCAAGTTCCTGTACAAAAGAATGGGAAAGTGTCGAACCCACGTAAATTTGGAATCTCCTGTTCATTAAAGCATTTTTAATACAAATGGGCAAATGGCCACGTAACCCATATATATATGAAGGTCTGGCAAAATGCCATACCTCCATGTTGTATCATAAGCCTTTTTAATATCAAAGAATATTGATATAAGATGCTGTCATTTGAGGAAGGCTTTTCTGATTGATGTTTCATGTCAAGTCAGGTGGTCTGTGGTGGAGCAGTGTCATCATAACCCACACTGGGTAGGAGAGAGGAGGTTGTTTGATTTCTTGAATCAAACAATATGAGCATTAATCATATTTTCTTAGGTCTTACAGAGACAGCTCATCAAAGCAATTGGACAGTGGTTTGAAGGAATCTTGGGATCCTTCCCAGGCTTAGAGAAAGGTAGGACAATAGCCTGGTGCCAAACATCAGGAAAACATTCTCCTGTCAGATTCGGTTAAAAGCAATCAGAAGAATAGCCAAAAAACAGGAGACAGATGGTGCAGCACGTCATAGTATACATCATCAGGTCAAACCAATGTACTGCCAGACTGATGAAGGGCCAGTTTGAGTTCCACCAGTGTAAAGGGGCGATTAGAGCCATAGAGACAATCAGCTTGAAAGGAGAGAGGTGATCACTCTGCCTGAGTCTTGAAGGCTAAGAAGGTGGAAGAAGAAGCAAAAGTGGAAGATACTCAGCAAAAGCTTTCACCTAGAGTATAGGCGATGCTCCAGGTATAAGCTACTTCCTGGCAATCAAAAAGAAAGATCAAGAGGGAGACAGAATTATATTGCCCCTTTTGGCTTTGACGTCTTACCCACCAATCACGTGCACAGGCCCGTTAGAAAGCAACACTGTTTGAGTGTGTGGGACATCTATGGAAAGTATCAAAGGCCCATTTTTGAGCCTTCCGTGCCATGTGGCAAGCAAGATTCCACCATGAACAAGGATATAGTGAAAAACGTGTTGAGATTTTAGGAATACATTGAGCAGCTGCTTGTAGAATACAGTCAGTTACAGCTGCCACATACTCGTCTATTGATGGCTTATGGAAAATGGCAGGATCAAGTTCTGCGAAAGGAGTGAAAGAGGGCCAGTTTGCCTGATCCAACTTCCACCAGGGTATGAGGGTCAGGCGGCATTGACCACAGCCAGTCTCTTTCAAGATGATAGGAAAATGATCACTGCCTTATGGAATATTGTCAACCCTCCATGAAAAATGGGAAAATAATGAAAGGGAGCTAATTGAGAGATCAATAGCAGTAAAGGACTGACTAGGTGCATGGAAATAAGTAGAAGAACCAGCATTGAAAAGAGAAAGGTTGTGATCAGAGAGTATACGCTTTACAGAGCAACCACACCTATCAATATCAGCACTTCCCCAGAGGGTATGATGTCCATTAAAGTCTCCCAGGATTAAAAAGGGAGATGGCAATTGTTCAATGACAGCAAGGTCTGATTGATCATATGTTTCTCCAAGCAACAGGTAGAAAGAACAAACAGTGATGGTGTGACCCCAGGAAACATGGATGGCTACGACCTCCAAGGGTCTGTCGAGTGGAAACACCAGGGTGCGCACATGGTGATCAGCCACCATTGCCACCCCTCCATGCACTTGTTCTGTCTTTATTTGCAGGATATCTATCGACCTTTATGAATCCTGCCATGGGTTGATTGGGCAAGTATTTGCCGTTGGAAGGGGATTGCAGTGACTAAGAACATGAACAAATGATTGTTTTGCATCTTGAGGTGGGAGAAGAAGATGTATCTGAGGAAAAGTCTGTACCTGAAACCAAAAAATGTGGATCTTGGGGTTTGTTGGCATATATAAGGGACAGAGATGGGTGTTGAAGTTGATTCATCCACTTTTTAATTATGGAGGTCAAAAATCTTTTCATTTGTTTGGAAAATGATTCTTTTAGAGGCACAGAGAGATTTATCTGTACTCCCACTGTAGTAAGAGCAGCAGCATAGATCTGATATGAGGTGGTGGACAGCAACTTTGAGGATAAGTAATGTTATGAATTTTCAAACTCTGCACCTCTTTTTCTTCTCACCATTTAGGGCAAGAATGAAAGTTGGACATATGACAGCCATTGCAATTGATGCAATGAGGGTCCATTTCACACTCACAGGCATCATGGTTCTTGCCACTGCAATGAGCACACATCAAGGAACCATGACATGATGTCTACAAGTGACCGAACCTCTGACACTGGAAATATCAAATAGGGTTTGGAATGTATGGCCATACTCTACAATTTTGATAACCTGCCTTAATTATGGCAGGCAGATGTGGTGATGTAAATGTGAGAATGAAGACACTGGTCGTCACACTAATAATTCCAACTTTGCGAGTGGATATATGCCTCACTGCAGAAACACCTTGGATTGAGAAACTAGCAAGAATCTTCAACTCTGGGAAGTTCTTCAAATCCCTCTCAACAACAACTCTTCATGATGAATTCAAAGTAGCATGAGATGTAACCTCAATAGCAATATCTCCAATTGCCTTTGAAAGTAAGAAGAGTTCACTATGTTGAGATGTGGATGTTTCCACCAATATGTCACCAAAGTAAAGCTTCTTTACTGACTTTGGAGAGCCAGCAAGTCTCTTTAATCCCTTCTGAATGAAAGATGGAGACATTTGCCCTAAAAGTTTGTCTGAAAGTGAATGCAATATAAGAAAATGAGGTACAATAAGTGGTACAGATGGTGAGGATTACTGCTCAGAAACTTCCAGACGTGGTCGTTTACCTATAGACTGTTTTTTCATTATGTTATTCAGATTTTTAATTGGAGAATTCATAATAAAGAAAGGGAAATTTCAGTGCCCACTGACCCCACCCACCATGGAGACCTACAAGGGGATGCACTACAATGTCAAACAAAGACACTGCAGCAACACCAGGGTATCGTGAGCACTATATTCAAACACTAGCCTCAGATAGAATGTCCACATCACCTGTTGAAAACATCCAACACTGGTACTTGGTTGACCCTAGCCCAAGTAGACCAGCCCATCTACAGGAATTGAAGGCCAAAGTGGTTTGTTAGGGTTGGACCCCTCAAACACAAGGATCCTCTCATTCCCTTCAGGTGTTGCCATGTACGGTAAACACGTGGGTGGATATTTAGATCCAAGAGGAGGTATATACAAAGAGGAAAACAATTACAATATGACAAAGGAGAAATAATATTCTTTACTGTAAAAGGATTGTTACATACAAAAAATTTTGTGCTTGTAAACATATTTACCTATGAACTACAAAGAGCCTTATTTCTCTGATAAAATGCTGTTCATTAATGGTTCCTCCATCCATAAAGTGAATGAAGTTTAGTGTCATTAGCTGGATAAGCTTTTCTTCTTCCATAAAATGTAGCTCTGAAATAATACCTGAACTTGTGATTATTCAGATCATTTACATTTATTTATTAAAAATAAAAACACACACCATATCACTTAGAAAATAAAAAATGATGCTAATTAAAGCCTTGGTTAACATTTCTTCTGGTGCAGAAAGAACAAACCAAGATATATGGTAACTTACCATGACACTTATGTAATCTTCACTCAGGTTACTTTTCTTCTTAGTTTTCTTGGCTGCTTTCCATTTTTGTATCATATAATTGTCATGGTTGGTCTTTTTTAGCTTTATTTGTCCAACCCCATGCTTTCTGTTTTGTTAGTAACATTATTTCAAGTTCTTGACCAGGGATGCACTTGAGATAAACTATGAATAGGTCTTCTCTATTTTGTTTAGTGTCCAATTACATGATTGCAACTGTATATTCTACATCGATTATATCATGAGAAAATAAAAAAAATACATAATACATATGCTTTTACTTAATTCATAAATATTATTGACAATTATGTATTTATAATAATAGAAAATTAAGTGTTTTATGACTGTAAAGATAAATGTTTAAATAAATGTGAATTTACTTAGGGGAAAAAATTCTTACATTCCAGACATTACGATTTTACAGACTCAATATTCTGCAAATGAAACAGGAAAATATGTTAGCAGATTAATTACTTTATATTACAGTCATTGGATGATTTGTAAAGTAGACTTATGCCAAATATCAAGGCTAAACATCATGTTGTTTTAAAATGACAATGGAAGTTCAAATGTGGTTTTACAAACTTCTGAAAACTCTCAGAATACTTGAATAATGGATACTTACATAAAGATTTTACTGTTTAAAAAACATTTCAAACCACCTTCAGATTCTGAAAACTCAATAACAAAAATGTTTATCATATTTAAATACTTAGAGAGATATCCAGTTAGAAAACTGAACTTGAATTTTTTTTTCTGTTAGTGTAAATAAATGAACCTTTAAAATGCTACACTGAGCCTATCCTGAAATCAAGTAAATACTTTTCTAGAGCAACTACCTTTAGTTTAATTTTTAAAACTTTTACACTAAAATATTTTTTTATTTATAGGATCTGTGAAAAAGACTATAAATATACCTATTAATAAAAATTCAGAGTGTGTGTCTAAGTCGTTTTTGAAACATGATTTTCTGCTTCCTGCCATTCAATATATGCTATTTCACATTGTTTATGCTTGATTTTCCAAATTGCAATATAACTTTTATCATTTGAAAGATTCTTGCTTGTTTCTTAAAAGATAACTTAAAGTCCCGTGTTCAGTAATCTATTTCAGCTTATATTTAAAATTTTTCTTTTCTATGTTTATTATTTACTTTGCCCTTTAAATATTTGTTTAGATATAATTTACTTATTTGACTTTTTAAATAAATCTACTCTAACATTTACTTTAAAAAATTGTTACCAGTTTAATTTAATACCTTTATACAAATGACACTTTACATTATTAACAACTTTTGTGAAAATACCATTTGAAGATAGGAATTTCAGCCAAGATTGAGTTTTGTTAAAAAAAATAAGCTAATAATAATATTCTAAGGTTTCACTCTCTTGGTGAGTTCATTTCTAGCAGTTACATTAAACATAAAAATATTTTGTTGTTTTATTTAGTGAATAAATTGTGCATTTTTTACTGTTTTATAAAATATAAAAACCACAAAAGCATAATATACAATAATTCAGTTAATCCTTTGGTTTGTAACTTACTTTGCTATCAATATGAAATTTGTCCTTTCCTGGTTGCATTTTTATGAACTTCCCATCAATGCCTTGGAAAGCAAAAAGTACTTCTCTTAGAAGAATACTTTCAGGAACCAGAGGAACACCTACATGTATGTAAAGGTACAAAATTAATCAATGCTGTATTATGAGAGTCTCAGTTATTGTGTATGTGGTCCTCTGCAAGACACTTCACAAAAAAGAATCAAAACACTTGAGTAACATTTTTATCAATTTGAAAGCTCCCTCAATAACTTAGTAAAGTTTAACAAAATTGAAGGGAAAAAATAACAATCAAGAATATTTTTTTGTGTCTGAATTATTTATTTTTAGTGGTAGTTACATATGAAATACTTTGTTCTTTGATGCTTTTAAAAGAGAATTTTAGTACTCTGCACTTTTGCTTTTCCCATTATGTTTCTTATCTCAGTCCTTTAAATAATTTGGTCTTATCTTACGACTGTGAACTTTATGCAATTATCATATCTTTCTTATTCATTACACTCCAAGGTAGCATCACTGACAATTAAAATGTCTATCACTTGACCAGGAAGTATGGTTTAGTCTCCATCTCTTTTCATTTAAGCAAAGCATGCATTTAACACAAGGTCAAACAGGGCCATCTGTACTGATTCTTAGCTTTCAACTATAGCCATATTAAGTGAGTTATGAAACTAGGAGTTAATTCTGTTTTGTTCAAGAATTCCACACTCATACTGAGCAGCTGATAATGGTTGCATAAGCCCAAGTTTCATTAAGTGAAAAATTTCTGAATGTTTTTAAATGTTCTCCATTCTGCTTGAATTACTTCAATAATGAATCCATTCTTTTTTTTAAAAAGTAACAATACCAACTGAAGTTTCTCATCTCCAGAGTTAAGAAGATCATAAAACAATGCATCATGACATAAAACTAAAAAGTAATGTATCACTCTGGGACCTCTTGAAACCTCTTCTTCTGTGAAAATCTTAATTGTGTCGCCAAACCTGTAGTAAAATTACCATAAATCCTCATGTATAAGCCGCCACCATGTATAGGCCGCATCCCAAACTTTGAAGGTTGTTTTTGGGTTACAGGTATACAGCGTATATATGAGCCACCCGCCATGCCACAATAATTTTATCCATCCCCACATACGTTTTTCCATTCATTTAACACATTTTATTTAAACTAGTCACGTGCGTCATTTGCCAAATCTACCGTCCCTGTCTGTCGTCACACGCACGTGTTGTCTGACAAGGTGGCAATCGACCAATGAGTGTTCTTACCTTTGCGGAGAAAATGTTACACCTTCAGCAAACCACAGTACACACGTAACAAATCAGTACAAGTACTGAATATTTCCTAGTATCTTATTGTTGAATAAATTATTTTTAGCATTTGCACATTCTAAAAGGTACCTTAACCCCGGATGTAGTGAGAAGTTTACAGATATAATTTTTAGACTGCGTGTATAAGCCGCACCCCAAACTTTTGAACAAAATTTTAGGTTCACAGGTGCGGCTTATACACGAGGATTTACGGTATTTAACTTTGATTTCATAAATTTTTCCATTTGTCTCTTTGAACCATTTTTAAAAATGTTATGCATGTGCAGATCCTCAAGCTTAATGTTATGAAAAATGTCACTAGTACCCTTCCCATTCCTGCTTCCTGTGTTATCCTGCTACTGCACACCTGCTTCAGGTTGGAAATCTTCTTGTTTCTTGATATTTATCTGTTGCATTTAGTGCATAGTTATTTGAAAGCTATCAGTGTTGGTCATCCCTAATTTCAAAGTGACAGTCTAAAGGGAAGAAGGCTGGTCAGCACCACCTATAATGTTCCCAAAGATGAGGGGGTGAGAATGTTCGTTGCTGGGATTCAAACCACTAATTCATATAGTGTAAACATTTTTTTGGTTTGTCATTATTAAATATGTTTTCAATCAAACTTTTAATTGTGATATACAGCAGTACACTGCCCCTGTTCAGAAGCAAGATCCTAATCACTTAACTGTAAACAAAAAACAACAACAAACAATGCTCAATAAATATGTAGCAGCCATAGCTGTGTCTTTACTGCTAAAGGTGTCCTAATTGTAAAGACTATATCAGCCCTCATGGCTTTTAACTTGAGCTCGTCTTTAGGACTGAGATGGTATGTTTTTCACACCAACTGTAGAAGATCACACACTTTATGAATCATTGAAATTGACCTATGAGTACTTAACATTGCCAATTCAAGTGGAAGTAATGAAACAACAAAATGGTTGTTTTTAATATTCCATGAGTATGAAACCCACACTAGAAAAAAAGAAAGATGGTAAAAGAAGCTTTCTACATTCTTCTAATATGTAGATATAACCCATTCAGCCAACCCAGCACAGAAGAAAGAAAAGTTTGGATACACCTCTTGAATGTATTCAAGTTGCTTCATGTTTTAATAAAGGAAGATCACAGATGAGCAGAAAGCTCATCAGTTTAAACTCTAGCCATTACTATGACTATAAAAAAGCCTTCTGTGAAGACAGCAGCAAAAAAGTAGGACAACAACTAGTTTATAGTTGGTATCTGGTAATAACAAATAGATATTTTAGCAAGTAATTAATTATGAAACTTAACAGCTAAGAAGCAGCTTAACTCAACCAAAGAGAAGCAGGTGTGTGTCCACATACCATCTTGCCCCAAAAATGGTTGGAACCCAATTTTAAAGCTTGATTAAATTAGATATAAACAAAATATACACACAATCCAATTTGTGCTACTTAATGTTTATAATGCTTTGAATGTGAAATAATCATTCAATATTTTCTTGGGTAACTGAAAGTCTATTTGCTAATACATGTTTAATGGCTTTTGATCAAACATCATAAATCTAAGATTTTCCAAAATCATGCAGTCTGAAGTTCTTTTATAGTATTTTTATATTTATTAGCAATTCAGATGCTGTTGCAATTGTTTCTGTGATATCCTTGTAAAAGTAAAGATAAAAAAAAGAATATAAATGGCTAACAATAGAATGGTCAGAAAAAAGGTAGTGATGAATGAACCAAAGTCAAAAAAGTCACTTATGATGGTAAATTGCCAGTGGATATAGACAACAAAAAAAGAGAAAGGAAAAAGGTTATCATACAGCAAGTCTGGCTAAACGAGAATTAGACCATACAGATCCCAAACATGAAGGTGGAGGGACATGATCCCTGGATGGAATTGTGATATGTGAGGTTGAAACAAGAGGAAAGGTGTGGGAAGAAGAGGAAGAGAGGAACAGGTAGGCAGTGGGCAAAGAGAGAACTGGGGTTGAGCTGACCAAAAAGGTGCCATCAAGAGGACACACCAAGAAGTGTCTCAAATCAGTGCCACACCCATGGTAAAAGGAAGAGAGACAAAGAAACATAGAGGAAAAAATTAAACCAATTTTGACATTAACATGAAGATTCATTCTGGTTCCATGTGCCTGATGTAATCCAATTCTTATATATAGTTTACAGCAGTAAGAAAGATAGTACAGTAATACATATTTTAAAGGGCTTTCTGTAGCATAATTTGAACTATCATAACTTGCTAGGATGACTGACTGGTAAGTTCAAACATCAGCGTTAGACACCTGAAGTGGCTTTTCCAGTCCTGGTTGAGTTGTATGATATCATGGCCATTTTAAAAATAAAGTAATACAGGATTTAAATGACTTTCTGTAGCATAATTTTAATTACTATAACTTGCCAGGATGTTTATATATTAAAATATATTTGTATTAAGAAAGAAAAATTTGTGTATTGATCTTGTTGGCAAATGTCATAAATTCAATATAGACATTTATTTAACTTCTAAATTTAAATTATCATTTAACTCAGTTTCAGGCTGTTTGAAATTTTAATATATAACAGGGAATACTAAGTGGTGAGAGTAAGCCACGAAAGGGTTGTGCACCCTATCTGTGGTCTATGGGTTCTAAACTTTGAAGATAGATGGGATCCAAAGGGAGAAGGAAGTGTGTGGGCTAAGAAAAAAAGAAGAAGAGAACTGGAAGTAAAGAATGTGTGAAAGAAAAAGTGTAATCTATCTGTCTGCAAGTAGTTGGTCTCAATGATGTGCATACTGCAGCAAACCAGCCACTATAAGAACTAAATCCACTCCATAGTCACTGACAAACCTGGTAAGACTGATGTTGGTCCAAAGATTGTGAAGCAGAAGAAGGACAGGAAAATGGAAAGGAAATAAGGGGAGTGAGAGGACTAGGATAAGGCTTTGAAATGGAAGAGGGGATAGGATAGGCAAGATACCAACAAAATGAATGAGAATTGATTCTTCTGCTCAAGATTTAATTGTAAAAACTTTTTCATACAAATTATATGAACACCTTGTTGAAGTAATTAGAAAATAAAAGTATGTATCACATTAAGAAAGGTATACTAAAAACAGACTTCTTAACTATATAAAAATTATTAAATTTCAAAACCTAATGCTAAGATTAAAAGTAGAATCACTTACCCAGTTCATTTGAAGTTTTAGACCCTTGTTTTTGTACTTGTGAACTTACAGCTTTTTCTTTCTTTGTTACTGGCACTAGAATTCCTTCTAATTTCTCTCTACCTGAGAATAAAGCTGCCACATGTGCAACACGACTGTTGCTTGAATTGGAACAGACACTTCCATTTCCACTGTCTGTTAGGTTACCATGGCTCTGATCAACAGAACTACCAGAATGGGTGAGTTGATAAGATGATGGTAGAGAGGCAAAGACCATCTTCTCTGAACCTGTTCTTGTGCATAAACTTTTACCCGAGGAAACAGCTCGTGACTGTTGATTACTATAACTTTTAGTGGTGCCGGTAAAGCCAACATTTCGTAATGGCGAAGACATTGTGAACTTGGCAAAACAAAACCCATGTGGCCCATTCTGAGGTTGAATATTTAAAATAAAATTAAATTAAAATTTTTCAAATTTTGAAAGGTTAAAATGTGTACCTGCTATTTTCAATAAGAAATTTGCTTCTATTTTCACACTTTTGATGCAATTAAAAGTATTCAAACTGTAATCATAATTTTCAAAGAAAGATAAAATTATTCTTATTTCTGTATTATAGATATATATCAGGAACATCATACCTTAACTGCTTACAAACCAAATAATTCAAATAACAAATAACAAACAAATCATTTTTAGCAAACAATCTCATGACTGAAAAGTCAACACAAAAATTAAGTTATTCTAATGTTCAGAGTAAACAGCCTTGACATGGAAATTGTGTAATATTATGTCACCAACAGTTTCAAAATAACTTAAAGTTCAAGCTCTTATTTTCCTGCATTCTTTATTTAATAAATTAAAGTATTTAGGTTTAGCTACACCTTCCAATCTGCAGTCTTACACCCTAACTACTAGATCATGTCAAACCCACTAAAGTAATTGTAAGAAATATAAACAAAGATAACTTTCAAAAAAGGTTATCTAAATAATGATATAAATTTAAAAAAGTTTTATTTTACAAAAACTTTGTAACCTTTTATTAAAATTATAGCCTGACTAATTGATATAATCAAAATTCCAGTTAAAATCAAATAATTGAAATTAGTTTGTTTTTTTTAAATTATTTCAACAATCCTGATAATCAAAGACTTGCTATCAAACTTGTCCAGAATATCTTTGTTATGGCAAAGCTACTAAAGCTATCTGCCACTGACACTGGTTTTGGATTGAAGAATAGCAACCCTCTGGCAGCATCTACTATCAAAATGTTTTTGCACATATTGTTGAATTTCTGACTAGATGAAAAGCACCTTGAGTGGCAATACCAACAACTCTAATTAAAATTGGAATATAGAAAGTATATTGGTTTTCTCTTTGCCATTTCACCTCTTTCTAAAAATAATTCTTTCTTAAGTTATATCTTGTTCAAACACTTTTTCTACCATCAAAACAAATTTCATTCAACTCGTATTAAATTTTTACATTTTACATTTCAATTACTCTTAAAATAATAAAAAAAGAATACACGTGAAAATTAAGAAATAAAGTACTTACTAAGGCCTTCATTTTTTTTTGCTGTCAACTGTCAATGACAGTTAACCCTACTTCTTTAATACTCATGATTGTAACACACTAGATAATTTTTATTTAATTAAATAATGCATCAAAGAACACAGAATAATAACAAGCAAAATTACCCTTAATTATCACAATTTTTCTGGTTTTCTAACTGAGCACCAAGAGCCATTACAAATTCATACAAGCCATCATCTTTTACATGGGCAAAAAGTGTGTATTAGGAGAAATTGGTAATACTCCACTCAGAAAACAAAGTAACAAAATACATCACTTGGAAAATAAAAACCTTGACTTTCTGTTGGTTATATGTAATACATAATTAAACACAAAAGAGAACTAGTAACATGTACTGAAAGACAGGACGTGGCAAGAGGGATCTGATTTTCTATTGATATCTATGCAACAAAAAACAAATTTAAGGCTATAAAAATTATGCTTTTAGGAGCAATAACAATTTTATAATGATTAATTTAGATTTCTTACTCTTTCAAGGGGTAGTGAAAAAAATACAGACAAGATATGTGGAGAAAATATGCCACATCACACCACGTGAAATTAAATAATAAAATATTTCTTTGTAGAATTAAGAACTCAGAATTTATATACTATTAACATATGGATTATTAACCAAGATTTTTTGCTATACTAACTGCTAGAATGTAAACAATGTTATTTAATAAAAGTTTGAATGTAAAACACTAAAACTTTGTCATGTATAGCGAAGGATATCTGGGGTGAAAGGGTTAAAGATCTTAACAATTAATATGATGAACTGATTACACTGCACAACAAAGTTTTTGCTTCTTGAACACTGTTGGGTGTTACTTATAGATTTTTGGCTGTTTATCACGAAAATCACATCCAAATTTGCCCATCATGTACCGTTTCATCAAAATATTCAGTTTCACCAGGACATTGCTGCAATGGAAAAACAATATCAGGGCAGCTAGAATCTGTCAATGTTTGCTGACTACTGTTGAACACTGCAATGCGATGCACTGGACATTGAATACAAATGAAAATCAGGAGCAAAATACTTTTAATTATGTTGAACTTAACAGCATATTAGAAACATAAACGCAATTAAATACATTATTGCCGGTAAACAGTTAACTGTCTATTTCTCAGAGTTCCTACATGATGAAACAAAATCAAAACTATATTTGTGCATACCCATCAGGTACTTGTCACAATCAGCAAAAACTTTTCACGAAGCAAAACTTTTCAAAAAATTGTTGTGCAGTGTTACCCATGCATCAGTTACATCAATTAGCAATGTAAAATTATTGATTACTCAAAGATCATAATCAAATTGATTAATACCAAAAAATAACTATTTAACTGAAATGAATTTTCCTATTATTTTATTTTATCCATCCAAGTAATCAAAATATTATTTTTATCATCTCTCATTATTGTTTTTAATTAATTCAATTCATAACCACTTAACATAATCAAGTTATTTCACAGTTCATAAAAATAATAAACTAATTAAAATTTGCATTTCTGAGTATTCTGCTGTCAATTTTTTCAACTATCCACGTATTGTAAAAGGATAATCAATTAACTGAATGTGTTTGATTAATAAGCCTGAAAATTAATTATTAAACCCCATTAATTCCCTATCTCAATGGTAGTAAAATGAGGTGAGTTTGAATATACTATATACAATTAGGTATGCAACAATTTAAAATAGAACCAAACTTAAAAATATTTGTTTGCTGTAACCCTAAACTGATTTAAAATGGGAGTAAGTGTGAAGGTTAATATTTTTCTTTTCAAATTATTTGGCAAAAACATTTTAAAAATAACACTACTTCTGTGATTGCCTAAACATGTTAAACCATGCAGACAATTACTATTAATGTTGAAGAGAATATTCCATGTAGAGAACTACAGAAATTTCAAATTTTTTTGCAAAACACATTTGCTGGTTGGTATCAACCTCGATTAATAAAATTAAATTGACTGTTACAGACAATATTATGGTTTGTTCTTCCGTTTCATCTTGTTAACAAAGTGAACTGATAACGACTTCTCTCCACATCAATAAGTTTCCAACGAAAATTAATTTGTTTGTGATCCTAATCCTCAATATGCAAAAATTTTTTCAGAGATGGATACACTAAACAAACATGTGTTTACCATGTTGCTGATGTATAATCATCAGCAGTAAATTCTTCAATATTGGATCAGGTTTTTATTAGTTTAGCATGAAAGATCCTGAAGATAAGCTATACTGTTAAACCTCAGTGGATTTGCCAATCAGCAATGAGCTGTCAGTTGTTAATCAAGCGATGCCCTCTTGTATCGATACAGGCTATATGAACTTTTGAGAAAATATATTCTAATCAAAGAGAATGAAAAACTTTAAATTTATCAAATTTTGCTAAACTGGATGGTATATCAGCAGAAAGTGGTGAAAATTTCTCAAATCATAATGCCAAAAAATCTGAGACAGCCTCAATTTCAGAAAGTTGACTAGACTACATCTAAAGAAAATATTTTAAAGCCTGGATTAAAAATGTTGTTCTGATAAGCAAAATTATACTCCAACAAAACCACTTTTAATAATTTTAATATACTTAATGCACAGATCATGGAAGTAGCAGTCTTTGAAGTCGTGTAGTAATAGTTAAAATAACTCATCAGTGATGTCGAGAAAACCCACTTGTAGAGAAATATATATATGCAAAAATGGCTGGTTTGGGTTGTGAAAATATATTCTAATCAAATTAAATGAAAAACTTTAAAGTTATCAATATTTTCACAACCCAAACCAGCCACTTTTGCATATATAGTTAAAATAACTGCTTAATAAATGTAGCATAAAATACAGAAACTGGAAAACACAGAATTACCAATTAAAAAGATTACCTTAGTCTGGTACTTGTTACTTGAGCCTGTCATATTATAAAGAAAACACAAAACTGCCCAACGATTCTTCAGTACAATCTGAAATAAAACATTTATTTTAATGAATTTAACTTTACAACACATGTACATTATGTGAAAAACTACAACTACAAGAAGTAACTATTTCAACCTTTATATACTAGTTGTGAATAAAATATTGACTTAAAAGTTATCACTGAAAGGAAGAACTTTGAAATGGAATTTACATAATGAAAACACCTTCACTACAAATTGTTGATTTACATATAACAATATAATTCTGTTTAATAAAGGAATGTATATTTTCAGAATTATCAAAAGGCACATATTTGTTTCAACTACTCCATATTCAATTAGTAGTAAAACACTGATTTTAAATGATCAAATAGTTTAATAAAATTAATTCTTGTGATTCATCTTAACCTAAATTTGCTTCTAATTGGGTTACAAATTCACCAATGTTTCACTTGCATGTTCTCTGGCATTGTGCAATTTAAACACAAGAAAACACCAGTATATATTTTTCCAATACTAAATATATATTAAACATAAAAATATCTATCTTTACTGACAGAAATCAAGATTTCTAAAACCAACATATCTGAAATTGAGATATTATGATTCTAATTTGTGGCTTGTGACATTTGTGTATTTTATGTATCAAACAGATTAATTTAAACTTGCACAAAGTTCACTGGAACATGTGGATCAAATAAAACCATGACTTTCATACAATTTTACTTCAAATCATCACATTTAATAAACGACTTAAAGTTTGTTTCTGTTTTGATACTTAGTGTACAAAGAACTTGGTGTTAGAACTATGTCCCATTTTTATATCTACTATAATTTTCAAAAACCAGATGGGTCTTTACTTGGTCACCAAATTTGATGATACAGAATGGTTACATAAAACATATGATTCATCATGAATAAGAATTACCATCTGCTATCTACATAAGAAAATTTTGTTTTACACCATCATGTTAAAAAATTAATACTTAACAAAATAACTTGAAGAACTTTTTGAATTTTAGTTACTGATGATATAAAAAATTAAAAAATTTAAAACTGACATTGAGATCTAATACTATACAAGTTAGTGTTTGTTTTTAAAACAATTTTTGTAAATAACTTACAGTTACTTGGATTTTCTTTAAAAAATATTTACTATATTTCTTAGTTAAATTTATGATAGCTTTTATTTCATTTGTTTGCTTGTTGTTAAGCACAAAGCTGTCCTCTAACCATCACAGGTATCAAAATTTGCTTTTCAATATCACAAGTCTTCAGACTGATGGAAATCTGACCTATTATTAAGAAAAAATAGTGTAGCTAGAGCACAGTTCCACAAGTAATTAAACTAATACACCAAGCGTGCTTGTTAGATTAACATAAATACAACTAATTAAAAAGGAAATTAAATGAAAAAGAATGGATAAAAAATACTTAAATGTAAATAAAAACTACTTCTATTCCTTAGCAGATGTTTTTCTTCTTGGTGTTTCCTTTAACTTTTAGTAATCAGCCATTGAAGGTCCTTTATAGTTGTTTTAACGTGCTAGGACTTTACAGATCAGTGGAGAACATCCTTTTTACAGAAAGTACTGCCACAGTTTTTCAGTGCATTAAATCTAGCAATATAGCTCAACTCTGACCATCCATGTTTACATCTCACTATTATTAAGTCATAAACTGAGTTTCAGGGATATAAATGTTATATTAAAAAAAACAAAAAAAACAGATGTAATGTTCTTACTAATGTTAATTTTGGATATAACTTAAAAACCATGCAACTCATAAACACAACAGGTAAGCTTTTTTTAAAGAGTTTGTAGGCAGGAAAGGGTAAAAATATCCCATGTAATTCAGAAGCCAACAATAAATCATGTGAGGAACAAGTATTTATTACAGTTTTGTTCAAAGTAAAATTTTGAACTAATTTTCTTTTTTGCAAGTTATGCATTTTGTTCATAAACAAATTACACATTTTTCTGTCTAATTTTTACAAATTTTTAAAAGTGAAGCAATTACCCAATCTCTTCCTTATATTTTGAGTTTTACAAAGCCTGGAAAATGTTAATTGTCAACCCTCTCAGCTGGCAACTATGAACTACTGCCAAAACATCCATTCATTTATTCAGGTCTGAAAATATTTAGTTTTGGACAGTTGTTTAGTATTTCAGTTAGTTTTGTTCAACTGTCAGAAATAGTTTGAATTCAGTATATTCTGTAAGAGACAGTCTGATATCTCTATAATATAACAACTCTGGGTTTTAAGTCAAGCAATAATCTTTCAGTGTGAGAAAACTTTAACTAAAATGCATGTGTCCTTCCCTCACACTAACAAGTTTGTTAAACTTGAATTCCTTCTCCCATAAAATGCTTTATTTCTGTCTCCTTTATTGAAATGTATAATTATTGCAATTGTAAAAATAATATAAAATTAAATGCTATAAATTTTAACATGTTTTGTGTATCCTTCATGATATAAAGAAATACTATAAGTCAAGTTTTTTTTGTACAGTTAAAATCAAAATACTACCTGCTTCATATGCAAAGTGATTTTCAGTCTCTAGGTAGTCTCATGGAACACCTCATTTCAACAAAACCTGTTGCTACTGAGATAAAATATACTGAAATTGTGGTTGCTCATGAAGAATTGGTTTGATGAAGGCATACTTACCAAAGAAAAACTCACATCAGAGTAAGATCTAATGAAAACAAAGGGACCCTGAGAGGTAGAAATAAATATACACACCCTCTGTATAATCTAGCAGAAATGGTTAAAACAGCTACAAAGGAGAGGCAAAAACTCTCAAATTAAGAGATTGCAAGATGAGGCAAATAATGGGAGGTAAAGGTATTGGGGAATATCCACATACCACTCTGCACGACAATAACTATTGGAAGTTCAATAAGGCTGCTATAGGCATAAAAAAAGTGTCATGAGATTTGACTCACAGAAATTACCTCACATTCAAAAAGAGTCCAGAATGAAAAAGCATTGTCTTCTACTTATTAAGGTATAAATTCATGCAAAAAAACCTTTAAAATCCTCCTGAGCATGACCAAGACCAAAATCTGATTAGGTATACAAATAATTGATCAGATGAATTGGAGAAGAGGACTGAACTTCCTATCTGACAGAGCATTGTGTAAGAATTCCAACCAGTGATGTCAGCAACCACAAAAATCAACCTGCAGGTAAATGACATTAGAGTCGGGTCACAAACAGGTGTCCTGAAAGAAAATATATAATCTTAATCTACCTGGTAAGCAACTGGAATGGTCATTTGGGGCCAACTATTCAAAATGATACAGGAAATCTAGAGAGTAATGGGGGCTCAAAAAAAATAAAAAATACAGTCACAGTATTTGAATAATAGTCAATAAAGCCTCCATAAACAATGAAAATTGTAAAAGATGCAAAAACTGCTGTTAAAAAGCTAAGTAAAAAAAAATTGTGATTACACAATAGATTGAAAAGGGTTCAACATTCTCTCAACTCGACATTCCTGATACATGTCATTACTGTTATTAAAAGTGTCTTTTGGACTCAGCAGAAATTGAGACAGATACATGTCAACCTCAGAAATTAAACCCTAATGCCACATTAAACACAGCATAACCTCTATACCAGTTGATTGATTGATTGATTTAGTGTTTTATGGCACAAAGCTACAAGGCTATCTGCGCCAAACATCCGGTAAAAATGTAAAAATGCTATAAAAGACATAAATGGAAATGAAGGTAAAACAAAAAAAAGTATAAAACCAATGTTGACACCTAGTCTACAATGTTAAGACAGAAGGTAGAGTGTAAAAAGTTGTAAGATATTTACTCTAGCAAAAAGGTATAATCATAACCCGCCAGGAAGACTAACAGGCAGGTTCAAGACCCACCGTCAGTCACCTGAAGTTGGTCTTTCCAGTCCTGGTTCTGGGTTATGTGTCATAGCAACCAGTATCAAAATAGAAAAGAATAGAAGTATTAAAAGACATAAACAGCAAAATCGCAACAATGAGTAGCCAAATGTCCAGTAAAAAGAGAAGTCACGTAAATGGAGTAAAATTTGTAAAAGTAAACAAAGGTAAAAACAAAACAGCAATTAAAACAGAAAATGGTGTAAAAACCAATGGTGACATCTAGTCTTTAAAGTTATAAACTATTTACTCTAGCATAATGATAATGATCATAACCAGCCGGGAAGACTAACAGGTAAGTGCAAGAACCACCGTCAGTCACCTGAAGTTGGCCTTTCCAGTCCTGGTTCCAGGTTATGTGTCATAGTAGCTATTATCAAAATGTAATGGAATAAAAGTTTTAAAAGACACTCAGCAAAATCGTAATAAAGAGTAGCCAAATGTCCAGTAAAAAAGTGAAAAGTCACGTAAATGGAGTAAAATTTGTAAAAGTAAACGAAGGTAAAAACAAAACAGCAATTAAAACAGAAAGTGGTGTAAAAACCAATGGTGACATCTAGTCTTCAAAGTTATAAACTATTTACTCTAGCATAATGATAATGATCATAACCCGCCAGGAAGACTAACAGGTAGTAAATAAACCACTGTCAGTCACCTGAAGTTGGTCTTTCCGTCCTAGTTCCGGGTTATGAGTCAATATGGCCAGCACAAAAAGGTTGTAAAAGTGTGAAATGATATGCAGCAAAAGTATAATAGTAACTCGCCAGGAAGACTAACGAGTAGTTCAAACAGAAGCATTAGTCACCAGAAGTTGGCCTTTCCAGTCCTGGTGTCGAGTTATTTAATGTTCTGGCCATTGTTTAATGTCACATTGAATGAGCGAGATTAAAACTGTAAAAAAGGGGTCACAATTAAAAAGGTGTAATGAATAAATAAACCACACTTAAATGAGATGAAAAAGATTAATGGCCATTAAAAAATTAAAAACGTTATCAAGGTGGACAGAGTCACCATCACCAATAACTCTGTCCAATGTTACAGACTGACCCTGGGAAAAAATATGTTTAAAGTATTGCCATCGTTGAGAATTGTAACGATGGTAAGAAAGTAAAACGTGGCTGATAGTGATTTGAGTGTTACACAAACTACACATTGGTGCATCAGTTCCAGATAAAAGAAAATGATGAGTTAAAAAACTGTGACCAATGCGTAGCCTCATGAGAACAACTTCCTCCTTCCGAACTTTACAGAAGCTAGAAGGCCAAACTCCAATTTTGGGTTTGATTTGAAAAAGTTTATTGTCGCGTTGTTCACTCCAAGTGGACTGCCAACTGGCACGATATATCTTTAACACTGAACAGCGATCTGCCCCCCAACTGGTAGAAGAGAGGACAGGGAGGATGTTCAGTGCTCTTGTGCATTTGACCCGAAGCTGCTTTAAGTGTGGTATAAAGGTCAGTTTACGATCAAAGATAAGCCCCAAGAACTTTGTCTCCGGGACCACTGGCAGCAAAACTTCACCAATATGAAGTTCAGGATCAGGGTGAATACCTCATCGATGGCAAAAGTGCATGCATACAGTTTTGGAAAGAGAGAAATTAAAGCCTTTCACCAGAGTCCACTTCCGTACACGATTGAGGGCAGTTTGTAGTTGCCGCTCAATATATCTCATGTTTGACGACTGACATGAGATGTGAAAGTCGTCAACATACAGCCCATTCATACCAGTGAAAGGGAGTTGTTCAGTGATGGCATTTATCTTTATACTGAAGAGTGTGACACTCAATACACAGCCTTGAGGAACTCCAAGTTCCTGTACAAAAGAACGTGAAAGTACCGAACCCACACGAACTTGGAATCTCCTGTCCATTAAAAATTTTTTAATAAACATGGGTAGATGGCCACGTAACCCATATGTACGGAGGTCTCACAAAACGCCATACCTCCATGTTGTGTCGTAAGCCTTCTCTATGTCAAAAAATATCGATACAAGATGTTGGCAGTTGAGAAACGCCTCTCTGATAGATGTTTCAAGAAGAATTAGGTGGTCTGTGGTGGAGTGCTGTCGACAGAACCCACACTGGGTGGGCGAGAGGAGGTTGTTTGATTCAAGGAACCAAACAAGACGAGCATTAACCATCCTTTCTAAGAGACAGCCCATCAGAGCAATTGGATGATAGTTTGAAGGAATCTTTGGATCTTTCCCTGGCTTAGAGAAAGGTAAAATAATAGCCTGGTGCCAGGCATCAGGAAAAACATTCTCCTGCCAAATCCAGTTGAAGATAATCAGTAGGATATCAAGAGAAGCAGGAGATAGATGGTGCAGCATGTCATAATGAATATCATCAGGTCCAACAGACGTACTGGCAGACCGATGAAGGGCCATTTTTAGTTCCACCAGGGTAAAGGGACAATTATAGTCAAAGAAACAGTCAGTTCAAAAGGAAAGAGGTGATCGCTCTGCCTGAGTCTTGATGGCCAGGAAGGTGGAGGAACAAGCAGAAGTGCTAGATACCCGGCAAAAGCTTTCACCTAGAGTGTTAGCAATGTTCTGGACATCAGTCACCTCCTGACCATCAGAGAGTAAGATCGAGAGGGTAACAGAATTGTAGTGCCCATTAACCTTTCGAATCATGTCCCATATGATCTTGGAACTGGTGGTAGAAGATATGCTGGTTGTGAACTTAATCCAAGATTCCTTCTGGCTTTGACGCCTTACCCACCTAGCATGTGCTCGGGCCCGTTGGAAAGCAACCCGATTTGAAAGTGTGGGATATCTACGAAAAGTATCCCAGGCCCGTTTTTGAGCCTTCCGTGCTAAGTGGCAAGCCGAGTTCCACCATGGATGAGGATATCGTGGAAAACGTGTCGAGGTTTTAGGAATACACTGAGCAGCTGCATGTACAATACAATCAGTTACCGCTGCAACACAGTCGTCTATTGATGGCAGGATCAAGTTCTGCAAGATCAGTGAAAGTGGACCAGTCTGCCTGATCTAGCTTCCACCGGGGCACGCGGGTAGGGTGGCATCGACCACGGCCAGTCTCTCTCAAAAGGATTGGAAAATTATCACTGCCTAGTGGATTACTGTCAACCCTCCATGAAAAATGGGAGAATAATGAAGGGGAGCAAACTGAGAGATCAATAGCGGTAAAGGACTGACTTGGTGCATGAAAGTAAGTGGAAGAACCAGTATTGAAAAGAGAAAGATTGTGATCAGAGAGCATCTGCTCTGCAGATCGACTCCTCCCATCAATAACAGCACTTCCCCAGAGGGGATGGTGTCCATTAAAATCCCCCAGGATTAGAAATGGAGATGGCAACTGTTCAATCAAGGTCTGATTGATCATATGTCTCTCCAGGGGACAGGTACAGAGAACAAACAGTGATAATACGACCCAAGGAAACACGGATGGCTACGGCCTCCAAGGGTGTGTTGAGTGACAAAGAGAGGGTGGGCACGTTGATTAACCAACAGTGCCACCCCTCCATGTACTCGACCATCACACAACTTGTCATTTCTGTATAGAGAAAACTGCCGAATGGAGACTGTATCGGCAGATTTGAGAAATGTTTCTTGTAAAGAAAGACAAACAGGCTGGTAGGAAGCAATCAGCGTTTTGATATCATCCAGATTAGAACGTAAACCTCGACAGTTCCATTGTATCAAGGTGGCCATTTTTAAGGACGGGTAGGTGAAGTGGCTGGAGAACCCTTCGGTTTACGACCACGTCTTTTGTCTTTACTGTCTTTCTTCGGAGGAGGTCTATCAACCTCCATGGATCCTGCTCTGGGTCGAGTGGGCAGGTTTTTGTTATTGGAAGAGGAATCCAGTGACTGAGGATGCGGACGAATAATTGTTTTGTTTATTGTGGTGGGAGAAAACGAGGTATTAGAAGAAATGCCTGTATTTGAGACTGAAGGACATAGATCTTGAGGTTTGTTGGAGGGTATGGGAGGAACAGAGATGGGTGTGGAAGTCGATTCATCTACTTTTTTAACCACGGAGGTGAAAAGGCTTTTCATTTGTTTTGAAAACGATTCTCTTGGAGGCACAGAGAGATCTGTCTGCACTTCCACTGTAGTTGTGGAATGGAGTGCAGCAGCATATGTCCGAGATGGGATTGTGGACAGCAATTTCCGAGCCTCAGGATAACTAATGTTATGTGTCGTTTTCAAACGCTGCACCTCTTTTTCCTCCAACCATTTTGGGCAAGAATGAAAGTAAGAGGGGTGAGAACCATTGCAGTTGACGCAATGTGGGTTCATGTCACAGTCATAGGCATCGTGGTCCTTGCCTCCACAATGAGCACATGTTAGGGAACCACGACAACATGTCTTTGAGTGGCCGAATCTCTGACATTGGAAACATCGAAGAGGGTTTGGAATGTATGGCCGAATCCTGCAAATGAGATAACCTGCTTTGATGGTGGCGGGTGCACGTGGTGAAGTAAATGTTAAAACGAGGGTATTTGTTGGCAGTGTAACTCCGTCTTTGCGAGTGGAGATGCGTCTCACTGCAGAAACTCCTTGAGTGGAGAGACCAGCGAGAATCTCTGATTCGGGAACATTCTTCAAATCCCTTTCAACAATAACTCCTCGTGAAGAATTCAAAGTAGCATGGGGTGTAACCTCAATAGGTATATCCCCAATTGCCTTTGATTTCAAGAGGAGTTCACTGTGTTGGGATGTGGATGTTTCAACCAATATGTCACCAGATTGAAGCTTCTTTACTGACTTTGGAGAGTCAGCAAGTCCCTCTAGTCCCTTTTGAATAAAAAAAGGGGACATTTGCCCTAAAAGTTTTTCTTTCTCCGAAAGAGAATGCAATATCAGAAAATGAGGTACGTGTGTTACTGAAGTTGAAGATTTCTGTTCTGAGTATTCAAGACGTGGTCGCTTACCCATTGACTGTTTTTTTACAATTTTATTTAAATTTTTTGTAGGATCCATAGGAAAGAGAAAAAGTTTCGGTACTCACTGACCCCACCCACCATGGAGCCCTACAAGGGGACGCACTACAAAGTCATGCAAGGACAAGGCAGCAACGCCAGGGTTTCGTGAGCACTATACCCAAACACCGGCATCAGGCACAATGTCCACAACACCCATTGAGAACTTCCAACACTGGTACTTGGTTGGCTCTAGCCCAGGTGGACCAGCCGATTGACCCAAGGGGGGCCACCCAAGGGCCGCCCGTCTACAGGAATTCGAGGCCAAAGTGGTGTGTTAGGGTTGGACCCCTCAACCACCAGGATCCTCTCCTCCCCTTCACGAGTCGCCACGCACGGCAAACACGTGGGTGGATGTTTAGATCCCAGAGAAGGTAACCAGACAGAACCTTCCCTGGGAGGTCCCCTCGCCACGTACAGGAATCCACTCCGAGGGGCTCTATACCAGAAACTTGAGCTTCTGGATAGACAAATGTTCCATAACATATAATGACTGCTTCTGCAACAAGAGCTTAAAAAAGAAGAGTTGAACATACCAAAAAGAACTGCAAAAGCAGAAACCTTGGCACAGCAGCCAATTTGGTGCTATCAACATAATTTGACAATAGACTGGAACAAATTAGAAAGTTGTAAAGAGGTAATTGTGCTTTCTGCCTAAATGGAAAGCATCTAATGCAAAAATCCAATTTGAAACCAAATTGCCAGTTACTGAGCAATTCAATGAGAGGTCAACCCTACCAATTAACAGCTGCAAAATGAAAGTCAATCACACAGAACTTTGCAACACAACATTTAATCGGTTGTGATTGAAACAATGGGCCTGCTACCACAGGTAGTGGAAACCTAGGGTATAAACAAAATGTGAGTACCAATTTTCTGAGTGGCTGATATCAGGAGCCAGGACATATGAATAGGTACAGAGCTATAACCACTGATAGAACCCTATGAAACTCAAGACTCCAACTGTAACTGGGAGGAATGTAGAAGTTGAAAACTGAAACAACATGTATGGTGACAACAGATCCATTTCAAAGAAGCTAGTGATTTTAACAGACTTCTAACAAAGTGAGGTAAAAGGAAATAAAATGTTGAATTTAAGTTGTAAGTTTGTAGACTTACTTTGTGCCTTCAGTGGACATAGACCTATATGGTTGAACTAAAAACTCTACCTTAGAACTACAAAATTCAAAGAACAAATATGTTATTTAGTGGTGGTGGGCTATGTCATGAAGTTCTAAAAACATGTCAAATAAGGCTAAACAACCTTTTCACATATCACACAACTAAGAAGTAAACCTTCTTGGCAAAAGTACAATATTCAAGTAAGGAGAAAAAATTATCTCCCGATTTTTTCGGGCCATTAAGTAAGTTGCAAGCTTAAAAGCAACTAGTAAAAACCCAAAATCTCAGCATCATCAAAGAACTAATAGAAGAAAAACAAATCAAAAGGCATCTTATTTTAAAGTAGCCTTTCTTTAATTTCTTGCAGGTCATATAAAGATTGTATTGATTACCACTGATTGGAACAGTATTTTATGAGGTAAAGGAAATTGTTCTGTTCCCCACTGTTAGACAATGGGGTAACGTCAGTCTAGGAAAAAAAACAATAAAATTATGTAACTGAGGTACTTATACACAGTACAAGGATAATGGGCACATAAATGTAGGTGAAGGGTATCATGAAATAAATATCAACACGAGCAAATTAGATGAGTATAAAAGAATGGAACAAACAAAAAAAAGTCAGATCAATGTTTAGGTGTGTAAAGAAGTAACCCTGGCAGATGAGTGACAGATGTGTTCGTTGAGGTGTGTTTTAGACCGTTATTTTTTGTTTTTTTCAATAAAACTCCATATTTTATCTTTTACTTTCACTACTCTAATTCTGTACACATTAAGTCAATTTTATCAAACTTATAATCACCATAAAAAAAAGTGAAATAAAATGAGTAGTAATGATCTATTATTTTTGGTATTTATCATAAAGTTCTAAAGCACTTCTCCAGATTTTCTACTTTCATCTTTTTTACACCTATTTCCTATATTTATTTTACTTTCATGTCTGAAGTAAAAATTTACCAAACATGAAACAACAAATCACAATTTCTGCCATTAGACTGTATGTGAAACTGTGATACCACATCACCAAAAGCAAACAATAATGTGAAACACGAAAAACCGACAATTCTAATCGAGTTTATCATAATCCCAATTAAAAAAGACAATGGTGGCAGAGAATTTAATGGTTTGTGTACAGAACAGTGGCTGTAATAAAAGTTTAAGAAAATCATTATGGTATGGATCCACACAAAGTCTAGGCCACCAAAATAAACTTTGTAGGTACTTGGATGCAAATTATTTTTCTGGGATGGTCAGAATTTTGAGTGTGTAAAAGTATAAAGTGTGTAAATGCTTACAAACATGTATGTGTATTATTACAATGTATACAAAAATTCTAAATTTCAATTAGGTTTCTAAAATATAGAACAATAAATAAATAAAATACTTATGAAATTACAAAACTGATTTGTACTCATACTTACTAAGACTTGCTGTAAGCCTCATTCTCTCAAGTGAAAATGTAAGAAAAATTAAAATTTGTAGATGTCAAAAATGCATTTTAGAAAACCAAAAGTTATCAAATTACCATACTGTAATTTATCTGCCTTTCTAAGAGCTATATGTGGTTTTCAAAAATCTCTTCTGTTCGCAGCAATGATTTGGTCAAAAAACTTAAACATTTCCAGTAAAACTATGGCTTTTCTCTTTCAAAACAATTATAAATGACTGCTATATTTAGTTTGGAATTTGGAATAGGATCTTTTTGTTGATTATAAACATGTACTTAATAGAACTAGGCATGATTAAAAAAGGTTTCAAAAGAATGTGCTAGATTTACTAAATACATCAACATCTCAGCAAATCCAAAAGGAAGGAAGTTTTTATTGTAGCTTGTCAATGTCTGAAGTTTTTTTTAATTTTGTTAATCACCATAGATGTTGTATGGTAGGCATATTACATAAATTGTGCAATAAGACAACAGGACATGCCATGTGACATACACACACATACAAGATATTTAGTTATTCATTTTAAAATTTTTATTCAAATTAAGAAATTGAACTATATACACAATGATAATATTTAAATTATAAAGTACACATTCATGCCAATTTTATTAACCTACATTGATTATAAAGTTGTTTTATCATATTTTGAAAAAACTAAAACATTATGACATACTCTACTTGACTTGTTCACAGTGAAAAGATTCAGTGATAGCCTCATTATATTATCCCTTTCATAAAAGATGAGTTCATCCAAACACATGCACACATCAAGTATTTGCATTGTAACTTTTTATGTATCTTCACAAAATTTTGTAGACTTCTAGTAAAATTTAGAAGTATATTCTACATAAAAAAAAAATTTTTAATGAAATATTTTGACTAAAGATTTCTTTGTGAAAATAGAGTCCACTTTGCTAGTAGTCTAAGTGCAAAGTGATTTCATATTATCATTAAAAAACTAATCTTCATCACAAAAATATCAACCATTATTTGTGTAATCTTTAACCTCCTAATTAGATTTCAAATGTTTGTTTTCAGTAAAACTTCATATTTTATTTTCTACACTCTTAACAATGTGGGGTCTGTCACTTGACCAACCACATAACCATCATATAAAAAAAAATCAAAAAGTAAATGTAAATTGTGCTTTTTTCATGCCAGAATGGTTACATATTATAATATGAAAATACAAATGTTTAGTCAAAGAATCTAAGGTCTCATAATGCTATATATTTATTATTATATCAACCTTCCAGTCATGCCTAGCTAACATTACATAACTTGCACTCATGTTACATGTCCAGTAATACATGACTGATCTTTAGCCTTGCCTGTCTAGGCTGCATTCCAGTGGACCAGTATTTTGTAATATATAGTCACATTTTAATTATTATACATTATATATACATTGCTTGCCAAAATCTTAAGGCCAATGAACATAAAAAAAAATATGCATTTTGCTTTGTTAGATTCAACCACTTATTTGAGTAGAGCTTTGAAAGATGAAAATAAGAAAAGGGAAAAAAAAACAACTTTTTTAGCATTTAATAGGGAAAATGGGAACACTGAAATTATCCTATATACTAGCTTATGATTTTGACAAGCCGTATATGTACATAGATTATAACCATTTATAAAAAAATTACTAACCATATTTCTCTCAAAATATAAAACAGTAAATCAAGAAATAAAGCAAACAATTATCTCTTCTTGCTATAACCTTTGAACTTGGTTGCTGCTGAACATAGGTCACTATGCCTTTTAACATTTTGCATGTGGAGGATATAAACCAAAACTTTTATATGCTGAAAAGGGCTCATTTGGGTTGAGAAAATATTTTACATAGAAGAGCGAACAACGTTTTGACCTTCTTCGGTCATCGTCAGGTTCACAAAAAATGTAAAATATTTTCTCAACCCAAATGAGCCGTTTTTGCATATAAAATTCTCAACAAGTGGGTTTCTCGACATCACTGATTGAAACCAAAACTGTTTTTTGAGTTTTATACACAGAGTTGAATAACCAAGAAATCATAAATAATTACATTGATACCACTGTAATTTAAGCTTAACAACTAAGATTTATGTAGATGTATAAAAATATGAAACTTTGAGAACATTAAAGGTACAACGTACCTTTTGGAAAGCTTGGTTTGAAAAAAATACAATAGCCTTTTCATAGATTGAAATGGCTGAGAAAACCACTAAAAAGGCATTCTAAACTGTTTATTGGCTATTCACGTTGTATATTGAATTAAGTGTATTTAAAAAACTGTTTTCAAAAATGGAAAGAGTTGAACAGTCATTGTGTTTGATTCAATACACAAGCCATATTTCATCAATAAAAAAATACAAGGTTCTTATTTTATATTATAGCTTGTTAATATCAGTAATTTGAATTCTTAATTTGTACACAACTATAAACTTAGCATTTTGACATCACAAACATCTAATTTTAAACAGTACTGCATTCAACCTGCTATGCAGCTCACCAAATTTAGTATTTAGGTGTTTGTTTAATATTTACTTTTAAATTAAGAAATTAACTGATATATAATTTAAAGTTTTGTAATCTGCAATTTGATTCCAAACCTATTGTCATAAATTCACAAAATAGAAGTTCAATAAAATTTTGAATGCAACTCAACAACTGTGATGACCTGACCAATCACGAAAGGATTAAATGGTAACATTAAGCAGTAGAGTTTATTAATAGCTACTGTTTCTTGTTAGTAGTTAGTGTCAATGATATGCCAGAATGCTTTCCTGTTGGAATGAATCTTTCATATTCTGTGGTTGGAATTGATATAGTATGACAACACACAATCCAACATTTCTGGTTTCAATACAAGCAAGTTCTGAGAATAGTGTATAACTCTGTTGGTGGAAAAAAACACAAAAAAACAAATATACACACAAGTTATATCACTTGTCTGTGAAGTTTTAATTCACCTTTTCTTTTTTCAATTATATCCAAACAACTGTTTGATTTTAGCTCTTATCTGCATAGTTTTTCACACAAATTCTTTAAGTACAGGGATATCACAATATACATTATTCAAATCTGTAGAACTTACACTGCTTTTAAGCTTCTGATGAAGTTCTGCAAATCTCACTGCATCTTCTTCCCTTTTTTCTTTAACCACTAGAAGGAGTGTTAGGTTTAGTATAATTGAGATAATAATGTTTCAGTGGTGTCTAAATACATGAACGTATGAACTTAAGTTCTTGCTTCTATACTTATTCAATATTTCATCCTGTTGACTTCAATGCACACAACCAAGTAAAAATTTAAAAAAAATGACTGACTAACAGTTTCTTATGCATCAACTCAAAGTTTGTCAGAATACATTTACGATCAGAAAAAAATAAATATTTGTTAAAAATTAACTATATATTTATAACCAACACATAAGTCTTTATTTTCAGAACTATCACAGAAGGAAACATCTACCACAAAAGCAACATAATATATTCTCTAAATATTTTATTTTCAGATAAATAAATTATACTACAGATCAAAATCAATGTTTCTAAGTAAACATTTTAATTATGCAAGTAGTGTAAGCAAAAAATTAGAAGGAAGAGATATGAAACTGTAAAATTTATAAAATATCTTTTCAACCATCATATTGTCTTATTTTGATAACACTTTCTGTTTGCAATATTTCCATAATTTGAATCAAATTAGATGAGAACTGGATCTTAAATTATAAAGATTATTTTTGTATTATTTATCCATCTGTATGACATGTTAAAGCTACCAAGTATTAGCATTCATACTTTATTATGTAAACACAGCTCAAAAGTTTTCATATTTGTTTTATTTAGGAGGAGCAGAGAAAAATATTTAATAAAATTATTGTTGTATTGTATGATTCATTTATGCAATTGTCTACAACTAGCTAACAGTAAATCTAACAATCTCAATAATATATTATACATAGTTCTAATAACTGTGACAGATAAGGTACAGCTGTCCCTACATGTAACCAAGCAATAAACCTCTCTACATAAATCACAAATGTCAGTAGATGGAGGGAAAACTAATTATTTGCTCCCAGCCATCAAGTGACGTCTGGGCTCAAAAGCAACTTGGGAAAGACCCAAACCATCACGTACTCCTGGACCAACTGAGGCAGTTTATCTCAAAGTGGCCTTCTAAGAAACCAACTGAATAAAAAGAGGTGCAGGAAGAAACAAATTTAAATCTTCTCCAGAATGTCTTAAATTGCACTAAATGGCAGCTTCAGAGCCCCCTGGAGGAACATGAACAAATTAAATATACATCTACACCTCCCTAGGAATAAGCCTTTTGGCAATCTCAACTGCCATCCAATGATTCTCTACCATCAATTATTAAGTGACATTAGAAGAGATAGGATAGAAGAGACCTGACTTGCCTCCATGGCAGAAACAATCATCTGAGAATTCATGTCATACCAAATGAATTTTTTTTATTTAGAAAAATCAATTAAGTAACACTAAAAATGTTAAAAATATCTCCTACTGACTGTACCACAGAGAAATCCATTAGTGACTGCTTATCACAAAAAAGTGATAACATTATCTGAAAAAGCCCTTTTACACATTACCAGGGTAAAGAGTGCATTGATGTAGGTGGAGGGTGTTATGTGACAAATATTAAGTGGAATATAAAAGAAAGGAGAAAGTGAAAAATATAAGATAAATGCTTAGATGGGCAAAAAAAAAACAAAAAAACCCTGGCAGTTGAGTAATAGCTATAATATGAAAGGAGGTATCTTTTGGAATTTACCACCTAGTCATTAGACTTACAAATGCTCCAATAAAGAACAAAGCTTGCAAAAACAAATATTTTAATGTGAAAAACATTCAACTATTCCTTTAGCCCACTATGAATGGTACTAGTGTTATGTACTAACCCAGTTTCTACAAAGCTATACAAGAGAAATGTTTAGTTTAATTTCAAGTTCACTAAGTATGTCTTGAAAACTTTGATAGGCTTTTAATAAACATTCCAAGCATACTGTTCACAAAAAATTAAAATAAAAAACTGAATTTTTAAAAGTAGTTTTTTACAAGATATTTGCCTGAATTTATTGCCTCAGAAGGACTCAAACTACATTCTGAATGCAAGATAACTTTTATCTTACAACTAAAAATGCAGTTTTTGATCTTACAATTTCATATTTATTTCCATAACTTCAAGAACATTCTAAATGAATGGTCTTTCTTTCAGCAAAACTTTATATTTTATGTTATTTTATTTACCTTAACACTAACACAACTGTGATCAGAAATTCAGAGTCAAAAACATGAAATAAATCTAATTATCTTTTTCTTCTTTTCAAACAAAGTTTATTGTAAAATACATTTCACAGTATTAATTCATCTAACTAAAACTAACAGATTTTTCAAATCTGAATTCATTTAGTTTTACAGATTTGGAGTTGAACTCAAAGACAGGAAACTAGACTTGTTTATCCTAGATAGCTTAACCCTTTCACTACAGACTCAGTATAATATACAAGTTCATCTACATATTTGCACAAGTATTTACACAATAAATTTTGATATATGTATGTTCACAAAATTTTGTAAACTTTTAGCAAATATTAGAACTTGTACATAAAAACTCAAATTCCTTATTAAAATATTTTTAATAAAGATTTATTTGCATAATAGTTTCATTACTAGTCTGAGTGTAAAGTTATTTCATGCAGTGATAAAAAAAACATTCTTTGTTCCAAATCTCCAAAACCTTCTAAATATATTTCAAATGTTTGTTTAAATTCTACTCTCTATGTGCGGTGTGTCACTTTACCAACCTCATGGCAATTATAAAAAAAATAAATAAAGAAATAAATACAAATTATGCTTTTTTAATGCTAGAATTATTACATATCATAGAACAAAAATACAATTGTTTAATCTAAGTAGCTGAAATCTCATAATAGTATTTTTATTATATTGATTTTCCAGTCATATTTAGGTGACATAACTTGCACTGATGTGGTGCACGCACAATCAGGTCATGTATCCAGTAATATAAAACTGACTTTTAGTTTGCCCTGTCTTGGCTATGTTTAAGTGGACTAGTATTTTGTAATAAACACTCACATTTATTATATACTATATAGTTTATTACTATTTAAAAATAAATTATTAAACTTATTTTTTCTTAAACTATAGAACAATAAATCAAGGAGTAAAGCAAACAATTATCTCTTCTCACTACAACCTTTGTACTCAGGTATAGCTAGATATAAGTTGCTAAGCCTTTTAAAATTTCACATGTAGATATGTAAAAAAAAATAAAAAAAATTGTTTTTAGGTTTTATATATACAGTTGAATAACCACAAAATCCCAGTATAATTTATTACACTTAACAACTAAGATTTATTTAGATTTTTAAAAACATGAAACTTAGAGCAGACTAAAGACATAGCCCAATTCCTTGAAAACTTGAACTGAATTGAAAGAATGTGACAGGCTTTAAAAAGATTAAAATAGCTGAAAAAAACCACTCTGCAGACACACTAAACTGTTGATTGGTTATTCACGTCATATACTGTAGTAAGAGTATACAACAGGCCATTTCAAAAAACGGAAAGAGTTGAAAGGGGCCACCATATTTGATTCAGTACATAAGCCATATCTCAGCAAAATACAAAGATACAAGTTTCTTATTTTATATTCTAGCTTGTTAATATTAGTAATTTGAGTTCCTAATTTGTACAAAACAATAGACTTAGTATTTCGACATTACATATATACAACTTTAAACAGTGCTGCATTCACCATCTCATGTGACTCACTGTTATCTGCATTTAGATGAGTTATTTTAATATTTACTCTTAAATTAAGAAATTAACTCATATAATATTAAAGTTTGAATTATAATCTAATATTTGATACGAAAGTTACTGACACAAATTCATAAACTTTTGAATGCAAATCAACAAATGCAATGACATAGCCTTTGACCCATGATCCACTGCAAAAGGTTTAAGGCTAAAAACAGTATACATCTGTTTCTAGTTAATTTTATTATTATATTGCTCTTTGAACCCTGTTTGATTTATAACCCTTCCACATAAGTTGTAATTCACTTGGTGACTGTATGGGCCATAGTACTCTATCAAATTATATAAAACACGAGATATTCATGAGCATATCTCACGAAAATTATCATCTTTCTTTATCTTACCAAATTTAAACTAACAAGTTTCTAACTTTTAAATTTTAGTCAGTTTCATAATAATAAATAAAAACTGCACATGAAAAACAAGAAATATGATACTTAGTTGGTTTCCCTCTTCTTTTCTTTTTTTAAACTGCTTATGAAACACAATCCTATTTTTTAAATACTAATGATACTACCATACTATATTTCCTAGTTAAGTATATAACACACTTAAGAAAACAGAATAAAAGCATGTAAAAAAAAAACAATAACCTACAACTATCATAATTTGTATGACTTTCTAACTACACAAGAGTCATCAAAAATTCAGTTAAGCCCATCAATGTGTTTCATGTGGGGTATAGCTTGAACTGGAAACAAAAAAATTTTCTGTAAAGAAAATTGTATAACATATACAACATTTCATTGACTGGAATTAAACTTTGGTTTTCTATTGGTTAGAAATAACACCATATTAAATATCTGGGAGAACTACTGACAATTTGTGAGAGAGAATGTAACAGGTGGGTATGGCAAGAGAGACCTAATTTTCTATTTCATGGCTCTATAACCAAACATGTCTTAATGCAATAAAAATCATTACTGTCCAAGTAATAATATTATAATGAGTAATTTACATTACATTCCATGTTTCTCATAAAGGTGATAAATAACTTGGAGAACCATAGATACCCATAAAACAAATGTTTCACTTCTCATACTAGGGTGAGACCGAACTAAATATTTTTTTCAAATATGTCCTTACAAATTAAAAAACATTAATATTAAAATTTAGTTTATTAACTATATTTTTATGCCAAGTTTATTTGTATACCATGATAATAAAGTAATTTAATTAAATTCTGAATTTAACTCTCAAAACATCATGGCATGCACACTTTGACCTGTCTGCAGTGAAAGAGTTAATAGAAGGTGAGAGACTTAGATTTTATACTATGACTTTTCAATATCTAAAAGCTTGATCTTCTGGTTTAATGGTTTCTCTGACAAAAAAAAACCAAGAATAAGTGCATAAAAGCCATGTGATATAAAATGTCAATATTGGAAATGTATTTCAGTATTTGATTATATTATAATTTACATATTTTTTTGCTAAATTTAAATACGTTTTGAATACAAGTCTCTGAAAGAGGACGTGACATGCACTTCGACCATGTAATACACACACAGTTAACAAAACATGAATATAAAATTTTTTAAACACAAAGAAATTACAAAATTTAACATACGTCTTTTCTTGATCTTCTCACTGACTTCAAATTCATCACTATCTACACCTGCAGTTGAAATACTAAAACACAGAATTAATCTTTTTAAAATCAAATGCCAAGTTTTTAGATAATTTGTTAACAAAATGTAGTGACTTGTAAAAATATTTTTAGTTTCATTCTTTAAGAAACCCATGGATAAAATTTACATATATTAAAAATACTATACTTCTAATTTACTTATGGTGTAAAAATGACAAGTATTTCAGTTTTACAAAATAGATGATACAAGATGTGGAATGCTTAAATCACCATGTTTGCCTAGAACTGCTCAATTAGTAAAATTATTAAACAATTAAATTTAACTAATCAATTATTCTTGCATGAGATTTGGATAATTGGAATAATAAAAATAGTAATAATTAGAAATACTAATTTTGATTAGTTAATTATTTTTTTATGAATGAAACCCCACAGGGTTTCTGTAAGCAGCTTCAGGAAGGAAATGTATGGAACTAGTGTTGTGCACTAACCCAGTTTTTATAGTTATACATATGGGTATTCAAGAGTAAAATGTGGGCAAGATCACTGGGCATGGATAAAACTAATATACAAGTTTTATATATTGTTAAAATTAGTTTTCTTTCTATTATTCAAACAATCCAGTAACTAAAAACATTGCAGCATGATTTTTCCATTATTTTTGATTATTTTAAGCTTGTTCAACTTAATGATTAGTACTGCAACTTACGTAAACAACTAACTAATTGAAATAGTGTCATTATATTAATTGTTAAGTGCAAAGTTACACAACAAACTATCCATGCTCTATCTGCAGTGAGTATTTAAACCCAAGTTTTAAATGCTATTTAGTCATTTGTTCTTTTTGAATTATGTTTTTGAAAACCAATTAGTTTAATGTAATCAATTAATGGACCTAGCACTAGCTGTAATATACTTGTGCTATAAAGATAAGAAATCCTTACATTGAAATTTTAAAAAATCAGAAATCAAATGGTAAAAGTCATTGTAAAATATACTAACATTCTGAAGCATTTTAAACAGTTGTTACACACTATAAGAATTTCTATTGAAATGTTTAAATGGATTTGTAAAATCATATTTTTTATTGTTTAAAAATAGTTATATAATTACAAGAAAGTAACACACTTAAAATAAAATATATAATACATCTAATATTGTTTGAAACATTATGCAACAATTTTGGAGAAGAATTTCAGCAAATTATAAATAAAACACAGACATATACAAGTTGTTTCTTCAAACAAACAAAAGAGTAGTTTTATAAAAAGCCAACATCAACAAAGTAATGTTAGCAATATTAAAATGTTTATTAATGGATAAAATCCTTTATCAATTATTGTATTTGATAATTGGATCCTTAAGAAATAGTCTGTTAATAAAGTTACAAAGCCTAACAAGAAAATGTAACCTGAATAATGCGAAATTTGAAGATGACAATTTGAATTATAGATCTATTAAAACTTGTATATTTACTAAACTCTTACATAAAAATAGTGAACATGATTTGTTGAGAATTACTTACCAACTAAGTGTTCTCAAGGCAAGTTGATAAGTTGGTGTTGAAACATCTAGAGAAGACAATCCATAATTCAATTAAGACCTTAACACATGCTTAAATCCAAGCAACTATATTAAGCTGTTAATTTATGCTGTCAATCCAATATATCCCTATATAATTTAAGTATTAATAACACAATATGAATTTAAAAACTGCATATTTTAACTAAAGTTTAAAAATGTTTTTAGCTGTTAATCACTGTAAAATAAATACTTAAAACTGTCTTAACACATTTACTCTTTCAGGATGCACATCCACTTTTAGCATTCATTCACATGTGCTCATGACACACATACGAGTTCTCAACTAGTTAATATTCCTGACTGCCATATGAAATGCTCTTTGATAGTTGCACACTGCATAACTGTGAGAAGTATAGGTGTTATACACATTTTCATGCCTATGTTAGTGGAATCACTAGACAAGATAATGTTATCATACTGTCCTTGTTAAAAAAAAAACATAAGGTAGTATAAGAAAATTTGTATTCATATGTACAAATGCCTTTCTTATATTTTTTTCTATTTTTATAATCAATATTCTGTGAACCAAATGACACTATACAATTTTTTGCCTGGAGATAATAAAGGAACTTTTACTACCTTGAATCCTGGGTAAAACAACAGAATATAAAGATGTTAAATATTTACCAACAAAATATGAAATTGATCAAAGTGGTAAAATGTAAAGAAACCCCAAAGATTCAAGGAGGCAAGTCCAGAATCATTTTGACTGTTTGAATCAGGACTCCAAACTGCACCACAAAAAAGTGCTGATGTACTTAATACATGAAGTACATATCACAATAAAAACATTTCAACTAATATTTTCTTTTTTTTTGTAATAAAAGGAATCTTCCACATATTTTATCTAAAGAAATTTCTAGATGTACAAGTGCATCTGAAGCACTTTATCTCCATCATCTTTGTGTAATGCTGAGAAAGCCCATGTGCTTCTTAAGTAAAAAAAAAAGGTACAAATTATGTGTGTCTTTGATTTATTGTTAACATCACCATAGTTTAAGCTGAAAACACAACAATAGTGGATTGAAATAATTACTAACATCTGACACAAACAATGACAAGCATTGCAGCAGTTAATGTGTTAATTGGACCCTAACCTGTCTTTTCCAAACTTTAAAGTTTTGTTCAATTATTTTCAGAATATAGCAGAAAGGCACCAAAAGGTGTTTATTCTGCTGCTTTCCTGGATAACTTTGTAAACTACCATTAACTTTCTTTTTTTTTTTCTGCAAGATAAAATAATTGTCACAATTAATATCATTAATACAAACAAGAAAAATCAAGTGTCAGATATCAACTTCTGTGGCACTTTGTTAGTTACAAAAGCCTAGTTTAACTAGACTATTAATAACCTCTTATTCTCTCCCTGTTAACCATCCTACAATCCAGTTAATCACTACTAATCTGGTTTTCTTAGTCTATGCATGACACTATCAAAAGCTTTCATAACATCTAAGTACACAAAGTCTGAATCATCTCCATTATAAAAATAATTCAAAACAACCTCATAAAGTTAAAAGGTTTCACAGAAAAGAATCCCTTCAGTGAATCCATATTGATTTCTGTTCATATCGTGTTTTATTAGATAATTATGCAATGCTTCTTTCATCAGACTCTAATAGATTTTTTTTCTACTGCAGAAGACTAACTAGTTTATAATATCTAAAGAAAGAAACTCTTATTATCTCATCTGAAAATAAAAGTAATAATAATACTTGTCCAATACTCAGGCACTGCTAGACCACTATCTACTGGCCTACCAAAAATGAAAGAGAGGAGCACACATATCTGATCTCGTACTCTTTTAAAACCATGAAAGAAAAACAAAACACATTGCCTAGTGCTGATGCCTTATCTGGTTTTCAATGCTTCTTGTAACCATCAAGGGATTCATCGGTACCAATATTTCTCATAAAATGATCAGGTTCAGAAATAATACTATTACCATCTTCTCTTATAGAAACAGATTAGAGTATTTCATAATCCTTAAGAAAAAAAACCTTGCCAAAAGCATCCTTTAAGTAATCAGCACACAAATAAAAGAATAAATAAAGGTTAGTCCTTTATCTTTATCAAATAACCTACATGTTATTAACCTTTCTAATGAGAAAAGATGTATATATGGTTCATACTGAATTACTTGGGTCAATTTCAAGCACTTTTTGAAGCAGCTTTTGGAAGCTAAAATTTAATCAAATTCCACACAAACTTTTATAAAATTCGAAGTTATTTGTTCAAAACATATATCCAGATAAAAAAAGAAAAGAAATATTTCATGTATAATAACATCTTATACACACAAAGAATTTGCATTAAATTCTACAACATACATTAAAAGTTAAACCTCAACATATTCTGCAATTATATTTCCAAGTACGTTTGCAAAACAAAAAAAAAGAAAAAAAAAGGCACATTTTCAAAACTTTGTAATTTCTTTCTCAATTTCAAGAACTTTAAGAATAAGTATGTACACCATTTTTAATAATTAAAATGTGACTACTGAATAATAAGCAATCACAGTTTCTGGTACTCTCTTTTATAAAAAGAAATTAAACTAAAAAGTGACAAAAAATACATTTGAAGAATATAATAGTGATAATACCTTCAAGTTGTACATGGTGTGATACCAGGGACAAACACATTGAAAAGTTGGCTGACTAACTATTATGTGTCTGCTGCAACCTAGTTCATATTGAAATTAGTATCTAACATAACAGCCAACAATTGATCTTTCAGTCCATCTAGGCTGTCCTATCCATTAAATTAAACAAAATAAACTCAAAGTCAACCCTCATCACTGCAATATCCAATAAAATTTCTCTTAAACTCTCTTCAGTTAACTGCATCTATTGTATCTGAAGGTAACTTGTTCTAAATGTCAAACTACCCTGTCAGAAAAATACAGCTCCCTTGTAAAAAATAACTCCCACCTCCTCAAAATTTATAGTTTTCTTCCCTAATCTTAACATTCTCATTTTTAAAAATTGCAACACTATCAATTTACATAACAACCTTACACACCCGAATAAGATCTCTTCAAACTTTTTTTTTTCTTTTTTTCAAAAGAAACCAATTTCAGACATCTTAAACTATCTTGTATGACAACACTTCTATTCCAGGTATCATCCAAGCTGTAGTTACTTCAGGGATTTATGATTTAAATGTGATTAAATACACACAATGACCCACTAACTGTGGAAAATGTTAACAAATTCAGTGAAAAACAGATACACTAAGACAGTTATTTGTACGTTTGTAGCAACCAAGTGTCATTATTTCTACACATGTTGCCACCACAGTAATATCCTCAACCAATATAAAATAAATATTCTATTTTAAACATTTTACACAGTATATCAAACTCACAATAATAGCAGAACCACTGCATTTGTTTACACTAACTTATTTTAGTATTCACGTAAAACAAATTGGTGCACTTCATGCAATTTAAGTAACAATGATGCTTTAGGAAACAAAATCCTTTTTCACTTTACATTTTGCTAATCATGAGTCTAATATCAAACTAATAAAATACAAATATTTGCATTTATAATGTAAACATGTCATAATACATCCTTTTTCACTTTACATTTCACTAATCATAAGTTTAATATAAAACTAATAAAATACAAATATTTGCATTTATGATGTAAACATGTCATAATATATCTGCGTTTACTTACTGAAAGTCCTACAACTTATTCACCATGCATTAAGGCAATCCAAGATAAAACCCCCTCAACAAACATTAACAGATATAGCTGATAAAACTCAATGCAATAAAAATACACACACACACACCATACACATCCAACACTAAAGAAACCGAGACAAATACAGCATAGCCTCTTACATGTCACTAAATATCATAGGTCTATACATGTTTAGCCATACTTTGAAATAAAATAACTGTATTATTAGTGTATATGTAAATGCATAACACAAGTTAATCAAAATTACAAATAAATATTTTAACCCTTACAATCTATGCATCAGTAATATCCACTTTTTTTTTATTGGAACATTATAAATTACAATAACTTTCCTTCAGTGGTTTAAAAAATAAACTCACAGGGCTCAACTGCAGAACAAATGGGGTTTTTGTTTGGGCATAAAAAAAGTCCTCTAATTTTACAGTCACCAATAATTGAAATATGTATGGTTATATCTCACCACAACTTACATATTAACTTAACTTCTTCAAAGTTTTCATCACTTATTTAAATTATTTAGATTATAATCTAATGCATTAATAAAATGGCACCATTAATTTTGAAAGAGAAATAACACTACTGATAATAGTTTCACCACTTTGCAAATAATTGAAATATACACATTTACTATTAACATATATACCTGAGGACAAGCCAATTATATGATTACAAAGTTTATATACAAGAGCTGCCGATGTTGTTCCTGACGCTATGCCATCTAATATGGCATTATTAGAAGCTCCACTAAGATTCTGATTTGATTTACTGTTTTCGCGGAGAACATTTTGATGTGATACTGGCATTTTAAATTTTCTTAGCCTTACGCAAGAACTCTTACTTTGATTTAAATTTTTGGCTTTGCTCAAAATTCCAATATGAGTAAAACAAAAAACACATCAAAACCTTTTTCTGAATAAAATAACGAGATAACTTTGCTATACACGTAACGCCTTATGATCAAAAATTAATTTATTATCGAAAACACGAAAATTACTCCATTTTTACCAGCCCGCCACCACCAAAAAGCGGCGTCTAACGTATGTTTACAATAACTATTTCTTACAATGTTAATTTTTAAATTCAAAAAAGATAAATCAGGTAATTGTGTTGCGAAATTCTGCCTGAATCTCGAATATCTGTCGGTGTTTGGGAAAGAAAAGTTCATACCCTGGAGGGTCAGGTTCTCTATAACCTCTTCCTCCTCTCCGTTTTTATGTTCTTGTCGGAATGGTATTTATAATTGTAGAATTGGATATTATTTTGATCGTTTTCAAGGCAATGACCATGTATTGTGGCTCATAAATAGTGATTATTTTATTCTATCAGCAGAATGTTAAGTTTTTTGGTGACATTTTTTATTGTTAGTATATGTATATATATATATATATATTTATATTTAAAATATAAATTTACTGGGGAGAGATATTTTGGACTAGCTTCATCATGTATGAGGTACCTGTCAGGTTCGCATAGTAAATCGTTTTTCATCCAATTCTTATTAAAGTGCATTATTGTACTATGTAGGTGTCTATCTGGTATGGTTGGTATGTTCGAATATTTGTGAATGAACTGAATGCAGGCCAATACGCAGATGTTTCAAAGGAGGTTAAGCGAGCCACCACTGCACATGTGTGTGTGCGTGTAATGTGTAGGCATCATGACTGTTGTTGTATTTTGGGCACAGTAAATTTCTTTGCAAGTGTAAAATATGCAAGTCACAAATAATATATTTAATAAGAGATAACTATTAGATAACGTGAACAAGCTGTTTTAAATCTGAAATTATAAGTCGAAATAATTGACAATATATATGAACAAAAGTTTTATTTCGACAAATAACCGAAAAACACAGTTTGTGTACCTGTGTTGTCTTTAGACACTGCAGCAGATTTTCTGTTGTACAATTGTTTCAGTGTCTATGTTTATTTCAGTGTAGTTTTCTTTTTTGCCTTGACATATGTTAGCTGTGTATTGCTTAAGTTTTGTCTGTTCTCAAAATTTGTAGACGGTTCTTGAAAGTAAGAATCAACAATATATGTTTTTCGAAAACGCGCTAGAACACTGTTGAAATTGTTACAAACTTTTATGATTCCTCTAAACACGGATAGCCACGAGATGTAAGGAGATTATTATTGGACAGCCATAGTTAGTTTGCTATAGCCCTCGGAAGCTATATTCGTGATTAATGACTATTAATCGGAAAACTACCAAATCTTGCTGCTTGTTTTTGAATTTCGCGCGAAGCTACTCGTGAGCTATCTGCATGTAAGGGCGAGCATGTTTGGCGCCACGGGGATTCGAAACCGCGACCCTCAGATTACGAGTCGCATGCCTTAACACGCTTGGCCATGCCGGGCCATATATAACGCTTAAAGCTTTACAGTGGGCTTTCACAAGCATTTTTTATTTCAAAAGTTAAGTGCAAATAGTCTGTCTTAAATTAGGCATTCATTAGAAATCGATTGCAGTTAGAGGTCAACAACGCTTAGTCCCATATTTGAATCTCCTACTGGTACAGAGGTAAGTCTACGGATTTACAAGGGGTTCGAATCCTCTCATTAGATTCTGCAGATGGCTTCACGTGGCTTTGCTGTAAGAAACACACACACACACATATTTGACTCCCTGATGGTCAGAAATAGTACAGATGTATCTGCTATTGTATGTGACCAGTATAGTTGATTGATCTTTTTTTTTTCTTTTCAACACATTTCCAAGAGATGGCAAGGGGCTGCTTAGTCAGTTTCGGCTATTCCATTCCCTATTATCTCTTTATTCCAAACTACATAAATTCTCTTTATTATAGCTAATTCTTACTTTCAAAACACCCTTTTTCAGTCTTAATTTAAACTCTTTCAATGTTGCAGCGTCGATAACTCGTTAAAAAAACAAAAATTAACTTGTAAGCCATATACAACATCAGAAACATAACTCTGCCTTAAATGGAAAAGTGTCAATCTTCCCACATCTTAAACTATGTATTTTAGAATATATATTTACTGTCTACAGAGCTATTTATTTATTATTGTTTAGACTTCATCTAGAATTGTGGATTCCAAACATTTAACAATGTTAGAAAAATGCCAACTATACCCCCCACCACCACCACTCTCTTGAAAAATGTATATATTGTTCTGCTGAGGATCTGAAATGTATCTGTCAAACTACTCCATTAGCCACAATTAGCACAGGAACATGAAACTGGATGCCAGACTATCTAAGTTTACAAGTTGAACTGATATAGGATTCCAATAAAATAACCAAGAACTCAATTTTTTCTTAAATAAGTTGCCTAAAAGTGAAAACAATATCCCAAGTGAGATCTAGACAGTATCTTAGAGATTTAGATGATGAAATAATTTGACTAGTGCCCAGTATTTCTGTATATACAATCTAAAATCATATTTGCTTTATTACCAGCTAACGTTCACTCTCTAGAAGTATTTAGAGATTTTTATAGCAGTTTTCTTAAGATTTTTTTTCATCAACTCTGTATAGAAATTCCCTGTCATAAACATAAGAATAATTGGTGTTCTAATAACCAACATGCATGTGTAATTTATAAGCATCTGCAAGATGTTAACTTAGTTCACCAAACAGCTCAAATCATTGTACAAAACCACAGCATTTTTCAGTGCAAACTGAAATGTCAATAAAATATAATTCATAAGCTAAACCAGTTTAATGATTATTTTATTATCAATGTCGCAAATGAAAATTAAAATGACAAAAAGCCTAGTTGACAAAAAACACTCATTATTCCACTGTACTTTCTTTACATTTAACAATGACCCAATTAAGTACAAACTCGTTTCATTAGCTTATTGCTGCCTCAACAGATGTAATCTTTCCAAAGTAGCCTCTAAAGTAATTCCTTGACAGAAGTTTTTTGAAGACTCGAGTACTCCAAGTTTACTCTATGCAACATTTAATGCTCCTGTGATATTTTTTAAACTATAAATTTCGGTAATTTCCCGACCGATAAAATAGAATTACCTGTTCAATAATTCTTGAATATTGTTTTATTACCCTCTTAAAAAACAGTGCGATACTGGCCAATATCCGATATTCTGAAACCTCGTTATTTTTAATTAACAAATTAGAAATGAAATTTTGTAACAGTATTTAAATCAACTATTTCGTTTTTTTCATTATTCCAACCATTTTGTAACCCAACTGCTTCAGTTTTCTTCAATATTTCAATCTTCAATTTCATCATATCTGGTTTAATCCTGACTCCATATAAATATGTAGGATCTTCCAGAGAAAAATCTCTTTATGAAAGCTGTCCTACAGGCCCGGCATGGCCAAGCGCGTTAAGGTGTGCGATTCGTAATCTGAGAGTCGCGGGTTCGCATCCCCGTCGCGCCAAACATGCTCGCCCTTTCAGCCGTGGGGGCGTTATAATGTGACGGTCAATCCCACTATTCGTTGGTAACAAAGTAGCCCAAGAGTTGGCGGTGGGTGGCGATGACTTGCTGCTTTCCCTCTAGTCTTACACTGCTAAGTTAAGGACGGCTGACGCAGATAGCCCTCGAGTAGCTTTGTGCGAAATTCAAAAACAAACAAACAAACAAAAGTGTCCTACATTTTCTTCAGTAAAAACTGATGAGAATATAAATGTAGATTTTTAGTTATCTCATAAAAATCAATCAAAACTTTCCCAACACCCATCATAACATTCTTCAACATGCGTAAAAAGTATTTACTATTTGTGTAAGCAAGTTAACATCACATTTTTCTCAGACTGGCATACGTAGAAATAAAATTATATATGATATGTTACTTCTTTTTCATTATAACATTATTCTTCTAAAGTGTGTGGTCAGGTCTTTTGAGGAGTTTAACAGAGCTAGAGTTAGGACTGTAGTTACAAAAAATATAATAATTGACTCAGTGTGGTCATTCGGTGGTATAAAAGTAAGTTTACGGACTCGCAACGCTAAAATCCGAGGATTAAATCCTTGCGGTGGACACAGCAGGTCGTTTAAAGTAGCTTTGCTGTTAAAAAACATTTTTGTTTGTTTATTTAGAATTAAGCACAAAGCTAGACAATGGACTATCTATGCTTTGCCCACCAAGAGTATTTAAACCTCAGAATCTATATTTTGGGTAGTTATATTTTTTGTAACTACAGTCCTAACTCTAGCTCTGTTAAACTCCTCAAAAGACCTCACCACACACTTTAGAAGAATAATGTTATAATGAAAAAGAAGTAACATATCATATATAATTTTATTTCTACGTATGCCAGTCTGAGAAAAATGTGATGTTAACTTGCTTACACAAATAGTAAGCTTAAATAACCACTAAATTAAGTTATTCGATTTAGTTGCATACAAAAATAATTCTATCTAAAGTTGTCTAAATCCCTGGTTTACGTCTTTGTGCATATAGCCAGTCATAAGCCAAGAGGACCTTTATATATCAAGGGTTATCTCTTTGATGATGTTTAATTGTGCATATTATGTTATTATCTCTTCTTAAGTCAAGTTTCACTTACTCAGACTCTGCTTGTATTTTCTTTAAACCTGTTATCACATTGGTTTTCATACTTATCTAACAGTTTTTATTGTGAAGTTGAAGCGGATTCTTTGTATTCTGTTTGAATACCATTGAAGATGGTGAACGAAGCAGAAAGAACTGAAGCTAGTATCATTTCAGCTGCACTGCAATCAACAGAAAATACATAGCTTTTATCAAGGTACCTGAGGTTACTTATTGAGGATTGTGCAGACAGTAGGACTCAGAATGACAATATAAAATTAGAGATTTTGGGTAGAATATATTGATAAGTTTGCATAAATAGGTGGCAAACTGAGTAGAATAAGTATATATCATCACATAGACACGAGTATTACACAACTGATAAAACAATTGATATGACAAGCTCCCTTGAAGTACAAATAATGTAACTTTTAAAATATAGTGAATTTCGAAAGAGAGAATATGTAATTGTCAGCGAGTGTTTTCGTTATCTTTAGTAGAGATAATAAGAAAGAATGAAACGCTTAGGGTTTTTTTTAATTGAACCCAGTAATACACAGTAACGCTTCTCCTTTGCTTTGGATAAACAAGTATTTGAATGTACTATAAGATGTCCATTGGTTTACAATACTAGACCTGGTATTTAAGTAATGATAAATTTTCCTGAATGATGGGTTCGTACCTGAAAATGTTTTTAACTATAAGAGTACCTGTACGAATTTTGTAGCATATCACTTTCACTTCTCGACTGGCTAACGGAAAATAACTGAGAGGACTGCAGTGACATTCTTAAATTCAGCTACATACTTCAGAATGTTGCTCAGAATCTAAGAAAATATTTTAACAAATGGTGAAGACAGTGATAAAAACAATAGTAAAGACAAGTATCTATACAAGTTCTGTAGCCAGGGAAACAAAAGGACTATGTCAGTATAGATTTTAAAGGCTCTGCTTTTTAGTTTAGATCAAGAAATACATTTAAAAAATGCCCTATTATGCCACTCGAGTTGTCTTCTGAGAATATAGGAATTAGTAAATAATTACAATTGATGCTTGGCTCTTTTGTACTTCCCCTATCTTCTCAGATCCTACACCTATGTGGAAGCAACAGTGAAGATGGACCATGAATTGTGACTGGATTCCACATCAGGAACTTTAGAAGAAGAGATTAGAGATTGTGACTTTCAGATATTTGTAAACACAGCAAACATGCATAAAATCGGTGTTGGAACAGGAAAAGGTGCATATTGATGTGATTTACTTTGCTGAGAATCACTTAAATGTGATGTAAAATTAGTGATACATCTAGTTGTTTTAGGGGTCTAAAAAGAATATACTTTAGATTTTGCATAATATAAAGATTTCTGGATGCAGTGGTCTTTAATGCACTTCTATCAATATGTAAAATTAGTTTTATGCTCACATTCATGGCGAGAGTTTTATCATAAGACAACAGTGTGACTGTGCTGCCAAAACGAAGAGTTAGCAACATCAAGATAAATTCCTGATTATTTTCTAATGCTACACGAACTATGGCTGCTTGTGAATGTCGTGTGTGATGCAACTGTCAATACACTTGTGTCCAGAATATGTGGAGCAGCTGAAAGCCATTAGTTTATGTACATACATTTTCACATCAGCAGTTGGCTAACGTTGTTACACATAATAAAATGTGATATGACAAAACAACAATAATAAATGTTCAAACATGGAGACTGGGTATAACTTTAACGAATGTTGGCAGACGATTTGAAACTCAGTTTTGGTTGAACTGATCTTTATATCATTTTTAGATGGCTCATAATGCCAAACTTTGAGTAAAAATATTGATATGATGTGCTAAAATAGGTTTAGTACACTGGCAAACTACAGTCTTACGTGAAAGATGAGTTTCTCATACACAGGAATCAAATGTAAAGAAGACTAATGAGCAAGTTAACATTAAAAACACATTGCTTTATAACAATGATCTGGTTAGTAAAGGGGAAAGTGCTACAAACACTTAACTTACTGTTTATGAAAAGTCACATGATCATGAGTTGAATGTAGAATAGTCCTTATGTTTAGGAAATAAGTAGTAGTGGGAACACTGACTTTTAAATTGAAATTGTTGGGATTGAAATATACAAGTTATTAGAACAGCTTTATAATAACGAGTTACATACAGATTGGAAGATTGAAAACTAGAAAGAAACAATAACTTTAATATTCAAAACTAAAGAGTCTAAATGATATGATGATTTTGTGGTGCAGGTTCATATAGTTAGGACAAGTAATTATTGGATGTAAACCTAGATTATTGTGATTAATATGACAGTTGATAAACGCTGGACATTCTGATATACCAAGACATAAAGGAGTTTTGTGATCATTTCTTTTTAAGCACTAAGATGGAGTTTTACGAAGAATTGTTTCAGATGTTTATACGGTGCACTTCCTTAAAAGTTTTGTGTCTATGTATTGTGACTTTAAACTGCATTAATAAACAATATCACATTTTGGGTTTAGTAGGTTTGTACTAGTCTTCAAGATGTACAGTGAGAGAACTGTGCTCTTAAACAGCACATTAAATAACTGAATTGTCATAAATTATGATGCAAATGGCTAAGTGAATTTCACTGCGATGCTGATTGCAGTAAGTCGTACAATCCATTGTAGTAAATGTTAGTAGTCAACTTTAACAGTCAATGCGTTTCTGCTGCCAACCTTTGTCTATCCTGCATTAATCTGTCGGTATGTTGATGTGCACTACAGATAGAAGCCTAGATTGTAATACAAACGTTGTGTGAATTGCATTTGAGGAATCTATATTCACTGAAATTTATCTGTGATTGTTCTTTTTAGGGTTCTGACAGGTTAGGAGTTTTGGCTCAAATGTTACAGTTTTGGTACTGTATGGCTCCGAAACAGAGTTTATAGTCGGCCATGTTAGTAAATATTATTTACTGTTAGTTGCTGTACATAGTGAACTGAAGACTTTCAAAGGAAGGACCCATAATCTTGTACAACCAGAGGTTAGTAAACCCACTTTAACGTACAAGATACTATATTAAATGACTCCAGAATAACCGTAGTCTTTTAAGCAAAAGAGGACAGGAGAGTATGTCTTCTACGCTATTTCGTGGGCCCATCAGTGTACTTTTTATTGGCTTATGAAATATTATAGATTTAAATATATTCGTTAAGTACATGATACTGATGTATATATGTGTATAATAATACACAAGAATTATATGGTATACATTGATTTTTTTAAAGGTTGCATTACCCACATGAAAGTGAATATAAATGAGTAGTAAAGAGCTATGATCAAAACAGATTTTTTTAAAGCATTCACTAATATAATTATCAACATTAGAAGGGAAGCACAAAGTATTTTCTGTTTTCTTAATAGTAGCATAAACGTATTTGACTGATTTCTGAACTAAGATACTTATAGAATATGACTGATTCCTGAAAGAAATGGAACTTGCTGTTTGATTTTTATCAGACTGAGAGAGAAATATCTTGGTGTGTTCTACTAAATGCAACTCAGATATCTGAATATTTAACGACTTTGCCCGAACAAAGTGAAATCATAATTACTGACTTAATTCAAAAATAAATAATACTTAATTTATTTAATGTTTTTCAAAGGTTTTAATTGAGAATAAGTTTGAGTTGTGGAATTAAACTATTAAAAGCAGAGAAAACATTTTTGAACTTTTTAACAAAGAAAGATGTTCTTAACTGTTGACGTTCTTGGTTTTTCTTAATCAGTCAGTTAGCCTGTCTTCTCAGTAGCCTAGTTGTCAAAGCATGTACGACATAATCTCACTCTTACATAGTATATGTAGCCTTTATTACAGTATATTAAAACGACTTTGAAGCCTCAAAACGTCCGTTCATATTCCATCTGATGACTGTAGGTCTTGACAATAGTCTTGCAAACCTTGTTATTTTGCAAAAGGTTCCTTAGGCTTTCATGTAAAAAAATACACCAAATACCCCTACACACTTTCTATAATCCGTTTAGTTTAAGAGAACGATAGTTTCTTAACATATATTTTAACAGTCGGGTTGTTTACATATCATTAGGTGCCTAACACGTGTTATAGTTGAACAAATATGTTGTGGAAGCATTATGTGTGCATGTTATCCTTGATTATTTTGTGTACTTTTGGGTGTCTTTTGACACTGACCTCTGTGCTCTTTGATTCTCACCTGTTACTAGATACACATTTCTTATAGTGAATGTAGTATGACTTGTTGCAGGTCTCTTTATAGATGGATTTGTATTCCAAAATTGATCCACATTCCTTTCAATGCTACAAAGCACAATAGATATTCTCATACAGGAAATTCTAAATCCCCAATCTGGTCATATCATTATGATATAAATAGTTGTATCAGAAAGAGTTGTTACACACCTTTCTTAAAATAGATCAGTTTTAATTACCATCACTCTATCTATACAATGCATAATAATATAAAGATGCAATTTGGTACGTTCTAAACCATCATTTTGTATTGACAGTAGTTTTCGCGTGCATACTCAAAAGCACTTTAATACAAAATACTCATTCTTCTGCATACCTTATGTTTTAAACAAGTCTAAATTTGTCTAAAGTGCTCATTTTAAACATGGCAAGTCTATCAATTTCATGTTCTGAATTTAATCTTAGGTGTTTGTATTTCAGACCCCAATCATTAAAACTATATGGTGTTTAATAAAATATACAGTTTTATTGTGTCCTGAGAATGTTACATGGAGTAGCAGTATTTTTAGATTTTTATGATCTAATTTTATAATTATTCAGTAACGGGTAGAAGGGATGAATTGTTACTGATCTTAACAAGTGAAGGTTGTTCCGGTTTCATCTTTTATTAACTTCACTTTACATATAAGTTAAGTACTACATAGCCTGTCTGTTAACTCTACCGCTGGGACAGTAGTATTTCTTCGGATTTATAAGGCTAAAATCAGGGGTTCGATTTCCCTTAGTGGACACAGCAGATAGCCTGATATGGCTTTGTTATGAGAAAACACACACACACTGTACGTTAATTCATTTTAGTGCCATAAAGCAATTCAACACTTCTATCCAACGATCAGTCACTCTCTTGTGGTCTCGGCTTGGCAAAGTGGTTAAGGCACTTGACTCGTAATTCGCGGGTTCGAATTCCCGTCACACGAAACATGTTAGTTGGGGACGTTATAATGTGACGGTAAGTCACACTACTCGTTGGTAAAAGAGTAGCCCAAGAGTTGGCGGTGGGTGGTGATGACTAGTTGCCTTCCCTCTAGTCTTACATTGCTAAATTATGGACGGCTAGTGCAGATAGCCCTCGTGTAGCCTTGCGCGAAATTTAAAACAAACCAAACTTCATGATGAACAAATGTTGGTGAAACAGGAAGAAACAGCTTAGCATTGTGAGTTTTGAGAAATTATTGAAGTGCTACTCTGCCAAAGTAAGAAGACAATAAGTACGACAATTTGAAACACTTCCGTCCTTCGCCTTCAGATCAACTTGAAAGTGCTTGTTTGTGACTTGGTAGGCATTCGGGTTATTAACCTCTTCAATCAGTTTGGTTTCAGTTTTTTCCGAATTCTGCGCAAAGCTACACAAGGGTTATTTGCACTAGTCGTCCCTAATTTAGCAGTATAAGACTAGAGGGAAGACAGCAAGTCTAGGGCTACTCTTTTACCAACGAATAATGGGATTGACCGTAACATTATAACGACACCACGGCTAAAAGAACGAGCATATTAAAATTAACTTGTCACAGTCATATATAAAAATATAAATAAAGAAGGAAAAGTCAAGGTGGAATGTGGAACAGCTGAAAAATAAAGACAGATAAGTGTAGTTTAGAAACTTTATTCGTTGGGTAACTTTTTTACTGTTAATTCTGAATCTTTCCTGATGATTTTTTTTTAGTTTCTCATTTTCCTCTAGAACACTTTAGCCACGTGCATATGTGGGTTAAGGAGGGTCGCTGACACATATAAACCTTCCATGAAGAAATATGTTATAAGTCTATCAAACTAAATAAATCTTTTTCCGGTATTTCTGAAATAATAATTTTGCTGAAAACTATATTAATGTAACAAGATACATAACTAAAATAGTTTGTTAATGGGTTAGATTTTTTTATAATAATGCCATATTGGGCCATCTACTGTACTCACTGGAGGGAACTGAACGCTGATTTTTGTGCTGTAAATCCAAAGAGTTAATGTTGTCCCATCAGGAGACACTTATTATTCGCACCCAGGATAATTGTTTTGATGTTTTGTGCATTTTGAAATTCGAAAGGTTTTGAATGGTTCGACCGCAGTTAATATTAATAAACTCTATTTTTCTTTTTCGTTTCACTAAATAAGTGTTTGTTTGTTACATAAGTTAATTTACTAAATTACAAAAAATAAAAATAAAATGTTTTTATTGTCTGAAATTAATAAAAAATAGTGCTCAAGTAAAGGTGAACTTTGAGAAAAACAAAATAATTTAATTACTTTGATTCAAAGAGACGAAAAGAAGTCGAGTTAAATAGACAAGTAGATTTAGACTTTCATCCATTTAGACTACTGTATCGGGGTGATTAACCCCAAATCATTGAATTTTTTTGCATTCCATTTACTATCAGTAGATATCACATACTGATAAAATCGAGTAATTATATGTTTATCCCTGTATCTAGGGCTAATTAGAGGTCGCGAAGGCTATTTTGCCCAGCCCTCAAGCTCATAAGGCTACTCAATTTAAACACTTATTTGCACTTTTTTTAAGTTTCTCGACTTGCTTTTATGTGCCTCCCCATCAGACCGAAATGTGGCACACGCACTCACAACTTAAAGCTGCAAATTATATGTACAAATTAAATATTCAAATTATTTTTCAATTTTCTATGGTGCTAATGATTCATGTTGTTATTTTCATATGTCTTTTTTTTATTATCTCCAGAAGTGCCAAAAGATAGAAGTAGAAGGGGCTCTTTGAACCTCTGAATGGGCCTGTCTGTCACAATATTCGGTGTAAACAAGAGACCAACAAAAATATATTACTCATTTCCTGCGTAAAATATACAGTAAAATCCAATAGTAGTTAGTGGAGTTAATTCCGAAACTGACAGCATTTTGTTAACATTTTTTTTTGGAAACGGTTCACAGCAGGGCTAGTGAACAATGCTTGGGACGGAAAGCTTTCATACGATAATAGGTTGAGAGCTCTGAATTTGTTTTTCTTTGAAAAAGAGTTACAGGATACCTGATTGAGATGTTAAGATTGTTAAGGGAATTAATAACGTTATGAATCATATTTTTGTTGTATTTAATAGAGAAAATATTAACATAAGGGGTTACAAGCATATATTTTTACAGGTTAGGAGTTATCTAAACCTTATATTCAACTAAAACAGTGTTATTTTTCTGATAGATGTTTGCTCTTTGGAATGGGTTGCATTCAGATATGGTAAATGCAGCTAATTTCTGAGGTATTGTAAAGAAAACCCTGATAATTATTTGAAAGATAAGGAATGATTTTGAGTGTTTTATTTTAGAGTTTAGTGTAGTGGATAGAACGGCCTAGATGAGCCAATAAGACCGATGTTGTCCTTAAAAAATATACATATATATAATCACAAGATACCGTTTGAAGAGTGAAAAAGAAACTGAGGAAGGCCTACAATAGCAAAGAGTTGATATATGAAACTAAAACTCACTGGTTAAACCCTCCTCATTTGTCGAACACAAATGAAAAAGTAACACTAGATGTGGAATAAATGTTGAGATAATAATCGATTTCTGTTAGAAGAGGTAGTAGAAACCAGTTAAATGAGATGAAATTCTATGTTGAGATACTTGTTTATCTTAACTAAAGTAGTACTTACAGTAGGAATGGGCCAGATGTGCAATACAAGCTCAAATGTCATTGTTTAACCAAGTTTTTCATTCATCTGTGCAATATATTGATTTTGTATGTTACCTCCTTCCCTTTGAGTTATAGCCTGTCACAATAACAGCGGTAAGTCAAAGGATTTACAATACTAAAATCAGGTGTTCGATTCCCCGCAGTTGGCTCACCAGGTAACCCGATGTAGCTTTGCTATGAAAAACATACACTTGCACCCCTTTGAGTTATAAGTTATTTTTCTTATTTTCGGGTCGTTCAAAGATATTTATTTGTGTAAAATTATTTATCATTTAGTGTTTTTGCAATTAAAATATTATGATATTACATAACTAAACAAGTTAATAAATAGTAGTGCATTCCCATGCCACATCAAAACATATTTGGTATTAATGTATAATTTTGTGTCCTTTTGTACATACGTTTTAGAAAAGAAATGAAAGAAAAGTTTAAGTGCGGTTCTATTTTGGATAAATCCTTTGATTAAACAGTGGTAATTTTAGAGCTTACAATGCTAAAATCAAGAGCTCGATTCTCGTCGATAAACAAAGTGAATAACTAATGTCACTCTTCTAGAAGAAAATCACAAACACTCTTTTTAATAAATAAATCGGTTTTGGTCAACAAGAAAAGATTACATCGCTCTTTACATGAAGTCCTTTTAACCAAGATGTTATACGAAAAACAAACAAACAATAACTGACCCTTCGACATTATTTTTGTGTTTTTCAGTAGTTAAGACAATAAATATTGGTTTCACAGAGGAACTCTGTCATCTTCTTTGTATTACCATGGTTAACATATAACCTTCTCAGAGAATTTATTTTAGAAATGAGTTATTTATTGATTTTTATGCTTTATACTTGCTTTTCTTACGCACTATGTTTGATATTGATGAAGGCACATGATGTGAGAGAGTGATGTACGAGGTCTGTTCAATAAATACGCAAACTGTTTGAATTGCGCGGCTCCAGGGGAATTCGCTTGGTGTCGCTAGGTTTGCACAGATTAGCTGATTACGACGCAATTTCCCGATTGCAGATATCTTCATTTGTGTATTAGCTACGCGGTTCTAAGTGAAGTGCGATTTTTTTGGTTTGGCGAATTTCAGAATGAATGACCTGAAGGAGCAACGACTTGCTGTGAAATTTTGTGTTAAACTTGGAAAATCTGCAACTGAAACTTTTGCTATGCTTAAGTTCATTGAAAATGATAAGCATCCTGGATGTCCTTCCACGTCGACAAAATCAACACCCTGGTGCTGGCAAATCGACGTCTGACTGTCAGGGAGCTTGTTGAAGAGTGTGGGATGTCAGTTGGATCTTGTTACAAGATTTTGATCGAAACATTGAAGATGCACCGCGTTGCTGCGAAATTTGTGCCTCAGAACTCGTGAGTTTTTGGCCAAACACTCGATCACTGTTCTTCCCCACCTCCCCTACTCACCTGACCTTACTCCTTGCGATTTTTTCTTGTTCCCCAAACTCAAAATACCCTTGAAAGGAAGAAGATTTGAGACGATTCCCGAGATTAAGGCAAATGCGACGAAGGAATTAGAGGATATTACAAAAGAAGCGTACCAGGACTGTTTCAACAAGTGGAAACACCGTTGGGATAAGTGTGTGCGTTGGGGAGGAGAGTACTTTGAAGGGGTCCCAGACCTGTAACTTCTAAATAAAGTACATTTTGTTTTATGACGTCAGTCCGCGTATTTTTTGAACAGCCCTCGTAGATATAAACCTGCCAGTTACGTTTTTTTGAATTGCAACTCATGTTTTAATTCGTTCACAGGCTGTTACAGTTTCATCAATGATGCTGTATACTGAGCGACTGAAAATCATCTAAGAAATTTTAGAATTGGGCAAAAAACAGTGTTACAAAAATCAAGCCAACACTATTACTATTTCACGACAAAGTTTGACACACCAATACCTTTTCTTATAAAAGTTGTAAATAACGTTATCTGTTGAATAGTAAAAAAATTAACTATAAAAAATAAATAGAAAAATATTCTTCATAAGAAATTTTGTTTTTTATAAACAGAGTTCATATGTTATTGAGTTCATTTCTGCTATATTTTTTGTTTAGGCCTGTATTAACGTCATTTACATGTGGTTTGATCCTCGTTTTCTCCATGCTGATAGCCACTGTTTATCACGTGCCTAAATGTTTTTGCTTCCGTTTATGATGATCAACGTAAGAAGCATGTTCAGATATTTTAACCCTTGTTAGAGTACAAAAGTCAATATTTATACGTATTCAGCTTGTTGCCAGATGAACCCGAATCTATTCATTCTGGCCCGGCATGGCCAAGTGTGTTAAGGCGTGGACTCGTAATCTGAGGGTCGCGGGTTCGCATCCGCGTCGCGCTAAACATGCTCACCCTCCCAGCCGTGGGGGCGTTATAATGTGACGGTCAATCCCACTATTCGTTGGTAAAAGAATAGCCCACGAGTTGGCGGTGGGTGGTGATGACTAGCTGCCTTCCCTCTAGTCTTACACTGCTAAATTAGGGAGGGCTAGCACAGATAGCCCTCGAGTAGCTTTGTGCGAAATTCCAAAACAAACAAACAAAACTATTCATTCTTATCTTTACATGAGTCAGCATGCTTTATAGAATTCTGATTACAAATTGTTATGATATTGTGTTGGCCAAGTATTTTTTAACCGTATACTTAGATTTCTTGTAAACAGTGAACAATTTGTTTATTTATACTTTGTTATACGTTGTTTAGACAGAGTCTTCATGATGAACAAACGTAGGTAAAACGGGTAGAAAATTTTTAAATTAGCATAGTAATTCTTGAGAAATTATTGAGCGTTAATCTGCCAAAGTAGGAAGACAAAAAGTACGACGATTTGAAAGACTTTCGTCCTTCGCCTTCAGACCAACTTGGAAGTGCTTATTTGTTACTTGGTAGGTATTCGGGTTATTAACCTCTTCGATTGGTTTGGTTTCGGGTTTTCTCGAATTCCGCGCAAAGCTACACGAGGGCTATTTGCCCCAGCCGTCCATAAATTAGCAGTATAAGACTAGAGGGAAGGCAGCTAGTCATCACTACCAACCGCCAACTTTTGGACTACTCTTTGACCAACAAATAGTGGGATTGAACGTTACATTATAACGCTGTCACGGCTGAAACGGCGAGCATATTTGGAGATTCGAACCTGCGACCCTCAGATTACGAGTCGAATGCCTAAACCACCTGGCTATGCTGGGTGTATTTGTATTTTCTTATAGCAAAGCCACATAGGCTATCTGTTGAGCCCACCGAGGGGAATTAAACCCCTGATTTTAGCGTTGAAAATCCGTAGACATATCGCTGTGCGAGCGGGGGGCGGCCATACTGGACCCTAGCTTCTTCAAAGATGGCAGACAAACATAACAATCAACTAAAAAATCGGGAAACGCAACACTCAAAATTACGAAAAATACTTATATGGATCATCAGAAAAATATTCAACATTTTGACATTTGTTTTATTAATCAGCGAATGTTTAGCGGTACAAGATTGCTGTTGTGAGGTAATATATATAAATAACTTTAATTGTTTGCACATGTTTAATTTACAGCTTTAGACAATTGTACATGAAAACGCTTTTAACACACCTTCCTTAATTCACACACACAGAAAAGCGTGGCTCCAGCTTCACGCGTTGGACCCTTAGTTACATCGTTGCGAGTTAGTTTTAGGCTGGTGTTCACGTCGCACAGGATACTTTATTCCAATTGTTTCAGTCTACCCACTGCTAGCTGGGGGTTAAGCTGCGACGGACTGACAATCCATCCATGAAGGATGTATCACCACTGACATCCGTTTGTGCCAATTAAGTTGGAGCTCAGCAGCGGACATAATTGTCAGCATGAGAAGATTTGATCTTAACTTGACTTAATTCACACTTAATTTTCTTATAATTACTTAATAAATATAACATAGGAATGTAAGACAGAGGAATTTTAATTTGATCACCTTATTTTTCCAGTGTTTTGGGGCCTGGCATGGCCTAGCGCGTTAAGGCGTGCGCTTCATGACCTGAGGGTCGCGGGTTCGCGCCCGAGTCATGCCAAACATGCTCGCCCTCCCAGCCGTGGAGGCGTTATAATGTTACGGTCAATCCCACTATTCGTTGGTAAAAGAGTAGCCCGAGAGTTGGCGGTGGGTGGTAATGACTAGCTGCCTTCCCTCTAATCTTACACTGCTAAATTAGGGACGGCTAGCACAGATAGCCCTCGAGTAGCTTTGTGCGAAATTCCAAAAACTAAACCAACCAAACCACAGTGTTTTATATGCACACTGAAGAAACATCTAATTATTATTTCAGAAAGTAATGTCGCATTATATTTTAAGTAATTTATATGTTATGCTATTACTGGCCTATTTGCAGAATAGAAATGCCGCGAATGAATACAATATGTGACCACACTGTTGTTGATCATACTCTAGGATATGTTCAGAATTAATAAATCACATTAAAATACACTTGAATAGAAGTAAAATGGCTCCCGATGGGCCAGCGATAAAATTGCAAACTTTAAATACTAAAACCTCGGAAGCAATTCCCCACGGTGGATAAATGATATTCTTACGCTATTAATATCACAGTAATTTATACAACATATATTTTACGTTACTTGACACAGAATATTTCGGAACAAATTTGTATCATATTTCATATCTATACAAGTACCTTATTTTAATGGTGAAAAGAAATCAACCAGTATGAATGAAAAAGCGTTCGCCCCCCAGTGGCTCAGCGGTATGTATGCGGACTTACACGCTAAAATCTGGGCTTCGATACCCGCGGTGGGCAGAGCAGAGATAGCCCATTGTGTAGCTTTGTGCTTAACTCAAAACAACAACAACAACAACAAAAAGCGTTCATTGTACTTCGTGGAAGACTTTAGATTAAGCTTAGAAATGAATAGTCATAATTTCTTTCAGAAGAATCTTCAGAGCAAGTTAAAAAGACGCTGATTATTGTTTCTTCAGGAACATTTTCAGAACAAGATAAAAAGGCACTAATTTTGTTTCTTCGAAAGACCTTCCAAACAAGAAAAAAAGGCACTGTTTGTTGTATCTTTCAGATTTTCAGAACAAGATAAAAAGACACCAGTTATTGTTCCTTACAGAATACCTTCAGAACAAGATAAAAAGTTACTGTTTGTTGTATCTTCCAGAAGATATTCAGATCGAAATAAAAAAGCACTAATTTTGTTTCTTCAAAACAAGAAAAAAAGGTACTGGTTATTGTTTCTTCCTAAAGACTTTCTGAAAAAGATAAAAAGCTACTAGTTTTTGAATCTTTCATAAGACCTTTAGATCAAGATAAAAATGCACTAATTTTGTTTCTTCAGAAGACCTTCAGAACAAGGTTTCAAGTCCACAGTGCTTGTTTCTTTTTGATATCGAGATATCAATTTTTTTAACCAATAGTCGTCGTTTTTATTAGAAGACTTTCAGATGAAGATCATGTAAGTAGTTATTGACTCTTCAAGAAGATATTGATATTTTGATCAAGTTCTCGAAACATTTTCTACCATATAACAACTTCAGAACTTTCAGATCACGAAATTAAGCCATTATTTTTTTAGAATATAGAATCAAACCAAGTTAAAAGTCAGTAGTGACATCACTTCCAGAATGCTTTTTTTATGGCTTTTCTAATAGAACGATTGATCTGAAAAATCTTCAAAGCTTTAAATTATTGATGTGCAAAAATATGAAATTTCGTCTATACTCTGAAAAACCAATTTATATTTACAACTGGTTTTGTTGTTGTTAGAAAGCACTATCTTTAAATTAAAAACTTAAAGATAAAAAAAACAGTTAATTCAACTGTCACTATTTTGATAAAATAAACATTCTAAATTTAGTTTTAAAATAGATCTTTTCTTACATTTTTCAACAAATGTAATAAATCAATAACTTAACGTTTTCTAGAATAATAAACTCACCAAAGAATTGTACAGAACAACACTTTATTACTCTCTTATTTACAGTCAATGTTCCTGTTTCTTTACGTAGAATATAAAATCCATATAAATATTTAATAATATATTTTTATTATGGAACTTTCTTCCTTTCACTGGACGTTTTTGTAACACTTACATTTTATAAGATAAATATTCTACCACAATAATAAACAATGCTCGACACTACATTAACTAAATACATAACTGAAAAGTTAAATTTCCACATTTTCATTAAAACAAATGCTCGCCCTCGTTAGTTCTTCAGGTATTATAATTTTTGGATAAATTATGATTATTTATACCTCTGTTACATCAAAAATGCTATTCTGGTACCTACTTATTCAGTACTGACAATACAAAATAAACATTTGGGACATCTGATATTCGAGAGCACCAATTAATCAACTGACATGTCTGGTTTTTTCTTCTTGACATTGGTCTTTTATATTCTTGACAGTTTTACAAACATCAGGCTGCGATAACAAAAGGCTTATCTATCAGATTTTTGATATAAATAAATATAACACTTTTCATGACTCACTATACAAAAATGTTCTTGCAAGTTCAACACGTAGAACGTGAGAATTTAATAACATTCGCTAAAAATGACAATTTACATAACTCTTTCATCATATTGTGGCAAATAAATATGAAAAAAAACTTATCTGATGTTGTACACATATTGACAAAACTAAAACTTGAATTATAATTTTCAAGCAACTAGTTATTAACTTCTGAGCCAATCATTGGCTGGTTTCCGCAGATTATTACCAACAGTTGGATAAGAAAGCGTATTTGATATTTGAAAAAAAACAACTTTCTACTAGTAAACAAAGGCGTTTCCTAAAATAAAATAAAAATCTGCAAAGAGAGAAGAGGAGACATCTTGCTAAAGCGAAAGAAACGAAGTGATATTAGATAGTTTTGCTGTTGTATTTCAAAACTGTAATTTTCCTTTCAAGATCTATATGGATAGAAAATTTAAGAATTTCACTCTATCATTTAACAATATGCCTGAGGCCTAAACAAGATCAAAATATTACTAAAACAGAGTTCAGGACATTATTAGAGTTGAGAACAAACTTACTATTTCAGTTAAAATGCTAAGCTGATTTAAGCTTGTGAAGTATTCACTTTTGTCTAACTGGAACAGGAACTTGTGATGTCAATTAATTTTGTATTAAAGTGAATTCAAACATGATAATAGATAGACTAAACGAATTTTCCTGTTTGCACGGTTGTTTTCGTCATCATTATTCAGTTAAATAGCCAACTAGTGTTAGAAATAATACACGTAATCTTTTAAACAAAACACCTGGTGGTTTATTTAGGAGAACAGTGACGTTAAAGCATTTTCATTCATTTATTATAATAGATTTCAAAAATATCGATGACTTGTTTTATTTTATCCTATCTTTTCTATCACGTCTATTTATTTATATATATTTTAAACTGTAATTATGTAAACAAACAATGACAAGCAGTAATGAGAGAAGAAACTGAAACAACTATAAACATGTACATAAGTAAATACCCATTAATGAAAGATATTCTGTTTTTGTCGTAAAGATTATTTACACAACTTGTGTTAGTGTATGACTTGTTTCTTTTACAATAAAATAAATACTTATATAAAACTCACAAAATATTTGTAAATAAATATAAAGTTTAACTCTATTTTTCTCTCCTCTTTAATGCTACTTGTTTACATAGCACAGCATCGTATTTCAGCACATTCATAGAATTATTATATAGCTTTGGCTTACATCCAACCAACCACGTCAACTTCTTGTTTCTTCATTTTTCTCCAAAGTTTTCAAGCTTCAACGTTTTAAAATTCAACATCGTTTGCTTTGCTTTCTCAGCGCGAATGACATACAAACGTCAGAGAAAAAGAACCATATTAATACAAAAAAATTAATGAGAGTGAACTTACTACAGTGAACTTATTAGAGAATGAATGTACTTGATATTGAACTTATTAGAGGATGAACTTAGTAATAGTGAACTTATTAGGCAATGTACTTCAATGTACTTAGTGATAACGAACTTACTAGATAGTGAACGTACTAGAGTGAACTTATTAGAGAATGAATTTACTTCACAGTGAACTTAATGAACTTTCTTGAAAGTGGACTTATTAGAGAATGAATTAGTGATAGTGAGCTTTTTAGACAATGAATTTAGTGGTAGTGAACTTAGACAATGAACTTACTAGAGAGTGAACTTACTTTATAGTGTACTTATTAGGGAATGAATCTAGTGATGGTGAACTTACTAGAGAGTGAACTTAGTGAACTTACTTCATAGTGTACTTATTAGGGAATGAATCTAGTGATGGTGAACTTACTTCATAATAATTTTATTGGAAAGTGAATTTAGTGATAGTGAACTTATTAGAGAGCGAAGTTACTAAGAGTAAACGTAGTGAAGTTACTTGATAGTGGACTTGCTAGAGAACGAACTTAATGATAGTGAACTTACTGGAGAGTTAATTTAGTGATAGTGAACTTAATGAACTTACCTGATAGTAAACTTATTAGAGAATGAATTTAGTGATAGTAAACTTAGCAGAGAGTGAAATTTGTGAACTTACCTGATAGTGAACGTACTGAGAGTGAACTTACCTGATAGTGAACGTACTGAGAGTGAACTTACCTGACAGTGAACGTACTGAGAGTGAACTTACCTGATAGTGAACGTACTGAGAGTGAACTTAGTTGATATTGAACTTACTAATAGTGAACTTAGTGCGGTTGTTATGTGTTCTCTGTTGTACATCATGAACAGTTTAAGCATGTTTTTAAAAATGAGAGTTCTATTTCGTTCTACCCTCAAGTTTTTTTTCGAAATGGCATCACTGTCTTAGTGTATAGTGATTCAATTTCTGTTGTAAATTATAAAAAACCTTTAAATCCTGCACTAAAAGATCAAATTCAAAACAGTCTTTATGATGTGGTTGCTCATAAGAATAAAAAGCACAAATCATTGCAACTGTGAAGATTGTTTACAGTAGTTACACTTCTGTGATAAGAGTGTTCCAGTCAAATTTGTTATTTTGACACTACTAATAAAGATGTATATGAGAAACATTCAAAAGGCATGAAAACCCTATGTTTGTCATCTGAAGTTAATTTAACTTACTTTCAATTGGTCAACTCTTTTCTCCTGAAATTATGTTTATTCAGCGCATTACTCTTCATTTTTATAGTGAAACATCAATATTTTTCCATCATATTTTCATATCGAAACGAAATCGAGAAATTATTAAAAAATTGATTTAGAGAAACTCTGTTGGTAATATAACAAAGTATTCTATGGTAAAGTGAAACAAAATTTAAGGGCTACTCGATAATTAAACGCATTTTAAAACTTATTTGATACGTTTTCAGCAGATATTAACCAGGGACTGAAGCTACCACAAAATGTTCTTTAGCCTCACAACAATTCTTATTGTTAAAGATAGTTCGCTTACTAAATCTTATCACGACATTTGCGACAATTAATTCCTCATCATAGTCAAATTTTAAGCTTCAAACTTGGGCTCATTTTTAAGCCTAGAAGATTAAGAAGAGTTTTAATTATAAGAACAGAACCAATTAATTAAAATACAATAAAAACTAGAACTAAACAGTTTGGTAACTTAGCCATATTGGCTGTAAACTTTTGAACTGAATAACAAGCGTCATCAAACAGTTCTTAGTTTAGAGGTGGCGTTTTAAAATGTTTGTGCACATCTTCAATAATTTTACTGTGCGAAGATTTCGAAATATTGCCTGCAATCTAGAACAGGTTGATGTCCTTCGTTGAAACGTTTCAAATAGAATTATATTAATCATCAATGTATCGACTAATTATAATAAATAATTAATACGAGTATCATAATTGCCTGATGGAATAAATATTACAACATAATATTCAGCAGATAAGTGCTACAGGTTTGAATACATTAATTTATCGTTGTAAAGCTACTTAAAGACGTCCTTCAGTTTTCACCGTCTTTTTAAGAACGTTGTAGTCAATTTCCAAATTGAAATGGATTTTTCGTCTAGATTTATAAGATATGTAACGAGTAAGCAAACAAAATAATTTTATAAGGATGGACTGATTGTATGACACGCACAACATGCAACATGAACTTAATCTGCACCAATTCCAAATCACAATATCAGTTGTTACTGTTTTTTAATATGCTGATTTAGTCTTATACAGCTCTCACTGGTTCATACATAGCTCTGCTTAGAGTTATGTGTACATGTGTATTTTTTATGGCAAAACCACATCAGGCTATTTGCCTTGTCCACCGAGGGGTATGGAACCCCTGATTTTAGATATGTAAATCCGTAGCCTTAACGCCGTCCCAGCATGTTCACAATAATAGCATGGCTGTTACAACTGATCCATCATCAGTTTTTGTTGTTGTTTTTCATTTACATCCGTCGTCATGTTCCACAATTATTGAGAAAACGGACTTGGTAGAGTTCTGTATCAGCTAACTCTTTCTATAAAATATTATTCTAAGACAGATTTTGTTGCTAAACAAATCACATTATAGTGCGATCTATCGCTCATATTAATCTATGTCTCTAATTTCTTTCCTTATTTCACACCTACTGAATTAAACTTAATGTTGGTTTTGTTTGTTTGTTTCTGAATTTCGCACAAAGCTACTCGAGGGCTATCTGCGCTAGCTGTCCCTAATTTGGCAGTGTAAGACTAGAGGGAAGGCAGCTAGTCTTCACCACCCACCGTCAACTCTTGGACTACTCTTTTTACCAACGAATAGTGGGATTGACCATCACATTATAACGCCCCTACTGTTGAAAAGACGAACGTGTTTGGTGTGATGTGAGTTCAAACCCGCGACCCTTAGATTATAAGTTGAGCGCTTTGACCACCTGGCCATGCCAGATCTTTAAATTACTGAAATGACTAGTATATTAAATGATGCTAAAATTCTATCATGTAAGCATTAATTTTGTAATATTAATCTTTACAGTCATGTGAAAACGTTAGGACACCCTATGAAAGCCTGTGTATCTTTGTAAAATTTTTGGATATATAGATATTTAATCTCAATTTTAACAATAATGAGAGATTATAGGAATATAACTAAACAATTAAAACTGAAGAAAAGACTTTTCAAGATCTTCTGCAAATGTAATTCTACAAAAATGCATATTCTACCTGAGGAAAAAGTTAGGACACCGCCACATTTATTCCCACTTAGAATGGCTCAACTCCCACACAGGTGTATCACACAAGGTGCTCATGATTAGGAGATCGTTACTCAGCATTTTGAATGATGCTTGCCCTATTTAAACCTCAGATGTTTAGTTTGGTGTGCTCCTGACTGTTGAAGTGAGAGTGAGCACCATGGTGAAAACAAAAAAGCTGTTTGAGGCCTTCAGAAAGAAAATTGTAACAGCTTATGAGTCTGGTAAAGGATTTAAAAAAGACCCAAAAGATTTGAAATTAGCGATTCCACTGTCCGGAAATTAGCCAACAAGTGGAGGGCTTTCAAAACAACTGCCAATATGCCTAGGTCTGGTCGTCCAAGCAAGTTCCTCCGAAAGCAGACCGCAAGATGCTAAAAGAGGTCTCCAAACACCTTAACATGTCGTCACGGGACCTACACCAGGCTCTAGCTACTGTTAATGTGAAAGTGTATATCTCTATAATAAGAAAGAGACTGCACAAGTTTAACTTGCATGGGAGATGTGCAAGGAGGAAACCTTTGCTCTCTAAGAGAAACATCAAGGCCAGACTGAATTTTGCCAGAGTAAATGTAGACAAAGTCCAGGACTTCTGGTATAATGTTCTTTGGACAGATGAGTCCAAAATTGAATTATTTGGACACCAGAACAGAGGACATGTTTGGTGTAAACTAAATACGGCATTCCAATAAAAGAATCTCATACCAACTGTAAAGCATGGAGGTGGAAGTGTCATGGTTTGGGGCTGCTTTGCTGCAGCAGGACCTGGACAGCTCACAATCATAGAATCCACCATGAATTCTATTGTGTATCAGAGGGTGTTTGAGGATCATGTGAGACCATTTGTAAGAAAATTAAAGCTGAAGCAGAACTGGACCCTGCAACACGACAATGACCCAAAAACATACCAGTAAATCCACCAAGGACTGGCTGAAAACTAAGAAATGGAGAGTCCTAGAATGGCCGAGTCAAATCCCAGATCTTAATCCCATTGAGTTGCTGTGGGGTGACTTGAAATGGTCTGTACATGCAAGAAACCCCTCAAACATCTCACAGCTTACAGAATTCTGCATTGAGGAGTGGGGCAAACTTTCTTCAGACCGATGTCAAAAATTGGTAGATGGCTACAAAAAGCGTCTCACTGCAGTTATTTCAGCCAAAGGGAATAACACTAGCTATTAGGGAGTAGGGTGTCCTAAATTTTTCCTTAATTAGAATATGCATTTTTGTAGAATTACATTTACAGAAGATCTTAAAATGTCTTTTTTTCAGTTTTAATTGTTTAGTTATATTCTTATAATCTCTCAGTATTGTTGAAATTGAGATTAAATATATATATATCCATAAATACACAGGCTTTCATAAGATATCCTAACTTTTCACATGACTATATGTAGCTATGCTAAGTACGCAACATGTACTAAGATAAGATTTTAATTGAAAATACTAAAAACCTGTTATTCAGAAATAAATTAATAATTATTCTGATCCTATTCAATTAAAATAGTAGTCTTATATACTTGTATTTTATTAAATGAAAACATACAGCAAAATTCCTATTTGCACATCCTAATATCGGCAAATAAAACATTCTCCATAGTAAAGAATGATTACTTGTAACTTACAGTATTCTACGAAAAACGTGATTTCATTCCAGTTGAAAACAAAACAACAACAACAAATAATCAACTAAACGTCATTATGCAGTATTAAGACGTCTTACTGAAGCACGTTGAAGACATCTGGTGGGTCTGACTATTGGAGCGCTAGAATTGCAAGTTAAGAAGGGCGGGTTCGAATCTTCATCATAGAACATGCTTGCTCTTTCAGTCGTGGAACGATATAATGCGACAGTTAATCCCATTATTTGTTAGTAAAATAATAATTGAAGAGATGGTAGCGTTCACTACTGCTTTCCCTCTAGCCTATCCCTGCTAAATTAGGGGCGACTAGGTAAGATAACTCTCCTGTAACTTTTCGCCAAATTCAAACCAACGTTTAGAAAAGGGATTCTTCAAGGGGTTTGTGAACAGGAGACGAGAATTGATTTTCTTCCTCCTCAAGTTTTTGTGCATTTTTTCTGGGGAGGGGATCCACAGCTTTCGAATTAGTTTCTCAAAGAGATTAGTGACCACAGGAAAGTTAAAAACTACTTCTTTAGACGTTTTATTAAGTATTATGTTCTCGTAGTATTTTGTACCATGAACTCTCTGATCTGTCAATCTCTTCGCTAAATCCAGCATCATGCACTGATTGATGAAGGCGAGAGTACAGAAGTGACTGTGGTACAGCTAGTCCCTAATGAAAAGAGTAAATGAACTTTAAAAACACTTAAGCTTTCAGTTCATTGTTAAAATGTATTAAAGTAACATAAAAACTTCTATTTTTTATAACGAAATATAAATTTCATTCGTAAGATGAATATGAAGAAAAGGAGATAAAATTAGTTCAGGAAAAGTTAATCAAATGTTTGTCATATAATTCAAACTCAGTTTTTATTGTAATATTATTAGTAACGTTATAAGCAGAAGGTTTGTTTTTATCTTTATCTGTATTTCATTATATACTAATACGTTTTCATCTTTCAGATTTTTGTATAAAAAGAATCACATGAAAAGTTTTTTGTTTAAAAACAATGATATATTATTTTTCAAATTACAACTTTAAAAAAATATCCGCGTTTTTAATGTATTTTGTGCGTCGTTAAATATCTTTTTGTAGCTTTTGCTTTACGAAATAATCTTTAATTTGGAATATTTTGAAAGTTTTAGAAGAATAAATAAGTTCATTGATTACAATTTATATAAGTGCTCAAATATGAATTTTAGGTTTTGAAAGTTTTTTTTTCTTTATAACTGATTACGTTGACGTTGACAAAGTAATAAGATGAGTTAAAAAAAAGAGTTACCATAGCATGGACTTTGAATCTATTTTCGTACACCACAAAAGGATACAACATTAAGTGCAGTAAATCATTGGCAATTTCGATGTCAGATCAATAGTGTGTCATATAGCAATCTTTTATAGCACTTTTTCGCAAAATATTATGGAATTCTGTTTCGACTTCTTGGAGATTCCTGTAACACTTATTGTTTTGTATATATTAATTTTAGATTAATAAATAAAGTCAAAATCTATTTTTAATGTGAAATCTGGAACTACCAACTGGAAGAAATGGATTTTGCCTAAGAAAAAACATAAATCGCAAGTAAATTTAATTATAAGTGAAACGATGAATTTATTTTTTATTAAGTTATGGTTAATATGTATTTCCTTCTTATTTGCATTATTATATCGTATTTATTAAGTTCTTGGTCTATTGAGCCTTCTTGGTAAGAGGAGTTACAAAATCTACATGGTAATTTTAGGGTTAACTTTAAAATCGGGTTAATAAGATACGAGTTAATAATATAGATCAACGGTTTGTTTGTTTGTTTTTGAATTTCGCACAAAGCTACACGAGGGCTATCTGTGCTAGCCGTCCCTAATTTAGCAGTGTAAGACTAGAGGGACTAGTCATCACCACCCACCGCCAACTCTTGGGCTACTCTTTTACCAACGAATAGTGAAATTGACCGTCACATTATAACGCCCCCACGGCTGAAAGGGCGAGCATGTTTGGTGCGAAGGGGATGCGAACCCACGACCCTCAGATTACGTTTCGCACGCCTTAACACGCTTGGCCATGCCGGGCCATAAATCAACGGATAAACTCTTACACTAGCACTAGAATTAAATAAAAAAAGTGAACCTTCCGTTAAGAAATAGATCAGTTAGATTACTGATAAACATAAATTCATGTTCAAATTTGAGTATTTGAACGAATATAACTTCGCAATACGTGAATAAGGCGAAACTGTTTACCTTTAAAAATAGAAAGTTCATATGTTTGTGCATATATATATATATATACACACACACATATACATACAGATATAATGTTAAAAACAAATTGATTTTTCGACATGTCTTACTTTTTACTTGACTAACATAAATGACCATCGTTCCATTTTAAATCGGAGTTAAAATAGTTTCGTGTATCTCTTGACTTTTCACATAACACAAAACCTGGGCTGTGGATCGGAAATGCTTGTATAAATGCTTACATCTAATCATTTAAAAATAAAAAAGGAGTTAGACGATGGTAGGATTTTTTATGCAAGTTAAAGAAAACTAGGACAAGTTTGATGTAATCAGTTCTTGACGTCGCCCCACAAGTTCTTTATTACAAGTAAGTCATGTCAATTGGAAATTCGTCTGCAGGTTATTTTGGCGAAGAATTTTGTCGCTTTCCTTCCTTTATATAAACTTCACACACACATACATTAAAAATTATTGTTCTGCTAAGTGGGTTATTTTTTATGGAAACCCGTTTTGTTTTGTTTTTCAGTCGTTTTATCGTCATCTACCATACAATGTAGAGGTAGAAAGAGGACAGATATTCTACAAAAAGCAGTAGAGCTGAAACAACACAGAACTTGGAGCCACTTATCATACTACAAGAGGACGTAACCTGTGTTTTCAGGGAGGAGTTCAGAGTGGACACAGAATAATTTGTTTTCAGAGACTCTAACAGGTCAGATACTTTACACGATGAATGACCTGTGTCCAAAGATACGTGACAAGGCTCGTAACAACTCCCAGGTTGGCCATAAGGTGAGTCAGGAGTTATGGCAGGAATGTCTGGGACATTTGGATCTAAAACAATCAAATTTAAAATACCTGTTAAGAAACGCAAATCAAATGCAGTCTAAAACTACATATAACAATAAAACTACACATAACCCCTAATCTAAATTAAGAAAACGAAGAAGTTCATAATCGGTTATTAATGTATTAAGCTTCAAATCCTTTGAAACGAGTATAAGCAGAACTCAGTTATTGTAAATCAGATAAATAGTGATACAATTTGTGCTATTGGGTATTGTATAAACTTTATAGGACTACGATAACGTAAAAATATATTTCGTATTTATAGAAAAGCCAATAAGAATATGTGTTGATGTTCGTAATTATTGAACAGAGAGAAAGCAGCCAATCAGCAACACTCTCCCACTATACACTATGGAATTTATTGCCATTCTTATTACGCCTTTACAGCTTAAAATATGGGAAATAGTTTGTGGTATTCAACAGATTCAAACATGGCGTGCCAAAAATTAAGACCTCTACTACAGGAATAATTCGCACTATTAAAAAAGTTATCTATCTTCAGATGATTTCAACGAAATAATTCACAACTGTAGGCTACCAGAAAGTAACATTAAAATTTACATTAACCCTGCTCTTTTAAAACGTACGTTCCCTGGTGACTCGATGATGACTTTGATGCCTTATAAAGCAGTAAAATTGGGGGTTGTAGTTTTTGAGTAAGACACAACCCATCGAGTAGCTTTGCACTAAAACACAAATAAAATTATAAAAGTATACAACTACTAAGTACCAACACATTGCAGGAGGGTAAAATCAAATAATTTGTAATCAAACACACCAATTTTCATTTACAATATTGAATCCATTTATACCACCGCTAGGTTTCATCTCCTGTATCAGATTCAAATGTACCACCGTTGTATCTTGTCTTCTGTATCAGATTCAAATGTACCACTGTTGTGTATTATCTCCTGTATCAGATTCAAGTATACAACTGCTGTGTATCATCTCCTGTATCAGATTCAAGTATACAACTGCTGTGTATCATCTCCTGTATCAGATTCAAGTATACAACTGCTGTGTATCATCTCCTGTATCAGATTCAAGTATACAACTGCTGTGTATCATCTCCTGTATCAGATTCAAATAAATATTTGCTTATATACCCTTTCAATATACATATGTTCAGTGCTCTTGTTTTTCAAGACGATTGGCACGGGTATCAAAACCTTTATTAAAACGAAGTAGATAACAACGTAACGACCTTCTTAGGTTATCTTCAGGTTAATCTGAAAATGATCTTAAAAAATCGAGCCGTTGTCTTCTACTTTATTTTAATAGAAGTTTTAATACCCATACTAGTCGTCTTGAGGTACATTTTTATTTCAAGTGAGTTTCTGGTCATCACGAAGCGCTCGTTTTTATTTTGAATTTGTTCGAATACTGTTTGTTCAAATGCTATTTTCTCACGCGCCTTTTCTGAAACATCTTCATATTCTGAGTACGAAAAACCATCTGGATTTACGCAAGTTGTTGACGTATACGATCGATAATGGTACTGTATCAAAGATCACAATTTCTCAGTATAATTAACTTTATTTGGCAATTTGGTAAAATGCTTACGTGCTTGCTATAAATGACCAATTGTATCTTGTATCTCGAGGATAATTTATATACTATTGATGTATGACCAATGATGTTTGCTGTATATCTTTTGTGTACAACACTGGTTATCATAAATTTAACTTGGGTAAACTCCGAGTACACAGTTACTGGTCACATTTTTTTGCTTATAATTTTCGCCCAAAGCTATGTGTACAATGGCTATATGCGCATAACCGTCCCTAATTATTAACTGTTAAACTATAGGCGAGGCAGTTACTCAGTAGTACCCGACGCGAAATATTGGTATACTCTAGTCTGACCGATTAATGATATTTGACTGTCACTACTATAGTACATCCCCGACCCCAAAGTGTAACAACAGAATGTTTTGCATTAATGAAATGCCAACTTTAAACCTTCGATTTCACAGTACAGGCACGCTAGCTACTACTTTAAACACCCAGTATACTCTGAGTAAGACTATGGAAAACAAGCACTTATTTAGAATCTGAGCATTTTGCTATCAAAGTTTGTTCAGCGATTTCCGATACATCGAAAAATCTTCGTATTTCCTGTAATTATAATCAGTAATATTCATTTATTTATTTGAGCTGAGAAACACATCTTTTTAATGTAACAACTAAAGCATCTTGAAATTGAGTAACTAAATCAGTGGCACGCATTTCTTTGTAAAAATATATGTACAAAGTAGAACAGAATTAGATCAATTTCGGTTTCGTATGTGTTAGTAACGAAGTAGGACGTAAGTAACTTTGTCTTATATCAAAGTGTCCTGGAGAAGATACAAGTCTGATCTTATTAAAGTAACTTTGTCTTATATCAAAGTGTCCTGGAGAAGATACAAGTCTAATCTTATATCAAAGTGTCCTGGAGAAGATACAGGCCTAATCTTATTAAAGTAGCTTTGTCTTACATCAAAGTGTCCTGGAGAAGATACAGGCCTAATTTTATTAAAGTAGCTTTGTCTTACATCAAAGTGTCCTGGAGAAGATACAGATCTAATCGTGTTAAACAGTAAACCATGAATCAAAACGCTGCAGACTAAAATATTCTTTCACTAGTTTCAAGAGTTCAATTAGGAAACTCTTAGTTATAGTTAAAGTTTATCACTCACACCATGAAAATGGTGTTAATTTCATAGCTGTCTGCTAAAATAAACCAAAGCATATTTTTACATGCTTATTACGGTACACATTCAGTTTTTTTCCAATCACCTTACAGAATGTTTCAGCCGTAAAATGAAAAAATAACGTCAGTTTTAAAACTAACGTTACAATGGAGTGAGTAACTGTTAAGGGGTTAAACAAATTTCAAATTACTAGATTAGTGACTTAAACCTTATTCAAAAATGTAAATGTTGAAGAAAATAGTAATCTGGTAATACGTATTTTAAGATAAACCCTATTATCATGTTTCTAGTTCTGTTTTTGATGCTTCACTGAATGTCAATATACGAGATTATTAAAACAACACTAAAAACTGGTTAATGTTTCATGATAAAATGTTAACAACGTAGTATTATCTGACGTATGAACAATATTAAATATATCCGATCGAAAGTGTAATGTCATTAATAAATATGTGAACAGTGATTTTTTTTTTATCTGAACGAACGTTAATATGTTCCACCATACATTATCCCAAAATAAAATGTCATCAAAATACAGATATATAAACACAACTCAACCTGCTAGCAGGTATTATATTCCAAGGTAAAATGTCAACAACATACAGATATCTGCTGGGAAAACTTGTTTGCTTGTTTTTGAATTTTGAGCGAAGCTGCACGAGGGCTATCGGCGCTAGCCGTTCCTAATTTAGCAACATAAGACTAGAAGGAAGGCAGCTAATCATCACTACCCACCGACAATTCTTGGGCTACTCTTTTACCAACGAATAGTGGATTGATCGTCATATTAGAACGCCCCCACGGTTGAAAGGAAAACCATGTTTGGTGTAACAGGAACTCAAAATCGCGACCCTCGGATTACAAGTCAAGCGCCTAAATCACCTGGCCGTGCAAGGCCTGAGAAGACTTAAGAAGGTCTGTGTAACGATCAGCATCAAACAGTTTGTTCTTTCACAGACACAAACACAAAAAGAACATAGAATTATCTTAAGCAAATTAAACCTACATTGTATCCAGATACCTTGTGTATGATTGCTATAGTGTATATTTTTGAAGTAGTGACAAAATTCTTACATATCTGTGGAAACTACTGTTCAGAAACAAGTCTAAGTTTCTTACATATCTGTGGAAACTACTGTTCACAAACAAGTCTAAGTTTCATCCTTTTTAATACCCGTATGTTAATCTTTATCTCTTTAATTGGCTAAGAATCTCGAGTGCTATTTTATGAGATATTGTATTCTACACAACCCTTAGTGTGTGGTTATTTTATAATTATCAAATTGGACATTGCAGCTGGGATCTACTGATCAAACTCTTGATTGGCCAGCCCAAAAGGGAACGAGAAATGTAAGAATTCTGAAAATTTCAGGCACATACAATTATAGTTTCTTAGAAACCAGCTAATTTGCTTTGGACTACATCTATGCATATGTTAACAAAATATTTGCTTTACTTTGCCTTTGTACAGAGATTTGTTTTCCATTCAATAGGAGACAAGATCACAACTATTGTCTTGTTACATACTAGGTTCTCGACCCTCTGTTTCTTCGATAGTTTGATAGTTTGGTGAATGTATAATTTTATTCTGATATCACCTCGAGCAGTATCATAATTTTGTGCTAGCAATGATGATGTAGTTTTTGTGGAAATGACAGCCGACTTATACTCCGTTTCTTTTCAGTTGTTTTCTCTGTCTTTTCTCTTTCACAGAATGTATTTTGAAAAAAAATGCCACGTGGAAGAAAAAACTTATTCTTATCTGAGAAAATTTCTGAGAATCCTCAATGAATTTTGAGAAATCATCTTTTAAATACTAAGTGCCCTCCTGCCCACAAACAAAGACAACTGAACCATGACAAGAGAAATGTTTTGTCACTTATAGTGTCAGCTTATTTCAGGTAAGGTCAGTGAAAAGTGACCATGAAAGCTGCCAAATACATACGTGTTGAAAGAAGCTATATCAATCACCCTGTAACACTCCTAAAACCCTACAGTGAGCTATACCAATCACTCTCTAGCACTCCTAAAACCCAACATTAGGTCAATGTTCCAATAAACAATTTGTCGTGACTTGCTCATGCACTTGGCATTTTATGAACCACCCAGAACTTCCTTTCTTCGAATAAGAAAGAAGTGTTGATGTATCGTGTATATATAAGGATCTCGTTGTTCAACAACTCCAGATGAGGATGTTATTACTGCTATATCACATCATTAAAGTGTATGTGAGAGATATCCTAATGCTCAGAACAGCGTTAAGGTGACAGAAATGTGGAATTCGTATCTTTGTTGATATTAATTTTGCAATATGAATGTGGTTAACAACGGACAGCATAATTTAAATTTATGGAAAATAACATTAATCTTCCTTTTCAAATAAAAGGTCAAGAACTTGAAACCATTGAATGTTAGAAGCCTTACGAAATCTAAAGTTTTTAAGTGCATCATTACGTGGAATTGAGAAAAGGGGAAGACTCTCATAGCAAGAAAAATTCTAGGCACATAAATGTGCACCGACAAAACTAAAGTGATGCAACGTTTACATGGTAAACATGGTAACAATTCATAGAAAATTTATCCTTGTTGATACGCTTGTGAATGGACTTCCTAATGAATCCAGATGGCATCACTAGTATGCTAAAGATGGCATATCTGCAAATGTATCTGTGTTTGTCGTGACAGAGATAAAGTGATTACTTCTGCCAAGTTATCAAAATAGAGAAAGCCTTCAGTAGTTTCTGATGCAGTTCCACCAAAGGTGCCAGCACTACTTTACATGTAGTTCCATCAAATGGCACTGCATTTTCAGAATTGTTAGTGTCTTAGTGAAGCCTAAAAAGGCGCTCTGAATTTTCTACTCCATGTGTGTTGATATTGCAAATAAGAAAATCCGGGTCTTTATGGATATAAATAAATAATAGATGTGTGATACAGTTTGGGTTTCAGTGATGTAGGTGTCACTTTCATCTAAGTAACTACAAAATACCCCATGAATCGATCACATTAACTGAATGGCAAATAAAAAAATTATGCAAAACTAGTGTACAAGCTTCAGATCAAATACAGCCAAGTACAAATCATCGTTTGAGTACTACCTTAGTTGGCTCGGATGTCCCGCAGACGTCATCTACTATTATATCTTGTTCACAAGGTTAATTGTAACTCTATTGTGAAACATAACTGTTGAGTGAAAATACAAAAAAGATGGACTGCACGATTTTACATAAGTGATAACAGTACTATTATGTATAATAAATAAATTGTTTTATGTTAATAAACAACACTAACCCGTCTTAATATGTACTCTATATGATTACAAATAAAAGCACTATTAAAAGTTATCTGAGCATATCCAAACCTTTACAGGCATAATTTTTGCGTAAAAATACTTTCTAAATGTATTTGTCTAAACAATGTAAGGTTCGGCAGGGCCAGGTGGGTTAAAGCGCTCGACTCGTAATCCGAGGATCGCGGGTTTGAAACCCCGTCACACCAAACATGCTTGCCCTTTCAGCTGTGAGGGCATTATAATGTTACGGTCAGTCCCACTATTCGTTGGTAAAAGAGTAGCCCAAGAGTAGGCGGTGGGTGGTGATGACTAGTTGCCTCTAGTCTTACACTGCTACCTTAGGGACGGCTAGCGCAGATAGCCCTCGTGTAGCTTTGCGTGAAATTCCAAAACAAGCAAACTAAACAATGTAAAATTTTAATAAGTATGATTTCGATGTTTTAGAAATAAAAAACAATTGAATAGAAATATACACGTTATATATTCCAAGACAAAATCAGTTACTCCAATGCATTGTCGTAAGTTCATTTATTTCAAATAAATATACGGATATACGTGGAACGAACAGACAAGGCATAGATTAACGAAGAAGCAATAAGTCTGTATTTTTTTAAACATCAACAGTAATCCATATACGTCACGGCTAACTCTGGAGCAACAAGTTGTCAGAACACTATCTATCGCAGTTTTATTTCCAAAAACAACTTACACTGTTTCTTTATTTTCATGACGTAAACTAAATTTCTGACAATATTCTGTTATTTAAAACATCCTTATGTGTGAAGATAAACTGTAAACTTACCTGTACAAAAGAATACTGGTTCTCCAGCGTATTGTTCGAAGACAAAAGGATGGAAATACGGACACTGTCGCTCGACTCGGTGACAAAAGCTACGGCAGGGCTTCACGAACTGGTCTTCAACATGAAAAGGAATCATCATAGCACATATCCATTCCCGATACACTTTCTGAAGAGGAAACACTAAAACTGAAATTTTACCTTCTAATTGAAAGTATTTGTTTTTGTTTCATATCTTAGAACACAGAAATTAACTTACATTAATCGTTAATGGACACTGACCAGTATCGGTGCCAGCTTCTTTACGGGCAAAGAAGGTATGGGCACTTCAGTTGTGTATATATCTTGTGATGGTCGCACAAAGCTATTATATAGTTATACGCGCTAGTCATTTTTAATTTTCTTCTGACAGAGTAGAAGGTAAGCTACTAGTCAATAACACCCACCACCAATTCTTGTCTGACTAGATAATTTTCCAACTGTGGAAAAGATATTTCCAACTTCATGAATAAGTACTCAGTGGAACCAACTGTAAAGTTCAGAGTCTCCAAATACTAATAATAACAATAAAAACAGTTACAATGACGTAAATATGTCACTAACGTCCAGGTAAAACGTATTAAACCACAGGCTAAGAACATTCCCCAAATTACGGCTAAGTATAAAGGTGTGAACTGAAAATATCTTGATCCTTTGTAACTAAAGTGGTTAAAAAGGTATCAGCAGATTTAATTAATACTTTAATTTGTTAGTTTTAACAAAAGACCAGAGTATTTATTTTAACTGACACCTTCCTCAATTTGCTTTATGTTTTTTGTTATTTGAAATTTAATTTAGGATTTTTTTTGTCATCAAAAAGTTTGACCTTCTATAACAATGACGATTTTGTTTAATCAATGTTATTAATTGAAGCCACCATGAAAATGTGTGATTTCAATCAAATCACATCTAACTCTATTAGGTTAAATAAATACAAAGAAATAAGAATTGAAAAAAAAAACACCAAATAATTCCTAGTGAACAAGAAAAGCTGAAACAACGGAAAAGAATAAATAAAACTTAAGATTGCTAAACCTCAGAAAACAAAAAGTTATCCTCAATAGCTAAGGCACTTGACATGATTTTAGACAGGATTAGAGTAAATTAATCTATGAGAACTTTCTTTCCTCTTTATTTGCTATTATGCACCAGCAATACCAAGTGTGAGACACGTGTTTATTCCATTCGATTTTATTACTCATTAGCATTTCTATTAACTTATTATCGAATTAAAATTATATTAGGCAAGATTAGAGTAAATTAATCTATGAGACCTTGGGCTTGTTCAAATAATCAATAGAAATAGTTTGACCTTTTGAGTCGGAAACTGTAATTAGATCTCAACTCATCGGTCAAAAGAAGACGGAGCTGTGAGCTGAAGGTTTGTACTTGAGAAAACCAAAAAACCTCAGAGTCTTCCTATCATCCGATATGCCACAATTAATAAGAAGAAATCCTCAATACTCGCGCACTTCAAATAACTTTAGGCAGGATTAGAATAAGTTTATGATACTAATTTTCCTTTTTAGGAACTAATTTTGAAACTTATGATAAAATCCCTTGTTTTATAAGTTTCAACATATGACACTATTCTGATATGAAATAAGCTCTAAATAATTTTGTTTAAACCAGATGATTTGGGCCAAAAGCTTTTAATCTTAATTAGCGAACTACGTCTTGGATGGCAAAAGAGTTAATTGTTCAGTTCAGAGTAATCCGTGAAATATTTTGACTGTTCAAGCTAAGTTGATAGTGAGTTTAATCAGGAATTTGTTTGTTTTAGAGCAAAGCCACATTAGGCTATCTGTTGTGTTAACTGCGGGAAATCGAACTCCAAATACTAGCATCTAAAGTCACTTATTCTACTGAAAATAATTATGAAAAACTACTGAAGAGGGCGCTTACGGTCAATAGTTAGCAAAATTATAACACGTGTCTAAAATGCCAAATTCATAAGAGTGACTGCTTAATTTGATTTCAGTTGCAACAATAGTAGCATTTCCAGTGTCCAAATTGGTAGTAAGTGATGCAAAGATGGCGCATACTTTTTGTCACGATTTTATGGGAAAAGTACGAAAAAATTATAATTATGAGTGTTAAATAGTTAATCAGAGATACACTAAATAACGCTTGCTATTTATCAACATATCTATATGTGTGCATAGTCACTGATAAAGGGGATAAACGAGAATTACCCCCCAGGCCCGTGGTAATCAGGAGGCCCGTACAAAAGCTCGCCATTTTGACTTTTGAGAAGGCACTAAAACTTTGCAATGAAAAAGGCTAGAAAGTTGCATTTTATACTTAACTAATATAATGGCAACCCATATATACATGATTACCCCTAGGTCTGGATAACTCTCGGTGGCGCTGTGTGCGTATCTATAGCTAGCTGCTATACTGTAATATATTGTATAGTGCATATCTGCAGATATATCCTAGTATGTTCTACTGTGTACACAGACATCTTAATTTGAAAACACACATAAAGATTACCTTATCTTAGAAAAGATAAAAAATCATAATTTTGATTCTAAGATTGCAATCTCTCCTTTTCATCAACTGACTACCAGCCACGCTTAGAAGTAGCGAAAAAACTGCTAATTTTCTTCAACAGAAACGAGAAATGTAATAATACATAATAAACGTATTTTACTTTGCAAAAGTTAAAATAAATGATAAACGAAAGGCGACACTTATCTTTACATGAATCATTATTTTTAACACTAGATTTGAGCACTTAATACAAAACTTGTATAAAGTAGCGTCCAATACCTGACCTGAACATTCCTCTTAAAGTGTTTGCGCATAAAAAATTTCAATACTTTTATGCAGTGTTTATATAAACATGTAAAGCGGCGTCTAACGCAAGATATTACCATCTTCACACAGGTGTTGTACAACACATATAGAAGAGAAGTAGGATTAATACCAGGTTCCAACATGGTGATGTAATTCATGTTTAGAGGAGAAACATGACGTCTAACATAAAATCTTAACAACTTTCATGCAATACGTACATATAAATTAGATTTGAACGTCTTTAAGTAACGCAAACAGAAAAGACGTCGTTTAAATATTAGATATTAATATATTTGTACAAATTTCAATAGATGCTGTAAATATTAGGTTTTTTCATTGTCATACGATATGTATATTTTGGTTAAGAAAAACATTCTCTATCGTCAGGTGGTTAGGGCGTTTGACTCCTAATCTGAGGGTCGTGGGTTCGAATCCAAGTCACATCAAACATGTTCGTCCTTTCAGTTGTAGGGCGTTATAATGTGCAATCAATCCCACTACTTGTTGATAAAAGAGTAGTCCAACACTTGGTCGTGTATAGTGATAACTAGCTGCCTTCTCCTTTGTCTCTCACTGCTAAATTAGAGACAGATAACCCTGATGTAGCTTTGGCAAAATTAAAAAAAGCAAACAAACAGTCGCAATAGTAATACAGTTTATTTCAAGTTCTTAATATAATAATTATTTCTTGCTACTCCTCTCGTAGTTCGAAGCCCATAGTTCATGTTCTATAAGACTTTCCTACCGTATAAACCAAATTCGACTTTGGTTTCGAAGTTGTATTATTTTCTAAATAATAATTGAAAGATAAGTGCGCGTTTAACTAAGTTAAACGTAATAAGGAGTTTGAAGCAAAGGCGATTTTTTTATTTTTTCTAAGCTGTCGACACAGAGACAATTGTTTTATCTGATAAACTGGCGTGATTATTTCAAATTGAGAGTTTGCGTAACAAATAGATTCATAGTCAACTTGTATAGCGAGATATATTTTGTGATCTGATGCATTTTTTCCTTTGCAGATATTAAAACCAAGGATCTTATTAATACCACCAGTATTTAGATTTGTGTGACAAATGACTGAATATTCTGGGAATTTTTTGCATCAACAATATCAAAACAGATAACAAGTCTTCCATTTTCCTTTGCTTGATTGTTTCAGAATTCAGCGCAAAGGCTATCTCTCGTATAGATGTTTTTAATTTAAAGCTGACAGACGAGAGAGAAGACAGCTATCAACAACACTTTTTGCTTATTCTTTGGTTACTCCTGTTTGGTAGAATAATGATATTTTATTGTCACTATTATAACGCATCCATGGTCATAAAGTGTAGAGTACGTTTTTGCAGTCATAGATCGCACATCGTGAATCTTCGGATTTACATTCCGGGCACAACAAAATGGTAAATATCAAAACCTTTATCTTTCTTATAATCCCAAATTTTGTAAAGGCTAGAATGTCAAGTTACAGATGGTTTTCTAGTCTCTCAATTCTTTGGAATGGTAGCCTTTGATTTAATGTTGGATGTGTCCAAATACTGAATATTTAAATTACTGTTCTCATATCGTGTTTGTTTGTATAAACTGAATTTATATTAAACATTCAATATTTGATCACATGCAATATCAAATCAAAGGCTACGATTGATTCCAAGGAATTGAGCGATTAGAGTGCCATCTGTATCTTGATATGCTAGCCTTCACAAATTTATAAGTAATCTTACAAACACCTCTGACAAAAGAAACGAGTTTGTGTACAAAAAAAAGTAAAATTTATGGAAGAGACTGTTTTATTAATAAAAACATTGAAAATTTTTTTATGAAAAGATATATGATCTACTTTCCGTGGCTTTTAGAATTCAAACTCTGAAAGATATTAATATAAAATAAACACGGTACTTTGTTAGACAAGTATTCACTTTTTGCATTTAACTACAAGCAATGATTTTGTTAACTATTGTGAAATTTATTTAAAACGTAAATTTTTAAATTAACATTTAATTTGCCGCTATTTAAATCGCTCTTTCTTTAACACTGAAATATTATCCCCTATCATTTTGGAGGTGACTTCATAATTTTTGTATTTAAAATGGACAATGTTTGGCTTATATTTTTTTACAGACATTATTTCTTTGAAGGTAAAATAAGTTATTCCGTACAAATTCTTTCTTTATATATATATATATATTTATGTAGATATATTTTCCAATTAACAGTCGATAGCTCAGTTTGTCGAATTGTGTTTACAAATAATTTTCTTTTTAATATTTAGTTTACCTTTATTACATAACCTAAGCTACTGTTGGCGTACATATGATTGACATGTTTTTTTTTAATATACGAGTTTGATCCATTGTTGTTATTTTCATCTCTGTTCCTTTCTGTTTTGATGTAGGCCTAAGGTCGAAGCGTAACACTCATTTAAAATATTAAAAACGAATGAATTTATGTGCCATAACAATTTTTTTACGAAGTAATACTGTCAAGTTTGTACTTGAACACAAACACATATGCTCTCCACGCTCTTAAATACTTATGATTTATCGTTTATTACTTATACTACATGGGGAGCTACTTTGATTTTACGAACATCTTTTATTATGATTATTGGTTATTAATTAATTATATCACAGAGGGGAAGGGATGCTACTTTAAATTTATCAACACATTTTTGTAACTATTAATCAAATATTAGTTATATAACACGAGGTTGGTACTTTAATTTGTCTAATATGTTTACTGTATATTTTGCAACAAACATAAAATGAACATATTCTACCAAATATTTTTCGCAAAAGTTTTAAGTTTTTTTCACGTTCCCTGCTCTGACCTTCAATTGATAACTGTAACGCGATTATAATTAATGCCTCTCTTTGAATTGAGCCCCCCAGTGGCTCAGTGGTATGTCTGCGGACTTACACGCTAAAATCCGGGTTTCGATACCCGTGGTGGGCAGAGCACAGATAGCCCATTGTGCAGCTTTGTGCTTAATTCTAAACAACAACAACAACAAACCCTTTGAATTGAACTTCTTGTTTTTACTATGGTATATAAACATAGCATAATCTACCCTCTATAATAATTAATGTAAAAGTTCAAAACTTATTTACAATAAATTTAGTTCAAAATTATGTTATATAATTTCAAATGTTTTTTGCAAACTTTTTGCTAACTTTTGATAGAATAATGCAAAAAGAAAAACATAACTAATAACTAATTTCTCATGAATATTGAACACAATTATTGGTCTTTAATAGTAATAATTGTGCGTTTTCTGTATTTAAGTTTTTTGGCATCTAAACAAATAAAACAACAATAAATTTAAAAAAAAACTTTGTAAAATAATGCAAATATTTTGATCGGGGTTAAACAACAAAAATGTTGCAGTCACAGTTCCAGTTTAAAGCAGGTCCATCGTCTCATTTTAATTGAGTCGCAACTTTAATTCAAGAGTAGAGTAGTATCTTGATATTTCTATCACAAATTTGATTTTACTTAAATTTATGAAATTTGAAACTTAGCAAATTGTTGATGAAATTTATAAGATGATTGCTCAACATTTTGAACTTGGAATTGTGAATAGCTTCGAAAATACCCTTTCCCTCATTTAAAAACTTTATTAAATTCGTTTACCCTTAAATTAATCAATTTAGTGACAAAATCTTGGTATGTATTCAACTTTCAAACAAGAAATAATCTCGGTTACAAGGAATAGGGCGATTAGAGCGCAATCTAACTTGGCAAACTGTGAAGTCAACACTGAAGTTTTAAACTAACTAACTAAACTAAACTAACGTGGCAGGGGTTCAGTTTAGAGAGAGAGAAATCAGAAGAGTTCTCTCCCCAACCGGGATGTTCAGGAACGTTGTGGTTCCTCTTCGTCCCCTTTCGTGGATTGTTATTAAGATTAAATGGTGGTTTTATATATATATTATAATTATTATTCTTGACTATTTGGGTCGAAGATGTCTCTTCTAAATGTTGTCTTGGATAGAGGCAAAGGCAGCAGCGGAAAGGAATCCCGGGACCTGTCCCGAAAGGAAGAGGTTGAGCAGATGTGAACATGAATATTATTCAAATCCAGATCAAAAATAAAACAATTCAAACGGTACGATTCAGGGTCTGGCAAAAGAGATGCCTGGGCTGGGATCTATAAATCCAGTGTCTGAAGATTTTGATGTGGGGGAAACGGGAGTGCCCCGAGAAAACCCACTTTCACAGGACAGGCGCCGAAAGTTTTGCCTGTCGTGTGCCCTGTATCTGAAAAGAAAAGAAAGAAAGAAAGAAAGAAAGAAAAAAAGAATTCGTTTTAGTGACGTGGATTATATTTGTTTAGATTCTTTGTTAAGTAGAATGTGATTCTTGAAATATGTTGTACGGTGAAATGTATTTTGTTGGTACACTTGATAATTTGGGTAGTGATGCCGTTAGTTTGTTTCTTTTTTTCTGCTTTTAGATAATATTTGAGAGAGAGTTCTGTTATTCTATCTCTTATCGTTGGTAAATTACTGATTTGGTGTAGATAGTTTGTTGGCGTAAATGACGGTAGGCCAAATGCGGATTTTAATATTCTGTTTTGCTGTACTTGGATTTTCTGGAGAGTATTATTTGACATATTGTATGTTACTTGACATCCGTACTCTATTAGTGGACGGATGTAAGCCTTGTATATTTGTATAATGGTGTTCGGTGCGCATTTCGATTGTTTGCCGGTTATGGTCTTTAGATATGAAATACTTTTTCTGATGGATGAGTGTATATTGTTTATATGTTTTTTCCATGTTAGTTTTGTGTCGAAAGTGACGCCAAGGAATGTGATGTTTTTACTCATGTTAATGGTTGTGTTTCCAAGTGATAATTTTATTTTTTTCTAGATTTTTTCTTTGCTTCTTAAGTTTCCTATAGAAAGTAATTGCTTGTGTTTTTGTTGGGTTTAACACGACTCTCCACTTGTTGCTCCATGTTGAGACGTTGTTTAATGATTCTGGTACGCGGGACATGGCCATTACTGGGTTTCTGGAGGTGCTCCAGATTGCGATGTCGTCTGCGTATTGTGAATTGTGTGTGTATGTTAGATTTGGGAAAGGTATGTCACTGACGAAAATTATGTATAGAAGTGGAGAGAGCACTGATCCTTGGGGTACTCCTGCCGTTAGGAGTTTTAAATGCATTTTATTAAAATATTTATTTATCAAGTAGCTGGTAGATCAATAACCTTGTTGGCTACAGAATCCAAAATAACAAAAATGTAAACAAAACATTATCCCTACATTTAAACATGAAATATTCGCAACAGAAAAGCTTAAATTGGATATATGTATAACGCACTTTCAAGTCTTTAAAATCATTTCAGTTCAGAGTTAGATATTGAAAGTTAACAGAACAATGTTTATTTATTCTAATAATGGATACCTGTTAAGGTGTCGTTTTAACTTTTTAGATTGCGGTTAGGATTCATAAGTGTTACCTAAATCTTGAAGAACGTGAAGAAATGTTTTCAGCATCTTCTGCTTACATTTTGGTTGGAGACAAAAGGTAAAAGACACTAATAGCAATTAGTGCATGACTTATCAAAATCGTAAAACGACTATAAACGAGATGCGTAAAATTACGAAACGAAAGTACACACGTTAAAGGCCGAAACGTTGTGTACTTTTAATCTTCGAGTCTCCATATCTCGTTGATGGCAGTTTTACGATTTTAATTACAGTGTACTTGAGAATTAGCTTTTCAGAATTTTCGTGAATCACTATTTAATTTCATTGTCGTTTGGAAAAAGTTTTGAAAATAATTTCATCGTGTGAGTAAATATGCAGTAAGTTTTAAAAATGAAAGTTTATGGCATTACTTCTACAATTATATGTTTCGATACGTCCTTATCGGCGTGTGGTCTGGATCTGTTACATTGGTTAATTAATAACAGGAGAATCGTGAAACTGATCAGACACAAAACTAACTAAATTTTTGTATTTGTGAATAAGTGACAGCGATTCTGACCTGCATTTTATTCAGACTGTCTATGGCTTTAAATATAACAGGTCTTTTTTTTAAAGATATATTGTAAACGAATGAAAAATTGGTGAGAGGCATACATAAGCCCGTGTGTTTAAAATACCTGAATCAATATAATAAAGTTAGATATTATATAAACGTGAATATTATTGTGTGAAGAAAAACGTGCAGTTAAAAATTATGTGAAGATAAACGCACGGAAAAAGATAATAAAAGCGTCTGAAGAAATTTGTACAGATGCTTCAAAATATCTGAAGAAAGAAGGAAAATGGACCACTCGGAAGAAAAAAATGTGTAAATAGAGTTAAAGACCCAAAGCTAGAAAACAACCCCACTTTAATTAAGTACGTTGCACACACCAGTTTACTCTTGAATCACAACAATAATTGTTCCTAGACGACAACAGTATCTATTTTTAATATTTTGACTTGGTATTTCTCTGACAATAAGGCCTGGCATAGCCGAGCGCGTTAAGGCGTGCACCCGTAATCCGAGGGTCGCGGGTTCGCGCCCGCGTCGCGCTAAACAGGCTCGCCCTCCCAGCCGTGGGGGTGTATAATGTAACGGTCAATCCCACTATTCGTTGGTAAAAGAGTAGCCCAAGAGTTGGCGGTGGGTGGTGATGACTAGCTGCCTTCCCTCTAGTCTTACACTGCTAAATTAGGGAGGGCTAGCACAGATAGCCCTCGAGTAGCTTTGTGCGAAATTCCAAAAAACAAACAAAAAACAAAACTCTGACAATATTGCGTTTAGTTTGTTGTTGTTGTTTTTTTAATTTTCATGCCCTTTTAAATAATCAGGCAAATTTAAATCAATAACGTTTTTAGCTACAGCTATATCAAAAATGTAAATAAAAGCGTCATCAATATTGTGATTAATCTCATCGGTTATGGTTCGGGTTTCATATATATTTGACATAGAAAGTTATTCATTTTAGCTCATTTCATATTGGTAGAAACATAGAATTACTAAGCATGATTTAATGCATGAAGTAATGACTATATAAATGAGTCGATAATTTGAGCGTTAAAGTAACTTACGAAAGATACACGATTAAGTTTACAGGTAGGGTTTGTTTGTTTATGTTTTGAATTTCACACAAAACTACACCTGGGCTGTCTGCGCTAGCCGTCCCTAATTTAGCAGTGTAAAACTAGAGTGAAGGCAACTAGTCATCACTAGCCATCGCAAACTACTGGGCTGCTCTTTTACGAACGAATAGTTGGATCGACGGTCACATTATAACGCTCAACGGCTGAAAGGGTGAGCATATTTGGTGTGACGAGGATTTGAACCCACGATTCGAATCCTAAGAGTCCTCATCACATCTCGCCTTTACAGGGAAGATGAACTAACTGTTATGTTTGTGCACTAGATAGACATCATTTATGGAACATATTTATGTACCCTGGACATCATTTATGAAAAATATGTACGTCCGCTACATATATATCATTTAGGAACATATCTATGCACATTAGACATCATTTATAGAGCATATCTACTTGTGCTAGGTGTCATTCATCGAACATATTTACATTCAATCAACATCATTTATCGAGCATACCTATTTGCACTAGACATCATTTATGGAACATATTTATGTACAGTAGACGTCATTTATGGAACATATTTATGTACACTAGACATCATTTATGGAACATATTTATGTATGCTAGACGTCATTTATGGAACATATTTATGTATACTAGACGTTATTTATGGAACATATTTATGTATACTAGACGTCATTTATGGAACATATTTATGTATACTAGACGTTATTTATGGAACATATTTATGTATACTAGACGTCATTTATGGAACATATTTATGTATACTAGACGTCATTTATGGAACTTTTTTCTTTCAAACCACAATAACTGTTCCTAGACGACAACAGTCTCTAGTTTTAATATTTTAACCTGGTATTTCTCTGACAATTTTGTATTTTTTAAAATTCTCATGTAATTTAAAATAGACACATACAATATTTGTAAAACGCTATAAAAATAATATATTATTCTTTTTATGCTATAAAACATCTAAATATGAGATCAATTAAGGCTCGGCTTTTATTAAAGTTATTTGCATTATTAAGACGCTATTACAAACTATGTCTGTCACTCTCATTAAAATTAATAATATTTTAATTTTGTCTTTGAAATTCTTTAAGGAATTTATGAGTTATCGAATTCCTGTTTATTTTGCCTTCCAGTGGCATAGCGCAAAATCTAAGGGTTTATTATGTTGTCGAGCTCCTTAGCGGAAATCAATGTGCACTGTTGAAAAAACAGTAACTGCACATTGTTCTGTATTTTCTTAGGTTACTGTTGCTTAGAGTTACTCACCACGTTATGAGCTTCTCATAGCTGCCTGGTTTTCGTTTCAACATATCTTTGTCTTTCTATCACAATTAAAAGACACGAAAGTAAAAATTACACAGATAAATCATGCAAACAATTAATGGTTCTTATGATTAATAGCACATAAAGAATTTCTACAAATTTAACGTTTTAACGGTATCTGAATTATCTATCCCCAGTTGCTAATTAGAGGAACACGGTTCCTTACCTAAATGAAAATATACAGCTTTAACAGTGTCTCTATCACCGTTCCTTAATTACAAATAAATAGAAAAAAATATTTACTAACTGAAAACATTTAACTTTAGCAATTTTGTTACCGCTGTTCCTTAATAACTTATCAAGACGATTAAAACCTTTTTTTCTATATTAAGATGCTTAAGTTTAACAATACATGCTTCACTGTTTTGAAATAAATTATTAAGAGTATAAAATCTCATTTTCAATTCAAGATGTAAATTTTTTCATGTACTCGTATTTCCATTCCTTAGTAATCAAACAAGGAAATAAAAATATTTTTTGTAATTCAGGATGTTAACTTTGAGCAGTATCTTTATTTCTATTTCTTAATAAGTAATCACTGAGCTTTTTTTCTAATATCTGATCACTATTACTCACTAATAAACAAAATAATAAAACAATAATCAGTAGATAAATTATAATTTCTCTCTAAGTGTTCAATCGATCAAAAACAGTTTATTCTAAATCATTTAATTTAACAGTTTTATAATTATAATTAATTTTCTGGTATCTTATAAATAGGTGCAGGTTTTTTCCTTTATCAGTTTTTGTTTCTTACCATAACCTCATCAACGTTACCACTAATCATTCTATGATTTTATAAGCTACATAAAGAAGTCCCCTTCCTTTGTCAGATCGTTTATTTCTATCGACTTTATTGTTCCCCACAAATTGATATAAAAATCAAGAAACCTATCTATAAATTTGGTAATATTTTCACTTCATAACCATCTCTTCTATTCTGACTAACTGGTGTAATCGAGAATATAAAGTTTATTTCATAAATAAGATTATTTTTAATTGAAGTTTATTTCCAGTAAGCCTTTTATTTCCTGCATTGAAAAACAAGTTTTTCCAATCACTGGTTTTTCCACAGTATTATAGTAGTGTCAGAGAGAGAAAGTTGTCAATGATTTCTTTACTTTAATTACTTTTAGAAAATAGCTGAGCTGAAAGTTCTGCAGCTAGTACTCCTTTTGACAGTTTTAGTCAATAAACAGTAAATTCTCACAAGCGCGTGACATAAAACGTGGTGTATGTCCCCTCGTTTTGTTTTCGCAGCTGTACGTCTTCCGTGTGTCTGTTTTTAAAGTTACACATTGTGCTGAAAGATCTTCCTTCTGGAAATCTTCCTGGTGTTGTTGAAACGACAATTTGACGTATATAAACATGTTGATTTAAAGCATTACCTTTACATGTATCAGACTTTGTGATACAAAACTTAGCTCTAACCTTCAGCCCTTTTCGTGCTACTATCTGGCTCTTCAATGGTTCTAAAAAGATCCACAGAGTAGCAGGTCTTATGTATGGAAGATAATACATGTACATTAATCTACGCATATACGATATGCTATGTCCAGTAAGTAATTCCGGTTATTTTCTTGACAATAACTTTAGAAATAATTTCTATTGTACATATAATTTTGTTTAAATCTCTATTTCAACTTCATATGAATACTTTTCATGTTTATCATAAAATAAATAAATTATTTCGTCAAAGTTTTTCATCAAACCAATCAAAATCATTTTATGTTTTGTTGATAATATAAATTAAGAATCGTATATAGATACAAATTATAAAATACATAAAAGAGCTGTGAATGCATAATGACCTTTTTGTCAGTTACTGGTCACTTACTGCCTGTCGGGGTGAGTGGAAAACTTGGAATGCGAAATCATTTCTTTTATCATAAATCTTAACAACAGTGTAAAACTTATTTTCTAAATTTGTACAAAAAGTAATAGAATGAACCAAATTTCGTCTGTTGTTATCTTTCTTTCTTGTTAATACTATATTAACCATAACCAATACAAATATTATTGCCTAAACCTGTAGCTGCAGTATCATTATAATTTGATCCAAACCATAAGGATATAAAATGTATTTAAGAATATCAAATGTTTTTTTTTATAATCTGTTTACGTCTGTATTAACTATTTCTCAGATTTTTATTACTGGTAAAGCAAAGTGATTAATCCTGAAATGTTCCAATTCAACTGTATTTACCACATTATTTTAACTTTTATATCTATGCACATTCATGCGACTATGTATAGGAATAAAAGTTTTTCAAACATTTTGCATAATAAATATATCACATGTTAATAAATAAATTACGTTTCTTACCTTCAAAATGGAATAGTAATAAGTAATCGGATCAAAAGAACTAAGTGAAAGACACGTGTGATATCGTTTACTACCACATGTTATAACACTTATAGCCAGAATAAAGGAAAAAAGCACAAAAAACTAGATAGGCTTAATATATATATATATATTTCTTAAGCATGTGAGGCCGGCGAAATTGAGATAAAACTAGATATTTGTTGTTTTGAATTAAGCACAAAGCTACACAATGGGCTATCTGTGCTCTGCCCACCACGGGTATCGAAACCCGAATTTTAGCGTGTAAGTCCGCAGATATACCGCTGAGCCAATGGGGGGGCTAAAACTAGATAATATTACATATTATAATTTATTTCGAACGAGTCTCCGCTTTATTATGTAACATACTCAAATTCTAATTTCAATCTGGTAGTTAATTAACCATTAATATGTATCAAATTTATATTATTTGCTAACTAGATTGATACACAAATTTCCCTTTTTAAAACAAATATATTTTAATATACGAATATAAAACAATACAATGTATAATAACGGTTATTACTAATGGTTATTACAAATGACTGTTTATACACGACAGTTTTACAAGCTTACAAAGTATAAAGAATCCTATATTCGGTCTAGAATTGAATATTTTATCCATTGCCCAGGTCCACGACGAGCGAATTAATCCTTAATTGATACTGTTATTATTGTTACGCCTCACTTAAGCTAGCCCTGTCTTTTCTTGGCTGGCCTCACACTCTTCAAAGCTGACTTTTTACCGACAAATATATTTAATGTCACCGCAAAAGTACTAATGTCAGAAGTAATTCACTGAAGTTGAACGGTTTGTATTGCTCGAAATTTATAAAACGTTCCTGGTACAGTTCTATAGTTTTCTGATTAATAGGCATTAATCACAATTATAGCTTCCTAGGTCTACAGCACACTGATTGTAGTTGTCCAATAATATTCTCTTTTTTGTCTCTCCGCTAACCACTTTTTATAGGAATCAAGCGAGTTTGGAGAAATCTCGACAATATTCTCACATGCTTTCGTCAAACGAATATTGTCGATTTTTTTACCCTCAAGAGCAATCTACACATTTTGAGGGCAGGCGATACTTGCGCAATATACAGTTAAGAATAAATGTCTCAAACAAAAAAAAACTACATAGAAACAAACGTATAACAGTAATTTTTTTTATAATACTCAGTGTGCCTCCGTCAGAATTTGGGTCTTACTTCCGCTTGTACACAAACAAACCAGTCCATATTACACATGGATCCTCCTTATGATTTATGCCTTGGTGTTGAATATTTGTAATGAAGGTGCAATTTTTTCATGTTTTTCTCCCCTATAACATAACGTTTAATTGTATTTTATCTAAGGTTTGGACATGCTACATAAACTTCGCTCTAACCTTCGCTTTGAGGTCCGACATAGCCTGATGGTTAGGGCGCTCAACGAGCAATCTAAGTCATGGGGACATTATAAAGTGATGACCAATATCGCTATTCGGGAAATTAAAAAAACAACAACACAATAAATCTTCTTTTTGATGTGTGTGTGAGTGAGGAAGGTACTTAAAATTAGATTAATTATGCTGAATATCCTGGTCGACTATATAGGCTTATTTTCCTACAGAATCGTATGCAAATGTTTGCACGATCACCCATGTTAAATTATTTCTTTATTCCCTCCTGTGATTCTGGAACATTTGCACTACTTTCTTTTTTTTATTATTAAAATTTGTTTAGTTATCACCAGTATTACTTGTTTAAATTCGGGAAAATGTATTTTCATGTTTTTATTTGTTCTCTTAGTTAAATTAATTAAGATTGTTTGTTTATGAATTTTACGTAAAGGTACACGAGGGCTATCTGCGCTTGCTATTCCTAATTTAGCAGTGTAAGACTAGAGGGAAGCAGCTAGTTATCACCACCCACCACTAACTCTTGGGTTACTCTTTTACTAATGAATAGTGGGATTGACCATCACATTATAACGCTCCCACTGCTGAAAGTGTAAGTATGTTTGGTGTGACAGAGATTCGAACCAGTTACACTCAGAATACGAGTCGCACGCCTTAACACGCTTGGCCATGCCAGGCCGATTGAAAAGCAGCAAAAACAAACTAGTTTTTCAAGGTCTCACCATACCGACGTTTACACGACTGTAATTAGTATAATTAGAAAAAATAGTATACATATTACATTGTCAGAATGGTTGTATCTTTTGTCAATGCACACCGAAGTCCTACTGTTTCATCATTATCAACAATATTCAAGTCTGATAAAAAATGTTTTTATTTGTTTCTAAGCCCGTATAACGAGTCCACAGACAAAGCGATTGTTTAATTTCTAACAATATACATTTAACTTGATTCAAAGTAATGAATACTTTCTAACAAAATACGGAAGATCTGATAAAAATTATTTTATTATTTGTTGTATATTACACGTACCAGTTAAAGCCATTCTACCTGTTCTAATATTAAAGTTATTGTGTAATCATACAATAACAATATTCGTATGTTTGAATTAACGTCGTTGTATCATTTCCAACAGTATGCGCATATTGTAATTAAAATCGCTGTATTATTTCATACTAGCGAAAATAACCAGCTTCGCACGGGTTATCAGGTTGATATATTTAGCAAGTACATAAAATTTATCATGGAAGTAAAAATATAGATCCTATTTAAAATATAAATCGTTTTTGAATTAAGGTATTTTCTGTTCTATCATCAGTGTTTTTTAATAAACGACAAAATTCTTTGACAAACGGAGACTTACGTTAAGGAAACAACAAATGTCATTCCAGTTTTGTTGTCTGTACATTTCTTTTTATAATTTCAGTACTACATCGGGCAACAACTGAATTGGGTTCTGTTTTTGTTGCTTTAACATGACACAAAGCCATTGTTGGAACACATTGTAACCAAAAGGCACTGGTTTTTATTTATATATCTATAATACGTAGCGCAAGAAATCACTTATTTTCTAGATGTATTTTTAACTATCTTATTTCATGAAAAAGATGCACACGAACGTAGAAATATAATAATATCCAGGTGCAAACTTTCATCAGAGTCTACATTGTTTGGGTGTAAAATTCCAAGTTTGAGGTTCTTTCCTCTTAGAGTTATAGTGGTCATAGATACACAGATACGCACTCATGCGTCTGTTTGTCAGTCTGTGGTTTCTACTTGTAATATGAGGAACCATTTATTTTTTTGCCCCCCAGTGGCTCAGCGGTATGTCTGCGGACTTACACGCTAAAATCCGGGTTTCGATACCCGTGGTGGGCAGAGCACAGATAGCCCATTGTGTAGCTTTGTGCTTAATTCAAAATAACAATAACAACAATAACAATTTATTTTTTTATATAATTTTTTCTTCAATTTGTCTCATTAAAACGATACGCGTACGTGCTCGCATATAAATAAGTAATAACACCCAGGTGCGATACCTCAAAATTCGTTTAGTATGGGTGCAACATTTTAAGTTTCTAGGTTATTTTCTCTGGTAGATATGGCAGGCATATTTCTATATTTCTTTCGCATATAAAATATGAGCACGTACACGCTCGCACTCTCATAGATAAATAATACTACCCAAATGCACACCCTCAGAGTCCACATAGTATGGAAACAAAATTTCTGATTTCTATGTTCTTTACTCTTGGTGCTATGGTGGTCACATATATTTTCCTATGTAGTTTTTCAGTTGCTAGCATCACAAAAAAAGATGTCACGCACGCACATGGATAATAAATAATACCCAGGTGTACACGTCCTTTTATTATTATAGAATATTCTTTGATTTAAAAAGGTTCAACATGTCTTGGCGGTTAAAACATTCGATAAGTATATGGGCCACAAGTTGGAATTCTTACGTCTGACCTGCTCCTCCATTGAAACAAAAAGGTGTTATCATGTACAGATCTGTCCCAATGGAAAATTAGAGTTGGGTGGTGTTGAGTAGCAGCCTTACTTCTAGTCTATCTCTTTTAAATTAGGGATGACTAGAGAAGATAAGCGCAAGTAGGTTTGCTCGAAATTCAACAAACAAATTAAAAATATTTTATAACAATGTTCAAACAGAAATTACTGCATCATTTAATAACGTTCTTAATATTTCCGAATGATAATCATTCTATTATTACGAACAATGTATGTACACTTAAACAAAACACAGCATTCATAATGTCGTAACTGAACTGAATGTATTATTTCAAACAGTGTAGCTGAATTTTAACTAGCTGATTATATTAATTTTATAATGATACATATCACATAACAGAATTGTGTCAATTCCGACAACGTACAGTTTTACGTCAAAATACAAACTGTAACTGACAAAATAGAACACCTAGAAGTTAGAGGCATCTCCTAATATAGATAACTATTAATTTTATGGTGTATTTATTATGTAATTTGTTCTATCACATTTCAATAGTATATTCATTTCTGTAAATATGTTATTGTTTATAATTAAACACAAAGCTACACAATGGGCTATCTGTGTAAGTCTGCAGAAATTCTGCTGTGCCACGACGGGGGGAATGTTAGTATGCTAAGATTCTCATTTAAAATAATCATATTTTGTTCTAAGAAATTTTTATTTTATTAAACTTTGTCATATTGAATATCTGTAATAGTTTTTGACGTTGTTTAATAAATTTAACACTTAACTTTTAGTATGAGATTGAGGCGATAAATATTTAGCAGTTTAATAGCTTATATGTATTCAATAACCTTGTGGTCCAGAAAATTAAAACCAAATACAGATACTATATTCTCTACCAACACATGTTGCGCATGCAAGTGTTACTTAATTACGTATAAAGACCTGATAGCCAATGTTTCAAAAACGTAGGCTTGTTTACTGCTATGTCCGTTATTTCGAATTTTTTCTAGTATACTATAACAAGTAACAGACTGACTGCTTATGAGCAATTAATTTGTCATTATAAGCATTCATAAACTATATATCAAAAACATAAAAAAATTATGGAAAATGTTTCCATGTTTTAAATCTACATTTATGTGAAATAGTAGGAACAAAAACTGATTTTATATTGTATTAGAAATATATACTTTGATTAAAGTAACTCATTGATCTATCATTATCTGTGGTTTGTAAATGTATTTTATTGTAGCAAAGCCACATCGCGCTATCTGCTGATTCCATCGAAGGAAATCGAACCCCTGATTTTATCGTTATAAGTCCGTACACGTACCGCTGTACCAGCGAGGTACTGTGGTGGGTTAACGATAAATTTATAGACTTATAGCGCTAAAATTCGGGTTTCGATTTAGAGGCGAACTGACCACTGGTCCTGTCAAATGGGAAAATTTTGTTACCGAGCAGCTTTCTCTGGCAATTCTATTTTTCCTGTTTACCGACTTACAATATCACAAGAGTTCGATTCTCAGTGATTAACACAGCATACAGCCCAATGTGGTTTTGATCTAAAACACACACAAGCCTAATAATTTACGATAAAAAGAGCATTTTGTTATTAAAATACCACAGACACACCGTTTACAGTTTTATAAAAAAAAAAACGACTGGATAGATTTACGTATTTTAGACACACAATAAATAAAATCGAAACTCTAAAATGATAGGAATTATTTTTTAAAAATTGTAAATCGTTTCACAACAAGAATTCCCAAAACTGACAAGCAAAATATTATATAATTTTCTTTTTCAAGCACAAATAGCTTATCGTACAGAAAGTGTGTGGGCCTGGCATGGCCGAGCGCGTAAAGCGTGTGACTCGTAATCGGAGGTTTGCGAGTTCGCGTCGCGCTAAACATGCTCGCCCTCCCAGCCGTGGGGGTGTATAATGTGACGGTCAATCTCACTATTCGTTGGTAAAAGAGTAGCCTAAAAGTTGGCGGTGGGTGGTGATGACTAGCTGCCTTCCCTCTAGTCTTACACTGCTAAATTAGGGACGGCTAGCACAGATAGCCCTCGAGTAGCTTTGTGTGAAATTCCAAAAACAAAAACAAACAGAAAGTGTGCACTAAACTTCATGCTATTTAGTTAACACTTTAGGTTTGTGAACAAACACACAAAAGCGTAGCACAGCGATGTCTAAGTGCTTATCACGCCAAAAATCATGTTTTGACATTAGTGGTGGGCAAAAAATGGATAAACAATCGTGTAACTTTGTACTTAAAAACAAATAAACAAACAAAATAAGAAGTCGCGTTGGTAGTCGGTAAAACATAGAAATGCGTGACCTTACTTCACAATAGCTAGTGAACGATAGAGTTTACAGATGTAAATAAACCTCAACTTGAATACGTTCGTAAGTGACATTTTGTTTTTAGTCTTGTGTCTGAGTACAAACAATCAGGATAAAGTGATTGTATATAGTTTTAGAAAAGTTGTAACTTGACACGTAGTAAATAGTAAGTAGTGCCTTCATTTTGTTATATATCAGATACATAACATATTGTATATGTTAATGGAGAGACTGTATATTGCACTAAAACGATTGTGTTTATTGTTGCAGTGTATTTCATCACATCCAGTCATGCTCTCTCTGGTTGTCGTGAATCTTAACAATAGCTCTACAGTGTAGTTTCCATTCCAAAAGTTTCTCATAAAGCTGTTATGTGAAAAGCACATTGCTACCCGAACGAGTCTTTCGTAACCCTTTTAATATACTAAGACAACAGTTTCCAAGTGTCTTTTTCTATAGTCCCGATCGCACAGATACCCATAGATGATGTCGCTAGCGAGTTGGTCAGTATGTCTTTGTATGAAGTAGCATGGATGCTATTGCATTCTCCAGCTACTTGAGATATACGAGAGTTGAACGAATATGTCGTGAAGGAATATTTTTCAGACAAAGTTTATGACACTTAACGTTGTGTGGGGCACGTGAATGTTTTTTTTCCCCTAATCTTTCAGTTCATGAGACCTCATCTATTTCAAAATATCACATATTTCTTACCGTGATTAAGGTATGATTTGTTGTAGATCTCTTCGTGAATGGTCCTTGTTCCTCAAAGTGATTTTTTTTTTCACTGTCAGTGTACGAAGTTATATCCATCACTAGTTTGAAGATCTTAAATCCCCAATCTGAACATATCTTTATGATCTGAGTGTATTAAAGTTTAGCGTCAAAAAGGGCTGTTACACACCGTTCCCAAAAAGAGATCACTTTTTGATGACGTTACAGTACCTAGATAACAAAACAATGTGAATATAGCCCTGATATAATTCAATGATTGGTTTGGTATTTTATGGCGCAAAGCAACTAGGCTATCTGCGCCGATATAATTCGTTCTACCACGGCTTTATATCAAATGTTTGTCATGTAACTTATGATTTGCATATTCAAAGTCGTTTGAACATAATAAAATTGAGGAAAACAATGACAGTATTACATATCACGTAGATAAATTTATTACCACCATGGTTTGCCTGTAAAGGAATCGTCATGTGCAGATTGAAACACATATATCTCAATATAACATACTCTGTAGCTCTGCTTCTGGTTTGTGCATGCAATGAAGCGGCCCGAAATGACCAAGCGCGTAACGCGTGCGACTCGTAATCCGAGGGTCGCGCCAAAGATGCTCGCCCTCCCAGCCGTGGGAGCGTTATAATGTCACGATCAATTCCACTATTCGTTGGTAAAAGAGTAGCCCAAGAGTTGGCGGTGGATGGTGATGACTAGCTGCCTTCCCTGTAGTCTTACACTGCTAAATTAGGGAGGGCTAGCACAGATAGCCCTCGAGTAACTTTGTGCGAAATTAACAAAAAAACAAGCATGCAATGAAATGGTTGTGAATATTTTCGTTCGTATTTCTTGTCCTGATTAAATGATCACTTATGAAAGATGTGACTAAAGGTATCAAGAACGTAAATTGACAAAAATAGTCTGAGGCTTTCAGTGGTTTCACCACGTGAAAAATTTCAGTGTTTGTCTTGACAGGAGGTAAGATTTGTTGGATTGAATACAGTGATTTAGGCCGGGCTATTTTTTTAAAATAAAATCTCTACCATGTCTAATTATGACATTCTAAAACATGTTTTTACTTAAACCAGTTTAATCTATATGAGCGCTTACGTGCACAAAACCTGGTAACAGGTCTTTCGTGTTAAGTATAAAAGTTTTTAAAGGACGTAAGACAAAAAATCTTTCTAAACGTCGAACTCTACAGTTGTGTTTTTTACACTGGTAGTTGTTACCCATTTCAGTTTATTCGTCATGAATATTCTGCCTAAACAGTTTATCCAACAACTTCATAAGCTGTTTGAGTTTGACTTTTAATGTCATGGCAAAAGTGATACAATGAAAAAGAGCCCTAAGACTTGTTTTCTTTTATATTAAACACAAAGACACACGATGGGTTATTTAAAAATGAAAATGTTTATACATGAAAGTCAGTAAGTAACTAATAAACAACTGTAGCGTAGAAAGTGGTGCTGACGCGTGTAAATCTCTCTCAGTGATAAATGTTACTTTCAATATATTATCTTACTAAAGACATATAGAATGTAAACTCCATAAAACAGCCGTGGGGAAACAAATACGAGGTAATATTTCACCTGCTTTTAAATATTGTCTGTAACGTTTTTGAATAAATAACTGAAAAATTATTTAATACAGTCTTCGTGGCGATTCTCCAAGATTTAAATATAATACACACTGGGAAACAACGTACGTTTTTCTGTTGTTTAGCAACACGGAGTTGCAACCGTGTTGATTGAGCTAAAATAATGCAATAATTATATCGAAGTGTAGGAAGTGCACGTGGACTCGTGAAGATGCGTTTGTGTGTTTTTGAAATTCGCACAAAGCTACTCGAGGGCTATCTATGCCACGTGGACTCGTGAAGAAGCGTTTGTTTTATTTTTTGTATAAAATACAGTTTAATGTGCTTGTTACTGGTACGTAAAAACAAATAACCGAACAGTGATAACTTAGAAAATATACCTGTTGAATGTATCGTAGAAATAGAATAATTTGTTCACTTGCTTGTTTGTTTTAACGCAAAATCTATATAATAGACCAGCTACACTTTATCTGGTATCGTGAATCAAACCCTCGGAGTTTAGTGCTGAGCATCCATAAACTAACTGGGGGAATGAACAGATTTTCATTAAACTTTGTATATTTTATTATTGTTACTCGTACGGCTCGGCATAGCCAGGTGGTTAAAGCGCTCAACTCCTAATCCGAGAGTCGCGGGTTCGAATCCCCGTTACACCAAACATGCTCGCCCTTTCAGCCGGTCAATCCCACTATTCGTTGGTAATAGATGGCGGGGGGGTGATGATGAATAACTACCTTCCCTGTAGTCTTACACAGCTAATCTAGGGACAGCGAGCGCAGATAGCCCTCGTGTAGATTTGCACGAAATGGAAACCCAACCTTGTTGTTAACAATAAAGCTACAAAAAAAAACTATCTGTGCAATGTTATTCATTGTCAAGTTATAAGCATAACTTTATTGTATTTTAGGAAAATCTCATAATTAAAGAGCGTTTAGCGTCACGTGATATTAGTTTAATCAATTAACATAAATAATGAAGCTTCACACGTGTTTACCGTATATATGCGAGTGACGATAAGAAATTGCTAATCTAGTTTCCATGACGGTATCGTAAAGTATGTGTGCTTCATACAGCAAAGTCACACGGACTACTTGCTGTGTCCACAGAAGGGAATCGGACATCTGATTTTAGTATTGTAAATCTTAAAATTTACCGCTGTTCCACTGTGGGATGACAACAAGGAAAGATAACGCAGACATAATTTTGAGTTCCAATTCGATTATTTAGTTTATGATATATTTATATAACTTTTCACCTCATTGGAATTTTGAAGCTTAATAACAACTTTACCCTTAATATGTACAATAATACCTCGAATGTGCAGTAAGCACAAATGTCTCAATAACCAGTTTTTCTCAGGTCGGCAGTGATTGTCTTGTATATAACCCACTTTTCATGGTCGACCAGGCCGTAGTATTGTGCCGTTATATAGAGATATACAATAAAGCATTTTGTATGTACAAAAAAAAAGCTAAGTTAGAGCGTATGAGTCAGCGATATAAAAAATGTGACATCAAACAACAGCTGAATTATATAAAAGGCACAAATCCTGTAAAGATGCAATTTCAAAGCGGGTACTTAAAGAAAAGTAACAGGAAACTTTGTCACATTCTAGTAATTTTTATTTATTTATTATTATCAAAATCTAATTTGTTATCACAGTTCCATAAAACCAGATATGAGATCTCAACAGAATACACTCACATTAGACCACCGTGATAGGTAAATTACTTAGAGGTCAATGATAACAGTTGAACCTTTTTAATGTCAGTTCTTAATACCTACAATTTTGATATCATATCTCGAGGATCAAACAGGATGCATTATTTACCTTTACTGTTATCAAATGCTAAAGAGAATGGGATTACTTACTCAGCCATTTTGCCTGTCGTTAACAATTTAATACATGTTTGTTTTACTAATGGAAAGTAGTACTAGGAGATGCTTTCTTAAAAATTATATTTATCTTGCAACTTAACTGAAAGAGGGCTGCTTTTAGAGCCAGATAAAATTTAGGAGCTCAGTGTTATTTTTTAATTTTTAACTTTCATATTCCGAAAACCTATTTTTTAACTTCGAAATAAATAACAAAATGGACAAATAATTACTATAAAATAAAACTATAAAAAACATTTAATGGTGAGACAAAAGTGTGAGCTTATTAGTATCAGCTGTACCAAAACCGTACACAGATTTTCATGAAATATGCTGAAAGTTTTGAGCTAAACCGACATTTTGTCAGCATATTTCCTTAAACACTAATTACATTTCCGAAAGTTCTCCTATCTTCTGTTACATTACAATATGCTAATGATGAAGAAAACGGACACTACTTTCTCTTTCTATTTTTGTTTTTCTTACAAATTAAATAGTATCTTTATAAACCTCGAAGAATAATGCACTGAAACATATTATGTAGCAACTGCAGAGTTAGTAATTTAACTCACGTGGAGTTTCAGTGTTAAAATACGTTGTTCAGGAGTTGGAGACTAGTCTGTTTGTTTTTTGAATTTCGCACAAAGCTCCTCGAAGGCTATCTGCGCTGGCCATCCCTAACTTAGCAGTGTAAGACGGGAAGGTAGCTAGTCATCACCACCCACCGCCAACTCTTGGGTTACTCTTTTACCAACGAATAGTGGGATTGACCGTCACATTATAATGCTCCCACTGCTGAAAGGGTGAGCATATATGGCGCGACGGGGATGCGAACCCGCGACCCTCAGATTGGGAGTCACACGCCTTAACATGCTTGGCCATGCCGGTCCTTAAAGACTAGTTACGACTGCGCTTTATGTTGGTCTTAGCTTTAGAACTATTTTGCTAAGAATTATTTCCATTGCGTGGCATAGTTTTTGTTGTTTTTTTCTTCTGTAAACACGCGCACTTACAAGATATCAAAGTCGCACGCAATGTCATTTTAAAGACTTCTTAAACATGAATGAAGTTCTACGTATTAGTAACAATGTACCAAATAAATCGTCTTAATGTAAAACCAGTATTGTAGCTACAATTACATTTATATTCCTGAAGGACCGCATATACAGATTGGTCGCTAAAAAAGCGGAAAATTTGAGGGTCAGATGAGATCATGAATAAAATGCGTGCTTACTCATTTCTATTTTGATTTCTTTACATCATGAATAAAATGCATGATTTTAATATCATAAAATGCATTTTGAGCATCTACGAGTGTAATATAACACATGCCTTTAAAAAACTTTGTAAAAGTTATTCTTTGTAAAAATAAATAGCTGTTTGACAAATTTTCCGCTTTTCTAGCGACCACCCTGTATAATGTGATCTTGCATAAGGATATGGCCTTTAAATTCCATGGTTTTGCAACCTTTACATCATATACTTCTGTAAACTTTACACTCTATGTACTGTTATGGATCAATGAAAAGACACTTTCTAATATAATATTTTAAGTGAAAAGATACTCTGGAACAGTTTGTTTGTTTGTTTTGGAAATTCGCACAAAGCAACTCGAGGGCTATCTGTGCTAGCCGTCCCTAATTTAACAGTGTAAGACTAGAGGGAAGGCAGCTAGTCATCACCACCCACCGCCAACTCTTGGGCTACTCTTTTATCAACGAATAGTGTGATTGACCGTTACATTATACGTCCCCACGGCTGCGAGGCGAGCATGTTTAGCGCGACGAGGGCTCGAACCCACCACCCTCGTATACGAGTCGCAGGCCTTACGCGCTTAGCCATGTCAGGCCACTCTGGAACAGTGACTTGAAGTTAGGAACCCTGTGTAACAGAGTCAGTGCTCTGCACATTAGCTTTCCAAGAGCTCAAATAAGCTTTACATACGATATCTTAAATACCGACCTAAAAACTGAAAGTTAAATTTGGTTTTGTAAAACACCGAGCTCTTACTGTTTTGAAATTTAAATGAAAATTTTATATTTTTCGTATCGTGTAAGTAATTGAAAGCCTTTGCAGATATTTATTTGTACAGGTGATTTATTAATATATAAGATCGTACATTCTAATTATACACAAACAGGTTCTAGAAAGTTGCTGAGTAATTTGAAATACTATTGTTATGTATACACGATTGTACCAGTTTCATTTTAATGCGAATGCATAATGTATTTATTTTTAGAAGCGGTAATTTATCGCAAGTTTGTTTACGTAACTGTTTATTAATCATACGTAGTGTAGTTCGATAGATATTATTGCACTATGTTACAAGAACATTTTGAGTTGTTCTCATTATTTTAATCCAGTATTATTGCAATGCAATATCGAGTAGTATGTTGAGCATTCTTGACGCATCTAAAATATAGTTCGATAGATAGATCACAACCGAGTGTTGGTGAATTTAGCTACAGATAGAGTATAGCGGTGGTTGTTAAAGAGAAGTTATCAAAGATTCTATTATAATAATAGAGTAAAGAAGGAATACTTTGTCTTGTCAAATTGTTTTCTAGAGTAACTGAACCAGCCTGTGTGGACTTTGACAAAAAAAAAGAGACAATTATTTGAAATTCTGGATACAAATGTGATAACCAACAGTATAATAAATATTTGTATATATGTTTGATTTGTTTTAATATATTATTTTAAAACAAATGGACTATGTGCTGTTTGCCTATTGTTGAATTTTTCCCCAACAAGTAACAGATGCCTATTGTAAGGAATCCGGAATATACGAAAATGTGACAAATATACACTTCATTTCCGTTTAACAAAGAGTCAAAATACTCCCGAGAGTCACTTTTATTGATGACCCATTACCTTAAAATGTTGAACTCCCTTTGGACTAAGGAGTTTTGATCCTTAAACACTCGGATTCACAATTCAGGCATACCTACGACAAGTCTTAAGTGTACATAAGTAAAAATATGTGAAGGCTATAAATAATACTAGATATATTGTTATACCAATTTGGTGTTTAAAACTGGTGGCTTATTCGTTAACCCTGAAACACTAAATCTAAATCATCGGGGATTCAAATATCTAAATTGGTAATTTTCATTTAGAATAAAATACTTTAAATTACCATGTTTTCTTTGTAGTTAAGCGCAAGCCTTCTCAATGGGTTACCTGTGCTCTGCTCATCACAGGTATGTAAGTCTAGTTTCTGGCATTATAATTCTGCAGAGATACCGCTGTACTACTGGCGGGCGACTTTTTTAACATGTAATGAGCCGTGTTCTTTCAAACTAACATTATTTTGGCTAAATCAAACTGTTCTTCAGATTACACGAACTCATAAATGTTTATTATATATATATATAATTTGGTCTTTAGTAGATTTTAATACTAGGAACATATTAGCTTAAGTAATGAAGTTTATGTTTATGTTTTTTGGAATTTCGCACAAATAGTGGGATTGACCGTCACATTATAACGTCCCCACGGCTGGGAAGGCGAGCATGTTTGGCGCGACGCGGGCGTGAACCCGCGACCCTCGGATTACGAGTCGCGCATCTTATGCGCTTGGCCATGCCGGGCCTAAGTAATGAAAATTAATATATTTGGTTAGGTTCCTTGAGTATTTCAATACGAGGAGCACATAACCAAAATATTAAAATATGTATGACTAGCTGGACTCTTAGCAGATTTCGAAAAATTGATCATTTAATATGAAGAATAGAAATCATACAACTGATCGAATGTTTAACTGCTTTGAAACGTGAACTATATCAGCTAAAACATGTAGAATATTTATAAGTTGGTGAAATGGCATATTTCAAGAAGTGTGCTATGTGTGCGGTAGTAATAAACAATGTTTACAACCAGCTGGGGCCTTAATATGTCTGATATGTTCTTCATCAAAGGCCTTTGATAAGTTGTGTCTTTGTTTTATTTCTGAATTTCGTGCGAAGTTAGTAGATGGCTATCTGTAGTAGCCGTCCCTACTTTATCAGAAATAAATTAGAGGGAAGGCAGCTATTCGACAGCACCTATAGCAAACTTTTGAACTACCCTTCAGCCAAATATATTTGGATTGACCTTCACAATATAACGCCTACACGGCTGAAAGGGCGAATAGGTTTGGAGATGTGTATTCGAACTCGCAACCTACAGGTTGGAGTTGAGCGTCCTAACCATTAGGTCATGCTAGGCACATCCTTGATGAAAAAAAGTCTACCGTTCGAAAACAATTGAGCTATAGGATTTTATATGTTTGTAACTAATTGACTTTTTAAACCTACATATTTTCTTAACTATTGCAATTGGAAATATATCCACCAATCAGGGTTCTTATTAAAACTCAATATGTGGACTATATCAACACAAGCAATGGAAAATATTTGTGTGATTGAGTGTTTAGATGTTAGGAAGTGGATTTCGTCAGCCAGAAATGACGGAAAGTGTGTACAAATAGTTGGGTTTGGGATGTGAAGAAATGGATTGTATCATTGAAAGTAATATAAAGTGTGTATAACCTAAATGTTCTGACATACTTACGTGGTCATTATATAATTATGCGCACACAGCATATCCATTATTGCGGTAGTTTCACTTAGTCCATTGTTCTGTGAGCATACTTAAAGATTATATGTAAGACATTCATTATAAAGATTGCCACAGACTGACAATATTTGAGATGTGAGGCACATGCCTTGTACGGATATGCGAAGATTCTGATTATGGAAGGTAAACAAAGCCGCAAAAATTCTATAATTTTTACTCTGTGTGTTTTTGTTATCGCAAACATTTGGCAATCTGTTACGTCCACCGATGTGAATCGAATCACTGATTTTAGCACTGCAAACCCGAAAACTTACAGCTGTCCCAGCGGGTGGCAATATCTGCTGAAAGACACGTTTGTATAAAATGTTTTATTAACAGAAACATAATTGAATCAATTACAATAATTCAATTCAACATTTTACAGATGTAACCCAACATTTAAACATCTTTTTAAAACTCGTAAGATGTCATCTATTTTATAATTGCTAATTAAAACAACATATAAAACAAATTAAAAGTTGAAGTCCATCAAATAACTTGTTTTTAGTTTCGCAGTACAATAAGAGTAAAGACGTAATGACTGTTAACATAATGACTAACTGATTAACAGACATAATATGACACTGTCACGAAACTTGCATCATTGTTGAACAACAAACGTTATTTATGACGCTGTCACGAAACTTGCATCATTGTTGAACAACAAACGTTATTTATGACGCTGTCACGAAACTTGCATCATTGTTGAACAACAAACGTTATTTAAACTGTTGAAAGAAATATGTTTGCTTTGTTTTAGTTTTCAAAGGCCTGACATTGCCAAGTGTGTTAAGGCAGACTTGTGATCATGGTTTGAATCCTCGTCACACCAAATATGCTTGCCCTTTCAGTTGTGTGGGTATTATAAAGTGACGGTCAATCCTATTATGCGTTTAAAAGAATAGTGTAAGAGTTAGCGGTGGACGGTGATGACTAGCTGCCTTCCCTCTAGTCTTACACTGCTAAATTAGGAACGACTAGTGCAGATAGCCCGCGAGTAGCTTTACGCGAAATTCAAAACATTTGTTTTTCAAACAAAAGCTTCCTAGTACGGCGATTCCTTATCTACTCGAAGTATTTGAGAAATGTTAAGAAAAACAAACAAACAGCATCTAGTTGGACTGTATTTCCAAAAATTACAGATATGCATTCTTCGAAATTCCTTCAGGTGCTTATGATATACAATCCTAGGTGTTGAAAATAGAGCATCCTCGAAAGACGAATAATGTAGAAACATTAATACAAAGAGAAAAAGAAATTCTACATCAAAACCCCAATAAATGTTTTGAATAAATCATTTTTATTGGAAGAGGCATTCAGATTGTTCACGGAAATGACATATAAAGAATATCCATGGTGATAAACCAATGATCTCAGGGGAAGGAAAAGTTAAAGATTCCTTACGTGTGACAAGCACTATAGCGAGAACGTCAACAGATAGAAAATATTTATGTCATTTGGAAAGACTATAAAGAGTATGTTTCAAAAGACAACATGAATACAGATTATTTAAAATTTCATAAAAGCTCTAAAACAATCAGAATACCATCAATTGAAGCAAATTCACGATATTAATGAAAAACAGACAACATAGCCATAAATGGATGGACTAAAGAGCCTCTATTGATGAATAAACATGCAACATCTTTAGAGATGGAGTAAATCTACTTGTTCATGCTTTAACACAGAACGGAAAAAGTTTCGTCAGACGGCGTTTATAACATTCTTTTAAAGAAATAAGTTAATATTATTTTAGTGAAAGCAGTGTAAAGGCAAATATTTCAGGAGAATGAATTAGTCAGTCAGTATTCCAAAGAATTTGTTTTGTTTTGAATTTCGCGCAAAACCACTTAAGAGCTATCTATCTGCGCTAGCCGTCCCTAATTTTGCAGTGTAAGACTAGAGGGAAGGCAACTAGTCATTACCACCCACCGCCAACTCTTGGGTTACTCTTTTACCAACGAATAGTGGGATTGACCGTAACTTTAAACGCCCGCACGGCTGAAAGAGCAAACCTGTTTGACGTGACCGGGATTCGAACCCGCGACCCTCGGATTACGAGTAAAATGCCTTAACATTGCCGGACCATTCCAATGAAAGAAAGGTACATAAAATTACTTGAAGGCCTGGCATTGCCAGGTGGTTAGTGTACTCGACTTCCAATTTGAAGATTGATGGATCGAGCCACGTCATTGTTCACGCTCGCTCTTTGAAACATGGAGCCTTTATAATGTAACTGTTAATCATACTTTTCTTTGGTAAAGAATAGTCCAAGAGCTGACGGTGGGTAATGTTGGCTATCTGTTTCCTCAGTTGTACGCCACTTATACATTAGGGACAGCTGACACATACGACTCTTCAGTAGTTTTGCGCGAAATCTAACAAAAACAATAAAAACTTTCCTAAAGTTCATAAAGATAATTTTAACAAATCAAATAAATACAAGAGCTTCATAAGAGACGTCGTGATTAAAAATAATAGAGCTTTCAGTGAAAATAATAAATTCATCATTTTTTAAAAAACGCAAAGTGCCATTATTTTAACTGAACAAGATCTGTTTTTGTTTGTTATACTTAAGCACAAAGCTACACACAATGGGCTATTTGTGCTTTGCCCACAAAGGGTATCGAAACTCGGTTTTTGGCGGTGGAAATCTGCAGACATACCGCTGTGTCACAAGAAGGCTAAAAGAATATGAAAGGAAAACTCAGCTATTACAGAATTACCTAATATTCAGGAAATAAACAGCCAGAATATCAAAGGATAGAGTGAGTATTAATCTTAATAATGTCTTTGAATGACATAATGGTATGTCTGTGGACTTACACCGCTAGAAACAGGTTTCGATATCCTTGGTGGACAGAGCACAGATAACCCATTGTGTAGCTTTGTATTTAATTCCAAACATATAATCTTAAGAAGCAAAGAAAATAGAGCTCTCAACCCATAGTCCAAATACAGAATCTTCATTAGAAACTAATAGCGATATAGTGAATGCCTAGTTTTCATTAGGAACTAATATACTGAACAGAAAATCTTCATCAGGAAGTAATGGAATGAAGTGGGAGTCTTCATTAGGAACTAATAGCGTGAATAGAGAAACTTCATTACACGCTAATATAGTGAACAGAAAATCTTTATCAGGAAAGAATGGAGTGGATAAAGAATCTTTATTGAGAAGTAAAACAGAGATGGAGTGAATAGAGAAACTTCATTGGGAACTAATGTGGTAAATAGAGAGCCTTCATTAGAAACGAACAGAGCGAGTATAGTAACCTCATTACGAACCAGCAGAGACGAGTAATTTCAATGGACTGAAAAAATACGTTTACATTACCTACTGACGGAGAACGAGGATTTCAACAGATAATACGAATTACAACATTCAACTGTATGCAAACACGTAGGTGTTTCCATGAAAGAAAAGCCAAGACAATCGAACTACCAAGTAATTGTAAAACTGCAAAATCTTCATTTTAAGCAGATGTAGTGAAAAAAAAGAAAACATTCATTCAGCTACAATATTGTTGGATGGAAAAGTTTACTTCATTTAAATGCATTGATAATTATCACTAAAAGTGTGAAATTTTTCCAAACAAGCTATACTTAAAGAATTCAAAAAATAATCTGAAAAGTTTGTTTTGAATTACGCGCAAAGCTACTCGAGGGCTATCTGCGCTAGCCGTCCCTAATTTAGTAGTGTAAGACTATAGAGAAGGCAGCTAGTCATCATCCATCGCCAACTCTTGGGCTACTCTTTAACCAACGAATAGTGGGATAGCCCGTAACATTATAACGTCCCAACGGCTGAAAGAGCGGACATGTTTGGTGCGACTGGGATTCGAACCCGCGACCCTCGGGTTACGAGTCGAACGCCTTAATACACATGTCCATGCCGGACCCACTTAGTTCGTACAATATATTATCATACCATGTGTTTCATGCCGTTTTGTTACATCAGTGTTCAGATTGACAAAAGGTTTTAACTTGCATACAAAGCCACAACAACACACTTTGATTTTAAGGTTTATGTTTTACATAAATTAAAGTTGGCTTCAGGCCAAGTTCAAGATAACGGAGAAGTGGGGTTGTGGTATACAAACACATGTCACTCCTCTGTAGTGTATGTCTTATATTACAAGTCGAACACCTTAACACGCTTGGCCATGCCGGGCCCAATCTGAAAAGTAAATATCTTACTTTGCACAGGGACACTTATCATACAGTGTCCACGTACGTAGGCTGTTGTTTTATTGTTGTTTTAGAATTAAGCACAAAGCTGCACAATGGGCTATCTGTGCTCTGCCCACCACGGGTATCGAAACCCGGATTTTAGCGTGTGAGTCCGCAGACATACCGCTGAGCCACTGGGGGGCCGTACGTAGGCTTTCTCTTGTCAAAGTAACATGAATGTTATATAACATCTGTTAAAAACGGCTGGTATGGATGAAGAAAGCACTATGTAAAAATGCGAACAACGTTTTGACCTTCTTCGGTCATCGCCAGGTTCACAAAGAAAGAAAGAGGTAACAGACCGATAGATGACCACATGTTTTAAGGCGGTTTTGTAATTATACACCTGGAAATCAGTAAAATGAAGAAAAAACAACTTAGTGACAGAAGTGAATTTCTTCTTTTTTACATGAAAAGATAGCACAGAGTAAAATGTCCCTAATGATAGCGGTATTTAAACTAGTTTTTAATGAAAGCGACTAATCACTGAAACAACGATGAATTTACAAACTTACAACATTAAAATCCGGGGTTAATGTGTAACCATAACCTATTGATCTGCCATGATCCACTTTAAGATTTTTCTCTGTTTGTTTTGTAATTTTATTTTTGCAGAAAGTTATACAACAACTGTCTGTATATATTCGCCTCTAATTCTCAAGTGATAGACTTGAGGGAAGGCAGCTAGTCAACAGTGCCAACTTCCAGTCTATCCAGTCTGGAACTGAATATTTTATCGACGGTTCAAGACGAACGAATTAATTCTATGTTGATATCAATACAGTTCACTTTACAGTTAAACTATCTTTATCTTCTCACAAATGAGTTTCTACACACGAAGGAACGTAATATCCTCGTAAAAATATTAACGTCGGAAGCCAATTCACTGAAGATAAACGGTTTGTAATGTTCGAAATCTATAAACAATTTTGGTTGTACATCTGTAGTTTTCCGATTTATATGCGTTTATCCCAATTGTACTGGCTGTAGCAAACCAGCAATGCAAAGTGTCTCTTCTCGTGTTGCGATGACTTCCTTTTATAATGATTACGCGATGATCTCGAAAGCTCAGTTGGCAATAATACTGGCAATCTATAGATAGTATGTTACATACATACATAATCCACTGTTGATTCTTACATTCGAGAATCTTCTACAAATTTAGAGAAGAGTTAGGACTTTCGCAATACACGTTTAACAATATAAATTACATGCATTTCTAAATATATATTAAACAGAAACAAACATAGATATTAAAGTAAATATATAATAATAAATCCATTGCAAAGTAAAGAAGAATATATAACAATATTTTAATCACGAAATGTTTGCTATAGACAGCGCCGTCGAGGTCTTTCGTCTAATACTGAAGCTCATCAGGCCAACTAGGATACGATAGATACAATGGTAGTTGTGACGCTATTTATTATTACCAAGGTGGACGAACAACAACTGCTGTGGTATAAACTAGATTAAGTTAGTAAAATGTATTATTTGTCTCTTAATAGCACAGCAATGGTACGTTTGCGGACTTACAACACTAGAAACCAGTTTTCGAACCAGAGCACAGACAGCCAACTGTGTAGCTTTGTGATTAGCTACCAACAAAACAAAGTGTTATTTTTATTGCGCAGTATCATATTCATAGCAACCATACTTTTTGACATAGACCAATACTTAAATTTTGAAATTTACGAATTTAAAGTCGTATTAAGTCGACGTTTTAATATACATTAAGAGTAATTTAATGTCGACTGTTTTGTCTGAATACGTGTTTAAAGTTCAAGTTGAAAATATTTATAAATTTCTAAAGTAAAAAATTAAAAAAATACGATTGGGATGTTTTATCCGTCTTTAAGCAACAAAACAAGGGTCCTATAAATCACCACACATACAACCACATGGAACCAAATTTAGTTGGGATACAGTAAAAAGTGCCACTGCTTCTAACACATTTATCAAAGTTTTCCAAAAATAGCATTTGTAGAAATACTATCGTAACCACTCACTACATAGGAATAGAAAAATAACCGTATAAGTTTGTTTGTTTGTTTTAGAATTTCGCACAAAACTACTCGAGGGCTGTCTGTGTTAGTGGTCCCTAATTTAGCAGTGTAAGACTAGAGGGAAGACAACTAGTCATCACCATCCACCGCCAACTCTTGGGCTACTCTTTTATTAACAAATCGTGGGATTGACCGTCACGATTTAACGCCTCCATGGCTGAAAGGGCGAGTATGTTTGGCGCGACGGGAATGCGAACCCGCGACCTTCAGATTACGAGTCGCAGGCCTTAACCACTGGCCTTGCACAGACAAAACTTTTGCAAGAGTTTGCATTACAACAAAGTATAAGACCCATATATGACCATATATATTTAACATTCGTTAGAACTTTTATCTCTAATGTTTTATCTTTACAATTGTTCAAAACAAAAAGTCATAAAACTTTTTTCGAAAAATACGCTAAACAAGAATTACTAGAAACAGTTTCCTTAATCAAGAATTTATGTTATTTCGTATGTAATTTATTTCGGATGGGTCTCTGAATTTTTTCAATGTATGTTATGTATTAAGAGTTCAAGAACCGGAAATTTTAATTTTAACACAGAAGTTAGTTAAATATCAATGTCTATCAAATTTATGTTATTTTCTAACAAGATTGATACCCACAACTTTCTTTCTTAACACATATTGCATATTTTAACATGCAAATAATTATGTAATTTTTGATAACGGTTACTACAAATATTAGGTTGTATAAAATAGTTTTACAAATTTACAAACTATAGTGAATCATCTGTATGGTCTAAAATTTTATATCTTTTCGACGGTCGAGGTCCACGACGAGCAAATTTATTCTAAGTTGATATTGTTACATTTCGCCTAAGTTAGTCTCGTTGTTTTTCTTGGCTGGCCTCATGCTTCTTATAAGCTGACTATTTACTGATGAAGATATGTCCTCCTAGAATTACTAACATCTGAACTTAATTCACGGAAGTTGAACGGTTTGAATGTTCGAAATCTATTAACGTTCCTGGTCTAGTTCTGTAGTTTTTCGATTAATAAGCGTTAATCACAATTATATCTATTATAATTATATATTCAAACATCTAACACCGCCCTCTACATTCCGACACTCAGTTACACAACCCCTTCCAAATATGTGGTCTGCTTCCGGTCAGTTACCTTTTTCTTTGTGAATCTGACGATGACCGAAGAAGGTCAAAACGTTGTTCGCTCTTCTATGTAAAATATTTTCTCAACCTAAACAAGCCGTTTTTGCATATACAATTATAGCTTCCTTAGCTTATAGTATACTGGCTGAAGCTGACAGATAAAAACTTATTAAAAATACTCCAGGTAAGTGTGTGTTTCTCTTATATCTGATGTGTCCACGGCAGAAGACATCAAACAAGCGTTGAATAATGTAAAAAAAAACCTTTAAAAATGCGCTAAGTAAGAATTATGAAACAAAATTGTTCACAAAAAAATGAATAAAACTTATGTATAAAACTGTAAAAGATACACGGAATAATAAATACGTACAAAGTTATGTAAAAAATACGCTAAACGAAAATCTATATAAAAGAAAGCAGAAACTAATATACTAAATGATATGATTTCAGGTAATTTTATCTGTGCTATGATTTGTCCTTGATAAATTATCATGAAGCTTCAGTTATGATAAGTTTCATCTTTTAAATCATCAAGATTATTTTACATTTTGCTTGAGCGTCTGTGTGAATATAAGTTTATTCATTTTAGTATTTAGCGCTATCCCTAATTAAGAAGTGAGAGACTAAAAAGAAGCCACCTAGTCAATATTATCCACCGCTAACTATTTTATGAACGAAAAGTGAGATTGACTGTTACCTTATAACGCCCCCACGACTGAAAAGGCGAGAAAGTTTGACAACGGAATTTGAATTCGTAAGAATCAAAGTGTAAGTCAAGCGCTTCGACCACAAAGCCATGTGAATATAAGTAGTAAGTTTGCACCATAAATATATGCAACAGATGCAATTTCTTATTTAATAACTAGGTTTTTAGATTGATAGGTTTGATTTATAGTTTTAATGGCCAGCAACCTTTACAGACAAAATAATTAGGTTTTATATATTATTTCTTGTTATTTGGAGGGTTTTAATTGGTCTCATTTAGTTCCTGCCATTAACGAATGTACCCACAGTAAAACTGAAAAATCGTGTCAGCAAGGCCAAATACAATAACAATTCACAGTATTTTGAATTTCTAAGCAATAAGAGGGGAGGAAAAGCAAGTGATATAACATCTTTCCAGGAAACCATCTTGCTACTCTTGAGAGTGTGTTGTTTTATAGCAAAGCCACATAGAACTATCTGCCGAGTCCACCAATGGGAATCAAACCCCTTATAGCCTTGTAAATTCGTAGACTTATCACTGTACCACTTTTAGTCTTGAGAGAGTGTAATATACAGATTTCTGAAGACTGAATTGTCCTTATAATACACGAATTTTAAATAGCACGTAAATTAGTAATAAATATCTTCCTGAACAAAATTATTTCTCACAACAATACTTAAATCTACACATTATTTCAGAGAAACAGAAACTTAATGGACGTCAATATTGTTGTATATTCCGCATTTTAAGAATAGGTCTAATAATTGTCGTGTTTTCCCATGTTTTGATAATAAATATCGACCTGCTCTTAAAACTATTTTCTGATGATCATTCTAATAACCTTTTTATAAGTCGTTGTTTTAGAGGAACGTTTATAGACTCTTACGTTATTTAAATAAAACTTGTTTTATAAATTTATGTTGACAGTTTGTTTATTCTTATCAACGTCCAAACTACAGAATTGTTTTTATACTGTTTTCTTCTTCTGGGGTTCACATATTAAAATATTGAATATTTATATGTTTTAACCTGATATGATGTTTGTAACGGATTTATCATTGTACGTTTACTTTAATATCTACGTGTGTTTCAGTTTGATGAACGTGACATATGTTACTAGATGTGTATTGGGCAACTTTCGCCTATTCTGTAAATTTGTAGAAGGTTCCTGAGAGTAAAAATCAACATGATTTGTTTTACGAAAACGCTAGTGTGTTTTAGAACAGTGTTCAGAGTCTTGCGTGATTGGTATGTAAAACATATGCTCCGAGAGACAATTATTATTATTGGTCAACTACAGTCAGTGTACTATAGACCAAGGAATATATAATTGTGATTAATGTATATTAATCAGAAAACTACAGAATTTGACCGGGAGCGTTTATAGGTTTCGAATATTACAATCGTTCAACTTCAGCGAAAAACTACGGACGTTAATATTTTCTTCGGTAAAAGTCAGCTTGTAACCGGCATTATGCCAACTAAGCTAGCTAGTTAAGCAAGGTGCAACAATATTAGCTCAGAATTAATTTGCTCTTCGTAAACCTGGATCGTCGATAAAATATTTAGTTCCAGATCGGATATAAGTTTTGTTTGGTTTGAATTTCGCACAAAGCTACACGAAGGCTATATGTATTAGCCAGTCTCTAATTTAGTAGTGTGAGACAAGAGGAAAGATAGCTGGTCATCACCACATACCGCCAAATCTTCGGCTACTCTTTTAGCAACGAAAAGTATAATTCACCGTAACATTATGTTGCCCCCACGGCTGAAAGGGCGAATATGTTTGGTGTGACGAGGATTCGAACTGCTACCCTAGGATTATGAGTGGAGTGCCTTAACCACCTGATCATGCCAGGTCCCGGATGTAAGACTCAGTGATCTTTGTAAGTTTGTAAAACTGTTGCATACTAATCATTACTTTTGATAACCGTTATCATAAATTGTATTGTTGTTTGTGTAATAAAAATATTTGTTTGAAGAAAAACAAATATTAATTCTGTTGATAAGCATCATAAATTTGATACATATTAACATTTAAGCAAATTCTGAACTCAAATTCAAATTTCTGGTTATTTGAAATAGTAATACGTAACGCATGTAACATAATAAATTGGAGACCCCTCCAAGGTAAATCATAATTTGGATGTAAAGAATCGACGAAGCGAATAAAGTAATAAAATGCACATTTTCTACGTAAAATACACAGGAAGCTTCCCAGCAGTAATAAGTGAAATTAATATGATTATTGGTAGTATTTCTTCTGCTTAGGGTTTTATGTGTGACATATATGTTATTATCAGCTCTGTTATAAAAAAAATTATGAACCCACGCCCAGTTTGATAAACAGATAAGTAAAAAAAAATAATAATAGAGAAATTCGATAAATTCTGGATCCCATGGGTAAATTCTATGGTTAGCAGCTTTAATGACTTCGCCCAAATAATGTAAATATCATATTTATCAATGAACTGGTCTTTATTTACTAATATTTATTAATATTTATTCGAATCATATTAGCATTGTTTGTTGATATTTTGTGAATATAATGCTTTACCAATATTCAGACACTGTTTATTGATACCTTATGAAGGTGATTTACTTGTCTTTTACCAATATTCAGATAGTATTTGTTGATTTATAAAAGTGAGTTAATGGTGTTTTACTTATATTCAGATGTTACTTGTTAATAATTTATGAAAGTGGTTTAGTTTTTATTTGTTGTTGTTTTTACTAGTTATCATACATTATCAAAACTCAATAGAAATTCATTTGCAGTTGGAATATCGAATTACTATGCGTTTTAATAATTTAATAAACTGCTGTTACGTCTTAAATACAGTTAATTAATGTGACAAGTGCACGTAAAATGTAGAGTATTTTGTTGATTTTCGACATTTCTTACTAGTCCCCCGCTAGTACAGTGGTGTCTTCGGATTTACAATGCTAAAATCAGGGGTTCGATTCCCTTCTGTGGGCTCAGCAGATAGCCCGATGTGGCTTTGTTATAAGAAAACACACACACTTATGACAAAAAGCACGAAGAAATTCACAATAATATTAAAACTAAACCCGTCAAACGGAATTTTAGGACTTTTCAATTATATTTCATTTGTTATTCAAAACCTCGCTGCTAAGAAACACGCTGATATAGAAACACAATTCTTACTCTATGCCCTTTGAAACCATACTTCATAAAAACAGTCACACAACACACTGAATTAAGTTTGTACAAACGAACGAGAAAATCGATGAAGTTTATAGAGACTTGTTGATCTTCTGCTCGAGGTTAGTGGGAGGAAGACCAGAAAAGTGAAAAACAATAGAGCCAGCTAAACAAAACGAAACGTTGGCACTGACAAAAGAAAAAAAAACACCTTAGAAGAGAACACACACAGTAAAAAATTGTTGATTTTTGTAATTTTTTGTTCGCAGCAGTTTTAGTTTGTTCGTTTTTTAACACGTATTTTGTTCTTAAAAACGATTATCTCATTCCCGAATAAAGACACTGATTTTTACATCATCAGCTGTTACCTTAAAAGATGGTTGTCTAATATAACACGAAAAGCACGTTAATTATTTATAATCTGACAGAAAATGCTCAATCCTTTAGCTGTATTCGTTGTACAATTGATCAAAAATTAAAGGGGAGTTATTTAAGCACTTTGTTCTTGGGTAACCTAGAAACATGGTACGAAACTATGTGCATGATTATATACACCCAGGTATTCATTTAACTGTGATTCTATAAACTCTGATAAACATGTCCTTAAACTCTGTGTAATTGAGACGTAACACGGAGAACTAGCATTTATGTTTTACGCAATACTAGATACTTTGTGTTTATTTCAGTGCGAGTGAGTTAAGCACATAGAAACTTATCTAGTTAGGTAGGACGGGCGTAACATGGTGGTTTGCGTACCAGAGTATCGATCCGACTCGTGTTTCCTCACCGATTTCATGACTTAAATACACTTTGAAAACTTAGTGTTTTATTTCATGTTCATGTTTTAACCACAGTCTGAAAGCCTAGCGTTTTATTTGGTGTTTATGTTTTAACACAGTCTGAAGGCATGGCCATTTTTTTAATGTTCATGTTTTAACTACAGTCTGAAAGCCTGGCAGATTCCTTGGTATTTGTGCTTTAACTACAATGTGAAAACCTGGCGCTTATCTCAGGCATGATCTAATGACTTGATTTTCATCTCTCAAAATATTTGTCAAGCATGTTTTAAACATGTTTTTATTATTCTGTATCATAAATTACCCTTAATAATTAATCTCATCATAGAGCAGCATTTGTCTCTTTATCCTATTCTTTTATATACTCGTTTATCTGAACTTTAAAGTGCTCTATGTACCGAGTTCTGTTTTCCTCTGAACATCCCTCAACACCTTTAACTATGAAGTAATTGCCATGAACGCGACGCTAGTATTCACGTTTATAGTTTAGTTGAAATAATATTTCTTCTGGGTCAGTTTGCGTTCATAGAATAATTTCACGTGAAACATAAATAGGATTTTCACCGTAGATTTCTTAAAGCATCAATTTTTTACTTTTGGCATTTGAGTCACTGTGTCCTCATCATCTTATTCGTTGTTGTTTTCTTTTCTAGAATTCCTCATTCTTCCTGTGGTGTTAAAAGACAAATAATTATAACTACAGATATGTTACCATAAAATAATTTACTTTTATGAACCAAGTGTTTTTGTGTATGTGTGTAATAATTTACTATGGTGATATAATATCTTTTAGGTGTATTTGTTTGAGGTTTAACTGAAAGCTACACTACATTTTATGTGTGCTATGTTTATCACGAGCATTGACATCTTTGTTTTTAGAGTTTTTTGGTCTTCAGACTTATCGCTAAACTACTATGGTGCATTATGTTTCAAAATGTAAGTAAAGATCGAAAAAAGTCATAAACTTATTTCAAAAATAGAAAGAGTTTAAAAACTCACAACTATTTTTTGTTAAAATAATGGCAACTATAAAGATTAACAGCAATCTATTTTGTCAAATTAATCTTATGCTAAAGTTTAAAAACAAACGTATAATTATTTAGAGGCATCTAACTCTTGGAGACGTTCTTTCTAATTACTAATATATGAGCAGTTGACTGCTTAGTAAAAAGGATGTTCTGTAGTTTTAAATCTGTCTTAAAGTATATTTAAAACGGTTATTACTGGTTCAGCTTTAAAATTTATAAACTACAAGTGACTTAAAAAAATCTTAAGTTAACTCTGCGACGAAATACGAGTTACCCGAAGCTTTGTCACGTTTCTGCCTTTTGCTGTGTTGTTTTTAGTTAAAAGATAAAAAGTAATAACTTTTAAAGTCAATTCTTAACATAACAAAAAAAAAAACTCTTCGAATATTGAACTTTTAAATGTAATACTCCATGTGAAATTATAAATACAAAAATTATTCTAATAGTAGTTAAATACACTGCATCGTGTAATCTAAAATAAGATCCACAGTTACGGAAAAAGAAATGTAAAGCGAAATGTTTCGACACTGGAGTGTACTCTTTATTCCAACAAAACAACACAATTCTACCTGCCTGAGAGATTTAGACTGTAGGTTCATATCTCGACACTATTGTGAAATCGTTATTGAAAAAATTTGAGAAACAGCGTTTAACTTTTTTCTTAGTGGGCCACCCTGTACATGTATTAATTAATTAGTTGTTATCAGGCACTAAGTTGTACAATAAGTTACCTGTGCTGTGTCGACCGGTTTTTAAGCCTTCCGACCTGCTGCTGAGCCAATGAGAAGCAGACCCACAGTTACATAACGCAGACTTTCGACAATTCATTAACAGAAGAGTTTTATAATATAATTGTAAGTCATGCAGAAGAGTACTGCTTCACTCTTTGTACTCATAGTAGGATGGTTACAAACTCGAAGTTGACCTGCGCCTCGCTGTTATATCCTTTATCCTCGTTGTTTCAGTGTATGTGATTGTACCAGGTGTTAAATGAGGGTGAACCTGAACTGGACTGGCACTCCGTCCAGGCAGATAGTATTACTGTTCTCATTCTATTCCGCCAATTAAGCGGGAGTTTAACACCTAATTTTGTAAGCCATCATCACATGAGATGGACTTGATCATGACCATGATATAGGGATGAAAATCAAAACAACGATATTTATCTTTAGTTGGTAAATGTTATCTCTATTTATGGAAGTATGTAAAAGTTTGACTGTAAAGGAAGTGTTGTTGTTCCGTGACAGTTGACCTCAGATTTGTTTTACAAAAGTTACTGGTTTTGTTTGTAACTGATTGCGCACTATATTTGTTTTATAATTTTATTAAATTTGAAGAGATATTTGTTCAAATTTTTCATCTTACATCGAACTGAAATCATACAGCCTACTCATATCTGATAAGAACGATTATAATTCAACAGCATTTCTTTGTATTCGAACAAATATACATATATATAAACTTGCAATAAGTATGTTTTCACACAGAAAACAAATTTTAGAACTTAAAAAGTGTTAGGTTGAGATTTTGAAACATTTCGTTTAACTTGTTTTTCATCCAATCTCTCTGCACAAATACCATTTTTGTTTTTGGACAGAATGTTTTGATTTCCCCGTCAACTTGCAAGTTTGAGGGTCTCAGATCGTTACATTAATGGTTTAATTCTGTATGAGAGAACGTTTTCAAGTCACGTTACAAATACATATAAAAACAACATAGGCGCTATATGACTGTTACTTCTTCGGCAGGATGGCCAGGCATGGCCGAGTGTGCGAATCGTAATCTGCGGGTCGCGGGATCACATCCCCGTCGCGCCAAACATGCTCTTCCTTTCAGCCGTTGGAGCGTTATAATGTGACGGTGAATCCCACTATTCGTTGGTAAAAGAGTAGCCAAAGAGTTGGCGGTGATGACTAGCTGCCTTCTCTCTGGTCTTACACTGCTATTTTAGGGACGGCTAGCGCAGATAGCCCTCGAGTAGCTTTGTGCGAAATTCAAAAACAAACAAACAAAATCTTCCGCACGAGGCTAGTTTCAGGTTGTTTGGTCTCCTCGTAACCAGCCCGAGACCTAAGATTTACGCAGTCGCTTTCTAACTGTTGATCGAATTACTACAACCTTAAATACGCCATCCCCACATTCTGCGAGAAACGATATACTGTGGCTTTATATATATTTTTTTTCATTATTGGCTTAAACGTTTCTTACAAACACAGCCAACTTAAGGATAATATTGTTTGTTTTAGAACAAAGGAGTTACGTATCACGTCACATGACTCTTCATCAGATGCCTAATTTGCATAACAATGAACTAGGCTTGGTTGACGATATTTTATCAAACTGATTTTATTTTGTTATAACTTCAATATTACGCTGTTATAACTGTTATATTACGCACATTATTTTCTGCATAGTGAATAATTGTATCACGACAATCGAGGCAACAAATTAGTTTACCCAAATGGTTTTACATGCATCAACACGTCATTTCACCCGATTCTATCTTTGGTATCATACTGGGTTTCAATAACCAGCTTCCTTTGATGTTCAGTGTTGTATAATAATATATCAATTGGTATTGATTAATACAACCTAATGAAGGAATTGTTGTTGTTTCTTGAACAAAAGCTACACGTTAGATAATTTGCGCTCTTTCCACCGCAAGAATCAAAACTCGAAATTTAGAGTTTTAAGGTCGTAATCTAACCCCTGACTAACCGGGGAACAAGTGAAGAAATAAAGAATTACTTATAAATAAGGCAAACTTAGGAAGCCATTATTTCTGAAGCTATTTCACTTGGAAGATTAACAACTTTATCAGATACAAAATAATTAAACCTTATAACCCGATCGTTTACGAAAAGCAGTCTTTGGGAAGAAGAAAGGTCAACATTTCGAAATTGTTCGCGTTATAAGGCTCTTAATTATGTTGCATTAAGTCTTCTTAAATCTATGTGTTTTTCTTACATGAATAATTGCATTGTCAAATAGACGTTCTGAATGTGTAATATATTTTATTTCATGGTAAGAAAAAGTGGCGCTTCTAATCAGCTGACAGAAACTTTGAAACAAAAACGTATCTATTCTTGGTACTTGTCCTAAATATGACACAAAGCGTCAAAGCTGAATTATAATATAAGCACGTATAAACGTTGGGTAATGCCTCCATTAAGAGAGCTGACAACGCAGCTTTTCGACAGCTGAACTAGCGGTTCGCAATATTATCTAAACCTCTGGATTATAGTGGTAGTTGATGGTAAGATTTAGTCACGTGCACATTGTGATTGGTTCCCCAAGTCAATCTGGATATATTGCGTACATCAGCCAAGTAGGTCAATGTTCTTCACCAGATGAAAAAGAAAAAAAGGATTACACTTCAGAAGAAAAGCATCGAAAGTTGTCAAAGGTGTGTCCAACGGATGAATGAAACTTGGAATAACATTATAGATTTGTTTATTGATACTATTAAGTACAATAAAGTTCCGAAATCAATTTAAAGCATAAAACGTACACAAGGTATAAGTGTTAAATTGTCTCCTCATCGAAGACAGGTAGAATTTAACAAAGGCTTAAGTATTGTTAGGCAAGACAAGTGGACTTACATATTCTGGTGTCTGCGGTTGTAAATCTTTTATATTATTCTAGAAATCCTATATCTAAAGAAATACTGTTAGAATAAAAATATTAATTTGACTGAAAATATTTAGCGGGTCTCTGCTAGGACGAAATATTTGTGAAGGTGGAGATAAAAAAATATAAATTTAAATAACAACTTACGTTAAGAAAAGGGAAGTCGTTGTTGTTTTAGAATTAAGCACAAAGCTACACAATTGGCTATCTGTGCTCTGCCCACCACGGGTATCGAAACCCGGATTTTAGCGTGTAAGTCCGCAGACATACCGCTGAGCCACTGGGGGGCGAAGGGAAGTCATTCTATCACATTGAACACCAGTAGTACGTTTTTATTATAAGTTAGTTTACCCTGAGAATCAAACAGGCGTTGGCGTTTTCTTTAAGCAAAGTTACATCGGGCTATCTGCTGAATCCACCGAGGGGAGTCGAATCTCTGATTTTAGCGTTATAAATCCGTATACTTACCGCTGTACTAGCGGAGGGCAGATTAAAACAGAAGTCAACACTAATTGTGTACTGAAATAATATTGTTTGTTTGTTTTCAAATTTCGCGCAAAGCTACACGAGGGCTAGCCGTCCCTAATTTAGCAGTTTAAGACTATAGGGAAGGTAGCTAGTCATCACCACCCACTGTCAACTCTTGGGATACTCTTTCACTAACGAATAGTTGGATTGACCGTCACATTATAATAACTCAACAGCTGAAAGAGCGAGCATGTTTGATGTGACAGGGATTCGAACCGCTAACCACGGATTACGAGCCGAATGCCTTAACCACATGGTCATGCTAGGCCTACTAAAATGGTAATCGAAGGCTATATTATCACAGAAAATATAGAAATTACCTATAATCTCTTACTTTCAGGCCCGACATGGCCAGGTGGGTTAAGGCGCACGACTCGTAATCTGGAATGACAGGGGGTTCACATCCCTGTCGCACCAAACATGTTCGCCCTTTCAGCCGTTATAATGTGACGGTCAATACCACTATTCGTTGGTAAAAGAGTAGCCCAAGAGTTGGCGGTTGGTGGTGATAACTAGCTGCCTTCACTCTAGTCTTACACTGCAAATTTAGGGATGTCTTGCGCAGATAATCCTCAAGTAGCTTTGCGCAAAATTCAGAAACAAAAACAAACAAACCCTTACTTTTCGAAAGCAAAGTATTGGTGCTCATTTAAAATGAGTTATATTCTGTAGTCAATTAGTTGCTATTTGTTATAAAAATTGGAAGTTATACATTAACTGAAAAACAAAACCATCGCTAGTGGTCTATCTTTAATGATGAAATGTATTTTGGTATAATTTACTTGATGACCGCATTAAAAATAGCACATATGAGCTCTCCAAATTTTAAATAAAATGTGAAGTTTATAACTTGAAGCAGTTTTCCAAGACAAGTAAGTTTTTGTTGTAGTTGTTTGTTTTAATTGATGTCAATCACAAAAACTACACGATGTGTTATCTGTGCTCAGCTCACACGGGTACTGAAACCATAATTTTAGTGTCGTAAGCTTTCAGAGTTACCCCTGAGCCATTGAGCGGCAATTTGGAAATTCAGAAGTAATACGCTTAAAAACAAAATAATAATTAACAGAAAAATTACCAAAATCGTGTGGTCCAGATTGCTTTTCAAAGGTTTCTGGAAAATGTGCTGGCTTGGCAGAGCTTCAATATGGGCTACGTGCGTTGAGTCAACTGCAGATACAAAACCATGACTTTCAGAGTTATCAGCCCTTATGTTTACCGTTCCGCCTTTCGGAAGCATGATAGGAGTAAATAGTTTGAAATAATTATCAGAAAACTACCGCAGTTTAAGAATTTATAAATATGGTGTAGATAAACAGTTGGAGACAATTACGAGATAATATGGTAACTTCGGTAGTAATAATTAAACCAGGAATAAATAGCTTAAAATAATGAACAAAGCCATGTGGTAACTTCAAGAGTTGTGTTTTTAATGTAGACCTTTTATTATTCTTTCAGCATTGGGTTTTTACGTAGCATGATAGGTTGGCTTAATTGCTAAAACTTTCCTGAATTTTTTTATAAAATAATTTGATTAGTATTAAAATCAATGTTAGGCTAAAATATATTTATAATGGATGTGTTACAGAGCGTGCTACAGTAGATTGAATGACTATAGAATTAGAGTGTTTAGTTAATGAGTTTGTTTGTTGTTTCCAATCGTGTCAATTTGATTAATTTGGAGATTGTGTTTCGATGAAATAAAATAAGATAAGAAAGAAAATTTTATAAACCCCAGAGAATTTATCAGAGAAGCGAAACTGTTCTGCAAGCGTCCACTTAAGCCTATCAGTTAGCACTATAAAAGTATCTATGTTCTGTTAGCATAATCTTTAAGCCTATCAGTGAAAGTTAGTAAACTAGCGGAAGAGATTGTAGTAAAATAAAACGTTTTTTTTTTCTGGTTTTTGCAATATTTTACTCGAATAACGCAAAATAATCTCTCAACAACACAAAAGAAACAGCAAAAATAAATAGCTGAAAACCATTAACAAAACCGTGTGGCAAATTCAGAAGCAACGTGCTTAATAAAAATAAATAAATTTAGTTTATTTTAAAGAAAATTAAAGCTAGTTGCTAAAGAAAAGTCCAAATGACGAATAAATATTTATGAATGTGATTAAGTTAACAGAGCCACCCGAAATAAATAGGTAAAAACAGAATGATGTTAATTTAAGATTATTTCATCAGTAATTTTTTTAGTATTTTAAAACATCTACATAAGAATAACAATCTTGTTAAGAGTTTCGTTTATGAATGCTATATAAACACATCTTTTGTAATAAAATAAGAAAAAGCTATTGAAAATTACTGTTAATGGATATAACTTATACGATTTCATTTCGCAATTTCGTGAATGTAAGAGATATTCTATATAAACCTAAACATAGTTACACACCGCCTAGTGTTCTTTTTCCCTAAGGTACAAACAAGAATGTTTGAGATTTCCTTAATTTTGTGTTCCAAACGTTCAGGCATCATGGTTAAATAAAGATGTCTCATGAATGACGCATGAAAACTCTTTCTGAGAACGTTCGTTGACAGATGTAAGTGCTTAATCCGAGTATGAGGATCGTTGTGAGTAAAACAATAATAACGTGATGAGGTTCTTGTACCATCTAACCATCAACCCTCACATCAGTCCAAGAAGGCCAAAGTAAACATTCTAACACTAGTCGTGCATCATGACTTTTCCGCTTGTCATGGAAACAGCTGATAAGTGTGGTACAGAGAAGATGAATGTTGGTGCATGAAATATGTCAACTATGTATCGTATTTCTTATACCGAATTGACGTAACACGAAAAGTTAGTTTTTGAGATACATTGTTATTTATTTTGAAGAAAATAAACTGCACTTCATACCTCAAAAATCTTGCAACGATCAAGTAAAAAAAACATTTAAGCAAATTACCTTAGAAGCGACAACAAATTAATTGAATGTAACATATATATTTTGCTTTGAATTTTATCAGGATTTTTCTGTCACATTACTGGGAAACTGCATAGTTCATAGAACTGATACTGAATATTCCTTTCCCTTTCAAACATTTCGTAAATATTAGTGTTTACAAGATGCACCAAAACTAAGTTATTTTCCATGAAACATCTTTAGAGTGATATATAGTTGGTGGAAAATTGATTTTTGCTGGCTTATTGTTCACTGTACAAATACTTGTTTGCGTATGAAAAATGTGAATTCATTCTTGTTAATCTGATACGATCTATCAAAATGCACATTTTCCTGGTAAAATTAAATTGTGATATCTTCAAATGAACTAATCCGTGTTTCTGTTAGTAATTAAATAAATATTTTAGCACACAATACAGCTCGATCTCCTGATGCTTTTTCCATTGAAAATCACACTCAAAAATAAGTTTGAGGACATTCACAGCGATAGTCAGTTATACATTTTTTTCTTTATATAATTAGAATAATGTCCGAAAACATTGTTAACTGAACTAATGAAATAATACATTCTAATCTTTAAAAGTAAGACCATAAGCAAATAATTTAATTAGCTACACTCATTACCGGGTTGGTTTTTAGTTTTGATCTAAGCAGATAGTTAGATTACTTTTATCACAAGGTAATATTAATGAGAAAATATTTTTTTCCGCTTCAGTAACTAGCTAACTTGTATCCTATTTGAATTAAGCATCAAAAACAAAAAAATGCAGGCAACATTCTATGTTCAGCTTCATGTGCACGTGTTGGTAAACACACGTTTTCTTCGTGTAAATCGTCCTTCGTATTTATTAACTTTATCTGAATATAAGTAGCTTCTTAATTCGACACACTTATTTCGATCGTTTGATTTCTTTATGAGCTTTGTTTGTTTAAGTTGCCCCCTAGTGGTACAGCGCTATGTCTTCGGACTTACAATGCTAGAAAAATATATGTTATCAATATTTGTTTTTATTGACTTAAATACGACTTTTATTTCACACTCAAAATTATAATACTACCGTAAGATCCATGTTGATTCCTTTTTCACATGTAATAACAACCACAAATAAAGATGTTCGATAGAAACTGTATTGCAGACTGAATCTGTTTTATTTGATTATGAATGAGTTGAAGTAAGTAGCTAAACCTAATATCAAAATATAGCGAGTGGTAATCATTACCAAACAAGAACTAAATCAAAGTTAACAAGTGCACAGTACAAGAGACAGTACTTTTCTTACTCAGAACTTCGCAATATTTGGATTGTCTTCATGTCTCGGCCAGGTCTGTCTGTATACAAAAACTAACATGGTGTCATCTCTTCCAAATAGCACGTGCTACCCTCGTTACTGTGGGTCATTTTAATAGAAAATGAGGAATGGTTTTACGTTCACAAGGTATCACCTGAACTGTCAAAAGAAAATATCGCTTTCTACGTCTAAGAAATTTCATGTGAAATCTACCAAGACCATTTGTTTGTTCGTTTTATTGAATTTCGTGAAAATCTATTGGAGAACTATATGCGCCAGCCATACATAATTTTTAAATGATAACCTAGAGGAAAAAACACCAACTTGCAAAACCTTGGTTATTTTTTTTTCAATAAATTGTGAGAATGGTCGCACATTATAACATCTACACAACTAACAGGACGAGCGTGTTCGCTTACATGATTCGAATCCACAACCTACAAATTTCGAGTGGAGTGAACAAACCATCAGGCCATACAAAGCTAAACGCCACATAAGTCAGAACAATAAGTACTTAGATCGAAAGTAATTTAGCCATATTCTATGATTAGCGCTCAATCATTTAAACTACGCGCACACACCAGAATTGTGTTATGATTAGCATTAAATCGTTAAAAGTACACACACGCTAGAATTGTGTACTTTTTCAAATTTTTTCTATTTTTTTCAAATAGAAACTATTTGAAAAGTCTTGATAAAAAGAAATGTTTCTTTGCTTGCAGTAAGAAAGAAAGGAAGTATTTAATATATCCTACACTCCATATTGTTACAGGTTCGATTTCTTCAAACTATCACTACAAAGATGTGTTGATTTATTACATCAAATATTTCTAGCCACCTTGTTTGACAGGATTGTTTTAATTAATTTAGGGGGTGTGTGTTTTTTTTCTGATAGCAAAACCACATCAGGCTATCTGCTGAGCCCACCGATGGGAATCAAACTCCTGATTTTGGCGTTATAAACCCGTAGACTTACTGCTGTACTTGCGGGGGCATTAATTTAGGGGTAAACGTTTAGTCCTGATATATATATACACATGGATACCTTATTTGTGATCAGAATTTGTTAACGATATAACACAAAGTTATGCATACATTTCGTGATACTTTAAATAATCAGTATCATGTGTAGTACACATTAACTGGATATATTGTCATTCTCATTACTTGATACTTTAAATAGTCACCGACATATGTAGTACACACTGATAAGGTATATTGCTATACTCATTACCTAACCATCAACTTGGTAAGTGCAAAAAATCATAATGAACAGTGTTTTATCCTTACGTAAATATTCTATATGGTGACGTGTTAAATTCAACCACTTTTTTATAATATTATAATGTGTCTAATCAGTTTTGTTAACAGCTATATTTAATAAATCATCTATCTCCGATTTCATTAGACATCTTTAAAAAATAAAGTGTATAGTTTGTGTATAGTTTATGAATTCCTACTAAATATCCTTGTATTAATGTGTGGTAAATCATGTCTTCTAATCGATGACTGAAACAGCAGACAACGTCAATTGTTTTTATGAAAACATGAATCTACTATTATTGCTTAATATTGATAAATATAAAAATTACACTTTTTTTACACATTTTCTTGTGTAGTAATAAATTGGTCTTAGGTATATTCCTCGAAATTGGACCGAAGACCTCCTGCAGGGGTCACTCACTTGTTTTAACCATTCGCTTCATTCTGTCAGTCAGTCAGTAAATATTAAAATTATATCACATGAAGGACTCCAAACTTTGTAATTTCTACTGTCATGACGTCAGTAAAATTTGCGCACACTACGAATCATGAAATATGAACTTCAAATTCAAGAAATAAACATATTTGTAATTCTTTATTGTTGTTTTATTTACTCTTGAAACAGAACACTTTCTAGAACATCTAGTTGCGTACGTACGTTGGCCCTGTATAGCATATCTGGGTCTAATTTAGTAGTGTATGAGTTTTATTTAGTAATCTATGGGTCCTGCAAGGCGATATTTATCATAATTACGAAAGGAATTCATGTTAGCAATATTTCTGTAATTAGTTATTGCTATCATCAAGGACTTTTAATATTTTTCTTAGAACTTATAATACCTTATACATATATGTATGTATCGTGACAAAATTTAGTATTACATTGACTCGTGAGGGTGTTATATGTAATTTTGTGGGGCCGGGGAGTCATGTTTTATTAGTTAGTGGTACTTGTTTCCCCTGATCATGGTTCTCGTCTCCATACTTTGTAGGATATAATATAATTGTATATAAGACCACTGAAGTTATCTTAACAAAGAATAAAAGAAGCAGTTTTTAAACATCATTTTTAACTCTTGTTGTTGTTGTTTTGAATTAAGCACAAAGCTACACAATGGGCTATCTGTGCTCTGCCCACCTCGGGTATCGAAACCCGAATTTTAGCGTGCAAGTCCGCAGACATACCGCTGAGCCACTGGGGGGCATTTTTAACCCTATAAAAATTAAAAACTCGCAGCCAAAAAACGGCGTAATGTTTTAAGTATTTTATCAACAAATCACGTTAAATTTCAACGTTTTTATGAGTTAGGTTTTGTTAATTATTAAGTATTATCAGCGTATTAAAAGCTAATCTGTTTAAATTGACTGGAAATTCTACTTTCAATATGTGGTTACATTGTCAGGTTATTTTAGCTTGTGTTATCAGTTCTTTTCAACTCTGTTTTTATTATCTTTCATTATTATCATCATATTACATTCACTTTATGACAAGCTAAAGCGAGAACTTTTTTCAAATAATTTTAGTTTCATTATAATTTGCCCCTCCACCGGTCACTTAGCGGTAGATCTCACAGCAACAACGCTAAAATTCGTGTTTCGATACTCGCGGAAGGTAACGAGCAGATATCTAATTACGTAGCTTTATGGTTAATTGTTTGTTTGTTTTTTAATTTCGCGCAAAGCTACTCGAGGACTATTTGCGCTAGCCGTCCCTAATTTAGCAGCGTAAGACTAAAGGGGAGGCAGCTAGTCATCACAATTCACCGCCAACTCTTGGGCTACTCTTTTACCAATGAATAGTGGGATTGACCGCAATATTAAAACGCCCCCCACGGCTAAAAGGGTGAGCATGTTTGGTGCGACAGGGAGTCGAACGCCTTAACACGCTTGGCCATGCCGGGCTCAGCTTTATGGTTAATAAAACAACAAACAATCATTGTATGTTGATCTGGTTAAATGAATCGTTATGTATGTTATGAAGTCCCACATGGCTCACGCTTGACTCATAATCTGAAGGTCGTGGTTTTGAATCCCAGTACCACCAAACGGTATAACTGTACTATCAATCTCACTGTTCATTGGTAAAAAAATAGCCCAAGAGTTAGCAGTGGGTAGTGATGACTAGCTGCCCTCCTTCTAGTGTTGCACTGTTAAATTTGGGACGGCTAGCGCAAATGACCCTGCTGCAGCTTTGCGCTTAATTCAGAAACCGAACAAACAATCCTTGTTTTGAGTTCTTTGTAATACATTGCCTGTTATATTCATTTTGATATGATCAGTCTTTGGTAAATTATCGGGTATTATCAAAGTTATTTTAAGTACATCTAGTGAAATTTTCAAGTAATTTTACTGTCATTATAAATTTGTCTGGGGATATTCTCTCTCTTGTTATTTCATTTTTAATACGAGTTGATTAGGAACGTTTTCAGATAGTATCAGCTTTGACGTGTTTTGTCTTTGCAAATTTCTAAAATTATTTCGTGCTTTGCAAGAACGTTCTTGTGAATATACGTATTAAGTTTACAGCAATAGCTCGTAACAGACATAAGATTTCCACTAATAAAATGATTTATATTTAGTCCAGAACTCAAATAACACAATAACAAAGTCATTGCTAAGAATGAAAGAAATGTTAATTTTAACAGTAACTGTGGACATAACGTTTGTTTGCTTGTTTTGGAATTTCGCACAAAGCTAATCGAGGGCTATCTGCGCTAGCCGTCCCTAATTTAGCAGTGTAAAACTAGAGGGAAGGCAGCTAGTCATCACCACCCACCGCCAACACTTGGGCTACTCTTTTACCAACGAATAGTGGGATTGACTGTCACATTATACACCACCGCGGCTGGGAGGGCGAGCATGTTTAGCGCGATGTGGGCGCGAACCCGCAACCCTCGGATTGCGTGTCACACGCCTTACGCGCTTGGCCATGCCGGGCCCCTGTGGACATAACGATAAAATGAAGTCAAAATTTACTGAAGAAGAAACTTAAGAAAGCTTGACTAACACGCTGTAAGAAAACAAGTACGAGCAGTAGATACTATTAGGTTCCAATAGAAAGAAAAAAAAGGCAAACAAGATTTACAAAAAAGTCTTTACACTATCTTATCAGAAAAGAATCTAGCTAAAAAGTTCAAAACTACTATCAAAGTTCATATTTTTTAGGCAACTGCCAAGCAGAAAACTGGAAGGTTAGTATTAAGGAGTATCAATGCTCCGCACGACAGCTGTAAATTGCTTCCATGACTGAATACGCTACAGAAAATAACACCGATGATTGAACTGGTACAGAACCTCGACTGTATTTGGCATTTTTCAAATTAGAATTTAAAAAGGAAAACTGTGTAAATATAAGACATACACTACAGAGGAGTGACATGTGTTTGTATACCACAACCCCACTTCTCCGTTATCTTGAACTTGGCCTGAAGCCAACTTTAATTTATGTACAACATCAACCTCAAAGTGTGTTGTTGTGGCTTTGTATGCAAGTTAAAACCTTTTGTCAATCTGAACACGGATGTAACAAAACGGCATGAAACACATGGTATGATAATATATTGTACGAACTAAGTGGGTCCGGCATGGACAGGTGTGTTAAGGCGTTCGACTCGTAATCCGAGGGTCGCGGGTTCAAATCTCCGTCGCACCATACATGCTCGCCCTTTCAGCCGTCGGAGCGTTATAATGTTTCGGTCACTCCCACTATTCGTTGGTGAAAGAATATCTCAAGAGTTGACGGTGGGTGGTGACGACTAGCTGCCTTCCCTCTAGTCTTACACTGCTAAATTAGGGACGGCTAGCGCAGATAGCCCTCCTGTAGCTTAGCGCGAAATTCATAAAACAAACAAATAAAGTGCATAACATGGTAACATATTCCACGAACTAAGTGCATAGTTTATTTCTCAGTTGTTCATGGAAGGTATGAATAATAACAAAGAACAAAATACAAATAAAAAAGAGAGTTAAGTCAGAATTCAAAACTAAATAGTTTTTGTAAAAATAGAACCTAAAACATTACAATACAAAAACTAAAGCCCTCAAATCTAAAACAACGATATAGAATGAACTCGTTAAACACATAACATACGTGAACAAACAAACATTAATTAGAAATAAAAAAGAAAGTGATAATTACGTAATTAAATACATATGTCCATGTCTACTTTACTCCATTCGGTTAATAAAATCCAATTTTTAGCACAAAACGCCCTCACAAATACCGCTAAGCCATCAGGGGGCCACATCTAATTAACAAATGTTGTATTTATTCAGGTGTGATACATAAATTACAATCATATGGGAGTGATTGTTTGTTGTTTGGAATTTCGCACAAAGCTACTCGAGGGCTATCTGTGCTAGCCGTCCCTAATTTAGCAGTGTAAGACTAGAGGGAAGGCAGCTAGTCATCACCGCTCACCGCCAACTCTTGGGCTACTCTTTTACCAACGAATAGCGGGATTGACCGTCACATTATACACCCCCACGGCTGGGAGGGCGAGCATGTTTGGCGCGACGGGGATGCGAACCCGCGACCCTCAGATTGCGAGTCGCACGCCTTAACACGCTTAGTCGTGCCGGGCCCATGGGAGTGAACAAAGAAGTTTTGTGCTGTCTTACAAGACACTTTTTTTTCTTGAAGCAAGTGTTCAAACTGTTTCTTTCCTGATTTATACAGTGTTTATAAAGTTGAACGACAGATTATTTTAGACAATGAAAACCAAAGTTACGAATTCCTCTCAAGATGCAAGTTTTCATCACATTAATATTTGTATTCTTAAATGAATAAACTTATTTACTCGATGTAAAAATGTGAGCTGAAAAAATCCCCTCCGTGAACTTATGGCTTACCCTATATTCATGCATAAATGGAACTTTTAAAATACAAAAACAATACAATAATTCTTTAAATAAAATTAAAAAAGGAAAGTTATATACAACATTTATAACACATAGCACAATAATGTGTTCTGGTACTGCAATAAAACATAGATAAATGTTTAAAAATAGCTATGCGAAATACAGTGATAAAACGTTTACTAAAATGAATATAAAAAGTACATTTATCTTCATCTCCATGGCTCCAGCTGGTTTGCTTTCAAATGGTTAAAAGACAATTCAGAGACGTCCTCTCTAATGGCATACATTGGATCACATCAAACTTTACCTTAGTTTCCGTTACTACCTGTTTAAACCAACATTTATATTCCGTTATCATAACCATTACTGCACAGTGTTGCTGTACTCGATATCTAAAGATCGTCAAAAACTTCACTTATGCACGTGTACTCGTATACTGTTCTAGTACATATCGTTTAACATTTCATTGTTTCACCACAGAACTACAGCTCACTTGGTACACAAGCTATTTTCAGAACTAATTTCTTTTGAACATTTCAACCTAAAATGCTGACATTCGAGCCAAGATCAGTGATAACCAATCTTAGAACAGTAAGATGGAGTTAAGTTATTCCATTCACTGCAAAGCTATCACCATTTGTGAGGGAAAATTCTGGTCAAGGTGATGATTTGCAAGATAGAGAGAGGCTAATGCAATGCAGAATTAAGTGAGTTCTGTAAGTTCCTTGTATTAACTAAAACCTCTAACACACGCCCACGTACATTTACAAAAGTCATGCTCAGTCCGTAGTTATTAAACCAATCACCGTTTCCAAAGAGTCAAGCAAATGTCTTGTCTTTTCGTAATCCATTAACAGATGTGATTCAAATCTACCTAGTTTACTAAACACTTTGTTTACTTTTATTCAGTGTTTTCGATGATAGGCCTCCTTGTAGTCTTAGGGAAAAAATCATGTGTCAACAATGGCTGAAGTGTCACCAGTTGTAGCAAACAAGTCTCATTTCTATCTTTTTATCTCTCTGTGGATCAAGATGTTCCATCTATATCATTGTCATAGCTAAATCAGCAGATTCAATCTATTTTTACTATTCTAACGGCATCCATTCAGATTCAACTGAGTAATCATATTGTGTCTATTGGTTGATGCTGTCTCATAAATAAGGGGTTAACTCATTGGCTGAGAAGGATTGTTATATTCAAGCATCTTAGTATTAGTACTTTATACCCTGTTGTTGCTGTCCCACGTTCACTTTAAGCGTTATGTCTTTAATGACCGAGCTTATCAATCAGTATGTTTTCAGAGTCATCTGCTGCCATTCTGAGGTGAATTTTATAGTGTAAGCATTACAGCTCTTCTGTATATGTAGTTAAATTAGTATGGGCATCACGTTTATGAACCTGACATTTCACTTGGTAGATGGTCGTATTCTTTAGCATATTGAAACGCTGATGAAACAGCTATAATGGCCTTCTAACTGCAGAATTTATCAGGTTCTCTAATTCATGGTTTCTAATGATGGATTACCAAAACTAAGGAGCAACGTCTGGGATACTTGGTTTTCAGACAACTAGTTGGAGGAAACTACTTAGAGAAATAATCAAAATCTTCGTTTACTGAACCCTGAGAGATGGAAGTACTCAACCATCCACCATTAATGTCATCCAGTGTCAATAATTGTAGAGCCAGTATTAACACAGACACCGATACCTCACTAATAGCTGGAATTTGCGTGTTCTAACGTACAGCTAGTTTTCTTTTATGTTGCTGTGGCAGCTCCCACCCTGGTAAACACAGGTTCATTTTGATGTAGGAAATTAACAAAACACTCCTCTTCACCAAAAGATTTCTCCCTGATTCAGAGATGGGACACAACAGAAAACTCATTACTAGAAAGTAGTTAGAAGCACATTTAGCTGTTTACAAGGGCCTGTCTAGCATGGCGCTACAGGATTTATTGATGCTCAATCTACATATTACTCCATGAAGTGGTCTCATTGTATCCATGGGTAGCTACCCCTTACTTGAAGAGGTCTCATTGTAAACATGGTTGGCTACCCCTACTTGACGAAGTTTCATCAAAGTTCTCGGGCTTGGTTCGTCTGCCTAGTAATAACTGTCATTGTTGGTAATTCTGCATATGGTGAGTAAAAAATCGAATTTCCGATGTACCGTGTAGGACTCGCCATTCAATATTGAACTTCTGTGAGTCAACTGGAGGCTCTATAATCACATCTTCAGATCCCTCTGGATTTAAGTCTTAAGTGTTATAAGATTACAAACATCTCTTGGATCTTACCTCACAATTAGTACAAGAGAAAAATAATTTAAGATCAATAGCACAATTCACCTACCAGCTCTGCGATAACTGTATTCTAGTTTGAACACTAAATTCTTCCTCAATGAATTAAGCTGTGGTGTATCAAAGATGAATCCAACACGCGCAGTTTGCTAATTTTCCCACCAAAAAGATATTTATGACTTACGTATTAGGAAGGATCGGTTTACTTATTTGTTGTAGATGATTTTAATAAAACAAGACATGATATAAAGCTGAAATAAAAACACACCCTTAATATTCTGTAGAAAGAAAAATAGTGAATGGTCAGTCGTATTAATGGACAAATAGTTGGTTTGCTATTTAGGTGCTGTAGATTTGAAACATGTTCGTCCTTTCAGACGTGAGGATGTTAAAATTTGACGGCCATTCATTAGTAAAATAGTAACCTAAGAGATAGCATTACTATAGGATGTTTCTTACTAACTGCCTTCTCTCTTGTCTATCAGTGCTAAATTTGGGATAACTAGTGCGGATAACTCTCGTACGGTTTTGGGTGAAATTTCAAACTAACCAAACCTCTCAAGTCAGAAACAAATGTGGCAGAAAATACGGAACCTGTTCTCACAGTTTAAATTCTATCTATTGCTGGCTGAACAGAATATGTAATCACAATATTCATAATTATTTTTGCTTCATACAACAGCCTTAGAGCAGTCTCAATATACAAGGTAATGCAAAACATAACACAACTATTCTGCAAAAGAGTGAATAGCTTCAATAACTAAATCTTGCTACTGAAAATAACTCCTCGATTAAAATCGGTGCAGAAACTCGATCCAATTTAGGATATTTCAAATTAGAACTTCATATGAACGATAAGAAAGTACCGCACACACAAATACACATTATAGAGAATGACATACTAAGTATTTGCGTACCACAAATGAGCAAGTGAAGATCCTAACCCTTGGTCACAATCAGGGAGGGCCTCAGTCATTCTGTAGCACCAGGAAGACTTCAGTAAATGGTACCCCATTACGATAAGAAAACTCAGAGCATCAGGGGCCATTCTATGTATGGTACCCAGGATGATTGCTCAGTGGGTCCAAGAGGTAGGACAGCCAATTATCACAAAACGCCTTTTAGCTTTCACCTGTCCAGATACGGTTGCCATCGCAGCGGGAAGTAATCTGTTGTAATACGACATGAGGGTTCTTATAGAATGGACAGTCAGGGTATTTAAATTATACCTTTTACAGCTTTATATTTTATTTTATCTTGAATAATGCTATCCTGTAATCTGTTCAAGATGCTGTCATGCCCGATAATAAAGTATTTGTAATGTATTTTTGATAATTTTAAACCATACTGGTCTTATATATTGTTCCTTAAATAGCAAAACAAACACTTATGAATAGTTTATGTTTGGAAATATAAAATCCAATTTTTATGTCGATATGAAGTAAAACACTCAACATTATTTTCTTTTACAAGCACCAATATTCCGGAACATTTTGAACAATAAACCTGACTTTTCTTACTGGAACCTATTTAAACAGAACAGGAAGGGACTTGTGTGCCAAGTGATAATGTTCCATTTATTGCTGTAAAGAAAACTTAAAGTTATCAGACACATCATAAAGGTAAACCTGATTGCACTAAAACTCTTAATCTTAAAACCAACTTTATTACTTCTAATACTTTTCATCACATTTAAGATCAAGTAAAAAATCATCTTAAAACCTAGATAGAAATTAAAATTCATTAATATAATGAATAATTAACTACGAAAATTTGTTGTTCAGTCCAGAGTTACACAATGGGCTATTTTGGCTGTGCCCACCACGACTATCAGATTCAAGTTTTAGCGTTTAGACGCTGAGGAAGGGAGTGAAACCATGTTTTGTCACATATTGTGCAATTTTCTGAAAAATATATTAGTTTCTAAAAATTGTATAAAATGTTCATGAGGTAAAGAATTGGATGTTTGCTTTAGAACTTCGTGGAGAACTACAGTTATCTAATTTTAATCTACAAACTAAAAGGAAGATATTCAGTCAACAACACTCTCCGTCAATTATTGAATATTTCTTGTTTCATTAGAGAGTCGAATTTTACTGCCACCCTGAAAACGCACTCATAGCTCGAAAGCACTTTTTCAAGTTTCGAACCACTAATCCTCCTAGCATGTTAACCTTGGGATATTTTACATGATTTGTGTTTAACTTTGAAAGTCAATTCAACTACTTGTTGAAGAGTAGTTTTGTGGATGGTAAATGTTGCTGACTGTCTGATCTCTCTTTCTGATCAGTTTCTCAAAACTATGAACAAATGTGACAAGGTCTTGTGGGATATGTTTAGTTCATATGCCGCACAAGAACTTTGTGTAACTGACCACACTGTTTAACCCTTTTGTCGCGTAAGGTGCTTTAAGGCTAACAATACCAAAAACCAACTTTTCAGTTTATTTCTTCCAATGTTTATACTGAGTTAATAAAACAAAACAAATAATTCTAGCACAATTAAAAAATAACCAGAATGAGTGATAGCTGAACAAAACATGTTAATTGTTAAAAGTTTTAACTTTCTGTTACTTTTCTGGTTTCTTAGGCTTAAGTACTAACGTTGGTTTAATTCATATATCTTTTATTAAAAAAAACTCTTGATTTTTTCTTTCTGTGAAATTTTTATTAAAAACCTATCGGTTTTGAAACTCTAACCAATTCTGAAACATAAACATTTACTTAAGATATATTTGCCAGGGGAAGCAGTGTTCGTTTTCCACTCGGTCAGCTCTCTTGTCAGTCCGGGTTAATGTTTAGTGATTCCTACTTAGAGTATTAAATCAACATTTAATTATTAAAGATTTCAAACAATCTAGAGAAATTCAAAATTTATATTAGTTGCTCGATACAACTCGCAATATTTTTCTAGTTTAAAATAAAACATCAAATGTTGTAGTTTTATTTAATATTCTCTGGTTCAGTTGTAATCTTGAAGTCTTTTAACCCTAGAATCTGTGATTCAATCCGCTTGTGATAGGTACAAACACAAACGGCCCGTTGTGCAGCGTTGTACTCAACAGCAAACAAATAAATCCCCTGATAAATGTTTTCTTGTGACAACAAACTTTGGTAAAATCGCATCTTTATATCACAACATAGAAAAATAATTAATTCTTCGGTATCATTTTTCCACTATCTACTGACACAACCCGAATTTGTCTTTGTCTTTCAATTTCTAAACCACAGCCAGAAGATTGGACCAGTAATATTTTGTTTCCAGTGATTGACAGGTACAACATTTCTCCCTGTTCCCCTTCAGCCGTGAGAGTGTTATAAAGTGACGATCATTCTCACTATTCGTTGGAAAAAGAGTAGCCCAAGAGTTGGGAGTGAGTGATAAAGACTAGCTGCCTTACCTCTAGTCCTACACTACTAAATTATGGACGGCCAGCGTAGATAGCCCTTGTGTAGCTTTGCGCGAAATTCGAACCAAACCAAACTCACTGTTTTAAATAAGTCAAAGTAAAGCTTGTTTCAATGCATTTCCACTCGTGTAATCAGAGTCTTGGTTGGTTTTGGTTTTGTTTATTCCAAAGTTAAGCTTGCTTGGTTTTGGCTTTATTTATTTGAAAGCTGGTCGTTATCTGGTTTTGCTTATTCGAAAGTTAACCTAGGTTTGCTCCAGCTGTGGCTATTCTAAAGTTAGTCATGGTTGGCTCTGGCTTTGGTTATTCCAGAGCTATTACTGATCAGCTCGGGCTTTGTTTTATTCCAAAGTTAGTATTGGTTGACTAGCTCTTTCGTTATTCCAGAGTTAATCTTGTTTGGTTCTGGTTTTGTTTACTTCAAAGTTAAAATTGGTTGTCTCTGGTTTTGTTTGTTACAAAGTTAATATTGATTGGCTGCGGCTTTGTTTATTTCAAAATTAATATTTTTGTTTCTGGCTTTGTTTATTTTAAAGTTAGGCTTGTTTGGCTTTGTTTGTTCCACCTGTTGAATCTCAAATCAATTCAAAATTAGATTTCAATACATTTGCATTCTTGACAATTTGGTCTCTTTACATTCTAGAATCTTAGTAATAAAACAATTTTGATTTATTTCGAGGTTATTGTTATTATATTCTCAACTGGTTTGGGTATGGAAGTTTATTTCTTATCTCTGATTGGCTTCTATGTAATAACATCGGTAACTATAAAAAAAATGATGATTGAAAAGGAACTTCAGGATTGCACCTTCAACAGGCAACTCATTATAAAAGTCATTTACACAAAAAAAAATTTTTGTAGTTGGACGAAAGTATTGTTTCTTATTTATTTTATTTTTGGTGACATAGGGTAATATTTTGTGGGTGTATAAAATAACATTTGTCATTAGAGTAACATGCTAACTGAAAAAAACGACAATATATAATTCCCACGACTTTTCTGTGTATTGTTGTCTTTATTTCACAAACGGTCCCTCAGGGGTATAGCGAAGCAAAGAAAAAGCCGTAGAGTAACATACTCGAGCAAGCAAGCACACATTCACACTTACAGCCGACTTTTATCTCCATCATCGCAGTCAATATTTCACCGATCGATTGCTTTCCTGGTTTTCACTGAGAAGCCGTCAACACGGGCCGCGTGTTTGACATCATACTATTGCTCCCCTGTAAATAACTTACACTGACCTCTCTGGCCTCTTAAGAGGCCCAAAAAGTAAGCAAACTAACGATATTGTCTGTTAGTTTTATAAACAATTAAATGCTGTTGTAGTTGGTTACACCTAGCGGTTAACTGTGATGTTTTAGTTTAATAATGTTTCGAGTTTTAAAATGTAACACGAATACTAAACTGATGGAGTATGTTTGTTTGTTTGTTTTGAATTTCGCGCAAACCTACTCGAGGGCTATCTGCGCTAGCTGTCCCTAATTTAGCAGTGTAAGACTAGAGGGAAGGTAGCTAGTCATCACCACCCACCGCCAACTCTTGGGCTACTCTTTTACCAACGAATAGTGGGATTGACCGTAACATTATATCGCCCCCGCGGCTAAAAGGACGAGCATGTTTGGTGTGACCAAGATTCGAACCCGCGACCATCGGATTACGATTAATGCGCTTGGCCATGTCTGGCCCTCTGATGGAGTAAAGATCGCATTACTGAAGGCGTGACCACTTTCTCCATCTTCCCTTAGAGCAGCTCTGGCCATTTCTTTATAATTTATAATAATATACCAAAGACTGTTTCTTGTTTAAAACTTTATTACACGAATTCAAAACCAGAAATCTCCAAATTCCTCTTCCATATCTACCTTCAATGTTTTGACCAAACACGAGATAAGTAAGAAATATAATAATTTACTTTTATTAAGTGAATGTTAACATGTAAATTAAATAATACGTTTTTAAAAAACAATATTTGACATAAAATACATGTAAAATTAAATTAATTAGAAGCATCACAAAACTATAAATAGTGAAACAGATAAAGTAATCTTTACTGTAACTTAAAAAGTCATGCACATTTATAATACAGTGTAAATGGAAATTAAAATCTGAAAACTATTCTGAACATATTATTTTGATATTTTCTATATACTAGTAAAGGTTTCATATTATTTCGCGTGCATTGTAGTAACAGTAATTTGTTACTATTGTTTAACAAATGTAAAACAGTGGCATCGCGTCCGTTACGAGTAGAAAGTATTCCAGTCGATTCACATAATATAAATATATTTTCAGACTTCATGTGTTTACCATAGTGCATGTCCAACATTCACAATGGCGTAATCTCACGACTCCAAAGTATTCCGGCTGATACACATGATATAAACACATTTATAAACGTTCATTTATTTGCGAACGTGCACATCCAACATCCCAAAACGGTGAGAGATTAAAAATGCATTTTCGGTGAATTACACCGATGAAAAAAACCTATCAGATTTAATAGCCAAACCGTTGACGTTCGTTTACCACGAAAAATGTGAAATAAATAATGAAATTATCTTAAAGTGTAGAAGTCCTAACATGTAGTGTCATATTAAAATGTAGAAAGCCTAATATACAGTGTTATTTTAAAGTATAGAAAACCCAGCGTGCAACATTATCTTGAAATTTAGAAAGCCCAACATGCGTTATTATTTCAGAAAATCTAATGCACGGTGTTGTTCTCATAGTATGAAATAAAAGGTTGTGTTGTCTAAAGGTGATAAAAACGTGACACACGGTGCTTTTTTCTTGAAGTTTAGAAAATCTAATTCAACAATTTGTTCTCTTAACAAAAAGATCTACATGTGAAGTTTATGTGGATGTATTCGTTTTAAGTGGTTAAAATCTGACAGGACATCCTCATCTTAAAGTGAAGACACGCTAGAAGATGAAGGTAAGTCGACTTAGGGTGGTTGAATATCATTTTCACTCTGACAGTCGCGTGACCCACTTGAAACCTTAATTGTGTTACGTCTTTAGGTGTTCTCGTTATAGCTAAGTTATCTGCTTCATTGTAGCGAGATGTACTTAGCATATGTCCTGTCATGTTGGTAAAGGTTGCACCTAATTCTTATACACAGTGGAATCTTGTCTACAACGAATGACTGCTTAATCTTTGGAACTAATTCTTTATATCTAGAAACAGGAAACAAAAATGTTTTCAATAAAATTAAAAGCAAAATGTATAACGTATCAAAAATATTTTATTCCACAAAGAGACTCTGAGATATATGTTAGTAACGACAATTGGAACAGTAAAATGTAAAAAAATGTATTCGGCGATTATAGTAACGAAATAGTTTAGTTTCAGTTCGTTTTTAATCCTCATTATTGTTTCATGTAATAAAATATAAGCCATAACAACTATCGAACGCTTTTACTACAATGTTATTTAAACCAATATTTACCAAGCTTTCAAAATGAACAAATTTTCTATTTCAGAATTTCTGCGCAAAACTGCACAGAAGAGGACATCTTCTTACAGCTGTTTCTAATCTTTAACTAATAGACTAGAAGGAAGGAATGTGATCAGCACCACCTACAGTCAACTTTTGGCTACTTATGTATTAATAAACACTGGGATTTGATCGTTACACGGATGCAAAGTGCGTTGTTTTGTTTTCAGGGAAAACTACAAACCATAAACACTTGGATTCATATTACGAGCACTTTAACCACTAGACAAAGCCGTACCATATAAATATAGAAATAAGAGAACAGGAAGTTACAGAGGGATATATATTTAGCGTATTTTCGTATTTGGTAACGTAGGTTTCATTATTTTTGTGGACAACACATTCATGAAAGTTATTTAGAGAACACACAACGAACAACACATTCGTCAAATGGAAAAACCAATTAGGCCACTCAACACAGACAATACATCTACCAAATAAAAACATATTTAGATATTATACTATAGACAATATATCCATTCAAAAGAGTTATTTAGACAGTTTTCCTCCGACAATACATCCATCAATCAAAGAGCCATATAGATAATACACAATTGACAAATATATTATATTTGGTAGGTTGTGCTTTAGATAACTCCATTTGATAAAATTATTGACTGGTGTGAAATTTCTATATGAATAAATGATTAAAGGAAATACACCGTTATGTTAACTTAAAACTAGTTTATTGTTGGACTTATAAGAGGATAATACTTATAGTTACAACGCTTCTCCAGATTAACCTATCATAATCAGATACAACAACAGTTGTACTTGATGTTCCGAGGTTAACCTAGTGAAACGTTGTAATTATAAATGTTATATTTTGTATTTTTAAGCTTTAAATTTCAGATGAATTTTCAGGAATCCGTTTTATGTGGTAATTTGTCTAGTGATTTGCTTTTCTGAGGTAGTTATCTGGAACAATTAGGCTACTGGTCTGGTAGTTGTTTAAAGAATACGTGATTTCACGGAAACTTTTTATTTTTGTATTTTGTGTATTTTAAGAGTAACATTTTGGTTCAGGTGCCGGAAATCGTTGAGGAAATTTATTCAGAAATAGGAAAATCTATTTATGGCAAGTTATAAATAGGAATATTAGCATGTTTTAGAATTTAGCAGTTGGTAGCTGTAGTGGCAGATATTCATTACTTCATTTAAAGAAACGAAAAATGAAATTAGTAGAAATTACGTCATTTGTCTCTTTTCTAAGTATTGCTATTTCTGTAAGGTTTCGCAAGGAAGATTTTTTCAACTATTAATCATATCGTGTACTATGCTTATTCAATAACAGTCTTTCAACTAATCAGACACTACATTCCCTGTGAATAACGTCCATGTTCTAAACTCTTTTTACTTGCGTGGGGGTAGAATGGTTTGGTTTTGAATTTTGCGCAAAGCTATACGAAGGCTATATGTGCTAGCCGTCCCTAATCTAGCATTGTAAGACTAAAGAGACCACCGCCAAACCTTAGGCTACTCCTTCCCAAAGAATAGTAGAATTGACCGTAACATTATAACTCCAGCACGGCTGAAAGGGCGAACATGTTTGGTATGACAGGGATTCAAAACCACGACTCTTAAGATTACGAGTCATGCGTCCTAACCACCTGGCTATGCAGGGCTCCATGAGATTTACTCAGAGATCTAAGATGACCTTGCAATTAAATGGACAATCTCTCCTGAACATTTAAGATATCAGTAATAATTATTTATCCGGTAAAATATCGATCCTTAAATCACTAATTTATTTATCATTCATTACCAATTTAGTTCACGTCATATCGACTAGATTTCTACTCCCATTTACCTATCACTTCACTCACCGTAACCAACTGAGCAAAATCATTATATGAGTTCTCTCATTTTTTGAGCATAAATACACAAGAAACCTCAGCCATAATAAGTGAGCTTAACTACAGTACATACGGTATACATGTTTAAACGTACCATTACGAATCCTGTAGCTAACAAAGAAATAGTTAATCTAGACTGATAATTTGATTGACAGGCCTCACATGGCCTGGTGGTTAGGGCATTCGTCTAGCAATCTGCGGGTTGCTGGCTCGAATCCTATCACCGAACATGTTCATTCTTTTAGCCATAGGAACGTTATAATACGAAGATTGGTAGTGTTGATTAGTTGTCTTCCCTCTATTACTTGAAAATTAAGAACGATCGGCACATATCGCTCTCGAGTAGCTTTGGGCGAAATTTATTAAATCAAACAATATGTTTGGCTGTATATTAACTATATGTAATCAATATCACATATTTGTATTAGCATTTAAATCAGGATGTCACTAGATTGGTTACTGACAAATTATGAATCTGTTTTTATCAAGTTAAAAACCTTGTGATTATTCTGATTACGTCTGGTTCTTAAATTGACTTTAGTTGTTTCCGTTTTGGGCTTTCCCACATTAAAGTAATTACTAAATACTAAGTTGGTGAACAGCAATGTTCAATTATTACATTCCTTCTGAAGAGAATACATTGTGCTTATCAAGTTTCACTAAATTAACCTCGTATATATATATGTGCCATCTTGATGAATCACTGTATATAGATGTATATATATATATTCATTCAGCCGGTCCTGCTAGCTAAAACTTTACGTAAAACAAATATTTGATGTTCTCTACGCTTCTGACAGCATCAACTAGAATAATAAACTTTCTGTTTCCTCAGCTATCATTCAAACATTATTTTGTAAGTGTCGTGTCTTATTTTGGAATACGTTAGGCTTTAATGGAATTTCTTAAATTTTGGTAGGATTTTCAAATAAGTTTTTATTTTTATTTTATGCACTCAGTTCGACTCTTTAAATATCATATTTACAAATAACAACAATAATAAGTTTATTTTATTACACACACAGAAAAGAAAGACACTTATCCGAAGTCCCCCGTTGGGGCAGAGGTAAGATTTCAGGTTTACAAAGCTAAAAGCAGCGTTTTGATTCCCCTGGGTGGATACAGCAGATAGCCAGATGTAAGGAAACACACACATACACACTTATCTGAAACTGTGAAAATTTGAAAAAGAAAATACTTTTTTTTTCAAGGCGGTACAAAGTTCTAAACGCCCATGGGAATGTTATGTAGAAAGAAATATACGTTGCTATAGTACTAAAAGAGGTAGGATTTTATTTTTGACAAATTATCCTAATAAAAGTAAAGAAACTCTCCCAGCCAATGTTGAACGTCAGCTTAATACAATAACACACGCACACACACAGAATGATTATTGTGTGGTAACCCTGTCTCTGTCCACAACCTACAAACTTGCTTCTCTCGAACAGCTTGATGAAAAAAAATAAACAAGGTTGTTTACTAGCGATTTGTCCTTAACTGTCTATTGACAAGCACCTGGTGACGTTCTACTGAATCACATTGATCACGAGCCTTTTATTAACACGTATTGAAATGTATTTTTGCCATTAATTGTGATTGAGAATTACTTCTACTCTTTGTGTGTTTTATAAACGATAGTACGACGTAAAGTGAAATAAAATTATTTTATTACTAATTACAGCGTTTACAGGAAGGGAGAATGTTGTTAAAACAGTACAACGTTTAGACTAATGATCAACACTTTGTATTGTTTAAAAAGTTATTTGTTTTGTTGCTGTAAAACTGTAACTTGTAACACGTTGTATTTATAATCGGTAAGCTCAAAGCGGAAGTACTAAGTGAAATAAAAAGTACTTTATCATGGTTTCACGTGATCGAGTTAGAAGTTGTCATACTTTTTCCTTAATTGATCTAAGGATCTGATATTTACATGACTTTTAGAAACACTACGTTAATTTTGATTATTACAAGTTTAAATTTTTCAAACGAGGTCATTATAAACTAAGATTAAAACTTTTTTTTTGTTTTAGAAATACGGCACAGTTTACAAGGCATGATTATATAACGTTTTCTTCATTCACTTTATCAACATTAAATATACTACTCGGTAATCTGCAATAACTGCTACTGCATGTGCGTGAAAGACGTACAGGTGTTCTTGAAACACGTGGCATTGCAATCTTCCAGATGCTTCTGTATCCTTATGTAACACACGTAGTAAAGGTGTGGAAATCAGTATATTTTGTGCACTCGCTAGTACAATTTTCTATGTTATTATCTAAATCTTAGATGTCACAGTAACCGTTTACTCTCAATATTGCCACTACTTAAATAACAATAATTAGTTGGGTTTTTTTTTTCATAATATGGCTAATGCTCTATAAAACAAGTGCTCATAATTTAGCTTTAAAAACTTTAATGCGTATTTACTGTCTCTTATCGTATGTCAGTTATTATAAGTCAGTGCAGTGGCAACAATAACCTTTAAGAAAACAAAGTCGCCTATGAAGAGAATAATTACTAAGTTAACTATAAAGACGTGAAGTTTTCATTTATTTTTATTCCAGAGTCATATCTTTAAAAAAGGTATTAAAATGAAAGTGCCCGTCTGAGACAATTTTCAAATCATACCAGTGGAAATACTTGTAAAAATAATATAGTTGGTAAAACGGGAGCACTTTTTTCTTATAGTCTTCGATAAAGACTGACTTTAGCCAAGTGGTTAGCGAGTCGACCTGCGGATGGGAAAGTCTAAGGTTTAAAATAAGATATGGTGCTAAACACGTCCTGTGAGGACGTTGTAGCTGTTACAGTCACTCTTACTGTTGTTAATATGTTAACGACAGATGCTGTTAACTGATTACCCTCTCTTGCATCAGCAGTCGTAAATTAGATATGGCTATGCCTGACCTTGGGTTCTCTGACCTGGCTGTTTACCAGTTGTCTCATATGGTGTAGTTAAAGTCGAAAATACCAATTATCAAATTTTGATTAAGATATTCTCTCAAACTGATCACAGTTTTCATAGCTATATTTTCGATTGAAAATGATTGGAGATCAACGAGTTAGTTTACAACGATGTGCCTTGTAAAGCCACTGTTTTCTAATAAAAAATCACCAAATCTGTTCACGTCTTTTAATCGCGACAGTTTTCAAATCCAGCTGGCGCTGTTTTACTCAGTTTGTTGTCCTAACAACATTTCCTAACAGCTTGTCTATGTTGTTTTAATAGAACTTATAATTAATAAACTTTACATGGTTTTAAAGCTATAGGCTAAGTTCAGATTGTCTTAAATTCAAATTCATATTATTTCAAGAAAAACGACCAACAGCTGCTTCAAGTTATTTTATTCAGAACCGTTTTCAACTTTCATTCGTATTATTTTAATTAGGCTAGTTTAAAAGCTCAGTTTAAACCAAAATGAATTCAAAACTTCAGTTCAAGTTGTTCCAAACATAATTATCTAATCACTAGTTTACAATTTTCGACGATTTAGCAAAACAAAAACTTACATCAAGAACCATCTACAAATTGAAATGTTTTAGTACAAAAATGTTTAATTTTTACTTTTAGCCAAAACTATCTATATATTTAATTAACGTTGTTTGAAATAAAACTATCTATGTGTCCAGTACATGTAGTTTTAAGCTCCAGTTTACCGTATCTGAAATATTTAAAGCTCAAGCAATTCAGTTTTAACTTGAATTACCTAAAACTTCACTCCTTCTGGCTTATTTACAGTTCCGACTGCATTTATTTTACTCCATATTATTTATAGTTTAAAGTCATGTTGTTTTAATGATAGAAATACTTAAATCTCTATGTATATTTTTAGAATCATGTAATTTAACACACTTCGGCCATTAAACTTCATCTCAAAGAAAAAACATCACATTTCTAAAATAATTTTAACACAACCAACATAAAACTAATATATGATTTAATCCAGAACCTCCGTCTGCAAAATTTTTAATCCATAAAATTAATTTCACTGAATAAACGGTTTTGTTTTTCGTACAGGAATTCGTAAAATGCTATTTTTTGAAGAAAATCTTTCTTATAGTTTCGAACTCAGAAGGCAAAAGAAAACCTACAAAATTATCGTAATTGAAATTTCATTTGTTAATAATTAATTAGACGAACCTATAATAATTAAGATGAATTATTTAAGTTTTAATAGTTTTTAAGAAACTAACAAAATGACAACATTTCAAGCATATGGGGGAAACATGTTAATGTGTGTGCAACACACGGTATTCCATACGAATTGACCAGGTGATTGGGGCGCTCGGCAAGCAATCTGAAGCTCGCGGGGTCAAGTCCCCATCCCACCAAACATGCTTGCCCTATCAGCCGTGTAGGAGTTATCATGTCACGGTCAATCACATTATTCGTTGGTAAAAAAGTAGTCCAAGAGTTAGCGGTGGGTGGCGATGTCTAGCTGTCTTCCTCTTGTTTTACACAAGAATCGTATTACGCAGGGCTAGAGCGGAGAGAGAGGTTGTGACATTTACCTGTTTGTTTTACAAAATTTTTAACATGATAATGCAGTTAACAGTGGACGTCGACTAGAACGTGTGACGTATTTAAACATAGCCTAATTGCTCATTCTGGATTACTTCGAATTTCGCATATGAAGACTATATGAGCTAGCTGTCCCTAATTTAGCAGTGACAAACTTGGGAAAAAGCAACTAGTCAACTCTTGAGCTACTCCTTTACAATGAATAACGGTATTGACCGTTACAATATAACGTCCCTACGGTTGAAAGGGTAAGTATGTTTCTAATTACCATCCTGGCGTAATTTATTTGTGTAGTAAACTTCAAAAGCATATGTATATAAAGTCGTGTAATGTGCGAAGCAGCTAAGTTAACTTTGCCACAGTAGATGATACACTTGTGAGTGGGAAAGAAAGCAAACATGTATATATATATATATATACCACAAACATAGATAGCTAAATATTTCATTTACGATTTTTTTTTTGACATTTTCTTTTTTGTATGTAATTCTGGCAGTCAAAGTCTGCTCACCTGGATAATTTACAGTTTCTTTTAATACTTATGGTTCCTTTCCTGATTAGGTTTTTAACACGTAACTGTTTTTGAGCGAAGATTTTAATTTTCTTCTCGTTTTTTCTAACAATTTTCCACTTAAGTTTTGCTGTATTTGCATCATGGTATCTGCTTTGTAAAATAAATACATGCGTAGAAGAATTAGTCCGGCACTTACTGTTTCAAAACCAAAAATACTCGTAGAAAGTAGCAGGTGTTCGTAGATCCATAGTTTTGTGTTGAATGTGGATTGGTTTATCGTTGAAAAATATGGCCGTAACCATGAGTCATTTATTTTATCATAATAGATCATACACATAACCTCATTTATTGTGACTTTACAGAACAACTGACGTAACCTCGAGTCACTTATTGTGATATAATGAGCAGAAACGCAACCTCGAGTTATTAATTGCAGCATGGTATACACGTAAGACGCGATTATTCACACAGACCAAAAGGTTTCGAAACCACATTTACTGTTTTGGAATTTTTTAATTGAAACTTACTGGCAAGATTGTGAAAAACACTGCCTGCTTACCAGGAAGTAAGGAAGAGCACTCGACAAAAACTTATGTTTTAGGAAACATATATGTAAAACAATAAGACAAATATTTGTTTACAGGTATAAGAAACGTAAATATTAGAATTTGTTGGTAAATGTAAGGAAAAAAGTCGTTGAAAAAATTATATTATTAATTAGTGAATACTTTAATCATTTTAAGTTAATAAACCAACATTTTTAAAAGCCCTGATGTAGAGTGTTTACTCCAATTAAAGACTGATTACTGAATTTAAAGAGCATTCTACGCTGTCAAAATATTTATCCACCGTTGTGACAGCGGTGAGTCTTCGGATTTACAATGCTAAAATTAGGGGTTAGATTCCCCTCGGTGGAATCAGCAGAGAGCCCGATGTGGCTTTGCTATAAGAAAAACACAAACACGCTCAAACTATCTAATTTTACTTGATTTCTCAAGCTATACATTTACCATTATCTTACAAGCTCACGATGAGTGCAAAAAACTAAGTCGCTTTCCCTTTCGTTCAAGAAAAAATTATATCAAAGTCCTTAAAACTCGAACAACTTTATTTGTGTATTAAAGATGCATGATTGGTATATATAGATGTTTATAATTTTTAAAAAATATATATATTTCTTTAGCCATCATGAATATCTCATAGAACGGTTCTGTGTTTCTTTTTTGTGTGTTTTTTAAGTACAAACAACGTCATGTCTTCTCCGATTTATGATCTAATTATAGATTTTGAATGAGGAGGTCAACCCTTAAACGAATTTCAAGGCCAAAGCTATTGAGAATTTCCTCTTGTTTACTTTATGATAATCACTATATTCAACAATATAAACTACGTATCCCTATCTCACTTATAACAATAAAGATATACACCAGTATTTCTTGAAGGTAAGTTTTATTATATCATTGCTTATGATGCTTGATAAACAAATGTATTTATTAAGTTATATAATGTGTTTACGTTGTTAGATTAATATATGGATTTGGGACTAACCTCAATTATTAAGCTGGCTGAATCCCCTGACACATTTTTGAGATGAAGATGAAATTATCTAAACAACGAATGTTCCCAACTAATTAATCATTGAATTCTAACACTTGTATGTTTTTTTGTTACATTACATGTCCCTGGTTTTTACATAGTGTAAAAGTAGCTACATTTCATCTTATTTTGTTAGTTTTGACAAATGGAGTCAGTTCGTTTTCATCATAAGTTGTTAATAATATGGTAGTGGTGAACCAAACATTATATTTTCAGTATAGACGAAAATACTGTTACCCACCTCACAATCCTCACAGTTAAAGTTGACCGAAAAACCCGCTTGACAGTCATATCGAGCAAGTACATCTTCCACCTCACACATCACCCTCTTGGCTATGTTGTCCAAACTGACCACGTCATGAAGAGTCGTCCTGCAGTGGTCAACGTCATCACCCTTAATATACTGCCAACCTTGTGAGTCAAGCACAGTTTTTAGGGCGTAATTAGAGCAAAAATCAAGATGAAATTGCCCCAGCCGCTGCTCCCGCTTCGTACTCGGCAGCAAACTGCATAAGTCCTCTTCTAAATGAAGGCACTGTGATTGGCGCGGCTCCTGTGGCCCGTGGCAGGTGCGAATCACCTCAGTGTTAAACGTGTAGTCATCCATAAAGTCGTAAGGAATCCAAGGATTTCGAAACTGAGAACGGACAGTGTTTACTCCTTCTACGACATGACAAGCTGCCACGTTATCGACTAATACGATGGCAAAGAAGACGAGAGATGCCAGGCACAGCCGCCACTTCTGTAATATTTCACGGTAGGGCTTTTCCAAGTTTGGTCTGAAGGTCTCATAGTTAAACACAAATTTCATATTTCATCGGATTAGGAACTGTGGCCAATCAAGTTGACGGAAGCAAAAGCCAGCGAGGGGCCTCATGACAGGCTGACCGTGCCATGTGTGGCCCCATGCCTGCCACAGGGTGTTACCAGTGACCGTAAGCACGCCCGTCGTTTTCGGGGATAGCAGTAGAGAAACGGGAGTGACACTGTATCTGTACCGGATGCTCATTCTCTTCATTCCAAGTGCCACACCTCTTTTTTTGACGTCATATTACTGGGAAAGTTTCTCTCTACTTTTCCCAAGATAAGACAGCGCATGACCACGTGAATATCATTGAACGTAAACCGTTAAACCTCGACTTTTAGCGTACTTGGTAAAATCTACACCAGTGTTGTGGTTCTCGGAAACCTCTATCTAGCCTTTTATTGATGCAGGCACCACGGTCTGTGGAGAAGTGAGACGCGCCTGCGCGATTTTCTCCTAGCTTTCGACAATGCAGGGATGCAGTCCAGCTGTAACCTAGCGACGAGTAGGAAAGAGAAAAAGAACCCACAAGTGTTAATCTTGTTGTAGTAGAAGCGATAGTATATATACTACACAATCACAAACAACGTTAGCGACTTCGTGAAATAAAATTTGTTTGACCATTATATTCATTGATAATATGAAACAGTCAAATTTGTAAATCATCTTCGGGTGCTTACGTCATATCAATGAAAGAAGAACATCAAAAGAGCACTGTATATAATGCTGGCCAAAATCTTAAGGCCAATGAACATAAATAAAAAATATGCATTTTGTGTTGTTAGACTCAATCACTTATTTGAGAAGAGCTTCGGAAGATGAAAATAAGAAAATGGAAAATTAAAAAAAAAAAATTTAGCATTTAATAGGGGAAATGTGAACACTGTGAAATTAGCCTAAATACTAGCTGGTCAAAAGTTTAAGACCATACTGAAACAAAGCGTTAATCGGTAAACACATATCGAAATATAGTTATTTGTGTTCGAGCATTAACGTTGTCAACATCTCCTGTGTTACATTGGGCAAAAACATGGCAAAGGCTAAAAAGTTGGCAGAGTTTGAACGTGGTAGAATTGTTGAGTTGCAAAAGCATGGTCTCTCTCAACGTGCCGTCGCTGGTGAAATTGGGCGTAGTAAAATTGTTGTTGCAAATTTCTTAAAGGACCCGGGGGATACGGAATGAGAATTTCAGGTAGCTGGTCCAAGAAAATATCGCCGGCATTGAGCAGAAGGATTCGAAGGGTTGTCCGGCAAGACACCAGCTGCTCGTCGAACCAGATTAAGACTTACGGACGCAGATTGCAGTTTAAGAAAAATAAGACGGCATCTACGAGAGAAAGGCTTTAAAAACCGTAAAGTCTTCAAAGGCCACGCCTTCTTTCACACGACAAAATTTTGCTGAGAAGCACCAAACATGGGACGTAGAAAAGTGGACGAAGGTTTTGACCTCTGATGAGAAAAAATTTAATCTGGATGGTCCAGATGGCTTCCAACGTTACTGGCACGATAAGGATATCCCACCGGAAACATTTTCTACATGACACAGTGGAGGAGGTTCCATTATGATCTAGGGTGTTTCTCTTTTCATGGAGCTTCAGGTTACAGAGGGGTGTCTAACAGCAGCTGGCTACATTGGCATGTTGGAGAGAGCATCCTTATTGACTGAAGGCTCTCGCTTGTGTGGAAATGACTGGATCTTTTAGCAGGACAACGCTACAATTAACAATGCCCGCAGGACAAAGAACTTTTTAATGGTGAATAACGTGATTCTTTTGAATCATCTAGCGTGTTTGCCCGAACTGAACCCTATTGAAAATGTTTGGGGGTGGATTGCAAGGGAAGTCTATAGAAATTCCAAATTCCAAACAGTGTATGATCTTCGTAAAGCCATCTTCGCCACTTGGGATAACATTCAAGCCAACCTTCTACAAACGCTTATATCGACCATGCCAAAGCGAATGTTGGAAGTTATTCGCAATGACGGCCGTCATTGTGACAGTAGTGACAGCTCACTACTAAAACCTCTTGTTGGGCATTTCCTACTCTGTTTAGGACTTCTTTTTGGTATGGTTTCAAACTTTTGACCAGCTAGTATTTAGGCTAATTTTAAAATATTCCCATTTTTCCTATTAAATGCTTGAAAAGCTTTTATTTTTATTTTCCCTTTTTTTATTTTCATCTTTCCAAGCTCTACTCAAATAAGTGGTTGATTCTAACAACGCAAAATGCATATTTTTTCTTTATGTTCATTGGCCTTAAGATATTGGCCAGCAGTGCATAAGACAAACATTCATTTTAATCGGCTTTGAACAAGAACAACTGATTCTAAACCCGTTACTCCTTTATTAGTTTATGAGATCACGGCTTAGACTGGTATTAGTTAAAGATCAAACTACCAAATGTAATTTCATAATTGAATAAAATAAATGAGTATCAATACAGCAAACACGTTTTTAAACAATAACTGTATTATTCAACGTCAGAGGGTGTTAAGGAAAAGTATAGGTTTTTTTTTGTTTTAGTACTGGTAGAGAAAAAAGGAGGAAATAAAAATAGATTTCTCATAGTTTTATTTTATTTACCTTTCTATACCTCAGCTGTATCAGTTACTTATACCACAGCTATACCGTTTACCTATTCCATAGCTATACCTGTCATGTATACCACAACTATGCCGGTTACCTATTCCATAGCTATACCTGTCATGTATACCACAACTATGCCGTTTACCTATTCCATAGCTATACCTGTCATGTATACCACAACTATGCCGGTTACCTATTCCATAGCTATACCTGTCATGTATACCACAACTATGCCGGTTACCTATTCCATAGCTATACCTGTCATGTATACCACAACTATGCCGGTTACCTATTCCATAGCTATACCTGTCATGTATACCACAACTATGCTGGTTACCTATTCCATAGCTATACCTGTCATGTATACCACAACTATACCGGTTACCTATTCCATAGCTATACCTGTCATGTATACCACAGCTATACCGGTTACTTGTATCACAGAGAAACATCAAACGTTGATGTTAATATAGTGATTCCATAGTTTAACGTAATGTAGATAAACTTTAAATTTTAAAATGTCGCTTTTCATTTATAACCCAAGTTACATTCAGATGTATGGCCAAGAGTGTTAAAGCGTGCGACTCGTAATCTGAGGGTTGCGGGTTCGCATCCCCATCGCGCCAAACATGCTCACCCTTTCGGCCGTGGAGGCGTTATAATGTGACGGTCAACCCCACTATTCGTTGGTAAAAGAGTAGCCCAAGAGTTGGCGGTGGGTGGTGATGACTAGCTGTCTTCCCTCTTGTCTTACCCTGCTAAATTAGGGATGGCTAGAACAGATAGCTCTTGAGTAGCTTTGTGCGAAATTCAAAAACAAACAAACAGTACATTCAGATGTAATCCGATTATTCCAAATTGGGTTGGGTAGACTGGTCATAACCAAACTTTAAGAAGGAACCTCATTGATACTTTTGTGGAAACTTCTTGTAAGATCTAGAGGCAATGCTTGTATTACTCAGGGTTATACAACCAATAAAATACAAACATTTTAGTTAATTCGTGATAGAAGAGAAAGTTGTTTGTTATTTGCTATTTAATATATAACCTGTTTTCAGTTGCTGAATGATCCTGTGAAAATATAAATGTTCAATCTCTTTTTATTAATAGACGAACTTCTCTCTACTCTCCGTAGTTTTTATGTAGCTTGACTTTAAAGACTTTTTTATGAAAATAAACTGCATTTTCGAGTATTAAAGGACTATGAGTAAATGAAGGACAACGTCACTGACAGTACGAGTTTGTTAAAACAGTAGTAATATCTAAAAGAAATCCTCCACTGAAAGTAGTGCTTTTACTAATTCTGTGAAGGTCCACGTCTATAGTATTATTACAGCCATAAACTCAGGAAGGGAAATCACAGCTTGAGTTCTCCAGAGCTATTAAACAGATTTACTTCTGAGACGGGACCTCAAAGTTCAAAAACCACAGATTACTAAGGGCTGATATGGTGGCGTGTGCGTTGGTGGTCCTGAAATTGAGTAATGCAATCTATTAGGACGCCTAAACTGGTTTAGACAGATAAACCTGAATTCTGTTTGTTGTTATTCAGGACCAGCCAAAAGGTATCACTGATTAATGATAATTAAGTTCTCTTGTTGGCCTCAAAGAGTGAAAATGGAGACCCATAGGCTGACATTAGCTTTTCCGTGATGGGATGCATGCTGCTACTATTAGTATTGGTCATGGATAGTTCTGGAGTCATTAAGAGCCAGAAGACAAGCTGCTTTTGGCAAATTATTGTTCTGCTAGGAGTAGGTACCAAATGTTCATTCAAATGTATAGGATCCTGAAACCTTGATAGTTTTTGGAGTCTCAGGGTTGTGTTTGTGCGAGACAATTTTCTTATTGCAAATTAAAACAAATATTTTCCTCAAGTGCTCAAGGATACAGCCGAAACGAACTGGACCACTTAATTAAATATTTAAAGCAAGTGAGACTTGAGGTACAATGACAAATGTTAAGTTTAAGGTCTGACATGTTATTTTATTTAGCATTTTAGTAAGAAAAAACTTATTGATACAATTATGGCTGAGTTGTTTATACGTTTCGACCTGGAAAGGAATTGAGCTATCTGTCTAGTGAGTCCAAAACTTAAAATAAATGTTCCATGGGCCAGTTGCATGGATGACTTACTTTACTAGTTAGGAAAACATCTTCAGTTATTACAGCTATGTATCATGAGGATATTCTCATGAACAATTTCATGAGAGGCTATATACTCTTCCTCATAAAGGTTGTTATATGTGATATTTTGAGCTCGTTTGTCCCTTATTTGTTATTTTTCTTGTGTTTTTAATGTGTGTAATGTCTTTCCTTTTACAATTATTGGTAAGTATGTTTATAACACGAACATTCGTGAAACATTTCATGATTATGTCTTTTTTGTGGAAATTTCGATACAGCGTAAAATCTGTACCACCAGAAATAGAAATGGGCTTTTTTCTCCATTTCTAAATCAAAACAAACAAGACCGTCATTTTGTGAAAATATTTAGTATCAATTTGAAACTTTCAGTAAACGTGCAACAATTACATTTACATCAGAATATTTAACTCAATAACGTGTGTGGCTCCAAGTGCTGCAATAATGTCCGCTAGGCGACGTGGCATACTCTCAACTAACGTTACGAGTCTTTGATTTGAAATTCTGTTCCTATCTTCAGTCATTGCTTGGGGTAACTGCTGTAGAATTGCAGGAGGATTGTCACTATTCCTGATTGCACGGCCAAGTTTATCCCAGAGGTGCTCTATCGGTTTGGTATCTGGGCTTACAAGTGGTTGCTCATGGACCAACACACCACATTTTCAAGAAATCTTGCACATTACGAGCATTATAAGCCTGTACATTGTCCTGTTGCAGCCGGAAATTGCCCTGGAAAATGTCCTGGGCAAATAGCAGTAAGTGGCGATCCGGAATATCTTAATATACAACACCAATGATGTTTTGATCCGAATGACCAACTGGCTGACAGCCGCAGAACATAATGAATCCGAAACGTACGCTGAACCTCCGTCTCCTGCGACATTTGGTTGAACATTTTCATCATTGAGCTATTCTCCAGGAAGCCTGCGCACTCGTAACCGTCCGTCAGTAGGGTAAAGCAGAAATCTAGATTCGTCAGCAAAAACTAGATGATTCCAATGTGCGATCGACAGATTACGATATCGCTGAGCCTCCAGCAGCCTGTTGTTGCGATGTCTAGCTCTCACTTTAGGTTTTCTGACCATCCGTTCTGCTCTGTATCCAACTTGCACCAATCGTAGGTGAACCGTCTGGCGTGAAATCCGGATCAATTGTTGTGCACGTAACTCAAAAGGAATCGACCTCGAAGACATCGTACGGTTTCAACGAACAATGGTGAGGATCCGGCAATCATTGCGTGTTGTAATGGCACTGCTAGGACTCACACTTCTTGTTGCAGCTATTTTTCTGAGAATTTTGTTGACGGTCTGCCTGGATACATCAAGTCGTCTTGCAATATCGCATTGTTTCAACCCAGCGTTGTAGTAGGTAACCCTCTGATTTCTCAAACCTACGCTAGTAGGGCCTGACATAATGTCTAAAATATTTACAGAGTTGAAAATGCGTTGCCAATAGGTAGGGTACACAAGTAACACCAAAAACCTGGCTTTTATACCTCACCCCAGACACTGCGTTTGGAACAAGTCTCAGAACACTCCGATGTTCAAGGGATTAAACCGACTCAAAATGAACTCAGGTGATGCAGAGTAGTAGATAAATAAAACTTGAAAGTTTAAGGGCAACACATAAAGTGAATTTAGTTTAAAATAATACAAATGACCTAAAATCACATTTTCCGAATATGTAACAACCTTTTTGAGCAAGAATGTACAGCATGAGAATGTATCAATACCGGGTGTGAAAAGTGTCTTCATCTTATTTGAATAATTATCAGTTTTTGGTGATCAGAGTCAAGATAGTAATTATGGATAGGTTGTAAGAGGAGAGAATCAAACAGCAACTACTGTATTTGTCCGTTTTTTATTAGACCATTCCCTTGAGGTGCATCACAGAATTTTTGTGTTCCTTAAGGAGCAACCGAACTGCAAACACATCTTAGCAGTGATTACGAATGATAGAGTAGGCTTTTCATGATGACTGCATTATAACAAATGCTGCCAATTCCTATCTCCAGATGCCACTCTAGACATAAGGACAAAAATGTTTACATTTGTTGTGGTCTGGTAGGTTAATATCGAGTAAGCTACCAGCATCTTGTTACCTAACAAAATTGGCTTCAAATTTAGAATACTAATAGAATTCACACGAAGTTTGATCACGACGATTAGAAGGCGTAATACTCAGCTAAACCGAAATGTTTGGTGGGTAGCCCAGTTTTTTCATAGTTGTGTGGTGCTTGGTATGCGTTAATTGTGTACAAAGATGAGGTATATTTCCTGGATGAAGCAGGAGTCGCCAGAAAACTGACCGATTCTGCAGTGTATCAGGCACTCTGAGTGGAATGAAGTCACTATTCTGACCAGCTGTCATTCTGGTAATGGTGAAAAATTAAGCACGTATTTGACTATGACCATGAAATTCCACTCACAACATAACTTAAATTGTCTCCATTCTTAGTTCTGATACAGAAACCTTAGGGATGAACATACTATATAAAATATCAGTTAGCTTCATAGGTTAAACACCTGAATTGTATTTTAATGAAAAAAAACAACACAATGCCAGCCAAATAGAGTACAAGAACTGTGGGCCATAAACAAATGGGAGACGGACCTATGTAGGGTTCAGAGTAATTTTGACCCGTCTATGGTTGGACGAGAACTCCATAAAATCTTGCCAAATTTGATAAACAAAGAAGTACCTTCCAAAGGACATGGAGATAATTTAGCAAGTCAACAAAAAGTCAAAAGCTGACCTGAAGAATGAAGCGTTAAAATTCTAAAATCGAACACAAGGTCATTAATGCACGATATGTTCTTTCTTTTTTTTGCGTATCTTTACTAATTTCTATTTATTATACTTTTCATTCACTTGTTTTAACTGGAAACAGAGGAAAATACTGCATAAATATGAGATTTTGAATATAAAGTAATAAAAACTAAAAAAACTTTTCTTCATCTGAAAACAGAAGTATTTATCGTCGTTTTCCATTTCGAAATATTTATATGTGAATGTTATGTCCACAACATGAAACATTACTTGTTTTCAAGTGGTAGCTATTATCATCCTCATTTTAATGTTGCTGTGTGTGAGTAATGTAGATGTAAATATGTCAGGAACGTAACATGCTTTTTGCTGATAATTTAAATAGTTGTCACTTTCTTAAGTCTTTGGTGTTTTGTTTTAAGGAACGATGTTAAAAAGAGTTTTTTACTGTATATTGTTTGGGCCTGGCATGGCCGAGCGCGTTAAGGCGTGCACTCGTAATCCGAGGGTCGCGGGTTCACGCCCGAGTCGCACTAAACATGTTCGCCCTCCCAGCCGTGGGGGTGTATAATGTGACGGTCAATCCCACTATTCGTTTGTAAAAGAGTAGCTCAAGAGTTGGCGGTGGGTGGTGATGACTAGCTGCCTTCCCTCTAGTCTTACACTGCTAAATTAGGGACGGCTAGCACAGATAGCCCTCGAGTAGCTTTGTGCGAAATTCCAAAAACAAACAAAACTGTATATTGTAAATATGTTATATTTATAAAGTATTGTTGTGTTGTAGTAATGTATGATGCGCAGTCATTGTTAAATGATTATTTTATTTAGCTATTTGTTGTATTTAATACTTTATTTCGTATAATTGTATCAAAAAGGTTTTATGACATATCTATTGTATTTTATATTAAGCTGTAGTGTAACATCCCTAAAGAGTTGGGATGTTTGTTGTGTGTACTTACTTCGTTGAACGAAGTTTATGCAAATTCATGTTTAACGAAAGATTATCTTAGAACACGAAAAGTTGTTTCCCTTACACGTAAGTGTAAAAAATGACCACAAGAACTGCAAAACAAAATGTGAAGTCGCAAATTTGCATGTATATCTGCATGGACTCAACAAACCTTCATGCCATATTTAGGGAAGATCCACCTAAAAGAGAGGATATAGTGGTAAAAAGTAAACCTTTATATCAAACTTGGTGAAGATGTATGTAAAGGGGATGAAACAGGGGTAAAAAACACAAAAACTAAAATATCTAAAGTACAAAACTAAACATCTGTATGTTTGTTTCCATGGAACTGATGAACCTCTGTACCAAATTTGATGAATATCAATTTACACCCTGGTGAGTAACTACTTAAACATAGAACAGACTAAAGATGGTATTATTATATTTATATACACTCGTCTTTTCTTTTATGAAAAAATCTTTAAATTATATACAAAAGTCAGCTTCCTAACAAGCCTGAGAAAAAGAAAAGGGAAACAATATCCCAGGCTTAATTGTTGTTGTTGTTGTTTTGAATTAAGCACAAAGCTGCACAATGGGCTATCTGTGCTCTGCCCACCACGGGTATCGAAACCCGGATTGTAGCGTGCAAGTCCGCAGACATACCGCTGAGCCACTGGGGGGCTCCCAGGCTTAATAGGTGTTTCTTTTCTTTTTTATTTAAGGGGGGCTCTTGTTATAGTTTTTTTTAAATTTTCACTTCATTTAACACATACGTGTGTACGGATATTATTAGACTTAACAGTGTATGTGGACGGATAATATGGAAACTTGCAGTTGCTTTGGTTACTTATTGTATTGGGACATTCATTCAGGTGTCACTTTTTTTTATGGAAGAGGGCACTTCACAATTATATAGATTCCTATACTTTTACTTTCTTCAACACTTCAGCTGTGTGACAGGTTTTGTGACATCAGAAATATATCCTTCCTGCATTTGTTTCTGAAATTGTCAATGATGTAGTGAATGCACCCTGAGAGAAATAATGTTAATTCTTTCTGGATTAAGTTTCTCTACTATCCTACGCTTATTCAGATTTCCACCAATTGCTTCAATTTACACAGCTCTATAATTGGTACCAAACTGGGAGTTGCCCTGCAACAGATTGGCACCCCCTCTAGGGGAAATAAACATGTGTCTCCATTCTCATCTGCTTCTATTTCAGGAGTTAAGTACGAGCCTTAAGTACAACAACCCTTAAACATTGGTTTTAACATTTTTCTTTAAAGTTGGTCAGAGTCAGAAATCCGGGTTCATTGATGTTATATTTTTGTCATTCATCCTGTAATCTGCAGTTACTATCTCCACCGTAAAGTTAATCAGTTATTTGAGAATACGATCATAGAACAGTCTGGTTCTCTGGTTATGAAGTGATATTTAGTTTTATATACAGATGTGAAGCACTGATGGAACTGAGGTCGTAAAGTGATATTCAGCTTTATATACAGATGTGAAGCACTGATGAAACTGAGGTTGTAAATTGATATTCAGCTTTATATACAGATGTGAAGCACTGATGAAACTGAGGTTGTAAATTGATATTCAGCTTTATATACAGATGTGAAGCACTGATGGAACTGAGGTCGTTAAGTGATATTTAGCTTTATATACAGATGTGAAGTACTGATGGAACTAAGGTCGTATGAAGGATGAGAAAAAGAAGATAGCAGGACAAACAAAGTACTGCTTTAATTTTTCATATCTTTTTAAAGATATTTAGATCATCAGACATCGAGGTCTGAACTTAATTCATTGAGTCGTAAAATCCAATAAATAAGCTAGAACTGAGTGTGTTGATTGGAAGTTTGAGGATGAACAGATGGATTTATCAAAAAAGTGTGTTGTGGGATGGAATCTGCCACGTCTAGGAATGGTTATCTTGAAAGACGGAAGAAGAGTACATAAATAAAGTTTTAATGCTATTGTTTAAATACAGAATGTAAAAGTTCTGATGTTATTCCAGTCATTGCATATAAATTTCTGGCAATTGTTTACATTAAAAGTTAAAATACCATGGTAAGTCTTATCAACAGAAATCGTGGCGCTTGAAAGGTAGAGGACAAAATAATTTTCAAAAAAATATGTTTTATTTTTTACTTGATCGATCTTATGAAGTGACCAACGTATAGTTTGATAACAGATGCGACATCCCTAATACTTTATTTAAAGTATTACAAGGAGGTGCGGAGATTTCAAAAAGGAGAATATATACCCTACATAAGTTTTAAATAACCCCTGATATATATTTTTCTGAAGAAAAATAGTTAGGACTCACAATTTCCATTGTACATTATAAAGCAAATTTTTAATTTATCTAGAAGCGGTATTTTATGCCATTTTTTTTCTAATTGATTCCAAACAGTATTTTACACTATTTCCCTCAATGAACTCAAGAATATTATAAAAACATTGCTTTAATATCGTTTAAACTTGGATAATTAAAGTAAAAAAATAAACTTGAAAGCTGAAATTTGGTTTGCTTTGAATTTCGTGCAAAGCTACACAAGGGCTATCTGCGCTAGCCGTTCCCGAATTTAGCAGTGTAAGAGGATGCTTGTTGTGACATGGATTATGAACCCGTGCCCCTCGGTTTACAAGTCGAATGCTTTAACCACCTGGCCATGACAGGCAGAAAGCTAAACTACCTCGTTAAATTTAAGGGTTAATAACCCATAAGCTGTTCAACAATTCTAAACAGCTCTTATTGGGTTGAATGGATAAACTTTTAATTCTATAATTAAACAACCTTACAACACTAAATGTTTTATTTTTCTTCAATTGAACAGTCAACGTTCACTTAGTATAATATATTTTATACACCAATATGCACTACAAAATTTAAATATGACAGATGGAATTACAAACTAACTAAAAATCATTTAAAATATGGGAATCAATTGAATGAAAAAATCTCGATATCACATACATTTGTTTGTTTGTTTTGGAATTTCGAACAAAGCTACTCGAGGGCTATCTATGCTAGCCGTCCTAAATTAGCAGTGTAAGACTAGAGGAAGGCAGCTAGCTAGTCATCACCACCCACCGCCAACTCTTGAGCTACTCTTTTACCAACGAATAGTGGGATTGACCGTCACTTATACGCCCCCACGGCTGAGAGGGCGAGCATGTTTAGCGCTACGCGGGTGCAAACCCGCGACCCTCGGATTACGAGTCGCACGCCTTACGCGCTTGGCCATCATATACATATTATTATTAATTACATTACACAACGAAGTATTTGCTTCTTGAACACTGTTGGGTGTTCCTTATAGATTGTTGGCTGTTGATCACGAAAATCATGTCCAAATTTGCCCATCACGTACCGTTTCATCGAAATCTTCAGTTTTGTCATGTTTTTTCTTATATTTGTGTCCAAAAGTTTTCATTTCTGTAAGAGACCTATGAACCATGTTTTGTGCACTTTATATGCAAAAACGGCTCGTTTGGGTTGAGAAAATATTTTAAATAGAAGAGCAAACAACGTTTCGACCTTCTTCGGTCATCGTCAGGTTCACAAAGAAAGAGGTAACTGACCGGAAGCTGACCACATGTTTGGAAGGGGTTGTGTAATTGAGTGTCGCATCTAACATCTAACCCCGCCCTCTACATTGCGACACTCAATTACACAACCCCTTCCAAACATGTGGTCAGCTTCCGGTCAGTTACCTCTTTCTTTGTGAACCTAACGATGACCGAAGAAGGTCGTTGTTCGCTCTTCTATTTAAAATATTTTCTCAACCCAAACGAGCCGTTTTTGCATATAAAATTCTCAACAAGTGGGTTTCTCGACATCACTGAATGTTTTGTGCAGTCTGGGCATGTCTAGGCATAAAATCAGGCCAGATTGGAAGCTGTTCTGTGGAAGTATGGCGGCCGGACCCAGCTTGACACTGTCTCAGCAGGCTATAAAAGTGGCTTACATACACAGATGCTGCTCATTGGATTAATATAGACCTTACAGTGTGTACGAATAGTTTCAGAAAATAGCATTGCCTCAGTAGCACTGTAACAAGTAAGTTAGATGCTATAAACGTTTTACAGAACGATTGGTGTCGATCAATATGTCTCGTCAATGTCATAACAGCCGCAATATATTCTGCTATATTTGTGGCGAGCATACGCTTGTTCATCAGAGACGGTCAGTGACTGCTCTTGTGAAGAAAGCATATCATCTGTACTTCGGCTGTTAAATTGGTGATCAAGACCAGGAATGGGCGCCTTACATTTGTTGTGCGACATGTGCTGTCTGTCTGAGAGTTTGGGTCAGAGACACTCGAAAGACAATGCCGTTTGCTCTCCCGATGACATGGGGAGAACAGAAACGCCATATGACGGACTGTTATTTGTGTTTTACTAATGTGTCCGGTTTCTCAGCCAAAAACAAGAAGTTTATTGAATACCCTAAACTGACTTCAGAAATGAGACGCCACACGATGGCAGTCTTTTAATTCCAAAACCACCAAGAGGAATGGACTTCAGGCGAACCAGATGAAGAAACTGCAATGCAGGGAACTGGCAGTGACGTTGATCCGGATTTTGAACCGTGCTCCTCAGGCGATCCACGTCTCATAACACAATCATTATTAAACGATCTGGTTAGAGATTTGGGTCTTCAAAAGCAAAAGCCGAATTGCTGGGTTCGAGACTGCAGGAATGGTGTTTGCTGTCACCAATAACGAATTTTTTTGTTTTTCGAAGCCGCCAAGATGATATACGCAAATTATTTGCATAAGTTGACAGTTTCTGTTTCTGTGTTGACATCGAAGGATTGTTCTCTGCTTGTGACCATGACCAGCAAGAGTGGCGTATCTTTATTGATTCATCAATGTTAAGCTTCAAAGCTGTTCTGTTACACAATGACAACATTCACCCTTCAATACCTGTTGGCTATGCAGCACACATGAAAGAAACCTAAAAGAACTTGGAAATGTAGCTGAAGCACATCCAGTACAGCAAGTACAACTGGAATATCTGTGGAGATCTGAAAGTCGTTCCTCTGTTACTGGGACTGCATCTCGACTATACAAAGTGCTGTTGTTTCATCTGTGAATGGGACAGTCGTGCCAAAGAGTCACATTATTCTATACAGACCTGGCCACTTCGTAAAAGGTTAGTTCCAGGACAGAAAAATGTGGTGCATGAACCGCTTGTCAACAAGGCAAAGATTTTTTGCCTCCTCTTCAAATAAAATTGGGACTTATGAAGAATTTCGCGAAAACAATCTGAAAGCAATGAACAAAGAAGGCGAAGGTTTTCGTTATTTAAGACAGATGTTTCTAAAAATAACCGAGGCAAAGAAAGCATTTTTGTTGGCCCTTAGATCAGACAAGTTATGAGTGACAAGCAGTTCGAAGATCTGTTTGTTGAGCCGGAAAAGATTGCCTGGAAAGCCTTTAAAGACGTTATTGACAATTGGAAATTACAGAGCCCCACATTACTTCCAGCTGGTAGACAAACTTCTCAAAGCATACAAAGCAATGAAGTGCAACATGTCACTCAAGATTCATTTTTTCCACTTACATTTGGACTTCTTCCCCGCAAATCTCGGTGCTCTCAGTGACGAACATGTTTAAAGGATTCATTAGGACATTGCTACAATGGAAAAACGATATCAGGGCAACCGAAATCCGTCAATGCTTTATGACTACTGTTGGATAATGCAACGTGATGCACCGAACATTGAATATAAACGAAAATCAGAAGAAAAACACTTTTAATTTTGTTGAGCTCAATAGCGTATTTGAAACATAAACGCAATTAAATACGTTATTGCCGGTAAACAGTTAACTGTCTATTTATCAGAGTTCCTACGTGATGAAGCAAAACCAAAACTATATTTGTGCATACCCACTAGGTACCTGTCACAATGAGCAAAAACTTTTAAAAAAAATTGTTGTGTGGTGTCATTGACTAAGCCTACTTGCCTGCAATGTGTAAATTCACAAATCTGTTAAACATAAGAAAATTAACAACGAATTTAGTTAATTAACACACAAACAATTTTAAACAGTAAAATGGTAATGAAGTTGGTTATGACTCGTACTATATATTTATTAATTCCATTTTCTGACATTGTGTTCCTGGATTTCGCTTGAAGTACTTCTTTAACCCCCTTTTGGTTTCGGTAGCTAGGAGTCCAAAGGAGCTTATATTTGCTAGTTTTTTTAAAGTTAAACTATTTTGATTGAGTGTGAGTGACATGTGGATTAACTGGAATTTTTTTTAAAATTTCGCACAAAGCTACTCGAGGGCTATCGGTGCTACCGTCCCTAATTTAGCAGTGTAAGACTAGAGGGAAGGCAGCTAGTCATCACCACCCACCGCCAACTCTTCGGCTACTCTTTTACCAACGAATGGTGAAATTGACCATCACATTATAACGCCCCCACTGCTGAAAGGGCGAGCATGTTTGGCGCTTCGGGTGTTCGAACTCTCGACCCTCAGATTACGAGTCGCACGCCTTAGCACGCTTGGCCATGCCGGGCCCTTAACTGGAATACTGGTCACTGTGTGCTAATTTTCTGTAAGTTTTTATTTTTTAGAATAATTTTGGTCACTTTCGATTATTGTAAGATCATGAATAAGTAGTTCTCTTTATTATCGACTGAACGGAAACTGAACTTTTTATTAAAATAGTTCAAAACAACATTTAATTTTGTATGATCACGTCCTTAGATTACAAATATCTCATGAACATACTTGCCACCAGGTGTATATAACGCAACAGACAAAGCACTATTTTTTAATTCGTTTGTGTAAATTTAACAAATAGCAAAGGAAAAGGGGGAACCATTGATGTACTATACTTCATATTGTAGATAAAATATTTCCAAATGAAATACGGTGTTGAAAGACAGGTTTTAAATATTTTTATTTCTGTGTGGTCTAACATTTTTTGTTCCAATATGGTAGCATATTAAAACTTTAGAGTTTTTGTAATTACTGAAATAACATCATTTGTTATTTGTTAATTGCAAGCATTAAACTATACTAAACTACAAGTATGTGTGTAGAGTGTATTCTATGATCTTCAATTTTCTTAACAAAATCCTTCAATCTATGATGTTGTCATTAGTTATTAAAGACTTTTACCATCGAACTTTTTGTTTTTGGATTTTCGCCCGTTACAAAATGTCACCCTTTAATTATCAAATTCGAGTGCTGTGGGTGCTTGATTGCTCTAATATTTATGAATGCGACTGAAGCTGTACTAAAAATACATCCAGTACCCTCATTCATTTTGAAAAGCCTTCGAGTGGTACAGCAGTCTCTTTGTGGATTCACACCGCTAAAACGGGGTTTCGATACCCGTGATGGGCAGATCACAGATAGCCAATTGTGTAGCTTTGTGCTTAATTCTAAATAAACAAACATTTCGAAAGGGTGCTGGTAATGACTGTAGGAATGACTCATTATTTTCTTCTAGAGTGATTTTCATGCCCTGAGTTGATCCTTTTACTTTACTTTAAAATATCATTATAGAGAAAGAATATTTCCTACTTATAAGTCCTAAATTTTTAGTGTGAGCGTATTTGGATAGTCTGAGCTGTAGCATAACCTACCTAAAAGTGACCAGTTATCGGTGGCATCACACTTAATGCCAAACAAAAAATGTCAAACTCTAGTTCTGATGTTTATCACTCAACTGCGACATTATATTGGCTGTGATTACAAAATGACTTTTTGATTTGCATTCTTAAAATCACTGTAATGTAATATACTCCACCCCTTCTATTCATCTTGATGAACATAGATAGAAAAGGTATTTTATTTAAGATCGTTTATCAAATAACTTTTTATGATTGTATGCACTTTTTATTTGCTTGTTGTTAAGCGCAAAATTACATAATGGATTATCTCTGTTCTGCCCACCGCTGGTATCGAAATCTGAATGATAGCGTCATAAGAGATCACGATTACCACTGAGCCACCAGGCGAGGTAAAGTTCATAAGCGCTTTTGTTAAACAATCAATAAAAGAAATTTTCACTGCATAAAGTTTGATAATCTGTGGTGCTTTGACAGAATAGATTTTCAATACCGCGTTCTTTATGAGTATTATGAGCTAATATGTTGTTACCTTATAATTATCCATCCACAAAAAGTAATATAGCATGGGTGCTAAGCTTAACTGATCATCAGAATGATCTCAAAGTCCCTTTAAAATTAATATCTACGGAGATATAAAGATATGTACGAACAAAAAGAAATTCCAACAATAACACTTGACACCAACAACTACACAGTAATAGAAAGTTTAATGAATAAGAATCTCTTGTAAAGATTAAATTCACAAATCGAACTACATATTACATGCTTTACACGAAATTCAACAAAACAAACAAATATGATAAGCATACATTGTTCCATCAGAAACTGTGAAACATTCATTTCTGAAGGAGTATTTACAAACAATCAAAAGCTGCTGTAATGCAGTATTCTTACAGTAGTATATCAAACCTGAAATGTTTTTTTTTCAAACTGTTAAAGAACGTTGAGTGTGATATATAGTACCACCGTTGTAAAAAAAATATTCAGATAAAATAAGAAAACAAATTAGAGGAGATAAAAGAGGTCTTATCCCATGCGAAAAAAGACGTTGTTCCCTTACAATAGATACGCTTTAACTTAATTTAAAATAATTTTCAAGCTTATTTTAATTGGCCTAGTCTTTTGAAGTTTTCATTTACTTGGTACTGTTGTTTGTTTCTGAATTTCGCGCAAAGCTACACGAAGGCTATTTGCGCTAGTCTTCCCTAATTTACCAGTGTAAGGCTAGAGTGAAGGCAGCTAGTCATCACCACCAGCCGCCAACTCTTGGACTCCTCTTTTGCCAACGAATAGTAGTATTGACCGTAACATTATAACACATCCACGGCTGAAAGGGCAAACATGTTTGGTGCGACAGGGATGCAAACCCGCGACCCTCAGATTACGACTCGTGCACCTTAATCACCTCGCCATGTTGGACCGTACTTCACACTAAATCATTTATCTGTTAATTATAAACAATTTCTGAGGAAAATGTTATAATATCCACAAAAATCCTCTCTTAACCATTTCAGTCCTTAGTAAATTTTATTTTATAATCATCGCTCTGAAAACAGAAACTCTCCTAAAATGATTACATTATATCAGTATTAAATCAGACAATATGGGGTCTTTCAAATTAGTAGATCATTTGGGGTTTCTTAATAAAAGTTATTACAATATTTGGGTTCGTAATGAAGTCTATCGCTGTTGCTGAGCTCTTAAAAGAATCTCGTGTAATGCCTGATTTTACCTCAGCATCTTTATTAAAATCTCTCTAGTAATGGTCTTTAATGTAGGGATTTTAAGTCTTTAATCATGACTTGTTAAAATGTTTTTTTAGACTATCATAACAACTGAGCTCTTGATGGAATCCTTCCAAACAGTTAACTCTCAACGTCTATTTTGATGGTTGCATCTTTGATAGAGGCTTTCTCAACAGTTAATTCACATAATTGGGTCTCTCACAATGATTAGCGCTCTTACAAAGACATTTTAATTGAAACTCTTTTTCACAGTGGTTGAGATTTTAATAAGCCAGTAGTTGTTCCTAATTGTAATCATTAGTGAGTTTTAGTAGTCCCATAATGGCTGTGTGTCACACGAAGTCTTTCATATCAACAAAGCTCTAACTGAAATCTTTTGCAACGCCCGAATTCCTTTATAGAGTCTCTCAAAATGGCTGAGTTTCTAACAGTGAATCTAGAAATAGTTCGACTCGTAAAAAGTCTCAATAGCTGAGTCCATATAATTTTTTAACAATGGCTGGTATTCTAAATTTAGTCTCTTCTAATTACTGGATTCTTAATAAAATTTCTTATAATGATTGGATTTTTATTAGTTTTTAACAATGACTATGCCCTTGATGACGCCTTCACAAGATATTTGGGTCCTTAAAAATAGTTTTTCAACATGACCCTGTCCGTATTAAAAGCTCTCACAACAGATGTACCCATAATTTTGTTGTTCATAATGACTGTATTACTAACAGAGTCAGTCACAGCAATTAAATATTTCGTTAAGTGTTATATAATTTAATATTCAATAGAGTCTCTTCCGAAGTTCAGTTCATAATAAAGCTCTTTATAACATTTAAATTGCCCATAAAGCTGTTATTCATAAAAGCTTAGTTATTGATGGAATCTCTCACATTGTTGAACCTTTTATGAATATTTTATATAACCGGTTCTGTAATGGTGTGTCTTCAAACGTCAACTGTTTACGAAGCTTCTTATAACAGTTGGGTTCTTGAGGAATCTTTTGTAACATCTGTATATCAATTGAAGTCTTTTTTAATGGCTGAATCTTTACTGAAGGCTCCGTAATAATTGGGTTCATAATGGTCACTATCATAACAATTGATTCTTTACTGGAATCTCCAACATTAATTGCGAACTTAATTATATTTGCACAGTGAAAGGCTCTTAGTGAATTCTTCAACAAAAGCTGAATGTTTTTTTTCATAGTAGTTGGTTCCTTAATGGTGTTCTCAGAATGGGTATGTTGTAAATGAAGTCACTGTAATGTTTGTGCGAGACACTAGTAATGGATGATGTTAACAACTGCTTTATTCTTAATAGAGTTTCACAATAGCTGAGTCTTTTATAGAGTCTCCTACGACACTGATTCCTCGTGAGGTGTCTCACAATGGTTAGTATTCTTGATAACGTTCCTCACAACAGTTACTATTATGAGCCACAATTCCATAAGAATCTCCTACAATCGTTGGGTTCCTTATAGCTCAATGACTAAGCCTGATTTGTATATATTAAATCAATAGAGTTTGCAACAGTTTTTCACAATGACTAATTTCTTATTGAAATCTCTTACATGAAATGGCTGATAATGGAATCTCCCTTATTGCTGAGTTCTCTCACAACAGTTAGCTTTCTTAATAACCATTAATTTCTTACAGTAGCTGGTTCCACAAAAATGTCAACCATAATATTTAGCCTTTAATACAGTATCCGAGAACGGGTGTAATTTCAGTGGCTGATCATTATTTTTATCTCTTAAAACAATTAGTTCCTCAATAATATCTCTTTGAACAGCTGGGTTCCTAATGGAGTTCCTTACAATGATTAGGTCCATAAGAACTACTCTCTCACAACATCTGGTGAGGTTATTGAAATATTTCACAATGTCCGGCTCTTGAAAGAGGAGGCCAGGTATGGCCAGGAGGTTAATGGACTCGATTCATAATCCGAGGGTCACTGGTTCGAATCCCCATCGCACCAAACATGCTCGCCCTTTCAGCCATGGGGGCGTTATAATATGCGGTTAATCGTACTATTCATTGGTTAAAGAGTAGCCTAAGAGCTAGTGATGACTGGTTGCCTTCCCTTTAGTCTTACATTGCTGAAATTAATGGCGAATAGCACAGATAGCCCTCGTGTAGCTTTTCCCAAAATTCAAAAAACAAAACATGCAAACAAACAAATCCTTATAAGAATTTATCACAACGATTAATTTCGAAGGAGCCTCTCAGAATGAATGAGGCTTTTATGGAGTCTTTAAAATGGCTGACTTCTTAATAAAGTGTTTTAAAATGACTGTACTCTTGATGAAGTTTCTTACATAAATTGTGTCCTTAATGTATACTCTCATAGTACCTAAGCCCTTAAAAATCCCTCATAATGGCTAGAATTTTAAAGAAATTTTTTACATTGTCTGGGTCATTTATGAAATACATTTAAATGCTGAATTTCTACCATGATTTATTAGAATGTTTAGAGTTCCTAAAGCACACTAGTCTCATAATGGCTGATTTTATAGATAAATATCTCACATTATCTTGGTTTTTTATTGTTCAGTGGTTCAATCTTACTGGAATGTCTTTGATTAAGATTCTCACATCAGCCAACTTCTTACAAGGTTTTCTCACACGTCTGAATTGTTACTGAAATCTCCCACAATTTCAGAGCTCTTAATATAATATCCCAGAATGGTTGGCTTGCTAATGACGTTCTTAATTATGTCTGTTAGAACAAATGAGTCTTTGATGTTGTTTTTTGTAATGACTATATCTTAACAGGGTATCCTCCAATATCTCGCTCCTTAATGGAATATCTTTCAATAACTGGATCCTTAAAAGTATTGTACAACTGTTGGGTTTGTTATCATCCATTTGTTTCAGTTAAATCACGAAATTCGCCCATCTCTCTTCACAAAAACTGACCTGTTATTATGACGCTCTGAATTACAGTAATTATAGTAATCCTTACATATCTTTCTTAACACCCATCATTTCTAACGAGCTGTACACTGGTATAACAAAATTCAGTGTCTACATGACGTCACGTAATTCCTCCTAAAATTTTGGTCTCATCGACTTCTAAATGATACTAAACGAATCACCCCTTCGATTCCCCTCGGTGGACTCAGCAGACAGCCTAATGTGGCTTTGCTATAAGAAAAACACACATGAATCATCTCGATCCTGAAGTTTACACACAGGTAAACATTTTTACTCCACACTTTGCGGAACCCGAGGATTTCCCAAAAAACCCTTCTCTTAAACTACTAGACTCACCAATCTCAAATTGATAACAAACAAATCATCTCGATTCTGAGATTTGTACAAAGGAAAACATTTTCACTCCACCTCTCGAGTTACCCAGGGACTTCCAGAAAATCCTCTCTCCTAAATTGTTAGACTCACTTCTAAGTGATGCCAAAAGAATAGTCTCGGCCCTATTGCACAAAATTAAAATTTTTCATGAAGTTCCTTAGGAAACCCGGGCATTTGTCAAAAGCACTTTCACGGACTTTCTCCGAAGGCGAACCTCAAACGTGGCATTAACTGGCATTAGATCACCTATATAAAGTAGATCTACTAATTACTGATCGTAACTTGGTTAAATAAGTTACATTTGTATTGCAGCGTCAATTATAATTAGGCTGAAAAAGTGCAAATAATACTTCTAGCATTGAATTTACATTATAGCGACCATGTAAATGTGGGTCATAGACCCATGGATTCATTAGTGCTATTACATTTTTTACGAAAAAATATTGCTTGAAGTTTGTTTTTTTTCAGATTTGTTTCCCACATAAACATAAGAATCTATGTGAAAACTATGGAGGTTATCCTTTTATGTATACAGATGAAGAAATCTAACCATAATGTATTTTGAGTAATATACTAATTCAGACTACATCACTTTGTTTAGATAAAAATTATAAATCTTTTGCTTGCTTATCAGTTATCAGGTCACTATGTAGATGTAGATGTAGATATTCTTATTGAAAAATCAAAGATAATTGAAAGATAAGAATAAAAATTGTGGTAAATGCAAGCATTTTGTCTTTAATTGACCAACAAGAAAAACTAAAGTTTTTGGAAGCAGATAAGCTACATATGACTGCCGTAGGATAGTCACACACATGACAGAATACAATACAACTACCGCATGAAACACCAGACAGCTTCTGTGAATCCTGTTAAATGGAAACACAATCTCGACTGTAATTAATACGCTCCAAACGATATTTTGTGTTTGCTTCTTTGTTTGTTTTTAAACTATAAGTTTCACAATAGGCTGTCTGTGCTTTGCAGACGTAACGGGCATATGGGAAGTCCGTGGACTTCGTCGCTACATTTATTACAAAGAAATTTAATTAAATCTCAGGTCATGCTTTCACGAGTGGAACATGCAGGCTACTAACTGAAGAAAGTGTGGAATAAAGAGCTCACACAGAAACAACTGAATACAAATCAGTCTTCTTGTTTATACACTGTTGAGCATGTATCGGAACTCTCAGGGTTATCTGGGAAAAATACTAAATCTAAATCACTGAATTATTCATTTTAAAGATCTGGATGTTCGTACTAAAACCTGTTATATTCAATAATATAGACAAACATCAGTTAAATTATCAACTAAGTTAACACAAATTATCTTGATCATAATTGTTATAAATGCATAAATAATTATTTTAAATTATAATTCAGCAGCTCCTATAAAAGTGTTATCAAACCTACTATGTGTAATACATTTAACATCATTCACTTTTCTCTCTTTACACATAATTAAACGTTTATTAGAACACTGCTAGACTAAATCAGAAACAATATACTTACAAAGAGAACTTCTTGTAGGTTCTGGATTGCTGCCTCTTCCGTCTTCTGCAATCATAAAAATTCCCCGGAGCAGCTTAAAATTTTGAATCGGAAACATGGAATTATATTCACAACTTTAAGTATTTTCCCAATTTTAAGAAAAGTTCAGTAGATCTATTTTTAAAAGTAGTTATTTCAATTCGATTAGCACAAGTGGGCTGTTTCATCAACGGGTGGACTTGTTCGTTAGAGACTAACCAAAATCCACTTTGTTATTGGTCCTTACACAACTTATTTGTGTCTCTTATCTAAAATCTTTGTCGAAATCATCTAAAGCATTTAACTTAGTATATACAGAGACAAACCATGTGACTCTGGTCTCTTCACAAATATTAATATACTCATTGCTTTTTGGTAACATAAATTTCTTTATGTTCTTTGCCTAAACAATTGTAGTGTTATTTCAACATTCCACGTCTGTCCAGCGATAGAATTCCTGACCGTGATTTTCGGCACTTCTCAGGTCAAGACTTGGTATATATCTCTAGCTAACTCATGCGATGGGTGTTAAGCCTTTATTTTCCTTATTTGGTATGGTGGTCCACTTGTCAGTGTCCACATTTTTATAATATTTCGTTCTGCCACTTTCTCCGTACTATACATTATAAAAAAAATAAAACGTACATCTTGAAACCCTTTTATATATGTATATACTTAGTATTTGTGTTTCAAAAATACTTCACAGGCTACAGGTATTGAAACCTATTATTTCGTGTTACACGCTCTCAAGCTCATTGTTGTTTTTAATTAAGCACAAAGCTACACAATGGGCTATCTGTGCTTTGCCCGCTACGGCTATCGAAACCCGGTTTTTCGCATTGTAAGTCCACAGACATACCGCTGAGCAACTGGGGGGCAGCTCATTGTTGATCTATTGTGTGGCTCTAAATTAGAACTAGAGAAATGTTTACAAGTTTTGCAAGTATGAAATATGTGATATTGGTAACATACACAGATTTGAACCTGACCCGTTAACTTTGAAACTCAGAAACGACGAGACGATCAACATGTAACCCTTACAATGAAGGGATGAGCTAGGATAAAGCTGCTCACCAAAGAACGACAAAAAGACTTACAAACAAAGGTACAACAGTATAAACTAGACGCGAGTGGAGAAATGAAATTTATGGTTGTATCATATGAAAATTATTTTGAAATGAGATACAATCAATAGCATAATTTAATATTCAAAATATAAATCCAAAGCACAGAAAAGTTTAGATATGATTTATCAAATTATTCATACCTAACAAACAATATTAAAGAAAGATATAACATCTTCTTTGATTATGTGATTATAAGAGATTATCATTTTAATATTACGTAATATACAAATAAACAAGTATTTCTCTAAGGATGTTTATGGTCTTCCAGAAAATATATTATCTAGGATTTTAATTAAATGATTCATTAAACTATTATATGTTACATTTTGGAATTATTATCTACAATTACTGTTTCATTGCTGGCTATGTATGAGAAACTGACAGAACTAAATTCCGAACAATTTTGTGCATTAAGACTATATATATGTGTGTGTATATATATATATATATATGACTCAATTAAAAGCATTTTTGTTTTCTTTATTGATAAATTATGGAGATTTATTACCTGAAGAACTTATATTTAAATCGAGATAGTGGATCAGAAGTTTCTGTAATTTCCAGTTCAAGAGGACAAAGTTTAATAATATCTGAAACTGAAATTACTTACAATGAAAAATAATTCATAACTACAATAATTACATATATTAAAACTTATTAATACACAAGTGAAACTGAAACCATTTTACATAAAATTAGATTTTTGAAGAAAACAGTTTTCGATCTTTTGTGTTTGAACTGCACTGGACAACAACCAAAAGAACTTTAATTCGTGACCCGACATGACCAGGAGATTAAAGCCCTCAACTCGTAGTCCGAGAATCACGGGTTCGAATTCCCGTCACTCTAAACATACTCGCCCTTTCAACTGGGGGAGCGTTATAATGCAACGGTCAATCCCACTATTCGTTGGCGATGGGCGATGATGACTAGCCGCCTTCCCTCTAGTCTTACACTACATGAGAAACTGATAAAACTAAATTCTGAAACAATTACATTAAATAGAAATAAATTGAACAAGTAAACTTGTAGCGTATCCACCTTTTAATGTAGTGTTTCGAACACACAGATTCACGTTCATTTCCCGAAGCGAAATTCGTTCTTTATCACATATGTGATCTTGTTCCTTCAGTTTTAGCCCCTTGAAATTAATGCGTCTTAGGGTACTCCTAATCAGTAAACTAATCTTTTCTACTTTCACATCCTCCTTATCGAGTTTACTATAGATTCTTAGGTACTTTATTTTTAAGTGGAGACCACGTGGTCACCAACTACACTCCTCCTCAATTTCCGATTATTGAATCAAACCCGCGTTTGAAGAATAAAACTAACATTGCTGCCTAATGGCTAAACCTACAAAGCCAATACTTAAAACAGACTAGGTGTTAGTAGCTTCACATAATCTTCCTACACGTAGAGTGTGTACATGTATAGGACCAGCTGATAACTAAAAGCAAGAATTACTTGTTTATGATGCAGGATTCAACTGAATAAAAATTAATAAATAATCCCCTTACTCGGCCCGGCATGGCCAGGTGGCTAAGGCATTCGACTCTTAATCCACGGGTCGCAAGTTCGAATCTCCGTCACACCAAACATGCTCGCCCTTTTAGCCATGGGGGCATTAAATGTGACACTCGATCACACTATTATTTGGTAAAAAGTACCCCCATGAGTTGGCGGTGGTTAGTGATAACAAGCTGCTTTGCCTCTAGTCTTACACTGCTAAATTAGGGACAGCTAGCGCAGATAGCCATCGTGTAGCTTTGTCCAAAATTCAAAATAAACCAAATCCTCTTACTCGCTTCCATTAAATATATATTGCACGTGTGGTGTTTGTGAATATGTCATAAAATGAAACAGTGTTGAACTTGAGGCATAATGCTGTTGAATTGTTATCAATGCTATAAGTGCAGCTACTAGTTTGATTTCATTCTTTTAATTTTTATGTTGAAACCTTTTTAGATTCCCCTCTTTTTTTGAATAGACATGATATTTTTTCAACACATTAATGTCATTTATATCTGTGCTTGCTCTCATTGTTGTTCTTTGTTTTGTTTTGTGATATAAATAATTTATATATATATTTAACTGTCTTCGAACATTTCCATTAAACGATCCGTAGTCATCTTGGCATGGCCTAACGCGTTAAGGCGTGCGCTTCGTAATCTGAGAGTCGCGAGTTCGCGCCAAACATGCTATCCCTTCCAGCCGTGGGGGTGTTATAATGTGACGGTCAATCCCATTTTTCGTTGGTAAAAGAGTAACCCAAGAGTTGGCGATGGGTGATGATGACTAGCTACCTTCCCTCTAGTCTTACATTGCTAAATTAGGGACGGCTAGCACAGATAGCCCTCGAGTAGCTTTGTGCGACATTCCTAAACAAACAAAATCATCCTAGAGTGTAATAAATTATGAAAAATCGTTTGTAATAGAATTTCGAAGCAAAAATACAAACCTGTGTTCAATATTGAGAAATAAAGATACAGCATCTTGTACAATAAAATATGTTTTGGGATAGAACTGTGTCGGAAGGTTACATACTTTAAAAAACTCGTTTTTCACACATCTCAACTTTAAAGTGTCTCAATAATCATTAACAAAAGCCTTGTTACAATGAGTTGGACAGCACTATCCTTCCAACGCCATGTAAGTTATCGAATTGAAGTATTTCGTATGTGACATCAGTCAACAATGCAAGATAAGAAAAACGTCTATTTCGTCGTTTCGATGACCGTTTAATTTCATTGACGAAGGTTTTTCATCTTTTTTTAATTTCGCGCAAAGTTACACAAAGGTTATCTGCGCTAGCTGTCCCCAAAGACTAGAAGGAAGGCAGTTAGTCATCAACACCCACCGCCAACTCTTGGGTTACTCTTTTATCAACGAATAGTGGGATTGATCGTCACATTATAACGCTCCCACGGCTGAAAGAGCGAGCATGTTTGGTGCGACCGCGATTCGAAGATCCGCGACCTCGGATTACGAGTCGAACGCCTTTACCCACCTGACCATGCCGGGCCTTTGACGAAGATGTATGGAAACCTCTCGAACTAGTCGTCTTGTATTATAAATCTGCTTGAAGAACAACTGAAAATTCACCTAAAATTAATGATTTTATGAGTCGTTACAAGCTTCTTTTATATCCTAAAAGTACGAACTTACGATAGAGCATAAAATTATGAGTAATAAATGCAAATATTTAAGGAAACAATCCTTTAAATTTTATAAATACATAAATATATACGTAACCTAGTTAGCTGCAGTAATATAGAAAATTTTGATGTTACAAAAAGTATTGAAACAAGCAAGTCAAAACTACAAATTGAGTTATTTAAGTTATTCAAGCAAAAAATAGATTTTTTTTTTTAAAAATTGTCCCGCGAAAAAGAAAATATCTTAACTCAGAAACGGTTTTGCTGAAAATTTGATGGACATTTTTATTTTTACGATAAATTCATACACTTGGCGCTCGGCTAGGTTATTTACTTTTTACTTTTAACTTATTATACCAACCCTCATTACACGTATAAGGTTTTACGGCACTACAACCCCTTGCATCCCCCCGTCGCTAAAATCGTAATGGACAGACAGTAATCGAACTATTCTATATGGATAAATGTATGTTAACCTTTATGTCTCCTTTTCGAGAAATCAAACGTGACCTAACACACACTGGCTTTTGTATAGGTTAGTTGTTTTTTTTATTATATATATATTTTTTTATATTACCTACATTTTTGTGTTCCAACAATACCAAACGTATACCCGTTTCACTTTTGTTGCTCTTCAGGATCTCTACCAGCCTACCCTCAAATCTATTTATACGTCCAAAGTAGGTCATCATCCGTTACATATATACATATAATATATTTTTTGGTACAAAAAGCAATTATTAGGATCTCAGACGAAAACGTCCTGTGAAAGAATTAAAACGATAAAGTTCAGTATTGTTTCTGAACGTTTGTGTGGAAAACTTACTTAGATGAGAATTCACTGAAAAAGTGAAATTTTGATTTCCTTCACAAACATGTATGTAGCGATTTAAGAGGATTTACAGAGACAATAAGCATTAGTTTTGTTCGTCCAGTACTATGAAATATTCAGACATTTTTCAAGATGATTTTAAACTGTCAATATTTATGGTCGTAATTTTACTTCATCACGAGTGTGTGTGCGTTTTTATAGAAAAGCCACATCGAGCTAACTGCTTATTTCATCACGATCCCTATTGTAAAGCACAACCGTACTCAATGAAATAGCTCTTTTATATACGTTTCAGCATCATGTGCATAAAATTTGTTTCGAAATTCAAACAGTATTTTCGTATGTTTCGAAATCTTTGCCATAATCGCTTGTTTATATTATTGTTTTATAATTAAGCACAAAGCTACGCAATGAGCTACATATCTGTGCTTTGCCCACCACGGGTATCGAAACCCGGTTTCTAGTGGTGCGAGTCCGCAAACACACTTCTGCGCCACTGGAGGGTGTCATAATGGTGTTACTTTAATCAATATTTTTGACATCTGTATACATAAGCATAAGAAATGTAAATTAGTCATATATTTTTTATATTTTATTGGGCCTGGCATGGCCGAGCGCGTTAAGGCGTGCACTCGTAATCCGAGAGTCGCGGGTTCGCGCCCGCGTCGCGCTAAATATGCTCGCCCTCCCAGCCGTGGGGGTGTATAATGTGACGGTCAATCCCACTATTCGTTGGTAAAAGAGTAGCCCAAGAGTTGGCGGTGGGTGGTGATGACTAGCTGCCTTCCCTCTAGTCTTACACTGCTAAATTAGGGACGGCTAGCACAGATAGCCCTCGAGTAGCTTTGTGCGAAATTCCAAAACAAACAAACAAATATATTTTATTGAAGGTAAATGATTAGGAAGGATAAAAGACAAAATTTTCGTTATATTACGTTGAGCATTTTGTTCAATACGATAGATTTAGTAACTTATATGCATGGATAGCCAAGGTATTCAATAAACATTTAAAATGAACAGTACCAAAGAACTTTACTTTGTAAGATGATTATCATTTTTTTCTCTACCCAACAACCCCAAAAAACAAGTCAATAAACCACCGCTAAGATACCAAAACCAAGAGACCAAACTGTTTTTTAATCTTCTTGTTTCAGTCAATATAACTGTACATCACAAATGTCAGTTTAAACATAAATCTAACCTACATGTTTGAAGGCACTGCTCAATGTAATTGTTTAGTCTTAATAATTTCTACTAATTAAAAAGGTCACAATTTAAGTGTAAACGATGTAATTATTACTTCTTGAAGTAAGCATTCGTACAGAAATCTGATGTTTCTTTAAATGGCTTCAGAACAGGATGAAACAAGAATTACTAGCTAGTGCTAAATGAATACTAAATGACTGTAACATGTAGAATATTTAATTTTTTGTACACTATATAATTAGTGACTTTAGACAGTCAAATTATTTATTATCTACGAAGTGACGAAATTAAAAGCAATTAATACACAGAAAATTAAACTTTACTGTACACGTTAATATAAAATACATTAACTTTCAACCAAGGGAAAAACGTCCCTCCAAAAAAAATTGACAAATGACACTGTAAAAAAATGCAAACAAGGATATAAGGATGAAACAGCTATATATAGGTAATCTTTACATAACTTTCAACCTTACAATTCTAATTCTGTACGATACCTATGAATATAGAATATTATTTTTTAAATATCTGACTTTTATTTTTCAATGGCAGATGTTACAGCTATTCTTGGTTTTCCTGTTATCGTTGTTTATCTTGTTTTATTTCTAAGATACATTATATAATTCTTTCCTGACGTGTTGATTCTTGCTCTCGAGAATCTTCTACAAACTTAGAGAATACGCGGGACTCGCGCAATACATATACAACGATATACATCACAGGCGTAAAAAAAGAAATTATACTGAAACAAAAGTAGGTATTAAAACAAATGTATAACAGTAAATCCGTTACAATACCTATCATGCTCACATCCACCAACAGACAGTACTTTCGGTACGTAATGAGCCTGCTCTTTCAGTGTTTCTTTTTCTCTTGATTGTGTATTTGTTTTTCTTGCGTCATTTAACAAGTAACTTTTTTGTTTGTTTGTAGTTTTTCTTAAGCATAAAGACATATATGAGCTATCTGAGTTTTGCCCACCATACATATCAAAATCCAGCTTCTATTGTTGTAATTCCTCAGAAACCCCGCTATGCCACTGGGGAACCAGGATATTCCCGTTGATGTTTGGGTGCTGTTGTTGCAACTATTCACTATTGTACTTTCAGCAATTTTTACGTATGATATAGTTTGTTTGTTTTAAAAGTGTGTTCTGTCGTATATATGTATATATATATATATATATATATATATCAAATCAACTTTAGATCTAACTAACTCATTATAATTACTCTGTATATATAATTACGCCCCCCCATCAGTGGCTCAGCGGTATGTCTGCGGACTTACACGCTAAAATCCGGGTTTCGATACCCGTGGTGGGCAGAGCACAGATAGCCCATTGTGTAGCTTTGTGCTTAATTCTAAACAACAATATATAATTACAGAATATAAAAAAATATTGTAAATGAGAAAAAAACAGTGACGAATGTTTTCAGCATGAATGTTTTTATTCAGTAGCTTTCAACTAATGAAACAACTGAGAAAAAATACATCTAAACATCACCCAAAGTATTGTTAGCAATATATACTTTCAGTCTACGTTTTTATAATATAGTCTTCTAATGTGCAAGCTGATAAAAGTCATTTCGGTCCAGACGCAGGAAATATAATAATTCTTTTTTTTCTCGGTACTGGCTGTCGGCTGTCGCAAAACATAACTCTCTCTTTACTGACAGTAGTTTGAAATCTTTAAACTAGGAAATAAGATAGTTTTTCTTCAAAGTGAAATGATGAATAACAAATTGATGGCTTAGGATTAAGTATTTTCTCCGTTTTTCTCTCTACTGCTTCTGTAGTTATACTGAACACCAAATTAAAATCCAGAAGTACCAGGAGGACTATTTAAAAGTTAGTTTCATTTAAATAGTTTTTAATAATGAAGAACAATAATAATGAGTTATTTGTTTGCGAATTTTAGCAAATGACAGCATGAAGCCAAATAAACGTATGAAACATTGGGAAACTAAACGCCCTGAGTATGTGGGCAAATTAATTTTTCAAGCTACAAATAAAATAATTGAAGGAGCAAAGAAATCTTCTTCAAAAAGCCTTGAAAACTTCTTTAAAGGCATTTTACTTAACTGGAAAAACACAATACAGGAAAGGCATTAGTTTCCAATTTCCACAAAAATGTAGCATATCACGCATGAAGAAAGATATGGTGAGGCCTGAAGCATATATTTTTTTTCACGTGAAATTGGCTCAAGGCATAATCTTTGTTGACATGGAAACTGATAACAATTAACCAGAACGGTTTGGAAGTTGCCACACATTGAAGAAACCAAATAAGTTGCAAATTTAACTCAGCTTCTAGAAGGTATTTGTACGACATGTGTATGAAGAGTTTTTATTTTTCCAAGCACTAAAAGGGCGATATACAGTGGAAACTTTTTTTTTTATTTATGAGACTTTCACTAAATTCAGTGTTTCTTTGATTAATTGTTTCGGAATATGCACTGAGTAGGAAACCGCATTTTTGTGAAACAAGAAAGGGTTCACAGCGAAAGTAAATTCACTTGCTCCAGATTCAACACTTACACATTTCATCACACACAGAGAAACACTAGCTTCAAAAAAATTGTAGCCTGAAGCAAATAAAATGTTATAAAATGTAGTGAATATTGTGAAATCAAGAGCATTTAACAGCAGACTATTTTCTGTTCATTGAAGAGAAATGGGATCCACGTTTCACAAGTTCCTGCTCCATGCATGTCGGTTGTTTTGTTAGAAGTTACTCGATTTCATTGCATATCTGAAAGACAAACTTTGTATTTTTTGTTAAATTGAAATTCCACACTAGCAGTGCGTTTTAGGAATGAAAAGTTATTTCTAATGCTGTGCTACTTGACTTGTAATTTCGACAAATTCAAGGACCATAACTTATCAATGCTTCATCAGAAACATAGTATTTTACAACTGAGTAACAAAGTGTCTGCATTTTGCAACGTAAAACCTGTGCTTATAGAAAACTTGATATTATTAAGTAGTTTAACTGTACATCCACAGCTAAAGATTGGTCACACACTCAAACAAGTCAAAGATAGGGTAAACTTGTTACTTAAAATTACATTAAATTTCAAAATCTGATACTTTGCTTAGTTCTGTTAACTTGCTATAATCTTGATTTCTTGAATGTTAACATTTAAATACTGGTCTCAAACTTTATATTTGTAATTCTAATTTCCATGGCACACTTTGATCTGTTCATCATAATAACTACTGGATAGTGATAGTGTCTTGATATTCATTAATAAACGATCAAACTAAAACTGTTTGTTTTATATCATTTATCATTTTAAACTTTTTTATTTTTATGGTGTGAACGTCTTTTATAAGCTGTCGAAGCACTGATTCTTTTAATCATACTTGCCATAAGAAAGTGATGTAACATAATATCTGATAACAAGTATATTTAATATAATAACACTACTCCAGCTTGTAAACGGCATTTACACCGTAACAATCATTGTTGTAAAAACTAACTATATTAATAGTATTCTGGCCACTTCTTTGTTCATTGTGTTTAATTCGGCCTAAACAGCTGTGAATTAAACAAAACGCGTTGTCAGCAATGGATATAACAAATTGTAAGTGTGGTTGAAATACTATTAATTTACAGTCATATAATTGTTAAAAGTCTGTAATGGACAAGATTAAGAATGTAGTGTCAAAAATATAACAGGCCTAACATGACGTTTTATTTTTTTCTGAGAATGAAGGAGCGCAAAAGAAAGCATGCTTAGAAAGGAGAGCACCATGAAGAAAAACGTTTACACACTTCTCATAAAATCAAATCTTATACTGTAATCAAGTTTAAAAGTAACAATTTCCAGTTATTCAAAATATTATTTGTGTCAAGAAATATTTCTAACTTCCTTTTGAAGCGTTTGTTTTATGAACGACTCTTTTGAGATATATATCTTAGAAAGTAACATATATACAATTTTTTACTGAAAAGCGTGTGTTTGTGTTTTTCTTATAGCAAAGCCACATTGGACTATCTGCTCACTCAGCCTACTGAGAGGAATGGAACCTCTGATTTTAGCGTTGTAAATCCGGAGACATACCGCTGTATCAGCGAGGAGCATAGTGAAAAGCACAATTAATGTTTTTGCAGAAAAGAAAAAGAACGTGCATTTTAAGTTAGAGGACGCTTTAGGACTCGTGTGTACGTTCTACTAGTGCTTTTGTTGGATATTAGGATTGAGGGTGAAAGTGTTAGTAATGCTATTTGTCTTATTACTAATAAGTAAATCGTTGTGATATTCTATCATTATTTTTGTACAAAATATAATAATTCAAAATAACCAATATTGTATATACTTATACATCTTAGGTTAATTTTAGATATTTGAATAATGATGTTAGAAATACAATTAATTTAAACAATAAATAAGCGACTTTGGCACTTAATTTTACTTAACTCGCTTGAGTTTGAGACTCCTCTTCGAAAGTCATCTCTTTCTTTTAGTAGTGAAGAAAAAATTTTTATAACCAGATGCTTAAAAAGAGTTACATTCTCACATATATCAAAAAGAGTGAGCATGTTGTTTAAAATGACATTCAATTTAAAGTTTAATTTTTTATTTATTCTCTACTATATTATCTTAAATATATTTCTTTAACTGAAGGTAGATCTTCACCCAAGCATTAAGATACTGGTATGGGATTCTACACTCGAAGTTCCAATTCCTATTGCGTATTTTTGTTTTTTCATCATAACCACTGGGTACCAAAAGTGTCTAGAATTTCGTTAAATAGTTTCATTGTACAGGTATAGCTAGATAAGCCATGAGGGTGGATACTCTTTCTATCTGAAGACATAACTGCCTACTGGTGGTTTGTCCATATCTCAAGTTTCATATTCTTTGTTGTATTAATAAACTGGTAAGGTTTAAATATACAACCTTAAATCTTGCAAACCTGTGCCTTTTTTTAAATTATTTTACTTGAGCAGTTTGTTACATTTACCATTCTCATATAGCTTTATTTCCAGTTAGATAGAGATGGGAATCGGCTTGCAGTAGCATAACTGAAGATTTTTTATAATGGTTTCTAAAACACTCAAATTATCAGAACAGTATTCTGTTAGTAGCAAAGTTAACACTTTTAAGGATGTATTTTTTAGACATGCAGATTGCAAGTCAAGAGAGGAAATTACCTCTATTTATGAACCATTATTTTGACACCACTTGAATATTGGATATAATTTTGGTCTCCTTATTAAATAAAAAATATTGAAATGATTTAAAGGAATGCTATTAGGATGATTCATGGGATGAAAGGATTAATTAAAATGATCTAAACATACCTTGATAAAAAATGGTCAGAGATAAACTTACTGAAGTTACAAAATTATTTAGGGAATCAACTGGTTAAAGGCATCCATTTTTTTATACTTTATAGATAATGTGACAAGAGGAAAAATGTTTAAGACTTCAAAAATGTGGAACAGACTACAGTTTAGGCAGTTTTAGTTTTCTAACAGTGTTACTGATTTTTGGAATTAGTTGGCTTTGCCAGCTGTAAAGACCAGCACTTTTCATACATTTAAGAGAGGTATTAATAATTTCTTAAAAATTAACTGAAGTTATGTACTGCAGTTGTGGTCTGATAAACTTAATATAAAATGCAAATTAATTATGCTGTTGCTTCCAGAAAGACTTCCACTCTCTATCATTCAACGTATTGAATGTTGGAGAAACCCAAAATTTATCCAAGATGCATCCTGAGAAAAAGGTAGCAGTAGTAATACAAAATATTTTATTGCTTAACATACAAACCGACTATCTGTTGAGTTATCAAAAATAAAAGAAAGAGGTGCCCATATCTGACCTTACATCTACTTTAAAAATAGGGAGAAAACCTTATCTTGTTGTAGTGCATTATCTATTTTTAGTCTCTCAACTATTTTGCTTACCATCCAGGGATGGTACCCATTTGGTAAATTCCAAGCTTTCTAAAAATAAAATCATTGTTAACTTTGATGGTTCCTCATAGACCCTTTTTAAGTTTGCAGTTTCTTTCTAATCAGATCCCTAACTGTTCTATATTTCTTTAATTATAAACTTTGAAATTGATTATATTTATCCCTTATTTTCTCTTCTCTTTTATTTTTTTAGGAATGTTCCTCTCTTGAATAAAAAAATCTGTTTAAAAAACATTTCGCATCACTCTTAGCCCAAGTTGCTAATGATATATTTTGTTGTGTGACTTCAAAATTGGTTTAATGAAAATTAGTAATCAAATTTCACAATAAAGCAAAACCTCTAATTTTCTATTCATCATCTTTTTTTTCCAAATGTTCACCCACCCCACCTCCATTTGGTGTAGAAAACAATTTTTAATCATTTACAGAAGTGTCCATTCCATCACTACTTAACTATATAATCTCATTTAATGTATCTAACATTAAAGCTTCCAATAATTATTGCTTCAGAATTCTTAACAGTAACAGTGCTGAGTCATTATACATTATTATTAGCAAACAGAACTGTGAAAAAAGTGTTTGGACAAGAGAATATTTTGCCATTCTTTCCTTTTTTTATGGTGCTAATTCTATGCACAATGCTTCACTTCACTGATCCATACTGACAATTGAATGAGACAGGGTGAGAATATTTATCATTTTTCAGAATTCCTGTATATAATTGTACTAAATATACAAGCCTCTACAATGTATATAAACATACATTTATTAATTTGTATTATATTGATCTTCTAGTCATGTGTACTCTTTATTACATAGCTTGCATTGATGTAGTACACGTGCACTCAGGTCACATATTCAGTGATATGAAACTGATCTTTAGTCCCTGTTTTTTCTGTGTTTTATAACATACAGTTACATTTCAATTATTATACATTATATATACATATATATATATATAGATCATTACTATTTTGAAATAAATTATTAAAATTATTTTTAAATATACAGCAGTTAACCAAGAAATAAAGCAAACAATTATTTTCATGCCATGACCTTTGTATTTGGTTGTTGCTCAACACAGGTTGCTAAGCCTTTAAAATTTAGCACATGGAGGATATCAAACAACATTTTTAAAGTTATATATATATATATACAGTTAAATAATCAAAAAATCATAAATAACTACACTGATATCAATGGATTGCACTATAATTTTTTAAGCATAGTAACTAAGAATTGTTTAGATTTTTAAAAAAATATGAAACATCAAGCAGACCAAAGACACAACCTACTTCCTTGAAAACTTGGATTCACAGAACCAGGTGGCTTTTCAAAGTTTAAAATGGCTGAAAAAACCACCAGGGTATATTCTAAGCTGTTGATTGGGTTTTCATATATCATTTACATATAGTAAGAGTATATGAGGGACTGTTTCAAAAAATGGAAGGAGTTTAAAGGGGCTGCCATGTTTGATTCAGTACTTAAACCATATCTCATCAAAATAAAAAACTATGAGGTTCTTATTTTATATTCTAGCTTGTTAATATTAGTAATTTGAGTTTCTAATGTGTACAAAACTATAGACTTAGTTCTTTGACATCACAAATATTCAACTTTATGCAGACGTCAAGAAACTACTGATGAATTGTCGCCAATTCAGATTACAGTATATACATATACACTTAAAATCAAATAAGTAAACACACAACAAACAAATCTTGTTTATATGTTTTTATTGAAATGATGAAAAGCTGCTATAGAGAGATCATTATCTTTTTGCCAAGAAATCATGGTTGTAATTCACATCTTTCAGATTATTCATGGGAGGTAAGATCAATATATAATCATTCCCTGCACAGAAAAAAAACGTCTAAAAATAAGTTATTATTTGTATCTACTAGGTGCTACAGTACCACCTTTTTTGAATCTACTTCTGTATTAATTGTCCAAAAATAACTTGCATTTTAGAACCACAAAAATATGTTGCATACCTGAATAGAATGCCCCAAAACTACTGTAATTTATCAGGCTTTCTGTATCTGCTGTGAATACTGTGCATTACAAAAGTATTTACCCCATAATGGTAATGTCACATTTTTATGGAATACAGATAATATAAACTTTGTTTTTTAATAAATTTGTTTTTCTTCAAAACTCAAATGACCAAGCTTAACTTATGTACAAAAGATGTTAAATGTCAGATACGCATACAAAAACAATGTATAAACTGGAACTTTCTGATTGGTGGAAGTATCTTTGGCAGCAGTTACTGCTGTGAGTCTTTTTTAACGGGTCTCTGGAAGTTTTGCACAAGATGTAATTTTTTCCCATTCTTCCTGACAAAATTTCTCCAATTTCAACAAGTTTGTTAGGGATTGTTGATGAATTGCAGTTTTCAAGTCTTGCCATAAATTTTCTATTAAATTCAAGTCAGAACTTTGACTGGAACACTCAAGGACATCCACTTTCTTCTTTTGAAACCACTCCAGTGTGACTTTGGCCTTCAGATCATTATCCTGCTGAAATACAAATTTTTGACTCAGTTTTAGATTTTTGACTAACTCAAGCAGGTTTTGCTCCAGAATTCGACTGTACTTTGCACCATCCATCTTTCCCTCTATCCTTACAAGCTTTCCAGCCCCTGCTAATGAAAAGCATTCCCATAACATGATTCTTCTACCACTATAATTGACAGTTGGGTGGATGATGTAGAGTGTTGAGCTTGTACTATATGTAATGTTTTGAATTCAGACCAAAAAGCTGAATTTTTGTTTCGTCTGACCACAAAACTTTCTGCCACATTTTTGCAATGGCATTTATGTGTTTTGTCACAAATTCATTAAGAGATTTAAGATAATTATTTTTCGGTAATGGCTTTTTTTCTTGCCACTTGCCCATACTACAGGCCATTTTAATGCAGAGACTGGGATTTTTCAATGTATGAACACTGACTCTCATTTCAGATATGAAACTTTGCAAATATTTTAAAGTCATTGTTGGCTTTACAGTGACTACTTTAACCAGTTTCTTGCTTGTTTGGCAACTTGACTTGGAAAGGTGGCCTGATATGGATAGTGAGAGGATAGTAACAATATTTATTACTTATTGACACTTATTATTGATGGAATTCACTACACTCAAAGAAATAAACAGCATCTTTGAAATTTTCTTGTAACTTTCTGACCTGTGCTTCTCTATCACTTTATATCTGAGTTGTTTAGAAAGCTCTTTAGTTTTTTGGTTGATTTGTTTCAATACCATGCGAGTTGTAGCTTGAAAAGATTCATTTACTGTGAAGTCAAATTAAACAACTCTACACACAAACAGAGAACATTACACTAATTTTGTAACCTCTCAAACTAATATTTTACAACTGAATTGATTTAGGATTGTTGTAGCAAAGGATTGAATACTTATGCAATTGAGAATATTTTAATTTTCTTTAAAATTATAACTTGCATAATGTTGACATTTCTTTAGCTTTTTCAGTCCATTGTGTAAATTCCAGATACAAAGTCCCATTTGAATGTTTCATGATTGCAAACTTAGATGGCAACGACATGTGGAGACTTTGTGGGAGTGAATACTTTTGTAAAGCACTGTAGATCTAAAAATTTCTGTTATAATTTGCAGCACCAGCTATCATACGCACATCAAGACCTTTACAAAATAGTGGTTCTGATTGAAAAAACAAAGAGACAGTAGTTTTGTTTACCTAGTGTTCAAAATGCTCCTTATATTGGTTTTTAGTTATGTTCAAGCAGCAAATAGGTGTAAGTAAGTGGCTTTAAAAGCATGAAGAAGTGAGAGAAGCTTCTGTAGCAGGTGTGATTAATTATATCTCAGAAAATCAAGAAGGTGGAAAGTTCTAATCTTATATTTTAACCTGTCAGTAGCCTGTGTTTCTATGTGGTTATTTCCTGAAAATCAAAAAGCAAATAAAGGAAAGCTGAAAATGAAATTAAAAATAAGATAATATGAAACATTCAGTTATAAACTACATGTTAGTGCAGTGTATATTAACATACATTTATGGTAGTTGTGAAATTAAAGTTAAAATTAAATTCTGCAACAGAACGTGACATCCACTTTGACTGAGCCAAGATCATAGGATTAATTCAAAATTGTTTAGTGTCCTGTTATTACTGTTTTGGATTATTCCAACACTTCAGGTTTCATGCGAGAATAATCAGTATATGAAATGCATTAATGAGCCCGACAATTAATTGCTTAATAAATTCCACTAATCTCCTAGCTCTGATCATAATTTTGATTTAACCAATACTATAAGAGAAATGAATTTTAATATTCTAAACAAAACTAAAAGCTCTTTTGCCTCTTTTTTATTAAACTAATTATCTATTATTTGTCTTATTTTTATAAAGTTCACAACCTTATCCCCTAAAATTTGAGTTTTCTTTACCATTAGTGAACATTTCTCCAATTCTCTTTGTCAACATGTTTTAATATAGTTCACCATGGAAATTTTTTACTCTGAACCTTTTACATTCATCAGAACTCTCATGTTTAAACGTTGTGTCAGATTCAGACTTTTCTGTCTGCACAAAAAACAACTCTTTTGCTTGTGCTATTGGATTATTTTCATCCTTTAAGCTTGATGATAGCTTTTTTTACTTCAGTTACTCCTTGGATCTGCCATAACTGGTGAATAAACTAACATTCTTGCATGTGTATCTTTTGCACTATTTTGAACTACAAACATGATAAACTAGTTCTGGTTATTGTTTTTTTTTCCTGCATTGCATCGTATACATAATTTTGAATACAGTTGTTTAATAATGTCATAATTAAGGTTAGACAATTAACAGTATTTGGTAATAGAATTATCAACAGCCTAATTAATTGATTAGTACAGTGTTTCTCAAACTACGTTTCATAAAAAAATGTTGGTGGGGAGTATTGCCAGCCAGCTCTATTCTTTCTAGCCAGTAGTTTAAGAATGAAAAACAAAGTCATTGTCAGGTGCTATAGTGTGGTTTACTTCATTCTAGTTACAAGTTTAAAAAAAAACAAACCTTAATGAATGATGTTGCAAATCACTTACCCTTCCCTTCAATTAGCAGTTCAAAATTGGTAACAGTTGCAGGTAACATTAATAGCTTTACTATAACAAAGACAAGGAAAGTAAGTTTGGTGGAAGTGGGAATCAAATCTAAGACCTCCATATCCTGAGCCTCCTTTTCAAATCACTAAAGCTGAACAAAGTTGAAATGTAAAAACTTATAAAACTAAACTTGGGCATAGCACAGACAGCCCACTTAACACCAAAATATAAAGTATTTTTTTTTATTACATGGATAATTGGAGTAATTGATAAAAAGTAATAAGAAAACCTAATTTTGATTGGTTTATTATTTTTATGACATCTGATTTAATCACAAATTAATTTTTTAGTTTACTAGACATTTGTAATTATGTTGATTAAATCACCCATCTCTAGTCTTAATGTGCCCCACAGTGGTATAGCTGAAGACTTACAATACAAGAAATTGGTTTTAAAATCCATGATGGGCAGAACACCAACAGCCATTTGTGCTTAATTACAAATAAACAAAGTAGTCTTAATACAAAAACTGAGTGATCCTTACATTTTCCAAACTAGCAAAATAAAATATTTTTTGACATAATGACTTTAGTTTGTCATAAACTTGCTTCATTACTTTTGACATTTTCTCTTTTGTTTACCACAATAACATTTTGACTCATTTTGCTGAAATTTTCACCTCGTACACTAACAAGTGAATATCAAATTACTCTAAACTTTTGAAATTTACAGAGTAATTTATTACTTGAGAAATTATCTGCTTGTTGCATTGAAGCTATCCCACAAACGCCACGCCTTTTACTCCTACACAACTTTTGACCATAATAAGCAGGCACAAAAAAAAACCCAAGATTCTAGAATGAAGCATAGAATTAAGAAAGTCCTAAAAGTTACACAAAACTAACTTATCTCTATTCACCATGAAAACCAACACCAATTATAATAGTGTATGCTAAGTTTCCAAAATAGTTTATTATTTCAGAAAACATTATTTGCAAAATTAGTACTTTAAAGACTAATTTAAAGTAACTTAAAAATGGAAATTGGAATAATGAAGATTAGTTTACTTAAACAAGAATAATATTACAGAAATAAAATTTTGTTCAACTGAACTAAGAAATTATCAGGTAAACAGAGAAGACACTTTTGTGTTCATAACTGCATTGCAATTGTCATTTCCTATTGGTAGTTACTTACTGCCTTAGTTTTACTATAAATAGCTAGCTTTATCTGATTGGAAGTTAATACTAATTATTCATAAGCACCTCTCCAACTTTTTTTTTAGAAACACTGTATTCATTAAAACAACTTTGTACCCGTGCTGCTAACAAAATTTAGCACAAGCTCACCAAAATGACTCACAAAGTGTTCAGCAAATTTTGTTGTCACTACATATTCAGTGTAAGATAGTTCTTGAACATGCATAGTCCATTATTACTTGGAAATTGTATGTAGCTAATATTACATAATTGTTTATTTTACATTTCAAGAAGACTGACTGAAATGATACTCAACATCTAATGTTTGTTAAGCTGTTCAATCCTTTTTAAAATTTCTAATGACTTGTATATGAATGTACAGTATAGGAGTTTCAGTATTAATAAACGTCCATAGGTTAGGGGTTTTCATATGTTCATATGCTTTGTGCAGTCTGTTCGGGAAGGTTGTAACCATGCTGTTAAACTTGGAAGTACTAAAAATGTTAAAAAACCCAAAATGCGTTGCCTCAGATATAGATATGGCTGAAATTATTCACAGATATTGTGACATGTTTAAAATGTTGCTTATGTTATATCCTTGAAAGCCATTAACTTGTGTAGGTCTTTATGTTAATCAGAATAGATTATTCATTGTAAGAATTTCTGGAATATTTAAAAACCAAACTTGTCATTTTAACAATCCTGTATATATTTTTAATATATATATACATGTTAGGTAGTGGTATAGAGTTAAATCAGTTATATGAATGGTTAGAACTAGACTACATGTTTGTGAGTTTAGCCATAAAAAACAGATAGTGGCAAATTTTAAAGTAAAATTATCAATTGCATTGCAATAACAGAGTAAAAAAGAAATAATTTATCTTGTCAGTTGTGTTCTAAAGTAATTGAACAAACCTGAGTGAATTTTAATGATAAAAAGACAATTGTTTAAAGCTCTGAATACGACTATGATAACCAACAGTGTAACAAACATTTATATATATATTTATATTTGACTTGTTGTGAATTATTTTAAAACAAATGGACTGTGTTTTTTATTGTTAAAATATACGCTGTGCAACAAATTACTTGCACCTGCTGTAAAAAATCTGACGTACATATGTAAAACTTGTCAGTAGTGATAAATGAAGACACTTACATTATAATTTTCTTTCATTATGACAAACATGTTATCAGTAAGCACCACCTGTGCTGTGCATAATCACATTTAAAATAAATCTATATTTTGTGTAACCTGCTTGGTGGTTAAATGATTCTGTATATTATAATTTAAGCACTGTTCGTGTTTTCATTAGGCATGTTATTTAATGTAACTGCTTTTTGGTGATTCCCATAAATGTGTAGTAATTATCATCGCCCAAAGGTGTAGGATTGTCAAATTCTAAATTTTACAGTTACTTGATCATGTATTGATGTGTTTTGCATCAGCTAGTCTTAGAAGTTTATGCATTTTGTATGTATTCTTCAAACATACTGTATACATCTTGAAACATCTACTCTCAGCTGTTGTAATAATACTTCAGTCTGGAAGAAACAGTTTTCCAGTCATTCTCAGTAATCACTCAATTTAATATTAATTTGGTCTGCATTTTAAATTTTAGTCATAATGTAAGTCAAGGTGGCAATAACCTTTGGTTATTGCAAGTCTTGAGTTAGTTATATGTAAGGTCTCACTGGATAAGTAACTTCTTTCTTCCAAACTTTGTCCTGTATAATGTTTCCATGTAGCTTATATTAAGTGAGATTGAATAAGCATTCCTCAGATTGTAAATAATGTTCAAGTTTAAAAAAAATATACAACCTCAAATTTAAAATTCTTGGGTAAATCAAACTTGTTTAAAATCATTCAAAAAATTAAGTTTTATTTACCTTCCCCACAGGGTGTACATTGCACTGACCCAACTAATGCTTTTGGTTTGTCACATTTATCCTAGATATCCTGTGACTGCATTTTTAATATTTCTAATTAATAGCAGTACTAATTGTTTTACGTTGTTTATATAAAGTACTGTAAAGCACCTGATGTATGTTTTACTTCAAATCATTGAACACATGCTGCAAAATGATTCATAGTGTTATAAGTTATTAGATGCCCACTTTATTGCTTAGGTGAGGATCATCCAATCAGGAGTTTTCTTCAACTTTTTTAGTTATCAGTAGTTTTTCAACAAACTTTGTTAATTTCTAGACTTGATTTTAATTAATAATTAAATAATTGTTTTGTCATCATGCCTAGTGATTTTTACGTGATTATCATCATTGACTACATTTACAATTCAGCTCACCAACAAATCTTTTCCTCAACATGTTTGACGTGAGAATTTAACCAAGCTGTCATTGCATTGTCTTTTGTAACTTTACAGTCTCTGTTGTTGATTTCTGATACAGTATTGTATTTACTCTCTTATATATAGTATTCTTGTTCAGTACTGCCCTCCATAGTACAAAATTCTTTTTGCATTCCACAACTTTAGATCTCTCTCTTTCCTTACCTTATGATTGATGTGGTTCACAGCATCTTAATATGTAAAACATCGTATAACAACCCTCTGTTAACAGAAGCATGCCATACCATCTTGAGAGCTAGAGCTAATATACCTCATCTTCCAGGGATTTCTGATCAGTATACTTTGGTTTATCATTAAACTGATCAAGCTTTTCATGACAAGCAGCTTGGTTTACTTATACAAGTGCTGGAACTGACACTAAGAATCCTATGTCTTTGTCCCAAGCCCAGTTTTCACAACTGCATTAACTATAGTTAATGTTTTCAAATACAGTTTATACCAGTCTGAACTATATTATTTAAGGGGACAGTCAAAAATTTTTTCACATTGGAATTTTTTTTTTTTCATTGAACTATGTGAAAACTGAAAATATATTAATTGTAATATTTTTATTTTATCCATTTTGTAATGCTGTGTTTGCTTTTTTTGATACACCAAGTACTGTATCTTTTTAATAATACCACTCAGAACTCAAAAAGGTAAGCCTGTTGGAACAATCATGCAATTAAAATAATGTGGTAACAAATTTATTCTTCTCAACAACTGAAATCAGTATTCAGTTTTGTGATTTTCCTCATTATTTTAAAACTTCTGGCATGTGGTGCTCTCTTGAATAAACATGATGTAACTGTAACCAAGCATATTCTTTTCTTTCTAGGTGGTATACAATGTTGATAAAGAGTAATCTATAGACAAGTAGTTTGTGTAATATTAATTCACAATAACACAAATAATTTTTAATAAATCTATCTTTTACCTGTATAGTCTTCCTCCAAGAAGAGTGTAATAGCATTTTAGTTACAGGTGGTACACAAAAAGTGCAGTTGAGCAATCATATACAGTGAGTAAGACTAGTAAAGATTTGTTTAAAATTACTATTTTATTTTATTGATGGGGATTTGGACATTCTGTTGTGGACATGTAGTTATTGGCACATTGTTACTAGGACAACTTGTAGTGGGTGTATTGTTGTTACATCATTTATATGACATGGCAGTTTTTGTTTCAAATACTGATTTTATGACAGGTGGTTTTTTAAATACAAAATTGATTGATGACAGTAATAAATAAATGGTAATGGGTTGTAGATTGTACAGTCATTTGGGGACTTCAAAAACTGTACAACACTGTGAGGGTGAGGGCATGTCTGAGCCTATATTATGATGTGTTGGAGGGAGTATGGAGTATGGTGAACAGCATTACATAAAATAAAAATTATATTTAATAATATCATTGTTCTTAATCAGTTGTAACAATAGTTTTATGTATGTAATGCTGATGTGTTTTTATGGAACAAGTTTTTTTTACAATATACAGTATTTGTTTTCTATAGGAAAGAAACGTGTGAGTCAGTGTCGGAACACACACACACGTATTCTAGGAAGCAATGGTTGTTATCACCACATTTCCACCTCCCACAGAAGGAATTCATCATCAAGAACCAAATATAGCAGCACATATTAAGTCGAAAGATTTAGGAAAAGGAACTCTTTATATAGCAGAAAGGTAAGCAGTATGTACACTTACATGAAAACTGATAACCTTTAAATCATTATCTTAAACATATTGTATTTACTCATAACAGCTAAGAAACTTCACATCATGACCTGTTAAGAGCTGCTGTTTCTTGGCTGTATCAAATCTTAACATCCAGAGTGCTAATGAAAAATGTGGTCCAAAAAAGTTTTCCTTCTTGTAGGCATCTTATGAAGTAAAAAACAGCTTGGTTTAGATTTTAGTGAAATAGGCAAAATGTTTACTTCATAAAAGTGTTTAACACTAGTTTATGTTAAATTTAGCATTTGAGTATTCTTTACTATGAAACTTTTTGGCTGTGATGTTAAATGTATTTGCATCTTTTAACAATATCTGCTGTTGTCTCTTATTATGATACAGTAGATAGATGCACACATCAGTATAATCTACAATGTGTTCTAAAATCATCTATCACATATTAGACACTTTTATCAAAATACTTTTTATTCCCAGGTATGATTTTAATTGTGCTTTGCAGTTGTGATAACCGCTGGTCACATTCAGTAAGCATGTAGTTCAAGGGTTTATAAATTAAAAGATGAAGCCTACTTATACATGTTTCTATCTGTGGAAAATGTTGCATCATTATGAACTAATACTTATTGAATTGTTGAATAAGGTTGTGTAAGGTTTTAAAATTTATTTTTAAAATAAGTGGATTTGAATTTGAAGTCCACAAGGTGGGTAAAACTTGATGCTAAAGTCCAGTTTTGTCTTGTCAGCCACTACATTTGAATGCAGTAAGGGAGTGGTTTTTAATGTTAGAAAAATTGAAATGATGTTTACAACTCAAAGAATTTATAAAAAAAATTTCAAGCTAAGAATCCTAAGACAGAAATATCTTATGTATAAGAAATAATTGTTAAAAGATAATTTGTTTTTAATTCTTATAACATTCACATTATTTCAATCAAGTATTGAGCTTTTTTAAATTGACATTCATGTGCAAAAATATTCAAAAAATAATTCCTTTTTTATCAGACAGTCCCAGAATTTCCCAAAAATCAAATGCTCAAGAAATAATTTAACAATAAAAATATTCTAGTATCAGAATTTAAAAACAGAATGATGCTTCTGTTTTAACTGTCATGGCTTTCATTTTGAAGATCCTAGACTTTAGGAATTGCTGTTTTAATGTTCTTGTAAATTATGTACCATAATATGACATAAAGATTTTTATGTTTTTGTAAAAAATAGTATGTTCACAAACTTTTATCCACCATACATAAAATTTAAACTAAAAAAAACTAAAGCTGTTTTTTACTTGCCAATTTAATTATATTATTTTAAAATTATTTACATTCCTTTCTTGACTATTCATTTTTCTCAGCTATTTAAGTCATACAAGACTTTTATCAACTTTCAGTATTCTAGACTCATGATCATGACTGACTGATGTGAATTTGGACAAGGTGTAGTTTTGTGGTTAGTATGCCGAGGTGCAGATTAAAAATCCAAGGTTCTGAACAGTTTGTATGAGCTGTTAAACATGCCTTATTCTTTCAGATGCAGATTATTGTAACTATGAAAGTCAATTTACTTTTTTTTTGGTGGCAAGTGCTGCTGACTGCTGAACATCTCTAGGCTATGCCTAAACTTTGAGATGTCTGACTCAGTTGTTTATCTTGTGTCATATATGATGTTGTTCAGACTGAAAATAACAAACACTAGATAAAAATTTAATGTAATTTAAACAAAAAATATCAATTAATAAAAAGTTGGAGAAACTATGAAAACCTTTGTAAATCAAACTGAACATCTTCAAACACTTTTCACATATGAAAGAATATTAAAGTGGTTTATTAATCTGAAGAATGCCAGACAAACCCTTCATATTAAAACCATTTAAACTTTCAGTTTTATTTATTGCACTCACTTTACTTGAACTTATTAAAGTTGTTAAAGATGAGAAAATGTATTTCTCAGTAGGTTTTGATAGTTTCTCAATGAGTATTGTTTTAATACAACTATCCTACTATGTACTAAACATACTGTTGGTTTGAATGTGTTTTGTATTCACTATTAGAAACATCTATATACTGGATAGGTGAAGTGAAGAAAAAGTGTTATTGGCCACTATTCAGTTCTTTACATTATGTAGCTGCACAATAGCAGAAATAATACAAAGCACATTAACACCAGTGGTGTGTTTGATACTTTCTACTGTGATACAGGCCCAGCTTATCTCTCTTTGGTTGACTTGTGTTTAGGGTTATTGATGAGAAGTGGAATTCTCCAAAACTAACATAATCCAGTAACACACATTGGTCAAAGTGTGATCGAACTGGACCTCCCTTGAACTTAGACTTCAGAATTAAACAATTATCAGACTATTATCCTTTTATAATGCTGTGTAGATGTTATGTTATTACATGGAACTGATGATTTTTCATTAATTAAAATCAATATACTTTTAACAGTATATTTATATATTGTTTTTTCCTCTACATTAAACATTTAGTCGAGTTTCTTGGGTTGGAGAAAGTGGTCAAGGATTTTCTTTGGAGTATCCCTCTATCACACTTCATGCAGTTTCTCGAGATTTGAATGCTTTTCCTCATGAATGTCTGTATTTAATGATTGATGCTGATTTGGAAACTAATGGTATGTTTCTGTTATTTACTTTATTGTGTGATCTTTGTATAAATTTTATGCAATTATCACTGTAATAGGACCTCATAATTATTAGTAATTTCCCATATTATGAAAGTTGTCTTTACACAGAAATAAGAAGTTCAGATATTTTATTGCCATGCTCTGTCATTTTACACATTATGTAGGTTTATTTTACATTTACAAATGAAAGTTAATGTCAACAACATGCTTTTTAAATTTGTGATAGTTCATATGTTCTTCATAATTTATTGCAAAACATCCTAGAGTTTTCTTGAAAGTTTAATGCGATTTTCATCTGACTATTACATTTTCTTTCAAGGATTTTTGAATTACTAGTAAGAGTTTGTATACAAGTATAATTCATGTTTATGTTAACTATCATAAACTAGTTCTATAAGAAGGGTTATAAACTTTAATTTTACCATTTCCATTGTCAATCTTACTTGTGCAAAACTTCTAAATCTTAAGTCAGTCATCCATTCTGATTACATAACCAGAAAAAAAAGTGAGGTGACAACACAACAGCAAGTAACTGATTGTACACACATATTGCCATCTTAGTGTGTGTGTGTATATATATATATGTTAAGAATAGTTACTGTAGGATCAGAAGATATTTCAGTATCATGATGTTCTTTGGTTCAGATGAAGAGGAAGGACAACATGAAGAGAATGAAAGAACTGTAGAAAACAAGACCTCTGAGGTTCGCTTTGTTCCTGAAAACACTGGAGTTTGTAAGTCTAAATATGAAAACGTTTTTATTCACTTTTTTAATGGATATCATGAAAGTTCTTTGAAATATATTTTATTTTGAATAATTTAAACTTTTCATGGATTATTACTGTCACTTGAACATATCTCAGGTTGTGAGCTGAAAATGGAAAAGAAATTAAAATGAAAGAAAATATTATTTATTAACACAGCTTGAACAATGTTATGATAGTACTTACACATTTTAAAATTGATGTTTTTTATATAAAGTTAATAAAGTTTATTACCCAAAAAAACGACTAATTAAAGCATCACTAGCTTCAGCCATAGGCCTATATGAGATGTCACCTTACTGAATGTGTCTTTCATTGTTGAAAAAAACCCATTTTAAGAATATCCAATATTTGTCTAAATATGCAGAAAGTATAAAGAAATATCAGAACTGTCTAGATGAAGTGATTATTTAAATATATTTTTTTCTGAAATGGGAAAACTTTTTTTTTTCCCAGAAATATACTTGGGGGCCATATGAGTCTCTACTTACTGTGTGTTTTTCATTCCTGGTGGTGCTTCATTTTTTTTCTATTAACATAATTTTAAAATTTTTAAATTATTTCTTTGGTCAAAGAAAATTAGGAACAGGGTCATGGTAATGATTAAAAGTGTAGTGTGGGCTATACATACACTGAATATTCAAGAGAAGCAGCTGTCTTATTTTTATTGAATTGTTCACAGTAAATTTAATATTTGAGTTAAATTCATTCATAAGTTAAGCAAAAAATATGTCATCTGTTTATCTTTTATACAGTATTGATGTTAGATAACCTTGCATGAAGAAGTTGTAATGGGCAGACCCGTAGGCTAGTTGTTATAGCTTTGACCTTACTGCCAATTTCATCAAATGTATTTGATTGAGGACTGCATTGGCAAGTGAAGCTCACAAGTCACTAACTGGAGAAAATTTGTGGTTTGACTAAAGAAAACAGTTCTGAGTCAGATTCCACAAAATACATTTTTTAATTTAATTTCTTACAACAACATATGCTGTTTCATTAACAATGGTATTTTTTAAATAATCAGGCTTTTAAATTAATCATTAATGACATTATTTTTCTACTTATTTTGTGTACTTTATTTTTTTATTTTAAACTACATTGATTGAGCAAAAAATAGCAGTCCTACTTGAATCACCAAACTTTCCAGCTTTAAATATAAGTTTTTATGAAGTATTTTCTCTGTATTCTTACATGCTTCCAATTATAGTGCAAAACTACCTGCAAATAGTTTTGACATTTCATTGGTTAATTTCTGCAACTCATCAGGATTTACCCTCCAGAAAATCAAAACTCTTGAGCAGTTTGGTTACTTTGATGGTGAGCGAGGTGGTTACCTTTTTTCTTACTACTACCACTACTCTATTCTGTGGTAATGAATCTAACATCCAAGTGCTAAGTTTAGATGTTATCATAAACTTTTTAGTAGCCTTTTCTGTTGTACCAGATTTTCATCAATAACTCATCACTGTCAAACTTATGACTAGCATTTTTCTCAGTGTCTTCACAGAGATGGTTGACATTGATACAGTTTTTTCATAACTCTTTAACTCATCATTCTTGATACTAGCTATCTATGCTTTGCCTAATGGTTAACCTAAATTTGCAATACAGGTATCCTTTTTTATCTTATTTCTACATTGTGTGTACTACACCCAGAAACCTAAATTTTCTTTAGTTTCTTTTTCAGCATTGAAGCAATTGTATAAGAGTATTTAAAAGTAGCAGTTGCTTCAAAATGTTCCAAGAGAGCACATGAAAATGATAATAAAAGAGGGGTAAAAGAGAACACAAAATACAGATGAACCTCGAGTTATGTTAAGTTTACATTACTTTAATTCACATTAACACTGCAAAATCAAAGATCTTACTTGGTTTCCTCATTGAAATTTAAAGCACTCAAACATTAAGTAGTTGAGCCAGTGTTACCCTTAAATTTATTCACTTACTTTGAACCATTAAATATTAGTAATGTGAATCATTCTACAACACTATAAATTTTGTTTGCTTAACATGAACACAAGTTTAAAGTAAGAGGTATGCTCACAAGTAAACATAAAGAAAATTCAAAAGAAACTGAATGTTGTTACAAAATATCTGTTGAAATCCAATTGTGAAAAACAGCAGAAAACTTAGGAGAAATGAAAATTATGTAATTTATTATTAAACGTCTGTAATTATTCTCTCCTAAACTCCAATGCTGCCTTAAGTAACTTAATAAATTTTCCAGTTTCTAACAAAAGGAAGTAATGATTGGTTTTTGTTATTACAATTGGCCAAAATACTTGATTGATAAATTAAAAACAACAATGTCATTCCCACGAGTGAACTAGGTAAGTAGTTTTGGCCTTCATCTGTACTTCCATAAACCACGTAAAAAAGAGTTTAATTAAAATTAGTAACCCACTCAAATGTAAGGAACTATGAAAAAAATAACGTAATTATAAAATGTTTACTTTTCAACTAAAGATATGGAAATGTATGTCCCTATGGTGCACAACACGTGCAGTTTCAAACAAATATAGGTAATGATGCAAGTCATCACAGGATGCTTTATCTAATGCGCTGTAATTCATATCTTTGGGAGGAGGGTCCTTTCTTCTGTTAGATTGATATGGGACCAACAAGGGGTGGTGGAATGCTTAAAAGCATTATCCTTTGTGTGTGTGTGTATATATATAAATTGGAGATCATGAATTAGTTACTGTTAGTCATATCTCATTACATTGAATGGTGATTCCATTTGTATGCTGTGGGATTCCAAGGCTGGAAGATACATCACTAAAATCAAAATTGTCTTAACTTTGGTATGGATCAATCAGCAGTATAAGTTGTTAGTTTTTCAACCTGTCATTTGTACCATTGTAGTATTAAACTGATGTGCATGGGAGGATCAAAGTGCATTTGTTTACAAAGCTTCATTAAAAATTTAATTAATTAATTTTATTCTCAATGTATGTAAGTATGCTTGGCATCAAAATATTAATAATAATTCAAATTTTTATAGTATCTAAATTTTAATACCAGAAAAAAATATTTAAGTTCTTGACCTCCACATCTCTGTATTTAGATGTCAAATTCTCTCTCATAAAATATCACAAATTCTGTCTGACATTAGATTCTAATTTGTAACCATTAGAAAGAACGTTTTTTTTTGTTAAAGATTCATTAGAGAGCCAGTTAAATTATAGTTGTTTTAGGATATCCTATTATGTTACTTGTTATGTTTCATTCTCTAAAATGTATGGTTGAAAGCTTTGAAAACTTTTATTTGAAGAACTGACTTACTATAAAAATGAGTCTTTCCTCAGTTACAGTTTGCATTTGCAATCATCACATGGGCCTTTAACTTTGCTTGTGATTTTTACAAGCTGTGCTAATTACTTTCCACTGTATTGTTTTGTTTTGTTTTTAGATGGAATAATTAGTGCTCATGTAGGTGCTAAATATGAAAAGTGAACCAAAACTTAGAAAACAAATGTCAAAAAGTTAACAGTTAAAAAGTATGAAAATAAAAACCACATGAAACAAGGAAAGTTGTCCATCAGAAGAAGAGAACAAGGTATTTTTCATTTTATCTCGTATTTTTCAACACTCCACTTCATTATACATCAATCATGATTTAGTATTTCATTATAATTAGTATTAGAAAAAATAAATAAAATGTGTTAACAAACAAAACTTGATATTCTTCAAGGATGTTATAGAAACTAATTAAATACAAAACTGTAAGGTGAAATAATTTTTATAAAATTCATCTTTCACTGAAAGGCTTCAGAAATTCACTGCCATATCTTTAAAGAAATTACTCTATTAAAAATCCTGATTTTTTTGTGTACAACAAACCATTCATGTTCTCTAAAAGCTTCTCAAATTTCATGAAGGATACATCTAGTAAATTCAGAATTACAATAAGTATTAGTTCTTCTGTATGAGTTGGTCCCATAGACTGACTCTGTGCATTTTGGTAAATTCAAGAATTTTTGAGTAAGATATGTAATGTATTGATTATTTAGTAACTGTAATGCCTTTACTAAGCTAGTTAGATTGCAATGTCAAATCCAAACATTGTAATTTGGTGTTTTGCTTCTTCCTTTTGTGTTATAAATAAACAGTATCCTGCAGCAGAGACATCCACATCTTGGTTCATATGAGACATCTGTATGCTATGTGACTGTAATAAAATGTCCTCTGCTGATACTGAAGTAAGTCTTGGGATTTACAATGCAAAAATTGGAGGTTAAATTCCTCTCAAAGGACATACCAAATATTCTGATGTGATTTTGCTGTAAGAAATCACACACATACTCTGTATTAACACACCAGATGTTGCTGATTTTAATCTTAAATATGTAGCAGTGAGAGACTGAGATGCTTTTCTTTGCTTCTACATCTCCCCTGAAAATCATTGGTGTAGTGAAAAGGGGTTGGAAAGACGTGTCACTGCATTAGAAAGTAATTTGTAGACATTACCAGGAGCTATTTTATTTTTTATTTCATAGCCATCTTTACAAAAATGTCCAGAAGTTTAGTTAAATTGTTAATTTCATGTCCATATGTAATATATTTCTCTGTAACATCTTTACAGAATGAAGCAAAGTTTTTTGAAGCTTTCACACCCTGTAGGTGCAGACAACTTGCAAAATATGTACTATAAAATCAATGGATTGCTCAGAAATTATGAAATTGGTAGAAGTTATTTGATATATGCCTTTTGGTATATTTTGATTTGATTAACAATCGTGTAATGTGTGATAATAGCTTTTTATGACTACTCAGTCAGTTACTTTGAATGTGTGCATAATTTGTTTTTCTTCGTTTTCTTTATTACATATATTTTTTTCCATAATAGACCTAGTGAAAAGCAAAGATTTCAATGACCTGATTCTGAATGGTTGCTTTATTTGTGAATTAATGGACCTCAGCTCTGTCATAAAGATCAATTAATATTAACTGCTTACTTTCATCAGGTGTCTCAGACTATTAACATTTGTCACTTTGACTTTCAACATATCTTTCAGTCTCCTTACAAAATCTGCTAATAGCATGCAGAAGGACCCAGCATGTCCAGGTGGTAAAAGCACTTGACTCCTAATCCGAGGGTCATGGGTTCAAACCTCCGTAGCACCAAACAAGTTTGTCCTTTCAGCTGTGAGGGCATCATATGTGGAAGTCAATCCCATTGTTCATTGGTAAAAGAGTAGTCCAAGAGTTGGTAGTGGGTGGTGATAACTAGCTGCCTTCCCTCTAGTCTTACACTGCTAAATTAGGATGACTAGAGCAGATAGTTCACATGTTGCTTTGCATAAAATTCAAAAACAAACAAACAAGCATACAGAAAATGCTATGATCTTGATGGTCACTAGAAATAGATACTCCAGAGTAGTGTGACCTTGGGTATATTTTTTGTGATCGTGGAGTAGTTTCTCAAATCACATTAAATACGAGTTTTAAAAAAAAATGATGGCAGATACTGCCAGCCAGATTCCTTCCCTTTAGTCAACAGTTCAAAATTACGTATACTACCAGATAGCCTTTATACATGTGCCATAACAAAGACAGGGGTAACAAGTTTGATGGCAATGGAAATAAACCTTGAGACCTTTAAATCACCAAAGCTTACACAATCTACACGATAAGCTTACTCAATAAATAAAAGCAGTAAATGACAACTCATGGGGCTAACTTGGGTAGAGAAAAGATATCCAATTTTGAAGCTTTGTTTTTCAAAATAAACAGATGTGATAGCAACATTTTGATTACTTGGATAGTTGAAATAATCAAAAGCAGGAAGAACTAGAAACTTGAGCATTTTCATTATAGTTGATATTCAGAAACACTAATTTTCATTAGTTTATTGTCTTTGATACAATTTAATTGTGATTTCAGTTCATTGATTTAATTAAGTTTTTGATGATTGATTTGTTTGTTACACTAATCAGCATAAACTCTGCTCATAGGATACTAATTAACTTTGTTGCTATGGGTCAAAGGTCATGTCATCATTTTTGTTGACTTGCATTCAACTCAGATTAGTAATGAAACAGACTGTTTTCACAAATACATCTTTAATAAAAATATTTCATAACAAATTGTTTTTTTTGTATACAAAAAAATTTGTAATTTTTACTAAAAGTCTACCAAATTTTGTGAAAATACATGTGCTGTATTAAAAGTTGTAGTGCAAATATTTAAAATGTGTAGATGAACTCGTGTATACAGGGTGGTCGCTAGAAAAGCGGAAAATTTGAGGGTCAGATGAGATCATGAATAAAATGCGTGCTTACTCATTTCTATTTTGATTTCTTTACATCATGAATAAAATGCATGATTTTAATAATTTTGAGCATCTATGAGTGTAATATAACATATGCCTTTAAAAAACTTTGTAAAAGTTATTCTTTGTAAAAATAAATAGCTGTTTCACAAATTTTCTGCTTTTCTAGCGACCACCCTGTATTATACCAAGCCTGTAGCAAAAGGGTTTATTAATTAAAATTGCACAGCTCTTCTGTACTGGTATTTTGGTCTCAGTAGGTTGTGAATCATTTTAGAAATAGGTACACCTGCTAGTAGCTTTTGCAGTTTTAGTTGTATTGGCAAACACTTGGTAACCATGATATTATATACAAATGCATTCTCAGAGTTCATCTTGTTACCTAAAATAGTGCAAAGCCTGAAACAAATCTGAACAATTTAAGCAATTTTAAATTTATATTTGTTATTAACCCTTACTATGTGTGGTGTATTGTGAATTGTCAGCACTTAGCAACAGTTTAAATTCTGTATAATATTACAATTTTTAAATGAATTTAACAGGCATAATCGAATTAATTATAATCCATGAATATTTAATCAGTATAGAGGCTGGGCCTTATCATATCATACTCATAGAACCTACTATAAAATTATGATAATACAATATTTTTAATGCTATATTGTAAACTTTTGTTTAATTTGGCCATATATGGTCTTACCTTACTTTTAAGTAACTTGTAACTCTTCACTGTTGAGCCCAATCTATACATGCAGCTACTTTGTTCCCACATTGTATTAGTAAATTAAAGTAATTTTCTTGCATTTGGGAAACTTGTTGAACCATACACTCATTTTGTAGCAAAATTTGATGTAATTTTAAACACATCTGTGTTCCTTTGGTTCTTTTGGTATTATGACTATTCAAATTGGGAATAGCAAACTTCACTGGTTTCTTGTGCTGTCAATTAACTCGCCATGTCACACAAATATGAATAAACTAGTTCTAAATTTGATCAAAATTATATTTATTTTACATGAAGTTCTATGATTGAGAAATTAAATACTGCAGGATAGTGTTTTAATTGGTATTTTTATTGCCTTTCTGAGCACAATAGCAATGTTCCTTTCTCATAGTTTGTCTTAAACACTTCAAATTTTCTATGATTCTTTACAACAGTTTATCCAGTTATCATACCTGATAAGCCTAATATAGCAGTTGTAAATATGGACGAAACGTTGAGATCTTGTCTTTGTAACAATGCATAGTGAATTTATTGATAATTATATATAGTCTGTTATACTTGAAGCTAATAAAAATCTGACTTCAGATCATAGAATTACAAACATTAATCCAAGGTAACTATGCAGTATCTTACCTTATAATTAAATAGCTTTTCTCACTCAGTACTGCCATCTGTTGGTTTAAATTTTGAGTGCTTCATCACTAGTCTTATGCCTCTTCTGAATTTCCACATGTAAATGATCATGTAGTAGCTCACCACCAATTAGAGCATACCACAACTCCTGTTGTAACCAGTACAGTCTTCATTTTTGGACTTGTTAATCACTTCTCGTTTGGAAGTTGTACTGTAAAGACATGCTGGGTTTTGTTTGTGGATTTGTCAGTATTTTCTTCACACTACATACAAACTTGGTTTTTCTTTACTATTTATTTAAATTTTCTCATTTTACAATTGTGAAAGATTGTTTTTTTCCAACTTTTCTTGCTTTTTCAAGGGCTTTTTTAACTAGTTTATTGTGGATTCTACTCTCTAACAAATGATGTTGACAAGATATATTTTTGTTGTTGAAAATATTCACTCTTCATGACCATGCTTAATGTCAGTTTTACTGTAGTCCTTTCTACCTTGAACCTGATGTACAGTTCCAGATGCTGCTTGGTGTTGGTTGTGTGTCTCCATTCTATTGCCATTTGGTTTAAACAATTGGGTTATGCTCTCCACATATATGGGGTGTTCTGTAGGGCTGCTAGTAGTTCTGTCTGATGGTTTTTTTGAGTCATAAATATTTTTGACCCAGACCCATACACTAATGAGTAAAGCAGATTGCTGCCCATCTTTTATGCTCTGTAGCATTGAGACTTCTTACCGCAGTCCTAATATACGATTCCAGATGCCACTAGATTTTGATTTCAGCACTGTGTTATATTAGTATCTATATATCTGACCAATTTATTTTTTCTGTCATGGCATTCCTCCTTTCTACCATCTTTTGAAGATACATACCAGGTGGGCCAATTGTTAGTTGGAAATACATTTTCATTGTAGAAAAATGCTTATTTCTACAAACACCATGTGGTCTATTAATTTACCCTCAAAGTTTTACAACAACTGCCTAAACAATCCTTGATGGTTAATCTACCTGTTCTAATGAAGTTGCTTGCATATTGTAAGAATACAGTGTTATCTTAAATGCCAGTTTATTCCTGATGCTACATGTATATTTTCTATGGTGTGTACAAGTGACTACATCATGTTTATATCACTTATGAACTTTATAACTTTTTTACTGTTACAGTTTTAAAACATTTTGTTTTCCAAATTTTTTTGACAAGTTCATTTATGATGAAAAGAAACTTTACCTTGGTTTCCAGTAGAATCATTAAGAATATTAAAGCATCTCAGAATGGCTGTAATGGATATTAATACTTTTACTAATAAAGCAGAGAAGAATGTTTCATCCTTCCTAGGTCATCTTCAGGTTAACAAAGAGTGTGCAATTAACTGTTGCAGGGCACACGTCTTGTCACTAAAATATGTGTTCGGCAACAGTCGGTTGGAAACTCTCTCTTTGTTAACTTCAAGATGATCTAGGAAGGTCAAAATGTTATTCTCTACTTTATTAGTGAAAGTGTTAGTACCCATTTCAGCCATTGCTGAAATACATTTTTACTTCAACTGGGTTTCTCATCGTCAAGTATTAGGAATATGTATATCATCTTAAAGTTAAATAAGCAAACAAATTTCATTTTATCACAGATGAAGTTAAATTGTGGGAGGTTTACTTTATATATTTGGATGGGCTGATGGTAGGAATGTACTTGTGGGAAGTTTTGAGTATTGTAGATATACCTACTGTATGTAAGTGTGTCCTTGGGTCATGAGTTATAGAAATTTTATAGGCGTGTTCAGCAAAGTTCTGGAGATATTATTTCTCTAAGCATAAAATACTAAGTATTTGATTTTAACAACATTGTTTAATTCTCGGTTTAACTTTTAATGCTTTATTTGTGTGTTTCTTGTTTTTTCAGTAAAATAAATCAGAGTTAAACTTGTGTAATAATGCTTCTCCAACAATTTTCCCCCATGGCAAAACTTTTAATCTTAATTTTAGAAAATTAATGAGAAATAAGCAAACTAGATGGTAATGTATATATATGTGTGAAATGTGTTTGTTTGCTTGCACACTAACTCCTCCAAGCTTATTGGGCTAATCTCAAACAAAATATGCATGTGAATGCTATGAACTATGGAGAATGACCTAAAGGGGATCAAAATTGAACTTAACCGTATTTATATTTTGTAAAGCCTGTTTGTTAATTATTTCTAGCTTATTGAGTTAATCTTAAACAGTCTTGGCAGGTTGATGTTTCAGACAGCATTAAATATTCTAAAGGGATTCAAGGTAAAAATATGACAGTTGCTTGATTGTTTCTCAAACAATCATGCTTTTCTCATGTTCTGTAAGATATAGGGTATTCAAAAGTGGAATCATCTCAAAGTCTTTGTTGGTAATTCACCTTGTAATAAGTAAATATTGATGATCCTGAGTTGTTTCTGCTGCCAATCTTGTTGACAGATACATTCTTATTACACATTTCAACTGACTTACTGGATTATCCTAAACTTAAGCAGTAACCAGGAAGGCTAGATGTTGTTTATTATTATTTAATAGATTTCTTCTTTTCTTCACAGTTTAGAATGCAGACTTCAAAAAATTGTTATACACTTGCATATTGGTGTTATGATTTTGTTATCTATTATCATTTAAATTACACTCATATTTGCTTATGTCTTCTAGTGGATGCAATGTTCAAAGCTATGATGGATTGTCAAGCCTTATATCCTGATGAAGATGATTCATTTTCAGAAGGTAATTATATGCATCTTTATTTTGCAGATAAACAAGGACAGAGACATTATGTAAACATGTTTAAATAGACCATGCTCTGTTTGGCTGATTGTACTGCTAATGTTAGAGTAGGATTAACTGATATGTTAACTGATTAAGGAAATAAATATTTCACAAAGTTCTTTAGATTTGCAATATTAATGAAGTCATTTAAATATTAATTTATAGTGATATGCATGTTTTCTTGCCATTACCTAAATTCTTTTACCATGATCTCTATTCACAATGATAAACTTCTGAACTATTTTTAATTGTGACCTCTGTTTGTTAGTTAAAAGTTAAATGTAAGCTGCTTTCACTTCTCACAAGAAATGAGTTTTATTTATTCTACTGTGAACAAACTAGTATGAATAGTTAAGGCTTTACATTTCACTTTAGCATTTTCAAGTTTCTCGTTTTTCAAAATGGATTCTGTGATCATTTTTTTAATAACTTTCATATTATCAGGAATCTTAGCCTTTTTTTTTCACTTTATTCATTTAGCTGTTGTAAAGATGTATTCCAGTACTTATATAGTCAATATTTTGAACATCAGTTTTCTTTATGTAGTTTGAAATTAATATTTGCCATTTGAAAATAACAATTTTATAGAACTATGGTATGATAAGGTGTAAAACAACTGCAAATTTAGATAGAGTTATTAGGGAAAAATAGGATTTCAATACATTTATCTAATGATTGTCATCTGACTGTAAGTTTTATAATTTTTCTCTTTAAATTCATTTTAATATCGTCAAATATTACAAAGAGTTTAATTACAGACTGTATATGTGTTTTTCCTATATGGTAAAATTATTATTTTTATATCTATGTTTAATGTGTCTTGTAAATGATTTATCCCTAAGTTTGCCTTTCACCAGTCATAGTGTTGTAACTTCTACAGATCTTGTTTAATATTTGAGGTTTAATGGTAAACAAAAGGTTTTGTTTGGCAGATGAAGAGGGATGTTTTGATGATGCAGAAGATGATTCTGGAGCAGAGTATGATGTGGCAGCAGCAGAGAGAGGAAGAGGACAGGGATTAGGTTCAGTTGGAGATACTTATTATGGTCTGGAATCTTAAGTGAAATTATGAACATCTTTATCAATTTTTCTGTGGCATTTTGATCCAAATAAAGTGAATATAAATTCTGGCATTAATATTAGTGACTGTATTTGATGGTTTAAGTTTACCATGTAGCATGTGAGAAAAGTGACTCAGTTGTTGTCGATAAAAGATATTTTGTGCACTAACAAAATGCTTGAGTATGAATATATGTGACCTAGTACAACTTGTAGTAAGTACACAGGATTAATTGTATTTTAATGAGCATTGACTTTTCATGACAAATTAAGTACGTCTTTGGTATTCCAAAATTTGGGTACCTCACCAGACTGGTGCTTATACACAAAAATATTGCATTAAAATACAAATTATATATTTAGTAGGTAACATAATAATGGTTTGTATTGTTTCCTTCATGCATATAAAATGAAATTATAAATGAAACTTTTTTTTTCCATGTGCAAGTAGAATGAGATGGCAGTTGAGCCTTTATCCCTCATGTACATAGAATCAGTTTGTGGTTGATAATGATAATGGATGTGACATTTAACTAGCTTGATCACATATTCCTAATAGATAAATATTGAACTTTAGTCAACAAATACACACAAAATTGGTTTGTAATTAATAATATGTAATCAACAGATCAGTAAAATATTTAATTTTCTTATGATGTTTATTAAGAAAATATGAAATCTGATTTTGTGTTAATGTTATATTTGAAAATGTTATTGAAGACGATTGTGTTAAATTAATTATATTTATGATGTATTGTGTTTTGTGATATTCAACAGATATGAAGTTTAACAGTGCTTGGAACTGTTTAACAGTAGATAAATATATGAAATCCAATTGAGCATGATGACTTTTTTAATATCGACAGATGAATATGGAGAACCAATGGAAGTGGTCCAGTTTGAAGATGTGGATCCAGATCATTGATGTGGAAATAAAATATTTAGAAATGAGTGACTTGTTGCTTTCCTTTGTTAGATTCATGAAGTAACAATATACCTCCTTTTCTTGTATTGTTGCAGTATAATATTTGTAATGTAATTATGAGAGAGAGTTCCATCTAAAGATGTTTAATCATTGCTTGTAATATCTATTTCCAGCTTAAGCTCAGAGTGTAACTTGTATATCATTCAGAAGTGCATTTGATATTCACATTTCGCTTGTAATACCAGTTTGTCTTCTTAGTTTTCTCATTTTTAAATAAGCAGTTTCTATTAAAAGTAGTTTTCAGTTCTAAACATGAAATTATGTGATATGTTTCACATTAAGTTTATTAGTTGTATGTATGCACAATTATGTTGTACACTTAAAAACAATATTCGCTACCAGTTTCAGAATTTATCCATTGTACAAGTTTACTGTAATTTGTTTTTGTATCAAAAACAGCTGTGATTTGTGTTAGTCGAACTTGATTATACTTAAATTACATTTCTTCCTTGAGTGATAAATTAAAATTTCAAATAATTCAGTAATGATCTGTTTAAGAATCTCACAAAAAAATTTTAATACTATGGACCTAAAGATTTCGAACTGAATTTTTGTATTCTTAAATGTTTGATGTGCAGGTAATTTTTGGATTACCAAAAGACATTGAAGTATATAAAACAGCAGCATATATGGTGAGAATGTATTCAGATTAGAAAATTTTGTTAGCCTAGTTTCTGCCATTCCTTTTTCTTATGAATTTCCTTCATTTAGTAGAAATTTTAAATAAAAAACTTTAGATTTAGAAATCTTTATTTTCTTGAGCTTTTTTGTGATTATTGGAAATTATTTTCCCACATGTTCTATTAATATATTATAATATTTTCCTCTTCTAAAATTATAACGAATTTGATAAAACATGAACTTTTGTTTTACTAGTGAGGTTAATTAATGATCTTACATTTAAAAAGCATTAGCAAAACTTTGCCTTTTTACCAACTAACGAGAAGTCAGCAAACTTAACATGCACTTGTTTCAAGTAATCTACAAAAAAGTAGTCTGTAATCATAACTGGTAAGACATTGTGTTGTTTTTTGCTTTTGTTTGTTGTATGATCATGATTTGTTGGCTAAAGATATTTTTCAAATTTCTGTGTTTCTGATGTTGCAGTGTGTGAAACACTAGTGTGTTTGTGTGTGAAAAACAAATTAGCATAATATAATAGAAATTCATCCAAAATATGTTGAAATGGGTTTTTCCAGATACCTTTGTGAACAATTGTTGTATTTTCTATAGAGTATTGTGAACTTTATTGTAGTGATCAGTTTAGAGATGAGCATGTAACAAAATTAGTTGAAAGAACTACCAAAACTTTAATTTAGTTTTATTCAGACTGATGGTGTACTGAAACACCATAGTATACTGATAATGTCACGGTGTGGAAAATAGGAAGTTGTAACTTATGTATTACTGTCAACTGTGACCTCGTGCTGTTTCATATGCAGGTTTTTATTACATATGAAAAGACCAGTCTTTTCCACTGGTCTTATTACAGACCTTCAAGTGATTTCATATGTTGAGTATGCTTTACTGGTAAATAAAAAAACAATACAAACTAAAAAGGTGTCATTATTATCTGAATCTGAAAACAAAAATTATTTTGTATCCTGGTTTATATTAATTTTTAACTGCATGTGATGCAATTTTTATTTATTAAGCAATGTTCTGCTTATTTAGAGAGCCATGTATTATGTTTATTATCATTCCATCAGATGCTCTTTCCAAAGAGATCTTGATGTTATCAAGTTTTTTTCATTTAAACACTGGTAATTATTTTGAGTAATATGTATTACAATACTACAAACTTTCATTGAGTATTATTAATACAAAACTACCTAAATTAAAATAGAGATCTGTCAATGTTTTTGTGACAAAACTCATTGAAATTTATAATTATTTTTATAAATTTAAGTGTCTAAATAAGCAAGTTTATGATCTAATGTTCTCTTGTGAAATTAATTTTATAGTGGTTGGTTTAGAACTACAAAGACAAAGTCCTTCAGAATAAGGTTTTAGCTAAGAGTGATAATAGTCTCCAGTTAAAATGAGTTTACATTTCAACAGACTGATGGCAAAGATCAGTCAAGTTAATTTAATTTTAAGTTTGTCATTTAAGTTATCTATACAAATTCTTTGATTGTGTTATGAATTTATAGACAGAAATGCGCACAATTAGAATTTTAGTAGCATTTGCTGTGCCATACAGTAGGCCACTGCCATCAAGGTATCTTAGCAAATCATATTTTGTTTGGTATCAAAATACAGAAAGGTTTTGGGTGTAGTAGTGTTAATTTGTGTTACTTAGAATTTAATAAATTCTGGATCCTCATCCAGAAATAACACTAAATAAAATTATAAGAATTGTTACAATTATTTATAATTTGCCTTTCTATTTCTGTGAACTTAGTCACAGAGCTTTGTTGTTTTTTATTGTAATTAATATTGAAAAAAATAGTGTAGCTCTCATACTAGAATTTATTCTCACATTGTTTTCAAGTACTTTGTTTATCCAATACTCATATCTTTGGTTTAACAAGACTGAAGGAAACCAGTGAAACTCATCATAAAGAAGCCAAAATTTGTATTCAGTAAAATATATTTGATAGAAACTTTTTGAAACAAGAAAGTTAATTTATTGAAAATTATATGTTTTGAAATTTACTTCTTGTTATGTAGGTTTCTGAGACAGTTATACATTCTTCCATAGCTTTAATTCAATAAGACAGTGGTAACTCTAAAATGTTGTCCATTTAACTAAGTAGATTTCCGTAGATTTAGCAAACTTATTTTTCCGTATAATGTATTACTTTTTTTTTTGTTAATCAGTAAGATTTGAACTGTCATTAATTAATCTTCATTTTTGTCTGTCCAGTAAGAAAGAAGTTCAGTTGTTGTGGAAAGAGGACCTGTTGTCTTGGAACTCAATTTATGTGTTAAATGAAAGAAACTGCAACATTCAATTTGGAGAATTATGTATCAAAATATAAATCTATAGAAATTGGTGAATTAATAATGTCGTATAAATATGTCATTAACATAATAAAAATACAAAGTAATTTGTATTCCTCTTTAAAATTACTGGAATAAGTGCTTTTTCTTACAAATGTAAATACACAATAAACAATTATATTCCTGTGTGGTAAAATTATGTAGATTGTAAAAAGGTAGACATCATGGTGGTTATCTTTCCGTGAACTACAAAACTCAGTATTGTTATTCTAGCTATGAAGTTTCTTAAAAATAAGCAGTTTTGATGAAAAAAAATAACAGAACTTGTATTCATATTTAAATATAAATTTTATTATTTTAAGATGAAATACTTTTACTTAAACACTAATGCAAATAGTTTGAAACAATCCTTACATAATCTTGTATTTATTATTAACCCCATTTATTCTCATTTTAAAAACCCAACATGCTTTTAGTTTTTACTTTGTCTTTATTTGTTCTGAAGTTATAATTAATTTTGCAAGTCAATCTAATTTCTCTTGCTGTTATAGTTACTGCTAAACTTAACTGCTTTTACATTTATTGTTGTGGTTTTAAACATTTTGCCCTTTTATTTTAAAAAAAAATTACTTATTACAGTTGTTTAATGCTGTGCTGTAAATCAGTGCCATTCCCCAAAATAACCTAACTGATTTTATACATGTATTTACATTTAGTGTCAAATTCACAGCCAGTATCTATAAAGATACCAACCTAAACTGAAATATTTAAAAACAAGGTAACTCTAACTTAAGATTTTACTGTATATTCCCAAACATTTATCATGACAAGATATGAAAGCCTTGCTGCTGCAAAATGTTTTTAGGGTTGGTGCAGAATACCATTTTGTGCAACTCGGCATCTTACATGAATAAGGTTTTTACTTGTAAATTTCTTTAGTCTTACTCTTTGTACTCCTATTGCTTATAGTATGAGTGTAGAAGCTATGCAACTGTCTTCCACATAAACAGTAACAGTTATTTATCAAAGCTGTGCCATCTAGTTAAAGACATGATTATTTCTCTATAAACCTATAAATCCCAAGTATTGTAAATTGTGCTGTTGTTCTTTACTGTCAGTCAATACTAGTGTGTATTTAGTCTCAGAGTCACAATAAACTAGTCTCATAAGGGCCTTAGACTTGAAAAACTTTTCATTGTCCTCAAGTCAAAAGAAGAGGCAGAAGTTTGTGAGGAAAAATTAATATCTTCTAGTTTTTTTAGAACTAGATACTTCTGTGAAAAGATTGTAACTAATTTGAGACCTTTAAAATGTATTGCTATTGCTCTGGTCTATTTTTCTCATCTCAATAGGTCCTTCAACATCATATTGTTGAAGTCATGACTTCAAAAATATGCATACCAAATTATTTATATATTAGTGTAATTTTTGTGAATAGGGTATAAAGACTTCTTTTCTGCAAAATTGTGAATCTTAAATTGAATGTTTTTCAAGTAGCCTGCAGCTTCACCTTGTGAACTGGAAAAAAATAACTTTTATCAGAAACACCCAGAATAAAAAAAAAAATTGATGGAAAAAAAAGATAAATCCTTATGAGAAAATTCACAACTGCATCTGTAGTAGGCATGTTATGTTTTACAGCTTTCAGAAATTTGTTAAATAGGGAATAAAATAGTAAATAGATATATAGAGCACATTGTATTGCACGTCTTTCAAAAACGGGGTTTAATATAGTGGTGTGGCCTGGAAGTGTGAAATGCATGTTTAACAGGTAAATACATATAAAATATTTAGAAACAAAGTTTGCTAAGTTTCAGCATGGAGTTAATAAGCAAAGAATTATTCTAAGGTATGCTCAAACTACTGATAGAAGTAGTTTTGTTTGTAAGTATATTAGCCTGTTTGAATTGTGCTTTACAAGTTTTCAAATTAGCAGTTGATAATTATAGTTTAAATGATTTGTATTGTGATGTGCATTGTTAACTATTTAATGTAGTCATTTTGGTATTTTATTTTTATTGTGCTTCTTTGACACCTTATAGTAACCTTTATCACCAGTTTTTTATACTCTTCTGTCAATTTATTGATTTATAATAAAGAGATTCTTACGTCATCTCGTTTTGTTTTGGATTTCACGCAAAGCTTTCCCAAACGAGTTTAAGTTGTACAGACAGAACTAAATAAAATAGGCAACAGCAAACTTATAAAAGTTCTTCTACTAATTTTAAAGAAGAGAGCGAAGTATTTATAAAATATTTTGAAAAATAATTTATACAATAGACTTGTTTTGAATTTCGTGCAAAGCTACACTAAAAGTTATTGTAATGCAATAAGAAATACAGTAAACTGATTAGTTGTCTTTATAAAATATATCGTTATATTTGTGTTTGAGTTTCGCAGAAAGCTACACGAGGGCTATTTACGCTATCCGTACCTAATTTGACAGTGTAAGACTAGAGGCAAGGCAGCTAGTCATCACTAACCACTGCGTACTCTTTTACTAACGAATAGTGGGATTGACTGAACATTATAATGCCCCCACGGCTAAAAGGGCGAGCATATTTGGTGTGACGGAGATCCGAACTCACGACCCTAAGATGAATAGTCGAATGCCTTCACCCCCTGGCCATGCCGGATCTACGTTATCTGGAATTTCGTTATGAAAACATTACAAACAGATAACATTCCAATTTCTTCCCAGTAAGTTAATACTACTTGTCAAATGGAAAGCTATACCATTATTTAGTTTTAACAGCAACAATAATGTGTTGGTCTCCACCTACAATTAAATAAAAGGGTTTTAATGTATTAAAGTTTCATTCTTAAATTTTATAAGGACTAATTCACATATATCAAATATTATTGCACAGCTTTCTATCAAATCTACATTTATAAACTAGTAATACTGCTGTTGGTTCTGAAGACATTGTAATTCCGTAGATAACTGCCGTCTTTTTTTGTCAGTATTTAACATTTTGTTACCGTACCGCTTTCCATTTTTTATGAATTTTAGCTATTAAATAATTGATGTTAAAAAACAAACATTTGGAGTAAGCAAACTGACCCAGTGAATAACCCATAGAAATGACGAAACGATAGGAGAAAAGATCAGCCTATTCCGTACTTTGTCACAAATAAATGATATGAAACATCAAAATCTATTAAGATTTTATTTTTTCAGAATTTTTGCGAAAGTCTACTCAAATAACTATGTAAAACCGTCCATAAATTTCAGCCGATAGCAAAGGGAAAAAGTAACGAGTCAATAGTACCCACCGTCATTACTCAATGTTGAAGGTGGCGGGCGTCTTTGCAACAAACGTGTCAATGCTGCTTTTAAGGTAGAAACGAAACAGACTGTTATATAATAAACGAAACAGCTATCTGTAGTTATGTATTCCGAAAAGCAACTAACATACTCTAATTTGGTGAGAACTGACTGCTGTAAGGCGACACAGTCGTGAACTTCCAAAATTAGATAAAGCCGAGTGTACGATATCGCGAAACGTTGCCTTATCGTAAGGTAGAAGATGTGAATGTTGTTTCACATTTATTAACTACATGTATTTCATAAAGGTTTCTTATTTCACACGTGAAGTATGTGATGGTCTAAATAAGAAACTTTAGAAATATTGAAGTTTACTGCTTTGTGCTGTCATAAAAACCACTAAACAAATATTTGTACAGCTTTAATCTTTCTTTCTGCTTTTTTCATTTTCTCCGCTAGAGCATTGTTTTGAAATTTTGCACAAAGCTACTCGAGGGCTATCTGTGCTAGCCGTCCCTAATTTAGCAGTGTAAGACTACAGGGAAGGCAGCAAGTCATCACCACCCACCGCCAACTCTTAGGCTACTCTTTTACCAACGAATAGTGGGATTGACCGTCACATTATACACCCCCACCGCTGGGAGGGCGAGCATGTTTAGCGCGACCCTCGGATTACGAGCGCACGCCTTAACGCGCTCGGCCATGCCAGGCCATCCGCTAGAGCAATCCAAACATCTGTATTTATATACACACAATAAACTATGCAACTTGAAATGTTTAAGTACTATTTGTGGTGAAAAAAATGATTTTTTTTTCTCATTTCATAGAAATTGAAGCTCTATTTGTCTCGTGCATATACTTTATAAATATGTAACACACTGACGAATAGATATGTCTAGATAGAAGAAATAAATTTGCAAAGAAAAAGAAATATGGAACAAAATGCCTTGACAATTATGAATTATTGATTATTATAAATATCTATTTCTAACAACTCCTTGTGAACCATGCGTATTTCGAAAGGAAATTATTTTTTGTGAGTCGAAATTTTAGCTCTTTTAAAAAAAAAGCTATGATTATCGTTTTTGTTGAGTGACGAAAAACAGTTTTGTAAATAGTACACAATTGTTTTTCAACTCAGTTGAATTTTAAAAAGGGAAATTCCTTTCAAAGTGGCAAAATAAGCTAAAAACTTTCTTTTCTGCATTTCAAGGTTATGACGAGATATCTGCGGTAGCCGTCCCTAATTTAGCAATGTTAGACAAGTGGAAAGTCTTCACCACCCACCGCAAACTCTTGGGCTACTCTTTTACCAACGAACAGTGGGACTGACCATTACATTATTTCATCCCACAGTTGAAAGGGTGAGCACGTTTAGTGCTACGAGGATTCGAACCCGTAACCTTCAGAATACGAGTCGAGCGCCTAAACCACTGGCTATGCTGGGCCTCGCACAGACAGAACTTTTGCGAGAGTTTGCATTACAGCAAGTAGGCCTATTACATTCGTGACAAACAAGTTTGTAATAAAATAAACACTGGAACAAACTATCAAACACTGGACTGTTCCAGCAAAACCGGTACATCTGGTCACCCTACGTTTATATATATTTAACAAATAGCATATCTTTGCCCTAACTGTGACAAATGTTGAGAAACAACTGAAACAAATGGACATTTGGGAAGTTTCAGGTTACAACAGTCAGTGACTCGTACCGTAGCCAACTTTACTCATCAGTTATTATTTAATTAAACACCATTTTGAAACAGGTCCGTCTTCTGAACTAATCTTAACTACTTGTTTATGATGTTGATATAGGTCCCACTACCAAATTTTGTATCCTTGAAACACTGTCCGCTACGTCTCTTCTTCGTTAGGCCAAGAACAAGTAATTGTTTTGTATCACTTAATAATAAGAGTTACGTACATTAACTCGAAGGAACCCACACGGTAAAACATTGATTTAAACAATATATATATATTATATACGTATGGAGTATAAATTTCTTTTTTCTAGACAATTAATAATTTCATTCACAATGTCTAATGCATTATAAATTATCAATTGTCGTGATTTTAAAAACAAACAACCAAAGTTGTTATGTATTAAAGCACGAAATTTGAGTAATAATTACATCAATTACCCATTGTGTAGCTTTGTGCTTAATTCACAACAACAACTTTTAGTAGGTGAGGTGTTAAAATTGGGATTTATTACTGTCATGTTCTCGACTTCTCACCTTTGTTAATGTGGAATGATTCCCCCCTTTTTTTAATTTCGCGCAAAGCTACACTCGGGCTCTCTGCGCTAGCCATCCCTAATTTAGCAGTGCAAGACAGCTAGTCATCACTAACCACTGCCAACTCTTGGGCTACTCTTTTACCAACGAATAGTGAGATTAACTGTAATATTATAATGCCCCCACGGCTAAAAGGGCGAGTGTGTTTGTGTGACGGGAATTCGAACCCACGACCCTCATAATACGAGTCGAGTGCCTTAACCACCTTGCCAGGAAGCTATTGAAAATACTTAGATATATCGAAATACAATCAATTTACTTTTGATCAAGTATTTAAAAAATGTTAATATTAGAACTAGAATGTGAATTCACGGCCATCCTATGATAATAGTTATCCACTTTGTGAATGAGACCAGTTTTGTTTTTTACATTTTCGTGGTGAATATACGACTCTTTATGGTAGATGCATGTTTCTGTGCAGTGTTTACTTTATGATAAGTTTACTGGTTATATAACTTTTTAACAGTGTGGCGTTAAAATGTGTGAAAAAAAGTTCTTCAGAACATGTGGTGAGGGTCAATAATGATATATAGTTACATCATGTGGGGAGCTGATAACCGAAAGTATAAAACTAGTCTCGTCCACTCAGTTGTTAACCCACAGGAAACTATCACAACTTCCAACTGATTGTACATCCACCATGCAACTTTACATACTCTTCTGCTGGTTGATTGCTGTAACTATGGCAAAATGTATCAACCGCTCACTTCTAAATGGAGCGTGTCCACAACCTCCAGTAAAGGCAGACTTCGAATTGGAAAAGGTAGGTCAATGGCCATTCAACAGCACGCACCGCCATCTCTTAGCACTGTATAAGAGTTGCTGTTAAAAAAATCCTATTAATTATAGCGCACAAACGTGGTTTTAGCGACATAGAGTTGTAAGCCATGTCGTTTCGGGTTCGCAACCACGGCATACAAAACAAATAGCTCACTATTTGATCAAGTTATTGATGATTAATAAACAGTGAAAAAGATATATTCCACATCTAATTACCAATATTAATATTTTAGTACTTAGAAACTTGGTATGAAGTTGAAAAGAACCCAACAGTCTTTCAAAGAGGACAAAAATGTACTAGCGCAACCTACACGTTGAAGGATAATGGGAAAGTGAGAGTCTTAAACAAGGCTGTTATAGAGAAGTAAGTTAGTCATTTATAAAGTATCTAACTTTTAAAACACATTCTTTTTGAAACCATTAAACAGTTCGTTACCGGAATAACATTCAAATCTTCAAATTTTAAAACTATTTAAAACGTTGCTTCCGTTGTTTTACTCAGTTATTAAAATCTACGAATTGTATAAATTAGAATTTATTCCCCATTACAGAACCGGTAATGTGACGACCATTGAAGGAGAAGCATACATTCCTGATCCCAATGAGCCAGCAAAACTACTCGTCTCTTTTCCAGGCAGTAGGTACCTAAGCCTATCTCAAGAATTTTAGCGCATCCACTCATCAGGAAATATTACACATAATCCAGTCGAAACTGAACAAGCCGCGTATATCACTTTTAGTCTTTACTCTTACTTTTGTAATAAACATGAAATTAAGTTTTAAATTGTGAATTTTTTCATAAAACATTACAAATCTTCTGAATGTTTTTCAAACGTAATTTAGGCTTTTTTAATGCAGTAATACGAGTTTAATCATAGAAAATGATTTAAGCAATCTTTTTTTTTGACATTTTAAATATAAAACAACCAACGCAGATACTGTTCTAATTTTTCTTATTACGTAAAGAGTGACTCATTATGAAAAAAATATTAATGCCACGAATCCACTGAAAAAACTCCTGTATTCTTCAGATCCCTTCGATGGTAATTACTGGATTCTAGATACAGATTATGAAAAATATTCAGTGGTCTTTTCCTGCCAGGGTATATTCGGCGTCTTCCGTATTGGTAAGTTTTGAACATAATACCTTTAGTGACTGTAGTGAATGGAACAGTGAGAAGATAACTATTTCTATTTCTAGTACACACCTTTACCAAAGTGATGAATATTTAACTATCACATCAGTTCGTTTTAACACGCATTATTTACTAACATAAACATCGCTTTAAAGTGTTAATTTGAATTAAGAAAACACTTAACAATGGTTATGTTCTTGATGCCATAATAAACATTACTTTCGTTATGTTGTTTTTTAGAATACTTATGGATTTTAAGTCGTGAGAGGACACTGCCTGATACAACGCTGGCCAACATCTACGAAATACTGGACAAAAATGGAATAACTAGAAATAAATTGACTAAAACAGACCAATCAGATTGCTAAAACAGGTTAATGCAAAATATAGAATATATAAGAAAGCAATAGTTTAATAGCATTGCAGAAATAAAGTTATTTCTGGAAGATAATCCTGTGTCTATTCAACTCTGTTTTTCTAATTTGAAACAGGTGACTTCTCATGACACTATATCCCACACACACACAAAACTAACATACTACAGATCTTTAAAGGAAATATTAGTACACAGTGTGTCAAGATAAGGTTAACCTTTGACACTAGTAACATTAACCTATCATGTTTTAAAGCATTAATATTTAATCAGTTCATCGTACACTCTTTATTACCGTTTGCTCATTAATTATAGATTAGATTCATTATATGTTGAGAGTCTGAAATAATAAAGTCAGTGTAATGAAATATTATGTTTGCAAACATTCTTTTTCAAGTAAATAACTGCCAAAAAATGATCATATTAGTTAAACCTTTCTGATCCTTCCAAACTGTAATCATTTAACAAAAAATACAGAAACAACATAAAATCTACAACTACATAACTGTCCCCCTGCTGGTACAGCAGTAAGTCTACGGATTTACAACACTGAAAAATCAGGGATTTGATTCCCCTCTGTGGACTCAGCAGATAGCCCAATGCAGCTTTGCTATAAGAAATTATGCAACTGCATCACAAAATTAGTTCTTTTTCTTAAACAAATAATTATGTTCATGAAACATTGTAGAAGTGAAATTCTGAAAGACCAGTAACTATGATAATATTTTTACAACTCACAACTCTGACAAAATACGGACTACTGTAAAAATTACCTAACTAACGATTCAAGATATCCTTATCATTTCTTGTTTCACACTTTGAACATGCTTCATGAGAGCAGTATACAAAATTACCTACCTTAATTACTAGATTAATCATTTATTATAATTAAGCAGATAGCTTCATTTGACCACAAACTAATGGTAATTCTCATATGACTTTTTTTTTTTTTATCAGTTATAAAAACATTCACTTTAAGATTTTCTTAAATTCTGTATCAAACTTAATATAAACAGTTGGAAACAATGTTAAAATTAAAATATTACAAAATATGTTAAGCTTACTTTTAAAGTTTGTTGTCTATTAAATGAAACATTTCTTTAGGTAAACCAATTTTAACACAAAGATGAAAAATGAATATAAGAAATACACAAAAATTTTAGAATTTGGTTTTGCATTGGAGAAACAAACAAATACAAAATATTTCGCAAAAATTGCACTCAACACAAGTTTCACATGCAACTTAAAATGGTTTTGTGTCTAGTTTATTAAAACTTGGCATTTTACAACATAAAACTTCATTAAATACACATCATATAAAACTCAAAGCACTTCATTAAAAAAAAAATCAAGGTTACTGATAAAAATATATAATTTTAGAAGCCATATTTTAAAAGAAAAGATTATTTCTTTTATTAAATGAAAGTAATTTTAGTCCTAGCCTGGTTGACTTGCCAAACATTCAGTTCCTCGTATTCCTCTATAGCTTCATCAATTTGGTCCGGCTTGTAACCCCTTGATGTGCAGCGTTCTAAGGCATCAGTCATCTTAACAGTCTTACTACCTGTCTCAGACATCGTGTCTCTGATCACAGCAAAGATCTGATCTGTGATAGTCTGGATTCTACACAAAATAAGCAATTAATAAATGGTTTTCCCTTTTCAAATTATACTAGTTGGCATTTTTAATGTATGAATGTTAATTGGAAAATTCAAGATTGCTTTTAAGTCAAGTATTTTTAAATATCGATGCATGAAAAGAAAGAATATGTGTGTGTTTACTCTTTGTGAGAACTTAACATGCACATTTTTCTTCTATTGCTGTACTGAAAAATTTCAACATATTAATAATCTTAAAGAACACATGAATGAAATTAAAATTGTTTTTTTTATTTGTAGTAGTTTGAAGTCAATGTTTTCAAAGCTAGGTTTCTATGTGTTGGCTGTACATCAGTTACCAAGCTGATGAAACAACTAAATATAAAGGGGGATTATATGGTAGAATAATAGTTTTATCACCAATACTTGAAACACTGTCCCTTTATTTTTGTGTTTTTTTATCAACCTGACACCAAAGTGTCTTTCTTTATCTTACCTTCCAACTGTCTCTCTCTGGTAGTTCAAAGAATCTTTGGACATTTCCATGAGTCTCATAGCTTCATTTATATCTTCTTTTTCAACCACATCTGCAAGTCGAAGTTTAGCCTGTTTTGTTTTTTTATAAAGTTGAATTACTTTATAGGAAAGATCATAGTAACATAAGTGCCAATTACACTTTCTCGAAAACTATACAACCATACCAATATCCAACTTTACACTGATGTACTGACAGTCAGTTTTCATTTTTTACAATTATACTGATGTTGTATTTTGAAATTGACTGTGTTTATTTTTTCTTCCACTTATTTTGACCCAAGATTGAGTTCTTAAGTGATCTTAATTAACCACATTAGATGAAGAACTATTCATGTTTTTATTACTTCACACATAAGCTTGTTGAATTTTAATCAAAACATACATAAGCATCTTTTATTTGTATTTCTTAGAAAGTGACACCAACAGACACTTACCAAAGCAGTAGCAAGGCGCAAGACTCCAAGCAAAGTTCGGGCTGAAGTGAAGGTCATGTCCTTATTGTTACGAGCTTCCTTCCGCAACTCAACATAAGCTCCAACAATATAATCTGTCAAGACTTCTGGAATAACAGGGTTCTTTCCCTTACACAGACTTATATATTGTCTCATAACTTTCATATCTAAAGGTTTGAACTGGGTGGGTGGTTCAGCACAGTTTTGGTGGACGTAAGTAATGTGCTGGGCTAATCTGAAGAATGAAAAAAACTGAAACCTATAACTGAGGCACAAGGTCAAATCAATCTCAGAACATACGATTTAAAATTAGAATACTTGTAATTTGTGTTAACAGAGTAGCAATACAATATGTGATCACTACAACTGATTTAACAGGTTCATATATGAAGTAAACTTCAAGCTGTTGTATTTAATAACAAAAAAGCATTAGCTGTTGAACAGGTTAAAATGTTTTTATCTTGTACATTTCTTAAAACTGTTCACCATTGAAGAAATAATAGTGATATAATAATATGATGCATCAAAGTAAAAGTTACAATTTTCAGATTATATTAGTATTTTATTGTTGAGCAGCAGAGAAATATAAGTTATTTAAACAGCTTTTGACAACAATGAAGAAAAACTTCAACCTTTATTAACTTTCTCTGTCAAGGAATTATTTTATGCACACGTCATGAGACTTCAGTGTTTTAGATTCAAAATTTTATTACATTAACTTTTGTTTATGTTTCACTAATTATTACAGTATAAAACTGGAGCTAATAATTCATATTTTAGAGGTACACAAGTTTTAATTCCACAAGGCAATAGTAAAATAAAATCCTGAATTCCCCAAGTGTGAGGAAGGTGACATTTTCTCTAGACGTACCCTCTCCTCTATTTTACTCACCACCCGTTCAATAAGTGTGATATTTAATGTAAATTACTCACTATAATATCATCATTTCTCAGACAAACCATAATTTTTATAGCTTTCTATTCAGTTTGGTTACAGAGATAATAAAGAGAAAATTAGAGCTTGCTGGTCATACCTACCTGTTAGAATCTCCCGTTAGGATTTGTTAGTAAATTTCTCTCATGTTGAATTCTATGTTATGTATAACTAACAGAAAGCCAAAGTTTTCATCTATAAAATTATGTACTATATTATACTATTTTCTTAATGGATAATTTTAATTTTCTTTATTAGTACAAGATTCGTTTTCAGAGGAAAAACAAATTACCAGCTTGGGTGAATTTGTAATGGGTCCTGCTGCATTGTGGGAATGACATAAATATTGTTATGGAGAAAAATATCTGTTTTTTACAAGTTATTATTCAATATTCTTTGTACATAGAGTAATTAAATAAAAAGTAAAAACAACAAAGAAGACCTGGGTAAGTACTTTATCTCTCGTTTTTCATCTTTATTCTTTACTTTTTATTATTAAAGTAACTAAAATGTAAAATAAGGATCTCTTTTAGGTTAATTAAGGTTAGATTAGGTAATATAAATTATAATTTAAAATGTTTCATGAGGCACATGTGCAAGCAGCTCGTAGATAATATAATTTAATAGTTTAACGTATCCTCCATGTCATTTACAACTTATAATGGCATTAGTATGTTAGTTAACATGGTTCAAAGAGCAATCAAATTTAAGTATAAAAAGATGTAGACTGTTATGAGTTTAAAGATACTTAGGATAAACAAATGTTGTTTCATGTTATAAACTGAAGTCATTATAGAAAGAGAGAGTAATTTAGATGATTTTAATTTGTTTTTGGAAGTTACAAGTTCAGTAAAACTGACCAATGACCAACCTCACAGAGTTACAGTAGAGAAAATAACAGATAAAAACTGTGTTTAGGAGTTTAAGAGATTAAGCAAATGAAATTTGAGATTTCTGAGAAAAGTATTTTTAATCTTAACAGAAATATCACTTTGTACACAGACTAGTAAAAAATTTATAATGTTTACTGAATGTGTGCCAGATTTTGTGGATATATATATATTAAGAATTAGTAGTGTCAAAACTGTAAAGACTTTAAGTGAATACAAAGTCATGTGGTTGGTAAAATCAACTGAGTCCATGTTGAAAGAGTTAATGATTATTAAACAATTACTTTTAGATACGCACCTTAAATCGTTTTCCCTATCTGGTTTATCTTGGATTAACCACAACAGATCAAATCTGGACAATAGAGCTGCAGGAAGCTGAATGTTTTGTTCCACTGATTTTTTTGGGTTGTATCGTCCGTAGGCAGGATTAGCTGCTGCTAGTATCGATACACGGGCATTAAGAGTTGTCATAATACCAGCCTAAAAGAGAGAGATCAATTTTTTCACATCTGGCCATCAAGATAATCTATATATTTATATACTTTAGGTAATGACTGTTCAGTAGGCATACGAACAATAGCTCAGACTTAAAGGTTCAAAAACATCTAAAATGTGACAGAAGTGCACCATTTAGAAATTGCTTTACCACTGTTCACATGGTGAAACATTTTTTAAATGATACATTTCTATCCCATTGTAGCTATTTTTGAACTTTAAGTTATGTAAAGTGTGATATACCTTTAGCATATATATTTATAGCTAAAAAAATTATTTAAAATAGTTTTTACAAATACCCTAAACTCTAATTAATTGTTAAAAGGGTCTTTGGGAGGGGGTTCCTATGAAGTATTAATTACTAATAAGAACTACTGAGTGTCATAATAAAAGTGTGTAACAATACATTAACTATAGTGATATATCCAGTGCTGATAAGGTTTTCCACCCAATAACTGCATCTTCAGGATGACTGGTATACAGTAGATATATATATATACAAGTAGTAGTTAATATGTATACATGTAAAAAGAAGGCCGAAACGTTGTTCGCTCCTCTACATAAAAAATTTTCTCAACCCATACCAGCTGTTTTTACATATATATTTTTCTCTATGAGTGGGTTTTCTTGTCATCACGGAGTAGTTGATATGATTTCTATAATAAAACACTGCTTGGACAACAACCATTTTGGTGTGAACTGGATTAAGATGGTAAAAAGTAATTTTTAATCCTGTTTACGCATATCACTACATTTCAGAAGTAGGCTAAGGATTTTTTAAAATTATTATTTGACAGTAATGATATCAGTCTGTATGCCCTTCAATGTTTATTCCTGTCAGACAATTATTTTCTTCACTATTAGTTGTATCATATTACTGTTTAGAAATGAGAATGAATCTTCCAAACTTGTATACACCTGTTATATACTCAAATGATATAGTATGGTTTGTTTGCAAAAATATTATTGCTTTAAGTGTAATAAGATCATTGGATATATCCTTAGAATAGCTTTGGACAAACTGTTTTGTGCCTCTGTGTGTGAAAGACTGCATGCCATTTGGTGTTTGGCATATAGACTGACCTTGTAAAGTCTGTAGATAGTTTCCTGCTTGTGCTGTGAACAATGTGTTTACAAGATTTCTGAGCAGCTTTATCACTAGCTGGAAGTAATTTTACCCCAGCCTGTTTTACGTTATTCTGATGCTTCTACATACAAGAGAAGCATTTAGACATCTTTGAGATGCATCTTAGATACTTTAAACTTTATGATTTACATTAACGTAACAACTAAGACAACACAATATAAAACTATTACATTCGTCAAAGGCTGAATGAATAATATTATTATTTCAAACTACATAACCGATTACCATGTCTTATTTGCATAACAATAAATTGAGCATTGCCATCATTTTGTTTTCTTGTAATTACAACATTAGAAATTTCAGTCATCATTCATTTCCTTCAAACAGTGTATTAAGTAACAGCTACAATAGCTGGAGCTTTACCGGATGTCACTTAAAGAAAAAATGATGCACGTACATCAAAAAAAGATAAAAATTATAAATATAATGAAGCATAATGACAAGTAAGTATCATATTCTGATCATCTGTTCTGCTAATACAAACAACATTTTCATAGGAGTCTGTACAGAGAGCAACAATAAATGTAATAAATAACAAGAGAAATAATAAAGAACAGTTTATTGGCATGGTAGAAAAAACCCAACTTCATAAAGAATACAATAACTTAGCTTTCAGATTTGCTTAACTGTTATTTGAAGAGAGAACATGCCAATTTTTCCTCACTTGCTAAAATATCAGCTCTAGACGTTTGTTTGAAGTTCACAAATCAAACTGTTTTCACTTCAAGTTTTGCTAATTACATATATTTATTACGAAAGCACATGAAGTTACAGAGTTAACAAATTTCCTTATTTGTAAATAATATTTCTCATGGATACCTCAAAACACATTTAAAATATCTCACTCATACTTCTATTTTGGATATTTCCAGATCACTAGCTTTTGGTGAAGTCCCACCTCGTCTCACAAGCTTTTTTCATGTGAATCTTCATACTTTGGCAAGGCAAGTTAGAAACAGACTGGAAGTGGGGAGGAAGGGTAGAAATGTGTATGAAGAAATTAGTATCTATTAGAAACATTTTTTAGGCAAAAAGAACAGTAACTTTCAAGACAATACTACACAGTTAAGCTACAATCCCATGTAGAAGTGGAGGGACTGTGCAAAGATGTAACAAGTGGAGCTTTCAGAATGCCTACAGACAGGGGCTCCCACAGGAGCATACCCATGGGAGATTGCACCTCATCTCTTCCAGAGTATACTCTTTGCCCATAAATAAGGAAGAAAATGAGCCCATGTGACACAGGGATTGGCAGAATAAGAAAATGACCACCTGAATAGTTGAGAGCCAATATGTGTAGTAGGTTTGAGTGCATTTAGACCATACCTTGTGCTCATCTCACCTGTGCTGCCAAGTCTTCACAGGACCAGCACAAGTCATACCATAGAGATTAATACTGTGTGTGCTCATCTCAACTAATCCAAACAGGTGATGTACAAAGTGTGCTCACCACCTAAACTCTGATAAACAGACATGTTAACCTCATCTTAATCATAAAGACCCAAACTTCATGAAGAGAGCACAGTAAGCATAACTATATGATTGGTGACTTGCACTACACTGACAGTGTCACCACCTGCCCACTGCTTAGCATCCCTTGTTCTTGCCACAGCAGTTCGGTCCCAGTTGGTGAGAATTCTTCATGGTCCACCACCCAAACAGCTAGGAATTGAGAAGTGATAAAGGTCTCCCATGCTCCATTTATAAAATAAAGGTGAACAATTTTCAGTGGAAAGACCTGGAAAAAAATTTCTGGATCCCTAGTCAGTCCTTCAACTATAAAGGTCTTTTACTTAAGTCAGTGCACTAAGAAATCATACATCCACATTTTGAAAAACCAGCAAGCAGAAGCCAAGAAAGCAGGGAAAACACAGGTTGCTGGCTTTTTCCATGATAGGTAATCTGGACTGGGCACTAGCGAATTATGTAAATATACCATGAAAATATCCCAAGTGGTCTCGCAGGACACTCCACAAAATAGCAGGCATATATGGAGCCATGGTGACTGGTGATAGTGCTTTCCATTATCCCGGCTCAATGTGGAATTTTGGTAAGTACATATACCATTAGTAAGCACCACTAGCTACCTGGCAGGATCCTATAAGCAAATGCTGTAAAAAAATAAAAGGTACTAAGTAGGATCTATAGAGAGAAAAGAAACGAAACAAGGTGAAGTGTTGGAAAGGAAAAAAACACTATGCAGTATTAATAAAGTCAAAATGTTAAGGATAAAGTTGCACAATAACATGCAATGGTGGAAACAACTAATCCTACGCTGAACAGTCAGACAGAGAAAGAGGAGTGATGACCAACAGTAGGACAGTCAGGAGAAAGATGACAAAAGACAACTCAACAGCAAGAGATATGCCACTAATGTTGGTAGGTGGACAAAGTGTAAGAGCAACAAGAGGTAGAAAGTAAAAACTACACAATTGGAGAGTCTGGTTCAATAGGCAAAAGACCAAACAAATCTAGATAAGGAGCTGAAGGGATAAGTTCTCTTGATGGAACAGTGAAATCTTAGGTTGAAGCAAGAGAGTAAAGTTGGCAGGGGAAGGGGGTGAGTGTTATTAGGAGCCATAGATGAGGGAACTAAAGGTTGAGTCAGTCAGAAAGTTGCCATCAAAAGGACATGACAAAGAGCACCTTAAATAAAATCCAAGACCCAAGGAAAACGATTTAAAGGTAAATAAGCATTAAGTGAAAGATGAAGTCAGTTCTGGCTGAAAGCAGACAGCCAGAGCCGAAAGATGGGAACATGAGACCAAAAAATAAGTTTGGAATTTAGAGAAAGTGACAAAGACAGCAATGAATAAAGTCCCTAAGAGAGAGCACAGCTAATAAAAACCTGGGAGTGAGGAACCCGTTATATGGGCAGAACAGAGTCTGCCCAAGAGAGGTGGTCTGCAACTACATTTACAGTGGGCAATGAGAGAGAAAAGTCTGTTGATAATTAGTCCAATAAATAAGTTAAATGGTACATATTCCCCCTTAATGGTTAAAATAGGAAAAAAAAAATTGTATAGTTGTAAAATGGATTACAGAAAAATGATTCTTGAAAAAATTGTAAGAAATGAGAAAATGCCCAATGGATTACTAGACTTGAGTGAATTGATATGGAAAAAGGACTTGTCCTGGGTCTATGTACGTGATGTGAAATGGTCATTCAGAGATGCTTCCCAACCAGAGAGGGAAGAAGCACAAGTGGTTTGGGAGGAGATAATGGAACATCAATGGTATATTGGATCTGTCCAACAATGAAACAAGTCCTCAGGTACAAGAAAGGATGGCTGAACCACTGAAATCAAAGTTTCTTGTGAATGGTTCAACTGGGTATGCAAGATGTAATGGTGGAGGCACATGTGTGCAATTCAAATGGATTAACAATTCCAATGAAGCTCATAGTCCCCTAAAACAAAAAAACAAAAAAATGCAACATGAGTATGATATGCATAAATTCTTGTGACTAGTAGTTCCATGGCTTGTAGGCATGTAGGAGAAATATGAAAGAGAAAGACATTTAGAAGTGTCGATAACTACTCCTTCTTGAGATACTACAGTTAGATGGGATCAAACAGAAGAGAAAAGGAAGTGGAATGAGAAAAAAAGATTGATTAATTTAAGTGTTTTATGGCACAAAGCAGCGAGGCAATCTGGACCAAACATCCAGAAAAAAGGTAACAACAAATTAAATATAGTAAAATGTAGAAAAGGAAATGAAAGTAAAACAAAACACCATAAAACCAATGTTGACACCTAGTTTACAATGGTAAAAGAGAAAGCAGAGTAAAAGAAGTTGTAAAGTACTTACTCTAGCAAAATGGTAATGATCATAACCCGCCAGGAAGACTAGCAGGTAAGTTCAGGAACCACTGTCAGTCACCTGAAGTTGGCCTTTCCAGTCCTGGTTCCGAGTTATGTGCCATTGTAGCCAGTATCAAAGAGTAAAGTAACAAAAGTTTAAAAAACATTCAGCAAAATTGGAATAACAACTCGCCAGGATGACTAACGAGTAGTTCAAACAGCAGTGTTAATCACCTGAAGTTGGCCTTTCCAGTCCTGGTGTCCAGTTATTTAATGTTCTGGCCATTTTCAATGCCAAATTGAACTAGAGAGATTGAGACTGAAAAGGGAACCACAATTAAAAAGGTGTAATGAATAAATATCAAACACTTAAATGAGATTAAAATGATTAATGGCCATTAAAAAACTAAAAACTTTATCAAGGTGGACAGCGTCACCATCACCAACAACACTGTCCAATGTTACAGATATAACCCTGGAAAAAAACATGTTTAAAATAGTGCCGTCATTGAGAATTGTAATGATGGCAAGAAAGTAAAATGTGACTTACAGTGATTTAAGTGTTACACAAACTACACACTGGTGCATCAGTTCCAGATAAAAGAAAACAATGAGTTAAAAAACTGTGACCAATGTGTAGTCTAGTCAGAACAACTTCCTCCTTCCCAACCTCATGGAAGCTAGATGGCCAAAGCCCAATATAGGGTTTTATTTGAAAAAGCTTGTTGTCACACTGCTCACTCCAAGTGGACTGCCAGCTGGCATGGAGCCAAGCTCTGAATACACAACCATAGTCCATGTACAGAATAGGCACAGTGATGATAGTGCCAGAAAAAATAGATTTGGCTGCCCTGTCTGCAAGCGCTTTCCCACGAATAATAATGTGGTCTTGTATACAGAACAACTGAATAGAAGTAGCAGTTAATGAGAAATGGGCTTGTCAGTTTTGAATATCAGTGAGAACAGAGTGTGAGCCAACGAGTAGTGATTCCAGGGCCAGTAGAAAACTAAACGAGTCAGTATAAATAGTGAAGTTGGAGAACTGCTCAGCAGTGAACACAGAAGCTGTAGAGGGGATTCTGCATGCAACCACTGAACCACAGCAAATCATGGCAGAGCCCACTGAATTACCTGATTTGGAACCATCTGTACAAATGGGAAGGAAACGAGTGTTTGAAAGATGTTCATTAAATAAAAGACAGTACTTCCAATCTTGAATATCTGCCTTTTTCAGATGACTGAAAAAAAGGTCACATCTGGGGGTTGTAATAAGCCATAGTGGGATGGGCTGACCTGTGGAGATTCTGCAATGTTATCCAAGGACAGACCCAATTCATACAATTGCATCCAGATTCAAAGGCCAAAAGAAGCAATGGCAGATCATCTGTTCTGAAAAAGTACAGCCCACTGAGGAAAGAAAACACATCCCCAGGTGGGATGCTTTGATGAGGAATGAAGTTGAAAAGAATATAGTAAAGATAGTTGCAAACAGTGAAGGTGCAGAGAAGGTTCATGAGATTCAACGTATAAGCTTTGAACTGGAGAGGTGCAGAAAGCCACAGTGCAGAGTCGATGAATGGGGTCCAACACGTTTAAGGCCAATGGTCTGGCAGAGACAGACCATTGACCCATAGTCAAGTTTTAATCAAATGAGAGCATGATATACCTTTAACATAGAACATTGATCTGCTCCCCAACTGGTAGTAGAGAAGACACGAAGGATGTTCAGTGCTCTGGTGCATTTGACCTGTAGCTGCTTCAAGTGTGTTATAAAGGTCTGCTTACGGTCAAAGATAAGCCCCAAGAACTTGGTCTCAGGGACCACTGGCAGCAAAACTTCACTGATACGGACTTCAGGATCAGGGTGAATACCCTGTTGGCAACAAAAGTGCATGCAAACGGTTTCAGAGAGAGAAAAATGAAAGCCGTTCGCCATAATCCACTTCAGTACACATTTGAGGACAGTTTGTAGTTGCTGCTCAATATATCTCATGTTCAACGAGTGACACGAGATGTGAAAGTCGTCAACATACAGCCCATTCGCAATAGTGAGAGGGAGTTGTTCAGTGATGGCATTTATCTTTATACTGAAAAGTTGTGACACTCAAAACATAGAGCTGAGGGATTCCAAGTTCCTGTATAAAAGAACGGGAAAGTGTCGTACCCACACAAACTTTGAATCTCCTGTCCCGTTAAAATTTTTTTAATAAACACTGGTAAATGGCCACGTAACCCATATGTATGGAGGTCTCGCAAAATGCCATACCTCCATGTTAAGTCATAAGTCTTCTCAATATCAAACAATATTGATACAAAATGTTGGCGTTTGAGAAAGGCTTCTCTGATTGATGTTCCAAGGTGAATTAGGTGGTCTGTGGTGGAGTGCTGGAGTCAGAACCCACACTGGGTGAGCAAAAGGAGATTGTTTAATTTGAGGAACCAAACAAGACGAGCATTAACCATCCTCTCTAAGGTCTTACAGAGACAGCTCGTCAAAGTAGTTGTTGTTGGACAGTTGTTTGAAGGAATCTTGGGATCTTTCCCTGGCTTAGAGAAAGATAAAATAGCCTGGTGCCAAGCATCAGGAAGAACATTCTACTGCCAGATCCAGTTAAAGACAATTAAGACATCAAGAAAAGCAGGAGATAGTATACATCATCAGGTCTAACAGATGTACTGCCAGACCAAAGAAAAGCCATTTTCAGTTCCACCAGTGTAAAGGGACAATTATAGTAAAAAAGACAGTCATTTCAAAAGGAAAGAGGTGAACGCTCTGCCTAAGTCTTAATGGCCAAGAAGGTGGAGGAACAAGTAGAAGTACTAGATACTAGGCAAAAGCTTTCATCCTAGAGTATCAATAATACTCCATACATCAGCCACCTCATGACCATCAAAGAGTAAGATCGAGAGGAAAACAGAATTGTAGTACCCACTGACCTTTCGAATCCTGTCCCATATGACCTTGAAACTGGTGTTAGAAGATATGCTAGTTGTGAACTTAATCCAAGATTCCTTCTGGTTTTGACATCTTACCCACATAGCATGTGCACAGGCCCGTTGGAAAGTGACACAGTTTGAAAGTGGGGGATACACTACGAAAAGTATCCCAGGCCCATTTTTAAACCTTCTGTGCCAAGCAGGATTCCACCACGGACGAGAATATAGTGTAAAACGTGTCAAGGTTTTTGGAATACACTGAGCAGCTGCTTGTATAATACATCCAGTTACCACTGTCACACAGTCGTCTATTGTGGCTGATTCACGATGACAGGATCAAGTTCTGCAAGAGCAGTGAAAGTGGACCAGTCTGTCTAATCCAGCTTCCACAGGGGCACGCAAGTAGGGTGGCATCGACCACGGCCAGTGTCTCTCAAAAGGATCGGAAAATGATCACTGCCTAGTGGATTATTGTCAACCCTTCATGAAAAATGGGAGAATAATAAAGGGGAGCAAACTGAGAAATCAATAGCAGTAAAGGACCAACTAGGTGCATGAAAATAAGTAGAAAAACCAGTATTAAAAAGACAAAGATTGTGATCAGAGAGCATACACTCTATAGAGCGACCCCTCCTATCAATAACAGCACTTTCCCAGAGGGAATGATGTCCATTAAAGTCCCCCAGGAGTAGAAAGGGAGACAGCAACTGTTCAACGAGAGCATCAAGGTCGGATTGATCACATGTCTCTCCAAGGGACAGGTAGAGAGAACAAACAGTGATGGTATGACTCAAAGAAATACAGATGGCTATGGTCTCCAAGGGTGTGTTGAGTAACAAAGACAGGGTGGGCATGTGCTGATCAAGCAGTAGTGCCACCTCTCCATGTACTTGTCCATCACACAGCCTGTCATTTCTGTACAGAGAAAACTGCTGAATGAAGACTGTATCAGCAGATTTTAGAAATGTTTCTTGAAAGAAAAGACATACAGGATGGTAGGAAGCAATCAGTGTTTTAATATCATCCAAATTAGAACGTAAACCTCAAGAATTACATTGTATCAAGGTGGTCATTTTTAATGAAGGGTAAGCAAAGTGACTGGAGAACCCTTCTGTTTACGACAATGTCCTTTTTCCTCACTGTCCTTAGTCAAAGCAGGTCTATCGACCTCCATGGATCCTGCCCTGGGTTGATTGGGCAGGTCTTTGTTATTGGAAGGGGATTCCAGTGACTGAGGATGCAAACAAATGATTGTTTTACATTGTGAGGTTGGAGAAAAGAATGTATCAGAAGAAATGACTGGATTTGAAACCGAAGGATGTGGATTTTGAGATTTGTTGGACTGTATGGGAGGAACAGAGATGGGTGTAGAAGTCAATTCATCAACCTTTTTAACCATGGAGGTCAAAAAGCTTTTCATTTGTTTTGAAAACGATTCTCTTGGAGGCACAGAGAGATCTGTCTGCACTCCCACTGCAGTTGTGGAATGAAGTGCAGCAGCATATGTTTGAGATGGAGTGGCAAGCAGCAATTTCCGAGCATCAGGATAACTAATGTTATGTATCGTTTTCAAATGCTGCACCTCTTTTTCCTCCAAACATTTTGGGCAAGAATGAAAATAAGATGGGTGAGAACCATTGCAGTTGATGCAATGTGGGTCCATGTCACATTCATAGACATCGTGGTCCTTGCCACCACAATGAGCACATGTCAGGGAACCACGACATGTGGCCAAACCTCTGACATTGGAAACATTGAAGAAAGTTTGGAATGTGTGGCTATATCCTTCAAATTAGATAACCTGCCTGGATGGTGGCAGGTGCATGTAGTGATGTAAATGACAAAACGAGGGTATTTGTTGGCAGTGTAACTCCATCTTTGCAATTGGAGATGAGCCTCACTGTAGAAACTATTTGAGTGGAGAGATCAGAGAGAATCTCTGACTCAGGGACATTCTTCAAATTCCTCTCAACAGTAACTCCTCGTGATGAATTCAAGGTAGCATTAGGGTAACCTCAATAGGTATATCCCCAATTGTCTTCAAATTCAAGAGGAGTTCACTGTGTTCGGATGTAGATGTTTCAACCAATATGTCTCCAGATTGAAGCTTCTCTAGTGACTTTGGAGAGCCAGCAAGTCCCTCTAGTCCCTTCTGAATAAAAAAAGGGGGACATTTGCCCTAAAGGTTTTTCTGAAAGAGAATGTAATATAAGAAAATGGGGTACAGATGTTACAGATGTTGAAGACTGCTGCTCAGAGTGTTCAAAACGTGGTTGTTTACCTATTGACTATTTTTTTCACTATTTTATTTAAATATTTTGTTGGAGGGTCCATAGGAAAAAAGGAAAATTTCGGTACCCACTGACCCCACCCACCATGGAGTCCTATGAGGGGACGCGCTGCAATGTAAGGGTTTCGTGAGCACTATACCCAAACACTAGCATTAGACACAATGTCCACAACACCCGTTGAGAACTTCCAACACTGGTACTTCGTTGACTCTAGCTCAAGTGGACCAGCCGATTGACCCAAAGGGGGGCCACCCAAAGGCTGCCCGTCTACAGGAATTCAAGGCCCAAATTGGTATGTTAGGGTTGGAACCCTCAACCACCAGGATGCTCTCCTCCACTTCACTGGTTGCCACTCACAGCAAACACGTGGGTGGATGTTTAGATCCCAGAGGAGGTAAACTGAAAGAACAGAATCTTCCCTGGGAGGTCCCCTCACCATGAACATGAATCCACACAGAGGAGTATAAAAATATATACACCATATAAATGACTTTAAACATTTCATTTTGAAATGAAGGAATTAAAGTGTAGATAATATAAAAAATTAAATTATACATTTTCATGCTAAGTTTATTGATATACAATAATAATAAAACTATTGAATTAAGTTTAGAATGTATCTTGAAAAATTTATGCATGCACTCTAACCAGGCTGTGTACCTAAAAATGGTCCCCTTACCACGTACAGAAATCCACACAGAGGGGAGAGAAAAAGAATCTGAAAGAAAGTCCAAGGTTATAAAGTAAACCTCTCAGAGGACAAAAAAGTGTACTCATACCAAATCTGAAAATCAAGAAAATGAATTTCAAATGACTAAAACTGATGACGTAAGAATCAAATGGATGTGGAGGAAATGTAATTGGTTAAAGAAAAGTAAAATTAAAATTTGTTAGGGTTAGGATTATGTGGAAAGGAACAAGAATAATCAAATGGAATGGAGAAAAGTGAAAAACTTCCCAGGGATGTTCTATTTTAAGTCATGGCAATGGAAGAAAATTTAAGCAAGAGAAATTCCTACAGCATAACTAGGTGTTGGTAGAAACAATCATATTTCTCCCCTCAAAATAAAGAAGGGACTGAATCTTGTCCTGGTTGCCTCAGAGGATCAACTCTCCTGTGAATAATGGTGTCATGTCATCCTTAATCAGCATGTCTCCTTAAGCCATAATTGATATATAACCTCTGAGAAGATATTGTTCACTCACAAAACTATCTGTAGATGTTATACAATTTTGTGTTCATAGTTTGCAGGAAAAAAAAAGAAATCTAAGTCACCCTTCTTTTAGTGTAGGGCTTTTTATGCATGAAGAAATCATTATGTTTAGCACAATTAAAAAAAACTCTGTGACATTAGGAAGTTCACCAAAGATAGTGGCTGACAAATTTGTAAAGTAGAATTACAGGAAAAATAGCCTGAGTGAATGAAAAGGTGTGGTATTGTTTCAAAGCACCTCTCATCATTAAATCTTCAAACAGTAAGAGCTAAAGCAGCAATTAGTACAACAATGATTTTGAAAAAAAATTGTAAAATTGCAGTTTAAAACCTTAGAAACCAGGTTCTGAGTCATGACTTTTACGCTTTATGTTGTGTGTGTTTTCATTTACAAACTAGGTTTCACAGCAGAACCTATTACTAAATTAAACTGATAAAACTGAAACTATCATCCACTGTACTGACCTTAGCAATAGATATTGTCTGTTGCTCCATGACTTCATGAATAGCAGTTCTGTCTGTGTCTAACATTTTATCAAACTCATCAATGCAACATATACCCTGATCAGCCAAAACCAGTGCCCCTCCTTCTAAAGTCATTTCTCCTGTGAGTGGATCCTTCATTACCGCAGCCGTGAGCCCAACACCTGATGACCCACGCCCCGTGGTAAACTGACCTTCAATTATTAACAGATTATCAGTTGATATGTAAGATGGTTGAAGTGCATCATTTTTTTAAACAGAGATTACTTCATAACATTAAAACCTATTAACACAAATTTAATTACTAAACTAGTATGTCTAACACATAGGACAAAATAAAATATAAATATTTAAACTAGCTTCTTATAACCTGAATAATAATGAAATGCAATCAAGTCATAACTCTTAGTATATTAAATTATATGCAGAAATAATCATGCAAGTATTATCATTGAGCTAACTCAAAAAGAACCCTGTATAAAATACAACAATGATCAACATAAATAATTTAAAACAAAATACAACTATGATTGAGAAATTAATCCAATATAACATGGAATGAAACACAATACATCATTCAACCTCTCATAACATGTCATAATAGTAACAAATTCAACTTTTAGATAATACTTTAAACTACTTTAGATGCGAGTTAAATTGTGTATTTATCAACACGTTTCTTACTACATGAGATAAGCTCAGTTCACTGAGGACTGTATGTACCAAGTCATATTGGATAAAAGCATTTTAGTTATTTCTAGCTTAAAACGTAAGATTTGCTACTTTTGTTTTCAGTATGACTGTAAAAACTATTTAGGGACAAACAAATCCCTAGACACAATTTCATAATTTGTAACTACAGACTCCAGCTAATCAAATGTGAGCTTTTTTTTTTAAGTTCATCTTTAAGTTGCTGACCAGTTAACCAAACTACTCTTGTTCAGGTAACATATTTAGGTTAATTCATAACAAAACCATTTTAGTAATTTCTAGCTTGTTAATAAAAGTCTTATTTATCTTTGGCTATGCAAACATACCATTTTGCATGGGTACATAAATTCACAGTACTAGTTTTTACCCAAACATTTAGATAAATAAATTTCACTAGGTTAATGTCCACAAAACCTATCCTGGGCTGGAGACTTTCACACAACATTTCTACCTTCTGTTTTCAAAAATATTCACTTTGAGCACAAGTCTTATGCCTAGTGGAGCAAGTTTGCTTTCTTTACTTCCATGGTGATAAAGCAAAGCAATCATTCACTCAAGTGAATTGTTTGATGTAACTAACAAGCTAAATCTTATTAGTAAATTGGAAAAAAAAAACACTAAATAAAAGTACAAACACTTACAAAATATGCTAATGCAGTGTAATGACTTAAGCTGATAACTAAAATTCATTTTTAGAAATGTGGAACTTAGGTGATTCACTTTTGAGGAAATAAAGCAAATATTGAAAAGTATAATTACATTCAATGATGGATGAGAAGGTATTCCACTAAATACAACTGATAAACAATGATATAAAATAGGCACATATAACAACATTCACTACTTGGTGAGAAAGAATACTACAAAATTTTAACACATAAATGATCATACTTAGAGTTGAATTGAAATAATTCTACTTATTAACATTAGACCTGTAGCAACTGTACACAATGGTATAAAATGGCCACAAAGGACTACACTCAATGCTGCATAAGAGGGAAATGTTAAGCTCTGGTAACAAGCAAACGTCCTTGTTAGTTGAAACACACAACAGATGTAGCTAAGTGCTGTTATACACACTTCTTATTGTAAATACCTATAAACTATTAAAAAAGTGCATACAAATATTACCAGTTTTTTTTTTTTACGTTAGTTTGGTTTGGAATTTCATAGCACAAAACAGCTAAGACAATTTACACCAAACGAAATGGGCACAAAACAAGCCAAAATAATTTAAGGCAAGAGCAAATCATAAAGGAAATGTTAAAAAAATGATAGAAATTATATCATACAGGCCAAAGACCTAAAGAAAAGTAAAAAGTGTGTTAAAGTAAAGAGCATCACCATTTCTAACAATCTTGTACAACACAGGAAGTATGTGAGATACAAGAATGTGTTTAAAACAGTGTTGGCATTCACAATAAAAAGACCTAATGCATCAGCTAGCCACCTGAGTAACTAGAGCTAATGAGTGACAAAATAATGGTCAAACAAGGTGAATAGTGTTCCAATAAGTTTAAGCTGAAATGCTTCAAATTATGATGTTCCTTCTAAAGCAAAATATTTAATATTCATATACACAATAGGTAGTGAAACACTGGCAGCAGAGAAGATCAGTTTAGCTACTTTACAAACCAGAAAAATGTCTGTTATTAATGTGGTCAGATATCCAGCAAAATTGGGCAATGAAAAATTGTAATAATAAAGAATACATTTTTTTATGAAAAAAAGTGAGAGCAAGGTGTTGAGTATTACCAAGTGCTTCTAGAGAACACAAAAATATTAAGCACTTTGGTGTAAATTTCCCTTTGCTTTTCCACTTAACCACTGTATGATCAAAGGAAAGAAATTAAATATAATTCTGCAGTAAACAAAGCAATCAAAAAAGCTATTTTTTGGGCAACTACAATTACCACAAAAAAGGATTTGGGGCCATACTTAAAATTAAAAATGATGGATTAATAGCTCAAACAGTGTTCCTGAAAACAGAACTACCAATAAGCTGTATCTGATTTGTAACAGTATCTAAAGGACAGATCAAACACGAGAATACTAATAAGTCATAATAAGACAGGTTGTTCAGACATGACAAGTTCTTTGAATGACAGAACTTTGTAAACACCACCTGAATACTTAAACCAAAAGATGGAAAAGCAAACCAGACTATACATTTGCAAAAGAAATATAATTCATTCATGCATGGACACAAAAGACAAATGCTTTAGCAAAGATCGTAGCTTTATAGCTAACTTCAAGGACAGTTACTGATGTTCATTATGAAAGAGAAGTTAAAAAACTCAGTGTGAATGCTTTGGACAGAAGAAATATAAATGCTACTGTGCATTGTCTAAAACATGATAATTTACAGAATCAAACACTTCAGAGTATAATATCTGGGCAATACATAAAATGGGAAAAGAAAAGCATAAGGTAGAATTCGTACTCTATCAGCTCATACATTCCACTGACTGTTGTAACACCCTGGTCCAAAAACATCAGAAAATTTTTTCTCTTAGGTGGTATAAGTCAAAATTATTTCCATGGACAGTTTAAGGTGTTATGATGAGATAATCTCAACAGAAGTCCCTGCAAGAGCACTGGAAAACAACAGAAGCTCACAGTCTTTAAACATTTCAACTTAAAAGCTTCCTGATCAGTTTTTTTAAACAGATATAGGGGAACTAGTAAAAACAGGAAAATTATAATAACTAGAATATTTAATGACACAACACCTCAGCTGCTTAATTTGAAATTTCAGTTGTGATTGAAGTTAGTTACTTGCTGTAACAAATTAAGGCAGATGTAAAGTCTATGAAAAGTCATACTATTGTTTTAACTCTCTTGCTACAAGCTCAGCCAAGTTTGTGACCATCACTTGACCTCTGTAGTTTCCATACTATAACTTTAATTTTTTTTGTATCATCACAAACGTTTGAAACCACACATAAATCATAAATTTTTTGACAAATATCAGAATTTGTAATTAAGTATTTTCATTGAAAATTTCCATATGAACACATGGAGTCAAAGTGTTTACTGCTAAGTGCAAAGTGATTTTCATGTTAAGATTACAAATACTTTTCTTCAACTGAAAAACCTCAAATTTTATTTTATTATGTAATCTCTGAGACTTCCTAAATAAATTTCAAATCTTTCTCAGAAAAACTTTATTTTTTATTTTATTATACCTCTATGCAAGGCTGGTCAATTTAAATTATCTTGTAACCACTAAAAAAGAAGTAAATCAAAACTATCCTTTTTCCTTACTAGAATGATTTCATTGTGAAACATGAAATTACATTTAACCTAAATAGCTTTAACCCTCTTGCAACAGGTGACCCTTTAAACACCTTTCTGTTCAAGTCACTGTTACATTCAAAATTTAAACACTTTTACTTTCTATGTACATGAATAAAATTAATATCATAATGTATGTAAAGGTAAAAATAAACTACCATCTGATTAAAATTTCTTCAGTTATCAGTTAAGTTTCACAACAAAAATGGTTTTCACCAATACTTTGAGTATTTGTAAAATCTTACTTCGAGGAGCAAGCCTGTCAATGTATGATAGCAATTGAGACTTAGCAACACCAGGGTCGCCCATCAAACAGATGTTGATAGTTCCTAAAAATACAAATTTCTTTTAAATGGCATTATCAACACAAGCAAGCTCAAACAGAAAAATAATTAAGATAGTTCTTTAAAATAAAATGCTTACCACATTCTTCCTCTATGTCACAGTTAATTTACTTACTTTTGTATTTTCAAATAAGCATATTCAACTACAATTTATGCATGTTTTTGCAAGACATAATGCAATATACCATTTGTTCCCAAGAATCTTAAGTTTTTGTTAAATACACAAAAGATATTTTCCTCAAAAATTAAGAGAAACAAGTAACAAATTAAAATAATCAGAAATACAAACAGACTAAAAGCTATAGTTTCGAAACTTGAAACTTATGGCATTAGTTTTTGATAGCTAAAAGTCCTGTCTCAGACTAATCAAAAGCAAAAACAGACTAGAAAATTCTAAAAATGATAAATATTTGAATTATTTCTATAATATACTGAGAACTGACACAAAAGTACAGAAATCATAAAACCAGAAACCAATAACCTTACCAATTTTGGAGAACAGATCTTTCTTCTTCAATGATAAACAGATTAAATCTTGAAAAGATAACCTCAAAAACAGCAATCTAATTTCATTTAATATAGCATTTAATAATTTGTAATTCTTATCCAAAATGCTTTTCTTTATAAGAATATAATCTCAGAACTGATGCTTATCATACAATGAAATGAAATACTTCTGTGAAGCACAAATTAAAAATTGTTTTGTTGATAAGTACAAAGCTACAAATTAGGTTACCTGTGCTCTGGTTATCAAAATACAACTTTTAGTGGTCACACAAGGGATTTAAGTAATTTTATTTTTAAAACTGAAGACATTAATTTAAATCAATATTAACAGTTAACACTCTTCAAATTAAACTCTAATCACTAACAAACCTCTTATTTTCATTCCAGTGGGGTTTCTGTCCACACCTCCCACAAGCAATAAAAGTAAAGCCTTTTTCACATCTTCATGCCCATAGATTTCTGGGGCAATACTGCAAGCTAACTTATCATAAAAGTCATCCTCTGGAATACAGAAAAAATAGCTTTCTTAATAATATCAATACTTAACATGGTATGTTAAATGAATACAGTAAAAATAACTTTATTGTATCTTTCTATGAATAACAGATACATTTCAAATGTTTGTGTGTAGTAAAACTATATTTTGTCAGTGATTTTTTCTACCGTAACTAAATAGAGTATTTAACCAACTTAATACCAAAGAAACACAAAATAAATTCTAAATTACAGTTATGACAAAAAGTGTTTTGTACCCCTGCATCCCAAGTGGTTTTTTGCTCATAACTTAAAAAGTATCAAGTTCAGGCTAATAGAAATATAATATATTATAAATATTATAACAACACACACCTACATAAACTTTTATGTAAATTAAATAACAAATAAACTGTTTAAAAAATAACCAAATAAAGGAAGAAGCAGAAAGTGTTTGTACAATTCAAAACGTGTGAAAAAAATATTTCCGTAAAAATTTTGTTTAGTTTGGCAAGTAAACTACATTATACCATTCCAGAACTAAACACTGGGTTCATAATTATTGGAATTTACGCCAGAAAAAATGTACTTCCAGCAATTTAGCGCCGTCTCTGTCATTATCTGCTTGGTAATCGTGGCGAACAGAAAACAACTGTCCAGTGATTTAAACAACCTAATTATTGTAAAATACAAGTCTCGTGAGTCTCTTTCCGGTATTGCTATACAACTTAATGTGCCAAAATCTACTGTTCAAAGATAATTACCAAGTATAAGCTTACAGGATCAACTGCTAACCTCCCTCGTTCCTACCAAAATTCCAGAGAGAACCAAGAGGAAGGTTCTCAGTTCTCAGAGAAGTTAGTAGGAACCCTTGTTTAACATGTAATGACATACAGAAACTGGTAAGGGAAACTGGAGTTGAAGTAAGCACCTCTACAGTTACAAACATGTTATGATCCTCTGGGTTCAAAGCACGTCATCCTCGTAAACTCCATATTTAAAGCCTGTTCATTTAAAAGCACGATTGCGGTATGCAAGAAAACATGTGGTAAACCCTTTACCTATTGAAAGAGTATTCTTTCGTCAGAGAAGACTAAAATCGAGTTTTTCGGTCACAATAATGTTCGCTATATTTTCCTGTAAGAATCAATCATGCTAATGGGTTTCTTCAGCTTTTCTAGTGTAAGCAGCATTCACCGCATCAACAGAATCATAAAAAAAGAAGAGTACATTGATATATTAGGCACTTATATCAAGAATGATGCTTGGAACTTGTGGCTTGGGCGTCGTTGGATCTTCCAGCATGACAGTGACCCTAAGCACACATCAAAACATGTGCAATCCTGATTGCAGAGGACAGAGGAACTACATAAGAATTCTGGAGTGGCCATCGCAGTCACCCGATCTCAACCCAATTGAAAACATTTAGAATGATTTGAAGACCAGGGTTCATCAGAATCATCCTAAAAACTTGCAAGAGTTGGAGGCCTTCTGTAAAGAAGAATGGAAGAAAATGCCAGTCAAGTACTGTAAAACAATCATAGAGGACTATGAGGAGAGATTGTACCACGTAATTCATCTGAAAGACTACACAACTGACCATTAAAATAGATGCACGAACACTTTCTGCACCTCCTATGTTTGGTTATTTGTTTATAAACAGTTTATTTGTCGTTCAATTTACATAAAAATTTATGTAGATATGTGTTAGTACAATATTTATGATATACAATACTTTCATTATCCTAATCGTGATCATCCTAACTCTAAGTTATGAGGAAAAAAACTATTCATGTACAAAATGGTTATGAACTTCATAAATATGGCTTAGCCCATGTGGAAAGAGTTAAACTTACTAAACCAAATGAAAAGTTTCTACTTAAGTAATGAGTTGCCTAACCTAACAGGAAAAAAATAGAAGTCATTCCAGGACTAAACTGTAATTTTCAAAAACTTAATTCATTAATTAACAGAATATAAACTCCAACATAACTACTGGTTCATTACAATAACAGTAAAAATTAAGCTATCAAACAAATAACTTCTTCAGCAACAAATACAACTAAGAAACCATACAAAGTACTAACAAATTATTCATTAGTCCCTTGAGTACACTCCAACTGATAACACCTTATGATTTCTCACTCAATAATGCATATCATCATTTAAAGTTGTATTTCAGGTGACTGTTTTGAGTAATTTTTATTCGTCTTTATTTGTAACAGCCATCATAAGATATTATAACACCAAAGTAAAATGGTGAACCAGTTTTAAAAAATTATTTATTTTAGATCTTAAAGGAAAAGATAAAACAGTAACACACAACAATACTGTATATAGTCCTGACCAAACTTTAAAAGCAGAATAGTTTATAAAATATTTTGTAAAGCAGCTTAAATTTTCACTCAAAATATCACGGGCTAGATCCATAACAGTAAATAACATTATATATGACAGGCTATCTATAAAGGTATATATTAGGCTACTTCATGGATGGTGGTCAGATTTACGACAATCATGTTTTATATTGTTACTCTGTAGATGTGTATTTCTCTTTCTTTCCACTCATGAAATTTAAGCAGTGGTGATTAAAATATAGGCTAGAAATATTATCAATGAAAAATTATATTTCGAGTTTATGCTGAAGATAGAATTGTGAAAATTCTTAAAAGTCCGTGTTTTTATTTTATGAACAATTTTGTGATTTCAGATTTCATCAAAACTAAAATTAATCCTATTTTACACTAATAATATCATAAAAACTATCATATGATAGCTGTTTACAATTAGTCAGTGTTCAAAAATCAATGTATTTGCCATACGAGTCTTACTTTCAAAAAAATTTTTTTTTATGAAACAGAAAAACACGATAGTGTGACATAAAGTCAATAAGAACATGAAATGTTGGAGTGAAAGAAATTTTAAGAACTTTCCAATGGTCAACTGATAAAATTTACTGATTCCCAGAATTTTTGGTGCTGAAAAACTGGCTGAAAAAATAATAAAATTTTCAAGGATTGTAAAAGCTCATGTGGCCCCTGGTAAGATACCTGGTTACCTTTCATACAGTATTTAAATTTTTGCATGTTAAAAGAAATGTCACCTGCAAGAAGTTTGACTTCTTCTTCAGAAAGTTCTTTTCCAAGCTCATCATCCTCAGTTTTGTTCATCTTCACTATTCTCTGCAAAGACAATTATTAAACTGATCTTTATTAAACAACAACAACAAAAAAAGTAATACTTTCTCTACAAGTCCCATTTATAGGGTACTCTTGATGACGAAAAACCCACTTGAAATAAAAAAGTATCTCAGAATGACTGGTATGGATATTAACACTTTTATTGATAAAGGAGAGAACATTTCAACATTTCTAGGTCATCTTCAGGTTAAGAAACAGTTTGCAAGTGGCCCTTGCTGGACACATCTTAGGGATGAGCGTATAAATGGGTACAAGATTTTAGGGGGCATTGCGGTTGGATGTTAAGGTTATTTAGTATAGGTATAAAGGTGTTACTTTATATTGGTTTAATTTCAGTTTTATGTGCTGTATAACTAGGACTTCTTTAATTTTGCATTTGTTTTCTTACTTAGTATCTGGGTGTTTTCTTTGGTTATGTTGTATTTATTTGATTTGCAGTGTTCTAAAATGTGTAAAAGTGTTTTTATTCTTTTTACTTTTTGAATGTAGTTACTATTTTTCTGCTTATTTCTTCAATATAGAAGTTGTGGCAGTTGTTACAATGTATTTTATAAATTTTGTTAGTGTTGTGTTTGTCAATGTAGTTTTTACACAATATGGACTTTAGTTTTTACCTGATTTTTGAATAAATTTGGTGTTTACTGGAATGTTGTGTTTTGTTAAAAGTTTTTTTTAGAAACTAGATTCAAAGAACAAAGAAAACACCTGTACACATTTTGGAATACTGTAAATCAAATAAACACAACATAACCATAGAAGACACCCAGATATTAAGTAGGGAAACAGATGCAAAATCAAAGACGTCCTAGTTATACAACAACTATCACCAAAATTAAACCATTATAAAGGAACACCTTTATACCTACACTAATTATTAACCTAACATTCAACTGCAGCACCCCCTACAATCCTGTACCCATTTATACTTCTGTCCCTAAAGATGTGACCAATAATGGTTACTTGCAAGCTCTTTCTTAACCTGTAGGTGACCTAGGAAGTTAAAATGCTGTTTTCTCCTTATCAATAAAAATGTTAACACCCGTAACAGCCATTTTGAAATACACTCAAAGCACAATTTGAGTTATTATCCTTCTACAATATTCTTTTTAAAATACTCATGTTAAATTTGACTAATATTTTAAAATTTAAGTTAATATTGTATTATCAAGATATCCAACACATGTACACAGACCAAATTGGTACATACCAACCTCAATTTCTGTGACTCATGGAACTTTTACAGGGGAAATGAATGGAAATGAGAGATTGTAACACTTTTTAAGAATGAAATGATATATTTCTATCAATAATCTAAATTAAATAATACATAATGAACCTACATTGTTAATCAAATGGTTAAGAAAAAATTAATAAAACAAGATCTTGGATGATATCCCAAAACTTTAAGATCTGATTTTCTTAACTATGAACAATTTTTTTAAATAGTTAGAGTTATATTAAAAATCAAGAATTAAATGGTTATACTGTAGACAATTTAGAAACCTGCAAAAACTTGCACATGAAATGCACCTGTTTTAAACAATTTAAGAAGGATTTAAAAGAATAATACTATTGATTGCAATGTAGTTCCTAAGCTGTTTCTAATTTTTTACAATATACAAGACCAGGCTAGATAAAAAATGAAACAGAGGGAAGCTTAGAGTAAGACCAGTAATGAAAAATTGAAATGGTTCAGCCATTTGATGCAAATGAGCCTAGGGCAACAAACATATTACTAGCAAGAAAATAATTTACAACAAGAAACAGAGGCAAAGAAAGTCCAAGAAAGCTCTGAATTAATGGTGTCTAAGAAACAGCTAAAAACATGAGACTAAAAACTGCTGAAATGTCACAACTTGCCCAGGAAAGACATCTGCAAACACCATAATGCAAAAAGGACTCACTAATAATGATATCACTGGATATGTGTGTGTGTGTGTGTGTAAGTTAGCAGAATTCATCTCTTTAACAATCATAAAACATCAAAACTTACATGTGCTTCTAAGTAAGTGTCTGACAAGAGCCCAGCTGAAAGTTGTCGAAAGCCTGCCTTCACCATGGGAAGAAAAATACCAGTAATACTAACATGGTCACCAGGGAACACTTGTCGAGTCAGTTCACCACGTACATAAACAGTCATTGAACGAGGTATGTTGCCCACTGGAACCTGGTCACTCTGATTAACAAAAACATTAGTTAAAGAAACATTAAGTATTACAGGGTGTTAGGAAAGTCACTGTACAGTTTTGTCTGTTAATAAATATATAAGTGCACAGTGATTTTCCAAACACCATACATATATATATATATACACACACAAGCTTTATTTGACTTTCACTGTTTCTGTATTTAATTTAGAACTAAGTTTAGTAAAAGTTCAACAAGAAGTATTCCTAAAGTAATAAAGACGAGAAATTAACTTGATATAATCAACTACCTACAAGCACTGATTATAATGATTATGCCACGTAATAATGAAATAGGTAAAAATAAGGTTAAACTGATTAGCTCTCTTCACGGATGTCCTTTACAAGCACCGATTATAATGATTATATCAAGTAATAATGAAATAGGCAAAGCTGAAGTTAAACTGATTAACTCTCTACACAGGTTTCCTTTACCAAGCGTGATAAAAGTTTCAGTAACTTATATTTAAAATTTTATTAAACTGCTTTTTGCTTACATTATACCAATTAATACAGCACAAAATCATAGCAATTAATCCATATGTTAATAATATACAAGTTTTAAGTTATTAATTTTGTAAAGCAATATTTTTAAAAATCCTAAATTTCACCTAGTGTAAGAAATGTGATTTTTCTCTAATATATTCAGCACCTCTCCAGTAAGTATGAAATTTAATGTCAATTACACACTAAAAAACCATCATAGCTCAGACAAACCATAATTTTCATAGCCTTCAATTTCGTTTGGTTACAGAGCCATCAAATAGAGAATTAGACCTCTCTTGTCACACCAACCTTTCATATCCTCTCTTTCAGAATGTTTCAATAGTTCTCTCTGATATTTAATAATACAGTACTTTAATGGATACAAAGCCAAAATTTTCGGGTATCAAATAATATTACTTTTTTGGCTAAACAGAGAATTGCCAATATTTCTTAGCACAAGATCTGCTTCCATGAGAGGTCTATCAACTAGACTGGATGAATTTGTAATGGGTCCTGTTGCACTGTTAGAAAGCCAGAAAAACTGTAATCATAATGGGACTTGTTCTGCTATATCTTGTTATTATTCTACATTCTTCAGTGCTTTATCTTATTAAATAAAAATTATGTTGTGCATTGTGAACATTATTATAAAAGAGTAAGGTTATAGCATATTATGTACTTAATTTCTTGTTTTTACATGGGTATTTTTTACTTATTATTATAGAGGTAACTAAAATATAAAAATAGATGTTTCTTTAGGTTAGTTAAAATTAGATTAGATGAATAATATAATAACAATGTTCCATGAGGTACACTCAAAAACAGCTAGGAGTAGCTCGTGAGTAATGTAATTCACTAGCATGAGCTCTAAGTTACCCCTGTGATTTACAACTTATGATGTGAACAGTAGTCAAAGTTCATAGAGTAATAAAACAATAAAAATTTAATTTGAATAAATGTGTACTGTTATGTGTTTAAAACCACTTAGGATAAAAAAATGTAATTTTATGTTGCAATCTGAAGATAGAAAAAAGAAACAATTTGAATTTGCCAAATTTTGTGAAGATATACATACTACATTAAAAGTTAGTAGCATCACACCTATAACTACTTTAAATGCACACAAAGTGGTCATGTGGTTAGTCAATTTGACCAAGACTGTGTCAGGAGAGTTAACGGCGTGAAAACAGCCAACTAATCAAAATAAGCATTTCTGATTATTGCTGTTTTAAATTTTTCCAGCTATCAAAGTCTAATGTAGGAATAATTTATTAGTGGAATGTAATAGGTCATTAAGCTCAGTGATTAATCTATTAACAAACTCCATAACTTTCCAGCTTATAATTGACATTCAAGTACTTTATGATTAAACTTTTCAATATATTTAAAACAAATAATCTTATATTAACAATTTTAAAATACATAATCGTCAAAGAGTAATTTATGCTATAAACAAAAATCTTTGTGTTTAAAAACTTATCATCCAGCATATTTTATATTTATTCTGAAATTCAAACAAATCACCTCCATACTGAACAACACTTACATGTTCTTGAATCTTAATTTCTTGAAACTTCATAAACTTTGAACCTCTAGTCTGAAGGTAGAGTCTTCCTCCTGATTTATTAACACTACAATCTTGGCTGGGGCACATGATTAGCGGCATGAATGAAGAACCTGTTATCTAGAAGGTAAAAAGGGTTTTATGAATGCAAATTGCAAGACTGCCCAGGTGTGGCAATTTGTATAATAACAAAGAGTTAAAACACCAAAAAAACTGACAGTAATTTTAAACTGGCTCACTGAAGGTTTTGGTAAGTGCGTTGCATAATAATGATTATACATTTACGTACTTCTTTCGGCAAACAAGAACAGCTATAAATAATATTATGATTACCACTGGTCATGATACTGTTTCAACACCTGCTGCTTCTTTAAAAATTAGTCTGTAATAATTTCTTACTGTTGAACATGTTTCTCTACATCTACATGGGTATTTTTCATGTCTTAATATCAAAGTGTAATTTGATAACCAAAATGTTAATGTTCAAATACCAAATAAAGAACTTCACACACACACACAGATAATACTCTAATAAACACCCACCACATATAACAAGTTTATATTAAACTAAATAAACTCGTACTTAATCTCATAGACTTCAAAAACATCAACAAATTAGTGGATATAACTGCTAACACTAAATGGAAATTTAAATACATTTTATTCCAAATTAGTTCATATTCAAAAATGTAAAAAATAATCAGGCAAAACACACAGGCTGGTATGTTTCTGCTCCACATTGGTCACAGGTATATGTTGCAACAGACATCATTGGTTTGACTTCAGTTGCTCTAGTAACAATGCCTTTCACTGAAACCAACTTCCCTATGTGTCGAGCTTTCACGTGACGTATGGTAAGGTGTTTTTGTTGAGATGGACTTTTGAAATAGACTTCACTGGAAAGAAATATGTGTATATAAGTACCCTTAGTTACATTTATGCAGGAAAAAAATTTAAGCAAGATACAACACGAAAAATGCTATAACGTTACCCTTTAACAAATGCTACAGCAAAACATAGAAAAACTATAACTAGTTAATTTCCCTGTTATAAGACAAAACTCAACAAAAAACAGTTTAAAGACAATTTCTACACTAACAGAAGGATTCTATTATGACTAGTGCGTGCAAATTTGTTGAAATATTATGTACATATTTAAAGAGTTACATTATTACTTATTTCTTTGGTATCCATGCTCATCTCAACATCAATTACAATCACTGCTATATTTACTACTTAGATAATAAGATTCTTTTTACCAATACAAGTTTAAAACAAAAAACATTTTACACTCACTATCTCCTGATCAGTTCTGGAGGATATCTGTTTCGAGGATCTCGTGTCTCTCCAGGCTTGTGATTTCGTTGTTCCATTAGAATTCGATGTTCAATGTAAACATCCAATGAGTCTTTAGCTATTACCTAGATATCAACAAATTATTTTAATAAATATAACCATAAAATTCAGAAATTTATTTCCTAATAAACAACTTCTTCATTTTTTTTATATCTGAATCTTATTATTGACTAATGCACTGGATATTCAATAATATAAAAATTAATCTTCTGTATTAATAATAGGTCCTCAAAGTCACAAGTTCAAAATTTGTCAGTTTCAAGTAAGACAGAAATTCAAATAATGCAAAATTAACAGTATTAAAAGTAGTGCTAGAAAACATTTAAATCTTACAAGAAAAAAAAAATTGACAGTTCATGTTGAAAAACAGCTGCAACACTTGTATTAACCCTTAATGAAGAATGCCAGTCTAAAAGAAGTAAGAACAGTTTAACTTCTGCATTCACTTTACAGCTTCAAATGGTGCTAAAATACAGAGCAAAGCACTAAAAATACTTGACTTTCACTTATTTTGGGCACTGTAATGCACAGCATATTGGCAATATACTCATTTTAACACTCCTACGAAAAACATATTTACATCCACTAAAGTGATACTCTTAGTGGATGTTTAAAAAAAAAAATTTAAATATTATTTCGCAAATGTCTGAAAAGTCAAAATATTATTGCTCCTTAAAATATAAAGGGATAGGGTCAATTAATGCCAATTTCATTTAAATACAAAATTATTAGCCTAATATTAATAACCTTTCAAGTTGCTCTGGGGCCTATTAGGCCCCAATTTCCGTAGGATTGTTAATGTTTACATTTTCTAGCAAGAGTTCTGTATTAATATACCAATTTTACTTATTTAGGATAGAGTTAAGTGATTAACTCAATGTGGTCAATTAACTATGAGTATTTATTACATCAATTACTATCATGTTAAATATTCAATAATGTTTAATTCAATTAAGGTCAAAATAATAAACTTATAAAAATTAGTGTCTGATTATTCTGAATTAACAAAATTCATGCGAGAATAACAGAATTGAATGCACTCAAATACTGAGTTCAATGATTAACTGATTGTAAAATTCCACAAATTACTCAGTTCTAATTGTGGTTACTTTTTTCATTCTTTACACACAAAAAAAACAATTTTCCAATTCTTCCAAATCAACCTCCATTCCATTATTTCTCAACAGATTCACTTAACACTTGGCAGAATTATATCTTGAACGAATACACCCAGATACTATTTCCAGTTTTTGATTTTAAGGATCTTTAAGAATTTTATGGGGTCAAAAGTCAAAACCAAAAAACATATTTTCAGCTCCAGTGCAATCACATTTACAGATAATAAGATGAAAATTGGCACAAATACAAATTTTCATGCTCACAACAAACTGACTTACAAAAAAGTTAGATTTGATCATTTTGAATCTTTTCAGGGAGATCAGAGCTCATTAAAAAAACTTAAATAACTGTGAATTTCTTGGTCAATTATTTAGTCATATTTTGGCCAATTAGTAAAGGATTTGTTACAAATATATTTTTATAAGGTCCCATAGATATATTCAAAACATAAAAGGATATGGCTCCTTTTTGGTTCCAAAAGTTAAATGTACCCATAATTTTAGAAGTTTTGGTCAATCACACAGCTTTTTTTTTTTTTTTTTTTAATATTACATGGAATTTGTTACAAATATACCTTTATAAGGTGCCATAGGTATACATAAAAAAGGGGTTATGCTCATATTGGGCCAAGAGGTTAAATATACCCATAATTTTAGGGGTCTGGTTTGGATCAATTACTTCACCATATTTCAAACAATTTATGGAAATATAGTGGAAAATCACTTTTTGTAGTGCAGGTCCCAAACAGAAGTATATACAATTTTGGAATTTCCGTTTGTTGCTCAATTTACTGATAAATAAAGAACAATTTGTGATTTCCATAAATTATTCATCTTAGTCAACCAACTTACATAGGATGTGGTACAAAGATACTTTCTTGCATGTCCCAATCATTGATGTTCCAGTTTTAGACTTTTCCGAGTTGTCATAATTTTCTGGTGTCAAAATTAATAATGTTATGTGTACGTGGCAGAGACACATTGCATTCACCCACAAACAGTCTTCTTTTATTGTCACTTTTTGTTTACATTATGGCTAACATTTGCTTATTAAATTTATCTCACACTCATTTTTTGTATTTTTTTTTCTTTTCTTTGAATTCTTGCCTTTGTGACTTTGGAAGATAACCAAAATTCAATACGGCAATGCAATTTCTTAATTAAATCTCTTTTAGAGTTATTTATTCTCAGTTTTCCTTTTGTGAGGATAATATCCCAGTAGAGAATTCTTTGCCCAATTCCATTTTAGACACACATTCTTGACTAGATATCTTTCACTTCAACATTCTACCATTGATAATAATATAACTGTTCCAAATCTTGAATGGACTATAAATATGGTTTCTGGTTAGGCAATATTTTAATCAGTGTTACAAAAACATTTCTGTTTCAGAAATACAAAAATTCAATGTCTATAATCTTGACAGCATCACTGTTTCCTTTCACCTCCTTTACAAATTTACCAGATCTTGTTTTTCTTGCACTAAAACTGTGGAACATAATAATATTATGTATTTAAATGGCATAATTTCAGTTAAAAACCCAAATTCCAACAAAATAATGCTTGACATCTCTGTTGCCAAAACATAAAGCTCTAAGAAATTTTACATCCTGTGTTAGTAAACCACTAACCAAAAACAATGAACAATTATTATCAGCAAAAACGTTTTTATTAATTTGCATTACCTCTTTTTCCTTGTAGTCAGAAAGCATATCATATACTGCATCAGCAAACAGACTGCAATAGCGCCGAGCATTTTCTACCATGGCATCTGCCAGCTCAGGGTCATGATCATTCACATCGTCAAGGTCAATGGTCAAAGACACTTGTTCTCTGTGAGCTATCTTACTCTTCATGAAATAAAAATAAAATATAATAAAATAAGCTATTAGCTTAATTAATAATAGGAAGCATTTGTTAAAAATTTCAAAATCCTCAAATCCATGGTCAATAATCTCAAAGTACAAAACAAAAACACTATTTGTAATTACAACAGAAATATGTTGTATGTAAGAAATAAACAATCTGAACATACAAATACAAGGTGAAAAGATGAAACACCACAGACAAAACAGTAACATTAATAAATTAAGTTTAAATCTGGTGAAGACTGTGTATCATTTAAAGATGGAGTTTTTATCTATAATGTTTATAAGAAGTTCAGTGTTGTGTTTCACATCAATTAGAGAGAATTTTAAAGTTACAGAGAAATATCAAATGCCATGTTTCTGTATTATACTGATAAATAGGAGAGTTGAGAAGGTTTATAACTTGCCTTCCATACTTTAGATATCCCTACGTGTTCACAGGTTCATACTTTAACTTGATGTTTAGTTTCACAAATACAAAAGGCCTTTCAGTCTGTGCATGTGTACAAATACACAAAATGTGAAGTGGGTGGTCAGTAAACAATCTTAGTAGCTGAAAAAAATTTTTAATCTAAAATTCAGTTTCATAATAACTTTCAGGTCAATTTGGGGATGGTAAGTGTTACATACATTTTAAATTGTTTCATGATAAGGAAAGTTTGGTACAGTGGATATCTTTGGTGGTTTGAAAAACAAATTAGTGAATAAAAAGGAAGTTATTTTCTTCAAAAAATGCATGGGGAACTCATTTTAAAAGAGAATTTTTGTATGAAAGTAATTTCCTTGTGAAGGGCTATATAGAATGAAGTAAATTAATAGGCTCCATTTAGTAGACAGAGACTAAGACTGTTTTAAAGAGAATATAAAAGTGTCAAACAGTGAAAAGGCCAGTAAGTGTGTTCTTTACAATAGACAAGAGCTAAAAAGCCTTTAGTATCACAATTAACAAAAACATCCAGAAAAGAAACAAGTTATTTGTTTGAATTTCATGAGCGAATTGTATAAAAGGTATTATGAATTAAGATGATTAAAAAATCATTGGATATGATCAGTATGGTGGAAAATAAAAATGTATCATCAACATACCTTCTGTGGAAAACAAGTCTGAAGCTTGAAGGGCAGTTGTTAATCTAATTCTGTTTATAATAACAAAGAAAGATGTTGGCATGTGTAGGAAATAGGAAACCAGTAGGAAACCCATAACAATACTATCTATCTGCTGATAAAGGGTATTGATAAAGAGGAGTCTTCAGAACAGAGTTCAAATATAGATTTGAAATCTGACTTAGAAAGTCCATTATCAAGAATGCTTTTGGCAAAGAGATTAGACAGTGTAATATTAATGGATTCAGACAATCAATAGTAAAAAGAGAAGTAATTTCAAAGTTAGTCAACTCCACTAACTATCAACACAATACAGAAACATGACATCCAATTTATCTATCTCTAACTTTAAAATTCTTTCACCATCCAAACATGGTATTAAACTTCTTATAAAAAAATTATTCACGAAACTCTTCTTCCATTGTTAAATAACACAATCTTCACTAGACTTAAACTTGTATTAAAATATTTCATCTGTACCACATCTTCATTTTCTTGTCTTATATTTGTGTGTACAAACTGTTTACTTCTCACATACAGTTCTGTTGTGAAGATTCCAAAACATTCAATAAATACTTCTTATTATCACATTGATGTTTTATCATGTAATTACATTTTCTGACAAAATAGTTTAATTATCAGAATAAACATACTAACAAGTTAACTAAAATCCATACAAGTTACAAACGATCCTCTGAACTATTGTAATAGACATAACAGCATATTTCTTTGTAAACCTCTCTATACACACACACACACACTACCTCTGTAACTACTACTATCATGTTTATATATACTGCCAACAACCAATCATTTGAAATCCATGTAGGCGAGACCAAGATGAATAGTGTTAATAAGTATTTTTATTTTATGCACAGGATGTGTCAAAAGGTAACAAAATCTGGAAGTTTAACTACCAACAATCAATTACAAGTGTTCATCATTATTTGCTTCAACAAGTGCCATATTGTTTCAGATCTAAACAATAAAAGAAAACAATATATTACTAACTGATTTCTGACATATGACATATCATGCAGCATATATACAATATAACAAATATAGAACTAGAAAGTGACATATTATAAATGCTGTAATAACTTCCAGAAATACGCATTTACAGTTCACATGGGAATCATGTTAAATGAGCAGTAAGCTTAAACATTCATTCAGAAAGAAATCTAATAACTTATATAAAATATTAATAGTTTTTTAAAAATCTAACTGAACTGTTGCTTAATGACTTTTTCAAGTGATTAATTACTGAATTATAATACTTTCTACTCTGCATATTTACATTTTAAAATTTGAGAGCATGGCAGGACTTCTCTGGTTGGTTTGACACATGTTTTAGCACCACAGAACATATAAAAAGATGGTAAGTTATTTTCTAATTTCAGAGTTTTGTTTGTAATTTATGCATATAAAGCACTGCTAATTGATTAAAAACTGAAATAGGGTATTCTGCAGATTAGGAAATTCCGTAAAGTAAATTGCAGCTAAGACTAGGCATGTGATACAAAACATTAACGCTCAAATCTGTTTATACTTTGTTTTCATATAAAATCAAAACCTGAATAATATAAAAATGTTAATTATAAACTGTTTCATGTCACATGTTAATGATAAAGTTGTTTAATTAAATTATGAATGACCTACAAGGTTATGATGTGCACTTTGAACTGATTGTATAGAGAAAATTAAACAGTTTGTCTACTAATCAATTAAGAAATTAGTAACATCAATGCTACAGGTTCACCATGGTGATCAAGACAACAAAAACACCACATTTCAACAAGTACTTTATAATAGAGATTAAGTAAAAACATGATTATTAAAACATATTCACCACTTCAAGAACAAATTTTTTCTTGCCTATTAAAACTAGATTAATTAATTAATTACTGTCTCACAAGGTAGGTTGTAATGTCATTACCTTACACCTGGTTGTTTTACAATAAAAAAAAACATCACTATTAAATTATCATTTCCTGGTCAATTCTAATCATGAATCCACCAGTTCTTTACATCATCAGATTCACATCACAGAATCAGAAATAAGTTAACTTTTTCAATTTGTATTCATATTCTACTTGAGAAAAGGTGGGGGGTTAAGTATTAGGACTAAGGACTACTGAAGACATTGTATTCATTGAGACTGCAAATCAGTTACCTCAAAATGAAAGTTAAAAAACAAGTGATTTAAAAATATATTTTATGATTTGTTTAATATATATTAAAAAACTTGCAGCAGATTCCAGGATCAAACAGAATCACCTGTTAAAGTTTCTTCCTTCGAGCGATAAAACAAGTACTATATCTAAAGAGGGTTGTGGCAATGTGAGAAAAAATAAAAGCAGTTATTCATGAAATATATTTAAATGACTTTTGTTACAATATTATTCAGGGGTCAGTTACTTAGTTTTTTTATTTACATTCGTTATAATGATAGCAGCATATCTGGTAAATAACATTTTGCTGATGAGATGAAACTTTCAAGTATTTCCATTGGTGTTGAGGCTGTTGAAGATGAACAGAATGACACATCAACTAGTAAAATGTACAAGCATTAACCACAGTATATGTAACATAAAACATTTAGTTTCTCATAAATCAAGCATTGTATCATGAAGACATTAAAACATGACACAAATGTAAGACTTAGAAAGACAGGCTAGATTTCAATTAAGAGTTTTATTTTCCCAACAGGATGAATGTATTATGTCTACGTTAAAACCAATCATGGAATATACAAGGGGTCGATGCATTTCTTAAAAATAAACGATAATTTAAATGTTTGTTTCTTCTCAATAGTAAATTCACACAAATATATAAAAACTGAATGGTTCTTTTCGAGTCCATAATATTATAATTTTTGCTAGGCCTATTTTTCACTTGAAATTAAAATAAAGATAATATGTTATACTATGCTTGTAGGATAAACAAATAAACTGATATACATATTTTGGAAAAAAAAACCAAAAAAACTTCTTACAGTTTTATGAAACTTTGCACAACAATTTTTGGTGCACTTTTAGTGCATGTATGATATGTTTTAGTATATTAATATTACACCACTAAACAGGAAATCCATTCTTCTCTTATTACACTAAGACAAACACTTTGCTGTGATAAATTCTAATACAGTTCATTTCAAGTTTTAAGACTGTATTCCATTTCAAACACAGCACACAATTTTCAAACAATACTCAAAGGTAAACACATTAAAAAAAGTAGGCAGCAACAACGAATATTAGATACATTTTGAATCTTACATCCAGCTTAAGTTACAGACAATATTTTATGGTTTTTATTACATTATAAAATATGTATATTCAAGAAGAATTATACACTCACTGATTAAACACCATGCTCACACAGTAGCTGAATGCTATAATACTAACCATTTAATATACTGATAATGAGTCTAGATTATCTCTTGTTTCTACCTACCAAAGATTTTTCTGACAAACACACATATGTATAATTAAAAATTAAATGAAAATCTAGATCTATTTTTAATACATGGTTATGGCAACCACAACTACACCCGATTTTTACACAATTCTAAATAAGTATTAATATCAAACAACGTACACCTGAAAACTTGAAAACAAAAGATAATAATATACTACATAGTACAGCATTTAACATGGTTCACTTTGTTTTCACTCTCACCCGCACAAATTTTTAACATTAAATCAGCTTAAAACTATTATTTTTAAAACTTATATTTAATCCTCTTAGAACCCAATCAAGCATATAAAATTTAAGAAAATTTCACTTGATAAAATATTCTATGCCATGCAGCCTTTCAACTTTACTCATGATTTTAAATAATCATGATATAGATTAAATTGGTTTTTGTGGAATGCTGGTCAGAATGTTTTAAATTAAATGCACCTGATAAAAATAAATGCTTACATAAATTGGTTAAACAGTTTTATTTAGTTCAGAAGTAACCTAAAATCAAAATATTACATTAAAAGCATACAATATCACTATTCCAATCATAAACTTAATCTCCACTGCTATACATTACAAAATTCATACCCTAAGATTTAGAAATACATTCTAGATGGACATTGCAATAACACTGTATAACACCAGATGTCATTTATACACCAACAGTGGCACTAATTCACTTCGGTCTGTAAAAGAACTCACCAACTGTCTTCCATATTTAAAGTCTTTCTTTCCTTTTTCTCCTTCTGTATAGAACTCTGCCAGAAATGTCTTGATTTTTTCTAAAATAAAAATACTTTATAATCTTAGATGTTAATACTAAATGCCTTTAATTTGTTTAAATATCAAAAATTACTGGCTCAGTTGATTATTTAACAATAACAGTCCCATTAACATCAAGATTTAATTCCAGTTACAGTTCATACATGTATTTAACTGTTTCCACCACGTCTACGTTAAATTATGCTGTACTATCCTACTTTCCAAATTAAAGCAACATAGGAACAATAATATTAGGAATTAGCTTCAACCTTAGTTTCGCGTCACATTACCTTTGTCATCCACATAATCTCTTGTGGGCATTTTCAACTTCAAAGTTCACGGTTGTTTGTGGCGGAATTTAAAAGCGTTGTTTATTATTTTTTAAGTTTTCCTTTAAAATATCAACGTAAGGCTGAAATACAAAAGCTGAAGTTAGTTACGACAACAACAACAACATATATATCTAAAGGTAAGTTACAAAAAAGGCGCGAAAAGTAAATCATTAGATATATCATTGATAGAGGGCGATGTTCGGTATTGTGTCTAAAAATCACTTTCATGCATCTTTTTCGTATTTAATTTATTACTCTCTTTTACACATATTACATTTGTCATTCGGGATTTTTTCTATCTCACTTTTACTGCAGCTCTCTTTTTCACTTGGAATATTTTTTTATTCCCTGATTTTGTTATATCGTTATAAGTGAACAATCCACGAAAAGATGTAAATTCTAGAAACTGGGAGAGTTTTTAATGTAGAAGGGTCCCGCCGTAGCCTAATCGGCTAGTAGACCTGGGGAAACTTGGCACAAACCCAGGAAACCTGGGCTCCATGCCCGGCGCGGGACACTTTTTTTTCCCCCCCAGTGGCTCAGCAGTATGTCTGCGGACTTGCACGCTAAAATCCGGGTTTCGATACCCGTGGTGGGCAGAGCACAGATAGCCCATTGTGTAGCTTTGTGCTTAATTCTAAACAACCAACCATGTAGAAGGAGTAAAATAATAAAATACACAAATAATATCGAGTCATAAAATATCCAATAAAAATACCCCTTGTATTCATAACTAAATTGCATATGTTCACTCTTATAACTTGACTTTAATAAATTGAAAACAGAACATGTTAATAAAATGATTTAAGTATGTTATATTGTGTTAGCACAAAGCCAACAAAACAGAATATCTGCACTCTGTCCACCGTTTGAACTCTAAACGCGGTTTGTTTTTTTGCATTTTGAGCCCCTAAACTTCCCGCGTACCTCTAGTCAGTCTAGTGATAATTGAGCTTATTAAGCACTCCTTTAAGACAACCTTTGAAAAAAGTCTAAAGAAAAACAATTTATATTTAGTGATGTTGAGAAAACTTGCAGAGAAATATAGTTGTAAAAACGGCTCGTTTGGGTTTTCACCTGACGATGACCGAAGAAGGTCAAAACGTTGTACACTCCTCTACGCAAAATATTTTCTCAACCCAAACGAGCCGTTTTTGCAAATACAATTTATATTTGTTGAGATAAAGTATTTTTGGTGTTGTTGTTCTTTAAACAATGTTTTTATTCTTCGACATGCTTTAAATAAATTGATTATTCGAAACAGTTGGTTTTAAAGTCTGTCATGATCTCGGAATTGTTTCACTAATCTATCGATTTGAAAAATAAAATTTATAAAGAGCAAGCCCCGTATTTGTTGTTATGTAACTTCTGTTTTGGCTAAATGGTGAACTAGATAACAATCATATCTGAAATTATATGCTAAGTGTCCTAGTATTACAACCTAGATTTTTTTCGTAATGGAGACAAATATAATTGACTACAGGTGTTGGAGCGAAAAAATTATCTTCGCTTTGACTGGAAATTAGTATATCTATCATGTTGAGTGACAGATGTAGTGATTTGTATTAAGAAGAAATAAGACAAAACATTGTGTTTAGTTGAAATAAATCAGTAAAGGTTCCAAAGAGAAGAATGACTGATCGTTTGAGTGAAGGAATATTGCGATATAGTTTAAATGAAATAAATAAATAAAAGAATACCGCACGTGAATATGCTCATCTATTCCCACATCATGTTGAATAGAGACAATTACCAGGGTTAAAGTAGTTTAGAAATTACACGAACCATTCGTGCTTTCATTAATCCACCCTCTTCTTTTATCAATGGTCAGGTATTGGTATCTCTGTGAATGTTTATCATCCTGCTGTAAAGCTTCCTACCAATGAATTTATTGATTGTTTGTTTTTGAATTTCGCACAAAGCTACACAAGGACCAACTGTGCTACCCTTCCCTCATTTAGCAGTGTGAGACCAGAGGGAAGGCAGCTAGTCACCGCCAGCTATCGCCAACTTTTGGGATACTCTTTTACCAACGAATAGTGGAATTGACTGTCACATTATGATGTTTCCACAGCTGAGGGGGCAAGCATGTTGGTGCGATGGGGATTCGAACCCACTACTCTCGGATTACGAGTCGAACAACATGGCCATGCCGGGTCTGAATTTATTGACTTCTGAAGATGTTTCTTTAAATAACGCAACTGGTGCAGATACAGTATTTCCATCTTTAGGATATTGCCTTTTTAGTTTATTATTAACAAATGATCTATGAAAATCTCAAATGGAAGTGTTTATGTTTACCGCCCGTATAAAGCGTTTTTCTTTATTCTTTGAAAGATGTTTTTATTTCCAACGGTATTTTGTCTGTAACCTTTACAATATGTTCTTTATAAAATGGCATTGAAATATCTTCTGTAATGATAATTTTTCATTTCCCCTATGAATAAACAGTTGAATAATTAAGGATATAAATTCTATTATATGCAATTTTTCATATTTTGTATTAAATTGAAACTGAAATACTTTCATTTTCGGTAAAAATATACCTAGTTAATCATCTGATATTTTTAAAACACCTCTATGTGCGATAATTTATATATTTGCATAACTTGTTCTGATATATTCTAAATTGATATATTTAATTGTTTATCTTCAGATGTAACTGATTAAAGTTTCACTGCCAATGGAACAGTTTTCCTTAAAGGTGCGCACTTATTTGCTATACACTAATTCACATATCCTCATCCACTATAGCCAGAAGTTAAATTGAGGTAAAATGATATAATAGAGTCCTGCCACTTGTGAATTCATACCACTGATGTCCTGGATTTCTGATTAGAATGTGAAAATGAATTACAAAGAGGAACTCCACCTATTTCAAAATCCATATTTAACCACTGACTGCACTAACTGTGAGACAGTTTTATGCCAATGAATCTGTCATTTCACATGGAACATTTGGATAAAATAAGTGTGCAGGTCTTTCAATACATTTTGCAGATCCAGCTAAGGTCTAATTCTTCCTCGTTACTCTTTTCATAAACTTTTGGAATAACATTCCAAATATGTTTGATAAAGCACCTATTTACTGGTTTTTAAAAATGTGCAACAAGATGAATAGTTTGCTATTTACAATTCCATCTATGCACTTTAAAAATTATTTCAAATTGTGGATAATATGCTTCCAATTGGACTTTTACTATCATATTTTAATTTTTTAATTGGACAGCATTGTTGAACTATTACAATAAGTATATAACCTGAAATTATATAGCTAGGTTAGTCCAGCTACATTATAGTGACAGATGGATAACTAATAGTCTTAACAGATGTAAACCAGATGGACTATCCTATTTCATAATGCAGAGTGAATGATGTTTGTTTTTGGAATTCTAGAGCAGATGCTGAGAGTAATGTGGCTGGATTGATCCCTGCAATTGCCAGGTATTTTATCCTAAAATTGATGTACTTTTGTACATTTTCTACAGCTCTCTCAGTATCAATGCTACAATACTTCTGCACCCTGTCTGTAGTTTCTCAACTCTAAATTATGCATTTTCTGTCATTCTTCTAACAAAGTGATCTAAATTCACAACTACTCTAGATCTTATATCTTGTTCTTATTAATTTCACCTTAAATCTCTGCCTCATTTTTAGTCTTCTCTAAATTTTTCATTTCTTAATTATTCACCACTCTTTCATCAATTCTGGCAAATTTTCGATCTTGCTTGAGCATGCTATTATTATCGTGAAACGTATTGTGGATTATACTGTTGTAATGCCCCCTCTCCCTCGAAAGTTGTAGAGATGACAGTGTTTCAGAAAGTAAAGACTAGGAAATTATCAATTGTAGTTGTTGTCTCCATCCATTGGCATCTTTCCATTTCTAGCATATAAACCATGTTTCAAGTATTAGTAATTTTACTGTGTCCAAATACATCAACGTTTTTGAGCCATATGGAGTGGCTGTTTTCCATGAGAATCTTTCTTTACTATTCTTGAGCCAGTTACAAATTTGAATGAAACTCATGTCTTCTGCCTGTGCGCTTTCCATATATTTTGATCATCATTTTGTTTAGCCATCATTTTTATTTTGTACTTCTCTCTTTTCCCTGTGTTCATACTTTCATTGAAACACAGTCTTTGAAATAGAGTAAGCTTTCACATCGTCTTGTCCAGGGTAATGTATGATGTTAAAGTTGTACTCCTGGAATTTTGCAGTCATATTGCTACTTGGCTTTCTGCATTATGAAAATTCACCAGTCATTACAAAATTGTATGATCTGTCAAAAGCATAAATTTCTTACCAAACAGATAACAATGGAAATATATATATGTAAAAATAGGCTAGTTTGGGTTGAGAAAATTTTTTATGTAGAGGAGCAAACAGTGTTTTGACCTTCTTTGGTCATCATTACATTCACAACAAATGTTGTTCACTTCTCTACGTTAGAAATTTTCTCAACCCAAATAAGCCGTTTTTACATATATGTTTTTCTCTACAAGTGGTTTTTCTCGACATCACTAAATGATGGAAATGACTATGGGCTTGAATTACACTTAGTAGCTCCCTTCAAGTTTTACAATACTTCTTTTCTGTGTCATGCAGTGCCTTTCTACAGTAGTGAATCATATGTTCTTACTTTCATTGCAAAATCACCAGCTTCTGTGTCTGAAATGAGTAGATCTTTGTTTACTGTCAGCAGTCCAACAAAATTTGTCTTTTTTAGTTTGTGTAGAAGATGAGCAATAATTGAGAAACATCTTACAAAACAACCATAGAGATAACACAGTTGAAGAAATATCCTTACTTCCTGCATTTTCTTTTATACTGACCAATTTTGGATGGAGACAGTCTTCAGTGGATCTGTAGATACTCCTTCTCTGCTACGTATCCCAGAAAACCTTCCACAGTTCTCTTTCTGTATAAAAAATGCTATTATATTATCTATGAAAACCTTCACAATGTTTTTCTTCCCTACTGTTATCCACTCCAATACTACATTATCTATAGAAATCTTTACAATGTTTTTCTTTCCAACTGTTATCCACTCAAATATAGCTTAATTCCAATTTATCTTTCTTCCAGTGGTTCTCATTCTAATAATTAGCTCCATATGCCTAGAACTGATTTACAGATTAGTCATTTAAATTCTTTTTTAGCAAAGAAATCTGTCAAAACATAAACACTTTTGTTTATTTTAAATATTATCCCAATCCTTAAGTTACTGGCATACTGATGACCTGCCAATATTTGAATTTCAAAAATCATCAGATTCAAACTTTGAGGTCCTAATTCAGTTTGAAGTTAAAATTCAATAAATGTTTACATTTGGTTAGTTTGGTGTTTTATGGTGCAAAGCAGCTACGCTATCTGCACCAACAAATGTTTAGAAAGGTAACAAATGTAAAACAATTTCAGTAACAATATTTATGAGATGAACAATACTTGAATCTTAGTATTTTAAACATACATCTACCTCATGTAAACACATATATAGGGATAGATGCAAAAATTGTTTTAAGAGACCAAACAAAGCCAGTTGAACTAAGTTTGACCCCATTTTAATTTGTTTTCTGGCTGTTTTAGTAATTTCTCTTTGTTTTGTTGAATTTTGCACAAAACTACATAAGGGTTATTTGTCCCAGCCCTCAAAAATTTTGAAGTGTTAAGGTTATAGGGAACACATTTTGACAACACCACCCACCATAAACTTTTGTTTCAGATAATAAAGTGTAACTCAACTGTTATTCTTATATTGAACCCATGACCCCACAGTGAGGAGTAGAATTTGTTTTAATTATAATGGGACACAAATCATGAAAACTAAGATCCACGGTTCAGCATGCTTGGCCAATAATATTTGTACTTTCTGACATCACAAGTATATCATTATTACTACATTTATGATAAAACAAATAGCTACATGACATTTCCTAATACAAATGTTTCAAGAATCATATTCTAAAGTAAAATAACAGATGAATGTGAATTATAACAAAGATAATACATCCAAGAAATGGACACCATTCTAACTTTAAGCTTCTTAATTTCAATACTTTATTAAACAATCTTTAATTCATTTAGAAGTAAAATTAAACACTAAAAGTTCAATTGCACAAGTGAATTTGTTAACACAGTTCCCTCCAGTATAAATGTGTTTGGTGTTAAGCACAAAGCTACATAATGAGCTATCAATTCTATGCTCACAATGAGTACCAAATCCAGTTTTATTGGTCTGAGCACTCAGACTTACCACTGACCCACTGGAGCTGAAGTGTATGTTAAGAACATGTATTTCATTATCCCTACAATAACTTATTAGACTTATTTTAACACTGATTTAAATATGAAAATAAATAAAAATTCTATTATATTTTACAGTAACAGAGTAACATCTATTATTTCAAATCAATAAGAATAACCAAAACTGAACAATTGAAACTTAATGCATGTGAATTAATTATATATAACATAAGAATAAACCTTGTTCATTGGAAAAAAAAAGTCCAATGTTGATATGAACAATAACTTTCTCAGGTGCAAGAGATTGTTTAGATTACTGATTTAATATAATTTTGGGTGATAGCTTTAAAAATGAACTTAAAGACAAATTAGATAAACAAATCACTTTTATTCAGAGATAAATAACAGTGACAGCACTGCTAAGTCAAATCAGCAGTAAAACATAGATATAACAGTAAAAAAGAGTATACTAATTTACATGCACACCTCATAAACATAATATAAACTATAACTTTAAAGTATCGCAGTCCAATATCACATGTTTCATAAGTAAAAGAAATATATCACCTAATCTTTCAATTATGTCATTTTGTCAAGCTTTAAATAACTCCTAGTGTTTAAAAATGAATTCACAATAACCAATAAAACCTTTTTAATTTTCTTACAAATTCATTATTAATTGATAATGTTGAGTTCATAAAAATTTCAATTTTCAGTTTCACACTTTAATTTTAAATAAAAATTTTCACAATCAGGCTTTATTGGAACATAAAATCACTCCATTAATATTAGTTACATATTTCTTAAGTGGGTTTGTGTTACAGTTACAAAAATTGATATAAACTACTATCCTTTAAAAACCAGAGATAAATGAAATATATGGTGTTTAAATTATCTTGATATAAATGTATGTTACATCATTGAAATTTCAAATTTCCGTTGGTCTTCCCCCTATAAAAATTCTCAGGTTCTAAACAACTAGTAATGTTTTAATATATATATATATATGTGTGTGTGTGTGTGTGTGTGTGTGTAATTAAGGTTAAGGCAGCCATATTCCTAAATGTTTTAAATAAAGTTTTTCAAGTGAAGTCTGACATAGTTTCAAAGTATCACTGGTAAAGAGAAAGACTTGTGATTTGTGTACAGCATTATTCACTCTTAACAATGTTGCTTTTCAAATAACTTCATTCTTTATTTAAACTGAAATAGTTTCTCAGGAAGTCATGCATTATTTACAGTTTCAAAAATGAATAACAAAATACTTCATATATTATAATTTAAAAGGTTAAATATTTTAAGTTTTGCTTCATAATGCTATATATTTTTATAACAGGTTTTATTTCTTGTTCTTATATTTTAAAGGCTCAGATGTGTGTTTCTAAGTTATTTACTCTGACATTGTTAGTGTTTAGTATATATTAAACTTTTATCAATTCATAAATCACATTATGTGCTGTTCTGACCCATGGTGGATTTAGGTGGGGTTAGAGATGGCTCAGCCTAAGGACCCATGATTTTAATATAGATCAGTAGATAATTTTATTTTACGTAAAAGTACATATGATCTAAAGCCCATAAACATTATTATCACCTGCATCCACACAAACTTAAATCTGCCACATACTTTGACTGATGTATGATAAAAGCTACTCAAACTTCTTTGAGCTGGCTACAAACCATGAATAATTTACTTTATATCTATATTTTGCTTTCAAAATGATTATTGACTTTGATCCATAATGTAAGGGTGATTAAGGATGCATCTACTGACAATAGCTCATGATTTATTGAAGCAGTAGATGAAAAACTTATGGTCAATAGAAAATTAGCTTGTGAATAACAACTCATGATTGAAGATAGTGCAAGAAGAATACGAAATGGTAGATAAAATATGAGCCTTCTGTTAACAGCTTGTGACTAAAGAAGATGTAAAAATAGCACAAATTCAATGGCAGATAGAAAATTATTTAAAGTGTAAGAATAAGTAATAGATCTAAAATATTCCAGATCCCAAGTGTGATTCATCCAGAAAATTAATGGAAAGAGGTTATTACTTAATCCTCACAGATCTTTTTACAAATTTGATACACTATCAATACGTTCTGCATAAGAAATCTTTTCAGTAAATACATATATATATGTTCTTTTCAGTTGTTTGTATCAGCACAAGTAAAATAATGACCTATATCTTGAGAATGTAACTTTACTAACTCAATACTTTGTTATAACACTTTCATCAGGAGCTATTGATTTCCTAACATTTCACTAATACAGTTGAATATCAATTGGAACACCATTAACAGTAAATCAAACATGATATGTATTTAAAAACTTCACATAATATGAAAATAATACCAAACATTATTGAACTTAAATTCTTGAAACAAATTAAACCAATAATGGTAAGTTTATAATATGTGTAAACTAACAGTTAAACTACTAAAGTCATTGGATTTAGAATAGGATATGTTACATGTATACAATATCTCTTCATATTTTTATCTATAAGTATTACTTCACCTTATTATATCAGTACAAATATAAAACAAAGTCTTAAAATATGTACAATTTTGTTTAGGGATTCGTTGAAGTTTAAGGCATTAAAATCTTCAGAATGCTATTATCATTCTAAGGCCAACCTTTATGTTTATTCATTTAGGGTTTTTTTTCTTGATGAAAAATAAGTTTTTCATTTTTCATTCTAGAAAACTACAGCATATAGATAAGATATTGACATCCCATAAGATGTTATCTGTTGGTGGTATGTCATGTTCTTTTACATCTTACTCCACAACAGTATTGTTTGTAGTGAGATTTGAGATGTCACATACAAGTTCAATCATTCAAGTTTCTATTATATACATAGTGGAGAATCTACCACAAGTTATTTCATACACAACATTTTTACTATGATATCAACCATGTAATCTTCATTTAGTGGTTTTACAGATATATTTAATACACTGTTTTTCTTTCTTGTATTCTGAACTTGTTATTAAATTTAAGGGAGATGCCTGATTTTTTATACTATATGTACAAGTGTATTGATGTCTGACTTACTGTTAACAGTGTTCCAAGTTAGATTTGACAGTTTAGTGAAATGGTTTGACATCGAAAACTCTCGATGGAAGTGTAGTAGCAAAATAATGAGCTCATAAATTTAAATTCTCGAAATATATGTCATTGTTTTATTTATGTTTATAAAATATCTCCCAATAAACTGCAGTTTTGTTAAACAAAGTTAAGAATAATAATTTTAAAGTTAATGGGTTTTGTTATTCAGGTAAACACTTCAACTGTAACTGTCTGAAGAGCTATAGCAGATGTTCTAACTATAATAATCTGGAAATCTATACCCATTATATTAACTGTAACTGCCTGGTAATGTACACCAGCTGTTTTAACTATAACTGTCTGGAAAGCTATTCTGTGTGTCTTCTTAACTGTAACCTCCACAGATTTAGTACAGACCAAATGTTTTAACTTTAACTGTCTGAAAAGCTGTTATCAGGTGTTTTAAATGTAACTATCTAGAATGCTGTACCAAATTTTCTGACTGTAGGTACTCAGGAAACCAAATAATTAGTGTTATGATATTTGTTTAATAACAATGTTTTTCTGTACCACAAAACCACATGCAAAAATATGTAAAAAAAAGAATGAAAGAAAAAATGTGATATTTCAAAATTATAACATGGATTGCATATCATGAAAATAATGTTTACGTGGTTAAGAACACATTAAACATATTTATTTATAAGGTGGCCCCTTGTATAAATTAAAAGTTAAGTGTCTTTATAACAATATAAATATCATTTATACAGTAAAAATGTATTGCTTGACTTATGTGACAAGTGACCACTATAATTTCTTACCCTTCTGTCAACTTGGATAATTAAGTCTAAATGTATCACATAATTTTGAGAACAAAAGCCAAATTTTGTGGATTTAACTGTTAGAAATACTGTTTCTTACTTCCATTACCAGCACTTTAATAGTGACATTACATTCCACTAGATGTTAAGTAATACCTGAATTATTTCTAGGTTTAATCAGAGTATTTGTTTTTATGTAAGTAAAATATCAGTAGGTAATGAATTCTACACATTTTTTGAAACAAGGAGGACAATGAATATGTAAAAAAAATAGTTCTTGAGAACAAATATTTTGTAAAAAAAAGAAAATCACCTGAAAAATCTATAAAAAACATTTCTACTTCTTGACATGTGTTAATAAGACATAATATTGTTGTTAAAGATGATTACTTAAGTACCAGAAGTGGAGCTAATGACATGTTGCAGATATGAGTGCACAAAGCTGAAACTCTCAGGCTAGCTTTAAACAAACAAAATATGACTTTCTTCATTTCTTTATGCAATTGTAAGCTCATTTTTCTATATTTTTAGCATCAGTTTAAAAGTTTAGGTGACAGATAACTTAATTAAGAATTTTGATTCATATAATATGAAAGATTAAAATAGTTATTAAGAAAACAATCCTGCTAATCAAAAAAATAATATAAATGATTTCATCTGTATTAAAGAGTTTACATTTAGAGAGAAAGCTTTCAGTGATAATGCTGAAATGACAACAGCTGAAGTTATTCAAAGTATCGTACTGATGTGTTTAATATTTATAAATCTTTAACAAATATTTACATCAAAGAATAAAGCTTTGCCTCAATAAATAACAAATATCAATCTTAAAAAATATTCAAAGAAATATGTAAAAAAACATTTACCTTCTGAATACAGCTAACAAACTAATTCATTATGTTTTAGCTACATATTTTTCAAATTCATGTTAGTCATGCTACCAAAATTAACTACTTGTATATTTAATTGGCAAAGTAGTTAAAATTAAAAGCAACAATAAACCACTAAAAATTATTAACATCCAGATCTGTTGTAACCTGAGAACTTGAATATCAATTTTTAATAAATATTCTGAATAAAAAGAATTCAAATTGATATGCCACAGCCAAAACGTTTAGTAGTCATCTTAAAGAAACTTTTTCTTATCAGACTACATACTTCTCATTTTTCAGTCATGTTACAACTAGAAAAACTGAAAACTCAGGTTCAAAGTCAATGCATATACACATATTAGAAGAGTCCACTTTTAAAGAATATCAGCATAGCTGCATACAATGACTGCAATATTTACATAGCTTGGATGTAATCAATCAATTATACATATGCATACATTCACATACACACACAGCTCATTCTTGCACAGGTTTTCTTGAGCAATTACAAGAGAACATAAGCTAAATAACTAAGCTCAATTTTAGCTGGTAACAAAATAAATATTGCCTAGACAACTGCCAGGTAAAGAAATTTTCCTGGGGACAAAATGATGGCAAGGACAGTATTTTTTTGGTACTGTCTGAAGCAAGCATACTAACTCTGATGAAACTAACATCCCTGTTAAAGACAACCATGGTACTACCAGTTGGCCATTCCTGGTTTGTTTAGGGTCATGAAATAAATCTGGCATGACGACCCTCCTTTGGCCGAAGAAAAGAAAACCTGTGAAAAAAAAATTGTAAGTGTTGTGTTAAGCCATCTTTAGTTACTATTTATTTCCATATCATGCTGAAAGATATAAACAAAATCAAAGAAAATAAAATACATTTGCTTACATTTATGAACATTTAAAAGCATATACTTAATACTAATAATTATCATAATATGCAAATTATGATTAGGTATAGTATAGCATACTGAAAAATCACTACGGTAATTGTAATAACAGCAACTGATAGAACATCCTCAATGGTATATAGTTTTGAAAGACAAGTGTTATTAGAACATGGTGTCATAAAACTGAAAATCATTAAATAATGATGCTGAAACAAATATCACCATTCAGATATTCATAATAACTATTACCTTACCTTATCATTTCTTTCACACAAAAATTTTAACTTCTGGGATTTTTTATGCATAAATACTCCATCAAGAAGTCCTGTTTCTACGTTCCGAATCTCAATAGCCTTGTTTCCCCAGCCCATTACCTGCCCTGTTCCAATGTAAGCTGTTAAAAAGACAGCTGTTAAATAGGAAAAAATATGATGCTACGGTATTTACAGATTGATTACGAGCTGGAAAATATTATGCTCAGATAAGTACAGAATTAATACATTCTAGGAGCAGTGATGCTAAGGTATGCACAGATCAATAAAACTCTGGGTACTGATGACAAGGTAAATACATAAATACAGATGGAATATGGTGTGAAAGTAGTGATACTAACACATGTAAAGATTGATGACTGGTACTGAGATAAGTAGAGACTATTATACTCTGATGCCTACTTTCAGCTTCAGTTAATATATGTGTTAGTACTTCTACCATGTTATAGGTTGTGATATTTTGAAAATTTTGTTGCAAGGCATTGTTTAAAATAAATATTAGAATTTCTATTTTTGAGAACTTGATTAATATTTATTAATATACATCTTTTCATGGTTTATTTATGATGACAATTATTTTACAGCTTCTGACTCTCTGAATAGTTTTATAGGTTCTTATGAATGTAGTAACTCATATACTTCAACTACGGAAGCACTAAGAAACTTTAACATTGATGAGATTTGTTTTTTGTGTTAGGTGAAAATGATGATAAAAGTTAAGAATTGTTTTCTTACTTATGACTAATCTGGCCATTTTTTTAACAAAATTATTACAGCTTTTCAAATTACAGCTTTAACAAGTTTATTTACATATGATCTTTAGATTATGAAAAAAAGATTAATGCAAATCTCCAGCCAATGGAGAAAGTTGGAGAAAGTGAAATGTGACCAATGAAAACATGGTATAGTACATAAATCTTTAAAATATTATAAATATTGAATACAAAACAAATGTCAAACCTGAAAGAATAAAACAAGTTTCTTACTTGTAGATGAAATAAATTAAAATATAAAATTCATAGTTTACATCACACAATGTTCTTATCATATAAACATCATATACAGCTTATGTTTGATAAATGCTCTCCATTCGATAGAGATTATTCTTCCATGTCACTAAATTTACAAATTACAATCTTGTTATAAACATAATGTTTAAATAATAGTTTAATATGTAACAAACAGAAGTGCAATTTGTATATAATTAGTAACTACCTAATAGACAGGCAACGAACAATGACAACAGTTTATAACTGAATTCCATAACACTTATTTTCTCTTTAAAGTCCAACAACAGCAGCTTCCTTCAGCAGAAAATTGTTTTCTTGTACATATATATTCCCATTTCCTCTTTAGGTAAATTAAACAATGATGAAAGTTGACATCATTTGAAACTGTAATTCTCATAATTCAAATAGTGGTACCTAATACGAACTAATGTCTTACAATCTACAATATCCACTGAGAAATAAACTACAAGCATAAGCTCTGGCTAGATAGATGGACAGTTGAAATTTGATGTGATATCATATTGCATTTTACTTACCAACTGATGTTGGCATCTCTCCCCATTGAAGAACTATATTTTTACTAACTCTTCCATAAGTATTGACATAAACACCCTCATCTGCAAAAAAAAAAAAAAGATTTTGCTACTTTATGTTGTGAAACTCTAGAAAATAAAATTGTATATTTTTCAATAAATGATTTACACTGTAAATTGTAAAATGTAAACCATACTTGATCATAAAATTAAATAATTAGCCTGTTGTTACCCTAAAATACTGATAAATTAAGCTGATTCTGAATCAGAATGCTACAAACTTGTAACCCATTAAGGTACGTAATCAATTCAATTCTACCAATACTAAAATAAAATTTCCAGGTTACTCTAAAGATGACCTAGGAAGGTTGAAATATTATTCTCTGCTTATCAATAAAAGTGTTAACACCCATACCAGCCATTCTGAGACACATTTTTATTTCAAGTAGGTTTCTCATCATCAAGAACTCTCTTACTTATTGATTTTCTGAGATATCAATAGATTTGCTAAGTCAACCTGAGAAACTCTTACCATCTTCTCATGCATTTGAAGCAATTTATTTACCCATGCCTACTTGTCTGATGAAATTATTTAAATTAAACAGAAATAACACATTATATTGTGCATAACTCTTTAAACTCATTTGTTTAAGTGTGATGGTCAAAGCTAGTAGTTTGAAGCATGCTAAGTAATGTTGCTGATTGAGTTTATTTGGAATTTTTAAAACTTATTTATAGTTTAATTTGAAAGCCATATAAATTAAAGTAGTTTTTGAACATAACATTTCATTTCAGTACTTGATAAACGTTTAGTGTTATAAAATGCAGATTTGGAAGCTTTGTGAATTACTTTTTGAACAATTAACATACTAACAAAAAAATAAAATTGCCAAAGCATGCTCCCAAGTACAGACAGCCTCATCAACAACATAAATGCTAAATATTTTGTTTTTATATTTATGTTTTATCTACTTATAAAAAAAATATAAACTTTTTATGTTATCTAACAATGTATCTACTTTGGTGACAAAGTTAGACTAACTCAAGCAATTTAATACATTCCATAACCTGATCAGTTGTTTAACCCTACACTATATCAGAAACAGTAATGATTAAAAGCAAAAGTGTGAAAAGATTAGTTGCTGAGGTTATTAGAATAAATAATTGTAATTTCCTGTTCCAATCTGCATTCATTCTAAAATTTAAAAAAAAATCTTTATTGAGTTTATTTCATATTTTTGAACTTTTCAATGTAAATTCCTGATTTTTATACACGTTAGTTCAGAGTAGAGAAAATGGGAGATTCTCAAGGTTATACAATATGAACCATAAAATTAAAAAAAGTATTTTTATTCTTAGCATGAAAATCCCCTTTTGACTCATACTGAGAGTAAAAACACTAAAAACAAAATTCAATACATATATATATATATATATATTACAAAAGACATGCAAAAATTTATTAAAAGCTTACCAAATTTAAAAAATATGATGAATAGGATTACTTAATAACTAAAAATTAATATACCTTTGATATATTCATTTTATAACAAAAATATGTAACAGGTATTAGAATAGAATGCCTCAAAGTTACAACAATTTAACTGTTTCTTTAACTTAGCTATAAGTATGTTTAAAAATACTGTTGGTTGCTTGGAGTTGAACACCATTAATTATAGATAAAAAATCTGAGCCAACTGCTTAGTCAGCCCACCAAAGAAAAATAAATTATAACAAGATTTAAGGAGAGGAAACAATAACTTTCTATTGATAATAAACATACCTATCAGTAAGCATGCATGGTACAGATAGCTTATTGAAAAGCTATGATAAGAAGGAATGGGCATGGATCACTGAAACCCAAAAAAGAGAGATGAAAGAAAAGTTTACTAAGGAAATTTGTTTTCTCAGGTGAATCATGTGACATAAAAATGCTGATTCATTGATTTAGTGTTTTATGGCACAAAGCAGTGAGGCTATCTACACCAAACGTCCAATAAAAAGGTAAAAATAAATTAAATGTGGTAAAATACATAAAAGGGAATGAAGGTAAAACAAAACATCATTGAAAAACAGAAAAAGTATAAAACCAATGTTGACACCTAGTCTACAATGTTAAGAGAGAAAGCAGAGTAATAAAAGTTGTAAAGTACTTTCTCTAGCATAATGGTAATGATCATAACCAGCCAGGAAGACTAACAGGTAAATACAAGAACCACCGTCAGTCACTTAAAGTTGGCCTCTCCAGTCATGGTTCCAGGTTATGTTGTCATAACAGCCATTATCAAAAGGTAAAATAAGAAAAGTGTTAAAAGACACACAACAAAATCTCAATAAAAATTAGCCAAATGTCCTGTAAAAAGGTAAAAGTAAACTAAATGTAGCAAAAGTCATAAAATGAAACAAAGGTATAAACAAAACATAAAATGGCATAAACCCATTGTTAACATCCAGTTTACAAAGTTGTAAAGGACTTCCTGTAGCAGAATGTTAATGATCATAACCCGGCAGAAAAACTAACAGGCAAGTACCAGAACCACCGTCAGTCACCTGAAGTTGTTCTTTCCAGTTCTGGCGTTGAGTTATTTAATGTTCTGGCCATTTTCCAATGTCAAATTGAACTAGAAAGATTGAGATTGAAAAGGGAACCACTATTAAAAAGGCGTAATGAATAAATAACAAACATTTAAATGAGGTTAAAACGATTAATCGCCATTAAAAAACAAAAACTTTATCAAGGTGGACAGTGTCACCATCACCAATAACACTGTCCAATGTCAAAGACAAACCCTGGAACAGAACATGTTTAAAATAGTGCCATCGTTAAGAGTTGTAACAATGGCAGGAAAGTAAAATGTGGCTCAGAGTAATTTGAGTGTTACACAAACTACACACTGGTGCATCAGTTCCAGATGAAAGGAAACGATGAGTTAAAAAACTGTGACCAATGTGTAGTCTAGTCACAACATCTTCCTCCTTCAGAACCTTATGGAAGCTAGACAGCGAAAGCCCAATATAGGGTTTTATTTGAAAAAGCTTGCTCACTCCAAGTGGACTGCCAGCTGGCATAGAGCCGAGCCTTGAATACAGGACCATAGTCCATGTACAGAAGAGGCACAGTGGTGATAATACCAGAACAGATAGAATTAGCAACCATGTCTGCAAACACATTCCCATGAATACCAACATGGCCTGGTATCCAAAAAACTGGAAAGAAGTAGATGTTAATGAGAAATGAGCCAGTCAGTTTTGAATATCAGCGAGAACAGGGTGAGAGCCAACACGAAGTTATTCCAAAGCCAGCAGGGAAATAAGGGAGTCAGTTTAAATAGTGCAGTCAGAGTACTGCTCAGCTTCAATATGATCCAGGGCAAGAGATATGGCATACAGTTAAGCAGTGAACACAGAAGCTGTAGAGGGGATTGTGCGTGCAACCACCAAACTGCAACAAACCAACAAACCAGAGTCATATGATTTTGAACCATTCCTATAAATTGGAATAGAAAGGGTGCTCAAAAGATGTTCAGTAAATAAAAGACAGTACTTCCAATTGGGAGTATCTGCCTTCTTCAGATAACCTAAAGAAAGGTCACATTTGGGAGTTGTAATAAGCCATGGGAGGATGGGCTGACCAGTGGATTCTGCAATGTTTTCCAAGGACAGACCCACTTCATCCAATTGCACCTGGATGCGAAGGCCAAAAGGAGCAATAGTAGATCATCTGTTTGGAAAAAGTAAGGCCCACTGAGAAAGGAAATCACATCCCCAAGTGGGATGCTTTGGTAAGGAGTGAAGTTTCGAAGAATACAGTAAAGATAGTTGCAAACAGCAAAGGTGCAGAGAAGGTTCATGAGATTCCACATATAAGATCTGAACTGGGGAGGTGCGGAAAGCCCCAGTGCAGAGTCAAAATCCTTGATGATAAATGGGGTCCAGCATCTTTAAGACCAAGTGTCTGTCAGAGCCATAGATCATTGATCAATAGTCGAATTTTGAACAAATAAGAGCACGATATATCTTTAACATAGAACATCGATCCTCTCCCCAACTGGCAGCAGAGAGGACACGGAGGATGTTCAGCACTCTTGTGCATTTGACCCGCAGCTGCCTTAAGTGTAGTATAAAGGTCAGCTTATGGTCAAAGATAAGCCCCCAAAACTTGGTCTCAGGAATCACTAGCAGCGAAACTTCACCGATATGGAGTTCAGGATCAGGGTGGATACCCCATTGGCAGCAAAAGTGCATGCAAACAGATTTAGAGAGAGAAAAATTAAAGCCATTTGCCATAGTCCACTTCAGTACACAATTGAGGGCAGTTTGTAGTTGCCGCTCAATATATCTCATATTCGACGACTGACACCAGATGTGAAAGTAGTCAACATACAGCCCATTCGCAATAGTGAGAGGGAGTTGTTCAGTGATGGCATTTATCTTTATACTGAAAAGTTGTAACACTCAAAACACAGCTCTGAGGGACTCCAAATTCCTGTACAAAAGAACGGGAAACTGTCGAACCCACACAAACTTAGAATCTCCTGTCAATTGAAATGGCCCCATAACCCACATGTATGGAGGTCTCACAAAATGCCATTCCTCCATGTTAGGTCATAAGCCTTCTCAATGTCAAAAAATATTGAAAGAAGATGTTGACATTTGAGAAAGGCTTCTCTGATTGATGTTTCAAGTCGAATTAGGTGGTCTGTGGTGGAGTCCTGTGGTCGGAACCTACACTGGGTGGGCGAAAGGAGGTTGTTTGATTCGAGGAACCAAACAAGATGATCATTAACCATCCTTTCTTAGGTCTTACAGAGACAGCTCTTCAAATCAACTGGGTGGTAGTGTGAAGGAATTTTGGGATCTTTCCCAGGTTTAGAGAAAGGTAAGATAATAGCCTGGTGCTAGGCATCAGAAAAAAAATTATCCTGCCAGATCCAGTTAAAAACAAGTAGAATAATATCAAGAGAAGCAGGAAAGAGATAGCACAGCATGTCATAATATACATCATCAGGTCCAACTGCCAGACTGATAAAGGGCTATTTTCAGTTCTACCAGTGTAAAGGGACAAATATAGTAAAAAAGACAGTCACTTTGAAAGGAAAGAGGTGAACACTCTGCTCAAGTCTTGATGGCCAAGAAGCTAGAGAAACAAACAGAAGTGCTAGATACCCAGCAGTAGCTTTCACATAGAGTATGGCAATGCTCTGGAAATCAGCTACCTCTTGGCCATCAGAGAGCAAGATGGAGTGGGGGGACAGAATTGTAGTACCCACTAACCTTTTGAATCCTGTCCCAAATGTCCTTGGAACTGGTGGTAGAAGATATGCTAGTTGTAAACTTAATTCAAGATTCCTTCTGGCTTTGATGTCTTACCCACTTAGCATGTGCACAGGCCCGTTGGAAAGCGATGTAGTTCAAAAGTGTGGGATGTCTACAGAAAGTATCCCAGGCCCATTTTTGAGCCTTCCATGCTAAGTGGCAAGCAGGATTCCACCACAGACGAGGATATTGTGGAGAATGCGATGAGGTTTTAGGAATACACTGAGCAGTTGCTTGTATAATACAGTCAGTTACCGCTACCATACAGTCGTCTATTGATGGTTGATTCACAATGGCAGGATCAAGTTCTGCGAGAGTAGTGAAAGTGGACCAGTCTGTCTGATCTAGCTTCCACTGGGGCACACAGGTAGGTTGGCATTGACCATGGCCAGTCTCTCTCAAAAGTATAGGAAAATGATCACTGCCTAGTGGATTATTGTCAACCATCTCTGAAAAATGAGAAAATAATGAAGGGGAGCAAACCGAGAGATCAATGGTGGTAAAGGACTGACTAGGTGCATGAAAATAAGTGGAAGAACCACTATTGAAAAGTGAAAGGTTGTGATCAGAAAGCATATGCTCCACAGAGTGACCCCTAATATCAATAACAGCCCTTTCCCAGAGGGGATGATGTCCATTTAAGTCCCCCAGGATTAGAAATGGAGAAATGCCTGTATTTGAAACTGAAGAATGTGGATCTTGAGATTTGTTGGACTGTATGGGAGAAACAGAGATGGGTGTTGAAATCGATTCATCAACCTTTTTAACCATGGAGGTCAAAAGGCTTTTCATTTGTTTTGAAAGCAATTCTCTTGGAGATACAGAGAGATCTGTCTGCACTCCCACTGTAGTTGTGAAATAAAGAGGAGCAGCATATGTCTGAGATGGAGTGGCAGACAGCAATTTCCAAGCCTCAGGATAACTTATGTTATGGGTCGTTTTCAAACACTGCAATCTTTTTCCTCCAAGCATTTTGTGCAAGAACAAAAGTAGGAAGGGTGGGAACCATTGCAGTTGACACAATGTGGTCTGTGTGACACTCATAGGCATCGTGGTCCTTGCCACCACAATGAGCACATGTCATGGAACTATAACAGGATATCTTTGAGTGGCCAAACCTTTGACATTGGAAACATCGAAGATGGTTTGGAATGTACTGCCATACCCTGCAAATTAGATAACCTGTCTTGATGGTGGTAGGGGCACATGGTAATGTTAATGTTAAAACGAGGATATTTGTCGGCAGTGTAATTCCATCTTTGCAAGTGGAAATACTCCTCACTGCAGAAACTCCTTGAGTGGAGAGACCAGCAAGAATCTCTGACTCGAGGATGTTCTTCAAGTCCCTCTCAACAATAACTCCTCATGATGAATTCAAAATAGCATGAGGGGTAACCTCAATAGGTATATCCCCAATTGTCTTCAAATTCAAGAGGAGTTCAATGTGTTGGGATGTGGATGTTTCAACCAATATGTCTCCAGATTGAAGCTTCTTTACTGACTTTGGAGAGCCAGCAAGTCCCTCTAGTCCCTTTTGAATAAAAAAGGGGGACATTTGCCCTAAAGGTTTTCGTGAAAGAGAATGTAATATAAGAAAATGGGGTACAGGTGTTACAGATGTTGAAGACTGCTGCTCAGAGTCTTCAAAACGTGGTTGTTTACCTATTGACTATTTTTTCACTATTTTATATAATTTTTTTATTGGAGGGTCCATAGGAAAAAAGGAAAATTTCGATACTCACTGACCCAACCCACCATGGAGCCCTATGAGTGAATGCACTACAATGTCATGCAAGGATATTACATCAATGTCAGAGTTTCATGAGCACTATTCCCAAACACTAGCATGAGACACAATGTCCACAACACCTGTTGAAAACTTCCAACACTGATACTTGGTTGACTCTAGCTCAAGTGGACCAGCCGATTGACCAAAAAAGGGGGCACCCAAAGGCTACCCGTCTACAGGAATTCAAGGCCCAAAGGGTTGGACCCCTCAACCACCAAGATCCTCTCCTCCCCTTCATGGGTCACCATGCACAGCAAACACATGGGTGGATGTTTAGATCCCAGAGGAAGTAAACTGAAAGAAAAGAACCTTCCCTGGGAGGTCCCCTTGCCATGAACATGAATCCACACAGTTCCTGTGTGGGGTATAAAAATGTAAACACTATAAAAATGATTTTAAACATTTCCTTTTGAAATTAAGGAATTAAAGTAGAGATAATATAAAAATTTGAATTATACATTTTCATGCTAAGTTTATTAATGTACAATAATAATAAAACTGTTGAATTAAGTTTAGAATGTATCTCTTAAAAAGTTTATGCATGCACTCTAACCAGGCTGTGTACCTCTGTGTCTTTTGTGCACTGGAATGATCCATTTAACCAACCTTATTTCTTTGAAGCTATACATAATGTTAATATAGTGAGCATGAATGTCAGTATTTTTCCAATGTAATTCACTTTCTGAAACATTACCTCACATAATTATAATAATCGTTTTTAAAGTCTAGGGTTAAGTTTTTTTAAAATAAGAAGTGTTGACCACTCCAGAATCTTGTCATTTTATAGAGTATTAATATATGTAAGTGTTAAAACTGTGCATATGAGTAAATAAAAAAGTCTTAAGTCATGGATTTTTACTAACTTACTATCGTAGCACAGCAGCAGTTGCATTCCCTTGGAGTTGGGTAGAGTTACAATAGTGTGTGGTGTGATAGGACCTTGGCTCTGCAAGAGTAATTTACATTGTGTGTGTTTAAATACTTGTTTAACTCTTAAAATATTAACTTAGAAACTTAATTTTTGTTTAAATAATAAAAATAACAGTATTCTTGCTTATATATTGTTACAATTGTTTTAAAGAGATTGTAAAATCATTTGATGATTGTCCAATGGATTAGTAATAAAAGATTGATTATAAAAACTGATAATGAGCAGATGCAAACATCAAAATAATTTTTCAGATTTTTAAATTGTCACTATTGTTCAATACGGATTCCAGAAGTTTTCAATACAGGTTTAAAGCTGCTACATATTACTCAAGACATTTCTATATAACAATTTCTAGGACATGTGATGAAAACAAAAACTTTTTAAACACACCTTCTAGTACTACATTTTTACACAATATAAAATGCACATTTTTAGAATGATAAGCAACAGTACAGTGTTAAAATATCTCGGTTACTTTCTTACAGCAAATAGCTGAAGTGTTGTTCTTCATATTAACAAACTAATGTAATATTTAGTTTAATATGTTCAAAAGCATATTTATGAACAACCTGATTCAATTTCAGCCATAAATTAAATAAACAAGAAATTACAATCAAAAAGTTGAGATAATCAAACCTGCCAGTTAAAGCAACTTTAACGATATGCCAATAATAAAGTAGTTTTTCAAAACTCAAGAGAAAAATAATTCTGAAACTTATCAAAATACACACTCACACACAATAAGAAATAAAAAACAGAAGTACAACCACATATCTTAAAATTCAATCTAATTTTCTACCTACAGTAGTTTACCAAGTAATAAACAATCAGACTCCACAAACTGTCATCCACATGGACAATTTGACGATGAACACATACCCGCTCATGAAACTACACGTCCCCGTCAGGAGCGTGAGGGAAAAGTGAGAAACAGTAAACAGTTATACAGTTTTTAAATTTTGTCCTCATCTCTAAAGTCTAACACCAGTAAGTTCTTTCCATTCATTAGTAAATTGTTCAAAGCACTGATTTTACCTAATTTACATTTTCAGAAGAACTGAAAAAACAAAAACAAAAAATCCAATAAATATGTAATTATCTACAACTGTTCACAATATAACCTAAAACTAAAAATCATATCATATTAAAGTTACATGTCATTTACACAAGTATGTTGTCTCTATACTGAAATTTTTAAATTATTTTAGCAGCCTGCTTACATGAACAGTTATGTTTCTACAACAAAATTATACATTTTGTATACAGAATAATTAATTACATAATTTCCTAATAAATAGGTAAAAAAAAGTACACCTTTTATTAAAGTTAACATTCTCTTTACCTGAAAACATATTTTCAATACATACTCTTCATACAGAATAATCCCCCCCATACATCTGCTCATGAGATTTGCATTCTACAAGCCTAGAGCTAATTCCCATCTAAAAATTAGGTGTTCAGCATGAGCCATACTAATGCATAGTGGAATCATCATAATGACAGCCCTCCACTAATTCCAAAGCAATAAATCCTCCTTACTCAGTAACCCACTCTAATCACTAGTACTTGAAATAACTTCATTCTTATATGAGGCAAGAAGAAAGTGTGCCAGAAATGTGCAGGATGGATGAGAAGTTATGGATGTATTACTATCTATCACAAATACATTTTCAGATAAGGAAAATGTTAATTTCTGAAGCAGAAACTCACCTCTTCACACAGAATAGCTAGAATCCCATATTAAAATGGTAAAGGGATCAATATAAACATTAAAATTAAATGGATTCCCTTCAGAGAGTACCCAAAGCAAAGAGCAGTGGGTGTGTGACATCTGATGACAGGAGCTCCAAAGCAGAGAGCACACCCATGAGTGACTAGGATATACTCTTCACCTGGAAGGAAATAGAGGAAAAAACAAAGGAGCCTTAAGTGTTGCAGGTGAGGATATAATTTTTTTCATGACCAATCAAACACCCACACAAAAGTATTTGGCAATCTTAGAAGTATAATGTGGATGGGGCACAATCAAATCATGTGATGTGTGTAAGACCTCAACTCAGGTGGACAAACAGAAATGAGGATGATGAATCCATCCTGTTGCAGGAGGATGGTATAATAACTATTTGAGGGGTGAATTATGATAAACAGAAAGAGCTATCACCACTCTAATTCTACCATATTGTGCTGTACAATCAATGAGGTACTCTCCAAGGTTTACTACCCCAGTGACTAAGAACTGTTAATGGGCAAGAGTCTTCCATGCTCTACTTGAAAAATGGGAAATAACTCTTATTGGGGAGACCTGGATCCCCAGCAGATATCTGCCAGAAAAGACGTTTACTTTAGACAGTATAGTTGACAATCACAAAATCTTATTTCAAAACTTTTCCAAGCATAAGTCAAAGATGTAGAGAGTCACTTCCTTGATGCTGGCTTTTCCTACGATGATCCACAGAATGGTGTTTCTGGATCTAGCAGTTGTGTATATAATACCATGAGGATACTTATATTAGTTTGACAAAACACCCCCTTCCCAACAATGGGCACTGATGGAGCCAGAACAGATGAAATGAGCACTTTCTGTTATCCCTGGCTTGATACAGATTTTTTGAAATAAGTATTTATTGGGAGGGAAAAAAACAGCCACCTGACAGGATACTGCAAGAGGAAAAAGGATGAAGAGAGAGAAAATTCTTTTATCTTTCTCCCAGATTAAAAAATAGTGACTGGAAGGGGTTTAAAATCAACAAGAGATGAAATAACTATATAATAAACATAGGGGAAGAATAACATGTATGAATTAAATAAAATGTGAAAAAAAACCTATGAGCACCAAGAGGGAGACTAGAGGTCCCAAGACAGAAGCAAAGAATGATAAAAATTCCAAAAAGTAGATGTTCATGCCACATAACATCAAAAAATCCACAAAACACAACCTGGTTCTGAATTAGCATAAAAGTGAGAAATAGAAAGGATGAAAAACAACTGAGAAAGAATGATCACCTTTCCAAGTAGCCAAAGTATCATGAGGAAAAGACCAGTCTGGGTAGAGAAACAAACAAATACAATCAGAAGAGTGCATGAAGCACTGATGGCACATGTTTGAAAAATGGTGACCATAGACAAGAAAGAGAAAGATGGTATAAAAAACATGAAGCTTACAGCTTGAACAGAGCATGTAAGAAAATGTATAAAACTACATTAAGATCCCAGTTAGGCAATGGAGTCAGTAGAGAAGCAAGGGTTGGAACAAAGAAAAGAAGGCAAGGAAGAAAACATCAAGCAGTAACATGAAAAGTGAAATGTAGATAACAAAGCTGCCCAACAACCAGTTAAGGTGGAGATTGATCACCCATGATCAAACACCATGTGAAAAAAGTCAAGAGTAAGGGACTGAAAGATGAATCAATGGTGAACAGCTTGTCTCTCCTGTTGATAAATGGACAAAGATAAAAGATGACAAGAATGGGATAAGAAGAAGGCACTACAATCAGAGATTTCAGCTCTGTAGAAAATTGGCAGAACAAATCCCACACATGAAGATGAAGAGATAACAATCCCTGGGTGAAAAAGAAACATGTAAGATTAAAGCAAAAGAGAAAGGGAACAGGAAAGAAGGAGAGAGGTTCTGCATTCTAACTTATGAAGCAGTGAAAACAAAACCAGCACTGAAGAAGAAGTGTTGCAGAGCGAGGTGAGGAAATGGGGAAGAAAACAATAAGAAGGATAGGCATAGAGACAAAAATGTCAGACCAGTCCTGTCTGAGAGAATTGACTACCAAAGATGAAAAACTTGGGACCAAACGTTTGATGTTTGAAGGAGTGGTGAAGATGTTGATAAGAAGTGTACCTAACTGAGAGCAAGCCCGAAAAAGATCACTCCATTTGAAGAATCAAAGCTTGTGGCAATACTAGACAAAGTACAATAAGTTTTAGTTTGTTGATGCGGAGAGAACCTCTGAGCTTAACCTCATGTTATTGTTCAGAGATGCACCTCAATGTGACAAAGAAACATCTGTGAAAAGATGGAAATCCAGTCCAAAGAGATGTCCACTGTGATATTGGCATGGTTTAGTCAATAAAATAAGTCATCCTCAACAAATGAAAAAGTTCACAATCAAGTACAATAAATTGTATGAAAGATTTTGTTGGTTCTGAAATGTCCACTGGTGAAGGCACATGTGTGCACAATCTAAAAGGGAAGCCAGAGTCCCCAGAGTGAAAAAAACTTTATATGTAGAGTATACAAAAGAAGTGAAAAGCTTGGTGACAAGGCATTCCATTGCTTGTAGGGGCAGTGATGAAGACTCAGTGCAAATTAGATGAGAAGTAAATAACATGTACAGACATATTAAATACTTAATACATGTGACAAAAGAGTTGGAGTACTTAACTAGTCAGCCCAATAAAGTATACTCCTGTAAAAGAATGTAGATATAAAAGAAGAAGCAAAGAGAAGTCAATCATCCATGTAATGATTGGACCTCATCCCCAAATCATGAATGCGGCAGATAAATTACCCTATGACATGAATGAAAATGAAAGGAGCAGACACAATGCCAAAAGGAAGAACATAAAACTGGAAATTAAATTCCAATGGATGAAACAGAGGTCTGCTATGTTTAAAAAATTGTCCAATACAACTACCTTAGACACCTACAGGCTGGATGAAAAGGGCAACTGAAAATAAAAAAACAAAACCTTCTTCTTTTTATATGCAAAAACGGCTCGTTTTGGGTTCAGAAAATATTTTAAATAAAAGAGCGAACAACGTTTCGACCTTCTTCGGTCATTGTCAGGTTCTGGAATTGTAGGACAACTAGAATCCTGTTGAGATGTGACAAATCAATAGCCAGTTGTCAGTTTCCAGTCTTCTTGAGGACCATAGACAGTAGTAATATTTGAGACCAGAGGTAAATATTCTCTTGATGTTATTTTTGGTTAATGTGTTTGAGACCACACCCTTGAGATTATGAAGATAAATGAGGTTGGAAAGAGGATGAAAGGAAACAAGAAGAGGGGAGAAAGAGAAGTAGAAACAGGCTGTGGATAAGAACTTGAAGAATTCATCTGTTGACCAAACACAGCCAAAAAAAGGGAGACAAACAGGTAAAAGTGGTTGTAATCACTCGAAGTCAAACAGTGGAAATGAAGAATAGCTGTAAGTTAGGACAAAAAAATCAAGTTAAAAAGGAAGAAGATGCATGTAAATGCAGGTGTATAATTATTCAAAAAATGAATCTACATGGACCTTAATATGAGGCAAAGAAGGAAAGACAAAATGTTGTGTGTAAAAAAAACAGAAAGAAGTTGTAAGATACTAGAGAAAAGAGAACATACCAATAAAATCATGTCATGAAGGAGATCAGAATGGTCATGATTCTTCTCCACAGATAAAGTAGTACCAAAAACAAACATTGGTAAAGAAACAGCCTGTCACATCCTGAACATGTTCAAACTGTGAAAAAGGAAAATAACCAAACAGAAGAGGTAGATCCAATATGTATGAGGAAACTTAGAACATATTTAAAGGATAAGTAGAAGTTCCTGTCACTGGATAATTTATGACAGATAAACAATAAAATAATATATTTTTTCTCATTTTCTTTAGAAATGAAAGAAACTAGTTAAACTTAAATTAAATTTTATTTTGGTAACTTTTTGCAAATCTTATATTGTTGCATGATAATTTTAGAAACATATCCATTCAAGACAATGTCAAGGAAAAGAATAAAGTTATTTTGAGTACAAGTAGTCAGAGGGCATTACTACATAAGAAGGTTGTATTTTGTCTCCCTCTTACTGGTGGATGATTATTGTTCAATGTTGATGTAATCATGCACTAGCTCAATTCATGTTAAATACGTGATTTTTAGCGGTAACTAGCTCAATACCCATGGCATGCAAATCTTGTAGGCAGATGCACAAGGGATCCAAGGTATTCAGTGTGAAGAAGCAAGGTATTATCTCAGAACGTCAATTTCAAATCCTATATTACTTTTTAAAATAACTCTCACATTCATACATATTACCTTTACTATCTTGTGATCTCTCATTATGTCCACCAGATGGCACAAGTGCTCTTCTATTCTAATTACTCCATTAACATTAGTGTCAATCAACCTTCCACTGGTTAATTGAAGAAGCAAACAGCAAAATGGAGCTGTAGCTCAATCATATCAAGAGATATTTAACAAACAAAAGCATCCAAATAGTCTTAGGTATGACTGTAGCTCAGTCATACCAAGAGATATCCAACAAACAAAAGCATCTAAACAGTCTTACATATTGATATAAAACATAAAAAAAAATACATGGAAAACTTATCATGTGAAATACCTGTAAAGTGATGACTGCCGTTAATCATTTCATCTACAGAAATATAACAGATGAAAAAAAAGAATCTATAATATCATATATTACAAAGAAATTTAACCTACTAAATGTAAAAGTTACAAATATCATGAGCTGGTTCTGTATAGTACACAGCTGGCCAAAATCTTAAGGCAAATGAACAAAGAAAAAATATGCATTTTGCACTGTTAGATTAAACCACTTATTTGGATAGAGCTTTGAAAGGTGAAAATAAGAAAATAAAAAATAAAAATAAACTTTTTAGCATTTAATAGGGAAAATGTGAACACTATGAATTTAGCCTAAATACTAGCTGGTCAAAAGCTTAAGACCGTACTGAAACAAAACATTAATCGGTAAACACATAACAAAATTTAGTCATTTGTGTTCAAGCATTAGGGTTGTTAACATCTCCCACTGACATCTCTTTTGTTACATTGGGTAAAAACATGGCAAAGGCTAAAAAGCTAACAGAGTTTGAACATGGCAGAATTGTTGAGCTGCAAAAGTAAGGTCTCTCTCAACCTGTCACCACTGGTGAGATTGGGGGTTGTGAAACTGCTGTTGCAAATTTCTTAAAAGACCCTGAGGGATATGGAACAAGAATTTCAAATGGTTGGCTGAAGAAAATTTCGCTGACGTTGAACACGAAGATTCGACGGGTTGTCCAGCAAGACACCAGCCGATTGTCAAACCAGAATAAGGCCATTACAGATGCAGAATGCAGCTCAAAAACAATAAGACAGTATCTATGAGAGAAAGGCTTTAAAAACCGTAAAGTCTTCAAAGGCCACACCTCCTTCCACATCACAAAACAGCTCGGTTAAACTTTTAAGGAACTCAAAAATGCAGAATGCAAAAAGTGAGGGCTAAAATAATATAAGGGTATGTACAAATATTGAATATTAGTTTTAGAAATATTCACTATATTTTATTAAAATTCAAGAAGTTCCTCTTAATGAATTTGGTAATGGTGCCTCTTACAATGAAAGACTAAAACAATATATGAAAGTGTTTATAAATCAATTATACAAGTTAATTTCCATGTATGAATTATCTGTAGTATGTCTAATAACATTAAAAAATTTAATATTTTAGCAATAAATCATTCTGTAAAACTAATCATGTCAAAAACTGTTATATGAAGATATGGGTTACGTTTTTTTATGTACAACTTCTTCAAGTGTATTTTTGTTTAACACAACATAATATTTTGTAACAGAAAAAAATTTTACCTTTCATAATAGAGTTTGTACAATCATTGATAAATCTATCTGCACTTTTATTGTGATAAAAGAGACTATATATTCATGAACTAAGTTTATAGCAATTTTTCTTTTCATACAGTAAATGATCTTTCAAAAAATGTTTATATAAATTGCTGTCCTTTGCACTTAAAGAATTACATTCTGTGATCATTCATGTATAAAGAGGCTGTTAGGGTTAATGCAAAACTTAAACTGTAGATAATTTATTTTTGAAGTTTATGGGAGACAATGACAAGGAAAGTGCCTTATGTTAAACCATTTTCATATGGAATAAAAGATAATGTAAAGAAAATTAATGTTTCTGGATATTTTTGGATACCTTAGTTTTTAATCTGGTATACTGACACTTTCTGATACATACACGATAACTTACATATCTTTGTTTCTATAACAGTCAAAAATAATTTGGTGAACATTTTGATAAATATCACATTCAAGACTGCAAGTCATAACACTCTACTATATGAAAAAAATCTATTATTAGATTTAAAATGATTTTAAACTTTACTGAAATTATCATCTTGTAAAAGTTCTTTAAAAACATGCTCCAGTAGTTTTAAAACAAAAAAGACAGAAAAACGTCCACTGATGCAGATATAGTATTTTAAAACCTTGTTTTTAGAACCAAAGAATCATTTTAAACATCTGTTACCAAAAATAAGGTAATTTGTTATGAACAAGCTAATGTGTACTTGCTATGTAAGATTTACCATTTACTAATTCCCATTACTGGTGTTTAATTGATACAAGATTGTTCAGTTTAATTGGTTAGTCCAATTATGCAAATCTCACATAAAAATGATTAGTTGAATGCAATTTTATTAATGAGTTTGTAAATCGATTGATTCAAAATTCCACTTATTGTCCATCTTTGCTACATATCCACGAAAACAAAGGATTTATAAATTGGTGATGAAACATTATATTGGAAAAATAAAAAATCAGCTCAACATATAACTTTCTGTAAGCAAAGTCCAACCACAAAAGCTTTTTACTGTTTCATAGGATAGTCGAATTATGTCTATCTGTGTATAGGAGACTACTTTACAGCTGCCACATGAGGCAGTGAAAATTTCAGATTTTTATGTATTTTTATAATTACAGAGTAAGATGCATAAAAATCACAGTTTTGGCATTTTCAAACAGACTCACTTTTGAACTGAAGGGATCAAAACTTATTGCTAATGTAACTCCTATGTTTTAATTTGATGATTATATGAATCTTCTTCACTTTAAATATAGTTTCTTTTACTTTTCAACTGAGTGTATCACAATGCATTAGTCCTATCAACATATGTAATAATTCATTTCTGAAATAAATAAAATGGTTATATTTGCCTTAGCTTTGTACAGTTTATCTCATTAATTCTGCCTCTACAAACTGCTATACTTGTCCTATCATGCACTTGTTCCTCAAACCTCTTTATATCGCATAGATTATGTAACTAATAGTGTGCTTGTTTTGGCATCAAAATACTATTGTTTTGCTTTACGTGAATAAGGGACAAAGCTTATTTTAATCATTCTATGATTATTTCATTTTGAATTAGATGTGTTATTGCATATATAATTTTACATTTGAAAGATTCCCAAAATGTTTCAGAAAAATGAAGTGTATTTTATTGCTAAATACAAAACAAGTTGTAACAAATTGTGAATAGTAATTATCTGAGCTTTGCTGTAGAAAATTGATTGTTAAAAAAATATCCAGCACATGATAAAAGTATGCAGCATAATACTAGGACAGAAATGAATAATGAGCAATAACTTTGCTTGTTTGTTTTAATAGAAAAAAGGCTAACAGTCTCTAATTTATAATTTTGTGACTAAAGCCTCACTGCTGTTGCACAGTGCTATTCTAAAAGGTATATTTTAAATCAAGAAAAGGTAATAAATAAAATCCCTAATATTTAACACACATCATGTCAAATAAGCACTATCAATTAATAAAAAGAGCTGCTCATTCTACTACTTCAATGGAGAAAGTAAATTTAAACCATGACTGAAAAAGCCAAAGTCAATCCATCAAGAAGATTAACTACATATACAGTAAGGCTATTAAATGCACACCTACTAAACAGAGAGGAAAAGACAGACAAGCATCGAAAAGTTATTTGTTTCAGCTTTTCTCAACTCCTTGCAATACCTAATCAACTATCAAAAGTTCATGTCTCCATCATGGTACTTCAAGATAATTCCAAGTCTAGTGTCCTTTAATTCTCAACGAAGCAGTGGAACAAAGAGAAACAGACATTTCTGAATACTCCTGAGTATATTTAATTTCCTTCAGGGAGTGAAATAAATTTTAACCTAAATTAACCCACACAGTGTTGTTGTACACCTAATAAGTAATGTTCAATGAGTGATGAACAGAACCATATACCAAAAATCAGCCAATTATGCTGACAAAGCTATGCACAAGAACTGGAAAGTTATAGTTATGGCTTGAGATATAAGTATTAAAAACAGGTTCCAGGAAAATGCTGGAAAATTTCTAGACTTGTCTAGAACAATTAATGTTAAAAAAAATTAATAAAAAAATGTGGCTTTCAACAATAATGGTATAGTGTTAATATTTAAGAGCACTGTGCCAAGTGGATGACAAAAACACTTACTGCAGAAGAAAAAACTATTAACATAGATGGAAAGTAGTTACAGAAATCAATCAAGTGTATAACAAACAACAGCTTATAAAAGTGTACATTTTAAATACAAAATGCTTAATCAAGTGATATAATAAAGATATATATAACAGAGCAAGTTTTAGAAACTATAAATTTTAATTAGTTTTAGTAAAATGAGACAAATTTTTATTTTTTTATATACATTTTAACTATACCTCAAACTAAAAACTAAAATTTTGTAAACGTTTAATGCCATAAATTTTGAAACTATCGGTAGTATACGGGATTATTTTTGTAGAAAAAGAAACAAAAGAGAGAATACACTTTGACGTTCATAACAGAATAAACACTATGTTTAAAAAAATATCTAAAATCTGATGTGCATAAACATTAACAAAAACTTTTACTTGTTAAATAATGATAATAAAGGAGTAAAAAGCATGTCACTATGCTAAACAAAACTTGTCAATAAACTATTAAAACTGAAGAACTAACAAGCAATATTTGTACAAAATGAAACATTACTTAAGCAAGAGCATCACAAAACCAGTAAGCACTTCATTAAACAGAACATGAATATTAAATTATTAAAACTGTAAAAGTGGCATGTACTTTGTTGTATATCAAATAAAGAGTGAAGTTTAACAAGCATTTTATTTTATTAACCAAAACACTACTACAGTCAAAAAAACTCCAGTAGTAGACAAAACACTAATTAAATAACAATATTACAGGAATAGTGAGTATTTTGTCAGCATAAACAAAACATTACTTATTCAAAAACAATGTATGACTAGTAAGGATTTTTATCATACCAAAGAAAACATTAATTAAGAAACAACACTGTTCAGGTAGTAAACATTTCAGTGTGAAAAAGAAAATGCTATTTAAGTAGTAACACTGCAGGACAAGCAAGAATTTTATTGTAGTAAACAAAACACTACCTAAGTAACAATGCTGAGAAACTAGCAAGAATTTTATTGTAGTAAACAAAATGCTACTTACGTAATAATACTGGATGACTAGTAAGAATTCTGGAGTCAACATTGATTAAGTAATGACAGTACAGGACTAGTAAGCATTTTACTAGTGCAGACTTTATTGAACTAAAGTTAAACTAGCAAGTATTTTCTTGCACTAAACACCATATTAACTAATTCACAACAATTAAAAAACAGTAAGCATTTCCATATCTTAAATAATTGTTTTCTACATCAACAATACTGCTGAACTAATAAGCAATAAATGATACATCAATTAACTTAAAAAGTTGACAAGAATATAGAATGACAAATGTTTGTGACAAAACCCAATTAAATTATTAACACTAATAAATTAAAGATCAGCATTATGAAACCTAGATTTACATTTGAAGCATAAGTAGTCATATTAATAAAAATATAGAACAAATATCAGACATGAGAGCACAAAAACATTTAATACACCAGCATAAACAAATATTTTAAACTATATGACATATAGAGCAAATAAAACAAGAGAATATAAAGTACCACTAAAAACATAATATAGTATAAACGTTATGAAGAGAAGAAAAGTATCACAATAACTCTTAATAATGAAGTAAGGCTCCAACTTAAAAGACACACACACACACACACAGATATTAAAACAAATATATAACAGTGATACATATGTCTGGGCTATCATGAATAGATAAATGTGAAATAAACAACTATGTACAAACTTCAAAATTAGCTAATACTCAAGCACATAAGTAACATTATGATAAAAACATAATTTTATATGCAAAATTGTAGCCCAATGCTGCTTTGTATTTCAATTAACAGTTTTTCCAAGTTTTAGTAATAAAATTATTTATCTGAAATTAACTGAGGAATTTACATTGCTTCAAGCTGTTATGATTAACGAGTAAACTTTTAATGTAATCCAGCCTCAAATATCAACTATACAAGTTCAATAATATGTTTGAATTATAGTACACAGTCTTATATTTCGTTACGGCAGATTAACTAATACGATTATACACTTTTTAATAGCACATTACTAGAAGGATGATAAGCTATTCAGCTCTAGCTAACTTACATGGGCTGGTATATAAATGTCATATACAGAAGCTGAGTCAACATCGACTGCATGAAATCCTTCAGCTGACCCATAAATCACCTTCAACCGAATACCTTCTTCAATTGACATGTCCACCAGCAGAGGCTTATGTGCCAATTCAGGGAAAGACTTAAAGGCCATAAATTTGTGATAGGGTTTTGGAGCCCAAGCATATATTTCTATACTTTCTTGAAGAGCTATGACAAGGAATTTAATCCTTTCGTATTTCACTGAAATAATATTTGAAACTGCTGTATCAATTTAACAAAGAAAGAACTGAAACTTAAGACATGCTGAGAATAGTTAGATGCATAACACTGAAAGTATATTAAATCTTTACATAGGAAATATGGAACAAAAATAATCTTCAATGAAGAAAAAGTAAGATCTGTATCAAAGTAAAAGTTAAACAGTAGACACACCACAAAAATGTTTACCTGAAAAAACAATTAGGACAGGTTTTACTTTACAATTTAATACTGAACGTTTTTAAACATATTTAATAAATGCTGTAAATTTATTGTGTGAAGAAAAAAAATGACTTCTTCACAAAGAACTTAAGAGCCATTTTGAAAGAAAAATATTTCCATATTATGGATTTTTTTATCCCACGCATAAACAGTGTAGACATCAAGTACACATGAAATTACTGCAAATAAATATTTATTTTCAAGTTAATGTGACAATTATGTACTTCATCTTCTTTCATGGTACTTGTCAAAATATTTCATAGTTACACAAAATGATACGTTTTATCCAGCATACTGAACTGTTTCAGATAATGTAAATATAAACATGATACAAATTGCACTTATTCAACTAATTTATAGCACTTTCTCCACAGATATTAGTACATTATCAGTACAACTGTTTGCTTCAAAAGAATAATCTCAAATTCATTTAATATGGCATCTTATGGAAGAACAAAATCATGTTCCATGTTATTTAGAAGTGTAGAAAGTATGAATAATACAGACAGCTGTGTACTACAAGATGTAATTTCCAGAAGTGTGACATAACTTGGTATCCAATTCAAAGATTATTTTCCAGATAATTAATTTTGCTTTAAAATATTGTATTATCGTAGTTAAAACTTTATATATTTAATAATATGAAGTAAATTCTGCAATACATAACCACAATTAAAACTGACATATTCTTATCAGATAGATTAATTGTCGCAATGAAACACCATGATTAAATCTGATGTCTACTTTCATAGATTAATCACTGTAACAATTTATTCTATACAACTTATATCAGGTCTCAATAATGTCACAGTATGGAGGTGTTGGCATGAAATGGAATTTCACTTTATTGTTTTGGGATTAACAGATGGCTCACTGACTTCCTGAGAAATAAAAGTTCAGTGATTTTCTTAAGATAAAAATAATTACCCCATTGACTGGGACTGCTCTAAATGCACACAGAATTTTGCAAGCCATACATTACATATGAAACACTCACATACACTGCCAGAGGCAGACCATATCTTATAAAAGAAATAAGCTATCAATAAGTCAATTATTGTTGCCTCTTAGTACAAATATTTCACAACAAGACAGAACAATTTACTAACATTTCACTTTTTCCAGAAATTAATGAGCATAATTTAATTCAAAATAATTATGACTCCAACTCTGTGTACTAAATATATCACATAACTACTTAAAAATGAATAAGAAAAGATTGATACCATACTTTTTGCAAAACCTACCAGTGGCAATGCCTACATGGTAAAATATTAGCATAACTCACTACCGTTACAAGAACTGTTTTTCTCACATTTGTTTTTTTAAATCTAATTATTGCCTATTTTATGCTCTTTTTCTAAATACTGACTACATAAATTCTTTCACACATGGAAACATTTTCCGCCCTAAAGTTTCATTGATGATTTTTTATAAGACCACTGGGATTTAAAAGTATGGATACATTTTTACCCAATTTGTTACAAGACATTTTTACCTCTCCTATAGCGACTTTATTTTCATAATTCAATATTTTAATTTTATTAAAGGATACCCACATACTGAAACATGCTATTTCACACGAGTCTTGCGTATCTAATAATTACCTACATATGTTTAATAAATCAGATTACTTTGGAATATTTTAAGGTTATTTTCAAATCAGAGGCTCATGTAAATGTCTTAATATGAAGACAGCATTTAAGAAGTAAAGATCATATCCTCTAATTAATTTAACTCACCAATTCTAAAATGTACAGCTCCTTGCAAATCTCCTACATTAATCCATCCAGTTCTCTTTTCTAATTGCTGTAAAAAAAAGAACAAATGGAGGTTTGTATATCTTGATGTAATCACAAATATATTTTTGAAAAACACAATTAACTACTAAGAACATCACTTTTTGAACACAAAATTAAATTGCATAGTACTGTTTTTATACTGCAAAAATTGTGTTAAAACTATTTTTCTAATAACTAATTTGAAATATTATACACTTTTCTAAATTTATATCAGGTTCAGTGAAAAAAAAACCCAAAATATTTAATGATCAAAGTTATGAATTGGAAACAAATTAAAAATATTCACTATCATACCAAAATATACAAAGAGTTATACAATTAGAAGTATCTAGTTTTAGTTTTGTGTTACACTTACCCCATCCATTCGTAAAATCTTATTTTTAAGCCAAGAAAGGTAGTACACTCTCACACGGGACTTCCTTCCTGACACTGTTACTAAAATGTTTTGGCCTTCAGACACTTCCATTTGCTGAAACTTACGCCTGGTTATAAGATTGTAAACCTTTCCTTGTCCACTCCTATCTAACAGCATTAGGCCATGCTCAGTTCCAATCAACAGGTTAACACCTGTATAAATATCTCAATTTTTAATCAGAAAGATCAGGTAATTAGATTTTTTATAATGTATACATAGAATTGGAAGAAAAAAATTAAACTCCATAACATATTAAGTTTCTGTATTTATAATAATGATATATTTTCCATAAACAGGTTTTTATACAAGTAATAGGAGTTCCAATGGGAGCTAACTACTCTACTTTTATAACAAATTTATATCTTTATTATTATGAGGATAGATTTATTGAATATAATTCTAAATACTTTAACTTACAGATATATACATGATATAAATAGTATAAATAATCCTGAAATAATGTTATTAACACTATTTATCCAGTAAAATTAAAAATTGAAAATACTTCAATATCTAATACTGAAGTATATTGTTTAGATTTAGAAATTAAAATAGTTGATAAGTACACCAATGTAAATATTTTTCTCAAAAGAAAATATTTTGCCTTTCCAACTTGTGGTTTACCCTATTTTAATAGTAATATACCATACCCTTCTGCTATAAGCATTATAACTTCTCAATTACTCACATATTGTAAAATTTGTAATAAGTTACAACATGTTATCAGTAATGCTGAAATACTTATATAAAAACTAATAGTTACTGGATTTAATAAAGAACCTTTAACTAAAATTATTAAACTATTCTGTAACAAATATAATAATATATTAAATAAATGTAGAGTAACAAATATTAAAGAAAGTTTATTAAACATATCTAATAACTATTTTTGGATATAAATAAGGTAATTTAACAACTTTGCACTATTTTATGCTGATGTATATCTTACAGCACATAAAGGCTTGTTTAGAGCATAACAGTTACAGTAGATTTAATGGGTGGTTGTTGGGAGTTGTACAAGTTAATTTAGATAACTGGATGGGACCCTTCATACTAGTGTAATTTATTTACTGGGCTATCAATAAGTGTTTTTCTATCATAATGGTGGTTAAAATGCTAACTTTACGAGGTAAGTTTATTTAACTTACCTACCCTGAGTAGTAGTACCTTCATTTCTTATTCTAATTTTTTTTTCAATTAATTTCTTCTTCTTCTTTATTTTGGAGAGCAGTTACCTTTCCATAACTGTGTTCAAACAGTGAATGGTGATGTAATTGTGGGACGTTGTGGGCTTGAGCACCCACATCTCGCTCTCCTAATTTCTATTCCTATATCTTTAATTGTACTTTCTATTGTTATTCCTTTATGTCATTTTATTTATTTATGTGAGAATGGCAAATGGAAGTTAAGACTGATAGATAGTGTATCTCCACTGCAATGTGGGTCCTATTTCTACAGTCTCCTCCTAAACCTAGGTTACATTTTGTATTCCACATTATAACTTGTACCCTGGGATCGTTTAAGTTAGTGCAGCATTTTTTTTTAGTTTGCCTTGTTTTTAGTTATAACAAATTAATAATATATATATATGTAATATGAATGTAACATTATTAAAACAATTAACATTATTGATATATGACAAATCCCCACCACAATGTGGGTCCATTTTCCACAGTAATGTCCAAAGACCAGGACATATTTTACATTTTCCACATTATAACTTGTGCCCCAGTAGCTTTACTTTCATAATGGTGTATTACAGGTTTATTAAAGCTTGTTATATATCATATTTTTCTTCAGAAAGTTAAGAGAAAGTTTTTAACATGGATTTATGGATTATCTATGTGACAATTTTATTACTTTAACCAATTTTTTTTAATAATAATACTTCTGTTTGGATTAAAAGTGAACAGAATTATTGCAGCATATGTATCACTATAAACACCTCGTGAGAAGAAAGAGTGGTACATTTCTATACCAGGATTATTTAACTCAAAATGAAAGGGTGACTATTTCTTTCCTGTAAGTGCTATTAAGACAGCATTTTGCAATGCAAAAGAAGCTTACATTATACAGAAGATAATTTATCAATACCTCATGCTAATTTTAATCTGAAAATGGAATCAAAATTGCTTCTTTCACAACTTCAGACAACATGCCATAGCAGCATTTAATCCCAACCTAATATACATAAATCTGGTTAGTTTTTAGCTAAATATTTTCTCATATACATACATACACACACTCTCATAATGCCACTTGTTTCTAATAGCTTACAGCTGTCATCAGAAGATCACATTTCATACTTTCATGTTACCATGTAGTCATATTTTAGAGGTCACATTATTTAATGGATTTTACATCCACCATTTTATTAGAAGATTACATTTCTCAGCTGTCGTCATTATATCAATGTATTTTACCTGTGTCACTTTATTACATGTTCATATTTTATATGCTGTCACTTTATTAGATGCTCATATTTCACATTGTTAAATGTCACTTTATTAGATAATTGTATTTTAAAGGATTTCACTTCAAAATATGGTTATATTTTACACCTGTGACTTCATTAAATGGTCACATTTTACAGGATGTTACCTTAACACAATCTTTCACAGACAGTTACTTAACTGTAAACTTACCCCATAAGGCAGCACATAATATTTCAGAGTTGAACCTCTTTTTGTATTTTCGTATCTCAGGTGTATCGGTCGAAGTTTCATGAGATGTAGGTGTCACATTCACATTAACATGGGACTCTCTTCTGGGTGATGGATTTGGTCCACCACTGCCAGCTCCAAAGCCAAAAGTCAGAAAGGAACGTTGCTTGTGCTGTAACTGAGGTGGGGTTTTACTCACTGCTTGATGATACTACAAACAAAATTCACAATATGCCTCTCAACTATTCCAACAAAATGATTAAAAACAAAAATTACAGAAGTAAGCCTTGTAAAAAAACTTGTGCATATTCTCTGCTGCTTAAAACACTGTCACTGGTACAAAACGTGGCATTAATAAGTATAAATGCCATTATTATGTTTCCACTTTCTTTTTGTTTCATATCCAATTTGTTGTGTATATCAATAACAACTTGAAATTACACATGTAAGCATTATTTTAACTGAATATCGATAGATCTTTATGAGTTTCAATAATGATTATAAAACTATAACCTAAGTAATGTTTATTTTCTCAAAAAACCTTCAAGTAACAATAAAGTTTTTAATGATACGAGAGATGCTTCTCCATAATTGTTACAAACTCTATTTATTTTTATTTTTTTTATAAATCTCCAACAACCATAGAAGTCTAAATTTAGTTATGTTTTTTCAGATGTTATTTTTGAGAAAGTCAAATAAACTGTATAAAAATTAAGAAATCTAAACATTTTTTTCTAAAGCACATGCTTAGAACATAGAAAAAGAATATGTTATCAAGAGCATTTCCTCAGCTACACCAATTAGCCATGATTATCCCTACTCTTCAAGCAGTTTAGATTCACTCAAAATCTTCTGTTAATGAAATGCCATATCCCCCAAAGTTTATCGTTGGAAATATAAAACTACTTATACACATAGTAATAATAACTGAAACAAGACTGTAAACTTTAGAAAACAACCAAAGTTACTGTAGCATGAAGATATCAATAGGATGAATACTCAAATCTTTTACATAATAAAGCCAAAAACTAATAAATCTAAACTCCTTTGCAGTTCAGCTAAGCATGAAATAAACATTTAAAATATCATGATTATATGCATAAATGCATGGAAATCCTTGCAACTTTAATTCTTCCTAATCTTTATATGATTTTTAATCACATTACACATTATACAAAAGTTTACCTCCTCAGAAAAACTTTGATCAAGTTCCCTCTGCTGTCCAGCAAATAGCTGAACTTGAGAAACACTGTTTTGTGGAAGCAAGTCTGGAAGTACACCACTGGATCGGCCCCCAATGTTACCAGGAGAACTCTGAGATGACTCCATTCTTTGCATGTGGGATCGACCAAGTCCTTCACCTGGGAGAGGAGTTCCTCGTTCAATTCGCTCTCTCTCTCTCTCACCCTGAAATTTAGAAAATAGATTGAAAATAATTTAATCCCACAAGACTGGAGTTTAGAAACCATTTAAATAATTTTCAGCTTCATGACACAATCATATTACCAAGTAATCTTATTTTCCTGATACGATTACATCAAAGATTAAACCTTTGCAAATTTTACAAGCAAGCACAGTAAAAATTGAGAAGACCAGTTTTTGAGAGCAACAGGTTTAGTGGGTCAAGTCAATAATTTATTGTTTGTAAGTTTGGTAGGAAGTACTCATGTGTTCTCTCCAAAGAAAGTTAAAACAAAACAAAGAATTGTAACACAGGGCAAAAGAAACATGTTAATAAAGCAGCAAATAAAACAGAAAAATACCCACTATCAAATAATTAAGACTTCAAAATTTCTAATGCAACTGTCAAATAAAAAAAATAAATAAAATAGTCTGCAGTATATCTTGCTTAAATATTTCACACTTTTTGCTTTGGATTTCATTGGTAAACTATAACCTAACAAATTTCATAACATAATTATATGGTTATTGCCAGGAAAAATTATTAGCTTTAGCTGAAGTCCTTTCAGTAAGTATCAGAGATTTAGAACTTCCAATACCAGTATATAATAACATTTTGCTTTTATAGTTTCACTGTTTTCGGCTTTTTACAAGAATGTCTAGAAGTTAAATAATACTTATAAATTACACATTTATTTGTAATTCTTAAAAACAAATTACAATGAAATTCAAGTTCTTCAAATTATCACTTTCCATATGGACTGATTTCAGGTTTCTATAATTAAGTTTTCAAGATAATTTCTTACATCTCTGAAGCTCACATAAAAATTAAAATTTCTACTGAAATAATTAACTAAGGAACTATTCGAACAGAAAAACAAAAATCAGGGAGAAAGGAGAGAGCACTACACAGATCTAACCCCACCGACCTGCATTTCTTCCTTACAAAACACTAACATTGACTTTAAATCTTTTTCATGCGTATCTTCAGTGGGAATTGATGATGCAGCTGACACATCTGAAGTTCAGGTTTTGTATATATGAGAAGAGTTCTTCTGTTGAAACTCTTCCTCACCTTCATCTGATGCATCAGAATCTTTCTTACAAAATTTCTTTTTAATACTGTTATTAGATTTTTCCTTTTCTTCACTGTCATTAGCAATATAGTTTGAGTTTTTACTTGATTCAACTTTACTTTGGTTCTGTAAGTGTAGTAAACACTATGCCTAAAATCTTCTTTTCATAAGTTTTTATGAACATGCTTCTTTTGAAATTTCATCTATAAAAATATCCTCATACTTGACAAATAAGTGCACAAATTTTACAATCCCTTACAATTACAATAAAATAGGTAAAATTACCATGTTTGTAGCACCAAAATACATTTCTCATAATCTTAAGTATAAATGGTTTAATGAATTTAAATAGAAGTTGTATTATAATGTGAATATATAATTGTAAAAATGATCTAAACTGCTAGAAAAAAAGCACTCTAATTCTTTTGTAAAGGCATAAAAACACTACTTTTTAATTCCTTATCTCATTCAATACGTTCATTTTTAATTTTGACTTAAGTAGGTAGCTTGCTTTGATCATAAGCTAATATCAATGTGTCTGATACCTTCTCCCTAAAAATAAAAATATAAAATGAAAGTTATGAACATTTTTGGATTTATGGGTTACAGCTAATAATTAGAAGTTTATACAGAATAATTAAAAATTAGTTCCAAGGTTCCACTGAAAAAACACAATGTTATAGGAAAACTACTTTTAAATGTTTACTAGACATAAGTTTAGGTGTTACATTTCCATCCTACTTGTGGTATTCATTACATCCAACCTACTCACATTGCAGTCCTCTACCAGGTTACAAGTTACCGATTGTATGAAGTTGGAATTTAATGACATTCCTTATGTTACTATACTGTAATAATATTTAATCGTCAAATTTTCCAGTAGCACGCCTATATCAGTACTGTCCCTACTTCTATACTAGAAGTTCTACATTGACTGTATGGTGAATAATTGAGATACTGGGCTCCATGTGCTGCTCTATATTAAAGCATGTGACACTATTTGTATATATTTTCACTGGAATTTTGAAATGTATTCTTTACTTTAGGTATCATAATTCACTCTTTTAAGATGCATTTTCAAATGGTCAACTTAGCTTATCATTTGTCACTCAAAGTTCAAACCCTGGGTGTGTGTACACTTCATTTTTAATATTACTTAAATCATGTATCAATCATATTACTACAGTCATGTGAAAAAATTAGGACACCCTATGAAAGCCTGTGTATTTTTGTAACAATTTTGGATATATAGATATTTAATCCCAGTTTTAACAACACTGAGAGATTATAGGAATATAACTAAACAATTAAAACTGAGGAAAAGACTTTTCAAGATCTTCTGTAAATTTAATTCTACAAAAATGCATATTCTAACTGAGGAAAAAGTTAGGACACCCTACCCCCTAATAGCCAGTGTTATCCCCTTTGGCTGAAATAACTGCAGTGAGACACTTCTTGTAGCCATCTACCAGTCTCTGACATCGGTCTGAAGAAAGTTTGCCCCACTCCTCAATGCAGAATTCTGTCAGCTGTGAGATGTTTGAGAAGTTTCTTGCATGTACAGCCCATTTCAACTTACCCCACAGCATCTCAATGGGATTAAGATCTGGACTTTGACTCGGCAATTCCAGAACTCTTCATTTCTTAGTTTTTAGCCAGTCCTTGGTGGATTTACTGGTGTGTTTTGGGTCATTGTCGTGTTGCAGGGTCCGGTTCTGCTTCAGCTTTAATTTTCTTACAGATGGTCTCACATGATCCTCAAACACCCTCTGATACACAGTAGAATTCATGGTGGATTATATGATTGTGAGCTGTCCAGGTCCTGCTGCAGCAAAGCAGACCCAAACCATGACACTTCCACCTCCATGCTTCACAGTTGGTATGAGGTTCTTTTCCTGGAATGCTGTATTTGGTTTATGTCAAATATGTCCTCTGTTCTAATATCCAAATAATTCAATTTTGGACTCACCTGTCCGAAGAACATTATTCCAGAAGTCCTGGTCTCTGTCGACATTCTCTCTGGCAAACTTCAGTCTGGCCTTGATGTTTCTCTTAGAGAGCAAAGGTTTATTCCTTGCACACCTCCCATGCAAGTTAAACTTGTGCAGTCTCTTTCTTATTGTAGAGGCATGCACTTTCACATCAACAGTAGCCAGAGCCTGCTGTAGGTCCTGTGATGATATGTTAGGGTGTTTGGAGACCTCTTTTAGCATCTTGTGGTCTGCTCTCGGGTGAACTTGCTTGGATGACCAGACCTAGGCATGTTGGCAGTTGTTTAAAAAGCCCTCCACTTGTTGACTATTTTCCATACAGTGGAATGGCTGATTTCAAAATCTTTTGAGATCTTTTTAAATCCCTTACCAGACTCATAAGCTGCTTCAATTTTCTTTATGAAGGCTTCATATTAATACCTCATAATTAATTTCTCCATCCCTAACAAGACTTTAGTACTTAAAAAGAAAAAAAAAACTGGACAGACAAATTTATGACTAGATTTGTTCATACATTTGGCCCAACTACAATGCAATGATCTATACATATATTCTAACTTTGATGCAATGAATAGACTAACCCGTCTGATTAGCAGTGTCCCATCATTACTTTCTTCATCATCAGGGGTTGGTGGCAAAGGTCTATTTGGTGCCTGGCTTGAGGAGGACTCTTAAAAGAAACAAAAGTGATTACGTCTATTAAGTACTTAAACAAAAAAGAAATATCAACATAATATGCTTATCGGAAGTATTTATTTTTTAAATGTAATTATGTTTTTATCATGGTGTTCATTAATTACAAAATGTAAGAAGTCTATAGAAACATTTGTGGCAAAAACTGTAAAATTTAATGTTTCTTGAAGGACATTTGTTTCATAATACACAAACAAACAGCACTGACTTGACATTTTATCATGCTTAATTCTCACTAACTTTGCCACAGGCATTTTTCTCTTTTTTTTCATTAGAAAACAAAACTAATTGAGATAAAAAAAACAATGCAATAAATATATTTCTGTTAAACTAAAATCCAAAATTAAATTTAGTTTAAAATGAAAAGGCAAATTCTCACCTTCAGGGACAACAAAAGTTTTTAATGCATCATTGTTGTAGCCATCTGGAGGTCTAATTACAGAAAATAAATAAAACAAAATTACAGAGCAAAGGTATATTATTGCACACAAAATAATGTTTGAGTACTGTTATAAATCAAATTTTTTAATTTGTTCCATAGCATAATGAAAAACTGTTTTAATGTATAAAATTTACAGCAACAAAAAACACTAATTTTGCTTATGTCATCATTTCAGCTTCATTAATACAAAACTGAATGGAAAAATATGTCAAATTGCACTATCATCTGCAATACATTCTAATAATCATATTTTTCAATAACATACAATACTGTGAAAAAGTATAAAGACAAGATGAATTTTTTTCACTCTAATTCTTCCACGTATTTATAGAACGTAAATTTCAACACTATGGTAATGCCTCACTGATCTCTGTTAACAACTGAATAAACCAGGACAAGAATACTTGTAATTCTTTACAATTCCAGTATACTTGAACCAAGGGAATGTTATTAGGGTTCTTTTTGAATGAACATACTGATCAAAATTAATGTCTGAAATAATTGTTATAATATACAGAACAAAGCTAGCAAGTAGCTAGCATATGGTATTGGTATTTGCTAGGAATCAATTTAATAGCACTCCACAAATAAACCTTCATAAAAACAGTGTTAAATACCACATATTACATTATGTTGTCATGCCATAGCCAATAAAGCATAGAGAATTTACAGTTGAGCAGAGAGTTTGCATAAAAGCTTTATGTTATGCTATTTGGACTTTTAAAAAATTTCCGCAGAGTTACATCCCAAACACTGCCAAGCACACCAAAGATCATGAGATCAAGACAGGTAATTTTGAAAATAGGAAAGGAAGAAACAGAACACCTAAACTCAATGATACTAATGTTAAGTATCTTCATTTATGCAGCCTTCAGAACAGGAGAAAGACTGCCACTGATCTAAAGCATGAGATAAATTACCATGTATCAACTGACAGAAAAGTGTCCAGATCTACAGTATGAAGAAGACTAAATAAGAAAGGAATATTTGGTTGTGTACTAGTTAAAAAAAACAACTTTTACTTCAATATTCAAATACTGTCAAGAGACTGAAATTTGCTACAAAAGTACAAAAACAGGGCTGCTGATGATTGAAAAAGTGTGTTTTGGATGGGTGAGTCAAAGTTTGAAATATTTAGTTCAAAGCTTGGGTTGTACATCTAACAAAATTAAAGGTTAAAGTTCCTTACTTCAAAGCACAATAGGTACCATAAAGCATGGGGAAGGCAATGTGATGGTTTAGAGGTGTCTTTCTACTGAGATAACAAGAAATATTTATAAAATAAATGGAATAATGGACTGTCAGATACTGATCCATCATGGTATATCCAGTGGTTTGTATAATATTGATAAAGGATTCCACTTCCAAAAAGATAATGACCCCAAGTACTCACCCAACCTATCAAGAAATTACCTAGCTAAGAAAAAAAGCTGTTGGAGTCATTCAAATGACGAAATGGTCACCATGTATCCTCAATCTCAACCCAGTTGAGGAGATATGGAATTTGATATATCAAAAACTTGAAAAATTAAAAGTCACTTCCTAAGAAACTTTATGGGAGAGCATTAGAGACATCTGGAATAAAATCCCAAAAAACACTTTGACCAAACATGTCTCAAAAATGCCTGAAAGAATGTCTGCAAAAGTGAGATTACGTAATATTAACTGTTTGCTAAACACAAGCACTTTCACTGAATTTTTGTTATACTAAACATGAAAATAATAAAATTTTGATGGTTCAGCTATGATTTATCTTTTCTGTTGTTTGAAAGTAGCCTGAATTTTAATTTTTGACTTTGTCCTAACAGTTTTTCACAGTACTGTATAATAAACTTCATTTTCCTGTTTCAGTTACAATCAACATTGCTTCAATCTTCACTTAGCAACAGTATTTACAATAATGGTGAATCCTTTGATATTTTTACATAAAACATAAAAATTTCAGAATTTTAAATATTTTCTCTATTTCTCAAAGTAACATTTGAATTATTTTCTAATTTGTTCATTAGAAACAAAAAGTTTAAAGTTCAATTTTTCAACTGTTAAATTTGACTTGCATCTTATGTTCTATTCACTTTTTGCACCTAACAAACATTTACAGTAGCTTCTTCAAATTTTTCCCCATCATCATGCAGGCACTGGAATTTTGTCAGCTATTCTTGCTCAAAATATCTATATTTTTTTTTCGTTTTAGTAAAACCAAGCATTATGACTTAAGCAAGAGATTTCTATTATTCTAAGAATTTTACAGAATGTTTCTAAATTCAGTGAAAAAATTAATTTGTCATCCCTATCACACAATTTAGCTTAACTTTGTAGTAATGTATGCTCTTAATAGGTAAACATAAGAAGCACTCTTGCTTTAGGGAAAAGCATTAATCTACTAGCAGAATTCAAAATGGGGTAAGCAGATTCTGCAAGCCTCAGACATATATTTCTTACACTTTAATTCAAAGATAATAATCCCAAATTATGAAAATGGTAAAAAATTCTATGTCTTTTAAAAACATATTTGTATCAATATCTTTTATATAATTACTCAAAGGTGGTCAACATGACAGGATCTTCACTCATTTCAGCTCATATATTTTCCTAACTTTACATACCACAAAGTACATGATATTAAAGATAGATATATAAGGATGCGTCCAAACTAAATTGCCAAGTGGTGAGATCTGTAAAACAGAATGAAACATTTGCACTTGCAACAGCACAGAATGCGGCATCAAAGCAAAATACAGAAAAAAATATTTCAAATCTGCATAAATCTATACATTGGTGAATAGCACTGAACAACCAATCTGAAGGTAATTTTAGCTTGTATCTTTGGAATACATTATTAAACTCATCCTAGTATTAAAATTTGCAAATTTACACATATGAAAAGTGCATTAATATAAACACTGCTAAGCACTATAATAAATAAACAATGAACATATTTTAATCACAAAGGTCTGGGTGGATCTGATGCTAGAAGTGTCCCATCATTCTGAACCTGTCCATCCTCATCATCATCGTCGTCATCAGAATCAGAATAGGTAACACTTGTTGTAGGGCCTTGTTCAGGAGTAATTCCATTGATGCGAGTTGGTTGTTCATTAACAGTTGGCATGACTGGCCCTCTTCCATTTGCTCTTCCCAATCCTCCACTACCATTACTACCAAGTGCTAATTCATTTAGTTGTGCTGCTAATATCTCAAGATCCTGCAAGTAGCCATAAAAACATAAGAATGAGCAAGGTAACACAATACCATTAAGCCCATCAAGGTCATATAACAATGAAAGATTGAACAACATAACACAATAACATTTAATCCATCAAAATCACCTAACCATTGAGCATGTCAATACTACAGCTTCAAAATAATTATAAAAGACATATAACCTTTGCTTTAGGATAAGGCTTAAGCTGTCAACACATTTCACTTGTTAACTTTATTCATATTCAAGTTCCAATTACCAAAACTGTGGAAATAAAATACTTACTTCCAATAGGAAGCCAAATGAAATCATCAATAACTTTTAAAATCTGAATCATACCAAATCTAGCCATTCAAGCGAATTGCTCAGAATTTTGTAATCAGTTATCATGCCTTTAGTTTTTCCCTATACAATTATCAGCTAACTGATATTTTTGTTATAATATGCAGACTGAAGTCATCCACAAATATTAATCATTTTATTTTTAAGCTTCATAATCTGATCAGGATTAGTCATAAATGCCAGAAATTGAGTCAAAGGTTCAAGCATTTCTCATAATCACATCCACAAAACAGGATATTATTTTCTGTGTCTTATTTGTAAGACTTTACACTTCTCTATAATAAGAAACACATTTTAAAATTTCTTGATCAATCACTATGTTTGTCAATATACTTCTGAATAAAAAACACCATTTTATTTTTAGTACCAACATTCAGTAACAGCTTAGTGTTATCATGACAAATACACATAAACACACATACACTGCTGGCCAAAATCTCAGGGCAAATTATCATAAGGAAAAAATATGCATTTTGCATTGTTAGACTCAACCACTTATTTGAGTAGTGCTTTGAAAGATGAAAATAAGGAAAGGGAAAATAAAAATAAAAAACTTTTTTTAGCATTTAATAGGGAAAATGTAAACACTATGAAATTAGCCTAAGTACTAGCTGATCAAAAGTTGTGGGTAGGTGACTGTTCTGCAAATTAAAGAAGAAGAAAATTAAATATAAAAAATAATAAGAACAAATTAACAAGCTATTACAACTAAGAGGCAAGTAAGTTGAATAAACTTAACTTCTGATGGTGGTATTCCAATTCCCATTATGGTGGTAAGGCATTAATTAGTAGTCCAGTAGACAAATTATACCAGTATAAAGGGTCCCAATCAGTCACCTAAACTAACTAGGATAACTCCCAAACACTAACCATTAAGTCCACTGCAACTACTGATTTTCAGACTCTAAACTTATGCAATAAGGGGTTCATCTCCATGACATCTGCTTCAGCAATTGTGGTCCCAACCTCTCTTTTTGTTTGAACTCTCATTTATAGCATAAAGCTGGTAAAATTGAAAATGCTGCCAAATTTAAACCATCCATCTACTTGCTTATGAATTTAAACACTGTCTTTAGGTAAGTCCACATCAGTTACTCAATGTTCATTGTTACCCATTAAATTACACAAATAATCAAAACTCTCTAACTGCAGTCTTTGAGAAACGTATTTCTTCGCACTATACTACTGAGCAAAAATGTGATCCACATTCTAATCTTTTCATTCATGCTCTAATAACACTATGTAACACAAATTTTGTTCCTGGATAGTATATGTTATTTCTTAATTGCTTATATTGTAAAAGTACAGCAAATGGCCATTACTCCCTTCAAACTTTGCTTTTGTGACCTGGACAATGAAGTTTAGAAATTAACCTATTTTCTATGTAAAAACACGCAAATTTGCACATTTTCATTTACATAAGGTCTGAATAAAACAACATACAAATCAAGATTTACATGTATTTATACTAAAGTTATATAAAGATGAATAAAAATGTTTAGAAGTGAGTAGATTTTTTGAGATTTGTGACTGTAATTTCAATCACTTTCACATATCAGCCCCCAAATATAGTCTCCCATCATGTTTTCATTATATGCTCCTTGGTAGCAGCATTCAAAGCCCAGTATATCTTGGTGGAAGTGCTCGCCTTGCTCATCTGAGTATGCTCCCATGTTCTCCTTGAATTTATCAAGATGAGCATCAAGGATATGGACTTTCAAGGACATCCTGAAAATTTCATTACCCAGGTTGCAAAGGGAAAGTTTGAAAAGAAAAATAGGTCTTTTCCATTTACTTTAAGCATAAGCAATTGGGAAATAACACCTTCTGCTCAGGAACAAGGAAAAGCAAAACTTTTTTTACACAGTGTTATCAAACTTGATTATTTACTTGTATAGTACACCTTGTAAAAGCCTGCTAGACATTTTATGTCAAAATTGTCCAAAAGAATTGTCATAATTCTGACAAAACATGAATGAATGAATGACACTGGAAGTTCATGATGATGAGAAACCCACTTTACTCAAATTGGTCATGAGAGAACAGTCCAGGATGAACATATTTATGAAGCAAAATACCATGAGGAGAACTAACTAGTGGTTTCATGGAACACCCCATATCAATACTGGGTGTAATATGACCCACTTAGTGAGATATGTGAAAAACATAGAGATCACATCAACAGAGTCAATGAATAAACACCTGGAAGCATCTGGAATAATATATCTTGCCAAGAGTAAGAAGTATTATTTGATATCTTGTACAAGTATGTGTAATCCAAATATGTGACAAAGACTTTTATAAAGAAAATGAGATGGAGTACTAACTAATCAACAGAGAGACAGAGGGGTACAACACGACAACAAGAGGAACAGAAACCATGAAGAGCAGGAAAATGCCACGTGATAAAGATAATGAGATGTAAAAATATGTGAAACAGTCCACATACTGGCACTGATAAGGTCCTTCAAGGAAGAAAAGAAATGCACAGCTAAAAACATTATAAGGTAATAGATTTGATGAAAAGAAATATGAAAAGATGACAACCATCAGGACAAAGGGAATAATATGCTAGACATGTCAACCAGTGAGTCCAAACTATAAGGATAACAGGAGAAAGGTCATAGTCAAGATTAGGATTACAAAGAATAAAAAAATGGGAATGGGAACTATGGAAGGTAGTAGTGAGTGTGATATCTCATTGGAGATCCCTGAGCAGATAAAGGAGGCAGTTGGGATCATAGTGGTCATAAGGGCCAGACAAGGAAGGAGAATGGGTGTGAATGTAAAATTACCTTCTTGAGCAGCCCAAGTTTAGGGCATAAAGAATGATCAGAAAAAAAAAAAAAGAACAAGGGAACTATGAAACAAAATGCAGTGAAAATTTATTGCAAATTCATCAAAAATATAACACTTGCATTTCAACATAAGTCAGAAAAGGGACTTCAAGAAAAGGGAATATAACAAACATGAAGACAAAGGTTTGGACGAAGGACATGTACAAGCATATATGAACATATCACAATTCCAATCAGGTAGAAAAACTGGGCAAGAAAGATGGAACATACAGAATGAATTAAACAACATCCAAGAGATAAAACTGAAAAGCCCCTGTTCAAAAGGACATGATATGAAGAACTGTAAGATAGCAAGGATGATAACCATATTAGACAGACCAATGGTAGTATGTGCACCATTTACGATGCTAAACTTTCATGAATGAATCACGATCAGGATGGGAAATTAAGAAAGCCACATGATGCAAAAGTTCAGCTCCTCTGATGAGAAACCAGATAAAAGATGTGCATGAAAACAGAGTACTGGAATGGACAGATGATATATGCCTGAATGGAGCCAATGAAGTAGTGTAAGAAATAATGGAAGACACCAAAAGCTAATGCATTAACATAAACCACACTTTAGCCACCAACAGGAGGATAGGTCCAAATCAAGGAAAGAGCACATGGGAGTAGATGAATAGGAGGAAATGCACAAAGGTACCAGCCTGTCTAATTCTGAAAGCATCTACTGTCCCTACCCAAGTACGAGAAATAGGAAAAACTGCAAAAGTTGTGTATTAAAACGAATAGCTAAAGCACCAATCTGGAATACCCCACTAAGTATACAATCCCTGAAAAACAAAAGGATCCAAACACCACTCCATGTGTAAAATTTTGTTGGAACAAGATAATTAGCTACAAGATTCTGGGAACCAAAAATATGACATATCAACAAAATGATGTGACAGCTGGTGGCCCAGTACAAGAGATCCAATGTTTGAAAATAGAGGTTTCTCAATCAAGTGCACTCTTGACTGATAGTGTATGAGATTACCTTAGAATTTCAGTAATGTATCATCACCAACTGACCTTGAAGAGCCCATAGGAAGCAAAGTTCAACAAACTACAAGAAGTTTCAAGAGACTGATATAAAGATAGGAATCCATAGAAGTTCATCTCCCTGAAACCTGCTAAGTGTCAAGGCATGTCACCCAATTGGAAGAAGAAGCATCCTTAAAAAGATGACATTACAGATTTAGGAGGAGAAAGAGAAAGACTTCCAGTAGTGTGGTTCAAATCCAATCACCAGGCAAATTGGGCTGGAAGAAAGGGGAAGGGTGAGATGGGCATTTAAGAAATCCCAAACAAAACTCCACTGGTCTATCAAAACCTACTGAAGATCATCCATGTGGGTGTGACCAAGAGAAATGATGGCTTCTATAGAAGCCCATATCTTGAAAAAAGAGAACCTTTTTTTTCAGCAGGAGAAGGAGAGTATGAAATGCTGCATATGAAATGTTCCACAGCTCTCATCTAATCTGGAGAAGGTTAGGCTTCACTGATAAGTGAGATAAAAAAAACAAACCAAGATGAACTGAGTATTGTGTAGATATTAGAAAAAACTTTTCCACTTTAACAAGCCAACCAAACCTTGCAACTACTTGAAGAATAAAGTTAGCATGTAGGGCAGTGTTTTCTGTGAAGAAGCAGGGAGAAGTCAGTAATCCATATAATGATGCAAAAGATGATCTCTGGAATAAAGAAGATGAGCAAAAGCTTGGACTTTTCAATAAAATAGGAGAACAGTCAATGAGTCAAGGCAAGTCTGAACAGAAGTACCAGAAACTGAAACACACACCCTTGATAAACAAAATAAAGATACTGTCTGGATGCAGGAGAGATGGGACTATGCATCCAACACATTGACCTTCATCATCCACAAACCTGGAATGAAAGTCCAATGAAGAACTATGTATGATTTCATTGCGAATATAGAAATAAATAGGAAGTAGCTCAGAGACAATAAACTGATGAGCAGTCACCAATATCCCATCTTTTTGGGAACACCAAACAGACAAGAATGAAAACATGGATGAGAAGACCCTTCTTCTTTGATGGCACCCTTGTGAAATAAGTTCTGAACTACCTCTGAAAGATGCTGGCAAGAAACAGGATTCTGAAAAGTGAAGGAGATGGAACTGTGAAACAATGAGAGAGAGTAATTGAATTCAAGGACAAGACCTTATGAGATTACTTTTATAATCTGTGAATCCACAACAAAGGACCTCCAAACTTGAGCAAAGAGAAAAAGTCTGGCTCCCACCAGCCTTGACATGAGGACATAACAACCAACACCGGATATCCAGAAAATGATTCCTAACAAGATACTGACATAAAATTTTCAAAGTCTGAGAAGCCAGAATTAGTAAAGGATTGGGAGGATGAGAAACAGGGGAGAGAAAAACTGATAGAGTAAACAAACGACCAAGGATGACAGACATATATACAGATGGACTGACTAAGCCCTCATCTCAAATGAGCCATGGATAACCCCAAACATCTTTTGATGCAAAAGAGGTGTAATGAGTAAATCACACAAGGTGGAAGATAAACAACTTCAGATAAAATGGCATCTATACCTAGAAGATCTCAACAACAGAGTCTGTAATGCAAGGACTAAGGAGGAAAAGAGTGCTTTGGTAGCAATAAGGATATTCCAAGAAGCCCTAGAGGAATCAAAGAACAGCCTTAAATAGAAGAAGGATGGATAACAAATGGAGAAGGGTGGTCAGGGCAAAATAAATAAGAAAAAACTACATTTGGAAAGAATAACCAAAGTTTTGGGGTCCATTCCACACAAATAAATAAGCAATTCCAAATGTTGCAAATTCAGATAAGAGAGATGGGAAAGATGATAATCAAAAGCATGATCATTCATAGTACTTGGGGGTAGAGACACAGTTACACCCAAATGCAGTTGTTCCCAAAAATAACTTAACTTGCATGAACCATAATATCCAGGAAAAGAAGAAACATTAAATATTGGTTCAAAGGCTTATCTCCTAGAAAAGCAGGAGGGGAACCACAAGAAACAAGAGGTAAGGAGAAACAACTAACCAATTCCACAAAAAGTAAAGGAGGTTTGGGCAACTTCTCCCAAATGACATGTAAGTGAGAGGCATATTAAGGAGAGGAAAAAGTTGTCCAAAACCTCTTCCATCCTTTACATCAAACAGTGATCAGGTATTATAGGATCATCATCAGTGTGTTATGATTGTTGCATAAAATTGGCCAATTTTTGACACACAAGTTGCCATCACTTCATAGACCAGTAATCATGCTTCTAACACCATGGATGTTGTTGATAAAACCACTGCAGCAGCAACAGCAGTTGTAATTATAACCACTTGAAACTGCAACTACATAACTTATGAACATGAAGTAGAGGAGGAAAGAAACAAAATTGTCTTAATTCTACGAGTAGAACAAAAATTGTAAACCACAAGTGTTACTGATATAGAAAAGAAGTCTGAAAAATGAAAAAGTAAAAATTTTTGCATATTTAATTCAAAACATGTCTACACAAAAAGATTGTCAACTGAGAATTAGATATCAACTGCAAGATTTGAATGGATGCTAGTTACAATGAGGGTAGTACCACATCCTCAACAGTGGAGGGTTGCTGCTTAATCATTGCATGTTAGTGTGCAGATATTTCACGTTAACAAACATAAGGGTGAGAGTATCAAAGACAGCAATGAGCAACACCTGTGCTGATAGAGGGCAGTAGAACCTAAGAAAAGCTTTTTTTGAGAAGATATTGATCTGAATATCTTTTTACCTTCAGCTTGAAATATCATATTTAAATATTGTAAAATTTAAATCCACCAATCTAGCAAATTTTTGAAATATTATGCAGGTTATAGTTTATAATATTGCTAACAGTAAGAATAATACACTGGTGAATCAACATATTTCAAACATTACAAGTTTATGATGTTGCAAAGCCCTAATTAGAATAGCATACTGAATTAGTAATATTATTTACTAACCTATATGCCATGTAGTTAGCTTACTGATATCAGAAGTTAATGACAATCACATTTTCTGAGATCATTGACTCATTACTCTAGCAAAAAGAATGTTATTAAACTTACAATTACAATGCCAATTAAATAATTTTCTTAAAATCATTTACCACTGGAAAACCATGAATATTTGAGATGTGCAAAAAAGTCATATCTTATTATTTTTAACCCTGAATGTACCTACGTCTGGTCTTCGAAGTGGGGCTTTGAACACAGCAGAGTTCCGAGTTTCTGGAGGCCTCGGAGGCTGGGCTGGATGGTGGTTTCTAGGAGGTGTAGCTGGTTTTCGCTCCTTTTCTCTTTTTTCTTCTTCAACTGGAATAGGTGGGAGAGGTTTACTTGGTGGTAGTGGATCTGGTACAACTAAAAACAAGAGTGCTGTTTTAAGTTATGAATAACAAAATAAATATCCTACTACTTTTTTATTTTTTTCTTGACTTTAAAGTTCATTTCTTAATAAAAGCCTATATTTACAAGCTTAGAAATATCCACTTTCCCTACAGTAATAAAGAGAAAATTAAAAAATACCTGAAGCTCTTTACTGCTTGCTATACACAAAAACCTCCCTTTTCCTCACTATAAATATAGATTATTTCTGCTTACTTGCTCATCTTCCACTTGGTGTACAGTGAGACTTTCATCTTATTTCTAAATAGAGGCAGATAAACCCAAAGAAAAGTTAGGAAATTTCCTCTTGGCTGTGGCAGGACAAAGGTTATTGTTGAATGGTTATGGATTTTCACAATGATTATTTACTAATAACGTTCCTGTGAGCCTTGTCACTTAGACGTTCTTTATTTTTAGGCTTATAACATGTTCCAATTTCAGTGTCTTGACAATTCCTTTAAATAATTCTCAATGTCTAATTTTGTTTAGTCTGACTCAACAAGACGATAAATTTGCACCATAAACACATCTTTTTTGCCTTATGTTTTCTTTTTAAAATGAAAAGACAGGCTGCATTATATATGTCTGAAAGTTTAACACATAACAAATCTTTATTGTACTTTTACAAAGACCTGTTATGGTTCTGCATGTACTGATTACGAACAAACAACAAAGAAATTAAACTTTAAAAGTATACTGTTGTTTCTAAAAGTGCATGGTTATGTCTACCAAATGTAGGCAAGGCAAAGAAAAAATAATCCCATGGCTCAGTTATTTATCACTGGTAAATCAAATAACTGCTTCTGAATTTAAACCAGTTTGTTTTCAACACAATAAACAACTTCTGAATTTTAAAGTTTTGTTTTCAGTCTAATAATAACTTTTATTGTGCTAACTATTTGCCAATCACATTGGTGAAGCAGTTATGAATGTCAATGAAATATACTAGATTGAAGTACATGATCAAATATTACAGAAGTCATTAAAGTACAAGTTCTTCTTTCAACCATTATGGTGCACTATGCACTGATCCAATAAAAACATATCTGCAAACATGAACTATCCTAAATGCTTTTATAAAATATCAAAGTGATGCATTACACACAACAATGCACATTAAGGTTTGTACCTGATGTAAATTACTTCTCGTGTCATCAGTTACACAAATGACTTATAAAAGAGCCTTTTCAAAAGTGAAATACACAGGCTTTTATGTTAATGGCAATAAAATGGAAAATTACAGTAAATCTCGAAAACAACAAAATTATGAATATAGCGGACAATGTAAACTACTAATTTATATTTACATTTAATATAACAATATTTTTACTTTGGCATTTAAAGGCATTCACATCATAACAATTATTCAAATAAACTGCTCTTAACTCTCTATTTTGCAGGTTCATGTATCCTTAATCATATAAAAGTTTCTATATTTTTCTTTTTGATAATAACTGATCACTGATGTATTGAAAACACAGAATTAGTATTATCATACATTACAACATTTTTATTATGTATGTTTTTGGTATGAAAGTAGTCATCTATGTTTGGTAGGAGAGACAAAACCTGTTTTTAGCAATTTCATTTAAGCAGGAAACTGCTATTTCAAACAATATTTAAAATGCATATAGAAAAGACTGGTCAATGGATATTCCCAATCTTTAGTACTAACCATTTCTCAGGACAGTTTTTTATTCTTCCCAGGCCTCCATCACAATGCCTGTCTCCCCATCTTGCTACATATTTTTCTGTTTGTTATACCCACAAAATTTCCTTTTGCAAGAATTCTACAGCAAAATTTCCTTCTACTTATGATAAACTAAAATTACCTGTAGTTTTACTTTCAAAGCTTCCTTTGTTTCCTATGCCTAAAGTCTATTATGTTTGATATGAATATAAAGAACTACTCTGCTTACTGTACAAAGCTTCCTTCTGCTTAATATACACAAAAACATTATAAAGCTTTCTTCTGCTTACTATACCCGAAAATATCATAAAACTTCCTTCTGCTTATTACACACAAAGTCCCCTGCTGGCACGGTGGTAAGTCTACAGATTTACAACACTAAAATCAGGGTTTTGATTCCCCTTGATGAACTCAGCAGATAGCCCAATGTGGCTTTGCTATAAAAACAAACACACACATACTATACACTAAAGCATCATAAAGCTTCCTTTTGCTTACTATACACAAATACATCATGTTTCTTTCTGTCTACTATACACAAATACATCTAAAACTTCCTTCAGCTTGAATTATACACCAATACACTATAAAATGTTTTTGCCCTTTTTCTATGAATAAAGCTTCTTTCTATTTACTACAGTTTTGCTTTTTATACATCAAAATTGCTGTGCATTTACTAAACAGCTAAAGCTTTCCTTAGAAATCCATATTTGTGAATTTCATTTAAAACTTTTAAATAACAATAATCCCTGTGTAATAACCAAATACATTACAATTCTGACAGAGAAACTATTAAAAGTGCACTTGTAGAGTTTGACAAAAATACTATAAATATATGTAAAGTATGTTTTTGTAATGATGTAATGGTTTTATCTCAAGTTTCTCACCAATCAGCCTTTGAGGAGGTACTGGAGGCCTTCCAAGAGGTCCTGGTGTCTCAAGTGGACCCCCCAAAGAAGGTAGAATACTAGAGCCTGATCTTTCACTAGGAGGTAATGTGTGACCTTCCTGAAGTTGCTGAAAGTTCCTTCTCAAGGTTGAATCACGTTGAATAGGGTTAACTGAACTGGAAAAAAGGAGGTAGTATTTACTACTTCAAGAAATATTTCATGCAATTAATTTAAACATTTCATCTTATTCCACTATTTTCCTACATGTTACATTTTAAGGTCACACTAACACAATTTGTTGAAAATAAAAAATGACCATGGGTGAGCGTGAGCCTCAACTCTCAAATTTCATTGCAAGCACAAATGTAACACAACAGAAATAGCTGATACACTGTAAATATTCAATGAAGATTAATAAAAAGTTTTATTAGTGAAGCCAATTTTAGAAAAATCCTAGTATTAATATTGCAAGATTTTATAATGCACATTACCCAACTTCACTTGTGGTGTACTTGATAAAGCAATACTTCATATGAACTACATAACCATTGAATAACAAAAGCTGCAAAACAGATAATTTTACAAACATTTTGGTAAATCAGTTGTTTAGCCAAAAACAATTTTAATATTCATAGAGCAATTTTAAGGTTTTGTTAAAAGTGGTTTTAAGAGGGTTTATTGACATTGTTAACTACTGCTGGCAATTCAGCAGCAGCATATTTATACACTACTAATGTAATAAGTAAAAGTCCAATATAGCATTGCTTTCAGTGTCTGCATGCTGTAAAAATGATTTCTATTGTATATAACCACAGAAAAACAACATTATACTATAAGTCACTTAAATGTTATATCTTGAGATGTATCATTCTGAAAAATTCAGATTAAAAAGCATATTTGTATCACCTAGGCTCTCCTGTAGGTGGTGTGTCTTCCTCCTCTCCTTCACTACCACTATACCTATATACATCCTGAGGTTCTCCTAGTACAAAATATAATATAAAATTCTTAGCACAAATAATCATAAAGTTGGAAACAATTTCAAATTCATGCAAGTTGATTTGCTGATGTTTTATATCTTTTGAAAATGTATTTAAAAATCATAACAAAGGCTTTTAAACTGAAAAACTAAATAATCAAAAGATCTGTTATTTAACTAAAAATCAATATTATAATTCTTCACTAGCATTAATTTCATAAATATATAATCTATGGAAAAAAGTACAACAAAAGTATTGTTTATGGTTAACCTTATTTTTTTCAGTCAAACCAGCCAAAAGCAGCTTTATATTAAAACATAATTAGCCTCTCTGTGTTAAGAAGAAACACTCTATGAGTTTTACAGGCATAAAGATGGTTATAATAATTTAATTATACTGATATATTATAAAAAAAAACACATATCTTGTATACCTATTAGAATACTTATTTCAGTTACTATGAGCTTTTTTTTCAAATTGAAATGTGAGAGGCTGATAAAAATTGTCATAAATATAACTTATAACACTTTGATAAAATATTTTCATGTAATAAATACAATAAACAATAAAAGCTGTCATGGCAGTTTATACAATCCTAGTTTTATAATTTGAGGTGATACTTCACAACAGAACACTCATTACAGTTATGAAAAGACGTATCTTTTACAATGTGAAAGTAGCTATTATGAGTAAACAAAGTATTTTCTGAAAGTTCTCATTTTCATTGTATTGCATCCATTTAATAGTAAATGTTAATGCAAATAAACGTTTACTGTCATTATGGAAAGTTTGCATTTGAGTAAAATTGTGAACAAATGGCACTTTCTGTAAAAGTCACTAGCTGATTGTAAAAATGACTTTAGTCTAAAAATGTAACAGCACTTTTTTCTTTTACAATAGATCTGAATGATTATAAGCTTTGCAAGTATAAACTCAATGATATCTACCTATATTCTTTATTTAAAATTTAAATGAAAGGTTTACTACCAACTGTTAAAATTTTAATGCAAATTTGCCTTTGCACTTACATGGTTTTGTATATGAACCTTTTGCTATTACTGTGAGTTATAAAACATTTTTTTTTACATTCTTCACAAAATAACCTTCCATAAAAAATTATAATTTTGTGTTTTTTAAGATATCAATTTAATTGTGGTTCTGTTATTGAATTAAAGAATTAATATATAAGCAGAATAAATTATTAAGGACTTTCTATTCAAATTTACTCTTAGACTGATTATATATTCTCTTCTGCAGTTACTAATTATTGAAATTATAAGTTTTACCAATCATTGCTAGAATTCACCATTATCATCCTTTTAAGAATGCAAGTTCAGACAAATAAAGTAAAACTGTAGTAACATGAAACTTTATCTTTCCTATGTCACATCAGTTTTATTATTTTAAACATTAAAATCTGCATACAAAAATTACAAATGTTTTATTAAAATCTTGTGTCAGTCAAAACATGAATTAATGATCATTATTTTCTTACAACAGTAAGTAGTATCTTGTAAGCAAGTTTCATGATAGTGAAGGAGCAACCTCATATTTCCATATTACCTTTCTTGTGTTTCTGGTACCTATCAATGTGGTCTTTTAGCTGGATGCGCACTTGTCTCTCTGTTGGTTGATCCCTGATGAAGGGATGCTTTAATAGTTGGTCTGTGTATGGTCTCTGTTGGTAGTCCTTCACAAGTAATGTCTCAATAAAACTTTGAAATTTCTTTGACCATTTTTTAGACTTCAAGCGTGGAGGTGGGTTACGTGGAATTAAAAATAATGCTCGCATTGGATGCATGTCACACAAGGCTACAACAAGAAAACAATGTATATCAATATATATATTGTACTTTTATGAATATTTTGTACGTATACATGGATAAACTACTCAAAATATAGGATAAACTATGTATTTTTTGTAAATAAATCTTACTTTGAAATCCATACGTTTTCAATAAAAACACTCCCTTCACACTACAATTTGCATCAAGATTGATTTAAAGATTAAAAACAGCACAGCTTTTGTGCTTTTATAACTTACGTGGCTGAGCTTCTGCCATTTCAAGAGCAGTGATTCCTAAAGACCAAAGGTCACTCTAAAGTTAAGAAACACATTTCAATTTAAGGATAAAAGACTGCAAGACAACTGTTTTTCATTTTTATTTTTGTTTAGCATGAACAAACCTAAACATAATCATCTTCGCTTTAAAAAAAACTTGTATTCAATACTTGGAGAATGAAAAGAAAGTTAACTTTTGCACTCATGACAGATCTGAAATTTAACATTTTACACAAAAAAAACAACTGAAAAGAAAATGACAAACATTTTTCAGACATTATTAAGTTTTCCAAAACATTTTTTTTCAAATATTAGAAGTTTATTATTGGATTTTATATATTCTCTTTATATTACCATATTACTTCAAATTTAAGATGCACCTTTGTCACATTTGTCCAAACTAACAGTTTGGGTGCATCTTAAATTTAAAGCATCATTTTTCACTTTTTGAAAGTTTTGAAAACATTATTTTCCTTGAATAACAAAGATTTTCGAAAAAAATCCTGCATCAACAAAACAATTGGATTATATTTAAAAAAGGACTTAGTTTAGAGAGAAGAAAAAAAAGGTGTACAAAATGTCAAATTTGCAGTTGTCAGCACCTCTAGCAATGTAGATGGATATCACCGTCTTTTCTTTGCCTGGCTTTCCTGTTGTTCAGATGTTACATTATTGTATTTTTCATTTTTATTACATTTTATAAACATGGAAAAATATTTTACATATGATGTTGAAATTAAAAGAAAAGTTATTTTGTGCACTGAACAGATTAGGATTGTGCAGCCATTAAAAAGTATTTAGTGAATAAGGCAAATATATGTTGTTGGCACAGTATTAAAACCAACTTGTTTTCTTACAAGAAAAGTACAAAGTCATTTTTAGCATAAGAAAAGGAAGACATTGTGAAACTAATGCTGCCACTTTAACATATTTCAAAAAGTTACAAAATAAAGGGCTGCCTATACGTAGCCACAGCTACCTCAATTTAATTTTTTGAATCTAAATCCTGACATTATCTGAGTTTTATGCCCTTCCAAACGAATTCAGTTTGATTCAGATTGTTCCCCAATCTGGAAACCCAATCACACGCATGTTCTTCCCCTTAGACAATTAGTTCTTTCATGAACAGTACTCAAATATATGAAATTTTATATTTACTCTTGATATAATGCATGCATTTGTATATTTGAGTGTTTTGTTATATTGCCTTCATACATGTTATATGTCTTCACAAATTTGTTATGTTATAGTGATGCCATCATTGTCAATCAAGTATGCAAGAATACCCAACTAAGAATAACCATAAATGGTCCCACCCATGTGGGATTTCTTACAATAGACACTGAAGGCTTTGGAGTTTGAATTAAAGGCTCCCCATGCACCTGCTGGTCAAACGAGGTATTAATTTGTTTATCTTTTGGAAACTTTCAAAGATTGTCTTAATTTTGATAATGTAAGAGTCAGAATGTTAAAGATATTTAGTACAGGTCTTAATTCATTGTTTCTATCTTGCCACAATCCCATGTTGCATTGATATGTCTGTTGAGCTGTAATTTTGTGCTTGTACAAGTAACAATATGGCTTTGTGTACAGTTATCTTTTATGGGCCTGTAATTCAAACATGTGTATTTGCTTGTATGAACTTTGGCAATGTTGCTAAACTTGTTAATTCTTAATTGTTACACTTTCACAGTGTGGATGGTATGAATGTAGTTTGTACATTAAGTTCCATTTAAACATCAGTGATCATCATGTTGGTTCATATGTGGCAACACTATAGCGAGAGAAGTCTTAAATGTTAAAAGCAAAAGAACGTGCAGAAAATAGTAGTATTTCTTTCAAAGATAGTTCTGGTTGGTGTGAGAAAATTTATGAAAAGAGAAGGTTTTTCATTATGAAAAGGACAGCAATTAGTCAAAAATTGCCTTCAGATTTTGAAGATGCAGATGATGGAATGCAAGATCACATTCTTTGGGACAATACTGAATCAAGCAATGAAGATGCTTCAACTTCAGAATATTGTTACATTCAGAAAGAAACACTGAAGTAGCATTCTGATTAAATAAAGAAAGCAGGAAGAGACATCACGGAAATGAACATTTTTAAATTCCTGTATATTTCATGTATTTTTTATTATATTTCATTTTAAATACATAACTAACATTTTTGATTCATTAATAAACTTTTTTAAAAATATATTTCCTTCTTTCTAATTATCATCTAAATTTAGGTTTTCCTAAAAATACCTTTTTAAAAATGGGGTATGTCTTAAATTCAAAGTAATATGGTATTTAAAAGTATAACTATTTGCTTCCATTACTCTACTTAAACAAAACTCACTCGGTTGTCATATGTCGCATCAGGGTTTTCATCACAAGCTATGACCTCTGGTGCCATCCTAAAGGAAAAAGAAGAAAGAAGTATAACCTTGAAAATGATGTACATGGAACATCAAAACTAGCCAGGCAATAAACTGTACATTTCTCTGAACAAAATTTTAATTAATCTGTATATTTTACTGAATTTCTTCTGAATAACGTTATTTGTCTTAATTTAATTTGAATTAGCACAAAGTACTTCATAACATGATTTAAACGTTCTCTCTTTCTGTGAGTCAGTGTCTATTTAGAATAAGGAAAATTAAAAACAAAGAGTTATTATTTCAATAAAGCTACATAATTATTTATATCTTTACTTTTAAAAAAATAATAAATGTAGTGAAACAATATTCTCATCAAATTTTTCAAAATATTTAATTACATTAAAATGTACCACTAAAGTTCTTTTAGACATAAAACTCATGATTTTTTTAAACTAAGCATAAAGCATACTTTGTTGTTTGAATTACAAAGTATCAGACAAATAGAGAAAAACATTATTTGGATAAAGGATAAAAAACAAGACTTTATAAACTCCAGCAATTAGCTAATCAATAATATTTTAAATTTTCAAACTTAAAGTTTCAACTGTATTTAAATATGATGAGATTAATTAAGCATTACTGAATTTCAATGGTTTGTTTAGCTCTATCTCTAAGGATCTTCTTGGATCACAGATCAAAGACCATCTCATTGTGTATGTGGACTCTCACTGAAAATGACAGTGAACTATTATTTTATAAATAAGTTTATTATCAAATTTTAGTATTATACATTATTAGATTTCTTACTTTAAATGTAAGTGTTAAAAAATCACACCTAAATATCAATTTTTGTGTGTCATGTGGTACGTTGAGTGCAGCATTGGCTCATATTAGATGATTGTGATGTCAAAATACAATATCTTTAGCTTCTTTTGAATTAGGAACTCAAATTACAAATGGTGACAAGATAAAATATAAAACAGAACTTCCTATCTTTTTTTTATTTGCTGAAATATTGCTATATGCACCAAATCAAACTCGGTGACCCTACCCACATCTTACAATTTTTGAAAATTGTACACTTACTTCTGTCTTTTTAACGTATGAATAATCAGTTGAAATCTCAGAATGTCCCCTGGTGGCTTTCTCAGTGTAACTGAATTATTTAGCCACAAATTCAATCTTTTAAAGCTTTGATTTGAAAAAGTAAAGTGAAACTTTAGTGAGCTTGAAATTTCATACTTTACTAGACCCAAGTTACTAAGCCTGATAAATTATAGTTCAATTCTATGGCATTTATACAGTAATTTGTAATTTTTGGTTATATCAAAATGTACATATATATTAAAAAACTTTTAAAAAATTATTTTGTTTCATATACTCCATGTGCAAATTTTCATGAGGCTTAGCAACCTTCAACAAGCAGCAAACTAGTACAAATTTCATAACTAGAAGGTATAATTATTTGCTATACTTATTTATTTACTGTTCTATGTTTCTAGAAAAATAACTTTCATAACTTATCTGCAAACAGTAATAATGTATCCACCTACACAACGTATTATAACTAAAATTTGATTATATTTTACAAGTCCACTGAAACACAGATATATCACTTTGTAAAAGTCAGTTTTATATTCTTGGATATAGTAACATGAGTGCACATTAAGCTATGTCACTGTAACTTCAGTAATGTTAGCAAGGTACAGTTGAAAGGTCAATATAATAAAAGTAATAAATATATATAAATGTACAATTTTACAACATTTAAGCCATTTAGACCAAAAATTCATGTTCTTGAGTTATAATATGTAGTTATTCTAGAACAAAAAAAAATGAATTTATATATTTATTTCCTAATTTTTTATTGAAGTTAAAGTCAGTTAAATCGAACCAAACCATACAAAGATACAGTAATGAAAATATCAGATATTATTTCTTTAAAAAAATTCTGATAATATTCTGGGCATTATAAAAATTTTGCATGTGAAATTTGAAAATGTTCTGATGCATAAAAGTGATTTTAATCTTAAAATCAAAATTACTTTTCATGCTGGATTGTCAACATACTGAAAGAAAAATTTGTGGAAAAAAATATTTAAATTTAATTTTAAAACTTGCTGTTTTGTGTGCAAATGCCTTGCAAAATTTTGTAAAGATATGCAAACATTATCAATAATTATAGCATAATTACTCTCATGGATACTTTCGTAGTTAATAGCTCCGTTGATTTCACCCAGCCTTTAGTGGAAGGGTTAATTGTTGCAGTTTGGAATACTGTTTTTAAATACAAGAATTGTAGTTCAGAACATTACCACATGTTTTCATCATGAATTTTGCAAAAATATTGATAATTTGTTTTTAAATTGAAAATATTCCAGTTTGATACAGAGTTACAGAATTATGCAAATACTTGAATATGGATGGCGTTTACATCATAATGACATGCAGGTAACAAATGGTCCCTAATATGCCTAAACAACTAATTTCAATAGATTTGCAATATTCTAAATATTCTATACATACTTAACACTAATAAGGAAAACCAACACTTCTGACTTGGCCTGCATATTATGCATCAGAGGAATGTCAAATGTAGCAACTGTTTAACCTTGAAATGAGATAAATGTGAAACCCTTTAAACTAATATCTTCAATTAAGAACACTTTTAATTTATGCATTGAAACTAATTACCAATATGGTGTCCCAATAAAAGTGTTTCTTCTTCCTATTGTTCTATCTAGTTGAGCACTCACTCCAAAATCAACTGAAAGAAAATACAAGTATTTTTTGATATTTTTATACTGTGAAACAAAACATACTGAAAGAAGGCTAACTTGATAGTTACTGTACTTTGAAAACATGTCTTTTATGTGTGTGTCAAAAACACAATGCAATAATTTATTCTCATTCTGCATGACAATTACAAACCAAAGATTAAATACACCACAACACACTAAAGTTATTTGCTTTCATATTACATTTTAGGATAATAATAAAATCTCTAAAAGCCATAATATGCAAGCTAATTCCACACACTATTCTTTTTGTAAACACTCACCTAGTTTTACTTCTGCATTATCTGTGAGAAGCACATTTTGACCTTTTATGTCTCTATGAATAATTTTGTTTGCATGAAGGTGACTTAAACCCTAAAATATAAAATAATGTTTTGGTTAGTGTTGCATTATTACAATTAATCCAACTGATTTTCACTGAATTAAAAATACATTTGCATAGTATAACAAATACTAGCCACCTTTATTTCATATTAAGCTTTTATATATACTTTTATATGCTTTATATACTTTAATATCAATTAAAAGATATTTTCTTCAGTTTTCAAATACATTGTTTTTTCTTATATAACAACTGTTGTTAGAGATATTAATAGGATTAAACAATAATGATAAATTTAAAATAGATAACTGAGAAACACTGTACTTTTAAACAGAAAAATAACATGTACATCTATATTACACAGTTACATTTAAACAACTGACAGCCAAGACATCACATGAATCTATATGACAAACATTTGAGCCAATACTTTGATACAAATATGTTATTAAATCACAATTTCAATAATAACTCCTACTAATTGATTTAAGTGTTCAAAAATAGAGAAACTCATGCTTAAAAGTCATATTAATTTGGTTCAATTCAATTTGACTGAAGAGGGTTAAATATATATATTTTAACTTGCACTTCAAAGACCCACACTAACAGTTATTAAACTACACAGAAAGTGCTTTGTTTGCAGACATTAAAAGTAATGTAACTTTTCAAATGTTTTATTTACAACTATTTTCTTTATTTTCTAATATTTTCAGAGTCTTTTCTATGAAAAGTAAGCCAATCATATCATTTAAATCCTTATTAAGTACTTACCCGAAGAATCTCCCGACAGATATAAGCTATCCACTCTTCTTTGAGAGATTGTCCTTTTGTTGCTGAAGAAAAAATGTCAACAATAAACAATTAAGCTGTTACAAAAATCTATCAATAAAGCTGGCTGCTTAAGTATGTTACAGTTATTATCAATGATGCTCAAGGCTTAAAAGCAAGCCATGTTTAATCACAGGTACTTCATTTACATTTTTAAAGTGTTTCTGAAAATATATATAAAAAATTATTTATTCAAAACCTTCTTCTAAAAACAACCAGATCACATAAGACCAAAAAAAGTGTATACATGATTAAGCAAAGGTTAAAAAAATATGTATATTTAAGCACACATTACATTGTATAAATGTATGAGTTATTAAATTTTGTGGTGCTTATTGGTGTATAAGGGACATTTTAATAATAGAAATAAAATATCATTGTTAAAACTGTTCTATAATGAAGTGAGGGAAAGATATGTTATTACTTTAACAAGAATTTAAAAAAAATTGTTTTTGAATTAAGTTTCTACAGGATCTGTTCAAACATCTGTTTCTAATTTGTTTAATAACAATTAGTTTATGTTTTTTTAACTAAACTTTTAAAACTTTTTAGTTATTTCTTCTTACAGACTTTTAAACTTTTTCATTTGTATCAAACCTGTTATATTTTATAATTGATTATAATATTTTTGCTACATTTTAATCCATTTTTGTAACTTTTAGACTTATCATTCTAAAAATATCTAAGCTCAATTTCTTCATTCTTTTATGTTTTTAATTTTGAACTTAAATCATTCTTAGCTCTGAAACTGTTTATCATTCATCATTTTTAATCAATGTTAATCACTTCAAATTTATCACTGTAATCATAAACCTGGAGATAAAAAAACTAAACACATTTTCCAAACTTATTTTATGTTTCAATTTTGACCCCAAATGGTTCTTAATTCCATAACTTTTTTCAATTGTATGTAGTGCTCTAGAAACATTTAACTTTGATTTTAAATATAAAAACAAGCTCAATCTTACATTTAACAAGGTCTGTAACAGAACCTGCTCCACAATATTCCATCACCAACTATTAGAAGAAAAAAATTTAGTTAAACAACATTGACTGTAAACAATTACATAAAAATCATAATAATAAAGGTACACATTTAATTTTAATTTTAAAGATTATGTGATGCATAAAATCTATACTCGTAACAGAAATAAGTAGAAAATATATAAAAAATATAAAAATGAAACAATAATTATATAGTAAATAAGCTGTATATATATTTACTCAAAATATATTACTTAATGACTTAACAAAAAATGTTTTGAAACTGTTATATATTTATTAACTCTTGAAACAATTATTTGTCATGTGTGTGTGATTAAAATTTCAATGTGTTTCTCTTAGATGAAATCCAAATTCTTCTACATACCCTCCATGGTTCTTTTTCTTCCTTAAAATATTCAGATAATAATTTCATTATTCACAATCTAAATTTAAATTAATAAACTACAATATCAATCCTTTCATTTATCTTTTATATAGTTCTTTTCCAATATTATTTTTCAGCTAGTAACTTCTGTTATGTAATTCAGTCAATGAAACGATGACAAAATATATCAAATTGTCTTATTTTAGTAAATCCTAATATGTTTTGAGGTCTCATAACCTGAAACCTCTACAAGCAAACATGTTTGTGTTTCTACTCACCTCTGTATGTAATATGCATATATCACATGGAAACATTTTTAGCTATTTCTGTGAGTGATATATGTTCCCACTGACCTCTACAATTGAAATATAAGACATTTAACTATGAACTTTCAGGTAAAAATGATTCATGAAAGCATTGAAAATATATATTTTACTAAGGGTTTCAAAATGGCTAGGATCAATAATTAGTTTTTAAATGTTAGAAATGATGATTCTTCTCCTCAACAAATAATGAGAAATATAACTAGGTGCTAGTAGATTTTTCTTTCATTTGTTTATTTGTTCTTCAGTAAATTAAAATTAGTGTGTCTGTTTGTAAACTGTTGAAAAATTAACATCTGAAAAGATGGCAAAATAGAATAGGTCCGTGTTAGGTCCAATTACAGTTAAGTAAAAATACCTCAATTTGCTGTGCATGTTTAAAAAAAAACTTGATTTGCATGATAAACATGATCCACTCCATTCACATCAATGGTTAATATGGACATTATTTAATATTATGTTGACAGTGATAATAATCATTTATCACATAAAAACTGGGTACTAACATTACCTTTTACTACATATCAATTATAATTATACGATAAAAGTAGTTCTTAAATACTATAGGACCAGTAGAAGCATTCATATATACAGATTTTAATCTACTTGAATTACAAAAAAGAAGATGGTAATTTTGGCTTGAAAAATTATAATCTTTAAAGACATATTTACAACAATAATCTAACATAGGAGTATTAAAACAAGCATAACACAAAAGTACAACAAGAATCAACTAACCCACAGTTTGTCATCTTTTCCTGGTGGACTTTTCTGAATAAAAGCACCATAATATGTTGCTATGTTTCTGTGATGAGAATACTGAAACATGGAAAAAAAAATAGCCTCCGATAATGCATCAAGTTTTTGTAAAATTATATAAATAGGAAGGAAGTTAATGCTGTTTCAATCATATTTTCTCCAGATACATATATAAGTAATTAGTTATACTGAATAACATTATAAAATTTTCTATACAAACCAAGCGTTAACAACAGCTTAAAATCAAAATATAAAAGTTCACTCTGAAAATCTACTTTGTAATTTATAAATTATTTTTGTTCCAATACTATGTTTTATTCATAAAATATATTTAATGTAATGAATTAATTAAGATTAAAAACATCTAGGATTTTGTTTCTTCGTAACTCATGCAGCAGAAGTTCTGGGACTTCTTCTACTTTGGTGTCATGTACCACTTTCTGCAGCATTAAAAATTGATGTCATTACCAAAAAAAATAACATTAGTTTTTAAAAATATAATTAAAAAGAATATAAATTACACACAATAACTGGACAAGCATAGTTTTGGAAATTGCATTTTCTACATTGTTTCCAGCAATTCTAAATATAATATTTATTTTTAAATTAAAAACTAACAAATACCCAATTATAAATTGATAGCTCCCAAAAAAAATTTATTGATATTTCTATCTTTACAAAACTAGTTCTGTTTAGTCAGACACACACACACACACACACAAATTATTTTCTTGGCTCAGGTTCAAGAGTCACTATAGTCTAGTGTAAGCTTGACTATTTATAGGCACTTTCTAACACCATTTCTCTCTTTGCTACAGTATACACATTGAAAGACCACTTAAGCTGATACAGGAAATGTGCATGGTTAGCTCTGAGTATGCTTCCCCCTCTTATCTTTAATATTTTCCTTCTTTTCAGTCTTGCAGTTAGATGTTTCTTCTTGGAAAGAGAAGGCATTCACACTTAACAAGCCATGCTTTCTTACAGTTAATAATTTATCAGAAACAAACTCTGCAACATAACTGCTGGAGCATTTTGTTACTTGTTTATTTAAATTTTTTCTGAGCATCTCTTGAAATACAGCATACTGATTAAAGTAAGAGCTGTAAATTAGGCATGTCAGTTGAGAAATACATATTCACAATTAATGTCATAATTAAATCAGGAAAAACAAGAGAAACTTGCTTAAACAAAGTCTGTGATGACTGAATTAGGAAAACTGAGAGACAATGTGAAGAATGAAAATAAAGGTTTACAAAAAACATACCCAGTTACTGCCAACATAATATAGAAAATATAAAGACATTTATTATGTCTTTATTATGCAGATCTTAAGTGAAATTATTAGAAATACAAGAATATAATTATAGTCTCAATTACACCCATACAGTTTATGAAATATGTGAAAACATTTAAATTAACAGCTAAACTGGACTATTTAAATGACAATGTAGTATGCACATGGTCAATGTTACAAATAAACCAAAAAGTTGGTGAGAAATATTTGTAAATAGTTTAAATCACAAGCAAATTAGAGAATAAAAAAATTGCTATATCAAGTATAATTTTAGGAATAAAAATGTTTCAGAAATTAAACTGTTGTGGAGACAGTGGTTTTAACTAATGGCAAACATGCTGAAATATGTTTCTCTCAAATAACGTTGACATTCAGTTCCTCCCTAATTGCACACAGCATATGTACAATGTATGTTGTCTACCATGGGTAGTTTTTTTATGGTTTTCTGTAATTACTATTACATTATTTATAGGGTGAATTAAGCTGTATTTCTAATAAGTACCATTTTTCTTAACAGTTACTCCACCTTACTTACAATACACTGTGTGGTGTATATTCATCAACTATACCAATACTTTCACACTCATCTAATTAGATTACTTTCTTACCTTTTTGAGAACATTTATTTCAAGCTTGATTTCCTCCTCTTCATCCTGAAAAGAAAACATAAATTATTCAACATTTAAATTTAACTAAAATGATAACAATAATTTTATGTTATGAAACTTTAGAGAAAAGTTAAAGGTCATGAAAAGAAGGAAGTATCATCAAATAGAGATCATAACAGTATCTAAAATCACCACCATGGTGTATTGCCTAACACTTAAATACTTCAAACATTGAAAGGTTAATCAAAAACGAAATAAACCTACTGTTTAATTTCATTAATTACCGTAACAGATGATAGACTTAATGATTACCAACTGCATAATTAACTTTTAATTAAGCTATCATCTCAACTAAAAATATGAGCTTCTGATAGAAATAATCTACATAATAAATATTATACAGAATGAATAATTATGTACTTTAATTCCAATGAAAACAATAAAATGTTTCTACTCCCTGTATATGCGATTTCTTTACTGAACAAAAATGTTATGCAAAAGAGACCAACAGATCAATTTTTTCTTGATTACTAAAATACTGCTGTAGCAACAAATATGTAATCTCAATAATTATAAAGCCATGTGTTTTAGCATTAATTGAAAGAACCTAAAATAACCCATAATAGTCATTATATGTGCATTTTATCACATTCAGTAGTTAACAGTTCATGAATGATTAATAACTCCATACTTATTTACAACTTTATCAGCTTAATAATTTAAATGTGGATGGCTTACAGTCACTTAAGCTGACATATTAATTCTGCATGCTATTTTATGGAAAAATTAAGCTTTTTATATTAGAAGATCAACAGAAATATACTACTGTTATCAGTATTTCAGCATTAGGAATACAAATATTCAAACTGTCAAAACTACCTTCAGTAGATTAGATTTTAAAATATATATATGCTATTTCAAAAATAGACATGACGCTTGGGAAAACAATAAGTCTTTTTCGTTTATCTATTTACGATTTTCATTGATCAATCAAAAACATTTATATATAGTTGTTTTAAAAGAAACTCATTCATATAATTAATATCCAAAGAGGTTGTATGTGACAAAAAATACTCAAATTATAAAAAAAAGCCATCAGAATGAAATAACTACAACTACACAGAGAATAAACAGTAGACAACATTACTTCTTATAGTAATTTTATCATTTAAACAGATGTTTAGAACTCTAATTTCACATACTGAATAGCAACAGACTTTTAATTATTTATTGTGTGAGAAATATTTCAACAGCAGAGTGATACTTCTAGCAACTAAATGGATTTCTACCAACTTCAATACACTTAAGAGGAATGGCTCAGAGTTATAAAAAAAATAAAGATCATTTGACAAATTACCAGGGTTGCTAACTTTCAGGAATCTTTCAAAAGAAGCTTCTGAAAAATTAAAATATTAGCACATAGTAAAGTGCTACAAGTGCTGAATGCAGTTGTGTTCTTGGAAGTCTGTGGAAACAGTCCCCAAGAATACTTTTTATTCAATGAAGCAAAATGGTGCATTTCCTGGAACAATGTGATACTGAATTTTAACTGGATCCAGCTGATCAATCAAACATAATGCATTACAAAGAGCTGCTAATTTCACCAAAGCATAACCTCAGACTAGGTCCAGATGCATGTCTCACCCTTAGTGTGGTAAGTTCTGATACCTCTGCATTACACAAAATGTTTTGAAATGATCCCACATAGTTACATATTATCTGACTGTGATTTGATTAAGCCTAAAAAGTTTGAGAACTTCTTTTATATGACCAAATATTTCATTTATTTATTCATGAAACACTGGAGAACAACACATCAAAAACTTGAACAGTCCTACATACGAAAATGTTCCTTAATAATCATCAAACTGAAATATTAATGTTTGCTGATATCAACTAACCTCAGCCTTAACAGTTATCAAACTGAAATATTAATATCCACTGATATCAACCAAATTAAGCCTTAACAGTTACCAAACTGAAATATAAACATCTAATATCAACATCTCAGCCTTAACAGTTACCAAACTGAAATATAAACATCTAATATCAACACCTCAGCCTTAACAGTTATCAAACTGAAATATTAACATCTTCTAATATCAACCAACTTTAGCTATAACAGTTATCTAGGTGAGCTATTAACATCTGTTGATATCAGTCAACTTCAGCCTTAATAGTTATTAAACTGAAATATCAATATCTGCTAATATAATCTAACCTCAACCACAATAGTTATCAGAGTGAAATATTAACATCTGCTAATAACAACCAAATTCTGCTTTACTATGTATTAATACAAACTAACCTCAGCTATCCAATTTTTTGGTGCCTCAAAAATAGTTCTACTTATCATCTTTGAACATTGTAAATTAAAGACTAAAAATCAATAATAAGTGTGACTACCTCTAAAACAGTTTCAGACTTTGGTGAAAATGATATCAACTAAACACTTGTAATAATATTAGTTATACATTGATTCCCAAGAAAAACTTTGTTTTCACCAATTACACACTGAAAAAACTGCATACAAAAGCATAATTTTACTGCTACAAGAAAAACTTTGTATGTTTTTAAATTTTGTGCAAAGCAACACAAGGGCTATCTGCACTAGCTATCCCTAATTTAACAGTGTAAGATTAGAGGGAAGGCAGCTAATCACCACCCATCAGCAATTCTAGGGCTACTCTTTTACCAATGAATAGCATGATTGACCATCACTTTATAACATTCCCACAGCTGGAAAGGTGAGCATGTTTGGTGTGAAAGGGATTCGAACTCTTGACCCTCTTATTACAAGTCAAATGCCTTAACCACCTAGCCATGCTGGGCCCAGAAGAATAAGACTACCATACAGAAAAGCTTACTTCAGGATAGTTTTGTATGACTGTTAAATTAGACAACACTGTTGTAAGAAATATCTTCTGTTCTTAAATGCATGTTACAGGATATTTCTTCCAATTTGTTTATGAAGGTATTAGTTACCCAAGAATCATATGTTGTTGACCCCTCATTAATGCCCTAGATCAGTGATGGCGAACCTTTTAGAGATTGCGTGCCTCAATTGTGACCCAAAATTATTTTGCCTATCCGAACGTGCCAGGATTTTCATAAAAATGACAGTTACTTTCCAATAAAAACCAACTTTTTGATGAGTATCTTTATTTTAAAAAAAGTCGAATTACAAAAGTTTCAATAAAACTTATAAATAGCCTTTTTGTATGATTCTTCATGACTGCAGAATAATAAGTAACCGATATAATTATTTATTCATACTGGTTGAAGACCAATATGAATAAATGTAATGACTTACAATGCCACCCCCGTCATTCAAAAGGTTCGACATGCAACCTGTAGGGATAATATCCCTAATATATCCCTGGGATATATTATAGTATTAATCTAACCCGAAGTAGAGACAAGGGCTGACATTAAGGCGCATTAAACTGGGAACAGCAATTTCCCAGGCTTTACCAATATCCAATCCTTCTCATCGATCCTACCAGGAAAATCCCTAGTTCTAGCGTTAACTACACTTATGCGCATTGCCTCCTCTGCACCACGAGGAGGCCCTGAAAATTGAAGTACTTGAATCCTAGTGCTCTCAGGTCATGCCACCTCTCATAATTACCTAGCTCACTACATACTTCTTAGCAAAGATGCGGGAATCCTATCACGTGCCAGCAATTGTGGCCTTGTGTGCCACCTCTGGCACATGTGCCATAGGTTCGCCATCACTGCCATAGATAGATTCTTGAGAACTCCAATGTTATTGAAATGATGCAAGTTGGGACCCAATTCCCTTTTGGTATAATGGTATAAGTTGGAATTGTGTTCCAGTAGAATAATTTAACATCCTATATATGATAAAAAGCAAAGTATAATACAATAACAAAAATGAATAAAGAATAGAATAAAATAAAGAATAGGTACCACAGTGCAATATCTTAAAAAAAAAAAAAAAGGAGCTGGCAATGGTTTATTGAGAAGAAAAAATAACTGGTTTATTTGCTTTATTTTTCTTCTTCTCAAAAGACTAAATTATTTGTGACTCTCTTGCCTACTCCTCTTCTCTTTATAAAATTCCTAGTAACCTAAAAGAGCTGCCTCCTCAAGGAACTGTTCCACATGCAATCAGGGTCATTCTCAGCAAAGACTGAAAGGACCTTCATTAATTTTGCAAAAAGTCTCTGATGTTCTTGTATGTCAGCTCAACAACTTGTTAACTACTAACTCTTCTGTTAATAGTTGTTGATTTAATTACTTTGCATCTTCATTGGACAGACCTTTTTCATGTGACTGAAACAACTCTTCTACCTTTTCCTCTTCCATTTTCTCCAATCCTACATTGTGGAAAGGTTGGCAATTTCTCCACTAACTGTTGATATTTCTTCCTTAAAACTCTTGAATTCATAAATGCAATCCAGTCACATCTTCCTCCAAACTCTGTTCATACATCTAGTGAAGTCAATGTTGTCAATTGCCTTAATGATACTATAAAAACACTAGAAGTCTCCGACTATAAAATTCTTGTTAATATATGCCCCATTAAATAGCTAATGAAAAGTATGATGTAGATGATATGTTTTAAACATTGCTAAGATCCCCTGATCCATTGACTGAATGAGCAATGTTATTTTCTGAGACAAAAATACAGTTTGGATTGAGATGCAAGTCTCAAAGTTGTCCAAATAAAAATAGTGATCAGGAACATTTTGTTGGAAAAGCAATGCCTTTTATAATGAAGTATTTCTCCACTGCCAAGAATTTAGCAGCATAAGACGAGAGGAAAAAGAGCTAGTCATCATCACCAACCACCAACTCTTGGACTACTCTTCTATCAATGAATAGTGGGATTAATGGTTACATTACAAGACCCTGTGACGAGGATTCAAACTCACAACCTTTAAATTACGAATCGAGCGCCCTAACCACCTGGCCATGCTCGGCCTCCACAGTGTGTGAAATTCGTGCATTTTGGCCTACTCCAATACATTTGTAAAAAATCTCACATTCGGATGAAATTGGCAGCTTTCTATAATTCATTATGATTGTTTGACCAGCCGAATTGAATTCAGGTCAAATTCCACATCACATTGACCTAGGACACGCAGTAGATTACATCATTTTACTTCATTGAGTAAATCATTTCATAGGGAAGCAAGCCCCTAAATGCTTCTATTAGGCCACTGCCTTCGGCACTCACAGAATATTTTACTGCGAGTTAATGCTTTACCTTTTGAATTATCATTCAAATTTATAAAAGTTGGCAACCTGTAATTGTATTTGTAGAATTGCGGTTAAAGAAATAAAACGCTTTCGTTATCATTAAGTGGTCCAGATTGTGTAGTTTTTCAGGTGACATTACATAAGGATAATAATATTTAATAAAGCTGACATATAGGGACACGCCTAAAACCAGTTTACTTTTTGTACTTGATAAACGTCTTCTGTTTATAGTATAATTCTTATTAAGCGAATAACAAAAAGTGTATTTCTTATTGTTTAAAAATTGTTCAAGTTAGAGGTACGTATTCAGCTATCCAAATATAATTTCTCCCAATGTATATTTTTGCATATATGTTTAAATTTAACGTTTCCCTCCCCTTAATTGCACGGATTTATACAATGAAGAATAAAATCTGACACCTCTGACGATCAACTCTTTCATTCAATACCAATGCTCATCAAGTAAACTATACACGCAAAATGCACATTCTCGATCGAAACGCTATTTTAACTAGCCACAGAAAATATGCAACATTTCCATACACATATATAGCCTTACGATGGCGAAGCGTGGTCTGAAGATAGGTTCCATGTGTCCAACTCCAATGTAAAGTGGAGGATGGGGGAGTTTAAGTAGTAAATAATGTCATTATTAATTATAAATAATTTCACATTAACCAGCAGACAGGGACACTTCACATTATTTAATTCTGACAGTTATGATTGAATGCGTCTCGTCGTTTGCAAAAATATTATCACATAACTGAAACATGTTCATTCATGTTTAACTATATCTAAAACAGGGAGGGAGGGACAGGTACATTTACTATCTTTCCTCGTTGCTAATGGTAAAGGGAAACTGACTACCCATTTCACTCAGGATTTATGTCTATGTTCGAGTGGCATTACGTTTCAATACGCCTTTAAGCATTCATTCTGTACTAACCTTATGTGACTTTCTAACAGAAAAAAATGTAATAGTCAATCGAGACTTTTTGCGTTACTGACGTCTTCATTTACTTACTAACAAAGAAGCTTATAAAATCTATTAACAATTATGCCACACAAACAACTGATCTATATACCACACTTAGAGGGTACATAACGTCTGACTTCACAAACACTAGACAGTTGCTTACTTACCTGCAAACCTCTCTTGTACACAGTACTTCCTGAACCTCATTACTTCAGTGATAATTCTTCATGCTAAATATTTATAGAGATAATCTCAATCTATCTCAACAACCAAGATATATGATGGTAAGTCTGATATAAACAAGACTAGACTTGGTTGTATTTTCACCTAATAATTTAAAAGAAACCACCCACCAAAAGATTGTTAGACTAATATTAAAAATGTACAGACAATCTTGACCACTTTATTTTGTATACTTCTAAAAACGATGTTAATTCTGGATTATCCATGTTTAATTAATTGGGCCAGTAATTTCATAGCTTGTAACCTTAAAAGGACCCATACGATAGAAAATTGAAATGGTTTCAGTTTTTCTTTTTTAGTGTGTCTGTGTGTATTTTTCTATAGCAAAGCCACATCGGGCTATCTGTTGAGTCCACCGAGGGGAATCGAGCACCTGATTTTATTTATTTTTCAGAGGCGGCTGAGAGGTCTCATATGTTATGAGGCCCTAAGTTGTAGATTCGTTAGTTTATGCCTTAATCGGGCACTGTAGTTAATTAGAAATTGACTTTCCTAGCCTTCTCTCTGACAGAGCGAATAATTACACAGTCTAAATTCACACTGTGATATAATACTGTAGGACAAATATCAACAACATTATTTCATGTAACAATTTAAAATAACCCTCCCTACAAATGAACAGCGTTACTAGAATATCATTACGTAAGTATGCTGTTTCATTTCAACATATCACTTTACCTACAACAGAACAATTATATTGGAAGCGTCAAAAACGTAAAAAGGGATACCGCAAACAATACATACTACAATAAGTTCTTATACGCAGTTCAAAGTTTAGGGCAAACATAGTTGAAAAAAAGGTTGGATGTTCAGAAAAATTAAGAGAGTCTCGTATTATATTTAAAATTCTATTAATCAGTTTATCATTGTTAAAATGTATTAGCGACTACGATGTTATTTCGTTGGTCTGCAGTTAGCCAATTTGTGTCCTGACCTGTCTTAGTTTAGCTTGTGAAATTAAATTACTGCCGTCTGCTTTCTTAATACAAACTAAATTTCCGTAGAACAGATCGATACAAATCTCAAAGGTAAAAAACTGACAACAAACATTTTTATCCTAAAAGGGGTACAGATAACCTTCACCCACTCTCCTCACAGTGTACGTTTTGTACATTTCTACAAGTGGTGCTGATTGTAGAAGGCGACATTAATTAATTTCATCAGTAAATTATTTTCCCAATCTTGTATCTGGCAAACTGATTCATTATAGCACCAAAAATCTCATTGTGACGTAAGACTTTAAGACGTAATCCCATTATTATAACCACTGTCTAGTTTTTACTTTTGTTTCAAATACATACGTACTTGTCATGAAATATAAATTATTTCATTTTTATCAATACATACTTTTTTACTTTAAAAAGTAATAGATTGTCTTTATCATAAACCATTATTAATTAAAAATAAATCATTTTTAACCATAGGACAATGTCCTATGGATATTGTCCTATTACACTAAACCTTTAGGAAATAATGTCTCTTCCACCTCACGAGCAAAGCGACCTACTTTCCAGTGTTTGCAGATCTACTGGTCTATTTAGGACATTGCAATGATCTCCAATCACCGTCAACTTGCTAAATGATCGTTTTTCAACTGTAATTGGAACTATAGAAAGCTACACAGACTTTTAAGAACAGTGCCTGAATCATTTTTTTTATTTTGTTTTTCCATAACTCGGTATTAACTTACGAGATTTTCCCCTTTACTTAGAGATTCCTTTAAGGTCATGGGCCATCGGGAAAATTTACCCGACCCTCACCGCTCTCTTGGTGGGCGTGGTTATATACCCTGATACTTGATATAAAACAACATATTTACCAAAACCTTACACGTTGCATACCCCGCTGACATGATGAGCTGTTGGTATTCATGGAAAAGTCTTAACGCCAGCAATCGGTAGCAAATAGTGTGAGGGCGAGATGGCATTGTTTTCTTTTTACTGGCGGAGTGGCACTCGACTCGTAATCCGAGGGTCGCGAATTCGAATCCCTGTCACACTAAACATGCTTGCCCTTTCAGCCATGGGGGCGTCATAATGTTACGGTTAATCCCACTATTCGTTGTAACGAGGATTCGAGCTCGCGACCCTTAGATTACCAGTCGAGAGCCTTAACCACCAAGCCCTGCCTGGCGAAATAACAAGTAAAACAAGTGTAATTTGCTACGTTTGGGGAAGGAATCTTTTACTAAAAGCTGATGTTACAATTTAGTCATTAGACTGGTGGTAGGTGGTTTCAATGTGCTATACACTGCTATAAATTACGATGTCTAAAACGTATAAGTAAACGTCGAAAAAATATTAAACGGTCTATTAATGTGAGTGGTTACAGTTTACACAGGGTAACCTGACTTCCCGATTTTGTTGGAACAGTTCCGGATTTGGGTCCGTTTTTCTCGTGCCCCGATCTGCACTTCTCCTTCCAAAAAATCTAAATGTTCTGGTTTTCATATTTGCTAATAATCTGTAATTTTTGATACTGCTCGTAATAACGTTACATAGCCTTTGCTTCTTCCTACGAAGTTGGCCATAAGTCAGGCTGCAGCAGATGACGACATAATTTCACTGGTGTATACGTCACTAAACACGTAATTGTGTGTTTTCTTATAGCAAAGCGACATCGGACTATCTTGCTCAGCCCACAGAGGGGAATCGAACCAATGATGTACTAGCGGGTGACTAAGCACGTAATTAATCACCCGGCAAAACACAGATAAACAATGAAACGCAAACTGTACGTACTGTTCACATAAAAAGTTAGATTTTCAAATCATAAAGTACTTATTTAACAACGTAACTAAAGGATGAACTGGAACAATAACACAGGATTTTACGATAAACTTCTGATAAACAAGAAATTTCTCCCAACAAACAAGTAACTATAGCAGTAATAACCTAACTGAAAATATCCTTTTCATTTGATATTAATTATTATGATAATCGTTTTCATTATTTTTTTCTCTAAGAACAAAAAACACATCCACAGTTTTAAAATCGAAAGTTTTGGTCACCCTAGGTTTGCGAAGTTTCGATTTTTTTTTTTTTCAAACAAGCTGATGAGATGATAAGATATAAATGTACACACCACTATGGCATGTCATATTGACAGTGGTATCTCATGATGACAAAATCATTGAGCATATTAGTGTTAAGAACGTATAGAGAAATTAAGTATTTGAAAGAAAAACTGTGATATCTACGTTAGTATACAAAGCCCAAAAAATGCGTATGTCAAACATGAAAAAAATTGAAAACTGGCAGAAAAATAACATTAAATATGGAAGAATACAGAAAATGTTACTATATGAAGTGTTTTTATAACACCATGCAACACAAATTTTGTTGCTGGGTAGTATGTGTTATTTCTTACTTGCTTATGTTGTAAAAGTACAGAAAATGACCATTATTCCCTTCAAATTTTACTTTTGTGACCTAGATAATGAAATTTAGAAATTAACCTATTTTATATGTAAAAACAGGCAAATTTGCACATTTTCAATTGCATAAAGCAACTCAAGGACTATCTGCGCTAGCCGTCCCTAATTGAACAGTGTAAGACTAGAGGGAAGGCATCTAGTCATCACCACCTACCACCGCCAACTCTTGGGCTACTCTTTGACCAACGAATAGTAGGATTGACCGTCACCACGGCTGAAAGGGCGAGCATGTTTGGTGCGACGGGAATTCGAACCCGCGACCATCAGATTACTAATCCAACACCTTAACCCACCCGGCCATGTCGGGCCAAAAATGTTGTTACCTAGTGTTATAGTGCAATTATATCGACCTGTTTTTAAATGCATTATTTTGCTATACTTAACTAAAAGTAATACCAAAGCGATAAAGTGGCCTAAGAAGTTCATACGGTGAATATTTCTGTGCAATATCATCCACTATATTTTAAACTAAAACTACTTTACTCGAACATAACACTAGTACGCACACATTTTAGAACTTTACGTAGCTCGGTTAGGGAGCTCGACTCGCAGGTTCGAATCCCTCTCACACCAAACCTTCGTTAATTCTTACGGCATAAGATATAGTTTTCTTAATGTATGGATTTCTAGCCATAATAAATGTATCTTCTTTTTAACTGTGAGAAGAGTAATCACGTCGAAGTAACAACACTTAAAGTAATAAAATCACTCATATGACAGGCAATAAAATGGCAATGATCAGGTTACCTTGGAAACGTTAACCTCAGTTAGTAGACTCTCTCTTATTATGTTTTGTATCCGCTCTGCAACAAGCAAAAACGCACGTTAGTAAAAAAAAAAATCGGTCATTTTCATTATACATCCCTACCGTTTGTAAATATAACCATCCTAACGCATGATACATCAATGTACAGTAAAAAAATATTTTTATACCAAACAATATCTGAGCTTTCTGTGATTGCAATAACTATACAGGAAAAACGGTAAGAAAACCTAAAACGAATATTCACATTCGTCTGGAACATTAGACAAACAATGAAAATAAAATAAAAATAAATCAACTGATGAATCACTGACTTGACCAGAGGTGGCCAAACCGCAGCTCGCGAATCACGTGCGGCTCTTTGACATATAATGTGCGTTTTTTCATCTCCAGCCAGTCTATTATTGTTAGACTTACCAATCAGTGATGTATTCCAGTAAGCTATTTGTTGTTGGATATACCAATCAGTTTGTTGTGATATAACAAACTAATAATAAACACACACACGCATTCACATTAATTAATCAATAAACTATTAGCGACAATTTACAATTTATAAACTAAAGTTAAGAATTAAAACATCTCATGTACTTTACTTTTATACAGTGCCATTTGTTTCTGTAATATGGAAACAAATTTCTTTAGGGTTGTTTATCGTAAACACTGTTCATAGAGTATCTTAAAAATTGGTATTTTGTATACGACACGTTGCCTCTTTTGTAAAATGTTTATCACATAATGAGACCCAGTTTATTTGCGATATTCCTGAAAATACAAACTTTAAACAGAGAAAAACAAGAATCAACACAACTTTAGCGAACAAATTAAGCAGTCTTTGTTTCTCGTTTTACAACATAAAGTCCCAGAAGGGTAAAAACAGTGGCACGAAGATACGAGTTGAAAATTCGAGCAAGAACAAAGAAGCCTTTTAACACTGACTTTACTTGTCATAGTCGACGTTTTCTGCCACTGGGCAAAAGATAAAAACAAGGTAGGAAACTTCAAACTGGAAGGCTTTGTTTTCCGAAACAAAGACTTTCTATAAAATCACAAACTGGTAAATTGTCTAGGTTGACGTTTACCTTAGAGGTGGTAAACCCTAGGGTCATGTTCGCTACAGATCAAAGACAAGAATACAGAGTCAAACTGTATCCAAAAACAAAGTACTATGAAACTGAATTATGAAAAATAATAATTTAAAAACTCCTGTCGATATTATAAGTAGGTAGAGTTCGCGGGATAAGAATACCATAATTATATACTAAAATAAAAAAAATAATTAAAATACAATTATTTCCAGTGAGAAGCCATGCTTTGTTAGAATTTACTGAGTGTTTGTAAATGTTTGATGTAGTAAATTAAAGTGTAAAGAATATTTAATAAAATAAAAGAACAAATATCATTATATAAAATATCACTGTAAAGAAAAGTATTTAAGATATCACTGTACATAACCTTGTAATTAGTCGATATGTAAAATATTTCGCTGAAGCACTGTACGTTCCAATATAAAGTGCTCATGCTATAAACGTGTGAAATAACCTAGATGTAGGTTTGGAGTGTCAATTCCACCCGATAAATTCACCATGCACAACTGATGCATTCATTTCTAAACAATAAATAAGTTAGCCTTCCTGATGACAACTTACCAAACAGACTGATTTGGTTTGTTGAATTTCTCGCATAGTCACTTGATAGTAATCTATGTTTACTGGCCCTAATTTTTAGATTATAAAGCAAGAGGAAAGTCAGCTAGTCAACATCACCCATTGCCATCTCAGAAGCTACTCTAACAGAATAGTGGGATTTAAACGTTACTTTTATAACGCACCAAAGTTCCAAAGTCTGTGGCCCACAGTTGGGCGCACTAACCTCTGGCCACGCTCGGCCCTGTATGAACTTACCTCTGTAACATCCATTATTTTGATTGCTGCTAATTGTCCTGTCTTGGTATGGCGACCCTAAAAATAAAATAATTATTACAATTTACTACAACAACACAATCTACAAAATCAATATATTGTCATAAAAGTTGTCCATCATAATTGTATTCTAAGACTTATGGATAATGTCTTTAATTTGTCTAAAGCTGTAATTATTTGACTGGTTTATACTTTTAGCCAATAAATGTCTTTCAACTTAAAATATTGATGATAATTTATCATATAATAAGTTATCAGATTATTCTCCATATCACTAGCTGAGATATCAGTTCGACGCATGAAGAAGATATGGGTGCTCTCAAAAGATAAAGGTCCAAACGCCAACTCCACCTATGTCACTCCCCAGAGGACCTTGAGACTACATAGTTTGATTAAAGAATTAGTCTGGCGATTCGCTAACTATAAGTGGACACATATACACACAAGACATCTGTTAAATAATTGTTTAGATGTAACACTGAAATATAATAATGTTTATTCAATCATGTATATATTTATTGTGATTATTTATCAGAAATTATGATATATAGCACTGTTTTGTGTAAACGCTTTTCATTGATTTTGCCACTTAACGGCCAGATTTGTTTCAAAGACTGCCAGTTAAGACAACGACGAAAGTTAGTGCTATCCACTAATTAGCACAGAATGCAGATTTCCTGAGAAACGCCACCCGCCCTTGTCCTTGTTCAGCAAAGATTATTACAAAATTATTACTGACTGCAAGTTATTTCAAAATATCAATTTCCACCCTACTTGTACATGCAGTTCATGGTTGAATTTCATTTCATACAGAAAATAAAGACTAAGAGGACTTTCTACATCACTAAGCTACGTATCAAGAGTTGAGGACTGTTCCTGAGGTAAAACGTATTTTTTGTGTTCTCCAGGCATTTTAGTTACTAACTGTGTTGATTTGACTTTCATTCATTTTCTATTTTCTATGTTTTTATGCATTAACCATCACCAAATTATTCTGTTAAAAATACGTAAGGTTAACCTTTAAACATACAGAGTTATGGTTTAGTGCAAGTTCAGAATTGTTTCAAATGTTAGACATTGAATAAAGAGGCGTCGTATTAATAGTAAGATCTGCCATAACAAAAAACTTGAAAAACTAAGATGTAAGCAACAGAAAAGACATCAACATGACAAACCGTTGACCAACCTCATAATTAACAGATCTGACCGACAATTAAACACAGACGAGATACATCTACTTAACAAAGGACTCAACTTCGCAATAGCACCAAGGTACATTCCAACCATAGAAATCAAAACATGTTTAGAAGACCTAGCCAGGAGACTTGTGATACTTTCTACAGAAAACAAAAACAACAAACAGAAAGAAGACAACTTAGATAATTTTATTGACATCCAACAGCCAAACTTCCCAGGTAAAATTACAAATTTATATTTTCCAGAAACACCTAAAAACAACATCTTAAACGATTTTTTCAAAGAATTTTCTTACAAAACTATCAACATAATTTCACAAAACTAAAAAACAACCTTACAAAAAGAGACATTAATTCCATTAAAAACCTAAAACAAGACAGAAACATAAAAATTCTAAAAGCAGATAAAGGTAACGCTATAGTAATAATGAACACGAATGAATACATACAAAAAATGAATAACATCCTATCAGACACGAACAAATTTAAACCAATACACACAAATCCAACAAAGACACATGAGACGCAACTAAACAAATTACTACTACAAACGAAAAAAGCCAACACAATTTCACAAACACTTTATTCCTACCTACGTAAAACCGACTCACGCACACCGCAAATATACGGCATCCCCAAACCTCATAAACCAGATTGTCCATTACGACCAATAATGTCAACATATGAATCGTTTAATTACAATCTTGGTAAATACATAGCATGGGCATTCTCCAAATATGCAACATCAGCCAGCTCATTCATCAAAGACTCTTTTAATTTCAAGTCTAATCTAAATCAACTTAATCATAAAGCCTTAATGGCCAGTTTCGATGTTATATCCCTCTTCACAGAAGTTCCAACCACTGAAGCCTGCAAGATGGCTCTAGAACTCTATATCAGAGATCCTAACCCAACTATAGACGTTCCCGGCAATCAATTAGCAACCCTCATAGAATTCACCACGATAAAGACAAACTTCATGTTCAACAACCACAGCTATATACAAACAAATGGCCTAAGCATGGGCAACTCAGTATCACCAGTTCTAGCCAATATTTTTATGATACAAATTGAATCACAAGCAATTAACACAGCATTACATCCACCACTATACTGGTACATATATGTAGATGACACAGTTGCGGGATTCAGATCTACAGAACACATACTTAATTTTTTCAATCACATTAACTCTATACATCCCAACATTAACTTCACATGTAAACAAAAAGGAAGCAATCAAATATCATTTCTTAACCTCAAAATTACAAGAACCGACACACAATTCAAAACAGAAATCCACTGATAAATCACTCATACTGGACTATACATTCCTTGGGACTCAGCACATGAAACAAAAGAAAAACTCAACATACTAAGAAACCAAATAAACACAGCCATAAAACTATGCTCACCAGATAAAATTAACAATGAATTCGACAAAATAAAACAATACTTCATCAACATCAATAAGTTTCCTCCACAAACCGCAGAAAACATACGAGCACACCTAGACAGAAAGCAAAATCAACTAACAAAAGTAAATATATCTCACGAATCAAAAAATCACGAAACCATATACTGCTGTATACCATATATTCCTGACATCAGCAAACAAATAACCAACATTTGGCAAAAACTAGAAACAAAATATAACATTCCAGTTAACACTAAATTTATTCAAAAACCAGGCACAAAACTAAGGTCTATACTATGTAAGAACTACACTGACAAACACCACACCAACATTATTTATAAAATACAATGTGATAACTGCCACGACTTCTATGTAGGAGAAACAAGTAGAAAAATGGAAACCAGATTCAAAGAACATAAAAAGTCACCTTCACACGTTTTCGAAAACTGCAAGTCAAATGGACACAACATAATCATAGAAAACACTAAAATACTAAATAAAGAAACAAACATAAACAAACGAAAAATTAAAGAAGCCTTACTTATACAACAACTTAAACCCAAAATAAACCAATATAAAGGAACGCCATTATACCTATATTAATATTATAGATAAATTATATATTCAAACATCTAACCCCGCCCTCTACATTGCGACACTCAGTTATACAACCCCTTCCAAACATGTGGTCAGCTTCCGGTCAGTTACCTCTTTCTTTGTGAACCTGACAATGACCGAAGATGGTCGAAACGTTGTTCGCTCTTCTATTTAAAATATTTTCTGAACCCAAACGAGCCGTTTTTGCATATAAAATAGTAAGTGGATTAATTAAGATAATCAAATATTGTTGATGTATTGTCTGGTTTTTGTATATATAGTGTTAATATGGTGGAAAAATAATTCAGACTGTTCAAGTCTGAACTTTCTTGAAATAATTCCACAAACAGATACACCACAAATACTGTAATGTGAAACCTACAATATAGATACCAAAACATCATCAGTCAAAAATTGGTCAGTGGCTTCCAACAAAATAAAATATTTCATGTACTCGTCTTTAAAAGGAAAGGTTTTTCTTTTACTGCACAGAAAAATATGGATTTTAACAACTGATTTAAATTACTTCTTAGGTTTTCAAGTTCTATGTACAGAATGATAAAATACAGATTAAAGTGAATTTCAATAAAACCAAATAAAAGCACGTGCAGATCAAGTTTCTACCATAATATTACATTATATTCTTTCAGTAGCCTACTGACCTATTGGCAAGTGTTAGGGCACAATGAACTTCTCAGTTCACAGCAGTTGATTCTTACTAGTTTGACTTTTTCAACTACTTTATGTTTCCGAGATGAAATTATTGGTACTATATCTATGCTCCTGTCCTTTGTATTTGGTAGGACTTCCAATGTATAGGGAGGGATATTTGTCTCTTAGTTACAGTCAAACAGTGACAGGTTGATAACTTCTACTTCATATAGATGTGACTAAAATGCCTTTATTTACAGTTTCTACCAAGATATTCAAGTCTCAACACTTAACAACCTTTTCTTATTTAGGTGGATCTTCCTCTAAAAAACTACAAATTGTATCTATAATGACTCAACAATTTTACATTATTGCGTGTTCTGTCAAGTACTCAGTGACCCGGTACGGCCCTGAAATGTATATGGAACTTAGAAAAAGTTAATTGTAAATAAGTTAAAATAGGCAATCCACTCTCATAGTTGGCCTTGCATGGCCAGATGGTTAAGATGCTCGACTCGTACTCTGAGAATCGCGGGTTCGAATTCCTGTTACACCAAACGTGCTCGCCTTCTCAGCCGTGGGGGCGTAATAATGTTACAGTCAATCCCACTATTCGTTGGTAAAAAAAGTAGCTCAAGAGTTGGCTGTGAGTGGTGATGACTAGTTGCCTTCCTTCCAGTCTTACGCTGCTAAATTACGGACAGCTAGCATAGATAATCCTCGTGCGAAATTCAAAAATAACCCCCCACCATAAATGTAGACAATATAACGTAATTCCTAAATAACTTAGGGCCGAATGAGGTACCAATGTACCACGATGCTAAAGGCAAACTCGGATATTTAATAAAGTCACACCACAAAACTGGATCAGTTATCACCACACAGGTGAACACAACAAACAATAACGGGCTATATTATAAAATATATAAATAACTAAACAGACAATGACTATCAAAACAGGCATATATTGATGCTTCAAATAAATGCATACATTTACGAACAAGTTAAATTTACTGAAAAAAAATTAACTTTACTCATCGATTCTCATAACATGAAGCATCTTAACAACACTGACACACCTAAACACCTGGTAATACACCAAAATAGGACCATTAAAACACAGAAGCAACTGAGGCAATAAAGTTTGGTTGGTTGGTTGGTTGGTTTGGCGTTTTATGGCACAAAGTAACTGGGCTATCTGCGTCAAACATTCGACAAAGAGTTACAGTAGTACAATTCATAAAAGGAAATTAAAGCAAAACCAAACAAAGTTTAGAAAAACAACATAAATAGCATTAAAACCAATTTTTAAAATCTAGTCTACAGCAGTAAGAGAAAAACTACAGTAATACAAATTGTAAAGGACTTTCTGTAGCATAATTGTAATTATCATAACTTGCCGGGAAAACTAACAGGTAAGTTCAAAAACCAGTGTTAGTAACCTGATGTTAGGCTTTCTAGTCCTGGTTCCGAGTTATTTAACGTTATGGCCGCCTTCAGAAATTAAAGTAATAAAAGTTTTAAAATATTTGTAGTAAAATTCTAAATAAAACTCGCTAGGATGACAAATGGGTTGTTCAAACAGCAGCATTAATCACCTGAAGTTGGCCTTTCCAGTCCTGGTTTCGAGTTATGAGCCAAAAAAGGACTAAACTTCCCCCTAAAACATAAAAAATGTCAACCCCCGATTAATGTTCCTCTAATTGTTCCAATCCAAGTGTAGAACGAAGTTTTTCATATGCACTAGTATCAAGGCAGTGTGCAGATGTTCGTTTTTAGTTGTTTGTGGGTTTTTTTAGGAGGGTGGGGGTATTTTTAGGCCATCGACTTTTTGGATCATTAGGCCTCTTTGCAATGCTACCAGTTGATTACTTAGGCTTTAGACCTATCAATTGCTGGAACCATTAAGGCCGTCAAGTGATGAGGATGTGCGCGGCTGGAATAATTAGGTGAGCAGCACTTGATGGGTTGTTTTGCGGTCGCGCATTTAGATGGTACACTGCCCTAGATACACCTATACAACTACAGAGGACACAACGTAAAGCCAATATACCACAAAAAGAAAAATAATAATTTAGAATCAATACAGAGTAAGCAGTACAGAGAGTCAGGAAATATCAAATCTTATATTATGTCACTTTAGCAGATAAAACAAAACTGCCGCATTGAACTAAAACTAAAGTAAACAAAGAGAAATACATCATTAGCTTCAAACTCTAGTTGAAAATGGTTACTAAAAGAAGAGTAAATCTAGTCGAACTGCTAACAAAGATTTATCAATTTCCAAAGAACCATGAAAAAAACTTAGTACAGAAACAGTAAAACAACTTGGAGCACGGCATAGCACCACTCCTAATATCTGTAGTTCACCTAAAATTCACAAATAAGGATACCTTCTCCACCTCCTACGTTGACTACAGAGACACGTCATGTTATCCCTTAGCTAGATATATATTAATTACAAAAAACATTTTTCACTTGTTAAAAACTCGGTTCACTTTAATCATCACAGCTTAACTATGGGTACTAAATATCTGCAAAGGTTTCCCTTCTTTTTCTACTCATTTTACATTTGAATATAGCTTATTATCCTCTCACTAATGAAGCATTCCAAATCAACTGTGTGGTAAGAATACTAATTTTGTGTGAAAGAGTTCCAAAGATGTTGTTGGACTTGGACTTTTAGAAGAACAACAAAGTAAGATCGTTCTTCTTTCTTTGATCTATTTACTTGCTAAACGAAATGAACCCTAATATGGTTTCTACGGTACTTTAGCACCACAATATGTTTCATTTTGCCTAACCAAAGCATATAAGACTATTAAACCTTGTTGCTTCAGAGCCAGTTACAGCCATATAAAAAAATACTGTTTAATACATTAGATAATCAGATAATCCATATACATTCATATTGTGTGAAACTTGTGATAAGTGGCAAATTTGAGCAGCTTTAAGCCCGACATTCTTGACATAAACATGATGCTCTGTAATATCTAATTTGTTGTGCTCTCTCATTATAGTTTCCTCAATACTCTGTGGACCACTCTAATAACCAATTTCCACGATGTATTCTATCTTTTAGCATATTTCTGCTAACTTGCTATTTAATTCTAAACAGCCCTTCTTTAAACTGGTAGCCGCTCTGAACGTTCCTCTGCATTTCAGCCATCTCCCATACATCTCCCCAACACCTCTTGAAATTTATGGCCCCACAGACTGAGTTTCATGATGAAGTTCTCGTGTCACGTATATATTTTTTTAATTGTTTAAATTTCATTACAGTCATTTATTTCTTAAGTTTCATGCTGTTACATGAACTCCACAACTTTCTTAATTTCTGTCTTTCTACAACATGTTCCAATTTCAATACATCGATTCCGCTCTTAATTAACATTAAAATGTTATTTAATGGACTTCGGTTTCAATTCTTCAGGCAGCGGTAGTTAACTTACAGAGTAAAATATATTTTAATGTTTGTTCGTTTGTTTTGGATATTCTCATATGCTTACACCAGATCTAGTGCACTAACTGGTCCTGTTTGTTCGTTTGTTTTGGATATTCTCATATGCTTACACCAGATCTAGTGCACTAACTAGTCCTGTTTTAATACGTTAGCGAGAAAGCGACTAGTTAGCCAACTCTTGATTTATTCATGTCGAAGAGCAAAATTTAATACAGGGTGGTCGCTAGAAAAGCGGAAAATTTGTGAAACAGCTATTTATTTTTACAAAGAATAACTTTTACAAAGTTTTTTAAAGGCATATGTTATATTACACTCATAGATGCTCAAAATGTCGTCCGTGATATTAAAAATCATTCATTTTATTCATGATGTAAAGAAATCAAAATAGAAATGAGTAAGCACGCATTTTATTCATGATCTCATCTGACCCTCAAATTTTCCGCTTTTCTAGCGACCACCCTGTAGTTGCTCTTGTTCGCAACCACGGCCTCAAAGTGAGAAGCACAATATTCAGTAAGAGAACGTGAGCCATTGACTTTCAAGTTCACAGTTCGGCACGTTCTAACATAGGCCCCGTCCGGCCCTCTTAAATTGTTAAGAATCACTCATGTTCCATAATAAAATACTTAAGAGTTACATAACTCATTAAATTTGCCTATAAGTTCACATTTCGAAAATTTCTACCTTTAGCACTATGTAATTACTTCCTTTTGCTTGTATCTTCCACAATAGGGCTCTCGATTCTTTTTCATTTTGGAGTATATAAACTTATAAAGTTTTAGTATTTATTTCAGAAATGATGTAACATTTTCAATTACGTTTAATGTCGTTCTTTTATTTGGTAATTATCCTATTAACTAAATCGTAAAACAACACAATGTATTTCAAAACCTGAATTAATAATTTTTTTGAAAAAATACAGATAAAGCACACAACTGTGCAGTATTTCATTAAATTCACCATAACAAAAATGAGTCACTGACAGGTAATACACTTAATAGCACTGCATTTCAAACCCATCTGGGCGCGGTTCGTAAACATAAATTCACTAACATTACTAAGAGACGTTTTAATAACGCTGGATCTCATCATTGATATTTATACAGCTGTTTCGAAACATTTCTTGGAACTGCATGATTCACCAAGAATATTCTAAATAATGGCCGCCTACATTTGATAGTTATTCAAGGGTCTTAAATAAAATTAAAAAAAAAATACTGAAACATTTTTAGTTTTTATAAAAAAAGATATTCAAAACATGGATTTTTCGTTAATCATATATTCAGAGATTATACACGTTACTTTCTTATGTGCTTTTGCTCTGAAAAATGAATGCGAGCTTTGCAATTAACCGGATCGATCTGAAACCGACTCGACTACCAGGTACCGAAGATACCCACAGAATTTTACTGTTTGCTACACAAACGCGCAGCAAAAGCAGAACCAGTTTGATGTACCTGTTGGTCGACTTTACATACATTATCTACAACATGATCGTGAACCTACAATGACGACGTCACAAGAACATAACTAATTTTCTTGTATAGTGCAGTAATGTGCAAAAATGTAAGGGCAAAATCAGGAATTATATTACAGGCTACTTTCAAAGAACAATGGAAGGTAAAACATTAAAATTCCATTAATCTTTATATTCAGTTCAACACAAACTCAGTAAAACTCCTTAAGTTCAGCAAACTATTAACATTTTGTTAGCCTAACTTTTGTTTTGATAACTGCTGACAGTCTTTCAGATATCGTTGCAACATATTTAAGCAAAGTACCCTTTGGGTTTTTGCTCCTAACGTCTCTAATACACTCTTATCAAGTTTCTTTACAAGCAACATTTGATTTTTAAAGTTTTTGAAGCATCAAATTCGAGATCTGTTCAATTGGATTCAGATCGAAGCTCTGAGGGGGCCATCATTGCACCATTTGAATGACTCCCTCGGCTTTTTCTTAGCTAAGTAACTTTTGAATAGGTAAGATCAGTGGTTCCCAAACTGGGGGTATTTTAACAATTTATCGGGGGTAATGGAGGGGTGACAGAAAAAAAAGTTAAAATTCTGAAAATCAAGAAAACATTGAGGTAGCTGGTATTAGGATTAATGTTAACTTAGTCTTAGTATGTAAAGTTGTAAATTAAACCTATTTTAAGTATGTAATAAAGTTAAAACAAATAACAATAAACATCAAAAACTAATATACAGTAGTAGAAAAGAGAAAATATGTATCCTAGTGTGTGGTAACCTAAAAGTATTTTGACAAGTATGCTTCAGAACACAAGTCATTCAGTAACCCTGATGACTCATCGACGTGTCCAGTACGCGTCACTCACTGACTAAGGTTGCCTCTATTTCACACTGTCAGTTTCTATGTGAGCATTAGCCAAGGTAGACAAAACCTGGTATGTATGTGTACTGCCCTGTGCAGTATAGCTAGTATTTACCTATTATTACATCATTCTTATGCTGAATCTGTTTTATTGCTATCTAGAATGCCATGAAAAAAATAAACAAGTTCACATTGTTCACACTTTTTTATGCAGTTTTTCTCTTTCTTTTTCTACAGATTAAACAATAAAATGTCTAAAAAGCGCACCTACTCTGACGCCTTTCTTTGCTATGGCTTTGTGGATTTACCTTCTGGTGGAGAGGATCGGCCATAATGTGTAGTATGTCACAAAGTGTTGACAAATGAAAGCCTCAAGCCATCAAAACTCTCAGCTCACCTCCAGAAGTGCCATCCAAATCTTCAAAATGAGGATCAGGCTTATTTTCAGCGCTGGACTGTAGCAGTTTAGAATATCCAGTTCGGTTCATCTGGAATTTAAGCCCAAAAGCTTCAAGCTGCGGTCGAAGAATTTTACTTTGTTGCATATAAAGTTGCCGAAAAATAAAAATGCCATACCATTGCAGAGAATCTGATTATGCCTTGTGCATACGAGATGGTAAGCAAGGTATGTGGGGAGGATTGTTAGTTTGTTTTGGAATTTCGCACAAAGCTACTCGAGGGCTATCTGTACTAGCCGTCCCTAATTTTGCAGTGTAAGACTAGAGGGAAGGCAGCTAGTCATCACCACCCACCGCCAACTCTTGGGCTACTCTTTTACTACCGAAAAGTGGGATTGACTGTCACATTATACACCTCCACGGCTGGGAGGGCCAGCATGTTTAGCGAGACCCTCGGATTACGAGTCGCACGCCTTACGCACTCGGCCATGCCAGGCCACTTGTGGGGAGGAACAAGCGAAGAAACTGAGTGTCATATCTCTATCAAACAACACAATCCGCCGACGATTCGATGACATGGCATCAGATATTCTGTCCCAAGTTACAACAGAGATCAAGGAAAGCTCATATAGCAAATTCTCCTTGCAATTTAATGAATCGTGTGACGTAGCCAGTCGTGCTTTTCTCTTGGGTTCGTTCGTTACGTCAACCAGGACAAGATCAAAGAAGAGTTCCTATTATGCGAAGATCTGCTGACAACCACGAAGGGAGAAGATATCTTCAATGTCATCAACAGTTTCTTTACCACGAATGGATTGGATTGGAACAGCGTTCAACGGGTAGGGAGAAATGTTTATATAAAGTCTAGATTAGTATAAATACAATGAATTACATGGCATACAGTCATATAGTTTTATTTATTGTACAAGTAGCTGTGGTGTAGCTAATATTTTATACATAATTCACAAAAAAGTATCGTGCCTGTCGTACTGAAATACTAAAGTACCAAAATAAATTAAATTAAATTAAAACCATATAATTATAACACAAAAGATAAGTAAGAATGACTAACTGACGCAATCTATAATAGTTTTTCTTTTTTAATCTAGGTCTCCGTCGATGGAGCACCTTCGATGATGGGTCGTAATCGTGGATTACGGGGACTCATACAAGCTGTGAATCCAGAAATTTCTGTAGATTATTGCATTATTCATCGGTACTCTCTTGGATCAAAAAGCCTGCCTGGTAATCTGAAATTAGTGATTGAAGATGTGTTGAAAATCGTCAATTTCATCAAGTCCAGGGATGTGAATTCGCGCATATTCAGAGAGCTGTGCAAGGAAATGGGAAAGCAGTATCAAGTTCTTCTCTACCACACCGATGTTCGCTGGTTGTCACGAGGCAAGGTTGTACGTCGAGTCATTGAGCTCCGAACGGCTCTTCAGGAATTTCTGAAACAAGAAGAATTTCCTTTTGCTACCAAGTTCACTGATAAGGAGTGGCTTGCTCGACTTTGTTACTTGGCTGACATATTTGCGGAGCTGAACAGTGATAATCTGCAACTCCAGGGCCAAAACACGACTGTCATTGATGCCCATCACACTGTGACTGCATTTCTTGGAAAACTGAGACTCTGGATTCGACGCTTGGAGAAAAGAGTGATCGCTCAGTTTCCCACCCTAGACCAGTTTGTTGAGAAGAATAGTTATGACACTGGATCACTTTTACAGACCACCAACAAAGAGATGAGCGACCATTTGAAGGGGCTTGAAACAAGCATGCAGCACTACTTTCCAGAGAGTGACCTAACAACAGCCAGTCTTCAGTGGATCATTCATCCCTTTTCTGTACCTGATGAGGTCATTCATGATTATGATTTCTCTGCAAAGGAGGAGTGGATCACAATGCGAGTAAATGAAGCCTTGAAAGTCAAATTCCAAAACCAAAATGCAGATTCCTTTTGGATTTTAAAACTAGCTGACTCGCCAACTCTGTCCAAGAGAGCCTTGAAGTTGTTGGTATCATTCTCAACAACGTATCTGTGCGAGAAGGGGTTCTCAACCGTGCTGGGGATGAAAACAAAAAAGAGGACTAGCTTGAATGTTGCAAACGATGCCAGGCTGGCACTTTCAACCACAAAGCCAAGAATTCCTAAACTAGCTTCCAGTATGCAACTCCATCCATCCCACAGATGTTCTTGACATCTTTAGCAATATTCATAAGAAATACACAATGATCAAATACAATAATTAAAAGTGTAATTCAGTGTAAATAAATTATATAAATAAATTGTAAATAAATAAAGTGCAATATATCTCTAGTTTAATTTAGCCATACATATCAATGTTGAAAACATTTTGTGAAAGGGGTAAAATGCTTAATGTGGCATGTTAAATTGGGTAACAAGCTGAAAAAGTTTGGGAACCACTGGGTTAGACGAATGTTTGGGGTCATTATCTTCTCGGTAGTAGAATCCGTTATCAAGAATACGCAAACTACTGGGTTTACCATGACGGATCAGTTGTGTGATGGTAATTGCGCTGATCCGTTTTTCCATCTGTTTTGTAAATACCTCCTGTGGACTGAAAAAAAAAGTCCCAAACTATCATAATGCCTCCCCTATTTTAAATGCTAGGAGCTGTGCATCGAGTTAAGTATTTTTCGCCTTTCTTCTGCCGGTTGTGCAACCTACGCTTTGAACCAAATATTTCAAACTCTGATTCGTCTGTCTGTAGCACACTTTTCCAATCATTAAAAGTCCTGTTTTTGTACTTTTTAGCACATTTCATTTTCTTGACAGCATTTGTAGATCAAAGTAAAGGTTGATTTTAACTTTTAAACTACCAAATATTCCATTCTTTTGAATATCCTTGATATTGTAGATCTGGACGCTTTTCTGCCTATTGGTATATGATCGTTTACCTCACGCTTGAGATCAGTGGCTGTCTTGCTTCTTACCGAAGGCTGTATAAACGAAGATATTCCACATCAGTATCATTTAGTTAAGGTTTTTCTGTCTTTTCCTTTTCCATTTCATTACCTGTCTTGATCTCATAATTTAAGGTGTACTTGACAATGTTTGGCGAGCATTTCAAATCTGCAGCAATTTGTCAGAGAATCCAACCAGCATCAAGTGAAGATTTTATGCAAACTCTCTGCTCTACTGACAATTATCTAAGTTTTTTGAGCCGTAGCATGACAACAAAACTTAATACATAGTGTTAAACACTGTTCTTATCAAGATTTGTGAAGTGGAATTATATTGATTTTTTGCTAGCATATATCGGTACCATAGGTTAACTTCTTTCTATTTAATCAAGAAACTGCACGGGGTACCACGATAGTTATTTGATACCCTAAATTTGCCCTTGGTGCAAGTATTTGCGAATTCTAAAGAATGATAAGTTTTCTCAACCTAGCTCATTCAGTTATCAACAGGGATCAGTAAAGCATTATCATAGTGTTGAAATTTATATTCCGTAACGTCATGCAAGAATTAGCAACATAAAATTCGAAAGGAAAACAAAATATTCTCTTAATCAGTGATGTCGAGAAAACCCACTTGTAGAAAAATATATATGCCAAAACGGCTCGTTTATGTTGAGAAAATATTTTACGTAGAAGAAAGAACGTTTCGACCTTGGGTCATCGTCAGGTTCACAAAGAAAGAGGTAACTGACATGTGGTCAGCTTCCGCTCAGTTACCTCTTTCTTTGTGAACCTGACGATGACCGAAGAAGGTCGAAACGTTGTTCGCTCTTCTACCTAAAATATTTTCTCAACCTAAACGAGCCGTTTTTGAATATATATAAAATATTCTCTTGTCCTGACACTTTTGCACAGTTCTGTATATAATAATTACTTTCAATCACAGTAAGTTATAAACTTAAGATATAAACTAAAAATCACCATGACCATCAGTATAACTAATTAAACACAGTCTTACGTTTCAAATTATTCAGATTAGAATACATTGTTTCGTTGGATGAGTATTCTGTTATTAATCTAACAAGGTAACTTCACTGTGATAAAGAACTAACCATTTTAATATATATACATAACTGATTAATCACTTTGACACGCACACTACCCTGTGTTAATAACAAAATAATTTACCAGTATTATTCTGTTTCAATGCACACACTGTACCTTCCATTATCTATCATGTTGATGCAATTTTGCAGGGTTTCAAGTTGTATGATTACTTGCGATATTTTACTTTCAGCACTAACACCGTAATTAAAACTTGTTAGTTTCCACCAATGACACGCCGTCTTCACGTTAGGCAAATAACTGTGTTTTATAGGTTTAAACTTTAAAATTATTTACAGTTTTCTAGCCATAATTCTTTCACTCGTGTACGCATCAATGCTCTACGCGTTTCTCTTGTGCAGCCAAATAATCAAGTTCGGTGACTACCTCTAACGTAAACTAATATCACCGTATAATATATTCACATTACCTTACACAAAATGTCTGGAATAACACATCACGAAATACTATTACGTTGGGTTTAAAGCAAAACTAAAAATATAAACAGAACCAACAGCTTAAGTTTACGAATGTATACGTGAAAAACATATTATCAATACACACACAGAATGCTATGGTGAATGGCAATGTTTCTGTTGTGTTTTACGTTATTAATAATATATATTAAATACATAAATTTCGAGTTCACTTAACTAATCTACGGATACATTTGACAGAGTGTCTTTAATGTACTTTGAACTTCCATACTTTCAGGATAGAAGTATCGATTTACGTCATTCAGTACTTTTATTACCGTATTTTATGCCTTGTCAGGCGCTACATTGTGGAAGACGACCCTAATTTTGGTTTGGCTTGTTTTGAATTTCGCGCAAAGATACACGAGGGCTATCTGCGCTAGCCGTCCCTATTTTAGCAGTGTAAGACCAAAAGGAAAGCAACTAGTCATCACCACCCACCGCTAACTCCTGAGTTACTCTCTTTTTTACCACCGAATAGTGAGATTGATCGTCACATTATAACACGCCCACGGCTGAAAGGGCGAGCTTGTTTGATGCGATGGGGATTCGAACCCGCGACTCTCAGATTACGAGTTGAACGCCACCTGGCCATGCTGGGCCCCCTAATTTTGGAAAGACAATTCTAAATAAAAATATTTTGACTCGGTAACCAACACCTTGATGTAACCTTGTCTTTTTTTAACCTAGTGAGTAAATACAGTCAAATACTTCATATTCTTTACAGTATATAGACGATATTAGTTTGAATGTTTTATATTGTTAAAAATACTTGTAGTTGGTAATTAATGAGATTACAATTTGTAAGAGAAACCGTTTTGAGTAGACCCTAAACTAACCTATCGCCTTAACACATTACTTTTGTCTGGGAAGACGCATAGGGAGTTTTCAAGGTAATTTTAAAAAAAAATTGCGTCTCACAAAGCGTAAAAAACGGAACATTTAGAATTTTATCGCAAAGCTACACGTTTATTGTTTTTTTTTATTTCACGCAAAACTACACCTGGGCAATTTGTTCTAGCCGTCCCTAATTTAGCAGTGTAAGACTAAAGGGAAGGTAGCTAGCAATCATCACCAACCAACAACTTTTGAACTACTCTTCTACCAACGAATAGTGGGAATGACCGTCATACTATATCACTCCCACAGGTGAAAGAGCGAGCATATTTGGTGTGACAGGGATTTCAACCAGCAACACTCAGATTGCAAGTTGAGCGCCCTAACCACCTGGGCCTCGCGAAGCTACATGATGGATTATTTGGACTGACAAGATACTAGGAAAGCAGTTATTCCAATGATTATATATTTTTCTGTTGTTTTTTTAACTAAAGACCAGCTAGTTCCTATCCCAAAGTTTCATGGACTGCTTTATTAGCTTTTCAAGAACTTTTAAATCACAGTGCAAAACAATATACTTGGAACTTTATTTATATTTTCTTTCCTGCCGTCTTTCGAACCAGCTAAAATCTCCTTGCGGACTAGAGATGAAAAACCACTGAATTAATCAGTTTCGGGACAAGAATCGTGTATCAACAGACTAATATTTCGGGTAGCCAACTGTTAAAAATATTGTATGCCTTTGGTTTGATAAAATCCTTGCTAAACAGCAGCTGCACACGCATAATATATTCGTGTAAAATGTTTCAATAAAACTTTACTTCACACATCCTTTTATTTATCTCTTTATCTATGACGTTTCTTTATTTTAAACCAAAAAATATTGTAACCGAATGTTTTCTTGTTACTTCTCTATGAATATTTAATTAAATATTCTAGGGATGTTCGGCTCAGTGGTCATTGTGTCTTTTGTGCACCTGAGGTTTCTTGGTTCGCGCCCTGTTGCTGGAAATGGTTTGAATTTTGTGCAAAGCTACACAATGGCTATCTGCGCTACCCGTCCCTAATTTGACAGTGTTAGACTAGAGGGATGGCAGCTAGTCATCACCGCCCACCGCCAATTCTTGGGCTACTCTTTCACCAACGAATAGTGGAATTGATCGAACATTATAACACCCCCACGGCTGAAAGAGCGAGCATCTGTAATATAGCAGTTGCCGGAGAAAGCAAAATAGCGCTGCGTACTTTAAGACTGTGTGTTCATAATAAAAATGACGGTCAAGTCCCACTATTCGATTAGAGTAGTCCACCAGCTGGCGGTGGATGACTCTGACTAGATTTTTAGGGCTTTGTAATTAAAAACATGTCTTCGCTGGTACACTTTTAGTAGCTTTGAGCAAACTTCAACAAATACAGTGTAACTTCATAGTCTTACCTATTTCCGTCAAACCAGACCAAAGTAAACTACATACATTTTACAGTGGTTTCAGTATGCTGTTGTACAATCTCTAACCAAATAATTTTCAAATATTCGTGAATTCCATCTTATGAGCTTATTGATCTATCTTTAGTTAACTAATCGAAGTAATTTTATGAAAATATATGGTAGAGTTGTTTCATGATTCAGACAAATGGAAAAAATTATACGTTGCTTTTTGGGGATTTTACGCCTTGTAAAGTTGTGTTTGTTTACGCGCAAAGCTGCATGATGGACTATTCGCGCTATGTTTACCACAGGAATTTCAGCGTTATAAGAGCTCAAGCTGACTGCTGAATCATCAGGGTAAGGAGGCTAATAGTTAAATGTGTAATAATCCAAATACTTGACTAACGATATCACTGGTAATAAATCACTTTTTAATACAAACATAATTTGCCTGTAAATTTCAAAGTATAAAATTACAAGAATAAAGCACAGATAGCCCATTGTGTAGCTTTGTGCTTAATTCAAAGAAAAAACAAAAAACAAAACAAGAATAAAGTTTAGTATGATGTAGAAATCTTTGAAAATAAAACCATGTATTATTATTTATTGTTGTGCCAAACGTTTTCAGATAGAACATTTATTTGTTTGTTCTGAATTTCGCGCAAAGCTATAGAGAGCTACATGCGTCAGCCATCCCTAATTTAGAAGCGTATGACCGAAGTGAAACCAGCTAATCATTAACCCCCACTGCCAACTATTGGGCTTTTTTTGTTGTTGTTGTTTAACAACCAATAGTAGGTCTGATCGGATATTATAACGTCTCCAAGGCTGAAAGGGCAAGCATGTTTGTGAATGTGCCCTAACCAATTGGCCAAAAAACTCTCAAGGAACATATATAATTATTTGTAGTTCATTTGCTTAGTATAGCATTATTTAATACGTGCAAGACCGTCCAGCAGTATTAAGAACTTTAGAGCGTAACAATTAAAAACAATTTTATGTCAGAGCGTGACAAACGTTCACAAATTACAGATACCTCCTAGAAAGTGATAAAATCATCTTTGTAACAGATTCGCGATGATTTTACTGAATTCAATGTAGCCAAGAGTGCCCTCTGTACGGTGCAAACAGTGTGCTCTTTATTACGTATAGTTGGGACTTCTTTGAAAACAATATAGTATATAAACCTTACATTAACCCAGTATTCTCGGCTCTACTTTATGATGATGTTTGATTTGTATAAAGCTTATAACCACCAATTTTAACGACTATTTTGGAATTTTGAGATATAATTATGGTTTTTCATTCAGTTTCAAAACAGATAGCCAAATAACATTGGGGATGCAGACAGGTCATTAGGAAAGTTTGAACAGTATAGGAGGGTTAAAGTGCTGGTCGCAGTCATCCATATGGTATCGACATGTCTAAATACACATGGACATAAATGAACATCTTAAATCAACACTTCTAATTGTCATGGTATAGTATTATTTTTCACCCACAGACCTAAAGAACGTTCCTTTTCTATATTTATTATAAAAATACATAAAATTACAAAGTTACAGTATATAAATACATGGATGTACAAACAAAAATACATTGAGACATGAATACAAAGTAGGAAAATGGCGATAATGTGTGTCTGCTATCCTTTTATTTAAAATGTATTTTTTCTTTAACTACGTTTTAGAGTTTACGATTTGGACAAAGAGTTTTGTTGAAATAATACTTTGACTTTCAATGTTTTCGGAGCACGCAAGATATAGGTTCGCTAATCGGCAACTATCCAGTTTTCTTGAAGGAAAGATATAACGTGATGTCCACTCGGAGAAAACTCTTTTCTGTTGGTTAATTACTTAAGGTTCAAGAGTAACCTCACCCCCGAGCTCAGCTTCTGTCGGACACGGATCTTGAACATAAGATACATTTTTGCGCAAACTTGTAGAAGAATTAAGAATTTTCAAGAGTTACTGTAACAATTTTCAGTGGTGTACGACAGTAAGACCCAATGTTAGTCTTTTGATCTCTTAAATGAGCTTGCCAGTGTTTTCTATTTCTTATTTTAACCTTATAGCATATTGAATCAAGGCCTTAAACTTCAGAAATAGATGCTTAAACATCTGAATTTTGTATTATTTTATTTAATTTTTTACCGTGATGTTTGCCTAACATTTTCACTGTAGTTTAAACTTACTCTTTGATATTTTAAATGCACCCTTTCACTTCATTTAATATTCACCAGGAGTTAGCTTTCACTATAAATTTAGGGTTTAACTTATGGGTGAGTGGAAACTAAATTGTTAGAGCTTCTGAATAAAGATTTCATGTTACTCTTATCACTTCAATACACACCACTGAACACTTACTCATGTTTTGTTATTATCATTCTTGTATAAATTAATATTTGTGCACTATATTTCTATCGATGTCAAGTCTTTGTACAACAAGTCAAAGAGATCAATACACTTTGTAAAACAATATTTTCCGAACTTCCAGTTAGCAGGCCTCACTGACTGTTGTGCATGAAAACCCATTTGTATAAGAAATACACGACAGTAAGATTGATTCATCAATCCAACTAGATGACCAAACATCTACTAAAATATAAATATCTAAAATAAAACCAAAATACATTCATCAAATATTCTATTTTATGAACTAGATCAAAAATTTAAAAACATAACAAATGAAAGTAAACAGTTAAATAAATACATTGTTTTTTATTCATTTCATATTGATTTTTTATTTCAAATTTCAATATAAAATAACATTTGGTTTGATACATTATATATTTGCAATATATTAATGCGTTTTTCTCGGATGTTACTTACGAATTCAATTTGAATAAGAATGTAACCCCATTAAGGCCTAGTATGAGTGTTGTAAAGGCCTAGTTCTGTGCAAAATAACCATTTGACGGACCATGATTGATCGAATTTTTCATCTTTGCCACAGACCTTTACGTTAATCTTCTATTCAGATGTCACACTTAAAAAATGCTGTTGTAAATTCTGTTAAAATAAGTTACCGTTGAAATTACTTAAAATAACTACAAAATATAAGCTTCTTGAACTTGTCAGCACATTTTTCGTTCTCTTAAGTCTGTAATTACCATATGACTAAATGTTATTGTGCATAACCTACTAGAAAATTGTCTTTTGTTACTCACAGATCTCGGATAACTTCCATCAGTTCTTTCTTGAGTCATATATCACTTGTTAATTCAAACACATACTATTTCTCATAAACAAGACGCATGCAGTATTCACAACACATTAACACACGTATGGGTATAAAATGTCTCTTAGTGTTGTTATATTTACACTTAGTAATCTCTGATTTATTTCATATACGAGTAATTACGAGTAGAAACTGTTTTCCCTTTATTTTATTACATGAAAAACATTTACGCCAAGTATTCTTAAAGAAAAATGGATACGACTTAAAATGTCTTTTAGGTAAACACTGGCGAAGTCGAGCGCCTGATAAGCAGGCAGTGGATTTCAACTTTTATGGATTAAAAAACACGAGTTAAGAATGTTCATCGTAACGGCTGCTACTGCGGAAGATACACGTCAAACAGTTTTGTACAGTAACCCTGAACGTTCATGGCTACCTCTAGCCTCCGCATAGGTACATGTTATGCACAGTTTAGATTTTTTATTTACCGTGCAACAAAGCACGTAGGTAATACAATTTTACTGAGCTTAGTAGTTGTCGAAACATCTTCAGATAAACAACGTCTTTTTCCTGCAAATAATCTATTACACTACACAAAAAGTTTTTTAAGCTTTTCTTTCAGAGTTAAAAATTGTTATTTGAAAATATATGCAATTTTTAATTGTTTATATATTTTTTTTTAATTTCGCGCAAGGCTACACGGGGACTATCCGAGCTAGCACTCCCTAATTTACCAATGTAAAACTAGAGGGTAGCAGCTAGTCATCACCACCCACCACCAATTCTTGAGTTACTCTTTTACCAACGAAGAGTGGGATTGGTCGAATATTATAACGCTCCCACGGTTGAAAGGGCGAGCATGTTTGATGCGAGTTAGGCTACTTTTTTACCAATGAATAACGTGATTGACCGTAATATTATAACGCCTCCACGGCTGAAAGGGCGAGCATATTTGGTGTGACGGGGATTCGAACACGCGACCCTCGGATTTCTAGTCGAGCGCCTTAACCACCTGGTCATGCCAGGCTTCTTCAAGTACCTCACTGTGTAACATTTGTAGATGTACAAAAAAAAGCAAAATTCAAAGCACCTTTTGAGACAAGAAATCAACGAGAGATTATATAAACCTCAACTGTCAGCTGGCTACATTGGCATGTTGGAGAGAGCATCCTTATTGACTGAAAGCTCTCGCTTGTGTGGAAATGACTGGATCTTTCAGTAGGACAACGCTGCAATTAACAATGCCCGCAGGACAAAGAACTTTTTAATGGTGAATAACGTGATTCTTTTGAATCATCTAGCGTGTTCACCCGAACTGAACCCCATTGAAAATGTTTGGGGGTGGATTGCAAGGGAAGTCTATAGAAATGGACGTCAATTCCAAACAATGCATGATCTTCATAAAGCCATCTTCACCACTTGGAATAGCATTCAAGCCAGCCTTCTACAAACGCTTATATCGACCATGCCGAAACGAATTTTTGAAGTTATTCGCAATGACGCCGTGCAACTCACTACTGAGACCTCTCGTTGGGCATTTCCTACCCTGTTTAGGACTTCTTTTTAGTATGGTCTTAAACTTTTGACCAGCTAGTATTTAGGCTAATTTCACAGTGTTTATATTTTCCCCATTCAATGCTAAAGAGTTTATTTTTATTTTCTCTTTTCTTAGTTTCATCTTTCGTGGCTCTACTCAAATAAGTGGTCGAGTCGAACAACGCAAAATGCATATTTTTTCTTTATGTTCATTGGCCTTAAGATTTTGGCCAGCAGTGTATTAAAACACTGTTCAATTGTTTGTTTGTTTTGAATTTCGCGCAAAGCTACTCGAGGGCTATCTGTGCTAGCCGTCCTTAATTTAGCAGTGTAAGACTAGTGGGAAGGCAGCTGGTCATCATCAACCACAGCCAACTCTTGGACTACTCTTTTACCAACGAATAGTGGGATTGACCGTCACATTATAACGCCCCCACGGAACACTGTTCAAGAAGTTAAAAATATTCTTTAAAAATTAGCTTTCAAATTCCACACACTATATTCTTTTTTAAATAAACAGTGTACATCGAGCTGAATGACGAAATAAAACATTTTTAAGGCAGGTAAGGATTATCCCAAAACAACTTTATTTCATTAAAAATTTTCTTCATACAAGTCTAATAAAAAATGTAAACAATAAAAGTTGCATGTAATTATAATAATCAATTTTAACTGTCTACTGTGATAGGTAAAAACTAATCAAAATATGAGATATTCAAGAAAACGTTTATTAATATAAATACCAACATGTCAGTTTTAGCTTGTAACGTTAACTCCAAAAGCACTACATTCCGACTGTAAAACGCCACTAAATTAATTAATAAGTGTAATTAAACACGTTAACAGATATCAAAAAAAGTATTTTGGAAAGCGTTACGTGTAAAATATGAATTTGAAATATATGTTAATCCTCTTTAAAACAGTTCAAAGTTCAGAAAATATACTTATTTGTCAACTTTCTATTTATGCTAATAAAATAATCTTAACAATAGCATTACACACATAACTGTTATATTACTATATATGTGATAAGAGCGTATTCTTGTATTTTCCCACTCGTGACATTTCTCTATTGTAGCCAGTACGAGTCTGTTAACTGGAAGTTTGAACGATACCAAATTACGTAGTTTGTGTGGTGGGTGGGTTTTATAGCGCAAAGCAACTTGACTATTCGTGCCAGTTTGTATATGTGTATCTGTTGATATTCTCGATCTCCAACAGACTTCACAACAAAGAAATATTTGAATCACGGAGGGGCATAAGAACAATCTTTATTAATAAATAAAAACACAAGCAGAAATAAAACAAGAGCAAATCTGTCTGTATTCGCTGTGTTGGACTGGCGAAAGAAAAACAGAAAAAGTTAAACCTTACTGAGCTCTGCCACACCACTTCAGTGTTCGTCCATCCACCTTAAAGTGAACTAAAATTATAAAATTAAAATAAATCCAAAGTTAAAACAATATTTGAAAACAAGAAAAGCTAAGACCTCAGCTAAACCACAACATTAAGTCTTGAGAAAAGTTAATGAGAAATGAAGTGAAAAAATCTTACTCTACTCTATAATCTTAATAAGTTTTGAATAATAGTTTTAAAAAATCAGCAAAACCTGCCTAACAGAGGAGAACCTGGCGTTTCATACCATAAAATACAATAACAAATTAAGCCAGATTTGCAAATAAACATAACCTGCAAGTGAGTTTCGTCGTCTCATATTTAAGTGTTGGGGTGAGGGAAAACCCACACCATTACCCGATTTGCTGTATATAAAGACAGCTTTTAATTCCTGGACGTCACATCCTATCTTCCCTACAAAAAAACTCGGTTAAATATCAGTTAGTGAATGAGATCCCAGACTGAGCTGGAAAGAAGCAATGTTAAGAAGTTTTTACTTGAATGACTTTCCATGTCCAAACTGAACTGAAAAAAAAATTCGAAAAATGAACACATTAACTATGGGAATAGAAAACACAATAGTTTAATTCAGAAGAAAAATAGTCTGTCACCCACATATCTTGAAACACTTAGTTCGAGCAAATAGTTTTAAACTAAGTACCGTATTTTCCGGTTAATAAGCCGAGGCCAATTTTCAGCTCTGAAAATGAGGGTTTTTGCTTATTACCGCCCAATAAGCCGAGGAGAGATGGAATCAATATGTCATTCGTTATTGGCTCCACTCACTGTAATTAGGTAACCAATAAAATTCCAGAATTTTTACTCAGTAATTAAAATCACTAACCCAGGGTATAAATACCAGGGGTATGTAGTGGGAGTTTATCATTGAACTGTCAAAAGCCAAAGATGTCTACACCTGCAAAAAAAAGAATGCGTTATGATGCTGCTTTTAAACTGAAAGTAGTAGAGCTAGCCTTAAAAAAACTCATATATGAATGCCGCTCGCCATTACTGTGTGAATGAAAAACAGGTCCGTGAATGGAAGAAAGCAGAATGTGTGCTAAAAATGTCGAAAACAAGTAAATCTAACCAGAAAAATCAACCGAAGTGGCCAAAACTGGAAGAAGATGTAGCGACCTGGGTGAATGAAAACCGGCAGAGTGGCCTGACTGTCACGCGTGCCCAGATCCGTATTTTTGCACTAAAGTGGGCTCGTCGAAATAAAAGAAAATTCAAGAGACTTTAAGGCAACCAACAGCTGGTGTACCCGCTTCATGAAGCGACACAGCCTTGTACTTCGAGAGAAAACGAAGATGATGAATTTGATGGATTTTAATAAATTTCTGAGATTAAAGTGTGTATTTTTTTATGAATTTTGTTATTTCTATGAATACATGTCATTCGTAATATATAGACCTTTTTCTATTAATAAATAAAGTTTATTCAACTGAAATAACTCCGCCGTAACTGTGAGATCAAAGATATGATTTTGGGGCCGATTTTGGTATTCGGTATTTTTTGATCCAAAGCTAATGATCGGCCAATAAGCTGACCCTCAAAAATCAGGTCCAAAATTTAGGGCCAGAAATTCGGCTTATTAGGCGGAAAATACGGTATTTGCAAGACATTTAGATAAATGATACAAATAATACTCGTAGGCCTAAGTTTTGTGACAAAAATCAGATACGCTCTATATGTTGTTATTGTTTCTTCACATTTCTCTTAATTTGATCATATCGAATTCAAAATTAGTGTGCAATGACTTGTAGGAGACAAAAATAAAATGCTGTTTTTTTTGCTTTTGAATATAAAATAATCAACTTAAGAGTATCGCAAAACAAAAAATCTATATTTTACGTGATTTTTATTAAAAATATAATGATTATTTTAAGTAAGGGCGTGTTTATTATAACTGCACAGAAAGCATATTCACGTTGTTGATTGGCTATACTCTTCAACAAACACTTTTACTGTACTTAGAACGCCAACTATCATGCTCTTGTTTGCACAGCCAACTGTCAATTAATAAGCACGTTAAAATATGCATACTAGTTGTACATCCACAAGGTCCCGGAAGGTCTTCCGTTTCAAGAGTAAATAAAACCAAAGATGAGAGTAGGAAATGATTATATGACCTGATTTTGAGTTTCATGTTATGCTGCATTGTACCCCACAAAGTGCATAATTCTTCTCGTGATTCATGGCACGCGCTCTTTTTAATGAAGTCACAACAGAACAAATTTAAACGTTAAGAGTTCGTTTTAGTGTCGGCTGACTGACTGACAATCAACACAGAGTGGTGCGACTGATTGAAAGGGCGTCCTTCGATCTCCTTTAGAAGGAAATAGTGTTCTGCTAAGACAGTATTGAAAAAGTTTTTCTTCCAACAATTTTTAACTGTCATAGTCACAAAAATAACATAGCAGAAAAGTGTTTCCAACTAATTTTTTTATTCAAACGTGAGCCGATAATTCCTTAGAATAATGTTTAAGAATATTCAAAACCTCCAATTCACAACACTACTGGATACACATGCATGAGGTTTTCAAGTGCTACACTAACGAGACACCGTACTTTAAATAATTCACCTGTCTAATTATACATTACATAAGCTTCGATTAAATTAATTAGAATAATTACTGGTTAAAACTGAGATTCCGTGTCTGACACCACAGCATTAAGTGACACATATTACGTTCTCAATAATAAATAATATTTTATCAAAGTGAACTGAAGAAAAATAAATGATGTTTGCAAGTCCATGGATTTTACCTTTTTCAAAGTATACATAACGTGTGTTTGTATTGAACGGCAGAACGTTCCCGCACATCACGAACTATTAAAAAACACGTTTTTCGTTCGTTCCATTGCTCTTTTAGTTTTGAGGTCATGCTCTCTTCACACACACGCGTCTGATTTTTTTTATTTAACGTTAACCACAAGCTGTACAATGGACTAGATTTGTACACAACCTGAAAACACAAGAGTACACAAGTTGGACAGTCTAGAACCTAAAGAACAAATCAACGAGCACCTAAACTTCACAAGTATTAACCACATAAAAGTAGCAAAACACAGACTGAACTTAACGACGGCAATCAGTGATGTCGAGAAACCCACTTGTTGAAAATTTTATATGCAAAAACGGCTCGTTTTTGCATATAAAATTAACGACGGCACACCAATTCTTCATAATTCTTCTCGTAGCACAGATAACATAAATCCACAAATAATTGAAAATATTACAAACAAACGAGGAAATCAGGTTCAAAATTTTCATTTTTGCTGAAAATATCTGATACTATTTTTCAGTTCCGGAGACAGGTACCACACTCAATTACCATAATAAGTTTTGTTTGTGTGTAAGCGGGTTTTTATAGTTGTCGTTTTTCACGACATGAAATTAAATTATATCTAACAACAACAATTCAGTATTACGCTCTACAACAAAACATTTATATATAACAACTGTCTTAAGTAATGTGATAACACGCATATTTATTAAATAATGACTTTGTAACAAGACAGTAATAATAAAATGCATACAATATAATACATACGGAGTATTCCTTTAATTAAAGGCCGAGCAACAAAGAAAAACTACTAAAAGTTAAAATAACGTCATTTTTATTGAATAACTGATGCCATGTTTTTAATACATTTTCAACCTTTCTTTTGTATAACTGTCAGAATATGATTTCGTAACCTAAATTCCTTGAGGCCTTTGAAGAAGGAATCAATATCTTCAAACTACGATCACTAAAGAAATAACTAGAATGATTAATCATAGAACAAATGCAACACTTCGAACGCGATGGAAGCAGGGATAGACATGTTTTCTTCAAATTTTCCCTTAGTTTGATTCATTAAATTTGTTTGATGAGTAAAATAAACCCTTTTTGCACTTTCCTAAAAAAATTTTAATCACTTGGTCCCAAAGGAAAATTTTATTGGAATGTTTAATAAATCACAAAACTAAAACAAATGAGAAAAAGAGACGTTATTTCATCTTCTGTTCAATGTTTAAGAGTTCACGTTGTGTAACGTTCGATTTTTTAAATGTATAAAAAAATACAACATATAGAATAAGTGCCACAGAATATAAAATTCCGTGATGCTTACTAATTAAGATATATTTACTGTTAATGTTTTAATAATTTTGCAGATCTTTTACTATAGACTCTCAGATCACTGTACTTTTAACAGTTATAATAACAATTCTTGTCTGACAAATATTCTGCAAATGAATATTCGTTTTACATGTTATGCATTTAGATAAAATTCTAAATCATTGTATTTAATTTGGAGTTTATATTTTAATGTTTACAATTGTTAAGCTTTCAATACATGATTTCTGCTTTGAAAACTCTTTCTTTGTTAAGTCTTAAATATATTTCATCATTCATTTACAGTTTCTTCCAACAAACTAATGGTTTCAGTTATATATTAATACACAGTATCTGCACTATATAATTAAATAATGAATTAATAACCAATAAGCCTAAGACTAACACTGCTTCATTTTTATTATAAATTCAAAACCAGCTAGTATCTGGACAACAAGTTCTTCATAACATCAATATCTTCAAGTGTACTAATTTTCAACTCAAAGCACAGGTTTTAAAAGTGCGATGCACAAGTTTAGGACAGGATTTTTTTTTTTTTTGAGGATTCCATATGCACTATTGTTATCAGCATCTGATATTCCATCCTTGTCTTCTACAATCATTCTTTGCTATATGTGACAGTTTTCATACTTGTATTGCAGTTTTTAAAAGAAGTGCTAATGAGCTCATTAAAATAAAATTTTATGACCCAAAACCTATGAGAATATTTCCTTGAATTTAAAATATTCTCACCCATCTTGAATATAGTATTTAAATACTTTCAATCCTTAATTTCAGAAATTTCAACAAAATGCTGAACTACTTCTCAACCAAAACTTACAATAAAGGGATTCCATGGGTGCTATTTTTCAAGCTACTAATATATTTTTATTCCTATGTATACGAGTGTTGTATATATAAATCTTGTATATATTTAAGATTTTAAAAAAGCGATATATGATTCACAAAAACAACAACAAAACATATAATACAAGTTATCAGGAAATAGGATCCCTTCCAGCAGCTCTGGAATTTTATGTATCATGTGAGCATACAAACAACTATTTTTAGTCTTTATAAGTTTACCTACAGTTACAATTGAGAGAGTCATTTACCTTGTACACTTGACCATAAGTACCATTACCCACCACTTCAATCAATTCAAATATACCAGCAGGATCCTGAAAAAAAAAACGATCGGAAAATTAAATATATATATAATATAATATAAAGAAAATTCCAAATTATCATGAAATGAGTCACTAGTGATTTAATTTTAATTTGAAACAAGTCTTGGCATTCATATATAAAAGACAGAGTTAAGAATAACCATTCAAATAAATTTTAGAAAAATACATAGAGATATAAATAATATAACCCAAAACTTAATCAACATCTTCCAGTATAGTCTTTATATAACAAACAGTATCAAAATTCAACCCACATCTTTCTTTATAAAATTATTATGTCTATATAATAACTTCTTATAAAACTGATAAAGATACGTGTCAGTCATTATTAAAGAAATTTCACTTTATTAATTTGTTTAAACAACACAAACTGTATGTGAAACAAAGCAATGTTGAGTAAGTTTCACAAGTATCTGTAAATCTGAAAATATCTGGGCATTATAAGAAATTGTTTTCACAAAATAAATGTGCCAAAAATAAAGATATGTATATATATTCAAATACTTGAGGGGTGGTCAGTTTTAATCACTTTTATATTTCCATGCAATCCTACAATTTTCATAATTATGATTCTATATAATATAAATAGACACAAAATTTACAATCAAGGAAAGAAAAAGCAGGTTTGTGTTAATTTTAACCAATTTAACAAAATTCACAGTACATACTTAATCATTTCTGCAGAAAACAATATTAGTTGGATTATTGCTTTTTCATTCTACTATTCTATGTAGAACGAAATAATTATACCAGTATGAGGAATGTTTAATTTGATCCCTGTATCATGGACCTCCATGTTACCAGATCTTGCATTAAAGTAACATGTGCTACTGTAACACTAGTTATAGTAACTAAATGTTAATTAAATATAAAGTGGTTAAACCATTCATAAATAAAGGTTTAAAATTATATCAAACCTTATTACTACAACACTGCCAATGAATAAAGCAACTGAATAATCACAGAGCATTACATAGAACATTTTTAAATTTAAAATTAAATGGTATTTATTTCTAACTGGAACATACATGAAATAGTAATTTCAAGATATACATATAGGTTTCTCAATTAGTCACAAATTCAAGTTCCTTTTACACTGTTGCAAGTAACATTATAAATCTTTACAATAAGTTGCTATAATGAAAAGCTTTGTGATGGGTAGCATGTTAAAGTATACAAAATTAGTGTCACTGAGTTCTGAATATATGGATGTCATGTAAATTAAAGTTTTAAGGAATTCTGTTAATAAACCAATGGTAATTCTGTTTGCTAGAAATAGGGTAAATGTTTATGAAACATATAACACAGAAGTTTGGCAAACTGTGGAGTGTACCTAAGTTCACACTGTTAAGAAAACGAGTGGAACAGTTATGCATCAAATAGAAATTGCTTTGTTGTTATAAGAAAATAGGGTTTTAAGGATACTGACTGAACATGTCAACTTCATACTGAAAAATTTTGTGTCATGAGATATTGCTTCTTTACCTGACATGTAAAAGATCAACTATGAAACATGAAGATTCACACCTCAGTGCTGAGAAACATATGGTTAGGACTATGTTTGTAACAAAGTAATTCAGTACTAGCAAATATAATATTAATTAACAATGATATTGTAATGAAATCCATTTCTTAAGTTAACAAGATTTATGATGCAGTTTTTAGAAAAACTGACTTCCATAAACTGTCAAGTACTGCGAGCAAGTGAGATTGACAAACTAATCTTAACAAGAAAAATAATACAGAAGATTAGGGTTAGCTGGACAGCTTGCTGAAGTTAGCTAAAAGAAAATGTATTCCAAATATATTAGTAGGTTCTGTCAGAAAGCCTTTTCTTAATTCACTGAAAAGAGGAATAAAACTATCAATAAATACCAAACACTTAAATTACAATAATATCAAATTCACTAGTTAAACAGAAACAGTAGAAAATTAGCAAAACAAAAATATAAATGAAAGTTACAAAAAAGATGAGCTTGAAAACTCAAATATATTTAATATTTATATGCATGTTAAATGCAAAAACAAATATAAGGATATATATATAAAATGTGCATCTTAAAAGATTAAAAAAGAACCTTTTTAAGAAAAATGTAAAAAATAATCAAATGGTTTAAAAATTTACTACTGGGAAAAATTTTTTAAAAGGGAAAGAATTTTTTCTTTATATTCTATCTAGGATGAAAAATAATTTTACAAAAGCTTGGGAAACATTCTGACAGTTAAAATCACATTGGTAGGGACTATGGAACAATAAATTCATTGGATTGTAGAGTGACTGAATGTGAAAAGCAGCAAAAGATTGTATTAATGAAGTCTAGATAACTTGAAACTTACTAGTAGAGTGCTTCAGAGTTCAACATTTAAGTCTGTTTTTTCTAAGGTATATTAATGATACTAAGAGAAAATAATTAGTAAATTAATACAGTTTGCTGAGGGTAAACTCTTAGGAAATTATAGCTATACTGAGAATGCAGAATATCTTGGATCAATTGGTAAATTGAATATTTGGCAAATTATATTTAATTACAGCAAGTACAAGATAACACATTTGGGTTATCATAATTTGAATCCCATGATTAATATACATGGAAATCCACTCAGTACCATGTCAGTACCACCATTACTTAGGTGGTAATGTCACCTAAGTCATCAAAGCAGTACTCTGCTGCTAGTAGTAAAGATAACAGAAGTTTAATTTATTTTAAATAAACATGATCATAACAAATCACAAGTTAAAGCTCCTTTGGAATACTATGAATAATTTTTGGTTTATTATCCAAGAAAAGATATTATTAGAAATGGTTCAGAGCATGACTTCTACAATGATACCACTGATGGAAGAGTTACTTAACAAAAGTATGTTAAGACCTCTTACCATATTTTCATAGAAAAGCAAGAGCACAGATGATCTTAAAGCTTAAACTATCTATAAAGAGATTGATAAAATGAAGGCCTCTCATTTCTTTGTGCTATATTCTAAAGATAACTATATGAGAAGACACAAGTTTAATAATTGGACAAAAACAGGATAGACATCAATAACAACAGTTTTATTATTCTAACATGGTGACTGATTTTTGAAATTATTTGTCATTATTAACAGTGGATGCCAACATATAAAAGTAGTCTAAGATGAAAATCAGTTACCTCAACTGAAGAATAAATGGTGGGTTTACATTTCAAGTTTTCTCAAAAGTGGGCGTGAAAGGACAGCCTTGAAAATCCAATAGTTCCTTGATGCCCAAATATATTCTTAAAATTCTCTTAACACTGGAGAAATTCCTCTTGATTGGAAAACTACCAATGTGATCTTATTTTTTTAAAAGAAAGGGCCAATAGAGGATTTAAGAAGCAACATACCTACTAATGACCAATGACATCTGTTGTTAGTTACATACCTAGAAATATTATCAAAATTCATTAAAAAAATATTTAGAAATTTTGCATTTTAATTACTGATTTACAGGAATTCTGCTTTTTTGGGTGAAAAGACCATAGATGTGCATACTTATTCTCAGAAAGCCTTTAATAACATGTTTTACAAGAAACAAGATAAATGCTTCTACATATGTAGAACATAAATTAGTGGCAGAAAATAAAGTGAAAATAAGTGGGCAGTTTTTAAAATTATGAGAATGTGGCTAAAGAGTTCCCTATCAGGGGTCAGTCTTGGAGCTTTTTTCTGTTTCTTACTTACATCACTGTTCATGACATTCTTGGATAGTAAGCTTCCAAACTTACTGATGATGAAAATGCTTCGCTTATTTAGAAAAACACTGAGTCTTATTACATGATCCAGAATGTAGAAAAAGTTTTGGTGATGAGGGGTATGAACATTTAAAAAGAAACTTTTGTTTAAAAATATCAGTGTCATTTAAAAGGAGGGCTTTTCAGTGACTATCAGTGATGTCGAGAAACCCACATGTTGAGAATTTTATATGCAAAAACGGCTCGTCTGGGTTGAGAAAATATTTTAAATAGAAGAGCAAACAACATTAATATACCTATATTAATATTATAGATAAAATTATATATTCAAACATCTAACCCCGCCCTCTACATTGCGACACTCAGTTACACAACCCCTTCCAAACATGTGGTCAGCTTTCGGGCAGTTACCTCTTTCTTTGTGAACCTGATGATGACTGAAGAAGGTCGAAACGTTGTTCGCTCTTCTATTTAAAATATTTTCTGAACCCAAACGAGCCGTTTTTGCATATAAAATTTTCAGTGACTGTTTGTAAAACATTAAACCCTTCTGTTGCATGTTTATGGCATTTGTCTTTTACTCACAATAATGAACCTGTATAAAAAATTTAAAAATAATTGGTATTTATGGTACTAATTTATTCTTCTGAATTATTTACAAGTTATTTAAGATACTAAAAGGCTCAACCTATCATTCAGTTAACTGTCACTGAATAACAGGCAAATAAAAACACCATGCATGTAATATACAGTTCCCCACTACAAGAAAAAAAAAAGTCTTCTTCTTCTATGTCCAGGGTTAATGATGAAGAGTGGAATTCTCTAAAACTTGTATAACTCAGTGGCAAATGGTAAATCAAATTACAAATTAGGCTTTATATTTCTTTCTCATATATCTTTTGCTAAAAGTTAAGCTGGTGTGACAAAAGCAAATTAAGTTTTCATTTGATGTATTTTCTTAACAGTTCTGGATTTAAAAAAAAAGACTATTTTGAGTTTAATAAAACTATCTTTTCGTAAGATCTTATTTGGCATACCATATGTGAAAATGTTTGTTGTTTTTTTACCACAGGGAGAACACCAATATTATAGAAAAAAAAAGCAAAAGTAAGTTTGTATGATAAATGGTTTATTTAAGTTATTTAAACATAGCTTGAATATTGTATCAGTTTTCTCCTTATTATATAAGAATTAAATTTGACTAAGCTGTTAAAATAGTTAGAAGATATGACCAGCTTTTCAATGGGTAGTCTGTATGAATAGTGGAACTACAAAAAGGTTTGAAATACAAACTGTATTATTACATATCATACATATAGTTTTAAACTTTGAAAGTCTCGATGTAAACTTTATCTGCAACTACTTTTTGCTCAAGACATAAATTTCTGAAATGGTATCAGTTGAGTGTCTAAGTTATACAGTTGTGTTGCCAGTTTTAACACCTGTAAAAAAAGAAACCAACTGGTATAAGGATATTAAGAGCTATATTCACTTGGACAAAAATAAGATACTATTTATTTATTGCTGAGGAGAACCTTAATTGATTGGATGCTTTTGTCAGTTTACTTTTTCTTGTTTTTAAATTTAGTAGCCTAGGTGCAGCCTTGACAATTTCTTGACAATGGTTCTTTAGACAATGTAATTTTGCTGTCAAAGTTGTTAACTTATAAAATGATCTGCACAAACATTTTGTGTGTAATTCTTGTTACATTCATTCAAATTTGTTGGATATCTATGTGAATGGCTGACTTTCCTTTGGCTTTTCTTGTTACAGTTTATTTTTAATAGTTCTTTTGTTTACTCTCAACTCCATGGTTCTTTTGTCAGAAAGCAAATAAATAACAGTTTACTTTCATAGGTGTAGAATGATTATTAAATCTTTGTCTTAAAAATTTAAAATATTATACCCACAAATTTTAACTCGTTGTAAAAAATTATTTTAATGTAACTGTTTGTGAATTTTGTATGTGTTTTGTTGAAAGTAAATGATTTTAAATCCCTCTATTTTAGTAGATTGTACATACTGATGAATCTTATACTAATGTCTACATTTGAATTTATTTGTATGACATTTATATAATTTTTCCCATAATAATGTAACAAATGAAAATGAATAATGTTACAGTTTTATCAATATTACACGAGTAGAATACACATTTCTTTGTTCCCTGCATGGTGTGCGTGAAATTTGAATGTCTTTTAGTTAAAGTAACGTTGAACTCCTGTCAGATAAATTATGGTTCTAAATTATTCTATTTGCTTGTAATCAATAACTTAACTTTTAAGCTAAGGCTAAAGTTCTGATCTAGCTCGGTAAATGTCATTAATAAATAAAAAATTACAGACTAATTATACATAAAAATTTGCTAATTGTTTTTAATTAAGTCCCGTAGAAACTTATCGATCAATGTTAGAAATTCTTATAAAGCAAACTAGTACAGACGTTAAAAAATTTCTGACATCATATATAATTAATTTATGCAAATCATGTTTTTCACACATTTAACTTACCTTCAGACTGTTTAAATCGATATCGTCCAGACTACAGTTAACACTCGGCTGAGTAAGCGCCATTTGTCCTATCAAATAAAAGAAGTCTTAAAACTAAAACGAAACGTAATATTTGATAATTTCACTTTTTAATATCCGGTTAATCTTTAGCAAAATAAGACTCTGTAAGTGTATTTATTATTGATTTTACAGTACTGGTACTTCTTTCGATTTAGGCTTCGTTCATTACAAGATAGAAGAGCTTTCGCGCTATCACAATTTCCAAACACCAACACTTGTACCACACTGTGTGCTTGAACGCCTAACTCATCGCGTAAAGCCAGCAGTTGAACGTCAAACACTCAGCTGATATAAAGAGGACAGCTCGACCATGCGCTAGATCAACGTTAACATTCAGTAATGTCAATGTTCTCATAGTTTAATCTTCATTCATTTAGTAATAAGTAAAGTAACACGATGTAATTTTTTATTTCAAGAATCTTCACTGGTGTCAAGTACGAAAATAATAAAACAAAAACACGTTATTAACACAATAATAACGTTTCAGCACCATCTTTCTACAAGGAAAGTACTATACTTAAACGATACCCCACATTCAAGTTCATTTACAGTTACTTTACTGTCCTCTAGTGACAATAAGTAGAAGCCATATAATTGTTTCCAAATAATGTTTTGGAAGTTCACTTATACACGAATATATGTTTATATAGTAATGTTAAATAATTTTCGGGATCACATGAGCTTCAAACTGGTCACAGCAAACTGAATCGTGTAAGATATGAATGGGTTTCTAATGGTACATTTCAAACGTTTCTTGAATATTAGCTATGTCAAAGAGAAAATAATTAGTCCTAACTTCTATAGTAATATTTTCAAATTCGTTGGTAATACTGCCAAGATATTATTTTGTTGTGCTCCCCGCTAGTACAGCGGTATGTCACCGGATTTACAAACCTAAAATCAGAGGTTCGATTCCCCTCGGTGGGCTGAGCAGATAGCCCTGTGTGGCTTTGCTGTAAGAAAAACACGAAACACACTAATTTTGTTGTAATCTATATTTTCACTGATCTATTTTTAGTTACTCGCTAGAGACAGCTGTTAACATGATGATATGTAACAGGAAGCTTTTAAAAATAGTTTTAGAATACCTAAAATTTTAATAATCGAGAAAATATGCGAAATGTATAGAAACGAAGATAGATACATAATAAATACAAGAATCATTGAAACAACGTTCAGTGTTATAGAAGTTAGTAATATATTCAGATCACTGTTAGCGTGATGAGCTGTTAAAATGTACAACTTTCAGGTAAGTTAATTTATACAATATTGAAAGTTAAAATATTCTTTGTAAAATATCATCTACAACTGCAGAGCCAACAAATAAGAAGGTGCGGAGCCTGAAGTGAATACTCAGGAACTGGTTCTTCAATTTGGAAACTAGAAGAGCACAATCGACTGAGCCAATGAGGAGCGGTATGTGAGGCTGTAGCAAACATCAAAGAAATAAAATAAGTAGTTATCGTTACGTGAACTACACTTCATATTATCTTTCCTCAAATAATTATAAAGGAACCCCCTCAACGAAAAAACATGTTACAACAATATTAAATAACTCAATCTGACTGTCGTGATGCGCGACAATAAAAAAGATGAAAGAGGGCTTCAATGCTAAAAATTGTAGCAGGAAGCACTTTGGGTAGGGAAACTTTGAAAATGTTTGATTTTTAGAGAAAGTCTGTCTTAGTAGAATTGGTTTCAAATTGACTTGCGTTTGCCTCTTTTCTGAGCTGGTGTGTTAGCTGTCTTGTCAACAATGAGAGAGAATTTAATATAACGTAGTACTAGAAAATTGTTTATGATAAAAACAAACCACCTGTTTAGATATCTCAGGAAACTCCAAATAACAATACAAGTTACTAGATTTTGCTGATATGGTATTGGGAGGTAGTAGAAATATGAAAATACTTTGGAGAAAAATACACAATTTTTTACTCCAGCTTAAAGCGTTGCAACAAGCAATCTGCAAGCATGCATTTTCTTTCATCTCTAAATTAGTGTTACTGCTAACAGAACAAAGACCAATTGCTTTGTGAAGAGCAATATATCATCTGCAGTACATAGGCATACTGTATGTTTTCTACTTTCTTTTATTAATATAGGAGTTTTCAGCTTTTTATTTAGCTTTATTTTATTCATTTTGGTACAAACATGTGGTCCAGAAAAATTACCAAATTGCTTTTGTTCTAGTTACTTTTGTTCCCTTCCTTTTTTCTAACAGGTACTCTTTGTTTTGCTTATGGGATTTTGCTTCAACTTTGTATATTTCTGTACCTAATCTCAGGCAAGTTATGAATACATTATTTGTTTACCAGACACTTCTGCTCCTGTTAAAAGAGTATTTTCAGTGATAAATAGTATTTGATCTCAAGAAAGAGGTCAAATGAATAAATCAACAGTAAAATGACTATTGCATTGTGAGCTCAATATTGACTTGAATTGCAATTAGTTCTTTGAAAAAATAAAAATTAATAAAGATTTTTTGAAGAAAGTTTATTCAAGTGAAAAATATGAATGGTCACAAAAAAGTGTTCAGTGAAAATTTAGTGAAATTTTGATTTTCCTTGCCTTGCTGAACTTAATGTTAGATATAAACTATCAGTATTCCTTTTTTTGTGTGGCAGCATTAAAGCTTAAGGGGAGTTAGGTTATGAAAGTGCTTTATTATTACATCAGTGCTGGTACCTGTGATAAAAACTGAAAACTGTCCTGGTTTGAGGCTTGGAAATTATGGTAAGCCTAACTATACATAAAAAATATTAATTTTACTCATAACATTTAGACGTTGGTGACATTTTGATATACCCTACAATGAGTTTATTATCCCACTGAACTATCAATCTGGTGACACCATCTGACGGCACAAATACAATCCTTAATAACACTACCTGTCTCTAGAAACAAGTCTGCCTTTGTGAAACGTATTTGATGTTTTACGTATGTAGCGGACCCACCGTTACATGTTTCTTTCAATGCCTATGCTTCTTTTAGTATAGTTTTCTTTTTAAATGTGACGCATAATTTTGGTTGTGTGTTGCGCAAATCACTCCTGTTCTACAAATTTTTATAAGATTATTGAAAGTAAGAATCAACAATATTTTTTACAAAAATGCGTTAAGACATTGTTGAAATCTCTACGATTGTTGTTGTTGTTTTGAATTAAGCACAAAGCTACACAATGGGCTATCTGTGCTCTGCCCACCACGGGTATCGAAACCCGGATTTTAGCGTGTGAGTCCGCAGACATACCGCTGAGCCACTGGGGGGCAAATCTCTACGAACTTGCATGACTCATATAAAAACCGGCTAGCCGAGAGACAGATTAATATTATTATTGGACAGCCACAGTAGGTGTGCTATAGGCTTCGAAAACTATAATTGTGATTAACGCCTATTAATCAAATAACTTGACCAGGAACCTTTATAGATTTCGAACAATGCCAACAGTTCAACTAAAGTGAATTACTTCGGATAATAAAATTTATACGAGGACGTTAAATATCATCATCGGTAAAAGTCAGTGGTTTGAAGCAAATTGAGCGATCTAACTTCAGCGAGACGTAACAATATCAGTTCTGAATTAATTTACTTGTTGTGGACCTGGATCTTCGATAAAATATTTAATTCGATACCGCATATTAGACTCATATTGTCTGCAAGTTTGTAAAATTGTTGTATATAAATCATTATTTCTAACAACTATTAGTAATAACGGTTATTTAAAATTGTATTATTTTTGTGTGTTAAAAAAAATTGTGTGTATCAATCTCGTTGGCAAACACCATAAATATGACGCATATTAATACTGAATTTAATTCTAAATTCAAATTTCCCATTATATGAAAAAGTAACATATTAACAAACACAACGTAATAAATCGGAGACTCGTCGAAAATAAATTATTATACAAACTCTTATAAAACAAAGCTATAATTATAAAAACTTTCATTACAGATGATTGGAAACACAAAGTTGTGTAAGTTATATAAACTATTAATTTTAATATTTTAACTGTTACCATGAAGTAAATGTTATGTTTGCCTACATTACTCTCTGGGAGTTTGCTCACAAATAGCACATAAAATCGCCCTCTGATGTTACTTCGTGGACCTATGAATTTATCATTTCTACCCCTTAGACTGCCAATCAGCATTTAGTGACTTGTGGATCACCTTAACTAATTGCGTGTGTATGTGAATGAAATAACGACACAGAACAAATTTAGTAAAAATGAATACAATCTTTTATTATAAAATAAATAAAAATGTACTAATTTACTTGAATAGACAGAATTACCGTCAGTTATACTGTGTTGTGCTTATATCCAGTGTATTCTTTCTCTCGGGATAAACTTCCTTCAAGATAATCATGATGAGATTTTTTACTCAAAAACATCAGGGAGAGCTGAACCAAGAAATTGCACTTTAATTCAATAGCTAAACTTAGTTCCTTTTTTCACTTTACAGTGTCACTTTATATTGTTTCAATGGAACATTAAGCAGAATAGTTAAGTAGGTTTGAAAATTAATGGACTGCAGCTACCTGTAAAAAACAAGTCTTTTCTTTCACTAGGCAGTTGAAATCCACTTAAATTTTCACATTTACAGTGGCACTTCAATACATTTGTTCTCTTACAATACCAATTAATTGTTATTTAGACAATGTCAATTCAGCTAGCAAAAGATAATGTAATCATTAATTTCTTCAGTCCAGATGCTATATTTTACTGTAATATTCTCTTGGGCAGAATATACATTATCTACTCATCATTATGTACCACTTTTCTCAGGACGGTTGGCTGTCACAGTCTTCCATTTCTGTCTGTTCTGTGGTTTTCTCACCATGTCTTCATAGTTTGTTATCTCAGTCTACTTTTTAATAGTTGTTATCCACTTTGTCCTAGATCTTCTTCCATATATTTTCTCTTTTATTTGATCCTCTAATTGGACTTGTTGGATGTTGTCTCGTCTCATAATATGGCCAAAATATACTATTTTCTTTTTCAGGATGGTAGGTACACCATATATTTTCACATTTACCACACTAAGAATTTTCTTTATTTGTTTCCTTGTTTGTCCGGGATATTTCCATCATCTTTCTGCAAACCCATATGTCAGATGCTTCCAGTTAATCAATGCTTGAGTCAAAGTCCATTTTTCACAACCATATAGCAGAAATGACTATATATATATATATGTATATCACTTCATGATTCTCTTCCTTGTTTTTATATTTATGCTCTTCGATGTCAGACTTGTCTTCATACTATTAAAGGCACTTATTGCCACTTCAGTTCTCCTCACTATTTCTTGTTTCACATTGTTAATTTTTCCAACTTGAGACACAGTTAGTACATTCCATGTAGTTATTTATAACTCTCCATCTTTTATCATCAAATGACTGCCTTCCTGGCGGATTTGGGTAACCATTATCATCTTTATAAGGTGTATTATTGTTATGTATATGTGTAAATATTTTGTGAACGACAGCATGTCGTGTTGTGTTTGAATTTTCATTTCTATTATTCATTTTTCCATATTGATATTATTGTTTAGAAGTTTAAACTAATATTTTGTTATTCATTTAGGGTAATATTTAGAACTTTCTTGAATTAAGTAGACCAATCGTATGTTTGTTAATGAGTGCTGGTGACTTCGTGTCTCGACGTGTACTCTCGTGCAAGAACGGATATGCGTGGATAGCTCTGGAGTTGTATGGAAATTGCGAGATTGTTCGAGAAATAGGCCTATCGGTATAAAAGACGGTGACGAGAGATAGATTCAGCCATCAGTTTTTATTCGAAAAAAGAAGATAGATTCAGTCATTAGTTTTATTCGAAGAATAAGAGTGAGATTCAGGCATCAGTTTTAGTTATTTGAGAAAGATTAAGTGTTTGCTGTGAATATTCAACTTGGATTTGTGATTGAAGTTAGATCTACGGAAGTTGTGATTTTATTTCGTCAATCTCTACGATACATCTGAATTACTGCTTGAGCTGAGAGACGGCGATTTCATTGAACTGTGAACTGTTTCGGAATTACTTCGTGGGACCAAATTCACACCCTAGACTGGAATTTGAGACTTTCATTTTAGATCATTATATTAGATACAGGCTAGTACCGTTTTGTATTGTGATTAATTTTGAAGTTTGAAACTAATTTTTATTTTGTTTTGTAATTAATTTCGAATGTTGTAACTTAATATCTGACACTGTTATCATATAATTTATGTTATATCTGTTATATTTGTTAATAGTTTAGTGTAATAAATTATACAAGCTGTTATCTGTGTTTTTCTGTTGCGTTTAATCTACGAAGAATATAAAACATTAAAAAATACGTAACAATTATCCATAATACCAAACTCTTCTTTCCTGTCACATTGAATGAGAGGTTCAGTCGCAGAGGCTCAACTTCACTTTTTGTATTATCATTTCTACGTCTGATGATAATACTCTTCCAAGGCCACTAATTCTCTTCCTTCTGAACTGTTGATCATGTAATGCATAGGTCGCTCTGCTTCTTTTACTGAGTCAGTCTTCGCGCTCTTAAAGAGTGACATCCTTACTGTTCGACAGCTCAGTCCAGAATGGCCGATACCCTTACTTAATTTGGCACGCTGGTCGAGACGGGTCTTGTGTTGTGATTGCCACCGTGCAATACCAGCTACTTGGAGTTGTAAGTGAGAGTTGTACAGTTGTGGTAGATCAGAGTACAATGTTCACTGTATCTACTGCACAGAGAAAAGCTACTAGAACACGGCAAATCATCGACTTAGTAAATCACATGTATCTACTTCAATTGCATAACAACAAAATAAACAAAAAACTTTAACAATACCTCTATAATTAAGGCAAATAGAAATATTATTATATGTTGTTTAGAAATACTCTTTCTGCTTCAGTTGAAAAAGTATAACTGTGTGAGACGAAGACAAGAACAAAGGTCCTAACGATATCATATTTTCAAGTCAAATGAAAGTATCAACATCGTATCCCATGATTTTAGGTTACTTGGGTCGACAATTATTTTCACTGTATACATTTCATATTCAGCTAAACAAGTACAAACTCATTCTAAGAAAACATGGTCAAGCAAATAAAAAATTTACAATACAACCGTTGTTGTATGTGACTTTTGACAACATTAAAGGAATAGAACTCGCTAGTTTACGACCTTTCACATCCTATTGACGAAAGTACTAACGAATTAATTACCAAACACCTGTTAAAAGGTTTAGAAACAGTTACTTGATTATATCTTTAAAAACCTTTACAAATTATGGAAAAACAAAATTATTTACTGTTTGAACATTAACTCTTTAGTTTAGAGTCTTTCTGTGTCTAAATCATTAAATTAAATGTTATAAAAGCAAAATACAAGTTTAAATAACAAGGTTATAACCTCTGATAAATTATCTCATAAAAACGTGTGAGACACTACGAAGTTTGAACACTTACAAACAAAATAAAATGTTTCAACCATACACTTTTCAACAGCTAGATGAAACGAATTAAAATAAAATACTCTGAATTAAATAGATTTGAGATCATGATATCACTTCCTAAGAAAAGGAGTTCATTTTATCACAGCTGATGTTACTTCGATGTGTCAGTGACATATTGGAACAGGGATCTTTAAGATCCATCAGTAGTTTACAGTCTTTTCTCTAGTGAAAAGGACAACCAAGAAGCTCGCAAGGTTCGTGACTTCATCAACAAACTAAGGTGCAACATGTTTAGATGGATAACTTACAAGAAGGTTAGGAACTTAAGTCAATAACTTATGGTACATCTAAGCATCAAAATCATGCTGACAAGCACCTCCAATATTCAACAGGTTTTATGATGACAATGCTTGAAACTATTGTGATATATTAGTGACACAGAATTTTTCCCAACTGTGGCAAGCTACCATGCCGGAAACAAAATGTTCTCCTCCTGTTATCTGGTTGCTACAACAAAGTCCTGGACCTAAAGAGGAGTGACCGCAATAGAACGGTTTTCTATGTCTAAAACCAAATTCGTCCTGAGTCATGAGAATCAAAATACTCAAACTTCCTGCTTGATTTCTTAAACAAGCTAAACGTAGTTTAATGCATGAAAAATATCAGACAATGTTTAAAAATGTTTCATGTAACTAACAAAGAAATTATTTAATAAAATTATAAATAAATGTAGTTTACATGAAATTCATGTGTATTGATTAATTGGACTTCTTCGTTCAGAAATAATTTCGAGATAAAAGGTTTAGTTATCTATTAACTTCAGAAATAATTCGAGTGTACAATAAATACACAATGTTCTCTTTTACTGTGATAAATCACTCGGTAAGAATTCACTTTATAAGGATTAAATTTCAAAACTTAAAAATATTACAATTACCTTAATTGCAAAATAGTCTTTCCCAACAGTAAAGAAAACAATAGGTTCACCATATGACTCACTTGATATGCTGTAGAATATTCTTTCAGCTTTATGCTTCTTCCACAAATTACATGCTTGTGAATATTTCAGTTTAAAACTAAATCAAACACAGAACAAATGGCGTTATTTTTCGATGCATTATAAGCTTATAACTTTGGTATTGGTCAGGTAGTTAGGGCGTTTGTCTTTCAATCTGAGGGTCCCAAATTAGAATCCCCGTTACCCTAAACATACTTGTCCTTATGGCCACAGGAACTTTATAATGGGAAGATAAATCTCACTATATATTAGTAAAAGATTAACCCAAAAATTGGCAGTGGTTGATAATGGCTTGCTAACTTCCCTTGAGTCTTTCACTGCTAAATTAGGGATAGGGAGTGCTAATGACACTCGTGAAGCTTTACTCGAAATTCAAACCAACTTAGGCATTACTGAACATACACATTCTGGTATTTCAAACCACTTCTTTATTTGTGGTGAAATTGTTTTTATGTATATATTACATTACATTAGCGTCCAGGCATCATCCAAAGAGATAGATTATTACCATCTGGAATTTTATATAAAAAAGTAAATTTGCAATAGATGAAAATAAGCAGCACTTATTTAAACTATACATAAAGGATTAACAATAATTAATTGTTTATGAATTTCGTTTGACTAGTTTTCTAAAATAAAAGACAATGTATGAAAATTCAGCAACATTAAGCTTAATCTATATATTTGTATATTACCCACAGATTTTTGAAGTTGTTTCCCACATATTTTAGTTTATAAAATGCCTACTAGAGGACATCAATGTATATGTTTTGGACGGAGGATATACTATTCAGTATATATTTAGTTGCGGATGGAGTTACCGGTGCAGATGTTTATCTTATGAGACGGTTCGAGAGGATGAGGCGTAAATGTAAGAGCAGTGTGTTGTGACGTCACGAATATGGTTATTTACAAAAGGTGGCAAATTCTCAAAGCTGTCATAAATAGTGATACTTGGTAAGATTTCAAGTCAATCTTTACTGTCTTAGCTTTTGTTTTCTTGTGAAAACTAATAAGAACATATATTTTTCGCTTAAATATTTGTTGTTTTACAAATATAATGGGAGGTTGGTGAACTCAGGTTGACTGAAGATGATTTGTCAGATGCTATTCGTTACAAGTGTAAGATTGAATATGAAGCAGCTACTAATTTATATGACCTACTTTATTGTTTTTATTTTTATTACCTATTATTGTTTTGGTTCAATTTTTATTTTATAATATTTTAAAAGTATAAGTGATTTTGCTTTGGTACTGAATATAAAACTATAAACACATGCATATTCCCATGTGATCAAAATATTTCTCCCTCATTCAACGAGTGAAACTTCTAATATTATTGAAATAATTAGAACTCAAAATCGATAAGTTTAAACTTTAGAGTATACAAATATCTATGTCTAAGAAAATATAATTACTTTATTTTGACAGGTAACATTAATATTCTCATATATTGAAATGAGAATTAAAATAGCTTTGTAACATTCTGTGAAGAATTTCCCTTATACAATGCCAAAAAGAAAGTTTGATTCTGATGGTGACTGTGATAACCTGTCAGTACCACTTCCAATCCAAACATTTTTTTGGAGACAAACCAGGTAACTTATTTGGATGATCTTTTCTTCCAATTAAATTATTTGAAAAATTTACGAATATTGTAGTTATGTATTTCTTGTTTACTTTTAAGGTTTACAATAATAATATTAAATATTATCTATATCCTTTTTACATTATTAGTATTAGAGAAAAAATGAGTTTCAAATTTGTTTTGAGTGTATACAAGTTGAGAATACTTTATTTTTATTATTATGAGTAAAAAGAAAAATGATCATGAATGCTTCCCTGCAATACACAATGTAAACTTGGTTTCCAGCTGTTGTTTTATATCTTTGTCATAAATAAAATGATAATAAAACAGAATCACATTTGAAAAATAGACTAAATTATATTTGTGTAATTAAAAGTCAAATTTAACTTATAGTTAATAAGAAAGAAGACATCCATATTAAACATACTCACGGAAATTAGTATTAAAGGGGGAGAGAGGTGGATGCTGTTCACTCACAGTTTTTGGGAAATGACATTTTTCATACTTTACCTGTACTGGTTTCTGTCTTGAAGAGTAGTTCTGGAAAGTTTCAATTTTGCAATTTTATTTCTGTGTTGGATGATATTATACTGCCAACTTATTATTTACTGTAGGAGTTTAACCCTGATGGAGACTATATATGTAAGAGAAAATTTATAACAATTTGATAATCATCTATGAGATTTACTATTAATAAAATAATAGCTTTGGATTTTTTTTTCAAAACCATTGACTTAGCTTGAAAAGACCAATAGGTTTTTCTTAGAAAATGTCCAACAATCTGTATATTTCTGATTTTGAGGAAAGGTTCAGATCATCAAACATAGTTATTATGAGTGTATTCAACAAATTTCACACACTCTTTTTAAGTTTTTTTGCTTCTTTCTGTTTTGTCTTTAAAATGCTAAACATAAAGTATGAAAAATAATAAGTCTGTTTGAAATAACAGAAAAATAACTAAATAACATTTGTTTTTTGTTAGGATCTTTTTAAAATGCTCATTTAAAAATACTTCAGAATTTTAAGTTAGACTTTCAAATTAATCTAATGAAAATAACATTAACTTCTATGTAAGTTTTTGAACTAAAAGAAGTGAGATTGATGTAATATATATGTATATATGCAATTTTCTTTTCATATAATATACAATTGCAATGCTGAGTCACTTAAAAGCAACTGCATAATCTTGCACAGAAAGATATTCTGAAATTGTTCTCAGAAGTTTTTTATTCCCGAGTTAACAAATAACATAACCTTGTTTAGTTTTTAATTGTTAATTAATGTATTTATTTCACTTACCTGATAGCTGTTCAGTGTGCTATTTTATACAGAGTAACAGTAAATTCTGAAAGTGAGCATATATTTTATTACTGTATCTTCATAGCCCATTTCTTAGACCCAAGACTGGTAAAGTTCAAGAGGCATCATGTATGGTGAGTATAATAGTATAACGATTTTTCAGGATTTCTCCATTAATATCAATGAAAAAATATCAGTTGTTGAATAAATTATTAAAACTTAAAATTGTTTTAATTCAAACTTAAGCCTTTTTAATACTTCAGTAAAATGTAACAGTTTCCTAAATAGGCAAGAAAGGTTAAATTTGCCAGGTATTTATTTATTTGTCTCATAATTTCATATATAAACTAAAGAGCTATTAAGACTCGCTATATGAACACAGGTAACTACTACAAACTTAAATAACTTATCTTGATCCTTTCTTTTTTTGGGCCACAAGTTTTTTTAACTGTTGCTGTTAACTCTGTTAGTGATTGTTAATTGAGAGTGTTGAGCATTCTAGAATTATAGTCAAATATGTGAAATGTTTATATATGAATACATATTGAACTTATACAAAAATTACCACTAAAGATGAAGAATACAATGATATCTAACTAAAATATACATTATACTCTGAGCTACAACTTTCAATTCATACAGTTTGGGAAGTATTACGTCCAATATTTTGAATGTTTCTTCAGATAGAAACGACAATCTTTTTAAATAAAATTACTTTCAGACCAATATAGACTCTACTGGCTTCCCTAAAACATTTTTCAAAATTATGTATATTCTAATATACTTGTGTGTTCCTCTTTGTTGGTTATGCCGTCTTTATCAACATATAAATTACAGAAAAAAATGTAAAACCGTCACAACCAGGATTTCAATGAGTAACACCATTTACTACTTGGATTTGCTCATTGTTTTATGCAGAAAGTTAATGATTTCTTTCAGTTTCATTTTGTTAGTTCCTTATGGTGTTAGTTTTAGAAAAAAAAAGCAAAATCAAAACTTAATCAATTTGCTGGACCTTGTAAAACAAACTGGTAATTTTGTATAGAAGTATTTAATTCTTTTTTTTTAATAATTAATTTATGCAAATAAAAAAAATAATTTTCTCACAATTTAAAAATAATATTAAGAGTGATTGCAGACTTAGGAAAACATTGTCCATTTGAAATAATATAAGAAGTGTTGTGAGAAATTGCTATGCAGTTTAATGTTTTCTTTTGGAGTTACTGACCATTACATTGTTAAGCAGGGGTTTTTTTAGAATGGTCATCACTGAAAAGGTGTGCAGATTGTTAAATTTTTTTAATAGGGTTGTGCTCATTGCCCTAACAAACTCTCACTTTAAACATATCACACTTGTTCGCCGAGTACTTCATTTGAGATATTTAGCAATTTTCTATAAATGTATTTGTCTGTTAACTCTTTTAGCTTAAACATTTCTCCTCATAGTTATTTATTCATATAACCATATTGTAGGTGAATTAAACTATATAAAGAAACACTTAAGGAAGAATTAATTTGAAAATTTTCCACTGACAGATACATATTGGAAAAGTATATTCATCATTCTGTATTTATTATTCATAGTAATTTTTTAATCCATAACGTTTCTCCTGAGTTTTTTTGGTTTTTTTACAGGAACAAAGGGAAGCATGCAAGGTAGGAAAGTATTTTTCTGATATAAATTTACTTTATATCAGCATGTGATTTCAATAACTCATTGAAATAAATTATTTCTTACTAGTTATTTGTTCTTGTAAACAAGATATACACAATGCATGAAACAAATAATAAAAATTATTTTTATGAGTTTCAGCCATTACTCTAACATAACAATAACCTTTTTAAACAAATACAAGAATATATTTACTTTATTATTTAAATGTTTTATTTAATTATTTTTTTATTAATAAATTTGATTTTGTAAATTCATTACATTACCATATTCACTTTGTTATATGAGGAAATGGATTTTATTTTAAACTACATTTATCAAAAGGAACAAAGAACAACTTTCACCACTTGTGTTGGTGGTGTGTAGAACCAGATATCATTTCTCAACCTGACACTTATTAAACATGATAAATTTCTTCCGTAATTTTATGAGCTTCCTTGAACAAGCTCAGCTAAATGCAGGTGTGATGTTATAAATTTTATTACCTGCAACTTCATTGAGAACATCAGTTGTCTAAACATTTTGTCCATACATCCTTGAGTGCACCAAGTCCAAGATTATTTGTAGGATGAAAGGACAGCCCATCCAGATTACTCAGTTTATAGTAGTTATTTATGCAATGCTTGAATTGGAATCACTTGTTTTCAAAAGGGCCTAAAATTATCCTGCTATCTCTTACTAGCTGTAAGCTTCTCAGAAGAGAAAAAATGAATAGAAAATACAATAAATATTTATGTTGGTAATGGAATGGGGAGATAAACTCTTTTTGTTTGACTCGCTTGGTATGAGTGAGTTTATAACCACAATGTAACCATCAGAATTTCATCTATTTTTATTTAACTTTATTGTTTTGTTGCCCTTTTAACCATGCTTGACTAATAATCTCATCATACAAGTTGTTAGTCACTTGGTGAATGTGTAGCTCACATTACTATATCCAGTTAAGTGTTTGAGCTTTTAAGAATATATTGCATGCAGAATTTTTATTATTACTGTTGTTTTACATTATCTTACCTAATAGATTTCTAATTTTTACATTTTATTTACTTTTGTAATAATAAATAAAAATGTAGTCACACAGTTTTCACAAACCATCTTGCTTCCTTTCTCCCTATTCAAGCACTGTATAGATGAACAGTATAATGCTGAGCCGTGATACACACTAAAACAACTAAACTCCAAACTTTTAACTTAACAATATAACTGTGACTCAAAATGTTAAAAAAATGCATAAAGAAAAAAATACCTGTAATAATATGTTATCATAAAATCTATTTAATGATTCAACAGTCATAAACTCTGGTGAATTGCAACTTGCAAAACTTGTAAATTACAAATGCCACCACTTTTCAGTCAGTATCAAATCCATGTTTTCAAGTTTCTGGCTTATGCAGTTTTTATTTGTTCTTTTATTTCGTAGCAGGGAATGACAATATACCATAGTACAAGATAATAATTGGCTATTGACAAGAAAACTTATCAATCTATTTACATGGAATGACAGACCAATATTATATAGACAGTCTTAGCAAAATGATTTTTTGAGACAATACCTCTTTACACAGACAGGTAGCTTCTCTGTGCATCTGCCATAGAAATTTGCATACTACTAGCCTTTACTAACTTCCACCTAAACTTGTGAATAGCACTATTACTTAATGCAGCAAAAGCCTTTCAATAGGAGGGTGACACAGACTTCCTGTGTACTAATTCCCTCTGTGATTTTTCACTTGTTTTCTTCAACTTATCATTCCATAATGCCTTTGTGAAGCTTGTAGATAATCCTTGTTCATTTCTTTCCTCCACTTTGGCTATTCTACATCTGTCATTTTGTTTTTACTTTCCTTTTTGTTCTTGTAGGTTGTTGGGTATAGATACTCTACTATTTCCAGTTCATCTTCTTTCTTTCATTCTTTCTTCAAATTCTTCACCAAGTTCTTTACATTGCTCCAGATATTGGTGATATTCCTGATTTAATTGAAATATGGCCCTGAGACTGTCTGTCATCAACTTGCACTTCTGTATGTTATTTCCACAGTATTTTCAACTTTGCACTTTGTCTTCCCCTTCTTTTGATTCCCATCTTTCTCTTCTTCCTGCCATCAGACTTATTGAAGTGATATTTCACCTTGTTGGACCCTATGAGTGTCCAACTGACTGTTACAGGTTGAGCTGCTGTGATCACTTTCTTTCATCCACATAAGGGTTTTCCATACACTTTACCTTCGAATTTCTTTCTAGTTGCCTTCTCTTTCTCCATTCTGTCCATTGGGTCTATGCTTATTACCACTTTCACTAATTCCTCACTTCTCCACATTTTATTCACTGAGGTTGTGTTTGTGTGTGTGTGGGGGGGTATTTTTCAACTCCAGTCTGTCATGCAGTTGCTGGGAGTTGTGCCTGTTTTACTTATTCTGTGTGTTAAATTGACTATTTGATGACCATGATGTCATGGGAACTGCTTATCCTTTTGTATAATACATATATGTGCATTCTCTGTTGGTACTCGTGTGTCAAGAGTTATACCTCACTGGATTATTTGACCTCAATGGTTCTCCTGCTTATTCCTCCATTCTAATAATTGTATAGGTGGCTGAACCAATCCAATATCACCCTCTATGTTCTTTTACTTCCACTCACACTGCTTATACATCTTTCATTTATGCTTTTCCCTCTTGTCAGGGAGAATCCCTAAATTTAAATTTTGCAACTGTTGCAAACTCTCTCTTTGTTAGACTGAAGATGACATAAGAAGGACAAAATGTTGTTCTTTGTTTTATCAGTAAAAGTGTTAATACCCATACAAATCTGTATATCGAATGATATATACACACATAACATGTTCCGTGCATGCAATACAAATCAGTGCACTATCAAGCGGAACAGTAGACCTACATATAGCCTGAAATTGGCTGAACATGTCAAAGGTCAAATGCATATATAAGAAGAGTGGTTCAAGAAACATGAGTACTATATGTGGTTGAATCAAGATGTGATAAATATAGTGCAAGATATACTTTGTGCATGAAGGAATTTGATATTCAATGGGAGAAGTGATTTTTAAAAACAGTGCTACTGGTATGATGTTCGTGCATTTGTGTTTGACAAGTGGCAGATTATGTTCATTGGGAAGAATAGTCTTCTTTCTTAATAATGTTATTCAAACTAACTTCACTTGTCCACTCCCAGTTGACATGACCACTTATACATGTACCTCACAGTAATCACCAGTACCATCTGTATCGAGGTTGGATTTTTTAAATTCTGAAATCCTGTAGACATTGAAAGTTTTTAAGTCACACTACCTGTTCACCTCATGTTCCAATGGTAATTCACTTTTCACTGAAATGTTCTCAGACTCAGTAGTTGCAAAATAGTTTTCATGTGGGGAGAGGAAATTTGTTTACTTGTGTAATTTTAGGATAGTAGCACATCTGAATGAGTCTATTCTCAATAAGAAAACAAATGGTCAAAATGGATATGTCTTGCTCTTCGATGAAAGCCTAAATCACAAAAAGAGAAATAAAAACAAAAACAGATGGATGTTCATGCACAGATTTCGGAAGATGGTAAGGTTTGTATCAGATTCTTGGTGTATAATTAACAATAGTAAATATAATAATTGTAATACAACTACTAATATATATTTACAGCTTTCATAGAGTTATAATGATATGTAAAGGGTTACAGATAAAAGGTTAATTAGAATATAACTTCTGTGTTACTTTCTTTTACTAACGATACACCTTCAGTCATTATGGAAATATTTAAACTCGCAAAAATAAAGAAGTTCCTAGGAAGTGTAATCAGCTTATTTGTGGAATTCTTTATAACTATGATATTTATTCCAATAAATGTGAGTAAATATGATCAAACAAAAGACAAAATGGCAAAATTGGTATTAGAAGTCTATGTTAAACAAAATTTCATGTTAACATATGTCTAAAGTTAACAGCTTAAGAATTATAGCACAGAAACGTAATATTCTTTAAATTTTTTACACTGTTATCACAAAAAGTCACTTACATACATGATAAAAAAGTAAAATTTATGATAATACTGGAGGGGCAATCAGTAAAGCACATACATCCACAATGTAGCATTTAAAAGAAATTTTTAATTTCCACTAGTTTGAGAATTGTGAAGTTTTCTCTTTAGGCATCATCTACTTTTTGTAATTTATTTGTGATCCTTTTAGTGGATCCTGTTTCAGTTTTCTTCCCATGGCAACCATATATACTAGCTTTGCAAGATTTCTAAACAACTGTTGTTGCATAGTTAGAAAGCCAGAAAAACTTTGATAGTCACGAGACATATTATTATTTTTGAGAATTATTATTCTATGTTCTTTTGAACATTATTCAGTGCAATTAATTTTTAAAAGTACCTGAAATACAAACATAGGTAACTTTTAAAGTTAGTTAATGTTAGGATAGGTAAAATAAATAATAGTAATATATCACCAGGTATGCTTGAAAACTGAGTGTAATTTGATAGTGTAATGTGAGCAGCATATTTACTAAGTGATATAAAACATCATGGTATGGATGGAGGTTAAACATGATTCCCAGTGACCTTGAAATTTGACTTTTCTCTTCCAAAAACTAATCACTTTTAATTTGGGTCATGGTTCATATGTGTATAAAATCTCATCTGAATCCATCTACCTATAATTAGAAACCTTGCTAACCAGTACATACTCACACAAACACCCAGGGGTGCAAATATAAACTCTCTCCACCTACAGTAGATGTGTAATTAATCCAATAAGATTAAATTAGCATTTAGTGATTAAGTATTGTATTTTATACTCTCTTTCTTTTGTTTTGTAGTTATTATTATATTTTTGAATTTTGTAGCATTTTCTAATGTTGTAGTATTACACATGATTTCGTTGATACCAAGTCAGTACTTTAGTTCAGGTGTCTCCAATCTGTGGCATGCAGGCCACTTCATTCTGATGTCTTCAGTTTATGTGGCTCATCAATAGTTTATTAAAGTAATAATATCATCAATAGTTTATTAAAGTAATAATATTTTTAATATTATAAAAACAAAAAATAAAACATAATTGAGCAAAAGCCAATCTAGTTGCAATATGGCCTGCCAACAGTTCATTAATGTTATAAAATAACATAATAATATCATTTTTTATGAAATATAAAAAAAAAAACATAACTGAGTGAAAGCCAAGCTAGGTCTGATGCACTTTTCTATTTGCTGGAACACTTCATATTGCTTATTACTGCATCATCTCACTTATCAATTCCAGTGTCCTGAAGCAGTGTTTCTTCCAATGCCTACCCCATGTACCTCAGTGTGTGCCAGTGAATTCTGCTGTTTACTTTATCTTCAAGTTCATAGCTATTCCTTGTTATTATGTAAGGACAAGAGATGAAAAGAAAACTTGACTCTGAATGTTGTGTTTTTAAAGAACAGTGGAGTGTGGACAAATTTGTTATTGAATTGCATAACAAAGTGTTGTACTTAATATGCAATGAGAATGTTGCAGTGCTAAAAGAATACAACATTCTTAGGCATTACCAAACCAAGCACTCATCAAGCTATTCTCAGTTCATGGGAAAGTTACATTCAGACAAATTCAAAATTTTGAAATGTAACTTATCATCACAACAGTTTGTATTTAAGAGGAAGAAATCCAAAAATGAAGCTGAACAAGAGCAAGTTTCCAAGTGGCACATCTGTTAGCCAAGCAAGAAAACACACTTCCCAGTGGTGAGCTAATTATGTATGATTGAAGCATCTGAAGAAATGTGTCCAGAAAAATAAACTTATTTAGGACTATTAGCCTTTCAGTGAATACTGTTGCTTGTAGAATCGAGGACATTGGAAGCAATATTGTGCCTCAGCTGAAAGACAACGCCAAAAAGTTTGAGTAGTTTTTCAATGTGCTTGATGAGTCTACAGGTGTATCTGATCTTTTCAATTGCTATTGTTTATTTGCGAGATGAGGACATTTTCCAAAAGTTCAAAAAATCACTAACTCGGTACAACCTGGAATGGAAACAACTGAAGTGTGTTACAACAGATAATGGTAAAAATATGTGTGGTGCAGGAAAAAGTTTAGTTGGGTAATTTTACAAAGCTGTTGAAAATGTGGGTTGTTTTAAGCTTATGGTTCTTCACTGCATTATTCATCAGCAGGTACTGTGTGAAAAATATTTGGATCTATCATGTGTCATAAAATCTGACACTATCATAGACTCAATCATCATCATTTCCATGAATTTTTGGCAGAAATAGAAGCAACATATTCCACTTTGCCCTACCACACTTCGGTTTGATGGCTAGCTGTGGGAAGGTTATGCCACAATTATTTGAGTTTAGAACTGAGATTGAAATTTTCTTAAATGAAAAGAACAACCTTCAACTGTTACTCACAAACAGTGAATGACTTTGGAAATGAGCTTTTTGTGTGAGTTTGACATGTACCTGAATTAATTCAGTGTTGGGAGACAAGATGTAACCATGCTTATCAGCAACACTACACCAAAATTAAAGCATTTCAGCAAAAACTAATTCTTTTTGATGAGAAGTTGCTTCACACACTTTCTATATTGTGGAAAGTTCAAACAAGAAGTGGGATTCCCATTCCCACATTGGTTTGCACAAGATATACTTTCTGATTTGAAATTACATTTTAAGGATGAAGGACAAATACAAAAAAGGGAAACTGATAGAGTTCTATAAATGCCTTCCAAGTGATCAACATGTTCATTTAAAAACTTTGTTGCTGAATTCATTTCAGCTTTTGGCACAAGCTATTTCTGTAAAAAGACATTTTAATAGATGAAGTACATGATATCTAGTTACGGATCAGCCTTATCTGATGAGCATTTGCAATTACCTTTAATGATAGGGAGCACTAACTTTGAACCTGAATTAAGTATAATTTTGTAAGAAAAGTACCAGTTTCATGCTTCTCACTAATCTTAAAAAAAAAGATTGTGCATTTTAAATATTTCCAATATGTGCTCTTATGAGAAATAAATTAGTGATGTATTCTCTTCATATATGCATTGTTACTTAATTTTACCATGAATACTTTGGCTTGTGAAGCCTAAAAAGTTCTACCTGCTAGCTCTTGTCAAAAAAAAACAACATTTGGAGACCCCTGCTTTAATTTGTTGAAATATCCGTAAAATTTCTTTCTGGTTTTGTTTGTTTTTTAATTTCTTGCAAAGCTGCACGAGGGCTATCTGTGCTAGCTGTTCCTAATTTAGCAGTGTAAGACTAGAGGGAAGGCAGCTAGTCATCACACTCACTGCCAACTCTTGGACTTCTTTTTACTGATGAAGAGTGAGATTGACTGTAACATATATATGCCCCCATGGCTGAAAGGGTGAGGATGTTTGGTGTTATGGGAATTTGAACCCTCAACCCTCGGATTACGAGTCAAGTGCCTTAACCACCTGGCCAAGCTGGGCCACATCTCTTTCTATTTTCTGTACCAACATGATATACAGTTGAAGCTGTATCATCAGAAATCTATATCACAATATCATTAACACACAAATTAACAGCAGAACCTTGTGGAAAATTACATTTTATTGTTATTGGGTCTCTTATTATTTCTAAAGTCATTACAACTTTATTACTCAAATAATTCACAAACCAGTTATATAACTTCCTTTTGCTAATAATGATGATAGTGGTGGTGGTGGTATTGATCATTTTGAAGAAGCTGGTACTGATTAATGTAAATAACTAAATTTATCATGGTTGTAAGTACCAAGGGTGTTTTGTGTTCTTTTGCACAAACAAAAATTTTATATTACAGATTGTCTTTCATGGGGAATGAAACTTTTAACAATATGATGTGTCACTTTCAGTTGTCTATTGAAGGACTAAACATAAAAAAAATTTTTGTAGCTCTCACTGGATAATTCTAATATAATTCTAGAACTGAAGTGACTTGTTGATGAGGAACTACTGACACAAAATGATAAGTCTCTTTTAGATGTTGACAGTTTTGGTGTACACATACCTCATGTTGCTTCTATGGATGGTACTGCTTCTTAAACATGGCCTGTTCAGAAAATTTGGATGAGTCTCTACAGACCATTCAAAGTTTCACCAGCTGGAAGAATGGACTATACATTAGTGACTGGATCATATGTTTATCTTCTTAAGTTTTGTTCCCATAGGTGACAGGAAATGGCAGAGCATACCATATAAATATGACCAAATATTTTTCAATATGTTGCAACAGTGAGGGAAAACAAATGACAAATCTTAAAACTGATTTGTATGATGGTGATGCTTTGTGTCTTCAAGATAAATTGACCATTCTAAAATTGTCGTCCTTTTCATGCGTTGCTATATTGATATCACCATTTTTATTGATTTATCAAATGAACAATCCTATGATACCATTTGTTGTACAGGATGTTTTCATCATGGAAGACCCAGCATTAGTGCTCAGCTTGTAATCTGAAGATTGCATGTTCAAATCCCCATCACACAAAACATGTTTGTCCTTTCAGCTGTGGGGGTATTGTAATATGATGGATAATTCCACTATTTGTTTGTAAAAGAGTTGGTGTTGAGTGGTGAGGATTATTTGCCTTTCTTCCAGTCTTACACTGCTGAATTAAGGTCGCTCTCATCTACCTTTGTGCAAAATTTAAAACAACAAAGAACCATCATGGTCATGAGCATACTGAAATGTTTTATGAAACTGAAAGTGTTGGGCAGTATTACTATTATAAAACTTCAGTGACTTGCAGAATGAAGAGAACCATAGTTCATACAAGAAAATGGATCTTTTATTTGCAGAACAAGAGCTCAGCAAACTTCTTCCATCAAAAACATAGGCAATCAGTGATATTAAAAGTCATGGAACTGAGAAACATCCTGTGATTTTATGGTGTAACTTGCTAGTAAAATCCTGGAAAAAATCTTTGCTTAAGTATCTACTGGCCAGATATATCACTTGCTTTAATCCCAGGTTCATGACATCCCAGGTGTGACAAGGATGAAATAAAACTGCTTGATGTACTGGGAAAGACTAGGAGATTGCACAGAGGATGAACAGCACATGATGTCATAGTGACCCAGTTTGAAGAATTCATTTTTGTAGATGTAATGCACAATTAATCAGATTTTCAATAATTTTTTACACACAACAATAAATGAAAATTGAATTAATTCTTGTCCAAGTTTCAGTCTAAAAGATATCCATATTAACAAAGTCTAGTGTTGTAAAGGATTTGCTTCTAATTTCACTTGGACAAGCAAATGTGCCAAAGGATTTTCTATCAGAAAGGAAATTGAAGTGGAAAATTTACATGAACCATTTCTCATTTCACAGAGTTTATTATGTAACCATAATAATGCTACTGCTGGAGTTAACATTAATATCAACAGCTCGCTTCTTGCTTATAAGTATCTGCAGGCCAAAGATATGTTATTGACTTTTATAAAAGAAATATTAAAAAAAATGCACAGATTGGTTAAAAGAGAAAGACTGTGATGGATGAAACAGACAACATGAAAAAGAGAAGACAGGAAGGTATTGCTGCTTTGCATAAGTTGGCTTAAGTATGCTGAAAAGGCTGAAGCATCAAGAAAATTTCCATTCATTACCCAATTTGACAGCATTAGGTACACCGCTAAAGAAAAAAAAGGCTCATAGAGTTAAAAGACCAGTTACATGAAAAATTAAAATAACTTGAAGAATAAACATATTTACATATATTTCATTATGCACATGTGTTATGTTTCTTTCAAATTAAAAAAAAAATCTATGCATGCATTTGTCACTCTTTACTATGCTGTTCAAAAATATAAAATCAAAACCTGTGCATATGTCCTACTTGTTTCTTTAGTTATGTATAATAATATAAGTTCATTGATATAAGTGGTAAATGTAGTTTTCGTGTTATAATTCTACCTACTTAACTAATTACTCCATAAAAATAGTACACATTGTCCTGTAAAAAATGATATGTTGGTGTGAAAAGTCCTAGAAAAAAATATTCTGAAAAAGTATGAACCTTGATTATACTCATAACATGCTAATCTTCCTGATCCTACTGCTACACAATGTAGCTTTTGAGGTAGTCTGGTGTGGGATTAGTGTTGGAACAACCAATATTAAATCCTTACACACATGTGGATGGTAACGATCATTATCATACTGCAGACCAAACGACAAATTTCTAAAGAGTATACTCAAGGTAAAGTGCAGTCTTCCATGTGTGTGCTTCAGTATGGAGCCTCTGCTATTGGATGTCACTATTTATATGTGATGATATGTTTTCTTTGTGGAAGTTAACATTTGTCTCACCTGAAGATGTGTTTTTTATAGATACTTACCTCAGCATGCATATTCCCATACATCATATTCATTTCTGGTGGACATTTCTTACATGCTTTACCAAAGTATGAAGGTTAAAAATTGCCTTTTTCTCTCTTCCAATCTGGTTGAAGAGTTCACCTTGGAAGAGATAAGATGTAGTCTCCCATGAGAGTGCTTTTATGGAGCTACCATCATCAGAGGTCACACTACATTTGGATGCTTTTCAAAAGGAGCTCATCCAGGTAACTTTCATATTGATCTCTCCACCATATCAATGTGGGATTCTAACTTTTTGTGTAAAGAGGTGTGTATTGCTTTAAAAGTCAACATCTTTCTTACTTGGTAGTGCATTTCCAATAGACATCTTTTCACAAACTTCCCACTTTTCCTCCCCACTTTTGGTACAACTTAATGTTCCTTGCCTCATCTCAGAATGAAGATCATGAGTGCAAAACCATAGAGAGAGTTATTGCACAGGAAGGTTGTGTTGTTCTCTTATTGATGGAGGGATTTTGCTGCATAATAATGTCATTGTGCAGTGGCACAGCTCCTAAGAAATCTTGTTAGTTACCTGAAAGCTAGTGGCATGAAAATCTCAAAGGCAGACACAAAAGAGGATATATTTCAGTTTTAGAGGTGAGCATCTATTGAAAATACACTTTTAGTAAGGCAATCTTAAATTATATGTCAACTAACTCATTATGTGATAACTTCTACCTTGTCAAAAACCTCAGTGTCACTTATTGTCAGAAATTTTTTTATACTAATAGGACTATTACAGTCAATTAAAAAGTTATTTGAGTAGCAACATGCATAAACAAAACTTAAGAAACAGCTCAAATGAACAACAGAAGAAACATAAAATTTGAATATAATAATAATTTTACAAAACATGCAGGAATACTACCTTATCTTTCTCCCTTTGTTTCACAGACGTAAAGTTAATCACATAAGTTCCCATTGGTATGCACACTTTGTTGTTGCTTTTTTTTAAAGTCAATTGAGATTGATTATTATGATCTTTCAGTTTTGTTATTTTCTGATTTTTATCTTGGATGGAAGCTAAGATAAGTAGTACAGTTTTGTCTTTTATACTGTGTTTACTCTGGTCATTTAAAGTCCTGATTTTCTTTTTTTTAACAGTAATAACAAGCAACTTTTTGGGCAAAAAGTATTTAATTCTAGTTGTAAATATCAAACCGTAATCAATAAATTAAATCTTCAAATCATATTTTTCACTAAAAATTATGAACGCAAGGATGTATAAAGGTTTTTTCTGCTTTTTTCAGGTATTTGAAAAAGTTCTTGTGCAAAATATACAGTTTGGTCTGTCCCCAAGTTTAACGGAGGCAATAAAGAGCATTAGCAGGTTTGTTAATTCTTGAATTTCTAAGATACTGAATACTTCACGTGATCATTATTAAGTTTCAAACCTTCACCATGAATATTTGAATAAATGCATCTATAAATATCTGTAGTACACATATACTCTGTATTATATTCAGGTTTTTGCCCTAAATACTTTTCTTCTCCTTTATAGCACCAGCAGCTACCATTGGTAAGGTCTTCATAGAATATATATGTTTCTGTGCATGATTAATTATCTCACATAATAACAATTGACAATATTTATAATTCTTGTACTCACATTTATGCTGGAACATGAATGTTATTTAGATGCAAAAACTCGTATCCATGTTTATAAGTTGAAAACTTTGTTAATGTTTCATGCTGCAGTATTCAGAGAATTGCACCAAAGTATTTTAAATATGTGTATAAAAATAATACACTTTGTGATATTGAATTAACAGTAAAATAACTGAAATTTACTTTCAATAGATATAAAGTACATGTTCAAGATGCAGAAACCGACTTTGTGTATGATTACTGCTTTGTAGAAATAAATATGTAGTTTATACCATTTTATGGCACTTTGACTGAATAATCTTTCACTGTTGTTTAGGTAATATTCACATGGTTTAATTGTATCTTAATGTATTTTCAATGGTCTGAAGTCATTAAACATATTGCAAAAATATATACAATCTGTATAATCACACAAAAATTATTAAAAGTTACAGAAAAGCAGTTGGAAACAAGAAAACCTTGGGTGTATTAATTAATTGTACTTTAACCATGTCTTAAAGGATTAAAAATTCATTTTTAAATGCTTATTTACTAACAGATGGCGTCTAATACAAGCTTCCTTGCCATATGTTATGCACTGCTGTGCTGCCCTTCTGTACAACAGGAAAGATTGCTGCACAGAGAAGCTTGGAGCTGCTGAGACCAAGCTTCTTTACACTTTACACTGGATTTTATTAGATGCTGCCGAGGAATGTATGGATGCTGAAATCGATCGAGGAATTTTACGTCCTCCTGGTCATTATCTTTTTTCCATCACAACCATGCAGGTACAAGTAGTCTGGCAGGTCTTGAATATATGAAATATGAAAATAATGTTTTATTCATTACATTTCATAATGAAATATACCATAATATTTTTTCTCTGCCATTTCAAAAGAACAACGTTTTTTATTACTTAAGTATGTGAACAAATTGTATGTTAGAGTTTGGAATAGAATAGAATTGTTTTGAACCTTTTCCAGGCTGATGAGGGGGTCACTGACATCCTTTAATTTATTTCCTCTCACAGTGGAAGAACCGAATTGAATATCTAATTAGAGCTTAAAGAACTTCATATAAACTGATTTAGTTTCTCTACCATGTTTATGTCAAAACTTTTATGAGGTACTTGTTGAAAAATGTTCAAAATACTTTCATTTGTTTTGTAAAAGTTTAGTTTTTTTATTGTTGATCAGAAAGTTACATTTTATATATATCCAGTCAGTTTCCACTTGATCAACTGATATTCATTAACACATTTTTGTTTGATACCTTATTTTACTAATTGGAATAACTCTAACTTCTCATTATGTTACTAAGAAGATAATATTTCATCATGGTTCATTACTTCTTAACATGCACATTTAATAGATAATGTGTAGATACAATTAGTTACTCATTCATATATATACATGGTAAATGATGTTTTGTTTTAGTTCCTCTTTAGCATGTTTACTATGGTGTTCATATTGAGTTCTCTTTCATTACCTGTTGTCATATATATGGAGGTAATGTTTAAGGTATCATTTATTCTCTCATAACTTGCAACACCTTTTTTATGATGTATAGACGTCATTCATTATTCATTAACATTTCCACTTAATGATTAATGTTTTGTCACAGTTTTTACTGCATAATATGTACCCATGGATGTAATGTTTAGTTTTCATCCATTACTCCTTGATAAGTAACACATAGACAATAATATTTTGTTATATTTCATTACTTCTTAGCAGTTGCATACAGTAGATAATGTTTTGTTCTTGTTCATTACTCCTTAACATGTCCATATAGTTTACAATGATTAGATTTGGTTATTTACTTCTTTATGTACCACTTGAAGACAGGGTTTTGACATTGTGTATCCATAACATGTTCATATAGACTATTATGATTAGATGGGGCTACTTACTACTTCACATACTGTTAGAATTTAGTGTTAAGACATAATTATTTATTCTCTCCTCCCATGTCACCCACAGTCAATGTATAGATATGGTTACTTGTTCCATAACATGTACTCATAGTAGATAATGTGTAACCTTCTTTCCTTGCTTGTTAACATATACAAATAGAAGATAGTGTTCAGACATAATTTTGGGCCTATTCAATTTCAATATGTTCCTTACCTTTCAAGTTCACTGCAGGCTTTCTTCTTGAATTGACTGCATTCCACCCAAGGATTGGTTTTTCATCTATCAGTGTTCCATTGTTCAGCATTCTCATTGTTCCTTTTCTTCTAGTTTCCTTGCTAACTTCCACTGCTCTGGTCTCCTCATTCACCACTTCTCAACCATATCTGTCTATGCCCTCAGTGGGGTCTGGTCTTATCTTTTATATTTTGCATGCCCTCATCTCTCTCCTCTTCCTCAGGTCCTTGATCAGAGTTTCTTTGATGGTCACTCACTGACTATCCCAACCTTGTTTCTATTACTTCACCTTCTTGTGTCTCAGCCCTGGCTTTCCCTTCCCATCTTTTCATTCTCATACATTGTTCAATACTTGGGATATGACAGCTCTTTATTGTTAAATGTGAGATTGTTCAGCCCACCTCCATGATCATCCATTTGTTCCACTCCTGCCATCCTACTTCTAGTAAGAGTGTAAAAAACCTATAATGTGTTCAAATGATTTATAAAGGCATATTTTTTTAATTGAAATTTTGTGAAATGATTAAAATTCAAAGAACACTTTTGGACACAGGTTTTTTTATGTGTTATGAACAGTACAAAATATTGTCCTCTTTTCATCAATTTTTGTTATATTTTTAATGCACTAGTCATTCAATATTCTGAAACAGGGTGTGGTGTGGTCAATCAAGGTCATCTGGACCTATCGCAGAATTTATGTATTTGCCTCCATATTGTTATGCTTGCTCATAAAGTAATATCTAATTAACTTTAAAAACTGACCTTTTTAATTGGTGTGTCAATTTTATCTCTTTAAAAATTATCTTTTAAAATGAGTAAAGTCACTAACATCAAAGTTCTCTTGCCTGGTGACACATATTCACTTATAATTGGTTTAACAATTACTTAGTCTAATATTTGCTTAAATGCATTGTGCATAACAACTTATTTCCCACATAAACCTAATCTCAATTTGTAAAAATGATTCAGTATTATATTTTATCTATTCATGTTTCATATTTTTTGTGAATTTCAGGTTTTTGTATACCTTTTTGCACCCTTGATGGAATGCCTCAATCATTCTGACTTTCTAACCAGCTTCCGTTTAGAGAATGGATTGAAACTCTGGGAACCATTTTGGGAGTACCGACATCCTGATGTTAGCTGTTTCACTTCTCATGTTCGACCTAGGCGAACATTTTTAAAGGCTAACAGAAACAAAAATGCACACACTAAATTTGGAGATGTTTTCCTTGGAGGTATAAGTTGATTAGTCCCATAAATCATATGAAATATGATGAAAATTTGTAGATTAGTTTAAAAATTAGAATAGTTAAAAATTGCAACTTAGCAGATTTGAACAGGGCTAAAATAATTGTTTTTGTAGGTCATTTGTTATGACTCACTGATTATTTTTACAAGATCTTTGTTTTGTAAAAACTAATAATTAATATGTTTATATTCATGCTGTTCTGTGTCAAATCATTTGATACGCATAGAAAAGCCGAGAGATCTTTGAAGTACCTGAAATTTTTATAAAATATAGCTGTATTTAAATGTTACCTGATTGTAGTGAAATTGTTGAAAATCAATAATAAGGAATAACTAGGAATTACAACTGTAAAATTTATTGTTGTGCTTTTCTTGTTAATTCTCTTTATGTTTTGCAGGTCAATGTGACTATCTACTTTTCAAAGTATTTGATTTAATTTATAATGGATCTTTAGCAAAAACAAAAGAGTTAACACTAAAAATCCAATATACTATCTCATGTATAACGATGTGAAAAAATTTCTGGAGAAAAAGATAAAAAATGCAAAATACCATGAAATATTTTTTTTTCAATTTCACTTCACTCTTTTTCTGTGTTATTATGTTATTTTATAAAAGTCAAAATGTGTGTTTTTTCATTTTTTTTAATTTTCAAGGTAAATTCAATGCTATGCATTTTAAGTAGCTTGTTTTTCATATAACTGTGAAAGTGACTTGAGTAACATTAGCAAACTTTGGCCAAGTTTATACACCTTTACTTTCACACACTTGATCAGCTTTGATGTTTTTTTCAAGCCATACATGTATTCCGAATTGTACTACTTTCATGTGACAACTTTTCTATTTGTCATAGACCCTTTTGTTTTATATATATATACTGATTTTATGAAAAACCCTGTATGCTTAGCTATGTATTATACTAGAAGATGACAGACAAATGCTCTGTAAAAATATGCAGTATGTTCTCAGCATACAGTAATTTTTATTCTGCTATAAGCTGTTGTTTATTAGTTTACTACTGTATTGAAATAATGTGCTTCCACTTTCAACTATTTATAAACAAATATATAAAATTTTCCATAAATTTATAAAGGTTTTTGAACATGTATTTAAAAAATTATAGTAATCTTCTCAAGCTTAAAATCTAACCATTTTTGTCTACACTATCAGACCTCTTTATAGCATTCTAACTTTGTCTAACACTTGTTAGCTGTGTAATGTAAGTTCACATTAGCTATATCATCATTAGTGTAGTATTGAAACTTTCATGACTACACTTAATAGAGCTTCAAATTGTTTCAGGCTGGGAAATTTATTACATAACTTTTGCTGATTTACTAGATATTTCTGTTAAAAATATGTAACATTTACTAAAATTAGATCATTATAATTTATACAGCAGAGGACAGAAATAGTATGGAGATTATAAAAAATATGGTGTGTCAGGTCACCATTGCAAGTCCTGAGAAACTGGATTCAGGTCCAGCAGTGTTGGTGAGTGATAGTTTATGCTGTTACTCTTTTTTTATACATGAAAGTGTTGTTTTCTCTATCTATTAAGGAATATTTAAAAGTATTACTAGAAAATTACTGTTACAAGTATGTTTTCTAAAAGCTTAGATATTTCAAGATATTTCATAAAGTTGATTAGCCTTCAGTTTCTTAAAATTTGATGAGGAAATTAGTTTATTCCCCTATTTACCGTAATCATACTGAGTTTATAGCTTACATTTCTTAAATAATTTTTACTCCAAACATCACAAGCTCACAATGCTAAAATCCTGGATTCAATATCCCATGGTGGCTGGACTGCAGATAGCTTAATGGGTAGCTTTGCACTGAGAAAAACAGATAAAAGCCCTAAACATTTGTTAAGGCTGAAAAAATTATGAACTAACAATACGTAAAGCTGTTTAGCTTGTACACTCTTTTAAGTGTCTGAATCAAAGTGTACCTATTTTAAGATGAGAACATTTAAAACAATGACAACATAATTTCAGTGAGAATAAAATTATAATGAAATATTTTGAAGTTGTTATAGCTTTGAAAAATAATAATGTGCATATGATTTTTATTACAAACAAGTAATTCATTGATGTGTACTTTTTGTAATTAGCCAGAAGAAAAACTGTCTTCAGAAGAATCTTCTCAGAATGTTTGTGAGATGTGTCAAACAGAATCTAGTGGACAGGTTAGTTTATAAATTTAGTTAAGATATGGTAGATTGGGTTAAATTTAGGTGATGTCAAGAGTGGAAACATTTGATGGTGGTGAAGATAAAGGACAGTCTAAAACTGGAATTTTTCTTTAACTGTAATCAATAGGTTTTATTTTAACAAAAACTTATATTTAAAGCTACACAAAAATAAATCTCAGATTTTTCTTATGAACCTCCATTGCTTTTAAATGAAACTGTTTGCATTGTGGTTTATTATTTAGTGAAGTAACTTGCAACTAGGTTGTACTAAATAAAAAATAACAGTAATTTAAACATTTAAATTGATGAAATACATTAGTTTTGATTAGCTTGTGAGAAATTAAAGAATAAATTGTGTGATTGGGTATTAGAAACATAAATTAATATTTTAGCTTAAATTTTAATATATAAAAATGATAGTTGATGACAAATTATTTGCAACTGGAAAAAATTCAAGTGATTTGGGTAATTTTATATCACTAATCTTAAAAGCTGTAGTCAGTTTTCAAACATTGCTTCTGGATTGTAAAATATTCTCATGTCTCAAAATATCAATACTGTGTGAAATAGCAATGCTGTACAACAGATTTATTCTGGGAAATTAACTTTACTTGAACAATTTAATCGGTAAAAGACATTCACCTTTGACAACTTCAAACATTGACTGAAATGTATTGGTGTAAAATTCCATATATGCTATTTGTTTTTAATATAATTGTTGCAATTTGCATCACTTTTTCTTCATTGTAATAGCTACCTGGTGTGCTAAGGAATCTTAAAACCCTCACATGTTCAGTTGACTAGAACATTCCAAAAGTCTCTCAGCTGAGTATAAAAGGGGTGCAGTCAAATACTTCTCTCTCAGTTGCCTCTCACTTACTCATTTGGTCACTTTGTGAAAAATCAAGTCCAATCTTCTTTCTTGCTTCATACCTATGATGCAAACAAATTTTGCAAAACTTTGATTTTAAAATCTTTTAAACTTTAGTTCTGTAAACATAAATTATTTTATATGTTTTAGAAAGTCATTTGAAATGTTAGCTGCCTCCATTTCAAGTAAAACCTCAAAGTGCAAAAATTTCCTAAACAGTATCATCTACATTTCTAAAAAATTATTATTGATATTGACTGTGCAATGAAATCAGCACTTCATGATAATAGTCTTCCAGTGCTACATTCACTTGCAAATTGGGGAAACATAAGAGTTATCCTTCAAAGAAGACAGTAAATCATCTTCACCCTATTCATCACATAATTCTATTCCTGTAATACCTCAACATAATCTGCCTCATCTAATCACACAAAAAGAACTGAATGATCTGATTCATGATGTGTCTCTATCAAACAACACAAGAAATTTCGTGGTTATTGTTTACAGCAATGGAATTTATTGACTCCAGAAACAATACTCATAATTTACTGAAGTCACAAATGAAGTCTTGGTTCTCACTACAATATACAAGATATTTTATGTTTCTGTATAAATATTGGTACATTAATAGAAGAATTAGGTACTGAATATCATTCTTAAGAATGGGGACTTTTTAAGGACTAATTTAAAGCCAGTCTGAAATCTGTACTTTTTCACAATAGGCACACTAAGCCATTGATTTCTGTTGCTCATACTGTGAACATGAAATAAACTTAGCAAAAACTAGAGATGATCAGTAATTTTCAACATCATTTTAATGATAAGCCTTGTCAAATTACTTGCAAGCAGTTGAAGTTTTTTTATAGTAGCAGAGAAAATTATTTATTTGTTGCCCAGTGTTATACACTTATGAACTATATGTTCTTGTTGTAAAAAAAATTATTTTACTATTTTAAACCAGCATAATTTCCTGGGATATCTTAATGGTATAAAGTAATATTTATAGCATTTTATAATGAGTGAGATCGCATTAGGGATAGTGCTGACTGTATTTATCTATCATATCTATATGTTTGTTTGTCTTTATGCCTGCCTGTATATAGCTGTGTTTATGTTCATATAAAAGGTTGCTTGTAGTTCAATTTGTATCAGGAATTTATTTGTTAGAAAAATCCACTGTCACATAAAGTATTAAAACATTTGTGTGGATAGACTGAAAATTAGCTTGAGTCTGATTTTACAAATATAAGACTACGAGAGCTGTTCAAAAAATACGTGGACTGACGTCATAAAACAAAATGTACTTTATTTAGAAGTTACAGGTCTGGAACACCTTCAAAGTACTCTCCTCCCCAATGCACACACTTATCCCAATGGTGTTTTCACTTGTTGAAACAGTTCTGGTACACTTCTTTTGTAATGTCCTTCAGCTCCTTCATCGCATTTGCCTTAATCTCGGGAATCGTCTCAAATCTTCTTCCTTTCAAGGGTCATTTGAGTTTGGGGAACAAGAAAAAATCATAAGTAGCAAGGTCAGGTGAGTAGGGGGGTTGGGAAAAAGAGTGATTGAGTGTTTGGTCAAAATCTTGTAACAAGATTCAACTGAAATCCCACACTCTTCAGCAAGCTCCCTGACAGTCAGACGTTGATTTGCCTGCACCAGGGTGTTGATTTTGTCGATGTGTGGGTCGTCAGTTGACGTGGAAAGACGTCAAGGATGCTCATCATTTTCAATGGACTGTCGACCATCCTTAAAACGTTCATGCCACTTGAAACATGCCGTACGCTTCATAGTGACATCACCGTAAGCCGTGTTAAGCATAGCAAAAGTTTCAGTTGCAGATTTTCCAAGTTTAATACAAAATTTCACAGCAAGTCGTTGCTCCTTCAGGTCATTCATTCGGAAATCTGCCAAACGAATAAATCGCACTTCACTTAAAACTATGTCGCTAATACACAAATGAAGATATTTGCAATTGGGAAATGGTGTCGTAGTCAACTGATCTGTGTGAATCTAGCGATACCAAGCGGATTTTTCTGGAACCAACTGGAGCCTCGCAATTCAAACAGTCTGCGTATTTTTTGAACAGACCTCGTACACTGCTGTGGTAATGTATTTATGCATGTGTGTATTTAGTAATGTAAGCAGTTGTGTTATGTTTCATAATTTTTGTGCTTACATTGTGACGAGATAAATAAAGTTTATTTTTATCAATTATTGCAGAATAGTTCAGAACAGAGCACTTGTAAGTGTGGTAAGCTCAGTACAAGTGAATCCACTCCTGGGACTTCTACTACTAAGAAAGATGGTGCTTCAAAAAAAACTTTTCCTTCAAAACCTACACTCTCAGATGTTTCTATGGCAACCTATTTAGATGTGGCTATTCTAAGGTGCTTGTTCATCTCCCAATGGCTCGAAGAAGGTGTATATTGGGCACTTCAATTTCTGTATAACCGGTATGTTGTTGATCAACTTGATGAGCTTTGGTATTGGGCAGAAGGGCATTTCAGCACTGGATATAACATACAGTGTGATTGAAATATTATTACATTCTTCATTCAGAAGTTCTAGACATAATGCTATGTTTTTATAGAAATGTTATGGATGTATTTGATTTATTACATTGAATTTGATATTGTTGCAGTAAAATACTTAGATAAAACATTATTTTTAAGTCAAAAAGTAAAAATCTTTAAGTATTATATCATAGCACACACAACTCAAAATATCACTGTTACATATAAAATGTTGGATTTTCATGTGCAAATTTGAAACTCGATTTTCAATCGCTGAAAGAGAAGCATTATAGTAAGTTTGTCAGAATAATATAGTGTATTGTTTGGTTCATTTCAAGCTTACTTTACTTTTCTTATTTCAAAAAATATTTACATTGATTTTTGTCACCATGGATAAAACTGATATTTGTGTAATTTTCTTGTATGAGCTCAAACTTGACCACAATGCAGCAATAGCAGGCAACTCATAATATCAGTGATGCATGTGGTGATGGCACAGATAATGAATGCACAGCACAGGATTAGTTTAGAAGGTTTTGCTCTTGTGACACAAGCCTTGGAACTGCCCTCAACAACCATTACTGAGGAAGAATTGAAGGCCGTAAGTTGAAAGGCCTAATTCATACCGAATACTGATTTATTTGTTCATATCTGAATCATCTTCTTCTGTGGTAATTTCAGTATCATCTCCACTGTCAAGACCTTGCCACTCATCATATGCATAACTTCTTGCAGTATATGGAAATCTTCCATAATTATCATTTTCATTTTCCTATTCTGGAAGGTCATTAACAGAACTTGGATTTTTATCATGGTCTTTTAAATCCTCCTTAACACTTACTTTGCAGGATATTTCTACCAGTATTTCTGTAAGATATAATGTGTGTATGGCCATCACTACATCAGTTTCTAAATGGTTCAGTGTTTAAAAGCTTGTTTAGCTGTCAACGACTGACTTGCCATTGAGGTTTGCTTTTGTTCATTACTGTCTTATAAAGATGCTACATGACATGAAACTACTTTTTGCTTTGTTATATTTGAGTTTAAACTGTACCAATTTATTGTGAACTCTGTAAATTAAGTCTGTAGAAAATTAAACTTCCAATTATTGCAAAATATCAAGGAGGCACATATTGTAAATTGTCACATACTGAGAGACAGTTCAAAGTATAATAAAAATCATAAAATGAAATGAAAGTATATGCTGAAAGGCTAGAAGCTGAGGCTATTAGGATGAATAATTGTGAATATCTATAACCATTTTTAATTTTATTCCATATTTTTCAAACTGTCATTTCACTGTATTTTGATGATTTCACTATAGTTAGTGTTATGTTAGAGAAAATAACAAATAGAATATAAAGCTTTGCTGAAAGACTGTTTATATTCATTCAGGAGGTTATAGGTGTTATGGTAATGAAATGTGAAAAATGTGAGATGAAAGTATGAAAAGACGTACTTTATTTCTAAGGTGAATATCAACTTTCAGTAAGATTGACTCAGTATAGGCTGTGAAAATTCACAGGCAAATATTTTTTAATTTTTTGTGTACAATAGACTTGAAATGTTTCTTAAAAGCTTGCCAGGTGCTGTAAAGGTGTGTATATTTATATATATATACACACACATATATAGAAATTCAAAACAAAATAAATATTACAATGTTAACTTTACAGACACACAGAAGGTCCATATAGTGTGTCTGTATTGGTTTTTAAGAATATACAAAACACCTAGAATAAAGTAGGTAAGAAACATGTTGCTTTGAACAGTGGATACTTTTCACAGCTGCACTGCTTTTTATGTATCTTTTTGTAATAGTTGAAGGTCCATATTTATTTTCTAACCAAAGTCTTGCTATTTATTTATAATTATTTATTTATTTCGCTGATACCTTTGGCCAAGGTACATGCTTAATTAATAAACTGTTGTCAATAACAAAATATGACTGATAACAGCATTGTCTCTTGTAATTTATTGTAGTTGAAGTTGCATGTTTATTTTCTAACTGAAATGTTACCATCAAGCAGTTCTATTTGCTGTTTATTTATGATGGTTATAGGTATGTTTAGTTAAGTGACAACTTTACATTAAAATGACTGCTTTAAATAATGACTATTAATGAAATATTTCTCTTGCTTTTGAAAGGTAGCTTCAGCTCTTTTATTTGGCTGCAATGAAGTGCTCTTGTAGTGAAAGCTTACTTTATATTTGTAGATATATGAATATTGCACATGGATCAAATATGTGCAGATAAACAATGTTTACTTCTTACTTAAAATATAAAAACCTCTTTATTGTTTTATATAATTGATACTTGACAGTATCTTTAGTTGGTGAAACTCCATAATTATGGAACTGAGGGAAACAAAACAACTCTAAATTTCACAAATACACAATCTATTATGGCCATGATTTGGCCAGTACAGACTGAAATGTTTTGTAATATAGTCTATGTATATATGTTTAAACAAAGAACCAGGAATGACCTTGACATTCACCTGAAGACAAATGAGAGTGAACTTAAGTTAGCTTTGTTATTCAGAACATTTTCTAAATTTGTTTTTAAGCATCTTTCATTTCTAAAATCACCTGACAGTTTAGTTGCTGGCTTTTTTTTTACAGGTAGGTAAAATTTGACAGATTTGTCCACATCAAACTGGTGTTTGGTTTCAATAATGTGGGATGCAAAGGTTGAATCATTATTCCTTAATTTTCAACTGCTACTATTTTCTTTAATTTTCATTTCTTTGTAACTTCCTGTTTGGCCTATGTATATGCTATTGCAATCTTGACACATTAATTAGTAAACACCACTTTTGCTGTAGTTTTTGATTCATCAATGTTATATTTTTGTTCTTGCAGTAGAAAAATACAGTCTTTACAGTAGCTGGACTGTAATTTCTTTGTTTATTAAATTTGAAGTAGTTGCAACATAGGCAGGTGGTTATTTCTTATTTTAAATCCTGGGCTTAAACAGTGTTTGCTTTTTCTTTATCCATTATAACAGTTTATTTACATTCACTAACAGGTATACACTGGTGAATAGACTATGAACATCAAAAGAAACAATTTTGGTGTTATTCAGTGTCATTATGTTTGATTTTCTACAAGCTCCATTGAGTTTTTTGGGTTAAACATAGATTGAAAAACTGTTATGTTTTGTTGAAGAAATTGGTAGGGTCTATGTTTAGGAGTGTGAAATTATTAGAATCAAAAACGTTATTTATCATGATAATTTTGTTTTATGAGTACAAAAGTTGTATTACTTTTGTCTGCATTTTTGTTTACTAAGTTATAAATTTTAATTTTACATTTTATAGACATTATCTGTTTGGACACCTCATTTTTGGCATAGTTCTTAGAAGAAGTTTGAATGATTTTCGAGCATATAACCAATGTTATAGTCAGATTCAACATTACATGGTACCTTTATATCTGTTGCAAGATTTTCAAAGTCTTTCACAATTAAGCTTCTCTGGGGACAATATTTTAAGTATTTACTAAATACATTTGACTCAGATTTACATCACTGTACATTTGCCATCTGAAGATTATCAAACTGAACTAAAAACTGTGAGACAAATTGGTTTGAGATAAGCCACGTTGGAAAACCTTCTTACTAAATATATAATATATTGGACAAAGAAACTGCAGACCAACCTTTTATTACAAAAACAACCAAGGATGAATCTTGTGCAATATACAAGAACAAAAATAAAATTCAAAAGTACAGCAGTAGTGGTGTTCACCAGTTAATGTATCAAGACTGCAGTAATGTGTATGTGTGGTGTGTGTGTGTCTATATATATAAGTTGGAGATTATGAAAAGTGGATTCAATTTTTGCATCCTACCTTATTGAAACTAGATACCAATTTGATCTAGAAAAAATATGGAAAATTTTACACACCTGTGAAAGTGGTGAAAAACTAGACAGTTGAAGTTTTTGAAATAAATAGATGTCTGAAAATAAATCCAGAAAAAGTTGAAAATGACCAAATCACCTTAAGCTGCTTCCCACTTGTTTCAAAATGAATGTCAAAGTTAGTTTTGGCTCTTTGGTTAAATTATGCATAAACCTATTTTCAAATCATTTCAGTCTGTACCTGATGTCATAGCATGACTGATGATGTCTTTACCAGTGAAACCATGGTTGTGAATAAATAAAATTGTCTTTTTTAAAAACAGTATGCTTCATTTGTTTTTGAAAAATATTCTGAAAATTTTCAAATGGGTGTAGTTTACTAATTTCTTCTTGTGTTATTGTTTAAGAATTTGATGTTACTTATTCTATATATGTGAATGATAACAATGAATTATTGTAAACGTAACCTTACTTATCTGAGTAATCATTTTTCTCCTTTAGTTCTACAAAAAAAATGATTAAAAAGGTCACTTTTCAAATATTTATACATGATGTATATCGATACTCAGCATTCAACTTTTCAACTAAGTGTTTCTTACAAATAATTCAAGTTGAACAATAATAAAGTTTTACAATAGATCCAACAGTTGTAGCCATAGTGTTTAATTATATTTCTCACCATAACTTCTAAGTTATTTTAAAGGAAAAGTAGTTTGATGTTTACAAATGATTTTGTAAATATTTTGAGTTTAAAACAACATAGTTGATATACTATAATGCATAAAGTACTCTTTAATGTACACAACAAGCGACTTAAATGTAATATGACAGACAGACAGACTTTTCTTATTTTATGTTTATTTTGGTTTTCATCTAATAGAATTTTTTCACTGGTATTCTGAAGACTTTGAAGGAGTGTATGCTGTTATCTGTGTCAGTATTGAAGTCCAAAAAAAATTTATCTTTCTATTTTCCACAATTCAGTAGTAAAGTTAAGAAATTTCTTTTATGAATGTCGAAAAATTACAAATTCAGTTGATGTTTAGATCCTGTCCAGAGACAAAACACATCATTATCATATCTTTACCATTATTTAACATGTTCTATACTACTTTCATCACAAAACAGTGTCTTCTCTAAATTATTCATGAATACTTCTAAAAGTAAATGAGAAAGGGGATAAAACCATAGCTAAACTGTTGTTTGTTCTGTTTATAAACTTAGTCATTAAATTTGAAGTTCTGATTTAGGCAGGTGGTTATTATCATTTTTAAATTTTGGGCTTGAACTGGGTTTACTTTTTCTGCATCCGTTACATCTCTCACAACACGTTTGTTTGTGGATATAATATTAAAAAGACCACAAACATCAAAGGAAACAGTTTGGGCATTATTCTGTGTCTTTACATTTTTTATTTTATGAAAAGCTCCAGAAATTTTTTATATCAAACTTATGTTTAAAACCAGTTAGAATTTTGATAAAATTAATATACCAAATTGAACAAAGAAATCTACAGACTAGATTCTACAGTAAAAATGACCTAGGAAAATGTTGGGCAACAGCAAAAACAACAAAAAGTACAGAGACAGTGGTATTTACCAATTAATGTATCAGGAATGCAATAGTGTACACAAAGATCAAACAGGAAGTTCCATAGAAATGAGAACTAAAGAACACTGTAGAAGTTGGAAATTAAGGATAATGTATTTCACCTTATTGAAACTAAACACCAATTTGATCTGGAAAAATCTGCAAAATTTTACATATCTCTGAAAAAGGCAAAACCTAGATAGCTTGGAAATTTTAGAAATGAAACATGACTAAAAACAAATCCAGAAAACGTCCTAAACGACCAAACGAACTTAAGCTCCTCTGCAGGTGAATGTCAAGGTCATTTCTGGTTCTTTGTTTAAACATATAAGTTATATTACAAAACACTTTAATGAAACCGTGGTTATAACAGATGATGTACTTTTGAAACGTACAATTAACCTTTACAGGTGAAACCATGGTTATAATAGACAATATACTAGTGACACATGCAATTATTTTGTTTTTTCTCAGTTTTTTTTTGCACTTCTTTATAATATATTTTTAAATTACTTGCAGATATTTTATTTTATTTGCATAGATTACCAGGACAGTTATTGGGTTTTCAATGATACATAAACTAATAGTTATTTTGATATCATTCATATAACTTGCAATTTTTTACAATTGAAGTTTCAAGTTAGCACCAGGAAACTACATCAGTGGGTTGAGTGACTTAACCTTCACTCTATTAAACTCTTTTTTTTTGTCATGTTGTTGAGTCATTTCTTTGTGTATTGAATGGGTGATATAAATAATGATAACTAGAATAAATTACCTTATACATATTGTAACTTTTCGGGACAGTAACGGGCCTTATGGTACACATTGGGTATTTTGTCCTTAAAGCTATTAAATAAAGAAAAACACAAAGCCAGTCCTTAGCATTTATATAATTATGAAGCTATATTTTAAATTCACTTAATTTTACAAAGGGCAACAATACATCTTGTTATCAAATTAAAATTTCCTTATCTGAATATGGCTTCTACCCTGCCAAAATATATATTTTTGTTTTCTCATAAATTGAATTTTACTTTAAAATAATTTCAAGACTTACAATAAGTTAAAAATTAGTATCAACAAATGTTCAGCCATATGGCAAACATTAAAACATATGAGTTGCTCTTGAGATGCCCTTGTTCTGTTAAATTGCCGAATTCATTAAAAAATTGTGCTAATTTGTGATTTTGTAGCAAAGACAATAACTATGTACCTATTTTGCTAATCAAAACATACTTAAGTATTTGTTAATTCATGGCTCTAGAAATGTTAATGGAATAAATCATAAAGGTAACATTTACAAGTCAAGTATTATAAAATAAAGGCTGAATCTGAGGATATTGTTAGTCAAATTAAATATTGGTACTAAAATATGAAAGCTTTAAAGCTATATGTCTATTAAATTGAAATAGGTGTTACAGTATGAAAGTCATGCTTCAGTCTGTTAGAGTTAGTTAAATTAAATTTAAACTAGGTTTCACAAAATAAAGATATGTAGTAAATCAGAAGAAACTTAATTGAACAAAATATTTAGTTAAGCTTATACCAACAATCTATTTAGTAGCCTGTATCTTAAAGTCTGAATGCAGTGAAAAATCTACAAACCTTACTTAGAAGTCTATCAAATTAATAAGAATATCTGTATGTATGTATGTATGTGTGTGTGTTTATTTATTTAATTATTTGTCTCAGGTTAAAACACAGATTAATCCAAATAAAAGGGACTGTATACGCTCTTTTAAACTTATAAAACAAGCTTAATCAAGCTGTTCAGAAATATTGAATTAGTGATAATAGATCAGTATAAACATGCAAAATGAAAATTATATATATATGTGTGTGTATGTGGTAAATACATGCACTTCTAAAAGTGAAAACTTTCTTAGATTTATAACATTGTGTCTGTGTAAAAATAGTCTACATATTAATCCTTTGACACTAGGCCATGATAAAGAAAAATGGTTAATATGATATTATTTTGTTATAATTATTTTATGACAATTTTCTGACAAGGGAAATCACTGTGTGTAATTGATTCATTATAACCCGTGTAAAGGAGTTTTCAGTTTATTAAATATGTAAGTGGTAAAACAGACCAATTTAAATGACTTTGTAATTCCATGGTATTGCAAAACGTATTTCTCATAATAAAACTGGTTTATAAAGTTTGAACATTGAAAAAAGACAAAATTTAATCCTTACCTTTCAGTCAGAAAAACCACCATTCAGGAGATCACGAGTGAAGAGTGTTGTGCCACTGTAATGTATATATAGCTTGTGCTGCTGCCCAGTGAGAGTTATACATCATATCTCAGTTAAATCTTAATGTCCCCAAGAAAATTTGGTATCTGTGACCATTCAGAAACATATATTTCATGTAAGGAATATAACATAATACAAACACCAAATTGTGACCATAGGGTGATGTCACAGAGAAGTGTCATCTTTGGTGGGTAGCTACTTGAACTGTAAGAAGTATACATTTTGTTGAGAAGTTTCATAACATGGAATAAGTTGCAAAAATGTTCTTGGTTTTTATAAAATAAATGGAGAAAAAGTAATAACAATCTTTAACTGTAGGTTTAAGATTACAATTTTTTACAAATATTACGTATAATAATTTGTGTGCTCTAATTTCATTTCATGTTTTACAAGTTTGCGAGATATAGCTGAGGAGCAAAGCCAAGACTGGATACCTCGAAAAAGAAGCAGTTCCCTTCCAATTCCTACAATTGAGATTTCTTTTTACCAGTCACCTGAACAAAAACGAAGAGAGCTTGGAGATACCTTTTTAGATGGAGACAAAATGTGTGGAGGAGATTCACCTTTTCCTCCACCCAGTCACCACAGCAGCATGCAAGAACTTAGACATTCTTCACTGAGTGGCCCTTCAGACAAACCTAAACAGAAACGAATGAAGATTGGGGATTTTAGAGCATTTGTAGAAGAAAAACTTCGTCTCTCTGAGCGTCTTCTCGATAAACTAACCAAGGATGATAGCCGAAGTTCATCTATTTCTGAAGACCAAGATGTAGCACTGCTTGTAGATGCAGAAAATATAACTTGTGAAAGTAAAGATGTTTTACCTTTAGTTAAAAATCCTCGTCCTCAGTCAGCTTTGGCTATGATTGGAGACAAACCTTCTAAGCTAGAAGACTCAGCTTCTGTTTTCAAGTCTGAAATGATAAGAGGAAAGAGTTTACCAAGTTTACACCTGGTGTTGGAAAAACCAACTGCAGAAATTATGTCCAAACTTGGGAAGCTTGCTCCTCCTTTCACTGGTAAAAAAGTTGCTCATCATACTCATAGTGTGCCAAATCCAATCATCACTGTCACTGAGCATTCACCAGTTGCATCAGTGCAGTTCTTTCTTAACCAGGTGAGACACATAAAGTTTTAATGTGTTTTACTTTTTATTACCTAACACACATATATTTAACTGTTCTTGTGTACTTATAATCCGTACAGTTTTGGAGCCAATATGAGTAGCCTCTAGAAAGTCTTGGACTTTATCGATAAAAAGTGTTTGTGTCTGGACAGACACTTTTCTTTATAGAACCTGTTTATTTAAATGATAAAACAGTTAAATTATAAATTTGAAAAACTTAGTTCTGTATTCATTATCATTATAAAGAAAATCAAAATAGGAAAAACAAATCTCTTACTCACTATATACTTGTTTACTATGTGGTCAAATTTTATGAGCCTTGAATACTTTAATAAGCTATTGTAAAAACATATTTATAAGTATTAAACTTAAGATATATGAATGATGTTTTTCTAAAATACAAAATTTGTGCTCTGAACTGCACTTTAGGACTCAGCAGAAAGTCCTCAAGAAGAATCTCCACCTGTTTCAGCATTACTTCCTCCTTGCCATCAGTTTTACATTACCAGAAGCCAAACAGATTCAAACATCACCTACACACCAGAAGATCTTCAGGAAGCTCCAGGCTCAGCTCACTACATTACTAAAGATGGAGAGATCTGCTATGTTGTGGTTTTGAAGGTAGTACAACAGAATTTAGAGACATGCATATATGTGTTTATATCAGTGAAATTAACTTTTTTTCCAACAATAGATAACATCTGTAATTAAAATAGTCCATTCTAATGTCTCAGCTTCTGTGTGAAAGGAATGAAGAGTGGTTTACTTTATTTTGTAATTTGACTGAACATTTCTATAAAATTAAACTAATATTATATTATACAAATACTAAATATCTCACTGTCCTATATTGCATATAATTCCTATCCTCAAAAGCTTTTATTTTTCTGAGATCTTATCTGTAACATTCTAAATCTCATTGAAGCCATATTCCAAATTGTATCTTTTGTGTTACCTTCTAGAAATTGTTTCATTGGATTGTTACATTTACATTGTATTCTACTTCACCTTGTGTTTATAACTTGTCAGTAAATAGAGTAGAGATATTTCTGCATTAAAGGACCTGTTTTTTTTGGTCAACTACTGAGAAAATGTGTATTGTTAACGACTGAGAGAATGTGTATTGGTAATGCAGTCTTGGCACTTTTAAGAGAAATCATTTATGAAATCTGAGAAGAGTAATTTGTTTCATATTTGAGAGTGCTTAGACTTGTTGAAAAGTTTAATTCATTTTCTTTTCTGTTTTTTTACCTACTGATTATGTGTACTTCATTCTAACTTTATTTCATTTTGAAATTAATTTCTTTTTAATTTGCTTTGATTTTGAAGAAGTTTAATTCATTTTATTTTTAGTTATTTCTGTTTCACAAGATAATATACTGCTGTTATTTAAATCAGTTCTACTGTTAGTAGAATATTTTATTTTTCTTGACTTCAACACTGTGTCTTGTATCTTTCCTTTCATCTGTAATGATAGCACAATATCTGGCCTTCCACATATAAGATGTTTAAACTTACAGTTTTTTAAAAGATTGAGTGCCTATGTGCTAGGTTTAATCATAAGATTTCCTAAGCATCTTATTATTTTCGTAGATTTTGTTGTTGTTTTTATTGTTTTAACATCTGTTATTTCTATCCCAGGCTATACATGCAGTGACTTTACGAGAAAATGCTTGCTCATTACGAGTTTGTGAGGTGATCTTAAACTTGCTAGAGCTTTTACTGTCTTTGGGGCTTTTACCAAAGAAAGAACCAAAGGAAAAATCTGAACAAGAGCATAAAATTGCTTCAGAAAAGCCTACAGAAAGTAGTGGGGCTACTGGAAGTGGAGCTACAGAAGAACCCTCTAATAAACAATCATACGTGGAAAAATCTAAGAGCAACTCAGATAAGAAGAATGAAGAACTGACAGTTCATAACTTATTTATGAATGCTGTCCTACGGTAAGGATCATATAGTTGCAAGGATACACTTGTTTATAAATGTTGCTTTAATGTAAGGATTTTGTAAGTGAAAGGATTCCATTGTTTTATTTTTATATCAGAAAACAGCTTGTTTTGTTTTATACTTGTGCTTATTGTATAGTTAAACCATATATAAATAGTTTTCTTTATGAGTAATATATTATAAATTATCAATATTTGTAATGTGTTTGATGTTGCCTGATACTTGTATACAAATCTGCCCAACATTTTACACAGATAATATCACTGTTATTTGGTTGTTGTTTGTTTCAGAGATATGCCTTTATTTTATTATTGTGTGTTTATGAACATTGAAAACTACTGATTAAATTAGTTCGTTATCTTTTAGAAGTAGGAAAGTAACTTGTCTTATCACAAAATAAAAGGGAATTTATGGTATTAGCTACTAAGATTAATATATATATACTATAATGTATAGAGAAACACTTAAAATATACTCCACAATAATATGGAACATTACTAGGTATAACTAGGAAATTTCTTTTTCACTGTGATTTCACCAAAGAATGAAAAATTAAAACTATTATTTAGTAACATTTGGTACAGTTGTAGTTGTAATGATAAAAGAGGAAACTAAAGATATTAGTTATTAAGTTTGATACATTACTTGCTATAATTATTGCAAAGAAACAAAAGGTGTTAACTACTGATATAAAATACTGGATTTGATAAAAAGTTAATATGGGACTGATGAAGTGACAAAATATTAATATTAGGTTTATAACTAAAACGAATGAATGCTCTTTTCAAGACTATATATCTTGCCTGAAATTGAGAGCTTTACTACTAAAAACTCATGTTGAATACTTTATAAGTGAAGTGAAATGTGGCATAAAAACAGAACTATGTGTTAGTTAAGGTAAATGTTGAGACTCACAGGACAACTTCAAATCAACCACTATAATACAGAATTGAATTTGATTATAATCAAACTATACTATGAACTTTGTTTTTTCTAATAAACTTTAGATAAGTAAATTAATTTTTCGGAATGTTATTCTGTTTAACAAAAGTATGAATTTATATAATCCTTTGAACATAGTGTGATAATGTATCTTTTTTAATACCCAAACCTACTATGTGTATATTTTGTTTACTTAGGGTGATAAAGCATTTGGGATGTCCGCATGGTTGTGGTGAGGGTCATCGATCTCCTGTTGCTGATGTATTGCGAACCCAGACCTTGAATATTCTTACTCGTCTGGATCAGGCTGACTCTTCACAGTTTCGAAAGTTTCTAAGAAATGTGATGGACCAACATGCCCTCACAGAAGTTCTAGATTTTTTTCATTCATTTGTAGGCTTTTGCTCTGAGCAAGGAACACTTCTGTCACCTTTAAGTGAGTACTGTTTGTAATTAAACCTTAATTAATGTTTTAAGTGATTTTATTACGCATTGTTAGATAATACTAATAAATATGTTTCATATACCATATATGTAACTCACTATTAAAAATATGCAATATAATTTGTTTATGTTAAAAATTTCACCCAATTAAAGTAATATGATGCACATCTATATAAGTATCTATTAAAATTATGAAACATCACTTATTTTATGAAAATATATTCAAGTTTGCCGAAATGTCATCCATATTTACTGTCCTGTTCAAGCACATTGCAATAAAATCTGTCTGTGACCTTTGATATTCTATAGTTTGTTATTTGAGATACAACTAAAATCGTTAATTTTGTGTGAAGAGAGTAGTACAGTACTTTGTGTACAAATGTGAATTGATAGGATTCCCGTTGTATTGTTATTGGATGTTTTGTAAGTTGACTTCTTCTGAAGGGGAAATATTTTTATTTATTGACTAGTTATCAACATTGAGTTTATGTAGTTAATAATTTAAGGTCAGAATATTAATACATAAATGTACGTTGAAATTATAATTTTCAACCTGGATGGTAGTGCTAATTTATGTGTATGTAGTTGATATTCAGGTAAAGACAACCCTAATTTTTGTCAGCTACCCAGCAGCACCAAACACTACAAGAGCCTTAACTGTACTTTAAACTAAATAATGGGAGTTACTGCCAGAGTAGTTTCAGTGGTCTTATATTTTGAGCTCTAGATCCTTGGACAGTCTGTTAGTAGTTGTCAAAGCTATTTTGAATACATAATATACAAATAGAAACTTACATGTACTGTCATTGGTGATGGTGTGGTTAACAATTAACACACAGTTTAATTGGCTTGCTTGTATATCTTGTATTGAATTAATAAAAGTAATATACAAATACTGTCCAAACAAAGGTGGCTGAAACACATAGCAAAATATCTTTGTTTTGAAATAATAAATAATGGTCATACTTTATGTAGAAATTTGAAATATATCTTGAATCTTTATCAATGTATATGTTACCTCAAATTTGTATTGTGTTTTTCACTAGATCAGAAACGCTCAGGTGCAGTCCTTGGTCAGGAGAATGGTTATGCGAACAATTTTGGAGGAGGGCTTACATCTGTATATGGTAAAGGTCCAGCAGGAACAGTGTTAGGTCATGTTTTTAAACCTTTAGTAACTAGACTGGTTCAAAACATGAAGGACTTGAAAAGCCAAGAAAACATGGCAAGTGAATAGCGCTCTTTTATTTGTATTCTGTTTTAGTCCTTTCTGTGTGTCTTAGAAAATTGTAAGAGTTTCATAAGTTACTGACATTTAGAGTTTGTAAAGATTATATTGTTTTAACCCTAACTAGGGAGGTACACACCATTCAGGTGTTTAATGCATTTGAACTCCCGTGCTGGCTATTCAGTGGAATCTTGTACAGGATCCCTTGGAGACCTCTCTTTGTTAACCTGAAGATGACCTAGAAAGGTTGAAACATTATTCTCTGCTTATCAATGAAATTGTTAATATCCATACCAGCCATTCTGAGATACATGTTTTTTTTTTGTTGGGATCTCCTGAGGAGGGATGTTACCTTGTTTTAGGTTTGTTTACTACCATATACTTATCTCCAGGACTTATGTATGGCCACTTTTCATCAAAATATGTTTTTGGTAATGTTCCTGACATTGGAATCTTGTGTAGAGTTGATGCAAGAGCACACTACCCTTTTATCTTTGGTTTTTAATTACAGCCCCCAAGAAAAACAAACAACTGTGTCCAGTGGTTGATTTGTCCTGCCTAAATACATTTTTAGTCCTACCAAGATTTACCATGGTAGGCATTCTCATGGATAGCCAAGCTAGATGTCTTGAATACTTACCTGCATATCTTGATGTCTTGTCAATCAAGATGCTGTTGATTTTATTTTTCGTTATGAGGAAGGTTATCAGTTTTATGCCCTACCCTTTGGACTTGTTTCAATACCATATGTCTTTTGCATGATCTAAAATTTCACCTCTATCATTACAACTGAATTCTTTTAGCTCAAATCAAACAGGAATCCTCACATCAACCCATTGGCTTCTAGAGACAGGTCAGATGGGCTTGTTACTCAAATTGGAGAAGTCGTTCCTTATTTCTACCCAATATCTTGTTCTCTTGGGTATATTTTTTCAACATTTATCTCAGTTGGACCCAACTTCCCCTTGTCCAGTAGAGTTTTTTGTTCTTTGTGTACTTACTACTCCCTCTCTTACAACGTACAAGGTTCTATCTCTTTTGGGGATGTGGTCTTCTATGGAAAGACTTATCTATTTGGTTTGAACTCCCATACTGGCTATTCAGTGGAATCTTATATAGGAACCCTTGGAAACTCAACTTTTTTCAACATTTATCTCAGTTGGACCCAACTTTCCCTTGTTCAGTAGAGTTTTCTGTTCTTTGTGTACTTACTACTCCCTCTCTTACAACGTACAAGGTTCTATCTCTTTTGGGGATGTGGTCTTCTATGGAAAGACTTATCTATTTGGTTTGAACTCCCATACTGGCTATTCAGTGGAATCTTACATAGGATCCCTTGGAAACTCTTATTTCCTGTCTTCCTTTCCTCATAGATTATCTGCATTGGTGGTTGGACAAGACTGATATGTTGGAGGGTGTTTCACCTCCTCTCCTTTGTTTAGATTTATGTATCTTCATGGAAGCATGCCTTCAAGAATGGGTGGGCATGGATATATCAGCACAAGTCTTCAGCTTGATAATCAATAGCCAAAAAATGTAAGTCATCAAGCCAGTACTTTCTTTCATTAACTATGTGAGCAAATCTTGGTATTTTCATTTTTTGGGGTCCACATGCTTTGTATTTATATCATTGTGTATCATGTTCTGAGGCATTCAGTCTTATTGTAGATTGTCTTTTCTGCTTCTGCCAAGTTTATCCAATGGAGTGGTTTTTAATTCCTCTTATTTTCTAGTGGCTATGCCTTTGCCACATTTTTTAATACCAAATTACCTCTGTTTTGGTCTTTGGTTCCTTTTTCTCTTACTTTGGTTGTTAGTGCTTTAATTCAGGATTGGACAAACAAGTAACTATATGTTTATTTTCCCATTCATCTTTTCAATCATTCATGCCACTCTATGTAAAGTACTTCTGATTGTTTCTTGCTGGTTGACAGAACTGTAGTTCCTAAGGCTGCTCCAGTTTCTACTTGCTTTTCCATTTCTTTTTACTCTGTCCCTTTTGTATAACCTTGGTTACTGATGTTTCATCCAGCCTTTCCTATTCTTCCTCTTCACACCTGGTTTTTATTCAGTCCCTGGCATGGAAATACAGTTTGTCCCAAAGAGTAGCTATATTTATAGCATTTTCCATTCACCACTTCTCTAGGGGTGTTTATCAGTCAAAGTGGAATGTTTTTTGTTGGTTGTCTTTATATCAGGGGATTCCATCCAATAGACCTACTCTTTTACTTATTATAGATTTCCTTACTTGGCTCAGTAGTGGGTTTTTGGACTACTTCATTTCATACTTTTCATTTTTTGCAATACCATAGAGTGTTTATAAATCTTACCCTTTTCCTCTTGTTGTGTTCCTTCCAGATTAATGGTACATCTCAGTGTGCTGTCTTTTCCAATTAGGATGCGAGTGTGGTTCTTCACTGCCTCAGTTTACCTCCATTTGAACTTATATCATCGTGTTTGATTTTCCATTTATCCTTTAAGACTTATTTCCTCGGGCTGTGGATGTCATCAGTTAGATATATTTGCCATTAACGTTTCATGTCTTATTTAACATTTCTCATATCTTTTCCTTTATCTGTATTGATCTTTCTTACTTAAAACATCAGTTTTTTAAGGGGGTATTCTTTCTTGCTGATTTTCATTCCTTCTGTTTCCCACTTTTAGTTTCATTCAAATATGGAAAGGCTACTATGTTCTGTCTGTGTACTTCATTTCTAAATACCATCTTATTTCTGTGGCACTTGTTCTTACTTATTCATTCCTTGGCAGACATCCTCTGTTTGTTTCCTTTCTTCCATCTCACCAATTGGGTTAGTCTTTTAATTTGATTGGCTTAATTTTCCTAATCATCTTCTTCCCATAAATTGTTCCAGGTGTCTTCCCATTAGATTTAGGCACCTTATGTTTTCCCTCATGTCATACCTCCATCACCCTTTAGAGAAAAGTTTTCAACTGGACATGAAGGTTACTTCTCATATGTTCATATCTCACTCTTTACATCAAATTACTATTTCTTTTTCATTGGGTTACCATATTCCATCTGTAGCTATTCTTCAGACTTTGATACGATTGTGACTTAGTAAGTTATCTTTTGCATTTTTATCTTTTATTTTTCAAGAACTTTTTCCTTTGTCATTTTGACACTGTCTTGGCCTCACTCTGTGGCAAGTCTTTCCTGATCAGGCCCACTAATAATCATCAGATGTGGTGTTCTAAATGATTGCTGATAGGTTATGTACTTGCATCATTGATATACCTGTTTCAGTTTGTACTTACCCATGGACTTCATGTGTAAAGCAGAAGGGGGTAGCTTCACACCCCTGCCATGCCTTGCACTGAATAATCAGGATAGTTTGATTTTAAAAATAGGATTTTCATGGTTATTCATTGCACTGTCTCCAGTATTGTCATTCCTCCATACTCTCCACTGCAATTTTTTCCCCTTTCTCATCCAGTGGAGTATGAGAGTCCTTATCATTTTCATTTCCAAGCCATAGTTGTGGTGGACCATGTAATCATCCTCTTGGATGTGATATTAATAATACAATAAATATATACATTAAAAATAATTAAAAACATTCAGTTGAGAGTAGGCTGGTGTAGATGACATTATGACCTCCACTATATTTGGGCCTGGCATGGCCGAGCACATTAAGGCGTACGCTCGTAATCCGAGGGTTGCGGGTTCACGCCCGCTTCGCGCTAAACATGCTTGCCCTCCCAGCCGTGGGGGTGTATAATGTGACGGTCAATCCCACTATTCGTTGGTAAAAGAGTAGCCCAAAAGTTGGCGGTGGGTGGTGATGACTAGCTGCCTTTCCTCTAGTCTTACACTGCTAAATTAGGGACAGCTAGCACAGATAGCCCTCGAGTAGCTTTGTGCAAAATTCCAAAAAAACAAACAAACAAACACTATATTTGAGCTGTCAAACTGCAGTTCACCTCTCCAATTGGGATAGTTCATCCTACCCCCACATGAAAGTCAGTTTACAGTGCCTAGGTTTTGGTTTTAGAGCCCGAACCAATTGGCATAAGTCCTCACTCACATATTACAGGTTTCTTTATTCCATCACTCAATTATACTCTTGTTCCTCCATCAACATTGTGGGTCATGATGAAGTTACCTGATGATTTAAACAGATCTTCATCTGATATTATCCCTTGATGATTTTATTGTAGCAGGGATGTTATAGCACAAAAGCAACTCCTGTTGTTGGTTTTATGTAAAATAGTTTACATTACAACAGAGACATCTTTGTGATGCCAGATGTTGGGATCGCAGATCATCAATCAATTTATCACATTATTATCATGTGTCTCATTTTCTCATTTATAAATCAGGGATACAAGAATCCATCTGGTGTAATGAAATTGAGATGAAGATGGTATGATCCTCTTTCTTAACCCCACCAGATAGCTGGATTTTGGATTGCAGTTTACTTGCTGTGGTGGTATGATCTTCTTTTTTATTCCGTCATGAATGCCTGTACCAAGTGGTCAGGATTTGGATTTTAGTTGACTTGCCAATGGTATGATCCTCATTCTAATTCCACTTGGATATTGGTACCCGATAGTCTGGGTTTTAGATGCAGTTGACTTGCCATGTATGGTTCGTCATGCTCTAGCCACTCTACACCTGGAATAAGGTCCTCTTATTCTCACCAACATTGATATATTCTATGGGATTGAGATTTCAATATAATATAATGATTTAATCCTTATCCAATCATTGTTCTCTCCCATTTAGATGTGTTCCTCCAAATGTTTTCTCATGTATGTGACACCTGTTTTCCACACTGGATCAAGAGTATACCTGGTACAAAAGTGGTGCAATCTCCTACATATGATCCTCTAATGGGAAGATCTACTTTTTTTAGAGTGTCTCTTAGATTCTTCTTTCTTTCCCTCACACCAGTCCCTCCACCTCTTCATTGTGGATTCTGTCTATTTCTTTATGAAAAGATAATATACCTTATTGAAAGTTGTAATTTTCCTATACTGAAAATATATTTCCTATAAATTCTTATATCCTTTCACACTTCCCACCATTCTTCCCCACTAAAAACCAGTTCTTATATGCTTTGCCAGAAATCAAAGTGATAATTCATTAGCATTGAATAGAGGGAGTCACATGCATCAGAATGTGTTTTGCACTCGAATTGGTGAAGGGTTGTTGCATGATTAGTTGCATGTTAAATGCATTTGAATTAACTGATTGAAAGACATCTGGGAGCTTAAGGTTTTTGACATGCTGAAAACGTTTTCTGCACATAGAGGCCAACACTGAAGATAGGGATAGTGTGATGTGTAAAGAGGGTGTGCAAATAATCAATGAGCTTATACTTGGTGTGTAATTAAGTTTCATTTAACTGGTAAGGTCAAATACTTCATGTTCACAGAACACATAATCTGGCTAGTTATTTATAAATTTGGTATTTTAACGTAACTATACACAATGCAGTGTTAGAACTTTATGCATTTCTGTAGCTTTCGACTCAGGCAGGTTCTGTGTACATACAAAAGGACCAGACCAATTTTAAAAGCTTGTCCTTGCTACTTTGTAGTGTATAATTTACTTTTATGACAGATATAGTTGTACTCAAGTGAAGAATTAACGGAAACAAAATGTTATTTGAAAATGTTTTCATTTCTAATTTGTTTCTTTATAAGGCTTTGTATTGTGACATTCGACAACTAATGACATACATTCGAGATAACCATGGGGGAGTTTTTCGTAGAGTTGCACTGAGTGGTTTGTTAGATAGTGCTGATCGACCTCACAAAAAAGACCAGTCATCAACTCCTTCCACAAGAATAGTGAGGTAGGAACTACTGTTTTATGTAGCATTATGTAAGCTAAATACATAATTTAAATTTTATTTAATTTGTAATCAGCAAATATTGCTTGCATAGTTTTGTATTTTTCATTCCACATTGAAGGTTTTCAAATTAATATTTATCTGTTAAATTAATGAGTCTGTTGTGTCTTGCAAAAAACAAACAAACTTTAAAATATACTTTAATGGATTCAAAAGCTCATTAGATAACTTTCAAATTATTTGAAAATGCATTTATATGACTTTTGATAATTTTAACCAAAGAAACATAATTGCCAAGGTTTATTTTTCTAAATTCATAGAAAATTATATGTGGCCCTCTGATGGCTTAGCACTAATTCTGAAGATTTATAATATTAAAAGTCAGGTTTTGATATCCATGGTAAATACAGAATAGACCACTGTGTAGCATTGTGCTTAATAACAAATAAACAAACAAAAGACATGCATATGTATGTGTACATATCTATGTGGATGCTCTCTCTCTATATATATATTTATACAGTACCCAAAATTAGCCAAATAATACTATTTCTCAAATGCTATGAAATATCCAGAATTAACTTTTTTTAATAAATCTCTAGCATGTGGAAATGAGCAAGCTTTATATTCAAGTGATGAGTGAGTATTTTTTACTGTTGTTGGTTTATCACTTTTTATGATTTATGTGACTTGTAGATTCATCCAGTAATAAGATTTTTGCTGCATTGGATGCTGTACTTCACATGGACTATCTTTTCATTGCATTTAGATCATTATTGGTTAAGGATGTGATATATCTTAGGAATTATCATGTTATCTCAGTATGACACAGAATGTGGTGTCTCAGGATTATGTTGTTACTGATTTATATGTGAGTGAGTGCCATTTCTTGTGCTTAGAAGTTATATATAATTCATGCAAATGTAAAGAGGCAGCAAATAGGTAGCTGAATAAGGAATTCAAACTTTCAACAAGACTGGTTCTGACTCACCAGAACCCTTTCATAAAGCATGAAAGTTCTAATGTGGCCCTGAAAATTCATTTGTAGTTCATGTATTAATCCAGACTCTACATAACAGAAAAAAACCTGTATTAGAATTCTGTCAACCAAACAACCAGAAGCAGGACAGTTGAGATTATGGCAAAGAGCAACTTACTTGGATAATTCAAAGTTGGAAGCCAGCAATCTCTTTGAAGAGCCGAGACTGAGAGCAAGAGCATGAAGGCGACCTTGGGAACACTAGTACAGTGCAAACTTAGCCAAACATCATAGTTTGGTGCTGGTGGTAATGGCTGTATCATGGTCCAGCCCAGCATTAGATTAAATGGTTAACCTGACTTTCTTACATCCTTGTAAAGCTCTGTTGTACAAGAATGAGAGATTCTGAAAATGTACATGAAGTGGTGCACTAGTACCTTTGATGATGCCTTTTGAAAGATAACAGTCACCCAAATCACATTTGATTTGTGTAACCATTCCTTCAGAAGGAGATTGTTGTTGCTTGCTTGGTCTCAACTGAGTGAGTTTGAAATGCTCTAAAGCTTGTTGCTCTGGCATTCCCTGTCAAATCTGTGATTTTCCACACGTTTTGAAATGCCCTTATGTAGGCTTGTAACCACCTGCCATATATCAGTATCCAATAGCTTATGAGAAACATGCAAAACTATGCTAGGTGGTGGTCAGTACTTTTGATGGACACACCTACTGTTAAAAATATTTGTTTTATAATCATTTGGAAAAAGCTTTACTTTATTTCACACTCACTTGTGTAAAGAAATGCCAGGAAAGAGTTATTACACTTTGTGTTTTGAAGCATGTAAAAGAAATAAATTATGCAACTGTTACTAGTTAGCTGTTATTTGTTTATTTGTATTTTGAGAGTTATCTCTAGCAAGTTTTAAGGGTTATGTAGGCCCTCATGATACTCAGTGATAAAATATAAGTACTAAATAAAACTGTAGTGTTACATCAATTCAACATATTGATGTACTAATTTTGATATTGATGGGTATTTGTATTTAAATGTCCATTTGTAACTAAGGATTGACTAGTGGTTTAGTAAATGTTGGTTCTCTTTTTTTGTGGTATTTTGAAAGAATGTCAGGGATTTTATAAGATAGTTGAATTTGGACAAGGAATGTTGTGATGAAATAAAATAAAAGTGTACACAAACTTATCATTGTATGAAGTGTTTGTTTGTTTTGGAATTTCGCACAAAGCTACTCGAGAGCTATCTGTGCTAGCCGTCCCCAATTTAGCAGTGTAAGACTAGAGGGAAGGCAGCTAGTCATCACCACCCACTGCCAACTCTTGGGCTACTCTTTTACCAACGAATAGTGGGATTGACCGTCACATTATACACCCCCACGGCTTGGAGGGCGAGCATGTTTAGCGCGACGCGGGCACAAACCCGCGACCCTTGGATTACGAGCGCACGCCTTAACGCGCTTGGCCATGCCAGGCCTGTATGAAGTGAGTATAAAGGATTATAATATATTAAAGTATAAGATCTGTAATTAGATAACAGAAGAGATTATTTAAGACCAAATAAGTTTAGCTTTGTTTAGTTCTTGGAAAACTGAAAAGAAGCTGAAAAGCTCTAATAAAGGAATCTTTTTTGTTGTATTTGAAGCTCTTTTTTAAGATTTTTATTCCATTATTTGTTATTCAGCTATCTGAGAGGCCTGATAAAATACAAAATAAGAAAAATAACATAAAATTATTTATTTTTGGTTTGAAACTATTCCTTGGTTGTAGTTTTATAATATGCTTATACAAAATGTTTTATGAATTTATTGTTGCATACTACAAGTAATAGTATGAGTTTTAATTGAAGGTAATATATATATATATATTTCTGTATCATATAAAAAAGCTTTGAAGCATTCATTATTTTCAAATACAAATAAATAATTCAATCTTTTTAATTTTAGGATTAGTCATTTAGGAAATCATTTTTTAACTTTTGGCTTTTTCTCCACTTACAGACACAGCAAGTCTGTTGACCATGATGATTACAGTAGAGAAATTATTTCTTCACCCACTGTGTTTGTTGTAAATGAGACAGTTCCAGAGAAGTCTAGCAGAAAGTCCTTTTTCAGGAGACGAGGCATTCGTAAGGCTCCAAGCAATCAGGTAACTAAAAGTTTAATAAAAATTAAGTTCAAAATATGAATGGCTAATAAGCCAAAGACATTTTTAAGAAACAGCTGTGTATTTTTAAAGATATATTTTTTATATTCAAAGAATGTATTGTTGAGTTTTTTTGTTTTTTTTTAATTTCCCAGTATAAACCTGAAGTTTATCTTAAATCTGGAAAATGATGACAATCTATCATATAGTAATTATCAAATTATACCATACTGTCTACATAGATCAGAACCAACATTTAACTCAGCAAATAATGTAGATAGGTTTATATACCAGTCTGAATAGAAGAATGCATATCATAAAGCAAAACTTGTAATGATTAGATTCACTGATTCATTATTTGAGGATTTTTGTTAGATCAACATTTTCAGACATAATCTCAATAATATCTCATGAGGGTTTATAAAATCCTTAAAAGATAATATATTCAAATGTAATGAAGTGAGATAAATTTTATAAACTGGTGCAAGTGTGATAAACTAGTCATCTTCCAAGTTTGAGTGGAATTAGTGATATGATGGGAAAATTGCAATAAATCATGTTAAAAGTTTGTAAAAGTATAATGAAATATAAATGAAAATCTTTTGACCATTTTTTTAAATATAATATTTTGGGTATCAAATTGATTAATGTGAGCTACAATTTACTAAACTGGAGATAAATAATTTCTTTTAACATTTGCATCATAAACTTCTACTTTTCTGTGTTTATATTTCTTGATGTGGTTAGTGAATAGTAAGTATAAAAATGAAATCAGTTGTTATCCATCGGTGGAAATAAATGCCATAACTTTACCCTCCCTTATTGATGTCAGTGAAATATAAATATGTTTAATACCTGTGCCTTTTTCATAAACTTGTCTGAACCTTAAGATAGGGTCAGGAAATATTAAACTTCAGATTGTTTGATAACAACTGGGATATGTCTATAATGTTTGAAGATTAAAAAAATTAGTGAATATCTTGGATTAGGTTAATAAAAGCCTGAATTCTAGACCAGAATATCAAAAAAGGCTTCTATGGAAATGGAATGGTAAGAAGGTAGTTTAAGATTTATGGCTATTAATAGTACAACTTCTGTGAACCAAAAAGGTGAATCTATAGACAAGTTGTCAGGTGCTTGGGAGTCTGGAAATTAGTTATTGAAATATGAATTGAACAAAAAGTAACACTGAAATTAAATATTAATATATAAATTAAACAAAATCTAATTTTCTAACTTTTTTCTGAAATTATTTTGTTACTAGGTACATTATTGTTAATACCTACATCCGTAAGTTTATAAAATAATGTCTATTTCATTTTTCTATATGATTTATCTTTTAGACTTCTTCATAAGAACTTGGTTTGTGTAGCACCCTGGAGCCATGGTTAACACAGACTTCTTCTCCAAACATTATACATACTTATTGTTAGATTAGGGTTTTTATTTAGAGCTTAGGGATATACTATGTATTGCACTATTTTATCAGGTTTAACAAGTGTCTGTTATTTTCAGTTCACAGTCTACTTAACGATAAATCAATAATTAGGTTACTTATCTTGTTTCTTCAACACATAACAATCTAATACATATGTTTATTTCACTACACAAGTTATTAACATTTACAATATATTGATAATTTCATTATCATCCTTCTTTATAATTTATACTTATAATCATTAAATTTGCTTGTGAGAGCCCTGAGGGACTGGAGTCCTGCCTACTTGCTTCCAGCATTGCTTGCCTTCCTTCTACCATTTCAGACAACCTAGATTCTGCTTCCCTCTACATCCCCCACCAGCACAGCAGTAAGTCTACAGATTTACAACACTAAATTCAGAGGTTCTGATTCCCCTTGGTGGACTCAGCAGATAGCCCTGTGTGGCTTTGCTATAAGAAAACACACATACACACATGCTTCACTCTACCTTATTGTGGTTTGCCTTCCCAGGTCTCTACTGCAGAATCTGCTAGGCCTACCTTAATATTTTTTGGTATGTTTCACGGTATAATAATAATATTGTCCTTCTTCTTCAGACGTTGTTTTGTGATGAGCATCATTGTCTTTCTTTTGGGAGTGGGTACTTGAAAGCCTCATCCTACACAGGCTTTGGTTCTTTTTTCTTATTCTCAAACAGATTTTCTTCTTTATTATATGTTCTTAGGATCTCTATTGCCTGAATAGGAGCATCTTCAGTAGATCCAATCCATTTTATCTCCTACTTAGCTTTTCAGCTTTGTCTTACCCTGTAAACTCTCCTGTTGGTTTTTACTGATGTAAATCTTCTTTTTAGGCTTTCCACTTCTGGTTAGGGATTTTTATGTGATACCTCATCTTTTTTCCTTCTGTGTTAGGGCATTTGTCATCCTCAAGTCTTTCCCTCCACATGTGGTGTCATTGTTTCTGAGATGTTCTGGAGAAGGACACTGTTTTTTACCATTTGTTTACCATACACTTGTAATAGGGACTTACAATCCTGTCCTTTTTTTTTTCACCAGTCCATTTTTTCTCAGTTGGGTCCAGATGATTTTCTCTCTTCAGTACATGCTGTAGGCTGCTTCAGTGCTTTCAAGGATTCTTTCTGTTGAATCCATTTTCCAGGGTTTCCTTCCTTACACTACTTTGCTGTGATTTTTTTCCCTTCCTCCCTTACCCGTTGCATTTGGATTGTAATTTGATTAGCCTTTTATTCCTTGTCTCCTTCTTTTCATAATCAATTCCTGGTGTTTTTCACTCCCATCAGGAACCTACCCTTTTCCCTGCATAGCAGTCTTGTTGATAGTTGGAGGTAATTTGTCTGTTGAACACTGGGACTATGCTTCATACATTCGTTTCCATTCTCTGCTTTTAGTATCTGTTATTTCCTTGTTTGGGTACTGTCCTCCACCTGTTACCATTATTAACTTATTGGTTATGCTGTAACAGGGCAAGATTTCTTTCTTTTGTTATATGTTTTAGTTTTCAGGAGCCTGTCCTATATTTTGATTAGGATCCTCCTCTGTGGTGATTGATGCATGTCCAGGTATACTCCATTTCCTTAAAATTGTACCAAACCCTATACTGTAAGGCTGTGTTGACTTCACATAAACAATTTTCATAGCCACAAAACACATGATTCATTACAATTGCATAAGGAAGAGATGGTGTGTTCCACAAGATTACTCATAAGTTAGTTATTCCTTGCAATATAATTGATTCATAAATATGTCTATTCTGGACTGTAAAGCAGAAGAGGGTAGCTGCCCATTCATGTCGTTCCATAAATTGAATAAATCAAGTTAGGTGTGCTTTTCAAAATAGTTTTCTGGTCTGAATGTTTTTCCAGGCTATCTTCCACATTTCCCCTATCCCTCTTCTTCTATTGATGTGTGGGAGCCCTTACCACTTTTCAAGCTGCTGGGGTGGTGGATGATGGAGGCATTCTTCTGAATGTGATAGTGGTTTATGATTAATGAGAGTAGTGTGGTGGTTTGTGGTGATTTTTAGCAAGTGTAAATATGGGTCTATCCAAGGGGATGTTGTACTGCAGTTCACCCTTTCTTTTAGTATCTCTCATCCTACCCTCACATGGATGTCAGCTCCAAGTGGCTGAATTTTAAAGCTAGAGCTGAACCAATCATCATAAGTTTTCACACATGTATTATAGGTGTCTCTATTCCCTCAACCATTTGTATTCTCAATCACTCCATCATGTTGTGGCTCACAGTGGTAGAACATGCAGATTAACCCTTTCACTGTGTTTAGTATAATATACATGAGTTCATCTACACAGTTGCACACATTAAGTATTTGCACTCTATCTTTTGATACAACATGTGTATCTTCCCAAAATTTAGTAGATTTTAGTAAAAATTACAATTATTTTGTATAAAAAAATCAGATTTTTAATTAAATATTTTTACTAAAGGTTTGTTTATGAATATAGAGTCTGTTTCATTACTAGTCTTGAGTGCAAAGTGATTTCATGATATGATTGAGAAAAACTATTCTCCATTCCAAAAATCTTAAATATTATTTGTGTAATCTCTAAAACCTCCTAAATACATTTCAAACATTTGTTTTCAGTAAGACTTTATATTGTATGTTATCTTCTGTACTCTAACTACGTGAAGTCTGTCACTTGACGAACCTCTTAACCATCATAAAAAAATTAAGAAACAAATATAAATTATGCATTTTTATGTGCTAGAATGACTACATATTATTTATAATATGAATATACAAATGTGTAATCTAAGTAGCTTAAGTCCCATAACACTATACATTTACATATATATTTATTAATTTTTATTATATTGGCCTTCCACTCATGTTTGGCTTACATTACATAACATGCATTAACAAGATGTGTGTACACTCATGTTATGTATCCAGTAATATAAAATTGCCCTATAGTCTTTCCTGTCTTGGCTGTATTGTAGTGGACTAGTATTTTATAACATACAGTCACATTTCCATTATTATACATTTTATATCTACGTGTATAGATTATTACTATTTAGAAATAAATGACTGAACTTATTTTTATTAAAATATAGAACAATAAATGAAGAAGTAAAGCAAACAATTTTCTCTTCTTACTACAACCCATGTACTCAGTTATGACACTGATTGGATTGGTTTTGAATGAGATTGTTTACATTACAAAGACATCTTTGTTTTGCCAGTAGTCTAGATGTCAGGTTCCCAGATCGGGAAAATAATTTATCACTTTGCTATCACATTTTGTTCACAGTTTGGTGGGCCCAGTATTTTCCTCTAGTCTGTTGGATGTGTGGTAAATATAGTATGACTCTATTTCCAACCCTCACAAAATGGCTGGATTTTGGATTCTAGTTGACTTACTAGTAATATGATCCTCTTTCCTACCCCTACATGGATGATTATTCCTTGTAGTTAAATTTTGGATTCAGTTGAATAGATGTGTATGGTCTGTCATACTCTAACCACTCTACCTCTAGAGGCACAAGGTATCCTAGTCTGTGGGATTGAGATTCAGATACTGTGTGGTTCTGATCCTTATCCACCTGTTGTTTTTTTCTTTTTTGCATGTGCTCCTCTCATTTTCCACTCATGTCTGCTACACCTCTTTCTACACTGGGTTAAGCGTATACTCTGACAGATGTAGTGTGGTCTCCCACGTATGATCCTCTAATGCAAGTATCTCCTCTTTTACAGTATTCTTTGGATGATTTTGAGGAATATTTATTTTTTCCCATTACATCAGTATCTCCACCTATTCAATGTGGATTTCTATTTATATGATAGAAGGTAATATATCACATTGGAAGTTGTATTTTCCCACACTGAAAATACATTTTTGATAGGTATTTACCTTCAATCACACTTCCATCCTTCCTCCCAACTGAAAATTGGTGCTTCCATTTCCTGCCAAAATTTGAAAGTGATAGTTTGGTAGCATTGAAAAGAGAGAGTCAGATGCGTCAGGAGAGCTTGTCACACTCCTACTGGTAGAGGTTGTTACCTGGTGATTTATATGTAAGATGTAGTTGAACCATTTGATTGTAAGGTACATGTGAAATTAAGGTTTGGGGTATGCATAAAATATCTTTTGCATATAGAGAGAGCACTTAACAAGAATAGCTATTTATCTTAAAGAAAGTAAGAACTTATTGGAAATATGTTTCAAGTATAGGAAAATTATAACATTTACTAAATAATTTGTACTGGAATTTAATTAAGTTTTTAAGGTTTCTAGGGAGAGACAGAAATTGATGATGACAGTTTGTATATTACAGCTGTAGAACAAGTTATCAGCATAGGAGACTAGTTTTAATTCAGAATTTTTTGAAATGTGAACATAAATACATCATGAGATGTATTTCATAAAAGATAATAATGTTTTCAATTTCTAAAGAAAAGTAATACTGTTATCTTCATAAGGGAACAAAGTAATACAATATTGTCATACTGACCAAATTGCAGTTTGAAACATACATATACAACATATACCTTCTTCCTGAAGTTAAGTTGTTTTTATTTTTTCTTATAAAATTTATTTTATTTTGTTGTTTATCATGTGTTTTTTGTAAATGTCAGTTCATGAATAAATACATAGTAGCAGATTAGGTTGTTTGTCTCTGTAAGTACTAAAATATGGATCTTGGACCAATAATAAGGTTGATCAGATTCTTTCATAACATAGGAAAATGTGTTTTTGTCCTTATAGAATTAAGATCGATCTTTTAAAAGCACTCAAGTTATATGATTTTATATTTTCATATTTTAATGTAAATCATATTTTGTGAGCAAGACTCAAAAATAACTTATGGTGATTAAACTAAATTTGTTTATCTGCTCCATTCATGCAATGTGGAAACAGTTCACTAAGGGATTTTGACTAACCAATTCCTTTAACAGTTTTTCATTAGTACAAGAATTATAATACTTTTCTCCATAAAATACTTATTTTTCTCCTGACTGTAAACCTGATAGTTTCTCCTATAGTTACTATTTAATTTTTATTATTGTATTATTTTGGTGTTTAATTTGTCTAATTTGTGTTGTCTTACCTCATCTTATTTCTGTAATTTGAAAATTTGTAAAATTTATCTTTTGTTTTATATTCATGCCTTTGTCAACCTGCTGTCATTTCCACTTACTTAAAAGATAACACAAGTCTTTGGTTTTAATTCTAATTTATTAGTTTTGTTTTTAAACATATCAACGTCATGACATATGATATTTAATTTTTATATTTGATGTTAATTTGTCATTATAGAAGTGTATATTTACAAAAGCAAACAAGTAGACACCTTGGGTGTGTAATCTTCTAGTTTGTATGTTTATTTTTTTGATTAATACAAAAATGTAGAAAGTTTCTTTTCATGGTTTGGAACTTTCACTTATTCAACAGACTAACATGTTCTCTGACATGAAACATTAACTTTAATTATGTTTGATTTATCATATTTTGTATGTGGCCAAGCATGTTAAGGCATTTGATTCGTAATCTGAGGGTCACGGGTTCACATCCTTGTCACGCCAAACATGCTCACCCTTTCAGCCATGGGGGCATTATAATGTGATGGTAAATAGTTGCCCAAGAGTTGGCGATGTGTGGTGATGACTAGCTGCCTTTCCTCTAGTCTTACACTGCTAAATTAGGGACAGCTAGCACAGATAGCCCTTGAATGGCTTTGTGAAAATTTCAAAATCAAACAAAAAACAAACATTTTGTATGTGATCATCAGTAAAATGAAGTTGGCTTCCCAATAATAAACTTTTAATTAGATCTTGACTTAACTTTTTACACACCCTGTGAAACCCACGCACACTTTTAAGTGTCACTTCCCATGGGTCTAGTAATTGGCTTGTTGTTAGGACATTTAGACTCAGAATTAGAATGAAGGATCCATGTGGAAATTTTGAATATTAAAGTGGCAGTGGATTTATTAATAGTAGACCTTTCCTTTAGTATCTAGAAATATACTAGACACATAAGTCAGAATGGTATTTCTTACAATGATAAAGCATTAATTCCAATACAATATCCTACATCCTTTCACAAAATAGCTCTTATCAACTAACAATTGGTGCAAATTTTCATCACAATGCCTTTTTCACATCTGCACTATAAATGTACTGGTTTTTGTTCACATCTTTTCACTATTTTCTCTTGTACTATGATTTAGTTTTTCTTTCTTGTTTGCTTAACTTTTCACATTTTGATATTTTAAAAGTTTCCTTTTTTGTTTCAATATTTTCTTAAGTTTTCAGGGGCCTTTTTGCTTGTATATTATGGATTCCACTCTGTGGCAAGTAGTGCCTGACAAGTATAATCTTTTTTGGAAAACCTGCACTGTCCATCCTGCGATTATGCCAAATGTCAATTATGTTGTAGCCTTTTCTACCTCAGACCTGATGTACAGTTTCATATTTTCCAGGTGTTGGTTGTGTATCTGTGTTTTATTGTTATCTATGACTAAACTGTTATGTTACAGGTTTAGATCATGCATACTGTAGAGGTGGAGTGTTCTGTAGGACTGCTGGTAGTTCTCTGTAATTGTTTTTTGCTTCTTATATATGTTTGTTATGGACTGTACACACATGGACTAACATGGGTAAAGCAGACAGAGATTGTTGTCTATCTCTGAAGGTCCATGGCATTAAGACTCTTTCTATCATAGATTTGATGCATAATTACAGATATGGTATGACGGTCATATCTTGCACTGTCTGCTCTTATGCAGTTCTCCAGATTCTCCAATGAATTTTCCCCTCTGTGTTTCTTCTGGTGAAGTATTAGAGCACTTATCACTTTCAAGCTCTTTGCAACTGTGGTGGTGGATCATAAGGGCCTGTCTTCCTGGGTGATGAATCATACTACTCAGTTAAGAATAGGGTGGTGGCATTCTGCAGGTTTTACTGGTTTATAACACTTCCTACCACAGATCTGATATACAATTCTAGATATTGCCAAGTTTTGGTTGTTGCATTACACCATATTCCTGTCTATGTATCTGACTGATTGTTTAGCCCTACTACAGCATTCCTTGGATATACATTTCTGGTTGATCTGGTTCAAAATGGCCTGATCATGATTATTATTGTATGTAGAAAGTAGTGATGCCTTTCTATCATAGATCTGATGTACAATTTTGCATGCTGCTAGGTTTTTGTTGAAGTACTTTCTGTGTCACAAACATACTTATGTCTTTGTTTCAGTTTCCCCTCAAGCTCAGATGTTCTTCCTCCCTACCATCTTCCAGATGTACATTCCCAGTGAGTCAGGTATTAAAGATAGTCCGGCTAAGTATGTCCTTACATATGTGCTAGTTGGTATTCCTCCTCCTTTCATGAACTGGATGACAAATGCTCATTGTCACCAGGTTTTGGACTGAAGATGCATTACAGTTTCTCAGTTTATCTTTCTACCATCTGCTGGATGCTGGTTCCTAGTTGATCTGGTGTTGGTAATAGCTGAAATCAGCACATTTTTCTACTTATGTGTTGATGTATATTCTTCTCCTGAAGTGGACTGGATATACCATACCCATTGCTAACAGGTTTTTGTACCAGACATGTCATCCTACCAGGGCTTTCCATCTTCGTACTTTCTGATGGATGTCAGTTACAAGCAGATTTAATGTTGTCTGTGTTGGAAATATGTGCAAGTGTAGACAGATTTTGGTATGGAAGCTTGTCTTCCCTACTAATTCCTATTTTGAAGAGAAGAAGTAAGTGATCCTTCTACCTACCATGAATCTGGTGTAATGCTTTCTGCCTAGTGTTGGATGAGGTTAAACTACTACCATGGTGTGTTGCAACCTAGTCACTTGACACTTAGGAGTTCCATTCATCTGTCATAAATATTCTTGGATTGCTTTATGTTTTTCTGTCTTTTATATTTCTGACAATATCATGAAAAGTCAAAGAGTATACCTGGATCAGATGTGGTGCAGTCCCTGCTGTGGTGTGACAATTTTTTATTTTGGTTTCACACTTCATGATATCTCTTTGGGTACTTCCTAAAAGGGGATCTTTTTTTCATCAGCCCTCCACTAGTGAGATTCTAGATATTTTGTGTTAGAAGTTATCATTTTCATATATTTAAAATGCATTTTTGATATATACTTAACTTCTTACACATTTACAACCCAACTTTCCCTCTTCTGATGCTATATGGTATAAGTCTTGAATTTATTAACAAGTGAAGATGTGAAGTGTATGCTAGTTATATTAGGAGTGTTTTGTTTAACTATTAATGGAGAGCTACTTCATGCTCATTTGCATGTGGATATGCAGAAGCGGGGAGTGGAAGGCTAGTAGCATGCATTGAAAATTTGTGTCACTAGATGACAGTACTAGTCAATAAATGCTATTTTGTGAGGAGAGGTAAGTATGCATTGAAACTACGTTTTCACTGTTGGAAAATGCTGACTTTCAAATGTGGCAAAGTGCTTAAAATATGTAACTTTACAACAGTATATTCATTTCTAGTGCTGGCTAGTTTGAGACTATAGGCAAGATACAAAGTGAAGAGTTTCTCAGAGTGTTCTGCAATAGAGAAATGTCTTCTATTATGAAATTAAATATGCAATCAGTAACACATAAATGAATGCTCTGTTACCACATTTGGACTTTTTATTTTTGAAATAGTAGCTGTATGCAGGGTTTGGTAAGTACTGTCTATAACTACATATAAAGTGGTAATATACCTTAATATAGGCCATCATATACAAGAAAATGTTGTGATGTGAAAAAGCATTAAATATCAGAATCAAAACAGAAGGCAATGCAGTGTCTGTTAAACTGCAGGAGGCTGCACAGACTTAAGGCCAGCTGTGTGTGTATATTTTTAAGTGTTTTACTTTATTGATACTGTTAGTTTTGTGGTTCATTTGTTTCATTAGCATCTCTTATAAAGGAGAGCATATTTTCATTTGTTCAGAAAATTTTAGTTGATGTTTCTTTTGAAAAGAAAATTACAACTAAAGACTCTTGGCGGAACATTACTAGCACTATTATTTACCTCTATAAAAACAAAGAAAAATCATTTTGTTTTGTTTTTTTCCTTTTTTTGTTGAATAATACAAGAAAAGTTATGTAGCAAATCTTGTTTTATTGCCTTTTTTGTTTTAAAATAATAAAATTTATCTATAAACACTCATGAGCTGTGTGTCTTATTACGTAGTTACAGCTAGAGTATTAGCGACCATTTAATAATTCAAATCCTCAAAATTGTTCTTTAATAATTTTCTTTATTGTGCATCATTTGAATTGTATGGAAACAAAAATTTCTAAACGTTTTAATTATATTTATCTTTTGTTGCACAAGTAAAATGTTTCAGTTATTTTTTGCATACATGATTTTTATTCCATGTTGTGTATTTATTAATTGTCTTATTTTGATTCAATAGTCAATAAAAGTTTTAAACTGAGTTGAGTTTAAGTATAGCATGTTTATGTTCTGTTTTCAGAGTGTTTTTGACGAGCGAGAAGATCATTCAGTTTGTGCCAGTCCTGCTTTAGGACAAAGTACTCCTTCTTTGTTACGTCATCATAGAGCTGTTACTCCTCGACTCAGTGTTTCAGAAGAAGGAGCCCACTCTCTGCAGACAACTCCAAAAAGTAGTCGTCGACGTTTTCCTATCGGTTTGTGATATTTACTAATTCTTTTTAACTTCTTGTTATATATAAAGTTGAAAAGATGACAACTTTTTTTATTTTTGACTGCTGGTGGTTCATTGTAATTTATATATAATAGAGATTTGTTTTAGCATTTAACAAGTACTAAATGTGTTTTGTAGAGATATTTGTACAATCCCTTGGAAAATAATAAATATATTTCTTATTTGTAGTTTTTTTTTTACTAATATGAGTTTTGGAGAAACATGCAACATTTGTTTGTACACCATCGTTCACTAATTTTATTTTTATAGTACATTGGTTAAAAGGAGAACGAGTGAAGCATGCCAGACAAAGATGGAGCAAGAGTGGGTCTGCTTCTCCAGTTTTATCAAAAAGTTATCCTGGGAGTGAAAGATTATCTCGTCGAGCGAGCTGCATTAGTCGTACTGCTAAACTGGGTCAGAAGTCTTCCAGTCAGATGAGTTTGACATTATCACGAGCACGGAAGAGAATGGAAGATCACTTAAATAAAATTGGAATTGGACGAAATAAAAATAAATATGGAAGCTTTGAAGAACCTTTAGGTTAGATTTGTGCAACATTTACCTGATTGGTTGGTATACATGTATAATATGCTGGATTAAATCAAGTGGTGTACTTTCTCAATTCAAGGTATTGAACTTATGACAAATATAAAAAATTAATATCAGCTTTCTTTATTGTCAGGTTATTCATTGGCTTTGGAAAGATTACATCTCTCTATAAGATTATTCAAGATGTATTGTTTGATAACATATTCTCTTAGGGTTAGGAAATGTGTGTCAAAACTATTAAATTGTGTTTTACCTTTTAATAGTTGAGCTCATTCAGTGCAATTAAAACCACTTTCACAAATATATTGAGAAGGTTGAACAGTTTAAAAACATTTTAATACCCTCAAATTTTTAAGCAATTCACTCTTACTCAGTGATTCAAAAAGATTCATGAAATTGCAAGGAACCATTTCAAGATGTTTTTCATTGCACTTCAAATAAATTATAACTTTCACTTTATACTTATGCTTAAAAATAAAGTAAATTATTCAATAGGTTTTGATGTTAGTTTACTTTTTCTAGTTTTTCGAGAGTTGCAAATAAAGTTTTAACAATAGAAATAATCATATAAATATTTTAGTAAAACTTGATATTTGAAATATATGTCTTGCCCAGAAAGCAACTGAAGGTAAATATTACACTTTAAACTATGTTTAGAAATGATATCCCATTTTTACAGATTTTAAACGTAGTCTTTTTCAGCTCATGAAATTTTAAACAGTTCAACGTTTCTATATTATCTCTAATTTTGCTTTACTTTTCTGTAGCCAAAGGCTTGCTACCAAAAACCTGTACCCTGCTTTTGTCTAAACTTTTTATTTATTCATCTGTATATTGTTTTTGCTGGTTTTATATATTTTCTAATAAATTTAGCTTGTAAGGGAAACAGTTTCTCATATCTTTATATGTGAATTGTAGATAAAAAACTTTTATTTGATGAAATTAAACTGATAGATATGACAAATGAACTATTATTCTCCTCAGATCTCAGTCGACGCAACTCTTTTGATCTTGAACATGGAACTCGTGATGGAGATCTCCTAGTGGTAAAGGAAAGCAAATTAGTAAATATTCAACTTGTGAGAGATGGGATGTTTCGTTTTGCTTTCCTAATGGAAACCTGTCATCCTGGATCAATACCTGATCCTCCTCTCATGGCTGCAGCTCTTGACCTGGTTTGTTTTGTGAACTTACTCGTGGGATATGTGTTAGTCTTAAATATTCTTTAACAATTGTCCAAATGTGTGTGTGTATATAACATACATCACTTTAACCAAAAGCTTGAATAATACGTTCATATATCCTAGAAAAGCAAAGGGACTTTTGAATAATTCTTTAGATATGCTAAGATTTCTGAGTCTCTAAACCTAAATGAAATAAAGTTAGACTATTCCTTTTACATGCTGCTAAACTAAATATAATTTTTGTTTGTTTGTTTTTAAACAGATATGCTACAAAACTATTTATATGGTACAGTTAAGTTAAAATCTACACATTTTGTAAATAGATCACAATTTCTGTTCATGAGAAATTAATTATATATTATTTGTCATAATAAACAAAAGATATTAATGTTCTTGTTATGTAAAATAATCTGATTAACTCACTATTGTGCAGAATTAACTGAAATACAACTGATTGTGTTATAGCTTTTTTTAAGTGGAAGCTGAGTGGCTGTAGTGAGAAGTTACTAATTTCTGTTGCAGTAGGTTACTTATAGCTCAATATCTGTAATGAATGACTATCTTTAATATTGTTAATATTAATTGAAAACGCTAATTTCAGTGAATACGTAGACATTGTTGAAATTTATATGAGGACTATAAAGAAAAACTTTTCTACTGTACTGCAACTGAATGAAAATGTTTTAGGATGTTTCATAAAGGTAGACATTAAATTATTAAAACTGATACTGTCTTTCAGTTATCACGCAGTTAGACGTCTTGTTATAATTCTCTTCTGTATTAGGCTAAACTATTTTCAAAATTTTAGAAAATTTCACCATTTTTCTTTAGTAGGTTAGTAATATTTTTAAACATTTAAGTTTTCATTATTTTTTCAATTTAAAATAATGAATTATTAAAAATCTTACCTTTTGTTTTGTTTTTACATTTCTTAACTAAATATTTTTTCTTACCTTGTGTGACTATTGGCCATAATGTAATATCTTTTTAATCTTTGATTAGAAAATTTAAGCCAATCATTATATGTAAAGTCATTTTAATTTGCTGTTTTTATACTTCTGAACTTTACTATATTGTTCTATGCTAACAGTTGTACTTTGTTTTGATTCACTTTAGGTAACAGTGATTTTGCTTTAATATTTTAGTGTTGACTTAAAACATTAATATCTAGTCTAATGTTTAGTGATACTTTATTGAAATTTTAATCCAAGTTTTAAAAATTTTTATACTTTAAACATTCTATTTCATTTAAATCAAATTACCAAGTTCAATTAAATTTTATTAAACTTATGAATTATCATGAATGCTAACTAGTTTTCATAATTTGTATTCTCAAGATGAATTTCAAAAATGATCATTTTAAGACCTTATCCAAAATATATATGTTTTATGTAGCTGGATATTAAATTGTTTTTTACCATTGCTAACAACATTTAATTTTAAGATATAAATAATATTTTGCAACTCCATAAAGTGGAGAACAAATGAATATTTTAAGGTTAATCTGAGTATAATTCTCATTTGATAATGTAGTATTATATACTTTTAGAAAGCTCCAGTAGTTGCTCGTGCAGCGTTATATTTAGAATGTGCACACTTCATTCATCGCTGCAATAAAGGCCAGTGGCCTACCTGGATGAAGCTTAATTTACCAATGTTTAGGCCATCAGGACCTCTTGGTAATCGAGGAACACCTTCTGGCTTAAGAAGAACCCACATTTTACAACGAGCTGCTGGTCGTATGTTTTATCAGTGGGCAGAAGTAAGTGATTTTTTGCTTCATTGTATATACAATGTATATTAACTGTTGTAAATGTTTTGTAAACATGAGTTGTTTGGTGCTCAGTTATTAATTTTTTCATCTATTTTCAGTGTGCTGAAGACAGTAGCTAAAATTGATTTTATCATACCTTTCTTTTAAAATGTTGAAGGTAGTTGCTGGAATGAGATTTGTCATATCTGAGTTGTAGAATGTTGAAGGTAACAGGTGGAATAGATTTTATCAAATATGATGAACAGGATGTTGAAGGTAACAGTTTAAATAAGCTTCATCACATCTGATGAACAGAAATTGAAGCTAGTAGCTGTAATTGGTTTGATCATACCTGTCTGACAGAATGTTTTAGGTAGTAGCTGGAGTGAATTGTTTTACTTTGAATTGCAGAATATACTAATTTTTAACAAAAATAATTAATCTTTATTTACAAAATGTTGTAACTGATAGTGGAGTTCAATTGTTTGGAAAATATTTTAGGTAGTTGAGAAGAAAAATGTATATAAATATAATAGTACTGTTTGCTTTATGTCCATATAACAGCTTTGCAAGATGTGGATGGATTTTAAACAAAATTCTATTGAAGTTTATTAGGTACATTTGGGGGTCCTTACGGATTTTCAGTTTTGCATTTTTTATGGGTGTTTTTACATTTTTCAATACTACATTGCTCCCTTTTGATGAATCTACACCAAATTTGGCATGATGATTTGTTGGATCCACATAAAGATAAATGCCAGTGTGCAAATTTTATTTTTCATTTGTATGGGCATTTTTCACAGTTGCATGTAATGGGAACAACGTTTCGTGCCCTAAGATAACCTTTCATTAATCATAAATTTACTTAACTTATATCCAGGGGATTGAGAAATTTTCAGCAGTACTTTTACTTGTTTTTGTCTTACAAATTGTTTAGCAGTCATGAGACAATAAAAGTTATCCAATAATGTTCTTCAGATATAATTACCAGGATTTTCTCATTCTAAATAGGTGTTGAGACCCAGTCTTCTTTCTAATAGATGAAGTCAAAAATTATTATAAAACTATTTTGTTTTACATTTTTTCGTTTTTTAGGCCATAGGTGCTCGTTTAGAAGAAATGTTACAACGAGAACAGGGTGACTCAACTGAAAATCTTCTCACTGTGGTAGATGAAAATAAGAAGCGTCAGTATCGCATAGAAGATGATGAAGAAGATTTTTTGGATGAAGGTAGATTTAATATTTTCAAAGGTTTAGTATACTTTGTAAAATGTGTTCTATTGTTGTTGATCTTCTATTTTAATTTAATTTTTGCTTATGCTTGTTTCGAGAAAATTGTTTTCCTAGTATATAATGTGGCCATGAACATAATTTTTAAATGATACTTCATGTGTCTCTTTATTATGTTTATTATATAAAAAATATATTTTAATAAATTTCATGTTTTTCTTTACTGAGCAGCATTTCTTATAACTGAAGACATGTAAAAGTGAAATTTCCCCTTCAAATTTTGGAGAAATGCATTATTGATAACTGACTTTGTCACAACGATATATTTTATTATCTTTTCACTAGCACTTTTTTCAGAGGAAAAATTTTATTGAAAATTTTATTTATTTAACGATTACCTATTTAGCTCCTTTTTCCTCCTTGACTAACCTTATCTCCTATTTTTTGTTATTATATTACCTTTGTATTTTTGTGTTCTTGCAAACAAAAGATTTAAAAATCATAAAAGGTCTTGTTCTTAAAACTGTGCAAAAATGAAAGAAATAAGAACACTTGTAAATACTTAAAGTTTAGTACACCATATATAAGTTTTAGGTTGATTAGAAACTTAAGTAATTATATTGTGTTATATAATTTTGTTTAAAAATATAAAAATGTTAGCATTTTTATGAATAAAGTCTATTGATTTAATTCAGATGACAGCATAAAAAATTCAAATTGTGTGGTAATAACACAGTTGTAATGCATTCAGACTAAACTTAAAAAAAATCAGTATTTGATCTTATTATACTTTGTTTATTGTACTTATAGTTAAAAATACATTTATATCATAATAACCATTCTTCAGAAAAGTATTTTTATCTTTTAATCATGATAGCATGTGTCAACCCTATGGGTAATAACTGTCCTTATGCTTTGAAAATGGCTGCATGCCAGCTTTTATTGGAAATTACTGCTTTCTTACGAGAGACTTACCAATACTTGCCTCACAAGTCCTCTCGGCTGTCAGCAAGGGAGAAACAGTGTTTTGAACCTAGAAGTGTTACTGCTAATCGACGTTGGAGTATGGCCTTGAGTAGTTTGGGGTTTAGTCAGAACTCAGCACATAGCTTGGTGTCTTTAGCAGAACAAGGACATCCATGTTAGTTGTTCAATTTTTCAAATGTGTGTGTGAAGTAAATGTTTTTTTTTCTGATTTGAGTAAGTTTATCTACATAAACTTATGATTGCTATCTATGATATATAACTAAGTTTTTTTTTTCTTAAACATGTTCACTGTAGCATGTCTTTTATTAGTGACAAACAGTCCAAGTAAGGTTGTTTTCAATGTGATAGATATTTCTGTGGTCTGATTGTTGGTAATGATAAACCTCATCACATATCACTGTTGTTGATAAAAATAAGTTAATTAGTTGTTTTCTGTGTAACTATTCATACTGAATGAAACTGCTATTCTAGGATAAATATTTAAATTTGTGTAAAGTTGTAAACACTTGCTATGTTAGATATAAAAATCACAAGCTGCTGAAGGTGTTTTTGGATGGCATTTTAGATTTTGAGTGTATTTTTGTTGTCTTTTAGTTGCTTTAAATGAAAGGAGGATTAGTTTTGTTCTTCATGAAGCAGATGCTGAAATAGAATCAGAAAACAGTAGTAACACTACTCTAACAGTTCAGGAAGACCCTAATTGTGGAGATGACAAAAAAGGTACACATTTTATGTAAATAAATAAAGCAACATTGAAACTACTTATTCTGATTTTCAATTCACTGGAATGTTTATAACTTATAAGCAACCTTTTTTTTAGTAAAGAATAAGAATTGTCGTTGCTTCATTTGATAATGTTTTAAACAATATTTTTCAACGGCAACTTCATGAAATATTTTTGGTAAGATATGGTTTATTTTAGTATGTTCTTTTAAAACTTGGTACTTTCAATATTTAATGGTTAACTATAATCCTCTTATGACTGATTTGTGTAGGATTTACAAAAGCAAATCCATTGCTTTTTATCAATTATCAAAACATAAGAAGTTTAACACAATCAACAAACACACATATTATACAAATAAAGAAAAAACTGAAAGTTGTACTGAATGTTACTATAAATCAAATTACTTAAAAATAAAATCTGAATTTCTGTATTTAATAAACTGTATATTATGATACATTAGGGTTTACTTCCTGCTATGTTTGACATTTGTTGTTGGCTATTCATGTTCTGATACTGTTAAGAGATGATGCTATTTTATCTGAAATAGTTAGGAGATGAATGGAAAGTTTATAAAATCTTTGTTCCAGATTGTTTCCTGATGAGGTTGGATGAAGGTGTTGTTAATATTATGTAATAGGAATTGAGCAGTCTAATCACCTTTCTGTCTGAAGTTTTTCCTTCAAGCAGTGCAGTGCTGTACATTGTTCCAAAATGAAATGACAGTTTCTATCCTCATTTTTTAATTATATTAATTCATTTTGGATGTAACAATAATTAAAGAAACCTGACATTCTACATTTATAAACATGTACAAATATATGGTGTTGGAAATGATATAAAAGGCATATACCATTTGAATTCCCCTTATTTGTCATTGAAAAATGAACTGCATCAAAGTACAGTAGCATTTTCATAGTTTAAACTGTGACTAATTGTCAACTAACCAAACAAGGAACGTCATATTAGTACAAATCATAAAAGTTCAGAAAGTTATACTACACCCAGTAATAGTAGTGTGAGCTAGTCATAGCTCGAAAGACTGAAATATTGTAAGCAAAATATGTCAAAATCATAGGTTTAGCTGGTTAAAGTTACTGCATTCAAAAATTGTGACAAGATTATCTCTCTGTGGTTTGGTAAGAACTGTATCCAACCTGACGATGACCGAAGAAGGTCGAAACGTTGTTCGCTCTTCTATTTAAAATATTTTCTGAACCCAAATGAGCCGTTTTTGCATATAAAATTCTCAACAAGTGGGTTTCTCGACATCACTGATTGTATCCAACTCTTCAGAGGGTATATGAAACTGGCACTGTTAGTAATAAAATCAGAAAAGATAGAAAATTTAAATTCTACAAAAATAATATTAATTATCTCAAGATGTATTTGTTATGAGATATATGATGATTGAGTACAGATCTTATCAACAACCTTGTGGTAAACACAGATGTGAATGTTACTTTGATAACAGTAAAATATACATTCACATAAAGTGTTCTCCATGTATATATAGATGCTTGATAGCTGTTACTGAGAAGAGATAACTAAACCAAAACACTAAAATGGGAATTATATCACAAGCAGTGAAGTGAGTGATTTAGAAATGCTTGCTATTTATTGATAAATCCAATTCAAATTGATTGGCAGAAATCAGTATATTTTTTAAGATAGAGAGAGGAGAATGGTATCGTAGTTAGTGCATAACATCTGCAGTGAAATATGGTGTGTGGTCAAAACTTAAGTCTGCATCACGGCATAAGTGATCAACAAAATTGATGACACCAACTGCTGAAATATATAAGTGGATTCTAATCCATTTGTCTATTCTTAAGAAGCATGACTTCTTAGGTGGGGATTCATTTTCCAGTAGTAATGTAATCCCAAGCATACAACAAATCTGGTGAAATGGTATTTTGACATTAAAGAAGAGCATTTAATATGCACAACATAAGAACATCCTTGAGACTTTATAGTCATATGCAAAACTTCAGAAAGCTGGAATGTGACCAAACAATTTGACTGTAATACAGATCAATATATACAGAATACTTGGAACAATATTCCACACTGACACATTGATAAACTTTATAGTAGCATAAAAATAAAGAGTAATGCTCTTTGTAAAGCAAAGGTCTTACATAGAAATTACTAGTGCATTGTACAAGCTATTTGCTGTCCATTTTTACATTCTGTAATAATGTTTTGTAGCATGAATTCACCACCTATTTGCCATACCTTTTGTTTGTGACTCATGTATGTTTATCACTGTTGTGTTTTTTTATATGTTCAATTTAATGTATTTTTAATAGCGAGAAGAATTGCTCAAGGTCGTACACACTTGCTGCGTCGAACACCTGGATCAGCTCCTTGTCATAATTCCAGTTTCAAGAGAAGGAGTCTGAAGTTAAAGAAACCTGTGGATAGAAAAAACAGACCACGATCTTCAACTTTTGCTGAAGATGATGATGAAAGTTGTGAGTGTATTATTTAGATCACAAAAACAAATATTAAAATTATTAACATTTAACACTGATGTTATTGTTATTGGCATTTAACAGTAATGTTGTTATTGATGTTTAACAGTAATGTTGTTATTGATGTTTAACAGTAATGTTGTTATTGATGTTTAAAAGTTATGTTGATGTTATTGATGTTTAAAAGTTATGTTGTTGTTATTGATGTTTAACAGTTATGTTGTTGTTATTGATGTTTAACAGTTATGTTGTTGTTATTGATGTTTAACAGTAATGCCATTTCTTATTTTTAGAATAGTCCATGATAAAAAATATTTGGTTTAATGTTTGATGTAAAATTAATTTTAAAAGCAAAAAGTATAATTCATATTACATGGCATAATAATTTTTATTATTCAGAATCTATAACTCCTATTCTGATATGCAATTTGTAAAAAAAGTTCTTGCTGGTTAAAAAGTTTTAAATGAATGCTAAACAATTATATCAAACATAAACATTTACCTTTTGCTCTTAGAAAGTTCAAGTGTTTGACATTTTGTAAATTTATGTGCATGGTCATTAAATATTTAGATAAATAACATCGAGTGTACAGGTGGGGTTCAGAGTTCACATATCACACCCTTTTATAAAGTTACATTGAAACTTTAAATGAACTGCTTTATTATTAAAGTATTTTAGTAAACTTAACATGAAAATACAATATATATTCAAATATTTGTTGTTTAAGTTTTCATTTTTTAATTTTGAAACTAAATATTTGAATAAATTCTTAATCTTCTCTTATTTGAATTTCCCATTTAATATATTATTTTTATATGATCTCAAAAATTGCAAATCACATATTGCTGAGAGAGTTTAACACTCCTAAGAAAAAAATATTTACATCCACTAAAGTGGATGTTTTAAAAAAACTTTTTTCGGACATTTGCAAAATAATATTTAAGTCAATATTATTGCTCCTTAAAATATAAAGGGATAGGGTCAGTTAATGGCAATTCATTTAAATACAAAATTATTAGCCTAATATTAATAACCTTTCAAGTTGCTCTGGGGCCTATTAGGCCCCAATTTTCATAGGAGTGTTAAACTTATAGCCTTCAGTCTTTTCACTTTACTGAAATATAAAACTGAAAATGAAAACCATATTCCATGTCCTTGTATCACATTTTGTCCTTCAAAAGATATCAGTAATTCTGTCTTTGACTTTTGGATTATTTACAGTGAGTAAATTTCTGTTAGAATATTTGTAACCAATGGAAAGCAAAGATTTCAGTTTACTGTATGTCTTACGAGGCTAGTTTGTTCATTTATTGCTACCATTAAGTTACCTTGACTAGCAAACAGAATCATCCCACTTATAAATTAATTAGAAAACCATTTAAACTGTAATCATCATAGGATATTGTATTCTTTGCACGTGTTATTATTTTATGTTTTAAGTTACATATTTGAAATACTAAAAATTAATTAAAGTACTAACAACAACCCTACCAGAAAGTATGGCTAAATTTTAGAGATTTCAGAAACAAAACAGCAAAAAAACCAAAGATAGGTACGAAATATTTCGTATTATTTGTGTATTTTATTATTATTGTAAAAGTAACTAAATATAAACATTAGAAATTTATTAGGCTAGATAGGAAAAACATAAATTTGAAAAACTTTAAAAATTTCTTTTGAAGAAATGTATAAAGGTTATTTGTGCATGATGTAATTTAATACTTTGCTTCCCATAACTTGCACTATGTTCTAGCTGGATAGTTTATTGTTTTGTTACACTAGCAATTATAAAATGTTCCTAGAGCAACTGAACAATAGAATTAAATGAAAAAAGTCATGAAATGATTAGAGGACTGAGGATACTGGGATACATAATTGTAATTGTTTCTTACAATTTGCAGTCATTCTAGACAAAACAATGTACTTTTGAGTTTATTTCTTTGTTTTTAATTTTTTCTATAGCTTATTTTGCCACAGGTTTGTTATTCATTTATAAGACTGTATGGAGTATGTGAATGAAATTTTAAGCTGCAAGATAAAAAAGAGCATTTTTATTCTTAACATGAAAAATCACCTTGCACTAAAACCAGTCTGAGTCAAACTGATTCAGAAAAAATTACAGACAAATGTTTAGTAGAAGTACTTTATTAAAAATATTGAACATTTTGCTTACAACATATTTCTAATGTCTGCTAAAAGTTTACCAAATTTCATGACAGTAAACTAAATAACTTCAGAAACATGGTAAACATTAATTCTCCACATAAATATGAACACAGTCCAATCGATCAATACTGTGCACATTGGGTTAACTCTTCTTCATCTAACAGTTTTGAAATTTCATTTGTAACAACAACTAGAAGCCTCTAACAGAAATTTATAATTATTCTTTCTAAATAGCTTAAGACTTGTAAAAATGTTTTTATTTAATCTTATTGTTCTTTGAAATGTGTCTAACTAATATTTCAGTGATACAAGTTTTAAATCACATGGTAAACAGATACCTCATTTCATGGTATGGAATAACATAATGTATAAGTTACTTGCATGCATATCTTGTAGAAATATTTTTTTCTCATAATCTAATCTAAAATGTTTCTAATTCTTACATTTTAATTAATTTTATAACAATAAGAAAGAATATACATAAAAAATAAATTTGTTACTTACTTTTGCTTCTTGTATTTTTTCTGTTGACCTGCCATTGAAACTTAAATCTAGTTTCTTGTTACAATATTATATTGTACAAAAATAACTTGATTTGCTTGAAATATGCACTAAATAACAACATGTACAAAGAAACAGCATCTCTAGCTATTGTAATTGAACTATTTTTCTAATTAAAGCACAAGTGGCTTAGCTGTTTGGTCTGAACATTGCCAGAGCAACTTTCACTCTATAATTTAAATTAATTAAAATGTATACTAAGAACAAGGTAGCATTATGTGTCATTCAGAAAATGAAGATTTTCTGTTGGTTGGAAATGATGTCACAATAGGTGTCAAAAAGAATTATTGGCAACTTGTTAAAGACATGATATGACAGAAGGATGTGGTCAGTGATTTGATTTTCAGGTTTATGTCTTGATAAACAAAGAAGATTGAAAGTTACAAAAATAAACTTTGCCTTAATCTTCTGAATACAATATTAAAACTCAGGACATCTAATATGGGTGAAGAAAAACTAGAAAATGGGTAAGTTAAAGCAAACAAAATGTTAAGTTACTCAGTCGAGCAGATATTTCAAGTTTATTTAAATACTTCCCTTTGAAATTGAAAATTAAGATTGTAAAATGTTTCATAACAATATTTTAATGCTGTGTTTATTTTATACGAGGGCTGTTCAAAAAATATGTGGACTGATGTCATAAAACAAAATGTACTTTATTTAGAAGTTACAGGTCTGAGATCCCTTCCAAGTACTCTCCTCCCCAATGCACACACTTATCCTAACAGTGTTTCCTTTTGTTGAAACAGTCCTGGTACGCTTCTTTTGTAATGTCCTCCATCTCCTTCGTTGCATTTGCCTTAATCTTGGGAACCGTCTCAAATCGTCTTCCTTTCAAGGGTCTTTTGAGTTTGGGGAACAAGAAAAAATTGCAAGTAGCAAGGTCAGATGAGTAGGGGGGGTGGGGAAGAATAGTGATCGAGTGTTTGGCCAAAAACTCACAAGTTCTGAGGCACAAATTTTGCAACAACGTGATGCATATTCAATTTTTCTGTCAAAATATCGTAACAAGATTCAACTGATATCCCACACTCTTCAGCAAGCTCCCTGACAGTCAGACGTCGATTTGCCCGCACCAGGGTGTTGATTTTGTTGACGTGTGGATCATCAGTTGACATGGAAGGACGTTCAGGATGCTCATCATCTTCAATGGACTGTTGACCATTCTTAAAACGTTCATGCCACTTGAAACATGCCACACACTTTATAGCAACATCACCGTAAGCCATGTTAAGCATAGCAAAAGTTTCAGTCGCAGATTTTCCAAGATTAGCACAAAATTTCACAGCAAGTTGTTGCTCCTTCAGGTCGTTCATTCTGAAATACACCAAACGAAAAAATCGCACTTCACTTGAAACCATGAAGCTAATACACAAATAAAGATATCTGCAATCAGGAAATGGCATCGTAATCAACTGATCTGTGCAAACCTAGTGACACTAAACAGATTCCTCTGGAACCAACTGGAGCCGTGCAATTCAAACAGTCCATGTATTTTTTGAACAGACCTCGTTTATTAATAATAAGTAGTTTAATTAAATTTTAACTATAAGTATAAAAAGTTGTAACATATGCAGTATTACCTATGCTTGGCAAGAGGATTATACTCAGTAAATGGATTTATTAACTGTGAGGGACTGTTTGACTAAAGAATTAATTCCTCTTTTTAACAGACCTGAAAAGAACAGAGAGTATCCACTCTCGGCGAAAAGTGAGTGCAGTATCAGATCGTAGTGACACAAGTGAAAGAGCAGATGTTAGTGGAGAGGAGTCTCCAGGTGTCTTGAGTGATGAACAAGCCCCAGAAAGTCCAAATGATGTTTTAGAAAGTGATGATGTATCTCTTACTAAAAACATGCCTTGGTTAAAGGTCATTACTGTCTTCTTGTGTTTTTAATATGCTCCTTTACGTATTAAAATATGTGGTGTTTTACAACATTATATTTTTATGTTATAAAGTTTGTATATCTTAAATGATAACTTCTTCTAAACAGCTTTTCAGGGTTCGTTTTTAGCTTGAAAGTTTCATTTCCTGAAAATTAAGTAGTTTCATATTGTGCTGATAAAAAAATATTTTTGAAAGTACAACATCACAGTTATATGAAAAATGTTTATTTTGGTTAAAAGGTTTGTTATATTTAGGGAAGTAGCTTTCATAAAACTATTTTATTGTAACAGACAATCATATATTTTATTGAAAATTTTTATAGTTAAACATTAACATATATTGTTTTTCAGAAATAAAAATCATTGTACAGTGATGAAACATTGTAGAAATGTCACCATCTACACTTGTGTCTCCACAATAGGCAGTTTCCATCCATTCTACAAAGTTTCATCAGAAATACTCTGCCTAAACAATCTGTTAAAGAATTATTGTACAGTGTTTTAAAAAAATTGTATATTATGTTATGTGTTTTCTAGTATTTTGATTGAGTTTTGTTAGTTTTTTCTATTTTTTTTTGTAGGTTCTTGTTCAGATTTCAAGCTCATTAAATTTTAATTGTACACATCAGCATTTCTGTTATCCAAACTGCTATCGTCGACAGATGAGAGCCTGTAATCGCTTGGTAAAAGCAGTTCGCAAGGTTGGAATTTTATGTTTTTTGTTTATTTCTTGCATTCAGAATTTTGTGCAAAGATACACAAGAGTTATCTCTACATGACCTTCCCTGATGTTGAACTGCTGGACAAGAGGGATGACAGTTAGTCAAAAGTACCTACTCATTAACTACTCTTTTCTAATAAAGAATAGGATTTGACTTTCACTCTTACAGTGCATTTATAATTACAATGTATGAAGCACATTTTTTTCAGCAGAGGCTGGTGAATTATGAATCCTCAAATGCACAACCCAGACATGTTGGTAACTAGGATACAACCATCCTAAACAAGTGTTTAAATATTCATCAATAAATATTTATTTACCATAGGCTATCAAGATTATTGAATTACATAACTGAGATCTGTAGGCCTAAAGATGTTGTAAAAGTATTATTTTGAGTGCTAATTTATAAAATATGGATGAATAAGTTATGTCAAAATGAAGGATGTTACCATAAAATCATAAATAATCTGTTTTTGTGGCTTTAAAACTGTAGACCATAAAACCACAACTATGAAACAAAATTACCAAAAAAAAGTTTCTCAAAGGATAGAAATATTGTTGCCATAGTGAATGGTTTAGATGAAGGTGAACTAAAATCTATAATAATACAAATTTAAACTTATATCCCCTGTTTTAGTGTGTTTTTCCATAACTAGGAATAACTGAAATTTATCTTTGATTCATGTAAAAAATAAAAACTACCTTTAATATCAATAAATTGCATTAAAAGAATTATGTAAGTTACTTTCTATATCTCACCTTCACACACACACACACACACACACACACAAATTTCTTTTTTAAACCTGCTGTGACAGTACAAACAAGTTACATTGAAACAAATAAGATGGCAACGCCCAAATTAAATTTTGAATTAAAGTTAATAAAAATTAAAATGCACACATATAATTTCAGTGTGCTCACTAAATATTATATTTTCATATGTTCTATGCTAGTTTAACTAGATTAAAATATGTTTAAACTCCATGCTATAGTTTTTTAATTTTCGGCATTGTAGCATATATTTATTAATCATTTGACAGTACTTTTTTAGCACATATGATTATTATATGTTGTTGAACAAAGTTTGTACTCTTTACTTATCTCAGCCTGGCTTGGCCTGGTGGTTAAGGCACTCGACTCGCAATTCAAGGATGACAGTTTCGAATCCTTATTACACCAAACACGTTCACCCTTTCAGCGATATGGGCATTATAATGTGATAGTCAATACCACTATTTGTTGGTAAAAGAGTAGCCTAAGAGTTGGTGGTGAGTGGCGATGACTAGCTGCCTTCCCTCTAGTCTTACACAGCAAAATTAGGGATGGCTAGTGCAGATAGTCCTTGTGTAGTTTTGCAGGAAATTCAAATTAAACCTGACTTTACTCATCTCTGACATGATAAATTCATCACAATTTGCCATGTAGTGATGTTGTTAGTTGATTGTTCAGTTTATTATTTTGAAGTGTTTGATGTTAGACTTTTCACTATAGTATATGCTAAGATGTTTGCAAATTCCAGAGTTGTTGGAAAGGTTGTTTTGTATGTGATCCTTAACTTTATTAGCTAGGATTCTGGTCATTGACTCAATGTAATCATGTATAAGGACTAAATACTGAAACTAGTGATATGTACTGATTGATCAAATTCCTTGGATTTGATAAAATTAGAGAAATAATTTCTCAGCATATATTTGTATTATCTCTTTTTTTTAAAGTAAATTAAAATATAATTTGTGTGACTGGTTCAAATTTCTGTCATTAATACTAACACTGTAATATTTCTTTTATCATTTTATGTAATTCCAATGAATTAGATTTGGTTTACTTTTTTCCTTTAGAAAACTGTGTAAGAAACTAATATTCCCTAAAGTTCAAAAAATTCTGATTTTTTATTTAATGTGTGATCTTAGTAATGTTATATAAATTTATCAAGTGAATTATGTTGCTCTCTTTTATATTCAAAGACATTCTTGAAGGTATATTTATGTGCACTGAGTTTGGAGTGTTTCACACATATTTGTGTGAGTTATGTAAATATTATTACTTTTGTAATAATTTAATATTTAAAGCTTTTGAAGTGTTGAAAAGTAATTGTAATGTGTTTGAAAGACACGTATATTATTTCCTTTTTTAGGTTTATGGTGATGAAGTAGGAGTTGTTAAAGACACAGAAAAACAACCTGAGGATAAGGAAGACAGCAAGAAAGAAAAAAAACTGAAAAAGGTTTGTTAAAATATTATTTTGTGTGGGAAAAATCTACATATTCATGTTTATATTAAACCATGAAGAGTTGTAATATTTAAAATACAATTAAAGCTAATATCAACAATAAGTTTTAAAACTAACCAGTCTCTGTTAATCCTTGTAATCACTTTTAGCTTCCAATATATTTTACATAGAAATGGATGATTTTACTCAGTTGTTTAATTTTCATCTTGTAACAGGCAAAACATCACACAATATAATGCAATATGTGAACTCCAAAGTTAGCAAGCAGTATTAAGAGTCAGTAATTAGAGTTTTAATCATATATATACATAGAACTTCAATATATATTGTTACTGTTTGTTACATATTACAAATGGATGCCATTGCAGCAAGTGAATTTTGTTTTAAAGATCTTTGTTGCATATCTTACTGTCAACAAATTTAGATGTAAATTTTGGTTTTACAAAATATTTTAGTTTTAGTAATTTTTTAAAAAAAGTAACTTAGAAGGAATGGACATGGTTAATGCACATATATAGATATCATTTGAAATTGAATTATTTCGTATATGTTAAGAGCTGGATGTGGTTTAGTTAGCATGCTTGAACTGTGAGTCCAAGGATTTGTGGTTCGTTATTCTGTTGCCACAAAAACATATTTTTTTACATTGAAACTGTGGGTGCACTGTAAGAGTCATTATTAAAATCCATTCAGTTAGATAAGAGCAGCCCGAGAGTCAAAGATAGCAATGAGTAGGTTAACAAATTTAAAAATTAGTTATTACCAAGGGCATTTAAATGTGGTGTAACAGGTTTGAACATGTGAGATCAGTGCTTAGATAGGCAGAGCGATGTTAATGAACAACTCTGTTGTCAGTAGAGGCAAGTATTATTGGAAATATATTTGTATTTTATGAAAATGTTAATTTATATTTCTTAAACATAGGGGAACCAGTTTCTTGTACAGAACTTCAAACTTTCTTTTTTTTCTAACATTGTATTGTATGTTCATTTTGTAAACATAATAGTGGATAAATAAGGAAAAAACCTTTTCGAAAAGGAAGTAAATGCAGGAGTGGCTTGTATCAATCCTTTAAAAACAATGCAAACAAGATTGTGGGGATGATGTATTTGCATCATCTGTACTTAATAGCATAGGCACATAGTTTAGTAGAATGTTGACAGCCAACAACAGGATAAATTAAACTCAACTGTGACTGAATAATTTTTTATATGTGTTGCTATATGTTCATTCTTGTCTTTGCTATTCTATATGGATGATACAAATGTCATTTCTACTTGTTTACATATTTTTTGAAGAATTAATCAATATTGATTATCGTCCTTAAAAAGACTTTTTTACTTGTATATTTCTTTTTCTTTAATGCAGTGTTTTAATAGACATAAGAAAGTTGTATTTATAACTAAGTTCTAAATATCGCGAAGGCCCAACTGTAACATTTATTATTGATCTATTATTGGCTTGTACTTCCTGTTTCTTCCTTTCACTTAACCTTTCTAAAAGAACACAAAATTTTTGTAAGAAAGATGACTCCAAGGCATAATGATAACATTGTTTACAAGAGATATTTTTTTTAAATCATTAATAAAAGTGGATAATCTATTTGAAACTATATCACCTAAGTGACGTAGCTATTTTGTACTTAAATATCGTATTAATTTGTGTATACCTTATAGTTGGATGAAAAATGGTTTAATTACATACTGTTTGTTAAACTTGTACCATGTATGGGCAATAGTACCTTCAAGGTAAGATTATATTTTATAAATGTATTAGTGGAAAAAATATATTTTTAATGATGTGGTAATATTTTAAGTATACTGGTCAACTAAACACGTGCGAATTTCACTTTACAGAATAGATGTTTTCATTATTTGTTGTCTATACTTTCACATTACAGAAAGTTTTAAAATGTGGTTGATAATGGGTGATATCAATATGTAGTTTTCTAATGCTAACAATTCAGGAGATAATCACACCGTTATCAAGTGAAAAATTGATTTCACAACTTGAAACTGGACAATATTAGCACATATATCACACCTATATTACCATATGTATTGTTTAGTATATAAGTGACAAACATATATGTATATATACTTGTGAAATATATAAAAGACTGTTTAATTTAGGTATTATTATTAACTTATTTATTTCGTGTTTGCAACTTGTTGATGTCGAAGCTATAGAAATTTCTAGAAGGCCCAAGTGATAGATGTATAAGTAGCAGTGACCAGATGATTAGGCCTCCCATTGGCTCAGCAGTATGTTTGCGGACTTACAATGCTAAACTCTGGATTTCGATACCCATGGTTGGCAGAGCACAGATAGCCCACTGTTTAGGTTTGTGCTTCACTCAAAAAGCAACAACAACAACAAGATGAGTAGAAACAGAGTAAAAGTAAAGCAATGTGAAAGAGAAGGTTGTTCAGAGAAAAGTTAGAAAATATAAAGTTAACTGCAGTACGAGTGAATAGCCTAGTGATTGATGTAATAGAGTTAGATTAACAGTTTGAAAGAGATAAGGAGAATAACTTGTCTTGTCAAAGGATGTTCTAAACTAATTGAACCTTCCTCTGTGGACTTTTAACAAAATGCAAATAATTATTAGAAATTCAGAATACAACTGTGGTTACTCTCATGACAGTATAAGTGAATTATATGTGGATAATATTGCAATAAAAGTAGAGAAAAAATAGTTCAGCTTGTCAGCTAAATTCCAAAACAATTGAATTGGCATAAGTGGATTTTTGACAAGAAGCAAACTGTATATAGTGTTTAAGATGCAACTATGATTGTCCCACAGTGGCACAACAGTGTGTCTGCACAGTCGCACTGTTAAAAACCAGATTTTGATATCCATGGTGGGCAGAGCACAGATAGCCCATTGTGAAGCTTTGTGCTTAATTCGAAACAACAACAATGATTTCCTTAGTGTAAATAATTTTTGTATGTACATTTAACTTATTTGGAAAAAAATATATATATATATACACATATATGTTATTTTGAAAACAAGCAGAGTGCATGCTGTTTGTTTATTATTGACTTTATTGCCAATAACTCACAGACACCTACTGTAGAAGAATCCTTAACCCAACACACCTGTATATTTACATTACCATATATATCATACTAACAAGTAGGTTCTGTCAATACTTATGTGTAATTGATTTGCACAGTAATGAAAAATTTTGTACATGTTACGTAAATGTGTTTCATGTGGTTTCAGTTTTATATATTGAAATAATATTTATGGTTTTTGTATACATTTAGTGTTTGATCTATCTATTCTATATACTTCAAGGTATTTATGTTTGTCTTGTAGTAAATCATCAATAGTTGTATGATTTTGCAGATTATAACTGCTCCAAGTTCACCTCTACGTCGTAAAGCAAGTGTGGCTCACAACCTTGACAAGATTGAAAAGGCAGTGGATGCTCCACATTTGGGAGCACTGCGCTCACTTCATAGTAGTATCACATGCTTGGCTCATGATGTTGAGACAGGAGGAACAGCAGACAAAGGAGAACAGAAGCTTGGGCCATACATGAAAAAAGAACTTAAAGAAGAGCTTCCAATTGTAAAATATTTAAAAAACCAGGTACTTGCTTATAATCTTTACCCTGATAGCCTGTTTTTATCATCCATTTCACATTTATATTGAATCTGTCTGTTATATACAGAAATATATGAATTACTGCTACATCATCGAAAGCATGTTTCACAGGATATTTGGGTAGAGTTTTAACACAGAGCATCGAGATCATTTGTAGATATTGATTTACAGCAGTTTGTTCACAATATTTGTTTTTGAATGTTCTTGAATAACATGTGTAAAGCAGAAATCTTTATATCACACCGATACTTGTCTTTATTATTTTGCTTTTGAATGGGCAGTATGCCATAACAGTGTAATACATATAGCCTTTCAGCACACTTGTACTTGCTTTAATTTTCATGGACCGTACTTCTAAATAGGCAGCATTTCATTACAGGGTGATGCTGAAATAGTTTTTTTATCACTCTTGTACTTGCTTGTATTTTCTTGATTGTATTTTATTATGGATAGTGCAACTTAATAAGACTGTATGTAAATTATTACAGTTTACTTATACATGTCTTTATATTCATAATTTGTATCTATAGATGGACAATGTTTCTTAATAAAGATGTGCTGTTGTAATCTTTTTGCATATTTATAGTTAATACTGAATTCATAACAAGCTAGAAATGTCATCATTGGTTGATTATGATTTGAAGCTGATTAGATGGGAAAAGTCTCTGCAGTTATACAACTTTCCTGAAGTTGATGAACTCCATTTTGCTTACTATGCTAATCAAGTTCCTTGACTAATACAGCTCAATTTGAATTAAATTAATCAATACATTTTAATGCTGTATGAAGTAGTAAAGTTATCTCTTCCTAGGTTTTTATGTAGTTGTATGTTTTCTAACAGTCATAACTTAAGTATGTTCAACAGATGAGTCAGTTGTATTGGCATAATTCCTGTAGAAAAAAATAAGTTGCTATTCATTCTGTGAATAGTAAACATATCATAAAAAATATTGTTTTCTCTATGAACCATTCTAATGCTGGTTTTCCAACAACAGGCTATGACCTTGTTTCACAGTCCTCTGTCCACACTTGTGAAGGGAACAGTGATCATGTCAGATAACTGCTTTAAGGACATTTTGAAAGTTGTATGGAAACTCTTGTTGGAAAGTGATCAACAATTGGCTGCAACAGCAGGTGTGTCATTAATTATAAGAAAAAAAAAACAAGAATCTATTTTCTTAAATCTCTTATTCAACATTTCTTGTCTCTTGTGACAGTGTGGTCAGCTTGAAATATTCTAATAATAAAATTTCAGGTTTGATTCCTCATAGTAGATAAAACACAGCCCATTATGTAACTTTGCACTAAGCAACAGAGAATTTGTCATTTTATTTAATCATTGTTCATTGTCAAAAAAGTTTGTTTGATTATTTAGAGAGTTGAAATATTATAATAGTAACTCTTCATTAGAAATAACAGTTTGTCTTTTTCTACTGTTATTTGTTCTGTTATATGACGTTATGCATGGATGTTTACTTGTTTGCTCTGTGTAGCACATACTCTGTCAGAACTTTCAAATATTTATGCCATAAATGTAATTGCCAGTAAAATAAATTTCACGCTCCTTTTGAGTTACTCTAAAGTTGTTCCAGTTTTCCTTTTGTTTTGTTCTCATAAGGCGTTGTAAGTTATTTTTTATTTTGTTAATTTGTGGCTGAAGTAATGGGTTGTGTGTAACGATATCTTCGCAGCGGAGTTTTCGTCTTGCAATAATTAGAGTGAATTTTGGGGGTGAGTTTCCAGGAGTTAGGTGTGTATTGTGACGGTTTGGTTGGGACTATTTGCTGTATGGTTTTTGATATGGAAGTGGAAATTTCTTGGTAGAAGCATTCGATTTCGTCTTTGGTATTTGTAACTCTAAGGTAGTCAGGGAGGAGTGTATTTAAGATTCGGTTAAATGACAGCCAATTAGTCTTTGAAAAGTTAAAAGAGTTATTAGAGGTTTCAGTGATTGCATTTCTGGTGAAATTACTCCAATTGGGATTACGTAATTGGAAAGATAAAGGGTTGTGATCTCCTCCAGTATTATCATGTACTTTGAAGTTGTGTATTTGGTGTGTGATTGATGGGGTAGCGATCACGAGATCAATTACACTTTGTGTTCCATTGTGATGTGTCGGTAAGTTGTTATTAATTACATTTAGGTTGTGTGTATACACGAAGTTTGCTAAAATTCTGCCAGAAGTGTTTGTAGTGTAACCGCAGAGTGTAGGGTGCGACGCGTTAAGATCGCTAAGTATAACAACATTGTAAAATGTGTTAATTGTGGAGTACAGAAATGTAGTGTCAGGGGTGAACTGGAGGGAAATATATATAGCTAAAAGGGTTATATCGGGTAGTGACGGTGATTTGATGTTACAAAGTATATATTCATGGAAAGTTGGTGTGTGTGGTTGATCGAGGTGATGTTCATGTTCTGTTTGTGTAAAAGTGCGACACCTCTCGTGTTGGTGGCTTTTGGTTTAGAAATAACCTTATAATGGGGTAGTAGAAAATAATTGTTATTGTTGAGTAAAGTTTCATTAATAGTAATAACAGACGCATCTAAGTTAAATTGAAAAAGTTCGTAATTTTTGTAATTAAGTCCACCTTGAATATTAATATGTAAGAAGGTAAAGACACTTTTGGGCCTACCTATTCGGAAGTTTCAGAGAGTCCATCGGTGATGTGTTTGTCGAAGATATCAGATAGTCTTGAGCTGCTTTACATGCCGCTATAAGGAACTGATCGCGATCGAGATTTTCATTGGCAGCAACAACCAGCTCCTTACTAGTGAAAGTGGGTTTTCTCGGGGTACTCCCGTTTCCCCCCACATCAAAGTTCCTTTTACTTTGGATCTATAGATCCCAGCCCTGGAAAGAGGCCTGTCAGAGCACATTTCAGTCCATCCAAAAGGTTAAGATATTTATGGCAAAACAAATCAGAAGATATAACTAAGCTGACGCACTGCTTGCATCAGCTGTCAACCACTTCTTTTCTGATGTAATTCTTCAAACCTTGGTGGGTGTGATGCTGAACCTTCCTCGTCGTTCTTCGCTGTCTCCGCCGGCTGGCAAATCTTCTCAGTTTCTCCTGACGCTCCCCACTAAAATTCAGTAAACTATTAACTTCCTGTTAATTTACGACCATTGCGTTAGTTAAACAATTAACATGCCACTCCAGCCCAATCATCAGAGACGTATTTAGGATTTCGGCGTCCCTAGGCACAAGGTTAGGTTGATACTTTTGCCGCCCCCCCTCCGTGCCACAACTTGCACCAAGCATCACCATCACAACAACAGACAAACACAGTTGTTATCATTCAAAATCAACACAACGTTTATTTTCCAACACAATAAAAATGAAACATCAAAATCAATTATCACTAAATATTATTCTGCAGCTGAATATACAGGCTTTCTCCTGGCCTTCTGTTCCGAAAACATGTTTATTCTACAAACAATATCACTTTCAATGGCGAGGAGTGACAGGGCATTTAGTTTATCTTCTGCCATTCTTCATCTCAAGTAATTTTTCACACATTTGAGAGCCGAGAAAGATTTCTCTGATGTAAAATTAGTTGCTGGAATGCACAGAAACATGCGCATAGCAATATCCAGGTTTGGATATACAGTTTGAAGTCCTTTAGCTCGCAGATTTCTGTATACTGCTAATGCAGAAGAGTCATCATTTTGCACTTTCATACTCACAAGATGTGCTCGGAAATGTAGACATTCATCTATGAAGCTCACTTCCAAATCATTGGGGTAGAGTTTCAACAGTGTTCCAGCTTGACTGATGACATCAGTGGGTTCAAGATTTGTTATCTTGAACAAATATCCAAACCTTGCGTGGATTTCTACATAAGCGGTTTGTCTTCGCTGTAGTTCTGACCAAAGTCTGTCAATGATCACATTGAAAACATTTACTCTAAATGCCTCTCTGCCTTCTTCCACTGCCTGGGTGTCACCATCTGAAAATTTTTGCTTTTTTTTTTGCTTAATTTCTTACGTCTTCATGCTGGACTTCAACTTCGCCTTGTCTTCAAAATGATCGAACAGTTCTCTTGAATTTTTCACAAACTGCAGCAAGGAAGCATAAAGGTCGACTACAAGTCCGATGTCCATATCAGCACTTTGCAACTTTTTACTGGCAGCATTGAATCTTTCCAGTATTGTTCCCCAAACTGTGGACAAAATAGCTGTTTCTAGCGTTCCTAATTTGGAAAGAAGTCCAGCGGCCTCATTCCTAGCGGCTGGTTTTTCCATAGCATTTCCCTCCATGGTGGTGAGGGCATCAAACACTTGTTGCCAGTTTCTGTTGAGGCTTTGACAAGCATCTTCACAAGCGGACCACCGAGTGTCACTGAGTTTCTTCAAAGAGAGACTTTCTTTATTTGCGGACAGGTGTTTTTGTAGAATTTTCCAACGATGGGTTGAAGCATTGAAGAAAACATAGAGACTTTTTAAGAGTTCAAAGAATGAACATGCTTCTCTGCAACATTCAGCAGCACACGTTCCTACAAGATTTAATGAATGTGCTGAACATGGGATATACACAGCTAAAGGATTTTTCTCCATGATACGAGCCTGGAGGCCACTGTACTGACCAGACATGTTGCTGGCGTTGTCGTAAGACTGTCCATGACATTCAGAAATGTCAAGCTCATATGACTGAAGCAGGCTAAGTACAACTTCTGCCAGCTGTTCAGCTTTGTGGCCCGGATTCGGTATAAAAGTCAGGAAACGTTCCATAGGTGAACCATCACTGTTCACGTACCTGATGATGAATGCCAACTGGTCAACATGGGATATATCTGGCATCGAGTCCACGCTGATTGAGAAATATTTTGCAGTTTTGACGTCCTTTAAAATGTTCTTTAGAACAAGGTCTGCCATAAGCTGGATGAATTCGTCGCAAGTACTGAAAGACAGGTAAGACGTGGATCCCTTGCCAGCATTGCCATATCGGTGAATGTGATCAGCGAGGAAGGGGTCAAACTCTGCAACTAGTTCTAACGACATCATAAAGTTGCCGTTGTGTACTGAGCCAAACTTATCATCCCGACCTCTGAACAGAAGCCCATGTGAAGCCAATCTTTTTGCTACAGCTACCACACGAATGAGTACATTTCTCCAGTATTTGATTTCGTCATGCAGCTGTATGGCCATCTGGAAATCTACACGTCCCAACATGTTGCCCCTTGCTACTAGAGATAAAACTGAAGATTGATGCTCAGGAGAGTTTTCATGCTCATTCAGCTGGACAGTAGCATTTTTCCAGTCATCAAAGCCTTCGTCAGCCAGTTTGGATTTTTTTCCAAAATCAAATAAACGACAAGGAGCATAAAACAGTCTACCTTTGCTCTCAGAATAAACCAAATATGTCTGCTTACTTTTTTCGCCATTTTGTAGTTTTCTTTCAAACATGCCTTTGGTTACAGATCTGATTTTCTCCCCGCCCTTTTTCACAGAGTTCTTGAAATCCGAGTCATCGTTTTGAAGGATGGCATGTGTGGCAATATAATCTTTTGTGTAATCATCTATTATCCACTCTGCTGGATCTGAACTTACTTTGTCTGAAAAACTTGCTGGAACCATTGACGTTTCAGGCACGCAACCGGCAGATCTTACTAGGCCTGCTGCTGATGACGTCACTTGTTCAAGCTGCAGTTCGATATGTTCGGGTCGTTCAGATTGTTCAAAACTGCTACTGCTAGGCCCGTCATGTGTATTCCCTCCATCGCTGTTGGTTTGAACATCATCGTTAGTAGGCTGTTCTTGTCTTTGTTTAGCAAAAAAGGCCTCCATCATCGGTGTCTTATCCAAAACATCACGTGTGTTTTCATTTTTTAACTTTGCTATCTTCCTATAAGCTGCTCCACTCAATTTTCGGCGTATGTTACTCATGACGATATCACTAGAATCCACTGATCGTATATTGAGTATTGACAGTGAATTTGTTACTTTCACATCTCAGATCATCAGGATCTGAGTCATTTTCGTGGGATCGAGCTATTTATGGCAGCCGCGCGTACCTCACAGAGATCCGTGAGCCGTTTGACCCCCAGTGACCCTCGCCCTCACAAGAATTGTGCTTCTTGTGGAGGTTTGGACACTGACAACACGATATAACTTACAGTAAGATATTGGGTGACGGAGGAATAAGTAAAAGCATAACGAACTCTACATTTTGACACCAATATCGCTTACCACGTTATTAACTATATTGTCGATTATATTGTAAATATGTTGGTGAACCATATATTCGTCTGGCAGATAATGAGTTTTATGGTAGTTGGTAAAACAATTATCGACTTGGAACCGTAAGTCCATAACAAAATATACACGAAAAAGGGGAGCATCTGCACTACTGATTTATATTACTGCCGATGTATCCATGTTAACGGGTGCTGGGCTATTGACAATCAAATTATAAATTCTAACACACTTTACTATTTCAAATTCTATACTACCAGTAACAAATACCTGTATCGCCCAAAACTATCCAGACCCGTGCGGTACAACCGCGTCCCCTGGAAGTCAACTTCATTGATAGAGCGCGGTCGGCGGCCTGCAAAAACGATTATGCGTGACACCCGCAGTCGATTCCGCCGACGCTCACCTGCTCCAGTGACTGTGCGCCTTTCTGTTCTGGTATTCTGGAGTCTGCCACAACCCCTTCTTTATTCTAACAAATGCCTATAATTGCTAAGGAATTTGAAGGAACTATTCTGTAAGGACTACATTGGAATCTAGACAAGCGCATATTCAATCAATCAATTAAAAATAATCAATTAAGCTAAACTGTGAATGATGAGGAAGAATATTTCAAAATATATTTTTCCAGATAATAGCCTGAAGCAACCGAAAATCCGAATTTTCGTATACGCAATTTCACAAAACAAAATACGTTATTAGGCCATGATAAAATATTTTTTGTGTAGGCGTAGCACACTGAGTAGCAGGTAATTCATTGTTTGGTTTGTTTGTTTGTTTGTTTTGGAATTTCGCACAAAGCTACTCGAGGGCTATCTGTGCTAGCCGACCCTAATTTTGGAGTGTAAGACTAGAGGGAAGGCAGCTAGTCATCACCACCCACCGCCAACTCTTGGGCTACTCTTTTACCAACGAATAGTGGGATTGACCGTCACATTATACACCCCCACGGCTGGGAGGGCGAGCATGTTTAGCGCGACGCGGGCGCGAACCCGCGACCCTCGGATTACGAGTGTACGCCTTAACGCGCTCGGCCATGTTCATTGTTTGGTGTGTCAACATGAGTAAAAAACATGTTGGGGGTTTTGAAAAACACAAATAAATAACTGAGGTGAGGGCGGATGGGTTGATGATGTGGGGGGGCCGAGGCGTATTAGGTGGGACTCTGGGAGGGAAGGTTAGAAATCTTTAAAACTTGAAGCGACCGACCCGACGGTGTGGTGGAATAGTGAGTGTGTGTGTGTGGGGTCCAGATTCAAGAGGTTATTGGGGTGGCATAAATGGCAGGGGGAATTAATAACCAGGGACTACATTTTAAAATGGTGTCGGTTCTTTTTCTTTTTTTTTTTGGTCAAAATTTGCCGCCTCCTAAAATCTGCCGCCCCAGACACGTGCCTCGTGTGCCTATGCGTTAATACATCCCTGCCAATCATCCTTTCCCAGAATCAGTTCGTTTATTTATTCTTGCCTTGTGTGGGGTGAAGAGAAACAACAGTTTCTGACCGCCCTGGTTATTTTTCGTTCGAAGAACGGAATAATAATTTAACCAAAATCCCTACCCTGATCTGACTGGTCGGCGGGCAGGTTGTACTTTAGTTGGCTCTTGTTCCTTGTGTCGTGGTTGTGATATTTGCTTTACCGTGTCACAATAACTGCGGGTCTGTTGTTGTCTGCTAGTAGAAGGTTGATTGACAAAGGTAATTTGTTGAGGTAAAGATGGAAACTTGGCGGTAGGTACTGGGGCAGATTGCACGCGTGGAGGCTTGGTGAATTTAGCCTTAATAGCGGCAACAAACTGGAACTTGGGACAGCCACGGAAACATGCCGCATGTTGGCCTCCATAGTTACTACACGTGGTGTCATTCCTTTCCTTTGGGCAGTCACTGACAGTATGTTCGCCTGAGCAACGAACACAGCGTGTTTTGGTTGTGCAAGCGTTTTTTGTATGTCCGAAACGCTGACAGTTAAAACACTGTAGGATATTGTTCTCAGGGAAGTTTGGCTCCTCAACTCAAAAATGACGGAACCACAGAATAATACCGTTTTTCAGGAAGGTGGTGGCCTGAGTGATGTCAGTGATATTGACTTAGATGAGAGGTGTGACCTGCTGTGTTTTCGCAGATCTTATTCTTGAAAAGTTGGAAAATTTAACTTCTAGTAGTTTGAGTTCTTCGTCAATTTCTTGGTCCGTGGTATCATAAGGTATACCTTGGATGACTATGGTCTTCCTAGGGAAGTCAGACGGTACCCGTTGTGTTAAGTGGATACCACCAAAAGCATCTGTTGGCCATGCTTTAAGGAGAATGGCGTAGTCCTTGGGATATTCGGTCTTGATAAGTATACCTCCACGGGGAAGGCGACGTATATTGTTGAATTTGATGGTTGGAAAAAGCCGCCGAAGTTTGGCAGCTATTTTCGGTTGTCTAACCGTGGCAGGGATACCTTCAACAATGACTGGAGGTGGCAGTTTAATGGTAGCTGGGTTAGAGGAAGCACCTGAGATAGCTGTGGGATGTGTTTCAGGACATTTGTTGGGTTTAACTGAGCTAGTTGAGGTTGCCGTGATGGTAGATAAGGAATCACTGGAAGTGTTAGGGTCATCGTCGGTAGTAAGGGCCGTGCTTGCGGCGGCAAGTAGTTTTAGGAGCTCGGTGTTGGGAAGGGACGGGCCCTGCGAGCGGTTGGACGGCCTGGATATCTTTTTTTAATTGTTGTTTTTTTAACCGTGAGACCCCCATAGTGGGAGTTTGGTTAGGTGGTGTACTCGGTATACTCAATTGAAAGAATAACACTTACAGTAGAGTTTGAATTGATAGTCGAGTAGGGTAGAAAATATTTGTAGTCCTGAAAAGGACTGTGGAAATTCGAAAATAACAGTACCTTCACAAAATTAGCAAACGAGAAGGCTGGAACAACTTTTGTGAAAAACTTGATCACCTTAAACCTAACCCCGCCTCCTTTTGGAAAACGTTTAAAAATATTTGCCGCGAAAATTCTGACACCGGAACAATCACATACGATAATTCTACCGCTAATAGTGAATACTGACCTATTCGCCAAATATTTCCAACACACCTTCTGCACTCCACTATACACAAACTTCAACAAGCATCACGAGAAGAAAGTAAACTCTGTCACAGACAATAACGAACTTTTTTCAGTTAAGTTTCCAGTCGACCTTACTCACATCCACACGACCAAAAACATAAGAACCCCAATATCTACACCGCAGATCAAGCTATATATAAGAAAACTCAAAAATAAAACATCTGGGGATTACTTCATTCCTAACATCATTCTAAAAAATGCCTCTAACAAACTCCTTTCACACCTTACTAATTTGTTTAACCTCTCCTTTTTCTCAGGCTATCTACCTAAAATCTGCCATTATTACTCTAATACCCAAGAAAGGATCACTTTCACACCACCCTAGTGATTTTAGACCAATTAGTTTATTAAATTGTATTGGCAAACTAATGGAAAAAATCATCATTTCCAGATTGGTCTGGAAACTAGAAAACAAAAACATTTTATCTAATATTCAGAATGCTGGTTGCAAAAATAGACAAAATGCAGATCACCTTGTAAGGCTTGTAGAAACAAGCTTTACAGGGTTCAATAAACTCCAGGCCACAGTCGTGGTATTCTTAGATGTGCAAAAAGCTTTTGATACTGTCTGGCACAATGGCTTAAGATTTAAACTTATAAAGTTTAAAATACCCACCACTTTCCTTAGATGGATTTCAAATTTCCTTGAAAATCGAACGGCTAGAGTTAGGATAAACTCAAATCTTTCTTGGTCATTTACCTTCAACACAGGTGTCCCACATGGATCGGTTCTTAGCCCCCTACTATACTCACTCTTTGTTAACGATTTACCGCAGCCGACTACATCATCTACCTATGCATCACAATATGCCGACGACATTGCCTTATGGTCCACTTCATGGGACCCTCTCTAGCGGTTAAGAAAATACAAAAAGCTTTAGATGGTATTATTCACTGGTGTAATAAATGGAAAATCACACTCAATCCCTCTAAAACCCAGGCTATAATCCTCCACTGTAGGCTCAACAAGAGATTAAAACGTGTGAAGCTTGCAAAACTTTATCTTTATAACACCCTTATTTCTTCCTCTAACACCGCTAAATTCCTTGGTGTTACAATTAATACAAGACTTACTTGGAACTCCCATTTCAAAAACGTTAGAAAGAAAGTGCTAACCAGAATCTCATACCTCTGCAAAATTAGTCGTTACACCCGTGGCTGGAGGTCTGAAACTATTTTACATATTTACAAAACATTCATCAGACCCCTAATAGAATATGGAGCCATGGTAACATACAACATTAACAAGAATCAAGTACTACTATTGCAAAGAATTCAAAACCGAGTTATACGACTCACTCACCGCCTGCCACATTATACACCTGTTGAATATGTTCAGACACACTAATATCTTACCAATTTCTGAACATTTAATTAAACTTGCTTCCAAATACTTTAAAAAATCCACTCATCATAACACACTCACTTCCGACTTTAAAAACACAGCAGCTACTCCTAAATCCTGGTGTAAATATTTATCTCCATTCAGTTTTATCCTCAATCAGTCTAACACAACATAATTCTTGTTTCTCGTTTAATAACATATCTTGCTTTTTAAGTTTTGTTTCAGGTCCTATCCACCTCCCAAGACCAGCATACCTCAAGGGCACTAGGTGGGCTTCTTTCAGTCCCGTCTAGTGAAAGTGGGTTTTCTCGGGGTACTCCCGTTTCCCCCACACCTAAATTTGAGGCATTGAATCTATAGATCCCTGCCAGGGCACTTTGATCCATCGATCCATGCCCGGCCCTTAAATGGCCCGTTTGGTTGTTGTTTGTATTTCATCCGGCTTGCTTCTCGTCGTCTCTCCTCATCTGCTGCTTCGTTTGGGGTTTGCCTTGCCTTCGCTTTGCCGCCTGCCACGCCTACCAGACCAGAGTATCATTTACTCAAATAACATGTATCCCCATCTTTCCGATTATCCTCATCATCCATTCATTTCGTTAACCTTTTAACTTCTATCGTGTGCGGGGTTGAAGGAGGACTAGTTATTCTTCAAGTACCCCAGGGAATTAATGTTTCTTAGGGAACAGTAATCTTATACCCAAAAACCTGCAGAAATAGAGAGAGTTACTCTAAAGAACAATATTTGTTACATCGTAATATATATCTAATTGAAAAGATCCATTATAATTAACATATGAATATATTATTTTGTGTATTATTTTAAGAAGTGTAGTCATAAGCTGTTTTCTGTGGTTACACTCAGTTCAGATAGTTTCATTACAGTAAAATGAAGCCACATATAATTTTTTGAACTAGACCTAAAACTCAAGCATTTTCAAATGATTGTTGAATATTTTTCTTTGGGAAAATAAAGATATTTATTGACTTGTTTTACTTTCAGCTGCTTTGTTCACTATATCTTCAGTGAAAACACCAGATCAGGCTAGTGAGCTTTTGGAGAAAGAGCTGAAACATGAAGATACTGCTCAGAGGATTAATGCTATTCACAGGTAGAGTATTTCTTTCAGTTGATGAAGCTGGTTGTTCTGGAACTGACATTCTTTCCTTGCAGTGCCATTTATGAATTTAATCTAGCTGTGTTAATAATATATTTATTGTAACTACATTTGCTCTTCTAGTTCTTTTCTACATTGAGTCTGGTGTAATTTATAGGTTGTTTCTGCATTATAGAGTGTTTTTACTAATAGTAATGTACAACATGTAAAGGTTGGGTCAGTTTAAATTTTTGGATAGGTTAACATGAGTGCATGTGAGCTGTATCAATGCATGTTATGTAATGTTAGCCGGACACAACGAGAAAGTCAGTGTAATAAAAATAATAATCCTATATGAATGAATAACATTATGAGACTTAAGATGCTTAGACTAAACATTTGTATTTTTATGTTATAATATGTAGTCATTCTAGAACAAAAAACACAGTTCATATTTATTTCCTAATTTTTTATGGTGGTTACAAGGTCAGTCAAACTGACAAACTCCACATAGTGAGGATAGAAGAGAAAATAACAGACAAAATATAAAGTCTTACTGAAAACAAAGATTTCAAATGTATTTATGAGGCTTTAGAGATTACAAAAATAATATTTGAGATTTTATGGATGAAGAAGTGTCCTTTAGTCATGACATGAAAGTCACTTCATACTCAGACTAGTAGTGAAACAAACTCAGTATTTTCACAAATATATCTGTAGTAAAAATATGTCATTAAAAAATATGATTTTTTGTGCACAAAACAATTCCATTTGTTACTAAAAGTCTACCAAACATTACATCACAAGTTTCAGTATAAATACTTAACATGTGCAAATGTTTATATGAAACTGTGTTTATTATACTGAGCCTGTTGCAAAAGGGTGAAAGTATACCATATTGTGCACATAGTTGTATATATATCTATATAGTTATTCTGTGTGATGAATTTGTGAACAAAGAATGCTTTGAAGGATAATTTACAATGAGCATACTATTCTGATAAATTAATTTGTATCACAAATAATAATTTAGAATTAATCATTAAAAGTTACCATTACCAAATTTTATTCATTTAGTGCAATTAAGAAGGAAATGGGATAAAAATGTTCAAACTTTCATATTTGTCCAGCTCTGAGGGAACTTTTTTCTAATCAACACACTTATCAATATTTTTAGGATATTTCCAAACATAGGTCTATTTTTGCTGAGAAACCATCTCTGCTTTAGAATATAATTATTCACATTTGTTTTTTTTTCACTTTATATTACTTTACTTTACTGATTTTATTGGTAAGATGTCTGTTCCAACCCTTTTATGATCTCATAGCTATTGATTTGAACAATGTGTCATTTGAATGACTTGAGCAGCTTCTTTCTAAGTGAAGTAATTTCTGCATAAATAGGATAATAATACACAAATTGCTGGGGATACCATGATGGATTAGTATCTGATGGTAATTGTACTGGTCCATGATTCCATCTATTTTTCAATTATTCCTTGTAACTTGAATTATATATTTTAAACTGGAGTCCTCCATCCATAACACCCTTTTTTCAATCAGAATTTGTCCAGTGTTTGTATATTTTAACAAATTTCGGTCTCTTGACAATATTTGGAAATGAAAGTAAAGGTTTTTTAATGCTACATAACCAGATATTTCATTCTCGTTTGGTCTTTTTCATGTTGTAGATCTTGATGCTTTTCTATCATTTTGTGCATGATCGTTTATCTCATGTTTAAGAAAAGTGGCAGTCTTTCTTCTGTCCTGAAGGCTGCATAAATGAAGATACTTGACATCAGTATCATTGAGTTTAGACATTCTGCTTCTTCCTTTCCTATTTTCAAGTTTATAAATTTCAGTCTTATGGTATAAATTGTATTTTACAGCATTTGGGGAACATTTAAAGTTTGCAGCAATTTGTTAGAGTCCATCCAGCACAATGTAAAGCTTGTGAGCAAACTCTTTGCTTTGCTGACAATTCTCAACAGTTTTGGGTTGTGGCATTGCAACAAAACTTAATATACAATTTTGAACTGTTTTTATGAAGGTTTATTTGTTTAGTGCTATTAAATTGATTTCTTCTAGCATAAACTAGTACCATATGCTAGCTCCTTATTAACTTCTTTCTATATATTTAAAACACTGCATGGGATACAATGACAGTTATTTCATACCCTAAATTTGATCAGTATGTTCATTCAAGCAGAATTCTCATGGTGTATCCTTGGTACAAGTATGTGGGAATTCTAAAGAATTACAAGTATTCTTGCCACGGTTTATTCAGTTGTCAACAGGGATCAGTGAAACATTACCAGTGTTAAAATTCACTTTCTATAAATACATGGAAGAATTAGGCCCATAAAATGGAAAGAATGACAGAATATTCTCTTGTCTTAACAATCTTCACAAAGTATTTGTAAGGAACAGCTGCACATGTACACAAATATTGATGTTTGATTAAATAATGTTTCAAGTATGTTGTTTAAAAAAAGTCAGGATTTTAAAATAATTTTACCAAGGATTTGTCTCTTAGTTCAGTCTCCTGTTGGGACAGTGATAAGTCTTTAGATTTACAACACTGAAATCTGGAGCTCAGTTCCCCTTGGTGGACACAGCAGATAGCCTGATGTGGCTTTGCTAACAAAACACACTGTTAGTTCATGGAATCAATCTGACTCAGACTCTGACTAGTCTGTGTACAAGTTGACTTTCACTTGAAGAATAAAAGTACTTTTTCATCTTACAGTTTTCATATTTCATTTGTGTAACCTCTGTGAAGTGTTTTTTCAGTAAAACTTTGTATTTTATCAATTAATATTTGTAATCTAACACTAATTGTAGGCCCAGCATGGCTAGGTGGTTAGGGTGCCTGACTTGTAGTCTGAGGATTGTTAGTCTGAATCTCCATCAAATTGAACATACTTGCTCTTTCAGCCATGGGAGCGTTACAATGTGACGGTCAATCCCACTATTCATTGGTAAAAGAGCAGCCCAAGAGCTGGGTGTGAGTGGTGATGACTAGCTGCCTTCCATCTAGTCATACAATACTAAATTATGGATAACTTGTGCAGATAGCTCTCATAGCTTTGCACAAAATTGAAAAAACAAAACACTAATTACAGCAAAATCAGCAATGCAGAGTAAAATGGAAAGCTGAAAAATACAAAATAAATATAAATTGCATTTATTTCCCTTTATAGAATAACTTTCTATCGTAACAAACAGTTACAGTTATTTTTCTTAAACAATTTCAAGTTTGTAGCAGTTCACATCTGTTTTCATTTATTGCTCTCTGAACCATGTCTGACTATTAAACCTATACAACATACCTATAAAATCATGTTTCAAGTGCTTAGCCTAAGTTATGGTAAATAAAGTATGGAATTATATTATGCATGAGCTTTTCGAGTGCATACCCCACTTTGAATTTTTTTACTTAAGTTGCTTTCATTTATGCTATTTTACCTTGTAAATTTTTTATTTTTATATTTTAGTTTCTTTTGTGAAAACAAATAGAAATTGTACATAAAAACAAGAAATTTAGTATTTATACATGGGTCTTGTATTTTTGCAGTCAAAGTCTTGGTAAAAGTTGACCATAATTGTTTGTTTGGATATTCTAATACTTTACTGAGTTTTTATTTTTTTGAAAATAAATTCAAAATAATATTTTGAATTATATATTATATATTATTCAAAATAATACATACAAGAAATACAATGCCCTGCAACTTTTATAATTTAACTGGCTATCTAACTAAGCTTTATAGTTATGACAGAAAGTGTTCGTACCCCTGCATCGTGAGTAGTTTTTTCCTCATAACTTAAAAAGTATCATGATAAAGAAAATGAAAGTAAAACATATTATAAATATTATATTAACACACATCTACATAAATTTTTATGTAAATCGAACAACAAATAAACTGTTTATAGACAAATGACCAAACATAGGAGGAGCAGAAAGTGTTCGTGGATCTACTTTAATGGTCAGTTGTGTAGCTTTTCAGGTAAATTACTTGGTGCAGCCTCTCCTCATAGCCCTTCATAATCATTTGACAGTACTAGACTGCTATTTTCGTCCATTCTTCTTCACAAAAGGCCTCCAACTCTTGCAAGTTTTTTGGATGCTGCTGATGAACCCTGGTCTTCAACTCATGCCAAACGTTTTCATTTGGGTTGAAATTGGGTAACTGCAATGGCTACTTCAGAATACTTATGTGGTTCCTCTGCAACCAGGATTGCACATATTTTGATGTGTGCTTAGGGTCATTGCTGTGCTGGAAAGTCCATTAACGCACAAGCTGCAAGTTCCGAGCATCATTCTTGATATAAGTGCCTAATATATCAACATACTCTTCTTTTTTCACGATTCTGTTTATGAGGTGAAGGCTGCTTACACCATAAGAGCTGAAGAAACCCCATAGCATAATCGGGCCACCTCCATGTTTAACTGTAGGGATGGTGTTCTTTGGAAGATTTTGTTCCCTCTTCTTACGGAAAATATAGCGAACATCATTGTGGCTGAAAAGTTTGAGTTTAGTCTCATCTGACCAAAAAATATTCTTCCAATAGGTAAAGGGCTTATCTACATGCTTTCTTGCATACCTCAATCGTGCTTTTAAATGAACAGGTTTTAAATACGGAGTTTTATGAGGACAGCATGCTTTGAACCCAGAAGAATGTAACATGTTTGTAACTGTAGAGGTACTTACTTCAACCCCAGTTTCCATTACCAGTTTTTGTTTGTCATTACGTGTTAAACAAGAGTTCCTACTATTTTCTCTGAGAATATTTCTCTTGGTTCTTTCTGGAATTTTGGTGGGGTGTCCAGAATGAGGGAGGTTCGCAGTTGATCCTGTAAGCTTAAACTTGGCAATTATTCTTTGAACAGTAGATTTTGGTACATTAAGTTGTGTAGCAATACCAGAAAGAGATACACAAGACTTGTATTTTACAATAATTAGGTTTTTTAAATCACTGGACAGTTTCCTGTTCACCATTATGACCAAGCAGATAATGATGGAGACGGTGCTAAATTGCCAGAAGTATATTTTTTGCTGGCTAAATTAATTTCCAGTAATTATGAACCCAGTGTCTAGTTCTGGAATGGTTTAATGTAGTTTATTCACCAAACAAAAACAAAATTTTTACAGGAATATCAGTTTTCTCACATGTTCTGAACTGTACGAATGCTTTCTATTCCTTCTATTTTTGGTTATTTGTTTGTAAACAGTTTATTTGTAGTTTAGTTTACCTACAAATTTATGTAAATGTGTGTTAGTATAATATTTATAACATACCTTACTTCTATTAGCCTAATTGTGATACTTTTTAAGTTATGAGCAAAAAAGCCACTCAGGACGCAAGGGTACAAACACTTTCTATCATAACTGTAAATGCATTAAAATAATTCCCTTGCATGCATACAAGTAAAGAACAATTGGGGACCAGTTGGTCTGTCTACTACACTAAACTCTAAAGTAAAACACTCAGTGCAAGTTCACAACATTCAAATTCAGAAAGCCAAACATTCTGTTAGAAAACTAAACTGTTTTGGCTAACATTGATTCCTATTCTGTTAAAATTTATATTCACGTCTCTTAGACTTAGCATTCACACCATTAAATGCAAAAAGGAAAAGATAATGCATCAACACTATCAATTCCATTTACAGTCTTAAACATCTTAATTAGATCCCCTCTAATTCTTTTTCTTTTCAATAGAAAACAAGTTTAGAGATCTTAGCCTATCCTAATGTGACAATCATTCCATCCAAAGTAATATCACACTATTAGACCTCCTCTGATTTGTTTCTAACAGTTCAATACCCAACTGAAGGTAAGAAGCCCAAGAATGAACACAGTGTTCCAAATGTTTTCAAACTAGTGACTTATACAATGGTATTATAATCTCTTTCAGTCTTCTATTTGCCCTGCTCCAAGCAACAGCACATTACTTAAGAGGTTGATCAACCGAAACGTTGAGATCTCTTTTTTCATAACACTGTTTGGGTCATTCACATCAAAAGTATACTCACAATTCAAACTGTGGTATCCTGCATGTCGTTTATTGTAATTAAAAGCCACCTGGCATTGACGAAACTTTGTAGAATGGACATCAACTGCCTGTTGTGTAGACACAAGTGTAGAGGACGATGTTTCAAAAATCTTCCGCCTTGAAGACAAAAGACAGAAGACTCTCGAAACATCGTCCTCTACACTTGTGTCTCCACAACAGACAGTTGCTGTCCATTCTACAAAGTTTCATTATGAATACTCTGCCTAAACAATGTATCAAAGAACATCTAGCATTTCTTTGCCTAACTCACCAAATAATCAAAATCCTTTTGCAAATATTCTCTGCACACTTAGTAACACTTGAAACATTAATATCATCAGTAAACTTTAGTAATTTATTGATTAATTTTTCATCTGTGTTATTGTTGTGAATAAAAAAACAAAGTTCGTAACACTTAGTTCAGGGGTACTCCACTTGTTCCATGAATTGAGCTTGACTGAAATCGTTGGATAACAATCCTCTGCTTTCTTTCATCAAGCCTGTTTTCTACCCAATACGCCAACCTAACTTCTATACCTAAATAGAACCTTTTATCAGTCTTTTATGTAGCTCCTTATCAAATATTCTCTGATAATCTAAATACACCAAATACACATCTTTATCCTCATCTCTATAAGCAGTAGCATCTTATTAGAATGATAAAAGATTATTAAGGCACAATTTTCCCCCAAGTGAAACTATTCTGATTATTCAACAAAATTTAAAACTTTGTTAAATGATTTTTGAAAAAGTCTTTTATCAGACTTTCAAAAAACTTTTCCCACCATTGATGTAAACTTAGCAAACCTGTAATTGCAAGGACAATATTTATCACAGGGCTTAAAAAGAGAAGTAGCGTTAGCCATCTTCCAATCTTCTGGTACCTACCCACTATTTGAGGACTTTCAAAAAGTAGTGGCATATGTCTCGCATATATTCAGTGTTTAACTTCCTTCAAAACTTTGAGTAAATATTTTGAATATTATTTATACCATTCATACCATTTCACTACCTTTTTTTAACAAGCTAAGAATTAATATGGTTATCTTGTTTCCATCTAGTAATTTTTCAGGGTGATGAATATTGCTTGAATATTCATTAATAAATCTGAACTTGATATTAGCAACTTTGAATCTCTAGGCTGATTTATTCATAAACTGTTGTCTGCAGAGATGCCAACCATTACAATTTGAACGTAATCATTACAATTTTGGTGTATACATTATGACTATATGCTCATACAGATAAATATTACGACTTATTGCAACTTCCAAATTATTATACATTATATAGGCCTATACAATAAAGTGTAAAATTGTTCCCCCAAGGCTTGAAAGAGGTGAAAAGAAAATTTCTAGTGAGATACAAATAAATTTTGATAAAAAAAAAGACATCGTCTAAATGGCTACCTGTCACAATCATGTTTGTGCTTGAAATAATAAAAAATATTTGTATCTCCAACGTCTACCAATAGTTTGAATGTAATTCTTCTCCATACTGGGTATGTGGAGGAATCCATAGTTACGTCATCAGTGCTTATCAGCCAATTAGTGCTCGCATTGATGGGTATTTCTTGTTTTCTAAGTGGCATAGAAACACCATTGCGATCCTTCACAAGATCGAAAAAATAGGCATTGTTCACCAGATTGTCTTGTTTCTGGCAAATCTAAAAGAACTAAAACTGTGAACCAAAAATTTAGGAAAGAGTATAGTGCAAAATATTCAGTCATTGCATCAAAAGTCAGTGACAGTCATGTGTTTTGTACAGTTTGTCACATCAATTTTTCTGTAGTGCATGGCAGGATAAACGATTGTTCCAGACATACAAAATTGGCATCTCACCAACAAAAAGGCTGAGGTGAAGACAAAAATGATGCAGATAACGACATTTATGAGTAAGAATTCAGAATATGAAACTATAAATACAGAAGTGATATTCACACAATTCGTTATTGCTCATAATTCATCCTTAGCTGTAGCCGATCATGCAGGACATCTATTCAGAAAAATGTTCCCTGACTATGATATAGCAAAAAAATATGGCTGTGCTAGAACCAAAACTACAGCCATTGTACAAATGTTTGGTTGTGAAGATGACAAAATGATTTCAAGCATACTTACTAACAGTGTTTACAGTTTAGCCAAAGATGGATCCACAGACATGGATGACTAAAAACTGTATCCAGTGGTTGTATGATATCTTGACCCTTTGCTTGGAAAAATTGTTTGTTCTCTTTTGATAATGGTGGAATGGAAAGAAGCTTCAACAGGAGAGAATATTTCAAGCTTTTGGACCACAAACTGACAAAGAGGAAAATTCCATGGGAAAACTGTCTTAGTTTTTCTTCAGACAATGCCTCAGTTATGTTTGGTATAGGTAAAGGTGTGATTGTACACATCTCAAGATGACAGCCTAGCATTTACTTCATGGGCTGTTCCTGTCACCTCATGAATATTGCTGCCCAGAAAGCTTCCAGAGAACTCTCCTGCCCAATTTCTGATATATTGATAGATATCTACTATTTTCTGGACAAAAGTGTTAGCAGAAAACATTTCAAAGAGTTTCAATGATTGTATGACAAAGAAACAAGAAAAATTCTACAACTTGTTAACACAAGATGACTATCACTTGGGGTGTGCCTCAACAGAATATTGAGCATGTGGAAGCCATTGAAGAAATATTTTCACTGTGAAAAGGAAAAACTAGATTCAACAGGATTTAAATGTGCAGCTCAATCAGGCAGCAAGACTTTATCAGTCAGGATATCCTTCCAGTCACACAGGGACACAAGACAACAGTCTCCAAAAGCAGACAAAGAAACATTTGATATAACTCAATATATGTTTAGGAAGTCTGACCTTGAACTAAAGAAGGGACAATCAATGAAAAAAGAGAAGAAAGTAAAAGCTAGCAAGGAAGTAATCAAGAAAAGTTATGCGCAGAGCAAATTAGATAAGTTAACAGTTTTTTGGACAACAAAATGAACTTACTATTTTGTCTTTTTCTTCAGTCTGCAATTCCTCCATTTGAACAAGCCAATTTGATATTGCGAAGAAATGAACCTTGGATACACATTATACATAGAACTATGATTACACAAGTTAAAAATATACTTATCAGATACATCAAGCCAGAATATCTTGAAGGCAACATCACTGAACTTGACTACAACAATGAATCCTAACACAAATCTGATGAGGCAGTTTCTATTGGAAATGCTGTCAAGAAATACATTGTTAAATATGAAAAGGACCTGGACCTGATCAGTTTCTACACCAGTGTCAAGAAATACATTGTTAAATATGAAAAGGACTTGGACCTGATCAGTTTCTACACCAGTGTCAAGAAATACTATACTGCAGCTATAAATTACATGATGAAACATTTCCCTCTAAATAATGAATACGCAGAGGTTGCTGATCCAAAACTGAAAGTCAGCAAAGATTTCTCTTCTCTATGCTTCTTCACTGACAGGTATCCTTTCCTTGTCAATACACATGAGCTTGATGCTATTGACAAGTTGAAAGGGCAATATTTGAACTAGCAAATTGATACTTTCTCAGAAACTGTCCTTCAGTTGAATGTTGACAAGTTTGGGTTCAGCTCTTTACAGTTAAGGATGGAAATGGCAACAGAAGTATGACATTCTGTGTAGGTTTACGCTTGGAATTCTTACAATCTTCCATTTTAATGCTCTAGGTGAAAGGATATTTAGTTTAGTGACTAAAAACAAAAGCAAGCTCAGACCAAACTTGAGCACCTCTGTTTTGAGAAGTATTATAACACACAAGATGTGTATGCAGTCAAATGGACAATGTTGTTATAACTCCCAACCATCCAGAGACATTCTCATGAAAGCAAAGGCTGCAACAGCTGCAAAACTATTACAATAAGTGTCATAAACATGATATAAACTTGTCCTTACACAAAGGCTTTTTCTGCTTACTGTTTGTGCATGTTCAATGTTGTTATACCAGTATGTTTGTTACTCTGAACTAAATAGGACATAATTTCAAAATAACTTTTTTAATTTACTTATAAAATACACAAAACACAGTCATAAACGAGCAGTCTATAGCAGTAATAAACAATAATAGTTATTAAAATAATAATAAACAGCTTAGAGACATTAATCAGGCCTAGTAGCTGCAAATGGTAATGGGCTCTGTCTACAATCATTACACTCAGTCATATGAAATAGTTGGCATCTCTGTGTTTGAATGAGTTGATCTTGTATGAAAATTATTAAATTAAAATATTTCTACTGGCTATAAATAATGAAATAGCAAACATAAGAGAGGATTATTTATTGACATTTTTTCAGAAACAGTGTGATAGGAGGGTGCATGAGACGTGGGTTTGAATATTGTTAAAAAATATATCTAAAATGGTAACTTGGACTGAAGAAGCATCCGGTGATACACATAAGTGAAGATTTTAAAAAATATATAGTTGTTCAGTTAAATTGTGAGTGTAACCACGTACAACATTGGAAAATGTAGCCTTGGCCAAGTCATTCACATAGGGTGAAAGAATAAACTGAAGACATAATTATGTTTTAAAGTAGTGGTTGAAAGATTTATTGTATTGGCCACATTTCTTTGTTCTTGTACTTTTCTTTACCAGATTGTGCATTGTGGAAGTGTTAGAACTAAACTAAAATGGTTATGGACAATGTTCAGTGTAAGCTGACTCATATTTCAATTGTTGAAACACATGTATTCATCTTTATTAACAAACCAACCACAATAAATGTATTGCAGCAAACAATGAACAAATACTTGGCAAATACAAAATGTTCTCTGAGTTAGAAAACCTATATTTAAAGATAGTATCACTATTGTACTTTAAAAAAAAGTGGTAATAGAATCTGTTTTTTATTTTAACATTTCGTTAAATATGAAAACAAGAAACATTGACTTTGGTAACTGCTTGATATTACTGTACCATAGAGAGAATGCACAAAGAGCTCAAAGTTGAAAAAATAGGCAGGGTTGAGTTCATGATGCCACACACAGATTAGAGTTTTCTAAAGTTCCAAGTTTCTTCTTGGTTTAGTCTCTTGCACTTTGTTATCTATGATCTGGGTTGTTGCCTGACTAGCATTGTATTTCAGTTTTCTTCCTTTGAAGTTAATCCTTCACCTGATGCCATGGAATGAAACAGTTTTCTTCCTTTGAAGTTGGTCCTTCACCTGATGCAGTAGAATGAAATTCAGTCTTACCCCTTTTGATTTTGTAATCATTCTTTTATATCTCAGTGTGTATTTGTTTTGTTTAAGTTAGTTTGCTTATATATGTGCAGGAAAAATGATCACTTCAAGCAGTGATATATTGTGGGTGTTAAAAGTGTCATCTTGTGCTTACACAAGTAACTTGTAAGTTTACCTCTGTGTGTAGTGCAGAAAGCAGTAAGAAAATACATATTGTCTGCAATAAAACCTAATTTTTAAATTATTTTATGACTATCTCACACATTATTGGAAAAATTGTAAATATAAACTGAATATTGACCTAAGACAGATTGTTAGTAATTTGAACTGTGCTGGTGAACTTTTTTAAAATTCATTTGATTTGTAAAATACCAGAAAAAGTCTATACTTGAAGATAATTTTACTTGTGTAATTTCTTATAGTACATATTCCTAAAGTGCTTAGTTAATGGACTTTTGTCTTAACAGTTGCTAGGATTAGCTACAATTATACACTCTCATATGCCTGTCATTTGAAAAAAATACTGTATCATGGATTTAATGGTGAATGTGTTTGATGGTTATAAGACAAGTAAGAACAATTTTGAAATGGATTTAAGGTTTCATGCCCTGTGGATGTTTAGAAATCAGTGCTGGCCAAGGATGGAAGATGGAGCACAAATGTATTTTAAGGTCAGTGACACTTGATATTTTTATTTTGCTCTTTCAGTATTGAAGAGATAATGAAGAAAGAAAAATGTATTATTCCACATGAAGATACGGGTCTTTTTACTGTTCCAAAATTATTTAATGCTAGTACCTCTAATATAAAATTCCTTGAAACATTTAATGATCTTGACATTTATGATAATGAACATGATAAATATTCGGCATTTTAATAAAATGAGAAAAAAGTTTTTAAATTTCAACTTTACTTCATGCTAGTTTTAACCTTTAAATATTCTTGCAATATTTGTCCTTCTAATAGGTATTTTGGCCTTTAAGTCTTTAATTATTCATAATATTATAACATTTAATTATTTTTATGAACTGATGATATATTCTTAACTTTCACAGTTTTTTGAAATGACTACTGTATTATGTTGCAATGTTAGAATAAGCAAGAATATCAGATCTTAATAGGTTATTTATCCTAGGTGCCTCCCCCAGTTGTTGAGTTTACACTCCCTTCACCAAAGATAGCCATAGACTCTGTACCTATTGCTGACCCTCCATGGTTGCCTCACGTGAAAACGAAAGTAGAAGAGGTCACCATTAACCAGGATCAATCGGTAAAAATTTTATATTTTCAAAAGTTGGGTGTCCATGCTTATCTAGGGTTATTGATGAAGTTTTATTTTTCTTAAATATAAGCATTCATTATTGGTCAGTGTGGTATGAAGTATCACATGTATATCTTCTATAGTGTATTAATTTTATGCCCAAAAAATTTAACAGTTTTAAAGTTTTGATTTGGTGTGTCCTAAAATCTATCAAGACTGTATGCTAAATTCATACTTAGGTACTACTTTCTTTTGAAATGGTTTGTGGTGTAAGTTTTAGTAAATAAAAATACAAGTAGAAATGGAACAAATGTGTATTCATTATGCATTTATGGCTAGTAATATGCAAAAGGAATACGTTTTTCAAAAATAAATGCAGATGAGAAAGATTTTATTTAATAATATTGGAGATTTTTTAAGCAGTATAACTTCAGGTATAAATTTCTGCTTTGTTAATAAATTTTTGTGAAAAACTTTATAATATGGACATTTTAAGGTATATTATTCTGAAGAAAGATAATTTGAAAAAAAAACCAATATAATACTGCATAGTTCTTGTTAAGGAATACCAGGTTTCTACACCTGTCTTGCTTAGAAGTACAATAATAAGCTCTTTTTTATGATTTAAACTATTTTACTTTTGTGAGCATCCAGGAAATAGTATTAACATTAGCAAGAAGTGTGACATCAGTATTGTCATTGTTTGTAAACAATTTTTTTTTTGTGTCTTTGGAACAGTTGCAGAGGTCCTTTGTAACAGCCACAAAGACTCGAAGGAAACAACAGGTGGAGTTGATACACAGAGCTTTGGAAGCAGAAGAAGACAAGAAACAGACAGCTCGGGAAAACTTTCCTATTACATCTGTGGCTGTCAACCTACATGCTGCTTATGAACCAGCACTATACCATGCAGTGGATGAACATGAAGAAGGTTGTTCAAATGTTTACTTAGAATCCTTAAAATAATCATAGGTTTAAGGGTTATGTGATATGTTACTTTATATTTCATTAAAAAAGGAAGTTTTTGTCTAAAGTGATTACAAAATTGTTAAATACTGATAGTTTTTTATGAGATTATCAGGACTTATGTATAAATCACAGATATTTTACGAGTTTTTGAGATACACAGTATTTTAAATTTAATAACATATTTGTAGGTGTCACAATTAAAGAAATGAAGTTACTAAAGTAACTCTCTTGACTTTCTTTATTATTGTTTCCTTGGCATTCTAATTATTATAAGTAAGAATAGTATATTAAATTAGGTAAACAACTAATTGAAGGCCTTTTGGAAGCACTTGGGTTATAGGGTTTTTGTATTTTTGTGTTTTTCATTTCTTGAACTTTTAAGTTTTCCAAAATTTTTAAGTTAGTTATATACATTAATAAAGCTCCCTGGTGGCTCAGCAGTAACTCTGAGGACTTGTAACATATAGTTTTGGGGTTTGATATCTATGACTGGATGAATACATGTAACCTATTCATGGTTTTCTACTTAACAACAAACATAAAAATCCATTACTATTTCAATTTTTATTCTGATTTTTCTACATAACTTGATTTGGTAAAAAGTTAAAATTAATAGCAGTATTTGTCTTGAAAAATTCAGTGTTATTCAAACAGGTACTCCCTTTTTGTCCAAATTGTAGCTGTTAAATATAAAAAACATTAAAAATAATCAATAGATATTTGAATAAAAATTGAAAAACATTTTAAAACTTGCACAAGTATATCATTTACAAATAATAATGACATACTATTGCTTAAAGCTACAATTTCCACAAATTTTGAAACTCTTTCTGTAATTTTCATAATTAATATACCTTACAGTTTGTTCATTTTTTCAGAGATCTAATTGGTGGAGAAATCTTTTCTTCTACTGCCTGTGATAATGGATCAACTACCCTCACATAATTAGAACTATTGCCATATTTTAAAACATTTTTATTGAGAGCTTATTTCTTTTCTAAGAAGAAGTTTATAAAGAATCTGAATCTGGCTGAATTTTGTGTGTCACATCACAGATTAATTCTTCTTTTTCTGTTGATATTTTGTTTGAGGAAATCTTTTTCAGATGTAATGTGTTTTCAGATGGTATTTAAACATATTATGATGATTAATCTTTGGCCTTGGTTCTGTTTTCTTTGGAATACAATACTCCATGTCGTTGATATTTGCCACCAAGTAAACAGAGCTTGTCTCACTGTTGTATGAAACATTAGATCTACATCTTTATTTTTTTGCCTTTTAATCACTCTATAACCCCCACTGCTAAATCCCTGATTTGTCAGACTTCTTATCATATCTTGTCCTTGGCTAACTTCAATTTCTCATTTGCAAACCCTGAAGAGTGCAGTCATATTCCTCAAAGGAATGTTGGAAAGCAAACTCGTTTTAATTTCATAGTGTTGACTTTTAAGGAGATTGTGACAGAGCTTTCAGTTCTTTTTCAAACATGAGAGATGTTAGTACAAAACTTGTAATGTTTTGTTTAGTAACTTGTTGGTTGGAGTGTTAGATATTATGCTGTTTATTCTATGACTTTCTTGTTCGTTATTGTTTATTTGTACTTTTCTGTTATTCCACCTGAAAAAGGAGGAAGGATGGTTGTCTCGTTTTTTTACTCCTAAAGTTAACACACTTTAGCAGAAAAAAATCCAATTTATGTATTTGGTCATGTAGAGGTTCTATGGGTGCTGCTTATCTTTAAACAGATTTTATTGGATTTTATAACAGTTTTTCATCTTCTTTATATGGTACTGAAAACACATCTTGCCTCTCTGTAAAAGGTCTGTCACAGTCATGTTTTATTGATTTCTAACATTAATTGTTTGTACTTGGTTAAATACATTAAAACTTCAACAATGTCTCTTTGTATTTGTTTCCTCTTTTTCTCTAGTATTTGTTGTTTTTTTTAAATAAGGTTTGAAAATTAGTATTACTCTTCCATAAATTGTCAACAGTCAGTTCAGTGGAACTTTTCATGCACTATCTCCATAGAATTTTTAAAACACTGTTGTTTTCAGCTTTTGAAAGATGTAATCTTGGTCACATCAGCTGTAACAGTTTGCACAACTATTTTTTTCTACACAATGTAATCTTATAGCTGAAGTGAACAGCACTGAGACTAATACATCTTATTTAACACATTGTATTAAGGTACTTGACAGCAAGATGGTCTGTAAATTTCATTTTCAGTTGATTTCACAATGTGTTTAATTCTAGCCTTCTGGTTGTTTCCTGAAAATCTTAAAATTACCCTTTCTGTTGCTGTACTTCACTTTAAGTTAATATTGTTGAATATCTTGGAACTATTGGTGATTTTCACATTAAGGTTAGAAGTAATTTTTGTACACCTCACAGTTTTCAAATTTCATTTGTGTAACCCTTAAAACATATTGAAGGAATAACAATAATTTTTCAGTAAAACTTTTACATTTCTTTTATTATTTGATCCACTGTAAAACTCACAGAGACTTAATCTATTTGACTGATCTTGTAACCACTGCAAAAAAAAAATATGAATTCTCTGTTAAAAGAAAATTTAGTTTATTCACTCAGCTGTGAAACATATTACACGTGTTTCTTCTTATGGTCTCACAAACTCTTAAAATATCTCTCTGGACATTAATGTTGCATTCATATCGTTTAAACTCTGCCTTAAACTCAGTTAATTTATTGTTTTCCAACTGCTTAGTCTTTGTATCACTACCATGTATCTTCTATTTTCATGACCTCAAAAAAGTTAACAAGAGAGCAATGCCCACAACTTCTGCTTAAATAATAATGCAAATTATTCTTTCAGTATATTCACAAACTGAGAGAATTCTTTAAGATACTGAGCACCTTACACTAAACTTACTGTCTGCAAGCACAACATTTTAGCTGAAAATAAGAGATTATGAAAAATGATACTGTTAAGCCTTTTTTTATTGGAGGTTCCTTGATACTTTTAATTTCTATTGTGAATTAACAATTAGATTTTTAAAAAAAGTTTTAACTTTATGCAAACAAATGAAATACCAGAGAACAGTAACAGTGAAATGATGCCTCTGTGCATTATCACTTCACTTCTATTTTGGAAAGTACAATAACTTGCACTGTTTTTTTGTTGGACCACATTTCTACTTATGAGAACAACTGAAAAGTGCCAACAATGATCTCATTACACAGATTAAATTGTTAGTCACTAGACAAACCAGCATCTTGACTGATGACATAGAATGAGAAAAATGCTAAATGACAAGTTGACTAAGTGGTTAAGCAGAACAGTTGGTATTTTTTTTATTGATTTTAGAAGAGAAAGTTGCTAAATGCTCAAGTATACTAAGTAATGGAAAAACAATAGGTATATTTTTATTATTTTCAGGAGAGAAAGATGCTAAATTTTAAGTATACCAAAAGGTGAAATACAACAGCAAGTATTTTTTGTTATTTCCAGGAAAGAAAGATTTTAAATGCCAAGTATAGTAAGTGGTGAAATAGAACAGTAGGTATTTTTTGTTATTTCCAGGAGAGAAAGATACTAAATGCCAAGTGTAATAACTGATGAAATATAACAGTTGATATTTTTTGTTATTTTCAGGAGAGGAGGATATTCTAACTGAACGAAACATGCAGCATCATATACAAGTGGCCCATCCACTGTTTCCTTCTTGTTTGTGTTCTTCAGCTTTTCATATCATTAGTCTTCTTGATGATCCTCAAGTAAATATAGATGGTGTTGCTGGTAAGTTGGTTCCATAAAATTGGTATATACATATTTGTATTAAGTTAGTTACTAAATAAAGTTAGGTTGTTTTGCCCGGTTTGGTGTGTTTTCTTGCCTTTTTGCATCTAAAATTTCTCATGAATCTATGGAGAGTGTTTGAATTGTGGGAAACTTAACTAACAACAATATTAAAAACAATATTTGTGATATGTCTGATAACTGCTTAATGCTTGAAGGATATGTATTTGATTTTGTTTTTAGAAATATATATCACATTTATTTTAGGTTATTTCATGGACTTACAAATGTTATTCCAGGAGTAGCAAATAATTTCAAACAGGACAGAGAATAGTGCTTGTATCTTAGTTTAATTATTGTTTTAATTATCAGTATCTTCCCAAATATTGCTTCCAAAATGTGAAAGAATGTGCCCTTCTTGATGATGAGAAACTCACTTGAAATAAAAATGTATCTCAGAACTGCTGGTGTAGGTATTAACACTTTTATTGATAAGCAGAGAACAATGTTTTGACTTTTCTAGGTCATCTTCAGGTTAACAAAGAGAGTAAATATATATATATATTTATTCCTTACTAACTTTTACAGAAAAAAAACTATAATGAAAAAATAATCACAATTTTCTACTTTTATCTCCAATCTATAGCTGATTTTAATACACCATTTACAGTAAATGCTGTTTATCTTGTTTAACCATATATTATAAACATATTCAAGTTTATTGATATATGACCAATTTTCTGACAGTTCTACTGTTTTTGAATGATCTGTATCTTTCTTCAATCATGTCATTATTTCTGTCTCGGTTTGAAGCTAACCAATGGATATGATGAAATTTTCATCTCAAATGAACAACATTTTTGAAAACTAATTCTTTTATGCTTTAATAATGTCAGAATATGTGTAAGAGCAAAGGTCATTGTGGCTTAATTTAGTAAGATTGTCTAATAAGGAAATTGATTTCAGATTTTTTTGTTTTTTCAGGCTGAAAGGTGTTACTGTATGATATTATACAATATGTAAAAGCTTTGTGTAACTTAAACTTACTAAGTATGTACATAATTTATTTTCTTTATGCAGTTTATGAAGTTGCTTACAAAGTTATCTGGTTGTGTCTCGTGGAAGACACGGCCCTTTTTATGCGATACTTTCTTGAAAAACTAACTCGAGAAAAACAGGATGTCATACTTCAAATTTTGAGGAAGCTTTTTCATTTTATCCCCCGTCTTCCTCCTCAAGCAGCTTACACATTGTACAACTATTTTGTAAGTTATATTATATTAGTTTATTTACAAACAATATTTTCACAGTGAAAAGATTTGTTCTATTTTTGTATTCTTTTATATAAAGGAAGATTAGGATGATTTCATATCTTACAGGATAGCTTTTATAAGTTTGACTAAATAGGTATATTTTTAAGTATATCTAAAATATTTTTTTTAAATCTGCTGTTTAATGTGACTGGAATTAAAATAAAACATAATTAATTTCTTGTCTTTTGTCTTTTGGTAATGGTTTAAGAGTTTCTCTACAAAGTCAGCTAGATTTTTTAGTGTAGTGAAAGTTAAAGTTATCATTTGATAAATGGAATAGGCAAGTATATAGAAAATAGATTTTATATTTAGAATTTTATGGGAGTAATTTTTGTGATATCAAGACTGTGTTATATCATTTATAATATTTTGATAGTTGTAACATCATTGTAATAACTCTCATGACTTCTGTAGCTTTACAGATTGTTATTCTTTTAGTTGAGGGCTGATGACTTTTAATTATCAATTTAACCACTAAGAATATTTTAAATTTTGGAATTTCATGAAAATCATAACAAGCTTACGACAAAACATAATGTTTTTTTATCTTTGCTCAGAATCAGTCCAGTTATTGAATTAAAATTGAGAAATAATGGGATGTACCAAATCTTCTAATAAAAAATTATCTATAATACTTCTTATTTCAAAGCAATAAATATGTAAATGTAACCAGTAAATGACCAGCTCCGATGAATTTGAAAATTCTATGAAATTATATATCATAAATAATATTGATAACAGCAATTGTGGCATTTGCACTCCTCTGCTGTAGTAGGCTAAAGCAGCTACAGGTTAGCTGAGCTGCAATATTGAATCTTGCCAAATCTCAGCTTTATTTTTTTAAAAAACCACTAAATTGGCTATATTCAAAAAGTACATTTTGCATACTTGACCTGATTGCTGGAAAAATTGGATATTGAAAGTTTGTTTTTATTATATAATGGAGATAATTTATGCATTTCATTGGATTTAAAAATACAGGATTTATTTTTTCTCATCATTTGCATGGAATGAGGATTTTAACAAAGTGCTGAAATCATTATGTGAAGTCTTTTCATATTTAGTTTTTAAAAACAAATAAGTTGACATGGTAGCATTAATCATTTTTATTTTATAAAATATATTCTCACATAACAAATAATGTTATTATTTTTTTGCAGATTGGGTATATTATGTTTTATGTGAGAACTCCTGTTGAAGGTGGACAAGAATTGATAGCAAATGCTCTTTCCCTTGTTTGGCTTGTAAGTGTCTTGAAATTCCATACATATTTCATTTAGGATAAATGTAAAAATTAATCAATAAATATTGAATATATCATAATTTTATCTTTTATATCTTATTACTTTTGAATTTATAGCTACTGCTGAAAAATTTCAATTATAATATTTTGACTAAAGCGTATTTTCTTCAGACTCAGATTGGTGGTAGAATTTTAGATTTCAGAACTGATTTTAGTTGTGTTTGAATCCATGTGATGACCCACAGTATTCCCTGCTCTTTTACCTGTGGTTGATTTATATGAGTGGGAGTCCATCCTTTAGTATAGATGGTAGGATGTCGTTGACTGGTTGACTTTCCTCTGATCAGTAGTTTAAAATTAGGGATATTGGTAGATAGCCATAATAATTTTGCCTAAAATGTAAATACAAACAACACTGACTCAAATTTAGATTATACTTTGAGGGCTAATGTAAAGCTATAACTTACATTAAAAGTAATTTGTATATTTCACTTTCCAACTTGCTAGTTGTATACTGTTTTGTTTTGTTTTATCTGTTATTTAATTTTTCTTCTCTAATAGATATCTTACTTATTAGGTGGTGCCAAGTGTTCAGGGATTGTTCTTCAAGGACTTAAAACAAATTCTGAGGAAAGAACAGTGTGATGTAAGTATTCAGTCTTTGGAAAATATTTAATGTTCACAAGGTTTGGGAGGTTTTTAAATTCATGTTAATACTGTAAGTATAACAAAAATAAATTTTGTAGCTTTGTTAATATGTTAAATTCATATTCTACAAGTGCACGTTGATAGCACAATGTATTCAGCTCATGTTCGATCTACTAATAATATTGCTGGTTGCATGTTCATTGCCTTGCCATTATATTAAGTTTGACCTTGCTGCATTGAAAATTTTATGGTCATAATTTGTGACATTATATTCAGTTCATATTCCATCTGTGTAGGATATTTAACTTTCACTGCCTTACAAGGTTACTGAGCTGATGCTCAATTTAGATAAAAAAATTCATGCAAACAAAACTATTAGTTCATATTTCATGTTCTCAGCCTTGCTAAATAGGTCTAAACAGCATTTCAGATTTATACTATAAATGCAAATATGTCATATTTTGTAAGAGCTGTAAAGTATGCATCTTAAGTTCAAAATGTCTGTTATCTTGGGTTTTACTTCACATTTTGATAGTCAGTGGTGGCACTAGGAGGGGGGGGGCTTGGGGGGGCTGAAGCTCCACAAATGAGATCAGCACCCCAATATTGTTGCCTACATATATTCATAAAATATAAAAAACACAATTGTCGTCGTTGCTTAACAATTAACATCAGAGAGACATAGATCTGTAGAACTCAGTGTCTTCATTAAGATGGAAGTATGTGTCATGTGTCCCATAACAACATACTGAATGCACTGAAACTCATGCACTGTATTGCTGCTCCCTGTGTAATGCCATTCCATCTTGAACTTCTTTGAGGAAGATTAGACAGCCACGTTGATTTCAAGTTACAACAGATCATCAGGGATTTTACTTGATAAACCAAAGGTTTCACAGGTATTTACCCATTAATTTTATTTACCTTTTATTCAAAAGTAAAACATAGCATGCATGTATAAATGTTTTGTATATAGATCAAAATTATGAACCATTTAGCCAGTGTTGTGTCCTCTGTAAGATAATTGTGTATTGTGTATCAGCCATCCAAAATTCGCTGCCAATCGCCAGAATAGGTGCATTGTTTTGAAGTAATACTGACTATAAACACAACATGATGAAAGATAGTTAGCCTGATAGTGACTTTACTTTTTCTCAGAGTGTATTAACTTCACATGGGATAATTCGTTTCTGCTTTGTAAACTATGTCGTTATGTTATATTTCTTTTGATTTGTAGCTTTACTCTTAATGGTATATTAAATGTTCAATCTAAGCTAATTTTGATTTTCTTTATTATTATGTATTACCTTGGGTGGAATTTAGGTGAGCTTTGTCTCTTACATATAATAATGAGGAAGGTATTATGTGTTGTGTGCATGCTGGCTCAACTTGTGCTGAGTAAAATAGAGTTGAATAGTAGTAGAACCCCTGTTGATATACAGAGGGTTAAACATTCAAAAGATATTCAAATGAGCACAACTACATCTATGGAAGATAAACTTCTGGACAATGAGTGATGTCTTACAAAATACAGCATGAAATTTGTAACCCTTTGACTTGAAGACATCCAGATTGCTCCAAGTAATGTTTCTTAGTACATTCTTTGTGTGTCATTATAGGCCCTAATACTAGGAACTTTTAAGAAAGAGCTGTTATAGCTTTAACGTCTTATCACAGCTTCAGTTTTATTTTTAATTCATGCAAAACTTTTATTTTGCTCTTAGACATGGTTTATCATCAAGAAATGAACAGTTAGTTTAGTTGAATTTTTAAGTAAATAATGTTTCCAGTTTAGGTAATATGTATGTTTAAATATTTATTTACTGATGCGTTTTTGTAATTTAGTTGTGTATTAGTGAATAATTTAAATATATTAGTAGATTTTGTGTTTTTTAATAACATATTTGTTCTTTTTATGTCTGATTTTTACATTTTACTGGCCTTTTTAAAATTACTTTTGTTGTTTTTTTACTTAGGCCTCCCTGCTAATCACTGCTAATGTTCCTAGTGCGAAGAAGATCATAATTCATGGGCCAGATGTTGGAGGAATTCCTTCCCAGTTTCCAGTTCATGAGGTGTGGTAAAACTAAGCAATGAGAAAAAATAGAAGTAATTCAATGTAATGGACTGTAACATTTCACGTAAGGCAACAAGCAGATATTTTATTTATTTAAAAAACCATGATAGCTTCAAATGTTTTTTAGTAGTGAAAAAACTTAAGAATAATAATAGAATGTCTTATAGAATTAATTGTTTTTATATTGTGAACTTTAAAATAACTTCAAAAGACATTAAGAAGATTTTATAGAATAAAAGTTATAATGAATGAATTCAATATTTATTGTAAAATAATACTGTGACTGACTTTTTGTTTTTGTCGTCAAATAATTTAACAATGTATGCATTATTAAAATGTGTTGATTTTTAATATTTTTATTTTTAAGGCTAAGCATGACTCTTTTTAGTTCATTTATGTTTAATTATTTTAATTGCCAAATTTCCATCATAATGCTACTGCCAATTGCAAAAGGAAATAATTTGTTTTGAGGTTTCATATGATCTTCTTGCAAATATATTAATAAAATACTTTATTTATATTTAGATACATTATGTAAATAATCTGTGATATGTACAAAAATATTACTCACAAACAAGTCTTGAAACTTTAACATATTTTGGTATATCTTGCATTTAATCTGTAATACATTAAAAAATGCTGTAGAAAGGCTCAGCTACATTTGGGTGTGTGTATATGAAATTAATTTTTTGGTTTGTTCAAAAATATCACATAAAGGTTTAGCTACATTTGGATATATCCTTTTTCTTTAGTTTTTTTACATATTCATATACGTTATTTAAAGATTCATTCACATTTGGATATCTCTTGTCTTTAATGTTTGACATGTTCAAAAACATTATTTAAAGACTTGGCTATATTTGGGTGAGTACATTCTTTAATCTATGGTTTATATCAAAACATTTATAGATACTGCGTGCTATTTTCAGGATACGCAGTTTCTTCACGTACTGCAGGACAGCTTTGAATTTTTTGGAATTGAAGAGGCTGAACAGAGTTCTTATTTTCTTGTTGATACTAAGACAAGTAGGAGTTTTCTGTATTTGTACAAGATTTTACTATTTTATTTTTTCAGAGTTTCAAACATTGTGATATATAAAATATATGTATAAACTCCATAGAGATTTATGATGAGTTGACGTGAGTTTTCCTTACAGTTGCAACTACAAAGTATTTTTATTCTGCCACATTGTTTTACTCATTCTGCTTAGGTAACTCATTTTAATCCTACATACACGGCATTAACATTCATAACTGCCTGTTACACTTAATGTAATAAGTTAGAATACTGTATTAATTAATTTTTGGAACTATTATACAGCTGATTTTAAGTTCTATTTGTATACATCATTACCTAATCAAAGGATTTTGTTTATTTGTACTTTCAAGTCAGTAACCAGTTTTCAAAATTAAATGTTCCACAAACATTGACATTAAAATTCGAGAGCAACTGTATACACTTTCCAAGTTAAACACAAACAAGATGTTTACAGTAGTAATATTAAATAAATAGTCAATACTGGCCTATCACTTAGATTGACACTTAATATTATAAATAAATAACTTGGCATACAACAACTTATGGGCCACCCTGTATATATCTAGACCTAGAGATCCAAATCCCTTGGCATCATTAGGTCTCCAGTTAAACAACTAACTAGCTTTGCTACTTTCTGTTGTTGTTGCTGGACAACTTATAAATGTAACTTACTCACTGACTTCAACTCATCCTGCCTTCTGGTTATCATGTATACAACATCTGTTGCCAGTGGGAAGGAATGACAGTTGAGACTTCAGCAGATTTCTATATATGCATAAATTGAATCAGTATAAATAATACCTAACTTTTCATCCTTAGCCTTCACAAACTCTACTTCTGTCTTTTTTTAGGGAATTTCATTCTTTTAAAAGTTTAGTATAAAGTTTTGGCATCATTTTTGAAGTTTTCATGTGCTGATGTTACCTATCACCCAATAACCCTAGTACATTTACATCTTGTATTTCCAACTGGTATACTGAAATGTAATAGATTTATGATTATGTATTTATTTTAATATCAATGATTCTTTTTGTTAAATATATATTTAGACATGCATGTGACTTATACTGTTAAATGTGGACTGCAAAATTCCTGCCTATTCCCGAAATTTGTAGAAGATTCTTGAGTGTGAGAATTAACATTGTACTTTGTGTGTGTGTGTGTGTAAAATACCACTGTTGTTGTGTAAGCCAAATTTTCTAGAAAATCTCCTCTCAAGCTTATAAAAGGTAACCAATGCAATATAGAGAAGCAGTTTTATATTTTTGGTTTCTTGCAGACAATATGCAGTAAGCTTCAGAAACTATAACTGTGATTAATACTTATCAGTCATGAAACTACAGATATTTTAAAAAGAAAATGTATAGATTTCAAACATTATAAACCATTTTACTTCAGAGAATTAACTTTGGATGTTAGTATTCTAACAAGGACATTCGACATGTTTGTCAGTGAAAACATACACGTGCTCATTGAAACAGCTAGCAAGCTAGCTTTTGAGTGAACTGCACCAATATTACCTCCAAGTTTATTTGCTCATTGTGAACCATTGATAAAGTATTCAGTTCTAGGCCAGATAGAGGACTCAGTTTGTTTGTAAGTTTGTAAAACTTTTGTATATAAATCGTTATTTGTAATAACCATTATCATAAATTGTATCATTGTTTGCATATTGAATATATTTATGTTAAGAATAACAATCTTATTGGTAAATATCATAAACCTAATACATATCAACATTTAATTAACTTCCAAATCAAAATTACGATTCCTTTTTTTTTTTCATGGTAATAGAAAAGGTAAGAGTTATTTGGATCTGCCTTACGTACTGGCATTTTTTTTACTGCACAAGGTTAGTTGGAGTTTGGTGTTGTGGAAGTAATAATGTTTGTCATAGTTTCAAAGTGTTTTTGATAACACTTGTCAGAAAAAAAGTTATTGTGGTATTGCAGTTTAACCAACAATCGTTATTACATGACAGCCTTTCTGTAGTGGATTGTATTTCTTTTATTTAACCAACAATCGTTATTACATGACAGCCTTTCTGTAGTGGATTGTATTTCTTTTATTTAACCAACAATTGTTATTACATGACAGCCTTTCTGCAGTGGATTGTATTTCTTTTTTGCAGGATCAGCAATATAGTTACAGTGTTTACTCTTCTAGGAGGAAACAGTGAGAACTTTAGAAATATTATCTCAGGCAATTATTTACTTTTGACAGATGGAAATGTTTCTTTAGATGTTTAACTCTTTAGTATTACACTATTTAAAGATTTTTTTTCATTCCATGTTTATGTGTTCCAATCTGTTTGTCAACTTAAGTGTCCTTATAGCCTCCATGTTATATGTATAAATTCTCTGTACGTTTTGTATAATTTGTTTCACCAAAACATATATTCTTGATTCAGAGAGCTTGGTTTCAGATAATATCCCATTTGATGTGTGTGTGGGGTAGTTTTTCTACACAAGTCAGTGTGCTGGCTGTTAAAATAAAAAATATGTCATTTATATAATGTATCCAAGTGTGAAGTTTTAAAGCTTTAAAGGGCTTTACTGTAAAAGTTGGAAATATATGTCCCTCACTGTTCATGGAAATGGCTTATACTTATAAGTTTAAAAGGTGGGAATCTAGCAAGTGCAGGGCAGCATACTTTGTAGAGTTCTCACCAGCCAGCTAGATCGTGAGAGAAGTTCTCTTGGAACATTAAGTGATGTTTCTCCTCTGAAAATTTAGTGGTACAGAAAACAGAGGTGGATATACTCTTTCAGTCACTGAGTTTCAATCATGTTGTTGTTTTAACTTATATAGTGAATCAAATGACAATCATAAAGTGTGGGGTTTATGTCAAACCATGGAATACTACTTGACAATTCAGAAACCAAGAGTTGTAAAACCATTTCGTAACAGTTTTGAACTTATGGCTACCATCTTCAGTTGTTCAAACTTCTGGTAGAAGAGATACTATATCCACTTATTCCATTTGTTTCTGCTTGACAATCAAGTACTAACCATACAGTGTAGTAAATACTGGTATTTTAGATTACCATTACCCATCTGGGTTATTGGTCAATGCCAAGTTGATATACTAGCAATGTTACAAGTGCAAGGAAACAAATATTATCAGGTAATGGGATACCTAGGTGGGTATTTTGTTCCTGGTATAGAGTAGCAGGGCAATGAGTTGCTTATGGTAACTCATCATACAACCCTCAGGTTTCATTGCAAGCCATGATTATTATTGAAGAGTGTCTCCTAGCTTGAAGAAACCCACTACTGCACAGTGGTCTATGGCCTTCATTCATGAGTGTTGACTGTGTTACATGTCAGAAAAATGGCCCTCACTAGTACAGGTCATTTGCCAATGGCACTTTTTTGGATGGTAATAGGTAGTTTTGACTAGAACTGTTACTGTGACACTATAACTGCTGACACCCTGGAAGTACCAAAGAGGCCTCTCTAAATGATTTCCAGCTTACCAGGCACCACTCCACCTTGGCATTCCTCATTTGCTTCCCTTGTGTAAAAATCAGTCCTCATGGGTAAGGTTTGTCAAAAGTACTTCAACTTTGAAAATATCTCATTATTTAAGTGAAAGCATTTCTTAAGCTTTTTAAAACTCAAAAGATGAAAAATGATTGAAATTCACATTAAAAAAAGCAAAAAAATGTTGCAGTAACTTCTGTTGTCATAGCATTAGACTTTCTCTTTCCTACCTACACTGTAATGCTCTTAGGTTAAACTGATTTTTACAATATATTAGATACGATGGCTGTTAAAAAAATACATGGACTGACGTCATAAAACAAAATGTACTTTATTTAGAAGTTACAGGTCTGGGACCTCTTCAAAGTACTCTCCTCCCCAACGCACACACTTATCGCAATGGTGTTTCCATTTGTTGAAACAGTCCTGGTATGCTTCTTTTGTAATGTCCTCCAGCTCCTTCGTCGCATTTCCCTTAATCTCGGGAATTGTCTCAAATCTTCTTCCTTTCAAGGGTCTATTGAGTTTGGGGAACAAGAAAAAATCGCAAGTAGCAAGGTTAGGTGAGTAGAGGGGTGGGGAAGAACAGTGATCGAGTGTTTGGTAAAAAACTCACAAGTTCTGAGGCACAAATTTCGCAGCAACGTGGTGCATCTTCAATTTTTCGATCAAAATCTCATAACAAGATCCAACTGATATTCCACACTCTTCAGCAAGGTCCCTGACAGTCAGATGCCGATTTGCCCGCACCAGGGTGTTGATTTTGTTGATGTGGAAGGACATTCAGGATGCTCATCATCTGCAATGGACTGTCGACCATCCTTAAAACATTCATGCCACTTGAAATATGCCGTACGCTTCATAGCGACATCACCGTAAGCCGTGTTAAACATAGCAAAAGTTTCAGTCACAGATTTTCCAAGTTTAACACAAAATTTCACAGCAAGTCGTTGTTCCTTCAGGTCATTCGTTCTGAAATCCGCCAAACAAAAAAATCGCACTTCACTTAAAACCGCTTAGCTAATACACAAATGAAGATATCTGCAATTGGGAAATGGCATCGTAATCAGCTGATCTGTGTGAACCTAGCGACACCAATCGGATTCCCCTGGAACCAACTGGAGCCACGCAATTCAAACAGTCCACATATTTTGGAAAATTAAGAAGTAAATCAGAATTTAACTAAACAGTTGAGCTTTAAGCTAACAAATGAAATAAGCTGAATGCATGTGATATAACATGAAAAAATGTTTATTATTATCTAAAGCAAAAAACACAAAGTCCATAGTTGCATAGATATTAGAACATTGCTTCCTCAGGAACTCTTCCTATTGATCAACTTTCTTCGAAAACCTAGTAGAACTGTACCAGTCCAACAGTCTTAATAGGAAATCTTGGATTTACTCACAACAACTATCACTAGCACATGACTGATAATTTTCATTCAACATTTACATACCTAAAATCAAACCCATTTTTCTTTTCTTCATCTACTTATAAACAATAAATAATTAAAATATTTGAGTAATTTTAGAGTAGTTTATCTTACAGTAATATTGTTCCTTTTTCTGGTGATACAAAATACAGGCCACATGATATTTAAATTTTAGTGTTAGTGCACTAGAAAAATAACTGATGGTAGGAGGTGATAGCAGGAACCTGAATGTATTGTACTACTAAAGATCTTTCCCACTTTATGTTTAAGATTTTTTATTAGTTTGTGACTTATAAATATTAAATGGCTGAAAATACTGCTTTGTTAAAACTATAATATAACAATATAAACATTGAAACATAAACACTTTTAGTTCACTAATTCACTAAGCTTGTAACTAATATATGTTTTTGTTATCTAATAATAAACATATTCCAACATTCAAGAAAAGTAATACAGGTTGTGTATACTATCTATTAGACAATGTTTGCTATCTAAGTTTGAAGTTATCTATATAAATTATACATTTGTATTTATCTGTCTGGAACTTTTACTGCAAAGTTCTCTTTTAAACACTACAAATTTTGTATCATTAGAAGGACTTTTGTCTGAGGAGCTTGAAGTACTTATTTTCTTTTCTATTCGGGATCACATTACCTGTTTTTTGCATAGTTGATGTATTTAGATCTTAAATGAGCATGTGCAGCTCATTGAAAATCATATACTTATCACTTTCTGAACATGAAAATCATATACGTATCACTTTCTGAACTTGAAAATCATATACTTATCACTTTCTGAACATGAAAATCATATACTTATCACTTTCTGAACATGAAAATCATATACTTTATCACTTTCTGAACATGAAAATCATATACGTATCACTTTCTGAACATGAAAATCATATACTTATCACTTTCTGAACATGAAAATCATATACTTATCACTTTCTGAACATGCATTCAGGCTTTTCTACATAGTCAGCTAAGTTTTCCTTCATTACAATTTATCTTTGGTTCTTTTTGTATACTGTTATAAATTACTTTTAGCTACTTTTTTCATTTTTTAAAAATTTCTTTGTTTCAACTTATAAAACTGTGTCATATATTGAATGCTCATAACTGTTTCATGCTTTGTACATTATTATAAACACCATTACTACACTTTACTGTTTATGGTAAATGTTGTTTTATTAAAATAAGAATATTTAAATGTTGTTTATTAAATAAAGTCATGTCTACATTTGTTTGTTTGACTTTGTAAATTTTTTTAAAATAAACCAGGATTTATTAATCTAACACATAGTGCCTGCAAGAAAGTGTAGCTTAAATGCCAGGTGTTAAAATGATAGAATAAAGATAATTCAAATGATGGGCATGGAAACTTATGCAAATGTTTTGCACATTGTGGGTAGCTAGCACAAATTAGTTTTCTCTTATAGTACTACTCAGTTTTATCTGTCCTGAAAATGAGTGCACACCTTACTGTCTAAGTGAGTATGTGTGTGCATTTTATTTCAGTGGATGTTAATACACTTTGTACAAAACCATATTAAAAGCTTATCAAAGTTTTTAAAAGTGGTTTAACATTAGATCATAGAATAACAACATAAGTTTATCTATTGTTAGTATTAAGTAAAGTTTAGCTTTAAATGAACTGAAGCAAAAGCATTCATAAGTTAGTGTTAATTTATCCCTTTATTAAATATAGGCTATTTTTAATAAAGGCTTAACCATTGTTAGGTTTAAGACAAGTGTACTTACAGATTTTGGTGTTTGCAATTCAAATTCTTTTGTATCACTCTAAAAACTGTTTTTAAAGAAGCACTATTGCAATAGAAATACTAATTTGATCACAAACTGATGGGAACTGAAAACCTAGTCTCATTTAGATCTTATTCAGTCTTGCCCAATAAAAGATTTAGTTCAGATCTGAAATAATCAGGCCTATTAGGAATGATCTAGCTCAGATTTGGAAGGAAATATCTAGATCTCTCAACATCTGAACAAGATCTTTTATTTTATTATTGGATAGAGAAGCAATGTGTTTTCCCATTCATTTTAGTTTTTTTTGTACACATGTTATAACATCAATAGTCTAAGAACAACCATTACTAATATTACCATTAGGTTTAGAAACTGCCTTACTAGGATTCAGAGTTTTAGGCAGTCACATCTTCTTTCTTCCTTATAACCACAGCATTTTTGGAATATTATAATATTCTTACTCCTGATATCAAAACTAATTCTAAAAGATGACAATTTATTAAACTATTTCCTTTCTAGAATTTTTTTTTTATTTTTAATATTACTAAAGAATCACATGGCTAATTATTGAGTAACTTTTCAACTTTTAAATTAATACCACAAAAAACACCACATTACAGTAATAATTTTCTCAGATTACATGAAGTCTTATGCTTTCTTCTGTGACAAATAAAAATATGTAGTAGTTCATGTTAAGCATTATCAGGATTTGACCATTATTTTGATATATGATGTTAATTTTTATAAAGGCTTACTGCTCGAAATGATCACATTTTGTAAAGCTCTATGTAAGTATTAAAAGGTTCTGTGTGCTCTTACAACTTTTTAATCCTTTCTTTAGTTGTCTAATATTTCTTTCTTTCTTTATATCTGCAGTTGTGTGGTATATGTACATTCCTTTCATTTTTATATTTTATTGTAATATTGTAGTATTAATTCTAAATTTATTATTTTTTCTGTATATGTGCAAATTTTATATAATACATGTTAGAGAAAGTCTTTAAGTTAATTTCACTCTAGCTTCCTCTGTTTCTTCATTGTTTTGTAGTAGGTAATATCTGTTCTTGCAAGGGACATTTTTGCTGCATCACTACATGTTATACAAGATGTTGACAGCAGTGTCCTTCTGTAATTGTTTAGTTTGATATCTAGAAATTTTGGCCTCTCTAATGTTGTAAGAAATGAACAGTCATGGGGGAAGTATTAGTCACTCATTGGTAAATGTAGCATTTCCTACTGATTAAAGGAAGTTGGATTTAGTTAGCCTCGAACAGGATCTTGATGGAGAAGCAGCTTAAAAAGAGAATCCAGTTAAAACGACTGTGTTGTTCTATAAAGCAAGTACATACACTGTTTAAGTTGATTGTAATGAAGACCATGCACATTTTGCATTTTACTTTGTGTCCAGTCTCTATTCTGTTTAATGTCATGACTTAATTACTCAAATACTGAGTATTACTTTGTAATTAATATATTGCACAAATCTTTTGTTGTTAAGTGGACCTACCCATTGTCCTAACATTGATTCAGACTTACATAGATATATCATCATAACACTGGCATTTGATGTGGGTTAGATGACAGAACAAACATTTCTTTCCCATCAACAATAGTTATGAATTTTGAGTTTTCGTATGTATGCTGTCTGTTAACCTATTTCAATATTTCTAAAAGCTTTTTGTGAAAGCATTTTATTTAAACCATACATTTAGTAAGTTACATAAGCTATTTTAACAATCTGAAATGACATAAATATATATTTCTTATTATTCATCCGTAGTTCCTTTAAAATAGCATAAAAAGTGCTAAAGATAAGAATCAGTGTCTCTTGAAATAGTTTATTTGTGGGCTAAAATATTTGAAGTGTTGTAATATTCAATTGCTATGCTATTTAAACTGACATGACAGCTTCTTTTGAAAAAAATGTATTTTCAGATCAAATTCACAATTTGGAGTCTTTTGTTAGAGATTTCTACTTTTTCAAGCGCTCACAATATCCTCAGCTTTCTCTAGTTCAGATGGATCCTGAACAAGCTTTTCAAAGACAACAGCAGCAGGCTCTAACACTAAAGTTCTTGGAGCTAGGAAAGGTAACTTAAATGTATAGCCATCAGTAAAAGAACGACAGTGAACATTATCTTTTGCACTCTTTTGCATACACTAATACCACAGAACCAGATAATAAAAAAACAAAATATTTTAAATCAAATAGAAATTGTAATAAGCTTTTATTGTGAAATGGGAAAACCCCAGTCACATTCATTATCACAAATAATATTTTGTTTAAAGAACATGTATACTGTACAGAGTTGGTTAACTCAAGTAAGTTGTATAGAAGAATTATTATATGCAGAGATATCAATTCTTATGCAAAAACATATCATTAAACTTGTGCCACATATCATACGTTATTTGGTATATTACACCTTAAACTCTTATTACTCAACCTCATTGCTCTTTATATTTTGAATAATTATTCATTAACATTTTTAAGATCCAGTAAACAAATGTGCCATGAAATCAAATCTTGCTCTATCTTGAACTACTAGACTGAGCAACTGACAAACTTTCTTGTGAACCAATTTTTGGATAAGGTTAATCATTTAGTTTCAATAAGGAGTATTAATTTTTTTCACAAAGTAGTTTTTCTCAATCAATTCTGTCCTCTACTGGGATCCTTTGAATGTTCCCATTACCCTACCTCTCCACCTATAGGCCAACTTTGCCTGATCGTTGGTTTGTGTCAATATTACCTTTGGTGTTTTTCTTCTGTGTCTTTGAGTGGATTGTCATCTTTTTACAGATGTTCTCCTTTTGAGTTTGGGTGCATGTCTCAATGTTTAAGAGATTTCAGGTTGTTAGACACTTGGTAAATTGTCTCTACATATCAACATTTGGATTTGCTGGTAGTTCTTCATGCTCTGCTTCACTTATCGCCAAATGCTTGAGGACATTAGGTGATGATCCATTCTGATAATTCCAAAGTGATGTTTTGTATCACTAGGCAGAGGAGTACCTGGTCACTAGAACTTTGTTTCTGAATGTTACTTTTCCTCTATTGAGCCTTCAATAATCACATCATATTGTTAGGATGTCATATTCCAGGGTGCTCTGAATCTAGTTACAGACCAATCATCTCAGCCCAACAAGATTTTCCTGACAGAGAGGTCATTAAATCTAAATATATTTTGGAGTTGTTTTCTCCTTGGGGTTTTCTGAATATGGATGTTTTTGCCACACATCTCAATAAAAAACTTTCCCAATTTTAGTTTCCCATTGCTCATCCTTTAGCAGAAGCTGTAGATAATCTCAGTAAAAACTGTAAGAGGTATTACCTGTATGCATATCCTCCTATTTGTCTTCTGGCTCACATTGATTTTGCCTCCTCAGCCTTAGTTTCTGCTTCTGCGTAGACTTTCAGTGTCATCTTCCCTTTATATCTCAGAATAACTGGTATGGGTATGAACACTTTTTCTAATAAGGAGAGAACAATATTTGATCTTCCTAAGTCATCTTCAGGTCATCTGTTCTGAGATATATTTTTTATTTCAAGTGGGTTTCTTGTCATCAAGAATTACTTCATGCCTTTGTTTCACATTATTTATATCATGTGGCCATTTTTTGCTGAGTGAGTTTTCGTTTACCTCCAGCTTCCATCTTACACACTGTAGTGTCATTATGACTAGCGAGTATTATGTTTTCCTTATTTCTTTATTTACATGACCTTTTTGGTAGCATATTAATCATCTCACTTTATGGCAAGTGGCGCCAACCAATTTGTGATGATGAGAAACCCATTTGAAGGAAAAAGGTATTTTAGGACAGCTGATAATGTTGTTAACCTGAAGATGATCTAAGAAGGATTGAAATGTTGTTCTCTACTTTATGTTAATACCCATACCACCCATCTTGAAATACATGATGTCAGCCAAGTATACTTTATTTTTGGAAAATTTGCACAGTCCATCCTGTGACCATGCTCAATGACTATTACATTGTAATTCTACCTACTGCAGACCTGATGTATAATTACAGATGCTGCCAGGTTTTGTTTACAGCACTTTGCCATATTAATGTAGTTATATAAATATATACATATGGCAGATTGCTATACACCATCCCCATGGCATTCTTCCTTCCTACAATTTTTCACATGTACTTTCCCAGCTGGTGTGGTATTATTTGGAGATAGCCCAATCATGATTTGAATCATGTGTCAATGGCAGAGGTGTTAGGTTTTGGTTGAAGCACTTCATTATATATTGCAGTTTGCTTCTCAGGCTGAGATTTACCTCATACCTACACCATTCTCTGGATGCAGTTCCTCGAGGGAGCAGATGCTAGTTAGAGATGGTTCGTATAATTGAGTCTACACATGTTCTAACCAGTGGCCCTCCTTTTATCACAAACAGAATGAAAATGCCCAATGCTACCAGGTTTTGGACTGGAAAATGCACCCCTCCTACTATCTACTGGATGTGATTTTCCAGCAGATATGGTGTTGGTTGTAGTTGGATGTAGTGCATGTATTTCCAGTTTTGTACAATCAGGCATCTTCATCCTACTACAGATTGGAAAAAATATATTCCATGTTACTTTGTTTTAGACCAGAGATGTCAATCCACTGAGACTTTCCACCTTCTTACCATCTGATCGATCAGGTGTTGGTTGGGTTGGAAATTTATGTAAGTGGAGACTGATTTTGGTATGGAAGTTCATCATCTCTTCTGATGAAGGTGAAGAAGTAGGTGATCCTTTGCCTATTGCTGAACTAATGTATGATTCCAGATACTCCCAGCTGTTGGATGAAGTCAAACAACTACTATGGTATCTCACACCTTAGCCACTCAATACCCAGAGGTGCCATTAATAGGTAATCTGTATTGTGGGATCCCTTCATGTTTTTTTACCTTTTATGTTTTTGACACAGTCATAAAATTGCAAAAAGTTTATCTGGAGCAGGTGTGATATGGTCACCCACTGAGGTGGAATTTTTTTTTTATGGTTCCACACCTCATGGTCTTTCATTGGATGCTTACTTCATGGAATCACTTTTTTTCAGTGGCCTTCCACCAATTCATTGTAACATTCTAGCTATTTTATGAGCAAAGGTAAGATGTTGTTTTGGAAGTGAACATTTTCCAGAACAGAAAATGTATTTTTGATAGATACTTGTCTTTGAACAATCTTGAAATAATTAATGAGTGCAAATGAGAGGGGATATTGGATACAATAGGGGTTGTGTTATTCTCCTGTTGGTGGAGACCTGCTATATAATCATTTACATAGAAACATGCAGAACTTGGAGAGGGAAAGCTCGTAGCAGGAACTGAAAATTTCCATCAGTAGAGGACAGTACTAATCAAGAAAAGCTATTTCATGAGTGGAGGTAAGCATTTATGAGAAATAATTTTACAGTTTAGGAAAATGTTAACTTTAGTAATAGCTTTTGCATCTTGTTTCAGTTGGGTCCTAACTACTTAGAATGTTAAAATTGAATCAGAACCAACTTGCTAAAATTTGGAATAAAAAACAAAAAAAACTTTCCTATTAAGTGCACACTTCAAATACAATAATATCTTTCTGAAAATGTTTATTAGCATGCATAATTATACATACTGGACATTCATAATAAGGTGGTTTTGGCCATGTCTGTTACAAAGACTTTAAAATGTGGGTTTGAGAGACTTATTTTTGGTATTGTTGTATATGCTAATGGTTGCTCGATTTTTTAGATGTTGATCTGTTCCAAAGACATCAAAGCAAGTGTTTAAAATAATTTTGTTTTCGGTTCACTTCTTATGTTAACTTGATTTAATGTAGTATTTTTATTGCCATTTAAACAAATCTTTGAAAGTTGTTATTTTTTCTGGAGGGAGGAAATAATAATTTTATCTACTAACAGTGACATAAGCCAGAAGTTTTCTTGATTGTGTATATTCTGAAGGTATTCTTGCAAGTGTTAATGAGAGAATATTACCATTAATGATTTTGATGTAGGTTCATCAACTTATACTGACTTCTTAATTAGGTACTGATGACAGTATCTGTTTTGAAGACAACTAACCAGGTTTTACAAAGAGTATTGGTTTTACATGAAGAACTGATGAAGCTGCCATCTTTTCCACGCAAAGCTCTTGAAGCAGACTTTAGCTTATATGCTGGGGATCTGGGCAAGGTATTAACATCTTATTCATTTACTTTCTAATATCCTACACTATATAGAGTTAAAATATTCAGCTGTTGTGTGTAATTCTTCCTATAATTACAGAACTCTTAATTTTTATTGTAAAATGAAATGTCTTGACACTTTGTTTATCAATGTATAAATGAAAGTATAAACAGTCTGTAATACCTCTTTTTAATTATTATTTCTCAGCTTAGTTTTATGTGTAAAAAAAATATGGTATTTTTCAGGAAATGCTGGGAATAGATACCCTTCACAAGCTGGTATGGGTAAAGGTAAGTTTCTTTATCAACAAAACAGTTGTATCACCAGTATAGATTTGAAGTTTTGAAAAACAATTTTTTTTTTCGTTTTTGTATTTGGACCTTAATTTTGTTTTCCTTGTATGTGAAATGGAAACAAAAAACTTGACTAAGATTTCACCTAAGAGTGAAAATTTCTTTTTTTCATTATTGTTACATTAATGTTATAATCCAGTTAATATGAATGGTATTGGTTTGAACTGTGTAATACAGTTAATATTTATGTTCAACGCTGACTGAGTTTTGCATCTTGGTGTGACTTTAAATAATTTCTCTTTACTTTTTCTATATTTCCAGACATTAGCTACACAAATTAAGGCAATATTAGAGCAATTAAGATCAGCTTTGTTACTTATACACAGTTACAACAAATGTTACAATCTGTTGCAGTTGTATACTTCAGTATAAAAAGTATGTGTAAAAGTAAGTAAACTTGCCAGGCAGGTTACCAGTGTAACTCATTCAGTGATAGAAAACTAAACCTCTCCATAAACAAGCTACATGTGAGAAATTACAGTATAAAAGTGTCCAAATTATGTTTCCATATTAAGTGAGTGAATTGACATAAAACTTTTGAATTTTGTAATCTGCAGGCTTGCAAACTTTAGACTTGTGCTAATTGTATTAAAATTGTACAGTAGATGCAAGCTCAACCAGATGTTTCATTAGAAAAGAGAAAATCATTCTCAGTTAAAGATCTGTGAACTTTGGTTCATTATTTTATTTGTATATATCTTTCAGCTTTTTTTTATGGTTGGCATACTGCACTATAGGTATAGATTAGCTGTTATGTAAAACATATATCTGCCTTATTTTTTTGTTTCAGCTCACTTATGTTTCGAACTATAAAAAATTCGTTATTAAATCAGAGATCACTATTCTTTTAGAGTTTTAGATACCTTTGTACAAAGTAACTAAAGAAAAACAGAAAGTAACCAGAATAAAATTGTGATGACTTTTTTATTATGCTTAAGATGAATTTTTCTCTTATCTTATTAGCTAGTGGATCGTATGTTTGAAGTGATGGCTGGTTTCTTTGCTCACTCTTCTGATATTCACCTCTTTATAAATGTGGTAAATGGAGCTTTAGTGTTACACTGTGAAGACTGTACCATTCTCAGGCAGTGTTTGGCTACTTTTATAAGTGCTGCTCAGCAGTTCAAAAACATCTTTGCAAGCAATGGGTAAAAATTAATTCATTAAAATTCTGTTCTCTTTTAAGAATTTAAGCTCAGCTAATAAACTCTTATAAAATTAAACAAAAACAGTTAATTTAAATTCATATCAGATTTAATGGCTTATAAGTTTTATATATTTCAGTTTCTCTGGACAATATATGTAACCTGTGTTTTCTGTTATAAGGTGTGTTTGCTTACAAAATGCATATAAATTAATATGTTGTCATCTGATTTAGATTTTGTTGTTTCATACTTGCTTTCAAATGTTATGAGACCAACAGAGTATATATGTATGTGATGTTTTATCAACATCCAGTTAGTAGTTCCTCTATTTAAGAGTTTATTATGCAGGTTTTCTTTTTACTTATGATAAATTAGGACTGAATTAATCTTTCTAGAAATTTTCTAGATTTAGAAGTATTGTTTGGGCTTGTATCTGTGATTCAGAAATAGTTAAATACCATAAATAGTACAAATGATAATATGTTTTTTACAGTTTTTAATTCTTGTCATTAAAATATTATACAAAGCTTATAAAAAAGAAGTTAAAACCATTTTTTCAAAGATTTGCATAATGTAATTAACAAGGGAATATTTTGATCTTTTAAATTAAAGATATTGGTTAAAGTTACTAATGCTTAAGATGTTAGTATGAACAACTTGTATTTATATTATGGTTAATAGTGTACCATCAAAATTTAAATACCTCTGCTCACTTAACATACTTGTCAAACTGTTTCGTTCCTTTTTATTATATATTTAAAGGTATATTATTTTGTGATTCATTCCCTTGATCAATGAGATTATGTTTATATCTATATTCAGTTTTTAAAGTATTTTATTAGGTGGTTTCGTTCATTTTAATTACATAAATACATATAAACTAATTCCATTCACTTCTAAACTTATATATATATTATTCTTGATTACATTTATGTGATTAATGTAATCATTATCTAATTTATATAAAATCCAGTGTGTGTCATATCATGTCATGCTTGATTTCTTGATAATAGTTTGATTACTATTGCCATTATGATTTAATGATAGGAGTGAAAGGAAGCTGTGAGAAAGTATGTGCCATGAAACCTTATAAGTGTTGTGAGTGTTGGTATAATAAGCTTAAAGTAAAAATATAGTATAGGACCACCTAGCCAGAACCAAGTGCATAAAATTTATCATGAAATTGAAAATATTAATTAAGTTTTAAAATTAAATCATTTTTGAATTAAGCTATTTTCTATTATATTACCAGTATTTTTAATAAAACATTTTAAGCGCGTATGCTTACAATAATATTAGGTTTTACTTTTGTTGCTTAGAGACGTGATATAAAAGATGTTGTTGGAACATAGTGTCATGAGAAGACATTTATATATTAGAAATCTAACTGGTTTTTACCAAAAATTATTCTCTGACTATTCCATGAATTCATTTCAGAAATTATTTTAATTTTCATTGGCTCACAAAGGAATTTACCAATGTTTTACTGCCTCAACTGCACTTTTCTGACTCTGTTGGTCATACAAAATTGATTTATTTCAGTTAGGTATGAAACATGATGTGAGGGGTAGGGGTGGTAATACTTACTCCATCATTTTTAATGCTAGTAAAATATATTTTTCACTAATTTAAATTCTGTATGCTTTGACTTCATCTGTATGAGTGTCATAGTTACACACAAAACTACATTTTTGTGGAACCATCCATCTGATTAACAACATTATATACATATACAACTATCTTAATTACTTTGTTCACATGAATTTAAAATATTTTTGTGAATTCAACCACTTCTGTTAAATAATTATTTTATTGACTTGGTTAAATTATTATATATAAGATATATACTTTTTTAACATGTGCTTTAAATATTTTTGTCTATTATATCATTTGCTTAGTCAGCTTGCATATAAAATTATTTTATTCAGTAATATTGTTTGATTACACTGCATACACCTATAATTGTTTCACCAAATAATATCTATTTCATAAAATTATTTTATCATTTAATTTCACTCACTTGCTTATAATGCATATCAAATAATTTTGATATTGATAATACAAATAAAACTGTTTTATGCAATATTTTATATATGTGACATACACATAGTTGTTTAACTGTTATTTCATTTCATAGTTATCTGCTGATTATGCCCACTATCTTACGTATTTACTCCAATCATCAGACAAATAGTTTGTTGTGTCGCTCTATTGAATTTGTTTCCAAACAATTCTACATCATGCATCGTAAGCCCTTTATTTTGCAGGTAGGTAGGTATTAAAATATGCAATTTGTTGGATCTAAACTCTAAAGGAATAAAGATGTGTTATTATCAGTAAGTTTTACTAATGTGTTTTATAATGTTAACTTTTCTTTTAGGATGCATATGGCTGGTCTGTTTAATAATAAAATTATATACAGGGGTGTGTTTGTTGGGATGGTGTGGGGAGCAGTCCCCCAATGGAGATCCTTGCCTCTAGCAGCCCCACACATCAGATATATAATTTTTTGAGACTTTTATCTCCGTATATTGTGATTCCACTAAGATCACTGTCCTCAGATTAATTTTTGGGCCTCTTTGTCATTTTAAATTATCAAAATACCACACCAACCCACTCTTATATGGCATATAACACATATAGAAGTCTAAAATCTAAGACTAAACATGGCATCTAAGATCAATTGATCCTCTTTCCTATTCAGTTGTCTCTGAAAAATATTAATGTAAAGTGCTTTTACAGACATGTAAAATGATGCACTTGTTTCACTACTTGAAAATGTAAAATGTTAACACAATAATATGTGCCATAAAATTTTTATACATAACCTATGAGAAGGTTGTTACATTAAATTTTGAATTATATAAATCAACACAAAATTTCTATTATATGAGTCTTTAAAATATTTCTGTTTCTGTGACTGTATATGTCAAAGTTATTTTACAAGTTTCTATAAGATGAGAGTTTCAAGACTTCAGGTAAAAATCAGATTATTCACTTGATTTGTTGGAGTTGTTTAAGAGTTAGCATCAAGTTGCAGGTATATGTGTAAAAGCTTTGTTTGTTTGTTTTGAATTTCACACAAAGCTACTCGAGAGCTATCTGTGCCAGCCATCCCTAATTCAGCAGTGTAAGACTAGAGGGAAGGCAGCTAGTCATAACCACTCACTGCCAACTCTTGGCTACTCCTTTTACCAATGAATAGTGGAGTTGACCGTCACATTATAATTCCCCCACGGCTGAAAGGGTGAGTATGTTTGGTGCGACGAGGATGCAAACCCGCGACTCTCAGATTACGAATTGCATGCCTTAACACGCTTGGCCATGCTGGGCCATCTAAAAGCACCGAGTTTTAACTCACTTATGTTGTGAGTTGAAGATTTGGGAAGATTGATTGGGTTAAATTAACAGGAACGTTGAACACATAATAACCAATGTCTATTGAATATACTTTTACAAAACTACCTCTTCAAATTTAATTTCCTCCTCTTTTCTCATTTTTTCAGAAATTGAACAAATACCTTAAGTAAATTTAACATATCAGCTTTTATACTTGTTAAATATTTGTAGCTAACTGAATTTATTCATTCTTTTTAAGTTTCATATCAGTATCACAATGATATATCAAAAAGAATTTATGTGGATGTTGATAAACAAGTTATGTGTAGACAAAATTTAAACAAATAAAATATTTTTGAATTTAGACATAACATTATACACTGAAATTTAAAACTTATATAGACATATCTGAATATCATTTTAAATCTAGTGTTACATGGAGAAAAATATACAGTTCTTCCTACATATGTTGACCCAGCATGGCCAGGTGGTTAAGGCACTCGACTCGTAATCCAAGAGCCATGGATTCAAATTGCTATCACACCAAACATGCTCACTCTTTCAGCTGTGAAGGTGTTATAAGGTGACAGTCAATTCCACTATTCATTAGTAAAAGAGTAGCCTAAGAGTTGGCAGTGAGTAGTGATGACTAGCTGCCTTTCCTCTAGCTTTACATTGCTAAATTAGGAATTATTAGCACAGATAGCCTTCGAGTAGCTTCTTGCAAAATTCAAAGTAAACCAAACCAAATTCTACACATGTTAATGAGTTTGAGAGAGACTGGAAATAAATGTATGCATAAACATAATATGGTTTTAACCTACATTATTTATTTTTCTTTAATTGGTGACTTAATTCTATGTAGTAATATTTATATACCCAACATAAAACATTTCTCTAGATATGCTATAGCATATTTATAACTTTTCTGTTAACATAGTAATAGCTTTCTTGAAGCTTCAGTGACAACACATTGGTTGAAGTAAGAAGCTTTTTATTATTATCTGAAAAATAAAGATTGTTTTTGTAATTTTATTGCCAACAGTCTATTGTACTCAAAAAAACCATTTGTGTCACCAACGTTTTTATGCTAAAGATATGTTTGTAAAATTCTGAAGTCAGTTTGATTCTGACTTTGACAAGTTGGGTTGCAATGTGATACTCGTGTAAACAACTAACATACTTTTGTACATCATATAGACTGCAAATAATTTTTGTAAAATCTATACAAAGTTCTAAATCTATATTAAATGTCTTTTCGTATTTTTATATTTTATCTGATATTTTCTTTAACAAAAACAATTGCAAAATCAACAGTGTAGGATAACATGAAGTGTTGATGACTCTTACATTAATTGCATAATACTATGTTTTATAACACTGTAACAGGTCTGGACATGTGCACTTGTCCTCCTCATTAACATAGAGTTAACATACAATATGGACTTATATAAGGTTTTAACCTTTAAGTTGACAGTTTTTTTTTCTTATTGTACAGGATAAACATTCTAAAGAAAGGCTATAATCCTTATATCAACAGCCTGTGTAATTGTATGGCATTCTAATGGAAGGCTTTAAGCCTTCATTCACAGTCTGCACCATTTGTAATGTGGGGTATAAACAGTTATAGGACTGACAGTTAACCCTGAAATAATACAATTGGTCAATTTGACCCACATTGAAACTATAAAATTATACATATTTTAACACTAAATTAACTATGTGTTTCTTCACATAATTTCAAAGGATTTTAGTAAACATTACCAGTCTGTTGTGCAAAAAATCAGATTTTTAATTAAGATCTTCATACTAAAGATTTTTCAGATCTGTTTTATTTTAGTTTTATTGTTTTTTGCCATACTTTGTACTTCATAAACAGTAATCCTCACGTAAGAAGCAGAAACTAACACTTAGAGCCAATTGACTGTTTCCTATAGAGCTAAAATGATGCTATTGTCATGTTTTGACAATAGTCTTAATCATCGTAATATTAGACATTTCATTTTACTGATTTTTGTTAGGTTAAACTCGATGTTTTCTAAACTTTATAGAATGTTCCAGATTTCAGGTTATGCAAATCATGTCAATTGAAACTTTACTCCAATTAAACTACAGTGTGAGTTTCTGTAATTGTCTAGATTAAAGAGACATAACTTATCATTGTATTCCACTAGTGGGTACTACTACACTCATGTGAAAAAGTTAGGACTCCCTATGAAAGCCTGTGTATATTTGTAACATTTTTGGATATATAGATATTTAATCTCAATATTAACAGTACTGATTATAGGAATATAACTAAACAATTATTGTAAATTATTTTTTAACTATTTGAAATTGTTCATCAGATATTTAGTATGGAACAATGCCCTTTAAAAAAAATGGTAGTTGTGTTTTTCTTTGGTGTTTTCATGAGTTTGAAGTCATAGTTTTATATTTTTGACAATTTTTGTAAATTTCTCTCTTGGTGTTTGTCTTTGACAATCGAGATGTATATGTTTTTCAGATGTTTGGCAGTGCTGCTTCTGTTCTAGATCTAGATACAACTAGCATGTATGGGGATGCAAATAAGGTAAGAATAGAGAGTGTGCAATTTGCAGTTTAATCCTTGACATTTTGCTATCATTATATGATATTAAATGGTACATGCCTACTTGTCATTTATCATTAATTTAATTTATTTTAGTCTTAAGGTTGTCTGTAAAAAGTTTTACATCAGTTGACCTTAGTTATGATGTGTAATAGTATTTTTTGATTTAGGTCATTTTTTGTTCTTTCCCGGTGTCTAATGTTAAATAATCTTGTAGTAATATATGCCCTAATATTATCTATCAGAAACTGACATTACATGTTTTTATTGTCTTTATAATTACTGTCACTAGGTACAGTCCAAATCCTTTTTTCAACTCCTGTTATCTTTTGGCCAGTACATTGTTGATCCTTTAGATATCTTGGGGCTGGTAAAAGGGGAAAAACCATTACGAGCATTGGATTTTTGTTACCAGATGGATCCAGACACACTGACTATCCAAGACTGCATTTCCTTATGTGTAACAGTGGTAGCCTATGCTCCAGACTCACAGCGAGGTCACCAAATGCTGGTAAATATGTGGTTAATGTTATTAAAATTTTATTTTTCTATGTACAGCAGTGGCTATCTGTGTTTTTGTCTGATATGATCACCATAATGTATGCTGGATGGTGCACCTCCTTGTGTGACATGATGGTCTATTCTTAACTTGTTTTATTGTCATAAGATGGCAGCATATATGTATTTAACCATATATCACTGTATGCTAATCTTGTATGCTTTTTTTTGTAGTTTCTTTGTGCATTAATATAGTTGTAACTGAATATTTTTTGGGAGTCTATGTACTTGTTTGTTTTGTTTTTCATGCACTCAGCCAATGCAGCTTTCCAGACAGTCTGGAAATTTCCTTAAAATCAAGCCATGCATATGTGTCTGAAAATATGCATGAGCATTTCTTATGATGTGTAACAGTGGTGGCCTATACTTTCAGACTTCCAAATTGGTTGCCTTGCTGGTGTGTACATGTTTCAACATGTGCTTAACTGTATCTTCTTTTGCATAAAAATGTTGGTTCATTCTTCAGGCTCACTGGTTAGTCACCATGCTGCAGTATATGAAGGCTTGTGCCTAACTAAATAAAAATTTTATCAAAAATTCGTTAGTTTGTAATCTTTATGATTTTTTTAAATATAAGTATAATTTTCTTACTTTGTCTACTATGGATTTTACTTAATTTTTTTAAATTTGTATCTTTGTTTTTAGACAATCCTAGAAGCTATTCTTCCATTTTATTTAAACCATCTACAGAGTCAAACTCTCAAAAAGGAAACACCAGGAGGTGCTCGCACTGAAATTCAAGTGATCCACAGTATCTCTGTTTGTATGAAAACCCTGATAACAAACTGTGAAGTTCTTGCTAGGTAAGACTTTATTGTACTGAAATCAACACAGACATAAAGTTTACAAAATAGTACTAGTAGCCACAGTTTCTACATGTGTTTTGAAAAACAGAACTGAAACTTTTATTTTATATTTTAAGGCAATGATACTGACTTTTGTTTCTCTCAATGAGTGCTTCTTGATGAAAACCATGTGTGAGGTGATTACTGTGTAAGTGAAGCAACATCCTTGATTAGACTATTTTTATCATGATTAGACAAAACTGAATTTTTAATTTTACTGGCTGGCAAACTCACGGTGTATTTATGGACTCAAGGTCTATGCTGTAGAGTTCCTGTGTAATGAGTCAATAAATAACAAACATAAACACACTTAAAATTTAATTTATATTTTATTATTTCTCTCTCTTCAAGATGTGCTTCTGGTTAATAACCTTCCATATTTAAGATTTACCTCTATTTTTTTAGAATACTTTTATTTTTCGTCTTAAAACTAGTTAACCACCATAAAATACTTCAGTGTCAGTGGTATATCCATGAAAAGTTTCCTGTTTTTAATATGATAACTTTATTTACAGTTCTTTTGTTTGTATTAACTTTGATTAATAAGAATGAGATTTGGATCTGCAAAGTAATTTTGATTCAAAACTAAATGTCCTCCAGTGGCACAGCTGTATATGTGCAGACTTACAATTCTTGAAATTGGGTTTTGATACCTTTGATGGGCAGACCACAGATTATGTAGCTTTGTGCTTAATTATAAACAAAGAAACAAAACAAAACTTTTCCATTGTACTAGCAATTAGAATAACTAGGAAATTTTGGAACTTGAATAAGAACATTATATCATAACCATACAGTAGTTTAGTGATTTGTCTCAACTCTGAGAATTTTGTACTTTTAAACAAGGAAACAAATAAATAATGTATCTTTACAATTCTTGTAGCTTAAATATATACTAGCTGTAAGTTCTGTATGGTTAATTAGGCAAAATATTGATTTTTGCAAGATGTTTTTTAAAACAATACAATAGCTTATTTCTTGTGAAAATCTATTTTTTGTAGAAATTATACTGGTCCCCATCGCGCTATAGACCTTCGTGGCTCTAGCATCAAGAATGCTTCGAAAGGTGCTTGCTCTCCACCATTTGAAGTGGATGAGGATAGTCATTCTAAGTATGTTATATTTAGTACTTTGTTAGAAAACATAAATAATTTGTTATTTTTCAATTCATTCAAGTACAAAAATATAGGAGTGTATAATAGCCATATTAAGCTTTAGAAACTATCTTCAGTATTGGATACCAATAAATATTCTTTGATTATCTTTAACTTGCCTGTGATTATATCATAACAGTTTTCATAACATTCTGATACAATTAAATATATTTCTTGCATTTACTTTAATTAGAGTTTATTATTATATTTAATATATATATGAGTAAAAGCTTTTTAAAGAAAGTATATTTTTAAGACGCTACACTTACTTCTTTTTACATGATAGCTTTTCCTCCCACATCTACCTATGAGATTCTGTGTAATTCCTATATAAAATGTGTTATAATGTGAACTGCACTATTACATTATGTAACCATGATGCAACAATAACCCTCTGCTAATAGGAAAGCAACACATCCTCTATATACATTAGGTGCCCAAAAATACTTGTACTCAAAAGTAACCTTATTTGCATCCTTGGAACTGTTTTTAATGGATGTGTTTCTTTAGGTTTAAACTTATTAGTTTTTTTATCCCTTTTCTCTGTGCTTCTTTGGTTTACTTCTATTTTTTTAACTTTGAGTTAAAACTACATCACCACTAAATAACTTTAAAACATTTTTTTAATATACAGAATTTCTAAAACAGACATGAATTCTCAACTGATAGTGACTACTACCTCCTCTGAAGGCTATACTGATGTTGCTAGCAGAGCTCCTCCTTTGTCTGTAGCCAGTAGTGACTTGTTGACTGTTGAACATGTTACTTAACTGTTTGTTGTGTCAAGGGTTCTTTTATGCTTTCTTTGCCTTAACTCTGTATCCCTGCATCTGAAGTTCTTTCTTGTCCTTCTGAACTCCACAACAAAGGTGACAGCCTTGATGAGCTCATTCCACCTCCTTGGTTTGCATTAGATTCCTCTTTGCCTGTTGAAGACAGTTTTTCTCCTTTAAACCTTTTTGTGAAATTAAAATCTCACATATGTTGTTTGTTTCTTTTTGCCACCCTTCTTTGATTTTTTTCAATTCCTGACACTCATGCTGAGAATTATATGGTTTTCCCTTCTTCTCCAGACGTATTTGTGGATTAGCTTTATTCACACTCTAAAATGCTTCATCCTTCCCATATTTATGATTCCTTCTTCTTGGTTTATAGCTATTCCTATTATCTGTTCTCAGATTCTCAATTTCAGAAGTCCATTCTACTCACTTTGAAGGTTGATACTCTGTCTCCAGTAACACTATTACCATATTTCCATTTTTCTTACTCATCTCCTTCATTACTTATACTCTTTTCATCTAACTGAAGCCCTAAATCATGATCCTGATAGTATTTCTGAGGATCTACAGTACTTTGTCCAGGTTTCACCTTCTGTCTTATTCATTCTTACTTTGTTTCTCTGTTGTAGGACTTTCTGGAATGTGACACTCTTCCATTTGTCTTCTTCAGTCTTACATTCATAACTTTCATTTAGCTCTTTTTTTGTGCCCTGATATATTTGGGGTGTTCGTAATACCTTGGAGATTTGTGTCTAAACTATCCAAGATCAGTCTTCTCCATTTTCTCTGTGGTTTCTTGTCATTCTTAATCTCATGAATCCACTCCAATTTTTTGACCCTATGAACTCTTAACTTCTCTCTATCTCTTTCTGATTCTTGTCCCTCTCCTGCTTCCTGCTATCCTCTCTCCCATCAGGTTGGTTGTTAGTGACTCTTTCCCTTTGTACATAGTTGGCTCACGCCTCATAGTAGCACATCTGTTTCTGTTTTCAAATCTTTGAACCAATTTGCAACTGACTGTTAGATCACTTGAGTTCTAACACAAAGTCTTTGTGTTCTTTCTCATCTTTTGTTCCTCTATCCCTTTTTTCTCTAGATTTTATTCCTTCTCCTTCAATCCTCATTGCATTCCGCATGTTAAGGCCATGGTATTGGATCTTTAGGCCATGAATGCCATTGAGATGATCATTTGCCTTTCTCCAGGTTTTTATAATTGTCTTTTTTGTTGTCCTCTCCCCTAAAAAAAGACTAGAATGGTATTCTATCATTGACCTTTCTTATCTGAACCATTTTCTAATAATTCTTTGTTCCAGAAAGAGGGATCTCATCTTCTCCATTGGTCTTTTTACCCTAGACTGTAGATGGGTAAGATGGCTGTCAAAGATGCCTTTCATTACATTCTGGCTGCTTTGTTGTTTCTATTGTTTCATTCACTGGGATCAAATGTACTAGTTTTAAGCTCTCTACTTAGGCATCACTTTGGCTTTTTATGCCGGTGCCAAGTCATGGGAGCATTCGTTTGCTATACTCATGGTCTTGAACTTTGTTTGTATTATTACATGAACAACTTGTTTCTCCTTTCCTCTTCTCAAGAGACCTCCTAATTGGCCACATCACTCCTCCTTTAAAATGCAACTTGTCTGGATTGGCTAGTAAAGGTTTTTCAAGTTGTTCTGAATTTCAACTTGACACTTGATTTACCTTGGAGTCATTTTCACTTCTCAACTAAGTTGGACTCTCCCTTTGTCCCATAGAAAGAAAGTAAAAGACTATCTAGTAACTTCTGCTGTTGCATCTCCTGTTCTTCTTGCATGAGAGGTTTTATCTTCTTTTTGGAATTCTTACATCTCTAGAACATCTCATTCCTCTAATCTAGTTTCTTTAATCCTCTATTTTCTTTTTAAATGCTGCCACCATTTTTTCTCAAAAGTCTGTTTTGGTGGCTGAATCATGCGAACACTTATACTGGCATCAAAATGCATCCCACGCACACACACCTCCCTTGGATTTACATCACTTCACTAACACATATCCTAAGTGTGAAATTATAATTATGATGTGAAGAGGCAAGTCTGTGATTTTGTAAGTTAACATTTTCCTTACCTAAAAATGTATTTTTGATAGATTCATCTCTTTATTTTGTTTGATAGATACATCTCTTCCCACACTTCATCAACATTATTCTTGCCTCACCTAAGAATGAAGTTGATTTCAGGTGCAAGGGGTTACAGGGATCTACTATGCACAGTAGATGTGTTTCTATCCTGCTTTTTTTTGTGATGATTACATCATGCACTAGCACATTTCACATTATAACATGGTTATTCTGTGGGAGATATCTCAAGGCCAGTGGTAGGCACAAAATATCAAGGACAGACATGCAAGGAATAGCTAGAGTGTGTTGAGATGTTAGTGTCTGTCAGAAATATATTTCTTACCAATTCAAAGCTGTTTGAAATTGCATTAGGTCAATGTCACCCAAAACAAAGGTGCCTAAATATTGAACGTAATAAGAGGGTTAACTGTCATTAAAGGTTTTCTCTTTCAAATAATATTTTGAGACATAATGAAAGAGAAGAAAATGCTTATCTTGGTTATAAAACTATTAGTTACTAGTTTATTGAATGACAGGTAAGGAGTTGTTAATTTGGAGTTATATAAAACTTCCAGTTTATTTGGGTAGCTTGTATGAAATAATTTAATTCCATAAGATTGTGGGAAATTAAGTATTTCCTTTAGGTGTATAGAGTTATTTATATGTGAGTTGAGTCATCAGTATTTCATAGCTTTAAACATGTGAAACACCAACTACTGTCATACCATACAAGGATTAATCATTGTTTGAACTTTAAAACTCTTCAAATAACCTCTAATTCAGGATTATTTGTCACATTTTTCCACGAAATCAATGCACATTATTTAATAAAACTCACTGTCAATTGTTTGAATTCTTAAAAATGCTGGAAATTTACATAAACATTAACTTTGTACCGCACCAAATCTTGATCACTGTGACCTTGTGAAGCTTGCATAATCCTCCTATTGCAAACTTTTGTTGAAGTAATTTTTTATTATTTTTTTAACATATTCTAACTGACTCCAGCAGCCGTGTGGCTGGCCTTAAAATCCTTGTTAAACCAGGTAGGAAGACTAGGTTGTTTCTATAACAAGTACAGATTTTAAAAAAGCAAAGAATAGCAACTGTTATGTATCTCATAAATAATATGTTACTTCAATGAATGATAAAAAAGTGTGGAAAGAAGCTTTTTAAATACCTTGCTACAGAAAACATCCAGTTTTTCAAACTTTTTACACTCAAAACAAATAAAATATTAGCTTTAATATGAAAAGTAAAAAGTATTTTGTTTGTTCAAAATCTTTGAAGAGTTCTTTCTGGCTTCTTTTTAGTCCTCCTACAAGCCACCATTAGTTCTTATCATAGCATTAATCTTATCAGTTTTTTTCAGCACTTCCTTAAAAATATGTATCACTTTACTCATGCATGTATTCAATTCTCACTGTAGCTTTTACAGTTCTCGTCGACAGCAACAGTCTCAGTACGATCGACACGTAGAAGACAGTGAGATACTACGTGCAGAATTTCGCAAGCCCAGAGACACTATATTGTTTGTGGTTTCAGAGTTTCTCACTAACTGCACTCGACGACTTGCAACTCTAAGCAAAAAAGTTCCTGATTTAACTTCAAAGGCAACTGAACTCTTAGATTTGAAGTGCCACTTGGTGAGTAAAATTTTGAATTAAATAATGAGTAGTGAATTAAGAAAATGTATTTTTTAAGTGTTTACTTAGATGTTTTATCTTATGAGTGGTAAATATTGCATTGTCAGTAAATTACTGATAGAAATCAGAAATATTTTTCTTTATTATTTTTTTGTTTTTAGTGTTATTTCTTTAAACTTTCATTCATTGAAGTAATTATGTTTTATATTTTATGTTCAGCGACTAGCAGAAATAGCCCACAGTTTATTGAAAGTATCACCGTATGATCCTGCCACCATGGCATGTAGAGGACTACACCGCTACATGAATGAAGTTCTTCCTAATTCTGAATGGGCCCAGGAAGCCATGCGTCCAGCTCTCATAATGGTTCTACGTCGATTGGACAAAACATTTAACAAGATAGCTAAGAAGCAAACTATAAAGGTATATTGGATTAAAATTATTTGTTGTGTTTTTTAATTAAACATTTGCATTGTTTCTACTCTCTTTTTTATTTACATGCTTCATGTCAAAGAATGAAAATTTATTGTTTTATACAAGTATTTTGGCTGAATTGTTTTCACAAATAAATTTAGTAGCTCAGTACAATTTATGTTGCAGAGACTGGTTGATTGGGAAGCAGCTAGATCTCTACTGAAAGGTAAACAAAATTTCATTTTAAATCTTGTTGTTTTTTTGTTGTTGTAACAGTGAATGAGCTAAGCTCAATATATAGTTTTTAATAAATATTCAGTCAGTTGTTAACATTAATATCTTTATTTTGTTACACAATTCAATACTATCATTCAAACTCTTGATACTCTTTAAATACAGACATGACACTGTTAAATTTAGCGATAATTTTTACATTATGTGTATTAAATTGTTGATATCCTTTGAATACAGATATAATACTTTGTTAAATTCAGCTATAACTTTTACATTATGTGTATTAAATTGTTGATATCCTTTATATAGAGACATGACACTTTGTTAAATTTAGCGATAATTTTTACATTATGTGTATTAAATTGTTGATATCCTTTATATAGAGACATGACACTTTGTTAAATTTAGCGATAATTTTTACATTATGTGTATTAAATTGTTGATATCCTTTGAATACAGATATAATACTTTGTTAAATTCAGCTATAACTTTTACATTATGTGTATTAAATTGTTGATATCCTTTATATAGAGACATGACACTTTGTTAAATTTAGCTATAACTTTTACATTATGTGTATTAAATTGTTTACATCTTTTAAATACAGACATGACACTTTGTTAAATTCAGCTATAACTTTTACATTATGTGTATTAAATTGTTGATATTGTTTAAATACAGACATAATACTTTGTTAAATATAGCTATAACTTTTACATTATGTGTATTAAATTGTTGATATTGTTTAAATACAGACATAATACTTTGTTAAATATAGCTATAACTTTTACATTATGTGCATTAAATTGTTGATATCCTTTAAATACAAACATGATATTTTGTTGAATTTGGCTATAACTTTTATATTATGTGTATTAAATTGTTGATATCCGTTAAATACAGACATGACACTTTGTTAAATACAGCTATATATAGCTATAGCTTTTACATTATGTGTATTAAATTTTTGCTACAATTCAAATACAGACATGATACATTGTTAAATTTAGCTATAACTTTTACATTATGTGTATTAAATTGTTGATATCGTTTAAAAACAGACATGATACTTTCTTAAATTTAGCTATAACTTTTACATTATGTGTATTAAATTGTTGATGTCCTTCAAATACAGACATGATACTTTGTTAAGTTTATCTTTGACATTTACATTATGCATATTCAATTGTTGATACCCTTCATATGTGATAGTTTGATAAATTTATATATAATTTTTACATTATATCTATCAAACTTTTGATACTTTTATCTATAGTTTGTATGTCATGTGAAAGTGCTTTAGAAATGATTTATTTATCTGTAAGTTGTGATAATATCTTTGAAAATATTCAGGTATTCTGGATTATGCTGTTGTAATGGTAAATTGGTTTCATGATGTTAAAATGCTAAATAAATTTAAATGAAAATTTAGCATGATCTTTATAATCTGATTTTTGTACACAAACTTATGGCTTTATTAAAAATATTGCTGCAGCCTAAGGTAAATATTATTAATTGAGTCAAAATATAAATTGTAGCCTTTTTCTTTCTATTTCAAACTGCTAAAAGTAAGAGTCTTAGTATTCTCAAGTTATTAGATCAGCTGTTAATTTTTTTCCACATCACTGAATAGGAAAATGTTTGATAGAAGTTGTATCTTCTGATTGGATTGGACCGGCATATCCAGGTGGTTAGACAGCTGCACTTGCAATCTGAGGGCCATGGTTTCAAATCTCCATCACACCAAACATGCTTAACTTTTCACCCATGAAGGCATTATAATGTAATGGTCAGTCTCACTATTCATAAGTAAAAGAGTAGCCCAAGGGTTGGCAGTAGGTATTGAGGATTAGCTGCCTTCCTTCTAGTCTGTCGCTACTAAACTAGGAATGGTTAACACAGATAGCTCTCCTGTAGCTTTGTGCAAAATTCAAAACAAACAATCTGAATAGATTATTTATTATATGAGGACTATTTGCACTAGCTGTCCCTAATTTAGTAGTGTGACACTAGAGGGAAGGCAGCTAGTCATCACCACCCACTGCCAACTCTTGGGCTACTCTTTTACCAATGAATAGTGGGATTGACCATCACATTATAATGCTCCCACAGCTGAAAGGGCAAGCATGTTTGGTGTGACAAGGATTTGGAAACTGAACTTGAAAATTGTTACCTTAATTAAGAGTTGTTTGTAACTCAAAAAAGTGAGATAAATTTTCTCTGTTATCTTACTGTAAATATATTGTTAAGATGTCAAATATTTGAATATTTAAGGAAAATGTGTGCACATTATTTTTCTTTAAATATGACAAAAGTACTACCTACATACCTTTTATATTCATTCTCTTTTATTTTTCATTTTTAATCAAGTTAAGGTTTCAGAACATTTTTGTAGCCCACTTAATTAGAAATATGAGCAGTAATCAGATTTTAAGAGATATTCTAAGTGTGAAGAAAAAGTAATTACAAGAACGAACATACAGGGTGGTTGCTAGAAAAGCAGAAAATTTGTCAAACAGCTATTTATTTTTACAAAGAATAACTTTTACAAAGTTTTTTAAAGGCATATGTTATATTACACTCATAGATGCTCAAAATTATTAAAATCATGCATTTTATTCATGATGTAAAGAAATCAAAATAGAAATGAGTAAGCACGCATTTTATTCATGATCTCATCTGACCCTCAAATTTTCGGCTTTTCTAGCGACCACCCTGTAGTTTGTATGATCGATATTGAAGGAATGTAAGAATTTTAATTTGTATCTTGAATTTTAGATTAGCTATTACAGACTTTTAAATAATTAAGAAGTATCATTTGTCAAAGGCTAGATTTCTAAAGGCAAAATTAAGATTGAAATTTAGGTAACAGAAAAGATTTATTATCAGTTGAAGACACTAGATAATTTATCAATGAAAATATCAGCATGTGGTCATGTCATATAAGAATGATTCTGCTGTACTAAACTAATCTTAACATTGCTTATTAAGATGCACATGTGCTAATCTATCTGACAAAGATGATAGTGAATTTGTATGAAATTGTGACCTGGCATGGCTAGGTGGGTTAAGGCATTCAGCAACTCATAATCTGAGGGTCATGGATTCGAATCCCTGTCCCACCAAATATGCTCGCCCTTTCAGCCATGGTGGCATTATAATGTGACGATCAATCCCACTATTCATTGGTAAAAGAGTTGGCGGTAGGTGGTGATGACATACTGCCTTCCCTCTAGTCTTACACTGCTAAATTAGGGATGGCTAGCATAGATAGCCCTTGAGTAGCTTTGCGAGAAATTCAAAAAATGTTTGAAATTAATGAAATAATAATTAATAGTAAAGTAATTGGTTGTTAGAATTTACTAATAAGGGAACTGACAACTATCAGAAATGCGTATTAAAAACAAACTAGAGGAGACAGTAAGTCTTCACTTACTATCAAAATAAAGACAAATTTCTGTCATGAAAGACTAGAACAATTCTGATCTGAAAGCACCAAATTTGCATTCATGGTACGTATTATTTCTATAACTTACCAATCAGAAAACAAGACTCTGAACATAGAAATATCTTTATTATATACTGTAGTCTACTAGACAATCAAGATAATAGTAACTATTTTGCATGAGATAAAATAAACAAAACTTAACATTAGTGCAACTGAATTTTAGCTTTTACTAAGATAATTAACAGAAGGAAATACAATTAATAAATTTAATAATACAGTAAAATAATAAAGGAATTTTTACAGTAAGTTTTGCCTCTGCCATAGAAGCTTAAAACTATTTTGATCTCAAAGCACTAAAATTGTATTTATAACATACACTTTCTTGGTAGCTGACCAATCATAAAATAAGCATTCAAACACTGAAAATCTTATCCATGTGATAGCTGCATGTTGGTGCTGTACATAGAAGTTGAAAAAGGATGCAGTGCAACTCATGTAATAGTTAATAAGTTCCTCAATCAGGCAGTCTCTCAAAGGTAACATATTAGGCCAAACTGATTGTTTGATCTCAATCAGGTTTAAAGTGTACCCAATAAGAACTTACAGAAATTAAATGAGAGAGTGAGATGTGTAGTATTCACATATTACAGGAATAGAACGGACTCAGTGTTCTCTTGATAGTAATTGAAAATAACATGGATATAAAGAGGAATGAAATAAATTGTGTAGTTTAGAAGGAGGATGATCATGATTAGAACAGTGTTATAAAGTCTGAATAAAACTTAAAAAAAGAAATATCAGCTCATTGAATATTTGCCAAAAATTTGTTTGGCTGTGTCTCACAGTCCAGCAGATGTTTATAAATGTAGTTACAAATAAGAGAGTACAACTGGTTGAACAAACAGTTGTAGCTCTATGAAACACAAAATTGACTTTGAAGCTATATATTAACAAAGCAGAATATGTTCCATAGGAAAAGAAAAGAAGAACTTAATCTCAGAAAGTTCATATCTAGCATAAATTTTCATGAAAACAGTGTCATGTTACACAGACACCAACTATTTCAAATATCACCTCAAGTTAGGCAGATGATAAAACAAATGTCTTTTCAGAAAGACAGGATAAAACTTTTAAACAAGAAGAGGAATTTTTAAGTTGAGAAAGTACTAGTGCCAAGAAAACGTAGTTAAAGGCTAAAAAAAACCTATTTAGATCTATTCAAGAGAAATATTTGATAGTTTTAGGCTAATGCAAGCATCAAGAACCAACACAGGCTAAGGCAAACTGCCTTGCCAAATCTCCTTTCTCTTTATCTTTACTGGTATATTCTCACAACCAACTATAAAGTTTATGGAACAAATGATGTAAATCATAAAATTAATATGAAAATCTAACTATATTAAGTGTTTCATCACTTAGAAATATGATGTATTTCATGTTTTACATTCTGCTTTAATGAAAATATGTAATTTCTTAGGTGTTTACTTGACTTTGTACAAGCACAGATACATTGCTCATTTGCCTCATCTGAAGGTAAGTCTTTTATCTTATACAATTTTCTTTAAAACTATGATAAAATGATTACATATTGGACATATTTTTGTTATTCTATGTTTCTAATGGGATAAGTTATTTTAAAAAAAGACTTAGATTAAATAAATTCAATTACCAAGGCACCTGCGTCTTTCTTTTAATTATATTATTTGAACTAAAATTATTCAAAGCTTGTTCATGTACCTATATAAAACTGCAATAAATGTGTTTTATTTTTAGTCTTTGACAGCTGTATGTCAGGGGATTTTGCTTGGAGAGAACTATACTTTACCACTTGCCACTGAAAGTCTATCAAATTTTAACACTTCATTGGCAGCTCTCTCTCAGTCTCCACCTGCCAGTTTTGTTTCTGTGGCTGTAAGACTTATAGCAATGCAGATGCTGGCTCTTGGGGTAAGAATGTTGAGCTTCATCTGAACATGTTTTTGCATGGACTGAATTACTTCATTTTTCACTTCCATCCTTATTTGAGTATATTATCATTTATATTAATTATCTTTAGATGTGAATTTGATTATTTGAATTAAATATGAGAGTCTTTAACATTTGCTCTTATTTTCGTATTTGTAGATATTTATACTATAAAAACTGTTCCTTTGCCTGTGGGCCCAGCATGGCCAAGTGTATTAAGGCATGCAACTTGTAATCTGAAGGTTGCAGGTTCGCATCCCCTTCGTGCCAAACATGCTCGCCCTTTCAGCCATGGAGACGTTATAATGTGATGGTCAATCCCACTATTCATTGGTAAAAGAGTAGCTCAAGAAGTGGCTGTGGGTGGTGATGACTAGCTGCCTTCCCTCTAGTCTTACACTGCTAAATTAGTGACAGCTAGCACAGATAGTCCTCGGGTAGCTTTGTGCGAAATTAAAAAAAACAAAAAACAAGCCTTTGTCTGTGTTTAGTTGAGTTAAATGAGTTGATTTATAACTTGAATCTCGGCTTTGTATTGGTCATTTAACTGTACTTTTCATTTATAGTACCTAATGATTTGGTTACAAGAAATAAGTTTTAAGATGTTTACACTTGATCATATATTGTAGATATAGTTTCTTATGTTAATCATGCTGAGATTTGAAATTAATTTTTAGAAGTAATGTTTTTATTTATGTTTGAGTACTCACATCTTAACTCTGTGGATGAACATTTTTTCTTAATATTAAATGTAAAATGTATTAAATGTTTGGTGAGGTAAATTGCTTTTGCTGTTACTTTTCTTTAGTGGATTTTTTTAATTCATAGAAAAGCCTAAAAGTTGTTTACCAAGCAAAACTTGAATTTGAATATAAGCTTGTGTGTAATCAAATGAAGATTATACCTTATAGGATTCTCTGACCTTAGAAAGTGTCTGTGGTGGATTAAGTGCAGTATGTTCCAGTCCAGAGAAAACTGAAATTTATTTAATGAACTTAATTCTTCCTATGTGTGTACGTGTAACTAGTGGAATTAAAGGTAATATATTTATTTATTATGCATGTTATATGAAAGTAACTTCATGTAATGTAATTAGTAATAGCAAATCTTTGAACTTTGTGTAGTTGTCATTAAGACTACCCAGGAAAATTAATTTTTATCACACAACAAGAAACATGATAAAAGTTCTAGATACTTGACTTTTATGTACTTTAATTGTATACTATATGTTGAAACAATTTGTTTTACAAAATGTATATCTTAATTTTTGAAAAAATACAAATGGTTTATTTGTGTGATTTGCATCAATTTCAAAATATTAAGATAATCTCTTGTATTATTTATTTATTTTTTGTAGATGAAAGAATAAAACCCAGGACCAGATTAAGGTTCAATGGGACCTAGATCCAGATAATATTTGATAATAATAAGAACTTACACTTGCCTTTATTCTGTATACTTTTACAAACCATAATTGTTTTCCTTAAGTGACCTTCAAGGTCCCTCTGTAGCTGCAGCCTGGGCCTATGCATTAATCCAATACTGATCAAACCTTTTGTGATAAAGACAAGGATAATAAGAGTGAAGTTAATTTGATACTATGTCATATCCTAAAAACACTGATTAATAAAACTGTTCCTTCATAAATTAAACATAAAATTAACGTTTCAAAGGTATTAAATAAAAGGAATCACACGAAGAAACTTAAGTGTTTTGATAAACTAAGTTGGAACTTGGTTGGTTTTTTTAGGAAACCTTTTTATGTCAAAGATGGTGAATCAAGTTTACAATATTAAAAATATTTCTTATACTTTAGTTTTGGGGTTCATTATAAGAATGACAATCAGTCTCTCATCAGTAGGGTTATGCTGAATGGCAGCAAATAACATTTACATAAGTACAAAATATATAGATATATACACACACACAAATCAAGTTAAACTGAATATATATAAGTCATTTTTTTTTTAATTTTGTGTTTTTATTTAACCCAGATTCCCCGAGACTTTGTCAGACAGACATTAGTTTTGCTCTGACTGTTATTCTTCATGGCCTTACTCCTCCACAGTCCAAGAACATATCTTCAGGAAAATCTGTATCTGAGGTTCAAGGGCCTGAAAAATCTCCAAGAAAGCCTCGCTCTTCTCTGTTTCAAATTGGATTCCTAGGTTGGTTTTTCATTTTTAAGATTTTTTGAGCTGTTGGTCAAACAAATTTTAAGCACATGTACTTTTGATTTAAAATAATCTGAATATCCATTTTGCAGCATTTACAACCCATTTTCATGACATTTGTAACATGAAAGTATGTGTAAAATGTGAAGATTTAACAGTTCCTTATAACAATGTTTTTCTTAATCAACACAGAATAGTTTACAATATGTTGAACCCTGTTTTTTCTTTTGTCTGAGAATCCATAAAGCTGGACAATTAGAGTAAGAGGTAATTTGCTAATTGATTAATCAGTTACCTTTGAGTAATTTGTTATTGTTGTGTGAGACTTAGATAGTTGGAAAAAAACTCAAAAGAGTAATAATTGTGAACATTAGTTTCAATTATTTGATAGTTTTCTTAACATTAATCAGTTTAATCATATCTTCAATTAACTGATTATTTTATCTTACATCTATTATTTATAGGCTATCGAGTTAATAGTCCAGTTCCATTAAGGTTTATATTTCAATTCTATTTTAAACATCTACATACACACACACACACATCTTTAACAATATTTAGGTTTACCATAGGTTTTTTGTTTTCCCAAGAAGGACACATGAGACTGCATATACTATGGCTAAATCCAGTAGTTTCCAAATGTACATATACACTTAATGAAAGTTATCTTTTTTTACAAAAGTAGAAATATGGAGTATTAATAATTACATTTCCAGTCTTCCCCTTTGATTCTAACTTACTGTTTTTGTATCTTCAGAAAATAAAGTTACCTATGCAGTTTGCATGCTATTAATTCAAGACAATTTTTTTAGATACTTCATAATAGTTCAAAACAATATAATAAATAGTTACAGACATGTATAATTAGATTAAAATAAGTGAAACAAATACTCCTTGCCAAGATCTTCTAGTGTTCACATTTTCCCTATTTAACGTTAAAAAAGTTTTTACTTTTATTTTCCCTTTTCTTATTTTCATCTTTCAAAGCTCCACTCAAATAAGTTGTTGAGTCTAATAACACAAAATGCATATATTTTTGTTATGTTCATTAGCCTTAAGATTTTGGCCAGCCGTGTATATATACATACTGTCAACTTCATCATTTCACTGATAAATAGTCTATAAAATTACATATCAACTTTTTTATGTACCCAATCTCACACCACCTGTTCAAATATTTTGTTGATACAAAATGATATTTTGTCATGTGTTATTGATAATATATAATTATGTAATTGAAATTGTTTCAAGTTTATTTTTTTAAATTGTGTTATTTAAAAACCAGAAGGGGGCTGGCATGGCCTAGCTTGTTAAGGCATGCGCTTCGTAATCTGAGGGTCACGGGTTCGCGCCCGAGTCGCACCAGGCATACTCGCCCCAATGGTTGGGAGGGCGTGACAGTCAATCGCACTATTTGTTGGTAAAAGAGTAGCCCAAGAGTTGGTGGTGGGTGGTGATGACAAGCTGCCTTCCCTCTAGTCATACACAGCTAAATTAGGGACGGCTAGCACAGATAGCCCTCAAGTAGCTTTGTGCGAAATTCCAAAAACCAGAAATTTTCAGTGAACAGATAAAAAATACCATAACATGAATTAAATTGACTGAGTGCCTGAACCTTGCTTGGTGTTACATACAGATCTCGACTATTATTATTGAAAATTGTTTCTCTTGATGAATGGTTTCTTAAGACTTCATATTTTCTTTTTATTGCTGCTTTTATGGTATTGAAAACCAGTGCTTTTTTATTTTCTTAGATTTTCACTTTTCTACTTTTTCAGTAGTCTTTCAGTTGTTGTTTTTTTGGCAAACCTGTTGATAAAGTACTGATAATGATAATCATAAGGTTAAAGAAGGACTGCAAATAAACAGAATATTGGCACTGAATCAAGACTATAGGCATCACAGTTTTTAGAAATCCTTTGTGAATGGATGCAGTTTTAAAATCCCTTATATAGAGAGATATTAGGTTCAGATATGTTATCACGTAATCCTGTTCACAGCTGTAAAAATGTTTCCAGTTGCCCTAATTCACTAATCTATTTAAACCATGTGCAAGAATGTAGACTGTTCTAAATTTAGTAGTAAATTCCATGATACAAAAAAAGAAAAGTTATTCTTTTTATTAAGTGATGTATATCTGTAGTTACTGAGTACTGATACAAAGTATTGGAAATAGTTATGGAAACAGTAAATAGAATGAATATAAATGCAAATATTATTGGATTGCCTCTCTGTTGTTTAAAAATCAACAATATTAAAGAACAGTCACTTGTTGATAGCTTACATTATAATTGGCTGTCCTTCAACCATTCAGACAGTGCCACATTTGCAAGATACCTCTCAAACTACAAGCAGTTATATTATTCCCAGTACTAGTGTAGTGAATGTACTCATGTTCTGGGATAGAAATGTGTAGAAATCGGTTGAAACTTTCATTGAGTGTTTAGGTAGGAATTACACAGAAACTTGGAAAGGGGTGCATGAAACTGTTAGTGTTGATAATAGAAGAAAAGTAGAAAGCATAAATTTTAAAAAAAGAGTGTGTTCTTTATGTGATGCAGATAATGTAGTAACAACTTCGTCAGTGATGTAGATGTAAAGTGTAAATGTTATCTTCAGAAGAGTAAGATTCACATTTAGCATGAATTGGCTTGAACAGATGCATAGCACTTCAAAAATCACTACTTAGGAGGGTGGACCAAAGAAGACTGAAATGGGAATCAACATGCATGATAATATGATGTCTGCACTTTTATACTGTGTTTTCTGGTAAAATCTTTCATTGTTTGCTGAGGTAGTTTTTGTGAGTGTTAAATGAGAGGTAACAGTTTGTTACTTCCTACTTTTTGTTTGTTCAGTTTCAAAATCACGTTCTTTAATGCATTAAGTATATGCAACATCTATGAAATGAATGATAATAAAAGGATATATTTAATTCACTATCTTGCTAGAATACTAAAGATCATTAGATTATACAATTGTTTTAAACAGTTTATTAAAGTGAAATATTTCATTTTTTTATTTTTTCAAGGCATTCCTAGTCGATATATTTTGTAAGTACAATAGATATTTCTTTGCAAGTACTATAAATATACCCTTGTATGTATTATAAACATGTATTTTTTAGTACTACAAAGTCTTTGTAAGTATCACATAGTTGAAAAATGAGGATGTAGTTTTGTTTGTTTAATATCCAAATAAAAATTATGATGCTTTTGTGGGTGTTAAATATATTTAACACAGGTAGTATACTATTTATCTTTGAATTTCTTGCCATTATTGGCTTTGAATATATTTAATGCAGGTGCAGAAAATATATTTTGAATTTTGTTTGAAGCTAGTACAAATATACTAGTATTTATGTCTACTTTCAAGATATAAATTTTAAAAGTACTGTAAACATGTCTCATGTAAATAGATTCTTATGTTTTTTTCATCATTCAGGTCTTAAAGTGATGATTGTCTGTTTTGAATATGAGTTAGCTGGAGAATGGTATAAGATTGCCCGTTGTATCCGTGAGCTTGGAAACAAGCTGTTTGGTAAGTGTTTGATAACTTATGCTCTGATAGATAAGTAAGCCTGAATGGGGTAAAATAGAATATTTTTATTAAATGATGTGTTGTTGTTTCGACTTGATCTCTAAGATCTTCAAACTTCTAAATAATATATCAGTTATCAATCAGTAAATACATAAGCTTTAATTAAATGATATATTAGTGATTGAATTAACATATATTAACAATGTTGCAATTTAGGAAGTGATTAATGTGTGATTTATTATTAAAGCAATTAAAAAAAAGAAGCATAGCCTAAATTAAATTTTTATTATTAATTTTTGTATCAGCTACACACATATACTCATTTGTATCTTCCTGATATAAAAATTAATCATTCGTAACATGTAGAATCTTTATATCTTGACTGTAGATCTTTGTATTAGAGATGGTTTTACAAAAACTCACACCTTAAATGTTTTGATGAGCATGATGGAGCTACCTGTATATCATACTTTAAATAAATTGTCATTAGAAAATATCACAGTGATAAGTTATTTTTCAGCAAAGGTTCTTTTAATGTTTTTGTCAAATATTTCTCTCAATGAATAGGTGGACTTGCTTTATGGAATTTTTTGGACTTTGTAGTGACCCATCGAACTCCACTATTTATCCTTTTGTATCCGTTAATAAGATATAGGGTAAGTTCCATGGCTTTGTTTGGAATAAATTGAGCTGAACTAATTCATAAGCTATTTTGAAACTACTATACCAATAACATTAACAATTTATTTATTGTTTATACTTCTAATTAAAAACACAGTAAGGTGGTTTGTTGAGTAATTTACTTACAGCTAATTTTTAGGCTGACTTTAAACAAATTTACTTCCAGAGTGGTAGTGTAATTGTTCTTTATTTTGAGAGATTCTTGTTGGATTGCCACAGAAAACTACATTTGCCATGTGAAGAAAAAGGATGAAACTATTTATAAAATAATAGCATAACAATGAATCTTTTTTAACAGATTTTGCAAACAATTTGTGACAATGAACAAGAATACTATTATCAGCAATTAATCAGAGAGAAACTTCAAGGATTCAGTTTGCCGACCCCAAAGAGTCGAGGAACTCTTCTTGTGGATTTAGTGGCTGAGATGAAAGCTCTCAAGGATGACCTTGTGTCTCGTAAGTTAGGTCAGTCTAGTTATGCAATGGATCTTTGTACCAATTGTGTAAGCAATTAACATACATTAAATATACTTTTATTTTAGTTAGTAAAAATAAATAAATACAAAACTTAATGTTTTTTCAATTGGATCTCAAACTCAGATTCCTACAGTATTGGAGACATTTCACAATCCACCAGTTATGCTCGAAGTGTGATTGGTGGAGCTCATCGTCCTAGCTTTACAGAACTGACATCAGACCAACACAGTGTAACCCGTCTTGGAAATCCCCCAGGTTTAGTATCCATTGGGTCATGTCATGGACGTGGAGGTAATTAATATCTTTTGGGCTCAATTCACAGAATTAAATCAGAAATTTTTAACTTAATAATTTATTGGAATAAATCACTTATGACTAATACTGCAGTAAATGTTGATACACAGTTTTTCCAAAGTTCCTTTGTGCAGTGTATAATTTATTTTAAATTTATTATGTGCAGCTTAAAATAAGTTATTTCACTTAAAGTCATTCAGCAGAACTTAAATTGGACATAAATTTTTAAATTAAGGCCAAATAAGGTGTAATTCCATGACTGTATTACTACTTTCATCCAAAGCTATCTTGATCCAAGACTGCCCTCTAAACATTGCCAAAATTTTCTGTAACAGTGCACAAGTCTTTTATACCCCATCATTTTCATGCCATTTCAGAAAATGCTGATCACGTGACTACCCTCCACTTGTCATAATGCCTAATCTATACTAGTGCAGCTAGCTCCCTCTACTACTCTAGAACAATCCTCATTTTCTAAATTTGCATTAGTATCTTGATGTGTTTTTGATTTACTCTACATGTAACTATTGCAATTTACTTTCTAATTTCTCAGTTTCAACTTTAGTCTTTGCTTTAGACTTTAGAGTACTTAATTTCATTTTGTTTTTAAATGTTTATTATTTCTTAAATTCTGCTTTGTAATATGAATCGGAGTTTTAATGTGCTGGATAACAAACATTCAAACATTCGTATGAATTTTGAAGTTAGTAATTACACCAATCCTCAGCACAATAGGTTGGTGATATCTCCTGAAGAAATTCAAGCTTTAATTTAAAAGCTGTTAAGAGCTCATATTGGCCATCAATGGTCTTTCTTCAGATCTTTATATGTTTGGTCAAGTGGTACACTCTTTTGCATGTCGTCTTCACTATCTGTATCTTCAGACTTGCCATTACATGGATGACTGGCTACTGCTCACTTTCTCCAGTGTCCAATCAGTCACTCATACTTGTTTATTTCTTTGAAAAGCTGTTTATATGGAATTTCTCATCAAGTTGGAGAAGCCCTTATTACTTCCATTCAGTATCTTATTCATTTGGAGGTTCTCTTCCATTCCAATTTCAGTCAGACCCAGCTTTCTACACTTTGGCTCAAGGCTATGGAGCAGACCCTACTTTTTCCTTCTCTCTCTCTATACAAGAAGTTCTATATATTATCAGGACATGGGCTTTTTTGGAAGCTCTCATTGCCTTGATTTCGACACACATGTGTTTCTTTCAGTTGACATTTTTAAAGCAATGGAACTTCTCCCATGATTGCTTCAACCGTCTCATCACTGTTCCCACTGAGATCAGAGCCGGCCTTGCTTGATGGCTCGACAGTGAACAGACCATGATGGTGTTACCATTTCTCCACCTAGTCCCAAGTCTCATTCATTCAAAGATGTTTCCTTGGTGGTTTAGGGAGCTTTCCTTGATTCCTAAGAAATTTCTAGTCAATGGTTAGTCGAGGAAGCTATTCTTCATATCAATGCCTTAGAACTTTTGGCAGTTCATTTGGCTCTGTATCATTTCCTTTCACTCCTTTTCAGGCTTGTGGTTATGGTTTATTCCAACAATTCCACTGTCATCAGCTACATCATCAAGCAAGAAAGAACTAAGTCCAGATCTCTGCACTTAAAATTTTGGATATGCTGTACTGGGCCAATGACCATCACATTATTATCTTGGCATTAAACATTCACAAAATTCATAATTCTTATCTTGTCCCAACCAAGTTCTCTGCATGAAGTAGCCCCTTCATCCTATTTTGGTGGGTGTGTTTTCAACTGGGAACACCACATATATAGATGCAATGCCAGATTTTTTTCTGCTTGGTCTCCGGTTCCACACACCTTAGTTCTAGGGTGGACGCATTCAGTCAAGGTTGGAAGAGTTGTCACCTGTATGCCAACTTTTCAATTAGACTTCTATCCAAAGACATTTCCCTTATCTAGATCACTCATTGTTGTGTTCTACTAGTTGCTTCATAATGGCCTGATTTTGAAACATAATAAAATGGTTTTTTTTGTTTATTTTTATCAATTTATCACTATATTAAGATAATGTGCTTCCATATTCAAGATGGTATCTCCTGTTATGAAAATATTATTTCCTAAATGTGCAAGACCATTTAGTGTTTTCTTTACTCTTTTATATCATTCATCTTGGATTATACCTGAAATTTCCTTTCTTTCTTTTTTTTTACATAATAGAATCTCGTGGTAGTGTGATGTCTCATAAATCAGGTTTGTCACATCAGTGGAGTGTTAGAAGTGACAGTAATGTCCCATCACGAGGACTCAGTATACGACTTAATTCTAGAGACAGAAGTCAGAAAGTGGTTGAAAGGTTTTTACGTCGTACAAGCTATCCTGAACACGAAGGTGCAATATCCCAAGGTAAAATTTAGAAATTTCATTTTTCATTTGAATTATTTTATTGACAAAATCTTTAAACAGAGAATGGTATACTGCTGGGAAAATATTTTCATCTTGTCTTTTTTGTATTAAAATAGAAGAAACAACTTAAACCATAAAATAAAATATTCTTATGGTGAAACCAATGATATCTTTGTATTCATAATATGTTCATTTATTTGATGAAGTAACATTTAATAAAAGTAACACAAAAAATTTGGAGTTTCATCTCAAAATACATCTTGATAACTTCACAGTATTTTTCATGAGAAGGAATTATGATAAAAGGTAAGAATTTAAAATTTGACACGTGATAATTAACTATGAAATTTAATTTATTGTATCCAGTTATATTTTCTATAAATCTCTGTTTAAAGCCATAGTTACAAGGCTAATGAAGCGATTGGACAATTAAGATATAAAAAAAAAAATCCCCTTTCCAATTCTTCAACACTTTATGATCGTTTAGGTAACAGTCATGATAACTTATCCAAAATTTAAAACATAAATACATTATTTCATGAGTGTTATAACTGCTAGTTACTTTGAACATGAAGACCATTTTGTGAGAGCTGTGTGAAAACATTATTTCACTTTAACAAGTATTTCTTTGAGCCAGTTATTCTCAGCATAAAGATATTGCATCGCTTGTATGAAAACTAATTAATTACTACCTAAATTTATTGACAGTCCAGATGAAGTAGTTACTTTCAGTGTATAAACAGTTTTTCACATTAAAGACTGTGACACTGAGTGAGTTACTTTGAACATGATGACAGTACCTTAATTATATGAGTGTGTTATATTTTGTCAACATAAGAAAAATATATATTTTATTTCAGTAAATGGTCTGGACATGGAGACAATATTTCATTTTCATGATCATTATATTGAGATAGTTATGACTGTGCTAATTTACTCTCATTATGTAATGTTTGTTTATACATTGTGTTAACCATACAGATATCAAGCACTAATTCACATGATGCAAAGTTTTGTTAACTGTTTACTGTAATAACAACAGGCTGAGAACAAAATAGTTTTCAAGTGGCCAAGGAAATAAAATTCTGAAATCATTATGTTAATTTATTTGTGAAATACATTTAGCATTAAGGGAGTTTTTACTTATGAATGAGAATACATTTAATGTTAAAAGAGTTTTTACTTATGTTTGAGTATACAGATAGTATCATTTCCTATAGAGGAGGGTCAAACTTAAGCATAGTACTGAAAAATAAGAAGTTATATCCTTACTGAATCACATGAATCAGCAAAGGAAAGGACAACATTTTATTTTCACATAGTAAGTTCAAATTTCCAAAAATCTTTCTCATTAGAAGCCACATGTGTTATCATATGTAACTAACCCAGCACAATAGGTAACTGGACTAAAGAAGTTTAGCTATTTCCTTCACTGACATGCTGTGTTAAAGTAGAGCACCTCCATATACAATGCTTTTTTTTTATCTCCTCTTTACCTTCAAGCCATCTCTAACTTTAAATTTAAACATTCAATTATATTTTAGTATTAATGAAGTAGCCAATGTAATAGAGAACATAACTTCACACCAAGAGATAGCTGATTTAAACTTAGTTTCAAATACAAAATGAAACACACCCATTAATGTTAATGTCTAAAAACAAACAAACCTTTCATTCAAATGTAAAAAGAAATATGTCCTCTATGTAAATGCAAGAATAAAAAACAAAATTAACTTTTTGACATACGTACAGTGATTACATAGCATAATCAAATTAAAGTAATGAGAAATAAACTCTTTATGCACACAAAGGACAAAATACATTTAAATCAAAGAAACATGAAATAAACTTTTCCCGTTAAATTAGAAATACACAAACCATTTGTAAAATTAAAATGACACACCATAACAACACATTAAAAAAACAAAGTAAAAACCTTTATCTCACTAATATACATATAAACACATACATACAAGCTCTCATCTTAAAGTCAAGATCTTGTTAAATAGGTGTATGATCATACAAAAACATAAGAGATTGATCAGTGAGAATGTAAATGTCCTCATGTACAAACGTAGAGATTACTTTTCAGAGTTAACAATGCACATACTTTCACACCAAACACTTGTATGCTAAAAACAGTAATTTCATTGTTAATGCAAAAAATAATAATAGCAATATCTTTATATTCACTGTGCTAAGAACACTTAAGCACACTGTGTTTAGGGTTAAAGTTCTTTCCACAAACCAACTAACAAAAGAAATATTGCACAACTCAGTCAAACCTAGTTATCATTGAAATCCCATTACAGACCTGCAATGGTGATGATTGGTTTTCAGCTAGCATTGGTAGTCTGCCATGTTATTTCTTTACCCTTTGCCAGGCTAACTCAACCTGCAACTACTGCACCTCCCTCTACAGCTTAAATAGCAGGTCATTGTGCTTTAGCAAACAATCATTTTCTGAGTCATATAACACACTAACCTCTCTCCACATAGTAGCTTAGGCCTGACAATGATACTTCAGATCAGTGGGGTTATCATGACTTCCAGTTTATCACGATCAAGCTAACATGATCAGCTTTGTTCAACAGCAGAGGAGTGACATTGGATGTAGTTGGTATAAAGTGGTCAGAGCGGTAGCTTTATTTGAAGTCTTATATATGGTGAGATTAATCAATGTTCTGACATTTCCTGTATCAACCAAGTACTGTGTCATGCCCCTTGTATCTTTTTTTTTGGCACCTACCAAGCACTATCCAACAATGAGAGAACTGGTTTGAGCATATAACCTTTCAGAGCAAGCTCTCTGCTTCTCTCTCCCAAGTCAGTAGCTAGACCCAACGTAAGTTCCGTTATCTTCCCAGAGTTAATATAGTAACTTTCACCATCCCACATCATTTGTGTAGTTGATTAAAATTGGTAGCCTTGCTTCCTTTTGCTGCAGAGTAAAGTATAGACATTTCTCTTTAAAGTGTCTCAACTATCCTCAATTAAAATACATACTTATCGTGATACTTCTTTCCAAATTAATATCTTTATGGAGGCATCATTGGTATGAAAAGACCAGAAAAGCTCTGCCTTCTCACTAGGAACCAGCGAACTTGTGTCACAGTTCAAAGATGTTGTAGCTGCTGGTTTACCCACAGCAAATGATAGTATTAGCATGGTGCAAGCAATTTAACATGATGGTCTTAACTAAAACCATCAAACTTCCACAGCAATGTTTTTCTCTCTTTTAGCATATTTGAAGTTGCAACTTCATACCTCATCACTGCAGAAACTACTTCATATGTCCAAGTAATGCTTCATCATTTCACCAGTTAACCCTTCAAGAAACTTGTCCATGAAGATATATTTGCAATCAGCCAAAACCATTGCAAGGCATGCCTTCCTGTGCAAATGACACAGATTATTTACTTAAGTGCAAAAGCTCTCTGTGTGGGAATCCTCTTTCAAGCCTTGAACTAAGCTCACTGATTTACTTAGTTTTTCACTTACTTGAAACATTGGCACAATTTAGCAACTTCTGTGTTCTGGCCCCAGAGCTGCTTCTCACTCCCTGTTTCAAAGTTTAGCCATTCCAAGTATTATCCTACCTAGAATACTTCAAGAAACAGTCCACATCCTCTTTAGCTGCACTCTTAAATTCTAGTGTTAAATATACTTCATCTTGCTTACAGGAACCTATAATCATGGCATAAATCTTTTACCAATGGCCTTCTAAGCGAACATAAGTGTGAAGACTCTTAATGTAAAGAGCACGGTGTAATGGGCATCCTCATGAATCTTTATATTCATTAGGTCTCTGCCTTTAGGTGGCATAATGGTAAGTTGTCATAGGCTTCTTGTCCTTTGATTCTATGAACCCCAGTTGTCCATGCAACATCCTTCACAATTGCCAACATGGATCACCAATTTTACCATTTGGTGCTTGCCCTCATACCTGCTGGCAAAAGAAACTTAGGGTGGTGGACTTCATCCAACAGTGTTATCTCTAGTCTTGTGTGGCCTTAACCACAGCTGGGAGTCCTCTTGTGATAACACCATTCTGTCTTAGACTTAAGGAAATTACACAACACCACTCTGATGACCATCAGTTGTTTATGCTTTCCTTACACTGAGATTAATCCTGGAAAAACTTTGTATGTTCTGAATACACCAGATTATAGCAATTCTCCTTCTGAGTTTGTGTTTTCAGGAGAAAAAAATTATAGACCATTGTAACATGAACAAGAAAGAATCCATCCAGTCTCCATGTGAAGACTTTTTGTAGACCCAACTACTTTCCCAGATAATTATCTCACATCAGTAGCTAACTTCTTCTTATCATAAGTCATTTGATTAATCAAAATTGCCATTTTTTAATGTACAAAATCTTTTTAAATTTAATAGTTCAAGAGTTAGGAAAATCACTATGAAATACAAGAAGAACAAAACTCAGGAAAAATAAATTTTTATTATAGCACAAAAAATTTCTCACCCACTATGTGAAATTTCCAGATATTCTGATTTCTCTTGAGAGCAGTCATGTAAATTTTACAGAATAACAGGTTTTATAGAAAATGTAATATGGAGAAAATGTGAATTTTCTGATTTTAAAGAGTGGAAGAGACTAGACACAATCTTAAACAAAATGAAACATTCCATATTAATTCATAAAAACAGTTGAAAAGTGTATTTACAAAAGATGTAGTCTTTACTATAGAGCATTCTCTGTATTTTGAGTACCAGGAGAAAAACGTATTCTAACTTAATTAATACCTACTATAACTTGATTGCTACTGTTTCATACTGAAAAAACATAGTATTATATACATGTACCAATGATGTCGTACTTCTCAAGGCATGAGCATTATCAATATGACTGCTGGACATTTCAAATGAAAACTAAAGAAGGTTGAGGAAATTACATGACCTGACAATTGAAAATTTAATGCTGTCTACTTTCACATAGAATGTTCAACTTTAAAGGAACTTTCTGCATGAAAAGGTACATGTGACATCCTAGGTGGATAAACCAGAACAATAGATTCAGTATAAATTGCAGTACAAGGATTTAGGTATTTTCTTGTTCAGTGTTCTATATTAAACTACAAATATTTGCACATATCAAAACTTGACTTCTTTAACTCAAGAAAGTATAAAACACAGTATTTCTGCAGAAGATCTAATTATGCATTATGTTTCACATTGAAGTACTTACTTCTTCATAGAATCCATTATGCTACAGACGTTTTCAACATCCCAAAGGAGTATTGTAGCATGAATACTTGAGTAGTAACTATCATATTATAATAAATATCATGAAAAATTTAAACATGATAATACAGTTTATTATTTACAGCAATTTATTTTATTGGAAGCTGTATTTTGAAAACATTATGCCCCTGGACTACACAATAGTCATTACTTATGAGTTATTAAAAGCCATCATCTGGAAATTGGTTAATTATGAGAATGTTTATTTACTAAAACTTGTTTTTATATTATAGGACAGTGGTTCCCACCCTATTTTACATTGAGGTGTAGTACTCAGTAAAAATCCATATTATGAACTCAACACAAACACAAAAGAAAAAAGTAAAAGGTATATCTGACAGAAGAAACACTGTATTTACAGTATAAGTTAAAATATAAGATAATTATTTACTTATGATACTACTTTTCAATGCTTTGTGAGTTATTACAAAACTAAGTGGTTCCAGTGATTGGAAAACATTGTTGTAAAGCAATGCTGGGTGATTCAAAGAACACAGTTGTGGCACCTGATGTTTCTTCCTTAATATTTGATAAGTTCAGACAAAAAATGCTTGGAGTTTCTTCCTAATTTATGGCTGAAAGCTCTGAAACTGAATTGTACATCAACTAAACTATTTATCTTTCCTAATACTTGAAATTTTTTCTATATCCATAAATATTTAAGATTATAATTTTGGGCTGTCTTGTAGATGTCCTGGAAGGTGATCAGGCTGCTTCCTCTGAACCCAGATTATTTCGAAAGTCCACCCTGTACATTAAAATGCGAGGCAGCAAGAAAAGTTGTGGAGGTGGAAGTCAGTCCTCAATAATTGGTGGAGAAGAAGGAGTGGATGTTGAGAGAAGCCAAGAGAATATTACTGGCTGGAGAGGTAAGTATTTTTTAGAAAGTGATGTGTTTCTGACAGTAAATTATCATGAAATAATTGACCTGATTTACTAAAAGCATAACATTTTTTTTTATATTGTCATTATATGAAACAGAATTGTTTTCATTGTACCTATACTTTTTCTTCTGATTGATTCTCTGTTTGAATGAGAGATAACAGCCTACTAGATATTAATGTAGCTTGTTATTAAATTGATTGTTTGAAGTCATAATTACTCCTCCCTGATTTTTGGGTAGCTCCCACCAGCCAACCAGCCTCCCGTCCCACCAGTCCTTCTGGCATTCATTCTCCTGATCATGATAGTGATTCCTATCGTCCACGCCATCGTTTGCAACGACAAAAGGCACAAAGTCGTAAAACATTTCGTTTTCGTAAGTCAAGACGAAGTGCTGGCTTTGCTGTAGAGACCAAGCAACCCACAGAAGAAATTCCAATGGCAACAACTAAGAAACAGCCAACACTAGCTGAGGAGGGCTCTTTGTGTGCAAATGAATCAGAAGTAACATCTATAATCCCAGAAGTAGATTTCTTTCCTAAACAGAAAACTGTTGTAGAAGAAACAACTGTGGATTACCATGCTCCCCGGCGAAGAGGAGCAGTTCATATGAGGTCACACTCTCCATCACCAAGTCCAGAAGGACCTTCTGTCCCTCTTTTTCCAGGCAAGGACACTTACATTACTCAAAAAGAGTCTAACGAGTCACTGAGTAACAGTGAAAATGTGGCTCTTTTGAAAGAAGAAGAAAAACCAAAATCCAATTCACAGTCTTCATTGTTATTGGTGTTTCCCAAAGATGCAGAGACTACATGCGTTTAAATATAGTTCAGGTCTCATTCCCATTGTCATCTAGTTTTTCTTGAAAATGCATGTGTTCAACAATAGCTCTTGTTTCATTCTTGTTTTATGAAATAGTAGTATGTTGTGAGCTTTATATTGTTTTTAGCTAAGGTAAATTTGATATGACATTAATTGTTTTGCTAACCCTGGTACAACTGTTTCTTTTCTGTACAATATTCCTGTCAGCTTCAAAGTATGTCAAAGAAACCCAATCAAAATTTATCTTTCTTAGAAAGGGGTGATATATAATTAATCCTAGTGATTATATTAATATGTTAAGATGTTCCTTGTACTGAATTTATACCAGTGTATTTATGGTGATTAACAGTTAAGAGTCAAGATATCTAGTTTAATGGTGTTATAGCCGAAAAGATCAATATCAGTTCTTCCATTTTATTATGCCTTCCTCTTAGTTTGCAATGTCCTGTAAAACAAAATTTAAAAATAAGAAATGGCATTGAAGTATATATATATGACATATTTTTGTAATAGAAATAAACCTTAACTCTGTATAGTTCTACTGAAATCTTGTAAATTTTTGTTTCAGATGTGTTAAAGCTATTCCCATTTTATTGTCTGTATTTTTAAAGCATCATCTATGATGAGGGCTGTATACAGCGCTTGTTAATAGAATGTAACAGAACTACAAAAAAGTTGTCAGTTTTATATACTCTACAAAAGCAATAGCTATCACAAGGATTATAGATCATATTATGTAAATTATCTACATTGAACTTTAGTTAGAAAATAAGTTAAAGTTTAGTTGTTCTGTAACTGTTTTTCTGAAATTATTCTTGCAATAGTAACCAGTAACAAGTTCAACTGTAACAACTTTTCTATAGTGTTCTCTAACTCTACATTTCAAACAGCAGTTGTGATGATTGACTATACATCATGTTGTTTCAGCTGTAAAAACGTTGTTGTGCAAAAGATGTTATGTTTCTGTAATTCATGTGTTAAGATATACCTTCAACAGATGAACAACAACAGTTTTCTTTTGCATTATAATTAAGATTACATTCTTCTCTTCTAGTAGTTCTAGTTGAATGTTTTTGGCAATGTTTCAGTTTTGGTTCTAAAATTGGAAAGTTTTACAAAGTAAATCTTTGAGTTAAGCATGAAAAAATGAGGGTAAAAGTTTTGGAAAAGCACACAAGTTCTTGTTTCAGCTTGTCCAATTACAGTGATATCAATGGAAACAAACTGTATTTATAAATGTTTGATGCAACTGTATATTTATTATAAATAGGTTTATAATAGTGACACATCTCTTCTAAGGTAATTTAAAAAATAGAGTGGGATCATTTATAGTAGGATGTAATTTCATTCTAATCTTTAGAAAATGTTTTCAATGAGTTTTTAAAAGATGAAGAAGCGTTAAGATCATGAATGGCATGTTGGCATAAGTACTGGGAAGAAACATTATTAAGAAGTTTTCAAAAGTATTTGGTTCACACTTATGCATACTAGGAAATACTATTATAGTAACACTTAGAGATGTGAATACCATTATTGTGATAATGGTAAAGTGTTTAGCATTAATAAGTTGGAGAAGTAAAGAAAAGTAATAACACCTAAATTAAAAGGTGTGTTTGTCAGTGGTAAGAGAAGAAAATATTATTTGTTTCTTAAGTCATACATCTAAGTTGGTAAACTTGTATAACTCCTAAATTCTGTAACTTTACTGGTACAGCAGGTGTTATTTCTGTATCTGTCTTTAAACTAGCAATTATATACATATAAATAGTTTCTGTTGTATAGCATGACAAAATTAAATTGGTAATCATTTACTAATACTATATATATTAGTAAATACCATACGCAGAAAACACTTTTCTTAGCTGTTTTATAACTGGTTATCTAGTTCAGTTTAAGTCATATCCCCATGCTCTTGTACATTTATTAAATGGAATAAAGTTACGTCTCTTAGGTAGCAGGGAATACATTATTTTTAATATTTATTATATAGTGTGTGTTTTTCTTCTGGTGACATCATAGTTGTCTGTTAAAACTTAAATTTACAACTTGGAGTTTTTTGTTTTGTTTTTTAATTATAATATCCGATTACAACCTGTATTTAGAGAACTACATCTAAACTAACAAGATATATTTTATGTAAATGACTATTGCTTCATAGTGGTTCAGCAGTAAGCCTGAATGCTTACAGTATTAAAAACCATGTTTGGATACTTGTGTGGGCACAGCACAGATATTCTGTAGCTTTATGCTTAACAAAAAATGTTATAACTAATGACGCTGACTAGTGGACAGTAAATAATAATAAATTAATGTAGCCACATAAGTGCATTTTTAAATAAATGATACAGTTAATCTAGTCTGAAATGTACCTGTGACTTGTTATTGTGAAATATCTTTAAATAATTTGCTGAATCAAGTCATACATCTCTAATGTTAGTTACACTATTTATGAGAGTCATTAGTCCCATTTAGGTTTAGGAGACATGCTGATTATCCCTGCATAAATTCAGATATGTTTTTCTTACTTTTAGTCTTATTAAATTGCATTATTTATTTTTGATACTATTTTCATATTTATTTTACCTTTTCATTTAAGCTTTGTATGAAACCAGTCATAAATGAGAATCCATTAATAGTACACTATATATATATATTTTTTTTGTGTGAATAATTCTAAATTTACCAGTGATCATAAAAATGCTTCTTTCAAACTCCTGTAATGAGTAGACTGACCTCTGGTGACTTGTGTAGATATTAATGTCATTTAAAATGTTTTTAAAAAATGTAAATGTGTCTTCACATAAATGAATCTGCAAATGTGTATTGGTGAAATTAAAAGTGTGTGTGTTTCTATATAAATAACCACACATACTTGCATAGTAAAGTATGTGTATAAAATATGTTAATTACCACTGACTGTCTTGTTGCACAAAGACACTGGCATGAGGTCTTTTAAATATAAACTGTATCTCAGGAATGAAACCTGTACCTGATCCTGAATGATTTTAACTTGTGGTTTCATTTAAAGAACATCATCGAAATTGCAGTGTTATTGGTTATTGTTTCCAGTTCGAGATGTTTTAATCTCTTTATGATAGTAACACAAGATGTTTAATTACATCAAAACAAGTATTGGCTTTCCAACAAGTCCTGCTTAAAGTAGCCAAAGGTTTCTATGAACATGGAAAATCAAAATAATTGGAAACAGATATTAGTGAATTTAATATAAGCAAAGGTTTTATGAAGATCCTTTTGCAACCAATTTAGTGTAATCAAGATATATTCTTATATATATATATGTTATAATTCAACAAAAATATGTATCAAATTATTATCCATATTTGAATTACTGTTTGCTGGTACTCAGAAAAACTTAGTTGTCACACGAGTGAAGATATGTTCTAATAAACTGATTGGTAAAGAAACTAAAATTTTTTTTTCTAACTTTAAATAGTGAAATATTTCAACTGCACCTTAATGTTAGGCTTTTTTGTTATAAAACTGTTTTATATTTATTTACTTATTCCTTTAATAATAAACAATTATTTTATAACAGTTGTGATTTAAGCACCAATAACCAGCAAAGCATTGAGATCTTACAGGCTCACAAGTTACTACTCCCTCAGTTAAATACCAGAACTCATCAGATTGTTTCAATGACTTTAGATAATTTGAAACAGTATCTATTTATATTTTGAAATCCATCATGGAAAAATTAAGATTAATGTGAAACACATCTGCTGTCTAAGTGACTTGAATTATAAATATTAATCTTACTGGATTTTTAGCATTAAAACCATAATTCAGAAATTTGTATACTTAGTATACAAATAGCATTTCTTATAAACATTTATGTTTTTACCATATTGCTGGTTTAATGTAGTGTTTAAACCTTCATACTAATGGTTAGTAATGAGTAGGTTGTTTGATGTAACTGTTTGTAGAGTTTTGTCAATTTTCTGTAATCTGGTACACCAATCTGTTTATTCTTTATCATACATATGATTAACATTGTCTATTTTGGTTTAATCTATCACTACCAAGTATAATTTACTTACTTCAATTTTGAAACTAATGGTTACAATCAGATGTACTCTTCTAAGCTTTTATGTAACACTGGTAGTTTATTAATTAACTTGAAGATTATAAATAAACAATATTACTCTTGCATTTGTTTTGAAATGCAAAGTTCTTGTTTATTTATTTGCTGTTTCAACTACAATTGCTACACATATTAGAAACCTACTTACTTAAATACCAAAACCATACAATTGGCTACTACAGAGGTTTTAGTGTGTTATATTAAAATATTTTGAATATGTAAGTCATATAACAACCACAGCTGTTGTAATTGTGTTGGAACTGAATGTATCAGAACTACATTACAGATATAAACCTTTTTAATTAGTTGTTAAAAGGAAATAATTTGTGAATAATTTACTTCATATTTTCTTTGCTTTGATATCACAGAAAGGATAATTATTTACAGCTATAGTAAATAATTTGAAAGACTTTTTTTTCATTAAATTAAATTTGCTATTATTCAGTAAAACATCTTTAGATTGATAAACATGGTGCAAAAATATCACACATAGAAAGTAAGTCAAGTTCACTAATTTAATGAAACTGAAGTTTATCCAAAATGGTACCAAAACCTGTAGGTGGAAGTTTAAAACGTCCTGTTTTGTGTTATACAAATGTTAATTGATATAGCTTCCTTATCAATCACTTAAAAATGCTGATCAATGAAGAACATCTTTATCAATCAGAAAGTTCAAGCATTAAAATTGGAATTAGATACAAATCTAACAAGTTTTTTCTGCACAATGATGGAGACTCTTTTTGATTATGTATACAGAAATGGTCATAACAAATAGTAATCTGCTAATAAAAAATGTATCATTAAGTTTGATTAATGCACTTTTATTTTTTTGTCAGAGTGGTTACAACCATTTCCTCCTCCTCAAAATAGTCCTATTATCCCTACTTATATCAGTGTAATCAAAATTCAGTCATCCTGAATCTAACGTTATATATTATATTAATTATTTACTCAAAGATTTTGTGTACATATGTGGTATACAACTGGTTTTGATTTACCTGTGAATCAGAGTATTTATGATACCACTGCAATAACTGCATAAAATATTTTGAAATTTAATGTGATAGATGTAATAAAATCACTATTTTCTCATTTCAGACAAAATTGTTACTAAAAGGGATAAGAAAAAGAAATATAATTGAAGTGTTCTCAGTTAAAACATATCTCAGGAGTTGGAGAGTAGCTATGTATGCTGCTATGCCAGATTATGCTCTATCTGACAACTGTGTATCTTTAATAGCCTTGCTACATAATTTATTTTACAAAAGTCGTGTCCTAAGGCTAACATGCCAATCTTCCCTACAGGCTTTCCACAGTCCATCAAGTTCACAAGGATGGCAGTTTTCAAACTATCTATTTATACAAGTCATTGGCAAAGAAATCTGTATCTAAACACTTGAGCATATATCTTCATACAGAATAGTATAAACACTCATTTCATTCTCCAGCTGCTTGAAGTATACAATGGTTGAATGGTGAAAGCAACTTGTGTTACTATTACAGATAGAGATTCTCTTTGATTTTACTTTCTGTTGCCTCGCTCATGTGGACTCCTTTTACTACCAATTTTTATGTTTGAAGATTTTCATGCTACAAAATACAGGACTTTGTTTACCATTAGCAAGATACGACTTCTTTCAAGATAATCGACTAACCCCCATTCAACCTATATTCTTTATTTTCCAATGCCATTATGTAAGGATGTCCTCTTTTTGGAAATTTTAAATCCTCTAATCTGAACACATTTATATGACTTAAGTTTATAAATATTATACGTTGAAAAGGCTATTACATACCCTTCTTAAAGCTATCAGTGTTTGGTGGCTTTGTAGGAAAAACCAAACTAGCTTGTCAAAATATAGTTCTGATGCATGCCATTACATTGCTACTTCGTGCCAGCTGTGATTGTCATGTTCAAATTTATTTTAGTAGAATGCACTAAACCTTTAAAATTAAATTGTTTTTTTTTAAAAGACATGGTGTTTTGGAAAGTTATGACATTCTTTTAATTATTTTAATAATTTGAATGTGCTTAAATTAACTACACTCATTACTATGTTTATTTGTTTAAGGAAGGTAGCTTGCCTTGAAGTCAATACTAGAGATTCACCGATAACACACTACTATCCAGCACTACAGTGTAGCAAGCTTTTTGATAAATTGTCTATTGTGAATTTTGGATTCTAAGACCACATTTAATCTAACCAAAAGAATGAATTCACTGAAGCTGTATCAGGAGACTTGAAATACATACATGTGGTTGAGTGCAACAATTGTGATTGGACCTTTTGTCAGACACTCTTCTTATAAAAACAATTTTTAATCTTAGCTATGGCTGGAAACTTTCAAACTTACATTAATTTCAGATCTTTATTACCTTACTAACAGTTCTAAGAGATGTGCCCAGATTATTTTCAATGGTATTTTGAAAATGGAAATTATTTCTTATGAATCTGTAATTTGCTTTATGGAAAAACGTTTGCTTCATGTTGGCTTAAGACATGACCTCAGAACCTTTTATTGTCCAAGACATCTGCTGTGTTAATCTTTCTACTTCCTTAAAGGTTCCCATCTTTTATAGTTTTTTTGTTAATTTTAGTTTTCACATCTTTAACAATTTTCCTATAGGCATATCCTTCCAAGTTTTAAAGAAAACTTACTGCCTTACTGTTACAACCCATTATAGTACTGTACATCAAACAGTTTGGAATTCACTCAGATACAAAACAATTGTTTTGGTTTTGGAATTTCACACAAAGCTAATTGAGAGCTATCTGTGCTAGCCATCCCTAATTTAGCAGTGTAAGACTAGAGAGAAGGCAGCTAGTCATCACCACCCACCGCCAACTCTTGGGCAATACAAAACAAAGCTTTTCATCTACAGCTATGCTCCATGGCATTAGCCTTATGGATTTTGATTATTGCATTTTAATTTAAACATGCTCTATTACAAAAAGTTACTAGTCCTTAGGTTTCTTTCAAACATTAATAATTAATTTAATAAGTTTAATGGGTAATACTTAAAGATAATTTATTAACAAGTTTCTGCAACACCAATCTTGAAAAGCACATCCAACTACATCTCAAATGATCTGTCAATAAGAGTGAAATGGTGACATTTAAAACTTAACTCTTTCATTGCAACATGTGTGAAAAACACAACTTGTTTATTTGGTTACCTTTATATTAAAAAAAAAAAAAAAGTTTTAACTATCCAAACACTTTTCTTGAATAGAATGTTTAATATTATAAAATGTTGAGCAGTTTTAGCTTAGCACAGGGATTCAAAACTAATCTAAATCTCCTAAACTGACCAAACCTCATGAAATACATGACTGGATTTACAATACTGATAACACTGAAAGTGCCTGACTAATGAAACAATGCATTCTAATCTTTACAATTAGGAAAAATATATTTAATTAGCTCTTCTCACCTTCAGGTTGATTTTTAACTTTGATTTTAATAGCTAGTATGTTGTGTTTGGGAGTTAATATTAAAAATTTAAACTGTTACTGGATTATTTTGCTTTACTTAATATGTCCTTAATATGAATCGAATTTTATGAAATGACATTATTTGTTGGATTCATTTACAACTTTTTTTGCTATTTGTAAAATGAAAGTTTTAAAGCTTATATTTCTGAACAAAACTTTTAAAGTCATTTTTCGGATGCATACAAACTATGTTTATCTCATTTCCTCCCTCCACATACAAGAAAACAAACTCTCATTTTGATGAAATTTAAAACACTTTAAGCTCAAATGTTTTACTTATTCTCACTTATACATTCTTTTGGAAATCCTGAAAATATGCTTTTTAAAAACTGTGCCCAGCAACATTATTTGTAATTTCACACAGTTCCAACTTTTTATAACCTGAGTATGTTTCAGTCCAAATTGAATGTGATAATATAGTTTTGTTGAATATTCCAACAGTATGATCCCAGACATTATAATACAGTTCAATAATGTGCAATCATGAATACATATTCTGTTCAATTGCAAAGATGTATTATGATCCCAGGCATCTGGTTTGTTTTCAGCACCACAGGTTCAATAATATTTTAGACAGCCTACTTGTACATATTATTACTATCCAGTGTTACAAACAAATAACATCCAAATTCTTTTACACAAATCTTTAATTTTGTTCACTTCAAGATATTATTATCCTTATGATTCTGGTTTGTACTCAATTTCATTTAATAAAGTATTACTTTTAATACAAAATCAATATAGCAAATATTCTGGACTCTCCCCACACAAGCAACTTTGACTAGTATCCCAATAAGAAACAACAATAACAGAAAAGAAATACAGCAAGCTTCAGAAATTTATTTCTTATATATATAAGGCTATTTACAGTAAGTAATAAGTATTATGAAGCAGCAAAATTCTGTCTACTAAGTTAAATGATGAAAGACAAAATTTCACATTTAACACCAGCAACCATATGTTTTAACAACCTTTCAATTTTTACTAGATGATTCCACACCACATTCTATATCACAAGCAAGCATTAACTTCCATTTCATGAGCATTTTAAGAGATAAAATGTCAAAGACAACTCACATATCATGCATGATAACAAATTAAGGCAGATATTTTACCTATGATAAAAGAATTCATTATATGGAATATCATCTTCCACCAATAATTTATATGCTATTTTATGTGAAGCATTATTTCAATTTAAACCTCAGTTTTAAAACATTATATTGATTTTAAATGTTAATAATTTATGCCCTAGTTATGTGACAGCTAGTATATTTGTCTATATGTAGAGCTGTGTTATACAGGAAAGATGTCCACTGTCTGGTAGAGAACAATTTGTCTATATGTGGAGCTGTGTTATACAGGAAAGATGTCCACTGTCTGGTAGAGAACAATTTGTCTATATGTAGAGCTGTGTTATACAGGAAAGATGTCCACTGTCTGGTAGAGAACAATTTGTCTATATGTGGAGCTGTGTTAAACAGGAAAGATGTCCACTGTCTGGTAGAGAACAATTTGTCTATATGTGGAGCTGTGTTATACAGGAAAGATGTCCACTGTCTGGTAGAGAACAATTTGTCTATATGTGGAGCTGTGTTATACAGGAAAGATGTCCACTGTCTGGTAGAGAACAATTTGTCTATATGTAGAGCTGTGTTATACAGGAAAGATGTCCACTGTCTGGTAGAGAACAATTTGTCTATATGTGGAGCTGTGTTATACAGGAAAGATGTCCATTGTCTGGTAGAGAACAGAATCAATCCACAAGAACTTTAGATTTCTCAATAACACTTAACAAATCAATTCATATTTCAGCTTGATACAACCCACACACAAGGTCAAAATACACAAACCTTCATATGTTACCAATATGTACAGATTTTTTATGATTCAAAATTAATTTAAACAAGGAGAAAACTGCAAACAATACTGTGTGGCTTCAAACCAAGCCACAATGTTTACAGTTCAATCAAGTTACTAATTTAATTTTACAAATTATCATTACATTTTCTTGAGCAAAAATGTTATGAATCTCGTTATTATATAATTTCCCTGAATGATGCCAACTAAAAGTTTATAATCAGGGGTTGCAAATATAATGTTTGTCTTTAAACTACAATGTTGATCTTAATAACAAAAAAAGGATTCATTCATCTTTTTACCTGAATTTAAAATAAGCTTTTAATAAACTGTTTTTTAACACACCAAATAATATTCACATTCATCCAGAAATAATAACATTTGCAGTTTTACCATTCTGGAAGATTTAACCTAACAATACTTAAGAATAAAATACAATACAACATTATTTCATCAATGACATGTTCTAAGCTAACTTGTGTACTCATCTTTATGAAAAATAATACTAGTAATGAAATAATTGGAAAGTAAAGAATGAATCTTGCAAAACCAGGAAAAATGATAGAAATAATAACTACTAACAATTTTACTTCTTTTACTTAAGGCCAATTATGCAAAATATTTTTATAAAAATGAAGAACTAAATGCCCCATATATTACACTGTTCATTTGAAAGATGGAGTATACATATATATTTCTTTTTTTACTTGTTCCATGAACTATAGAAGTTTTCCATTAAATCAAAGCATTTCTTTGTTTTCTATAAGGAAGACATTTAGATTCATGAGAAAACTAGCTCAAAGATAAACTGTTGTAAACAAGTGTCACATGAGAATGGATCAACCAAGCACTATTTTGTTTCTATCAAATGTAATCTCATCTGATGTTACAACAAATTTTTCTCACCAATTTTATAGAACTGTATACATACTAAAATAGTTTTGAAGCTTTTCTTGCATCTTTCAGGTTCTAGAACTTAAACAATTTTACTTATAATAGATAACAGTTCTCACCCACACTAATATTTTAATCATTTAATCAGGTTAGCTATTTCTTGAGAGAGTTATAACTTCCAAATGATGTTTCAAGTTAACATTATTAGAACCCTGAAAGTAATATTTATATACAGAGAATAGATGGTGCAAAGTAACACCCAGTATTTAAATATCAGCTTTCTTGACAAATTCACAACTGGAATAAGCTGCTGCCAAGTGACAAATTATACCAAAAAATATATATATATATTTTTGCCAGATTTTAAACCAAAATTAGCTATGTCCAAAACCAGTCAAATTCTAGATAATTTAAAAAATTATCCTGGTGCCAAATGACTGTTCATGCCAATGTTCTTTTTTTTTAACTTTCTATTTTTAAGAATTAATTCTAAAAAAATTACCAATGTTAACATTCATGTCAAAAAATGAATACACTCTAGACACAAGCACAGTAGTTACTGTTGAAGATAAAACAGCATAGCTACAAACACTGCAGAACAATGGTTAAGCCAGACAGTTTATAAAATACAATGTTTACTTTTACATTTATCTGCACATATGCTGTACAGAGTATGTTACCGTATGCATAACAACACTGGTCACAGGTTGCTTGTTGTGATACAATATTTAGATCATTTTAATTTAACTGACCACTGTATGAACACTAAACCATTATTTCTATTCAACGTGTTATGTAAACGACAAGTAAAAACAGTGATAGATGAAACACGTTTTTCTTTGAATTTTTCTTTTTCCCTATTTTATTTGGAAAGAGAAAAGCAGTAAAGACATGTAAAGCAGATGAACACTGAGTTCAGCTATACATCCAAGCAACATTTATTCTAAACAAAAAGTTAAAAAATGCCTGTCTAACTAAAAACAAAATAAAAAGACAGCATGATAACTGAATGATAGCATTTAGAAAATTAGGGTTTCACATGATTTGTGGCACTGAGGAAGTTTATATACTGTGTTGTAAATTCACAATGACAAGTTGAATTTGAAAATGACCCATAGTGTATCACATTGACAAGCTACACACAAAGGTACAGTGAAATACTGGCATAATAATGTAGAGTAACTTAATTATTTCCAACTTGAATATTCTTAAGGTAACAGGTATTTTACATGGTTCCACTACAAAGAAGAGTCCATTTACATATTCAAATGCAGTGAAGAGATTTTGTTGAGAGATAGGGAGCTTGGTTTCAGTGGCAATATGCAGAGGATTTGATTTATCTTACTAAGAAATCAAGAGTTAAAATACTAGAAAAGCAGATCCAAAGTTAGAGAGGGGATCAAAACAGTTAACTGAGTCAAGAGGAGGCATATGACTTGAGAGAATCACATGTAGTTTTTAAACAAAACAAAAATAAACAAAAGACACAACAACATTTCATCGTCTGTAATTTGACTCCTGAAAGAATGTGTGGTTTATGAATTGCTTTGAGGCATAGTTTTAACAACACACAATCAACTGTGACCTGCTTCTCAAAGGATTTGTGTGATCTTTGAGAAATTCCAATAACACAAAGTCAATTGTGATCTGATTCCTAACAAAATCTAAATGGTTTCTTGAGAGGATCCTGGCATTCTTCTAGTAATGTACACTCAACTGTGATCTACTTCTGAGTGAACTTGTGTGGTTTCTAACAGACCTAAAGCATATTCCCAATGACACATAGCTAGTTGTGATCTTTACTTTCAGACAGAGGCTATGTGGTTTCTGGGCAGGTTTTGGGCACATATCTAATATCAATCAAATGTGATCTACTCCTGAAAGAACTTATCTGTCTTCTGACAGAACTAAGACATACTCCCAATATCACACAAGTGAATGTGACTGGACTTCTGATAGAACTCTGCAGTTTCTGGACAGGTTTGGAGTGTAATTCTAAACAACAATGAACTCTGATCTGACTTCTAAAAGAACAAGTGTAGTTTTGGGCATATATTTGGTAACACAAACATCTGGTTCGCTACAGCATCTAGCTTTTCCTTTCAGGTTAAACTTTCTTCTTCTGACTATACCTATCTTATACTATTTTGTTCCATACATCTTGTTTATTAGTTTTACTGTACACATACATATTACTATTTACAATCAGGAACTTTCTCTGCCCATGCTTCAGCAAGGGTTACGTGGAAGAATTCTGGTGTTGAGGATGTCCTGGCAGTGAAGCCTGTTGGTGAGCTGGTGCCCCCATTGTAGATCCTGGTGGATGTTGAGAAGCCATCTGACAAGCAGGTTGGGAAATTTTGTTCAGTGTTTCTTGGGAAGCATTAGATCTCAGTATTCCATTTTCATACTCCAACTGTGATATCCTTTCCAGAAGTTCTCCAATCTTTTCTTTCAGCACATCTACTTCTTCTCTCACAGCAAACATCAGATGGCTCTTCACAAGGTCCTGCAATAAAAATTCATTTTTTATTTGACAATTACAGTTTAATCACAGTCAAACTTGAGAGCTGAGATAACCAGAGCATCACTAGAGATATTCAGTAGCCTGAATGCTTTTAGAAAATTAACTTCCCTTTACTGGGGGTAAACAGCAATCTGGCCCCGATGACAAACTGTGAAGAAAAGGACACTCTTCTTTTGAATATCATGAATCCAAGTAATTTTGATATCATATCACAAATTTAAATAAACTCAGAAGCAGAGCCAAACAACTTATTTTTATTACTTAAATAGTGGTTTTAGTGTTAACACATTACAATATCACCATTATCTTATAACATTGTACATTAATTTTAAAATACAGCATAAGCTTTAAGGTAGCATCACCTAAATACACTTAATATTTGTAAACAAAAGTTCATTTTTTTCTTTTCACTATAACAAAATCAAAAGATAGAAAATTTTAAACAATGTACTGTCCACTGTTTAACACTTCTCTTCAAAATATTTCAAACTGAGAAATTTTCCTTTCCTTTGTTCGTATAATGCATTATCTCCTTATATCTGTTTTGTCTCTCTAGATACAATAAACACAACTCAGATAAAGCTTAACACATCCAAGTAACAAGTTACTATTTTACAACACTGTAATACACAGTGATATCTTAACTTACCATGGCTTGTTCAATTTTGTTGTCTATGGCTACAGTACTAGAACCAGCAGATGCACTGAAATGAATTAAACAAGTTTCATTACTCTCTTACGATAACTTTCTGACAAGATCTGTTAAAAATGTATTTTTGAAAATATTAACTCATAAAAATACCATACAAATAGTATTCCCAAGATAAAACACGTAAGACTCGTATAAACGTTGACATAACGCGCAAGTTGTATGATAAAATTATCCACACAGAAGAAACATGGTAAAAGAAAACAGTCTCAAAAGCATCAGTGAAGAGATGCTACACAGGTAATATGGAAAAAGCTTATTTTTAAAGGCAACTTCACTGCAAAAATAGGGAGGTTAACCTTAGGTCCAACGTTAGTGAGGCATGACGTGTTCAGATATGTAACTCGAAGAAAAGCTGACCCAAACAGTGCAGTATGAACAGAAAGAACGTAGCCTACTCTTGGCACAATGCCAAGAAATCCAGCTCAGAACTTCATTTTCAAGGAAAGTCTACAAGAATCGATTTTTGTATTCTGTACTATGATGTGTAATTGATATTTCTTAAGAACATCTGCTGTGTGCTCAAACACTTTTAATTGTATGTCAAAAAAACAAATAATTACTCTTCATCAACCCCACTGCATTGTAAATTGAAACCTAACCGCCGAAAATCCTGAACAATTTAAAGTATTAAAGCATTAACCTTAAGACATTTTTTTCGTAAATATGACAGGATATCAAAACATACAAAAATATAGCTGTTTATTTTTTTTTTAATTTTTGTGCAAAGCTACACGAGAGAAGACAGCTAGTAATCATCAGCCACTCTTTTAACAAAGAAGAGTGGGACTGTTTGTTTGTTTTTGAAATTCGCACAAAGCTACTCGAGGGCTATCTGTGCTAGTCGTCCCTAATTTAGCAGTGTAAGACTAGACGAAAGGCAGCTAGTTATCACCACCCACTGCCAACTTTTAGGCTACTCTTTTACCAACGAATAGTGGGATTGACCGTTACATTATAACGCCACCACGGCTGAAAGGGCGAGCATGTTTGGCGCGACGGGGATGCGAAACCGCACACCTTAACGCGCCTGGCCATGCCGGGCCCAATGGGACTGACTGTACCATTATAACGACCCCACGGCTGAAAGGACGAGCATGTTTGGTGTGATGGAAATTCGAACCCGCGACCATCGGATTACGAGTCGAGTGCCCTAACCACCTGGCCATTCAACGCCAAATAAAACTGTCCCTATCCGTTTATTTAAATATTTTCTTACAGTCTTAGTTAAGTAGTACGGAATGTTTGTTTGTTTGTTTGTTTTGGAATTTCGCACAAAGCTACTCGAGGGCTATCTGTGCTAGCCGTCCCTAATTTAGCAGTGTAAGACTAGAGGGAAGGCAGCTAGTCATCACCACCCACCGCCAACTCTTGGGCTACTCTTTTACCAACGAATAATGGGATTGACCGTCACATTATACACCCCCACGGCTGGGAGGGCGAGCATGTTTAGCGCGACGCGGGCGCGAACCCGCGACCCTCGGATTACGAGTGCACGCCTTAACGCGCTCGGCCATGCCAGAGTACGGAATGATTTCTTAGTGTAACTGTTAATTATTTGTGGTAAATGTTACAAGCAGTAAGCAATACTGATTTATTTCTACAAACATATGTTTAGGAGATTCTGTATTAACATACTGAATACATCTTAAGAACACCAAATACAAACGTAATGTATACAATATCTTATAATTTAAACAAGAGTGAACTGGGAACGAGAATGGAGTGTAAATAAAGTCTTGAAGACTTTTGAAAAACGAAACATTATGACATACACAGAACCCTAAAATTAGATTTCCAAACACAGATTTGTACAACTTTAAATTTAGTACATGAAAAATCTAAGATAAGTAAGCCGGAAAAGAAAAACAGACTATTTTGGTAAACATTTAAAAGGTTTATAATTATTCCGAGGATTCCATATATACTTCTATTTTGCCGCTCAGAAGCACGTGATTAACAGTAGAGTCGAGCGAAAAGAAGAAATTTCAACGGAATGTCAACGGAAGTATACCAAGTTTCTCTAAACCAACATACGTATGGTACACTCACAGTAATAAAAATGTTACTAAAATTAAGTATTATAAAAAAGTAATTCCAGTTTTACACTATACGAGTTTCTTTATTCATCTAAGTTGATTAGTTCCTGCAGAAAATTATACACAAATAACGAACTATAAATTATATTCCACTAAAACAAAATCAAAATGAACCAAGCCATCGCCACACACACACTATCAAGTTTCTTTTCTGAAAGTAAAGGCACGGTACAGTAAGTTCGTTCACCCGCAAATCAGGTAAACGTTCATACCTGTAAGAAAATCCATACGGAGTTTCAGAGAAGCGGCACGCCTTCTCGTGGTCACCAACACCATTGTTTAAAAATACAAACAACTGATCCTAGGTTTTATTTTCCTCCATATTTTACCCCCACCCCTCTACACCTGGCAATGTTCCAAAGTGGAATTCTATTAGAAAATACTATTCCTGAAAGAAACTAGTATTCAAATTACATTGTTTCCAATACGAAAACATCTGTAACCTTTACCACGTATAAAGACACAGATCTTAATATTAAAACATGCTTGTCAATGAGAGAGAGACATTTCTAGTGCTATTCAAATTCTAATTTTGTAAAACAAACTAGAGAATTCAGATATTCAGAATTGTACCTATTGATTATAGGAAACTTTAAACTTTCCGTATAGTAACTTATAAACAACAAAACACGTATCACAAGCACAGAAATACAGTAACATTAATCAAGACATCCAAGTCTATATGATCTCCTACTTGTAATTTTTAATAATTCTCGAGTACTCATGAAGAGAAACCAGTTCGTTTCAGAAAGTACAAGTTAAAAGCTTCTAGCAATTCAACACACAATGCACAGTTAAAAGTTAACACTAACATATCACTATACTATTTTTGAGATCTATCTTTTTCCTCTTTTCCAACCTTAAGTTTATTAGAACATTCTCTAACTCGAGTTAAAACTGGGAGCAAAGTTATCAATCATTTTCTCAAATGTTTCGTGTGTTACATACGCCATCTGTTTTGATTTTCTTGCATTCGCTGAGTGTATGTATATACACTAATTTAAGTGCACCTTATTAACAACAGTTTAACACAATTAAAATAAGTTAAATCTTTACTACAAACGTACTGTGGTGTAAATGACGTACCTCTAGCATACATGCATGTATATAAACTCAGGTGGTTCGTATTACAAATGGTCCTAACCTTGAAAAACTATTCCCCTTCGTCACTCAATGTCACCAGTGTTTTTCTAACCTTCAGGCCCAGCTCAAAAAGCAACTCGCGCACGCGTGGATGTGTCATCTTTCTAAAGACGTACGTACAAGCATCCCAAGGTTACCAAAAAAAAAAAAAATCAAACAGCAACGACCTGCTTACAACTAAACCGTATTTTATCCATACTTGTACTGTGTTTATAATTCAAGTATACATGTTACTACTGACATTGTGTTTCTGTTATTGTGCTATTATAAAACTCATGGCTTCTAAATGCATCACAATTCACTAAATCCATCATTTCCACTTTTAACGACAAATATATAAGCGAAGAGTTATGGATGTCAATGTTTTCACGATTTATTAACCTCTCTAGAATACCAGTGAATTACCACAATAATATAACTTTTACACAGAACGTAAAAAGTATTGATGCAACTTTCTGCACTAAGCAGGGTCCAAAAATAAAATGACTGAATACAATGTCACTCGGTGAACTCTGTTTCTTAGTGCTACACATGCATTAGGGAGTTCGATAAAACATATAAAACCACACAAATACTATAATGTCCACACGTAGTATCGAAAGCGACCCCAGTGGTAGAGCCGTTAGAAACCGGGTTTTGATGCTCGTGGTGAGCAGAGTACAGATAGCTTCGTGTTTAACTACATACAAAAAGACTTCTAAACTACGGAAATAAACGTTCACATATCACTGATTAATATACCAAAATAACCTAAAAAGGTGATCAGAAAATCAAACTTGTGATCCATACAACGCCACCTATACACAAGAACGTTAGGAACCAGCTTACTCGTAAAACAGATGAGCTGTGCATACAGTCAGCTTGTCTTCTTGATCCCAGAGTGGTTATTACAGCAATGACTCAACAACAGTGGGTCATAAAAGTAATTAATGTTAACTTCTGCTCAAAGCAAGGCAGCCTACATACGTATCATACATCGGCTTGTTTGTAAAAAGTGGCTGAAGACGAGAACAGGGTTCTAGAGGTAGATTAAAATGGATTAAGCAGGATGAATATTAGATTACGGAGATCAGGTGTTTGAGGTACAATCGTTAAGAGACACCCAGAGATGATTACACAAATAAATTAACGAGTTACGGAGAAACAATAAACTGATTAAAAACTGTTTGAAAACTATCATTTGGGCTTTAGTTATAGTGGTTGTGGAGAATGTAAATAAATTACAATGAAGTGTTAGAGTCGACTACATAAAACATCTAAATGTCATGACCTACCCTTCACAGCGTGTACTTGAAAAAAAAAAAAAATTCTGAATGAATAACCGCGGTATCCTCTTTATGCATAGCATAGCTCCAGAGCAGATAAGAGTATCATTGAATCAGGATATAGCAGGTTCTTTTGACGCTATGCTTTTCGCTATAGCTCAAACAGAAAAATCGTTCGTTAAGTAATTCGTTAAGGTAATTCTAACGTGATTACTTATTCACACATGTTAACTTGTGTGTTAGCTTGCAAAATGTGAAACAGAGATACGAGGTTGATATTAACTCACTGATGTTTTTCATAAGCCTACTTTTGGTTTACAGTTACATCTTGCTAGAAACTAACAAGTCGAGCGACAAAATCATGCAGCTTCCAGACTAAGGTAAAATATATTGTATATATAACTACTATGATGGAAAACGTCAAAACTAAATATTAAACAAAATAGGAGTGAGAAACTGAATTAGGTCTTCGATTGAACTGTGGGGAATCTTGGAAACGTTAGTTTGTAGCAAGTTCCAATTTATTCTCTAAAGACCATTCCAAACTAAGGTTATGTCATTTACAGCATTAGAGTTAAAAGCAGAACTTTATAAAGAACATTGCAACAAACGAGGTGTGCGTGTGTGTGTTTGTTATAGCAAAGCCACATTAAGCTATCTGCTGAGTCCACCGAGGGGAATCGAACCCCTGATTTTTAGCGTTGTAAATCCGTAGACTTACCGTTGTACTAGCGGGGAACATACGATGTGTGTACGATGCGAGTTGTCACGATCGTTCATGACAGACAATGATAATAACTTTAAAACATTCAAACTGTAATTTGAACCATTTAACTTTTATTTGTGATGGACTTTTCATGGACTTTTAATAACAGCCTATCCAAACACCACATTGAAAAAAATGCACTAAGTTTTGAATAACGACGAATAAGACACTCGTTCATTAATTTCAAATATTATTCATGATGCTATAAAAACACACAGGTTCAAGAAGTCTTGACAGAAATCAATAAAAACCTATAACCGAGCTCGGGTTATAAGGTTTCATTAATTTCTTTCAAACATTCTATTAATTTCCATTTGAACCGTTTAAGGTTAGGTCGTACAAACTTATCCCAGAACAACTGTTTACTTTTGAGCAAACCCATATCAGACTATTTGCTGTGTCCACGGAAGAGAATTGATCCTCCGAATTTTAGTGTTGTAAGTCTATAGACCCCTAGAACAAAATAATTTATATATTATATACAGGATGTTCGGAAACTCACTGTGCAGTTATATATTTATTAACAGACGTATTTCAATACAGAATATAGGAGGAAAATATGAATGACAATTACAACCAATGTTGAAAGTGACCCTCGTTGGCATCAATAAGGGCCTGGATCCTTCTTATTTTGTTTCTAAACACCGCTATCAGTTGCTGGCTTCAAATAGACTGAATAAAATATGATTACAAAACTGTACAGTGACTTTCCAAACACCCTGTATATATAAAGTATACACTTTTCCATTTTGTTAAACATGAAGTCTCAAATCATGGGTTAATAAAAAATAAATTCTATTAAGACCATTGGTACATTAATGCGTTGTTATTGGCTGTACAAACTTGGGAGAATGTACATTTGTTCGTTCTCGATCAAAAATGTTATACTTTAATTTTATTATTCATTCTAATATTAAAACGAGAAAAAAAAAATCCAGGAAGCCGTCAGTTTGCATGGAATATCAAAGAATTATCATCCCCTGGTAGAGAAACTAAGTACTAATCGCTGTACTGTAACAACTTAATAACACTAATGAACAATTAATGCTATAGCGGGGTGTAACAACATTCTGAGTGTAACAAAAATCTTTTATTTCACATTACTGAGCAATATTACATTTTTTTTTCAAAGTCAGCTTAATATTTCAGAAAAATTATCTTAAGAAGACGTAATTTCTGAAAACAAACTTAAGAAAATTACTTTTGTTTTCAAAAGTTTTACTTCATTAATTTCTTTATTTTAAATAACACACGAGCTCCGATCGAATAAGAATTAATGAAATTTCCAAATAGCTGTTTATAAAAGAGTAAGGGTTCATAATGGTTCGTTGCTAACGCCCAGCAATGTTAGGGTCCCATAGCAACAACTTTTCCTCATTCGAAACATAATCAGTTTCTCCTGAAGCTGTCCGCAAACTCTCCTGACCTTTGATGCAAATCAGTCAGATCACGAGGACTTAACGTAGCACCACCTGAAGGTGACTGATTTAACTATGTTAGTTAATAACAAGCTCAGTATTTACGTGTGTGTCTGTCAATGTGTACAACGTAATTGATATAAACAAACGTTTCAAAGTCAATACATCTTTATAAAAAGACTGCAACTTCTGAACTAAAGTTCACTAACATAATAATGAAAGCTTCTCTCTGCGATAATTCCCTATTAAATTATTTCAAACACACAGGTATTTGTTACGGAATATTAATTGGTTTCGTAAGTTGTTAAAAAGACAGCAACTGGCTTCCGATATGCATAAATAAATAAATAAAAAAACTTGTGGGCGTTGCATGGCCAGGTGGTTATCTACCGTTTCCATCGTAATCCAATGTTCACGGGTTTGATTTCCCGTATCACCAAACATGCTCGCCCTTTCAGCCGTGAGGACGTTATAATGTTACGGTCGATCTCACTATTCGTTACTAAAAGTGTAGTTCAAGAATTAGGGGCGAGTAGTGATGACTAGCTGCCTTTCCTCTAGTCTTACACTGCTAAATTAGGGACGGCTAGCGCAGATAGTCCTCGAGTAGCTTTGTACGAAATAAAAACAAAAAACAAACTTGCACTGCAACTGCAGTGTCAAAACGAAGGAAGACGAACTAACGCACACGTACACACATTTAATATTTATGAGCGGATACGCATGTGAAATAGGCCTCTCGTCCGAAACAGTCGCATCTGCGTGTATCATTTCTGACCACTTATATGTCACGAACTTTAACTCTTTCACTAGTAACAATATATTTCAAAATACTCAACTGTCTTCACAGGCCATGTTTGTTTGTTTTTTATTATTAATTTAATACCAGAGGTTACACCTAACAAGCAGTAACATTTATTACAAAACAAAAACAGTAAAATATAGTGTTATGATTTTGGGCAGAAAAAAGTATGTTGTATGTTAATAAACACGAGTTCACTTCGTACATTAATTTCAGGAAGCACTGGAAACTAGCTTTACACTTTGTTCTCACAGTGCGAATTTGGGCTCCATTTTCTATATTATAAAAAGTTTTTTTTTGTTTTTGAAATTCGCACAAAGCTACTCGAGGGCTATCTGTGCTAGCCGTCCCTAATTTAGCAGTGTAAGAATAGAGGGAAGGCAGCTAGTCATCACCACCCACCGCCAACTCTGGGGCTATTCTTTTACCAACGAATAGTGGGATTGATCGTACCATTATAACGCCCCCACGGCTGGAAGAGCGAGCATGTTTGGCGCAACGCGGATACGAACCTGCGACCCTCAGATTACGAGTCGCACACCTTAACGCGCTTGGCCATGCCGGGCCATTATAAAAGGCGAAGAAAACCCCCGAGTATAAAGAAAGTTATACTGCAAATAGAATTACCTATTTACATATACACTAAAACACGTATACCGTATTTTACACCTCGTAAGACGGACTTTTTTTTTTTTCTTTAAAAATACCTTGTAATATCTCCACGTGTTTTCCAAGATAGTTTATGGTCTACTCAAAATAGCCTCTCATGCAGATCGCAATCTCATTACTTATCAGTTACAAGTATTTTTAACAATATAAAATATTCAAACTAATATTGTCTATATACTGTAAAGAATATGAAGTATTTGACTGTATTTACTCACTGGGTTAAAAAAAGACAAGGTTACATCAAGGTGTTGGTTACTGAGTCAAAAAAAAAAATTTTTTTCTAAAAATCGTCTTTCCAAAATTAGGGTGCGTCTTACAAGGCGTTAAATGCCGTAACCTTAACGTCTGTTATCCATATTAAATTACAAATGTACAATAACTTTAGAAGCCAATGCAAAACGACGAAACAAGAAATAATGAACATTGTACACAACTCGCTAAAAGTAACCTTTTTAAACTGAATCTCTCTACTACACAAATAAGTACTAATAATAAATAACAGTCTTGCCTTTCTTGGTACTTTCATTAATATAAATGTTTCTGCTCGTGCTGCGAGAAGTACAAACGGATGAATCAGTGATAAAGTAATGCGCAAAGATAAGGAGTTACGTGCTGAGCCAGCTTTATAATGCATCACAAAAGGGTTGCGTTTCACGTCATATCAGTACAGCTGCGTGATAAACACCTAAAGGTAAATTCACACCCAAACTAAAAGTATGACCCAGCAATCGTAGAGTTTCACAATACAACCCTCCAGGGCTAACTAATTTGGAATGTAGCCTTTCTTGATCGTGTTACAACTTATTGTTTCAGCTACAGGTTTGTTTGTTTTAAATAAAATTAACTCAAATTCTTAGCTTGATTCCATCAAATGAAGACAATACGGTTTTTCTTTCTATGGATACGTTTGATCAGGTAAATTTATACCAAGAAGAGATAGTTACAAATTGATTTATACAGATAGAAAGTGGAGCAAGAAGGTTAGGTACAGTTCACATTTGACGTCAAAAGTTTTTAAGTTTGAGTATAAACACCTGAAAGTCCATAAATTATCACACGGAACTTGTTCAATCTAAAGTTCATCCTTTGTATAAGCAAACAGCTGTAGGACTTTTTACGATATCATAACCTGAACAACTAAATGAACAAGCTTTTAACGTCCATGAAAATCCGGGAATTTTGAACAAAGAGAATTGTTTTAAAGTTGCATATCGGGCGTCAAAACAATAGCAAAAACATGTTTTAAAAAATCCCGAACGAACTTTCAATTTTGGCATTCTCACATCTCTCTCAACTAGAATCATACTATGTAACAAAATGTTTACTTTTTCTTGTTCCTGGGCAGAAAGTGTTACTTCCAATTGTTTATGTCTGAAGTAAATGTAAAGGACCTATTTTTCTCTTTAAACTTTGCCTTTGTGACCTAGAAGCATGTAACGAAAACATGATGGGAGACTATAATTGGGGGCTGATACATGAAAGTGATTTACATTACAGTTGCAAATCTCAAAAAAAAAATACTCACTTCTAAATAACTTTAGAATAAATACATTCATGTGTTGTTTTATTCACACCTTATGTAAATGAAAATGTGCAAATTTGCTCGTTTTTACACGTAAAACAGGTTAAATTTCTAAATTTCATTATCCAGGTCACAAAAATAGAGTTTGAAGGGAATAATGGCCATTTTCTGTACTTTTATAACACAAGGAATTAAGAAATAACACATACTACCCAGGAACAAAATTTGTGTTACATAGTGTTATAGTAACATAGTTACATATAACGCAATAGCAGTTTTACAAGAGACTGTGTTAACATTACATTTCTCACATTACTTTGATATAAAGCACTCCGAGAACAGCCATACTATCTAACAACCCAAGGTGTGAACGTCCGTTAATTTAACCTCAGTACAAACTATCGACAATAAAAGAGCTTTAGAAATAATTAACATGTATGTTAGAATAACACAGACATGGGCTTCCTCTGACGACCAAAGTCCTGTTGGATGTGGCGCCGCAGAAAGTCCGCATTGCTCCACATCGATCGATTAAAAAGCTTTAAAGTTTTTTAATCACATCTTTAGTATCATAATATGTATTTAACATATTATTAAACTGCTTTTATTATTTTAATAAATTCTCTTAGAATGCCTAAATAAAATATTTTCTGCACCAAAATATTCAAATGTGACAACATACTGAAGGAAAACACGGTAAGCTATTTTTAAACATCCAGTTTTCTGGAAAATACCTAACGTCCAACAGTTACATAAAGTGTACGGTGAAGCCAATGTTGTTTGTTTGTTTGTGTTTTGTCATGCAAACGTAACACTGACGATTTGCATATTTATAAAATCAAGAAGAAATGCGGGCTAAAATTACTAGTACACTACACACTGGTAACTATATGATAAATAAAACTGGACTGACAACTTTCATAAAAAATAATCGCCCCAGAATGGAGTTGCTCTAAATCCAAAATCGCTTGAAGTGAAACAATTATTCTATATCGATCAGCCTTAATTACTGTTTGATGTTACAAATTTACTACTTATGTAAATACTTTCCTTTTAGTTCAGTGGAACTCAAATCCAAACGACAAATACAAAATGATGTTGGATACACCAGCCGAAACATGTCAAACCGGAAATACGGCATTTCCCACACACTTAATATTACCGTCATCACTAAAAATAGAGATAACAATAACGTTGGTTGTCAAGCGGTCACACAAAATCTAACCACAACAATGTGGCCGGCCAGGTGGTCTTTTTATAAGTTACTGTTGACATTAGCCTAATGTACCACCAAGCATGATTTTCCTTATCTTTTTATAATAAAAAAGGTTACTAAATACGGCAAATCAGAAATAATCCCAAAAGGAAAACAACAGTAAGAATACTGATACAGTGTTTAAAAACACAAACAAAATATTATTTATTGGGTAAATACAACTTTATCCGACAACTTTCTACACCAAGAAAACCTTCAGATGCACCGTACCATTCCACAGAAAAAGATAAAACTCTAGAATTATACCAACGTAAAATGTCAAATTTATCCAATAACATTCACTGTGACATGCCTACCACATATAAAATTAAAACAGCATGTACAGAAGCTCATATGTTTTTCAAGGCTAACAAATACAACAGAGACGCTTAGCTGTAATACAGGTTAACACGTAAAGCCTCGACTAGCAAAACGAAATATTCCAGTTCAAAGTAAAATGGAGAGATCAATGCATTAAAAAACAGCCAATGAAAAGTTTAATTTCCTTTCAATATATACATAAAAATTTAACATTTAGGTCAAGTCTTGTTATATAAATACGTTTTCTTACCCAATAAACTCCCTTATAAAGTAGTAGACGGACAAAAGTGTGTCGTCTGACAGATTTGGCCGGGACTGACCATTTTTCACAAAACTGATTATAGTACTCATGGCGGTCACCATTCAAAGAAGTGACTGGATACAATAGATCAGTAATATCTTAGACTGGTTACTGTTTTCTACCAGGCAGAAACTAAATGCGAGTAGTCGAAAAGTTTATATAAGTCCGACAGGTGGCGAAAAGCGAGCGCAGCTAAGTGGTTTAATGCGGCCTACACAGACTACGATGAACAGGCAAATCAACTATCCCAATTCTAACATGTTCTGATACAATCATTTAAAATGTTGGTCCAAACTTGGGTGAGATGCTGCCACAGTGACAGGCTGTCTGGCACGACCGTTACGTCTTCTTCGAGCACACGCCAGCATGTAATACAGGGAACACCTCACCGTCCCATTTATGTCAGTCCTAGCCTGATGACATCATCGTTACATAAACGAAGTACGAAGCCCCTGTATTCCGGAACAAACTGGAGCTCTACTGGCAACACCACGAGAACGCAAACATGTCTGCCGCACATAGAAACTCCGATTATAATATCGTGTAAAAGAAACACGTGAAACACTTGCACGAGCATATTTAATATTAATTTACTTAGTGTTTATTGTGGGCTCAGCATAGCTGCGTGTTTTGAATGCCAACGCAGTTTTATTTTCAACCAACAACTAGCAGAACAAATTTACTTACTGTTCATCAACAAGTAATCATTTTTATTCTGGGCGTGTGTATACACATACATTTCGTAATGTGCACTAATTATTTCCCACATAATAATTACGCTGTTTTCTTTTTGTTTACACCACGTGTGTGTTTTTTTTTCACACTGAAATATAAAAATACTACAAAAATTTTATTAAATGTGTTGTCTTAACATTTGTACGAAATTATCACATGCTAAACTAACAGAACAGTCATGATATTCTAAATGAAAAACAATTTTGTGGCAATTTATGTGTTGCTAAGCAAAATATTTACAATGGACTATTGATGCTGCACCTGCTACGGGTATTGAAACCAGGTTATTAATGTTACAAGACATCTGAGTTACCACTCAGCTACTGAGAAGGGAGGCAGTTTTTATGGTGAAGCGAGTTAAATTTTTAAACTTCCTTAACACTTATACGTAACAGCACTTTTCTTTGATGTCAAGTTAATTAACACATTCAGTAACTCGACCAGTTGTGTTTAAAAACTGTGAAACAAGCGAAACAGACGCGCGATAGAAAAACACAATATTTGCACTTTATGAAAGCCTTGAAACTTTTCAATATTATTTCGGAAAATCAAGAATTCGTCCTGAAGAACAGTTAATATAACTGAAGTTACACGTACAATCGTGACGATGTGAGGGATTACATTTTACGTTTTTTTTTTGTTTTTTTTTTTTTTTTTTTTTTTTTTTTTGCATTTCGAGCACAGCTACACGAGAGTTATCTGTGCTGGACGTCCTTAATTCAGCAGTGTAATATTAGAGGGAGGGCAGTCAATCATCACCACCAACCGCCAACTCTTTGTCTACTCTTTTACCAACGAATAGTGGGATTGATCATCAAATTATAACGCCCCCTAGGCTGAAAGGGCTAACATGTTTGGTGCTACAGGGATTTAAAAGTCAGAGTTATGTAATTAACCACTATTACACTAAGATTTTAACAAGAACATCTCGATTCTGTACCTTTCAAAATCTTCTTTCAAAAGAAACGTCAACCAATTTTTCTGATTACAATTTTTTTACAACTATTAGAAATGGCCCTGTCTCTTACAAAATGTTACAGTAAAAATTAATGGAACTGGATGTTTTATTGATTATTCAACAAACATATAATGAATAAAAGAAACAGGAGTTTCTAGGATGTACCTTGTCAAACAAATATTTCTTTATAAAAATTTTGCAAAAAGCTAAACAAAAGAATATGTACTTAGATGTTACGACTCCTCAGTAAGATCTGAGATAAGCAGAAAGATCAGACAGATATCTATCTACCTCAAGCATATCTGACCGTAATTTTTATCACGCACTCACGACTTCAAGGTGAGGAAGGAATTATTTGTGGAAACGGGACTCTAACCCATATTCCTTTAACTCACGATTATGGCACGCTAACAATGGGTAACGCCCAGCCTATTTTGCTTAAGATTACGACTTTTTAAATAACGTAATGTAAACAACTCGATAAAGTGTACAGCAGTAAGAACACAAACAAAAGGATAATACTAAACATTGTTTTCAGTGAGAAAATTAGAATCCTATTACAATAATATATATACTTATGAGCAGTGTGTATACGTTACCCGATGTTTTTACACTCTTTTTAAATAATAAAATGCATTATTAAGTGTCAAATAGACAGAGCGGATTATTTTCTTGACATATTTTAAACTTGCATTTAATATGGAAGCTCTGCAAAACCACCTTCGCCCTAAATGATTTAGCTGCCTGAAAAAAACTGAATTTTCTTCTAAAAAAAGGTGAACAAAAATCGACGTGCTCTTACAATATTCATTTATAAATACATTTATTATGCACTTTAAATAATAATACCAATAAACACAGAAGAAATAATTTGATAAAAAAACTGAAACCGTCGCTACAGTTACGCATACAAATCAGCACGACCTGCTATTACATTTGTTTTCTTCGAGAGTAAATCAGTGCAATACCAACAATACTACCTTCTTCACCCGGGGACAAAAGTGAACAAAGTAATTCAATAGCGCTTTCTGATTGGTTTATTTTGAGTGGTGCCACCTCTGAAAAAGAAAGTCAACAGTAGTGAGGTGATACAGCTTCGCCTTTACAACAAAACAGGTACTAGGACAGTTACAACTGTGATATTTAGAAAAAAATCCAGTCAACGTTTTAAAACCAATATTTTAACATAACCCCTTAGTAAACGTTGATCTTAAGGTGAGTAATTTATTTCGAAAATCCTTCCATTTTTATCATGGCTGTTCAATGAAAACGATGCAGTTTATTCAGTAAAAATTTCAGTATATTAATTCGTCATAAGATAAATAAAACACAGTGATTAGCATACTTGACGCTTTGTTCTGGAAGTATTATGCAGTTTCCTCGTCACGCGCAAATCAACACAGTGGGATATACTTTACTGTAGGTATCAAAGCAACACAATGGTGTATCTCTTCCCTGCCCACTGTGGGTATCAAAACTTTTCTTTAGTTGTTGGCCCAATGACGAGCATATAATTCAGTAAATATGATTTACATTATACAAATACAAATAAACTCCAAAAACCTGTAAAATATGTTTATTAAAATATTCATTCTCTTAGTAACTAACTCCACAAATATTATCACACATTTCGTAAGAAACGAATCCAGTAATCGCGAACTGGTCTCACGTAGAAAACAGCAGTACACACACACACACACACAATAATTCTTACTGTTTAAACTTTCTCTACACGTAGATAAATCTTAAAACAGAAATTTTCCTCTGAAGAAACTCGTTCATTAAAAAAATCCACATACGCCGTGACAACAGATTTCAGAAAAGAAGCACGTGTTGGTTCTGCGAAAATTCAATAGATACACAGCTGGTCAAAATGACCCTGTTGCTTTTCTTTTGGATACATGCTATAAAAAATATTTCAACATCTGTCAAGACATATGATAATACTCTGTGAAGAAAGTGACGTAAATGAATTTTGTTAAATTCTGATGAAACTACGGTAGAATAAGTTCATGTTACAATCCTCACGTGCGCTTGATGACCCGCGCTAAACACAGCTGCAGCGTGAGCTTCATTTGGGGATTTAGCATATTTCTTTACAAATACTACCATTACAATACTGAAACCAAGCAATATAAAAGTTAGCTCATACACACTGCGAGTTTTGTTCGTGTCGTGAAGTTCGGGTACATGCAGGACGCAGCATAAACGTACGCCATATTAATTCACGTTTGACATTTGTAATACGTTGTTTTTTGTTTTGTTTTTTAACAAATGTCTATCGAAAAATAGGTCCTGAAACAAGTTGAAAAAATATTGTTCAATCTGTTTGTCCTTTGAAATAAAAACTAGAACTCGTAAACAATGTTTGTTTGTAATTACACATAAAGCTACACAATGGGCTGTCAGTGTTATGCCCACCACGGGTATCGAAAATTAGTAAGCAACTGGTAATCTATGGATCCTGATTTTGGAGTTGAACTACTTAGGCTTACATAATTCTATAACCTGTTCTAATTTAGAATTCCAGCATCTTTATTTATCCCATTAATTTTCAGTTATAAGTTTTCTATGAAAATTAAATACCTGTAAGTCGTTGTTGTGAAGACTTTGTAAATACTGTTTTAAAAATCCCTTTTATTACTTATAGTAACAGAGTTTATATGAATGTCAGTTTATTAAAAATCAAAATACCAAGTAAATTCAAAGGAATATTTCACAGTACGTGTAATATTTAGCTTTCACAAAAAAACTTTACTTTTATTAAACAGAAACAACATATTAGTCCTCAAGAAACATAAGCTCGTCTCACTCATGTTCATTTTCTCATCTCTTCACACAGAAAATCTTCTGTGCATCAGATATTACTTATAGTATATATAGGTCCGGTTATTTTCACTCACCAAAGGTACGAACATTACAATTACAGTTATTCGAGCATTTCAACAGCTGTTCAGCCTTCTAGGAATCTGCAATAATCCTTGTACCATTCACGACCCTCAGGTGACTGAATGTCTGGACTGATAATATGCACACTTCACGTGTTAACAGACGCTGTGTTCTGATGTAGGTATTCTGTAGAGATGTGGTTGTGTCCTTTCCTACCAGACGCATCTATAGTTCATCAAGATCTCCATCTGCTTGTTGCACATTTCCTTTGGATCTTAAAAGAATACAGTTACTTGTTCTGTTGGTTTTACATTTAAAGTATATCTCCAGTGGCTCAGGTAGGGAATATTCACTTTCTAGAATCTACTGTCCTCTGTGCCTTCTTTATGTCGTTACCTTAGAATGCAGGCACCACACCAACGCCCAAAGGCAAGAATGTGAGGAGCAGCCTTGGTCCATCCTCACTCAGTTGATGTGTTGCAATGTGGGAAAGTAGTAAATGGCTAACATACGCATCTCCGTGTCTTGTGACCTGATATTAATTCTTCCAGCGAAATTTTGTTTCAAACTCTTTGTACGCCTGCACAGCATTGAACATCATTCTAATCTCTGGCTTCTGTAGGATGACAGCAGCTTCTGAAAAAGTTATGTTCCTTGTGCAGAAACACAACCACTGGTATAAGTAAAGGTACAAGGTAAGTTTCGCACTCAAATCCACTTATGTATTTAAACAGGAAGTCAGTAAATGCTATCTTGTTGGTTAAGAATGCCATAAGTTTCTATTTATATTCATATTTTAAAATATACATAACTTATACTGTTAATTCTGTATTGCGAAATTCCCACCTATTTACTGAAGTTGTAGAACATTCTCGAGTGTAAGAATCAACAATGTGTGTGTGTGTGTATTTAAACACTTGTGTACTCGTATAGTCAATATTGTTGTATGGGCAGAAAATTCTACGCACTCTTTTCACGCCTATAAATGTAACCAACGCAACTTGATAAGAGACCGTATATATTTTTGGTTTACAATGGTTGGTATACTATAAACCTCGGAAGCTATAACTGATTAACGCTTATTAATTGGGAACTTCAAATATTATGAACTGTTTAACTTCAACGGATTAACATCTGACATTAGCATTTTTATTGACATTATAAAACTTCTGCTGATCAAAAGTCAAGTGTGATCAGCGAAAAGCTAGCTGTTAAGAGAATTGCACCTACATCAACTAAGATTGATTTGTTAAGAGAATTGCACCTACATCAACTAAGATTGATTTGTTAAGAGAATTGCACCTACATCAACTAAGATTAATTTGTTAAGAGAATTGCACCTACATCAACTAAGATTGATTTGCTCATCGGGAATCTTCGATAAGATACGAAGAAAATTTTAAACCAGATAGACAACTCAATATTGTTTGTAAAACTTTTGTATGTAGATCAATATTTGTAATAACCATTATTGTAAATTGTTTTACAGATTTTATATTAAAAAAGAATACAGCGTGTATCAATTTTGTTGGCAAATATCATAAACTGGACACATATCGACATTATTTACCTTCTAAGTCTAAATTATCGTTTAACTTGGTTTCAGGTTATTTAAAAGTATAATACATGACACTTGATAGTGTCTTGAAGCACTTGCAGATACAAGTGTTTGTTTCTCTCTTCACTTATTGCTCTTCTTTTTTTTTTAATGCTGTGTAAAGCTATTCGTAGACCATCTGTACTAGCCACTCATGATTTAGAAACGACAGACGAGAGAGAAGATAGCTTGTCAAAATCACCCACCGCTAACTCTTGGTCTTTTCCAAGAGAGATTGACTGACACATTATCATGGCCCCGTAGCTTAAAGGGATAGGCATATTTGATTAAAAGATTTAACCTCGCGACCCGCAGATCACGAGTCGAGTGTTCCTAACACCTGGCCAAGCTCGGTCTCCATCCTTTGGCTTTTGGAAATTTATTCTATGAACCAACAACTTAGTAACAGGAGAAATATTAAACACAGTGAAAGTAGTACCAGAATGTTGTAACATGACACTAAGGTTTTCCAGGAAGGTTCACACTACAGATTTTAAAATTAAAGTGCAGCATTAAACTCTCAGAAAGTTTCAAATTTTGGAAATCAAATGAAAACTATGGCAAGACACGGATGAGAATAACTAGTTATTATTACCCCAGTTATTCCCGTTATTCTTCACAAACCATAAAATACTTGAAAACAGTAAATCCTTAGCACTCTTTTCGTAGTAACAGAACACACGACAGTGAGGGCAAAACAGCAAAATGTTATCAAGGGACAATATGATACAAATCTTTTGTACGCTGGGGTACTCAGTGGGTGATACCACTCACCCATCAAAAATTACTTGTTCCCCTTCGTAATTTTTCTTGTGCCAACTGCAGCTAATAGATACATATGAAACTGATTTTATGCAAAATTACAATGAATTTAATGAACTGTATATTAGCAGTATCATTATTTGTAAATGAAAAAATTGAACCTAGTTTATTCAAAGTTTTGTTCTTTATGTATGAAGCCAATATGAACTTGCTCCACGTTCGGTAACATATTGTGGTGGTAATTTTTGATACATATCTTTGTGCGCACTGAAGAAGTTTCGTAACAAGATAAAAACATGTATCTTGTAAGATCGACACGACCTGAAGTCGAACGTCATTGCGCAACTTAATATAGATCACCGTGCTCGCCATGGAAACCAGCGTTGTCTGATTTGGTGGTGAAATATAACAAATATCCACTATCACCAACGGCAGAAACGTTAAGGCAAAAAGTGAATTTTCCTTGGGAAGTATTTTTTAAGTTCAATGTTTTTAGCCCTAAATGTATCTTTACGACACCCCCTTTTAAAGATATATTTTCCTAAAGCAAAACTACATCTGTCTGACTGCTGTGGCCAAAAAAAGGAATCGAATCCCTGACTTGAGCATTGTAAATCCACCAAAGAGTAACTGTTGACCCTTTAAAACTTGTAGATCTAGAAACTTATGATACGAAACCATAGCTCATTTCTTTTAAAATAATCTCAAAAATTCGTCACTCCCAAAAACAACCAAAATTCCAAATCCATTCGTCCCTCAACATTGTTTACATGTCTGGGGCAGGTGTCACAGCGTCTCTCCTCGCCCGATTTAAGTTATCAAGAATAACCAAGATTTGTGGTGTTAAGGAATTTAGAGAGTAAATCACCTTCAGTCATTTCCTGTAAAGGATACTGCATTAAATAGACATTAGTAACATGAACTACTATATCTTTTAAGGTTATTTTTGTAATTTTTCGTTAATGACTTGTGATATTTATTTATACGAATGTACTGCTTCACTAACTACTACACTTTGCTGTCAAATATTTATAACATCAAAGTAACACCAACAGTAGTGACACCTAGTTTCATTTCTTAAACTGAGAACAAACTTCCATTTATGTCTGTTCAGAATATAATCCATCACTTAATCTTTCACAAGTACTCTCAGAACAAAATTCATGCCAAAAACAAAAAGCAAACATGGTATATATACATAATGATATTTACATTTAGTTACATTTAATCTACAGACGTTCTTTAAGAAACTGATGAACTTGACAACAGAATTTTCAGGCTAAAGGAAGATCCAGTGCTCACTGTTATTAGTCATCTTTCGTCACGCCCTCTGGGGTGCAAGGCCTAGAACTCATATTTTCTAGCGCTTAACGCCTATTTCAAAAATACAGATTCAGTATCTCTCACTGGCTTCCAACTGTTTCTTCATCAAATAAGAAATACTACTTTATCCTGCTACTCACAAAACGTCTACTCAGTAGACTGAATGACGGTAGTCGCACTTCTGCCAACTTCTTGATATCTGATAAGCAGTTGTATCCCCTATAGCTGTATGATTACCCTAATTTGTCACTGTAGTAACATTTATTACGAAAATCACACTCAACATTTAGTTCAGTTCACATCGTAACAATTATCGTTCAAGCAATTTACTAATATATATGGTATTTTATTCCTGTATCTGAGGCAAATTAATTGTGTATACCTCTTTCTGTGATATGCACGATATGATAATAACTGCATAATATAATACCAGTGTACGAACAGATATGCATTTGAAATAGGCATGCAAGCACATTACACTGCACAATTTTTAAAAAAGTTTTTGTTGATTGTGACATGTACCAGGTGGGTATACACAAACATAGTTTTGATGTTACTTCATCACGTAAGAACTCTGGGAAATAGACAGTTAACTGTTTACCGGCAATAACGTTTATGTTTCTAATACGCTATTAAGTTCAACATAATGAAAAGTGTTTTGCTTCTGATTTTCGTTTGCATTCAATGTTCTGTGCAGTCTTTTCCAGCCCAACTAAGAGATCTTCGAACCGTTTGTTACTCATAATATGCCTGATCTGAGAGCCAACAAAAATGTCCTCTTCAATCTTGGCCTCAGTTATTGTTGAAAATATCTGTCTTAAATAACGAAAACCTTCGCCTTTTTTGTTCATTGCTTTCATAAGTCCCAATTCTATGAGAAGAGGAGGCAAAAAAATCTTTGCCGGGTTGACAAGCGGTTCATGCACCACATTTTTCTGTCCTGGAACTAACCTTTTAAGGAGTGGCCAGGTCTGTATAGAATAATGTGACTGTCTGGCATGACTGTCCCATTCACAGATGAAACAACAGCACTTTGTATAGCCGAGATGCAGTCGCAGTAACAGAGCAACGACTTTCAGATCTCCACAGATATTCCAGTTGTACTTGCTGTACTGGATGTGCTTCAGCAACATTTCCATGTTCTCGTAGGTTTCTTTCATGTGTGCTGCATAGCCAACAGTTATTGAAGGGTGAATGTTGTCATTGTGTAACAGAACAACTTTAAAGCTTAACATTGATGAATCAATAAAGATACGCCACTCTTGCTGGTCATGGTCACAAGCAGAGAACAATCCTTCAATGTCAACACAGAAACAGAAACGGTCAACTTATGCAAATAATTTGCTTATATCATCTTGGCGGCTTCGAAAAACAAAAAAAAAATCGTTCTTGGTGACAGCAAACACCATTCCTGCAGTCTCGAACCCAGCAATTCGGCTTTTGCTTTTGAAGACCCAAATCTCTAACCAGATCGTTTAATAATGATTGTGTTATGAGACGTGGATCGCCTGAGGAGCACGATTCAAAATCCGGATCAACGTCACTGCCAGTTCCCTGCATTGCAGTTTCTTCATCTGGTTCGCCTGAAGTCCATTTCTCTTGGTGGTTTTGGAATTAAAAGACTGCCGTCGTGTGGCGTCTCATTTCTGAAGTCAGTTTAGGGTATTCAATAAACTTCTTGTTTTTGGCAGAGAAACCGGACACATTAGTAAAACACAAATAACAGTCCGTCATATGGCGTTTCTGTTCTCCCCATGTCATCGGGAGAGCAAACGGCATTGTCTTTCGAGTGTCTCTGACCCAAACTCTCAGACAGACAGCACATGTCGCACAACAAATGTAAGGCGCCCATTCCTGGTCTTGATCACCAATTTAACAGCCGAAGTACAGATGATATGCTTTCTTCACAAGAGCCGTCATTGAGCGTCTCTGATGAACAAAAGTATACTCGCCACAAATATAGCAGAATGTATCGCGGCTGTTACGACACTGATGATACGTATTGACCGACAACAATCGTCCTTTAAAACATCTATAACATCTAACTTACTTGTTACAGTGCTACTGAGGCAATGCTATATTCTGAGACTATTCGTACACACTATAAGGTCTATATTAATCCAATGAGCAGCATCTGTGTGTGTAAGCCACTTTTATAGCCTGCTGGGACAGTGTCGAGCTGGCTCCGGCCTGCATACTTCCACAGAACAGCTTTCAATCTGGCCTGATTTCATGCCTGGACATGCCCAGACTGCACCAAACACTGTTCATATGTCTCTTACAGAAATGAAAACTTTTGGACACAAATATAAGAAAAAAACATGACAAAACTGAAGATTTCGATGAAACAGTACGTGATGGGCAAATTTGGACGTGATTTTCGTGAACAGCAGCCAAAAATCTATAAGTAACACCCAACAGTGTTCAAGAAGCAAAAACTTTGTCGTGCAGTGTAATTAAACATGTTATTGTTATGGCCAGCACTGTTATGTGGAAATACACGCACACTGCATACTCTTCTAAGTAAATTACTTAGAATTAAAAAGTTATTTTGTTACGTGTTAAGATACATATTTTTTTTACTACAAGTTTTCAATGTATTCGAAAAGCCAATCACCATGAAATGAGAAATCTGCCTTGTTGATTTGGTTTGAATTTCGCGAAAAGCTATACGAGGACTATCTGCACTAGCCGTTCCTATTCAGCAGTGTAAGACTACAGGAAAGGCAGCTGGTCATAACCACCCACCACCAACTCTTGGGCTACTCTTTTACCAACGAATAGGGGGATTGACCATTACTTTATAACGCTTCTACACCCAAAAGGGCGGCCATGTTTGGTGTGAATTCGAACCCGCGACCCTCATATTACGGGTCGAGTGCCTTAACCACCTGGCCATGCCGGGTCTGTGTAGCAGGTAATGTTTATTAATCAAATCAATATGAATCATTCCAACAAGTTAAGTCTGGTGTCTCACCTGCCAATAAGCTCTTTAAAGACACCAACTGTCTAAGCTTACGGTTAATTTTTTTTTAAATGTTATGCGGTGAAAAAAATACAATTAACTGTTTGCTACTTATCCAATTAAGAATAGACTCAGTGCACAGATGACACTGAAAGAATGTTCGCTATTCTTTGGCAACTGTTAAACGCGATTCTGTTCGAAACGACAAAAATTTGGATGAGTGATCCAAGTTTTTATATTCCGGAAACGTTGTAGATCGGGCACCTTGAAAACACTTGCTGTTCAAAGTTCCGCTAACAACTGTGTTCACATCCAAGAAATCTTATTTTAGCTCAAGTTAAGGCACCACTAGCTGAACGGTTTAACAATACATTAAAGGCTCTTTGCTACTACCATTAACATTTTTCTCTGGCAAGTTTAAAATAGATGGTTTCCAAAGAAAACACAACTTAGCCAAAAAACAAATGCAGATATACATGTTACATCATAGTAACATTTCTAACGCTAGAATGTGTGAGGTCGATGACATCATGCTGCTCGTAAAAAAACGTCTTGTTGCCTTACATAGAATCTCCTAACCCTTTAGGACTTCTTCTGAAATCCCCTAAAGATACTTTTTTTTATGAAAAGGTTTTCGATTACAGCTTTTCGCAACGTAAGCTACGGTTACCGAAAACGGAAATAACGTTCACATATTACTTGTTTTACAGACATTTTATGTTATTGTCGGGTTTTTATGTTGTGTATTACAATTTAAAAAAAAAATTAGAAATTTCAGCAAAAGTTTGATAATGCTCATTGAATGCTCGGATACGCTTTTCATATCAACTCTCAAATGCTAGAGCGCGTCGATTCGACAAACCTGGTGTTACAGCAAATATGTACATGTTTTTCGCATTTTAAAAACAAAACTAGTGAAGCTTGATGCGAACATTCTGGAATTTTTATACGTGATGTTTCTATTAGTTTCTCAGTTTTGAAAAAAGTCAAACGATGTAGCTGTATTATGTTTCAAACAATAATTAACGATGCTCAGCTTTATCACAGATTGTAATTGCCGGTTTCTGTTCTTTCATTACAGAAACATGAATTTTGTCTTTATTTTGATTCGAAAGACAACACTGCACGCATATTTCGTGTTTATAATCATCAGCGGCCAACATATTTATGATACCAACTGATCTTGCATTATTACTCATAATGTTTCATTTGATATATGTAATAAATTTTAAACCTGTTTTATTTTCAGTTATCCAAGTGTTTCTCACATTTTTTCTCTCAATTTCTTTAGACACTCGACTGGTAACTTCACCCTGTCAAAGCCTGGTGTAAACACAGTCCTGTCAGCGAAACAACTGATACGATCAAGTGCACAAAACAGTTTACAAGGCTTTTTATGTTCTAGGAAATAACATCTCTTTTTCCTATTATACTGAAATTTAATAATTAAAATAAAGTAAAAATGATAAAACAAGCTTTACAAAAGTTTGGTCTAATTGTGGTGAAAGTTGTTCACAAACATCTCGTATTTAAACACAAGTTTTTGTTACTTTAGACCGATCTCTGCGACTTTTTAAGATTGGTCAGTGAACGTAGTTCAAACACCTCAAAGTCTTGTTACACACCACAAGCCTAAAAAAGTAGTACAACACACACACCTAAAGCACTTACAAAAACACCATTTGTATGGTCTTGCAGTGCAGATGTTGCGTATTTCATCACTGAGCCACTGCTATTTTTACCTGGGACATTTCAACTCCACAACGACCCCGTAAAACATTAGACAAAACTGCACCTACGGATACAGTCATTAGTGAAGAGGTGCTATACAGCCACCAATGAGACAGTTCATCACCATTAACTCTCAGATACCTTCGTATGGAACAAAGATCAGGCGCTATTGGGATCTGTGGAAATTAACCTAGACATAAAATGTAAAGATTGGACAAAGAAAGAAGAAAAGGTTTGTCAACATATATAAAGACCATGGTGTTTTTGTTTGTTTGTTTTTTCTTGTCATCATAACTACAAATGTTTCTTATACAGTTGATAGCGAAAGGTCCAGTTGGGCATTCATTGTCTTGTGTAGCGACAACACTTTTAGAGTAATGTTGGTACAGCATTCAAGCTTCCTACAAGCAGTAAAAAAAAAAAAGAGAGAGAGATAGAAGCCCTAAAGCAACTATTCTTCTGGATAGTTAAAAGCAAAGTGTTAAATATAACATTTTCGACTGACTGACAGACAGAAATGCATAAAATTCAAAATGGATATTCTTCAAACGGATCGCAGGAATCAAAGCAACTGCGCAGTGAGACCAACATCTAGATTTGCCAGGCCATGTATAGGCAAAGCTAAACAAGAAAGCTAATAAGCTAGTAAGAGAATCTCCTTTATGAAATCCAGCAGAATTCCTGACATCCGCTGCACTACTAGGATAAAACTAACAACCACGAAATGAAATATAAGAAACAAAGAATCAATAGAGCAATATACGGTAACATCAATAAAGCAACTATCTTCTACTTCCTACGAAGCAGAAATAAAAAATCATCATCTGTCGGCTCAACCCCAAAGATTGTCTCAAGCATTCGACTAAATCCATTCCTACTTAAGTCTTTGTTCATGTTGATTCATATTATTCAAAAGAGCAAAACACACGCTTCATTTAAGTGTTTAAACACCAGCCATCATAGCATCTTTACGTCACTAGCCTATGACTCCTCAAAACTGAAATACAGACGCTTACATCACACCATGACAACCAAGATTTACATACAGTGACTGGTTAAAATTGACAAAACTACACTTACATAGGGTTATGTAATATAGGGTTATAAGTATTATATTATACTAACAAAACAAAACAAAAACCATTAGATCCACACATATTAATGGCTTCATTCAGAATGTGTGTGTGTGTGTGTTTTTCTTATAGCAAAGCCAGATTAGGTTATCTTGCTGAGCCCACGGAGGGGAATCGAACCCCTGATTTTAGCATTGTAAATCCGTAGACTTACCCGCTGTAATAGCGGGGGACCCATTCGAAATGAACTGAAATCAAACTCAAAAATTAAAATGTGCGATTTTGAAAATATTTATTCACAAAAAGAAATAACTTGTTTAATAAATTCCAAATCTACAATATTTAACCAATGTGTGAAAGAACGACTACATGTTTATTTTCTAGCAACAAAACTCGAATTTCACACAGCAATGTATTTTCACATACTCTGAAACAATTCTTTTTTCAGAACCTTTATCAGTGTTGAAGGTATGATATTGCTTTCTCAATTAAATCTTCCACGTACCTTTTTCAAGAAAACCTTTTACGTACCTTTATCAAACACACAGTGTTTATTGAATATCGCACAAAACTACTCAGGCGTTATCTGTCCTAATTTAACCGTAATAGAGGAAAGTCACCACCATCCATCTCCAACTCGTGGGCTACTCTAATCGAATGTTAGAACTGATAATAATATTATAACGCCTCCATGTTTGAAGGTTTGTTTATTTGTTTTTGAATTTCTCGCAAAGCTATACGAGAGCTATCTGCGCTAGCCGTCCCTAATTTAGCAGTGTAAGACTAGAGGGAAGGTAGCTAGTCATCACCACCCACCGCCAACTATTGGGCTACTCTTTTAACAACGAATAATGGTACTGACCGTCACTGTATATCGCCCCCACGGCTCAAAGGGCGATCACGTCTGGTGTGACCAGAATTCGAACCCGCGACCCTCAAATCACAAGTCGAGTGCCTTAACCACCTGGCCATGCTAGCCCTGGCATATTTGAAGGAGTGAGATTGTTCAGTGATAGGACTCGAACCCGCAACCCAATACTTTCAGACAAACACCCTAACCACGAGGCCTAAACACACTGCGCCCATTTTTCAAAATTAAACTTTCTGCACTTTTTGTTTTTCTTTGAGATTAATACTTGAACAGTTCTACCAATCAAAATATCACAAACACTTCTACGTAAACACGCTATTTACCTTGACAAAAATATAAGCTCATCGTGTAAATTTTACTTAGATAAAAAAAAAATTCCAAAAACTTATGGTACCCGTAATTCATAACTATGACGACGCAACCGATATTTAGTTATCTGGTACTTCTAAAGCCCAAGTATTAACATATGTATTTCCGATATTGGAACTATGCGTAAATTAGCTTTTCTCTTATGCAAGTCCACGTGAATAGTAGTTTTGGTGAACTTTGATAATGTTATTGCTTTGATTGATGTTTTGATTTCCCTTATTAGATGTTTGTTTAGAATTAATCATAAAGCTACATAACGGGCTATCTGTGCTATGCCCACCACGTGTATCGAAACCCGGTTTTTGGCGGTGCAAGTCCGCAGACATGCCGCTGTGCCACTGAGGGCTCTTATTAGATACCTCTCGTATCTCCCCTGATGTAGTACCATACGATCAATTATATAATACAGATAGTGGAAAATTCCATATAATATTTAACGTTCAATGTACATTCGTCTTTATAGCTGGTTTTCATCTGAAAAACAAGTGACATTAACAACATTAAAATGTGGTGAATGCTTAAGTGAAAATCTAATGAAAGCTCAAAAGGTTAAATTTATTAAAGTGAGATAAAAAAAAAATGTGGCGCTTACATCCGATTTCAGCAACTGACAATAATAATAATGAATGTAAATACCAGTAATAACATCACTTCTAATAATCATTTAAGTAACTTAATTAACACACACACACACACGCGTAGATTATATGCAATATTAATATTACCATTAATATAAATTACAGAAAACTAATATAAAAGCCAATTTTCTTTCATTTCAAATAATTTATCCTTTTGTTGGATCTTCACTGAAACACTGTTGCAGTTCGGTTTTAAATGTCATTCCTAGTGACATCTAGTGATAAGTATATTATTTAGCATGAAAGAGCTCTCAAATCTTTTTGAGAACTCCAAGTAAATTTGTCTTCAAAATTTCGCGCAAAGCTACATGAGAGCTATCTGCGTTAATTGTCCTTAATTTAGTAGAGCAAAATTAGAGAGAAGGTAGCTAGTCATCATCACCCACCAACAACCATTGGGCTACTGTTTTACCAACGAATAGTGGGATTGACCAAATTTTTAACGCCCCCACAGCTGAAAGGACAAGCAGGTTTGGTGTGACGGGAATTCAAACCTGCGACCATCAGACTGCGAGTCAAGAACTCTAACAATATGGCCATGCCGGACCAACCCCAAGAAAAAGTATGATAAAACTGTATGGTCTTAATAAATTACATCTAAACAAAATCGCGTGGGATCAAGTAATCATCCAAAACACATACTAACACGGTAGAACTTTCCACGCGTGGTTCAGTTCATGTCCAAGACAGGTCAGAATGATGCAATGTACGATCATACACAAAGGTCTGTATGTTTATTTGTAGTAAAAAAAAAAAAATACAAGTTATTTTAATACCACTGCACAGTCAACATTAAGATGTTATCTTTATTTAATTTTACGAGTTCAACGATTTCGGGAAATTAACGCAATATATCACATTAAATTACTGGTATTTTATACACACTGATGACACGTGTTTGCCGATTCTTGACTCTATTGTTACTAAATAAATGAAAGTAGTTTCATGACGTCACTAATTGTAAATTGTTCATTTTTTTACTGCTCTCATATAAAACGACTGGGGAAGTAATTACGACAGATTAATATTACTGTTCTACGAAATGTTCATATAACATTTGATAAAGGGAAGAATATTGTATCACAATAAAATAATGCACGTTTCTAATAAATTAAAACATTGAAAATATCCCTTTTCTCAACGACATGCTTTTCTGTGATATAAATCACAATAAACAATCGTCTTCAGAAATTACAAAAAATGTATCCTTAAAATCACAAATCTAAAATCTAACTTATAAAATGTAGCCGCTTTCTGTCATATACCATAAAATATAATCATTTTTTAAATTCGTTTACAAAAAAACAAGAACTAATATGGGTCTTCAGGTCAATATAAATATTTCATATAAAGCTTATACAACTGAACAAGGTAAATATCAAAAATGTATTTTGTTATAGCAAAGCCATTGTTATAGCCTGATTTTAGCGTTGTGAATTCGTAGGCTAACCGCTGTATCAGCGGGGGACTATAAAAATGTTTCACTAATTAAAAACAGCAAAAGCTTATTAGCGTTACCAGTATACTGGGCAAAAGCACGTGATGGCAGTTTGTCACTTTTAAAATGATCGAACTTTAGAAACAGCTAATTACATTTGTGAAACAGTTTGTTTTTGAATTTTGTTCAAAGCTACACGAAGGCTATCTACGCTAACCGCCCTTAATTTAGCAGTACAAGAGAAAGCAGCTGGTCATCGCTACCGACCGCCAACTCTTGGGTTATTATTTCATTATTTTACCAACGAAGAGCGGGATTAACTGTTACAATTACAACACCCCCACGGCTGAAAGGGTGAGCATGTTTGATGTGATGGGGATTCGAGCCCGCAACCCTCGGATATCGAGTCGAGCGTCCTAACCACGAAGCCATGCCAAACATGAGACTGAAACGAGAAAATAGTGATACGTAGTAAATAATGAAAGTAGTTTGATATAACCAGAATATAATGTACTGACCTATAAAAATAACTTTTTAGCGTTACGAACACACTATTGTAACGTAGCACGTCAATGTCCATAATATAGTAAGCTAGATATCAGACATGAAATATTCATGTTACAACTTTCTCTAACACTCATCACCGCTATGTTCGAAATCAGGCATTCCGTATGTTTACTAAAAAACATTCACGCACTCGCTATCTCTCTATTGATTGCACATAGGCAAAATGATTTATTGCACTACATTATAACATCCCAGAAGGCAATTAAGTATTTTGCATCTTTGGCTAATGTGTTGTCGTCTAATACATCGAAGTGAATTATTCATAGATCATCTCATTTTCTGGCAAGAGGCAAGACCTCTGTAGATAATCTTAGCTACTTAAAAGATAAACTATCAGTCAAAATCCAAAGATAGCAAAGAGTGCTTACAACAATATTTAACTAACGAGCAATTGGCCCCCCAGTGGCTCAGCGGTATGTCTGCGGACTTACACGCTAAAATCCGGGTTTCGATACCCGTGGTGGACAGAGCACATATAGCCCATTGTGTAGCTTTGTGCTTAATTCAAAACAAACAAACGAGCAATCGTTCGAATGCGGTTTTTTAAACCAAACTACCTAATTGAAAACTTTATATAATGTAAAAATCTAGATTCTAAAACTAAGATGTTAAGTAAATACCTTCTTATGCACTAAACTAAAATGAAATATTTGCGGATTACTGAGCCAATATTGACTTTAAAAAATAAATAAAACCTAACATTATTGAGTCAAAGATAATTTGCTGTTCCCAAAATTTCGTTTGGATCTGGCCACATGCTGAACATGGCAGATTCTACAAGCTTCTGTAAACTCAAAGGGATGGGTGTCGTTATTTTGCTCCTACAAAGATGCCTAACTTCCAACTCTGTTTGAATATAAGAAACAATGAAAACTACTGACGAGACGGACTCGTCAGTTCTCAAATATAAGCTCTACCAAAGGCCTAACAAGCTGTGCTCTTATTACACTTTCAGAAGAGAAAATTTGCAGCAAACTACTCACAGTGATACAGAAATGACACAAGATAAAAATTTGAGACTGTTCGTCCATTATTGTTTATTATACCAATCTAAATGCTAAAACTTTTATATAAAATTTTCTTAGAACTCAAATAAAAGTTAACGAATCTTTTTCTTCGAAAGATTTAGCTGATTATGTTCTCTATGTAGCTTGTTTTTCTCCTCTTCGACTCTATCTCGGTCACATATTAGCTAAGGGAGTGACACAGCTGAACGTGACCTTAATTACGAAGTATCTTACAAAAATGAAAGCAAATTATTCTTCGTGATAGTTTTATGGAATGTTCTGAAAATACACTTGTTTTGTTTTTGAACGTTTGGCCATTAAATGGGGGTCACGTGCTCTATCTTTCGTTTTCGATAATCGCGAAAAACTACAAAAAATGGCTGTTTGTGCACTGGTCATTCCTAATTTTGACCTCTCAAACAATCAGCTTGTGAACAAAGACAGCCACCAAATCTTGGGTTACTCTTATGAAATAGTGTGATTTCACCTATTGGTGGGATTTCTTTTTACAGCAACGGGATGCGAACCACGGTAACAAATAACTGCGACCGGTCACGTGCTCTCTGACAGAATTTGGTTTGCACTAGAACAAATTTTAAATCCCGAAATATCGAAGAATTTCTATGTAAAAGCATTTTCAGTTTTATGTAATTAACCAACGGTTGCCCATTCAGTTATACTGAAGTCAACACGGGAAATGGTTAATACGTTTCCTGTACGATACTTGTTATAGTAACCTGAACACCGTTTTACAGTATACGATATTAATGAAAATGACATACCATATAAACAAAACACAGAACAAAATAAAATTAATGTGCCCTCTGACAACTTACAACAAAAGCTATAAGTAAAATGAAAAATTATCTTTTAAATCAAAACAACAGTATAGCTGTTTCTATCAATATGAATCCGTAGACAACAGGGGGGGGGATTTAGCTGGACTTGGGTATTTAGGAACTACCATACAAGTGGTGATCGAGATTTCAGGGTGCCTTCTAGGTTCATACAGACTGTTTGTTGTGAAGTGCAGATGTGTAAATGATTTCCCTGCACCATATCTGTAGGTGGAATAAAAGCCATAGTTTTAACGTTATAAATTGCAAATTTGGTATTTGTTATTCTTTTCTCCTTATGAACTGTTAACTTTGATAACACTTTGTACAGTTTGATTATACACTTATACTAAAATGCGTGTATACTCAAGTTTTAGGAATACGTGGAAGTAAGCACGAGTTCTTCTTGGAAGTTACGCAAAAAAGGGTTTAGTCGCGAATCACATTCTACACCAAATTCAGTAGGTTATGCGTTGCTGACCAACATTAAATAAAATTATGCAATTACTTCAAAGCAACCGCTGGCTTAACATAAATTTCATAGCGGTTAATGAGAAAATTTTACGCAAATAGAGAACGTGTACGTGAGACAAAATTGGCCTATTTAAACACCTGCCATTCTAGTTTTAATATCAAGACTTGGGGTCACAAACATGAGAGTATTTATTTTTTGAACAGATATATTTGGAAAATGTGTAATATTAAGAAAAGAAGAGAACAGTAATTATTAATACTTTATTAAGTTCATGATTCTCAAATGAACTGCTGACACAAATGGAATATTTGGCTTTTACGTACAACTGTATACATACATACACAATACGTCTACATGGATCCCTCAACAGTAAATTTTAACAAGAAAGTGCAGATTCCCATTTAAAATTGTATATACGTAATATTTCGCCCTTGCGAGAAGCATGTGAGTAATAACTGAAAGTTTCACTCAGGAGTTTACCGTGAGCTTGAAAAATGCAAGTTAAAAACTTTACTACCAGAAATGTGTCAAGCAAATGAAGATTTGTAAAAACAATGGGCTTATTTAAAATAAAATAAAACAAATGAAAGATATGTGTAACTGTGTGTTTTCTCTGAATGGGACAATCTTCATTTTGTAACAAGGAGTTTGGTTTATTTTCAGTTTCGTGCAAAGCTATACAAGGGCTATCTGTGGTCGCCGTCCCTAACTTAGCAGTGCAAGAGTAAAGGAAAGGCAGCTAGTCATCAATACTGTTGAGCCACTCTTTTACCAACGAATAGTGGGAATGTCCGTCACATATTAACGGCTGTAAGAACGAACATATTTGGTGGAACGAAGATTCGATCCTGTGATCATCAAGTTCCGAGTTGAGCAACTTAACCACCTGGCCACATCAGGCCCCGAAAGGAAGAGATACGTTTATTTTTGTCTAACAGTCATCAAATTTCTCAAGAATCATTTAATAATATTTAATTATGAATATGTTTTTGATTATGTGGCATAAAGGCTGTTTAAATATCCTAAAACAAAATAATATATTTTCAGATTAAAAAAAAACTCCTACACAGTAGATATAGTAAAAATATATATTTATAGATTTTCCCCACATTTAACTATGCAAGCATTTTTTCGTGAATTCCCGTTCCATAACCAAGATGTTATAAGTAACTTTGAAGATTTTAGTATCAACACTTCGATTTCCAAATCACGTCAAAAATTACACAAACTTACAAATTTTATTCTTCGTTCTTGTTTGTAGGTCAACTGGTTTAGGCCTAAATGTAAATATTCCGTGAAAATACAGATTCAAATTACACACAAAATTGTCAAATTTTAAAACTACTTCAGCTTGAACTTGAAAAATGTGATGCAAAACGACTAAAATCCTTAGGTTTCAAAAAGTTATTCCAGCCATTTGAATAAACTTATTTGTCGTCTGAATGTCTTTTATTCCTGCACACCACAATACCAATACAAGTATTTTACCGGTATACATATATATACATATATTACACCTTAAAACAAAAAGTAATACCTGAAGACCACTGGCGGTTCGTCCCAGGGACAAGGAGATAGCCGGAAGTGAGGGGACTGAAGCCCAGATGTACGGGATAACTCGCTGGCCAGTGATAATAAGCTGTTACAGGGCAAAGTGAATAAAAAAAAATAACAGATACCAAAACATTATTATATTAATACTTCATGGCATATTTTATTAACTCTGAATGCATTACTGACTATTTTAGAACAGTTTCCTATCCACAAGTTAGGTCTTCAAGGAAAGGAAGAAACCCATTGCCAGAATAAAGCCGGAATATAAATCATAAGTGAGTGTGAAAGGCTATCACACAACATGAAATGGATGATCAGTTCGTTATTTACTTAATGATACAAAACATGCAGTTTTACGTTATTATTAGTCTTTACCTATTTGGGAAAAGGGGGGCAAGTGCGTTAAGTGTTAAAACAAAATATAGTACAACTGGCTGTGGCAGGAAAACTATCACTGCTATAATGTTACTGTTAATTTCTTAGTCAAATGACACAATTGACTTTCCGCATTCTGTCCTCAGCAGAGACTCGAAACCAGGGCTCTAGCACTGTAGGTCCGTAAAACGTAAAGTAATTTTTGGTGAATAAGTTGATGTGGTATACAAGTCGAATGGGTTTGTGTTTTTCATTTTTCAACGTACATTCGAACAAGTCGAAGTGCAGTTTATGACGAGGATCAAGACACAAACGACCAGTAAAACACAGTGTGCTAATGGGAGTAACGGTGTAGCGATTTTCCACTTTCTGTAGCTCAGACTATGATAACCCAAGCTATCACATGCACTAGATCATTATTTCACATATCAATTTTCAAGGCAATCTGTAAAACTATATACAAGATATTAAATGTTCAAGTCTGATATTTTTTTCGCATCGAAAATATGGAACTTTATTTGACAGATAAACATAACTGATTTCTATAGATTTTTTTTTCAAATTTGGTACATTGATAAATCTCTACGACCTACAATTAGGTATCAAATTTGGTCTAAACAATGGCAGACATACAAGGTAATTAAAAAAAATCATTCTATTTCGACCAACATTTTTCCGCATGCCTAACCAAAATGTCAGGCAAGCTGTCGATCTGAATTTTTTACTAAAACATTACCTTAGAGTAAAGTAAGATGGTTTATAGTTATCCGGATTAAATACGACCGATTTGTACATCAAAATTACAGGGTAAAAGCATGTGCATATACAAAAGTAACTGGTAAGGCCAAACAAAGTAGATAGTAGATTAGCAGTTTCTGGCTCAAATTTTCAAAAGAATACAAGTTGAGATTCGGGTAAATCGTGAAAAAATTCTGCCCTTATTTACGGTTCTGCTGATTACCAGAGAAATTTATATAATGGACCTAAAACACTAAGAAGTTGCTGCAAAGAGGTATTGGTGGTGGAAGAAAATAACTTAAAGGCTGGCGTCCATGGAGCTTCTAGGACCTCAAAGACGTTCAATCTGACACAACTTCTGTCACCAGTATTAATGTAACATTCCTCATTAAGTTGCTGTTATTGTTCTAATGGTGTCACATGCATTTCAGTATTTTGAAGTGTGTTTGTTGTCTTCATGAAGTCGCGTGTATTTCAGTATTTTGGAAGTGAGCTGTTTATATCGTTATGGTATCACGTATACTTCAGTATTTTCAAGTAGACTATCATAAAGGTATTAAATGTGCTTTGTTCATCGCTATGGTAACTTGTATACTAAGTTCAAGTAACCTGTTGGTCAATGGTGACGAGAAACCCACTTGAGGTAAAAATGTATTCTAAAGACGGCTGTTAATAAAGTTTTTACCTCACAACTTGTTTGTCATTTTGATACCGAGAACTGTGTTCAAATGGGTCGTCTGTTGTTATATGTGCATTATTTTGGACGGTTAAACTTTTATGACAAAAAAGATCGAAGTTATCAGGAAACACTTTTGTTATGAATTAAAAAAGGCAAACATATATATATATAAAACAAAAACACGGTATATAAAGCAAGAATTTTTAAATAATGAAAATGCTTAAAAAGCCCTTAAAGTAACTAAAAAACGTGATCGATGTTGGGACACCATCTAATGTAACTGGAGTACCAGAAGTTAAAACCTGTCCTAAATGATGACGACCGAATGGATATCGAACTTCCTAACACACAGAACAGCTCAAGTAAGAGTCATTATGAAAGTAACAAAGTAAGAGTCAACAAAGCTTAATCAAAATCCTTCAAAATTACTTCATGAGTGCCCCAGGGATCCGTCCTCCCGCCATTCACATTATTTTTGTTAGTGATAAACCTTTTCCTAATCCAACGTACACTTACAATTCACAATACGCAGACGGCATTGTTATCTAGAGTATTTCTAGAAACCAACTAATGGCTATGTCTCGCGTTCAGGAAAGACTAAATACTGTCTCGAGCTGAAGCAACAAGTGGAGAGTGGTTTTAAATCAAACAAAAATGCAAGCAGTCACTTTTTATAGGAAAGTAAAAAGGCATAGAAAAATTCCAGATAAAGTAAACATCTCACTCGACAATACGCCTGTCAGCACAGGCAAGCACATCACATTCCTTGGCATCACTTTCGACTCAAGATTAACATGGCAAAAACATGTTAACAACATACATTAATCCATTAAAAAACGCATTTCATATTTGATGACCATAGCTAGCAAACACTCAAACTGCTCACCAGAGACCATCATCCAAATATACAAGGCTTACATCAGTCCGTTAATAGAATATGGATGTCATATCACATGCAACATCTAACACACTACAGAAAATCTAAATATACCAAAATAAAATATTAAGAGCAGCTAACCGACTACCATCATACACACCTGTAAACTATGTACACAAAATCAGCAACCTACCCACCCTTAGAAACAGGCTTACAGAAATATCATACAAATATTACTTGAAAACAAAACATAGAAATCAACTGCATCACTGTGTAAATTATCCAGCACACCAACAAAATATATTTCACCAAATAACACATTTTAACAATCACAAATTATTCAACAAAATACATAATCATAGATAAGGTGAATACATGTTTACATTTACATGTATTTCCTTCCAGATCCCTGCACAGGACAGGTAAAATGTTCGGCACCTGTCCTGCAAAAATGGGTTTTTTGGGGCACTCCCGTTTCCCCCCACATCCAAATCTCAGGCACTGGATCTTTAGATCCCAGCCTAAGCAATATTCTTGCCCAGTCCCGAATTGGGTCGTTTTACATTTATGTTGATATCTCATCGGCTTCTTGGACGTAGGGTTCCAGCCTGACTCACTTCTCTTTTGCCGCCTTTGTCTCACTCTTCCTTTCTCACTCATCAATTTTATAATGCCCCACCGCACTTCACCACCTTAAACAAGTAAAATAAGGCAAATTTCCAAGTAAAATTAAATAATCTTTCATGTGAGAGAACAAAGAGAAACCAAAATGTTCCTGACCACCCTGTTGGGGAGAGAATTCTTCAGATTTCTCTCTCTCCAAACTAAAACCTGCAAAGTTCGTTTACAAGGACTGAATGTAGTAATAGCAAAAATAAAGTAAGATACAGCAAATCATTCACTTGTAAGAAAAAACAACATATATATTGTGTCAAAAGTAGTCTTGTAAGGTCAAATACTTCCCTCCAATGTCTATGAAAACTTGATTGTTAATTAACAATAGTAGCTTTTATCTGAAAAGACTTTCTCACGTGTTGCTGACCACTCATTCCCTAACTGGCATGAAGCCTTGTCTTAAAATAGATTTGAAATATTAAATATGCAAATGTTATGTTTCCAGAGGAAATAGATTTGTGATATCTTTCTTTCAAATACCAGATGGCCAGGAATACATAATCACTAAAACAGTGATAGATTATAGTGAAAAGTATCTGTCGTTTCTGTATATAAAAGATAAATGTTTGAAATCTGACATTAAACAATTCAAGAATCTTCAAAAACCAAGCAAGTCAATACAGATAATGCAATTGCTGTCCTACTTAGCTTTGAAATAATCAAGGGCAAGTTAAAGTGCACGTAACTCAGCAGTGAGCACAGACTTTAGAGAGAGCTGACCCTGCAGTAAATTATGAAAGAGTCCATAGGGTCATCTGAGAATAAAAAGATTACTCAAAGGGTGTGTTGGTTAAAGATAAATTGGCACTTCCAGGCAAAAGTATTTCACTTCTTTTATTGAGTTAAAGAATGAGCACAAGTAGGAATTATAATAAGTGAGGACGGGATGGAATAGTCATTGGTAAAAGCAATGTCAGAGTCATCCACTCAACTTCACTTGAATAGGAAGACCATGTATTAGGATAGCACACCATCTATTTATAAATAATAGAGCTTACTCAAGCTTCAAAACACACAGTCAGGTGAGTTACCATAATAGTTAATGGATTCTGCAAGAAAAAAATGTTGTAAATGTCAGAGGTGAAGGGGTGTCATAGGACTGTGTACAAACTCTGGGTTGGAAAAGTGTGGTAGACCCCTTATAATAATGCAGGGCCAGCATCATCAATGTAGCATCTGGTGAGCAAAGTCTAAAGACCCATAGTCATTATTCGATTGAATGAGGGCACAAAAGAACTTGAACACAGAACACCTACCCACTCTTCCACAGCTAAAAGAGAGGAAGTGAAAAGTATTCAGTGTCCTTGTACAGTTCACTTTAAACTGCTTTATTTGAGGAATTAAAATTGGGTTACTGTCAAACAGAAGTCCTAAAATACTCCTTTTTTCAGCCATCATTAATTACTGGTGACAACAGTTTTAAATACTTTGCAGCAGTTCACTCACAACATTTGCCAAGATCAAGTAGGACCTGTAGCTCAATGGAACTTATATTTGATGACATAGATAATTTAAGAGCCATGAACAAGGAAGGTCCTTACAGATGGTATTGATCTCAATGCTAAAAAGAAAGTAATCTGAGCTCTTGTGTAAAGTATCACAGGAGAGTTGATCCCATACAAAACTTATATGACTTCATAAGTAGAATACAATGGACAAATGACCATGCAACCCATATGAACCTCTAGTGGTGTCATAACCTTTCTCAAAAAAGAAATTATATTTGAAAAAAAGCAGCTTGTTATTGAGAGAAGCTTATATAAATGACATTTATAACCAAATCGAGCAGTCAACAACAGATTCCTATATTTAAAAACTATTGTGTCACAGAAGAGGTTTATTACTCCTAAAAATCAAATGAGGTGAGCATTAAACATCCTGTCAAAAGGCTTAGAAAAGTCTATAATTAAAGTGTTTTTGGGTCCATCTTAGGCTTTGAAAAGAATAAAATAATTCAATGTCAGAAATCAGAAAACTCCCCTTCTATCAAATCAAGTTAAAAAGAATTGAGGTAAGACAGAAAAAAGCTGGAAAGATAGCATAGTATCTTGTAATGAATGCAATCAGATCTAATGTATTGCTGATGTACAATAAGTTTCAACTCAACCAAAGTAAATTGCCAAAAAAGAAGGCAGGGTAATGTTGGCCCATGCTTTGAGTACCAGTAAAGGTAGGGAATAAACACAGGTGAATTGAATTATTGGAAAAATACTCTCCAATAGCAATGGTAATACCTTGTATATCTGAAACTTCTTAATCATTGAATTTCAAGACTGAAATGGTATGGAAAGTGTATTTTCCATTTTATATGCAAAAACGGCTCATTTGGGTTGAGAAAATTCTCAACAGGTGGGTTTCTCGACATCACTGATTGTATTTTCCATTAACCTTTAGAATCTTGTCATATAGAACTTTGGAACTAGTACGGAAAAAGATGCTTGACGTGAATTTATCCTGAACTCAGATTGAACTTACAATCTGTTGGGCATAGTCATGACCCTCCTAAAGGTTATGCAATTGGTAACAATGGAATATCTGTTTTAAACAAAAAATCCAGGCTTTTTTTTCCAAACACTTTTATGCTCTTTTACAGTCAGATGTCTGCAATGGAAGAGGATACTGTGGAAATACACTGATATTTTAGAGGTGTTAAGGACAGCTATCTGGTCAATATCATCAGTTACTGCCTCCCCCAGTCATTAACACACTGTGGGTTAATAACTGCAGGAAATCCAATGAGAAAAGTGAACAAAGGACACTTTGCTTTATCTAGCTCCCACACCATGCTACTCAAGTCAGACAGAATTGAATGCAATCATTCTTCCTGAAAAGAGAGAGAACAGGGTGAATGGAAAGACTGTCTGTAAATGTCTGATTTGCATTGCAAAAATAAGTATATTCTACTGTAATGAAAAGTTAAAAGTTGTAATCCAAGAGACAATACTCCACAGATTGACTCTCCCATTACTTCACAGTGGAGGACATCCATTTAAGTATCATAACAATAAAGGGAGATGGAAAATGCTTGATAAGGTAATCAAGATCTGTCACATAAACCCCTGCTCTGACAGGCAAGTAGAACAAGGTGTAATAGTATGGTCAATGGGAACACAAAATGCAATGGCCTTCAGATGTGTAATGAGTGGTTTGTTCATGGAAGCTATTATGATTATCTAGCAGTGCTACTCCCCCTTGAATCTTTTTGTGTAACACACCCCAACCCAATTTTGAGAAATCTCTCCCATATGGTGATACACACAAAATGGTATGATTTGATCAAGACCCTAATGATATCAAAGTTAGAATAAAAACATTGATAGTTTTAATAAATCAGTGTTGCCAATTTCACACATATGATGAAATAGATTAGATAGAGTGCTTTTCTGTTTGGTTCGCAACCAGTTTTCTCCTTTCTTGTGTCAGATTCACTGACCTATGTGAACTCTCTCCAGGTCTAAAGTAGCAGGTCTTTAAAAGATATGAGATATGATAAGCCCATTTGCATACTGGGACTGAAAGAACTGGTCCTGTTTCGCAGATTGGTGGTACTGGCTGGGACAGGGTGTACATTTATTCACTCACCTATCTCTGTAGGACAAAAGAGTCTTCACATGGTTAAGAAAGTATTCACTAGATTGACACAGAAATCTCTGCACCCCAATTGTAGCAACTGACTGAAATGAAGTAGCATAGCTCTGTTTTGAAGAAAGTGTCACCATCTTCCTTATTTCAGAGTAAAATACATTATTTAGCATTTCTTTCATTTCAAATAATTTTGCACATCATATAGAATAAGGTGACACAGTGTGGTTCCAAAAATGCTGCTACTATGAACTGTGTTACTACAATAAGCACAAGTTACGAAATTCTCAAGATGGCTGGTATGGGTGTCAGCACTTTAAATAAAATATAACCTAAATTGGTCAAAATGTTGTTCTGTACTATATTTTAATTAAAGTGCGAAAATTCATACCAGCTATCTTGAGAATACATTTTTACTTCAAGTGGGTTTCTCGTCATCACAAGGTTAAAAAATTATGGCAAGTTATTTCAGAATGTCCAAACCATTGACGGTGGAAACATTGAAGAGTTCAGAATATAGGGCCAGATGTTATAAAAAATCAAAATAAGCATACTTGTTGATTCACTAATCCTTTTGGTCCTCAAATGAAGAGACCAGCAAGAATCTCCAACCAATGGACTTGCAGAAAAGCCCTCTTGAGTACAAATCCTTGTGGTGAATTCAAAGCACTGCAAGGGGGTGACCTCAATAGGTATTCACCTAATAGCCTTCAACCTCAAAAGAAATGTTTCACCACAAGATTCTGATGTTTTAACCTAGTAGTACTCATACTTTAGTTTTTACTTACTTATTTTGCAGAACTGGCAAGCTACTCTTGAAACATTTTTAATAAAGGTTTATGAATTTCAAATCTGTTCATGGTTGCTTCACGTTATGATCAATCTGAGCATTTATTTTGAATTTTAACCTATGAAAAATAAAAATCTGGTATCACTGACCTTCTCCTAACATAGAGCCCTACAAGAGGACAAGTTAAACTGTTAAAAGCTGAGAATACTACTGCAAAAACATGTCTTCTTTGGCACTATATATGTCTGGTAATGGTGCCTGGATAAAGTCCATAACACTAATTAAGGACATCTAACAATGGCATTTGGTTGACTGTAATCACAACTGATTTGTTGCCTCACTGGGAATGTTTCTCATGTCCTTCCATCTACAAGGATTCACAACCAAATTTGTATGTTGCAATGAACCAAGCCTCACCAGGATCTTCTCCTTTCTTTCACAAAATGACACTTTGGCAGACACACAAATGAATAGTGAGATCTCAGAGAAAGTAAACTGTTAAAACACAAACATCACTGGAAAGCCCTCTCACCACATCAAGATTGCTGTTTTAGGAAGACCTGTTAAAGCATCATTTCATGTATAATGAAGTAAGCTGTTGCCATTATAATGTAACTAATATTATGTTAAATTCACCATTTCTGTTATGATTTTATATCTGTAGCCTACTAAAGTTTGTTTGTTGTTATGAAGTTACATGTACAGTGCACAACTGAGTTACCTTTTGTTATGGAACCATGTGTTTTATAATGAAGATAACTGTTAATTGCTACAGTATTATATATATGATTGTTAAGAAGACCATTCATTCTTAAATTACTACTTGTTACTTCATGAAGGATGTTTATTGTCATTAAAGTGATGATGGTATGACATATTTTCATCAGTCTCTGTCATCCTGTGGTATTTAGTGTCATCTTTCTTTTATGATACTGGATGTCCAAATATCTCTGTAATTATATTTTTCTGAAATACTGATTTATATTTCTAGGTTACTATTATTCATACCTCTATGGGCTGTTCTTTACATCTGGTAGCTTATTTTTGTAAAATCTTTGTAAAACTAGCAACCTTTGAGCACACAGGAACGATCCACTTGAATGTTTGTTAGCTTTAAGAAGCATTTTATGATAAAATTGTTATATTAAAGAAAAACAGTTCTTCCATTATTTCCCAAAATATGCATTAATGGTAAATTCTAAATATCCTCTCATGCACAACTTATTTCAACATAGCACAAGCCCATTGGGTATTGCAAAACAAGAGCAAAAGTATATTCATATGAGCACTGCTAAACAGATCTAAAAAAATTAAGATTTACATGCAAATAGTTCTCTAAAATCTAACACACAATCAATCATATGAGTTACAACATATACAAGACAAAAACAAAGGACAGGTTTGATGGTCTGTACAACAAACACACAAGAATGATTTTGTGTACAGTGCTTTTTTCAAGAACTTGTATAATTTAATCTTATAAGCATCTTGTCCAGACTACTGGAAAATTTTTACAATGCAGAAATTTTTTAATGTACATAAAGCAATTTGTTCCCACTGTTTTTTTCTGAAAACTACAAGTGTTATGCTTATCACAAATTCTTAAAACACCAAAATTTTGAAAATTAAAACAATTATTCTTATTTCCAAAGCCTACAGTGCAATAAAATGACAGTCATATGTACTATGTTGTATTTAACCAAAAATCACAAGATTATAACTACTCATTATAGGTATAAAGACATAATTTAAACAATGATCTCTTATGACAAAGTTCCAGGCATTTTTCTTTCCCAAGCTTTAAAAGTTGTCCTGCAATTTAAAGGTTTGTAATTAACCTTTGCAGTTCTTGATACAAGTTTGACCAACTGATATTAGTTATAAGTGTTAAAGTATGGATTTTCTAGAAAGTGGGAAAACTGCTTGAAAATAGAAAAATAATTTGATAATTAATAACAAAGATAGCTCAATGTTATCCAGATTTGAGTACTTTAATCACCATGAATCAAAATAACTTCTTTGTGAATATTTCTTGGAGACAAGTAACTGATGTCATGTTTAAACAGTCAGTTGAACACAACTTCATGAATTACATTCCTCTTTCAATGTTCACAAACTGACATTCAAACTGAAACCAAAAGTATGAAAACTTCAGAATAATTTTGATTTTGGTGATGTAATCAAATTGTGTAGGTGAAAATTAAAGACATTCTGTAGTTAATAATTCAATCTAATTTATGTAAGGTGTATAATAAATTACCACTTTTTACTTTTTAAATTACTCCTAAAGTAATTTATGGTAGGTATAATTATAAAGGAAAAAATTATGCACAAAAAAATAACTGAATAAAACAAAAAACATGACCAAAAATTGAGAGGCTAAAAATTGTTAATGACTGATAAAATAACCAAAAATGAATAATAAAAGTAATTATGAACTTAAAAAAGGAATGTCAAAGATATAAAATAAAGCACAAAATCAACATACACTGTCGTTAAACACACTGCAGATTGAAAAACATCATTGTATGATGTGCTGTTGAAAAAGCCAAACCTTTTTTTTATGCCCCAAGTTTTAGAGAAGCTAATAAACCAGAAAAAGCTTACTGGTATGTAAAAGTCTGATCAGAACGATTTGCAACAGAAACAAGACAAATATTTAGAATTGAAACAACTGACAAAGTTTCCAGGAGCAAAGCCACATAAAATAGACTGCAAGACTGATTAGCGGATCTGAGAATTATTTAACCTTTAGCCATGAACTTTTAGGTAATATGATGGTAAAATTAAGAAAACCATTAGCTACACATACTGCCCATTACTATACTTATGGTTCTAAAGTGTATGCACTAGATTTTTGGGTTCATTCAAGTAAATGTCTTCATAAATAGTACCACCTGTGGTGCCACATGATTTATGAAATTACTCTACATTGGTTGTTTGTTAACCACAAAACTATATTATGGGATACCTGTGCTCTGCTCACTATGGATATCAGAACCTGGTTTTTAGTGTCATAACAATCCTGCAGGTTTACTTCTCAACATCTTGATGGGCAATTATGAAATTATTTGAGCTTTTCTTAATCATTCAAAATTCATCGGACTATGACTGCAAGCTATCATAAGCTACTATAACAGGAGTAAAACCTAAATTATTTCTCATGTGAAGGGAATAAACCAATGACAGTAGAGCAGTTAATCTTGCTGCTAAACCAAAATAGCCTTTATTGTCAACAGTTAGCATAAAACCATAAAATTTTCATGTTACCAATTCATCAATACAATATAAAATCAAGCCATGGATACTATAATAAAACAATATAAAAATGTATTTTTTAAGAAATCTGTTCAAAGTTACATGGAGATTAAAGTCAACTTTCAGTATAAGAACACACCGTGTTTCTGAAAATTACTTGTAATTAACCACTATATTATGAACAGTTTTTTCTGAAACATTAATTTTCACTGTACATGGAAGATAGAGAGTGAAAACTAACATGACCTAGAGTTTAATATTAAAACGTCATGACTGTATGTCACTACATTAAACTAACTAGTAATATGGATGTTTTTTACAAACTTTTTTGTTTCCACAAGATTGTCAAGTAGTGTAAATATAAATTACATCTGGTCCATGATTTGTTAAACGGTGATAATGTGAAATTAAAGTAACTGCCTCAGTCCAAAATTTAAGAAATACAACATACAATGTGCTGCTCAATATACAATAAGGATCAAATATAGCTCAAAAATTCCTTTTAACTATGAACTTCTTAAAAGGGAAATTGAGTTGTCAGAATGAAATCTATTGCTTTAAAACTCTCCAAGCTATATTCATAAAATGTCATTTTGTTTTGATGTGTGAAGGAAAATTTTTACTTTTTCTTGTTTTCCATCACAGTCGCAAATCTTGAAAAACTACTCACTTCTAAACATTTTTGTTCATTTTTATATAACTTTAGTATAAATACATATAAATCTTGATTCATTTCTTGTTTTATTCAGACCTTATGTGAATGAAAATGTGCAAATTTGCCCGTTTTCACATAAAAAATGTTAACTTCTAAATTTCATTATCCAAGTCACAAAAGCAAAGTTTGAAGGGAATAATGGCCATTTTCTGTACTTTTACAATATAAGCAATTAAGAAATAATACATACTATCCAGGAACAAAATTTTTGTGTTACTTAGTGTAATTGCTTAGAGAATTTTAAAGAAATAGATTTAGTTCTGATAACGCCTTTTAACTATGCACTTCTAAAAAGGAAAATTGAGTTGTTAGAACAAAATCTATTTCTTTAAAACTCTCTAAGAAATTATCGCATAAAACAAAATGACATTTTATGAATACTGCGCAAGATGGTGCTGCTTAATTGCAATAGACAATTTGCACTTTCAAATATATAAAAAAAGGCATATATTATTCCCTGCTGAAACTCTTTATTACGAGATAGCAGACGGTTCACCATACTTTCCAAAACTTCAAAAGACGTAAAACAGTTTTAATGTATGAAGCAATTCGAATAAACAATAAATTACTTCTCTCCTAGCAATCCTGTCATTACTAAACGGAACATTTCTGCTGACTGATGTGTTCGTGTGCATATAAATAATCCTCACGTTCATTTGTTACGTCACAAAGAATGACTCTTGATTAGTTTTATTACATGCGACCATGCTGGGTTTAAAAAAAATCTATGATGATGAAATTATTAATCTGGATTAATCTCGCACACACAAATATCGTGAAACTTTCTGAATAATTTTATGCGGTTTTTCACCGCACCATATTATCATAGGACCTTATTTTGTTAACTGCCGTTATCGTCTACAACGTACAACCGTAACTGTCACGCACGAAGTCAAACAATGACCTGTAATTTGTTTAATACAAAAATTGAACTTAGAATTTTAGCCCTATGGCCCCTCGGGTCTGACACAGAACTGCCGGAATAAACTTTAGATTAAAAATAAAAAGAGTAAAAACGAGACATGGAAAACGTACCAAACCGTGATCAAAATTTTAAAACTGAAAATTAAACACAAGCTATAAGAAACATATTCTAAGTCTCGTCTCCGGAATTACTTCCCCCATTATCAATCTCGTATTTTGAAACCTATCTGGACATCACACTTGTTCAAGATTCCGTGTACATGTGATTCATTTTCATGATCCATTCACAGTCATTAAAAATTATTAAACGTTATTCCATAATTCCAACCCCCCCCCCCACTCCTTTTGTCGAACATTAAAATGATGGAATATAAGGACTGGCGTTACGTAAGATGCAGAGAAATAAAGGTTCCCTTAGCCATGTTCATTAAAAAAGAAGGGGGGAGGTTGATAATATGGAATAAAAATGTTTTTTTTTTCTTTTTACATACTTTATCGAACATATTCATCTCTGTTTTTAATTATCCACCCACTTTTATCGAATATCCGAGAAACCTATGAGTGAAATCGAAGGGTGTTATAATGTGTCATTTTCATTACACTGTTCGAAAAATTTAATAATTACTTTTGTAAATGGTCCCTTACGTTAATTAACCGCATTTGGGCAGAATTTCATCTGCCAGTTGGAACCGGCTGTTGTCAGCTGAGCTCGAAGTCAGGTCATGTCCACAGGCAAACGTATCTGACGCATTGCACAAGGAAAGTTGTCGCTTGCAATTAATTAAGCACAAAGCTATACAGTGCTTTGCCTACAACAGGTATCGAAATCCTGATTCTAGTGTGGTAAGTCCGCAAACATAACATAATACTATGCCACTAGGGGACGACAAGGGGAGGATTGTTATTTACTTGTTTACGAAAAAGCATCTGTACATGATTAAAAATGGTATTAAAACTACATTGTAATTACAGTTACAACACGAACTTTCAATAACTGTAATTGTTGTTTTTTTACGGATCTTGGCAAAGTTAAAATATAAAGTTACTGGAGTAAGTAGATTAAAAAGTGTTTTGGAAAAAAAAAGCAGCAATCTATATAAATTTATGATAAAACTGAAGTATATATAAACACATGTTACAAACTAAAGCAAGATGTTTGAACATTACCTATACTTTCTTCAATGCCTACTATAATTTTCTACAGTATGTAAAGGCAAGTGTTCGGTTCTACTGTTCAGATTTAATAGTGTGTTAGTTTCCCGGAGTGAAAACTACCTGCCGTTTTCCCATGATATTTATCTCCACGTGTTCTACAAGAAATGAAGTAAAAACAACAAGAAAACTCTTTTATTCAAGGACGATATAGTATTTTGGATTAACTAATATATTTTTAATTGAGAATGATTAAAAAAACAACTGACAAGCTAAACTGTTTCTTTGAAACTTAATTCGTGCAAAGCTGCTCGTAAAATATCTGCATTGGCTGCTTCTAATTTTTAAGTAATGAAATAAAGGGAAGACAGCTAGTTAACACCATCCGCCACCAACACTCGGGCTACTCTTATTGAAGTAAATTATGCACAACGCAATTTTTTTAAAAAGTAACGGGTCACGAAACATGGAATCTCAGATATAGCGTGCTGTATTAACTAAGACGACAAAATTTCCAAGGGAAGAATTTTATATGAAAAGGAATGTTAACAATTTTTCAGAGATGGCTGAATCATTAATATTTCATGTTTTGAATTTCAAACTTCTGAAAAGGAGGTGTTAGTGAAAGATTTGAATTTCTTCATTACAGAAGGCCTCATCATAAGGCACTCATGTCAAAAGTACACCACTCTTTGCTGCTTGTTCTTCATAAGTTATCTGGTGTATGGGAGTGTTACTTTGTCAGCATCAGTTACAATGAAATCCATGAATATCCATTTCATTCTCTATCTGTCTGAAGTGTGCAACAGTTGAACATGAAGTATGAATTATCAGCCTTATTTTGGTGAACCCACAACCTGTTGATTTAGTTTCCAGACAAAGAACCTTCTTGACTGAGTTTAGGTTTGGGTGTTAGTGGAATATTTTAATCAATCAATCATAAGACTCCTTAACTGATAACATTCAAAAAATAAATTACATTCACAAAACATGGGCAGTTGGGATAATAAATAATAGTAATACAAATACATTAATGTCAGTTAGTTGAATATGTTCACAAAACTAATGGACTAAACTTTCACTTTTTGTTTATTATTTTATATGGCATTAATTGATGTAAACAATGCTCCTTGATTATCAATTTTTTTGAGTTAAGCATCTGCTCTAATTGTGTTACATACTGTAGCTGACTAGTGCCTTAAATTCTTCCACATTCCTTTGTTTTTCAATGCTATAAAGCAAAGGAATATTCTCATCTCTATAATTCTAAATCCCCTAAATAAACAGGTTATTATAATATGGTCCTATGAATATTCTTGTTAGAATTCTATTCCAAAAAGTAATAAATTTTTGGTACAAAACTGTCAGTGTAGTTCTGGTACATTCTATTTCATATAATTACCTCATTTGTACATTCAAAATCATTAAAATAATGCACTTAAATAAACAAATGTCAACTGCAAAACAATCATAGGTAATTATGTGATGTGCACTGTTTTTTTTTGAGGTATTGGTATATGGTACCTCATCTACCTAGCCTAACCTCAATTTTGCTGGCCGCAGATATCTGGAAGAAAAAAAGAGCAGATGGGGTACTAAAACTCCCAATGCCCCACATTTTTACCCCTTTTTGCTGTCTCTAATTTAGTAGTGTAAGCTAGTCATCAACCACCCACTATCAACTCTTAGGCTATTCTTTTACCAATAAAAAATGGGATTGATCACCACATTATAGTACCATCATGAAAGGGCGAGCATGCTTATTGTGACAGTTGCTGCAAAAAGTGAGCAACCAACTTCCAGCTCCAAACTACAAAAAGAGGTAAATATGTGAGACAATGTAGCCTTGAGTACCCATATTTGCTCCTCTTTTCTCCTCTGAAAGTTGTGTGGTCAGTGAAATTTAGGTTAAACTGAGTATATGGAGTACCCCCCTAAAGTAATTGGGTCTTACTTTTGCCAAAACCTCAAAAAGCCAAAGCACGTTACATTAAGATCCACCTTATGGTTTGTGCCCTGGTATTAGATTTTTGTTTTGTATACATATTTTTTTCTTCAGTAAATTTTAATCTAACTATATAGCACACAAAGTTTGGATATGCTGTATAAAATTTATGCTATTCTTCCTAATGATTTTATAGCTTTTTTTAAATAATTGTGTATACATGGTAGTTCAGAATCACCTTTCCTAGTTTTTAAAGTTTAATAATTAAATAACTGAAGAAATCAACCAAGCAGTTTTCAAAATCTTGTAGCTCAACTCAAACAGTTTCTGTGTGTGTATCAGTAGACTTCTACTCATGAACCATTAGCAGCTCTAAGCACCTCTAACTAATATTTAATTCTAGTCTATGTTCACAGCAATATGTCTGCAGTACAGTGGTGATTACACCTGTTATCCTGGTCTCTATCTCTGTAAAGTTTGCTGTAAGTGTACAATACATGATGTCCTTAACATACCCCCAAAGAAAACTTTAATGGTCTGGCAAACATGGAGGTCGCAGAGTTAGCCCACTCTGATGAATCAGTCCATCACACTGACCCTTTTCCTTCACAGTTGCATTTTATGGGGTAACACAACTCACTGGAGTGAAATAATATATGAAAATAAAAACTATTTGAGTTGAAATACAAGTTGTTGAAAACATAATGGTTGTATTTATTTAATTATTAAATTTTTAAATAAGAGAAATAATGCTGAACCACCTTGTGTGTGTGTACAAACATACACATATATAATGAATATTTATTCAAATTTTTATGAGAAACTATTATTCTAATATTTTTGTGTCATGTAACTTTATAGTCAGGTGATATTTTTGTTAAAACTGCTTTATCATAAAAACATCAAATTTCAACCATTTTATATATTTTGGTTTATAAAAAAAATAGCTTTAAAATAAACAGATTAAAAATTTCTACTTAACCCAATGTGCTATTACAGTTGCATGAGGAAAATTCAACAAAATCTGCATAATCAAATAAACAGAGAAACACTTTTTCCTTTTTTTGCTAATCTAAGAAGAAAGTCTTTAAATATTCTGTGGCCAAATCCATTAATCACAAAAATCCTGCATCTACAAATTTATGCACACAAAGGTTAATTCAATAATTACATTCTTAATCATTCAGATGACTTTACACCTATTGGTCAGGTTACTCACTTAAAAGGATCATCTAGACATAACTTAATTTCTTCTTTCTAATTCCAGGTTAGTTTTGTGGCAATGGTGACAATAAAGTAATTTTATGAACTGAATTTACAAAATTCCTTCCAGTAATATCTAGTACACTATTAATGAGAGAACAAGCTTAATAGACCCCAATTTCATGTTATTGTGATTTGGAAATTTAAAAATAAATTTCTGAAATAATTTGTCTTACATACCAATGAAATTTCTGTGAGCAACAAAAACTGTTAAAAAGTCTCAAAAATATTTAACGTCAAAGAATCTCTAAACCACAGATGTTTTTAATAATGTGACAGATTGTAAAAAATTGTACAGTAGAGATGTTCACGTCCATGTCCTGAAAATATACGTTTTACAACAAAACTATCTATTCAACCATTTGGCACATTAAAATGGTTTAGTAAAATAAAAATGTGTTCAACATATGAACACATAACAATCTCTAAACATGCTTTACATCATGACCTATTAGTATAACTACCACAAGTTAAGGCTGATTGTAAACAAATATAAAACAGGATTACATCTAAAATGCATGTAAACACATCAGTATTAATGAAACAAACTTTTTCAAAGATTTCCAGCTCACTACAATTCCTACTACTGTTATTGTGAATAGATAACGGTACATGCAGAAACAAATTTTATGTAAAAATAAATCTCAGAAATTCACTTCAGACCTTTACAAATAACACCTAATATTAGTCTGCTAACGAGTTACTTGAACCAAAACATCATAAATTTCACTATCCATTTGTTCTGAATTTTATTCATTTAACTTTGTAAAAACAACTTCCTTTAAATAATTATTTCTTGTTGTGTTAATTTTTTTACTTTAAATTACAATTTAAAAACATCTTTGAACATCTTTATTTATATCTTCTATACAGAACTTTTGACCATTTTATGTTAATCTATCTTTAATTGTGTAATATACCTTATATATGTATTCCTGATTTATCTTGTATACATTTATCCTTGACCTGTTTATTTTTACTCTATGTTTAAAACATGTTACAGGTACATGTCTTTGATTTATTATATATACATCCAGATTTCTAATTTTACTTACATTTTATACAAATAAATTTATGTACACTTTTACATATTTCTTTAACATACCTTTATAATTCAGTCTGATACACAGTATTACTGTCTTATTTTCAAATCTTGCACAAAAAATACAACTAAATATGTATTTATATATACATCTGCAATTCTTAACACGCTGGCTCCCACATGACCCACTGGTGGGATGTGACAGTCTCCCAGTAAGACCCACACGACCCACAGATGAGTTGTGTTCTATTTTCTAGGGCCACTTATTGGGTGGTACAGAATGGCTACATATACACTCTTCCTAAAAAAGTAATTGTAAAATGACTAGAGGGACCCTGGAAAGTATTAGCAAAAATAGGTTTGGGAGCCAATGTGTTAAATATAATAAATTTAAAATGGCAAAAAATTACAACCACCACTGTCCATTCTGTCTGATCAACTATATATAAATTAATTCACAGTTTCTTACTGGTATATAATTTTTCTATTTACTTTATTTACGTTTAAAATTTAAAAATAAAATCACCACAAACCCCTAAAATATGAACATTTTTTTAATTTTTACATTCAAATTAATGTGTACATTTTTTTTTATTTAAGTTCCACAAAAAAAGTACAACTCATTTTGAAAACATAATGAAATAGATTAAAACTAAAATTGCTCATTTTGGCTGAAAGCCAACGTCTTTTATTATTTAATATCCTTTTTATTTCTTTAATAATAATAATAATATTATTATTATTGTTCACAGCATAACTTAAAAATTCTGTTCTCATAAATTCTATTTCTTGTGGGAGTATAAAAAAAATTAATCACTGTTTGGACTCCTGAGCTCACCCCTTAAAAATTGGGATATAACAGAAATGTTTTGGGTTTCATGGCTCTCCACGTGCATGTGTCAAAATAAAACTGTTTCCATCTTGTACATTTTGAGGACATGTCAATATATTTTAACTTGCTTTGCAGGAAAGTTTCCAGTTAGATAATTTAGATTTATTTTTTACACATCTAATGAAATATACAACTGATTACTAGTTAAAATGTGGAGGACATTTAAGAACCAAAACATGCAACATCCAATATCAAAAATAGACCCTGAAATATAAATGACAGAACTTACTTTTTGTATCAAATATACAATTAAATTTACCCAATTTAGAAGAATCAAAGTGTTGCTTTGTTGTTAAACTTCTGCACACAGCATAATTCAACACAACAGTTTAACTCCACTATTCTTTTCTGAATTTTCTTCATTTTAACTTTTCTAGCAATTTAATTTTTGAAGCCATATTGGCAGAACTAAAAAAGGGCATATACAATTAACAATTTCAAATTCAATTTGCTGAAATTGTAAAGTCATGGATTTAAAATTATTATCAGAATTGGTCCACTAATATGAGGACATTAATACATTTTGCATCCCCAAAATGTTTTTCTGTGCAGTAATTTGCATCCTATATTTTTTGTGTCATGAAGTTGCAAGAAATTTGATATACTGTTTAATCATATATAAATAAGTGGTAATTTTATACATACTGTTTTTTATCACTATCAATAAATAGAATTTTGCTACTTCTTTTTCTCATCTATCATGGTAGGAAATATTTATTCAAAACAGATAAAATAATGAAATACCGTAAAATTATGTTCACTCCCATAATTGTACTTCTTAATAACTCAGCATATTAAAATTGAAACTTTTCCCTTATTTGTTTCTTCCTGTATTTACTGATAAAAATAATGCATATTAATCAAAATTAAAAACCACAAATTTATGTTTTCAGATTTTCAACGAGTTTCTTTAAATGAGCTTTCAAAAATTTCAAATTTATTAAAAATCTTCAAAATAACAATAGCTATAAAAAGTTCTGTTTAAATTTAGCTGTCAGACAGAATGGTTATAAGATATATAAAACATTTCTTTAAAAAAATCACAAAACAGATTATTAATATAACAAATAAAAATTGTCTCTTATATAGAGCTTAACAGTTTTTAACTTTAAAAATTAAAAATCATATCTGAGAATTAAAAACTTCAAATTTCAGAATACACATTGGAATTTATACTTTCCTTACCTGAAAACGTATTACCTTATAGATTTTTGCACATACCAAAAGCTGTGAATGAAACTCCCATCCCTACACATTTTCATGCATATACATCAAAATCATAATTATTAGTCTACCAACATAATTCTAACACATTACACATGTACAGTAATCCTCAAAAGTACCAGCATTTGAACGGAACTCATTCCTAATAAAGCAAAATATATATAATGGAACTGGAAAAAAAGGTTGAGAGATTCCACAGGAGTAACTATCTGAAATCCATTTCCAAGTAAGGTAAATGTCAATTTCAGTAACATTTACCCATTACTCTGCAAACAAAGAATAAAAATCCTAAATTAAAAAGATGGAGTATATTAAACACATAAAGAAACTACAAAGATGGGCCCCTCTCTGAAAACATAGCATCAGAAAGAGAAAATTCTTGGAGAGAGTCATTCACAGGAAGAGAGGGTTAAGCTTAGTGGAGCATCATTCAGCAAGAGACAGCATACATCTCAAACAGAAAATACTCTTTGTCCAATACAAGTGGCAGAGCTAAAAAGATATAAAAAGGACCTTTTACACAGCACTACAATTTCACATAGATGAGCAGAAAGTTACACTACTTAATGAATCGTTATTTCACAAATGATTTAGCTGAGGATGACCATGTGGTACAGTTATAATACTAAAACAATCAGGCATATGAAGAAAACATCTAATACCTGAATGTCAAGAAGAACACAAAACCCATCTGGCTGGCCTAATTACCAAAAATAGTACATTGTGTAGTGGTCTGTACTATACCTCCATATAATAGCTCAGACTTCCTTCTCATTGAGTTTTACACCTACCTAATGAAAAACACTTTACAACTTCCCTAGAAGCTTGGAACTGGCAAACCATGGAAACCCCTTATTCCATTGGAAAATATCAAGAAATGGAAAACTGCACACACAAGATTGGAGAGGTACTCAGACTGAACAGAAAACATCACAAAAGTTCCCACAATAACAGTCTGTGCAATGGATTACCATGAATGTAGATGATAAGCACTACTCGCGTATAAGAGTAGGTATATACATAGTGTTATTTCTTGTTTGTATTTTTTACTTATGAAGTATGACTTGAGAGACAATATTTGTATTAGCTATCAAAAATTCTGTGGAAAATCCCACCTTAAAAGTTGGCACACAGTAGAAACAGATGGACTTACGATTTCCGTATTCCTTTAACTTAATGTACATTTTAGGAAAGAGAAGTGCTCCCAGTAAGGCATCAAGGGACACCTGGTAGGTTCCATTGTCTGTAGTATACATACACTGATGTAAAATAATGGTGATGAAGTAGCTGTAAAGAGTATCTATAAAAAATAATTAATACTTACCTTATTAACCTCTCAAAAGAATGAAGATGATAACTTGAGGAAGACAAAACCAAGATGAAGAAGAAATGCCAAGTGATGGAAGTAATAAGACAAATATATCAATGGTCACCCATACCCCCAGCAGCAAAATCTTATCCAGAATAAAGTTTACAGTGAGAGGCAAGAGAATGCAAGAGATTACAAACATAACTGTAGGTTATCTAATAAAAGTTTACAGATGTTCTCTCCCACAAGAGAATAAATATGCTACATAACATGATGGATCCAATTGGTCAAAGTAAAATAGTTTGTCATTCTTATAAAAGATAGACCTCCAAAGTAGATATAAAAGGACTTCAGAGGATCCCCAGATGCTAAAAGTGATCCAGCCTGAGAGAAGCAATGAGTGTTGTGAAGAACTCTCAGAAAAAGTTGAAGAGGGAAATAAGTACAAAGAGATTAGCCCAACTGAACTTAAAGCATTTACTGCCAGAGCTGTAGAGTTAAGGATCGGTGACCATAAATGTTAGAAGCTTGGATGTGAAAAGCACTGATGAGAAACCATTTTATGTGGAAACAAATCCACAGAATCATGAAAGGATGGAGAGAATACTCTGTGAGAAGAATCAGTTGAAGCAAGATAGTCTATCCATGACGAAGTTCAAAATTTAATAGGCCAAAAACCAAACATGGTGGTCATAGATCTGAAAGAAAAAATTCAGGGCTAGAAAGCTGAAGCCCCAAAACCAAGTGTCTCACTGTTGAATGACATAAAACACAACACTAAAATTTTCCCAACAAATGATCTCAAAATGACCAGAGATAAAACTGAAGAAGACAGCAAGCCTGATGAGCATCCAAAAGTTGTAGAATGTGAATATGAAGTGTCCTCACCTCTGGAGTTCATATCCTGAATAAAGTGTGGGTGTTCAGGAGTGCTTTCACCCATAAAGCGAAGCATTGATGATCAGATGCAGGCCCATTCAATGTGAGGCAATAGGAATGTCCAGTGTCTTGTGAGACCAATCAAACTACCATGACAACAAGAGATGAAAAGACGCTAGAGATGTATATATTCCATTGAAAGGGATGTATACTGAATTGTCCATGAGGAAAAGAAGCTTCAACAAAATCAGTCTCTGAAAGGGATAGAATTTTTTTTAATGGGAATAGTATAAACTATGAGCCCTGGTAATGAAAAATTGTATGTTTCAAAGACAAAGAAGATGGCAGAGTCCATCCTGCACCCAAACTGAAGAAAAAAACAGAAAAACTCCAAGATAAATCAGATACTTTGAGGGAACCAAACCAGACATGAAAAATTTCACTAGTTAATCCAAATAAAATGCCTTCTGAAAGAGAAAGAAGGCTGCCACTATCAAATCTTGTTTAATGAAGCAAGGAAGAACCAGTTCTCCATAAAATAGTAAAAATGGATATGTAAGAAATGCGAATGCTGTAGAAACATTCTCATAATCTGACTGAAATCACATGGGGCCATGACTAACCAAAAGGAAATAACAAATAACTGAAAAATCTTCTTATTGTGAGCAAACTGCAGAACAAACAGGTAGATGAACAAATCAGTATGTGAAAAAATGTACATAAAATAAGTCACCTGCAAAGAGAATCCACATGTAGAGCTGCTACCACACCAGAGCCAAGACGTGGTTCCAAATCACCTCCATGGTTTGTGGTTGGCCAGCCCTCCAAGTGGGAAGACATCAACAAAGAGCAAGAGGTTAAGAAACAAGACAGGGGAGACCTGTGAGATTCCCTAAGCCAAAAAACCCGTTGAGACCCCAAGAGACTGAGAAATTCAGAAAAATAAAGTAATCAAAGGTGGTTAATAATGAATAGCCTCCACTCAATTTTCCAAAATGTAAGAAACATTTTCCAAGATCTCATCTCAGAGGAATGGGTCAGACAGAGGTTCCTGGAATGAGACATAGGGAAACACACATCCTGAAGTGTGGTATCTCCACCAAGTAACTTATAAAACCCAAGTCAGTTGGGACATTATAGAAGAAAAGAACAATATTCAGGTAACAAACTGGTAGAAGCCATGTTTTCAGCAAATATGTCATAATAGGGCAGTCTCCAAGATAAAGTGAAGTTTAGATAAATAGCAAATGAGATGAGTGAGAGCAAGGCAAAAACAAACAAATTAATTACAACTAAGAGCTAAAATACAAGAGGGGGGGTACAAGCTGGAATGAAATTCAAGGGATAGAATCTCAAGTAGAAGAATATTAACTATGCTCCATAAAAGAAGTGTCACAAATACAAGAAGGAAAGGGATCAGTGCAAAGTTGCTACAAAAAAGTATCAGAATGAACACAAATGTCAAAGGGGTTGGTGAAAAAGAAGATAGTCAGAAGAAGTAGGCTCATGCAATAACAAAGCCCAAGACTCAACAAAAGTAACACGAGAAAGAATGCCACACACCTGAGTAATCAAAGCAACAAAGAATAATGGTAAAGTTGCCTGTTCCACATCAGAAAAAGAAGAACCAGTAGCAGAAAAAAAGTAAGGAGAACAGCTGGTCAAAATTATCTAAAAACAAAGTAGGCTTAGCCAAAGCAATAAAAATGGGATTCAAGAATCTTGATCCAAGATTATGAAAGTAGTATAGAACCAACCACCAGGTGCACAATGGCAGTAAAATTGCTAACCCTCAGAGTGCCTCTAATCACCTCTGAAACAGCAATAGTGAACTCCTGAAGTGGAGTGTTCAAGCCAGTAAAGGTATTAGAAATGTGGATCTAGGTATTCATTGTCAAAATGAATCAAGAAACTTTTTGTAATAAAAGTAGTGTTATGCTGAGTTCATAATCAAAATACTCAATTAAAAACAAGATGAGTGAGACAATAAGGTATGAGTGAAAGTAAAAGAACAAAAGTAACGTAAATATCCCACAATTAAGAAAACAATTAAACAAATTTGAACAGGGACAAAGACAAGCAGAGCCAAGGAAAGGATGAGCCTTCAGTGAAACACTGATGCTCACAATGATTAATCTGCATGAAGTGTCACCCTCTTACTGGTGGAAGGTTAGTCTCGATGATTACATCACAAGCTGGCACAATATATGGTAATATGTGTAGAGGTGGAGGCTACATTCAAGGTTTGGGCTATGCACAGAAATCTTCATAATAGCAGCTCAGAGTAAATAACTCTTTGTTGTGTGAAGAGGTGAGTAAATATTTCTGAACTACAAAATAACAGTGATAAAATTACAAGGTTTTTGTGGCTTGATCATTAATAATAATGTAGTTTTTATAATGAAAAGTATTTTAGTTTTCTAACTAATCTTAATTCATTAACAGAAATGCAAGCAAAAACATCCATAATATATTCATAAGAACATTGAATTAATTTAATAATTAATAGTCTCTGAAGGAATTTATTCATGTATTATTCAATGGTAAATTAGAAAACCTATTGTAGTTAATAAAGAAAATCATCTTTTGCCAACTTACCCTAAAGGAAGCAAAATCCAGAAAATTATCTTACCTAGAGAAAAAAATATATGCATGTACATATTTGGCATATCGGCAAATCATCAACAATATTATATATTATCAGTAATAATACAATTAGAATGGTAAATAATCTGAAGTAAGATAGTTATCTTAAGTAATATTGTTCTAAAACAATTGAAACTTCAATTATTCTAACTTGAAGCTGTAAGATATTAGTAAGTGACCAAATTTAATAAAAAATTGTTTAATATTTATGAACAGTTTCACAGCAGAATTACTTCTTCTAAGCAATTAAAATTGTAACATTTCAGAACCAAGGACTGAGTATTTTCTGAAAATATGTGTTTAACAACATTTACATATTCATAAATAGGTTATTATTTACAAAGAACAGGTTAACCTGGCATCATCGGCTATAATAAGTAAATCTGTAACACAAAGAAATAACAGCAGTTTTTTGGTATCTGATTAGTTGGTGAAGCAGGAAACTGTTGCTTCTTAAAATGGTGGTATGCAGTTACAACCTGTTACTGTATTTATTCAGCTCGCATATAAAAATACAGTTACAACCTGTTACTGTATTTATTCAGCTTGCATATAAAAAAAGGTCTCTCACAATAAGTAATTATACTAATAAAGAACAAAAAATGAGAAAAACAAGCACAATATAAACATATGCAGTCTGGGACAACAACAATTGCACTTTAAGCAATACAGAATCTCACAGTAAATATACACATACTGATCAGGTTGAAATAATATACCTGTTGGGTTGAGGACAAAAGCCTCGTTTGTCAAAAAGGATTATGTGATACTGCTTGACTTTAGTTATATGTTAACTTTGGTGGTAAAATCAATAAGTTATGTTAGCATCTTTATGATTATTTGCCCTCCCAGTGAATATTATCTTTGCAGAATAATAGTTATTATGATATCTTACATTTTGTGAATGACTGTGGAAAGTGTTCCTAGGTGCATAAAATTCAATACAAGTATCTTTGTGATACAAGGAAATGTGGAACATTCAGGAATACAAATTTATTGTTCTCTTTATGTGGTAAATTTAATATCAGGATGCAAGAGGTTCAGGTGTGAAAATAACTCTTCAATGATTCTGGAATAATGAAAATCCAGAAAAGTATTGTCAACACATCTTACCCAAAAAATTGGTGAATGAGAGGGGGTAGAAACAGCTTCATCATCAAATCTGATCATTGTAACAAATTTACTATTGTACATTTATTTTAGTGCCAATGTTTATTTCAGTGTAGTTTTCTTTTTGCCTATGACGTATATTGTTGGCCAAGTGTTTTGCAAGTCCTGCCTGATTTCAAAAATTGTAGAAAGCTCTTCAGTGTAAGAATCGATAATACTTGTTTTATGAAAGTGCTAATGTGCAAGATCATTGTTGAAGATTCTAGTCTCGCGTGATTGGTATATAAAATCCAATACACCAATATTATTATTATTGGATAGCTACAATTAGTGAGTGTGCTACAGGCCTTGAGAGACATAATTGTGATTAGCATCTATTAATCATAAGGCTACAGAATTGGACCAGGAACATTTGTCGATTTCCAACATTACAAACTGTTCAACTTCAGTGAATCAACTTTAGACATCAGTGTTTCTACAAGGACATTAACCATCTCCTTCAGTAAAAGTCAGCTTATAAACAGTGCCAGGCCAACCAAGTTAGCTAGCGTAACCAACGTGTGCGATATTGTTGAGTCAGACTTAATTTGGTCATTATGGACCTGGATCATCATTAAAACATTCAGGTCTAAACCAGATATAATAATTGGTATTGTGTGTACGTTTGTAAAGCTCTTGTATATAAATCATCATTTGTAATAACTATTAGTAATAATCATTATTATAAACTGTAATGTTTTTATGTTTGTATATTAAAATATATTTGTGTTAAAAAAGAAAATTGTATCAATCTTACTGAAATAACATAACTTTGGTACATATTAACATTTTATTAACTTGTAGATTCAAATTTTCGGTTATTTGAAATATTAATAGTTAACATATTACACAATAAATTGGAGAATTGCCCAAAATAAATATGTAACATTGTTGACATGTTGCTGAAGTCATAATTCAGACCTTCAGATTATATTTTCTTATATAATGTATCAAAATAAAAATCGTTTTTCAGAATTTTGCACAAAAATAAAGACCTAATAAAATGATCATTCTAAAATTAAGCACACAACACTTCTTCAAAACCAGGCGCTTGTGTGAAGAGCTTTTCATAACAAAACTAACAATCTGGGGCTCCAAAGACACAAGTGATGGAGCACAAAAGAAAACCATATCTATGAGATTCAGGAAGGCCATAAACTTGTGGGATATGTGAATCAAATGGTCCAAGAAAATTGTATAGTTCTTTTCAGAGAAGTTCCTATTTTTAAATCATTGTAATAAAAAGTTACAAAATGTCCTTTCTCACAACAAAGATGTTAAATTTGTGTTCAGTAAGGTAAAAATCACTGGTGACATGGAGGGTTTTATTTATTTTTGCAATATTGTCAGAAAAATGTCTGACTGAAACAGGCCTACTTTTATCTAACAAAGTTTTCATTATCCTTTTTTTTTCCAATTTCTGTTATTTATTATACAAGACTATTTTTGCACTAGATGGATAAATGCAGTTACAGGATGCAATTCTAACACTTTGAAAAGCAGGGAATCTCTGGTTGACCCACCAATTAAATGCTGAAGTGTATACATCCACTAGTTAGTTCTCAATGTTTCCAATGTTACAAACTTAACTGTAGTTACCATGCATGATGATCCGAGGTTAACTTGGTGAAATATTGAATGATATATATTTTGATTGTTAGGCGTTTTGAAGATGAACTATTCTTACATCAAGTTTTCTGACTTAAAAAGAATGTTCCCTATAAAGGGCTGTTCACAATATTAACCATACAAGGTGATCTCTTAATATCCAGGTATTACTGAGTTTGGAGCTTTTTATAAACTTCTTAAATAAATTTGTTTACAATCTTGTGGACCTAGATTAGAGAATCAACCATACCAAATTCAAAATATTTATAGTTAAACTTATAAAAAACATTTAGATATGGAAAATTATAGATAAACAGGGTTTATTTTTAAAGCTGTAAATTTTATAATCTTACTTTAAGAAAATGTGCTAAAAATAATTTCTGTGGTAAATTAACAACAGCCAAGCATTTTTCTACACACCTTAATAAAACTCAATAATAAATATACAATGTATGCCAGACCACCAATATGTTAAAATAATATTCTACATTGTGTACCAAACTACTCCATTAAAAAAGTGCTCTACAACATGTGTATCAGACTACCAATATGTCAACAGAATACTATTTTAAAAGGCAACCAGGATGCTAAAAGAATATATCACACAACCGATATGTCAACAAAATGTTTAATAAAAATGTTGATATTCCATTCTTGTTTGAATCAAAATATATGGGAGCTAAATAACAAGATTTTGAAATTATGTACAAATAATCAGTTAATACTTAACTAATTAACATACACACGTTGACTTTAATAACTTCAAACAAATGAGAAATATTTCATTTACATGTCTCTTACATTAACAAGAGTTCAAAACCACAAATAAGTTAGTCTTTCTGGGATGGTGATGGTTAAAACATCACAAACAAATCTGTGTTGCTGAAGAATATATCAAAAAAACACTTTAAATTCTCCCGAGTTACATAACATAACAATTTATGTAGCCCACTGAAAGAAAAAACACATACCAGTGAAGAACTTATGGGTCAAATCAACAAATATTTGATATAAAGAGGTAGAAAACACACATGTAGATGATTCCTGCATTCACCTACAATTCTGGCTTTTTCTTAAAACCTTAAACTAGAACATACAGTCAGAATCTCTCAGTTACTTACTTTTCTAAATACAATTTATCAAAATTATCCCTACTTTCCAAATTATTATCCAGTAAAATAAGTTCAACACATTTCAAGTAGGACGAATAATAAAACAATTCTGGTTGTTCCACTTATGTCCTGCAAAGTTTCATACTTCACACATTTCACAGATAAATAAATCAGTCAGGAATTCCAGTTTCCTCACTAACTACATTATAAAACTACAGAAACTCAAAAAGTACATCATTATAAAGAAAAATATCATGATGGTAGAAATTTGTTAATGATAGTTTACCAATACTAGTTCTTAAAATCTCACAAGTCTTTACTTATGAACTAACTTTCTAAACATCTACCAGTAACTTGGAGTAACTGTTACTTTAATAGTTGTTTAAAATATTCTAAGATGCAAAAAGTTTGTGTGAAAAAGGAGAAAAAGAATTCTAATAAAACTTAGAACACAAGTCAAAATTCCTGTATCTTACAACATTATATTAACTTTAAAAGTGTACACTAGTTTAACATCCATGTAAGAAAAACAAACAAATTTCAAGATAAATACTGGAAATTGGTTCATTGATTTACATGTAAATTTTCAATTCTAATTTATGTTATAGTGTTGTATTTGTGTGTTTGTCTTAAATATTTTACATCCATATGAAATACAATAAAATTCCAATCAAAATTAAAGTTGTGGTTTATAACAAGATAAAACTTAAGATATATTCTTCTCAACTTGGACAATGGCATATTAAGAGTTATGAAGTCCTGTGTGAATCTGGAGATTACCACCCCAAGTTATAACACCATTTACCAAAGCCTGTCATTTACTCAAACTTGATGTTTTTAATGCCTTTTGTTTTTTTCATTTTGAAAATGACTAACTCACTGCCTCCATACAAATGTTGCAGACCATATAATACAAGTAGAATAACAATCCATTATGATTTATATATGAATATTCTGTCAGATTTTGTTAGTTTTGTGAAATCCCAGGAATGAGCAGGTGTCCATGATGCACTAGTGGTTAAGACACTGCCCTAGACTGTTTATGATTTCAAACAGACTTTCTTTTTAAGCTTACCACCAGATATAGATCCATATTTCAACCATGTGTTACCTGCCAAGTTCTGACTAGGCCATTTTAGCAGACCTTGTGCTAATCAAGGTGGGTCAGATACTAAAAGCAACACCTATGTTGAAATCATATTAACATGTAGCGTTGAGATTAAACATGACATACTAAACTGATAAAGCATAAAAGACATCACATACTTCAAAACACTCTTAACAACTGAAAAAAAAGAAAGAAAATGGTTTTGAGTCCCTGCTAAATTTTCAGATGTTTCAAAATTAAATATAACCTTTATCTTTTACATTTAAAATCAACAACCAAATATTTCACAACAGTAAGAACTACTACACAAAGTGTACATGTACCAAGTGCAAAATTCCTCACAGATAACACTGTTACTGTAACCAAAAATCATGAAAATCAAACGTTTTGACGTTACAACTAATAGTTTTGTTTAAAAGTTAGCACCAATTCCCTTAAAGTTGAGAGATTTAACTTCAAACATTGAACTGGAGTTTCTTTGCATGCAAAGTTTCAATCTGATCTCTACTAAACATGTTTTATGTAATATTTACTTGTAGATTAACACACAATTTTCTTCATTATAACTTTGATTCATGCATTAGCATCAATTACTTTTAAATAACTGATTGTAAAACAAAACATGACAAACAAAAATATTAAAGTATTACTACATGTAAAAAGAACTGTCTCATCTCCTTTCAAACCCTATTATTATCTAGTGGAATCTAAAACACTATTCCATTGTAAATTATAATGGTACACAACTTTGAAAACCATTTCTTTCAATTAAACTTTATCACTGGATGGATAATTTTTGAAGTTAAAATAACACTGTGCATATACACACAAAAAAACAAATAAATCAAAATGAAAAAAAATTCACGTTTATATTCTCCATCAGTATCTTGAAGTAAATCCTTATATTAGTTTAAAATTATTATTGCAATAGCTCCCAAAAGATGGCGCCATAGAAATAGACGAGAAAAAATAATCACAAAATTATACTTTTTTATATGCAAAAACGGCTCGTTTGGGTTGAGAAAATATTTCAAATAGAAGAGCGAACAACGTTTCGACCTTCCTCGGTCATCGTCAGGTTCACAAAGAAAGAGGTAACTGACCGGAAGCTGACCACATGTTTGGAAGGGGTTGTGTAACTGAGTGTCGTAATGTAGAGGCCGGGGTTAGATGTTTGAATATTTTCTCAACCCAAACGAGCCGTTTTTGCATATAAAATTCTCAACAAGTGGGTTTCTCGACAGAACAAAATTATACTGTTTTTATTTGTTGTTGTTGTCGGTTTTCATACCACTGAAATATGTTGTTATTAAACCAAGTTTTATATTTTCAGTTCTTACATAGTCTTTTATGTAACTGAATATAAACATGTTAAATATAACAATAATCACTAATTACAACACTAACAAAAAAAAATTACATCATAACGGCAGGGAGTAAAAGTATATTAGAATTTAGTCATAATATATTTAAATTGCACGTTACAGTATATAGACTTTCTACTCGAGTATTGTGCAATGCTCAGAAGTATCGAGTTTTTTGTGTTGAAATGTATGATCCTTTTTTAATTCAACTTTAGCACAACATTCTACACTTGAAGACTGCTTTTATGAGCAATTCCCAAAAGTAAATTACACTGATGATAAATGATACCAGTATGAGAGTTTTATTACTTCGTCTTCTACCCATTAGTCCGTCAAATAACACTGCACTGGAGCCACCTATTCTATTAAACCTGCAACAACGCGTGCACTATGCTCAAAATTGTGCTGCCATCTAACGGACATAAAACGATTCATTAGTGTTAATAAAATTAAAAATTTAACAACCTAATTCACTGTATCTCTTTAGTACCCTGGTCGCACCAAACATGCTCGCCCTTTTAGCCGTGGGGGCGTTATAATGTTACGGTCAATCCCACTATTCGTTGATAAAAGAGTAGCCCAAGAGTTGGCAATGGGTGGTGATGACTAGCTGCCTTCCCTCTAGTCTTACACAGCTAAATTAGGGACAGCTAGCGCAGATAGCCCTCGAGTGGCTTTGCGCAAAATTGAAAACAAAAACTCTTATAGCTCAACAAACAGATTAGTTTATCATGACTGTTATTTATGTTGAAGGTGATAATGCATACACTCCCTTTATCTGTTTCTTTCTTTAACTATAGATAACCAAAAAGGTACGGGCTAAACTGAACAAATGAGATGCATTCGTGAATATAAAAAATTCAGAAAATAAAGTGACAGAAACATCGCAAAACGTATGGTAATACCTTTATTATCAGTAAAAAATTACATCTTTAAAACATTTACACGTTGATTAACAAAGAAGTAATGCATATGTGTGGGCACAGTTCAAACGTCAGCGATAGTAAACAACATAAATAAGGCTTCAAAATCTCCTATTTTGTTAAAGTTCAAGAAAAACTGAAATGCGTTTTCAAAACGTCATTCGACTGCAAAGTAACAACTAGTCAAATATGATACTTATGTGAATAAAAAGTGTCTTAAGTAAAACACTTGAGAAATAAAGCAAGAACTGACTGAATAAAACTGATGTAAATTCATTTAACTGGCAACTGAATTTCTTAAGTTTTTTTTTTCACATTCAAATCTCATTTACAAATTATCCATATTCTCAGAATATATAAAGAAAAATTCAGAGTTATATTAATTCACTATAAGACTAAGAAACATTTATAAAAACTGCTTGGGGCAAGGAACGAGGCAGATTTTTTTATACGGTTTTTATACATAGTAATAAAGACTAATATTGATCAGTATTAAATTTCACTATATTAACGCTGGGAATAAATTTGTCCATTGTTTTTAAATTTGCGTAAAGCTACACAAGGGCTATCTGCAATAGCCATCCTAAATTTAGCAGTGTAAGACTAAAGGAAAGGCAGCTAGACATCACCACTCACCACCAACTCTTGGGCTACTCTTTTACCAATGAATAATGGGAATTATTCATAACATTATAATGCCACCATGGCTGAAAGGATGAGCATGTTTGATGCAACGAGGATTCGAACCCGCAACCCTCAGATTATGAGTCGAGTGCCTTTAACCACCTGGCCATGCCGGGCCAGATGTGTACATTCAAGAAAACTTAAATCTTAAGATGTATTTTCCAAAAGATGTAGTTAACTTGCTAAAAATATTTTAAGGAAAATATAATGGAAGCAATTAGGAATGTTTAGATTCTGAATGAATGTACAATAAATCTTGGCCCCTACTCTCAATTATTGTCATGCGAATGTTTAGATTCTGAATGAATGTACAATAAATCATGGCCCCTTCTCTCAATTATTGTCATGCATCACAAAATTTTAAGAGAATTATATTTTTGCAGAGAATATTTGTTTTATACTTACCATTGTTACTCCATTTCGCTTTTAAGTTCCTTATTTAAGGGTAAAATCGAACATCATTTTTATAAATTAATATAAAGTTCATCTTGGATTTCAATACTAAAAATTTTGCAGGTTTTAAGAAACTGGGGAACAGTTAAATGACACTCCAAAAGTACTGTTCATTTTCGTTCTGGAATAAAATATGAAATTCCAAAATTGTCATATATATGTGTGTTTATATATTATGTAGCATTAAATAACAAACCAAAGCCCTTTAAGTAAACAAACAATTGTTTTCTTTTTTGCTAGATCATGAAATAATTTTTGACACTTGTCCCTCAGACAAACTAGTGTGTGTGTATATACACCCATACACACACCGAATTGTCTTTTCGAGCCAACAACTGACCACACTAAACTCTTATGAATTTTAAAGTACAAATACTGAGAAATTTTATTTAATACAAAGTTAACAAAATATACACCTACACTTCTCAAGTTCAGCTTATGTACTTGTAAAATTATGATATATACAGGGGTAGTGGGTAGAAAGATGTAAGTGAAGGCAAGCATAGTTTTGTGGCTGTTTTTATTTGATTTCTTAATATGTTGAGTTTTTATTTTGTTTCATGTGCTGAGTACCAGGAAATGTATAATCCAGTATGAGTGATTTTTCTGTAGATTTCTCTTTTGAATTGTGTATCAGTTCTAGTGATTTTGAAGTTAAGAAATGCTGTTTGGTTAGTTTTTACCTCTTCACAGGTGACTTAATGTTGGGGTGTATCGAATTAACGTGACTGATAAAAACTCTGTGTTCTGTAGATGTGAATCCAGTAATTGTATCATCAACATTCCTGTACCAGTATAGTGGTGGATGTAAGACTGAATTGATCGCTTGAGATTCAATCTGTGTCATAAAAATGTTGGATAGAACTGGTGACACGGGATTCCCCATACTTCGGTCATTTATTTGTAGGTAATTTTAGTTATTGAACATAAAGTTAGTTTTGGTGGTAGTGAATTCTATAAGGGTTGCTAACTTGTTACTGGAAATGTGTATCAATGGGATGGGGTCTTGGATATAAAGCTATAAAACTATCTTGCAGACAGATTTCAGTTGTTGTGACTTCTGTGAAGAGGGAGATTACAACAAAACTGACCATTAAGGCTTTGAGTTACTTGATTAAGAACAGATTGTTCAGACAGAGTATTCATGATGAAACTTTAATAGTTGCAGATGCCTTTCACCCTGAAGTTTCATCAATGTATTTAAAGTTTAAAGAGTCTTTGAAAAAGAAGCTGGCTGATATTTAGAAAATGTCTCATAGGTTGACATTATGGGTCAAAGTCGACAATCAGGTTTGTGAGGTTTGGGGGTGCCATATAGTTGTGGTGTGCATGAGTCAGTCTTTCGTAGGTAAGAATAAATCTTTTCTGTGATTGTATTTGTTTTTTTTTCATTTGTAGTATTTTGATTAACTGGTTTTCACGTGTTTTTGTTGGGTTTGTGTTTAGTAGTTTAAATTTGTATCTGACAAAATGTAGTTCATTTTTTGAATGTATTCATTTGTGTTCATTATAACTATAACATTGCCTTGTCTGCTTTTACAATTTTGGTGTTGTTGTCTTGTTTTCAGTTATTTATATAATTAATATCTTTTGTGTAAGGTTGTTCTTTAGATTTTCTTGCTGTGAAATTATGTTGATAGTTTTGTGTGAAAATTATTTGAAAAAGTTGTTTAAAATAGTGTTTAGAGGTGTTTAAGGGGAATAGGTGTTTTCATCCAACCTGGAAAGATAGGTCTCGTCATCAAAAAAGACCCTAGTGCTTGACTAGAATATGATTGGAATACAACTCGCTTCAAATTACTATACAGATAAATCCATTAGGTGTGGTAGCATCCATCAGCCAGAGTTGGCCTGCTTATTCACGTTTTGTGTGTGTTTTCTTATACCACATCCAGCTATCTGCTAAGTTCAGGACTATACACTTTGTCCACCACTTTATATACATGGTAAACAGAAAGTGTCCAACATTTTCATTGGCTATTTTTTTAGGATTATTACTCGAAGTATGGAATAAAAAACACAACTTGAAACACAGTATATTTGCATTTTTTGTTTCATAGATTTTTGGCTTTGAATTTAAAGACAAGAACTTAATCACTTATTACCTTCCACAAAGCTAAGTCATGCAATTAGTATCTAATGGCACCACTAGGGAATTAATATTTAACACTCCTACAAAAAAATATTTACATCCACTAAAGTGATACCCTTAGTGGATGTTTAAAAAAAAAAAATTAAATATTATTTTGCAAATGTCTGAAAAGTCAAAATATTATTGCTCCTTAAAATATAAAGGAATAGGGTCAGTTAATGGCAATTTCATTTAAATACAAAATTATTAGCCTAATATTAATAACCTTTCGAGTTGCTCTGGGGCCTATTAGGCCCCAATTTTCGTAGGAGTGTTAAAAAAAAACACAAAGAAAAAGCAATGGCTATTTAAAACATTTTGTACATTTTGCTTCCTTAATGAGTTCCCTTAGCTAGAGTTTCTAAAATCAACATGTGCCTCAGAATGAAGAGTGCACTAAGACAAACAAAGATGCTGGTTATCTGAATCAAAACCACGCAGATGTTATTTGCTCGGACTTTCAACGTCTGTAAATAAACTTAGTGATTTTACAAAATGTACTGTTTTGATAACGTACATAACTTCACCTCATAATCACGTGAAAGAGGATTATCTTGTTCACATCTGAAAAGAGAACAATGTTATGAACAAAGCTAAAACACAGTAGAAAATTACGTTACAATCACTCGGTCACAGGAATCTTTAATCACGTAAACACAAAGTAATGAGCACGTGATCGCTGTGATTTGTAAGTCTTGTGGATGAAGATTGGAAACTTAACTGAGTAACTAATTTTTACTTAACACGTAATGATTCATGAAATAAAGATTCCTTCTTACTACCTCCCCCTATTTACTGTAAAACAATCTGAAAGGAACTTCACTTGTGTCTTCTGTTTGGTAACTTTAGATTTTGTGTGTGCTTGTTTATAGCAAAGCCACATCAGGCTATCTGCCAAGTCCACAGAGTGGAATCGAACCCCTGATTTTGGGGTTGTAAATCCTAAACTATACCAGCATGAGACCTTTATATTTTAGAACAGTAATTTACTTACATAAAGTACTTTATGTACTTTATGTGAGCATTTATAACCAGTTTCTGCGTAACCAAATGCTGAATATACATATCTAACGTACAGCAATAGTAAATATACGCCTAGACTAAGGCACAACTCCCACCATGCACATAGAAAATTTAACATACTTTAAATAAACCTATAAGTTTTTTGCACTAATTCTTCTACGAATGGTTGTAATAAAATTAATATTATGTGTATTGATTTCTTTAACTCCTTCACTTTATACATAATAAAGGGTTTGGCTCTCTATCACTGGATAGGTCTTTCACTTTGTACTTCAGCTTTAAAAAAACATACATTTACAAAAATAACTCTAAAGGGGTTACAAGATCGTTTACATTATAATTATGTTTTTAGTTTATGTGAAATACAGAAGAAACACACGGACTTCCCAAATACCATTTCTACTTTCACACTACCATATTTACTATTCTACAGACGACTGAGGTGAAATGTAGAAAGCCATTTCTGTTGGAGACAAACAAGAGAATAGGAAAACGATTAACAAAAGGCAGATTTTGGCAGACTGATCTCCTTGTAAATCCAACATGTGTGCCATATTGTACATTATGTGTGTGTACAAGATTAGGAGTCAGTGGTAAAAATGTTAATGTTGCCTGAACTGAATTTTTACTTTTTGTTTCTTTGTTTTGAATTTTGCGCAAGGCTACACGAGGGCTATCTGTGCTACCTATCCCTAATTTACCAGCGTTAGACTAGATGGAAGTCAGCTAGTCATCACCACCCATCTGGCAACTTTTAAGTTACTCTTTTTACCAACGAACAGTGAGATTGACCATGACATAATAACGTCTCCATGGCTGAAAGGGTGAAGCATGTTTGGTGCGACAGGGATTTGAATCCGCAACCCTCAGATTACGAATTGCGTGCCGTAACCACCTGGCCATGCTGGACACTATACTTTTTAAGATCTCTTTTGACCAAGTATTCTAATAGTATTTTTTCCTTACAATCCCTATCACGAACTACATGGTACATAAACATCCACATTATCAAGCAATAAAAGTACTTCTGTGTAAAATAACATAAATTTTTAAAAACGTTTATTTAAATCTTAATCTAATAAACGTTTTGCCAACCTAAACAATGTATAAATATGTTACACCTGTCAACTTCTTTCAAAAAATAATTACCACTGTAGATCACTAAAGAATTATGTGAGCTTTGAAAATAATTTACCAAGAAATCGTCACATCGATAAAAATTCGGCAATATTAATCCAATTTAAGTTTTACAGCACATGTTTCTAAATTACTATCAGATATAATTTTGATATTTCAATGTACAATAAAAACTGGTTTGTTTAATAAATATGAAATATCACGACGTGGAGGAAATCAGATCCAACGATAAATATTTTTCATGTTGCTCAACAGATGCCGCTGTTAACCATCTGAAACTACCAAAACTAAACACACTAAAAAGAAAGTACTTTCGTGAAAAATACCATGTATTTCATATTCCACAACTGTAAATTCAGTGTTGAAGTAAAGGTTCCAGGCATCATAAATAGTTTCAATATTACGGGAAAGCAAAAAGGAAAAAAAAAAATTAGCTTAGAAAACAAATTCCCCATTAAGGTTCTTTTCCACGTGATACAATGAAAACAAAATTAAACAAAGATAAATATCTACAATGCAAAGTTAAATATTTTAAAAACTGCACTAAGAAATGCGTAAGTTCATGTACTACTTCAGCATTTACTGTAAAATATTTTAGCTCGTGACAATAAATCACTTACTTGAGGCATCTTCAGGACGTGTACAACCTACACGATCATGAAAATACTACTGAAACATTACTCGTGGTGTTTCAGCTGCTAGGTATTTGCATGTGTGATACCCAGTAACTCAATTAAGTCAGTAATGAATTTTACTGTTGTTTGAACGATGTTCTTATGTTCAAACAAACACCAACAGAAATGGTTGTAAAGATAGCTATTTGAGCTTTATTTTTTTAGTTAAATGGTTAAGCATTTAACGAATTTACTATGTATTTCACTTGTGTCTCTTTAAAATACAGCCCTTCCACTGCGTTTCTCATAACACTCTTCACCGATTATTAAAAATCGAAACTACTGCAATTCACTTTTAATTTTTTAAACTTTACTATTAATCAGAAGAATTGGCGAATCAGCAAGTTGGTCTTTATGACACAAGGGCTCGGGATGGCCAGGTGGTCAGGACACTCGACTCATGATGGGGGTTGCAGGTTCCAACCCTTGTCACATCAACCATACTCGTCCTTTCAGCCGTGAGGCCTTATAATGTTACGGTCAACCCTACTATTCGTTGATAAAAGAGCAGCCCAAGAGTTGGCGGAAGGTGATGATAACTAGCTGCCTTCCCTCTGGTCTTACACTGCTAAATTAAGAACGTGTCCCTCAAAAACGGCAAAGCTACTCGAGGGCTATCTGCGCTAGCCGTCCCTAATTTTGCAGTCATCACCACCCACCGCCAACTCTTTTCACCAATGAATAGTGGGATTGACCGTAACTTTATTACGCCCCCTACGGATGAAAGAGCGATCGGGATTCGAATCCTCAATCCTCGGATTACGAGTCGAACGCCTTAACACGCTTGGCCATGCCAAGCCCACCACACATTTCCTAATAGCTAATCATTAACCTATTAACATGCTGCTAACCCTAATCAGCATATCTTAGCTTCACAAAGACCCCCAACGACTTTCTAGTTTGTACATCTTTTTACGTAATTGTATAAATTTGTATAATCTCATGTAATCGTCAAGCAGAAATCCTGGACCAATACGGCATAACTGTTTTCAAAACAGGCAGAAGTACGAAGAGGCCATCTACCATTTACCTGGTATCCATGTGGACCCCATGCTGTCGTGGATCATCACCATATACGCATTCCTCCCTATAACAAAACAAATTTCTAAACATTTACTTTCCTGTGTAGGCTGTTATAGAGAATAACCCATCAACGTGTTGGTGTCTGGTCAAAACATAACCATGGTATGCATGCATGCATATCTAATTCCTCAGCAAGTGTTCTCTGTGATCACTGCTTATAATGTCCTATTTTAGAGAAACCTTGTTTAATAACCGATTTTCAATCTATAGAGGTTTTGCGTAAACCTATTAGTGTCACGTGACCACAACGAGGTTTGTAAACATACCGCCATATTGGGTGGCAAGTGTCCCGCATGACTGAACGAGTGAACAACTGCTGTATTCAGTACTATTCACGTGTAAATGGCTGTCGCTGGCGTTTCATCACTTGTAGCACACGTGACAGGTGCTGAAAAGGCCAGGTATGAGGAAAAAGTGAAGTAACTGGGTGTAGGAGACTGGTATATGCTCCCGCCACGTGTATTTACGCCAGTAATATCCAGCCAAAACAATGTTGCTCAGACTGTTGCCGGAGTAGAACTGCTAAACATTACATATGATGACATTTATATATATTTGATAAACAGGACTTCCACCTGTACAAATGAAAGTCTAAAAGGTTATAAAAGCCTTGATACGTAAAAGTACTTTGTGGCAGGATTTGTACAGAATGTCCAGATAACCAGGGTAACGTCGGATAATGTTATCATTAAAACAAAGGTTTGTACATCATGTTATACTACATACATGTATCATGTACTCTGTATGATAGATTTAACTACATTTTAGACGAAGACTCGATTCTGAAGTAAAGTAGGGCTCCCATTTTAATAAATGGTTCAGTATTATTGTATTACATGTGTTCTGAATGTTGTCAAAGCTCTAGCCTAGGAACACTTCTATACATGTTTGTATAATGATATTAAAACACTTAATTGTCTAGGATGTTTCAAAACTTAATTTTTGATTTATGATTAATTTTTAGTACGGTATCAATATGTAGATAATAAATAGTACAAGTAGACATAGACCATTAAAGTTGGTCAACTGCCATGTTAGGTTTCTGTAAAAGTAATTTAATATTTAAATGTTCTATTATGACTTCCTGAAATATGCGTGATACTGTTTAGGTGTGCAATCCAAATATGTATCCTAAGAGCTGCAGTGGCACATCCAATCGCAGTATCATGAGTGTCAAAATGAATTGTTGAAATTTAGAGACTGACTGTGTATCTCGGAAATATCCGTAAATTTGGTTCAATATGGTCATCATATGGCGGCAGACCTGTACAGTATTTGAATTATACATACTTGACACAAAATGTTTACTACAAAGTCTGGCGTGATCTGTGGGTGTCAAGTTTTTCCTATTGACAGTTGCAATCCATTGTCTTCTTCGGTCGGGATCTTTACGAAATCTGTAGTATGACACATTTTCCACCTGTCCATGTCAATTTAAACAGTTAAATGCACAACACGAATGTACCATCGCGCACTTTTGACTATGAATCACCCTTGTGTTGGAATATAAACACGCCGAGCGTGGCGCCCATCATGGCGGTCAGCAGTAACTAGGTCAAGAGTCAGGTCACACGCAAAACCTCTATAGCCTATTATAAAGATATATTTGTTGGGGTCTGATTGGACCCAAGGCGACCACGAACGTGGTAATCTCAACATATATTGGTGGATAATGACTTGAATTTAGAAATATCATAAAATTTCACTTTCTGACACGCTATTTGTATTAGGAATGGTCTGTATTGTTTGTATACTGTTGGACAATGTAGTTTTGTATTTCTGAATTTATCAACATATTCCTATGGATCACATTGCATGTCAATCCTAATAAAAAAAATATTATTGCAACTGGATTTTGTGTTGGGTCCAAGCTGTTCCACAACGTAACTTCAAACGAGTGCTGATAAAGGTTAACACACATAACCTTTACACGTGAAATTTCTAAGGTACTATGACACTAAACAAAGATAGCAACAGTCGATTTTTAACTTTTTTTCCACGCCTACGTATATAAAAACTGATCCATTTCAAAGACTTTTTTACGTTAGACGTGGTGACAGACATATTACACGTTGGTATTAAACAATGAAAAGACTTGTTGATTAGTCCTATAGATAATCAACTTATTATATTTTGCTTCACAGTTCTATCATTTAGAAACATTCATTACTTCAAAGAAAGGGTCGATAAGTGCAGCGTGTCCAGCCACAAGTTCCTAAACTTGCATAATCTATACTTCTGTCAGAAGGGTATCACAACATATACCAGTATCACACCGAACCCTGCATAACTATACTACTAGAGTTAGAACATCCAGTGGTAATGTGAGCTACAAAAATATATAAAATATTCCTAGATGGAGATGAATTTAATTATAACTGATCACGGTGCCTTGCAGTTGTTCCAGATAAAGTTAACTGGTAGAGTTATGCGTTGACAATTAAAATGGCAGCACTTGATATTTGAAATCCTTCACAGAAAAGGAAAAACGAAAACCGGCTTCATGATGCCCTATCCAGATAAATTCCCCAGAAGTAACTCCAGAACTGGACGTCGGTAGGCCATCATCTAAACTCTGTCATTATCAATAGAAAACATTTGGCTACGGAACAAGCTAACGATGATGAATAGAAGTATTTATACTGTTATTTGAAAAGTGGACTCTTACCAAACGATCCTACTTTATTTGCAAAGACTGTAGGTAAAAACAATAACAATATCTTGAATTACAATGTTCTTTATTGCATAGAAATAGATGTAGCAACGGTTAATTCAGCCCATTTATTCTCAAAGTACTGAGACTGGCAATGTTAATTGAAAAGCACGATCGTTCTACGGCTGGCCGTCTAGGTGTCAGAAGAACAATAAATAAAGTGGTTACTGATCTCGTATCAAAAAGAATATTAAACCTGTGTTGTCCTGCTATGTTTGTCAAACCACTAAATTTGATAAAAAGCGACCAGCTAGGTTTATGCATATCATTACACTAACGACACCTGGTGAGATAACATGAGAAGACACCACGTGACCTTATTCTAAATCTAGTGCAAGGAATACTTGTGATAGATAATTTCATTAAATGGGTTGAATTATATCGTCTCAAACTAATAACTGTAATGTTGATTGATGAAAAATAAATTCGTGAAAACTTGTGTGGATTTGGTATTCCAAAGACCATTGTATCTGACAAAGGGTCATAATTTGTGTCAAATTAGACGGATGTGAGTTGTAAAGTTATGGAAATTAAATACACAATTACATCTCTATATCATCCAGTCTCACATTATTGAAACAATAAACAGAAATGCTGGTAGAATAATATTTACTTACAGTGAAATAAACAATAGAACTTGGGATAATTATTTACTTGAATGTTTTTCTGGCCATTAAAATTTCTATTCATGAGCCTAGAGGTTATAATACCAGCCAAATTTCAGTTGGAACGTGGACATTTTCCTTCCTTGGAACCGACTAATGAAATACTCAAAAGCAAAGAACAACAAAACTGCAAAATGTCAGACAGAAGACAAGATCCAACGCTGAAAAGACTCGATCAAAAGCGACAAGCCTGCAAGAAAACACACACACCTAGACACATTTAAAGTAGGTGATTTAATATTATTAAGGACACATACTTTATCTTCTTGCGAAATTTGCTTCAAGATGCAAAGAACCGTTCTAAGATATGAAGTGTGTTACTTCATTTGTGTAAGAGTAACAAAAACCTAGATCAGATGCAGTTATAGGGATATTCCACATTTCTAATTTAGAGAAATATATACATTTCCCTTGCAAAGTTTCTCTCGACGATTCTGAAGAAAACTGTAATCCTTCAAGGAAGTTGTAGCAAAACGAAAATGTTGACTGCAGAAGATTTGGAGGTCATTCCTCCCACGAGACAAAAGATTCCTGCTGGTATGCCCACTTCTCGCCCTTCAACAAATTCTGCTCATGACTTACCTATCTCCTCCTCAAAGGAAACTGCGGCCAAATCGTCGAATTGATTGACAGTTAACTGGTCTAACCGTTAAAACAGCCAGAAGAAAAAACTTAACTGTAGTTCAGTTGAAAAGATTCATGATGTAAGTATAAAGAGGGAGTGTCTGTAAGAATGGGAAAACGAGGATATTTATACAAAGTGATTAGTGCCTACACTTCGTTTTTCTGATGGAGGGGAAGGAATATGAGATGGCGATTTCTATTTGGTTATGGTTTTATTTTTCGTTCATTTATTATTCCGTCTGGAGTTTCAATTATCTGTGAAGTCTTAGCTATATTTAAAACGCTACCTCACCTTCTAGATTATCACATTGTATTTTTCATATATTATGAGACTGACATCAGTTTTTCCCTCGCGGTGACGTAGAGATATCATTAATGTTGCACGAAAATATGTACTTTAAGTACAGGTACGTTACACAAGTGTGTAAATTACAATCACATGATTTATTAGCTCCTGATCTAACAAGTAAATAAAAAACCTTGCCCTGAGCCGCAGCAATGTTACTTCACCATATTTTGTTGAACAGTATTACTGATCATTACTCGATGTTGTTAGTGAATTTCTAGTTTAAATATATTATATTGGAATTTTCTTTTATTTGTATGTTGTTTTTTCTCTACTTTATTTATTGATTAAAATATTTATTAACAATGATATATACATTGTATTGTTCATTAATAATACGTTTAACTTCTAGCTAGCCAAATTACTTCTTTACTGTAGTTTGGCAAAATACCAATTTTGACAACCACAAATCTAAAGTGTGACTTTTAAACTGCTGAAATACGAAGTACAATAAAGTTTGTTATTGTTGTTTGGAGGGACGCGGATCAGCCTTGGTTGTAGTGTGTAGTTACCTTAGGCCGTTAAAATTTACATAGCTTACACTGTTGTTTCATGAAATATACACAAATTAAAACTGCATGCAATACACACACTCACTTTTTGCAGTTACAACTTTGAAACTACAATTAAATTAAACTAAAACATACAACTTTTAAGTTAGAACACGTCGATTAGAACTCAACAGTCAATATTATAAAGTGAAAACAGTTAAAAATTAATTGCTGGATAAAGTTAAGATGCAACAATGGGTTTAAGTAGAGCTAACCTAAAGTTTGTTCCTGCCAGCTGGAACACTTTAGGAAGAGTTACCCGAACACACGTAAAAAAGTAACACACTGAATTAATAAAGAATTGGGAATACCTTTCCTCGTGTTTTTAAAATGACGAATGCAACAATGCCACAAAACGAGTTTCCTGCGCCTATTATTTCGTTTGTGCTTTTCAGTCTACGCACAATCTTTGCAACAATAACATATCCTCATCAAACTTAATTTTTACAGATATTTTTTATGAACGAAAATGTACCAATGTGAATAACACGGTCTAAGAACTTTTACCTAGAAGACAACTTAATTATTTTGGTGCCAGAGCAAAAATGTTTAATGACATGCAAATATACTGGTCTTCTTAAAATTAATACATAAAATAACATTTTAAGCAATTTTAAATATTTATTCTACACTTCTGCTCAATTGAACTGATTTTAAAAGATCAGTCTTTGGGTGTGATCAACAGATCACTTTGATCCAGTGATACAAAACTTCATAATTTATTAAACTTAACTGTGTTCTAATTTAGACTACACTGGATTAGAGAACAGGTAGGAAATCGATAGCTCCTGATGAAGCTGTAATAGCGAAATATTGAGCTAATAAAGATACATTCTGCAAAAAATGATTCGTTTTTTAGTTTATAAACTTCATAAAGACTGCCATCATATGGAGCTCATCTGTTGGTTTCTGAGCTGGAGATCAAAACATGCATTCTTGTAAAGCACGTCACGTTTTTAGGGCAGCTGACTCATTGGCATTTTGTTCAGGATATCGCGGACAGACAAATCACCTAAACTCAACACAAGTGTTATACACAGCATTTGAATGATTTAAATTCTTCTAACGTGTGATGTGAGCGAGAGAGACTATGAAATTACTTCAACACGTTTCATCTTTGATTTGCTGTTATGGCATGGTATCCTTGATAATATTGCAAGAATCAAAACTAAAAAAAACATCTGAAAAATTGATGGACTTATTTATGGCTAGCTGAGTTCTAACCTGGGCATCACCTTCAGAATCAGGATAAAATATGTATTGTACAAAAGAATAACTGGAATGAAGATTAGCTGAGTTGGGTCACGTCGTGACCTTCCAGACAATTCCACTGAAAACGTGATCATGACCTGCTGGACTGAAAATAACTTCTAGCATCAGTGCTACGGGACTCAGCACAGCTGGAAACATAACTATATTTGGGGCGGCGTTAGCCTGTTAGGGAACTAGGACAGGGGCTAAAACGTGGGCCCCTCAACCGCGCCTTTGGTTACTTTCACTTCTTTTTGTTCACACCACGTAGACAGAAGAACACTCGATGAATCACATTTTTGAAACATTTTGCAAACATACTTATGCTAGTATTTTACAGTCACGTCTCCGTAACCAAGACCACAATATGCAACTACGTACAATCCAGCATTTATTATATTCACTTCACATCGCTGTACATAATAAGTTATGAAAACAGTGATTTTAATTTATACGAGATTTGTAAACAAAAGTTTAAACGATTATCAAAACTTGAAACAAGGGAACATTGTGTGACGAATTTACTGTTATATATTTAATACTGATGTTTGTTTCAATTAAAATATATATTTAAAAATGCATGTAACTTGTACTGTTAAAAGTGTATTGCAAAATTCTTTCCTGTTCATTAAAGTTATAGAAGATTCTCAAGTGTAATAATCAACAATGTATTATGCATGTATGTAAATGCTATTTATCGTCATTATTGTTTGAGACTCTCTTCTCAAGCTTATAAAAGGTAACCAACGCAAGGCGAAGGGGCAGTATATACTGGTGGTTTGCTGCAGTTGGTACACTTAATCGTGTATGCCTCGGAAGCTATAAGTGTGATTAACGTTTATTAATCGGGAACTACAGATATTTAACCAGGAATATTTGCAAATTTCGAATATTACAAATCGTTTAACTTATGCAGGTTAAAATAGGGCGTTAGTATTTTTACGAAGACACTAGTTTACTAGTTCAGCTTCGTAAAGCGTCTGGGGACTTAATTATCTGTCTGGAAACTTTATGGACAATTATCACATATCTATTGTAACAAGGCGACCTCTAATTTTGCTTGTACAGTTTTTTAACGTTTCAGCTGGCGTTTTTCCCAAGATCAAAAGTCTTGGAAATCGAAGCCGATAATTCAACATTTAATACAATTTGATCAGCAAAGGTGGATCTTTTGGCGTTTTCTGCATCTTATGAGTTTTTTTGTTGTTTTTTTTAATTTCGCAGAAAGCTACTCGAGGGCTATCTGTGCTAGCCGTCCCTAATTTAGCAATGTGAGACTAGAGAAAAGACAGCTAGTCATCACCACCCACCGCCAACTCTTGGCTACTCTTTTACCAACGAATAGTGGGATTAACTGTAACATATAACGCTTCCACGGCTGAAAGGGCGAGCATGTTTGGCGCGACGGGGATGGTTATAATACAGAGAATGTGGTTAATTTGGAATGTGAACCCAAATACGTGACCTTTTGTAACATCGTTGTTTGTGAACATAGCCAGGATACGATCATTACATTACAGTGTTCCCTCGCCACTTCGCGGGCTCGGCCGACCCCCCCCCCCCACATATATATATATATATATATATATAATAATAAACATTAAATTTAAAATGTTAAAAATAAATATAATTAATAGTGTAAAGAAAAAAAACAGGCATATTTTGAGATATAAACATATATTTGAGTTTATAACAGCGTAAAAATGGAAACGAAGTGAAGGAGTGCTCACAGGAATGGGACAACGATATGGTTCGATCAGTACAATTTTGCAATAAAATAGAACTGATGACTCCTTACCAAATGATTTTCGATCGGCTAAAAAGGCAGAGAAAACAACTGCCAACAACAATGTTTTTCCAGCCGAGCAAGAAAGAAAGGGTACCGGTGGCAAGTACTGTTCCTGAAGTTGCAACGACCGACGAAGAAATTGCCAATTCACCTTCCACAGAAGAGGAAGTGGTGTCCCCCGAAAAGACACCACCTGCTGAAGATATGTAATTTTTAATTTTTAAGGCTTAATATCTTAATAATTGTTCTTATTATTTCAGCAATAATAAACAGTATTGTAATAGGAGGGTTAAATAGTTCTACAGGGAGGGTTTTAAAAGTCTAAATGCACAAATATATACGTAAAAATCGGCGATCCCACTTCGCGGAAAATCTCCTTTCGCGGGGGGTTTTGGAACGCATCTACCGCGATACGCGAGGGAACACTGTAATATTTTGTTTCATTAACAGTTTATTAAACATGCATACTTCAGTTCTGCATGAGAACTATACTTAAAACTAGAACATAAATGAAGCCCGCACTCTTCACGTTTTGTCCTTCTGAGTACTGTTCTTTCTCTGCGGTGCAACACCATTAAACCTCCACGTGACTGTGCGGACATTACTGATATGAAATAGCTGTGTATGGGTTTGATGCAAGCTGTTGTACGAGTATGCATTTTCATGCTAAATATGATTTTTCTAAAATCTATGGATATGACATTGTTTAGCCTAATGAGAGAGATCCAATGGTGTGAAACCAAAGACAACTGCTATTAGTTTTATTTTCTAAAACGGACACTGGCTACTTTGAAAAACACTATGAACAGCTTCACTGCAAGGCACAACAGACACTGTCACAGAACAATGGTTAACAATAAAAACCTCTTCCAACGGTGACAGGAAGGTGAATAGCTTGACTGCAAAGTACCAGTGCTACTGAAAATTGTATCAGCTACATTAAAAATTCATCTAACACACAGCTTTACTACAATGTTAACCAACATCATAGTTGGCAACACCGACTAACACTTTCAACTTCATTGTTAAGACTAGAGCCAGCAAAATCGCGTGACATTCCAACCAACAAACAAGTTTTACGTGCGAACACGTGTAACAAAAACATAACTGCTATCGCAAAAGTTATAAAATCATTAACTTTAAAGGTAACATCCGAGGTACATAATACTCAAGTTTCACTGCCTCACTGCAACAACTGTTACCTTCGACAAGTTTGTTTTGAATGTTTTATGTACCGTGGTTGGAGAGATGTTGCAACATGTTCTACTGATGATCAATCTTCTTCTCCATTTCAACTCCTGAAGATTTGTTTCATCGCCGGAACGGCTGTCGTAATCGTTCCGCTACTGACTGAATACATGTTAAAATATATTGAAAAAAAGGAGTAGAAAAACAAGTAAAAAGTTGAAGAATGTTTATTTTAATGCAGAGATGGATTGTTTATTTACGTGCGTTCGTTTATTCTAATGTACTATCTAGATATATGTGTGTGTGTGTATATATATCTATATGCTGGATGTACTTTTGAATGCAAACATTGAGAATTTTTGCGGTTCATAAACGTCTAGTACTCTAATGTCCACTTAAAACGATATTAATTTTGAAAACTGCCTCGTTATTTTCGAGTTTCTTAAAAAAACACACGGGTTTGTTGTTCATTTTTACAACTGAATCCACCTTATGTAGTACAACTCAACACTTTAAACAGTTAACACTAGCTTACACTGGTGGCTGAATGGAAATCTGTCATAGTTATCCGATCACATACTTTTCGGACACTCAGAACAAAACACTGCCCTTTTTCATTTCTTGTCCAACTCATTAAAAAAAATAAGGTACAATTATATTAAACAATAACATTAAAAATTAACAGTGAACAAAACGAACAAAAATGTGCAATTTTTTAATAGATACACAATAAGCAACCAAAATGCTTTCACTGTGTATAATAAAACATTATTAAACTTACTATTTTGTTTAATCTAGTTACTACACTCACTTTTGAGACTAAGATATATCTCCAACAGTGGAAGAAATATTCTCGCAAAATGAACACGAAATTTCAACTTACATAAGAAACAGTATCACACTTTTAAATTGCTCGAGTTTTGGGTTTTAATCCGTCTTCAAAAGCTTACTGTTAACATCACGAACACAATGATTTTTTTCACTGTCTTTTATTTTGGCTTAAAGTGTTGCACATAAATCTGTAATCTGTTCTCCAATAGATCGACAAATATACAATGTTGGATGTCACAGGTATACCAGATGTACAATAATGTGTGTCATGGATACCATGCATTGTTATTTCTAAATATTCTTAGTTCACAGTTCAATTAAAAATGTTTAAAATAATGAACACTTGAAGGTCTATAATATTAATACTAAAAATACTGTTATTTTTAGTGACGTACAGGTAAATTGTGCCACTTTCATTAATTTTCAGTTTCTACTGATGTTCTAGTTTGTATATAACGTAATAGTGAGTGTAAAATATAAGCAAACATACCGAAGTTTTCTTATATATATAGACTACCTTTTATGAGCATCATGCTTCGTGAGTGTTTACTCTTCATCTGTTTTATTTGAAAATTAACAAAAGATAGAACACGGATTACTTGATTATAAACCATAACTTGAATTAAATAATGAAGGCCTACGAGAGGCTCTAGCCGTATAAATAGTCGTTATCAATGTTGCCAGGGTAACAAATATTACTATGCTATACACTGTAGAAACAGTCTGGCAACGAGCCAAGATTCCTCACGACACGGAAAAATAACAGTAAAAATTTAAACCGTTATAAACAGCTTTCGCTTTAAACATCCAAACAGCGGAGTGATCCTTCAATAAATAATCGCAACTCTCAGCAAGACGCCGGGAATGTTTCTCTGCCTTTCATTAAAATTCAATCGTTTTTCTTAGATTCTGAAAAGTAAAAGGCAAGTCATTTATTTGTAATCAAATGATATAATCTCATCTGATCATTTACAAAAAGTACTATTTCAATAATTTGATATTCACATGGTAGTTTTTAATAAGTAGAGCTCAGAGAAGTGGAAAAAGTTGTAATCACTAGTCATAACATATACAGTGTTTGATGCACAATCCACTCAGTAAAAGAACAATCCCTGGTGAAGTTCACAACTGACGATAATCCTGGGTGCATGCTAAGCGTCCACTGTTGTACAAAGAACCATGTACTCTGAGCTGACAAACAATTTCTGGGATTTCTTATTTATTTAGAATATAGCTAATAAAAATTAATAGTAATAGACAATAACATTAATTTATTGTTTTTAAGACGACACGCATGGATCTTAGTTCAAGATTTTGGGCGCGGGAAGCTTTGAAAACACATATTTAGTACCCAATACTGTCACGAAAAATCTGAAAAATGATACACAATTTTTCATAAAAATTATTAAAGGCGATACCTGATGAAGGTTAAAAGGTTTACAGAGCAACAAATATTTCATATAAGCATTAAGAACCACGGGTTTTATTCAATAAAGTTTGAAACTACGTTTCAAACCATAACAACTAAATCGTTTTTGTTTTTCTCCACTTTGAAAAATATTAATTTATTTCAACGAACAGTGGACAGAATCGTGCAACTGTTCTTCGGTTGTACACCAAAATAATGGCAGTTTTATTTCATTAAAAATATATATTCCAGAGAAAAATGAACTGAGTGCCTTGCGACTGTCCTAAACTAATATTAAAATTAACTAGACAGTCACAGATAAGAATCTATATAGTTCACTCCTAGTTTTGGGTGGCTATCATATCCACGGAAGCAGTGAAGGTTCCTCAGAATATCCACAATCTGAAAAGCGCATTTTAGAACAAGTGGAGGAGGCAATTCTCAAGAATTTGGTCCATCACAAACTACAGTGATGAACGTAAAACCACTGTAGATTATAGCTTATCAGTTTAAACATCTACATAACATTAACAATGGCAGTTCTTCACTTCTCGACTTGATTTTGCAAAAAGGATTATAGTCAGCTCGATGAAAAATGAGTAGTAAACATTTTTTAAACAAATGAAGTCCACGCTGTGATTCAACTTCACTAGAAGCCTACTGATGATCTTTACGTTACTGTACGGTACCACTTCACCAGAAGCATACTCATGATCTTTTTGTTACTGTACGGTACCACTTCACCAGAAGCATACTCATGATCTTTTTGTTACTGTACGGTACCACTTCACCAGAAGCATACTCATGATCTTTATGCTACTCTACTGTTCAACTTTATTAAAAGACTACTAATGATCTTTATACATACAGAAAATAAGCAGACAAATAAGAAACGATTTTCACCCTCCATCAATATATATCTTATACACGTGTGTATGTATCTGCCTATATACAAACACGTTTATAACGTCATCACATGTTAGGGTTAAAAATGTATGAAAAGTTTTTTTACTTGTATCATCTGTTTGTGGAGAGTTTAACATGAACCGTGTTCAGTCATGATGTGAAATAAACAGAAGTGAGTGAAACTATAGTTCTAGAAAAAAACGTTAAGTGGATGATGAGCAAAGAAAGGCAACAATACGTTGATATACAGTGACAACAATCCTAAGTATATTCAACACTTCCTTTCCAGGAAGGCAACAGAGTAAAGTTTATTTTAATTTTATAAAGAAAAAGACAAACCAGTATCCATACGTGGATGTCTTGAAATTCATCAAACGTTAAGAGCAGATGAAATTAAATGTTTTCCTGCAAATTTAAACTGAATAAGCACAATTTCCAGTAAAAGTGGAATTGAAAAACAGAAATACACATATACAATGGGGTGTGTAAGTATTTTTAAGGGGCAGGGATATATTAACGCTTTTAACGATCCGGTACGGAAGGAAAACATTTTTCAAAATTACATTTACACTTCAGAAAAATACGTCACAGGAAGTTCATATGAAATACTACGACCACACATCTAGAGTGATATTTACAAGTACGTGAGTGACATCAAAGAGACAACTACAACCCCTTTTTTACGAGCAAGTGATGTTTACAGTCGTACGTCATGGAAGTTGTGTCTTACCATTGGGGCAGGAACTTCGTCCGACAAGGAAGCGAAGTCTATAAGCCTTTCTTGAAGCGAACTGCTGTTTGCTAGCTCGTATAAAAATAGTTTATATATAAACCCATGTTGACGTGAACTGAAGATCGTATAGCATACAGGCATACCAGATATTTTATACCCGTTTTATTCAACTATACAGTTATATCTTTTCATTAATTTCAGGCATATATGTGTATGTAGTTTTAATGTTGGTAAAGGAGGTGGCTGAGTTCCTTTTGCTCTAGTTACCTATTGTTGTGGGTCATTCACCTGTTGTATCACGTGAATATTCTCGTGGGAAACATCTCTGCAGAGGTTTTGACCTGATGGCAGGTCAATTTATGCCTTGGGGTTCCAACCACGCTTATTTTTCGATGGTAAAGTATAGCTTTATAGTTTCATATATATAATGTTTTCTAAGCCTGGAAATTAACAAATTATAGTTTTGTGTATATAATGCTACGTTTTCTCAGTCTGGCACGCATTTCCTGACATTTCCCCTTCACAAGGATTTCTAAAAAGCCATATTAACAGCGCTGAACTTTGCCCACACATTTAACAGCATGCTCAGTATCTTTCTTTACTAAATACAAGAGGCAAAGTATTCAAATTGCACCTTCAAATAATTCTCTAACTACCTATTATTCTATGTATCCTATATGCATATTAATGAGTCCAGCTGAGAGTGTCACTCTTGAAAAGTCGCATAAAACAAACGATATTTAAAAGCCCGTCCTGAAGAGAACTGGTGTTTCTAATCTAACATAAAACAGAGGTGGTATCTACAAACACACGTGGCGGGGAAACCATTTTTACAAACCAATAATGAAGGGAACTGGCGTCTAGTGAAATCGTGGTGTTTGTAGATGTCCCCGCCACAAGAATTGTTTTGTTTATTTTTGAACTTCGCACAACGCTACTCGAGGGCTATCTGTGCTAGACGTCCCTAATTTAGCAGTGTAAGACTAGAGGGAAAGCAGCTAGTCATCACCACCCACCGCCAACTCTTGGGCTACTCTTTTACCAACGAACAGTAGGATTGATCGTAATATTATAACTCCCACACGGCTGAAAGGGCAAGCATGTTTGGCGCGACGGGGATGCGAACCCGCGACCCTCAGATTACGAGTCGCACGCCTTAACACGCCATGTTGGGCCTCGTCGCAAGAAAGCGGTGCCTACAGACCTCCACTTCTACAATATGAAACAAAATACTTTGAACAAATCTTATGCATAAGTGGTGTCTACAAACTACTGACTGGGAAGTAATGAAACAACAGCACTGCTTACGTGGAAGGGAAATACATGCAAGTAAAGCCCAATCTTAAAACTCAGGCTGTCTACAAACACGTGACATGCAAATGATGTTAAAAACCCGTTTGCCATGGAAGCCGTGACTTCTTGAAGTTGGTACTTAATATGTTATGATGCATAAGATTAACCAAGGTATAAGAAAGAACAGTGAACTTCACGAAAGTATACAAGAGTTAGGCCTGAATAGCTTGTGAGTCATTCAAACCAGGAAAACGCGTTTAAACACATAATTGGAAAGAAATTAATGATTATGTGATGTATGTGTGTGAACAAACACACACTACAAATAACCCTTACATAGTAAGTTCGGTGAAATATTACAACTGTAGACTAAAAAAAACAACTTATATTTATTACATTCACGACTTGTTTTGACTGTCAACCAAAGGCATAATGCACGGTAACAACTAAAGTATTTAACTGTGGGTGTAAGAGCGTTTATTTAAGTTTGTTTTTCTGTTACTGTGTATCATACAACGCACAAAGGATCTAAGTTATAAGTCGTTTAACGCTTAAAACGTAAATTACGAAAAGAACTGAAGTTAGACTGTTATGAAGGTTCAACATTTAGAAACATTCTGTACGTGGAACAATCCTATGTTAATATGTCCTCAGTACTGTTACATTATTTCTCATGTAAAAGTAAAACAGGACTACTACACATTAAACAAATCTTCTCCGAGATCGTACACACCGAAGACATGAAGTAAATTATTTCAATTGGCCATTACGCTTGTGCACATATACCACAGAAATGGCAACATAGACGTACAAGTTCTTTCATAAAAACTGGTAACAGTCTGGAAGAGAAACTGCAAATTGTTGGTCACAAGAGGTATCGAATATGTTGTGAAACGAAGCACAATACAGCTTACAAATATTTACAAAATTTAGTTTCTTTCTGAATTTCGCGCAAAGCTACACGAGGGCTATCTACGCTAGCCATCCTTAATTTTGCAGTGTAAGACCAGAGGGAAGGCAGCTAGCCATCATCACCCATCGCCAGCTCTTGCGCTACTCTTCTACCAACGAATAGTGAGAGTAGCCGTCACATAGTAACGCCTGTAAGGTCGAGCATGTTTGCTGCAATGAAGATTCGAACCCAGAACCCTCAGATTACGATTCGAGCGCCTTAACCACCCGGCCATTCAGGGCCCATTCACAAGATAACGATTCCAATATATTTTGAGCAAATACAAACACAAGATATTGAGGAGAATTTACTGAATTATAATAGCACCACAATATCTCATTTCCCTCAACTAAGAGCATAGATCCCAGAAAACTGCCTGGATATTCAGATGGGAAGTTTCAGAACTCCTTACTTTACCATATCTGTTGCGCTAAACAATGGGACACGCACCAGTCGATTAAAGACGCGTTTGAGTTCTAATTCACGTATTACGCAAGCTGACACACATCAACATCAGGAAAGTTAGAGGATATGACGTCAACAATGATATCACTAATTATACTTAATATAGATTTCAGAAAAGTTACAATGAATAATTAATATTAATACTGTTGGGATGAAAATGAATTTACACTGGTCATTGTGTGGGAAAATTTTAAGTTCTGCTTAAAATAAAGTTGCAAATATGCGAGTCTACAACTGACTTGAAAACTTGTTATACGTTTACTATTACATTAAAATATGCACAATACTTTTCAGTTGCATACACATCAAAAACATTTGCTTTCATAGGCTAAGTTAGAATAACAGCTACATGGAAGCAATGGTTTACTCGTACATGTATGACAACTGTATTGTGAACAAAGCCATACTGACAGGTTTCTACACGAAAATCAGACGTTTTTACTTAAAGTGTATTAATTACAGAAAAAATAAACTGAAACATAAATTATTATAAATATATCATAATAAACAATTAACCAGATTGGAGTGACAAGCAACAAACTCGTGGCTGTCATTTGATTTCAAACTCTCGCTTGAATTAATATCATATCTAAATCACACACTAAGAATTCGTGATGAAGTGTTTATTAAGAAACTTTTCATAATCAAATACTTTACCTACTAATCAGATGGATATGATCGTGACGAGAAGATAGAAAAATTTGTGATTTTACATAAAATTTCAATTAGTGTAGCCCTGTTGCGAGGAGCGCAACGCATTGCACACCCAAACTCGAAATAAGTATTTCTCGACACTTGTATACAATGTTAAAATAATAAACACACAACGTTAAAATGGGCGCATAATTATAAAACAAAAATTAAGACCAACCTACGGTTTCAAACAATGGACAGTTTTTTTTTTTTGGTTGTTGTTTTTTTTAATTAAACACAAAATTACACAGTGGGCTATCTGTGCTCTCCCAACCACGGGTATCAAAACCTGGTTTTAGCGGTGTGAGTCTTCAGACACACCGCTGTGCCACTGGGGGTCTAATCTGGAGTGAGCTGCATCGTTATTCATGAATTATTAAATAGGTCTGGCGAATGATCTGTACAAGAATGTAGTGTGACTTCTTAAAAGTTATGTCGGAATTGTAGCTGATACGTAAATCACATGATCTATTTAAAAAAAAAGTTATAAGATGAAAACGCTTAAGTCAACTTTTGGGAGATCATAACTTTGCCTTAATTTTAAATATTTTAACTGTTATTTAACGTTATGCGTCATTTATTATGGAGTGAATATGCGAGTGAAGTTGAACTAAACGTACTACAACCTTGGAACAAATTATTCCTACACCAATCTATCATAACCCTTATCAGAACAGCGAACAACTCTCATTAAATACCTTTACTTTTAGGGCCATATTCCATTGACAAGTGAAAGGTGTCATCATGGAAACTTTATATTAACTTAAAATTTTAAAGCAACTACCCTTCGGCATGCCCAGTCAAAGAATCATAATCGAAAAATGCAATAATTTGAAAACTAAATTGTAGAAATCTTTGTAGTACTAAAGAAAGGTTCAGTTTTATAACACAACAGCATTTCCTTACGTTTGTCTTAATTTTTATTGACTGTTTTTATCTTTTTTTTAATCTTTCTCTAAATAATTTTATTACTTTAGTTTTAATCAATTGCTCCTCACTATTTTCATTTAGTTTTATTACATTATAAATACATGATCTTATTACACTAATTTGTTTTTATTTAATTAGACACTCAAAGTTTCGCTTTACATCTTCAAGAACGTTAATTAAAACCAAACCAAAACCTTTCTGAAGGTGTTTTATTTCTAGTATTAACGTTTTTTACACATCAGTACGCCCTACGTGAACTATAGTGTTCAAATTAGCAGGAGTGCCCGTTCCCTGGACGGATATTATGTAAATTCATGGCGAGTGAAAGGTTATCTTAGGACATGAAAGGTTGCTTCCCTTGTATGTAATTGTAAAAAAAACACCCATAAAACCACTAAACACAAAAGGTGAAACCGCAAGTTTGTGTGCATCTCCACATGGACCTGACAAACCATGTCACATCTGATGAACATTCATCAACAGGGTGGAAAGTATTGGTATAAAATGTAGGATTGAAAATTTGTATGTATCTCCCCATGGATCCAACACATCTTCATCCAAAGGGGGCGAAAAAGTGGTAAAAAACGCTAATAAAAGCAGCAAACCTGTAAATTTCTGTGTAACCTCGTGTGGACTTAATGAACTTTTGATGCGAATTTTAGTGAAGATCCATCCATCCACACCCTGCGAAACAATACCACAGACAATCATCACACATTACAGTACTGTTATATTTATTTAGATTTTGTGTTTCTATCTTATACAATATTGTTTTCTCGTGCACTGTATTCCTTTAAGAACAAAATGACTACGTTCTTTTCTCTTATACCCTAACTCTTCTATAACCAGTTTTATCCCTACTGGTAACCTGAAGGAAGGCAGTGGTTCGAAACGTTGCTTTCGTATTCGTTAATAAATTTACCATTTTATTCTACAGTTATTAAATGATATGCTTGTTTCCGGATTAACAGTCTGAAAACGTCGCCAAGGAAACAAAACACTTTTAAGATGGCTTATCTTTGAAAGTCTATCTTCATTAATTTGTCTGTTTTCATTTCTACGCACATTTTGCTACTGAAAGCTCCGATACCCAATAAAAACACTACTCTCAATTTTAACAATGTAGCCAACACTGGTAATAAGCATGCTGCATCATGGCAAATAATTTTAACAGTCCAATTATTAACTGTTTTCAATAACGATACTTCATTATGGGTGTTTTAAACAACGCTATTATGCGTCAACCGCCCATGGCCTATCGATAGCACAGTGAAAATTTCTTACATTGATTAATAATAACCGACATTATTTTAGATGTTTGGTTAACGTGTCATGCTGCCACGATTAATTAACCGTTATCATTCAGCGGCCCATGTGGTTATTTATTTAGTCACTTTCTCTTTTTCACGTGAATATTATTGAAGAAAATATAACGTAAAAACCCAGTACGTTTTTTTTGCTCCGTCACTTCTTTTGCAACACAATTTTGCTGAATTCACAACTCATCAGTGCTGTTTGAAAAGAGCAAAGAAATGGAGTCTTAAAACAATGAAATTTACGCAAATTTGTTTGACTGTGACACACTGCTGTAGCAAATCAAAGAATATACTAAACCTCTATGTTATATATTCTTCACTGAAATTCACGTTTTGGTGAAGAAACGAAATCGGCAATTATACGATACCTTCGTTGAAACATTGTATCAGATGGCTTGAGAAACAATATGGTTGTGTGGTGTCTAACGACAAAGCCAAAGAGAAAAAAAAGTGTGTTGTCTAAAATAACTGTAACACTACAAACCACGCTGAGACAGGTAAAAATTATCATTTTTTTTTCCGATATTTTATTATACGATATATTCTAAAAAATATCTATGTTTGATAAACATCGTTGTTATACACTAATGAGCTCGTCTCTTACACAAATGGTAACAGATCTTCCAGAACAAGCTGTACTGTGGTATTCAATTCTGCCCTAGAATGAGGAAGAGGCTTCAGAGCAGTTATTATGCACGTTTTGTACTTAACGTATTACCTGGCACAGGTAATAGTACGGACAATGAATTTAAAACTATTTTAAAGTACACCGTGATGTTTAATACACCATTTTCAATAAATAATATAGTCACGTACTATAAATACAATTTTCAAAATTTAGCATTTCTAACAAAAGGTATTAAATGAATCAGTCCCAGACTAATAACCGAATCTCTGGAAGTAAATCGTATTTAACGTTTACAAAAGTATAAACAATTCCTTCAGAATTATTTTAACTTGACGCCTATCATTTTTACAAGATTAACTTTCGTATTTATGTAAAATACAAATAAAACATTATATATTGTTCATTATGACTAAAAATCGAGAAAGTCTTCACGAATCATAGTGTTACATATAACAAGTTAAGCCTGTAATTGCTGTTATTTAACTTGGTTTCGCACAAAGGCACTTTAAGTGCGTTGAAACAAAAAACGGCAGCTAGTCAAAACCACCCGCCGCCAAATCGTGGCCTATTCTAATCGAATTGTGGAATTTTACTGTCACTCTTAAACAACCCCAAAGTGAGAAGTGTAATTTATTTATAGAGATTTTGCAGTAACGGGGCGCAAACTTTTGACCTGCCATATGCTCATTCACTAGAAAGTAACTGTGAATGGGTGGGTACTTCCTTCTTACATAAAATTTTTATCAAATTTAACTAACCTGTCTTATTTTACTAACTTACAAATCACATAATGCTGTGGCTAAAACTGAAAACAAATATGTATTGTTTTTTATATAACTGAGCAAAACGCATTTCAGTAAACACGTTCATTAATTTTTAACTTCAATCACTAGAAATTAGAAACTATTATATAATTCGCACCAGTATGAGCATATTTTCCTTTTGAAATTTTCTACGTTATTTCAACTTCCATAATCAGTTACTACGGATCAATATTTTAAAGACAATTCGTTATTTTGAATCTAGTAGCTTCATTACATAAACATCGTTCTAACTATATATTAACATCTAGCGTCACCCTAATCAGTGCCATTAATGTCTTATTTTATATATATGAGGGTAAAATATACGATATTTTTTTATTATTTTAGTCAAATCGAAAACTAAACCGAAACTAAAAAGCGATATTGGAATTTTTTACTTGCAGTAAGACTATGTACTTATTAGCACACGTGTACTCCAGAGATGAATTTAAAAGAGCAAGACAAAAATACAACATCCCCCTTAATGTCGCTCCCCAAAAACCTTAAACGTATGGTGTCAAGTTTAGTGACAAGCGGTCCAATATCAATAAGCAGGCAGATACATATATATTCAAACTTTTGTCGTATAATGGTTTAGAAATACTGTGAAAATTTGATAAGCTAAAAATGATAACAGATAGCTCTAAAAACCATATTTCCAGTGAAAATACTGTTACATCCTGTCGTAAAATGCACATTAATATGAATGGTAAGTAATTTATAAACAATGTGCACAAAAGTCTCCGCCTCAAAACATTAAAATTACGACTTTTTAACAAGGAGTTAATTAATACTTCTAATTTGAAAACAATTTTTTTTCCAGAAATAAGTTGTGAAATTGCAACCAATAAAAATGAACGAAGTTAGTCAAACTGTTCACTTTGGCACGAAGCCAAGAAAGAGTCGAACCCATTAGAGATGAAAAGGAAGTTTGGTGAAGTGGAATTTAAAAACATTGTCCCAACGTATGCGTAACATTTTATTATTATTCAAGAAGTACACATACGTAGAGTTAACAGAAAAATACTGAATAATGTAAGCTTATCTTCTGTCGAAAAAAGGCCCTAAAATAAGTTTTACGAGGAGTCAAGTTTGGACAAACGAAATATTCTGTGTAAATTTGGGTTCAGTTAAGCGATATCCGTCTAATATGACATTTACTCAATACACAGCTGACAATTTTCAAAGTGGTGCGAACATACTAAGACTCAGGATAGTTTAAACTTTTGTTTTTTAATTTGAGCTAGCCATCCCCAATAAGCAGCGTAAGACCAAAAGAAAGGCAAATAGTCATCAACACCCACTGCCAACTCTTTGGCTACTCGTTTACCAACTACTAGTGAGATTCACCATCACATTCCAATGCCCCCACGGCTGAAATGGTATGTTTGGTGTGACGGGAATTCAAACCCGTGACCCTCACATTACGAGTTATCCTAGCCACCTGGCCATGACAGGCCTAGTCTAAACTTAACCATGATGACTTACAAGTAGATCATACTGTCTCTGCAACCCAAGTGTATCATCGTAAGAAAGATCTGTTTTGAAATACTTTCAACAGCATCGAGATTATGCTATAATATCGCAATGATCACTTGTAGGTTTGTGTGAAATTCGTGACACCTTTTTCACATCACGATTTTTTTTTTTTTTCGTAAAGCGGTATACAATTATTCTCTGGCAATATTTTATTTCTCCAACAGAATAATGGTTGAATGATAAAACTGTTGTAATCACACTTGACAAAGATTCTGACAAGCCTGTAATTTCTACAAATTGTGTTAACTTTAACAATAGAGGTTATGGTTAAAAATAAGATAGGTCTAAGCACCAGCTAAAGCACACATTCTCTTTCTTCCAAATATAAAATTCTCTCGCAGTACATTTATATATTGCTTAGCCCACCCTTAATCTTGACCTACCGACCGTTCAGTAGTAACCTACTGTATTTTTACATGTATATTTCTATTAGGGTCCTCGACGCAATTTAAAACTGGAGGGCCAGCAGAGCGAAGCGAAGTAAAGTGCGTCAAAGACCTTCATATTTGGCTGAAGTCCAGGACCCACCTAAGGGGCCTTGAAGCTTTTGAATACCAGGTGAATTCTCCCATTTTTATTACATCAGTACAGAAAATGTTTTGTATTGTTCAAATACATTTTTTTTTCATTTGGAATTGATGAGAAAAGACATCACTACTCCAGGAATATTTTATTTTAATATGTAAAAGTGGTCACTATTGCTTCTTAGATATTGCAAGTTACACATTCAGCTAATGTTTTTTTATCAATTTGATCCAAGTAATGCATTTTTTTCTGAAAAATTATATCCTAATAACTGAACAGTAATATTATCAAATGATGCTGTAATAAAAATATAGTACTCTGCAGTGTTACAATCTCTACACACAAAAAAACGAGGCAATGTTCCATAATTTTTCTGGCTTTTTTAACCATGCGACAACAGCCATTACAAATTCACCCAAGCCAATCAATCTTTTCCCAGTAGTAACTAAGCTTATACTGAAAGAGAAGTTCAAGGTGGTATGTACAGAAATTAACGTGATACAATACTTCAGTTAACATATGAACACCTTGACTTTCTATTGGTTATAATTAATACAACATTAAACGTAATAAATAACTACTGTTAAATCCTTTAAGAGGTGAAGAAGCGGGTGAGTGTGGCAAGAGAGGACTGATTTTTCATTTAATAGCTCTGTTACCAAATAGGATAGAAACTTTTTAAAATTATGCTTTACCCGAACAATTACAATATTATAACGAGCAATTTACGTTAAATTCGTACGTTTTGGGGGTGGTAAATAAACTGAAGAAAAGATGCCTACAGAAACGTTTTACATTTATCACACCTGAGGAAATTCACGATATTGCTTTATAAAATTAAGTACTTTAAGCTAAGATAGTATTAAAATGTGGATTATTAGCTACAACTTTAAACAAAATTAACTGATATAATATGAACATGAACAAAGACTAGCTTAAGTACATTTTAAATATAATTCACTAAAAAAAAATTGATAAGTTCAGGAAAGGATGCTCGGATCGACAACGTTAACGAATTTACTTTTAAATGTATTTAACCTAGTTATTTTAAATTTTTGTGAGCGTGTGTGTGTTTGGTTATTTATTAATTTATCAATTTATAATTTATTTAAAAATATCTTATTATGTATCGCTTCTTTCAAAACATAAAAGTGTGTGAATGAGAGAAGATTGCGCTTTTAATCAGTACAGGGACGGAGATCAAGATTCAGTGATATCGAGAAACCCACTTGTTGAGAATTTTATATGCAAAAACGGCTCGTTTGGGTTCAGAAAATATTTTAAATAGAAGAGCGAACAACCTTTCGACCTTCTTCGGTCATCGTCAGGTTCACAAAGAAAGAGGTAACTGACCGGAAGCTGACCACATGTTTGGAACGGGTTGTGTAACTGAGTGTCGCAATGTAGAGGGCGGGGTTAGATGTTTGAATATATAATTTTATCTATAATATTAATATAGGTATAATGGCGTTCCTTTATATTGGTTTATTTTGGGTTTAAGTTGTTGTATAAGTAAGGCTTCTTTAATTTTGCGTTTGTTTATGTTTGTTTCTTTATTTAGTATTTTAGTGTTTTCTATGGTTATGTTGTGTCCATTTGACTTGCAGTGTTCGAAAACGTGTGAAGGTGACTTTTTATGTTCTTTGAACCTGGTTTCCATTTTTCTACTTGTTTCTCCAATATAGAAGTCGTGGCAGTTATCACATTGTATTTTATAAATAATGTTGGTGTGGTGTTTGTCAGTGTAGTTCTTACATAGTATAGACCTTAGTTTTGTGCCTGGTTTTTGAATAAATTTAGTATTAACTGGAATGTTATATTTTGTTACTAGTTTTTGCCAAATGTTGGTTATTTGTTTGCTGACATCAGATTCAAAGAACATAAAAAGTCACCTTCACACGTTTTCGAACACTGCAAGTCAAATGGACACAACATAACCATAGAAAACACTAAAATACTAAATAAAGAAACAAACATAAACAAACGCAAAATTAAAGAAGCCTTACTTATACAACAACTTAAACCCAAAATAAACCAATATAAAGGAACGCCATTATACCTATCTTAATATTATAGATAAAATTATACATTCAAACATCTAACCCCGCCCTCTACATTGCGACACTCAGTTACACAACCCGTTCCAAACATGTGGTCAGCTTCCGGTCAGTTACCTCTTTCTTTGTGAACCTGACGATGACCGAAGAAGGTCGAAACATTGTTCGCTCTTCTATTTAAAATATTTTCTAAACCCAAACGAGCCGTTTTTGCATATAAAATTCTCAACAAGTGGGTTTCTCGACATCACTGAATTTTATATATAATATTAATATAGGTATATTGGTTTATTTTGGGTTTAAGTTGTTGTATAAGTAAGGCTTCTTTAATTTTGCGTTTGTTTATGTTTGTTTCTTTATTTAGTATTTTAGTGTTTTCTATGGTTATGTTGTGTCCATTTGACTTGCAGTGTTCGAAAACGTGTGAAGGTGACTTTTTATGTTCTTTGAACCTGGTTTCCATTTTTCTACTTCTTTCTCCAATATAGAAGTCGTGGCAGTTATCACATTGTATTTTCTAAATAATGTTGGTGTGGTGTTTGTCAGTGTAGTTCTTACATTGTATAGACCTTAGTTTTGTGCCTGGTTTTTGAATAAATTTAGTATTAACTGGAATGTTATATTTTGTTACTAGTTTTTGCCAAATGTTGGTTATTTGTTTGCTGACATCAGATTCAAAGAACATAAAAAGTCACCTTCACACGTTTTCGAACACTGCAAGTCAAATGGACACAACATAACCATAGAAAACACTAAAATACTAAATAAAGAAACAAACATAAACAAACGCAAAATTAAAGAAGCCTTACTTATACAACAACTTAAACCCAAAATAAACCAATATAAAGGAACGCCATTATACCTATCTTAATATTATAGATAAAATTATACATTCAAACATCTAACCCCGCCCTCTACATTGCGACACTCAGTTACACAACCCGTTCCAAACATGTGGTCAGCTTCCGGTCAGTTACCTCTTTCTTTGTGAACCTGACGATGACCGAAGAAGGTCGAAACGTTGTTCGCTCTTCTATTTAAAATATTTTCTGAGCCCAAACGAGCCGTTTTTGCATATAAGGAGATCAAGATTCCTAATCGCTTCTCGAAACTATAGCGTCTTTCGCCATCTAGCCTGCTTTAAAAAAAAAGTGTAATAATTGTGTAACTCTCTTGCATTTTCCACCCGATTTATTATAATTTACTTTGAATTACTTTCCATTTGAGAATTTCATCTCACAATTTTATATATTCATCTTTAAGCTGTTTTATCCTTCCTCTTTTTTTAATATTGTTTCTTCTACAAGAATGTTCTAAAATATCAAAGCACGTTTTAACATTTTTCATGTCATGTAAACCTTTACATTTTTAATAGTTATGTAAAAATCACTTGATAAAGAGCTTGGGCTTGAAATGTTGTTAAATAAATCATCTTTTAGACTAACATCTTTCTTGCATTTCCACTTTTCGAACAAACGCAAATTTAGCCTAACATAAACAGCATTGCTTATAACTGCACAATGGGGAAGATAACCCACATTAATTTCTGGATTTTCAACCTAAATCGAAATTAAAAGATAGATATATCGAACTACAATCACCGAGAACAAAAGCCATAAAGTACAATGACTTAACTACACAAGTCAAATGTTTCTCATTTACGGACGACAATTTAATGTAATTTTAACATAAGTTAGATATTTCAATTTAGGAAAAAAAATACTCTATTATGCTGTTATTCCCAGATGTAATGTAAAATAGAACTACTAATTTACTATCCACAGTGTTATCTCCTCGCCACTAAAATAGGACTTGTATTTTAAAACTATCAGCTCGACACAACAACAACAGTCAAAACTAACATAAGCCTACTTTATTGTAAGATACAATTTTTATATTAAGGAAGATTTTTTAACCAGGTATGACGTTTCGATCATTCTCAAGTACCGTTAACGTTTTTAACCTCGAATTTTTAAGTTTAAGTAGGCCAAGTACAGAAGATAAAAGATAAGTGGGTTTGCGTAGTAAGCACTGAACGTCATGAATTTTATTTTAAACAAGTAGTGTTGGTATAGTTCCAACAATCAATTTTAGTAACACATGTGGTACACTCAATGTAGCTAAGGCCAACTACAACCATCTTAATCGAATTTCAAAACAATGTCAGAATGAGCTCCCACACCTGAGTTACACTACAAGTGCATTTCTTCAGTTTGTAATAAGTCCTTTTTATTGTTTACTTAAAGGCACAGATAAAAGCAACAGATGTTGAATTGTTAACAAAATCATAGAAATCAACCACAAAGAAATACTAGTACATCACTGTTGAGCAATATGTCGCCTGGAATTACATGCTTTATGATTTTTTTTCTAAAGAGTATCCTGATAAGAAACCGATAAGAATATAAATTAAGTTCCTAGATGTTTACGTTTCATTTTATATACATAAACAGTCAAACCAAGACTGGCTGTTTTTTTTATATTTTGGCGCTCTCGAAACAAGGGCGCTGTTCAAGATTTATTTACAATCTCTAATGACTTCCCGTTCCTATGACCACATACGTGAAGCGATCCTAACCTTGCAATCCCACTAAGTGTGATGATCCCTAAGTGTAGACCACAGATTAAAATTGGCCCCTTTAGTTCTGGAAGGTTGCATTACAAAACTTATAATACGAGGTTCCACGACCATCAAACGATACAAGTAACGAAGTTTGAGCGTTTTGAAGAAATATTTATACTCAATGTACTCAAGTAAAAGTCATCCTATGATTTCTGACTACAGAACATGTAAAAGTCGACCTAAGAAAACAAACGCTTATCCCAGGTCATGTCACACTTTGTTGACAACTTTTTATTGCAACTTAGCTGTCGTATCTTAATAGCAAAATATTGTACCTTGAAAATAAATTAACGTGTTTTAAGGTTAAGATTGGTAAAATTACTGTTAAATAGATATTTATATATTTATTTGAAAAACTGGTAAATCTATTATTAAGATAGTCACTTTCCTGTTGATCTTTCTTGTATGTTTTTCAATTGAGATTTTGTTTCACGTTTTGTGAACTCTTATCGACATGCATTTCAACCTCTCGAAAGTATTATTCATATAAAAAGTCGACCCTAAATTGTAGCCTAAAAACTGGTCACTTAAATTCGACTATTACACAAGTATATACTTTAAACAGTTTTTAACAAAAAAAGGTAAATTGAAGGAGCGAGTGACTCCAGCAGACTAAAATAAATTATTCCACAATCGAATACGTAGCACAACGGTTCCAGAAAAAAAAAAAACGTTTTAACTTCACTATCATTGGTGCATAGACAACCATTTATTGTCACACGATTTCAATTTGTTATAACAATTTACAATTACTGACTCCTTAGTTGTTCACCAACCTTCGGTGTCGCTTTTATTTTCCTCAGAGACAAGATTGGCAATGTCGATTAATAACAGTTATCTGTAAGGGTATTAGTTCTAACGTCTTTATTATTAAATAATATGAAGCAAATATCTCCACGTTTTAAGGTCTAAATTACGAACTGAACCTCTGTTATAAATATAAATTACATTGACATAAATTTAGATTTCAGAATGCTAAGAAATTTGACAGGATCAAAAAGGTCAGATTTTTCACGTTTTCAGTCTATTTTATCACACTATTCCGCAATCAAAATAGAATTAGTATTAAAGAAATACAATTATTTATCTTGGTTTAGGTTTCTACTCCACCACAAGTCATGTTTAGACAATGCACTTTAACTACACAGAAATATAATGGTATGCTTCGTATTAACATTTAGTACAGGTACACTAGTAAAAGAAAACTCAGTTCAGATGGTATCTATTTAGAAAATGATATACATGACTTTTCAATTTGTCACCTACCCCTGGATAAAGCCTGAATCAGATGGTACATTTTCTCAATGTTAACTCTACTTGACTCCGCTATAAGTAAAATTCAATTTAGAAAATATATTTCATGGAAACCACACGATAAACTTCGGTTTATATGGTACATGTTCTCCACATATGCGCCACATCATTCCCACTACATGAAAGAAATTCAGTTTTAATGGTATGTTTCTATATCACTTACTCCACTTTAAGCTGAAATTGCTATAATGACACATGCTCTCACTCTCCAATTATATACGATACTAAATATTTATACAATAATTTCAAAGATAATTTCATTTTACGTTTCACAGGATTACAATTTTCTTACACTCTTGTACGGGTAAAAGACTGCCGCGAGTGTAAGCTCGGTTAGGTTGTTCAAATATAAATCTTTGTCAATACAGCAGTTATAAAACATGCCTCACTATCTCCCACTCTTCTGACAGTTCGGTTTAAATGGCGTTCTTTATCTCTACAGGGAAATAAACGTCTTTATTCCTTGTTCTGTAATTCAACTTGGTTTGCTACATATTTAACATATTGTTTGGTTAAGTACCAAAGGTATAACTGTCGATCCTGGTGTGTAAACATACATTTCAGGACCAACTACGAGATAGACATCTAAAACGCCAATGTGATTTTGTTTTTTCATCATATCTCAGTTGCCTCAGCAAGTATTCAAATTTCGTTATTATTATCATTCTCACACGCAATTCTTAAAACCAGCCCAATATCTACACTAATAGCCAGTAAAGTTTACTACATCGTTTAAAATATCCAGAGCTAGAACGAATTTCTGATGTTTTTTTGTTTAGTAGTACGTACACAACTAGACGATTCAGCTCCAAGCTGTTCTAATCAAGTCGTATACATCTTTGGCAAACCTAAGAAAATATTAGATTCCGCCTTGATCTCTTCAATGCATGGTATCAACTCTGCCAAAAATATAATGATTAATAGACACTGAATCATCACATTGTGAACGTGCAGGTTAGTAGGTTAATTGCAAGTTTAATTATTTTAACTGACTGTGCGCAGTTTTCTCAATTAACCGACATTAAATTTTGCTAGTAAAACCGTAAATTGTGTACATTTTCTCACACGGTCTTCCATCTTAAATGTAGAAGCTTCATGAAGTTTATCTGATGAATCACCACAGGACCGCAGACGTTTCAACTCGTGAATGACGAATAACCTTATTTGATATGTATGCCCTCTTTTGAGTCTTCTGTCACTCATTTGTTCCTTTTTTTTTAAAGCTTAATATCATTAAACTTATTCCTACAACTTAACTTTATGCAACTTGAAAGCTGACTGCAAGTCTTCACTTTCTGCAATCTTTTCAATGTGAAAAGACACGGGTAAGCAAAGATTTTATAGACTTAAAATTACTCGAAACTACATAAAAGTTGTTTGATAACAGTATCTATGTTACTGATGTTTTTATATGCGATCGATATTTATTGATTGCTTTATATTAATTTTTAAAGACGTTGTAAAAGTATCAGAATCAACAAACACAAATTACAATCTACGTGACTAACGTCATACTGTTAAACTATGTACAACTGTTGATATATGCTGCAAAATATAAAAACCATAAGAAAATACGAAAGTAATGTAACATACCACCAATATAACTTTTAAATATTGAAACTGTACGATATCTATTTCCTACAAAATGTACGAAACATTAGAATTATAAATTATTTATTAGAAAATATGATACATTATTGTCAGCAAAAAAAACAAAAGGGGAATAATTTGTCAGTATTAATTTACTAAGAGGACAGTTTAATATTTTACAGTATATATTTTGAGCTTTTAATGAATACCCAAAAGAAATTGGAAACAGCTTTAAACAAATAGCTTTATATTGTAGCTATTCGTCTGGATAGGTAACTGGTCGTTGTGCGCCACCTCAGACATCAGGTTCTATTCATACTTCTTTCTCCCTTCTCAACTACTGTTTATTGAACTGTCTAATGACAAATATATTCACGAAATTACGGCTTCAACATTATATAGATATAAACTGATTCTAATTCCCTCTTCAGGGCCACTAGTCGTCTCACACCAGTGTGACGGACATCTTGAGTTTAGGGCTCACAGTGATGAAATTCAGGTTGGTTTAGATCTGAGAACGATCATTAACCGTCTAACAAACACCATGTGCACCTTCATACGTTTAACACACTTTTCTAAATATGTACACCTAAAGCAGTATTTTTGACAAAGTATGACGAAATCAGCGAATCCAATTCCATGGATTTCGTGTGTACAGCATAAATTTAGTAGATCTACATTAAGTACTGCAGAGGAAAGTTAACACTTCTACATACCTGTTTGTTCAACATCTACAGATGTTATAAATCTATAACATAAAAGGTACGTGAAATTAGAATTCAAAAGGCCCAACGTCACGTAAATAACTAAAAACTTTACTTATGAAATATCACAATTTCATGTTCCTGTTTAAAATCAAACAAACACCAAAAATTAAAAAAACGTCTAACATCGCCACTGCTGAATATAACATACGGATAAACCTTTTATTCTGCTACTCATCTCGAAACGCCTGCCGGCAGAGCAATGCCAACAGATACCAATCTGACTGCAGTTCAGCCAATTCATTTACCCTAGTCTAACCTGGCCAAGAATCCAATAAAACTTGAGACACGGAGATGACAAAGCAAAATTGAACGAATCATTTCAAGCAATTTTCTGAATTAAGATGAAAGTTGATGTTTTCCAATTCCAGAAAGCTAAGTTAGTTTGCATGTGTGTGTGTGTGTGTGTTTTTACAGCAAAACCACATCAGGCTATCTGTCGAGTACACCAAGGTAGTTTGCATGAAGAACATTATTTTGGAAATGCTTAAATTTCACATATCTAGAGCAGGTGAAATTACAAAGTTTTGCTATAAATACAGATATCTTGAACAGAATTGTATAAGTAATAATATCTCAACAATCCTGGGCATAACGACAGTTATCCAATTTTAAATCTTCCATAAAGGTTGGTAAAGAATACTGACTTCAGAGATATTTAGTACAAAGAAGTTAATACTTTCAGTCATGATGATCTGATTTATTCAAACGACTCAATATGATACTGTTATTTAATCAAAAACACCTTGTGTGGAAAAAAAGGGTGTAGTAAAAAAAGTATTGATAGTGTGACTTAAAGGAATGAAGTCAAAACTGTCAGCCTTGTTCCCACTCTATAGACATTCAAAAGATGACAAGTCAGTCATCACTAGGATTGCACAACTGACCTGATAAATAAAATAATACAGTGCAAAATCACCATATTTTGCTAAGAAGAGTTGCCATTTTACTAATATACTTGAAACACACATAGAAAAGCCTTGTACTTATAAGGTGATCCTTTTTGCTTGCTAACATTCTTATGGTAATATGCTGAAACATTTTTAAATGTCACAGCAGCTCCCTTGGAACCAGGAACTTTGATGCTGACCTATGGCATCCTATAATATACAGCTGTGCTGCAGACTTGTGTATGTTACAATTTTTGAACCTATAAAACCTCTTCAGTGAGTTAGCTCCCTAACCAATATTGAGACACGAGTTTCAGTAATGATAAGTACAAATGTACACAACAAAATGCAATAACAAATTTGTTACCCCCAAAGCAATATCAGAAAAGTATCATTATGTTTTAGTTTTTAGTAAGTATAAACTATGAAACAATGGTTCTTTTTTGTGTTACTACTACTACTACTTTCTATTGGAAAACTGTAATAATTAACAGCTCACCTTTGACACCTACACTTGTATGAGCTGACACTTTAAATAGTCATTTTACCACATCCCAAATTAGCAGAAAAGGTCCTAATATTACCCATGGGAATACAATCTTACACAAGGTATCTACTTTAGGTTTGACACAAAAACAGCATGCAGTAAAAGGTACAATTATAAATGCTGAAGCTGGAGAAAATATATATCAGTGTGTCATGAATAAATCTTATTTCATACAATAACCTTTTTTGTTACTAGACTGCATGTAGATCTACTCTACTCAAACTTATTCATCCAGGATCTCAATTAGGATGTAATGAATGGAAAGGTTTGTACAATTTCAGTAGCTCTGTTGCAATTTAATCAAGTATATTAATCAATGTTGGTTTTGAGTTTCTTATGCTAGCAGAGAAATAGATCCTATACAGAAAATATTTAAAAATCAATGAAGCATCTTACAGTTTCAGCAGTTTATTCTCTTTGACAACATGTGTACTTATGAAACCCAAAACACAGTTTAAAATATTCTTATTTTTTCCTTCTACAAGATAGATTTTATACTTCTCTCTCTTGAATTAAATTGTTGTCAAACTGTCCAAAGTTTGTTTTAAATTATGTTTGAAATAACCTGATGTTACCATCTTAAAACTCAGGAAGTTTCAGTTCCATCAGATTTAGTACATGTAGTAAATTAGTTTTTTTATTATGTCTTTTAGTAGTGTACTCAAACTGAAACATGTCTTTTGAGAAAAAAATAGATTTATGAGCTCCAGCTACATAAAGAAACATACAAAGTATCCTACTTACTATCAGGAAAAACAAAACAAAAAATGAAACTAGATTCTATTGATGATGCATAAGTGCACCATCAATCTTCACTGAAAAATAAAAGGCATTAACTACAGCATCAACTTGTATTAATGTGAAGTTACCCAATGAAAAATATCCATCAATAATTTCAATAAGTTGTATCTTTCCAAAATAATTTTATTTTGTTGTTGTTGATTGGTTACTTAAGCACTAAGCTACACAATAGACTACCTATACTTTTGTTTGATGTAGAGAATCGAGCCCCAGATTTGAGCATTTTAAAATTGTAAACATACAGTTGATCCATAGGGGTCACACAGTTATTAAGTCTGATGATAAAATATAAAAAATCGAGTGAAGCTAACTATGTGGCTCTTCCATGAAAAAGTTGGCCATGAAAATGTTTACAATTTATTTCCTACAATTTCATTTCATTCCATCTTTGTGGTGCTGTCTAGAAATGTAACATATATCTGGAGTTCATTTTTAATACCACTGTAACTGCACAATGTTTAAAACATTCCATTTATGCCCTGAAATCATGGTATGTACTGTTTGTTTTATCCTCTTTTGTTATCAAACCAAAAACAGTTTGAAGCTTAACTCAGAAATCCTGCTTGCAGGTAATGACCATAGATGTATGCTTGATACTCCTATGATTCATCTTCAGTTTTGAGATACTTGAATTTTCTGAGAGACACAGTAGTAAACTGCACTAAAATGTTTTTCATATTCTTATAAATGAGAAGTCAGCAGTTGTGGGATACACAAGTTTCATGAAACAAAGAGAAGTACAGAAAGAGTAAATATAACAAAAGAAATACAAGTTTTTGTCTCATACTTTTTAGTAACAAACATCTGATTTGATTGCAATACACATAAAATACTTGCAGGGTTCCAAGCCCCCTCATGATTTACTGAGGCTCCAATGTGCTAATCAAACTCCTTCATTATTCACAGTTACTTCAATAACTACCTCAAGGAAAATCAAACAACAACAAAAGAAATAAGTTCACACGTCCATTGTATCTGAGCACATGTACCAAGTTAGATCCTGATAGTTTCCAAACATGGTGTTCCAGGAATACTGAGAAGGGTAGGGAACACACAGTAATCAACATATTCAGAAACACTGGAAATTTTTTCTAAAGCCATCTTACTTGAGTGATTACCATTTTTAGGACGCTACACCATATAGATAAGAATGTCCCCAAAGCAGTACCAGGAGCCCACTTGCCAGAGATTGATCCTGCTAACTCCAAAACTGTTAAAAGTTCACAATCAAACATGTTTAATTTAGAAATTAAAATAGAATTCAAAAGACTAAATTCTTACAAATTTTATATCCATTTAAAGAATGTGCATGTTTCACATTAGACTAGAGAAACTGTGTCAAAACTTCTTGTGCAAAGTGTTCATTTATCAGACTGGCCATCTTTTTGTCCTTTAGTAACCACAATGAATGCTGGGATGCAGGAGTGCTGTTCTAAAACATCCACACAGGGCAACAGAAAAAAAAAAATCTGATTTAAAGTCAAATTTAAACAACAAAAATGTTCAAAGTAGGGTATATCAGAATCCAGCATTGAATAAATCACCGTCTATTTCAAATGTGTTAACAGGCCTGTAAACCCCAGCTTAGTCCACATTGTACAAATATCTGTCATCCCTTAAGGTGGGTTCATTAAGACAGAAATATTTAGATGGTTGGGTGCTTTATAGTAAAACTAATTTGAATATGAAAATCAGCAAGTAACTTGATAATGATGGTCAATATGAAGTCACACTAAAACAGCATGTATCAAAACAAAGTTCTGACACTCACTGATTTAAACAGTTTTTCAGCTTCGGGATGAGTATCTAACACTCCCATCCAAAGCAAAATATTCAGACACTAAGATCATAAAGATATGTTCATGTTAGACATATCCCTTGTATTTAATTGCACTAGAAATAAAAAGAATAAGAATCAAATTGGGATACAAGGAACACTCAAGAAAGAAACCAGCAATATGTTATACTCCCAAAATGGGAATCAAACTGCAACATACTGTAACAGTCAAGAATCCATATACACAAAAGAATAGCAGAAACAGTAGTTGCTGTCTCAATAATTGATACAAGTCATGTGTAGACAAAATGCTTTCACAACATATCCAATCAACTGTCACGTTTCTCAAGTATTCAAAGAATAAAGGGGGTATTCAAACTAAGAAATTATGAATGGAATTGAACAATAATATCAATACATCAAGCATACCATGTCTGCTTATATCAAGTCCAGATATGGCCCTTTGCCCAATACCAAGGCTCACAAAGCCAGAAGGAATACGAGATACAGTAATACAGTGGTGCTCAATGCATCAAATATGTCAATATCTTGCACAATTGCTTTGGTGTGAACTACATTAATTTGGTGAACTTCATTTTTAATAAATTTATTTACATCATTACAAATCAGAATTAGGCTTGTGATTTCTACTGCCATCCAAGTATTTATTCTCACAAACTGTTTATTATTAATATAGTTTCTTTACTTCATTTGAATTGCACCCAAAAGAACTGGAAAATCAGTATGCCACAAAGACATGCCAGTCAGGTCACCATATGCAGTGCCAATGGATTTCTGTGTGATTAGACTTAAAATGGGAACTAAGGAACTATCATTGTCATATATATTAAATGGAGTATGAAAAGTCTGTAGGAAGGAATAATGGGATCTGAACATGGCAGTCTTGTGATGGAGCCTCCTGCAATGAAAATTACATAATGGAGCTACTGTCATTATGTATGATTGTTAGATGCAGCATAACCAGACATAGTGATATACTGTAACAAGTACCGAGGTTCCAGAGAGTTTTAATATAATGTAATAAACCTGTGTCTGTCATACAAAATTATAAAACCATTTAAAACTTTAAGAAAACCAAATTGACAATACTACTTAAAACTGCACAAAACACTGTATAATATTACTCCCACAACTCTAAAACTCTCACCCATATTTAACATAATTACAATCTCCCAAAAATATTACCTTGCTGATATTATAAATATCTAAATTATGTAACCTGAAATTAGTAATTCATAAAATAAACTTAAAAAGACATACTTATAGCTAAATGTATTCTGCAAAACACTATTTATACAATAACAATTTGAGATTTTACTCAGTGTACCTTGGACCTCCATCTGTCTGATATTTAATGCCTCCATACTATCCTATTAAATAACTGAGTGGTGTGCTTAATTACCTTAATGTTTAAAGTAAAAGTTTCAAAGAGGAACAGTGACACTAAACTAGTTTGGTACATTTGCATAAGTTTTTTTCTAATTGTGGCTAGAGTTGTGATTAAAAGTAAGATGTTTTACCTTGTAACACCAAAAACAGATGTGTACTTAACAAACTTTAACTGCTTTTTTCATATTCTATTTGCACTACTGTACATTCTAGATAAGTAAATAGCTCATAAGAAAAATAAGGAATTTAACAACTTTCAAACAGAAAAACATCTGAAACTCGGATAAATAATGAACGATATAGAAGAAAGAAGTCACAAAAAAAGAAGGGAAATTCCGAATTATTTCTCTTAACTCTTTTCTTTGTAATTCTTGTACCAATGGAAAACTGATGAAACTATTTATACACAAGTTTCATTGTATGTATTGTTTTTTACTGAAAGCTGACATCAGTCTAAATTCCTTGGAGTTGATTTTGACATGTCAAGAAACTCTTCTTGTATACAAACTGCCATTAAGGCTTAACTGTCTAATAATTCTGTTAAATAATGGTTTCTAAAAAAACTTGAAATTAGTCTTCCTGTCTAAAGTTAAGGTTATTTGTATATGCATCTTTTATTCTAGTTCATGTTTTGTTTTTATACTGAAGGAGTTTCCTAGCATTTCATATTAGAAAATTTCCTTTTATTATCACCTAACAATATAATTAATTTTCTGTCACAACTAAAATTTAACAAAAAAAAAATCTTTTGGATACTGTAATTCACTCAGTCCAAATGAAAAGCTTCTTAGAGATAAAGAAAATATTTCAGTTGTAACAAAAGTAAAATTAAGTCTTATAGCTAACAGGTTAATCACTCCTTTCTTTCTTTGGTACTTATCTAAATAAGACTGACAATCCCACATAATTTATATTATAAGAGAAGTCATGAAATAGAATAAGTTAATAAAAACACTGAAAAATGAAATCTTACTTGATCATAATTTGAAAAAATTAATGACTTGCCAAAATGTGTTTCTAGAATAGAGTTCATTTTCACAAACATTTATTCTTAGTAAAATTTATATTTATTAAAAATTTCGGCAAACCTAATATATATATACAATATTACATTTTATGGTTTTAAACTTAAACCCAAAACTTCATTTAAAAAAAATTTGTACAAATTATTTTCTATTCATTATTACATTTTCATTCCTGAATTTGCTTTTTAAACTATCTCAAACAATTAAAAAAGTAATGCATTTAAAAATAATATTCTTTCCTATTTCATTATTATGATGTTTACACACTAAAATGAAAAACAAGCTCTATCCTTACAACCCCTTTCTCATCGCACCTAATAACTAAAGAATGACAATACACAAAATTTTAAAATACAATCTCAGTCTCAAAAGTAGGTACTTCAAGGGTTAACAGATGAAAAAGCAATTTCATTACACAAACCTAATATCTGTAAAGCACTTTTCCTCAAAGTATTGTACAAAAATCAAAACATTATGTTAAGCATGATAACCTGTGACAAACAAATATTCAAAATTTGGTACATTATACACTGTACCAAACAATTTCCTAACGTGTTTAAAATAATCTCAAGTTTAAAGTAACAATGAATAAATGTAAATGTATATATAACCAATTTTGATATTTCATTTTCTACAATATGGAAATATTTTCCTAGATTATAGGGGGGGGCAGGAAATGATAAATTTAGATAACTTCTGCTTATTTCAGGTCAAATTATATTTTGTAATTAATGTCTCTTTGAATATGTTTTGAGTTTTATCACTAAGTTGGAACTGTTAAGGACTGTAAGTACATTTATGATGCCTGCTTCACAAACATAAAACTACTGTACTCCTGAAACCTTTAATCCAAGACTAACTATCTACATTATGAATATATAAATTAATAACGTTATAACCTAATTAGGTTACACATTTTCAGGTTTCATGTGTTCATTGTCTTCTTCAGTGAGAAACTGATACACATTGGATTACTGTTGTTCTTAACAATTACAAAAGTAGAATAATATCACAAGCAAAATTTCTGGATGGTAAATTTTTATATCCATGAATACAGCATCAAAAACTGTCATGTTTAAAGAAAGTTACTTTTACATTTGTGATTCATGGACACCTCTGGGTTTGTTAACATGCAAAAAAGGATCTGACACAGCAAATATCCAGCTTCTGTATTCTAGTTTCATAAATCAAAAACAGTGTTGGACTAAAACAAAGTCGAATACTTTAATGAAATTTAAAAAAGGAAAGAAAATATAAGTAGATGAAAATGCTTTATACACTCTTACCAAGTACTTATTACACACTGAAGTGGGCCTAAGACCAAAATGTTGCAAAATAAATCCATTTAATAGTGTAAAAAACATTTTTGTGCATTTTTTGGGAGGAAGGTTAATTTTATATTGTAGTTTAAAAAGAAAGTATTATATCTAATTAAAGAAAAAATGTTTCATTTTTACCACTTTTATACACTATGCGAACAAGTTCTAGGATCTGAGCATAGGGTTCATGAAAACGTGTCTTGCTATTTCTACCTGACATGAACAGCTAAGCAAACATTTCAGGCAGATTCAGAAGTAACCAAATTGTCATATTTACATGTAAAGTTACCACAATTATTCAGAAGTAACTGAATAGTCATATTTACATGTAAAGTTACCACAATTATTCAGAAGTAACTGAATAGTCATATTTACATGTAGAGTTACCACAATTATTCCAATACTATCTCCTTACTTTCTGTGCTATCTCCATAAATTTAACTTCTGAAATTAGGCAGGATCCAGCCCTACACACTGGTATACAAAGTCTTAACCAATAATGCACACACAGAATAATAAATATAATTAGGGATTGTTTCAGAAAGAAGGAAGCTTATTCACTATAAACCTGACAAGCTAGCTCTGAGTCCCAGTTAAATGTATGTGTATCAAATTGAAGAACTAAAACCAGAAAACACTCTTAATTGAAACAATAAACAGAAGACTATATAAATGTTTATTATTTTACTTGTATGTGTATATGTAAACTTATCAAGTATCAAATTAAATGTTCACCTAAAGCTTACGATTAATGCTGTACAGAAAACAAGCAGATCTTTATAGACTCAAACTACGTTCTTTGCAAGTATCCTATGATTTAAAAATTATTAATTAAAACACCCAATGTACATTAACTCTTTCCCTTTCGTACAATTCCTTGCATTTATGTAAAAGAGCAAATAAATGGCTATTCTTTAATAAAACTAAGTAGAATCTTAGTCAATTTTGTAATGTTTGTTCAGTTATACACATGGGCAGACACACCATATGCCCATTAAAGCATATAAGCAATGATTACATCAGTTAGTGTCATAAAAACTACTCAACTAATAAAACATTAAAATTAACTCTGTAAAAGTTTAATTGATTTTTTACTACATTTGATAATTCTTACAAGCATTTAACCCTTTTGCTACAGATCAAAGGCCACGTCACTATGTTTGACTTGCATTCAAGATTTTACTGAACTACTATTTTACAAATTTGTGTCAATAAATTTGAAATCAAAATGTTGATTATAATTCAAACTTTAATACTATATACGAGTTGATTTGTTAATTTAAAAGTAAATATTAAAAGAACACATCTAAATATATATTTTGGCAAGTCACATGGTATGGTAAATGCAACGTTTAAAATTAAGTGTTTGCGATGTCAAAATACTAAATCTATAGTTTTGTACAAATTAGGAACTCAAATTACTAGTATTATCAAGCTAGAATATAAAATAAAAATCTCGTACATTTTATTTTGCTGAGATATGGCTTATGTACTGAATAAAACACAGTGGTACCATTCAACTCTATTCATTTCTGGAAATTGTTCCTTGTATACATTTGTATACATACTTGTAATTTTTACTAAAAGTCTACCAAATTTTGTAAAAATACACATGCTGTATCAAGTTAGAGTACAAATACTTAACGTGGAAATGTGTAAACAAACTTGTGTATATTATACCAAGTTGCAAGCAAAAGGGTTGATCAAAATTACAATTAAATCAGAAATCACAAAACATAATCTAACTAAAACTATGGTTTTTGGTTATTACAATTTTCAGAAAATATTAACTTTAAAAGTAACAGAAATATTGCTATTTGTTTGATATTAAGCTTCAAGGTATGTAATGGGATATCTGTGCTCTTCCCATTGTTAGCTTTACAATTTTTTAACTCAAGTTTGTTCACCTTTAGTAATTAGGGGAGGTTGTGATTTTAAGGGGGAGGTCTAAGGTTAAATTCCCATTGCTACTACATTGCTTACCATATTTGTTATGACAAAGCTTCTATCACTAGTTTTGAACTTTGAGTTAAAGTACGTCATCTGGATGGCAGCACTTGCCATTCTTTTTGTCTATGCACTATATATGTTTGAGCCTAAAAAGATCATTCAATCACTCCATTCTTGAAGTAGAAACTTTCCCATTTTCATCCTTTCTTTTATGAAATTTCATTTTATAGCCCTCACAGCCATAAAATGAACAATCTTTTTTAACATTTTAGTTTTCTAAACTTTAAATTAGTATTACTGTTCAAATTTCTCTTTTATAAATATATAAAGGACAAAAATCTGTGTGTATTTGCTTGTCTGCCCATTAGCTTACTACTCCTTAATCAGTGGCCCTACTTTAACCAAACTTTGTAAAAGGAGTTTAGAACAAGAGTCACACTAATGAGGATTTACAACCCCTGTACCATTCTTTACTGCTGTCATGAAGCATTTATTATCTTTGATGCGAGTTAACATTAATTAACCCCTTATAACATAAGTATTTATACTATAACTTTTGAGGCAGTATGTGTACTGACACAAAATTTGGTAGACTTTTAGTAAAAATTGCAAGTGTTTTGTAAACCAAAATCACATTTTGATAACATATTTTACTAAAGATTTGCTTGTTGAAATATCCAGTCTGTTTTATTACTAGTTCAAGTGTGGTTATCATTTTATGATTAAAAACAATATTCTTCGTGCCAAAAATTTATAGTAGTATTTGTGTAATCTCCAAACCCTTCTAAACACATATCAAATGTTTTTTTATCAGTAGAACTTTATATTTTGTTTGTTATTTTCTCTACTAGAACTATATGGGGGCTGTCAATTTGATCAACCTCATAACCACCATAAACAAAAAACAAGTACAAATATGCTGCTTTTAATACTAGAACGAACACAAATGTTTAGTTTAACTAGCTTAAATTTCATAACATTAAATATTTATATATCATATTACTTTGCATTTAAGTCGCATCTTTTTGCACATCCTTCCACACTGAAAATTAAGGTACTTCTTAAATTTGAGGTATTTTTCACTCTTTGAAAGTCTTGAAAAATCATTTTCCTTTAACAACAAATGTTTTTTGAAAAAATCCTACATTAACAAACATTTTGTACTATATTTTAAAAAATTAGTTTAAAAAGACTAAAATAACATGTACAAAATTTCAAATTTACAGATGTCAGCACCTCTATCAATGTTGTTGGATATCACCATGTTATTCAGGTGCTAATTTGTGTTTGTTTATCTTTATTACATTTTTTACCAATAAAAATATTTTATATTTGATGCCAAATTTAAAAGAAGAGTTATTTTATGCACCAAATGAATTAAGAATCATGCAACCAATAAAAAAAAGTATGCAGTTAGTGAGGCAAATGTTGGCATAGTATAAAAACCAAGTTGTGTTCTTGCAAGAAAAGTACAAAGTCATTTTCTGGCCTAAGAAAAGGAAGACATCCTGAAACCGATGCTGCTGTTTTAATTTATTTCAGAGAATAACAAAGGACTGCCTGTAACTAGAGAAGTCTTAATGTTAAAAGCAAAAGAATGTGCAGGAAATAGTGGTATTTCTTTCAAGGATAGTCATGGCTAGTGTGAGAAATTTATGAAAAGATAAGGTTTATCATTATAATGAATAGCAACACTTAGTCAAAAATTTGCATTTGAATTTTTAAACAAAAGTTAATAAATATCAACATTAGATTATTGGTATACACCAAAGGAAACAATATTCCCTAAAACAAATTGGTAACGAAAGTCAAATAGCAGTTTTTTGACATGCAATGCAACAATACTGTAAATGCCAAAGGAGAAAAACAGGTGACAATCAAAACTACCGGTTATGAAAAGTTAAGAGGCAGTGTCATGCTATGTGTAACTGCAGATGGAAATAAATTACCATCGTAAGGCATATTAAACAGAAAAATGTAATAGTTTGTACACAAAAAAATGCATGGATAGTATCAGACATAGAAGAAGAGAGGTGGGGACATGCATTATTAAAGGAACAGAGCATGCTTGTAATGGATGCATTTTGTAGCCATCTCTCTGATACGATCAAAAGTAGTTTAAGGAACAAAAACAGTGATCTGATGATAATTTCTGGCAAAATGACAAGTCGGTTACAACATCTTAATGTGTTCATTAACAAATCATTCAAAGATCGTATACATCTGTAAGCATTATGATGCTTAGCTGAATAAAGAAATCATGCTCTGAGACCGAGGGGCAAAATGAAAAGGTCATCAGCATCAATAATATTGGAGTGACTTTCAAAAATTTGAAGTATTGAACAATATTATTAGAAAATCATTGTTAAAATGTTCATCCAAAGCAGAAGATTTAATGCAAGATGACATTCTCTGAGACAACAGTGAATCAGAAGAAACATTGGAAAATTCTGATTAAATAAAGAAACCAGGGAGAAACATTATTATAATGAAAATTTTATATTTTGTATACTTCTAACTATATTTCATTTTAAATACATTAAATTTTTTTCTTGATTAATAAACTTTTAAAACATATTTACTCCTTTCTAATTATCGTCATTTTTTTTCCTGAAAATTCCTTTTTAAAAATGGGAAGCACCTTAAATTCAAAGTAATATGATATATATTTATTAGACTAGCTTTCCACTCAAGCCTGAAGTTGCAATGACACAGAACATGTGCATTCATGTCACAGCATCCAAGAGTATAAAACTGACCCTTCAAAATAATCTGCTTTGACTGTGTTTTACTATAAAATACTGTCATGTTTCATTTACATTATATATGTATATATGTTATTACTATTTACAAATAAGTTCTTAAAATTATTATTCTTAACACATATAACAGTAAACAAAGAAGTATATCACAATTATATCTTAAAGTTACAAATGTACTCATTTTCTTCTTGCTGAGGTTGCTAAGCCAATTAAATTTTGCACGTGGAGGATGTGAAACAAAGTAATTTTTTTCAGATTTATTTATATATTGGAATTAAACAAAAGTCACAAATTACTGACAAAACTACAAAATTCCACTATAATTTATCAAACTAAGCTATGTTTGGGTTTAAAATTTATAAAATTTCAAACTGACTACAGACTTTATCACCAACTTAAAATCTTAGATTGAAAAAAATGAGTTGGCACAACAATATTCCAAAATGGCCGAGAAAGCCACTAAAGGAACATTCTAAGCATTCAACTAGTTATTCACAACACAGACAGAAATACATGTACATAAGGAGACATTTTAAACATTGGAAGAGGTGGAAAGGACCATTGTGTGTGCTTCAGAACATAAATGGCATATGACCATACAGAAAAGATAGGTTCTTATTTTATATTCAATATTGATAATTTATATACAACTGTTGTCTTTGAACATCACAAACGTAATTTGAACCAATATTCCATTCAACATACTAAATGACACACAAAAATCACTACTTTAATGTCTTCTTCTAATATTTATTTTAAGAAACTTAAAAAAAAACAAAATGTAAATTATAATCTATTATTTGATATAAAACTTAACAAACATTCACAAAAGAGTAGTTGTATAAAATTCTGAATGCAAGCGTACAAGTGCAGTGACACAACCTTTGACCTGTGACCCACTGAGATACGGTAAACAAGAGTTAAGAGGGCACACAGATGTTATATATACACCTCAGTGTGTGGAGCAATACAATAAAAACAACTGCCACTATCTCAACAACACATAAATACAGATGAAGTTTCTTCTCCAACAGCCACAATAAGGCTAATATGAAAAGCTGTTTGAGTCATTTCAACTTCTTACTTTGACCCATGACCTTTCAACTTCAGCCAGTAACTGTCAATACATTAATAATGTGAAACTATATAAAGGGCATTAAGAGCAGGGCATTGAATATGGATAACAGAAGGCATCCCTACCCTGTCCTACAAACTCAACCTGACCATCACACAATATAACACATATTGAATATGTATGTAATGAGTCATTAAAGCTTGTACAAAACTTTGGGTGAAGTAATAATGAATAATGTAATATGTTGTGTTTAAAATAAATTATGTGAAAGTCACCATGTTTGTATTATTTATCATAAAATCAACCCACATATTTTTACATGTTCATAAACCAGAAAAGGTACAGGTGCCTGAGCTTTTCACAGTGTTTTTCACTTTCTAGAAAACTACAAGAGTAAAAAGCTTAGGAAATATAAACAAAAATAAAAACTAAACTAAAATTTGTACTATTAATAATATTGTTGCATTTTTATGATATACAACTTATAATGTTTGTCAAACAGTTTGATATGATTTCTAAAACTGTGTCTAATGCACCACAGGGTAGAAGCACTTGTTACATTTTACTTCCTGATCACACATTTTCAAAAGTAACATACAGCTGCTATAATTTTAGACTACTTGCATTTAATCTTAGAAGCTTTCACTGTGGACACACAACAAGTATGAAGGTGAATTCAAACTCCTCACACATACAATACTTTGGGTTTTTTTACTTTTTCCAAATGTGAGATAATCTTACTAAAGTTACAAGATTATCCAGAAGACTAATAGGACAAAGGTCATTCACCTCTATTTCTGCTGCTTCTCAAATATAATAGTATGACAGAACACAAGTTCAAGATTTGGAAAAGACAGAACAGACTTCAGTTAAAACATTTTGTTTAAATACAGTGACTGCTTTATGGAACAAGGTGACTGTCAGCACATTATACAAATTTGAGAGGAGAGTCAACAAATTCCTGTAAAATAAAGGGTGGATATGCAAGACTTGAATAACCAATAATCCACCTTGCTGTCCATTAATTATGCTGACTAGTTTGAGATTTTCTGTTTCATTAAACATTATAGCTCAAGAAGATAGTGCTAATAACAGAAATAACATTTAAATGTATTCTTGTGCATACAAGTACATAAGAAAATGAACTGTGGTAATTTTTCTTCACTAAACTGCTATTTGTAGATATACAAGAGTGTATATGAAAAATTTCTAATAGTTCATAAAGTTCACATTTCAAATTAACTTGATCTTTTTATAGTGCCTCCTATTCATCCATATCTAAGTGTCTTCCTTCACTCAATTTGTTTTATACACACAAACACACATGGAATAGATAAAATCCAAACATGCAAGATATGATGCAATATTTTATTCAAGGTTTTCACTGGATTTTCAGCACTTAACCAAAAAAAATAATCATCCTTTAAATATAAGCTTCATAAATACACACACACACAGTGAAGATGATTTCCACTCAAATAAACTTGTTCTTGTGTTAGAAGAGACGAATAATTGAAATTCTCAACTCTTTTAATAACTTTGAATGCCTCCATCAGGTCTCCTATATCTTCCTTTTTAGCTGCAGCTCACAGATAATCTTTGGGGTTTTTTTTCGCAAGTACAAACTACATCAATTTGAGATCTAATTACAGCTGCAGATATTGAGGATTCTTTCTTATCTCAGTTAAAAAACAATCTTAAACTTTCTGTCTCATGTATTATTCCAGTTAATCCTCCTTTGAACTCTTTCCAGTAGTTCAATATCTTTCTTAAGGTAAGGACATAGGCTAAACATAACACTGGAAATAAGGCCTAACCAGTTACCTATACAATAACATCTTTCAAGTTATTTCAAATACTTCTGTAAATACAACCCAAATTCCTATTTGCCTATCACTAGCAGTAGCACACTGCTTTGATAGCTTAGAAAGTCAAAATAACCAATCAAAACATTGTGAATCTTTTTTCTATACACTGTTAAAATTATTTCCTTTAAAATAATTTAAATTACCATAACCTATATGACCTTGTACTGATTGTAGTTAAAATGCATGTGTCAGTTATTCACCCGATCATCTAAATACTTTTGTCAAGTAGCAGCATTTTCTTCACAGACAGAACCACCAAAAACTTCAAAGTCAAGCTGCAGATTTAAGCAATTTATTGACCACTCCACCTTCGTCTGTTGCTAACATAGTATATAAAAGAATTCCTTACAAAACAAACCTCTGCTTTTATCTCTTCAGTCATTTATTTTATTCTATGAGCAAACTTATCTCCCACACCCACAAACAGTTTCTTGACAAAGCCTTTCATGTAGCACTTATTAAATATTTTATGAAAATCCAGATGTACCAATTACACACATTTACTCACTCCTACACATATAATAGCCTCTTCAAAAAAATAAGTACAGCACAATTTTACACAAGTGAAACCATGCTGAACATCCAAAATGAATCTTTTATCAAACTCTTAATTTTAAAACTTTTCCCTGGATACTTTTCACAAACTCCCTTAAAATCACAGATAACTAGCCAACATTCAATCCTTGTTGCCTGCCTACTACTGAAGGAGTTTAAAAAAAATTAGCAAGTGGTTCACATATCTGATTCTTAACCTTCTTTTAAAGCCCTCAAAGAAAATATTTGATTCTATAAATTTCCCACTTTGTTCTTAAAAAGCACATAATTAATAGAAATATACAATAACAGAAAACTTGCTTCTGAAGAAACAATAACACTAATCATACAGCTTAGATAAGTAACTTTAGTGTCTCAATCAATATTGCCAAGACCCAACTGGCATTAAGACACCTCTGTTGTTTTATAGCAGCTAAGATTAGTCTGGATCTAAATGTAGTATAAAAGTAAAAATAATATGTACATAATACATATTTCATGCATGTACAGAGAAAGAGAAATTTAGCCAAGTTGAAAAATGATACTAGAAACTACTGATAACAAAAAAAATTCAATTCTTCATTCAAAGAAACATTCAGACTCAAAATCTTAACAAACAACAAAAGAAAAAATTTAAAAGGAGTATTTGAAAAATATTCCCAGCAAGAAAACCTTACAATTCCCTGTTAAGTATTCTTGGCAAGGGTAGAAAACACAATTACCGTTAGCTGACTATAAATAATTCCTAGATTATTATGATGCACAAGAAAAAATCACAAGAATGAATAATTTTTGTGCTATATTTTCAGAATAATTACATATTAAAAGGACTCAAGTTTAAGATTTGAAAGTAATAGGCTAGGCTGAAGAATTTTTTTTAATAGTTAGGTGATTTACTTAGAAAATGAGTTGCTTCTTTACTACGATTTAAAGTATCCAACAACATACATATGCAAATGTATTTAAAAGAATAAATTTCTTTTATATCCTACTGTCATCTAGAGACAAGTCTATATCTAAATAAGAGAGCTGAACTAAGTAGTTGATAGAGTAACTGAAAGTTTGTGCTTCTGTCAGCTAATCAGTAAGTTAGCCAGGTTTGTTATTAATCAAACAATTTCTGTTAAAAGTCTATTTACATAACTACATGTAAGTTGAAAAATAAACAATATTTGGACTGGATCTCACATCATTTTTATTAAATAATCCCAAAGAATTTGCCCTAATACAGAGTGCATTAAAGAACACTGGTGTCTAACGTGCAATTACATTTGTGAAAATAAAACTGAATTTCAACAAAACTTATAGATGACAACTTTAGCAAAACACGATTGAAACTATATGAGACAATGAAACTGAACCCAGATCAAGAAGAAATTTATAGAAAACTAAAACACCAAGAGGCTAGAAATGGAACTTAGAGAGTTAAAAGGAAGATACTTTATAATTAAAGAATTAAAAACCAAAGATGGATATGGTTGAACACTAGATTGACAAAGCTTTTTGATTATTACACAATCATCATGAATAGTAGCTCTCTCTAACAAACAACTCAATTACAATGCTAAAAATATTTATTACATCAGTATAATTTTTTATGGTATAAAATGTTCAGACTTTGAATGTAAGACAATATTTTGAAAAATTAAACTGTTTTCATTTCAAAATTTCAATATGTTGATCAAAGTTTTTACAACCAATTTCATGTTGATTGATATTCAGTAACATAATTTTGAACACTAATTTTACTCATTGCAATAGTTGCAAATGTCACGAATTGTACAAAAATCACAGAAGCTGACAAAGATGCACAAGAGAAGTGTTATCAGACTAATATTTACACTCAAAATAAGAAAACATAACATGATGATGACCAAATTTTGAAGAACATGAAATTTTGATAAATTTAAAGCAGAAAACTTCCAAGATACAAAAACTATGAAACAAATATACAACAATAAAGTGGAATAACTAAAAACAAATACTATTCAACAGAATACTTAAAGCTGATAAAAAAAACAAAAAAACTAACCTCTACTGCTTCCATATGCTAATACTCTACTGCAGATTTAGACACAGGTAGAAATTACTGATGAATGAAATTTCTTTGTATAAAGCTTACTAACAACTCATGTCACAAAATGACAATTTAAAAATGAAGACAGGAAAAACTGCAACCAAGAGCATTCAAAACTCATCTACTAGCATGTCTATAAGTACAGCACAGTATGGCTGCATAAGTGATTTTAACATGTTTATTGACAGCTTAAAAATTCAAGCAAAAATAATTATTTTAATCCAGTCTCAACAATTTTTAACTCAAATATTTTAGAATCAATTGTTTGTTACTTGGTATTATTTATTTAGCATAATTCACAAATTAAGATAAATGTTCCTGCAGCCCTTCACTTCTACCTGTTTTTTTTTTCATGATGTTGCAGTATGTTGTCTGAAGCACAACTTTGAAAATAGATACAAGCAACTTCTTAATATCACTGAATAAAACATATTATAAACTACCTAGTTCAATACAATGAAGTGATAAAATAGTAAATCTTAGTTGTAATGACCTACTCAGTTTCTGCAAACAAAATTACAATGAGTTTACAATTGTGAATACTTGCTCACACTGACAAAATAAAACACCAAAAGAAAAATTAATATAAATCAAACAAGGTGAAATTTGCTGGTTATATAAAATGAAACTTTCTGAAACAAAAGTATTTTTAACATTTTTTTCTAGCTAAAACTAAATACTATTTAATACATCAGTACCAGGTTTAATGCAATTTATGTATTTATACTGTAAGAAGAAAAAAATTATCAGTGATATCCCTCCAGTCCCACAGCAAGATGGAAAGTTCTTGAAAATGAAGCCTCGCATAAATGTTACTTTTCTTAATGGAAGATGTAAAAGGAAAGCCTTTTTAGAAAGATATATAACCTTGCTGTTTGTACGTAAAATGATTTCAGCTGAGAAGACATTTAAGTGTTTAAAACTTGTTTTCCCAGAAGTGCAGAAGAACTGGAAAAAGGGTTGTTCAAGGTACTTAAATAAGGTGCCAGACTGTTTTCCTACAAATGGTGGAATGAAAAGGTTCAAAATATACACTTGAGATATTTGGGATAAGTATTTAGATTTTTAAAAGCCGAGATGCAGACTTGTTCTTAGGCAAACAAATATTTATCAAACTTACAAAAGGGTTTGTTTGATGGCATTTATTTTATCAATTTGAATATTTTAAACTTTTACTGAACAGATATACATGGAATATTTTCTTATACAATGGAGTATACCATTCAGAGATAGAACCATAATTTGAAAACTAATGATCAAATATATTTTTAAAAATTATTGTTAAAAGATTAACTTTTGAATTGAAATGTTGATAAATTCAAAATGCAAACATTTTATGGTAGAAACTTCTCTTTCAAGAACCCACGCTGTTTTATATTAATAATTCAAACATTTTAATGCAAAAATACATTATTGTTTAAAACACTACCTTGATAATTTGGAACTACCTACCTTTCAGCTTCTTCTCCTTCACCTATACTTTTATTCCCAAGAGTTAGAGTATCAGGGAGAACTTCCAAGAGAGGCGGCACTGTTGCAGTGACTGATGTCATGACATTTGGCATACTAACATCACTGCTAACAGTTGCTAAAGTAACTTGACTAGGACCCTGATAATTCTGATCTTGACTGCTGGCTGTCTGAGATGCCTGAGTATGCGAGACATCTGGAATGTTTCCTATAGATTGTGTATGAGGCCCTGAAGATGGCTGAGTAGGAAGAGTTGGATGCTGTTGCTGAGAAACTACAGCCTGTGGCAATGTTTGCGAAGCCTGAACTACTGGTTGAGAAAGAGGTTGGGAGACTGCAGGAACCATTTGGCCAGGTTGCACTGGATGCTGAGGTTGCTGCTGGCTTGTTTGATTTTGCATCGTCTTTACTACTATTTGACCTTGCTGTGATAAAATATTTTGTTGCTGAGAATCAGTTCCAATTTGCTGACCAGACTGGATTCCAAAATTTTGAACAACAGCCATATGGGGTACCTGTGGAGCACTATACACTTGGTTGTTCATTGGAAGATATATTATAGACTGAGAATTTTGTGGTGTATCAACTGCTACTGATATGCTACCTGCTACAGAATAAGGTTGACTCACAGGTATTTCATAAAAATGTGCTACCGTGTCCAATGGCTGATTTTCACTAAACAATGAAGTAGCTGAGCTTCCAGCACTTGAAGCTCCAGAAGTGCTACTCTGTTCAGTAGAAACCTCTTGTTTAGGAACATCTCTCTGTACAGCAGGTGGATTTGTAAAATCCATACACATCCAACGTCCTCGTTTAAATGGTTCACTGCTAACAAGCTTCACAACTTTAAAACGATTCTGCCACTGGTCTGGCAAAGAAGTCATGGGTACTTGGCTACTGACTGTAGATTTACTGGTGGTACAACTTGACATAAGGGACAAAGTTACATGCTGACCCCCTGAAGCAATCATATTTCCTGCAAAATCTGTGGAGAGAGAAACACTTAAAGGAATATCTACACCTACTTTGGAATCACTTGTTGTTACACTTGTACTAACGTTACTAATGGTCTCAATAATATTCTCAACTTTTGCTGGAATGGATGGACTGGAAATTGTTTCTGTACTAGGCCCAGCTGGAGAAACTTTAGCTTTGTCATTTATGTTGTTGTTGCTGTTACTACTAGTTATTGTGCTGGCTTCAGAAAGCTGGTCATTGTCTAATTCTGAAGGTACACTATGTCTATCCGAAGGCATATCTTCAGTGTGACTTTCGTCAAGATCATCTGCACTATCCTCTCCAGCATCATTACTTAGCTGGGTTGATCCTTGTACAGTAACACTTGTAATTTGGAAAGATGTTGGCTTCTTTTTCTGAGTGTATTCTCCCGATGGAACTACAAGCGGACTTCTTTCTTTGTGATTAACTTCACCATATATGGTATTTGAACTCGGCCCAACAGAACGATTTTTTGATTCTTCATTTCTTACTCCATCGCCACGAAACTTTTCAGCCATGACTTGGAACTCAGCCCGAGATTTGCCTTGGCCGAAAAGTCGACAACTCGTCAACTGCAGCCTCAACAAAATTATTTAGTATATCTAATACTGAAAGTTTAATTTTACTCAAAAAAAAAGAATCACGATTACAAATAGTTCCATCTTTAGCTATATGAGTAAACGTATACTGATACAAACTGGAAATGAATTGTACGAACTCTCAAAACTTAAACTTTTAGTACGTGTTCATTCGCAAAATGGCGACATGTGTGTAAAAGAGGAACGACGGGATACACAAACAAGTAGCGCCACTGGTACAAAATAATTATTGAATGCAGCAACACCGAAATAAAAAAAGAAATTACAACTAAAAAAGTTATAAAAGATGCAAATTAACGTTATATGAAAAATGAAAATAAGCACCTCGAAATAGTATCTATTCTCATAATTTATAACAAATTATATTTACTCTTTAGTACAAGTCATATTTTCCTGGATGAAACAAAAGTAAAGTGAAATGACAAAAACAAACCTATGCGACCAACTCCGAACAGAACTCTATTCAAATTCTCAGTGAGTAACTAAAATACGCTTTCTGGCCCAATGAAAAATAACAAATAATCGATAATGTATTCATTTCTTTGTCATTTGAGCACAAACCTATACACGAAGCTCTATTTTTAAATTTATAAGCTCTCAAACTTAACGCTGAGTCACCGGGAGCTCAATAGTTTAAAACAAACTGACTCATTCAGTAATAAAGTATTAAAAGTATTAGTGATTTGAAGAATAAAATATATCATTTAAGAACTAGCTTAAACTTAATAACACTTCAAAATTAATAACTAATGAAAAAGGACATACATTTGGTATTTGTTTTATCGAAAATTAAGTCAAATTTTTACACTTATATAACATACATATTTTAATACTTTTCTAAATAAACTGTTGTATGTTATCAAATACAAACCTACACAAAGGGTTATCTATGCTATGCTCAACAAGGGTTTATAGCAATATTAGTCCGCAGAAATACTGTTCCAAATAAACAATCGTGCCAGCCAGTTTAGAACAGCCTCCTCACATGTTAAGCCAATGAGCATTTTATCGCCGTTTTGTGTCTATGTGTGTTTGTGGTTGAGCTCAAAGCTACACAGTGGGCTAACTGTGCTCACCGCGAGTATTGAAACCCATATTTTGGTGTTCGCGAACTTAGTGCTTAGCCACGGGAGGGAAGGCTTTTTTTTTCTATGTTCAGCATTATTTCACCCGACAGAATTTTTAATAAACTCTCTCCTTCATCATAACTAAATATTAACAGAGTAGAAATTATTATGTTTGTAAGCTTTAGATTTTTTGTGCTTTGCTCCTTTTTTATATCAACATAATTCAATTATATCAGCTAAATAAATGTCCACTTCCCATTTCGGTGCCTTTTTTTTAAATAAATGAAATGCTAAAAATAATTGAATTAATTTGTAGATTTTGCGATTGATGAGTTAGTTTGTTTTCAAGCCAAGGATAAATTTCTAATCTTTATATAACATTCGTATAAGTAGTTTATATTTAACTTTAAAGCCCCCCAGTGGCTCAGCGGTATGTCTGCGGACTTACACGCTAAAATCCGGGTTTTGATACCCGTGGTGGGCAGAGCACAGAGAGCCCATTGTGTAGCTTTGTGCTTAATTCTAAACAACAAGAAACAACATTTAACTTTAAGAAGAAGAATAAAAGAAAAAAAAGATATTATTTACAGAAAACTATAATTCTAACTTGACAGGTTTAATTTGATCTTATTAAACATTTAATTATTTTCTCTGCTGTTTCATAAACTTATTATTTGTAAGTAAATAAGTAGTTTGAGTTTGAAACTTTATATTTACGTGAAGCACAAATAAACATTAAATATAAGTCCACTTCGAAGTTTTTGGATCAGAAAAAAATAGCCCAGGAATATTATCGCATCCATTATGCTATCCAGTTATTCTGTAAGCTATTTGTTTATCATTCAAAAGTCTTTCATCTAGTCTAAGAGTTCAAAAATATGGACGATAAACAAATAGCTTATAGAATAACTGGATAGTATAATGAATGCGATAAAACTCACAATGTTAAAACTTAAGTGAAATATATGTTGACTGTTTATTGTTCAATTATCATATTTATAGTTTACACTTGTTTCTACATATAAACGAACCTCAGTTCTTAACTTTCCTAAATTTTCTAATTCTTGACTGGATAATTAGGTTAATTCCCTTGGAAAACATCTAAATTAAAATGTTGAAAATTCTGTCCTCTTCCTAAAGTGTGAAGTCCCTTAAAGAATCATTCTACATGGATAAAACAGTGAACTAAATTTTCCATTCACCAAGTCTTTGAAGTAGTTTCTTCTCCAGTGATATGCGGAGAGGTGATTTCTTGTCCCTTGTTGTAATGTGCGATATTGTCACTAAAGTTCTTTCTAGTTAGATGGTTAAACACTTCCGTTTGAGACTGTCTTAGATAATCCTTTTATAATATTCTCAACAATAAACCATAGGCTCTTCAGCAGGTTGACTTTTTATAGGTATATTCGTCTCTGAAATTACACAGTCGACCGTTTTCTCACTGAAATGCTTCCAGAGATGTTGTATTGAATAGCTCTTGACTTGAGCTGACTGTCTTCCTGGATTCTGGAAAAAACACTTTATTATTTCTTTCAGTACAGTGTATAATCTTCTCCACATTTATTTATCTTTGGTGTTATCCCTTTCTTACACTGAAATTGTTCAACCATACCATGTATTATCAGCATTTCACAAGCTGATTTAAATCATTCTCAAGTGAAATTAGGTAAGATGTCCTTATCCTTCAGATTTATGAGAGTTCTTCCAATCTGTAATGCTCCAAGGCATGCTGTAGTGTTGAGTTCTATTACACCCCAGTCACCAGATGTAAATTTATTCCTAATAAGTCTTAGTACGAGTACTTCACTTTTTGATGGTACAATCTTTCTTCCGTACCATGTTACAGAGCTTTGGTCTTGAAAGTTCCCTCTGAAATGTTACTCTAAACCTATTAGATAAGACTTCATATTTTATTAAGTAGTTTTCAGCTAGAAAGTTACAAAATGTTATTTTATAAATGGGCAGCAAGATGAATATATCATTAACTTATTTCTTTGAAAATTGTTGTAAACTGAGCCTCATAAACCTTTCAGGATACCTTTCCACTAAAATCTACTGGTATCTCAGTAAAATTGACCAGCTAAATTTGGGAACTGAAGTTGACAGTGACATGGCTTGAATAATCCAAAAATGTCTTGCAGTACCATATTGCATAACAGTAATGGCAATAATTTATAGTTACTGTGAAATAGGTTTTCCTATTCCATACCTTGTAGCAAATGGTGTTTTCTGTTAGAATTCTTGCGGATATGCAGAAAGAGTTATGGCTGATTTAATGTTTGCATTTACTAAATGGTTTCCACATGTTTTACTTTATGGGTAATGTTATTTTTTTTTATCGCAGTGATATCTTTTCCTAATTTTCCAATTTTGTTGTAACAGCTTGAGTTACAGTATGCGTTTCAATTTTGCCTTTGCCCTTGATGAAAGTATTATGTTTTGTTTTTTGCCTTTCAATGCTTTTATGTGTTTTGTTTGTTGAAATTTGGGCAAAGCTATTCGAGAGCCACTTGCGATAACTATCCACAGTTTTAAAGTAATGGATACTTGTACCATGAAAGGGATGAATGAAAAGTAATCAGTTTTCTAATTAGTTTTCATTGACAAAACACTGTCTACGAAACATCAAACAATGTCAAAATGTGGTTTTGATGCATGTTATTTCTTCTAGACTTCATATAGATGTTGTTGTTACATGAATTGTTGGTTTGCATATTAAACATAATTTAGATATAAGTATTCATTCTTGTGTACTTGTCTCACACAGTCTTATCTTATTTGTTACATTGAAGTGAAACATATAGTTTGACTTCTCTAAGTTTTAATGGACGTAAACTGGACCTCAAAGAATGCATTTGAATGTTTCACTCATGAAGCAGCATTTTATGGATGGGAGCTGGACAGTAACTGAAATATGTTACAAATCGGTTGCAGTTGTTTCAAAATATATCAAAATGTGAAACAGTTTACAAACCAATGTGAAGTTGCTGGACAAAGCAGGATATAATCTCAAACACATGCAGATGGTTGCTATTTGACAATTTCGATATCTACAATTCAATTTTTATAACTACAACTAATCACAATGCATATAAGATGGGAAGGAACAAACTTTTCAATACTGGCCTAAAGCCTTAGGATTAATGTATTCTCACTCAGGTGCGAAGTAGGTTCCCACGAACAAACCAAGAAAAAATACACTGGACAAATTACATAAACATCAATATTACTTTTATAGATAAGCCATAATTCATCCTGCAGTCGGGTAAGAGACGTATGCTTTGCTCATTTAAGAATAACATGTATCCTGGCTAAGTCCAGTTTCAATATAAAAATGTGATGCACATGACAGCGGTGGAAACAAGATGTGGAAAACAATGTAATACACAATAATTAACATATGGAGCTCTTTCTTCTGTGTAATGGTATCATTTAACACTAAATACTATAATAAGAACACATCCTGTGACTCTTTGAACTGCCATATGCAGTTAATTAACCTGACTTCAGGCTAAACATGCTATCACTAGTTATCTGTAAAATTTCGGAACTATTATGCAGAAAATAAAATAAACTTGGGCATGAAAACAAAAACAAGTAACATGAGTAAATGAAGAAATAAACAATATATGTCATAAAATGTCTCTTATCTACTGGCGTTTATCTAAAAACGTTTGTACTGGAAAAAGTTTGTTTCGAATTTCACGCGAAGTTACACAAGGCCTATCTCTGCTAGCCGTCCCTAATTTTGCAGTGTAAGACTAGAGAAAAGGTAGCTAGACATCACCACTCATCGCCAATTCTCGGGCTACTCTTTTACCAACGAATAATGGGAATTATTCATAACATTATAAAGCTACCACGGCTGAAAGGGCAAGCATGTTTGGTGCGACCGGGATTCAAACCCGCGACCCTCAGATTAGGAGTTGAGTGTCTTATCCGCCTGGCCATGCCTGGTCACTGGAAAGGAACCAGAATAATAATAATAAAGGGACTTCAGTGTCAAGTCAAATTAGAGGCATATTACTCCGTCTCACAATCTTTAGATTGAGTGACTTTCCCCTTACAGATACCCGAAAGAGATTTATTTCAATTTTTATTGACATGCACAAGTCTCTGTACCACCTCTTGTAATGAATATGAACCCATTGTAGTAGGTGGGGAGTGAAAAAGAAACAGGGCCAAGCAAATTTAAGCCTACTAAATTTTTGTTTGTTAAAAAGGATGTCGTTAAATATATTTAAAACACCAGTAATAATAATACAGTGATTTAAAGTAAATATGGTTTGTTTTTTTTATCGTCACAGTTTCGCATCTTGGCAACTGTTTTCAGACATTAAATATGTTCTGGAAACCGCTGAAAGTTTTTTTCAGAACCATGTACACGCTGATTATAATTGTACACTTGCTAGGGCGTGAGATCATACTCGCTACTGAAATGATTTATGGACTGCGAAGATGTAAACCTATTTATACCAGATGCTCAATCGTGAATGTAGATTGAGCAACTAAATATTTGTGATCAAATAACGAATCATCGGATGACTAATTTGCAGAAAATAAAAGCGGGTAAGACTGTTTACATTATTTCAGAACAGAGGTTTTGTTTTGTCTAAACTAAAACTTTACACATTCCGTTATCCTTTCATTGAGGTGTGCAGTGTATTTATATTCTAGACTCAGACTTTCGCTAATACCGTACTCCGGTGGGAAAGCAGCACGTCTATGGATTTATAATCCTTAAATCTGGGGTTCTTTTCACCGCAGTAGACACAAAAGATAGCCTATACGGATTTACTATAAAACAAGCAAGCAATGTAATTTTAAACCATAAAATATTTCTTAATTTATGAATAAAATTGCAGCGAATGATTTTTATATTTTCTGTTAGTAAATAGGTTTATGAATTAATTATAGATTTAATTTAAGTATTCATTTTTATTTTAATTAAATGGCCTGGCATGGCCAGGTAATTAAGGCACCAGACTTGTAATCTGAGGGTCGCAGGTTCGCATCCTCGTCGCACCAAACATGCTTACCCTTTCAGCCGTGTGGGCGTTATAATGTTCAGTCAATTCCACTATTTTTTGATAAAAGAGAAGCCCAAGAGTCGGCAGTGGGTGGTGATGACTAGCTGCCTTCCGTCTAGTCTTATACTGCTAAATTAGGGATGGCTAGCGCAGATAGCCTTCGCTTTGCGCGAAATTAAAAATCAACTAAACAAACAATCAATAAATCGACTATATTACTGTAGTTATTAAATATTAATATAAAAAGGAACTGTATTGAGAAACTCACAGGGGAGGAATCTGGATTACATTTAATATTATTCTTACAAGAAAATACGATAAACAAATGATATTTATACTTTTACAGGAAAATTATAGCTGCAAGATACATTTTGAGTATTTGTTGGAGTGTGAAGAAATCTTAATGAGTTTAATGTTGAAATAACCTTCTGATATATTTTTAGAGAAAATTATTTGTGACATTCATGCCGATGGTAATTCTTTTCACACATGTATATATATGTATATATACGTCGTGAACATATATTTCCATATAAAGAAATGCATAAACTTAAAGAAACTGGTAAACGTTTTAAATTGTCGCTTTATTCAGTCTTTCTCTACTCGGTGGAAACGTGGACATTGTACGCCGAAATAAAATGACAGCTGAAAGAATTTAAAATCTAGTGTTATACACAAGTAACAAAAAATTTCTATATACAAATAAAATAAAAAGAGGTAGTATTATTACATGAGAAAACAAAAATACATTAGCTGATTACATGTGAGAAACAGAAGATACGTTACTTTGGGCATATAATAGGGTTGAAGAAAAGTTAGCAGAAATTCTGATTGGTAGAACTACAGAAGAATAGAGAGAGAAACAAACATTAATTTTACTCGATGATATCAGAAAGTGAATATCAAATTAAGAGCTTGAATTAAAAAAGTTGGGCCAGGCAGTAAGTTATAGAGAACTATAGTTATCTATACAGGCAGCGGAACATATTTGAATTTGGGGAGCACTGACTATTAGGGGCTCGTTAATTACTATGTTAATCGTGGTTACTAAATTCAAAACTGAACAATGACATTTACGAGAGTTATAACAAGTTTTAATTCGCTATCGGTTAAAACTGGGGGGGGGGACTGCTACCACTTCCTTTACCAGTTCCACCCGCATACGGTCTTCAACTCTTAGAACTGGGGAGGATACCATGATTGATGTGATTTTATTTGTACTAAACGAAAATTTCAAACATCTATTTAACCTTATTTTTCCAGTTTCATAATTACTCATATCTTTAATATAAAAGTCATAGATAACTTTCGTTTATTTTTTTAGAAAAGAACAAGAAAAAGCAAAATTGATTTGAAAATTAAACACATGTTAGAATATCTCGTAAACAACAAAGTGCAAGTAGAAAGTATTGCACAAATGTTATGAACTATACACTCTTTTCTAGTTGTTTTATGTTAGCAAATCAATGTTAGCTCAACACACGAATTTGGGGTTACCAATTATTAGTAATAATCCTTGTAGTAAAGTTAAATTGTCTTCTTTTATCTTTCAGAATGATGAAAAACATTGTGTGTGCGAGTAACAAATGTTAAAGGTTATTGAAGTTCATTACTATTGGAGTGTCTGTTTGTTTTTAGTTAAATACACAACTACACAATGGACTATATGTGTTGTGCCCACCAAGTTTTAGCTTTAAAGGTACCTAAACTTGCCGCTGTGCTAGTTGAGGTGCCTTGAGACGTGGTTGTAAAGGTTGGATAGTTGAAAGATCTATTGACATTTGCTTTCATTGCAATTAATTTGAACAATTAATGATATTTCTATTAAGAAAGCAGTGATCCTATTATGTACTTGAAGTGTCTTTGCTTAACTCTGGAAAATGTTGAAGGAGAAACAACCACTAACAAATAAGAAAATAATCCTGTTGTGACAAACGTTGGTATGACGAGTGTTGTTGTATGAATTAACTTTTTAAATCAATTGTTCAACTTGACCATTTTCGTATATTTTCTTTTCTAACCTCTCAGAATGATGTGAAGATACGATATTGTTTTTAAGTCTCTGAAGAAGACCAACTTTTTGGTTTGCCACATTTTTCTGAATGATAGTAGAATTAATAGTGATAAAAATAACACCTAGGCTATTAATGACTCTGTCGTACCCTAGCTATCATGAGGAGCTTTAGGATTGACGTAGGGACAATAATAACCAACATTTTACTTTGATTTTATTTAATTTAACTAGTCTACTGTAACGAGCAATAACATTTATAAAGGACATTAAAATACCCCACAGCCTTCAGCATTTAGCGGCAGTTATATAAACTTATAATATTAAAACTCGAGCTTCAATACCCATGATAGACACAACGCTGATAACTAGTTATGTGGCTTTGTGTTTAACAAAAAACAAACATTGAAATCTTGAACTTTAAATTTTGGTTTAAAATTTTTCATACAGAAGTTAAAATATTTTACGCTTTAGATCAACATGTTTCCTTGAATGTTACATGATAATACTGCTTTGAAAATAGTTGTTGTATTTATAATTTATTCCCCTGTGGCACGTTAGTATGTTTGTGGTTTTATAAACCTAGAAAGTGGGTTTCAATGCTTGTGGTAGGTAGAGCACAGACAGCTTATTATGTAGCTTTATGCTTAACTTAAAACATGCAAACAACTTTATAATTTTACTGGTTAAGCATTGGTTATGACGTTCTCGATAGTGTGGGATTAGTTATAGGAAGGAATGGTACGAGTAAAATCAGTTTGTAATTTTTAACTGGATTTAGTAAAACAGAAACAAAAATTCGAATGTATTTGTGTGTGTGTTTTCATATAGCAAAGCCACATCGGGCTATCTGCTGAGTTCACCGAAGGGAATCAAATGCCTGATTTTAACGTTGTAAATCCGAAGACTTACCGCTGTACCAGCGTGGGACCCGAATATGTTTAAATTCTCAAGAAAATAGTAATTTTATATTGCGATTTCCAGGACAGCCACATTTAGAAGATAAACGCAGACTTAGGCTAATATTTTAAGTTTACTTTAGAGGGCGCAGAGTTCGAATTTCAGTATAGCGGGAATAAGAAAATGGCGTCAACAAGTAAAGACACATCACTTGACAGGTTAGTTAATGAAAAAAGGCACAAAAATGAAAAGTCAGTGAAAAAGAAAAAGGAGAAAAAACTTTTACTTTCAGATGTGATATGTCCGATTTGTTTATCTATTCTTATTGAACCGGTTACTATGCCATGTAAACATGAACTTTGTATGCCATGTTTTAAACAGAATGTTCAGGAAGCAAATTTTACTTGTCCAATGTGTCGGATAAGGATTTCAACTTGGGCGAGAAGAGCAACCAGAGAAAATAAACTTATAGATATGAAACGATGGAAACTGATAAAAAAATCCTTCCCAGAAAAAGTTCGTATGCGTCAAGAGGGCTTTGAAGATGATAACTTGTCCGAAGGTAGGATCCAAATAAAGAGCAGTTTAGTAATATTAACACAGGTTAATGAGTTTAGATGTTACATTGATCACATTTTCATCTTTTTCAACCAAATTCTTGTTGAGTTTGTATTTTACATTTCGCAACTATTATTGCTAAGAAAGTTGAAAAGATGAAAACGTTATTGATGTAACATCTAAACTAATTTGGAAAAAACATAAAAGTTGTCTTCTAGTTTATAGAAATTAATTAAAGAATAAGTGAATGCACATGGGCATGGTCCACTTGGATTCATCTATGAATTTATATCATATTGGGGATGGCTCGGCATGGCAGGTGGTTATGGCACTTAACTTGTAATCCAAGGGCTGCAGGTTTGAATCACCACCACACCAAATATGCTTGCCCTTTCAGTCATGGAAACATTATAATGTGGTGGTCAATCCCATTATTCATTGGTAAAAGAGTAGCCCAAGAGTTAGTGGTGGGTGGTGATGACTAGCTGCCTTCCCTCTAGTCTTACACTGCAAAATTAGGGACAGCTAGTACAGATAGTCCTTGTGTAGCTTTGCATGAAATTCAAAACAATTAAACATGTTGGGGAAGTAACATTGGCTGTAATTTTGAATTTAGTTCATGTGCATGGGAACTCACAAATATTTTTAAGGGGTAATGAAACGTAAATAGGAGATCAGTTCTGTATAGACCAAATCATTGTACTAAGGTAGTGTGTATTATATGTGTTTAAATGCAAACATTTAACAGTTTTAATAAAAAATACTAAAAGCATTTAGTTTATGTTTTTCATGATTTTCAAGAGAAAAGAATTTTGGAGGTCTCTACCCATTTATGTGTGACAATTTGTTAATCCCATAAATTCCAATAATCAGCTGTACATTCTTCCTATTTTATTAAGGTAGTGATATTGATAATAGCTGTTTAAGATGAATTTGCTAGCATTTTAGAGAAATCAAAGCTATTCAAGTCTTTGAAATATGTGTTGAGAAGAGTATCAGCTACATTTTGTAAAACAGTTGAAATGCCATTTTACTTGTTTCCTTGAAAGAGGGCTAAAGACTACCTGGAGGGGGTCTCTTGTTGTCTGTTAGTCAGCCAGCCAGTAAGTGCTAAAATTTTATTGAGTCTTTGCAGGCAAAATAAAAGTACAAGACCTACATGTTAGTATTAAATTTTTTGCTTTTTATGTACAGTTGTTATGCATTATAAATTTAACTAAAATATAATTGGAAACTTATTAAGTTAGATTAGAATAGTGAAAGAATAATAAAAAAAATATTTTAGCTGTTGGATATACAAGACTGTTTAGTATAAGCATTATTATTTAGTTTATTTTGTGAATTTATTTAATGATTATTGTTCATAGCAAGAGATTTAAAAGTAATTATTTTAAAGGTGATAGTGATGACAAGTTTAGTTGCATAACTTGGTGAGAGCTGTATGTTGTGTGTGGTTCAATTATTGTAGTATTGTTGGTGCCAATTCACTTTAATCGGTGGTATTGTTCTTGTTATTTTAAATTAGTATTATTCCATTACAGCAGTGCACTGTTTATAGAGAGTTTGATGTCTTATTGAACAAGGGGTGTGTGTCTAGGTAGCTAGCAAGTGAAAATAGAGAAAAGTCAAGTGATAGATAGATCTGGACTGAGTGATTGGCAGTTGGGCCATGATAGTCAATTTATAAAGAATGTAGAAGTTTAATTAGGAAACATTAAGTTACTGAAAGTGAGTATAAGTTCAGTCAGATAAAAGTTTAGTAAACATGAAGTTATCTGGGAAAGTGATTAGTCCTAATGGCCAATATATTAAAGTGAGTTTCACAGTTTTACAGAGTCGAAGGGTGTTCTCAAGTAATTGAACTTGTCTTAAAGTTTGAGATACAACTGTAGTCAACCCACAGAGTCAAGTGAATTATTCACTGATATTACTGTGATGAGAATAAAAAAAGTTTGCATTATCAATTGTAGTTTAAAGAAATTGAAATCAGCCTGAGTGGGCTTTTGATAAGAAAATTGAATTTTGAGTTTTAGATTAAAGTGAGATATCATATAGTGTAAAGACTTGTTGTACACATGTTTGAAGTTTTGAATTTATCTTTAAATTTATTGCCAACAAATATTAACACCAGCTCCAGAAGAATCCTCTGGCTCCATATACATAAACCCTGACAATAGCACAAGGAAATTTCAAGCATGCAGCATGCTAATGATTTCATGATATGCTAATACAAAATTTCTCCACTGGCAGATAAATAAATCTAAAGGACAAGAGATTTGTATTGCATGAGATTTGGCTGTAAGGATAAAAAGTGATTGTTTGCTACAATAGGCATCATTTTAGAGTGATAAAAAAAGTACTTTAAATTTAGTAGTATTTTTATGGTGGTTACAAGGTTGGTCAAATGTATTAAGCCTGTGTACAGTATCAAGGTTGAGAAAGTAGCAGAAAAAGCATAGTACAGTAAAACCTGTCTAAAGCAGAATCATGTGCGACCAAGTAAAATTTTTGGCTTAGACATAGTGAACATGCACTTCTTTAATCATATATAATTTTTTAGCAGTGTTATACTTGCTTGACTCAAGGGAAGTAAAACATTTGTGAATAAAGTTATTATTCTGTTTATGCTGTATTAATTAGAATAAGAACAAACATATACATAAGTACACAAAATCTTAATCAAATTTATTTTAAGTGTCCAATTTCAACTGTTTTGTTTTTTAATGGGCTTTCTTATGTATTTAGAAGAGAATGATAATACTATAGCCTTTTCTTGAAGTTCATTTTCCCCCTTCATTTTTGCATACAATTTGATAGTGTAAATATAACTTAATACTTGTGATGAAGTTGGAATTTCTATTTCCTCACTGTCTTTTCCATTTTGTTCATCTTCTGAATCTCTAACAATGGCACAATCTTGCAATTCTATTATAAATTTTAAATCAGTTTTTGTTAAAACATTCTTGTTAATGTTCAACAAACTTTCCACGTTCACAAAATCAACTGCATTAATTTTCTCAATCAGAGTTTGGATTTCACCAAAACCATCATAACAAATGATTTCCTCACAGTCTCCACCATTATCAAGAATAAATCCACAGTTTCAAAAGCACTTTATTATGCATTTGACTGAATCACTTTAAAATGCATTACATTTAACATGTCAATTTTTATGGTAATTTCAGATGCTTTCTTACAGTCCTCCATGTTTGTAGTAATATGCTAAAGCATCAATTTTCTGTGTTTCAATTGCTTACACTGTATAATTTCTTTATCTAGTGCCTGTAGAACCAGTGTTGTACATGGAGGTGGAGAGACTAAATTAACATTTGAAAGTTGAACTTTTGGGTGACAAGTTACATTATCTCGGAAAAGTAGAATATTTCTATTTCCTTGTTCCATTCTTTTGTTTAATTTGTTCAAACATTTCTCAAATGTTGCACTTGTCATCCACGTTTTATTATTCACTTTCCATTCCACAGGAAGTTGATTCTTCCTTAAATTTTTGAAACAGTGCAGATTTTTACTTTTAACTATTACCCATGGTAAATTTTCCCTAGATTTAAAAATTAGGGAAGACAGGAATTTTTTTCATGAGAATTATTTAAAGAGTAAAATTTTGCACTAGAAGGACATATTTTTACAAATCATGAATCTGATTTAAATGTATAAACAATGATAGCAGGAAAAAGAACAGAATACATTTAATCAATAGTTACTGCAACAAAATGTTCGAGAATTTATTAATATTTTAACAAATTATTAATTAAATATGAAAATAATATTTAATCAAAAACATTTTTTCTGCCTTATTCAGGTTCTAATACTACTTGTTGATAGATGAGATAGGTAAAAGACAGTTTTCTGTCCATGTTATGCAGGTTCTGCCATATAAAAGGCCTTTTTATAAGATAATGCTGCAAAATTTTGATATTTCCAGCTTGTACAAGTTTCTGCTCTATGCAGTTTCTGGCTCGGACAGGTTTTAGTGTATCATTGAAAAACAGTGTTAGATATTCATTTAAGAGGTTCTAAAAATTATTAAAATGAAATTTAAAAACTATGACATGAAAGGAATATCTTTGCTAATTCAGCAAGGGCTTGTTTTCACAGCCTGACCTCATAACCATTTTATACCTGTTAAGTTTTCATGCTATAACTTTTAAATTTGTTATTCAAATCCTCATGAAATTTTGCAGATCATTAGTAAACATTAAAAGGCTTTTGTAAGCAAAATATCGAATTTTAAGATTTTTTAATTAATGTTTTTGTTCATTTTGAATGTTGACTGTAAAATGTGCAAAGTAATTTTGATTTTAAAATTAAAATACTTTTATGTATCAGAAACATATCAAATTTCACAAGTGAAATCTTTATAGTCTACAGATAATTATCAAACTTTTTGAAGAACAACTATGTTTGTTATTTTCACTACTGAATCTATTTGTGGGTTTTGTAAATTCTACTGACAGCATAACCATTCAACACAAAATAAGTTAAGTTTTTCTCATTCTGGAATGATTACAGATTATAGCACAAAAACACCAGTGGTTAGTGTATTTAGCATAAATCTTATGACATTGTAGGCATATGTATTTATTATTTTTATTATTACTGACCTTTGAGCCATACCTCGTTAGCATTGCAGAAGTGGTTGTGGCACAGCGTGCATACATTCATGTTACTGTATCCAAGAATATAAAACTATCCCTTATAAGAGTGTCATGTCTTGGTTTATTTGTGTTAGCAGATAAGTATTTTGTAAAATACGGTTATGGTTCAGTTATATATGTATATATATTATTACAATTTACAAACAAGCTGTTAACTTTATTATTCTTAAAATGTAGAACAGTAGATAAAGAAGTATAACAAACAATTATATCTTTTAGTTACAAATTTCTTATTTGTTTGTTGCTTGTTATAGATTGCTAAGCATTATCAAGCTTTGCACGTGGAGGGTGTGATTAATTTTATTTTAGGTTTTATATATTTATATACATTTTGAAGTAACCAAAAATTATAATTTAATATGTTGTACTACAGAATTTTGTTATAATTTATCAATCTTAGTAATTTAGCTGTATTTGGTTTTATATATATAAAGAAGAAGAAGAAGAAGAAATTACAAGTTCACTAATATCTTCTCTTATTCCTTGGAAGTTAGCAAAAAGAGGATGAATTTGTCACTCAAATACTTCAGAAAGTCTGAGAAAGCCATTAGGGGACAATCTGAGCTTTTGATTGGTTATAGATGTGTTATTGGGCTAAGCAGGTGTATATAAGCAAGTATTTTCAAAAAATGAGGAAATGAGCAGGAACACTTTTATTCAATAAATGTCATGATATCTCAGCAAATAAAAAAGAAAGGAGGTTATTATTTTATATTTGAGCTTGTAAGTAATTTGAATTACTAACTCAAAAGGAACTGTAGCCTTTGTATTTGGATATAACAAACATCTAATTTAAACTAAATCTGCATTTAACATCATGTGAAACATGGTTTAATTTAAGTTTTTCTAAGAAAGGGATCTTTGTGTTTTGGTTAACTCGTTTCTTAAGGTATGTAGTTAGTGTGTTGTTGCTACCAGTAGGGCTAATATTATTTTGGTTTGTATTTAAAGAAGTATTGAACATAAGTCTAAGAAGGTTATAACTTTTAATTAACAAATTTTAATATGGCCTAAATACACAAAGTTGCTATTACTGAGTTCACTTCAGATATGGCAAGGGAATTGTTTTAATACATTTACAATTTAGTTCAAAAGCAGTCAATTTGTAATAGTTAAAGAACATTGTTCTTGACCTTATTATTATTTTATGTTCTGAAATGAATAAAAAAATTACTAATGTAATAATTGTATTAAAAATCAGTAAGTTGCTGCTATTTCTAAGCTATAATAGATGCAAACTGTATGTAATTAAAAGAATGATGACGACAGTTCACATTAAAACATACTGGAGATAGCTCAAGGTTAATGGCATGTGTAATATCTCAAATGCAAACACACACATTACTGTTGTATGAAGAGAGGGAAGGACCTATCAAAAATACATTTTCAGGTGAGGAATGTATTAACTTGTATGTTTACTGGGTAATTTCTTGTTTTGCTATAAAGTTTTACAGTTACATTTGATTGAAAGAGCAGTAAAATAATAAAATGGAATGAAAACAGTTATGAACCTGAGGATGTTTAGCATAAATAATTTTAACTTTCTTAAACATGCTTACTTTCCTCACATAACATTTATTCTTAATGAGATGAAGATATGAGGTTCAGTGGTGCTTCTCCAGGGGACTCTGAGGTTGTAATTGTGGGTGATCCTCAAGATTCTGGAAATAATTTTTTTTTTTCTTATGTGCCTTCCTTCAGTGTATTGGCTTCTCAGTCCCCATATAGGACAATGGTAAGTTTATAGACTTACAATGTTGAAATCTGGGGTTTGATTCCCTATAGTGGACACATCTGTAAGACCAATGTTGTTTTGCTCTAACAGAATAAACTTACTTGACTAAATGTTCTAATTCACTGGTAATAAACACAGTCTTTAAATGATTTATTTTCTTCAGTTGGTTCTTCAAAGTTTGATGTTTTGAGTATTTATCTAACTTGAAGATTGAAAGGTATACAAGTGAATATCTAGTTTTCTCTATGGTTCTTGCAAGGTGGTTTACTTTTCAGTTATATGAAAGGACAGTTATGTCTTATCTGCTACAGTTTTTGGAACTACACGATTTAGCCTATTACCATAAGGTGAACTCCATTCTGACTCTTAAATAATATATCTTCTTGAAATTATGGGTTGTAAGACAGAGTTTGTAGCTAACCTAAATAGGTCAATGTTCCATGGTGGAACAGCATTAATTCTACAGGATTAAAACTCTAAAATCTAGTGTTTAGTTTTCCTAACTTTAATCTTTGTTGAAAGACTCAGGATCACCAGCTTAATTGATGATGAGCTGGAACCACGTTAGTTCAGTTGTTGTTGGCTTCTAAAGAGGTTATAGTTCTGCCTCCATTTAAAGGTCCTGATCCCTGACAACCCCTAGGTACATTGGTACCTAAAATAGATTCTGTTCATATCCAGTGCTTCTGTAACTTGATCAGAATGTAGCCAATGGCATTGGTGATTATTATTTGCCTTTGGGATCTTTGGGTACTGATTTTGAGAACTTCCAGATGTGTAGTAACCATGAAACCATGGGCACTACAGGTCCTTGATGCATGATTTATCATTAGGTTCACATCTTCATCATCCACCCAACCTTTAGGATGTCCATCTATCACAGATCTTTTGGATTTGAAACTTAGTTCTATAGCTATCAGAGCTTGGTTGCTCTCAGAGTTTGGAGAGTCATGCTGGTTGAAGCTTTTCCAGGGATTAATTTCTGTCACTTCTTTTGCTTAAGAAGGCTGGAGATTGGTGTCCAGTCATTGATCTTTCTCATCTGTATCAATGTTTAGGTTATCAAAGGGTCAAAAGTTACTCATTCTGAGTTGGTATTTGTTATTAGGATTGTGGATGTCTAATTTTATTGTGGTCATCTCCTATCTGCACATTGCCATAGTGGCATTACTATTGGCATTTTAGTGCATGAGTGGTAGGTACTCCAGTTCAGGGTTTTTATTTTCAGATGAGAATCAGTATCACATTGGTTATTCCAATTCACACAAGTTTTTTTTCTCACTTCCATTCCATAGCACTTTGCATGCACTATTCCTTAGGTGACTGGTTACTAGGACTACTCATTAAGTGTTAGTATATTGCACCTGATCTTATTTTCAAAAACAATCAAGGTATGCTTCATTCTCAGAGTTGTGACATCTATTATTTCTCCAATTCATTATCATCAGTGTGGGTTGTTTTGTTTCATAATGAATGTCTCTAAAGTCAGGCTCAGCTGAATCTATTCTTGAACAGGAAGCCTGACTGTTACCTATAATATTTCCACTGAATGGATGGTACTTTCTCTTAGAATGTGTGCATCACTTGATCCCTCATGTCTTTGAGACAAGAGCACAAGTATGCTGTCTTTCACATACATTGAGGTTTAATATCTGAGGTTGACATGGGTTTGTCTCCATTTCTGCTTCATCCATAAGCACTTTTATCAGATGTAATGATAACATACATAACAGCAATTTTGTATTGAGAGGAAGTTGAACACTTCAGTCAGTGGTGTCAACAATAAACTGTTAGATTTGAATCTGTGACAGAGGTTTTTGCATCTGTCACAGTTGCCATTGTTTACAGTGACCTTATCAACTGCTGTTTGATTACTGCAACTACATATTTTTTTAATCATTCATATTCTCCAGATTCCTTGCATCATTTTGAGTAATTGTTCCATCATTCCAATTACCTGTTAGGTAGATTTAGGTTATATTTTCTTTCTCTGCACCTGTTTGTGACCTGTTTTTTATATGTAGTGTATCCCCTTTAACTGGACGTTTATTTTTCGTAGCTACTGAACTATCAGTTGGAGTGATTTGCAGTTTGTCCACACCACTTTTTTACCCTCATCTTTAGAGCAGTTTTTCTTACCCAAACAGATGGAAAAGGGATTCAATTCTTTTCTACACTTCATCTGCTCATTCTCTCTCTCTCTCTCTGTGTGTCCCATCAAATTTCAAACTTACTCATGTTCAGTTGAGGACCTTGAAGGTTTGGTTTCCAAGTCAATGCTACTTATTGTGGGCCCTCATCAAAGGCGAGGTATCCTATGTGAGTCACATTTAATCAAATTTCTCTTTTCTGTGTTTTTAGCAGCATGTTTGAATTGCCCACTGGAGATCATTATGTAGACTGGTATGTGGATCTACTCTAAAACCTTCATTTCACATTATTTGCTTGATATGGCAGTTTCTTCATTCTCAGGGTTTTTGTTTACCTCCCCTGTACTGTCTTAACTATTTTGTTAAGATGGTTGAGCATTTTTATTTCTATTTTTTTATGGTCCCTTATCTAGTTTTCACAGCATTTCACTCTGTGGCAAGTGTTGCTCAGATAGGTGTGCTTTTACCAAACCAATTCTGCACTAGCAAATCACCATTTTGCTGTAATTACTACCAGTCACAATAGACTCTAGAAATGAAGTGTTCTGTAAGACCACGTAAAGGCTAAGTTGGTGATATTACTGTACTCTGCTGGACCACCACTCTTATACTATTATAAGTAAAACTAATAGATCAAAGTTGGTTTGCTTTTCAATATTTAGGAAACTTGGTTCATGTAATGCGCTGTTTCCAGAGCACTGATCCTCAGGACTTCCAATGTGTATAACCCCCCCAGATTCTATTAGTTGAGCTAGGGAGTTCTTTTCACATCTGGTTTCCAGTTGCTTGGGTGGTGAAGAGGGATTTTTTCTTCAGTGTTGAATAACTTTCCCCCACTCTTGGAGAAGAGGATAAAGTTTGGAACCAATTTACCCAGGTTCATGGTTTTATATTTTAAAATACATAACTGAAAAGTGTAAAAATATATTTTTAATATATACCATATTTTGCATCAGTTCTCAAGACTTACAGTACTAGATGGTACAAAAACATTTTACCAAAGAGTTGTGCATGTCTACCAGAGATGCTGTAATAGGTTTTTAAAGTACTGTTAACTTTAGATGTAAGTAGTAAAAAACAAGAAATGAAAAAATTAGTATGAAAACTATAAGATGAATAAAGATGTAATTTTTTGTGCACAAAGTACTTTAAACTTTTAACAAAATCTTGCTAGGTTTTGTGACCAGTACTGAAAGTTATCATATGGTTTTGCTTAATTGTCCTTTCCCAGTTAACAGTGTGCAAACTCTGATTCGATGTTGAAAGGATTTATGTAATATCATGTTTTAGTGTTTGATAAATGAGATGTACATTATTAAAACTGTTTACATTGTCTGTTTTCTAACATAAATTGTGTTGAAAAGAAATTAAATAGGTTATTTAATGAGAATAAAACTTCAGTTTCTCATATGTTAAGTGTTAAATACTCTGATTGTGTAAGGTGCAGGAAATGTACATTGATTATATGATAAAAAGTGCTCTTTAAGTATTTGCTTTGAATTTCAATAATAAATTTTATATCAGATGTTTAACATTTCAAACTCTACTTGTAAATGTGATAGACTTTCAAAAATTTGTATTATCCAATTGGAGTGAATCAGGAAAAATGAAAGTTGCCAGAATTGAGACACACTGTCTAAAAATAAATTATCAAACATGACAGTTCTTAGTGATTCAATTGTAGACATGTAGCTTGAATAGAATAAAATTTATATTATGAATGAAACACTTGAAGCTAAGATTTCACGAACTTTTGTTACCTTTGGTATGTGTCAAACATCAAAGTGATAATAATTAAACTGCATATTGAGTTTATATAGAAGTAATTAGAAGATTGTTTTGGTGATTAAACTTGCTTGATTTAGATTAGCTCAGTATTAAAATTTACCTTATTTGCAGTTGGTATAACTGTATTCAATGAAAGGTTCAGTATATGGTACTTATACATGTATATGTGGAATGTGTTTGATTATTAATGCAAACCTGTATCTACTGTATAATGTGCATCCGCAGAGTACCCTCTGGCTTAGCAAAAAAACGTGTGTAATGTGTTATCTTCGAAATACTTATGCCATGATTGTGGTATTCTAACATTTATCATTTCATAAAAAGAGTGGTGTGGCCAATATGTGTCATGAGATGTTTCTGTGGCTGACTGACATTATTCATTGTTATTAAAAAATTCCCTCACCTCCCATGTTTTATTTACCTAATTATTTTATCGATGTAATATATACATCAAATCATTCAATGTTGCAACTGTTTTATTGTTTGTTCCATGAACCAGTGTGATTACTTTTGAAATGTTTTCTATTTAAATTTATACTTACGTTTTTCATTCCTTAAACTAATGTTAACTTCTGATGGGGGATTTGTTTTGTTCTGATTGCAGTAAATAGTATCAAGTTTTTTACATAAAGTGCCATTAATATTTTTTGATATTTAAATTATACTTATGTTATTTATTCATCTCTGTGTGGTCAATGTTATCAAGTTAATACTGATTTCTCTTTATCAAACAAGGCTACAGAATATTTTTGCTTAATTCAGGTGAGCATTGACTCGATGGATTACCTTATACAATGATGGTGTGTTTTTTTTTAACAATTTTGACATTAAACTTATTTTGTGTCAATTTCATTGTTCCCAGTTATGTGGAGACCTCTTCAGTTAACTCGTGTGAAATATTTTCTGTATTTTTTTTGTGTAAGTTTGCAGAATGTAACTTTCTATACACTGAATGAACATTTTATCTGGAATAAGCATTTAATGAGGCTTATTTCTCGTATAGTTGAACTCCTCCAAGCAGCCACCCCTCAGATTTAGTCACCCCTTTAAGGTGGTCATTCAAGCACAGTCCCTTTTTTTGTTTACATAATCCCTAATTATGTACAGTGGAATCTCTCTAATCAGGCCAGTTTGTCTCAGTCTTGAAGGTGGCTGCTTTAGAGGGGTTCCACTGTATGATGTTGAAAATAAAGCAAAAATAATGTAATTGTTATTTTCAAATTATTTATCATTGTCATTGAAAAATAAAATTTGGTGTGATTTTTACTAACAAGTATTTTTTTTTTGTCTTTCTAAGAGTTTCCTCCTGAGGTTATACACATCAGTAGACCTGGTGAGATAAGGAGAGAATATGAACTACAGATGGAAAAAGTAAGGATGGGCTTACATCCTGAGACTTTTTCTTATTGATGAAAATCACTTTTATTCTAAATATAATTTTGTGAAAAATTTTACTTCTATGCATAATTGTTTTTTAACTTTTCAGAACATTTCATAGTTTTGTTGAAGCAAAAGTTGAAAGGTTTAAGAATCCATTTGGGGAGCTTAAAAATTCCCTGTAAACTTAAATAAAAGTTTGAAGATATATCTTTTGCAAACTTTTTATTGTTTTTTATGTGTAATTTGTTGTCATCTTGATTTTAATAGTGAATCTTATAGCATTTTACCATGTTAAACAATGTTATATGTATTAGTTTGTAAACTTCAAGAAAAAAATTATGCCAATTTTTGTAATTATTAAATATTGTATGTAGTTCTAGAAATTATTGGCCCTTGGGTATTGTCCACCTTCCATTATTCCATCTGTACAAATATTGTAGCTGTTTGTCCCTTTCTCACATGTCCTCACACCTATCTCCACTTCTACTAATTTCACCATCTCTGGTTTCTCATTTTCTCATTTCCATCCCTCCTTTCATATCACTGTTCTTAAACTTCTCTCTGCATATTGGGTGTTACATTGTTTCATTCTTATCTGACATTGTCTGGAGATGGTTTCTTTGAACAATTTTACATTGGTAGCATTGATCGACTGCTGTGGGGGAAACTGGTTTGGAGATGTATGTTTTGGTTATTGGACTACTATTACTGGGGACAAGCACATCACATTTGCTTTACTTTAAGTCCTGTAAAGTATACTTTCAATTTGGTCACAGACTTTCTTTTTTGCCCCAACTGGATATATCGCACCAAGTGGGCATTAGATCCCCTTATTTTCAAGGTTCCTCACCATCATTGGGGTTCTCCACACATGTATGCCTTTGCTGTAGTCCTACATGTCAAATTTCTTTTCTTTTGGTTGTCTCTACATCATCCACTAGCTCTGGCAATTGATATCTTCAGCCTGGATTGTTAACACAGTTATCTTTTTGTGTATCCAGTTACTTCATTGGGTTATTTCTTGGTTACTTCACTCCTTGTCAAGCCCCCCTGACTGCTTTCTGTTCACCTTGGTAGTCCTGGTTTCCAAGGTTCAGTTGATAGCTTTTCTCTCCTTCCCTTCTTCATCAGCCTTTATCCCAGTGGTTCCCAATTAGGGGTGCAAGATAGCACCCCTAAAATGCTATCTCGTACTGTCCTATATATTAAAAAATTACGTTCGGTTTTTATTTCTTATTTTTTTTGTTACAGATGTAGCTTTTTACCTTGTTATGATAAACTATCATTTCTATCATTGTTGGTGCAGGCCGAAATCTTTATGTACAACTGTAAACAAACATCACACAAAATGTAAACGTGACCAAAATACTCGGTACAACTAATTAGGCTACGTTCGTGAACACCGTCTTAAAGTGTCTGTTATTTATTTATGTTATGTATTCACATGATCGTGACTCGAGAAACTTCTAAAGTATCCAGAATTAATTGATGACGTCTTGTGAGGTATATTTGAGAATGTTCTTGAAAGTTTTGCAGAGTATATAAACCCATGCATGATGCTATTGCAGTTAGTGCATTGTTGATTCTGTGTTCGTGCAAAAAAAAATTTCATATGTCAAAGAAAAGGAAATGGAATGATGATTATGTGAAGTGTGGTTTCACTTGCATCGGAACAACTCAGGATCTACAAAATTCCCAGTGCATGCTTTGTGACACTGTCCTTTGAAATGCAAATTTGAAGCCATCTGAGCTGCAGGAACACTTCAATAATCGGCATGGTGGTGCAGCTGTTGCAGGCCATGATGTTGAATCATTGAAAGGTAGAAGGGCCTGCTTTGATTCTTGAGCAACCCTTCCAAAATTAGGTTTTATATCTGCTAGCAAACCACTGCTGATGGCTTTATACCACATGGTGTATAAAGTATCCAAATCAATGAAGCTCCATACAATTGCATAAGAGGTGATAAAACCATGTGCATTAGAAATGGCAACAATTGTTCTGGGAAAAGAAGCCTCAAACAAGCTTAAATTAGTGCTATTATCAAATATTGTTATTCAAAACTGAATTGGTGATTTGAGTTTGGACATTTTGGACCAAGTTATTGCAGATATGAGTCTTAGTCCCTTGAAAATCTCTCTCCAATTGGATGAAACAAATGATGTTGCAAATTGCAGTCAGCTTATCGCACAAGTGAGGTATGTCCATGATGGTGCCATAATGGAAGATTTCCTGTATTGTGAAGATCTGAAAACAACCATAAAAGGGAAAGATGTCTTCCAGTGTGGGAAGAACTTCTTTGCATAATATGATTTAGATATCCAAATTATTGGTTTTCTGTGTACCGATGGTGCCCTTGCTATGCTAGGAAATAAATCAGGATTTTTTGTACTGATGAAACAAGAGATTTCGCACTTGCAAGGTACTCATTGTTTTTTTCATTGACATGCTTTGGCATCAAAAACATTGCCTCCAAAGTTGAAAAACGTCCTTGGCACTTCTGTGAAGACTTTCAACTGTATTAGGTGTTACGCTCTGAACCACTGCATTTTAAAGTCGCTTTGTGAAGATTTTGGAAGTCAGCGTTCAATTTTGCTTTTTCACACAGAAGTCTGCTTCCTGTCATGTGGGAGAGCTTTAATGCTTTTTGAACTGTGAGAAGTTAAAACTTTTCTAAAGGAACGTGACTATGATCTGCCCGGAGAAATAGAATCACAAGAATTTAACCAAATACTAGCCTATTTGAGTGATATTTTTACTCATATGAATGACCTCAATGGAAATATATAAACATATTGAAATACTGCAAAAAGTTAAATGTTTTCAAAGAAAAGTTATATCTTTGTCGACAAGTTGAAAGAGGGAATGTTTCAAATGTTCCATCACTTGAAGAAATGGTAGGTGAGGATGAAACCCTATTTTTATGTGGGCATGAAGAAATTCTGGATCATTTGGAAATACTATCAAAGTCATTTGATGGATATTTTGGAGGAGAATTGGAAACTTCTGAAGAATGGATTATGAATTCATACTCCTTCAGTTTGGATAATATGTTGGATGATGAAGAACTGAAGGGAGATCTTATTGAAGTGTGCATAAATTGAGTCCTTGAAATGCAGTTTGAAAGCACAACATTGGAACAATGTTGGTGTTCGACAATGGACATGTTTCCAAGACTTTGTGAAAAAGCACTAAATGTGCTCATCCCATTCGTGACAACATGCTTATGCGAGTTTGGATATAGTGCCCTTTTGCCAATCAAGACAAAATCTAGAAATTGCTTGGGTGCACAGGCAGACTTGCAGATTGCTATCAGCAACAAAGTGCCATGTTTTGAAAAACTTGTAAGAAATAAACAGAAACAAAAGAGTCATTAAATTTAAATTGGCTTGTGAACATTTGAACATTTCAAATTCAAAGAAATTTCATTTCATGCATGGATGAAAATTTATTTTTGTGTAGGCCTTGTAGGGTTTATGCAACATTTAAGTTTGTTATAATATTTTTTATTTTTTAAATGTTTCGTTTTTGTTTATATATCATTAAAAACAAATTATAGAAATTTGTTTTGGCTACCTTTACCTTTATTCTTAAATAATTACTGTGAGGTGTGCGAGAACATATTAAAATTTTTTAGGGGTGTGGGGCATAAAAATGTTAGGAACCACTGCTTTATTCCATGCTCTATATCCTAACATTCACTTTCCGCATTTTCACACTTTTCTTATGTCCTTTGGTGTGAAGATCTGGTTTTACATGCTGTTTCACTTCCTTATTACCTCGCTCCATCTGTCCATTTTACATGGTGGCATAGACAAAGCAGGAAGCAGGTCTTCCACATCCGTTTTACTGCTGGAATGTTTCTTACTGACTGGCTTACCCTGTCTCCTCACTTTCTGAATACCATGTGGCCTTTATCCCATACCTTTCATTTTTCTTATAATGTTGTGGATCATTTAGAGGGTGATTGTTTCGATTGTTTCCCTTGCATATCATCTTCATCATCTACTGAAGGGGATTTTACATTCTCACGTGTGAATCATTCCACATGGAGTCATCTCTCACTGTCTACATCATCTCATAGTTTCATCTTTGTCAGGATTTCATCTGCCACGTTTGGCCATTTTTCAGATATTGCTGTTATTTTATCTGGTGAAGTTTAATATTTTTCCTTATTTTTTCAGAGATCTTTATCTCGCTGTTTATCTGTCACGTGGGTTCTGCGTAGTGGCAAATGGTTCCCAACCAGCTATTCTTTATTGTTAAATTTGCACTGTATGCTATTTGATTCATGCTTTCTCTTAAATGGCTTTGCACGCTCATTATTGAGATGTGGTATTCCACAAAATTGCTTGATGGATAATTACCTTATGATTATTTTCTTGATAAACATCCCCATTCCAGAACATACCATCCATAGAGTGCATGTGTAAAGCAGAAGGGGATTGCTGCACATCCCTGCTATACCTTGAGTGAATAACTCCGTATAAATTGATTGCCAAAATAAGATTTTTGGGTCACTCATTGCACTGTCTCCAGTGATGACACTCCTCAGGACTTTCCACAGCATTGTCACTTCCTTCCTGAAATGGAGTGGGAGAATCCTAGCCACTTTTTTCAGTTCAATACTGCTGGGGTGTTGACCATAACCTCCTGAATGAGTTCCACAGGAAACAAGTTAGAACCATTCAATTGAAAGCAGGGCAGTGGTGATCTAATGGTGTAGATGCAACATGGCCTCTTGATCACATTTACATAAGTGAAGTTTAGCCATCTTCTAACTGGATGACATAGCCTCCTGACACCATTTATACAACCCTAGAGTCATACTATCACATTAGTAGATGATGTGGTCTCCTTATAACATTTACTCAAATACTGGAGTTGAGCTGTCACTTCCTTAATCCTATACCACTCACTGGTGTTGAGCCTTGACCTTCTTGGTTGACATTTCCTCTTAATAGTATTTATACAAACATAGGAGTTGAGCTGACATCTTACAGGATGATATGGCCTCTTGATTCCTTTTACACAAACAGTGGAATTGAACTATCATCTTACTGGGTGATGTAGCCTAGAGATGCACATTAAATACACACTAGAGTTGAGCCATGCTCTAACTTCTCTACACCTCACAGTTTCTGCCCATGTGTTATTACACATGAGTAAAGAGTATTCCTGGGTCAGCAGTGATGAGGTTTCTCTCTTCTGATCTTTGGATCTACTTTTCTTGCTATCAGGGGTATTCTTCAGATGCTTTTGGGGGTACTTCTGTTATTTCTTTGTACTAGTCCCTCTTTTTTTTCAGTGTATCAGAAGCTATAATTTTCCTGTATTGAAAATGTGTTTTTGAAAGTTACTTGCCTCCCTCACACTTCCCACCCTTTCTCCCCATTTCTTCAGTGCTTATACTTTTTGCCAACTTTTGAAGTGGAAATTCCATAGAGAACTGTAGAGGGAGTCACATGCATAGTGTTGATTAAGAAATGACACACTGATGATTTACATGAGAGACACGTTGGAATATAGTAATTCTAACAAGAGGGAGCACCATGCTTTTTGGCATGTATAAAAAAAGTTTACATATTGAGGCAGCACTGAGTGAGAATAGCTAATTTGTGTGAGAGGAGGTATATACTTATTGGAAATACATTTTTAGAACAGGAAAATTATAACTCTTGTATGGCCAAGTTGAGAAAAGTGAACAAAATGTTAGCTTTTTGTTAACATTTAGAGTACTGTGTAAAAGTGTTAAGACCAAGTTTTAAAAAGTAATAGATTTTAGGGTAATTTCAAAGAATAATGGAAGATCAACCACAGGTGAAACATCAAAATTTATTAATCTGTATTTAATACCACAGAAACTTCGGTAGAAGTGCTTGAGTTCAATAAAAGGTTAATATTTTTATATGTCCCTTTTTTGCTTTAATAACTGCAGATAGTCTTTCAGGGATTGTTGTAGCATATTTGATCAATGTGTCATTTGGGATTTTAATCCAAATGTCTTTCATGTGCTCCCATAAAGTTTCTTTGGAAGTGACTTATGATTTGTTTAGTTTTTGATATATCAAATCACAAATTGCTCAACTGAGTTTAGATGGGATTCTGTGTGTGACTCTTGAGTACTTTCAGCAACTTCTTTCTTAGCTATGTAATTTCTGTATAAGGTAGATAGTTGTAGACTCCTTTACCAACAGTAAATAAACCATTAGGTATACACTGATGGTTCTTGCATTGGTCCATTATTCCATCTATTTTTCAAATGTCTTAGTGTCACCTCAATAGAAAATCTCATCCAAACCATCATGTTGGTTCATGATAGGTGTTGTGCATTGAGGTATCGTTTACTTTTCTTTAGCTGGATGTACAACACATGCTTTGAACCAAATATTTGAACTAGGACTCATCTGCCCATAACATACTTTTCCAATCATCAACATTCCAGTTTTTGTACTTTTTAGTAAATTTCAATCTTTACAACATTTGAAGATCAAAGTGAAGGTCTTTTAACTGCTACATGATCAAATATTCTGTTCCTGGTCTTCTTGGTGCTGTATCTCATGTTTAAGATCAGTGGCAGTCTTCCTCCTGTCCTGAACAAAGATATTTAACATCAGTATAATTGAGTTTATGTGTTTTGCCTATTCTTTTCCTATTTTCACATTTACCTACCTCAGTCTCATAATCTTAGGTTTACTTGACAGTGTTTGGGGAGCATTTCAAGTCTGCAGCAAATTGTTGGAGAGTCCATCCAGCATCATGTAAAGCTTTTATGCAAACTTTCTACTCAACTTACAATTCCCAGTGCTTTTTTAGCCATGGCATGACAACAGCACTTAATATATAGTGTTAAACACTGTTTTGATCAAAGTTTGTGTGTGTAGTGCTGTTGAATTAAATTCTTCTAGCATATACTGGTACCATATGGTAGATCCTTGCCAGTTTAGTTTTATATAGTTAAGACATTGCATGAGATGCCATGACAGTTATTTTATACTTTAAACTTAATAAGAATGCTGATTTAAACAATCTTTATGAATATGCCCTTGTTACAAGTACATGGGAGTTCTGATTACTGATTAGTATTCTCACCCTGCCTTATACAGTTGTTAACAGGAATCAGTGAAGCATTAATATAGTGTTTAAATTTAGCTTTTGTAATGGTATAGAAGATTTATCAATGTAAGATAGAAAGAATGATAAAATATTCTCTTCTCCTTACACTTCTGCATAGTACTGTACATGTGTTATTTTTTTATGAAGATATAAGAAAAAAATAACATTAAGACTGTGATGAAGTGAATATTAAGTAAAGTTATTATTTAATTATTTAAAATGCTGTTTATCACATTATAGGAATAAATTGAATTTACATTCATATTTATTTATGTGAACTTTGGTGATTTACAGCTGTTAGAAGAGAAAGCTAGAGAGAGAGAGGAGGAAGCTAAGGCCAGTGAGAAATTGATCCAGGAGATTGAGCATGAGGAGAAACAAGTTGCTATTCAGATCCAAAAGGAAAAAGAAGAAATTGCTGCAAGGGATGAAATATTAGTCAAGGAATTATGCAATAAGATAAAACAGGTAAGAAATTTTTTACACTAAATTTTATAGGTTACTATGTTCAGATATTACAGTAGAAAAAATTTGATATATAATTTATTACCTTGACCAAGTTATTGTAATTTTATTCATTTATGTGAACAATAATTGTGCTTTTTTTTAAGTATAGGAGGAATTTTATACCTTATTCAGAAATGATGGGTGCAATGAACAGAAAGCAAAAACTGTAATTTATTACATATCCATTGTTTATTCCATATGAGTTTAATAGTACTTAATCACATTTCACCACCAACCTGAAACCTGAGCTTAGCAATACTGACAATATAAAACCTCTTTGTTTATTCACTGACACGTATCAAACTTAAATGGTGTAATTGATCAAACTTATTTCTATCCTTGGAAGTGATTTAACAATACCATCAGTTTTTTTACAAAATGTGAGAAATACTGAAATGTGACAGGTACTTTCAGGTTGCCATTCTATTGCTGATCAACAGGAGTAGTAGATTGAATGCCATATTTTCTGTAATTCACACCTGGAAAAGAATAGTTATTCTATAGTTCTATTCTATGTAAAGAAGATAAAGGCATGTTATTTATATTTTCTTTATTTCTGAAATTTTGCAAATTTTATAAAAAATGTCCTGTCCTTACCTCCTAAAAATAATAATTCCATGGATGAAAAATAACCTTTGGCTAGTGGACAGGAAGTTGATATTAGGTACTGAAATTAGAAAAAAGTGTAAAGAGATCTTTTCATTATATAACTTTTGAGAATAATATGAATAATTTTATCAAAATACTAATATATATGCAAAAACGGCTTGTTTGGGTTGAGAAAATATTTTACATAGAAGAGCAAACAACATTTCGACCTTGTGAACCTGGCGATGACCGAAGAAGATCGAAACGTTGTTTGCTCTTCTATGTTAAATATTTTCTCAACCCAAACGAGCTGTTTTTGCATATATATTTCTCTACAAGTTGGTTTCTCGACATCACTGAAAATACTCTAATATTTAATTTTCACAACATTGCCTCTCTCGTTGCATAGAAAAATTTCGTATGAAAGTTTTGATCTGAAATTTTATTTTTAGTAGGAATGTTTAACAACATCTTAATCTTTACTTTGTAAGTGAAAAGTGATCAATCAGTATTTGCTGTAGTTTTTTTTTATGATGATTCTGATATGGGAGCAAACTTTTTTCAGAAGTGTTATTGTCAGAAATGTGATGCATTAATTCCAGCTGAATTTTGTCCATCATAATCCACTAGTCCATCTTACTCATCTACAGGAATAATATTTCTGCTGGACTTCCACACACTCCTGAATTGAAAAATGAAAATATTTTTTGTCAATTGACTTAATTTTTTATTCCTTCTACTCATTAGTTTAGTGTCTTTGTAGACTACAGTAATGAACACTTGGCTGTCTTTGGTATTATTTGTACATTCTCAACTGGAATGTGGCTCTTTGTAATCCATTACAAAATATTCCTAATTTCTGTACATGAAACATTTTTCAGCTGTAGTAGTGTTTCCTTTAGTGACTTCAGTGTATTTCAAGAGTTAGTAATTTTGGGTTTATTAAAATTATCTTTACAAAGTATAATGTGATTTTAATGTTAGCTGCTTCAACAATATTGTCATTTTATGCAAGTATTCAGTTGTTAATCATTAATTGATGGATTTTAACTCCAAAACAAGGGCTTTTTTTTTAAATTCTGGTTCAACAAAACAGATTCTGCAGTGAGGCTTATCTTCACTTGCAAAGATCAAATTATGATGCCGACCAACATCCTCATTCTGACATTTATTTCACTGCATCCACCTGCCTTCATGAAGGCAGGTTATCTTAATTGCAAGCTAAGGCTGTACATTCCAAACCCTCTCAGGTGCTTCCAGTGTCAGTGCTACCTCAACGAGCATACATGAAGGAACTCTAATGCCTGTGAATGTGAAACAGACCCTCATGGCATCAATTTGCAATGGCCCTCACCCATTCTACTTTTATTCTTGCCCTAAACAGGTGGAAGAGAAAGAGGTGCATCATTTGAAGATGATTCAAAACATTACTTTCCCTGAGGCTCAAAAGTTGCTGTCCAACACTTCATCTCAGGTGTATGCTGCTGCACTTCATTTCACTACTACAGTGGGAGTACAGACAGATCTCTCTGTGCCTTCAAAAGAATTGTTCTCAAACCGAATGAAAAGTCTTTTGACCTCTGTGGTTAAAAAAGTTGATGAATCAATGTCGACACCCATCTTTATCCCTGACATACCTTCAAGCAAACCCGAAGATTCACTTTCTTTGGTTCCAGGTATGGGCATTTCCTTAGGTACATCTTCCTCTCCCACCTGAAGATGCAAAATGATCATTTGTTTATGTCCTCAGTTGCTGGAATCATATTCCAAAAACAAAGACCTGCCCAGTTGACCCAGGGTAGGATCCATGGAGGTCAACAGACCTCCCACAAATAAAGATAACAAAGAAAAAAGATATGGTCATAAATGGAAGAGCTCTCCACTCAATTCACCTACACATAAATAAAAATGGCCATCTTGATACAATGGAACTGTCGAGGTTTACATTATTATCTGAATGACATCAAAACACTGATTGCTTCCTATGATCCTGTATGTCTTTCACAGGGAAAAATTTCTGAAATCTGCTGATACAGTTTTTTTTCTACAGAAATGACAGGCTGTATAATGGATGAGTGCATGGAGAGATGGCACTGTTAGTTGATCAACTTGTGCTCACCCTGTCTTTGCCACTTGACACACCCTTGGAGGCCTTAGCCATCTGTGCTTCTTTGGGTTGAACCATCATTGTTTTCTCTACCTGTTGCCTGGAGACACCTATGATCAATCAGCCCTTGAAGCTCTCATTGAACAGTTGCCATCTTCCTTTTTAAATCTGGAGGACTTTAATGGACATCATCTTCTCTAGGAAAGTGCTGATATTGATGGGAGGGGTTGTTCCATAGAGCTTATATTCTCTGATCACAACCTTTCTCTTTTCAATGCTGATTCTTATACTTATTTTCATGCACCTAGTGAGTCCTTTACTGCTATTGAACTTTGAGTTTGCTCCCCTTCACTATTCTCCCACTTTTCATGATGTAGGGTTGACAATAACCCATGAGGCAGTGATCATTTTCCTATAATTTGGAGAGAGATTGGTTGTGGGCAATGCCACTCGACCAGCATGCCTGAGTGGAAGCTGGATCAAGCAAAGTGGTTTTCTTTCACTGCTTTTGCAGAACTTGATTTTGCCATCATCTGTAAGCCATCATTAGATGACTTTGGGCAGTAGTAACTGACTGTATTATACAGTCAACTGCTCAATGTATTCCTAAAACCTCGACTCATTTTCCATGATATCCTCGTCCGTGGTAGAATTTGGCCTGCAACATGGCACGGAAGACTCAAAAACGGACCTGTGATAAGTTTTCTATGTATCCCACACTTGCACCACATTGCTTTCCAACAGGCCCATGCGCATGCATGGTGGGTAAGATGTCAAAGCCAAAAGAAATCTTAGATTAAGTTCACAACGAGCATATCTTCTACCGCCAGTTCCAAAGTCATATGGGACAATATTTGAAAAGTCAGTGGGAAATATAATTCTGTCTCTCTCTCAGTTTTGCTCTCTGATGGCCAGGAAATAGCTAATACACGGAGCATCTCCAATACTCAAGGTGAAAGCTTTTGCCAGGTATCTAGCTCCTCTGCTTCATCCTCCACCTTCTTATCCATCAAGACTTAGGTGGAGCGATCACCTTTTTCTTTTTGAGCTGATTGTCTCTATGACAATAATCGTCCCTTTACACTGGTGGTACTCAAACTGGCCCATCATTGATCTGGCAGTACATTGGTTGGACCAAAAGATGTAGAGTACAAAATGCTGCACTATTTTTCTGATTGTTTTAAACATTAGTGTTGAGCTATCTACAGTTTATTATGATATAGGATTTTGTATCTAATGTAACAAACCTTTTTCATTTTTGAGTATCCAATGTTAGCGTGGAAACCAAATTTCATTGTGTAAATAATATGATTGTGTTATGACTGACAAAAAATGTATTAAATTGTGAAAGGTTCTGTGATAGAACTTAGAGTTCTAGTAAGTACAGTAATTTTTATAAGCATAAATATGGACTATTTAAATTTATTTGGAAGTTTCAGCAACACTTTCAAAATATATTTCTATTTAAAAAAAGTGCTTGTTGTACATTTAATTTATTATAAATGCTGTTCTTACCATCTTGTTCATAAAAAATTACAAATTCTGCACTATCATTAAGTGTGTCTGCTAGTATTTGCTAAGAAAATGTATGTAATATTTGCTGCTTGCTTTTAGAAGTTCAGATGTTATTTAATTTATTTTATTTCTTTTTTACTATTAGCAAGATGATCTGGATAACACGGTTTTTGTAGAAAAGTTTCTTCAGGAGATATCTGAGCAGCTGCCTCAGATAATCTGTTCAGGAGATTCAGGAAGAAAAACTGTGCCTCCAGTGAACGACTCAGTATCATTGTCTTTGTTTCAAAGATCCAGGCAGGGTGTTCATAGTGTTAGCACAGTTTTGGGTACCAGCTCTGACTGTATGTCAGATAGGCCTAAATCTACATCATCACTGGGCACATCTCGTAGAAGTAAGTAACTGGAAAAATTGTTACCCATCTGAAGTTGCTACCTTGAAACCAGTCAAGATTCTAAGTGGAACTTTATAAATGTTTTAAATAATTCAATATAGTTTTCTGAATTTTAGTTCTTTTGAATTGAGGGCAATATATATATATAAAACAAAGTGACTGTACTTTGTTATTGGATATCTTTTGTTCAAAAAAATTATAGTTACAGAGAAATAAATATTTGATTCTTTAGTTGTTGTAAATGTTCCTTCTTTTGTTTTTAAATTTGAATTTTCAAGTTTCACAGTTTTGTAAGTTACTTTTATTATATATTTTGAATCTCAAATTATCAAAGTTTTTCATGTTTTTACAAGAAAAAAGTATATAGAAGCTCATTGAGGACATTTTGATTTAATTTTAATTTTTTGGCTTTAAAACCAAATAGTACAACTTAAAACATTGGGCTATTATCTGTAAAATTTAGTAAATTAAAAGGTAATGATATTACGTTTCAGAAACGGTGTCCTGTTTTAGTTTTGTTTCAACTTTATTCATGCCCTTATGAAAAGAAAAGTTTGAAGCTCATTGATTAAGAAAGAGAACAGTTTTATCAGTCTAATGCTATTTCATTAGTAGTAATAGTGATTACAATTGACTTGACATGCTGTGTCAGTATTTTACTGTTTATTTAATGATGTGTCAGTTTTTCTCACAAGTTAAATATGTGTCCAGCAGTGCCACATAAACATGAATGCATGGTGAAAGATGAATAGGAAAGACAAGAAAGCTGTTGATAGTATTGTACTGTATAGTAATTTAGTTGGTAATATAACTACATAGTGGTTTTAGAGCAGTGGTAAAAGGTTATTTGTGTATATTGTAATTTTCTATGGGAGAGAGAAAAAAAACCACTATTTAATGTCACCTCTAACAGTAACAGACTACAGTAACTGTTTGGGTTGCTCAAGATACACAAACCAGATATTCCTCTGTTGTTAGTGCTATAGATTTTGTTTCCCACAACTGATAACAATACCTTATTTCTGTTTTTTGCTGTCTCGGGAAATGTGTAGAAATGTATGTAAGATGCTTTGACATTTTCATCAAGGAGGACACGGGGTTTCATCTGACTACCTTAAAATTTGCTTTGTGAGCTTTAATGTTACGGTTATGATTCTTGATCATCCAATCAACTGTGATTACTTGCTGCCCAGAAAAACACTAACATAAATTACCTCTTGAAATTACAAGTCACTTTACATTTTGTAGCTATGTTGGAACTCTCTTCACCTTGCCATGAGAATACTTATTTCCAGTAGCAAGAAGTATTCTGTGAATAAACTCATGGCTTTCCCCATGGGTCTCACTATCTCTTGCCTATCCTTTACAACTTATATGTGAACATCTTTGAAACCAAGGTTTTAAATTTATCCTTCTGAAACCACAACTGTAGAAAAAAAGATACAGTGACAACACATTTGTAATTTGTTCCTATGAACTATGAATTCTTAATGATTTTTTAAAACCCGAACCCCAACTTCTGTGACAACAACATCAGGTTCATTTTGAGAACTGAAGAAAATGGTGCCTTTCCTTTTTAGACATCTTTGTCAATCAACAGGGCCATCATTTCACTATATCTGTTTGTAGAAAACCAATGCAATTTCTGTGTTTTTTTGTCTTGCCACTTCCTCTCTGTTAAAAGTGAGATTTGGAAATGGGTTTTTGCTCATTTCAAAAAACTTGTACTTTAATATCATCCCACCGTTTCTTCCTAGATTAAGCTATAAGTGTAGAAGTAAAAATAAACATTTTAATGTAAGAGTACTTCAAATTCAATGGAATGTTCAAAATCCTACCCATGAAAGTGAGTGAAATCTGACTTATAGAGACCAAGAAATAAACATTAAATGAAAGATGCCTTGTTCCTGTGGAAGAACACACGTTCATTGAATTGGGCAAAGAGTGTCACAGAATCAAAGGAACACCACGATATTAGCATAGAACTATATCTGACAAAAGCATTCTAAGCTGAACTTAACTACAATAGTGGTCATGTTATCAACTAGAATTGACACAAAATCCTTGACTCCATACTGCACTGGAAAATTGAATGAAATTATTTTTCATTTTAACTCTCCAAATAATTATGGAATATGTTTAAGGCATAGATTTCAGCCGATTATGATCTCCTTTCCTCTTCAAAGAACACAACAGTCAACAAGAAAATCATTTATTCAACCTAAGCACCAAATTAATTCTGACATCACGACTTTTGTACACCAGAGCTCCCATTTACAGATGATTTGACTATTTCAAGTTGCTTTTGCTTCAGATTTTCAAGCTAAATATTTCTGAGATTTCTTTCTACTTTGCTTCCTATAATCACCATTTTTTTATTTTGTATTACATCTCACCATTATTTGTCCTGATGAAGGCTTTTTTACGTAAAAGACTGTAAATTACTTCCTTTATTGGCCAATGTAGTTGAGAAAAGTTTCCAGTCCTTTGTAGCCTCCTCTAACTAATCTTTCTGTTAAATAAGAATAGAACGTATGTACTCTTCATATTTTCAAGGAAAATGTTACATCTGTTTCACATATTACTAAACAGGGTCTAATCTATTTCTGGTGTTTGTTTTTTATCAACACACACCTGTGACATGTAGCAGTGTGTTTGTCATGTCACAAGCATACTGAATTCCTTTGAAGATTAATGTCTTTTTCACACAAAATTTCTCATGAAATAGTTTGTTCATTTTCAACTTGTTTAGTGGCTGTTAAAGGCTGCTGTTCATTGCCATCACTTAACTTGTGCACAATAAAGTTTTTTTTTGGCTTAGTGAGATAAGTCTTCAAATTTAGTGACTAACCCTGTAGCTCTTTTACCCCAACTTGTAAAAGGTACAGAAAGTCCTGTAAACCTCGTTTATGCTAGTTTGGATATCATAACTTTTTTCTGTGTTTTATTTTCACCTTTTGGGTAGAAACTACATTGATTTCTGTTGTTCGGAAATAATAGACAACACTTTTTTTTTAAATCACAACGTAGCTACTAGGATATTTTGTTTTCCATTTTTAAACTTGCTTTCTGAACCAGATTGGCTTCTTATGTGTTCTTGTTAGGGAAAAAATCAATAATAACAATTTGATGATATTTGGTTACTTCCATAAAACTGGTTTCTAATGAATACTATCTCAGGTGTTTAATTGACAGTGAACCAATAGAGATGATATTTGTAAATGTCACTAGCTGTATGAAATGTCAATTTTAGAACTGAATTTAAAAACACGATGTCTTGGTAATAGGAAGATTGTAGTGAACTGTTAATAAGTAAAGTAGGTTTAAGATGCTAATTTTCTCAAGACATAAAATCCAGAAGAAAAAAATGTGAAATGTGTTTTGTTTTTATTACTTAACTTCAACAAGCTGTACAGAACCATAATATAAAATGCAGAAAAAATACCATCTTGTTGGAAAGCTACATTTATAAAAATAATACAGTCAGTTTTCTTCTCACACAGAAACAGAGCTGGTAACTTAACTGCAGCATTAATCTCACTTGAGGGTTTCTTGCAAGTCTAAGACATGCCTTCCAAGTGAACTAAGATAAACATATTAAAATAAATTTCCTTAAAGTAATTTCCCCAAGAAGGGGCAGAAGGCTGTCTGGAGGGAGTCACCTGTTTTAACCAGTATATAGGGGTGTGTTGTCTGTCAGTCAGTAGACAATAAAATAATATCATATAAAGGGTGCTTAACATTGCAATTTATACCATTGTGATGACAGTAAAAATCTGCAATTGCTTCAAATCACAATTATAATTATGCACTCTTTGGACTACAATGCAACACATATAACAAGGAAGGAAACCAAAAATATGATTCTGTTTTAGAAAAAACTATTTTCAATTAAATTTACTGAGTTAAAACGTTTATTTCAATGAAGAGTAACTATAATTATAGAAACTATTGTACGGTATCTTTTCTCTCACTTTAATATCAATTAAATATATATCAAGTCAGTACTCGTTATGTACATGTAAAATGTTACAAATCACACTAATCACAGTTTAAAAAAGATAAAGCTAAGCTTTTAAGCTTTAAAGATAAATCTTATTATATGGTGAGCTTGAATTTCATTACTTTCTTTAAATTGGAATGAATGAATGATTTGAACTGTTTTAGGATTGTATTGTGCAGAACTAAATTGTTTACAAAAAAAAATATTAATTGGTAAAAATATTAGGAACATACTGTTCTCTTCAGCAAATCTGTCTGTAAAATGTAGCAGCTGATACTCAAATACCATTAAAGAAATATCTGAAGCACACATTTATATACTTATAATACAGCAGGAAAATACACACCTATTTAACAATAAATCTTAACAGTGATGCAAACTATTGGTTCTAAAACAACAGAATTAAAGAGAACAGTATCACATTCAGTTACCAGAATCAGCCACAAGCATCAAGGTACATTTCATAGAATAATTGTTTTTAGTTAAAATTTTACCTTTTGAAACAAAAGTGTAAAAACCTTTGAAAGTGAATAAGGTTATGCATGATTATGTTGGTTGTGTGTGTCACTACATAATATTTTCCTTTATATGCTTGACGTATTTTAAAGGTTTCCTTTATTATAACTTAGTTTTGGAAATGATGTGCTTTCATATTTTCAATACAGTACATGTGACCTAGGTCTAATGTACTTGGCCTGGCATGGCCAGGTGGATAAGGCACTTGACTCATGATCTGAGGGTTGCAGGTTTGAATACCCATCACACCAAACATGCAAGCCCTTTCAGCCATAGGGGCATTATGATGTGACAGTCAATTCCACAATTAATTGGTAAAAGAATAGTCCAAGAGTTGATGGTGGATGGTGATGACTAGCTGCCTTCCCTCTAGTTTACACTGCTAAATTAGGGATAACTAGCACAGATAGCTCTCATGTAGTTTTGTGTGAAATTCAAAACAAACCTAATGTCCTTAAAGTTTGGGTCACTAACAATGTACTATTTCAATTTCTTTAATTGTCAATTTATTTCCCAATAAATGAACCACAGGCCATATCAAGTCCTCAAATGCTTGATTGCACACTGATCAGATATTTCAAACCTATATTTGGGGAATGATATATTCTCTGTGGTTTTATTTTCATCATCTGAAGTGGCCTAGTGTAGAAAATAATTGGGAACTGCTGATCTAGAAGATTGATGCTATAGTATTTTTAAAGTACTGTTGCAGTTTGAATGTAGTGTATGAAATGGCTTTACATAAGTTCATTAACTTGCATAGTTGACATTTAGATCAAAATATTCCAAAATATAGTAGTTTTGTTTACATTGGCTACCAGAGATACAACAATGAAAGTTAAGTTGGAGCAATTTATCTAAACGATTACATTAAAGAAATCTCTGTATTTCTCTTACGTGATTTGTTTATTACTTCCAAAAGATTTTACCCAATAAAAATTTCCAGTATTCATCCATTTTATCCTCATCAAAATAGTGAAATCACTAGAATGTTTAGAAGTTTCAAATGATTCAAATTTACCACCACATTTTTAACCCATATTTTCAGATATTCATCTGTGTGTTTATATATATATATTTGTTCTGTTATAGAACTGTAAATAAATTCACATTTCAAACGTTTTGATTTGTTTACGTTAATTGAAAGCCGTGGCCACACACACTTTGTTTAATATTTTGTTTCTGAAGTCAACAATTGTACTTGTGACTAATTTCCATAGTATCAATAAGAAAGTAGTACTAAAATGTTGATTATGTTCATGCAAAATATTGGCTTTATTTAGAAATGCTAAAACTTGGGTGTTTATCCTCAGGGTGGACACATCATAGAAATCCCATTGTTTTGGTTTTGTGAGTGAACAAACAAATATTTATGAACGTGTGGAATGAATGAATTATTCATTGTTGCTACTTTTACAAAATAAATTGTGAATATTTAAAATATATCTTAGTTTGTATGTGCTTGCTTTTATAAAAAAAATTTCCCCATTTGCACCAATTTAGGCAGTCCCAAGTCTGATAGCAACAGCTGGGAGAGCTATGACAGCATCAAACCAGAGATGACCCACTTCAGACCCATCAAGATTGCCCCTCGTACTCCTCCTAAAAGGCTTCCCAGTGGGAAATTTGAGGAACCCAAACTTGTTCGAACTAAAGCACGAAAGCTAGACTTTGGAAGGTCCAATAGTGACAAGTATTTCGGTTCAGGTTTTATGAAGCTTGAAAGTATTGATGAGGAATATCCACAAAAACATAGTCCAAGGCTATTAGAGAGTGTAAAGGAAAAAGCCAAGTCATCAAATGACTTAAATTTGATATCTTCACACACTAGAACACCATTTACCAGTTTTCAGTCTGTTTGCACTTCTGATAAATTAGCTGTGCCTGGTCCTTCTGGACTTTGCAAAGCCAAACATTCTACTCCAAATCATGAAAAAGTAAATATGTCCTGTGTTGGAAATAAAAAATCCGAAGATGTTTGCTCTAAAAAAAAGGAACAAAAACATGTTCCATTTCAGATAAATTCACAAACACCAATCTCTGCAGAAACAACAGGCTACAAACATGGCTTCGTACCAACATCTCATGAAGAAAATTGTAATTACTATTCACCTCTATTTCAAAATGAACAGAATTCAAAGCAATCCATCATTAAAACTACACATATACATCTTAATAATACAAATACAAGCATCCAGTCAAGTCCAGGTAGAGTGTACAAAATGAAGAAAAAATTCACATCAAAATCCAGTAGTAACAAAAGTTCTAAAGATAATGCAAGCCACTGTGGGCAGAAAGTAGAAAGCATGTGTAAAACATATTATGAAGACCTTTTTGCAAGTGAAACTGATGATGAAATAAAATTACGAAAGAGAAAATACACCAATACTCACTATGATATCTTAAGTATAATCTCCGAAACTACTGACTCGGAACAAGAAAATTCAGAAACAGAGAAGACTCATTCGAAGAAAAAAAGTATTGATAAAGTAAATGGTAAAAACTACTTTAAAAGAACAGATGTGTCTAATGATTCACTTAAGAGCAAGCAAAGCTCAGAGCATAAGAAAATACCAGTTACAAAGAGAAAATTAAAAACATTGAGAAGCCAAAGGCACAGTTTCAATGCAATAAAGACTACCAGCCACCAACATTTATGGCAGCAAGCATCACAGGACAGTCAAATAAGCACAGATAGTAACATTAGTGAAACTAATGAACTTAACCAAGAAGAAAATGATCATATACTTGCTATGAAGCTTCAAGAAATTTTTGATCAAGAAAATCAGAAGGATCAAAATATTTTTGAAAGACAGTACTTCTTGAGAGACCGATCTAACAGACATGTTTCCTCTAATAAAAAGGTGTGATGTAGATTTAACAATTGTAATTTGTCAAGTTCCCAAATTTATTATTTATTACATATGTTTTGTGACATAAATGATTTGATCAGTGATCAAATTTTTCTAAACTTTTTACACAGTTCTAAAAACTTCAGAGAAATGGAGATCATTCAATGACAATTCATGGCTTCTAATGAACTGTATAATTAAGTAAAAATTGTAATAGTCTGAGTCTAAGCTTCACATGTGTTTGTCATTTTAGAGTAAATGTATATGAGAAGTTTAGAGTCAGCTGGTTTGGAGATATTTTGTATAATAGTTTGTAGAAATATCTTATTCTATTACAAGTTAAGACTGTTACTTAGTATATTGAAAGAAGCTTGGAACTCAAATGTAGGACAAATTGAATGCTGTTTAACCCGTTTTTTGGATTTCACAAATTATTAGATAATTAATGTTTTTCAGCAATAACATATCAGTATTATATAACATTCACTGGAAAGGAGGCAAGGATACCAAGATTTTGGTAAATGTTTACTTGTTTTTACTTCTTACTTCACAGCAACATAGTTTTTTCACTGGCAGCATTGAAAATAGTGATAATACTATTTGCCACATTGCAACATATTGTTTAACATTGATAATAGTGTTAAACTGCTATCTAGGCTTAGATATGTAATTAAACAAACAAATGATGTAAAATGAACAAAGAATATAAAACTACAGTTTACAAACTTTATACTAAGAAATTAAAGGCAGATGATAAGTTGACAAGAAAACTTGTGTACAATCTAAAATGACTTGTTTATTTAGTGCCTTTCAGATATTCAGAATGTTACGTTATTCAAAGTGTTAATTATTTTACTATGTGTTTATTGTACCTTTGAAACTGGACTTGATTTTATAGAATATGTATAGGTATTTTAAGACACAAATGCCTAGTATATAATTGCTGCACTTAAAGTTTATTTTTAGAAGTAATCCTACTTCTTTGTTAAACTCTCATAAAGTTGATAGTTAATGTTTTGGATCTTGCTGAAATATTTATTCAGTAATAATGTGGTTTATTCTTAGTTGAAAGGAAAGTCTTATTATTTCATATTTCTGTCATTTTAACTATTGTCCAAATGTTTTAATGATTTCATACTTGAAACAAAAGTATGTAAAAGTTAATTGGTTTACTCATATGTCTGGTGGTGTTTAATTAATCACAGTTATTTATTGTTATAAAACAAAGATGTTTCTAAATGTTTTAACCACATATCTTAAGTTTTATCATAAAGCAAGATGCAGTTCTTTTCACATTCTTGTTGATAAGAGTTACTTTATGATATTTGTTACAAGATTTTCTTACAACAAAAAATCAAATTTCTGTGTTAAACAACTTAACTATATCCTAAAGATTAATATGCTGGCATTTCTGATGGAAATTGAAGGATATGGAATTTTACAACTTTTATACAGATATCGGTATCAAACAATTTTTGAGGTTAAAAATCCTTAAGGTGCGTAAACTTGAATTTATATTATTTACGTTACAGTGTTGAGAAATGTCTTGAAGTTAATAATTCTGTTTCTCTTATTTTTATAAATACATTATCACTTGTGTATTATATGTAACTCAGATGAAACTATTATTCTTAAGGTAATAAAGTAATATACTAAAATAACAGAAGTTTTTGTGATTATTAAGAATAAATACTCAGTAGTCCACAGCTTATCTCTGTATTATTAACCAAGTCTGTGTATTGAACTAGTTTAAAGGAGGACTTACCATACTTTCCAGGAATATTACAGATTTTCCACTCGTGTGAAACATTTTTCTTTTATATCAAGAAATCATTAATCATTACAATACTATATTAGCACGGTTATTTGATGCTTCGTATGTTAGCTGTATCTCCAGTAGAAATTATTTGACCTTAGGGAAAGTATGTCTAATGCTTATTTAAAATATTATGCTGTGCAGTAAATTGATTAAATGTGTTGAAGAGATTATACGAATTATCAAATATATCATTTTAATAATTTGTATTTAACTCAACTTTTATGTTTTGTGCAATTATAAAATGTTCAATATGAAATGTAATTAAAAATCTATTTTATTTTATTGGAAGCCTACATGTATAATTATTTTATATGATGTTGTAAGTGAATTTTATGTTATTATTTATCTTAGTTTATTTAATCCCATATTTAAAAGTGGATGATCTGCCATCTCATTCATATGAGAAGCATTGAAGTGAAAACTTGTTGCTTTTGGGAGGTAGTCAGGCATTCAAAGTGAACCAATCAGGAAATTATTATTTGCATTCTTGCTAATAATGTCCAGTATGATATCTTATCCCATAGTTTTTCTCATTCAGTTCTGCTTTTTCCAGATATAAAATTTTGTGCTTGCTACTACTTGGTACTTCCATCTACCTCTGAAGTTTTAATGTGGTACAGCTGGACAGTATCATGCAAATGAGCATGCAGCAATCCCTCCACCAGTTGGAATGCAACACATCCTCTTGGTGTAGCTGGCTTCTTATATATTGTAAAACTCAATCTTCATTTGTTGATTTTTCACAGTAAAGTGAAGGTGTATGAAATTTTGTTTGTGTTTGATTTCAATTTTTTTTTCCTTTACAAAATGTAAGTTACTGTGGGTTTTTACTTTTGTTATCAACTCTCAGTTATGAATTCCAAATTTCATATAATGGCTCCTGCTGCACCTCAGTTTATCAGGCTTTAGGCTCTAAATTTTCAACTGAGGAGGTCTCAATTTTTGTATGTAAAGAATTGGAGTTCATTAAGTGGTATGTAGTGTCTCCTGATCCCAAACCAGTTATTCTTTTTCCAAGTGAACTTGAACAAGAAGATGATGATTTGGATAGTATTTTTTAACCTTTTTCCTTTAATGTGTAATCTCATAATCCCCCTTTTAATCCTCCAGACTGTCTTAAGCTTTTCTGGACATGATGTTACAGGTACATTACCTCTTGTCTGTGTCACGTGATTTCATCTATATTACATGTTGCACCTTCCTCTGACTACCTGGTACTTCCTTTTTCTATAAATTTTGGGGTCCACGCTGTGGATAATTGCACTTTAGTGGTTTAACATCATTTAGATTTTCTGTTGTCAACACTCACACTTTACCCTCCTTGAGAATCTCGTTCTTGCCAGTATGCCTCTGAAATAGCTCAGAATTGTCTTCTTAAGGATGCTGTAGAACCTGGAGAAGGATGACTGACAGGATTGTAGTACAGGTTGTTTATCATTTCCTATAAGATTTAGGGACTGGTATTCTGATTAATTTGTTTTCTCGACATTCCTCATATCACTATGGAGTACTTCCTTCATTTGAACTGGGCATTTACTTCTGGTGTTTGGATGATGAAAGTGGATGTTGTGTATGCATACTTTTGCATCCCTATTTACCTAACATTTAGATAGTGCCTTTCTTTTGTCTTCAAGGATTACGTTTATTGATTCTGCTGTTTTTCACTTGAGCTGGTATCTGCACCCTACATATCTTGTTGGGTGGTCAGTGCCTTCACTGGACTTATTCATTCATGTGGTGAGTGGGTTTAATGGATGACTGAATGTTATTAGATCCATCCAATCAGATATCTCTCAACTACACCTGGTTCCTTCTTTGAGAAGTAACTCAAGTAGGTTGGCTTATCTACTTGGGTTGTTTTTTAAATCTTGTCTTGGTCGAACCTTGCCTTCTCCACTTCATTTGCTGATAATGAAGCTATTAATTCTCCAGGCACAATCTTTTCATTTGCTTAGTGGCTATCAAATTCTTTAGCCATTAGAACCCTTTCTCCATGATATTCCCATACCACCCTTATGGGATGGATTTGCCAGCTTATTGGATTGGCTTATTTATGATTGTTTTTGATTCTCAACTTCTTTTCTAAGTATTCTCTCATCAGATCTGGTCCCCCTTTTCCTTTTCTTGGCTACCCGTTTTGGTTTTTCATTGGAGAAAATCATTCAGACTGACAAGTGGAGCATACATAATACATTTATTTCCCATTACCTTCATTATGTGACCATCTATTCATCTGGATACTGAATAATGCCTATTATTATTCTACACATCTAGGTTTAACTGTGAGTGGGTAAGTTTTTTTCTCTCTTTCAGGGTCAAAAATGTGCATCTTGAATTCTGCTCTGTGATGAGTGGTACCTGTTCAGGTATACTAATCCATAAATCCTCATTGTATAGCCATTATGATCTATAGTGAATACTGTTGAGATGGGGTGCTCTACAAGACTGCTAATAGATTCATCCTCACAATGTTTTCCATCTTGACTATGTCCAAAATATTGACTGTCTTAAATTAATCAATGTTGGGATAGCTGCCAATTCCTTCTATCCTCTTTGAATAAATCAGGATAGCCTGCTTTTAAAAACAGTTTAGTGGTCACTCACTGCAATTTTAAAGTTTTTCTACAGACTTCCCAATGTTTTGTCTTTCTATGTTGCTACAGGAATTCTTGCCACTTATCAACTTTAAGTGTAAATGGTTTGAACCTTCCTCCTGCCAAAGACTGGATGAACAATATCTAACACCTGGTTATGCATTAGAAATGATTCACCTTCCTTCAGCTGGAACTTTTCATCCTACCACCTTCTGAATGTTGATACCTGTGTGGTCTGATGTTGGATTAGAACTAGACTAGTTGACGTAAGTCCTCACATGTGTGAATGGTTGAGGGCCTTTTTACTACCTTGACCTGGACACTAAATTCTCAATGCTGCCTGATTTTGAATATGAATGAACTACCACATTACATTAATTTCTAAAATATCAATTTGCAGGTGGCCTGGTTTTGGTTGTGCACTGATTTTACATAAAGGTGTTCTGCTTGAGTAATTACAACAGAATTTGTATTTCTCCTGCTTTCTGAGCTTCAGGTGAAAATGGTTGTGACTCTCCTTCTGCTATGAAGGAGAATGAATGTATCACTATTTGATACATCCATTGCCTGTGGATATCTCCCTTTCTGATTTAGCAACACATATTTTCATAGCTGGCAAAGAGTATATCTAGCTCAGACATGATGTCTCTCACGGCTGTGTGTTCTTCTGTGTAGAGATGTCACACACCATTGTCGCTTTCCTAAGGGTGCTTATCTAGATAAAGTTTGCATAGACCTCTCCACCAGGTCAGTGTAGGATTCTAGTTATTTTGTAAGAAGAGTTAATGTATGGTATCAGAAGTTATAAGTTTCCTTAACTTTGAGAAAGTTTTCTGTAAAAAAGGTTTGTTGTGTTGCCAAATGTAACAAGTAAAAAAGTAATAAAGGAAGTTGCAATAATTATTTATTCGTAATCTTTATGCAAAGAGTTAAACTTTGTAAGAAGTATTTGCAAGTGATAGTCAGAGATAGGTGTTGCAGTCCCTTTTCTGGGTCAATTGGTAATATTTTCATGCCATTATTTGGATCATGGTAAATATATATACATATAAACATTCTTTAAAATAGAAATATTTATAAGAAAAATTTTAAAAATGGTTTAGAGATAACATTGTGAAGTCAAGAGCCTTTTGTATTTTGAAATTAAGCTGAAAATTTTTCTTAACGGTACACTTACTACTGCAACTCTCTTTAGAACCACTGAATAACAGCATAAACTTGTTTATTGTGTCAAATAATAAGTATTGAATACAGTCCCAAGTGTAGTGTGTCACTACTTACAATTCGCCCACTAGTGAGAAAGCGGTATGTCTGCAAACTCGCACTGCTAAAACCAGTTTTCAGTACCTATGGTGGGCAGAACACAGATAGCCTAATGTGTAGTTTTGTGCTTAGTTTTAAACAAACCTCTCGCCTTTCAACAAAGTTGTTTTAATCATCTGATCCTTTTGAGGTTTTATATAAACCAAGTGCATGTATACTTTAGTGTTAAAAGTAACTTAATAATTGCTTTACTTGAACTCTTTATCACATCAAATGAAACGTAATGGCTGAAAATTAGAATGTTTGTCTCACGTACAAATAGTCAGTTAAATATTACCAGCTAAAGGCGGTGGGTATTAGTGACTAGCTGCCTTTCCTCTAGTCCTTTACTGCTAAATTGGGGACGGCGAAAGCAGATAACCCTCGTTCAGCTTCGCGCGAAATTCAAACCAAACGCAACACTGTAAGTTGAAGCATGTGGCTTCTTGTTATTATCTAACAGCATTAGGGGTTAGGAGTTTTCTAGATTGGAGAGGCGCAATGATTATGCTTCATAACCGTGTCTGTCAGCAAAAGACACTATTTGATGAGATGTTATATGCCTTTTTTTAATGACAGTGATGGCACATACTCTTATATTCCGTATCACCTCATTGAAGACTTAGCCAAAGAACGCTACATTTATCAGAATATGTTTTTTTTTCTGGACTACACAAATGAAGAGAGAGTATTTCCTAGGATATGTTAACTGGACTTTGGTGGAGAAGCCTATTACCACTACTCAGTAGTAAAGTAGATAAACCCAACAGTGTTCAAGAAATATACCAGGGTCGTTTTATAAAATGGACATTTTTGTTTTGAATGGATGAACTAAAGGAAGAAGTAGTGCATTGCCTGATGTTGAATTTCCGTGGTGCTTGATGTTCAAGGGTGAAATATGACTTGATGTCTGGGATTTAATTGTCAGCCAACTGTGCTACTAATTCAACACTGGAGAACTGAGCAATGTATAGGGGTCAATGCCCCTCAGTGGCTCAGCGGTACGTCTGCGGACTTACACGCTAAAATCCGGGTTTCGATACCCGTGATGGGCAGAGCACATATAGCCTATTGTGTAGCTTTGTGCTTAATTCAAAACAACGATAGTTTTTCATTTTAAATGTGAAACTCTACAATCATAATTTGATTCAGGGCAGGTAGGTTAATGTTAACTCCCCTATCAAACGTCGTTTTCCATGTAGCTCTTTATGGCTGAAACTCCCCCACCGCCAGCTTTAACTTGACTATAGTTCACTAAGTGAACTATTCACTTTTCAGAGAGTCATGTAGCAGCTCAGGATTATATCAGCAGCAGCTGATAAAAAAACGAGTCTTCTAGACCATTTAAATTCTGACAGTTTGGAGTCTGACTGATAGATGCCAAGAGAACACCAGAATAAAAATGAAATATAGGCTTATCTTCAATGAGGCAATTGTGTAAAGAAACGAAAGTATACACTATGTGTGCTAAATTCTCAATTAAAATAAAACAGAAAACTCTCAAGTCTTCTGTGTTGAAACCCAGTACTTCCCGAGATGCTATTATATATCAAAAAATCTCAACTGCAGCTATGTCTATAATTACAAACTTAGCTCCATTAGTGGCTTTGTTGGCGGAATAGTGACCAAGGAGCTTTGTGATAGAGTTCAACTTGAAGAAGTGACAATATGATGGCATTACTGTTAAGATTAGGTTGCTAGATGTGCTACTGCCTGGATATGACGCTGTCTAAGGAATATCAACTTTGGAATATGGAAAACCTAAGGTAGCAGAGAATCTTTGCTGAATTAGGGAGGACCTGTTGGGCAACATTTAACATAAACTTTCCTGTGTAGGTAAAATTAACATATCGCTAGGAGGAATGAATCAGTCACAGCTTTTACCGCTCCTTAGAATTTAATGATGAAATTGGCTGTCGTTGTTACAATATGCTCAAAACTGACAGTTTAGAGAATATTCAGTGTCATTACATCCTGAACCACATCGTTCTGTAGACTCACGCGCTGGCTCAGTGCAGGTATACATATAGAAACTAATTTCTCATATGCTCTATAACTGGAGTGTTACCATTTTGAATTGGAAGGCTTATTTAAGTATTTTATTTTAGACTAGCTTTGTAACATTGTTATTAGCGGAGAAGTTATGGCTTACTACTTCCGTAATTTTCCGAACATAATACGCATTTCTTTTACTGAAAGTGTATCTAGAAGTTAGGGTGCGTATAATACATGGTAAACAAATCCATTGTTTCTTTTTACTGTCAGTCCAGACCATTTTTTTCGACTAACGTTGTAAACGATAACACATACTAGAAATGTTGCATTTCGATGATATGTCTTATTAATTATCTTTGATTTTTAAGAATAAGTGAGAACTGTCTCATTATTGGAATTGTTTATAGGTGCTACTGAGGTCCAAATGTTTTGTGATATGAGGGCTTTCAAACGAATTTCAGCGGTGGTGCCGCGTATCTACTTGCACGACGTTCGTGATTATATCCAAGAAGTTGAGGATATGTTTTAGAAAAAAAAACTACCTTTACTCCATTTTACCAAAGATGCAGAGGGCTGTAAATAATGAACACCACAGATAAATGGGTTTCTTTTCTAAGACAAAACGCCCTAAGGGGAACTCGATTTTGCGAATATTCCAACATTTTGACAAGGTATATTTGCCGGACAAAAGTGCCAAAATAAAAAAACACTACGGCGAACATGCAATTTGAAGTTGTGCAATACTCTATAATTCTTCAAAGAGTTACTTTGACGGCAGTATTATAAAATACTAGGTGTGTATTTTTATGGTGATAAAGCACATTTAACTCTTTGTTCATGGAGATTAGTGTGCGCAGTATATTTCGAGGCAAATTATATTCGGTAAATCACGATATTATTTATGTTAAAATGGTAAATTTTAATATTTGTTTTATGTAAAGTATTTATTTACTTGAACTTTTATGTTATTGTTTTTATAAGCAGGTGTTTTTCTAATTGTGATATATTGAGTTATGGTTATTTTATGTATAAATGATTTATATTGTACCCATGTTTTATCAAGTATTGTTTCATTGATGTTTTTATATTTAAAGAGTTTTTGCACGGTGTAGCTTAAAGTTCGTTATTTATATACTAATATGATTTCGCTTTGTGTTTCTGGATGTATGTGAAAGGTTTTCTGTTTATAACTCTTAGATTGTCCATTGAAAACGTAAATGAAAAAGAGAGATTTAAAAACTTGATTACCGTGCTATTAGCATGATGAGAGGAAAAAGAAAACTGTCAGTTTCAAGTAACTTTGCTAAAGTGAAATAAAGACTTATATTATTAAAAATATAACAAATCGTGCTTGAAGATGAATAACTGGAATATTTTGTAAGAATAGTACCACAGCCTTCATGATAAGGGTTTGTTTTGAATTTCCCGCAGAGCTACACGATAATTATCTGCGCTAGCTGTCCCTAATCAAGCAGTGTAAGACTAGAGGGAAGGCAACTAGTCATTACCACCCACCGCCAACTCATGGGCTACTCTTTTACTAACGAATAGTGTTATTGACCGTCATATTGTATCTCCCCCACGGCTGAAAGGGCGAGCATTTTTGATGTGATAGAGATTCAAACCCGTGACCCTCAGATAACAAGTCGAGTGCCTTAACTGGCCATGCCAAGCTCATGATAAGGGAGGTAATCAATATCAATAACTATGTGGAGTTCATACGACGAGAGTTTAGACAAAAATGAGGTTGCACTTGAATAAACTAAAGAAGTAGGGAGTGTTCTGGGTGAGATATGATGACAATAAATATGAGAGACGGTTTCTATTTAGTGAGCCAAAGATCTTAAACTGCAGAAGAAAAACTATTCACATCAGTATCTACAACAGGAATGTGTTTTCTTATGGCAAAGCCACATCAAGCTATCTTTTGAGTCCACCGAGGGGAATCGAAATCCTTATTTTGACGTTGTAACTCCGCAGACTTACCACTGTACTATAACAGGAAAACCTACAACAAATGGGAGTACAACTACTTCAGGATTTGTTTCAAACAACCTCATGAAGTCATCTTCTTGCCTGTTTTGAAATAGTCAAAAATTAACGACAAGACACGAAAATAATCCAGCTGGAAAACAGATCTTTGATTGCGTTTATTAATGTTATGATTAGTTTACTATCATAAACTAAAGAAAATTAAGAATATCCAATCAACAAACACTAGGTGAAAGCTATACTATTAACAGGATATGGACCGACAGCAGAAACGTCCACACTAACATATAGATACACCCTAAACAACTTGTTAAATGATCAGTGTGGCCATTGAAAGGCGATCTGTGGGAAATCTACTAGTGGGAAGGATGACAAAACGTATTATCTTCACCAAATACTTGCCTATAAATCATACACATACAACACTAACTGTATTTGTATTTCGCTAAATAGAACTTATCAATGTATTAATGGATTCCAGATCATAGTGAAAAGTTCCCTTTAAGCTGCGCGGTCGCATAACAATCAATCAAGAGTTGAACACTTCATTATTTCAGCTGCGAACATCCTCAGCAATGAAGAGGAATCTCAACACGTTGACGGCCTTAATAACCCTGGCAGTCGATAGGTCTAAAATCCACTGGTGACATTGCAAAATAGTCTAATGATCTAATATATGGGGTCGATGGTCTAAAAATATTCCCCCCTCCTTAGAAAAAAAGGCAAAAACAAATTGGCAGCACACATTGCCTTGGTACTAGTGTACATGGAAAATGAGGGGGAACATTGATAGCGTTATCCTATTTTCATACGCAGCTTCAACTTATTTATAAATATTTCTTTGTTTAAATCATGCAAGTTTTATATAAATCTTGAGGGTAACCATTACGTTTTAACTTGCCTCCGTGGTAGTTCATTGGTAAGTCTTGAGGCTCCTAACGTTTAAAAAACATCGAATTTTGATACGTGCGATAAGCAGAGCACAGACAGCGTAATATGTAACTTTATGCTTGACAAAAACAAACAAACACACATTTAAATTAGTTCAAAATTTAATTTTCAAAGTTAAGATTGAAAAGACAACCTGGTTGTAATATTTGAATAAACTTCACGTGAGACTCGCTGGCGTAACATCATCTCGAAGAGTGTATATAGTTATCACTTTTTCTTGTAGAAATATTTTAAAACTTTATTGGTCAGGTTGATCATCTAAGTAGTTGTTTGTTTGTTTTTCAATAGCTGTAGAAGGTAAGTTAGATGTGAAAAGTGTTTTTGAAACAAAATATATTATTAGCTCATACAGTAACAGACACCGAGGGTTAGATTTACTGTACATACCATGCTAAACAACAAATTAACGTCTTTTAATAATCCATCGGACAAAATAAACTTTTGTTCAGGAACAACTGAACTTTGTAGACGTTATAAAATACGTAAAAGTACAAAGTTTGTGTAGTATTAGTATTAATAAATTAAGTGTGACACCAATATCGGTGTTTATTAACTTATTTCTTGCAACAGGGAAAAAGAAACAAGACTAATGAAAGTCCATTATTGGCACAGTTTCAATTGTTGTAATGTTTGGAATAAACACGATAAAATAAACATTATTTTCAATACGTTATAGCTTCAAGAAACAATTTATTCCGTTTTAGTTTTACACTCATAAAAGCAACAAGACGGTAGCAATCACAGGTAGTTATTGTTATTTATTTCTTGTTACATAGTTTTTACGGTTAATACAAAAACATCGAGAGAGAAAGAAAAGTACTCGAAAAGCTCAGTCACAGTTTATTTGATTGGTCATAGTAAGTTTTTTCGAATTAATGCCATTGGTATCAAGGAAGTTAAATAGCTTGTCGATGGTTTCATTAGGAAGCGTCCTCTGTCGGGCTAAAATCCAGCAAGACTCTGAGAATTAGGAAAAAATTATAATAATAAGCAATATTATTCGAAAAGTTGATTTATTGTATCAAATATACGAAATTATTTAAATATCATGAAACATTACAAACGACATTTAATATCAATATCCTTAAGTTATCACAGATATGTAAAAAGCACGTGAATTCAAACTGGTTGCTACAAAACCAAACAAAGTAAGGTTTTAGGTAAAAAAATATCTTGAAGTTAAGACATTATTTTAAAAATAACTCGTAGTGCACATTAAGCTTTATACGCCACTGGTTTTGTATTCTGTGTAGATTAGCCTGATATTACGGCGTGGTTGGTACTTTGGTTATTTTCATAACAAAATCAATTTGTATACAGAAAAACAAGATGAACTTATTCGAGTGAGTGAGCACTGATCGTAATTTCAAATGATTTTGACAATGGAATCATGATCGGAAAACCGAAGTCTAATATTGAAGATGAAGACTGTTGATGAAACATAAAAGATCCGAACGTTTCGGAATAGCTTATTCCAACTTCGGTGAAATCTGAAAATTGTGTTCCAAAAATGGTTATGAGCTAAAATTATAACTAGTTTACTTAGTTATTAAGAAAAGAATAAATGTATATATTTATGATTAAACTGTCTTTAATGCAGAGTTTAAGGTTTGAGAATCCTGAAGTATTGAAAAATCGTTAAAAAATATTGTAATCCGTAGCATCAGAATGTGAACGAATGAATGAATGGCCGAGCTTAGGTGATGGACGGTCGATTTTGTGAGATACTCCTAAATGTTCACGGACGATACTTTTTAATTCGTTATTTGTTTTAGTAACCTACGAAATCAATGAATGTAGAAGTTTAGGTTTGGGGGGGGGGTTGTTTTGAATTTCGCGCAAAGCTAGTCGTCCCTAATTTTGCAGTGTAAGACTAGAGGGAAAGCAACTAGTCATCACAACCCACCGCCAACTCTTGGGCTACTCTTTTACCAACGAATAGTTGGAATGACCGTCACATTATAACGCCTTCACGATTGAAATGACGAACGTGTTTGATGTGACGCGGATTCGAATATGCAACCCTCAGATCACCAGAAGTTTAGGCACTTGCTTGATCTTTGTATTGAAGTAAGCGTTTAATGTGGACGCCAGGTCTATATATTATTCTGAGCTGAACTGGTAGGTAGATTTTTTTTTCTCTAATTAGAAAAGACATTTGTTGTTTTTAATTTGTAGGGATTATGAACCTATAAAAGAAAGGGAAAATTGGGAATGGCCATTATTTAATATGTGTTTACGTGGAAAGTTAACTTCTTTATGTAAAATAAAATCATTAGGACAAATTTTAAAAACACTGTTTAACAATGATATAACTAGATTATGTTTGGGGAAGTGGGAGATAAAATTATTGAAATTGGTGTAAAGGCCGGTAAAAATTATTTTATGATAAACAGAGGTAAAAAAGTGTTAATAACTCGCAAAGTTCATTGGATCTAAAACTGTTCTAAATTTTCACAATTGATCTTAACTGTTCTGTATTATATAATCATTGTTTTATTCGTCCGTTTACTACTTCTTTTAATAACTAAGTAAACTCTGGCAACAATTAAACTCAATATTCTATCCTACAGTTTCTTACGGTGTTGTTAATAATAAAAAATAAGGTTTCTGACTCAAATATTTTATACTAAAGTCTCAGTTCAATTGAAAACCTACAGTCGTTAAAAGCGGGGAATATGATAGATGATTTGTTAGGTTGTTTAGGCTTGGAGATAGGCTAAAGTGTAAACATCTCTTATCATATTTTATTTACGATTACCGACTTTCAGAAGCAACTTATCTAAATAAAGTTGATGTTTTTATGTAACTGTTTCGCGTTACACTTCATATTAAAAGATTGTTGTAACAATTCATTAATTCAGTAACCTAAGTTCAAAATAAAGACTTCTTTTTCACATGAGAAAGGAATATATAAAATGTAACCACATTTAAACTGATTAATTTTTTTGGTCTCGAAAATATAGTATGCAAGTCTAAATTTTTCACCTAGTTGTCTAGTGGTAGGTTAAATTCATGGATACAAATATAAACATAAATGTTTTAAGACACTGCGATATATATAAATCCCTTCTGTTCACTTTTCCTGTGTCAGTAATTGTTACACTTATAAACCATTTGTCAGAAGACGTTTCTCGATGAATTAGCTGCAAGTTTGATAAAATCCGAGGCTCTATTATCCATGGTGGAGAGAAAGCAGACAGCCATTTTTTTTTCCTTTCATGACTCAGCTGTAAACTTGGTTTGCATTTCCAGCAATGTTATACGAAGACTACCTGCGTTATCCGTCCCTAAGTTAGCAGTGTTTAAATAGAGAGAAGGAAGCTAGTCAACACCATTTATCGCTGACCTTTTGGCTGCTTTCTTTACTTACAGATAGCGAGATTGATCATAACGTTATACCGCTCTTTGTTCACTGGGTATTCGAACCCGCGAACCGCAAATTGCAAGTCGAGCACCCCTAACCACCAGGCTTTGTCAGACTATCAGCAATGAATTTGAAGGTTCATAGCACTAGAATTGCAGGTGCGATTCTCTCTTATAAAACAAATAAACAAAGCATATTATACAGTTTTACAATAAAATTGCTAAATCCAACAACTGTGACGGAATGGATGTTACTTTTTATGAATCATATGTCTCACGTTAGTTGACTTACCTCTACGAAAAACCCCACCAATGCTGGTGCATCCATATACAACTGAATATGTGTTGTAATCAGTATCCAAGACCCAGTAATCTCCAGTATTATAGGTGGAGTTACCTAGAGATAAAAATGGAATCATTATTCAATTTCTCACAAACCATTCCATCTTACGACAGAATCATCTCACCTATTTTTTTATTAGTCAAACTTTTCAATGCAATAAGTAAGGTACACAAAAGTCCAATGTTGTCACACGTGATAACTAGCTTCAATTTCAACTCTGTTTTTGTTGTTTTTTTATCTGCAAAGTATTTCACACAAGAAACTCTTAATGTGGTGTAACTTGCTAAAAATCAGCATTACAATAAATATGATTCTATGGGCTTTATCGACTTATTTATGTCTAGAATACGGATGTATGATTCGTTCAAAACCGTATACTTATTATTTTGTGAACAGGCATTAAAACATTTGTACATATTCAGCTATGTTTCCCTTTATCACAACTTTTACTTCGCAATAATTTATCTTCATTTTGTTTCAGAGATTGTAATAAACACCTTTTTCTTTACTATTTGTTTTATCCATCGTTTTAATGAGTTTATTCGTTTTGATTAGTAAAACCGTTATTTACACTGAACGCTCGTAAATGTTTCTCACTTTGAACACTATTATAAATACCATTACTGTATTTAGTTGTTTACTTTTCACGTAGGTTTATCAAATAAGATTACGTCAACGTGAACTTGTCTGTCTGACCTGCGTAAAACAATTTAAAATAGTCCAGGATTTATCGATCTAACACATAATGTCTACAGGAAAGTGTAGCTTAAATGGAGTGCGTGAAAATGATAGAATAAGGAAAAATCAAGTGATGGACATTGAAAGTATAATAAGAATCTAATCAAAAACATTTTAGGTGTGAACAAAAAAAGATGTGGCCATTTTTTTGTTTAACTTTAGATGTGATGATGGGTAAAATAAAATACAAGGCCTAGCTAACTAATGTTTCTGAATTTCGTGCAAAGCTACTTGAGGTCTATTTGCTCTATCCGTCCCTAGTTTAGCTGTGTAAGACTAGAGGGAAGGTAGTTAGTCATCACCACCCATCGCCAACTGTTAGGCTACTCTTCTACCAACAAATAATGGGATTGCCCATCACATTATAACGCTCTCGCGGCTTAATAGGCGAGCATGTTTGGTGCGACGGAGATTCGAACCCGCGACCCTCAGATTACGAGTTGAACGACTTAACTCACGTGGCCATGCCAAGTCAAAGAAAGAGATACGAAGAAAATCAGTTGAACTGGATACGTGAAATTTGAGGTAGTTCTCAATGGATTGCTTTGAAATGTGGTATGTGAAGTAAGCGTTCTGTAAAGCACATCTGATGAAAATATATGGAAGATAGATTAACTACAGAAAGCGGAATATTACTAATATCTCTACTGATAATAAAAACTGTGTGTCATGCAGACTGTTTTATCCGCCACAAGACACACTATCGTGTGTGTTGATAATAAGACTTAGAAAAGTTACAATGATCGTAGATATGGCAAATAAAGTAAATAAAAGAACTAATATAACTAAATAAGTAATATCATACTGTATACAGAACAGATATGTAGCTAGCATTAACCATACATAATGAGAGCGTATATCAATGGTGATTAACAGTTCACTATCACCCTAACCAGTGTTGAAAATAATTATAAAGTCAATATAAATGTTCTTAAAAGTAAAGTAAAACTAATAAACCCATAATCAACAGCAAAAACGTCGCTGATTTCCCATAAAAACTGAATGATCTTTTTTTGTTTGTGTAAAATGCGACAGGAGGAACCCATTTTGTGGAAAATGCGAGTGAAATTACGAGCTTTGTCCAAGAAGTTTTGTCGTGTTGAACGCAATCTGTTGTATTTAATAAGCTGTAATGTTTTGGAATTTCGCACAAAGCTACTCGAGAGCCATCTGTGCTAGCCGTTCCTAATTTAGCAGTGTAAGACTAGAGGGAAGGCAGATAGTCATCACCACCCACCGCCAACTCTTGGCCTATTCTTTTACCAACGAATAGTGGGATTGACCGTCACATTATACACCCCCACGGCTGGGAGAGCGAGCATGTTTGGCGCGACCGGGATGCAAACCCGCGACCCTCAGATTACAAGTCGCACGTCTTAACACGCTCGGCCATGCTGGGCCCAAGAATATAAGGAAGGCAGCTAGTCATCACCACCCACCACCAACTCTTGAGCTACTCTTTTAACAACGAATAGTGGGATTGGCCATCACATTATAAAACGCCATGGCTGAAAGGGCGAGCATGTTTGGTTGACGGGGATTCGAACCCCTGACCATGGAATTATGAATCGCGTTCCTTAACCACCTGTCCATGCCGGGCCCTACAGTGATAGAAACATTGAATAAACAAAAGCTGCAAATTAAAAGAAATAACCCAAACTTATTAATCAATAAGTAACTTCAACTTCCATATTAAATGTCGTCATTTGAAAACGCACCTTTTGAAACAAAATTCCCCAAACCTTTCCTTCTAATATCTCGCCAGAAGCCAAATAAATCAAACTGGTAAAATTAGTAGAATAGAATGCGTGATAGTCAATAATATTATAACTAAATTTCAATTTAAAAACTCAAAATATTATTGGCACATATAACAGATTCTGTGTTTTTAAACAAATTTCGCTTAGTTTTCTTTCTAAAGAAAAATGCAAAACAGAACAAATACAAGAAAAATATGAACATCATAAAATGTTCGGTGTCTTTAGAGCCCCCTAACCTAAAGAAGTTATTACTTTTTAAGCAACTAGTGTATGATACCTAAGCCCCGCTATGGGATTAAAGATAACTCATAATCCACAAAGTCCTAAATATACCGATCAAACTCCTTCGTTATATGGGATCCGTCCCAGTAAAAAAACAACACAAAAACCTGTAGTATCCGATCGTTTGTGCGACATTTGCTCCTGCTAGTTTGTGAGTGGGATTAGGGATACAGTTTTAAACACAGCGCTCCAGGGTTCCGATTTACACAAAATTCGATGTCGAATTCAAATTAAACGACTCTAAAAACTGCTTTTAGATTCCCATCATGCCTGTATAATTTTCTTGGCATATTTTAGACTCCCTTTGTAAGGGGACTGTATCATACAAGTAAGGAGACCCTCTTGGTCACCCCGAGTCCGCCTGTTAGGTTTGGTCTTTCTAATTTCAAAGTGTGTAAAGAATTTTTAAGAAACAAATTAACAAACAGAACGCTAAAGACGATTCTGTTTAATGTTATTGTTTGGATTCCTTTGACTGTATGTATGAAATAAGTTTCTGGTTTAAAACATTATAAAAACAACAAAACTAAATAATGCCTTTCTCTGGAATGATAACTGATAAAAAGATAAAATAGGCGGATATACATACTTGTCGGAAACTCGACTTTAAGCTTAGCCGGAACTTCCGGGTCCGGTGGATAGGCCTCTCCTTCTATTGCAATGATAATTTCGCCACTGCTCAATACATGAAATAGAAAACGACGTTAATTCATGTAATTAATTATTTTTCTGTGAAATTATTAAAAATCAAGAGGAGTATAATTATTAATGATTATAAATATGAAAATAAGAATTATTTTTTTTAGATAGTTCAATCTCAAGTTTCAGAATTTGTTTTTGTTTGTTTGTTTTTTAATTTTCCCCAAAGTTACACGAAGGACATTTTAATTTAGGGGTATAAAACTAGAGGAAAGGCTGTTAGTCAACATCACGAGCTGTTAATTTTTGGGCTACTCTTTTACCAACGAATAATTGGATTTACCGTCACATTATAACAGCTGAAAGGGCGAGCATTTTTGGTGTGACAAGGATTCGAACCCACAACCCTCAGATTACGGGTCGAAAGCCATAACGACCTGGCCTCAAGCTACAGAAACACCTCTGTAGTTTTAATTAGATAGAAAAATTGTTTGCTTGCTCATTTATGGCAAAACTACTAAGCTATCTGTAGTTGTCTCTAATAATTTTGAAATGCTGACCAGAGGTAAGACGACTAAACTAATCGGTAAAATCAGCCACCAATTATTGCGATACTCTTTTATGAACAAATAGCAGGATTAAACGTAACATTATAAAATCCCTATGTTTGAAAGGACAGGAATGTATGGAATCGTGTTTAGATTCCATTTCTTGCAGTCGTGAGTCGACTACACTAATTAGAATGTTATTACCTTTATATAGTTATACTTTCTATGGAAAAGAATCTATAAATACAAAAGTATATATAGATTAAGGCTACCATTTAGAACTGTTCATAACTCTGCTTTTACTAACTCCATAGTCATAAATATTTAATTTAACTTTTCGAACTTATTTTGATGTATATAAACATTGTTTAGTTTCAACAATTTAAATTATATTTATCAACTGTTATTTCACAAGTAGAAGGTTTCTAATATAAACACATGAACAGAATTCTATTTTTTATTTATTTTTTATGGTATTCCAGGTATAACTTTACTTCCATGTGATATGGTAGTTTTTAAGCTATAGATGTAACTATTGAGGCTGTTAAATTATTATTTTTATAAACCCTTGTTTATATAGCTGCCAATTCAACATCCAGTCTGCCTGGCATTGGGCTAGAGGCCTTGTTATAGCGTGAAATAAAGTGTTATGAAAGTGCTATTAAACACTATTCTTACGAGATTCAAGTCAAGGAGAGACGACTGTAACTTAAATTATTATCGGTATTATTATGATCTAAAGCTTGCGTAATGTACAAAGTCTTTGTTAAAACTTATTTGTAATCATTCGTTTATGAGACGTCACCTTTATAATATATTTGTTTTGTTTTGTTTTGGAATTTCGCACAAAGCTACTCGAGGGCTATCTGTGCTAGCCGTCCCTAATTTAGCAGTGTAAGACTAGAGGGAAGGCAGCTAGTCATCACCACCCACCGCCAACTATTGGGCTACTCTTTTACCAACGAATAGTGGGATTGACCGTCACATTATACGCCCCCACGGCTGAGAGGGCGAGCATGTTTAGCGCGACCCTCGGATTACGAGTCGCACGCCTTACGCGTTTGGCCATGCCAGGCCTTATAATATATAACTTTTAATTCTGCAAAACATAGTCCTTTATAGGTGATATTACACAGCAGTAAGAACAGAGTTATTACTGGTGTTATAATGGTGTAATATCACATCTATTAGTTGCACACAGATAATCTTTTGCCAGCTTAATCATTATAACTTTAGTGAATCTATCTGAGATTGTGCAGTAAGAAACCAAGTAGAGAAAAATAATTCGTCTTCTCAGTTGTGTGGACGTTTGACATGAAGAGAATTATTTAAAGCTTTAGTTACACCTTTAATAACCAATTGTGAAATGAATGTTTGAACATACGTTTGATTTGTTTTGAATATATTATTTTTAAAAAAGTAGATCGTGTGCTGTTTTTTTGTTGTTGACAGTTATCATCATCAAATCACAGACACCTAATATAAAGAATTTGACCCTTTTACATACTTAGAAAACTGACAGTAAATTTTGTCATAAAGGTGTATTGTGGCGACTTTTAAAGTTTAGTAATCGCGGATTGTATTGTAATAATGAAGCAGAGAAGAATAATTCGTCTTTCAAATCGAGTTCTAACGAGAATGAGCCAACTTGTATTAAATTTGGACGAACAGAGACGATTATTAAAAGTTCTTGATATAACTATGATCATTAACTGTGTAAAGATCATTTGTAAAAATGTTTGATTTGTTTCGAATATTGTTTGCGTGCGGTCCATTTACTGTTGAAATGTATCATTAACAAGTTACAGACACCTACTGTAAAAAATCCTACCCATACACACATATAAAAACCTGACATATATTAAACAGTGAAGCACATTTATTCGTATTGAAAGTAAAGTCACGTTAACAAAGTCGGTTAAAGTGACGTTTATGTGATAATAATAATAATACGTTCTATTCGACATATATTATTATGATTACTATATCATACAAAACTCTCAGTCCATTTGGGCCCGGCATGGCCAAGCGCGTTAAGGCGTGCGCTTCGTAATCTGAGGGTCGCGGGTTCGAGCCCGAGTCGCGCCAAACGTGCTCGCCCTCCTAGCCTAGATGACTATCTGCTTTCCCTCTAGTCTTACACTGCTAAATTTGGGACGGCTAGCACAGATAGCCCTCGTGTGGCTTTGTGCGAAATTCCAAAACAAACTCAGTTCATTTCGTCAAAATAGTTTTACTACGGTTTATTTAACCAACATCTTTGCAAAAGAAACGCTAAATAATAACAATACGAAAAGATTAGCTTAGAGTACCTTTCGATATCGATGGCTCGGTTGAAAACGCCAATCCTACCATTGTCTTTCAAGACGTATTTGGCAGTAACACACTTTTGGTTGATTTGATATGGAACTGGCATCTTGGCTATTTCATACCATGTACCTACGTACTTTTAAATGAAAAATAATTATTTGCTTTCACACAAATGTAAAATATATTTATTTTCAAAGAACAATACATTTAGTGCAAGGTAGACAATTATTTGTTTTTCACACAGTTTAAAAAAATATTCCCTTCCAAAGCACAATGCACATAACTTTATGCTGCGTAGTTAAGCAAATAAAGTAAACATAGCCGTTTAAAACAAAAACTGGTAATAATATATCAAAGTAAGTTTTATTTCTTACTGTTTGACTTTTTTTTTTCTTCAGGAGTTCAAAAGTGGACTGACAGGAAAACAAAATACAAGGGAAGACAGGTAGTACTAACAATTAAATTCATAATTTAATTGTCTGAATTGTTAAAGTTTCTTTTTTGGGAAGTGGGTGGTACAGATATAAAAAAAATTAGTAATTTTTTTCTTACTTTATCTGCTTGAAAACCTTTCTTGACAGGGGGATCAGGGCACTCAAGGTCTACATTCTTTTTTAGAACATTAGCGAAGACCACAGGAGTCATTAGTAAGAGACATAATGGCTTCATGTTGACAAATATTTAACGTGATGTGTGCCGAATAGAATTTAACATTAAACAGTAGACACTCGGAGACAAACCTTTATAATGAGGCAAATCTAATTATTACATAAGTATCTTTGATAACACTTATTTATCTCTATTGTGTCCCAGTTTGTTAAGTGTACTTTTTCTCCAAACGATAAAATATCACGTAATACTTATTGTTTGAAAAATGGTTATATAACAACTTTGATAACGTGCTTATATAAGTGTGTGTAGTTACGTAATTCACTTTGTGTTTACTTAAAGGTTAATCACTTAAATAATAATTTAAAAATTTGTTTTTATGAATAATTTTAGTGAAAATATTTGTATTTTCATGTAAATTTATGCGTGGAATAACTTTAATAGGTTGGGTAAAGGAATACCTTCTCATTACATTTACAATGTTTAGAAATGGGCACAGTATGAAAATAAGTGTGACAACATATAGGAGATGCTAAACATAATTGAAAATCGTAAATTACAATACATATACAATATGTGAAACCAGATCAACTGGACACCGGACATCTATATGCCTAAAAATGACGAAGTAGGATATTTAGACACCATTTTGTTCAGTATAAAATAAATCAATAATTACAACAGATGTGTTCCATGTACAACACTATTTAAACATGTAAAAGACACCATAAATTACACTAAAATGGTGAACAGCCAAAAGATAAAAAACAACAACAACTCTGATATGTCAGAAAATTAAAATAAAAGTATTTAAATAGATTTGAGCTTATTAAAATACCAGTTTAAATTTAGTCCGTTATATGAACTGTGTGCAAGTTGGTCTATTTTATTAACAGTTTAAATCTACTTCATTATATAACCTGTATTTACCTAGGTCTAATACATTACTAGTTTAATTTACTTCATTGTATGATAACATAAAACTATTGGCTATCGTTGGATTCAGCAGGGTGATGGTATGCAAGAGGGGGCATTTCCTCCCGGGCGCCAGATTTGGGAGATGCCAAAGTGCTATATCCAGAATATAGCCGTTTCCATAGGATTAAGCTCACTAAAATGTTTTTTTTATACTTGACATCAAATATTACAATATCATTAGAAATATCATTCTTAAGGAAATATCATAGTTTTTAGTGTTTGCTTAATTACATTAATATCTCACAGTTGATAAAAGATTTAGCAGTTTTATGAACACCTGACAATTTGAGGACATATTTTCAAGCTTTCGTCGTAATTTTGGTGGCCTAAATAATTCTAATTCATCCCATATTAATACCAATCACGAGAGTTGTGGTGCATTTTTATATTAATGCGGAGTATGATATACAACACATTGTTGCACAATCAGAGATCTCAATTAACTGATGATCAAAGTTCATAAAATATAATATAGACCATAACTTCCAGATATCTGGCAGCCATGCAAGGTGAAAGTAAATCAGTCATATAATATGTGCACGTGATCAAGTCGAAAAGGTGTTTGTTGGAGATTCCCATGGATTTTAATTGATTACCAGCAAGTACCTTTAATTTATTTCCGTAATTCATTTCATGACTCCTTAAAGTTCTATTCTTTACACGAGTACCATGTGATCGTGAAAGTATAGTGAGAAACAGTATCGTGTTAGACAACATGGTTGGCATGTAAGGCTAGAAATACAAAAGTAAGAGTGCAAAGAGCAAAAGGAGTTGAGATGATTTTTTTTATGGGAAGCACCAAACACCATCGCTACACCACTGCATAAATGACGCCATTAAAGATGAAAGAGTTTAACTTTAATACCCTCTAACACTATTAAGTGTCTATATGTCAGGTTATCACCATATGTATACTACATTACGATGTGCAAAAAGCATAGCATTTTCACTATCAGTAACACAATGTATTCCGTCAAATTTATTTTGTTCTGTACCTATACTTATATATACTTAGATATTTATATAATAAGTTTTAAGATATACATATAATTTACTTAATGTGTAAAACTTTAGAAATTCTATATTCTCTTTGTTTGTTTGTTAAATTGTATGCAAGTTACTCGAGGACTATGTGTGCTAGCTATCTCTAGTTTAGAAGTGATGAACTAAATAAAAAGTAAGCAATTCCTCAACAGCTCCTAGTCCAAACTCCTTGGGCACCCATTTGCTAATGAAAAGAAGCATAAACCATCACATTAATACGCCCCTAGGGCTAAAAGTGCTAGCATGTTTGTTAACGGAATTTGAATCCGCGATTTGTGTCCCCTAACTACAAGACCATGTTAGGTCTTTTGTACTCTTTTAGTTCAGTTGACGCAGAGGCCTGACATGAATTGTTGGTTAGGATGCTCGACTTGCAGTGTGCTGGTCGCAGATTCAAATCTCGTTAATGAACACACCTGTCCTTGCAGCAGTGGAAGCGTTTTAATGTGACGGTCATTCGTTGGTAAAAGCGTAGAAGTATGTGATGTTGACTAACTGCCTTTCATCTAGTTTATCACTGATAAATTAAGGTCAGCCGGTGCAGATAGTTCCCGAGTTGGTTTGTTCGAAATTCAAAATAAAAAAGTGAATCTTGGCTAAAGAGAGTTTAGAGAAAGTAACATAACATCTTTTTATTTCAGCTGCATATGGGACCAGATTCTCTATAACTGGTCATCAAGCGTGTTTTCTATTTTTGCTTTTATTAAGGCTAATTTTTAAATGCTTATTCTATGTTTAATTTTTGTGCAAGATTATGCTTGATCAAAATTGTTCCCATCTCAGCTTATTTTGTTTATGTCATCGTTAATAATCCATAGGCCTTAGATAATGTCAGTTTGGTTTCCACTAATAAAGGCGATGTTATAGTTATAGAAAAAGATGTTGCAAGTCTGTTTTTGTGTATGTCTTTCAATACATGTTGGAGAGGAAGATGTTAATTCGTCAAACAGTTCTGTTTCACTCACATCAGTCTCCTCCCCAAAATTGTAAAAATTGATTTGAAGATACACACAGTGATCCAGTAAGACTGAAGAGCTTATTTTCGACCAGTACAAGAAACTGAAAAATGATATTTGTTTTTGAAGTTACCAAAAATCTCTGTGTGAAAGACTATAAGGGTGTTTCGATAGTTTTGCTAAATTTATTTATCTAGAGAAAAAACATATGGTATGAAAACTGTGATTTTCTTTTTTATGATTTAACATGTTGTTTCTGCGAAACTATTCTATTAGATTTCCTTTTCATCTGCAAATTATTTTGTGTTTATCCTGTATATCTATATTGATGAAAAAAATATTTTGATTTTTGGGGGTTGAGAAATAACATGAGACATTTCACGACTATTATTTTGTAGCTGCTTAGTAGTGACATTCATTTCAAACAACTAGCTGTATCATTTCGCATGAGATACAGATACTTTACATTATATCGTATAAAAAAATCCCTTGAGTTTAAGTGTATTAATTCTTAAACACTATCGTTAGCTTTATTATTATACCTATGTCCTTGAAAGTTCTCCAACTTTTCTCGTAACAGGTTTGGGATACTTGAACTAATTATCTTTCAGCTTCAAAAAATGTTCGTTTATACTGATCTCACCATCGTCAACCACAGATGTCCCAGTAGCTGTGAAAAATCAAATGCACATTGTTAACTGTTCTTTTTGGTTTATTTAAGGAATATAGTCGAGAATAGTTAAACATTACTTACTCTTCTCGAAGCACTCAAGCTACGAGTCTGGATTTTGTTGCACACTGATTGAATTAGATTATTTTAGATACCATTCTCTATATAGCACTTGTGAATTTTTTCTATAGTAATGTGCAGGATCGAACAGGGGTAAATATCCAATAAATATTAGAAATTTTCCGTGTTTGGGCGTGAAAAGCTCATTTGACTTGGACGAAGAACTATGGTCAAAGTTGCATGTATTTTTACGAAGATAATACGTCTTTCAAGCGCAGCTATCAATGCTTTATCTTTCGTTCAACGAGGCGCTTATTTCCGATAACAATTCTTTGCTTATTTTCAATCGATTGACTTGGTTTGCTTTGAATTTCGCGCAAAACTACACGAGGGCTATCTGCGCTAGCCATCCCTAATTAAGCAGTGTAAGATTAGAGGAAAGGCAGCTAGTCATCATCACTCACCGCCAACTCTTGGACTACACTTTTACCAACGAATACTGAGATTGGCTTTATCATCATAACGCCCCCATAGCTGAAAGGGCGAGCATTTTGGTGCGACGAGAATCAAACCTGCGACTCTGAGAATACGAGTCGAGTGCTTTAACCACCTCGCTATACCGGGCCTTTTCAGTCGAAATTATAATTCTTTTCATTAATTAAATGTCCCCACGTAATTTGACAATATTTCAGGTAAACTTCAAATTTTTCATTTAACGACAGTGAAAGGTCAACTGCACTGAAAATTTTCAATAAAATTTCAGACATTGAATTATATATTTTTAAATATTGAATCTGTTGTCTTGGAACCTTTTCATTGAGAGGTCAAAACTTATACTGACCTCTTTTCTCTTGTTGTCTTTCAGACAAACAACTGTTTGCAACTTCACTAAACCCATTTTGACTGACAACTGTTGTTTTTCAATAGCATTTTATGTTTTATGAACAACCACCCCTCTTCTGTTAATCAGTATTCTTTTCTAATTTTATCATTTAGTCTATACTCTTCTAGGTACTAACTCAAAGGGGCCTGGCATGACCTAGCGCGTTAAGGCGTGCGCTTCGTAATCTGAGGGTCGCGGGTTCGCGCCAAACATGCTTGCCCTCCCAGTCGTGGGGGTTATAATGTGACGGTCAATCCCACTATTCGTTGGTTAAAGAGTAGCCAAAGAGTTGGCAGTGGGTGGTGATGACTAGCTGCCTTCCCTCTAGTCTTACACTGCTAAATTAGGGACGGCTAGCACAAATAGCCCTCGAATAGCTTTGTGCGAAATTTCAAAACAAACAAACAAACTAACTAACTCAAATTTGTAACTCGAGGTCCTTTAATTATATGACTTCTGTAGCTCCAAAATATGACATTTTTTTATTATCTCTCTCTGATTTTTTTAACGACAAAATTCTGTCTAATCGTAACACTTTGTCAAGACTAGTTTATTTTATGCTTAATAAAACAGTAGGATTATTAAAAATACTACTAAGCGAAGTGTTACAAGCACTATATTAAGTAACGTCCGCTGGGCCATATGACCTTAAGTGTTGATCATGGGTAACCATCTCAGTTTAAATTGTCACTGGGGTACTTGTCACGTTATCTCTTATATGTTTACCGCTCTCACTACTATTGCACTAACTAGCTTATCGTCCACAGTTATTACCTCTTCACCTAGTATAATGTCATCATCTTATTGTAATACAGATTCTGTCATATCTGCTAATCTGTCATCATCAGGGGCTACTTCAGTCTCACCTGTGTTTCAGTTTCTTTAGACTTACTCTTGTTTCACTTGTCGATCGTTGTTTTATTATCTATTTGCTCAAAGAGATAAGATCTAGAACCCCTTATGCTTTTCATCCATTAACTTGTATGATGGATTTACTGTTATAGATCTAATTTAATGTCGATGTTTCTTTCAGTTAAATACATGTTTAAAAATGAAAGAAAGTTATATCATTAAATATGCATTTTGAAATTCTCACCTATTCAATAAATTGTAAAAGAGTGTAAGAATCAACCATATATGTATGTACGAAATCACTAGCGTATCGGCAGCATTGTTGTGCAAGCTGAAATTTCTAGAAACTCGCCTCTTGTTTATATATTATTAGTTTGCTACACTTGGTATTGTGTGAATCTCGAAAACTATTATTATTATTGACGTTTTTAATTGGGAACTTGGGGTATTTGACAGAAACGTTTATAGATTTTGTACATTGCATACCATTTAACTTCAGCCTATTAACATTGGACAACAGTATTTTTACGAAGACGTAATATAACTCCATGTATGAAAAACTTACGTGTGATCAGCGAAGAGCTATGTAGCTCCTGGTTAAGTGAATTATACGAATATCAATTAATTCCCACCTTGTGAACCCTCAACATGATATAAACGTAATTCCGGATCATAAAGAAGACCCAATATGATTTTTAAGTTCGTAAAACTTGCGTATTTAAATCATCATTTGTAATGAGCATTATTAAAAATTGAATTATTGTTTGTTTATTAAAATATATTGTAACAAGAAAGACAATTATGTGTATCAATTTTGTTGGCAAATATCATTAATTTGATACACATCAGCATTCAGTTAACTTCTAAATTTAAATTAATATTTCGAGCAATTTAAAATCATAATGTGTGATGTAATAAATCAAAAAATCTTCCGGGATAAATTATAATACGTAACATAATGACTTGTGAGCTTGTGTCCGAGATCTGAATCAAAGAAAAATCAATCTCTATTCAAATTCAAATCATAATTCAATTTATATTCATCAGTGGCAAAAAATTTGATCATGTCTGGTTATCAAGATTTTCTTGAATCACCCTGCCTCTAAAAACTAGAGAGATATAGCAAAAGTAAATTGTTCGAACTCGCCAAAGTTTTATAATTAGAGTTTAAGAAATCAATGAGAAAAAATAAACTAAAAAAGCATATTATCGAAATATTAGCCGATAACTGTTTGCTGTATGAGGAAGCATCAGGAGAATTCTCTAGTGTCTCCACTAACCAATCAGAGCTGAATGATAAAGACAAGTTATATATCCAGCTAAAACTCAAACAAATCGATCTTAAATAAACTTGTATTGAGATCGGAAAAGAACGAGCTCGTATCGAAGCCGAAAAAGAGAAAGAATAAGTTCGTGTCGAGGTAGAAAGAGAAAGTAATCGTCTTGAGGCCGAATAAATTTGTATCGAATTTGAGAAAGAGCAAAACTGTATCTAAGCCAAGAAAATGCAAACCTGGATCGAAGTCAAAAAAGAGCAAGCCCGTATGAAAGCCTAACAAGAAATTATGCTAAAAAAATGGAAATTAGATTCAACAACGATCGACCAAGGCAAAATAACAACTTTCAACTCAAGTGATATGTTAAAGTAACACTATTTAATGAAAATGAAGTTGATAAATATTTCCAACATTTTGAGAAGGCTGCCCAACCCATGGAATGGCTCACCAAACTGATCATCAGTATTACAAAATACTTTAATTCGCAAAGCAAGAGATACTTATGCCACTCTCTCTCTAGAAGATTGTACAGATTATGATAAAGTTAAAGCAGCAATTCTCAAAGCATACGAGTTAGTACTGGAGGATTATTGCCAAATGTTTCGAGGTTACAGCAAGAAAAATACCCAAGCTTAGATGGAATTTTCCCATGAAAAAGAGATTTATTTTGATCGATGGTGTAATTCTATGCGTATTGGTAGCAGTTCCAATAAACCGAGGAAATTATGTCTGATTGTGGAATTTAATTACTGTGTAAGTGACGACCTCAAAACTTGCATGGATGAAAAGAAAGTTGAAACACTACTGGAAACAGCTGCTCTTTCTGGTGATTAACAAATAAAAACATTTCATAAGAAGCATTTCCTGCCATCTCAGCAAAAGCATGTATCTGTCCATTCGCTGAAGTTGAGAATTATCTTTAAAAATCCAGTTTCTTTAGTTCGAGATCTTCATATAGTAGGGATAAAACTTCAAGATCATTAAGGCCTGCGTACCAATATTGTAAAAAAAAACAAAAGCTGGTCGTGTTGTGTCCAATTGTTGGCATTTGAAAAAGAAAAAGAGGTAATACTTAGTGCGTTTCACCAGAACACCCGATTCTGTAGATTTGGCTAATGATAAAATGGCTAATGTAGTTAGAAAGAAATTTAGACATTCTATGTCTGTTGATTCTGTGTCTTTGACAAATGTCACTAATAATCCCATTCTCATTCGTATTTCACGTGATAATGGGGCGATTCAGTCATTGTTATTAGATGGTCTATTATTTTTAGGTTCGAGTTCTGCCACTGGTGGTTCTGCTACTGTTCAGGGTAATGAGAGTGAATTTGTTACTGTTTCTCTTTATAATATCGATTTAACATCAGACCTTGTTTCGGGACTAGTTGTGGTTGGAGTAAGAAATATTCTGCCAGTTAAGAGTGTATCATTATTCTTGGGAAATGATTTTGCAGGGGAAAGTTGTTGCTAAACAGGGTTAGCGAGCCAATCGCTTTTTCATCTGAGGATGATGTTATTGCTGAGAAGGATTCGAATATGTTTCTCTTCTGTGCTATGACTCAAAAACTCAGGCTAAGAAATCAAGACACAGACAAACAATAGACATGTATTCAGAGGACGATATTATAGATTCGTTTCAGAAATTTTTGTATCCTGGAGGGATCTTGCAAATATTTGTCTTACTGGCGATGCCTTGGTGAGTGACAATGATGGATGTGAGGGATCTGGCTCAATTGGTGAAGGTTGGTTTACTGGAAGTAAACTGATCACCGAAAAAGAAGAGTATCTAAAGATCTCTTATGATATGTACTCCCAATAGAGAAAGTGGAGAAAGTTTCAAATGGTTATTTTTGAAAAATGGTATGCTTTTGAGAAAGTGGAGACAAGCAGGTGAACCAATGACAGAGAACTGGGCTGTAGTTTATCAAATCGCTATTCCAAAAGCGTATCATGCAGAGATATTGAGATTTGCCCATGAACTCCCAGTGGAAGGTCATTCAGGTGTAGACAACACATGTGACAAAATTATAAGACATTTCCTTTGGCCAAAAACTAGGCAAGATGTTTCTCAGTTTTGTGAACCTATTCATACCTGTCAGTTGGTCGAAAAATCTAACCAGGGAATTCTTGTTGCTCATTTGAAACTTATTCCATTTTTCGATAAAATCTCATTCGTGTGATTGCTGTTTGTCTTGAGTCTATACCGAAAAGATAACAGTTGTGTTGATGTACATGCTATATTATTTTAAGATCATAAGGTTATTTGTATTGATTGTGTTATATGCTTTCATAATTATTAATTTGTATAATTATTTGACAATGTATCAATCATACTTAGTATACTGTTCACAATGTGTATACATATATCTACGAGGATATACAAGTATAAATATTTTATTCCTTTGTGCCAAGATGCAATTATTCAAGCGAATCCGTTTTTTATTCACTGAAATTACACTCCTATAATCAACAAGAGCCTTCTTGTTTTACCTATAGTACACACTTGATTTCTGCCTAAACGGACAATCTTAACTGAACTATTATATACAGAGTTAATACTAGTCTTTCACCTTACTTCAAAACTACACGTTGTACTTTACCAATCATCAAGTTTAAATACAGTTAATTGTTGAACACTGCCAAGCCATTTAAACACTTTAAGAGGTGCATTACAACTGTTACATAAGATACTATCTTCCACTCCCAACTCTTGAGAAAGGTTAAGCAAATCATCCACTCTTATGAACTTTGAGCATAAGAAATTGAAATATTCATAACTGTTTGTAGCTTTTCTATTGCAATAATTGTGTTACACTTAGTGTACAAAGTTTCTATAGTAACACAATGGTTTATCAAAGAAGACAAGCAAGTATAATAATGAACTGCTGCTTGAAGAAAACGTATAAAAAACGTGTGCTTCAAATGGATCATCAAGCTCATTACAAATACCAGTGCAATTCAAAGTTGTGCGATTAGTACTTTCATAAATCCTAATCAATTGTTTAATAGATTCATTTGAGTATGTAATAAATTTGTTACGAATAGTTTTCCTACATAGAATGCACATTTTTCTATCTGTCTCTACAATTGACTTAATGCGTAATAACTGACCATGAAAGTTGAATCATTTATCTCTGTTAGATTGGCTAATGCCATTCAATAAAACCTGTAAAGTGAGAACTTTATTTTCCCTTGCAACTAAGCACAGATCCAGAGGTCCGGATCTTCCTTTTATAATGCAATACATAAATAAATAAAAGCAGAGTATTAACTAGAAATAAATATAAAAATAAAGATCTAAGTAATCAAAATATTATTTTTTTTTCATGAATGATTTATTCCTGTATTATTCCTAGGTGAAAAGAGGGCCTGAACTTTCTGTAATATATAAACGCTTAAAAATAGAGTTAAGTGATATTTTTATTACTAAATTTTTTGGTCCATCTAAAACCCTAGGAGTTTGAAGGAGCCCTTTCGATTAGTATGACTGTCAAACATCTACCCTAATCTCTCTCACACATCAAACATGCTCGCCCTTTCAGCCATTAGGTTATTTAGTATGACGGTCAATCCCACTAAATTGAGTGTTTTCTTATAGTAAAGCCACATCGGGCCGTCTACTGAGTTCACTGAGGGGAAACTAACCCCTGATTTTAGCGTTGTAAATCCGTAGACTTATCACTGCACCAGCGTGGGACCCAACTGAAAGAGTAGCTCAAATGTTGTCAGTGGATTGTGATTAGTAGCTGCCTTTCCTCTAGTCTTACACTGAAAATTAGGGACAGCTGGCGCAGACAGCTCTCTTGTAGCATTGCGCAAAATTCTAAACTGATAAACAAACTTTCTCTTATCAGCGTACCAGCGCTTGAAAAAAAATATGATTCCAGAGGTCACTTCGGGATCTTAATTCCAAGAGTCAGTTCCGCAAATGAAGTTAAATATTCTCAATTAAAACAGAATTTATTGATCATTGGAATATCTTGTTGCTTGTTTTCAAATGGGAGTGGCAGGCAAAAACTAAGGAGAATTTTCAGGAATTTGCCTTAGAAAAGTTTCAAAAGACAAAAAAATTTATTTCCTTTAAAGACGGGGTGGGTAATTCTTTAAGTAATTTTTCAGCATCCATTCCTCTTAACTCGTAATTTTTAAAATTCTGGATTTGCTGCTGAGATATGAAATGCTATGTTGAATTTGGAATAAACAGTATGTGCATGTGTGTGACATGGAAGAACTAAATATACATCTGTATCTTTCATTTTTATCATTCCAGTACTGAGCAACAAACTTGATGGTTTACACCACTAAAGTATGGTGTTCAATCATTGCAGTAGGCAGAGAACAGTTTATACCTATAGCAGCTTTATGCTTACCACAAAACAAAAAAAAATAAATTTGTTCCTATGTTTTAAATATTTTTTGCAAATTTTAATATATATTATGTAAAACGAAAGATAGAGGGCGAATATAGCGAATAGAATCGGTTTTGGTATTGCGGATGAGGTACGATTATTTCTTGAACGAATCTCTTCGTTGAATTTGGTTAAAGTATTTAAGATAACGAATACTTTGACAATAAGCTTAATACTAATAGTACGTTATTTTAAGTTAATATAGTTTAGATGTATATTTGATTAGTTGTATTTTATATGTTTATGCATTACTTATGGGCCCGGCATGGCCAAGCGTGTAAAGGCGTGCGACTCGTAATCTGAGGGTCGCGGGCTCGCATCCCCGTCGCGCCAAACGTGCTCGCCCTACTAGCCTTGGTGGCGTTATAATGTTACGGTCAATCCCATTGTACGTAGGTAAAAGAGTAGCCCATGAGTTGGCGGTGGGTAGTGATGACTATCTGCCTTCCCTCTAGTCTTACACTAAATTAGAGACGGATAGCACAGATAGCCCTCGAGTAGCTTTGTGCGAAATTCAAAAAAATAAACAAAACATTACTTATGATATTTATAAATTAAACCAATGACCAGACGTTCTCAGTTATACAAACAACATAAAAAACGTTATACTATATTACCTGCTTAATTACTTTATAAAAATTATATAGTGTATATATATATCTGTACAATTATAAATAAATCATGTGATCTCTGCTTAATCATTTGAGAATGCTTAATGTGACTTCATCAAGTTAACGTTCATAAATTGGCATAAAAATAGCAAACATTTTGAGAATTTGTGTACTTAATTATTTATAGACTTGACTAGTTTGCGTTTGATTACATGGAATGACTTGTACTGTTATAATTGTACATCACGATATGCATGTTGACTTTCCATCAGGTGTGGACAACTTCATGGCCACTGGCCACACGTAGCCAGTGGATAGCACAACTGTACCCAGCTCGGTTGAGGAATCAACTTTTTCGGTCATTTGTTTTTTTTTATCGGAAATTTGGTAATTAGCAGCTGCACTGCGTCTCGTCATTGCTAATGTCGCGCGCTTCATCACAGGTAAGGCATGGCTTGGTGGGTTAAGGAGTTCTACTCGTAATCTGAGGGTCGCGGGTTCGAATCCCCGTTACACCAAACGTTCGCCTTTTGAGCCGTGGGGGCATTATAATGTTACAGTCAATCCCACTATTCGTTGGTAAAAGAGTAGCCCAAGAGTTGGCGGTGGGTGATGATGACTAGCTGCCTTCCCTCTAGTCTTAGACTACTGAATTAGGGACAGCTAGCGGAGATAGCTCTCACTGTCACAGATTACGCCTATTTTGTAACGTCAGTCTGGCTTAAATGTTTGTTGTCTGGTTATTTATTGTTTTCATGTGCTTGCGAACATATTTTTGTTGTGCAACTTTCTAGTGTTTAAATATATTTTGTTTTTAATTCCATAATATGGATAAATGGATATTTCGGAAACGAAATAATCCAGATGATGGTGAACACTCAGAAAATAAAGACAATTTAATTTATTCAGGCATTACTGCCGAAAAGAGAATGGCACGTAATTTCACGTAATTGGAAAAACGTGAAACGAGAATTTAATGAAAGTTGGAGGTTGAAATTTACAGTGATTAAAGCAAATAATGAGTCAGTGTGACTTTTGTTAACAAAGATTTTTAGGAATAATAAAGTATACAGCCTTAAGCAACACTTTAACAATTTTCATAACGAATTTGATGTAAAATTTCTAGTTGATAGCAAATATCGTGTGAATGAAATTTGCCGTCTGAAAGCACAACTTCGTGAACAAAACGGAGGCCCAAAAAGATTTTTATCATGGACAGAATTAGTTATGTTAACTATCTATAAAGTAGTTTGGATTTTAGCTCAAAAAAGAAATCATTTTCTGATGCTGAACTAGTAAAAAAATATGATTGTGGTTATTGAAACTCTTGGAGAATTATGATTCCAAAATAAGATATTCTTCATAAGGTAAATAATTTCGAAGAACAGAATTGTCAGCAGAATTCTAGAGGTTAGACAAAATTAGTTACTTGAACAATTAAAAGACTACATGTATTTTTCTTTAGCACTAGATGAGTTAGCAGATGTTAGTGACACTGCACAGTTGATATTTTGGGTTCGATATTTAACTAGATTTCCTAATTGAGGGAAGAAATGCTTGGTCTTTGTGGATTACGAAATCGAACATGTGAAAAAACATCTTTGAAAAATTTATTGAAATATCAACAAAATGCAACCTGGGCTTTAAAAAAAATGGTTTCTGTCACAAGAGATGGTGCTGCCATCATGACTTGGGTGAAATTAGGATTTGTTTATCTTTTGAAGCAGCATTTACTTGAAAATAATGTGAAGTCCATGCTGCCATCTTTCCATTGCATTTTGCATCAGGAAAATGTTATGTGCTCAGATGCCTCAAAGTGATGAATTGAAAAATTTGATGGACATTGTTGTAAGAATTGTGAATTATATTAGAAGTGGAAGCTCTCTTGTCCATCGACAGTTTCTTGAGTCCTTGAAGAAAAGCATTGAATGTACTTTTGATGATCCTACTGATTTTGTAAAAGTAAGATAATTGAGTAGACGAAAAGTCGTGGAATGATTTACTTCCTTATTTCTTCGAATAAAGTGAATCTTGTTGAAAAAGGTAAGATTGAGAAATTTCCTTGAAATTGAAATTTTGTCAAGGCCATGTGACATGATAACTCACATGAATAATTTAAATACGAAGCTTCAGGGAAGAGGTAAAATAATGAGAAATCACAGTCTATTCATGAATTTCAATTAAAGCTAAACCTCTTTGCGGAATAATTACAAAAAAAATAGTTTGACATATTTTGCAAAGTTATATAGTTTTATAGAAAATAATGACTATGACTTCTCTGATGCTAAAGATGATTTCTGTGTAAACTGGATCAAAAATGTGAATCACATTTCTCAGAATATAAAAATTTGAAATTGATATTTGAATTTTTTCATGACTCATTTCAATTTGACTTAGGAACTTTCAGTAAGGAAATTGCATCTTTTCTGTCTTTTGTTAAATTTTTAGAAGTGCTTCTCTTTAAATGTGTAAAGTTTGTACATTAAAGTTTTGGACTGTCCTGTAGAGCAGTCATGTATTACATTTTTCTTTTCTTTCACTCATAAATTATTACTGTGATAGAATTGAACTGTGTAGAAAGTATTTTTTTGCCTTCAGATTTATTTTTAAAATGGCATTAAAACAGTGGAATTTTTTTGAAGTAGTTGTTTTTTATATTACTCATTATAAGACTGAACATTTATGATTATTTCTTATTTTACATTAAAGTACTGAACTTTTTAGCTCACAGGTCTTCCCAAAAAGGCAATATTGTTAATAACTTGCATGGAGAGAAAACAGAAGAAAATAAATTATGTGGAAACTATGTTAGTTGATTCCATAAAGTAAAAATAACCAAGAAACCATACTTTAACAGTAATTATGTTTCTGCAGAGAAACATGCTGTTTTTCATGTGTTTCTTACTTCTTTAGAAGACTTTTCAATTGAACACCATTCCTTCACTTGTTAAGTTACTTTGAAATATTCCCTTGACTGAATATGCTCATACACCTTTTTTTATTTAAGCCTTTTTCGGGATTTTATGGGGTAAGTGGTAAAATAACCTCCAAAGCATAATTTTGGGGTTTGCGATCAAATACTTAGCCACGTTCTTACCAATGTATGTGGGATTTGGTATAAAGATGTTTTTCTACGGGTCTTATGCAGTGAGAAACAAAATTATTGGACTGACACACATTGAGTGATTATAAGAGTTAAGATGCCACAAAAAACATTATTTTAAGGCTTTTTGACAATACTGCATTTTTACCTGTGTACATGGGATTTGATACAAAGATACTTTTTTACTGGTACCAAACAGGAATATAGAGAGTTTTGAAATATTTTATTTTTTGTTAAATTTTTCAGGAAGCCCAACACAAACTAAGGTTTTAGTGAACTGCTCGTGTGTATGTCAACCAAATTATATGGAATTTGGTGCAAAGATACCTTCTTGCATCTTGCAGATCACAAGCAGTGGTATTGGTAAGTATAATTTTTTCCTGTGTTCATGATTTTCTTGTGTTGAAATTGGCCATGTTGGATTGTATGGTAGAGACATGTTACATTTACCCTTCGAAGTTGGCCTTTTCAATTAAATTTATTACAGAATATTATGATAGTATCTCTTTCTAATGGAAAGTCGTAAACTTGAAGATTTAAACTTTCAACATTAAAGTTTGGTGTAAATTGAAATTATTGATATAAATAATGTACAATTTCATACTATGTAGTGTTAAAGTTTGTTAACTGTAATACTCTGAAGGCTCGGTTCATAGGAAGAACAATTAAGAACATGAGTACAATTTCTGATCTGGATAATCCATTTTAATCTGGTACATATTTTAGAAAAAGTTTTCTTGGGTTGTCATTCTTTTGTTGACAAACATCTGAAAACCATTTCACCAACATTACAAACAGTAACAGATGCCTTCTGTCTGGATGGATGACATTTGTAATACTATTACTTATTAAAATATTCTTTCTTGGTATGTGATTTGTCTGATCACACTACACTCATTGATCTCCCAGTCTTACTAATACAGTGTACCATGATTACTCTTTTTCAAGGTGCTTCCATTGGATCTTTTTTACTCAGATGGGCCACCTTTGACAAACTCCACATTATCCAAAGTGTTTACCACATATTCTTATATTGGCTTACAGCACCTTCTTGAAATCCATCTATCATTGTTTCACATGCTCCTGCTTGTTACATGTGTGAAACTTTTATATACTGTCTGTTGTGTAAGGGTAGATCTCTTAAATGATATGGTACCTATTAAGTTTCACTCTGTGTATCTGAATTTATTCATTACTGGGCAAAGTGTATACCTATGCCAGAAGTAGTGCTGTACATCACAGGTGTGCCTCTTATAATTATGCTCACTGGATAGGTTAATCAACTCACAAGTCTGGTGTTTTTTTACTTGTGTGTGAAAGGTCACAATTTACATAATGTTTCCTTATTTCACAGTCAAGATAGTTTGTGGGTAACCCCCAATACATTTGTTGAATATAATCTGTATGACCTTTGTTTTCCTCAAAAGGGTATCATGATGTTCCTATTACGATTTTACACACACCGGTTCACATTTGACTGTGGTTACTCAGTGTACTGTTTTATGTTATTTAGTTGATATACATCATTTTTTAGGATCTCACATTGTGGCAGGTGTTACCTGGTCAGTTATGCTTAATATTATATTAGCATTAAATCTGTATACTTCTGCAATGCTTGCTGTTGAGATGGGGTGTTTCTGTAAGATCATTGGCTACCAATATGGTGCTATGTGTATATATAAAGAACCATCGCTCATGGACTTCACAAGTAAATCATCTGGGGATTTCTGCCCATCCGTGATTCTTTCAATCAGAGTCTTTCTGTGTTTCAAAATAGGAAATCACAGAAACTTCTTGCTCTGTTTCTTATGTTTCATTCCATTAAACTGTCCAACATGTATTGCTCTCCCTTCTATTGTGGTGGAGCATGGGAGTCCTTACCACTTCTGGTTCTAAGTCCTATGTCACTGGACTGAGGAAGTTTTCTTGTGAGTAGGTTTTGTATAATACACAAAATCAGAATTATTATATTGTGTACCCTCTTGGTGAGATAGGGCTTTCATTGTTGTGCTTATTATTGAAAAACAATCATACAATAACATGATAATTATGATCTAAAGCACTTCTTATTAATGTTTTTGCCCAAGCTAACCACACTTGGCCAAATTATTGAATATTAGGTATCCAAAGTGTTTCCCTTGGAGGTTTTTTTTGCCTTGGGAAATAATATTTTTTGATCTCAATGAGCTTATGCAAGTTGCTTCCTCTGGATGTATTGCATTTGGCATAACTGATGTATCCTGAGGCACTTTCCCTGGATGTTTTAAGCCTGGGTGGACTGCACGTGGCCTGTTCATATACAATTCTTGGTTTTTCCTGCCAACATTCTCTAAAACCATGACATGTCTGTCAACAACAGGCTAGTTATGAAAATCCTCAATATCACATTTATGTTTGTAATTGTTTTCTTCATTCTGTCTACCCAAGATGTTTCCGCTGGATGTTTTTTAGCCTGGAAGGATTGCACTTGTTGATCTCAAGATTTTATACAAGGCATTTCCACTAAATGTGCCCTCATGAAATTCACTTGATATAGATTGATATATCCTTGGCACATTCTTATATAAATCCATTGCTGCTTCCACACTAGAATTTTCATATTTGTTAATGCTGTTCCGTTTCAAGTCTACAGCACTTTTTCATTGATTCAATGCTGCAGGTCTCTTTTCTGAATGTCTGCCAATTTAGCTCCACCTTCTTTTCGTTTTTGTTAATTACTGGGTGAAGAGCATATCTTTTCCAGAAGTAGTGTTATACTTCATGTGTGCTTTCTATTCATATTCTTGCACATCTGTTTTTCTGTTTGAATGAATATTGATCTGCCTTCACTGGCCGCTCCTCCTTGGTAGTGTGGGATTCTAGCTTTGAGTGGGGGAGAGAAGAATGTTTTAGAAGTTAGCCATTTCTTGCACTGAAAATATATTAATGATAGGTACTTATCTCCACCCTTCCTTTTCCCTGACATGACACCGTTTTTAGTTTATATCTGCTAATTCCTAAAAGTGATGATTATCGTAGAATAGTAGAGGGTGCAGTATAATTGATAGGGGATAGTCACATGATCAGTACATTCTCAAATGGTGCAAAAGTGATGGGTATAAAAAACTAGTGTGCTGTTAGTGAAAAATGCTTAGAGAGAAATCCAGGATCAAGATGCCTTGGTATGAGAGGAGGTGGGTATTTATCAGAAATAAATTTTCAGTGTAAGAAAATGTGAACATCTGATTGTATTCTAAAGACAGCTGGTATGAATGTTAAAATTTAATTAAAATAAAGTACAGAACAATGTTTCAACCTTCTTTAGTCATCATCAGGCTGATAAGAATCATGAATAACATCTTACTGATTAACAGTTTATTGGTGATCACAGACTGTGTTATAGAAAGGAACTATATCCTTGTGTAACCCTGAGGTGGGTTGCAGGGTATCTTAAGTGGTGATATTCTTGTGGCAGGTGACAATGAGTCGTTTTCATTTAACCTTTTTGTCTTTGATATCTGTTACTACACATGACAAAGTTTTATTGCCATGCAATCACAATTTTATTGAATAAATAGTTTTTGTTTGCTATATAAATTAGTGTGGCATAAAATCATAGCTAATAATTCATATCATATTTGTATACAAGTTTTAAGTTTCTAATTCTATAAGGCAATATTTAAATAAATGTGAATTTCCCTCCAGTTTGTTTGTGACATATTTTCTTTAGGTACCTTTTCGTTTGTACCACCCTTGAAAAAGTAGAAAGTTAGACATAGATTAATCAATCTAAAAATCATCATTCCTTACGATTTGTTAGTAGTTTGCTCTTATGTTTAATTATACATTACCTATGACCATAAAGAGTCATTGTTTTCATCTATCAAATGATGTATAACATTGTGTTAATAGTATATTTCACACAGAATACAAATAATTAACATGTGAGAAACTTTATGTCTAGCTTATATGAATCTGTAAGGGTTCTTACTGAATAGCTAGAAAGCTAGGAAAATTTTTTGACTAAGGCTTATTTGTCTACTTCTTGCATGCAATTTTTCTATGTTCTCTGATGTATGATTTAATAAAAAATATTTGGTACATTACAACAATCAGTATAAAATAGTAGGGTAATATATCCTCAGTTATTAACAGCAGGAAAAATAAAGATTGGGTAAGTACTATATTTCCTGTTTTTCATATTTGATTTTTATTATTATAAATAACTAAAATGTAAAAATAAGGATCTTTTTAGGTGAGATAACATTAGATTAGGTAAAATACATTGTAATAAAAGTTTCATAAGGCATGCATATGAGCAGCACGTAGGTAATGTATAGTGCGAGCTGCACTTGATTTGAGGGACTTACAGCTTACTGTGGCACAGACAGTAATATGACCTGGTTAAAATGACAATATAGCAACAAAATTTAATTATAAATAGATGTATACTTTTATGAGTTTAAAGCTATTTAGGATAAACTAATGTAGTTTCATGTTATAAGTTGAAGTTGTTACAGAAAGATAAAAAAGGAATTTTGATTTATTTAGAATTGTTTTTGGGAGAGGAGTATGAATTTTTTATGGATTACAGAAAGAAATTTGAGATTTTTGAAATGAGGATAAGTAATTCTAATCTTAACATGAAAATTACTTTGCATGTGGACCATTTAAAACAAATATTTAGTAAATTCATGTATAAGTCTTTGTTATTTTATTAAAAATACTTCACTAAGAATTTGATTTTTTGTATGTGAAAGACATAGTGTTAACTGAAAGACTGTCAAATTTTGGAGGAATATATATACACTATATTGAAACCTTACCACATTTGGTGTTTGTGTCATTTGACCATAGTGCATCTTCCAATTGGGCACCTTTGTAGCTGTATCTATCATACTATTGATGGCTCTACTGCCTTATTCTTTGCTATGAACTAGTGACACAAAGCTGAGCTAATAACATTGAATTCATAGTCATATTATTCTTTGGTGATGGTCTGAACTGTTTAAAGTAAGTAGTAATCCTAGAGTCTACTAAGCATCTGAAGTCTTGAGGGCTACTCTGCTGCTTGATTAGGCAGTATCTATAATATCCATTGCATCATTCGGCAGCACATCTTTATCCATTGGTTTTGTTAATTAGAGGGTTGTCAGTTTTCTTTTGAATTACAAAAAAAATAAGAAAACAAGAGATTCGTGTATGATCATACACAACATTCCATATCTGTCTTTCAAAAGACTTATTAATTTACCATAAAATTGGTTTGTGTACAATTTTTCATGAAATATGCAGTTTTTAAGCTAATTTGTCAGTACATTTGACCACTGGAATGTAAGATAAAATGATAAAATTTATTTATTTACTGATCATCCTAGCCAAAAATTGATAATTCAGAGCCCTAAAATGACCTACAATACACTACAGCACTGCAATTCAAGACCTGCAAAAAGTTTTATTTGCTGTTGCCATCCATTTTTTGTAACATCTGTTAGGAATGGTATTATATCATGCTATATCTGATGCTCTTTGCTCAATCTCAAGCTACAGAAACTTTTTAAAACTCATGTTAAGAAGGGAATCCATAATAACATTTTAAATTTAACGACTCCATTTACCTGTATCAGCAAGATGTTGCTCCATTTTCACAAGTTATTCAAATACACAGTCATTTAAGTGTACCCATTTGTGTAACATAGGAAACATAATGTTATGTTCTTGAGCTTATTGTATTATAGACAAACATTCTAAGATTGGATGAATTGAATAAATGTTATGGCATATATTTTGATGAGTTACATAATTATTTAAGCAGTTATTTATTAATAAAGATGTGAAACTCATTTAATATACTTTCTGTTATTTATGTTAGAAATAACTCAACAATAATTTGTTACAAACAGCACAGCAGAATAGATAAGCAAGGCATTCAGCTGCATCCAGTGCAGTTTAATAAATGTGATTACAATGATTACCACGCTTCAAATTTACTCAAAGAGATGTACATTTTATATAGCCTTTCAAAACAATCCTTCCTTACCCTGTCAGTATAGTTTATGCTGTGCAGTTTGTTTTTCAGTTGAAGGCTTGTGTTAGCATGCCTTGTCCTTCATGGACTTCTAATGCTTATTCTTTGGCTTGTCAGCAAACTGATCAACCTTTTTTTTTACTCTCAGCAATTAGAATTGCTTTTGGTAATGGGAGAGGAGGGTGTCCCTTATAATTATATCTATTTCTTCCACATCTATTTTTACACTTTTGTCTTACCCTTATGACTCTCTTGCAGCATTTGTCCAAAATGCATCTTCTATGTGTGGCACTCCATTGATCCCTTGAGGTGTTTGGGGGGGCAGATACATTTTTTTATATATCCTTATTTCTTACTGGTACTATTGTCCTCATCAGCTCTATCTCTTCACACTTAGATTCATTGTTGTTTGGATCTTATTGGAAGGAATGCTGTATTTCCACAGGTTTGGCTATCTTCTTTTATGTTGACTTCTTAATGGCTGATTTTCTCCATTTTTTTTAGATTTTCCAAAGTTTTTGGCATCATGTATGGATTCTGTGAGTCTGCCTTCAACCTCTTAGTCTTTGGTCACTCTGAAACTGTGATCTCTCTCATATCTCACAGGTGCTTTTTATTTTGCAGCCTCCTGTCTTTTGCCAGCTTTTACCACTAGAGTTTCAAACTTATTCTATGTGTCTGGGTGTTGGATTATTCATTGTGGACAGTTCCAGTGACTATCTGGTGGTTTCTGATCTGATGGTGACACGTTTGGCTGATTTTGTTCCACTGTGGAGGTTATTCGCTATTGACATATTTGCTTCACTAATTTGCCCATCCCTTTGTTTGAATAAATCAAAGACCATATGTTTTTAATATAGAGTTTTTGTGGTCACTCATTGTACTATCTTTGATGTTGGCATTCCTCAAAATTTTTCACTCTTTTCCCCACTGTCTTTGTTCTTCTAATGAAGTATGGAGTTCTTGTCATCTCTCAGTTTGAAACTGCTGGTGCAGTTGACCATGGAGATATTCTCTTAAATGGGATCATTTTCATTATTAGGGGATAGGGTGGTGGTGTTCTGCTAGTGTAGATAGTGTGTGATTCTCCAGTTGAACTCCACCTTTGTGCAGTAGGTCCCAGATGTTGATTGATGATGCACTCAACTTCTATGTTGTTCTGCTCATAGGGTAAGCTTTAACATAATTTGTAAAAAATGATCCACTTTCATTTGGTGGAACCCAAAAGTTAGCATTGTGTTTCAGCTTCTGTGCGAACATATCTGGAGGATGATGTTGCTCCTATTTACAAATAGATATGCTCCATCTCCTTGTGGTTGATGCTTTACCCAGCTTCTTTGTTGTTTTATCCAGAGTGAGTTTTTGTGTATTTTACAGAAGTGATCCATTTACATGTGGGGGACTCAGAAGTTGATATTGTGCTTCAACTTTGTGCAATCCTATCTGGAGAATGGTGGTGTTTTGAGTAAATCTATCACATTTACTACAATACTTCAGCTGGAACTCTTCATTCCACTGTCATCTGAATGTTGGTTTCTGTGAGTGTTTATGGATTAGAGATGGAGCAATCAACATAATCTTTACACTTGTATTTGATTCCTCATCCTCACTGCAATTTTATGATTTTGCATCATATTCTTCACCTTCATGCATTGGGTCTTCAAAGGTGATGTTTTGATGCATGAGCTCCAACATGCAGTTATGTGTAGAGGATGATAATGTTTGGGACAAAGGTTCTCTTTTCAGCACTCTGCCCTGTCTGATACTGCTGTTGCACTGTGGGGTTCTAGTCAAAATGAATTTGGTGTGATGTGAACTGCTACATTGGCACATTTCATTGTACTGTCATTCAGATGTCAGGCTTCAGGATGTATTGTGTTTGTGGATTTATTAGGGTTTATTCGATTGGTTTGATATATATAACTCTTTTCTATTCATCTTGAGGTGAAGATAGTGTGGACCTTCCTCCTACCACAGTTGAAAGTTATAATATTGATGCTGCTTGGTTTTGTACTGAAGCTGACCAGCTGCATACAGTTTGTTATGCCTCAGCCACTCTGTATCTTGCAGTGTATCTATTTTAGCTTTCTCCTTATTCCTCTTTGAAGATGGTTCTTTTGCCATCTTTTTTCACCGTGATTGAGATTCTAGTGTATTGTTGTTCAGATTTGAATAAACCTGGTTTTTATTCCCTTTTGGTTGTGCTTTTTTCACTTTCTGCCCATGTATGTGACACCTAGTTCTGCACTGAGTGTAGAGAATACTTGGTACTGAAGTGGTGCAGTCTTCCATGCATATTCCTCTGTCAGTGGGTATCATAATTTATGGGTATTCTTTGGTTGGTTTCAAAGGATACTTGTTTCTGTCTCTCATAGTGGTTCATCAACCTATTCAATGTGGGATTCCAGCTATACATGTAATAAGAAGTAAGGTAATGTACCAAAAGCTATTATTTTTCTATAATGAAAATACATTTCAGATAGGTACTTACCTCCTCCCATTCTTCCTCTGCACCTAAAATTGCTTCTTTCTTTCCACCTAATATCAAAGTTACAGTTCGTTAGAATTGAATAGAGGAAATAACATGCATCAGGAGGGTTTGTCATGTTAGTATTAGTGAAGGTTTGTCATGGTCAAACTACACTGGTCATGTTGTATGTGGTAATTCAAGGCTTGTAATTTGCAAAAACATATTTTATATAAAGGGCAACACTGAATAAGAATAGCAGTATTGTGAGGAAGATTAAGTACCTGTCAAAAATATATATTCAATTTTTAAAAACTAATAATATGAAATAATTTGTGTGATAATAAATAATGAGGCTTGGCATGGCCAAGCTAGTTAAGGTGTTCATCTCGTAATTTGAGGGTTGCGGTTTCGAATCCCGGTCGCACCAAACATGCTCACCCTTTGAGCTGTGGGGGCATTATAATGTGATGATCAATTACACTATTTGTTGGTACAAAAGTTGGCAGTAGGTGGTGATGACTAGCTACCTTTTCTGAAGTCTTACACTACTAAATTAGGAACGGCTAGTGCAGATAGCTTTTGAGTAGCTTTGCGCGAAATTGAAAAAACAAAACAAAAAACTATTAATCTTAGAATAAGGTTTCTATTTAAAACAATAATAAACCTTGAAATAATGAAAAGTAATAAATAAAGTAGATATCTTGCATATTCTAAGGAATATTGTTTTATCTGTCTAAAAATTATTACTTTATCTGATTTCCAAATGAGAAATTATAATTACCTTGAGCCAGATTTGAGCATTAAGAAATACATGAAAAATAATACAACTGAATTCTTTAATTATTGTGTTGTTAAGTGCAGAACAACAATTTTGATGTTGTAGGGTAAACAAAATGAATTTTTATGTTTGAAAGAGCAATGCTACTTGCACATAATTGTTTTAAAATAACATGATTTTTTTATTTCATCTTCAAGATATTCATAGAAAATGTTAATATGAGACTTGAAAATTGACTTATTCTAATTTATAGCTGTGTATGTTTAACACCAAAACTGCAAAATAACTTTACTTATTTTGTATGCTTATTTTGAGTGGCATTGTTTTTATTATATTTCTTTGATATTTGAATTTTGATTTCATCCTTTTATCTTTGTATTTTTTTAAAGCAAACATTTTACCCATAGGTGAAAGAGCTCAACCTCTCTGGATTTTAATGATACGGTGCCACTTGGTTTCTCATTCCCCAACTTTAGTGATTGATTAGCATCATCATCAAAGCTTGCTTGAGCTATTTTATATAGCATTCTTTATTAGGTATTTAAAACAATGACATTTCTTACTGAGTAATCAGGCTGTTGAGAATGAAAACCATTTTGGGAGTGGATTGTTAAGAGAATTATATGATTGAATAGTTGACTTTCCTGGTTATCTCAAACATTTATATGTACCATCATATTTGGATACAGTACCTTACTTTAGGACATCCATTTTCACTCTCTGTTTCCACACTTTCAGTCTCTTAATTTCTCGGTCCATTCCCTACATATATATTTCATCACTTGTCATATTATTCCAGGTTTCCTACATTGTGCTTTGGATCATATTTTAAGACCTGACAAGGTATTATCTATGGAGTGGTTCCTCAATTATCTGGTGTTTATGTAGCTTTGCTCTCATCTGAATTCTTCTCTTCTAGTTACTTTTGCCACTCACCTCAATCCCACACTTCCCCTTTTCTGGTCCCCTGTTCCTCATCCCTTAGCTCTAGCTATGAATGTATTTAGTCAGGACAGGTTCAACCTTCTTTTCTATGTCCAACTCTTTATTAGTCCTTATAGCTCTGCACTGACTTGCTCAACTGTGATTTGCTCTGTTGAATCTTTTCTGGTTTTCTCCTCCTCCTTTCTCATCATCTGTCTTGCTCCATACTGCTTTATCCTTATTCTTTTTTCTCACATCCATTGGTTTCATCATTCTGTATTCATGCATCAGTTTTGTCTAGTCCTTTGTGAGATGTTCCAGACTTTATTCTTGTGTAGCCTTCCTCCTTCTGTATCATTAAAAATGGCACATTTTCAGTAGTTGGTCTTTACATTGGGTTTTCTCTCATTTTTAGCCTTCTGCCCTCCACGTTTCTACATTTTTTTACATGACTTGTCACTTTCATCCATTGTTGGTCATAGCATGACACTTTGTCATACTTTCAGATTTCTCATTTCTTTCAATGCTATTTTGTTCTTTTCATTTCCTTCATTCTCCACATTATGCAGTTCTTCCTCACACACTTTTCTTCTCTTTGAGCTTTACCTCCTTCTTCTGTTGGAATACAGGAGTCACTAATACTCATCACCTCCTAGCTGCTGAGGTGGTGGACCATGGAAGTTTACTCGTGAGTTAACAGTTCCACTGAAAGTTAGGCAGTGGTGTTCTGTTGATGTATGTGATGTGAACCCTTTTCCTATTGTAAAACAGATAGAAAATTCCTGATGCCACTTAGACTGAAGATGACCCACCAGATACAGTTCACACATCCTACCACTACCTGGTTGTTAATTCCTGGCTGGTTTGATATTGAATAGCCTCAGAGCCAATCAGTATAAATCTTCACTCAATTGGTCAAGAGCTCTTCTTTTACCACAGACTGAACAAAAAGTACCCTTTACTACCTGGGTTTGGACTGAAGTTGACCTGCCCTGTATTCTTTTTCCCATGTTCGCATTTCTTTGATTGGGAAACACTAACATGTGAATAGAGGTATCTATTGGAAATAAAATTTCACTTTTGAAAAAAAATTAATAAATGTGAGTAATAATTATATTGAGATTATTGGATGTAAGAAAAAATGTTATTATGAATATTGTTATTTATTCTAAATGTTTTACAGTTTTAATTTCTAAAACATTGATCAGAAAATCGATTTTCATAACATGAATTGACATGATAGCTGTAAGATGAAATATTTTTTACATTGGCTCTATGTGTGTGTAAAATATTTAAAATCCAAATTTTTTTTGTCTAGTGATCTCATTGAATAGCAGCTCTGTTAAACTTAAAACGTATATAAAGCATGGATGCCACCAGTGAAGGACAACTACACCGTTCCCATGGTTTACACATTTGGAGTTATCTTAAATACCACTTATTGGGAGGCATTCCAATTTTTTTAGTCTTGGGCTGTTGCATTTATTATTGTTTGTGTCGTAAGAAGATATGTGGAAAGGAAAGACTAATCCATCCAACACAAAATCCAACTAACTATCATTCTTGTGCTGTTTCTCCAGAAAACTGTGCTCAAGTAGGTGATCAGTGGTCTGTAAGTCATGAGACTAACCCTCTCTTACCTAGCTGTCATGGATGTAATGGTAATTTAACACCTGTTTTGAACTTTCCACATTGCCCAGCTCCTGTCCCACCTCCACCATATAGTCTTCTTCCAGAAAATGTGGCAACAGATCCAGTGTACCCACAAATACCATCAACACCACCTGGAGAACCTTCAGCACCACCTGCTATGAATGAAGATGAGCCCCAGACATCAACTTTGAGAGAGATTGAAACATCAAGGATAAGAAGATCTAGGTTTCCCTGGTTTAAAAGAGGAAGACAATCAAGAGACGAGCCAGTTATTGCAGTATAAATCATGATGTCTTTAAAATTTAAAGTCATTGCTTAGAGAATTGCTAGTTTGAAAACTGTACAAGAAGATAAATAAATAATGTAAAACCTGTGATAATGTAACTGTAACTAGTGGCAAAATAACAGAATATGACAAATCTAAGTATTTGTCCAATACAATGATAAGCAGTGACATTAGGTAGTTGATACATTTGGACTATTTTTGCACTGGTCACATACATCATATTAAGTAATTTTATTCTTTTGTCAGTCATATTATTTGATGTAGAAAAGTGACCTAAAATACCATGTTTTCTATGTAACATGTATAGGGAATTCCAACAGTAACTAGTGGAGAGTTAATTGTAATATATGTGGTACATTTGCTTGCAATTATGTTTGAGACACTCATGAGTTTTAAGGGTCTTGTAAATAAAATGTTTTTTCAACAAAGACCCTATCAATTTCTAGGCTTACAGAAACCTGTTGCCAAATTATATTAATTTACTAGCCTTTGGACAAAAGTTACATAAATTCATGATTAATGAGAGGTTATCTAAGGATATTAAAAGCTGATAGGCTGTCTAGAAATAAATGTTGTTTTTGAACTGTGAAGTTTGGAAAAGTATAAACCAATGTTGTGAAACATGCTTTAATCAAAGTAAGCATCATTTGCTTCAACACACTTTTGCCAACGTGTAACGATTCTGTTTATGCCTCTGGTGTAGAAATTAGAGTTTCTGTGGTTAGCGAACTCCATGATAGCTTCTACTGCAGCTATCTGGTTTTGAAAGCACTTTTTGTTCAAAAAGGTGTCAAAGTGCTTGAAAAAATTAAAATATGTAGGGGAAAGGTCTGGGGAATAAGGTGTGTGAGGTGTAATCTTAATTCCCAATTTGTTCAATTTTTGGAGCACTATCTTTGACAGGTCTCATAATACCAATTTTGTTGGTCTTCAGACAGTTCATGAAGAACCCACTTATCCAATTTTTTTCATCTTTCCAATCACACTCAGGTGGTTGGCAATGCCTGATTTGCTTCTGCTTAGCTTCACTGCAAGCTCATGCACTTTGTGGTCTTCAAGACTTTCATCATTATGTCAGAACCTTTGGAACCAATGCTGAACTGTATGCTCAGTAACAGATCCATGGCCATATGCTTTGTTGATGTTTCATGTAGTTTCTGTAGATTTTCATCTAAGTTTGAAGTCATAGAGGATAATCAGATGAAAGTCTTTCTTGTCGATGCTGCTTTTGGATTGTAAAACTACTCTGAGTAGATTTGAAACAGCAGACAATTGAGACACTTTGTAAGAGATAAACATTGGATTAAACCAACTCAATATTCAGCTTCTAAATGTCAGTGAGAATCCTGACATTTATTTCTGGACAACCTAATATTTCCCTTATTTGTAACTGTAAAAAAATTCAAAAATAATCATAAAAACTGGTGCAAAACTGAAAATCTGTATATATTTCTATGTGGGCCAAATGAACCTCCATACCCATTTTGGTGAAGATCTATCTAATCTGTGAAGTAGTTACATGAACACAATAGTGTTACATTCATACAGATTAGTGTTAGTGCATTTTGAGCAACACAATAAAAAATGATAAAATAAATTTTAAACGTTGCTGCTGACAAACGGAAGAAACAAATTAACAGTTTACAGTTTCACAGAAATTAGTTTTTATGAATTCTGATAGTTTAATATTATCTGTAGTATTAGTTGTACTAATAAATTATTAATTACTCTGCCTTTAGGTCAGTTTTCTTTAGTGCTAGCATTTATAAACTTCATTAAAACATGTACAGTACTTAATGAACTTTTAAGTTTTACAACCGTATGTTTTTTCTTTATCGTCACGCCCAAATATTTTCTGTTATAGGAGTTGAAGGCTACATGATAGTAAACTTCACATATTCTTTAGCATGACCTACAAGTTTATAAATGGCAAAGATATATATAAATTCTTAGTTATTACTTTCTTAAAATAAAATATTTTGTTGTTACACTGTACCTGAATATATGTCATTAAATGTCTGTCTGTAGATGAATGATACTCATAATTACAGTTAACTTCTTTTTACCACTGTTGTTATTAATTTCACAAGTTCAGAGTGCACACATACAATGTTCCTTTTAGTACTGCCTCTGTGGCTTACACTGATTACATTACCGTAAGAGGTTTCTTACTAGCATTTTTTATGTTTTGTTTGCCTTTGTAGTGTATGACTATAGGGAACGCAGCTAGTCATCACCACTACTGGGCTATTCTTTTACCAACGAATAGTGGGATTAGCTGTCACATTATAATGTCCCCATGGCTGAAAGGGTGAGCACGTTTGGTATGACAGAGATTTTAACCCACAACCCCTAAGATTACCAGTCGAGAGCCTTAACATTCTGACCTTATCTGGCCTCAGTAGAAGATCAGACCCTAAGCTTTTAGTAAACCTTAGAAGTAGAAAAAACATTAAAATTTTTAATTTTATGTTCTTGAATATATAAAGTCAGAATACTGACTGCCTTGAGTGCAAAATAAATTTCATTATAAGGTTAAAGTACTTTTCTTCATATAAAAACTTTAAACTTTCATTTGTAAAATCTGTGAAACCTGTTAAATAAACATTAAACCTTCTTTTACTTGTTGTTTTCTCTACCTTGAATCTGTTGATCGACCTGCTAACCATCAGAACATTTTTGAAGTAAAAAAAGACAAAATAAACTGATCATTTACAATGGTAATGGTTATACTTCTTAGTACTGACCAGAAAGTACTATTCCTGAGATCATCTACTTCTAACTTTACTGTTAACAGCTTAAATGAAACCTGCTTACATAAAGCAATGAATCACTGCTTTGAAGATGTTACTTACCTCTTAACACAGACAGCTACCTTCCCTATGCATCTGTCTTAGAGGTTTGCACACCACTAAACTTTAAAGCAATTTCCACGTGAAATTATGTGGCAAAAACCCTCCACCAATAGGAGAATCACATAACTTCCCTCTGTCTTTTGCACTCATGATCTTCCTTTTTTTTCCTTGGCACTGCACATCTAAGATGTGCTTGTTTTGTTCCAGTTTTACAGAGATTTGTGTTCTAATGAGGGGAGTTTGTTTTAATCGTTAAGTATGATAGTAGTTAATAGTATAAATTACTATGAAACAGGTTAGTGCCCATAAAAATCACCAGCTTAAAAGCATCTTAAAAATCTTTGAGTGTTAACAATGACTATTTCACACTATTGGCTGAAAAAACGTGGAGTTTATTATACTTGTGGAAATATCTATGCACATTTATGGAGTGAATCAAAGTGTCACCATTTCAAGGGATATTCATCCAAATAGGTAAGTAAGTGACATCCAGAAAAAAATGATGTACAGGAAAAAAATTATGAACCTTATTTCTCTAATTCTTTTCAGAACTCTTCCGTCTGGGTTCCCAATAATTCCTTTCTTGTATGAAAAAGTATACTAGTACATAGATATACTATATACAACTATCAGGTTAGTAAAACATAAAAAATCGGTGGACTTGGAAAAGAAATGCCCTGATGTTTCACTCTCATCTTTATATATAGCTATTGTGTTCCATCCAATAAATGACTCTTTTAAAAAGAAAATAGAGCATCATTCACTGGTGGATCCTACTGGAAGACTATTATGACGTATCGACCTATATGGTGGGTTGTGTGAGAGCCTTCTAGTTAAGAGACTGATCAACTATAACACCAAAAGGTTTTTCTTCCATAATACTGTTAAGGCTTTCTCTATCAAAATAACACAATTTTATTTGTGATTTTTCACATCATTTACATGAACTATCATTCTCTTCATTCAACTGAATGAATAAAATCCTTTTGTAAAAAAGTTGCATCCTTCTCACAGTCAGCAACACCCAAAACTTTAATTTCATCAGCAAATTTAGATAATCCATTGAGCATATCATTGTTGTAAATGAAAAAATGGCAAAGGTCCTAACACTGAATTTTAAGGTACCTCACTCATGACATTCATATTTTAAATTTGTTATCAATTCAACAATTCAATATCTTTCTGAAGGTAAAGTAGCTCAAGGTTGAATATAATACAAAATGAAGCCTGTCCAGTTACCTTTACTATGAAATTATTATCTCCTTAGTTTTATTTTAAATAACTTTGTAAATACAATCTAGAGTCTCATTTGCTCTACCATAGCAGTAGCGCACTGGTTGGATAGGTTAAAACACCGTTTGAGGGTGATCCTGGACATTCTAGAGAGAATTTAGGTTTTTTTTCCTATGCCTTCATTTTGTTGGCTTCTAGGAAGTCACTTTGGAATCAGCTACTTGTAGCTCCTTTTTTCAGTTGTTCTGTCAGTGATGTTCTGGGTCTTTCCCAGGTCTGCTTCTGAGCCTTCACCTTTCTTGATAGCTGAAAAATCTGAGAGTGAATAATTAGTTTTCCTCCATTCACTGATATTGTGGTTCAAGCAAGGAGGTTTGCTACTCAGTTATATGAAGAGAAAGCTATGCCTTGTCTGCCATGACAATTGGAGCTATATGAATTATTATACCACCACCAGGTGGCCATGTGTTCAGACTTTCAAAGAATGTATCTGCTCTTGAAAATTTGAAGTTGTATAATAGTCTTCAGTCAACCTTAATAGATCGCAGTTTTCAAAGACTTGTCTCACCCTGTATGTGCTAAGTAAGATATTTACTATCCTTTCAGCTTTGGTCTGAAGATTCAGAGTTGAGTGGTATTACAGAAGATGTTGAAGACTATAGATGATTAAGAAAGTTAGATAAACAGGAAATTAGGACATATAAAAGGATAATGAAAAACTGAACTGGCTGAAAACAAATATTAACAGAATTGTTTTTAAGTGTATTAGGGGTAAACAAAATGTTAGGATGGAGATAGGATCCTTGAGGGATGGTAAAGGAAGGCTTGTATCTTATGCTTATAAAGTGGCTGTGTTATTAAATTCTGCTTTCTTGCAGTTTATTCTTATGAAAACTTAAGCATTGTTCTTCATATTGAGCAATTGATAGATGAAAACAAAGTTGAACAAGACAACTGCATAACTTCTAAGCTGTTAAAAATAAAATTAGGGAGATTAAGAAAGATGATACTTCTGGGCCAGATGATATTTTCCCTTGGGTCTTAGTCACTTATTGGAACAATCAGCTTCTAGCATATTGGTCTCCAGTAACTCACTCTTGGACAGTAGCAACAGATGCATTCCATCAGGAGGATGGGATTACACCTATAGGCCTTCCCACTAATTTGTATGTTACCCAAAGTACTTACTATGATTTGTTCCAACTCAATGATAGTTAATATTGATATCACTAGTAATGGCAGCTAATCCATGATTTCTCTTTTTTTGGTATTTTTTGGAGTGCCCACCTCTTCCACTTTCTCTTTGGACATTTTAGTTAAGGCAAACACGATCTGACTTTCTACACCCAGTCATTGTGAAGCTCAAGCTTCAGGCATGGAGATTATGCAGTTCTCTGTATGGTGTCAGGGGTCAATTTCAAAGTTGTCATTTATCTGTTTCAGTCTCACAAGAACCATTTATTAACAACAATGGCACACGTATCAACATTCATGTATTAAGATAATGTTGAACCCACTATAACTAGAAGTGTAAGCTGTTTTGTGACTTGGCTTTTTGATAAGGGCTTCACATCTTATACACTTGCTTTGTATAAGACCGTCTTATTCACTACTTTTAGATATTTGAAATAAATTATTTGAGTCCCCAGTACTCTTTGGTTTCCTGATGTCATTTTTGGTTCTTCCTAAGTGACCATTTCAGTTTCCTAATTTGTATATTAAGATGGTATTACATGCTGTTTTTAATGTTCATTTGAGCTGGTTGATTGATTTGAAATTAAACACAAAGCTACACAATGGGCTCTCTGTGATTTGTCCACCATGAGTATTGAAATTCGCTTACTAACGATGCGAGTCCACAGACATGCCCCTGCAGAATGTTTATTTGTGTCCTTAGCTTCATGAATCACCTTTTCCTAAAGATTTAATTTTTGTTGCTGCTGGCCTTCAGATATCATTAGTAAGAATTGTTTTCAATAATTGTGCACAGGACACTTTACCATTCTACCTATATCTTCCAACAAATCCTTCTTTAAGACCTTGGCAGGAAGGGAAGTGGATAACTCCTTTCCACCATTTCATCTGATCATTTTTTTCACTTCTAATAAAATCAGATCTTAACTTTCATATCCAGTTCGGGCCTTAAGGTGTTATGTTGACTGACCTAATGCCTTTAGAGGTGCTAATTGATGATCTTCATGTTATGCACCATTTCAGTGGCACAGCTGTATGCGTAAGGACATACAACGCATACAACCGGTCTTTGATACCGATGGTGGGCAGATCAGAAATAACTCACTGTCTAGTTTTGTGTATGCTCACTTTCAAACAAACAATCCTGAAATTATTCATTGATGAATTTACTTTTTCACATATTGTAACAAACGATTCTTCTTTAATTTATTTAACGCGCTATCTGCTGTACTTTTTCTGTTTATCAGTTGATTAGTGTTATACATTATTGTATTCAACGTAATACATTCAACTTGTCTCTCGTTTCACGAGGAATTCAAAAATAGTTTTGAAAGCTCGAGTTCAGTAGGTATATTGCGGAGTTAATGCCAAAATATTCTGTTTTCCTTTACTACAGCTGACCAACAACAGGTTTGGTCATTCTTCACACGATCATTCTACCGTTCAAACACGCTCCAGAAACCTTCCGACATCTACAATTTCTATGATGACCACGACGTGTTCTTCTTTGCCAGATAATAATAGAACAGGTTGGTTTTTAGTCCCATCAGATGAATAAATTCCTTATCACGTTTTATTGTATTATTAACCTTATATTTTATCTTTCAGTTACAAGTGTGCACGGTCAGGGTATTTTTTCAGCACCCTGGCCGTGAAAGTGGTTTTTTTCGGGTTACTCCCATTTCCATTTACAACAAAATTTTCGCTTTCAACCATTGGATCCTGTGATCCCTGCCCTGAAAACGTACCTTCTCATTTAAAGTTAAAACAAAGATAGAACCAAGTTAAAACCAATGTTTAAGCAGATATTAAATCAAAAGCCCCGTTCTAATCAATCCCACTCTATATTTTGAGCTGTAACCTCTTTAATTTAGAAACTCCTTACTTCATCACAGCCTTTGTCTCCATCACCTTCCAAAAATCATAGAGCCATCCTTGAAGCTACCACCAATCAAGCTCTCCTTCTCTATTCTTTTTTTTCTGTTTCACAGCTTTTCCCACCTGCCTTTAATGGAAATGTTAATTTAGACCTACCTCAACTAATTCAGTATCTTTAATACCCTTCAACTGGTACCATTATTTGTTCTTAGTAGAACCTAACCTCAATTTCACGACCAGGGCTGAAGAGAAAAGAGCGTTGCTGAGCGTCTCTGCTTGTCTCACAAACCCCTTCGGCTATAGTACCTATTACTGGTTCTACCAACTATCATATTCCTTCTTTTTTCATTTTTATAAGATGATACGCCTTCCCTAGCTTCTGTTCCTAAGTTGGTCTGTCTGCTATCGTTTCTCCCTCCTTCATATGTTTTGAAATTGGTTACATCTTGTTGAGTACCCTCGTGGCTTTGTAGCGAACTTGAGGACTTACAATACTGAATAGTTTCTAAGTCATCATGCTGATTATTGATTGTTTTGAAATTAAGCAAAAAGCTGCACAATGGGTTATCTGTTTTCTCTCCACCACGGGTATCGATATCCGATTTATAATCCGTTTTATTTTATTTAATTTTTTGTGAAATGAAGAACAAGAAAAAAATTATATGCTGATTACTTTTTACATGCTTTAGAAAATGTTTCGCATCAAGAGAACGGTAAATGTTAAAACTTTAATCCGTAGGCTTTTGATTCACTAGTTTGGAATTAACAGACATTTCTTTTATTTACACTTCTATCAAATTATTCATTAATTATAAAAAAAAGTTATGTTCATGCCACCTCGGAAAAAAATAATAACTCTCACACACACAAAAATCCAACTACAAAGTAATAACAACTTTAGTCATTTTTTGCAGGTCTCATCACATTTAAAATTTGCATTATAATCTTAAAAATAAAAAGAAAGAAATGTTTACTTGAACCTTCATAGGCCTTAAACGAAATTTGTAGAAAGAGGTTGTTAACTAACGTTCGAATAATCGAGTTGTAAGCAGTCTACGTCGAATTATTTTGACATTGCTATACTAGATGGCAGCACGGATATTTTTAATTGTGTTTAAATACACCTCCATTTTAAAATCTGCTTAGAAGGGTAGACTTGCGCAATAAGCTTTTATAAACACGAATAGTTACAGCAAGTAGGAAGTATTTAATTCGGGCTGAGGATTTCGTTTTTGAAACATAATATCTATATCGTAATAAAACCAACCAATGCTCGCTCTGAGAACAGTTCATGTTATATGTTATATCAACATTATTGTCGGAACAGATACTCGCCTATAGAGTTGTTAACGCTTGTAACGACTAAGATATTATATCAACATTATTTCCACTCACTCAACAAGGTATTCACGCTTATAATGTCTTGAATATTATATAAACGTTATCTCTAGACCCAACACTCAGTCAGCAAGTTTCGGAAGTCTAAAATGTGTGGAACTCATCGTTATTAAGAGAATATATACATATAACTTAAGGACCAACAAGAGACTTTATTGGTCTACCTAGACCATCGCATTTAACATATTAAACTCTAAAATAAAAATTAAGTACTCAAAATTCAGCTCTTTCAAAAAATTGTCTCAGCAGAAGATGATTGTTACCCTTCTCAAACTTATTTGTGTATTCTCTAATCTTCCAATTGTCAACATCAAGTACGTAAAAAGATGATGTAGCAACACTATCAATTCTCTTAACAATCTTAAATCGCTTTTAATTTGCCTCACAGTGGCACATAATTTAATCCGTAGGCTCATAAAGCTAAAAATTGGGTTTCCTAACTTATGTTAGTCACTGCACAAATAGTTAATTGTGTAACAATACACTGAACTACAAAAAACAACAACTAACTCTTCTTTCATTTCAATATAAAAACAGTTTCAGAAATTTTAACCTATTTTCTTGTAACAACCTTTCCATTCTAGGTATCATCGAAGAAGGCTTTCGCAAAACACTTTTCGACAATACAATGTCCTTCCTCAGCTCAAGACTGAACACAATACAATAAAGGAGACATAATCAATCACCTATGCAATGCCTTTATAACCTCTTTAGGCTTGTATTTAGTATTTCTGTTGATACAACCTAAAATCCTATTTGCCTTACTTCTATTAGAACACATAGTTTGAATGGTTTATAATTCTTTACACCGAGATAAGATTTTTTCCATAACACTGCTAAAATTATTCCCATTAAAATTATAATTATAATTTAAATTGCGATAATCCACATACATTACTTAACATTTATTATAATTAAAAAACCTTTATCATTTATTTGCCCCCTCGCCAAAAAATTTCAAATTATCACATCCAACGACTTCCAAAAGTTTAATAGCCCAACGTGGACAGGTGGTTTAAAGCGTTCGACTCGTAATCTGAGGGTCGTGATTTCGAATCCCCGTCACTCCAAACACGTTTCTCCTTTCAGTTGTGGGGGCGTTATAATGTTATGGTTAGTCCCACTATTCGTTGGTAAAAGAGTAGCCCAAAAGTTAGCGGTGGGTGGTGATGACTAGCTGCCTTCCCTCTTGTCTTATACTGTTAAATTACGGACGGCTAGCGCAGATAGCCTTCGTGTAGCTTTGCGCGAAGTACGAAAACAAACAAAACAAACCAGTGACTCCCAAAAGTTTAATATTAATAAGCACATTTAAATAAAAATATTGACTATTCTTTCATCTCTGTGATTAAAATAAGTTCCCAAGAGAAAAGGTCCAAAACTGAACCCCTGAAGAACCCCAGTCGTGACATTAATCCGGCTAGATTGAACTCCATTTATAAATACCAGCTGCTTTCTTTTCTGTCCTGTGAACCAACTTATCCCTCACAATTACAAATATAACCCTTATAACCAGCTTTTAATGTGGCATCTATACTCACTGAACAATTTGTTTCAAGTTTAAAATGTATGGACATTATATCAGTATTATTGAAATACCTATATCTAATCAATATGGTCCCCAGTGGTTCAGTATTAAATCTGAAGGCTAAAAAATTTGATTTTTATACTGTGGCTGACGTAGCTCAGACAGAGCGCTGTGTAACTTCGGGCTTGACAACAAACAAACACTTAAGTGTGTTATTCGAGCTTATAATTTCAGTTATAAACACTAACATTCACTGATCGATGTTTCGACTATTATTTTAAAATCTCAAGTAAAATAAATCCTTACGCTTGGTTTAATTAGTTTTATAATGATTGAGACATTATTACAATTAACCTACAAAATGATCAAACAAGTTTATATACAATTGTGGGGTCGTTAAAAGATATTTAGAAATAAGAGAACTAATGTTATGGAATAACCAGGTGAATCACTTGATATCAATCTGATCGAAAATTTATAGGCTGAGTTAAACCGATTAACGAAAGATCGCAAGCCAAACATGGAAGATGTTTTTTGAAGTACTCATAGAAGGATGGCAGTCAATCACTCAGAAATATCTGAAAGCATGCCACGTTGATGTGAAGCAGTACTGAATTTCAAGGGAAAACTGATTAAACATTAACTTGTGAAATTGGTTTGTGCTATTTTGAGTTTCATTTTTACGTGCAATTTATACGCTTGTAAGTTTGTTTGTTTTGAAACTACTCGAGGGCTATCTACACTAACCGTCCCTAATTTAGCAGTGTAAGACTAGAGGGAATTCAGCTAGTCATCACCACCCACCGCCAACTCTTGGGCTACTCGTTTACCAGCGATTAGTGTGATTGACATCACATTATAACGTCCCCAAGGCTTAAAGGGCGAGCATGTTTGGTGCGACCGGGATTCGAACTTCGAACACGCAACCCTGGGATTACGAGTCGAACGCCTTAACACACTTGGCCATGTAGGGCTCACTCTTCAACGCTAATTAGAATAAGAAGATATAAGAAACTACAGCAGGTACACAACACTTTTTACATGAAAATGTCACTAAAATCATAAAGCATTCAGGCATTTACAAAATCTACTGTTCACATTAAGATTTGAGATCATATTTTCTCCACCCCCTGTAACACATTAAAAACCGAATTTCGATACCAGTGATGGGCACGGTATAGATAGTCTATTGTGTAACTTTGTACTTAACATTAGAAAGAAGTTTATTTTATTTTTACTATGTGATTATTACATTAACATTATTTAAAGAATTCAGATTAACAGTATAGGTTCTTCAGATTTACCCCTACATTTTTTTTTTATAAAATGAATATTAACAATGTGAGATTAGGAATTATCTGACATTTTTATATTATGCTTAATATTTAAAAAATACCATTTAGAAGAACAATTCGAATCATACCTGCATGGGCAGTGCTAATGCTTGATAATGTTGGTAAAAAAACCAATATTAGGGAGCAATGGAATAATTCAGCGCCCTCTATCGCACTACGATATGAGTATCAGTACTGTTGATAGTTAATACTTGCCAATCGTTGTAAGTCGATTGACAAAACGTTCAATGTTTATATATACACACACATATATATATCAGTTTAAGCTTGTTTCGAAACATCTGGTGCAGAAGTGGGTCGCCCCTCTTGAAAATCTGTGTATTAGCGCGTAGATGTTCGATTTTTTCTTCTCCTTTGTATAAACAGTTGCATTAATGCATCATCTTCACTTTTTATTATATTTATTTCTAAAGTACGGCATATATATGACTATTTTCACAAACCGTGTTTATAAAAGGGACATGTTTAAAACCATGCAGTTTCTCTAAGCCGAGTTTAATTCACAGTAGGCCTGTTTATAACTCAAAGCTTATTACCAGTATTGACTGTTGTTTTTAAAATTACTAAACTACGAGAGTTAATGTTCTTCACGTTTCCTACGATTTTCAATGGTTTAAGAATTTGGTTTAGCGCTAAGACAAAAAAAAACATATCTACTAATTACATTTTGTCATACATGATGTTTCCTGATGGGTTAAGTTTGCGGACTTACAACGTTGAAATTTGAGATTCGGTTCTCCACGGTAGACACAGCAGACAGTCGAATGAGGTTTTATTCTAAAACAAATAAACTTTTACATTCACCTACCTAATTCACTTTCCACAGTAGCTCAGTAGTAAGTCTGCGTTCTTATAACGCTAGAAACAGGGTTTCGATGCTTGTGTCGAGCGTGGTACAGATAGCCCACTGTGTAACTTTGTTTTTAACTGCAAAAAAAAACAACAAAAAAAACACAGACGTAAACAACTAACGTAATTCTAAGTACATTCTTTAATTTTTAGTTTGTGGAGAGAACTCAGACTTGTGATTCAAAGGTTATCCAACAATGGCTTCTCTTTACATGCTCCAATGCAATATTGATTAATCTATAAAAATATAGGATGTTTTGTAAACTAAATGCACAGCTAAAAACGATTTAAAATTCCCTATATTGCCATTATGTAGACAATGTAATATTAGAGAGATCAAACGTCTATTATCGAAAGAGATTTAAAACCTAACGCAGTCACTTATATGTATGTATATACACACACACACTCACACAATAAGCTACCATAAACTCAATGGTACAGAAGCCATTAACCAACATTTTTCTACTTTAGGTCCGTATCTCACACTCCCATACGTTTCTACAGATCACTATCAGATTTACTTGTTGTACAAGACACGAGTAGATCACTATTTATTTACCAACTTCAAATTGTATGGTGAGAAAAAAGTAATTTTCCCACGTTGGTTTGTAATTAAATGCTTGTTAACCAAAGTTTAATTACTATTACATTTATCTCCATGAAGTTGAGCCGTCAATTCAAATTAATTTTGACTATGACCTTTGACATTAACCACAGATTAAATAGCTGGACCTTGTGCACGTATTTATTTTTACAAAGAAATTCTGGCCAATGATCAGTGAGCGTTATCCGAAGAGAAGTACAGTGCAAAAATAAGGATCAAGTGATAAACATTACGTCTTCAAATAGGATTGAAAGCACTTTTTACTTTGTATGTCCTTAAGCTTCATTATTGAAGGAAACAAACTTTTCTGGAGTATTGATGGACCATGTTTCGTTCATACGCGTAACTACCTACCAAATGAAAAAAAAGAAAAAGAAATCTCATTTATTGTTCAAAAAATAAAGAATAACTTGTCATTCATCATTTATTAATTAACAACCGATATCTTGACTTAACAATTGCATTACTTAAAAGTATAAAGTAAATCTATAAGTATAAAACCATACACTAGATCGTGGTGGTTCGTATAAGTCGAATAAATATTTAAATTTTCACACCATACATTGGGTCATGGTAATTTTCCACACCATACCTTATGTACAAATACATCTCGTTAGATATTCACGCCATACACGATACTCGTGACAGGCAGAGCGCAGTTAGCTTCTTGAGTTTGGTTTGAATTCCGCTCAAAGCTGCTTCAGTGCTATCTGTGCTAGCCGTCCCTAATTTAGCAGTGTAAGACTAGGGTGAAGGCAGCTAGTCATCACCACCCACTGCCGACTCTTGGGTTACTCTTTTACTAACGAATAGTGGGATTGACCGAAACGTTATAACGTCTTTACGACTGAAAAGGCTAGCATGTTTGATGTGATAGGGATTGGAACCCGCGACCCTCAGATAACGAGTCGAGTGCCTTAACTACCAGTCAATGCCAGGCCTGCCTGTTGGGAACTTTGTACTTAACTTCAAACAAATTCTTTGGGCTTTTACGAGTACGAGTTTTGTTGCTCTATCTGAAACTAAAGTTTTCCAAGTTTCAATTTTTTTTTCTCACTCAATTTTTTATCCTTCTTTATTGCATAAAAATCCATCAGACCAAAATATTCTGTTAGTTTCCAATATTTATTTAATTAAGCAAAGTTTTTATCTTATATTATTTTGGCACACGAAAATTATCTTGGTTATTACTTGCTTTACTTGGAGTTGACACAAATTAGATATACCTACTGCATATTTTCTTCAAGGTTTGAATGATATTATCACATAGTAACATTGAACTTCTAACTTAGGAACTGCTATAACGTTTGAGTGCGTAGTTTACAGGTCTTGAGGAATGTTAGTTTAGAGTGTGTGGGTTATAGTAGTTGAGAGATGTTTTAGAGGTTAAAATAATGACCGGTCTTTATGTGACATCACGAATGATCAGACTTTGGTTTTTGATTGTTTTGAAATAGACATTTTTTGGCTATGTTTTCCAAGTAATGATTTTATGATGTTATTTTTCAGTTGTATCTTGTAACAACGTTCTGATTTATGATTTTAAATCTGAGTGAACTCAAACGAGGTTAAATTATGTTGACATTTGAAGTGATGGAATTCCAACAATTCTCTGTTAATTAGTGATTGAATATGGGAGAAAATGAAACAAACAAGACACCGAATAACTAGCGCGCGACAACTGTGGTGCGTCAAAGATTAATTACTTTAATTAATTTTGATACCAAGACTTTAATTTGCACATGCCAAATCCAAGATAAAAGTTCATAAATTATATAAATATATTAAAATGTTAGAGGGATTATTTGAGATTAATGGTGTTAGAATTAGTTGTATTGGTCTGCTGTAACAATGAGGACACAAGAGTCCAAATTTTTTCGTCTGCCAGCTACACTTAAGATAGAATAAACTTCACTGAATTGTTGTTTAGAATTAAGCACAAAGCTGTACAATGGGCTATCTGTGCTCTGCCCACCACGGGTATCGAAACCCGGATTTTAGCGTGTAAGTTCGCAGACATACCGCTGAGCCACTGGGGGGCAACTTCACTGAAAGAAGTTATTTAAACTGTTTTTATTTGATCCCTTTCAACAACAACGAATTTCAGCAGAACAACATCATCACATTCCACAACTCTCTCATATGTACCTTAAATAGGCCTCTTGGAGTTCCCATAAATATTCAACGAAACGAGTAAGAGCTTCTCCAGATTTGCAATGTTGAGATCTTTTCATTTTTGGCATATCTTAGACATAAAAAAAATGCCATAAAGGTAGAGCCTTGGGGTAGGGTGCAACGTAGGCCTACCTATCTCAAGGACTATTGGATAAAGATTGAATAATTCATTCTGAAAAAGTCAACTGAATTTCATTACTTTTGTTTAACTTTGATAGGTTCAAGATTAATAACTTGTTTTAAGTATAGTGTAATTTCATTACATTTGCTGTACTTTAATGGATTAAAAAATGAATAACTTATTATTAACTATGGCAGGCCTTAAAAGTAGAGATCGAGAAGGTTCAGAAAAAGAATGCGCGCCGAGAAAAACATCTTATTGAATTCCTAGATTTTCGAGATTCCATCAGATTACGAGTCAAGGGCCCTAACCACCTGGTCATGCCAAGCCTGTTTTATCAGGTTAAAAAAAAGAAGAAATCGTTCTAATTAACGTCAATTGAATCTCATGAGTTTTATTCAACTTTAGCTATTTGAGGTTAAATAACTTATTTTAAATATGTTTAGTAAAATTTCATTATTTTTGTTCAGCTTTAGTATGTTGTAAGTTATATTTTGTCGTTTTCTATAAGACGTATGATTTTAAGAATGTTCCAGATAATGTAATGAAAATCTAGTACACTTACTTAGGAGTAAGATATTAGAAATAAATAGGAGTAAATTATCAGATTATCAGTGAATCAGTAATTCAATGAAGTATTTGAATCATTGGTGGTTATCGCATATATTTGGTTACTCGATCGATTAGCCATGACACAGTATAAATAAATATATTTTTTCATGACTTGTAGTGTCGTTAGTGTGGTATTTCTTTTAGAACCTCCTTTGCAAACTTAAGTCTACAAGTTACAACAAGTGACAACAGCTTGTAGAAAAATAAAGAAATAAACCAACTTATTATTGTCATATGGATTGAATTTAAAATGAACTTTACCATATAATTCGAAATAAATAGTACAATGAACGAACAACGTAATAGCAAGAGATTAAAAAAAACTGAAAAATATTCTAAGCAGGCCAGCTTAATTTCTTGATTTTCTTTGATCTTTAATAGATGACAACTTGATCAGTTCATTCTGATTAAGGAATTTTGTTACATTTGCCAGCTTTAATAAATTCAAGATTCATGAACTTATTCGAAGGCAGAATATTAATTACAACCTTCCGGATTTTATCAAACAGAAGGGAGAACGTAACGCCCTTTCTAGACGGAAGGTAGGTAATCAACACCACCTACTTGCCGCCAGCTTTTGCAAAACCCTAAACAAATAGTGTGATTTGACTGTCACTTTTATAAAGCACCCACAGTTCCAAAGTACGAAGTACGATATTTATCTTTTAAGGGGCGGGGACGATATCGGAACACGAGCCATGAGCAATTCGATCCACGATTTGGCACAATTACCACTTGACCGCGCTCAACACAATATGTATATATAAATATGGGATCTAAAATATTTGTAAAGCAATACTATTAATGCTATGAGTGTGAGAATATTTTAACGAAAACCTTTCTGTTTCTTCACGTAATAGTTCAAACACGTTGTTTATAAGACAAAGTTGTCAAGACCTTTCAGTTGTTTTCACGTAATTCCACCAAAATCATTTTACATTTCTTTACAAGTGAGTAGAGTTTAGGGACATTTTGTTGCGACAGTACAAGAACTGCATCACGTGGACTTGTCTGCTAATGTTGAATTATACTGTTTGATGGTTCGTGTTTATCCCGTGTTATTGTATAGATTGGGCATGTGTTTCCAGCAACTTTACTGGTTTTGCAGTTCATGTTTATCTCCCTTCCTTCTGTTGCATGTGTTTAATGTCTCACGTTTTTATCTTGCTATTATGCTGATTTCATCGTTTATTCTTATTTCTTTCTGTTGTATTGATTTGATACTTCGTGCTTTTAACCTGCTACTATGTTGACGTCCCCCAATTAGTACAGCGGTAAGTCTACGGATTTGCAACGCTAAAATCCAGGGTTCGATTCCCTTCGGTGTACTCAGCAGATAGCCCAATGTGGCTTTACTATAAGAAAACACGTTTGTTGTCTCCCACTACTGTTTTGATATAAGTTTTCATGCATGTGTCCAGCTACTGTATTTATTCAAAAGTTCTTGCTTGTCTCCTGATTCTGGATAGGTGACAAGTTTGTCTCATAACACTGTATTGATTTATATCATGGTATATGTGTTGTTTAGTTTTATTCATTAGCAGCGTAGGGCTCGAAACTATCTACCGATGATGTATCACACTTGTCTTTGGTTGTTATATTAATTAGAAAGTTAAGTCCTGTATTTTGTTGATGTATCTCTTATATTTCTCGGACTTTTTCTTGATGCATAAGGTACATAGAAACGTTTATTTTGGTCATGAACTGACTGCGTGTCTCAAACTCGACTTCTCCTGAAACATTTTCAGTCATGTGTTAATGTTTTTTTTGGAAGCTGGTAATAACTATAACTACATTCCTTGTTTCTTTGTGTGTTGTTCCTCAATAATGATTGTAGACTTGCTTTCTTTTTCTCTTTACTTTGCCTTGTAATATTTTTTCGGAAGAACTTGTTGCTTTTAGGATATCTTAAATGCTTAGTGTTGAACGTATCCTATAACCTAAACATGTTCTAGTTGGTTTGATATCACATTTATTCGAATAATCTTCTTATAAAGTGGTTTATGTATTTAATTCTAATCGCGCTGAAATTACAATGAGGGAACTGTAAATCAACTTTTACATTATTTCAATAAAAGTTTTTATTGTGTAGATTATTTTCTTAAATGTGGAGATTCGGTTGAGGCTACAAGATTTTGTGGCTCATATTTCTCGAGTTTAAATTAGGGAACGGTCCCTTTACAGGTTTGTGAGAGCTACGATCTTATCATTAGTTAACACTAATCAAGTTACTGTTTACCATTTCGAGTTGTGCGATTCAGTTACAAAACATTTGTAGATGTTAATTCACGGTCTTCAGAGGCTTAAAATACTGTACACACGTAAGAAACAAAAATAAAAGGAGTTACATATTACTGGTAGAAAAGAAAATTAGGCCATTTTGGAATCTTAAAAACAAAACAAAAAGATTTATTGCGACATCTGGAGAATATTCACAAATTCAGGACGCTCTCCGGCAAATCGGGACGATGCATGCACTGAACGTAAGCGTTCAAGCTCGTCTATACACTGTTCATCAGTTGAGAGTTCCCCCTGGACCAGCGATAAGTACGGATTTACAACCCTAAAATCAGGAGTTCGATTCCTCTCGGTGGATTCAGCAGATAGCCTGATGTGGCTTTGCTATAAGAAAAATACAAAAAACACACTTATCAGTTGATTAAATTTAAATATAAACGTAAGTTATAACACAGCAGTCTATCTAATAGTTTTCTTCAACTTTGTTATTTAACGCAATCTTTGCATTCAAACTGTCTCTTGCTGGACAAGATTTCGTAACTTATTTTGAGAATCAGTTTCTGGTAAATACATGTTAATGTTTTAGTTTACAAGTTACAAAAAGGAACTGTCGGTTCGAGAACTGAACATGAAAGTTTCCTGGACTGGGTATTTAATCTCATAGCCAGAATCGTTTGTTTGTTTAGAATTAAGCACAAAGCTATCTGTGCAATGCTTACCACGGGTATTGAAACTCGGATGTTAGCGCTGTGAGTCCGCAGACATGCCGCTGTGCCACTGCGGGCGAATCGTTTGTTATAATGTGTAAATCAGAAAGCAAACATTAATAGTTACTAGGAGGTCAAACATTCTGTACTAAATAGCGAGCAGTAGGATGTTTTTTTATTTAATTACTGTTCTTTTTCAATGTGGGGCTCGGCATGGCCAAGCGTGTTAAGGCGTGCGACTCGTAATCTGAGGGTCGCGGCTTCGCCTCTCTGTCGCGCCAAACATGCTCGCCCTTTCAGCCGTTATAATGTTATGGTCAATTTCACTATTCGTTGATAAAAGAGTAGCCCAAGAGTTGGCGGTGGCTGGTGATGACTAGCTGCCTTCCCTCTAGTCTTACACTGCTAAATTAGGGACGGCTAGCACAGATAGCACTCGAGTAGCTTTGAGCGAAATTAAAAAAAAAATCTTTTTATTGTAATATTTTTTTGCATTTTATCAGTTTTATTGAATTCTACAAACAAATATTTATATTCGACAATAATAGCAGTGATAATAAATGTCTTTATTTCACATCCAGTGATGAAACTGTGACATTTTCAGGAGTGTACTTAATGCAATGATGGAAATTTTTTGCTTGGGCTTTTTGTGACTCACCATCTTTGACTTCTGATTCAGATTTTTTTCTAGTTTTTCTCGTCAAATAAGTTTATATCTTTCAGCTGATGCAGCACCGAGTTTACTCGGATTAATAAGCCTGTCTTTCAGCTGATACGGTATAGTACGGGTTCCAATAGTCATTTATATCATATAAAACTTGATTAATATTAGAGTAAAATGGGTTATAATGGTTATTTAGGCCACATTAAACTTGGTTACTATTAGGATCGTAGTAGTTCTAATGAGTATTGAGGAAACTTTAAACTTGGTTAATATTAGGATCGTAGTAGTTCTAATGAGTATTGAGGAAACTTTAAACTTGGTTAATATTAGGATCGTAGTAGTTCTAATGAGTATTGAGGAAACTTTAAACTTGGTTAATATTAGGATCGTAGTAGTTCTAATGAGTATTGAGGAAACTTTAAACTTGGTTAATATTAGGATCGTAGTAGTTCTAATGAGTATTGAGGAAACTTTAAACTTGGTTAATATTAGGATAGTAGTGGTCCTAATGAGAATTTGGATCATATAAAACTTGGGTGATATTGGATTAATACTGAAAGCTCGTGAAGTCTGGTTGAAAACTATAACCAAGTGCAAATAGATATAAAAGTATGTAATCAATACACTTGCCAACTTTGATATTTATTGTTAAGCGCAAAGCTGCACAATGGGTTTTATGCAGCGTTCCTATCACAGTGATCGAATCTTCAATTTTATTATTACAAATCATCAAGGTTGTCACTGAACAACTGGAGATTTACGTGTTAGTAGTTACTTCAAGGGGTTTTCATATCGCTATATAATATTTAGTTGTGTGATTTTATAACTGTATATTGCGAAGAGAACATATGATAATTTATTAATACCAACTAGGTAGAAATTAAAAAGCATAAAATTAATGTTCATTATCTTTTTCCCTTATACAAGTATTAAAATAACTTGCAATTGTCCACGTTACAGTAGTAAAACATTAACCAAACACTTGTTCACACAAGTTTAGTTGTTATAAAAACATACTACATTTTTTGAGAGTATTGTCGGAATAAGAAATACGTTTTGTATAGTAAGTGTCCTCTGGTTACAAATAATTGTTTGTTAGTTTTTCACTCTGTATCTGTAATGTTTCTCCGTAGGCGAAAACACTAAACTTCTCCAGGGCATAAATGGTATCGTATAACAACTTAATAACTTAAATTTGTTTTACTGATTTTGTCTTTCATAGAAATTCGTCGACGTCATACTCCTGTAGCCAATAAACATTCGAAGAGAGTTATGACGTTAAAGAGCGATGTTACAAAGGCCCGTGAGGCGGCATGACTGCAGTGACTGCGATGGAAAGAGAGTAACGAAATTGACGGTAATTATTGTAACTTAGCTATCGTGACGAAAGTTCTCTCGTTATAGAATTTGTCTCCGTATCGAGATTAAACACGCACAGACGTTTTAGGTCAACAATTGTTGGTAATTCTAAATATGGCAAGAGTGATATTTTTTTTAGCTTCTCTGTTAGTTATGGTATCGGCTGGACCTACAGATAGGAAGACGGAAACTCCGGGCGATCTAAAACCGGTGAACGATGCCGCTGTGTGTACTGACGTGCGGCAGATATTTGTTTCAAAACAGATTGGCATTTCTCGTCAAGTGCCGGATAGTGAAGTTAAAGGTAACGAAAAAATAACAACGAAAAATCTTCTATTTTAATATTTATTAAGTGCGACATCAAAATGATACAGAAATAGGAAATAGTGTAAAGGAAAAAATTGGTAATTTGTTTGCTTAGATACGTTTCTAAAGTCAGCGTTAATTTCCGAAAACAATCTCGCCATTTTGTTCATCATAGTCGTACGGTAAATTCTTGTTATTTGGTGGACACTTGGAAATGTTCTCTTACCTTATACCTTCATTTGTTTGAGATAACAAATATCCATTATTACATTTAGTTAAAGTGTATGCGTTACCGTTCGTAGATTTGAACACGTATAATCTTTTTCACATTAAGTATCGTAGCATCCTGTTTGAGGGTAACAAATTATTTCTCATAGGATAATTCCTTATTCTAGAATTGAATATAGTGACGTTAATGATTCACCACGATCAAAATAAAGGTCTGATTAACATCAGTATTAATGTGTATTGTGGTAATTACAGGGGACAACCTGGAACTTTGCCCCTCCAACAGGTCATGTTGTACCAAAGATATGGAGGAAAGCTACAAAAGGGCAGTGAAAGTAGATTTTCAGCATAGCCTACAGAGCAGCAGTTCATATCTCAAGACCCTGATGTCGGCCAGCAGTGATCAGTTTCTAGGTTAGTTACAGCTTTTGTTTCAATTGTTTTATCCAATTGCGAAACAATGGCAACGTCACGTGATAACTATCTGTTACCTATGCGTTACTGGGTAGATAAACACTAATTCAACAAGTATATCTAGTTTGTTGATGCTGATATGTTATCATGTGTAAATACTACTAAAGTGAATTATGTGGTACACAAAATCATTATACTTTGACACACACAAACACATCAGTTTTATGCAAGCGAACATACTCAAATAAATAAAGCATAACTTGTTCTATATGTCGTTTTAGATTATTCCTTTTTCTTATATTGCTGATTTCTTTTATGGTTTTTATTAACAAATATTTTGCCATAGTGTGTGAACACACAGAGTGAGGTCTGAAAACCGAGACTGGTTTTCTGTTGTCTTTCTGTCCGATGCTCCTCGTTGCAACATTTTATTTATTTGTATCGTTCAATTTAAAACAATTTTCTTAGTTTGTATAACAATGTGTCACTGGATGACTTCCCACCGTTTCAGTGTAGCATATCATCTTACCTGTTACATGACCAGGTGGGTTTAGACGTTCAACTCGTAATCTGAGGGTTGCGGGCTCGAATCCCCGTCGCCGTGGGGACGTTATAATGTACAGTCAATCCCACTATTCGTTGGTAAAAGAGTAGCCCAAGAGTCGGCGGTGGGTGGTGATGACTAGCTGCCTTCCCTCTAGTTTTACACTGCGAAATTATGGACGGCTAGCGCAAATAGTCCTCGAGTAGCTTTTGCGCGAAATTCAAAAACAAACAAACTTGTTACACGTGACAGGCACATTTCCACAAAAAAGCGAAAAATATTTAGGTCGTATCACTTTACCTATCAATTGAATGTAAGTTTTGTCTGTTTAAATTTCTAAACCGTGTAAATTATTTTCGTTTTTTTTTTGTTTATACAAGTAAACGAGGTATGCTTCTGTTTTGCTTACGTTTAGATGTTGTTACAGATTTTGAAAGATATTTATTGTGCGTGTGCAGACTGGCTGTGATGATTACACATGAAAAACGTGTGCACGTTCAGCAGTACTTTTCACGGTTTCATTGACGAACGCTGATATATAACGCTTGAAATCTCCCACTAGTCGCACTTCCCCAGACCCCGTTCCAAGCCCATACCCTCCTGGCCAAATTCTCTAGCTGACCACAGTAAGTTTGGCCTACGTACTATTTGTATCTTGTCCATTGCAAATTTATTGTACACAACAGAACATTTAGTTGTTTGACCAAAACTGGTCCGAGTAGCCAGGCTGTGTTAGTAACCACGCAGCCGTGTGGGGATCTTACTTAATGTTCTTGGGCAGATATTTTCACGATGATTAATATGTTGTAAAAAAACTGAAATACTTGGATATTCCCATTTTATCAAATGATTATGTTAGTTTCATTATAACTCTTATAAAATCAAGTTACATTGATATATTGTCACTGATGTAAAGATCTGATATAAAACGATTAAACTGTCAGTTCTAGCTCACTGTTGATGTTTTTACTTTGTTGTTGTTTTTTGTAAAAACTGTTTTTTCGAGTAATTTTATTTTTTATTCGTTTTTCCCTCTTTAATATTCAGTGCACTTCGTGTTATAAGTTGTCTTCCGGGAGTAAAATGTGTGTATACGGATCTCAATGCAGATTATTGTTTGTCTGAGAAAATAGACAAATGGTCCCTGTTCAATTAGTGTGAAAGTGACCTCCCGTGACGGATTTAGTGATGATTACACTACGTTGTCCCCCAAGAGCAGAAGTTGTCTTCAGGTGTGTCGGCCTGAAGCGCTTCACGTGCTTGCAGGATGGAGATGTCCATCTCTTTGTAGTCTGCCCGCCCCGTGGTTCTGGTAAGTTCTTCGGCAAGCGCAGGGGCACTACCCCCCAGGTTAACACTGATGGTGGGCGCAATTTCAAGTATGTGTACACATTGTTGGTTTTCTTTAGTGAATCAGTTCCAAACCTCGAGGGAATTCAAAAGAACTTGTTGTGTCGACTTACATTTTGTTTGACGTCTCTGTTAACCGCATGCCCTTATGATAGACCTGTAGGCATACATGTTATAAAGTTCTTTCTCTTGTGATTAAAATCATTAGATTTATTGCTACATAGTTATAGGTTTGAATGAATTGAAAAGTCCTTTTGTGAATTCACTTACTCAGCTCCTTGAAATACAATGTTACTATTAGACCAAAGCAACACTGTATAGTATTTTTAACTTACTACTGCAGCGGCCCTCTGGTAGATCAGTTCTAAGTCAGGTCTTATAATTCTAAAAATCGGGTTTTAATAGCCATAGTTGGCGCATCATACATAGATAACTCGTTGTATAACTTTGTGTTTAATTATAAACAAAGATACTGTGGTAACCAGAATATTAAAGTTTTAAGTTAATTTGTCGGTATATGAAGATATATACGTAACAACCAATGAAGCTTCTGATAATATATGATTACTTTGCTTTTGTGAAATGTACATATATATATATATATCATTTAAACCCGTTTAGGTTTTATGGTAGAGACCTCTATCATGAATTATTTTCAGACTACGGAAGCTAGTTTTCGTAATTGTTGTATTCACCTCTTAATTAACCAGGCTGTGGTTGGTTCGTTCTTACAGTTTCTACGAAATGATTGATGTGATTGTGGGTGAAGAGGACGAAGGGTGGGTGGATTACCTTGGCTCCTTAGCTTTGCGGTTATAAGTTGTTTTCGTTATTTGGCGGCACGACTCATTTCCCGTAAGTTACGGGCCCACTCAACGGGGATAAGTTTTACCATTACCGTCAAATGTTCAATCAGCTTGCTTGGTTTGTGTGTAGGCGGTCTGTAGTGCTCACCAAATTTACGATGAGTAGTCTTACAAGGTGAAGAAAAACAAAAACGGGAATATCTCGACAAAACGCATCTCTTTTTCTTTTTTTTTAATCGTCTTGATATATGAAGAATAATTAGTATTTTTGTGGCAATCTCTTCCATGTGTGTTCTTCGTCACCAGAAGAAAATTAATAATTCACGGATGGTTGAAAACGGTTTTAAAAACAAGAGTACACCTATTAAGTAGCAAAATTGTAATACTTAAAAAACAAAACTTGAGTAAATATTTTAACTATGATAATATATCGTATAATTTTTACATAAAGAAATTTTAAGAGCATTAAAAGACACAGAGTAAGGTTAAGACTTGTTAGTGTTGGAAAGACGTGATGTCAGGTATTAGATTTGGCCTGGCATGGCCGAGCGCGTTAAGGCGTGCACTCGTAATCCGAGGGTCGCGGGTTCGCGCCCGAGTCGCGCTAAACATGCTCGCCCTCCCAGCCGTGGGGGTGTATAATGTGACGGTCAATCCCACTATTCGTTTGTAAAAGAGTAGCCCAAGAGTTGGCGGTGGGTGGTGATGACTAGCTGCCTTCCCTCTAGTCTTACACTGCTAAATTAGGGACGGCTAGCACAGATAGCCCTCGAGTAGCTTTGTGCGAAAATCCAAAAACAAACAAACGTATTAGATTTTATGACATCTGTTTATATTCAACACACTGGACCTTTTTTTTGTTCAAAGAGGCACATATCTCTCATTATATTATATTATTATATTACTTATTTATTTTTTCGGAAATCCTGTTTTTGCTGTGAAGTTTGGCATTACAAAACTAATTTTCTTAGTTATAAAATACACGTGGTTGGTGTACAACATCTTGAACCAAAGTTTATCATGTTAAACAATCTTTTTCTTAATTATTTTAGTCGACAAAATAGTAGAGTTGTTATTCAGTGCCTATTAAATATGAATCTATTTTTAACATGAAATTTACCTACGTATGACATGTTCGACACATGAAACTTGGGATGTGAAGGCAGCTGGAAGAACTACAAGATTATATAAGTACTTATGAACAGTTGAGAACATTACTCTTAATTTTATAATGTGATTGAAAAGACGAATTTTTCAATATGTTTTTATTTGTGAATACAGTTTTTGTTACCGTGTGATCAGCATTCGTTTTGAGGTTTCAATGGCACTCATACAACCGGTTTGGTAGAGCTTCTGTTATAGGCCTTTCTCGCGTACATTTGTCTCGTATTAATAATTCGCAAAAGACCACGTGATTTGAGACAGTTGGCTGCTCGATGCAACCTGTTCACGAGCTGACACGCTAACAAAAACTTGTCTCGTGCTATCTAAACGACAGCATTGTTGAACGTAGTTGTTGAAGAAAGACGACTGAATGCATCACTGACACACTGCGGTAAGAGTGATTTGAAAGTAAATGATTCTGTGAAACTTCCAATCACGGCAGCACCACAACAGTTGTTTGTAAATACATTGTATTTGAAAGGCTGTTGAAATAACGTTTTTTTGTACGGTTTCGAAGAAAAGACTACACATTATTTTTAGTACAAATAATATTGCATTCTTTTCATTTTTTGAACGTGGAAGGTGATGTGAAGGTGTTACTATAAGCTGTTCTTTCATAGAACAATATATATCTAAACACGAGTTGCGAGTGTGTCTCTATTTCGTGACAACTAAACTGTGGCGCAACTTACTGGGTAATGGGCTGTGATTACAAGAATCACGTTTGAGTTCCGTTGTCACGAGAAAAAACTCTCCTCATTCAGGGACCTTCAGTACGCTATAAAAGTGAAAGTGAAATTCCGCTATTTGGCCAGACAAGAGCAGGCTAAGAGTTTGCGGTGGGTGTTATTGACCAGTTGCCTTCTCTTTGTTCGAATTTAATGACAGTTGTCTAAAAGTAACCATTGTAAGGCTTTGTGCACCAATTCAAAATTAGGAAAAAAAAACAACAAAACCCAACTACAATTACAAATAAATAAAAAAGATTTAATTCACATAAAAAAATAATTAAAACTTTAAGTTCAGAGTTCAACATATAACAGCCTACTCTACGAGTAACCTAATTTTTTTTTTATGAAAGTACGTGACTATTTAAGAACTCTAACGCGGAGAAATGGGAAGGGGGCTAAATGGTGATTTAAAAGATACATTTAAAAGCAGCCATTTACGACTCTGGTGTAATGAGGTACTTGACCAAACAACTTTTCAAACTATTATCAGTTCAGTCTTGGACCGAGATAATAATCTCAGTTCTGAAACACGGAGAAGGGGGCGCTATTTTCCGCTACATTCAAACTCGATGTAAACAGCTACTAGTAAACCAAGGCCAAGTTGAGTGATGACTGAAGTTATCAATTTAACAAAATAAAGTTTAAAAATCGTTATTACATTTGTACAACTGTGGCTAAAAGCTTGAGAAATAAAAACGACGTAGATATAACACGGTATTATCGTCGGTTTGGTATGTTATGTATTTTGAAATATCTATAGTCAGATAATGTTGTATAAATGCTGTTTTCGTAAATTTCAACAGAACGTATTTAAAGTTTATGAATATTCTGAAAAAAAGCTGACCCTACCGTGTTGTGCTAGCCTTCATAGTGTTTTATGTATTCTTTTATATATTGGTTTATGTTTATACAGTGAAGGTTCATGTCAGTGGGTAAGCATTTTCTATCACGAATAGTCCTGTAACTGACGTAAAAGAGCTAACTTGTTTTAGGTTTGTTTGTTTTTCAACTGAGGTAATTTTTATTTGATACTGTTTAAAATGGATCCAGCTACGATGGTAAAGAGTAATGCATTTCGAAACAGCGTTTATCTGCTAGTCAGTTTTTATGTGACTTTTTAAAATGGATTCCATTTTGCTGATAATGTCCTGTACTGGTCATGGGTGTGGGTTTAGTGGTTAACTATATTTTCGTAGTACAGAAGTTTCAGATGAAGAAGGAAACGAACAGTATTAGATATCTAGATTGAAAACTAGACTGTTGTTGCATAGAGATAATTATCAACACAGAACTAAAGAAGCATCTCTTACAAGTTATATTCAGTTATACAGGATAACACTGTTGGAGTTGTTAGAACTGATTTGTATTAAAAGTGTAATTCTGAAATTTTGAAACTGTTAAATACGTTTACTATATATAAAAATGTTTTTACAGACAATTTTATAAACTGGTGCATCAAGGAATTTCACGTTTACTGAGTTGAAAACAAAGGGATTGTAAAGAGAACGTGACAATGTAAAATAATCTTTATTTCAAAAACAGTCAGTAACAAGAGCCATGGCCGAGTATGTAGTAATTACACTAAAGATCTGATGGTACTCTAGATATATTATTACTCTGTTCTAGATCGAAAAAGCATGGCATTGTGTCTAAGATTATAGAAGTTTATGCCTTTTAATGCGCATGTGCTAACATGTATTTCACTGTTGGTCTTTCCAATAAAAAAATAATGGGATGATATGTCCCTAAGGTATCACCTATCTCAACAATTAAAAGATCTTTATCTTCTTTTGCACTGTAGTTCCTTTTATAACAACCTTTTCATTAGCAAACTGAAAGCAACGTCAGAGTAAAACGACCCAGACCGATAGGTTGCTGGAGTAAAAAGAATTTAGCCGCATTCTTCGACATTGTTCTGTTACATGTGCAAACATTTTTGTATACCGTTGGTGAACATGAAATATCTGCTTTCTAGCTAAAGAAGACGAGAAGTTCGAAGCATGTGTTGTATATCACAGGTGTACAACTCAGTTTGAAGTCATTACTAGAAACCCATAAAAAAAAAGGTGTCTCGTAAACGAGACAGTGTAAATCATAGTTCATTTGATACGGTTACCAAGCAACTTTTGTTGCACCTGGACGTGTGTTATGCATTGAGTATAATTATTAGGTACTTATAAGTATTTGAAATTGCTTTCAAACGTGTATTTTTAGGGCACAACAGTGTACGTACAAGGTTCATAGAAATCTTTCAGAAGTTGCTAACCTGTGTGGTTAAGATAGGTTGGTAATGTTCTATTTGTTTCTTGGATAACTGAAGTAAACGGATCCAATCATTTACAGTTTTTACATCAGTGTTACGGATCCAATCATTTTACAGTTTTTACATCAATGTTACGGATCCAATCATTTACAGTTTTTACATCAGTGTTACGGATCCAATCATTTACAGTTTTTACATCAGTGTTACAAAGTTTCGAATAGCATTTTTTAGGTACTAAAAGGAAACCTTGAATATGGCGGTTTTGTACTTTTGAGATATCTTAAAACATTATGTGTTAAATTTCATATTTTAAAGTATTAAATCGAATGAAATGTTGGTTTGATGATATATTTACCAAACATGGAATTTTTGGTATTGACCACTGCCACAAACCGATGACTGATGTCTGATATTAATTAACTATTTAACCTGTTAGGATGTGGTGTCTTGAGAACTACACGTCGTAAAATAAAGCATTGGATTTGATTTCTTTTGAGTTTCGCTCAAAACTACACGAGGACTAGCAGACTAGCCGTTCCTGATGTAGCAGTGATAGACTATAGTGAAGGCAGCTAATCAACACCACCCACCGCTAACTGTTGGGCTGCTCTTTTACCAACGAATAGCGGGATTGACTGTTGGATATGCGATCCCGCAGCCCTCAAATTGCGAGTCGATCGCCCTCATCACCAGGTCATGCGAAAAAGTAGCCTCTGGTGGGACAGTGGTAAGTATTCGAGTTTAAAATACTAAAATCAGGGATTGAATTCTCCTCGGTGGACAAAACAGGTAGTCCAACATGGATTTGCTATAAGAAACACAGACGAAAAAGTTTCCTTTCACAGAAATGTTATGTTCCACGCCAGAATCGTTTTGCTTTGAAAAACTGTATAATTCGTTACAAATGAGGTCAGCCTGACCAGGTGGTCAGGGTACTCTATAACACCAAACATGCTCGCCCTTTCAGCCAAGCAAAATTACGGACGGCCAGCGTAGATAGCTCTAGCATATCTTTGCGCGAAATAAAAAAACAACAACACAACAACAATCGTCAAAAGCGACATTTTTTTTGCGAAAATTTATTAATTTTATGAATAAGTTTTAAAGATGACTAAGTAAAATGACCACGAATTCTTAGACGTCGCTGTGGTTTGAAAGAAAATAGTGTAATAACTTATCATTGGTGGACGCGAGATTAATTTGTTAGCTTAAAGAACAAACACAAAATGGAGTAGTTAGTTGTATTAAGTTCGAAAATGTGACGCTGACTAATTCTACACCTTTACACATATTGTGGTTCATAGTTAACCTGTTGGGAACTTGCACATTCTTTCTATGTCTGACAGAGGTTCCATGTTGTTAACCTCCTGTATTCTTCTAACAATACTTGTATTTATCCTCTCTACTCCTTGCGTAACGCGCACCAGTTATCGACACTTAGCGTGAATGAATAAATGGGCAATACTACAAATACAAAGTATAGCCCAAACTAACGTAGCTCAGAACTTGTAGAAGCGAAAGCTAAGTAATTAAATAACTATACTTGGAAGTAGAAGTAACATCGTGTGTCCTTTTTGAAAATTAACTCAACGTGCTGAGCGTCTGAATTAAGCGTAATGAAAAGTTAGAAAGATCCTCATCGAAGAATAACTTCTTTTGATGTCTTGACATAGAGACTTGCTGTTTTATCGTGTCTCTTTCTTCTAACGAGTTTCAATGGACCACCATTCCTTCATTTCTCGGCAGATTGACTTGAGACTTAGATTATACTTTGGCTCAATACACTCGGACGCCTTTTTTATTTTTGTATTCAGGCCTAATTGAGCATATTATGAGGTCAAAAGTGATAGAACTATTTTTGGATCCCATGCGGTCATATTTACAGGAATCAAGATGAAAACTGGAACAGATATTAATTTTCATGCGTCCAACACGCTGGCACATAAAAATATTTGATTTGCCCATTTTGAGTTTTTTAGGAGGTCAGAGCTCACAAAAAAGCACAATTTTGGGGGTTTTCTATTCTCGAAAATGCCTATTTCGCCCAAATTACAATATAATTTTTACAAGTCCTTTTTCGTATATCTACAGATATTTGGGATATGCCATTTTTGGTAATTTTAGGGAGGGTCAAAATGTTAAATGAACACAAAATTTTAGAAGTTTGGTTAAATTACTTTGTGACCAATTTACATGGAATTTAGTAAATGTTTGGTTTTGTTTTTTGAATTTCGCGCAAAGCTACACGAGGGCCATCTGCGCTAACCGTCCCTAATTTAGCAGTGTAGGCTAGTGGAAGGTAGCTAGTCATCACCACCCACCGCCAACTCTTGGGCTACTCGTTTACCAGCGAATAGTGTGATTGACATCACATTATAATGCCCCCACGGCTGAAAGGGTGAGCATGTCTGGTGTGACCGGAATTCGAACCACCGACCCTCTGATAATGAGTTGAATGGCTTAACCCACCTGGCCAGAATTTAGTATAAAGATACCTTTTAAAGGTCCCAAACAGAGATATAAAGAATTATAGAATTTTTATCTTTTGCTCAGTTTTTTAGTAAGGAAAGTAAAATTTGAGATTTTTTTGTGAATTTTTCGTGTTTATATCAACCAACTTACCTGCAGTTTGATACAAAGCTTCCTTCTTGTAGGTACCAAGAGGTGATGTATACAGTTTTCTATTTTCTTTTGTTCTTCGCGGTTTTTCTGGTGTCAGAATTAGCCATGTTAAGATTGCATAGTGGAAACATGTTACATCCGTCTCTTTAATTAATCTGATTAACATTTTCCTTTAAATTTGGTTTGAAAACAGATGTTAAATATTAAGATTGTTTATTATCTCATTTGGTGCTTCTCCTGAAACGTGATTTCCACTAAGTTTGTTTATCAACCCATTAGCAGCTCCACCTGTGTTTTCTTTTCAAAAATATAGTTTTAATAAGAAACGAGTCAGTTTATCAGCTTATTAGTTGCTTCGTTTTTTTTCATTTAGAAACTACATATTTCTGTATTTTGCAGGAAACCTAGTCTGTATTGAAAATGATGAATAGTAAAAGTTTAACTTCGGAGCCAAACCAAATTACTTAGTTACGTTATCAACACAATGCTGATAGATTGTGTTAACAGCTCCTTCAAGCAACTTGCACAATGTACAGAAAGTTTTTCCTACTTGTACCAACATTAGTCGAAGAATTGAACTTTAGTTCCTAAGTTTTCCTTGTAGCTTTTACTCATCTCAGAAGCAGCGGATATAAATAACATTTCATTCCAAGTTTAGTAAATTCAAGCGACTTTGTAGAATCACATGGGGCACGGCATGGCCAAGCGCGTTAAAGCGTGCGACTCGTAATCCGAGGGTCACGGGTTCACATCCCCGTCGCGCCAAACATGTTTGCCCTTTTAGTCGTGGGGGCGTTACAATGTGACGGTCAATCCCACTATTCGTTGGTAAAAGAGTAGCCCAAGAGTTGGCGGTGGGTGGTGATGACTAGCCGCCTTCCCTCTAGTCTTACACTGCAAAATTAGGGACGGCTAGCACAGATAGCCCTCGAGTAGAGGGCGAAATTAAAAAACAGAAGAAACAGAATCATATGGATAACGAATTTGTATATCTTGTATTTTAATACAGCGTTTGTAATAGAGTTATAAAAAAGTATTGTTATTATTTTTTCTTTTTCGCCATTGAAAATCTTGTATTTTCTCGAACTTGGCATAATTGCGCACTATCAAATCTTGCCAGGCTCGAGATGGTCTCTGAAGTGATATAATGCTCCTAAATGTTTTGCTAATCAAGCACTGTATTTTCAAAAGCCGTAGAAAATGCCTGAAATGTTGCAGTGATAAACAGAATCATACCAAGCTATATTCGGTCAAAAATATCGTTTAAAACAAAACTGGTCGAGGCTACGTTCAATGATAATTGACATTCAGAAGGTCGTTACCAATTAATAATTAATCAACTAAAACTAACGCACAAGCTCACGTGACCGCGTTTTTTAGGCCTACGTTTTTGAAGAAACAATTGAATGAAATACAAGGAGCAAACAAAAGTTACGGTTTTCGTTTGATTAAACAAGCTTTTTATCCGTAAGCTATACTAGTCATTTATGACGAATAAAAAGAGTTGTTTTGAGCAAATAGTGGAATTGTTGTAAGCCGATAAGGGTTTGGTGAGAAATAGCTTAAAAATTGTCTTCGTCTTTGAAATATTGGTTTATAATTCACTTGGCGTCACTATCTACTGACAGCCTTGACTTATTGTCAGGTTCAGTAAGTGGGCACATTTACATTGACGTCTTTGTTGCTGACTGAACAGTCAATCTTCATTAACTATGACACAAACGATATTATTCACGTTATTGTTTTTTTTTAACATTAGCGCTTAAAAGAACTCTGAATTTTTATTATCTGAGAATCGTTAGACCACTAGAAAAGTGTGGCTAAATGGTCGATTGGCTATTCTATGCTTAAAATGTTTGGTGTGGAGAGTATGAAGCAGGTTTTGTTTTAGTTTACGTTATACTTAACGTTTTTATACAATGTCCGTATTAAGTTAGTAGAGTGTTCATATTGATATCAACGGGGATAGATTTGTTTGTTTGTTTTAAATTTCGCTCTAAGCTACGCGAGGGCTATCTGCGCTAGTCATCCCTAATTTGCAGTGTGAGACTAGAGGGAAGTTAGCTTGTCATCACCACCCACCTCATCTTTTGGGCTGCTCTTTTACCAATGAATAGTGGAATTGATTGTTACATTACAACGCCCCCACGGCTGAAAGGGCAAGAACGTTTAGTGCCATGGGAATTCGATCCTTAGATTACGAACTAGCACCCTAACCACTTGGTTTAGTTGACTTTTTAACCTGTCTGTATAACATTTGTATTTTTACGATTGACATTTTTCTCGTTGTTCTCTTTTTTTAACCCTTGTATTTATTAATAACCTAGATTCGTTGGTGGCAATCACAATCTTAATAGAAAATAAACCTGTGGAATACTCTAACTAGGGTACTCACATTCCTGTTAGTCTGACCAACCCAAAATTATAACATGGAGTAATGGTGTCGTCTTCTCCCATCTGTCGTAGTCTTACTTAACCTGAAATTGCAGAGTGCACTTGAGCTAACACAAAGAAAACTCTGGACTCGCAAGTTAATAGTTCGTAACACTAACATAAGTCACGCTCTATTCCCATTACAGACAGTTATGGATACTCTACGGAATATAAAACTAATTGATTTATCAATTGAATTTCAGACTTGGAGAGCAATAGAATTTATCAACATTTATTACTGGAATAATGTATTTTTCTACACTGTGTTTCCTTCAAACGTATCTTAATGACCTTGAAATCACCCACCTCATATCGGACGATCGTTTGATTTTTATTAGACGTAATTTAAAGGATTCGTTGTGTTTTTCGGGAGAACCTTTGAGGAGAAGCAATAGAAAGTTCACACCAGTTTAACCAACTTGGTGATCTTTAGCAGTAATATCCGCTCAGCTTCAGTTCAATGTTTATACTTCAAACGCGAACACTTAAAGCTACCGAGGTTCGTAATTATAAAATAATTTCCAGGTTAGGTTGCCGTGAGGGTTATGAAAACACAGGGGTGATTCTTGGCTGCAGAGTTAATGACAACAAAAATGTTGTGATGAATATAAAATGGTTTTTAAATTACCTCGGTGTAACTTCTGCCAGAGGACCACCCTTCTGGGGTTAAGTCCGTGATCTTGGTCTTCTGACACACACAAAAACATATGTAATAATCCAAGGATAAAAAAATATCGTTGAAACACTAATTATTATTTCAGTTAAGAGTTGGATACGTTTTTTATTTTCACATAATTGTTTTACAGTTATCTCTATTCCATTGCGTGGACGATTGCTTGAATCTTGAACTTTTGAGTCTGGTCCGGCATAACCATGTGGTTAAGGCGCTCTATTAGTAATCTGAGGGTCGCGGGTTCGAATCCCCATCACACCAAAGATGTGGGGGCATTATAATATGACGGTCAATCCCGGTATTCGTTGGTGAAAGAGTAGCCCAAGAATTTGGCAGTGGGTAATGGTGAATAGCAGCTTCCCCTCTAGTCTTACACTGCAAAATTAAGGACGGCTGGCGCAGATAGCCCTCGTGCAGCTTTGCGCGAAATTCAGAATAAGCAAATAAACATCTTTGAGTCTCAATGACAGTTCGTTACGGTGGGTGAAGGATAGAAATTTTAACCGTTTAAACAACTGATGCAAATAACAGGTATTTGATACCACGATAGTAGTAGATGAAGATATTATAATCGGCGAATAAGTCATTTGCAGAAAAAATAGTTTTAATAAACTATAAAACGTTACAGGTGAACACAAGTGTTTAAATGAACAGCGGTGATAGCAGATGGGAGGGTTTTGTAATGGGAAAGTTATGCTACGATGTTGAAATAAATAAATTCATAATTGCATACGAAGGAATGCCTATATCAAATTAAATAAACAAAGGTCAACCATTAAGATTATTTCATGCTGTTCTCAACCGGTCATGTCGCTCTTTTCTCATAAGGCGGCACAATGAAAACGTAACAGGAAGTTGTTTCTTAAGCTCTTTAATTGAAACATTTATTTAATATGACATCTAAATTCATTTTATGTGAAGTATTGGGAGGCTCTTGTATGATGAAACCTATTTTAGACATCATGTGAAGTGTCAGAAGGCTTTCATTGTATGGTGAAACCTTTTTCAATCATTATGTGAAGTGTCAGAAAGCTCTCATTGTATGGTGAAACCTGTTTCAGTCATCATGTGAAGTGTCAGAAGGCTCTCATTGTATGGTGAAACCTGTTTCAGTCATTATGTGAAGTGTCAGAAGGCTCTCATATGGTGAAACCTTTTTCAATCATTATGTGAAGTGTCAGAAAGCTCTCATTGTATGGTGAAACCTGTTTCAGTCATCATGTGAAGTGTCAGAAGGCTCTCATTGTATGGTGAAACCTGTTTCAGTCATCATGTGAAGTGTCAGAAGGCTCTCATTGTATGGTGAAACCTGTTTCAGTCATTATGTGAAGTGTCAGAAGGCTCTCATTGTATGGTGAAACCTGTTTCAGTCATTATGTGAAGTGTCAGAAGGCTCTCATTGTATGGTGAAACCTGCTTTAGACGTGAGATGTATCACGGTGTTTGGAAGTTGTTTCTTTACGATAAGTTTATTTTAAACTAGAGGGCACTCAGTAGAGTCCATACCTCAGTGGAGCCCATACTTCAGTAGAGTTCATACCTGACTAGAGTCCATACCTCAGTAGAGCCCATACTTTAGTAGAGCTCATACCTCCGCTAAACAGCGTTAATGGTATTCGACTTTCAAAAAAATACGGATATGTGTCCGTACGTCCGTCGTAATCAACTGATATGAACCGTTTATGAAACGACAATTTGGAATAATATTATATACACGTTCACCATGACTCACCAAAATCTGGTTATTATAGAGCAAAAATAATGAGAAAAATCGGTTAAGGTCCACTGTTAAGGGATATATATGTATATATATATATCAACTTTCGTCCGAACCCATTTAGCAGTTTTCGATAAATCTTACCAATAAATCCACAAACATACAGGTGTAAAAATATCTCCTAGTCCATTTTCGCTGGTCCCCAGCTGGTACAGCGTTAAGTCTACGGATTTACAACGCTAAAATCAAGGTTTCGATTCTTTTCGATTGACTCCGCAGATAGCCTGATGTGGATTTGCTATAAGAAAAACACACACAAACACATTAAAATTCGTTTTAATTAACTGCATGTTAACTCTTGTTTGTACTGTGGATTCTGTTGAGTAATGTAAAGTATGTATGATAAGTAACATGAATTCCCTGTAGTGTTCAGAACACAGATAGGCTATTGTGTAGCTTTATACTTAAATGCAAAAGGAAAAAAGAAAATCAAAATTTTTGCGCCGCGGTTTCTTACAAACTACACATACCGTTACGAAGTGAAACAAAAATATGTTGTTCTATTGTGATTACGTCTAGGTAGTATGCGTTGTCTATTTCATTTTTAACGGTGAATACAAGCAACCCGTGTGGAACACAATACTTTTTTAAACAATTAAGATCAGTTGCAAGATCAGACGTTACGACCGATAGAAAGGGCCGAATAAAACAACGGCATGCTTTGTAAACATTTGAAAACATTTCTTTCTTAATTGTGTTGATAAAAAAACACACAACAAGATTATTACTTTAATAGAGTTAGGGTTAGTGAGAATATTCTTGTACATGTGTCTGATGTTGGGAAATTTTGAAAATAACTTGAATTTATTTATTTATATTTTGAAAACTTAAATGCTAGAAAGAGAAAACACTGTTATTAGAGAATTGCGATTTAGAAACGTCCTTTTTCATAAATGCGTTGGATTGATTTTTTTTCTGGAGATATTGTACTAAATGCCCATAAGCCTTAGACATGAGGATTAGTTCGATTAATCTATTTGTTCCATAGCGTAACGTGAATCAGAAAAGCAGACCTTTGAAACGTTGGGATTTTTTTGATCGTGTTTCGTTATTAAGTAGCACAAAGCATTTTCTAGTTGTAATTTTTGTTCCGATTTGTTCATATTTAGTGTACTTTTCAATTTTTAGTTACAAAATGCACGATTAGATAAAACATAAAAACAATGTGAAGGCATAAGGCCCCGACATGGCCAGATGGTTAAGGCGTTTGACTTGCAATATGTGGGTCGCGGATTCGAATCCCCGTCGCACCAAACATGTTTGCCCTTTCAGCCATGTGGGCGTCATAATGTTACGGTTAATCCCACTATTCGTTGGTAAAAGAGTAGTCGAAAGTTGGCGGTAGGTGGTGATGACTAGCTGCCTTCCCTCTATTCTTATACTGCTAAATGAGGGACGGCAACGCAGATAGCCTTCGTGTAGCTTTGCGCGAAATTCAAAAACAAACAAGCGAAGGCAGAAAATGAGCTTTAAATTTATCGAACCACATGTAGTTATTAGTATCCTGTCTGGTATATGTAGTTATTAGTATCCTGTTCTTAAGGCACTGGTAGATTGTTTTGCTCCAGTTAGATAATGAACATTTCCATTTGACCATCCATAAAAAATAAAGTGTCTTAAATTATTTATTTCGTAATGATGCAGACCTGGGAATGAATGTGCAGTCTACAGATAGCTTTTTTATGTTCTTTTCATTTTTTTTTATGTATCGTTCACGTATAAACGAATTATATACTAGGAAAAATGCTTGTATAGTTGATACAAAATTGCATCATTGTTGTAAGGCATACAACGTATGCCGAGTTACCATTCTTCTGTACAGTATTGTTGTATTAACTATTAGTTACATACATACACAATGTTTTTACATTATGTTTATAGATGTCACAGTTATTCAAAATAAACCAATTAACGCTGGGAATATTTTGTGTATTGAAGACGATTATACTACAGAAAAAAAATCAAAGATAGGTTTTATTGATTAAAAGATATCTTTGATTTCTAATTACCCAAGTCACCGTGGTCGTATTGTGCAGTAAATTTATACAGGTAACCATTTGCGGTTCCGTCGAAAAGTGGCCATTTTATACAAGTGGCCAAGTTAACAATGAAAAACAATCTCTTTTGCATTTAGTTGATTTCGTATTTACTAATTAAGCTACCATGAAAGAGTGTTTACTTTTTGTATATTCTGTATTAACAAAATAATACAATACATATAGAAAAAAGTTAGTTTAGGCTTATAAAGAAATTCTAAATAATTTGTATTATGTTTTACATAGATTACTGTATCTCTTTTTCGCTGGAATAAAGATATTCACTTGTTTTAAATTGCCTAGTTTTAGTTTTTGCTGGAGTTTACTACAACTCCTTATTTGTATGCCTATTCAAAAATGTATCAAACTTTCTTGGGTGGTAGACGGAAATAGACCACTGAAGGGAGTTTATACCCGTAGTTACAGAGTCAGTTAAATTATAACAGCTACAGGCCGTTGTTTTATTAAATATCATAGTATATAAACTTTAATGGTTATTTTGACCGACTTCGTAAATACAATAAAATATTTTACATATATTATCACATCCCACAATAAAATCGACAAACGTCTCTTGCTGAGAAACCGAGTTAAAGAGGATTGACTATGTGTAAAATCACAGGATTAGTATAATTTAGATGGCCATGATTAGGCTACACAGTTATAGTTTGTCATATGTAAAGTAATATGATTTTGACGGTTCCGTGAAAACATGGTTAGATTAGGCAAGAGGGAAGTGGCCTGCCTACTCATACAGAGATGGCTAACTTCACATGTTTTACTGTATATTAAAACAAGATCATACAGAATTATTTTTACGCGATTCAGCGTCAGGTTCCCAGTATCTTAATGTATCGATAAATGTCTGTAAATAACGTTACGGTCGCTCTCCAACTATCTTATTCTTTTTATTACATAAAGTTTATTGTATAGTAAGATAAGTTGTTCTTCTGACGAGGAAGATTCGTTCATTTTGCTTTCTTCAAAGGCCATTAAAACGCAATGTGTTTAGTGAAGTAATAGTTTTTTTTCCGTTTTGATATATACATTTGCCATGAAGTTTCTTGCTCAATATGAATACCCCTTGTCACAGAATAATTATTTACTGTGGACATACAAAATGAGAGCAGAAAATAGACGAAATCGAAGTTACCGTAAATTGTCACCAGAGGGTGATATCAGCTAATTTTGGATTATTTCATGTCAGTCATGGTCTGCATCATTGGGACGATGAGAGAGACAACTGAAAGAAGCTTTCCATTATTTAGAATGCGTTTATATGGAACTCCAGATTTCTTTTTGGGGAGGAAGAACATACTTAACATCAGTTCTGTATTGTGGAGCGCCTCTTACGTTGATAAATACTATCCGGCAGGACTGGTGGTTAAGGTGTTCGGCTCATAATTGGAGGACAACAGTTTCGAATCCCCCTTAATCGTGGGGACGTTATACTGTAATGGTAAATCCCATTATTCATTGGTGCCCCCCGTGGCACAGCGGCATGTCTTCGGACTTACAACGCTGGAATCCGGGTTTTGATACCCGTGGTGGGCAAATCATAGACAGCTTGTTGTATAGCTTTGTGCTTAACTTCAAAACAACAATTATTTGTTGGTAAAAGAGTGGTCCTAAAAGTTGACGATGGGTGATGTTGACTAGATTTATTCTCTCTATTCTTTCACTGCTAAATTAGTGACGTCTAGTACAGATAGCACTCGTGTAGACTTGCGCAAAATTCCCAACAAACCAATCCAAATCATCGGGCAACAAAATATGTTAAATATTGGAAGCTTCGTTCAAATGTCTGTTACGTGAACCCAATCATGTAAGTCATCGTTAACACGAATTGTGACTATTCCAGTAACTAACAATCTAATCCACAGTAGTTTCTTGGTATATTTGCCAATAATTCTTGCTCTGTAGCGAAAAATATTTATTTTACTGATGTTTTAACACGGAAAGAAAAGCTTATAAAACTCCTTCTGGGTGTGTGTTGTAAAAACACTTCTAGTTGATATGAAGTGATCTTTTCGCCTATACACATCAATTCTTTCCTGTAGAAAGCTGTATTTAAATATTCTATGTTTAAATAAAAAGATTGATTTATCTAAGAGAAGTTGTCAATCACGTAACAGCTCCTTCGAACTTCAAGTATCTAAGGTCAGTCTTCAGAAATATAAACAAAGCATCGAATTACTCCAGTTTTAACTCTTGTATAAGTTATTTAAACTTTGGAGTTTAAAAGAAACATGTATATTAAAAACTATGATATATAATAATAAGTATGTACAAATTAGTAGAGGATTGTTGTCGAGGTGGGTGGTCGATAAAGTAGCAACATAGCTGGGTGGTCCAGCAAGTAGCAACATGTGGTTGCCATGATCTCACCTCGAGTGGAATCGAAAAATCAGCAGTAGTTCTATGTAAAGTTCGACACTGAATTGTGGTTATGTAACTTAAAGGTTAAAATATTTTCTGCTCCTTCGAGAAGTCCTTTCTTTCTTTAAACTCAGAGGTGGGAAGGACTGAAGCAGTTCATGATAGTAACAAGTCGTGCGAACAGCACGTGTCAGAGTAAATGCACACAAGAAAGCCTTATCTTCCTAGTATGGTACCTTTGTTGGAAGGGGGGACAATTATTTTCTAGAAGTCGATTTACTTTATTGAAGTGTTAAAAAATGACTGCATGTGCAGCAAAAGTCTGTGAATCAAATTTTATGGCACAAAGACAGGGATATCGGGACTTAAACGTATACATAAACTGATTCAGGGGAACCTGGAGGAGGAAGATATATCTATATAGAACAGTGTACAAACTTTCATAAGACGACAGCAAAAGCGATTTAAAAAAATAAGTACAGGTAAGTAATTTAAGACCTTTAATTATCTGTATTTTTTGTTTTATAAAACAACGAACAACATATTTTCGTAGCTTTAAAAATGTTTTGATTGGGCTCTGCATGGCCAGGTGGTTAAGGCGTTCGACTCGTAATCTGAGTGTTGCGGACTCGAATCCCCGTCACACCAAATATGGTCGTTCTTTCAGCCGTGGGGGCATTGTAATGTGACGGTAAATTCCACTATTCGTTGGTAAAAGGGTAGCCCTAGAGTTGGCAGTAGGTGGTGAGAACTAACTCTCTTCCACTGCTAAATTAGGGATGGCTAATGCAGATAAGCGTCGTGAAGCTTTGCGTGAAATTCAAAAGCAAACAAACAAATCTTTCGATTGATATGAAGCTTCGTGGTAAATTGTAAATTCATATTTATTAACATTCGCTATAGCATTATCTATATGCAGCATTAAAACGGGTGACATATTTAACGTGTTAAATCATCTATGCTCTGTTGTGTGTTTAAGCATGCTTCATTCTAAACCAGTGGTGCAAGATAACATTTGTTTTGGCCACCTTCACCTTTATTCTCAAATAAATAATTACTGTTAAGAGTGCAAAAACATATTAAAATTTTGTAGGGGTGCGGGGCATGAAAAAGGTTGGGAACCTCTGTTCTAAACCATCCATTTTAACTGGTAGATTATGTGCAGAGGGTTCACCGAACTTCGCTCGAGCGATTTGTATGTGCTAATACAATGACGTGCCATCGCAACTACAAGTCATGACGCCATGGGCATCATGTTTTGTCTTATTCGACAATGCACTAACGAGGTTGGTAGAATTGAAAACAAATATATATATATAGACATTGTTAAACGGTGTAGACCTGAGCTAAATGACACAGCAGTCAAAAGAAGAAAACCAGTGAAGTGGAAAATTCGCATACCAGAACGTTTAGGAGAGCAATTAGCTCCAAAACCACCAATCCGGAACAAAACTTTACTCGCAAAACGAACGTTGTAGTTACAGAAGTTAAACCCTCAACCATAAAAACATTTACAGTGAAGCTGGGCATATATATTTGCTGGTGCATTTGTAATATAACAAACAAGGAGCTTACTTTGACAAAGGCTTATAAGGTTTAACCGTACTTAGATATGAAGGGCTTTTATAACAAATGTGGAAGGACAGTGATCTCAAATCATCACATATCGATGCAATTTCACCGGATCAAAGGTCAGTTTAAGCACGGTCTTTGAAGCCAGTGTCCACGCACAGTAAAAGGGTTTGCGGATACGTGTGGTCTAAGTCTGACCTTACTATTTTTTGCATGAGCTCATTACAATGGGAAGTGCGGTGAAGGACACTACTGTGTAATCATGGCTGTTAAGACAGCGCACGATCGCAGCACGGGACCTAGAACACAGTATTTACAAATAGCTTGTTAACTTTAGTCACTCTTTCATGTACGTAGTTATTGCAGTATTGATAAACATAACAAGACTTCATGTACGTAGTTATTTCAGTCTTGACACACATAACAAGACTTCATGTACGTAGTTATTACAGTCTTGATACACATAATAATAATTCTTTACAAACTCGTGTCTGATGAAGTCTCGTGTTTCAAAGAACATAAGTTATCGGGAATACTTCCTATATTTAACAAAGCAGATTTCAAAAATATGTTTTTATTTTAGTGCTTTGAGTTAGACGTACTTAAATAGTTCATTGGCATCTGAGTTAGAGGGGGTGGAGCATGTGACCACGAGAATAAATCCAATGAGAAAATTAATGTTCCAGACACTTTAGAAAAGTGTTTGTATACATATATCTTTTCAATTACAATAACTAAGACAAGGATTGCGGACGAGCCTAAGATAAAGCTGACATGTTCGTATTCTGTGCTATATGTTCATAATACTTGTATGTGCGCTTGTTCTTTCACAAACTAGTATGTTTGGGAAGGAAAACAATGAAAAACAGCAGTGTGAAATTATTTCTTATATTAAATAAGAAATTAAATTTTCAAATAAAGTACATGGTCAGGCCTTAGTATGTGCGGGTTATCAACTATTTTGACACATTTCTTCTTACCCCGTCACACGAAACATGCCCGCCCTTTCAGCCGTGGGGGCGTTATAATGATACGGTCAATCCCGCTATTCGCTGGTACAAGAGTAGCCCAAGAGTTAGCGGTAGGTGGCGATGACTAGCTGTCTTCCTTCTAGTCTTACAGAGCTAAATTAGTGACGGCTAACAAAAACTGCCCTCTTGTAGCTTTGCGCGAAATTAAAGAAAGCATAAAAACATTTTATCTTCCGTCTAAGAGAGATACTGATTTACCTTTTCGAATACGTAAAGCAAATAATGTTGATTTTAATTAAGCACAAAGCTACACAATGAGGTATTTGTGCTCCGCTCACGACGGGTATTGAAACCCGGTTTTAACGAGCGCGTTAAGGCGTGCACTCGTAATCCGAGGGTCGCGGGTTCGTGCCCGCGTCGCGCTAAACATGCTCGCCCTCCCAGCCGTGGGGGTGTATAATGTGACGGTCAATCCCACTATTCGTTGGTAAAAGAGTAGCCCAAGAGTTGGCGGTGGGTGGTGATGACTAGCTGCCTTCCCTCTAGTCTTACACTGCAAAATTAGGGACGGCTAGCACAGATAGCCCTCGTGTAGCTTTGTGCGAATTCCCAAAACAAACAAACAAACAAATTTAACGTTATAAGTCCACAGACTTATCGCTGTGCCATCAGGGGAGGACGAAAATAATATTACTAATACGAATAATCTAGGCTATAAATGGCGTTAAAGAGCTATGTCTGCTGACGACTCAGAGAATCTAACATCTGCGTATGTTAATTTACTTCTCTAGTCTAAGATGATGATGAGTAAATTCTCATGTTTTTTTCACAGGGTAGTTGATGTTTTGCACATTGTAGTTGATGTTTTTGTTGAGCAGGATCAGAGGTTTAATCGGGTTTGAACGCTGTTGAATATGTAAATAAGTATGAATACTTTGCTGACATATTTGCTCAGATATTGCACCTAATTCTTTCCAAACCGCCATTTGTACTATTACAAATGTAAACAGTATTTGCAAAACATTTTTCTTACTAACTCCTTCTGTTAGTACACTAATCTGGCGCTATCAGTGGTTTTTGTTGTTGTTTTTTTAGTATCATATTCGGCAGATGGTTATAATTCGGGATCTTACACAAGTCGCAAAAATCAAACCTATACGTTACTTTAGTCTTCAAGGCTACAGTTCTTTTCAAGTTGTGTGCCGCAAACATTAAAAAACTCGTATATCTGAATAAACAATATGAATTACTGGAATACCGATTTTGCAATTTATTAAATAACATATAAAATAGGTCATGTGGATTCAGTTTACAAGGCGGCATTACCACTGCTTTCCTCCTTGAACTCTAGGGGGCTTTATGAACAGCTGTTGATCGCTTAACTGATGAAACACAATATGCTTCTGAGTTAACTAGAACTTGACATATGCGGTAGTGTTATTTTCATGTGTTTAAGAGTATATCACATCGGTGTAAGGCAATACCAAATGGTAAGGGTAGATGTTGGAAGATATGGGTGCGGACTTCTTCAACAGTCTCTTAGTGGAATACTGGAGTGAGTGAGGTGGTCGTAAACGGGTTTTTGGTGATCTGTTTGTTTATAACTTTCGCGCAAAGCTACAAAATGTCTGCTTAGATCATTAGCGGCAATTTGTCGGTGTCCGTACTCACAGAAAAAAAATACTCAGCCACAGTGTTCTTTGTAGATAATACTTAAATTAGTGAACTCAAATCACAAATATAACGACTTATTCTGGGAACCGTTTTTAAAATGAACCGAATGTTTCTTGTTGTATATACGATTATGATATAAATACTAACTAACGTATAAATGAATGTAGCGAACGTAGTAAACATCGTGTACAACATAGAAAAAGTTTTGTTTGTTTTGAATTTCGCGCAGAGCTTCCCTTGGTTACCTGTGCTAGTCATTCATAATGAGATTAGCTAGAGAAAAGGCAACTAGTCAGTATCAGCCGCCGCCAAATTTCAGGCTACTTTTTTTTTACCAGTCGTCTTTATAACGCCCCCACACTGAATGAACGAGCATATTCGGGGACGAAATTTAAACCCGCAACCCTCCCTAACCACTAGGCCACTTTGATGTTGCAAATCGCTTACTTTTAAAGATTTTATATCATACGAGCATTGTTTGTTTGTTTTTGAAATTCGCACAACACAAAGCTACTCGAGGGCTATCTGTGCTAACCGTCCCTGATTTAGCAGTGTAAGACTAGAGGGAAGGCAGCTAGTCATCACCACCCACCGCCAACTCTTGGGCTACCCTTTTACTAACGAAAAGTGGGATTGGCTGTTACATTATAACGCCCACATGACTGGGTGGGTGAGCATGTTTGAAGCGACTAGGGCGCAAACCCGCGACCCTCAGATTACGAAGCGCACGCCTTAACGCGCTAGGCCATGCCGGGCTCACACGAGCATTGAAAAAAGGGGAAAACTCAAACATAGCTTTTGCCTTCTCCTATATACACAACTGCAGTTGTATCACGTAATTGTTTGAACCGGTTATATTGTTTTCAAACTGGGCCAGTATTCTGTTAATCCTCTTTAAAACTAATGGTTCGTGGTAATCCAAATCTTGATTTATTTTTGTTGGAACAATACTTTGTGTTAAACAGACTGGTTTTAAATGAGCGTTTTCTGTTGGTTATTGAAGTTTAAATTACGATAAGTTTTAATTTTAACATGTAATTTTTGTTATGATAGGAATTTGTAAAAGTTTTTAAAGTTTGGACGTGTGGTGTTTCGAGATCATGGATGAAAAAAAAAGAATCATCGAAGTAATGATGTTGTTGTTTTGAATTAAGCACAAAGCTACACAATGGGCTATCTGTGCTCTGCCCACCATGGGTATCGAAACCCGGATTTTAGCGTGCAAGTCCGCAGACATACCGCTGAGCCACTGGGGGACTCGAAGTAATGAGATTCACGATCTACATATCAAGTAAAAAGCTGGCTGGTTTGTTATCACGTAAATAAAATGAGCAAGAAGCGGCGTTAAAATAAACGCATTTGTTAAATGTTAAAACAAAAGCAGACCGTGGCGGTTAAGCAAACCTCTTAGATTTGAACAATTCCATGACAAAATCTTGAACTGATCGTTTTTTTTATTGTTTTGTTTTTCAGCTATTTACTAAAAATGAAAACCGTAAACTGGAAACTTCGAGACAACATAAACGGTGTACTAAAATGTTCAAATGCAGCAGCTTTGAAATATGTCTTAAGCAGTTTCTGATTTAAGACTAATCTTTTGAAAAGCGCGAAAATTGCACTTACGACTCGCACACACTCACCATAGCTGGTCAATCAAACATAAATTTTTAGGAATTTGCTGGTATTTCCGCTTGATGTGACAGTTTTATAACAGCCCTTACACTGCACGACGTTTCCCATACAATACCACTATCCCATAAAATACTAACCTTGACAGAGTTTCTCCATGGTGTGCAAATGCCTAGAGCTACTTGCACACTTGACTGAGACCGAATTTATTTATTTATGAACTACAACTAAGTAACATTAAAATTTTTGAACGATATTAAATTTAAAGACAGCATAATCTGTAATATTTGCACACCACACCATTGTAATGGGAAATATTTCATTTGCTTAGTTAAAATATATGCTTGTTCCTCTACAGTTTGGAGCTTAAAAGCTTGCACCACTCCTCGTCGTCCTGGAACTTTTAAGCTCTTGTTGAGCATTTTATTGCTGTCTGAAGGGGTGGGGAACATCGGTCGTCAGGTACTACAATAGTTTCCCCAACCGTAAATAGTTTAGCTTCAAGCCACTGAGAGAAAATAAACAAATGTTTATATCTCCATATTGAGGATCAGCTTTTGAAAGCTTTTTCAATTAGCAGAACACAATCTGTCAAATCTTTGTAGGAAAACTGACATATAAAAACGGAAACAGCCTTATATTGTTGTCAAAATCGTTTTTTTTAGGGGGGGGAGGACTGGCATGGCCAGCTGATCAGTGCGCTCAACTCTTAATCGGAAGGTCGTGGGATCGAATCCCCGTCGTACTAAACATGCTCGCCCTTTCAGCTGTAGGTGCGTCATAATATGCTAAGTTATGGAAGGCTAGCGCAAAATTCAAAAACAAACATAATTTTTTAAGTGGTAAATGCGGGTTTAACTCGACCACACTGAGGAACTTGTAGACAGAGCTGGATTAATTATCATTAAAAATGTATCTTTCAACCTCAACTTTTAAGCTAGTTTTTCGAAGATGAAAGTGAACAAGAGTATCAAGTTTGTTTCCGATTTTCTGAAATAGTGAAAAGTCATATTGATGTTTTGGGTTTCGAGAGTGTAGAAGTAAAGGAAATTTGACGTTGGCTCTCCTTTTATAGGTGTTTAAGCTGATTGCAGACGCGTAATTTTACAAAGGACTTGGGAGGGCAAAAAGGGCTGACTTTCACGGCCCCCTCAATTTAGCTTGGGAACCCTACCTATACTATAGCGTATTTGCGTATATCATATGTTAATCAGACTTGACGTGAAATTTCTTTTGGAAACTGCAATTTGGGTCCCATTTCCAGTGAAGTCTATAGCTGATTGTATCATTTATTATTGTATTTCTTCACCTAGGATTTTATATGTGTGTGGTATAACAAAAAACGTGTAGAGTAATTACAGAAACATTTGACTCTCTGAACTTGTAAGTGTACTTGAGCATTAAAAGGGTAAAATTATTGGTTCGTTTTTATATTACTAGTAATCTCATATGTGATTTTCGAGAAATTAGGCTTAAAGTGTCCAATGTAATTCTAGCATTGACGTTTAGGGTGAAAAGAAATTTAATTACAGTTAAACATGTTTTCAGGCTGCCTGGGTTTCTTTAACGGAAACATATTACAGGTCAAGAAAGTAATTTCCGCTGTCAGTTTGGTAGCTCTAGCCGCTGGCCGACATATTTCAGCCACCCCTTGGGTAAAAATGCAACATGCAACAGAATTGTTCACGCTGTTACGAATCGAAAGCGACTAGCCAAATAACAAACTTTTCCTCCTGGCGGTGAAGAATGATGACTATTTTACGAGACGTCATTCATTTACTTATTTTATGGCCGTTGTTCAAATAGTTTTGTTGCACTAGAAGGTTGTTGGGCCTTTTACGGGCCTTTCTTTAACCCACATACCTGCATACAAACAGCAGTTAATACTTGCTCGGAAATATTGGCCAAGTCATGACAGCTATCTATCGCATGTCAAGGTGGTTGGTCAGCAGGAGGCTATGGTGACCTGCTGACATTTATATCCCAAAATTTTCAACCATCATATGTTTTAAAACGCAGATGCACGTGCTCATGTGAATAATTTTATCGAATGTCTTACACTTAAACTGTAGAGCCGAAATTCGTAGTGCTATGCCTAATACACAGATTTATAATTATAACTTCTGTTATCCAGAGACTGGTGATAGACGCCATCGTTTGTGTTTTCTACTATTCAATACCATTATCCTGTTTTCCAATGCAACATTTTTGTTGTTTTCTGCTTTGTATTACAGTATCTCTACTGTCCTTGTTCCGTATTCCGGTGGTAAGTCTGTCGGCTTACGACGCTAAAATTTGGATTTTGATACCTATTGTGGGCAGAACACAACCCCTTGTTTAGCTTTAACAAAAATCATATTTCTGAATACAGCACCTCTTGTCCATATTTTTTAAAGTCTGCTTATATATATAACTTATCACTTTGTAATGAGTATATTTCATATCCTAGGCCATCTTTTTAACTTTCCTGTATTAGATATAAACGTTATTAGGCGTCGCAGTAGTCTGTCTCTATTAGCAAAATTACTAATTCTAACAGGATAATCCGGATATAGTTTATCTTAAATGATGTAGTGAATCGATGTGTTATAATATTCTGGTTACTTATGTTATTACACAACAAGTTTTATTTAATTTCTGTCTGCAAAATGACACGATTAAACGGCTATGAGGGGGGAAAAGGTCCCCCTGCGATGCAAAGTTTACAGAAGTGTCAGTGCTATTTCTTGCCAACACATGTGGACGTAATTAAAATATCAGGAAAAAACAACAGCTAATGAATGACTCTATAAGATGCGAAATGATGGATGCTTGCAAGAAAATTCGAAAACTTTGAAGTTTTCTTTTTATATTTGATATGCAGTGAAACCAAATCTCCATACGGTTTTGTTGCTTAGCTTTTGAAAATTGTCTTGTTTCTAAAGGTTCTGAGAGTCGTATGTAACCTTTGTATAGATGCATACATATAATGTTCACACAATTTATGATGAACGTATAGTTTATCTCCTTCGTCACGTATTTTAATAACTCTTAATGTAAAGTTAAAACTAGCTTATCTGCGGTTTGTTGAGCACAGATAACCCATTGCGTAGCTTTTTGGTTAATAACAAACAATCAAATTAATTTTAGATATAACAAAAACTTGTAAATTTATTCTAAAAGGTTAACTTTCCACCACATGGCTGCGTACTGTAGTATATATTTGGTCTGATTTGATGTTTATATTTCGAAATACTAGTTTATTTGGCTAAGGATCTGTATCCAAATAGTTCTGTACGCTCTCGATCAAGATCACAGGGTGTAAACTGTGTATTTTGGCTCTTTCCCAAAGCAAATAGTCTCACCAACTAAATTACTTCAGACATGTTGGTTAGGCTAAGTAAATACGATGAAAAATGGTTTGATTAAGAAGTTGAATATATGTTTTAATAAGTTTTAACTGTGTTAAAAGTTGACGTAAATTGAGCGGGAACTAATGAATAAGTAATATTGGAAGTGATAAATCTATCGGGATATGTTGAATAGTTTTGAACGAAAGTCAAATTCCCTGAAGTAATTTTATACTGTCTTGTGACTATACTCTGTGTTAAATGGAATATATTTAGCGGTACAATGAAATTGACATATATGCGTTGTAAGGAGTTTCACACGCTGTAGTGGACATTGGAAACAGTATACATCCTAATGAAATAACAGTTCTTGCAAAATCAGGGACTTGGTAGTGACTGCTATCTGATTAAACAGTCAAGTAATTAATAAAGTAGGGACTAATGTAGTTCAACAGTGACAGGAAAACCGTTTTATTCCAAGTGAAATAATAGTTACGGTCAAATAGTTTGGCGTATTAATTGCTGTTGCAAATTTTAAGATCAAATAGTTTGCCTTATTAGTTATTGTGACAGAATTTGAAATCAGACAGTTTGCCTTAGTAATCAGTGCTTCAAGGCTTAACAGGTTGGATTGAACTCGAGTGAAATACAGATAAGCAAAACACATCAGACTTCTGTATTACTTGTTTAATTTACACGGTAATGTCATTTTCTACGTTTTTAATCTTTAGAATTCTGTGTTTGATACAGATGAAATACTATTATTTGTTTTTTTTTATATGGAATTAATATTTTATTTAAGCAGATTAACCAAATGAGATGTATTGTCCTTTTCATATTAATTTAATTATTAGTTATTGAGATGAGGCCTAATACACTAATGTGGTTCGTCCAACTTCGACGACGGATTTTAAAGGTTCTGCTTCACGGCTCTTAACTATCTATCGTACATTCATTAAAATCATCTTCTAGCAAAATGTTGCATTGAAGGTAATTTTAACATGAATCACTGTGTTTGACCGACTGCTTGTTTTTTGACGAAGAGTATAATTCGAGTGGGCTGGTAATCAACCTCCGCCAGTTGTGGTGCTCTGTTTGCACGTGGAGCATACACACCCACGTGAGGGCGTGCTTTAGAGTGTGTAAAGAAAGGTGTAATTAGTGACGGTACCTGTCTGACGGAGTGCATCGCTAGCAGACTTTCACTCGAGAAAATTGAATGTGAAACCAGAGACGGTGCTACATAGTAGAGGAGAAATATATAACCGTCTTTTGTCTGTTAGTTTATAGTTTTGTTTCTCACGTGTCACGGAAGTATTTGACACTGTATGTTTAAGTCATTTATCACACGCACACGTGCTTGGTTTCATATAATGAAAAATTTGAATAATGTAGGAAGATTACATAATGAATTGATATAGCTTTTAATTTAAAGTAGAAAGAAGAAGATAAATTAATTCAGTTAATAGTTTTTGCAGTTGTAATTATTACATGTTTAATATAGATTGTTAAGAACGGATAAAACGCTCTGCTTTATAGTTTTATCATGTCGAGTGTGTAATAATAACGAATCATTTCTCCTGTTACCATTTTTTTATTTATACATTTAAAAAGCTCAGGCTTTATAACGCGTGTTTTCCTTCATATCCAACTAGATCGAAGGTCAGGGAATTTCTGAATGATAGTGATAATTACTCAATCGTGTGGTATTATTATTAGATAGTCTTTAACCCTCCCTAGTGGATTAGTGGCAATTTTGTAGGCTTATAACACTAAAAATCGTGTGTAAATACCAGCGGTGGTAAGGGCACAGATAAGTCCATTTCATAGCTTTGTGCTTTACGAGAATCTTTTTAATCTAAGATATTTTTTGTTTATTTTTTAATTTCGCGCAAAGCTAAAGCTACACGAGGGCTATCTGCGCTATCCGTCTCTAATTTAGTAGTTTAAGACTAGAGGGAAGGCAGCTTGTTATCACCTCCCACCGCTGACTCTTGGGCTACTCTTTTACCATCGAATTGTGGGATTCGCTGTAACATTATAACACCCTCACGGATGAAAGGGCGAGCATGTTTGGTGTGATATGGTTTGGAAGCCGTGACCCTCGGATTACGAGTCAAGTGCCTTAACCATCTGGCCATTCCATGCTCTATGATATTGAAATAAGATGGGCTGGATCTGCAAAACTACGATTACCTAATTATTCTCGATTTCCAACAGAGAAGTTGTATGATTAGTTTTAGTTCTTCACATTGAAGTAATTAATTAAATATCTGTTGTTGAAATAAGCCAGTTGGTATGGTTCTTTCATAAGAAATTTAGCTCTGGAAATTGGGTATCTTTTAAGTGTTTTTTTTTTATCTCTAGCATTGAAGTCGGGGTGTGTGTACTTTGAGTGTTTTTATTCCAGCAAAACGACATCGGCCTAACTACTGTGTCACCGAAAGGAATCGAATCGCTGATTTTAGTGTTGTAAATCCTTAAATTTACCGTATCCCAAGAGAGGGCTGAAGTCGGAGAACCGATTAGAATGTTATGCATTCAGCGTCTATTGTCTACCATCATATAATCAAACAAAACCCGAGGGAATTCAGTAGTGAATAGAAAGAATGCTTAAAAAATATAATTGGCTGAAATTCAATCACTTGGTGACAAAGAAAAGTTAGTGCGTTTTTTTTCTCTGCAGCGGTTAAAGAACACTTTTTTTTCTCTATGTGTGTGTGATGAACAGACTGTAACTTTGTAAAAGTTGGTTTGGATACATCAAGAACTACTCAGAATGTATATAAATAATTAGTTTTATTGACACAGTAAGAAACTCACTACTGCTTCGTTCAATTCATGAAGAATGGGGTTCTTGTACGTGTAAGCTCTTTTTTAGAAAACTGTTTTTCGTTTTTTCAAAAGTTTTTTGTAATAAAAAAAAGTTATACAGATTTTGACAACATACACTGAGGGCGCTCCAAAAAGCCGGTTCCAAACTAATGAATTCCGGATGTTCAGAAGAGTTGTTTTTGTATGTTGGAAACATGTAATTACGCGTCATTAAATGATGGAATCACTCCTTTGGTATTGTACACTTCAACTGGGGCCGTTTGTAACGGAATATTGCCTACAAAGTTGATTGAATTTAATAAACATTTTGGATTCAGCTGTACTATTCAAAGCAGTTGAAGTGATTTGGTTTCCGGCAGTAACAAAGACAGAAAACCTCACGGCGATATATATGTAGACGGCAATCACTTTCACTGACCAATCCTACTACAAATGTTAGCACGTGACCTTGCATTTCTTCCTATTAATGGTTGAGTCAGGTTTAACCAAAATGTTTCTTTAATAGTTTAAATAATGGTAAAACGTAAAGAAGCTTTATGATGCCGTAATGCGTGACTGGAATTTTTATTGTTTATTTTGTAGAAAATGCGTATAGGCAGATGAAATTGGCCGAGGAAAGAAAGTGTGATTGCAGAATGATGTGTTAAAATACGTAGATTTTTTATTTTCAAAATACTTGTTTAAGTTCCAGTGACGATTATGTGTTTTAAGTTTATTTGTAATATATTAGATTTGAAGCATTTGTTGGAGTGTAGAAGTAAATAACGTTTCGGTCTCTTTTTTGGGGCCTTCAGCAAGTCGTCGTCCAGTATAATACTCCGAGAAAATGTGGCCAATAAACGCTTCAAATCGTATGCATTTTGCTGCGCCTAAAGCTATTATAAAATAAGGATATAATTGTTTTATTTCCAGAAAAATTTCAAGAGATGACAAGGCTTGCAGAAAACAACACACACATATTATTTTCTCAGACGTATAAAAAAATGGAGTCTGTTGCTAGGTTACCAACTGAGCAACTTTTTGCTGACCTTCTGGCATACTTAAAGGGTAAGGATATAACTGTTGGACAACGTTTGGACTCCTTCTTTGCATCTCTTTTTCCCGTTGTCTACCATCACATCATCAACCCAAACCTGAGAGAATTCAGTAATGATTATAAGGAATGCCTAAAGGAACACGTGGCTGAAATCCAACCGTTTGATGATAAAGCAAAATTAGTTTCTCTCCAGATAGTACGCTCCCTTGAAGTTGCTCGTATTCTTTTACAAGCTTTGAATCTTGGTGTAGAAATAATCAACACAACGGAACACATGGACTTTGGGCAAGAGTGTAATAAAGCCCTAGTCAAGTTGACTTATTGCGCGCACTGCCAGCGACTTGTCTCAGTTAAACCTTGTAGTGGATTCTGCCTAAATGTGGGTCATGGATGTTTAGCCAACATAGCTGAACTGGACAAACCATGGAGCGATTACGTGGGAGCTCTTCATAGACTGACAAGTGGAATGAGTGAGTCCTCCAACATTGAAAAAGTCATGAATCTCTTAGACGCTAAAATTTCAGAAGCCATCATGCATGCGATGGATAATGGACCGGAAGTAACGAAAAAGGTAGGTTGTGTTTTTATTACATTTTTGTTGTTGTGAATTTAATTGTTTAAACAAATCTGTTGTAGATGAATGATTTTACTAAGGGAAAAAGAAAGAAAGACAAAATTTATTTACCTAAGGCCCCTAGTGGCACAGCGGTACTAAGCGAACTTACAACGTTATAAACCAGATATCGATAGCAGTGGTGGGCAGATAATATATATTCCATTGTGTAGCTTTCTGTTTAATTGCAAAAAAAACCAACAATAAAAACAGTTATCTACTCAATGATATTTTGTATTACATAGTTGCTTTAGGATTGGAAATTTCATATGGAAAGTTAAAATGCATTGAAACACCCTGGTTCAAAAGACCTTAAGAAAGTATGTAACTGTATCGAAAATAGCAATGTAACTTCAAAGTTTATTAAGAAAAAACTTAACTGAAACGTAAATACACGGTTATCAATTAATAGGTATGTGTAACTTGACTTAACATTCTTTGTTAACCCAGAGTTAACAAGATGTATTGTTCATCTGTACAATGGATTATACAGGATTATGTGTACAGCGTTAACCCGAAGTGGACAAGGTGTGGCGTTATCGTGAAAAAGAGTGTTAATACACTGTTAGCAAGTCGTGCTATTATACGTGCAAAGAAAGTTAATTAGCTCAGAATTGAAAAGATGTAACATTATCCGTGTTGTCGGTTTGTGCCAAAGTCAATCTATGTTCCGGTTTCTTTCATTTTTGTATTTTGTGAAACACGAAGAAGATTAATGAACAAGTTAATTAAAAGGAAATGACCCATGGTGTAGTCTCGAACATTCGGCGCCTTCATTCTTTGGCCACAAAATAATGTTATTTCAATGTCGCATTTTTCTTACACGTTATTGTTTTAATGTGACACAAAAAATTACATGACGTTTAGAAGCGACAGGCGTATTAACATGGTTAATTTTAAAATTATAAACAACACGGGAAAGTTAACACTAATTCTCAGTTTAAATTAACTCATTTTTCTAATTGTCATATGTTAAACCATATTGCAGTAGGTCGACCAATTTTCTCTAAAGTTTGACTCCGTTTTCATGTATGTGTTGCTGAAAGAGTTTTTGTAATTCAGAATAGTCACTTAAGTATGCTGTGATTCAGTGACTACCATTATGTCATGTTTATATGTGCCGTAATTCAGTAACTAATGATACACCACATTAACATTATGTGTTGTGATTCAGTATCCAACATTATGACATGTCAACATTGTGCTTTGAGTCAGTGTTCAACATTATATCATGTTAACCCTGTGTGCCATGACTGACTATCTAACATTATGTCATGTTAAAACATCACTCAGTGTTCAGAATTATATGATGTTATTATCTCGTTCATTTCATAATTTTGATGTTAGAATATCTACAAATTTATCTATTGCAGTTTGAACTACTTTACCGTTATCAATAAGACTGCCTGACTTTTTGCAGTTGATAGCTACTTTATGGAGTGAGTTATGAAATTTGACACTTTCAGCTTGAAATAAGAGGAAGTGGTTGCGTCTAATGATAAGATAATCTTGAGATAAACGACTTTCAATTCATGTTGTGGGTGAAAAATAAAAAAAAAATAGTACTTCCTTAATCACAACCGATTCGGACGACCGCCGGTTCGGTGTGAAGCAGCCGAACTCCAGTCCCGTGTTTTCTTTTTTTTTGTCTTCCTAGAATTTGACATTTCATCTGGCGACGTCTTTGAATGCATAATCTTAAAACTGAGACAGTCAGACATCCCAACTAAAATATTGAGTCTATAGAAACCTACACAACATCCTCCATCTACTCGTGTATCTCGTGTCTGTAGAAACCGTCGATGTAAAACATTTTTTTATTCTCGTAGCTGATGATTAAGTAATAAGCCGCCATGGAGTTCTTTAAAAGCAAACAAGTTTCGGTAAATTATTTTTATTATTTCTCTTCTTTGCACAATGAGGAAGGAATGAGGTTCTTTCTGTTTTTCAGCTCTTCAGTTATATAGTAACGTATTTATATAATTTTTGTTACTCACCAGGTAGCGCAGACTGTTTAGTTGGGTGACATTACACGCATTAGAGTTTTAATTATTCTCGTACCTTTTGATAATCCTACATAATGTCATTTCTATAGCCAATATCAAGTTTTTTTACACTGTCGTGTGTGCTGGATATGGCCCGGCATTGTTCAGTGATTAAGGCTTTCGACTTGTAATCTAAGGGTCGCATGTTCGAGGCCGCGTCACACCAAACATGCTCGCCCTTTCATCCGTTGGGGTGATATAATGTAACGGTCAATCCCATTATTCGTCGGTAAAAGAGTAGCCCAAGAGTTGGCGGTGGACGGTTAGCGCAGACAGCCCTCGTGTAGCTTTGCACAAACTTCAAGCCAGACTTCTGCTGGATAGACAGAACTGATTCATTGTAGAAGTCATTTTACATCGTAACAAATGACTTTTTGTAACTTGTAGGAATATTTTTACACTTCAGATAATACTGAAACAAAAATAAGCATTTGGAAAACTTTCTATTTTTTTCGCTATGGTTAGACTATAGCATGAATAGCACGGGAGGGCAATTTAATTGATTGCAAGCTGAAGTAAATAAGGAATGTTTAATATAGAAGATGATTTGGTTTGATCTTTTCTCAAAGCTATACGAGGGATATCTGCGCTAGCCATCCCTAATTTAGAGGTGTAAGACTAGAAGGAAAGCAACTAGTCGACATCACCAACTTCTAACTTTTGGGCTACTCTTTTACCAACGAATATTTGGATTAAACGTCACATTATAACGCCCCCACGACTGAAAGCATGTTTGGTGTGAAACAGGTTCGAAACTGCGGCCCTCAGATTACGAGTCGAGTGCCCTAACCACATGGCCATGGAAGGGCTATAAAATACTCACAACAAATATAAACCTGCAATGTGATTCATATAGAGCATGTCCCAGTGCTAATAAAAAGTATGCTACGCCTTACATACATGAAAAAATGTTCGATTTATTTGCCCTGATAGCAACATATGTTTCCCTTCTCTATATATCGATACTCGTGGTTTTATCATGTAAAAAATTTTAACCAAAAAGTTACTTGTATCGTCACCAAACTAACAACGTTTTTACGACGCCCTTTCAGTTTGTGTTACAAATTTTAATTTTAAACTAATTTATTATCCTTGTCTTCCAACTGGATGTGTTAGTCCCGTGAGACAGATAAAACTGTTGATGTGATAATGTCGAAGCTTATGACATAAATCCCAAAACTTTATTTGTGACTTTATTTTCTTAACTAACACTTAATGTATGGCGTATGTGTGTGTGGAACGCTTGTTGAAATAAGCAGATTCAGACCATCAAGTAATAAAATGAAATATTCCAGCCACGTTATATAACGGTGGAATTAATGTATGAGTTATATACCCGTACTTTAAATCAAGTATTTTTTTTTCTATAGCTACGCATTTAATAAAAACACCAGTAAGTAAGTAGGTATATTACAGCATTGGTGTAATGTTTTACTTAACACGTTTTTCTGTTTGTGAACCCCGAATATCACTTCAGAATGCTTACTGAACGACTTGCCATTGCAAAGAAACATTTATTAATATTTAGTCATATAAATAATCTTGGATATGAGTTGCGACTCCTGGTGGTGTGCCGAAAACCAAATATGGTCTTAAAAGGTATACCTCATGTTGATGCAGTTTGTGATTTTGTATTTATGCAAGCATGTCCAACTAATTCCTGCCACAGTTCTGGAGCTAACAGGATCAAACTTCATAGGCGTCTCGGAGCACTCTTAACTACACAGCAAAAGTCTTTATACCAATAAGGATTAAACACCCTTGAAAGATAATCTAGGTACGGTGAAGGTTGACTATTAAGTTTTCAAGGTTATTTAAACTGGATGTGCCATCAAATTTTGCGTTTTTTTGTTCCAGGAGTGTAGTGTTTAGTTTTGTATTTATCTCTTATAATTTTCTCAGTTTTGTAGCTAGCAGAACAAAACTTGCCATCGGACTTGGGGATGTCTTGGTGTTGTCCTTACCTGTACGACATAATGGGGTAAGGGTACTCAGGCTATTTGAACCAGAATATGGTAGGATTTTGTATGTTATTGCCCTCTTTTGGAATTCTGGGGACGTCATGTTTGAACCTATCTTCATGCCCCTTCTGAAAAACTCGCACGATCATATCTGGCACTTCTACCGATGTACCCCAGGCCTTAACCCTTAAACGGCAGCCATCATCAGTTAATGCTACTACTGACAACATTCCCGTTGTGTAAGGGTTAATTACCGAGTTAATCTTTGGTTAGACATTTCTTGGGTTACCATAGAAGCAAATGGGGATAACGGGGGAGCTATATCGGTTTTTTGGATATCACGAGAAGCCCTTTGAACCTCACAGTGGAGTGCAGGAATTTCATTCCAGTTTAGGTTGTGTCTTATATAGTAGCGTGTTGAACATGCACCCGAGTGCAGCTAAGGGTTTGAAACAACAAAATTGACTCGAAGGGTTAAAATACTGTAAGATCCTGCTTTAAGCTGATTGGTTTCAGAGATTTTGTTTCATTGAGAGGCCCCCGCTAGTACAGCGGTATGCCTCCGGATTTACAACGCTAAAATCAGGGGCTCGATTCCCCTCGGTGGACTGAGCAGATAGCCCGATGTGGCTTTGCTATAAGAAAAAACACGTTTCATTGAGATATTTTTTTTTCACGACAAAGAAAACAAAATTATGAAAGTCTATAACTCTTTGAACACTACTTTTCCAAACTAATTAATGGTAGTGGTGCACTTAATAAGTTTTATTTAATAAAATAATGACCAAGGAACATGAATGCAGACAATGCTCCGTAACTGTCACGATTTTTCTGTCGTTTCTAGCGACACAATATGAATCGTTAAAATGTCGTCCATTCACACAGTGCTGATATCGTGGGAAAGAAAATGTACTTAAAAAGAGATCTACAAGTCTCTGCATAATATAATATGCCATTTGATAAACCACAACCTTGCTTGTCTATTGATTTTAACTTATAGTCGTAAAGGTTAGAGAGAACAACACGTATTGACAAATCGTGAAAAACAGGATTTGATACGTGGACGTAGCAGGTAGGGTTTGATTTCCTATTTGATGGTTCTGTAACCAAATAAGATTCTAATAATGTAATAAAAATTTGCTTTTTCTAATAGCGGTAACGATATTATAGTGAGTAATTTATTTTAAATTTACCAATACCTAAATAAAGCGCTTGTACATCATTCACAGATAAGAAACAATATTTTCAGTTACGTATACTTAATGTTGAAAAGATCATGTTTAGAGCTGATTTATTTAAAGCTCTGCTCTCAAGAAACCGTTTTTATTACTAAATGTTGTATTATTGTACATAATTATTTTCGTAGAAGTAGATTGTTAAAAATCATCTATTTTGGTCTACATGATTATTTATTTGTTTTGAATTTTGCGCAAAACTATTCAAGGGCTATCTTCTGTAGCTGTCCCTAATTCAGCAGTGTAAGACTAGAGGGAAGGCAGCTAGTCATCACCAACCACCGCCAACGCTTGGACTACTCTTTTACCAACAATAGTGGGATTGACCGTCACATAAAAACGCCTCCATGGTAGAAAGGACGACCATATTTGGTGCGACGGCGATTCGAACCCACGACCTTCAGATTACGAGTCGAACGCCTTAACCCACCTGGCCATGCCGGAATTTGTCTGCATGAAATGTTGTACATAATTTCAGGTTTTGTGTTTTAAGCTGCCAAGAAAAGGCTATACATGTTGGCCAACAGAAAAGGCTATCAAATCATAAAGACTTTGTTTTTTGCTGGATTTCGCGCTAAACTACTGTAAGGTTATTTACGCTAGCTGTTCTTAATTTAGCAATGTAAGACTAGAGGGAAGAGAGCCAGTCATCGCCACCCACCGCTAACTATTGGGCTTCTCTTTTACCAATGAAGAGTTGTTGTTGTTGTTGTTTTGAATTAAGCACAAAGCTACACAATGGGCTATCTGTGCTCTGCCCACCACGGGTATCGAAACCCGGATTTTAGCGTGTAAGTCCGCAGACATACCGCTGAGCCACTGGGGGGCCCAATGAAGAGTGGGATCGAACATTACATTATGACGCCCCTACGGCTAAAAGGGTGAGCATGCTTGGTGTGACGGGGATTCGAATTTGCGACTCTCAGATCTTCAGTCGAGTGCACTAATCACCTAGTCATGCCGGGCCAGTTTGAAAGAAACCAAGTTGCTAGTATTACAGGAAATATGAAATTCATGGTTAAAAAACAACAAGAAAATATTTATAGTTGAGATATAGCTACATGTACAGAAGAAGAAATCTAGGCTTATGGGAAAGCTGACGTACGTGTATACATACCATTTTAACACACCGTCATTTACCTGTTTTACCCCTTAAATTATCAGTTCCGTATAACATAGCAGTTATGGGTTTTCAAGTAAAAAGTGCACACCATTTTGTAATCATTTTGTTAGTTTACTTTTGGTTTGTATAATCGCTGGATTCCAAGCAGCGACACCTGACGGTGCTAAATAGAGCTCGCACCCCGATATAAAAAGTTTAATTTAAGAATAAGACTTTTACTTTAGATCTTAAAGCTTTAAATCGTATTATATTTGATAATTCGGTGAATGATTGTCTCAGAATATTAAATAATAAACTTTGACGTCGGTGCTTTACACAGGTCTTCCTATAACATTGCTTTACTTATTCCAATGTATAAAATAGACATAGAGATAACTCGAGTTCTTAGAGTTGTTTCGTATCTTTGAGGGGCACTGACATGGCCTTGTGGTTAGTGTGTTCGGCTGCTAATCAGAACGTTCAATGTTCGAACCACGATGTATCGTTAAACACGCTCCGAAGATTTAATTGTAACAGATGTTATAACTGTGACAGTCAATCCTAATATTCGCTTAAAAATAGGCGTGTAAGAGACGGGTGCTACTAACTGATTGCTTTCCTTCTGTTCAGCAGTTTAAAAAACTAAATCCCATAAGTATATATATTTGATTGACTCTTGATTTTACTGAAATGCAATGTGCTTGTCATAACAAATGTTATGACCAAGAGAGTAACGAATCACAACAAACTAACGATAACTAACTCATTTCACTATTAAACTAAGGTTTGTGTTTGACGTGAGTTTAGATTCACTTGCTCATAAAATAAAGAAAAAAAACATTTAAAAAACGAAGTAAGTGAAAAGATAGCTAATATTAACCCTTCATAAACAGTGTAAACAAGTGGTGTCGAGAAACCCACTTGTTGAGAAATTTATATGCAAAAACTGCTCCTTCAGGTTGAGAAAATATAAAGGAACGCCTTTATACCTATATTAATATAATAAAATAAATAACAATTATATATTCAGACATCTAACACCGCCCTCTACACTCCGACACTCAGTTACACAATCCCTTTCAAACATGTGGTCAGCTTCCGGTCAGTTACCTCTTTCTTTGTGAACGTGACGATGACCGAAGAAGGTCGAAACGCTGTTCGCTCTTCTATGTAAAATATTTTCTTAACACTAACGAGCCGTTTTTGCATATAAATTAATGCAAACAAGATAGTAGGAGTAGCATTTGCACTACCCTTACATAACAATGTTTTTGAAGGACTTATGTCATCTATTACCACATTCACTTCCTTTTTTGAAGGGTATTTTTCTTTATTTCTTTCTTTTTTAATGCAGTGTTTCGATACGGATAGGAAGGTTACATTTATAACTATGTTCTTCATACAGTGAGGCTCTAACTGTAATATTTATTGTTTATCTATTACTGGCTGGTAATTCCTGTTTCATCTTATACTTCATTTTTTTAAATGAATACCATATTTATGTAAAAAAAACTAACTTTAAGGGGTAATGATAACATCGTTTACACTATAATTATAATTTTTTAAAACATATATTCGTTAATTCTTATACAAGTGGATACTCTGTTTGAAACTACGTCACCTCAGTGAATTTGGTTGACAATACTGATCTGGTTTTGAGTTATTATGTAATAAAAAGTATAAGAAAGAAGAACAAGAAATTCGAACTTTTTGCTATGATATTTACAGACGTTACCAGAACTTGTGACTCAGTTACTACATAGATATTTTTATGAAAGGAAACACTTACGAACTATTGAAGATATATTTAAAATGTCTTAATAAATAATCAATGCTACCATTTGTCTGATAAAATTGTCCAAGGAATGAACAAGACAATCTTTAAATAAAAATTCTGTTTTATCTTGTTTTTGTAACTAATGAATCCTAAACAACACGAAGTTTGAAAACAGCTATTTGTTGGGTAATAAATTTATTTCTTACAACGTTTCGTCTCTGACAGTGAGACATGATCACATACAACAGCAAACCAATGAATTATAACGTTGGTTTTACTGGCATCTTTAACAGTTCAATTTTATCCTTGACGTAAAGAAACGTTGTTCTGTTTATCAACCTACGGTGTCACATAGTTGACGTGAAAACCGCAACCAAAACCGGCATTCACCTTTCCTACATCCAGCGTTTCTGTTTAGCACGTGACTGTGTCCAGGTAGGGAATTTCCCACCATTGGCCACCCTGAGAAAGCTCCATTCTTGACATACCACCCGGAGGGAACCGTATGTCTGCCGGATGGCATGTTTCAACTAGTCGGTGTTTGCCCGCCACCTCCTTTATTCCATTTTTTTTTATACTACACTCTCCACAAGGGCTCGTGACTGAATCCTCACAACCGTCGTGTTGGGTGGGAGTTTTGGGAGGGGCACTTTGCCGCAGCGATGAAATTTTTAACCAAATTAGGACTCAGATCGAAGCCTGCAAAAAGTGGCTTCCGCTGAAAATACGAGAAGAGCGAAACTTTCTTTGTGAGTGGATTATAAAGTTTTCGGTGTAAGTAGTGCTTGGAAAAATTACGTGTTTCTTAAAATTAACCTAGATCCTTGAATGCATGTGAATATACACTGTGTTTGTACAAAACGAGTACAAATATTTGAAAATTCACAATAACCATTTAAAATTGAGGAATGTACGAAAGTAAATTTCGGAGGGTGTAAAACTTGTAAATGTTTAAAATTTTTGAATTTCGCGCAAAACTACACGAGAGCTTTATACGCTAGGCGTCCCTAATTTAGCAGTGCAAGACTACAGGGAAGGCAGCTAGTCATCATCACCCGCCCCCAACTCTTGGGCTATTATTTTACCAACGAATAGTGGGATTGATCATGCCATTATAACGTCCTCGCCACCGAAAGGGCGACCATGTTTTGTGTGACTGGGATTCAAACCAGAGATACTCAAATTACGTGTCGAGTGCCCTAATCATCTGGCTATAGCGGATCTGAATAATCAGTTTTTCAAACTTAAATACACGTATCTTCGAAAAGTAGCCCTAAACGAAGTGCGTTACTAAAACGTTTTAACGCACTTTGTTGTGATATTTTATAGTTTGCGTTTCAGTTACGATTACACTGTTAATGTTTTTACACACATGCATAATTGTGTTATGGCGCTTATGAATATTAATAGAAGCATAATGGAAGGTAATTTTCATACATTTTGTTTTTGAAAGCATTTGTTTAAAGTTTCTTTAAATTTGGAGCACTGCAAGTCAAGATAATAAACAAATAACTAAACACAATAATAGACAACACAAAATGAAAGTTTGAAAAGTAGCTGTATTATTATTATTTATTGAACACGAGAATGCTATCCACTTGATAGAAGCGAAAATATTTTTGTGAAAGAATGCACCTGGCCCGACATGGCCAGATGAGTTAAGACGTGCGCCTCGTGATCTGAGGATCGTGGGTTCGCATCCCCATCGCATCAAACATGCTCGCTCTTTCAGCTGTGGGGGCGTTACAATGTGACGCTCAATTCCACTATTCATTGGTGAAAGAGTGGCCCAAGAGTTAGCGGTGGGTGGTTATGACTAGCTGCCTTCCCTCTAGTCTTACACTGCTAAATTAGTGACGGCTATCGCAGATAGCCCTCTAGTAGCTTTGCGCGAAATTCAAAAAACAAACAAACAAACAAGAATCCACTTCATAAAAAAAGTGTAATAATAAACCAAGCCAGAAACGAAACTAACATGAATATCTTGATAAAGCTGTGGCAAAGACTATTGTGGACAAACGGGACTAGTGTAATTATCGAATTTTAGGTTGGTTGATTACATTTGCACAACAAAATTATATGTTTGTTGTTGTTTTTTAGAGCAAAGCTACCTTGAACTAACTTCTGTGTTCACCGCGAGGGTATCGAACTCTGGATTTTTACGCTGAAAGTTGTAGACCTGTCGCTGTTCCACTGGCGGGTCAAAAAACAAGGATCTAAAGGTGAAGAGTTCTAATAAAACCTGTTCATTTTTATACATTCGCACGCAAATGTATTTGTAATGTTTTACTTAGGCTTCGTAGCACCATTCCATCGTATAAGTTATATTTCGGCGCAGTGTTAGAAAGGTTGGAGAATACAGTGGCTTCTTTATATTGCTCCAGTAATAAATTTCAAAACGCGTATCATTACTGCTCTTACATTGTTCTTCTGTTATAGTACTTCTTTGTTATGTTCATTCGCACTATTTCTTCTCATGAATTGTAATATTAAAAATTGGGTTTCGAAACACATCTCTCATGAGCGTTGTGTAGCTTTACTCTTAACAACAATTAATTATAAGGAAATAAAATGTAATTTTTACAGGATGACCTTTTTAACCACCCAACCACCCGAGTAAGAAAGGTGTAAATACTTTACAGTATCGTGTTGAGATTACTATTGCAATGTTAAAAAAGAAAAGAACCTCCTATTAGAATAGCGGTACGTCTGCGGACTTACACTGTTAGAAACCAGGTTTCGATATCTGTGGTGGGCAGAACACAGATAGCCCTTTGTATAGCTTTATGCTTAAATACAAACAAACCAAAAGAAGAGTTTATTTATGTCTTTGGGAACTGAATTACTAATAACTGGAAGGACTCGTTTAATATATTAATACTATTTCAAGAAGTACAGAAGCTCATTTCAAATATTCGCGCAAATGTAATCAGGGACTAACTGTGCTAGTCTTCCCTAATTTTAAAATGATAAGTTAGAGCGAAGGTTTGCTTGTTTTTTGAATTTCGTGTAAAGCTACACAAGGGCTGTTTGCTCTAGCCGTCTCTAATTTAACCCACCGCCAACTCTTGGATTACTCTTTTACCAACGAATAGTGGAAATTACCCTCACATAATAACGCCACCATGTCTGAAAGAGCGAGCATGTTTGATGTGACGAGGATTCGAACTTGCGACCCTGAGAAGTCTAGGTTGGGCCTAGTGGGTATGCAAGTGGTTAACATCAACCACTGTCAACTCTAATACTGCTTTAATCGAATAATGAAATTTGAGCTTCATTTTCATAACACATCATAACACAAAAATACAGATAGCAATTTTGATGTAATGAGGTACGAACCGTAGTCCCTCGGATCTACAGTTCCGCACGTTAAGCACTGAGTCGGTACAGAAACAAAACTTTTGTTCTGGCCTTACATGGTCTATAGGTTAGGGTGCTCGACTCGCAATCTGTAGGTAGTGGGTTCGAATCCCCGTCCCACCAAATATGTTAGCCCTTTCGACCGTGGGGCTTTATAAAGTTACGGTCAATCCCGCTGTTCGTCAATAAAAGAGTAGTCAAATGGATGGTGAGTACTAGTTGCCTTCCCTCCAGTCTCACACTGCCAAATTAGGAATGGCTAGTGGAGTAGCCCTCGTGTAGCTCTGAGCAAAATTCAAATCAAACCAAATTTTGTCCTAAAACACTGTTGTTAGCTATTACACAAAGAAACAAAGGCTTTATTTTAAGATACGGTGTTGACTCCTACAGGAGCAAATGTTTTGATCTAAAATGCTGTCGTTAGGCGCTACACAAAGACGCTGTGGTGGCTAATAGAAACGTCCAACCAGAATTTTAATATATTTTCTCGGAATTTGAAAAAATAAGGTAAATTGATTTTAACGTAAGTTAAAAACTAGGACATTTGAGTAACATTTACGGAGAAAAGTTTTCTTTGAGAAAAAAGTGAGCATTTTGACAGCGCATCCCTGTGGGCGGTGAGGTTAGAATGAATGACCATTTATTCAGAATAAGAATCTTAGCAACTGTTGTGGGTGTTGCTTGGGTGGTCCTTTTCTGCTGTTATAAAATAGAGGCGGTATTGAAACTTACATGGATTTGGAATAATACATTAGTTAATAACTTTGTGTTCATATATAATACCTATGATATTCGCACTCTGCCACCAATTCTTATTTAATGAAAACCATTCGTTATATCGTCTCGTTGGTGGAACTATTCGGAAGAAGATAGATTTTAGAAGTTAATGTGCCGCTATCCTAACGATTTCCTTTTACTGAATAATTTAAAATATATCATTCAAGTTTGCCTCTATATCAAGTTAAAGTTTCAATAACATATGTGACAGTTTTAAGAATCTAACGATTTCCTTTTACCGAATAATTTAAAATATATCACTGAAGTTTGCCTCTATGTAAAGTTAAAGTTTTAATAAAATATGAGACAGTTTTAAGAGCTTCAATGTTATTACTGTTCTAGTTTTGAACTTTGATTTATAATCCTTAAGCCATGTTATTACACTTTTGTAAAGATGTAAATAAAGTCAGTCGCCGAGGGTAATTAACTTCAGTGACATTATTTTTTTTCGAAGACTGGTGCCAGGATGATTTTTTGTATCCAACATTAACTCTGGTCTTACATGTTTTATGAGACCTGTTACAACGATGAATTTTTTCGTTGTACATAATGCTTTATATAAATATTAAGTGTGACTTTTGAAATTGTATTTTAGATCATGAGCATTCCTTCAAAACACAGTTTATATGGCATCTCATTCGGGCTTAAAGGGTGTTGGATATCAGCCGTGCTTGAAAACTAAAAATTGTGGTACTTCTATTTGTCAAACTTTGACATAGGATCACAGTGCTTGTCGTTTGGAATGATTTGATGAGCATATCAGAATGCTGTTGTTTACTAGATAAAGTTAAGATAACATCTGAATTATCAAAGTATTTATTATTTTTCTTTTTAAAGTATGTGGAGTTCGAACTTGTGTATTTCAGAAATATCATGAGTGAAGCATTTATTTACAAACGATAAAGATATTTATTACTTTTCCTACATTCTCATCAAGCCTGGCATGGTCAGGTAGTCAGTGCAGTCGACTCGCAATCTGAGGGTCATGGATTCGAATCCCCGTCCCACCAAATATGCTCGTCCTTTCAGCTGTAGGAGCATTATAATGTAACGATCAGTCCCAGTACTTGTTGGTAAAAGAGTAGCCAAAGTGCTGGTGGGTAGTGCTGACTAGCTGCTTTCCCTTTAGTCCGTCACTGTTAAATTAGGGGTAGCTAGCACATATAACCCTCGTGTAGCTTTGCGCGAAACTCAAACAAACTAAACCATTTTCGTCGAGGGTTTAAAGTTACTGGATGTTAGGAATGCGACGCTAGAAAAAGCAGTACTCGCCCGTACTGCAAATTGTTTCTGCCTTATTAGCATTTTTTTCGTTGCCAAAGGAGGTTAGAGAATTGTATCAGTGTCAATTGACCTCGTCTCGACTTGATGCAAGAGACACTTGTCTGGAAACGACGCAGACAAGGAGTCCATATTCACCTGTTAGCTTGACTTAGCTAGGGAGTCAACATCAATTTTCTGCTTGATCGAGCCAAACAGCTTTAGAACAGGAATCGCTGAGAATACTGAAATATTATCTCATCAGATATTGCTGGTGGCGAGTTGATGTCTTATCTTATCGGCCATTGGTAACTGCGCGGTATTTTGTCCATGTCTTATCTTATTTTTTAGTGGTTTGATGATACCATGCTTTGAGGTTTATTTCGCTAGTGTTGCATACTTTTGTTCTAATCACCTGGCATGTTTTAAAGTATCTTTTGTTACATTATTCGTAACGTGCTAATGTTCTGGAAATTGCTAGTACTGCCCATATTTTTGTTTTAGAATTATTTTCGTTTTAAGTTAGCATTTCCCTTTTTAGCTTGCAGAGATTTTTTTATTAACGTGGTAAAATATAGTCACGTACCAAACCATTTTGTGCTCTGTTGAAAAGTATTACAAACATTCTATAACTTCAAAACTATAAAGATGAAGCAACGACCAGAGATTCAACCTCAACAACTTGGTGACAAAAGGTTAAATCACCTACTGAAATTAGTTCTAGTTTTACGTTTTCAATTAAAATACTTAAATAACAGCAGCTGAGCCATTTAGAAGGTGCCTTAAAATACTTATTGTCATTCGATGTATCAATACTTAATTTTTTAAGATCTTGTTATTTGTCAGTGATATTCATTATCATTAAAATTCAAACATTACCGATAACAGTAGAATTACGTTTTTATATGGTTACAGTCCCTACTGATTGATTTAATGAAATTTGTTCTTAGTTAGCACATCCCACGAATATTGTTCATGAACTGCATTTGCCAGGTAAGATATATTTGGAAAGATGTTCCGGTTATCTTACACATCAGATAAGACCAGCAGTTGGCGACATTTTGTTATTGGTGGCAACAATGAAACGTTACTTTCTCGTTCCTAGCATCCTGAAGTCTCCATTACGGTTCCTCATTGCTAATGTCTTGTGACGTTTACTAGCAACAGTGATATTAAATAATACCTTTGAAGCTAGGAAGTATTCATACAGTAAATTCTTAGGTAAGCGGCGCTAAAGGTACTGAAGTTTATTCATTAAACATCTGGAAATTACCCTATTTACTGTTCCCACGATATCGTAGCGCCCCCTACAGTGATTACGTATGACCTCAGTGTCACTGCGTGACCTGCTCACGTTGTCTAGGGGTAGTCGAGGGAGAAAAACGAAAAGTCATCCCTTAGGCCGTTGTAGAAAAAACAAAGTAACTTGTGGAAATAGGTTTAAATGGTGAGTGCATCAAGTGGGTGGGATTTCTCTGATTGAAGTGGTTATCAGGTAAGATGATGGTATTATAACGGCCTCAACCATAGATAACAATCTCAAGTCATTGAAAATAATCCCATTGGATAAGTTGAACTTAAACGTTTTAATTTGGAATCTAAATATTATACACGGAGGTTTTCTTTATGATAACTTTAAAAGTTGTCTTATATAATTGATTCGAGTTGTGAATATGTTTTGATGCAAAGGGGTGGTATTCACCAAAATCACCAAAATATATTTTAAACAATAAAGGAATTAATACAAAATTATTATTAAGTGAAAATGGCCGAGTTGGTTGAAATTATAGCTTTTGCTGATTTTCGGATTGCAGCTGGTTCTTTGCTTTTCAGACAGCATGAGAGTACTCATTTGGGTGCCTACTATGTCTGGTACCGTTGGACACCCAACAGTATTGCTGGAGCTCTACCGATTATAATCACAAAATTTATTTAAAGTAATATTTTGTATAAGCATTCCTACACATTGTGTACACACTCATGAGTAACAACAACACCCTACGGATAACTTTTCCTATATATACATGACTGAAGGAGCCACACCTAATACAATTTCTCAATCTCTTGTCCAGCACCACAGTAAGAAATTTCGGGGCCCGGGTGCGAGAAGGTATTGGAGAGGGGAATTGAAACAAGAAACTAATGTTCTACTGATTCTCGCACATTTTTTACGGTTCCAGAAGTATGCAAGTTCTCATTCGCTCCTGGCATCCCCTACTGGTATAGCCCCGCTCCTCTCCTTAATTTCAATACATCTACTCTGAATTTTCTCCTGAATCCAAAACGTTCTCAGATGTTGTTACTAAGGGGTGTGTTTCCTCTATGTATTTGTTTACCAAGAATAATTTATGATGCGTACTCTCGCTTGCACAAAAACAAAAGTCACCATATTTCCCGTTTCTGTTTGCATTCCAAAATGTGTAGTCTGATATTTTGTGTGCCAAACCAAGTGTCCAAATATTTCTATACATTACGTGACGAAGAAGTTTGGAATATTTACATACAGTATCTAAGAAATTTACGATGTTAAAGTGGTCTGTTGCATTAAATAAGATGAACGTTTGGAAATTTAGTAAATAATTGTTCTGGTAAGTTAATAACAAATAATTTTGTAATATTTATGGTCTTAATGTTCTAATACTTTAATTAATGAAGAATGTTGAGATATTTAGAGTCTAAATGCTTTGATATATTACGTAATAAAGAATTAAGATTGTTGAAGAAGATTTTTTTGATACGTTACATGATAAAAATTGGTAAGATGTTTGCTAATAGCGTACACGACGTTCAGCGAAACTCCGGAAGTATTATACGGGACTGGTCAGTCTGTGAAGTGTGTGTGTGCTGTTTTTGTTGCTTTTTGCACAGAACATTCATAACCTTCGTGACATCATTACACAGGTTATTATCCTTTCTCCAAATAAAGCCTGATCCGATTACATCCACAAAAGTCACACAATTCGGTCTACCGCAACGGATATACAGTAATTGTAAATACGCTCCTTGGAAGCCCGGTAAGGTCTGCATTTTATTAATTAATAATGCCTACCCCATTCACATCATAACTATTATCAAAGGGAGCATTTCAGTTATGTTCCATTTAAGTCACGGGTTCGATTTCGTAACCGAATGCTATATTGTGATGTTCAACCTTACTTTTCATGGAAAGAGCAGCCCAAGAGTGACGGTTGATGGTTTTGGCTAGATGCCTTCTGCTAGACTGTTACTTCAAAACAAAATTAAGGACAAATAACACAGCCAGTACTTGAGTAGTCATATGGGTAATTCAGCAAACAAACTTTTCGACCTTAAGTTGCGTGTATGAAGACTGGTATTCACTGTGTAGTGGCTGACAAACAAACTTTTCCACCTGTAATTGTCTTTATAAGGACTTATTGACAGTTTTTTGGCTGATAATTTCACTAGTTCCTGTGTTGAAGTCCACGTCAAACCCAAAGGCAGTAATATGTCAATTCATAAAGACACTACCAGGCTGTTTAATACTTTTACACATAACAGTTTTCCAATAGCTTAACCGTAAACTGCTCACGACGAACTCAGATTCAATAAAATGCGTTGCTATTCTGACATTATATCTTGTCATTTAAAGGCTAGATAAAGTTGGCTTGCTTATGTGTATGTTTGGTTTCCATCGTTTGAATAAGAAAAGTAAACAGTTCACCAGTAGTGTGTCTTTTTAATGTAGTATATGTAAGAACAAACCTGAATTTTTGGCTGCAAGTGATAAAAATAAGCGAAAAGCTACGGTACGAATAGAGTGAGAACAATATTTCTGGGTGTGTTTAGGGTGGGGTTGAGAGAAGGAGTTAAAAAAAGAAAAAGAAAAACTAGTCAAGGGGACCAGATAAGACTTCCTGTAGTGTAGTTTAGCTCTGTTAGAGCACACTGTTTCTGGACAGTAGAATGGGCGTGGAAAGGCTAACCATATGGTTTGGTCGTCACCTGTATGGTAAGGGGTGGGGCACTATTGAGGTCGTTAGCTCTTTTGGAAGGGAACGTTCTCTTGTTGTTTGCATGAGTGGATTTTTTACGGTCGTGATTGAACAAACATGTATGGATCAAGAAGCTTTGATTTAAGTTATATTTCCTTTCCACAGTTTTCTCGTATATAATAAATGGTAATTTTGAAAGTTTTCCTGATGTGTGTATTATCTAATAATAAGTATTATAATTATTGCGTATATGAACGATCACATTCAGAGGTGGTGCTATAGCTTGTCTTTATTATGTCAATAGTATTGATATTTGAAGAGAAACTTTTGCTTAGCTTATCAGTATGATTCTTGAAAGCGGTGACCGCTGTGCTTACAAAGTAATGCTATACTTTGATAATTAGGTTGGTTGCAATTAACTCGTAGTGTATTTTGTCTCGTTATGACAGAATAATAAGGCTTACGAGCAAAACACTTTTCATCAAATGAACGCTTTACCTTGATTAAGATGTTTAGTAAAATTATAATTTGTTTGACGTATCAACATGTCCTGATGAGGACAAGCTTCTTAGTCGAAAGTTTTGTTGAGTTTTTATCAAAAATAGTTGTTTCTACAAAAGCTGTTGCCTTTTTATTTTTTTCAGAATAATTCGGAAAATCGGGGGTTGATTAACAAATGCTAATGTTTTGAGTGATCTCTCTGTAAATGTAATAGTACTATATATTGTATGTCCATGTCACTACTTTCCCTGTAGATGGATCTTCACCAAATTTGGTATAGAGGGTCGTTGGATCTTTGAGCAGATACAAACAAATTTTGCATTTTGTGTCTTGCAGTTTTATGAGCGTTTTATTTTGTAATTATATACAATGGAAACTTTTTATCTTCTAAGATAACCTTTCACTAATCAAGAATTTACATAATTTCTCTCCAGGGGATGGGTACTCCAGGTAGTTATAAATAAATAATGTTCGATGTATTTATATCAAACAATGTTTCTTTGTATCTCTGAAATTTTATAACCTTTTTCCATAATACCATTTACCTGCAGCAAAGCAAACCTCACATATAGAGCTGATTGAAATTTGCTGAAGACGTTTCTATATTTTCTAATTCAATTTTCAGAAAGTATTCAATGAATTATAATTTCAATCAGCGCTTTAACGTCAACTCTTTACTTTTATATAAATTTAAAAACATTGGCAGTGATACGGTATTTTTATGTCATTCATTATTAATTTAGATTAAAATATAGTTTTAACAAGAAAAATTCCATTTGTCTTATCTCTGTTTAGGTTAAAAACGTTTGTGGACACCCAAAACGGTCCACGAGATCTTCATCAGAAGTTACCGATTCGGAACAAGAAACAAATGGACGAATAGTAACTTCGAGGTCGGTTGTTTCCACGTGGCACGTTCATCTCCAAAATTTTGTCAAGAAGTTGTCAGAATCTAAAGGATTCTACGCTAAACTAGCCGATGATATATGTAACGATCAAACTCTAGCTGCGAAAGGAGAATCAAACTGCTGGAATGGAAAGGAACTTGGAACGTGAGTAAACGACATGTTTGAAAGTGTACTACTTACAAGATTAAACAGTTATAAATGGAACAGTATTTTGAGGGAAGAAAACACTTTTTAAACGCCATTGACTTTTCAGTTAACAACAAAAAGTTGTAAGTAAATAAAGAATACATTCAGTTAATATGTTTTACTGACGACAAACAAATATACACGTCTGGCCAAGCGCCAGTGTGTAAAGCAAAACTAGTGAATACTAATTACTTATGGTAAAACTACGAGCCTGACAATTAACCTTTGGCGTTCCTTAAGGTCAAACCAGTCTGGAGTAGTAATTCATAATGACGTTGAATCCTGATAAAGACGTGTGTATATCTAGCAGTGAAATGTAGTTTTGTGTGATTTATTTTATTATTTGAGAAAGCTAGTCAACTTTCAGTAACAGAAGGTTTTGCTGATATCTGTTGTTTAGTCACATTATGGAAATCACTTCTTCACATTTATTGCAAAAATAACGATATCTTTCATTGTTTCAACAAAAACTGACGAGTGGTAGTTTTACCATTAAATTACAGTAAGTTGATTTATGTGTTGTTTGGAAGTAAGTACACAGTGGGCTATCGAAACCGCAGAGATTACAATAAGATTGATAACAGTTGTTAACAATTGTTTCTTTATGGCTCAATACGGATCTACAGCAAGAAACATACAAATTTATGTCCCCCTATCTGGTAGTTCAGAGGTAAGTCTGAAGACTTATAAGACTAAAAATCGGTATCGATACCCATGGTGGGCAGAATACAACTAGCCCACTGTATAGGTTTGTATTTATCAACAAATAAACAAACCACTGATTCATGAGTATAAAGTGTTATTTACCATAACAAATGAACAATTTATTTATCTTGAAAGAACAATAGAAGGAATTAGTTTGACGATGCGTCTGCTTACGATATAACAACAGACAGAAAGAAGTATGTAGTTGGGAGTATTTAGTGTGAAATAATAACTTGAAGTACATAATCTAAGAAAATAATGCCCCCCAGTGGCTCAGCGGTATGTCTGCGGACTTACGCGCTAAAATCCGGGTTTCGATACCCGTGGTGGGCAGAGCACAGATAGCCCATTGTGTAGCTTTGTGCTTAATTCAAAACAACAGCAACAACAAGAAAATAATACTTGGCAGAACTTAGCCTGAAACAATAGTAGCTGACAGTTCTTAGCATGACACAATAATAACTCTCACTACTCAGTCTGAAACGATAATAGTTGACAGTACTTAGTCTGAGACAGTAAAAAGCTGACAGTTCTTACTCTGACACAATAATAGCTGTCAGTTCTTAGTCTGAGACAATAATAGCTGGTAGGCTTGAGTTGAGACAATAATACGTGGAAGTACTATACTAAAGTTTTTATAGTGTGTGTGTGTATATATATATATATATATGAAACACTATATAAATATCAGTTGTTTTTAATAATTGATTCTCTATATTTCCACATAAAATATTAGTTAACCTTATTGTGGGAAGAAAACCTGTATGCTCTTGGCTAAAATGAGTAACCAACTAATTTGTTATTTGTGTGTAAAGGGAATGAAGTGTTTCCATCGTATTATACCCCGAGAGGGGGAGCTTCTGTTCGTTCTTTCTTCCTTTTTATGCAATAGAAAAGGACGAGGGTTGCGAAGGAAGATAACAAAGGACTCAACATGTGGTTCTTGACCCACGTAACTAGGAATGTGTCGGCAAGAGACAGGAGCTTACATCTTTTCTATCAACCTCCGTTTATCTGATAGCCCACACTTAAACTACAACACGCACTTTCGGCTCTGTAAATAGCCCAGTCATCGTAATTCTTGAAACTGGGGTCTGTGTTTCTTCATGTAATTTTAGTGAAGTGTTCCAACACGTGATACTTCTGCAGTTCTTTACTGTAAGATAAAGGAGGCAATTTTGATAAACCGAACTTTGCACTCGCCAAGCTCGTGCTGGTTGTGTGTTTATGAATCAAGCAGGTAAAACAACAGATGGCTAATACATTATGGGCTATTTATCCTTTATAGAGATGATGGTAAAGGAGTACTAACTATGGTAGCAAGCTATGGAATGTCAACTGCGTGGCTGGTAGTTTATTATAGGACACTTCCATTTTTTTGTTATGAAATTGGTGAACAGTTTGAATGCTACACTTAAACAAAACAGGTTTTCTATTGTGTAAACGTCTTGTGCTGAAAATGCAAAAGTGTACCGTCTAAAAACGCAGAGTGATGACATATATATCGGAGTACATGTTGCTTTCGAAACAGCTGTATTTGAGGATAATGAATGTGACTTAAAAACTGTGAACTACTTTTATTTGTTTATGTAAGAACATTTAAGCTGGTGAAGATCATTGTATTGTATTTCAGTTTCTTTGTTGATGATGTTTTTAAACCTACGTTTTTATTAGTTTTCAGTTGTAATTAGTTCCAGAATGGATTCATGGTACGTTAGTTTTGTATTTTTACCAAACGCTGTACCAGAAAAGTTATCTGTTGGTACCATCGCTGTTGGCCCGACATGGCCAAGTGGTTAGGGCGCTCGACTCGCAATCTGGAGGTTGTGAGTTAGAATCCTCCTCACGTCAATATGTTCGCCCTTTCAGTCGCGGGTACGTTATAATGTTACGATCAATCCCATCATCTACTGTAGCCCAAGAGTTGGTGGTGGTGACTAGCTGCCTTCCCTCTAGTCTTACACTGCTAAATTAAGAACGGCTAGTGCAGATAGCGCTCGTGTAGCTTTACGTGAAATTCAAAACAAACTAAACTTATCATTTAATGTAGGGGGAGAAAGTAGATAGCATCTATTTAAGTGTGGGTTATAGATTATATTTATTTATTTAATGTAGCTTCTTTTTGTAAATACATTTCAATCAAAACTGCCTTCTCCCTCTTTTGCCACATATTTTTGTAACAGAACAGGAACCAGCTAGTTTAGAATATAGAAAAGGGAAAGCATAGAAAGGCGGGTACGAAAGCGTTTTAAGAGAAACGATTTAAATAACACTCACGTTTTTTATTTTATTTTTTTCACTTGAGGGCCCGGCATGGCCAAGCTCATTAAGGCGTGGACTCGTAATCTGAGGGTCGCGAGTTCGCATTCGCGTCGCTCCAAACATGCTCGTCCTTTCAGCCGTGGGGGCGTTATAATGTACGGTCAATCCCACTATTCGTTGGTAATAGAGTAGCCCAAGAGTTGGCGGTGGGTGGTGATGACTAACTGCCTTCCCTCTAGTCTTACACTGCTAAATTAGGGACGGCTAGCGCAGATAGCCCTCGAGTAGCTTTGGGCGAAATTCAAAAACAAACAAACAAACAAATTTTCACTTGAGAAATTATAATATTTCCAGAACGACTTTGGTTGTGTTTTAATTTGATGTATAGAATTCATTACTGGATTAAAATATTGTAACGTAGTATTTTTAATATGTGTGATGTTTAGAGGTTCTTTGTTGATTTAACTGTTGTTTGTTTGTTATTATTTTGTAATATATTACACAGTTTAAATAATTGGATGTACTACATGCTGCAGTGGTTAATGCGTGAGTCCAGATATGAGATACGTTTCGGACTCATAGCATCGACCAGGGACTATGTGCATGTATAGAGAATATGAGTTGATGTTTCAGGATGTTAGCAGATTTGTTTGTGCTCATAAAAGTAACTGAGATCATTTGGAATAATTCCTTTTTCAAACCTAAATACTGCGAAATCGACATAGACGTCACTGTGTTACTGCTGAACTGTACATTTTGTGGTGATGCAAAATATTTTTTTGGGGAAAATTGTGCTGTGTTTATAAGTAATAAGATGTGACGTCATCCCCGGTCTCGTGTGACACATTCGTGTCCAGTTATGTGGGTTCTAATAATTACAAAACAAAATGTTGCGAACCCTTTAAGACGGCTCTTTAGATGGATACGATTAAATGCTTGAGATGTGAAACTGATACCTCTGTTTTGGATGCGCATCGTTCGCTTCATTCGTTATCTAAGCCTAAAGTTTCTTCATGCGCATCACTGTTTTTTTATCCGTTCTCATGTACTTTCAACTGACAGTCATCAAGAACACATTTATATTTTACACGTTTTTGTATTTAAACAAATGGCGCTTTGTATGAGAAAAAATTAATTGCTCAGAAACAAAGAATTAAAGGTTTATTTGGTTATGATAATTTGTTAAAAGGGTTCTAAATGTACACATTTTTATATCAGTGTAAGCGATTATGAATGCAGGTAAACATATACGAAACTATCTACAGAAAAATTCTTCTTAATTTTGAAGCATTTTCTGCTGCTTTACAATTAACTAAAATATTCAGAGGGCGTAAAAATTAATGTGCTGTAAGTGTGAATAGATTAGACTTAATTCATGTATCCAAAAAAATGAAGTTAGGATGGTTAAGTTCAGGTGTGCTTGGTTTATGTTTGTTTCACGAAACAGAAAAATACATAAATGAACTTAAAACGTGTAAAATATGGAGTAAGAAAGTTGAACATTGATATAATGTATTTATACAGGGGTGCAGAAAGTAAATTAAAATAGGGGCCAAAGTTTATTTGAACAAGAGAAGCGAGAGGATTTGCGACATCGGAACATTAATCACGCCTGGGACCCAGGGCTCGCCCGACGGTCCTTTTTTTTTTTTATTTCACGCAAATTCACACGAGGGCTATCTGCGCTAGCCGTCCCTAATTTAGCAATGCAGGACTAGAGGGAAAGCAGCTAGTCATCACCAACCACCGCCAACTCTTTTATCAACGAATTGTGGGAAATTGACTGAATGTAAGGCTCGGCATGACCAGGTGGTTAAGGCGCTTGGCTTGTAATCCTAAGGTCATGTGTTTTACACTAAATGTGCTCGCCCTTTCAGCAATTGTGGCGTTATTATGTGTGGGTCAATCCCACTATTCGTTGGTAAAAGACTAGCCCAAGAGTTGGCGGTGGGTGGTAATGACTAGCAGTTTTCCTTCTAGTCTTACACTGCTAAATTAGGGAGAGCTAGCGCATATAGCTCTCATTTAGCTTTGCGCGAAATTCGAAAACAAACGAAAAACAAATTTTATGTAATGAAGAGGAAGATCGACTTTGTAAGCCCTTAGACGAAGATTATTTTGAAAACTCTTACTCAACTTAAATGATTTACTAACTCAGTTTCTGCAAAGTGCCTACAGTTCATTAGATAAAACTTTGTAAGGTTTATGAAACGATGTGTGATGATTGGTATAGAAAGTAGTCCGGTAACTTATGAACTGATGTTATGTAACGTATAACAGCAATGGTACTAGTGTTTTAAATCGAAGATCCAAACTATGTATTACTGTTATGGGTAGACATTTTTGGAATTATTGTAATCATATCAAAACTCAAATTGGTATTGCTAGACTTAACAGGTTTGTCAGGTTTTACGTATGGGCTGGATTATTTACAGAAGATGTCTGTGACTTTTTTGGCGATAAATGTGAACAATAAACAAACAGCACACATCTCACTTGATTTAAAATAATGTATTAAAAATAAGTCAAACGTACATACAATTGTTACACTGTTAGCTCTATTTGGAACTTGAAATAATTGTATCTTTTTCATCAAAATCCACACAATATAGTTCAATTACTTGAGAATACAACTAACAAGACACATCCTTCTTCTATACTCCATTATTACAATATAATTTGTGATAAGTTTCTTTTAAAAATATTCACCATACGCTTTTTTTTCGCTAAATTCACAATCACGTGGTCTAGATCTATCTTATTAATTTCTGATGCACAAATATAATTCTTACGTCTATATTGCGAACCGTGGCTTCTGCCCAATTGTTTGTCTGTCTCTTGTTTGGAAAGCTGCACATGCAGACAAGGCTCAACATTCACTTTTGAATTGATGGGAAAACAGGCTTGTATAATAATTATGCCAAATTTTATTTCACAAGAAGAATATCATACACTAAAGTGTTATTAATCAATTAATCACCTTATCATTCATATTTCAAAATGTGGCATGACTTAAAAGAATAAAAATTTAGGTTTACCGTACGTTACTGTTTAGTGGCTCTAAGCACGATTTAAAAGCTCAACAATTAATTTTAGTAGTGGGCAGTATACGAAGATTAGAGCTTTGGCTCTAAGAGAAATCAAGAGTACAATACAGTTAACCTTTTTAAAGTTCGTGAAATAATTTAAATTGATAGATTAACTTAAACTTTTCTCGTCATCGGCGATGGGTAATTTTGCTTGTGATACAGCAATACTAAATCAAAACAACGAGAAAATTTCAGAAGGTTCTGGTAACATGATGCAAGAATATAACAATCAGTAGTTCAGAATTATTGGACTATAATATCATATAATTTGTAAATATTGACGTAAACAAACCTGCGATAAACCATCCTATCGCTTCTAAAAATAACAAAATATAACACTTGCGCTATATTACTATCTGAATCATAGCTCTCACATTGAACTTAAAGGGGACACAGTTGTGAATTTAGTGTAAATAAATAAAAGACCTGTTAAGGCATTGTTTTAAGCAACAGTAATCTATGCTTTAATCTGCACAGTAAAATAACAACAACAAAAATATTAGGAATTGTTTTCCGTGAAAGTTGTGGTAATATTATCCACAAATAAAGAACCTGTTAAGGTATTATTGCACATAAAGTTGTGAAATGATTGTACACACATGAAAAGTGATTAGACATTATTGTGCTTAGCTGTGTCTGAAAACTTATAATCATTAGAAACCGTGGTGGGCAGAGCACAGATAGCCGTTGGTGTAACTTTTTCCTTGATGACAAACGAACAACAGTGCTCAGCGTCATCGCGGGATCACTGTACGTAATTAACATTTGGATTGAATATTGTCCTACGGAACAGTTTTGGAATAATTGTATATAAAAATATTTTAACAATTGTGGAATTATTTGCATGCGCATACACAGTATTGTTATAAGTTACAATTGTAGAAATATTGTTGCAGAATTAAAAGCCCGGTTGAGAATTTTTAATACGTAACAAGTGTTTGAAGTTTTCTAAAGGGGACTTTTAGACATACTAGTTCAAACTTCATTAGCAAAGACCTACCAAGCAGGTTGAAATGACATCTGAATAAACTTAAAATAAGGGTATGTAGAATGTTACGATAAATTGTTTGAGGTGAATTATGGTGTTATCGGCTAAAGTACACAGCAGTTAAGTCTCATTAATCATTGTTATAGACAACAGCTTGATAAATAACAGTTACGGAGACTTGAATAGTCACAAGTTAACCCCAAGGCCTCTGAGGGCTGACGTAGTTCCCCCCAGTGCCTTTAAATTTAAAAGTACTTTTGTATCTGCAACAACGTTTCAGTTATTCAAAGAGCGGTTCAGTTATAAATGGAAACTTTGCGTAACCAGATGTAGCCGGTATCCGTGACCCTACCAGGTGATTATAACGGTATTCTGGAAAGACTTTAATGGGATATTTTTCACTCTTATACTCTAACATTTCTACGTTATTGATATCTGGTACAATCTGCCTTTACTTAGTAGAGTTTGGGTTAACAGCCTTCACGGTTTCTACGATTTGGTAAGAGAAGTTTAATAGGACTTGTTCATTTTGTGAATAGTGTCATTCAAAACTTTCATCATGTAGTTCTCTCGCTAAGAAGTTCCAAATGGTACGATGGGTCAGACTGCAGGCACCATTATGAGCGTATAAAATGGCTAGTTAGTTCATTGACCTGTCCTGCATTCTTGTCCAACCTACTTTTCAATAGATTTCAGGAAGGTTTGTCTCGCCCAGTGTGTTTTGACGATATAGCATTTTTAAAAAGGTGGTTAGTGTCAACGAAATTATTGAAATTAGATAATTTTTGTGCTTCCGGCGTTTTTCTTAAACACGTGTTCCTTAGTTTATTGTAGTTTTACTCTCAACTGTTATCTTACCTAATTTTGTCCGTTAATCTTTCTGTTATCTGTACTTTGGGTAACGATTTTTCGGTTTACTGGAATCCGTGAAATTTACACGAAGTTGTGTGAAAATTTATTCTACCGTAATATCATCTTTTTGATTTTGTATAACAATCTGTTATTGATTCTTGCGAATTGTTGGACAGTGGTCAGTTTACTGTCTTGCAACTTTAAAATCTAATATTCTATTCCGCGCGGTGGATGTAGCAGATTGCTGTACAACAAACACACATACACTCTTACGTACGAAAATTTTGTTTGCAATATTATGTGTACGAACGAGACAAGACCGACACATTTAGAAGCTATTGATAAGGTGAGAAGTGTCTTAAAAACCCTCTAGTTACTTCAACATTGTACAGCTGCAAGTCTATGGATTTACAACGCTAAAATCAGGGGCTCGATTCCCATCGGTGGACTCAGCAGGTAGCCCGAGATGGCTTTGCTAAATGAAAACACACAGACACACACACACACAATTCAATATTTTCGAATGTATATTTTTGTAAGACAAAAACTCCAAACAGATAAAAATTTGATAATTCCAGACACAGTTCTTGGAACCGTTTAATTTTCAAACCATAAGAAACTCTTAATCAGTTTCCAGATTTAAATCTTAGTGTTTTGATGCCAGAGAAATGAAGTCACGACATATCTACTTACGAAATAATAAAAACAAAACTACTTACTTACATGTAAACTATAAACACGCGTCTGTACGGTTATGTAACAAATAAAGCTTAGCTATTGAGCTATATATCAAAAGGTCTGATGTTTGAGCTGCATCAGACGCTTATCGCGCTCTGCACGTTCAAATAAAGGATATATTCGTAATCATCAGTGTCGTTTTAAAAGTAGCCACAAAGATGGATGTCCTTACTTTTTTTAGGAGTAATGACTCAGGGATGGTTAACCTAAATTTTGAGAACTCTGATCCATACTACATTGTCTGTGTGTCGCATAATATGTAGTCAATAACTTTTTTTTTTTACATTTCCTCCCCACTGAGTCGAGTAATCAAACCAATTTAATCGGTGAAGCAAGGTAAGCTTAGCAGCTCAGTAGCAATGTTACTATGTTAGCGAAAGAACAACATCGTTATGCACGGTGTTCGGAAAGTCACTGTGCACTTATATATTTATTAACAGAAAAACTGCACAGTGACTTTCCGAACATCCTGTATTATAACAAACAGATAAGGCCATTCAAGTAGCTTTAATTCGTAAAGCTAATGTATTGGTCTAAGTACATCCCGATTAAAATATTGTCAGTATAGATAATTCTTTCTTCCGTTTTATGTAATCTGATTTCAGTAATCTCTGAATTAATACACTACATGGAAAATTCTAAATTTCCCCTTCTATGAAATTTCATTTATCAGATTTACACTGCTAAAATTAGGGGCTCGATTCCCCTCAGTGGACTCAGCAAATAGCCCAATGTGGCTTTGCTATAAGAAAACACACAAAAGCATTTATGTTTTCATTCCAGTTGAAATTTATACTCTGTCTTCGAAAGCATCTTGTATTCTCACTCTCTGTTTTTAGACTTAGCGCGGCTCAGTGGTAGTTAGTGGATCTAAGAATTTTTGGTTCGTATCCTGTTATATCGGACAAACAAAAACATCGCGTTCTTCACTCTAGGGCTATGAGTACATTTTAATAGTTACGGTGAAATTTCACCATCCCATTAAAGTAACCTCTAAGCTGGCTGGTAGGAGGTTTATTTGTATGTTTGCTTTTAATCTTGCGTTAACCGTCCCTAATTTGCAGTGTAAAACGAGAGGGAAAGCAGCTAGCCATCACCACTCACAGCCAACTCTTGGAATACTCTTTTAACAACGAATAGTGGGATTGACCATTACGTCATATCTGCCCCCACGGTTGTAAAGGCAAACATGTTTGGTGTTATGGGTATTCGAACACGCGACTCTCTAATTACGAGTCGATCTCCCTGACCACTTGGCCAGGTTGTCTAGCTGTTTTCACTCTAGTATAATGTTTTTGAAATTGGGTTTCGATGACCATTAGGGGTCAATGAGCTATACTTAAAATTTCATAAGATCACTTTAAAATATGATTTACACAATAAAAATATTTATCTTAAAATTAAACTTGTAAGAATTAATACATTTAGTTGTAGGATACAACTTTTCACGTTTACTGAATGTTTTCAAAACAAAAGAAACATCGATAGGCGTGGAGCTTCGAGAAAAAATAAATTAAAGTGATTCTCTGGTTACTAGTCATTCACTTTAAAACTAGGGAAATTTAACAAACAACACTCCTTCTTTATGAAATATAATTTCAGAATTGTTGGAATCAGTACACTGCCTTCATTACGTTACCCCCTTCTGTCTGATAAAGTATGGATTTAGGCTTATTAGAATTAATACAGGTTTATTTTGAGGGAATGTTACCTCTCCGTTTCCATCCTTTCGCTCTCTAGCATCTTATTTTAATATTGTTGGAATAGAATTTTTGCTTGCTTTAGTTGGAGTGTTACTTTTCCGTACTGTTCATTTCTCTCTCTCTCTCTCTCTTTTATTTTATAATATGAATTGGTTATTTAAAACATAAATCAATAGCCTGAGTATCTTCTAACCAATAGAATAAAAGTAAATCCATAAAGGTGGTGACCGGTTAATCGACGCTGGTGATGTTGTTCTGCATGCTGTCAAAATTCCTTTATCGAAACCTTGCACTGTCCCAGACCTGCTTTCCCTCTCTCTTGCTACTGTCTATGTTTAGCCATTTCAGAATACCTTGGTAATGCTAGTTAAGTTCGACACGGTGGGCAGCCCGCCAACACAGAGCATACCAACCACCAGTGTATATGAGTGGGCTAAAAAGGTGTCTCTGGTCCTAGCATATAAAAGTAGAGGCAGTCATTTGAATACTTGTGGGAAGAAAATTTCCGGGAATATGCGTGTTGAATGGTATGGGTTCGGCAATATTTGACGAGAACCTTACATAAGAGCATTTATATATCAAAATAAACTTCGTTAAAGTTTCCTTAATTAACATAAATAAATATAACGACTAATACACTAATTATATTCTTCGTATTTGAACTCTCGAAAAGGGCAAGCGTGTTTAAAAACAACAACTATTTTTTGTAGTAATATCACGAATCGTATTTTGAGAGATTTTTTTTTTATTCGCACGAGATTTTCGTAAACGGACGGCAATACTCTCACAACATTCCTTTTGTCTATAAACTTAGCTCTCTACTTATTTTTCTTAAAAATATGCTTTTGTTTACTTTGTTTTTATCTAATTTCCAGTAAATCATTATATATATATATATAACTCCGTATTACAGCTTTAACTTACAATGTACATTAAACTACGCATTATATGATAAAGAATGAAGCCAGAATCACGACTGACTAGTGAATTTAAAAACATGCCAATGAACCTCATTCACAGACTTAAATATACCTTTCTGTTGGACAAACGGGGATTAGAAACATTTTTATACACTACCAAACACCCTGAACCACGTCCTCATTATCTTTAAATGGAGAGGAGAGGGCTACTACCCCTTGACGTAATATTAACTTTTACTTGACTGCACTTCTACAGTGTAACAGAAATTGCACTATTTGTTCATTCGCTTTTGATTTTTTCTTTTATAGTCTGCTCACAGACTCAGTCTGACTGACAACATAAGTTTCAAACTTCTTCAAAAACTTCCTTAGCAATCTTTTAATTATCGGTTTTGTCTACATGTACATGTAATGCTTATTTTTTTCAAGGGGGAAATGAAAGATTAGTGCAGACGTCCAGCGCAAGTTCATTGTTCTTGAACTCGACAGTGTACATCTGACGGCTTTATTACTCTGTTTGAAGCTTCAATTGCCAACCGCCTTGAGATGTGGGTGTTTTTCTTATAGCAAAGCCACACCGGGCTATCTGCTGAGCCCACCGAGGGGAATCGAACCTCGGATTTTAACTTTGTAAATCCAGAGATTGGCCCGCCTTGCGATTCATTGACTAAACTGAAATTTTTAGTCTGAATATTTGAACAATCGTTCAAATACACACATTTACATACACATATATATGTCTTGAAACATTTTTCAGTTGGGTTTTCATGAGTTAATATCTGTTCAGAGTATATTCTGACATTCATAAATTCACCCAAGAACTGGGTATCTACTATTTTGTTGTACTTGGAAATAACTGAAATCAGACATTCACTCATCTGATGACGCTCTGCCTAAATAAGGGAAGTTGGCTGTCTGCCACGAATGTATAACATGTTAGAGAACAAAATAAATATAAAAATAAACCGGAAAATGATTACTTACGAATGCTGTATAAAACACTTCGTAGAAGAAAAGCTGTGTCATGGGTAACAGAGGTTAAAACTTTTAAATAAATTTGATCCATAACTGATCTTATTAGATGGAGCAAAGTAGGTTGATTGAACTTTGAAACTAGTTGCATAGATAGTTAAGTCACATCTTATTTTTTTCTGTTGAATGCATAGAAAAACGTTTAGTGTACTAAAAAATGTTAAACTCTTTGCTGTTATATTATTTTTATGAGAAAGTCATATCTAGTACTAAAAATACCCTCCGATCGTTTATTCTACAAAATAGATTCTTATCTAATCCAGCGATAAGGAATTGGCAAGCTGGGGTCAAATCTGACTTACTGAACAATTTTATATAATACGCCAGTAATTTACAGGTAAGGTATATGAAGTTATTGGTACTTCCATCACATGTAGAAATATTTATATGAAAATAAATAATAAACACGTTTTAACACTTTGTTCGCATGAGAATGAACACGAAAAGAATAAACTTGGATCATGTTTATTACTGTCTTGTTAGAAAAAGTTCAAAAGAACTGTAAATCGTATATTTATAAGCTTTTGTAGTTTGCAAAAGATCCTTAGGCTGTCGATATATACTACCACAATGTGACACCTCATTTCGACTACTTCCGACCACTTATAAACTGGTAACTATTTTTTGTTAACATGCTGTATTTAATATTAATTATATAATAATTACTCTATGCCACTATCTAAAATAAAAATATGGTGGATCAAAGTTTTGAAATAGTTTTGGTGGCTACTCGTTAAAAGTTTGTGGTTTTAGAACAATAAGTTTCAAAAGAACTATAAATGTTTATACTTATATACATTTTACTGCAGTTGTGTCTGTTAGGCCTAGCTTCGAATTAGAAGAAACATTGTCAATACATTATAAGTACAAATATATTTTTAATTGGTAATAGAATGATCTCAATAACACACATGTATTTTTAACTTGGCTTTCAATTAATCGAGATTTTGTTTTGCTGAATTCCGTTTTATTTCATTCAGCTCCTGATAACTCTGCATGGTAAGCTTGAGAATTTATAAAACCACAATTCGACGTTCGATCCCTGCGATGGGTATCGCACATGTGGCCAGGTGTAAACTTTGCATCTAGAAACAGTCAAACAAACCATTATACTTTTTCTATTGTAAATCGAGTTGTTTAGAACGTGGTCATAGCTAAGGTACGATTTTCAGAATGAAAAATATTCGAATTTTTCGTGAAATAGTACAAACGTTATTCACACCAAATGAATGTGTGACAAACTATATTTTTATGTCTAAGGATATCGACTAAATTGATAAGCCTCGTTCAAATAATAACTCAGAAATGGCGTTGCAGAAATACAATAATTCAGTATAAAGGCCTGAAATTTACTGCTTCTAATTGAAATAATAACTTGTGTATGAATAAACGCCCTCACTTTTTGTATGTGACTTTGTTCTGTGTTGTTGTTGTTTTGAATTAAGCACAAAGCTACACAATGGGCTATCTGTGCTCTGCCCACCACGGGTATCGAAACCCGGATTTTAGCGTGTAAGTCCGCAGACATACCGCTGAGCCACTGGGGGGCAAAACACTGTGAAACTTAATTATATTTTCAAGAATAAACTGAAAAAAAACTCAGCTAAGCGAGTATCTTTTACTTACATTATTATTACATATATAAAAAGTTATAACAAATTGTTTGTTTTTGAATTTCGCACAAAGCTACTCGACGGCTATCTGTGCTAGCCGTCCCTAATTTAGTAGTGTAAGACTAGATGGAAGCCAGTTAGTCATCACCACCCACCGCCAACTCTTGGTCTACTCTTTTACCAACGAATTGTGGGATTGATAGTAAAATTATAACGCCCCCACGGCTGAAAGGGCGAGCATGTTTGGCACGACCCTCAGATTACGAGTCGCACGTCTTAACAAGCTTGGCCATGCCGGGCCATAACAAATAGTAGACGGAAGTATATGATTGAAGAAAGGCATAGCACGTATACAAACTAATTTACGTTCATTTCACATTTGTGAATAACGATCAAGATAATTCTCTTTTACGATAAAAAAGTATTTCAGCTCCCATATCTATAAATGAACCTATTTTGAAGTTATTTTCTGTTTTGTCTTTTACGGTGATTTGGGGGACATATCTGACGTTTGTATGCATCCACGTATTAAAAGAAAAAATACAATGTCAGAAAGTTTAAACGAAGTAACTGAAACCGTCAGTACACTTCCCCAGCAGCTTTTGTTTAAGCCTTTATTTGTGTTTAGTTCTTGAACACAAAGGATAAAGATTTTCAGCGCTTAATGCGTTTCCGGGCACTTTTTTCATGTGTGTTAACCACTTGTCTGTACAGTATTATCGCACAAGGTTAAGAATCTTCGTATGTTTCCCAAACCCACTCACTCTGTGAGAAGTAAGCCGTCCAAATAGCTTTTTATCTACTGTCAGCGGTCGTGACGCACTTACGAACTGTCAATAATAATAGATTTAGGCTCTTCCGATATCATATGTATTATTTACTGAAAGTAGTGAGTTCGCATACAAATCTGAACGTTAAGAACTGACGATTTTTTAGAAATAAGTGCAGCTTTAGTGCAAATTGTAAATACAGATCGCCCACAGTGTGTTTTAGATAGAGAACAAAATTCAACTGTAACAATAGCTGTAAAGATTTAGATCTCGTTCTGTAATTACGAAAATGGTCAGTATTGCTAGCACCATCCGTACAGAACGTGGTGATTCATATTCTCGACCTCAGGGATTGACGTTTTATTTAAGGATAAAATACACTAGTTTTAAAAGTAGGTTAACATGTCTGTTGTGTTTCTAGTTGTTCACATTACTGTTTTTAATAAACGCATGTTTAACTACGAATTTATTAGTGTTGTAAGCTGTTTTTTTTTTCATTTAATACGTTTGTATCGTATTGCTATTTGGGAATATTTGGTTGTCGTCACTTTATAAGCGCGTGCCCTGACGTCAGGATTTTCTCTTAAAGCCACTTTCCAACAGTAGTAGCATTATAAAACAGCGAATTAATTTGTTTGTTTGAGGTTAAGCACAAAGCAACACATGGAGTTATCTGCGCTCTGCCCATCACGGGTATTGAAACCCGGATTCTAGTGTTGTAAGTCCAAAGACATACCGTAGTGCCACTGGAAGGATGAATTAATTAACTGAGTTTTGGAACATTCAATTAATGCTCTCGAAGAAATAACGTGTAGTGGAGAGCGGGCGAAATTAAAAAGTATTTGTTGCATTAGCATCTACTGAAATTTAGGTTTACCGTTAATGAACATTAAGCTAACTTGAAAATCCAAGAACTAAAACTCTGTCGTTGTCATTAAGTATGCTGAACTGTGTTTTCTTCCCTTTTCCGAATAGTACAAGAAACCGTTACAAGATTTGTGTTATAATAGAATTTTGAAGGAAAACGAAAGCGTAAATTTACCTTCAAGATTTGGCAGCTCTCGTCTCAGGATCGAAATCATGCTTTTCATAAAGATCACGTGACATTATTAATCTAAATGTGGCCTTAGTTTTTAACTTGGAACCAATATAATGTCTGGTAGACGTTTGTATGGAGGTTTCAGTATTTTTATTCAAACTCAATTAGTTAGATACACGTTAAATATTTAAACGAGTCCACGGTGTCTTATTTTACACGTGTTAAAGTTCCTAAGCGATCATTAATATGAACTGGGGGGTTAGAGGGGAAACTCGTGGAAATGTGTTGAAAAAGTTTTCCTACTAGGCTATCATGGATTACGTCAATGTCTACACCATAACGATTTCCTGTCATTTGGAAATAGTTTGTGAAACCTGTAGGATTTAAAGGCAACGTCCGGTCTGGTAATTTCCGGTCTCGTAGTTCCTGCGTTAATATGGTTGTTGACATCCATCTGTCAGTGAACAAAATCCGACGAGGAGAAATAGATCACATTGTTATTGTATAATGTTAAAGAGTTAAGTATACAACGAACGTTATATTTTATTATTAACATAAAGCAATAAATGTTGAGAGAATCACAAACAAAGATTAATAAGCGTGTTTTCTTTCAAATATCAAACTTCACATTAGGGTATTAAAATATATAAATTACGGTTTTGTTACAAATAATATTTTCATAAATGTATGAGACTGTTAAAAAAACTTGCAAAGTTAAAGAACTGTCACTGTACTTGTAGTACATAAAACCCAACTTTATCCATGGCTTTCTCAAAAGCAAGCACGTTTTAAGGAATCTAGCTGACCGAGCGTGTCTCGTTACACAATAGAAATTGACCTATCTTCTCCTTTCAACAATTAATATTCTCACAGACAGGATCCGGGTATTCAAACTGTAATAATGAAGGCTTATCTTTTGAGCGCGTAACACCAAACAGGAGTATTCAGAAGAATACTCAATACGTTTTAATATGAAGTTAATTCTACGAGTGATGGACTTTGTATTAAACAATACTGTATTTGTGTTAGTTCTAGAATTACAGTTATGAAATTAATTACTTATGCACCAAAATATTTGTGGTTCCATGTCGTTTTTGGTCATAATATCCATAATACGAGTTACGCAAACATTTAAACATAAATAACGTGAACATTACAATTCCATTTATAACTGCTAGTGTACCTGTGTATATTTTACATATTTTGGGGGGATAGTTCTGTACAGCGAATAGTGTGACTGGTAAAACAATATAATTATTTGGTATTATATAATACCTGGACCGTACTTAATGAACGGTATATAAACATACTGATAGGTTGAGGTTGAAGACAAGCAATACGTGTTATAATTCATCTAAGTCAGTAAATATAGTGCTATAGCTTATAGTGCCAGAATTTGCAACATATGTGACTTCACCATCACACTAATGGCTCCCCAGTGGCACAGCAGTACGTCTTCTGCGGTCGTACCACGCTAAAAACCGGGTTTTGATACCCGCGATGGGCAGAACACAGATAGCTGTTTGTGTAGCTTCGTGCTTAATTACAAATAAACAAGCAAAATTACACTAAAAAAATGCATATTTCTTTTTTTCTATTTATTTGGATTTCGAAAACAGGAGTGTTCTGTAAGCACTGTACACACGGTTTACATCTGAGTAATAGCATGTTGTAACAGTTTCATATTGTAGATGGAATAACGAACAAATTTACTGGTTTAATGTTCTAATTTTTTTTAGAAAGCATCATAAAATAAAATATAATTACAATTCACTTACTTAGCCTAGTTCATGTCATTATAATTGTTATTCGGAAAAACTGTTTGTTTGTTTGTTTTGGAATTTCGCACAAAGCTACTCGAGGGCTATCTGTGCTGGAAAACTGACAATGTAACAGCGCTTAGATCCTAATACATCCTTGCTGGTTTCAAGAGCCCTGGTTCTGAGGGGAAAAACAAAAACAAAAAATTTAACCCTAAACTGTGACTTAAATAAAAGTAGTAATAATTGCAATTTGTGTAATCAGTCTAGTTTACTCAACAATATGAATGTTAATTATATAAAATAGCAACAACATTAATTAAAAACCATAACACGTGTACAAAGTACAGTTTTGTGTCCTTTTTAGAAGCGTTAGTACGGTTGTATTTTGAATTTTGTGCAAAGCTACACGAGGGTTATATGCGCTAGCTGTCTTTAATTTAGCAGTGTAAGACTAGATGGAATGCAGCTAGTCACAACCACCCACACCCAACTCATGGGTTACTCTTTTACCAACGAATAATGAGATTGACCGTCACATTATAACGCTTCGACGGCTGAAAAGGCGAGCATGTTTGGTCCATTAGGGATTCGAACCCACGAACTTTAGATTACAAGTCCATGGCCTTAACCACCTGGCAACGCCGGGCCTGCCTGTTGTGAACTTTGTACTTCAAACAAATTCTTTGCGCTTTTACGAGTGCGAGTTTTGTTGCTCTATCTGAAACTAGAGTTTTCCAAGTTTCAATTTTTTTCTTACTCAATATTTATCCTTCTTTGTTGCATAAAAATCCATCAGACCAAAATATTAGTTCCCAATATTTATTTAACTAAGCAAAGTTTTTATCTTATATTCTTTTGGCACACGAAAATTATCTTGGTTATTACTTGCTTTACTTGGAGTTGACACAAATTAGATATACCTACTGCATATTTTCTTCAAGGTTTGAATGATATTATCACATAGTAACATTGAACTTCTAACTTAGGAACTGCTATAACGTTTGAGTGCGTAGTTTACAGGTCTTGAGGAATGTTAGTTTAGAGTGTGTGGGTTATAGTAGTTGAGAAATGTTTTAAGCCCATTTCTCAGCCATTACGAAATATTGGAGTTCTTTTGACAACAGGGTGTTGTAAGTAAAGTAATCGACAACACTGTGCTTGCTGATTTATTTGATTTTACACTTCCCGTAAAGCTACACAAGAGCTATCTGCGCATAGCCCTAGCTAATTTTGTATTTGCATCATAAAGCAAAAGCAGCTAATCGACAGCATCCATCGCTAGATCTTGAGTTAAATTTGTGACCGAATAGTGGGATTGACTGTCACTCTTATAGTGTACTCAATGTCCCAAAGTTCAAAATTAGTATGTTTTGCTAGAACGGGACACAAACCACGAACCCTTGGACTCACAGGCGAGACGCATTAATTTACACAATATGGTCTAATACTTTATCATAACTAGTATAGGAATATGAAAACCTGATAGTTATATCAGTGGGGAAAAATGACTTTTTTATTTTTGTATGTGTAAAATATCGCAATCGGACATCGCTTCTTTACGTGGTAGCGTAAATAGTGTTTCAAACTCTTTATTTCGTTAAAAAAAACATGCCATATTCCACTTTTATATTTTTAATGTCTCTTCGGTTGAAACTTCGTGTATTACATATCAAAAGAGAAAATGTTAGTGTTGATATATTTATTGGTTAGTAATAGAATTAGACTTAGGGTTAGGGTTCTCTGACCTGTCTGTACGTTCATCCCACTGGGTGTACAGCTCAGTTACTCATAGTACGAGTTTGTAATATTAACAAAACTGTAATGATATAATCATGACTTTTATAATTGGCCAATTTTGTTATTTAGTAAAAATATTTTTTTTTCTGGAAATGACCTGTGGTAGAAAATAAAAAGATTTGTAAACCAACATCAGTCGTTCATGATTTACTCATATCAATTAGACGTAATGGACTTCCTTCTTTGCCGCTTTTTTACAGCACTCCTTGAAATTCGTTCTGCAGACAGTAAGAGCATTTTTGTAACTAATTTGTCTGTCATATGATCTGGTTTCCCAGCTGGCCTAATGATTCTTGGTACACAACGATCGGTCACATCGGCATTCAATACGAAGATATGGTGAAGTTTACGTTTACTTATGGAATAATAATGCGCACAATTTCTTATTTCACGTGTGTGTGTTAACGAATGACCCAACATTTATGTAAGTGATTTTCAATATTCGAGATGCTATTTTACCGTAGTTTTGTGTTATCAATAAAATAGTAAAAACCTTTTTTTTTTTTCGGAACGGGGGAATATGTGTATTGAAAACTATATTTGAATTTCAAGATCAAGGTATTGAGCCAAAGAAATTTTTACAGGTGTCATTTGTGCTTTGAGTCTGCATTCCTTACGTGCCAACCTTTCCTCGAGATTCACGTGCTCTGTGGTTCATGCTTTAAGGAGGGGCCGACGCAGACGTAACCAACCACTTACTGAGGCGTCTAGTTGTCTGGCCAGGGCTTGCCATCCCCACTTACCCCACAGATTTATAGATATGTAAGATTTGAATGCCATACTTGTGACGTCACGGTTTCCGGTGATCTATCACAGGAGAACTCTAATGTCCCCTTAATATTTTTTTTTTCCATATCCGCAACGATATTGACAAAATCCGTTTGGCTTGCATTTTTAAAGTGAAGAAAATATGTTCCAACAGACTTTTTTTTTGCATATCTTAGTTTCCTTGACCCCTCCACTTCTTGACGTTATTAGATTAGTCTTACTAAAGATTACAAGTACAAAAGTACTAATTCTTTCCAGACTTATGAACTTCAAAAAAGATCACAAACACATCATTTACATGATACTCAAAACGTTTAGTATGTTTTTGTTTTATTCATTCTTGCCTAGTCTGCTATTTTATTAAAATATGTAATAAATAGAACTGGAAACCACAAACAACAATATTTTGTACCCAAGCTTTTCGCTCTGCAAGATTTAATTATCACGTTAAAGTAAGGTAAGTGTTTTTAAACAATTGTTTAATGAAACAGACTTATCAGGGGAACAGATATTACCCCCGCATAGATCATTAACCTACTTGCACTAACCCTAGGGAACAATATCTCATTCCTAAAGGCCCGGCATGGCCAGGTGGTTAAGGCACTCGACTCGTAATCCGAGGATCGCGAGTTCGAATCCCCGTCACACCAAACATGCTCGCCCTTTCAGCCGTGGGGGCGTTAAAATAATACGGTCAATTCTACTATTCGTTGGTAAAAGAAAAACCCAAGAGTTTGGCAGTAGGTGTTGGTGACTAGCTGCCTTCCCTCTAGTCTTACACTACTAAATTAGGTATGGAAAGCCTATATGGCTCTCGTGCAGCTTTGTGCAAAATTCAAAACAAACCAAAACCAAACTCATGGCTAAAATGGATAATGGGACATTATCCCCGTGGTTAGAAATTAGTCATTTTTATTGAATAATAATATACAATAAATACATTTAATAACTTTTACAAATAAAAACCAATTACTGTTGGTAACTCTGAAGAAACAACTATTCAGGCCTTATGTTTGTACTATTTGTTTTGTTTTGTTTTAATTTCTCGCAAAGCTATACGAGAGCTACCTGCACTAGCCGTCCCTAGTTCGCAGTGCAAGACCAGGTGGAAGGCAGCTAGTCATCACCTTCCACCGCCAACTCTTGGGCTACTCTTTTACCAACAAATAGTGGGATTGACCGTACCATTATATCGGTTCCACGGCTGAAAGGGCGAGCACGTTTGGTGTGACGGGATTCGAACCCGCGACCCTCAGATTGTTTGTACTGAAGAGTCGCTTGCGATGCTACGAAACTGGTGAAATGAAGAACATTTGATAATTTAGGTATACGAACCCAACCTAAAGTTGATACCACTCACACAAAGGATTGGAAAGATGTACTGTGCAACTGATGCTGTACGTTTGGTACAAAAGAACAGATTACTAAGTTGTAACATGAAACAATTGTTTAAAATATTCAATGGAAATTACATTAATAAAACAGCAACATTTTCTGAAAACTCTTGATTTGATGATAACCATTGTTTAACTTTGCTTTTTTCCCATCTTAACTAGGAAATTGTCCTATTATACACTTGAGGCATGTGATGCTGTCATGAAGGGTTAATTTGAATATGAATAATGTTCTATTACGCACTTTCAGTACAGTGTCCCTCCAACACAGTGTAGATGGGGATAATGTCCTACAATCGCCATTTCAATAATAATAATAAAACTCTGCGCGATAGATTAAGCATATTTTTCTTTTTTTAATTTCGCACAAAGCTACATGAGGGCTATCTGCGCTAGCCGTCCCTAATTTAGCAGTGTAAGACTAGAGGGAAGGCAGCTAGTCATCACCACCCACCGTCGAGTCTTGGGCTACTCTTTTTACCATCGAATAGTGGGATTGATCGTAACATTATAACGCCACCACGACTGAAAGGTCGAGCATGTTTAGTGGGAAAGGGATTTGAACCCGTGACCTCCAAACTGCGAGTCGAACGCGCTAACCGTCTGGGCCTGTTGGACCGCCTAGGTTTTTAACGATTGTTTAATTTTGTTTTAGCACACAGTCATCTAACACAAAAATTACCTATGCAAGCTGTTACAACGATTACAAAAGCTATCGTATTTTTGAAATTGAAGATATTTGTCACTTTCTCTTTTTGTCGAAAATGTAGCAGAAGATATTAGTTAGTATATTGGGTGTTATTTCCATAAGGGTTCGTATCTGACAGTGACACCTTTCAAATTTAATGCAGTATATTTCACTTCTTTAACGGTTCGTGATACAATATGTTTTATAAAACATTTAGGCTTAACTTGAACTAACCGACGTTAGCTTTGTAGCACTGTTTTTAATATTATTTTAAATTACCGTTTTAAAATAATTTCAAAGCCTAGTTGCCTCATGTATTCTATTATATCTGAACTTTTTTAGAATTCTTTGAAATAATATTGTGTGTCATGTTATTATTTTTCAAACAAAGATTTATTTACCCAAAATACCCCTCCCTCAACTCGTAGTATTCTATAATCTTTGAATCATTTAAGTCTGTATAAATGAAAAAAAAAAATAAATGTATTGTTTCCTTGGACCAGTATTAAATAGTTAGTATAACAGTTTTTATCAATCCAGTTTTTTGATTATGTGCTGTTGGTATTTACTGATCTAGTAGTAGCTATTTAATGGCGTAGGTCGCGAAGGAAACAAAAGGAAAAAGATGTACTGTTGATAATCTATCCATTAATATTTCATGGCCCACATTCTTTCAAGATCAAAATGTTTGGAATCCCAGCTCTAGATACAATCTAGTAATCCCCCCCACTACCACCACGGTCTCCCTTGGGCTGGCCAGGTCCGGTCCCTCAGGGGCATTCTGACCCTGGCATGCCCTGCACCACGTCAAGAATTCTGTACAAACAGACCTGATTGGGCAGTGTGCAAATGTAGAAAGAATTTTGGTGGAAAACGCCCATTGTAAAGTTGACACATTGTACAAGTGAACAGGAATTTTGTCTGATTGATTATCTGTGGCAGTAGCACTGGAAGATTAACACTTATTGTGCACTTTTACATTCGTCTTACCTTTATCACGTGGTATTAGCTCTAGAGGTAGTCCGTGGAACTTTCAAGTGGAAACGAGAAATTTCTTAACTTTTCTAACCCTAACCATATTCGATGACTATAAATCCCCTGGTTTGTGCTTCAGTTATAGTTGGTTGTTAATATTTCCTCATTAATGTATGGTTTTTACTATAATGCATGACAGTGGTTCCACTAGTTTCTCTGGTTAAATATTTTTATATATTAGTATTTAATTATTGTGACTTTTAGAAACCTTTTCTTGGCCCAACTACTTGTTAAAAATTAACGTATTGTACATATATATATATATAAATTATATGAGGTGATTTTGTAAAACGTGTTATGTGACTAGATAATGTTTCATGTGTCACGTTGATATTTATACTAGCAGTTAATTGGGTATTGTTTTTGTTTGTTTGTTTTGAATTTTGCGCCAAGCTACTCGCGGGCTATCAGCGCTAGCCGTCCATAATTTAGCAGTGTAAGACTAGAGGGAAGGCAGCTAGTCATCACCACCCACCACCAACTCTTGGGCTACTCTTTTACCAACGAATAGTGGGATTGACCGTAACATTATAACGCTTCCACGAGTGAAAGGGCGAGCATGTTTGATGCGACTGGGATTTGAGCCCTCGACCCTCGGATTACGAGTCGAACGCCTTAAGACGCTTGGCCATGCCGGATCTGTTGTTTTTGCTAAGCTACACAGTGGGGTATATGTATTCTGTCCATAACAGATATTGAAACCTGATTTCTAGCCGCTGGAGCTTTATTGGATTTCTAACGTTTTATAATACTCATATAATAATGGCAGGAGATTTGGGTGTTTCCTAGTAGTTGATAATACTCATTTGTTGATGTAACTGAACTAGAGTATGTTTAATTACGACACGCCTTTTCCGGAGATAATTCTTCTGTTTTAAGTTTCTTATGCTGTGACTACAGAACCATGTTTACATTACGTTTTAATTATAGTTAGTGGTAGTTTTTTATCATAATATGTCCAGATCGTTTACGGCATTTTTTTTTAAAATTTTGTCCAATACTTGAACAAGTTCTTCACAAAACATGAGCATGCGCAGTCGTCAACATCACGCCGGGTTGAAAAGTGAATATACTGAGTTGATACAAAAGGTAATCTGTATTAGTATATTGTTTCTGTTATACACAGTTTTATGGTAGTTTCTATGGTGTTTATTGTTCGCTTCTCTTAACTTTCTTACAAACAAATTGGTTAATTTTTTTATTTTTTTTTAGTGTTATGGTTTGAATTTTATGCGAGGCTACGCGTGGGCTGTCTGCGCTAGCTATTCTTAATTCAGCAGTGTAAGACTTAATGGAAGGCAGCTAGTCATCAACACGTGAAGCGAAAGAGTTGGCGGTGGGTGTTGATGACTATCTGCCTTCCATCCAGTCTTACACCAGATGGGGGGGATGATTTTTGCAACCACTTATGTGGACTGTTCAATTTGCATATTGGTAATCTCTGATTACGTGAACCTGAAAGCTGTAAACATGCAGTCACAGAGTAATTTTGTTACCACAATTCTTGCATGCATACTTAGGCTTACTGACTGATGTTTACGAACTATCGTTTAGATTGGAAAGCTTAGAAGCACGTTAATATTAAAAAATGTACATTTCAGCTACTGATAAATCCTGCATCTAGGCCTAATTATGTAATTCGATTGGTAAGAACACGAGAATCACTCGAACAAACATACAATTTGTAGGCCTGTGATGCAATAAAACAATTCAACAGACCAAACGATAGGGGGGATGATTGTAAGCACCATACCCCCACCTAAAATGAAGGGAGATGTATCCCACCCATCCCCCCAGGATCTACGCCCCTGGCCTTGACCACCTGGTCATGCCGGACTTTAGTATTATGCCTTTTTACCTGATTTCGAGCTCTTAGTCCTGCTTTGATTTTGTAAAAGAGAGAATTAAATGAAGACACAGAAGTCCAGAAACAGATAGATTATTTGTTCCTTTATGACTATACCTTCAAGGTTGTCATCTGTCGTTTGTTTGTTAAAGCCTATGCTATTAAGGTTATCATCTGTCGTTCTTGATTCTGAACTGCCGATAACATGGAATGCAACTTGATGGCAGCTCCCACCGCCAACGCTTAGGATACCTTTCATCAAAGAATAGTGGGATTCATGTAACATTAGAATGGTATGAAGCTGATATCATGTTTTTAGGCTGGTTTCGATCCGGCAACTCGTAGATTGCTGCTCCAGTGTAAACAGAAGACGTGTTGTTTGTTTGTTTTTAGGAATTTCTCGCAAAGCTACAAGAGGGCTAGCTGTCCCTAATTTAGCAGTGTAAGACTAAAGGAAAGGCAGCTAGTCATCACCACCCACCGTCGAGTCTTGGACTACTCTTTAATCAGCGAATAGTGGGATTGATCATCACATTATAACGCTCCCACGCTGAAAGGGTGAGCATACTTGGTGTGACGGGGATTCAAACCCGTGACCCTCAGATTACGAGTCGAACACCTTAACTAATCTGACCATGCCGGGCCTCAGATGACTCACTTGAGAACAGTGTTATCATATCGGATGTTATGTGACAACTGTAAAACATAAGGAAAACTGAAATTTTGTAATGCTATAGCATGTAGAATAGCTTGAAACGTGTATTGTTGTAATGGTTATAACTTGTCCCGTAGAATTACGTGTTGGTCAGAAACCTGATAAATAAGGAGGCTCCAGATATGTATCGTTACGCTATGAACTTCTTTTTTTCAGGTGTTTTATCGTCTACATTTTATTTGGTCCACACACTGTACATTATAGTTCTTGTAAACTATGACTTTAATTTTCTAGATACCGCTAAACTTAGATATTTTATTTATACATAAGAGAAATACATTATGTGGTTCAGATCTTTAACAGTGAGACTTTTTCTCTTTATATTTGCGGCGCACTCTGTGGCGCCAGTCACCTTGAGTGTCTGGCTTGACGCCATATATACACTGTGGAGATCAGGTTCGGCGCCATCAAACTATCAATAAACCAAGTCAGGTAGGCTTGAGTGATCATGTACGTCGACGTATAATCCGACAGATTAAAAACCGATGTAGTGAAAGGGATAGAAATAGATCGTTTGTAAGTGACGAAGGGTTTCAACCATTTTTAGTATTTTTTACGTCCTATCTTGAAGCCGTCCACGTTTTCTCCTCTTTTTCTGGTAATAATTTGTCATGGACATCCACACCATAGAGAGTAAATAAAATTTAAAACACATCAGAAGTTATGCTTGCAATTAACTGCTTAGAGATAGAGAGAAAAGGAATGCGGTTACAAAAATTTTAATGGTCAATATGTATTTAACTCAGTTTGGTTTGATTTTTTTCTCTTGTGAAATTCCCTGATCTTTTGGCTTAAATAATGCGTGTCTTTGTTTTTGTTTTTTGTTGTTTTTTTCTACATGGGTTTAGGTTTTTTGGTAATTATAAGAGACTTACAGATCACTCCCTTTTATATCGATCGCCGCATGAGGTCGTTAGTGTTACACGCGCTATTGACAGACAAGGGTTAGATCGTCCGTCACCTATGATTTTACACGCCACTAGTTGTCCCAGCGTTAAGTCACTGTGTTATTATCCGTTCCATCTTGCTTTACACGTTTCGTTAAATAATGACGGTTTGATTGTGAAAAACACGCTATAATATCTTTCAAATATGTATGTAAGTCAAGTTTGTATTTCCTAAAACTCTTGATGTGATGATGTAACTTATATTGTCAGGGTCGAACTTTTATTCGTTCACCATTATCGTCTGGATTTCGGTTCATAGTTATCTTTATCACTAATTTCATATGATGATTTGTTTTAATTATTTATTTTTTGCACAAGTGGAGCGTTTTTGTTTTTTGTTTTTTGCTTTACTTCGACGTCTGTCTCGTAATGATATGCTAGCGTGCCTAATTAGAAAATCCGGGAACACAAAGTTTTCCCGAATAGGGCAATGTGCATATGATAGATTGCTATATTTTGAAGTGTGTGGTGGAATGCCAGACCCCAGCTCGTGCTGTCTCGAAGTGTCATTCACTTTGTTACTCCATCACTTCTTCTTTTTTTTAACAAATTGTTTTAAACTTGAATGTTTTGGTTTAACTTTTTTTTTGTAAATGGCGCTGGCAAGAACGATTATAATCTGTGTAATATACAGGTATAGTCAATGGATATTTAAAACAAAACCCGAGAAAAATAACAGAGAAAGAAAAATAGTTAGTGTATGTTTTATACATGTGCTTACACAAAGACATAAATGGTGTTGAAAGTCTGATTTCTATTATCTAATACATGTATTGAATAATCATGTATACTTGATGTAACAAATAGCTGCCTTTGTTAATAAGCCTTGTTTTAGTCTCTACTTCTTTATATGGTGCACTACTGGTACCATAGCAATCTGTTTAGTACGTGATTAATTTACTTCAGGTAAAGAAGCTAGAAGTATCTATCAGGGAGGAGGATGGGTGTGGCGGGGGGCGGAGAGAATGAGAAAAATCAGCAAAAATGAAGAACATTTTTATTTTGTTTTAATCACAAAATATTTGGCCCGGTATGGCCAGGTGGGTTAAGGGGTTCCACTCGTAATTCGAGGGTCGCGGGTTCGAATCCCCATCGCACCAAACATGCTTCCCCTTTCAGCCGTGGGGACGTTATAATGTGACGGTCAATCCCACTATTCGTTGGTAAAAGAATAGCCCAAGAGTTGGCGGTGGGTGGTGATGACTAGCTGCCTTTCCTTTTGTCTTACACTGCTAAATTAGGGACGGCTAGCGCAAATAACTCTCGTGTAGCTGTGTACAAAATAAAAAAAACCCAGCAAAATCTTCATGTCGCATGTAACGGGTTATTCACTCTTGAAATAAAGTTCTGTCTACTTTCCGCTGTTTATATAAATAACCAGAATTATTTTACCAGTATCACTACACTTCCGTGATCTGTTTATAGGTGAGTATAAAAAAATAGTGTTTTTAGTATATACGTTATGCATTTACTATAATCGCATTTAGGTAATAATTTTATTTCCACAATTAAAAGTCAGTATTTGTAATTTATGTAACCGATTTCTTTTTCTGCTCTTAAGAGGTACAGTGGTATATCTGCTGACTTATACCAATAGAAACCAGGTATCGATAACCCAATGTGTAACTTTGCGCTTAACAACAGACAACAACGAATTTTTTCTTCGCTTTTTTTATAATTATTTGTTAGCAAAATTACACATTATTTATTGTATTTAAGTACATTCGTCCTCGTCTAGGACACTAGACTTATAGTCAGATGATCTTGGCGAATTTGAATCCTGCTATCGAACATGCTCTCCCTTTAAGTTGTGGGGGCGTAATAATGTTACGATAATTTATTTTGTTCGTTGGTAAACAGTACGAATAGTACAGGTAACTCTAGAGTAGATTTTGTGCCAAGTGCAACACGCAAAAATAATGTTTGAAAAATTCATCATTTCAGATTAATCATTTTCTCAGGAACGATAACGACAAAATCGGTTTTTTCGCAAGATACTGCAAAGACGAAATATTTAAGTAAAAGTAGAAGACAACTTTTATTTCAATACGATGTATGACGTTACTGATTGTGTTTAAGTTGTTTTCGAAAATGTTTACCATCGTTCGAAATACAGTAGTTCCTTATGGTGTATCTAAAGGGTATGTGTGGGGGTGTTTTTATTTATAGCAAAGCTACATCGGGCTATTTGCTGAGTCCCCCGAGAGGAATCGAAATCCTGAATTTAGCGTTGTAAATCTATGATTTGTCAACGAGGTACTTTCTAGAGGGAGAAATGATAAGCCACTTGCTTCAGTTTTCTTGTGTCGTGGAGACGTACGCAATGTAATGGAAGATGTATTCAGGATAATAAAATGTAGTGGCACAAAAAAATTGTATAGTTTGTTGTTTTTTTGGAAAGTGCTTATTTTTTTCTTTTTAAATTTTTTTCATTTATTACATAAAATTAAGGACGAGGCGTGCCTGGACTATGATTCCGAGAATTCTTGGTTCGTTTTTTATTGGCACAGATACGCTCTTTACGCTTTTGGACCGAGAATGTACTGTTTGGGTGACGATCAAATCGTTGTATTTGATTAGAAAAAAACTTGTCCTAGTTGTGGCGACAGGTGCTGTTCATTAGCTATATTCCCTCAGGTTTATCACTTTGTAATTTGTGAAGTTAATATGAGATATTTTTTATGTAGCTTTGCTTCAAAAATTCTTTTAAAAACCAAACAACAAAATCTCAAATAAATAACAAAGACTTCACAAATCTTTGCGCGCGCGCGTATTTGTGGTTGCTTAAACCTCCTACTTGACAATTAAAAAAAATCCCACGAGGTTGAGTTAATGAGTTTCTGGTATCCTTAATCCCATCTTTAGGGTATCGTACATCTGAGCCACTGTGACTCCTGATGTTTGATTGTTTATCTCTGGTAGCCCTAACACCCGCTTGAAGGTTTCACAACACTTTATTTGGCATGTCTTTATTGTGGCATAGTGTGTCTGTGTTAGGTGTAGCCTTTATCTTGAGGCATTACACAACCTGAGCCACGTGACCCCTATATTTAATAGTGTATAGCCACCCGACTGCTTAAGTTTTCACAACAAACCTTCATGAATCTATTGTGTAACTTTTTGTAGACTACCAGTAACTTCTTACTAAAGGTTTAATACGTTTGGTCTTTCACAGTCTGCATATTACATGGTTTAATACGTTTGGTCTTTCACAGTCTGTATGTTATATCGTTTAATACGTTTGGTCTTTTACAGTCTGTATGTTATATGGTTTAATACGTTTGGTCTTTCACAGTCTGCGTGCTATATGGTTTAATACGTTTGGTCTTTCACAGTCTGTATGTTATATGGTATATTACGTTTGGTCTTTCACAGTCTGTATGTTATATGGTTTAATACGTTTGGCCTTTCACAGTCTGTATATAACATGAACCCCTATGTTTTAAATACATATGTTTTTTTTAGAAATGTAGGATGATTCATTTTTATCTTTTTGGTTATCACGTGGTGAACACTGGTTTATACGTCTAACTTTAAAATATCCAAAGTTAGGAGGTATATTAACATAGCATAGTTTACAGTTATTTTTTTTCTTTTTGGTAAGTTAGTACTAAAAAACATGTTTACTTAACAATGATAATGATACAACATAGTATGTCTCTAAAATCAATTATTTATTTTAATCTAGTTTAATGTAAAAGTTATTTACTTGTAGTATGCATATTCTATTTAAAAAAAAAACAACATCCTCCACTTATGGTAAATGGTGTGTAGTTTTCTTCTGTGTTCACCGAAAGGAATCGAACCCTTCATTTTAACGTTGTAAGTCCACAGACTTACTGCTGTCAGCGGGAGATCGCTGTTAAGCAGAAGTACGTCATACTCGATTTCGATGTTGTTATTTTGAATTAAGCTCAAAGCTACACAATGGGCTATCTGTGCTCTGCCCACCACGGGTATTGAAACCCGGATTTTAGCGTGTAAGTCCGCAGACATACCGCTGAGCCACTGGGGGGCTACTCGATTTCAAGTATTAGTAGTACGTAACTTACCCTTTACGTGACGTTATGTTTTGGCTCCTCCTTATAGTTGTACCTAAAGTGTTTTTCTACTATAATAAAAACCAAGAAAATGAGTTGCACCAATGACCAGCAAATGCAACTTCAATGTCATAAGAACTTTGAAAATGTAAACATAAAAGTAGGATACTTCAGCTGTTAGACAAAACCTCAATCATTTTAAAAATATAGCGCAAGTTTATTTTATGACAGAAAAAAACACGCTCGTAACATTTACTTCTTAAGAAAAAAATGTAAATCAGTTTACCGGTCTTGGTCTATTGATGGGTTTTGATTATTTATGGGGACAGTAAATAGCAAACTTTCAATTCACAGCGACATAATGGCTGAGAGCACTTTAGTCTAGTGACTTGTTGCATGGCCTGTAGAGAAAAAAAATTGTTTAAAGATTACATGTAACTTGAAGGGTTAGCTAGTTTTCTATGTGAATCTTACCGACAGGATGTGTAAACAGCTTGATAAAAACAACCGACTTTAATCTTGTGTCTTTTTATAGCTAGACATAATATGAAGCACTGGAATCATATAGTTAATTATGTAATGGTACAAACTAATTTATTCTATTTTTTATGTTAACATTCTACTACACTGTGTGTCTCTGCTGTTGTCCTCCACCCCAGTGGGTTGGAACTGGAAGGTGATAAGGACTCTCATATTCCACTTGAAGAAAGGGGGAATGCATTGTAGAGTCCAGTGCGATGTCATTATTTGAGAAGGTGTAACGGGTAACAACGATAGCCTACGTTGAAAAACACACCATTATATACTAACTTAGTATAAAATGAAGCACAGTATTTTCGAATAAAATAATTTTTTTCGCTAAATTTTAACGTCCAAAACCAGACCACAGTAACTGACAGCTTTACGTTTCATGACTGAAAATTACGACTGTAAAAATACCCGATAATTACTAAAATAACTTTTTCCATCAAAATTCTCTTTCAAAAATATATTTTTTGTCCTATTTTTCTTCTTAATTTTAGTCCTGCATTTACTTTTTATTATTTTTTGCTCAACAAGCGGGCTGGTTATCTAAAAAATAAAATAAAGTATGCAGATTTGGTTTCAATAGAGCTAATTATCAAAATATTTTTGTTGTTGTTAAACCTTTTTCCAAGTGATAGTATCTTCAGCTTATAGTGATTCATCTTCAAACGTGTATGTAACTTTAAAAAAATGCTCCAAATAAAATAAATGTAACAGCGATTTTTACATATGAATTCACTGCAACCAAGACTACATTGTTATTTATGTTTTGACTGGCCCCCCAGTGGCTCAGCGGTATGTCTGCGGACTTACAAGCTAAAATCCGGGTTTCGATACCCGTGGTGGGCAGAGCACAGATAGCCCATTATGTAGCTTTGTGCTTAATTGAATACACCACCAACAACTTACTATAATGGACTTAACGTGTGTATATGTATCTATGTATATGACCGAAATAATTGCAATGTAGCGCCATCTAATGAATGACATCAAAATGTTTCACTTTGAACATTCAGACAACTGGAAAAATAACCATAGTATGTGGAACAACCATTTGTTTACAATAGAACATAGTTTTAATTAAAAGTACTTTCCTGACAACAATAACACGACTTTGACTAGAACTGTACGTGAATATTTGATTACATGTTGATGTAATTTTTAAATATAGTTCTAAAATATGGAGCTCTTAGTGTTTCAATAAAGGATACCACTTATGATATATATAAAAACATTTCCGTCAACACAATCCTGTTTTAAGAAAGTGTTCACTTTAACTCAGTTGTTTTTTTTCAGTGAGATATTAAAGTATGATAAATAACTATTAGCAAAAACAAACAATCGTAGGGCGGTGTTTATACTAGTATCAACAATATCAATATCCTGTGTTTATACTAGTATCAACAATATCAATATCCTGTGTTTCTACTAGTATCAACAATATCAATATCCTGCGTTTATACTAGTATCAACAATATCAATATCCTGTGTTTCTACTAGTATCAACAATATCAATATCCTGTGTTTATACTAGTATCAACAATATCAATATCCTGTGTTTCTACTAGTATCAACAATATCAATATCCTGTGTTTCTACTAGTATCAACAATATCAATATCCTGTGTTTCTACTAGTATCAACAATATCAATATCCTGTGTTTCTACTAGTATCAACAATATCAATATCCCGTGTTTATACTAGTATCAACAATATCAATATCCTGTGTTTCTACTAGTATCAACAATACCAATATCCCGTGTTTATACTAGTATCAACAATATCAATATCCTGTGTTTCTACTAGTATCAACAATATCAATATCCTGTGTTTATACTGGTATCAACAATACCAATATCCCGTGTTTATACTAGTATCAACAATATCAATATCCTGTGTTTCTACTAGTATCAACAATATCAATATCCTGTGTTTCTACTAGTATCAACAATATCAATATCCTGTGTTTCTACTAGTATCAACAATATCAATATCCCGTGTTTATACTAGTATCAACAATATCAATATCCTGTGTTTCTACTAGTATCAACAATACCAATATCCCGTGTTTATACTAGTATCAACAATATCAATATCCTGTGTTTATACTAGTATCAACAATATCAATATTCCGTGTTTATACTAGTATCAACAATATCAATATTCCGTGTTTATACTAGTATCAACAATATCAATATTCCGTGTTTATACTAGTATCAACAATACCAAGATCCCGTGTTTCTACTAGTATCAACAATACCAATATCCTGTGTTTATACTAGTATCAACAATACCAATATTCTGTGTTTCTACTAGTATCAACAATACCAATATCCTGTGTTTATACTAGTATCAACAATACCAATATCCTGTGTTTATACGAGAGTAGATACTGCCAGTAACGTTGCGGTTTGTATTCCTGTATAGGAGCAATGTCAAACTATTAATGTAAACGTTGTTTACTAGTAGACACTATCAGCATGACATTGTAAGTTGTATTTCAGTATACGTTAACATTATTCATGGTGCGTACACAAGAATAGATACTGTCAGCGTGACGTCGCACTTTTTATACGTGCCTCTAAGAAATTGACCATACAGTCGTTCTATTTGTAGTGTCTTAGTCTGATACTAATGGTTTCAGTTGTTTTCGTACGATTTTCTTTAATACCAATCGTAAAATGTAAATTCTGTAGTAACTTTCGTACTATCCTGTTTTATCAGTATTATGTGCTATATGTAAGGTCAATAATATTTTGGTTTGTTTGTACACCGTAGACACTGTCGTACATATATCCTTTATAATATTTTTATTTACAGCTACAACTAATGATTCCACTTGTGTTTTTTTTCATTAATGGATATCTATCTTTGTTTTAAATATAGGTGAAGAGTCATGAAAAGATATTTAACAGTAATATGAGTGATTTTCGAAATTATTAGTGTTTTAGTTTTCCACGAAGTGAGCCTGGCATGACCAGATGGCTAGGGCACTCGCCTCCTAATTTGAGGATCGCAGGCTCGAATCCCAGGTACACCAAATATACTCGTCGTGGGGGTGTTATAATGTGAAGGTCAATCCCACTATGCGTTGGTAAAATAGTAGCCCAAGAGTTGACGGTGGGTGGTGTTGACAAGCTGCCTTCCCTCTAGTCTTACACTACTAAATTGGGAAAAGCTAGCACCGATTGCCCTTGTGTAGCTTTGCGCGAAATTAAAAACAACAACAACAAAATTTCCACGAAGTGATTATATATGTTTGTATGGATTTCAAAGATTGAAATCAATCATGACTAATTAACGTATGTATTAGAAATCAATACTCTATGCTTTTTGAGATAGGTTCGTGGTAGTTAGATGTCGCTAGTTTTTAAGGTATCTTGTTAAATAAAGAGTATTTTGTAAAGCACTTCAGATTAATTAGGCAAAAAATTAAATAGCACTTCACAGGAAACTAGCTTTTATTTAAAACATGTTAATATTTTATGCTGAACTCATGATATGTAACAGATGTAATAATATCGTAATTCAGTTAATTTTTGGTACGTGATTCAACCATATAGAATTTGTATTTTTTGAGTCTATACGTAGTGGTTGATTTCATGAACAGTCTTATCTCTCGATCGCTAGAATTAGACAGATACTTAGATCATGATATTTTCATGCTCACATTTCTTCTGATTCGCTTTGGGGGACGAGACACTGGAGTACTTAGGGCACTCAGACATTATATGTTTCATCGAACACTTTATGTACAATATTTTGCCTTTTAACAAGCGAAATCAGACAAGTTGCTTTTAGAACTTCGAAAAACAACACAGATCGAATGGTTTGCATCTGATAATAGGTCAAATTTCCACTTTACTCGTGTACGGACTAATTTTTTGCTTCTCTACTGGTTAGGCTTCAATTACTGAATTTATTCTGTTGACTAGCCTTATTCACTTCATAAATATCCTGAGCAACTGGTTTTAATACATGATTAATTAATTTTGTTTCTTTTAGTATTTCTGTGAATCTAATGGTTGTTAAGAATGTTTATAAATTCAAAATATCTTTCGAGTTTAAGTGATGATTAAAATAAGGTATTTGGGTATTTTCCTGACAGAATTCGAACATTGAATTTTGGACATTTTGTTACTGCAATATTGTTACTATGACAACTTTTGACGGGAGTATTATTGTTACATCATTCTTGTGACATGACAGTTGTTGTTACGAATGCTGATTTTGTGTCATGTTGTTTTAAAACATAAAATTGATATAATAAAAAATAATAACAGATCGTTGATTGTACAATCAACTGGAGGCCATTCCAAAATTAGGGAAACCTTGTTATCAAATTTAGAGATTTTTACTTTTATGTGGGATAAAATTTGTCAAAACTGAGAACTTTTGACACTTATGAGAACATTTTTAGGGACAAGATAGTGCGTTCCGATAATTGAGTTGGATGGTGGTGAGTCTAGTAAGAAAATTCACTGATCACAAAGAATGCATGAAACGAAACATTTCATAATGCTCTGAATGTAAACTGAATGTTTGAATAAAATGGTTTTCGTGATAAAAAGTCCATGTCACAATCTGTGTGTAACGAAATGTCCCACACTAATTTAGAGCATTTCCCAAGCGGAGTGACAGACGTTAGGTTGAATCTATGATTACTTCGCCGGACCTGTACAGAAGAATATTCATGGTTTACATTGATAATTTTGAAAGTCATTCACGAATAACAATAATAAAAAAGAAAGAAAAAATAATGACCAGGTTTGGAGACAAACAAGTGACGTCACAGTTCTGTTAAACGATAGATATATATTCTACTATCTATGACCTGTGGTGACTTAGCGGTAAGATACGAGGTGCCCCATCTATTATACGTATTGTAGGTGATTACCATATAAATCTGAAAACAAATACTAAGTGATGTAAAATAAGATACGAAGTACCACATCTGTTTTACGTTTTCCACGTGATTACTATATAAATCTAGAACCAGATACTAAAAATAAAATACGAGGTACCAAATCTGTGATGTGTATTCCAGGTGATTACTATATAAAGCAAGAAAGATGAAAACAACGTTATTACTTTATTAATGATTTGAAGGCTTCATTTTATGTTTATTTCTGTCGATGGAACAAAATTCCGAATTGAATCTTAAGAAGAATGAATCATTCGTTATCAGCATCGTGTTAAAGAAGAGACAACAAGGAGTCAATAGTTCTAATTATTAAAACTGGATAGAAGAAAGAACATAAATCCTATATAGGTAAACTAGTTGGTAAAGCTCGTTGTTGTGATAGAGACTTTGTTTTCAGTTGCTACTTGCCCGTTTCATTTTGCACACGTATAGATGGTACAAATGTTGATTTTGCTCCAGTCATATTATTAAGATGGTGTAATGTGTCTTGTGCTTGTGGGTTTATCTGTAAAAAAACAGAATAATGCGACCTGTATTATTGATCTAATGTAGCACAACTTACTGCTTACAATACTTACATTTTCAGTTGTTTGTTGTTGTTTTTTTCGTGAAATTTTCACCCTTACTGGTTGTTATATCCGGTATATAGATTTAATGTCCTCTGGCTTTTAAAGTTGCACGGATGAAAACAATGTTTTTGGTTTTTCTTCATAAGTTGTTCGAACTTTTGGAATTTACAGTTTTATAGTTTTCTGTTTTATTACGACAAAACTGAATGAGTACATGTTACTAATATAAAACCAGTGGTTAGGTTAATAAATATCACATAATCTTGAGTAAGATGACGTCAAGTATGCAGTAGGCTGTTTTTGGTGTTAATGTACCAGCAGTTATGTACGCGAGTCACTCGCTCACTATTAATTTATTGGCTTCAAACTAAGACATAAAAGTTATATCATTGGTTGTTATAAAGAATGTATATTAAGAGTAGTCACGTAATCTGAAAGGAATGAGCTGTTTAGCAGTTACAGTATTCGTGGGGTTTAATTTAGTGGGTTTTTAAGTCTGCTTAATGAACTAGAATTGCATAGTTATATTTCGGTAAAATTTAAGTTGTTGTGAAACTTTCAGTGTGGAAACTTAATCCACCAATGGATCAACATTATGTTTGGGGGACTTATAATGCTAAAATCCAGGGTTCAATTCCCGTGGTGGAGAGAGTGCAGGTAACCTCTTTTGTAAATCTACGTTAAAATGGACAAATTACTTTAATATATTTCACCTTCTGTTATATATCCATGTCGGCGAGTCGAAGGTAACTGTGAAGCTTTACACTTAACAACAAACAAAGCAGTTATGGTCAGGTTTGAAAAATAACAACGATAAAAAAGGGAGAAAAATACAGAAGGCAGTTCTTTAAATGTAAATGAAAAAATGTTTACTTTTTGCATCAGATAAAAAATATTTCTTATCCTCCAAGTCTTCTTTTATCCTTCAACTTACTAACTCGCACGACGCCACATGTCCTGTATTATCTCGTACAAGCAAATTGATGTGGTACTGAAATACGATAAATCTTTGCTTCTCTTAGAGGCTCACTTACTTTTTCACAAAATTATACATATTTTTTTTTCTCAGACTAATCAATTTTTTGTGGGATTTTAACAATAAAAATCGTTCTTTTATTTGTTCAACTCACAACTCTAGCGTGAGAAAAGAGAATTAAATTGCGTATAGTTAGACATTTATCAACTTTAACGGCCATTTTAGAAATTTTGCGGATAATTTTCCATCACTCGCTTATGTGGCGGAACAAAACTGTAGGTAGTTATAACAGTTAGGCGGGGTAAAAAAGAAAAATAAAGTAATTTATTAATACCAGTAGTATTATACAGGTGGCAGCATGAAGACGGTAATAAATGCCTTGTTTTTTTATTAAAATGCTTTGTTGTTTTGTTGCAAAGAGAGCCTTTTTTTTGTTGTAACACATTGCTGTATTCGGTTACCTAATGTTTTTGGTACTCAATCTATATATTCTGTTTGCTGACCTATTTTTAATACTTTATTCGTGTTTGATATAATAGAAGGAGTAATCAGAACATCTTTATATGAAAATAAAATGATATTGGATAATCATTAGGCAGTAGAAAATGAGTGGTGATGATAAACCACAAGCATTGGCGTAATTAGGTAGGGGTTAGAGGGGACTCAGCCCCAGGGCCCACTGATAATTTTAGATAATTTTATTTTATGCAAAATTAGATGGGATGCAGGGCCCACAAAATAATTACCACCCAGGCCCACAAAATCTTAATTCCAACACTGACCACAATACCCCACTGCAAACATAGGTGTGTATTGTTGTATGGACACCACTGTCTTTGATTTGTATGTAACCATTTGTATAGAAATGCTGCTAAAGTAATGAATAATAGGCATCGTGAAAGCTTGCATGAGTAGAGGAAATGTTGGTGTGAAATTAGGAGGCGCATCATGCTGTTAAAATATGTCGTGGAGGATGCAATGATGATTCTTATTTATCTGTGGAAATGTTGTTAGCGCTATTGTACTAACGCGTGTTTTCAAATAAGACTTGTAGCTTATTCTCTAAAATATCCAGATCGCAGTTCGGTATGGTCTAGTGGTAAAAGGTTCCAGGTTCGAGTCATGATGCTTTTTAATGTTCTTTGCATTTTCAATTGTATAAAAGTGGCGGTGAATCATGTTATTCGATTTAAAAAAAAAATGGATGTTTGCTGATTGGCTGCCATCCTTCTGACCAGCAGTTCAAAATTAGGGACTGAAATGCCTGAATCTCGGGATCTTTGGCCCTCCCATTTGTCGCACTTTCATGCGCGCATAAGGTGTCTTTCAGATTGTTATAACACTCTGCTCTGTATACGTTGTTGGAAAGTCGGTGAGTTTGTGAAAAATCCTACTGAAATTTGAGTTAAAGGTTCTTGCTAAATAAAGTACAATGAAACAAATACTGAGGAGCTGTAAAAAAAACAAACAATTCTATAAGGATTTGATTTAGAATAGCTCTTGAAGTACATTTCAATTCTTGGGTCAGTAGACTAATAAACACACTTCAGTGAATTCTGAACCGAAGAAGCTAGTAAAAATTAACACACTAGGTAATTAACTGGGAGAACTCTACGAAGGAGAGTCCAGTAACGGTTTCTGTGGGGATATTGATGAAGTGTAGACACGAGTTGAAAGACATTTAATAAACACAAGTTGAATAAAGATTGCATTTAAACATTGCAAAACACATTGATAACAATTTCAATTCGAAAATGTTTGAAAAAAATATGATTATTCAGAGATACGAGTTGGAAAACTTTAGTTTAGCATGACTTGACTGTATTGAGATACGAGCTGGATAAACTTTAATGAAACGTAATTATATAGGGAGATGAGTTGAAAAAACATAGTAAATGCGACTCTATGGGGAAATAAGTTAAGAGGACCTTAGCAAAAGTGAGTATAAGGGGTTGCGAGTTGTAAAAATCATAGTAAACACCACAACTGTGTAAGAATACGAGTTAGAGAACCTGAGAAACATGACTGAATGAGAATTCGATTCTGAAAGGTTTCTGGTAAGATAGGGACCAAATCTGGTAAAACACAAGTACGTACGGCTTTGCTTAAAACTTGACTTAATACGAATTTAGGTCAAAATACTTTAATAAAACAATTGGAAATACAAGAAATTTGGCGCCAGTATCTAACGTAATACAAAATAAAACGAGTAATAGGCAGAAATATTTAAAACTCTCGGGGTAGTTTTATTGCTCTATATTTATGGGCATGTGTGTTATCCCTATGACTAGATAAGCTCTTTGAAGTTATCCGTCCAATAATTTCTCATTTGGATTAATAAAAGCCCGCGTAACTCAACAACAAGTAACTTACTTTACACGTACACAGAAGCCGATAAATAAAACGTGCGTGGTCGATGGTGTGCAGACACGTTTATTCGTGTCTTCGACGTTCCAAAGTGCCCTAGGGAAAAGGGTATTTTACCAGTAAACTTTTTAGAGAACGTAGACAACGCACGTGCTCAGACAGAGCAACGGCCGTGCCAAGGTCCCACATGTGTCCCCAGATGAGGTGCGAGGCCTGGTATAGTTTGCACACTGTTTTTAATTGAGTCATAGAATTGTTCTTTGTTGTCCTTAGTGTGATTAATATACACAGGGTTGTGAGAACTGGAACACGATCGTCCTCAGGGCACATTTGTCTTTAGAAATATGTACTACTCCTTAAATAATTTTTGAAGACAAGATAGTCTATGTAGGAAAGAGAAATCGTATATTAAGAAGGAGCCAGAATCAGTTCATATACATTTAATATATAATTTGACTTTCGTGGCTTTATAACTAACCTCAGGGTCGTGCTTTATCAATAACTATATACTATTTACATCGTGTTGGTGACGCTTAAAAGTTGTCTGACAAGTGTACTTCGTAAGTTAGCCTGTAAAACAGAGGTAATAATTATACAAATATAACCGTACGGTCTAAGCTCGTGAAAGGTGTATTAGTAGTGACTTGGTGTAAATTCGGGAAAACTCTTTAACTAAATACAGAATCATGAAATTTGCGTTTGTTGACTTAGGCTTGTGAAAACTGCGATAATATAGGTTGGCTTAAGTTCGTGAAAACTGTTCAGCATTAGGTTGGCCTGATATAGTAAAATTTGCATTTACAGTAGCTTGGACTAGGTTTTCGAAAACTGCGTTAACTGTAGGTTGGTCTAAGTTCGTGAAACCTGCCTTTAACAGTAGTCTGATTTCGAGTATAACTAAAAATCGAAACATCGTGTGGTATTTTCAGTATGAAAGTTACGATTATTTTCAAAATCGATAAAAATTGCTGTTAAAATTAACGCAGATTATCCGTTTATCTCTGTGGCCTAGTCAAACCTTATAAATTATTAGATTATCAAATTTCATTGTGAAATATGTTTCGATTTTACTTAGCAGTTTTGAGAAAAGTGCTAATTCAAAAACAAACAGATCAGAGTGTGTGTCTTCTCACAACGAAGCCGCATCGGGCTATCTGCCGAGTCCACCGAGGAGAATCGAGCCCCTAATTTTAGCGTTGTAAATCCGTAGACTTTTTAGATTAGAAAGCTACTAGAAATTTTGTAGGTCAACAGAGAAAATGCTTTCTAGGTTTAAGCGCATTAAATGCTCTGCTTGTTTTTGTTTTTCTTTTAATTTCGCACAAAGCTACTCAAGGGCTATCTTTGCTAGCCGTCCGTAATTTAGCGGTGTAAGACTAGAGGGAAGGCACCTAGTCATTACCACCCACCGCCAACTCTTGGGCTACTCTTTTACCAACGAATAGTAGGATTGACCATAACATTATAACGACCCCACGGTTGAAAGGGCGAGCATGTTTGGCGCGATGGGAAATGTTCTGCAGCTCAAAAACTAGGTTTTGTTGATCAACAGACTAAAGGCCCAGCCTAGTCAGGTGGGTTAAGGTGTTCAACTCGTAATCTGAGGGTTGCGGGTTCGAATCTCCTTCGCACCAAACTTGCTCGCCCTTTCAGCCGTGGGGGCGTTATAATGTGACGGTCAATCTCATTATTCACTGGCAAAGGAGTAAACCAAGAGTTGGCGGTGGGTGGTGATGACTAGTCTTACACTGCTAAACTAGGGACGGCTTGCGCAGATAGCCCTCGTGTAGCTTTGCACGAAATTCCAAAAAAACAACCAATAACAAACAAACAACAGACTAAAACTTTGGAATCACTTACTAATTCAAGGCCCTGTAGGTCATCAGGCTGAAGCTCCGCAGACTAATGTTGTTGTAAGTCAGTTGGCAAAAGAGGTCTGGTAATCCATACACTGAAGATTTTGTAGATTGATAAATTGTTTAATATAATATAAGGTATAAATAATTCTTATTAAGCTATATGAGCACATTAGGTTGGTCCAGTTGTTAGTCTGAAACTGATGCTCCTTGATTCGCGTCCCTTTGTCGCGTAAACGGGCTCTACACACTGGGGTTGTGAGTGCGGTATAGAGTGACGGTGAAACTACTCTGTTGGACCAGACAGTACACACTGGGGTTGTGAATGCGGTATAGAGTGACGGTGAAACTACTCTGTTGGACCAGACAATAGTATTTCATAGAATGGCGATGAGTACTGTTAATTAGCTGCCTTTTCTTTAGCCTGTTGGTTCAAAATTAGAGACGTCAACCGCAGGTTGAAGTCAAAATAAGTAATGTCTTAGTTCTCTTGGTCATTGCTTACATTAATTTTTGAAAGCTTATGAAAATTCTGTTTAATACGACATATTTTATTGTTGAACAGTTTACAAACTTATATAAATCGTTCACAGAAGGAGTGAAAATGTATTTTTTTCTCTTTGTTTGATTATCTGAACTTACATTAAAACATTCACCATGAGCGTGATTAAACTAGATTTATCTTAGTCTGAAATGTTCGTCTTCGTGAAGGTTATTTCGTGAAATTCCTTTAGATGGGGTGTTTGTCGTCGACATGATTAATTTCTATCTTCTTGTATGTGTATTAAGTACAGAGAAAACAAACGCGCTCCAAACCTTGCAACACCTGTGTTAGTTCTTGTGCTATTTTAGCGCATGCTTGTTTATTCATTGTCAATCATGTTTTCTTATGAAGGATAATATACTCCACATCTTGTTAAAATATTTTTAAAGGTATCTGATTCTGGTCATGATACATGACCACCGAAAGTACATTAAAAGAATAATAATGTAAAAAAATAATGATACATCAATTTGACCCATATTAAAAAAAAATTGATACATTTTACAACAAGGGTAAAAATATTACATTAAATCACTTATTATTAGAAAAATCTAAAATTAAAAGTTGCACATCAAGGCAAGGAGTAAAAATTGATAATAATACTAGTTAAACAGGTTTGAATAATTCATAACGTACCACTACAACATTCAAAATGACTTATTTTACATTTAAGCTGTTTTGTAAGACCCGTGCCACTTAAACATAGTTTAGCATACAGTGGCTCCATCTACCACGAATATTTGTTGTTAACAGACTAAATATTATTCGAGTAAAAACAAGCAAAATATTTCAGTTTATTCTAAGGTGTAAAAAAGCAGTACCGAAGGAACGATCTGAAAGAAGGTATGTGTATTATCGTAAAAATTTTTATTTGATGATTTTTTGTTGAGCAACGTTTTAAACTTCATTCATCTAATAACTTAAGATATTTAAAACTTGCCTGCTGTGTTTATTATGTGTAGCATGTGTTCAATCACTGGTGCAGTTATGTTAATTCATTTTTTACACATTATTTTCAGGTATAAGAAAACAATAGCTGGAATTGGTGTTGCAGCACAGAAGTACAATCCAGAAATCACTCCAGTTGGAACGGGAGAAGCAGTGGTCACCACTCTAGTTGACAAGCTGGTGCACATGAGAGAGGTAAGAGTGACTATATGTTAAGTTGACGAGAATGTGAGAGAGGTAAGAGTGACTATTTGTTAAGTTGGCATGAATGTGAGAGAGGTAAGAGTGACTATTTGTTAAGTTGATGTGAATGTGAGAGAGGTAAGAATGACTATTTGTTAAGTTGACGTGAATGTGAGAGAGGTAAGAGTGACTATTTGTTAAGCTGACGTGAATGTGAGAGAGGTAAGAGTGACTATTTGTTAAGTTGACGTGAATGTGAGAGAAGTAAGAGTGACTATTTGTTAAGTTTACGTGAATATTTGAAGTGGTAAGAGTGACCTTTTGTTAAGTTGACGTGAATATGAGAAGTGGTAAAAAGTGACTATTTGTTAAGTAGATATGAATGTGAGAGAGGTAAGGGTGATTATTTGTGAATATGAGAAGTGGTAAAGAGTAGTAATGCGTTACATCGTGAATAAAGTACACATTTTGAATAGTAGACTAACACCAATCTTTCAGTTGTAAGCAGTCCACGTGCTTCATATAGCGAGCCACGTGATCAATATTTTTCTTGTTATTTAGCTAATAATTTCTTTTTTCGAACTTGCTTATGACCATACGTTGTTCACAGTAACCATAGAATGGTTGAGTTCAAGAACGTATTAAGGAGAAGTAAACGTATATATTTTTTCTTCCTGTTTAGTTACTGGACAGTAAGGTGGATTCTGTTCCAGAATCGGACTCCTTGTTCATCCGGGAACCCGGCAGTGGCAGCGGCTTCTATTATAACACCGTCGTCGATGACGAAGACTACTATGACTATTATGAGATGAATGGTTCGGGAAGTGGCGACATGCGGGGTACGTTAGATTATGGGTCAGGCAGCGGTGATGACAGCCCCGAAATCACAACTCCCTCTTCTACGGGAGAAGACACTGGGGGTATGTTTGGTTTCACGTACACGGAAGAACTGGCCGTCCTTTTCTGTCGCCTGGATTTCGGAGCTTATGCATTCTCGTCATCCTGTTTTGCTTCCTTACTAATCTTTTTTTCGCATCCAATGCCGTTTTTGTTAACACTAAATCCTAATGCTATAAATTTGTTGCTGAGATGATATTTGCGTTATGAGAGTTAAAAAAAAATCCCGTTATGAAGTTTTTACCTACATGTTCGTATTACTGCAGAAGTCTAGTTGTATGGAGGCAAATAGTTTTTATCTGCTGGCGACATTTATTAATTTAGTTTCACTAGACGATTAGATTGTGATCCAATTAATTTTAGAATGGTGACTTTTGCTTAATATTTTAAAATATTGTTTTTTTTTCTCATTATTAAAATTTTATTTTGTGTCAGGTGAACTATCTAGACGTCTGTCCTAATATTTCCGCTGTATTTATATGATGTTTGTTTATCGCTAACTACCCATGAGGTACACATACTGTTTACACCGAGAAATTATATATATATATATTAATCTTATAAAGAACAGTGTAGAGAAGTGACCAGAAAATTGGGTGATATGGTGCGATTTCAACGTAAAATATAGAAGCAGGAGTAATCAGTGGTATTAAGTTAGAGGTCCTATACCCAGAACGCCATGGATTCAGGAGCAAATTAACGTACAGATAGTTTAGTAAAATGTATTTAACAAAATCATTGTATCCATATGGGCATTATGTTTCCGACACCAGGCTTTATTCATTTACGAGAATGGCCTCATTCACACGAGTTCCCCCGAAAGTGGCGCCACCATGTTGTAATACGCTTTGCCCTACTAGAAAGATAACTCAAATATTGTTGCTCTTAGCTTTTGTGTTTATAGAGTTACTTCTATATTTTAATCGATATTGTGTGTTTTAGGTAATTCTTATCATTATTTCTTGGTAATCTACAATGTATGAAGTTTTTTCTTGCAATATTTACAGGCAAATTAGTTACTTTTGGAAAATATAATGTGGAGGTACTGGAAATATCAAACTATCATTTATTAAAACACAATACGGTTCATTCACTGTCATAAACACATTGAATGTTTCTTTTCTAGTAGTAGTATTGATTTCGATAAAACATCATTTCAACATAACAGGCAAACACGCCCTCTAGCACCTCTTTAAGAATGAGATCAGATGTATTATGTAATAGTAATTGTATACAAATTATGTTAGGTTAATAAACGCTTCAGTATTATTTAAGTAGTCTAAAAGAACATGAACAATAAATGGGAAAACTTAATTTTTCGTAGGAGTTGTAAAAGCATGTTACTGGCGCCATCTGTTACCAAATATTGACTATATAAGCTTTTCTAATCTTATAAAAAAACTGTTATATGTAATAAGAGACATTAAACATTCATGTGGTCTTGAGGCTGTTATCGCTTGTGTGTAACCACAGCTAAGCACTTTTTATCTGCTTGCTTATTATATATATATATATATATATTAACCAACATGTTGCGTAACATTTAGTCTGTATGCGGGTATCAATGTACATTCATTAAGATATGGTGTTTAATATGTTTTCTGCATATGAAATAATTTTTGTAAAAATATTTTTACTATTATGTACAAAATTATGATTATGTAAATTATAAAGTTTAATTTATTATTTAATAGTTTATAGATAGGTCAAATATAAGTGTCCTTTTGTGTGTTTTACTTAGTTTAATCAAAGAATTAATAATATTTATTTTCTTCTAGCTACTGATAAAGAACCAGATCTTCACTTCCCTAATAAAGGTACCATAGAAGTTCCCAAGACAAAAGATGAAGGCAGTGCTTCTGGAAGAGCTAGCTATAATATTTCTGCTGTTTTCTGTAGTTTGGTAGTCTTAGCTACACTACAATTTCTGTCTCCTCTTTGAGGACAAAGGTCACCAAAATATGTGCCATTTAGAAGTAAACAAAGGCTGAGGCAATGTTATACATTTTATTAAGTGTGATCGAGTCTTGCAGGACTGTACTTTTATTTTGAATGACTTAATGCAAACGAAATGTGTCTTGCCTTGCCAGAAATAATGTTTTTGTGAGTTCTTACATGAAAACGAAACTTTCCGTAAAAGAAAGAGTAACAAAAAAACAGATTCATAAAAAAATCCAGTTTTTCTCTTAAGTTTGATTTCTTTACAGAAAACTACAGCTGCTTTGTTTTTTATTCACTTCTGTCTATATTTTTTAACATTTCAAGTGCCATTTTCTGTTTGTATGTCTATTACTTTTAACTGTTCATGATGCAAGTTTTGCAAAATATTGAGCGGATTACAACCAATACTTGTGTTCTTGTAATGATACATACTTGATATTTATGATTGTGTGGGAAGGTCAATAACTGGTGTGTTTGGGGAATATAAGATAAAATAACTTGAGTCAAGTGATAGAAAGTTAGAACGATCATTGTGACATTTGTGTCATTTCTTATTTAGCCGTGGAGTCATCCCTGCCAGTAGAATTCAGGCTAATATAAGATCTTTATTAATATTGCTTTATTTAATGAGATTCATTTGTGTAACGGTTCCAGAGTGTGGACATTGGCAACCATCTTGGATATGTGGTATTTTTATACTACTTTGGCCTCAAAGCTAATAAATCTCCTGTTATATATTTGACTTATATAAACAGTTTACTCAAGACATACAACAGCTACTGATAAAGGAAAATCGTATTTTATATGCAGCTTCTCAGTGTTTAAATTGTTTTATTGAAATGTCAATTGTTAAAGAGAAATGTAGTCTATTAGTTCCACCAGTGTAAAATGATGTCATCAGATGCTACTTGTAAAATACATGTTGATGAGTATTCATCAGCATTTTAGGATAACTTATGCTGAGGTATCAGTTGTTAAAGTACAATAGTTGTATCCATATTTGTAGTAATTTTATGAAACATAAGTTGTTGAAAACAGAGCAAAACTGTTTTTCTGTCAGTAACGTTGCAAAGTTTATGGTAATTTAAAGGGATGAAACCACAGGAAGAAAAAACAAATCATATATGTAACTCTTGGTTTTTATGATGACTGGGTAGACTCCTGTCCTAACAAATTAAAAAAAAAAATCAAATAACGAATTTCCACCTATAGGGCAGGTCCAATGTTTAGAAGTAATGATAAGGACATGTATTTTTATACAAAAATTCAACCTCCTCTAATTGACTGATTAGGGATTAAAGAAAACTGTTAGGGCAAGAAGTTTTGGTAACAAAGTTCTCCCCAAATTCAGCTCTCTTTGAAGTAATACCTAAAGCAGCCTGAGGGTAAATACTGTCTTATATAAATATTATTTTCTACTGCTAGTGTAGTTCACTCATATTTTTGGGATATGTAGTCTCATTGGAGAAGAATCCTTTTAAACTTCTGAAATAAATGAGATATTTAGGAAATACAATTATTAATTGGTATATTTACTTTTTGTTTCACAAAACTCTTTTTAATTAGGACAGTACTAGTAATATAAATCCTAATTTCAATCTTTGCAGAAGAAATCTCTTGAACTGAACATAGGATTAAAAAGTAGAATAATTTATCTTTCAAACATAAAAAGATTTAAACCATGTTCTGGTTAACGACGTATAGCTTTTCTGGCTGGAGACAGTCTTCAATGCTTGTGAGAATTGTTTAGATCTTGTATGATATGGTCAGACAATTCAAAACAAGTATTACATAAGTAGATTTTCAATTTGAGTTATTGAAAAGTAATGATGAGAAATTCAGTCCTGGAGGTGACTGAAAGACAGTATTTATTTTAGTTAGGAACAAAATATTGGATACGAGAACAAATCATGAATTATGTATGTTTAGAAATGTTTGGTTAATATAAAACTAGGTTAAATATGTTAAATTTTGTTTCATAAGTCTGAGTTGTGTTTTACTCCTAATGTTTTATTATTTTATATTTTTAAACATAAACAGTTGGGACTCTAAGTCTGTGTTAAATGTTCACACAACTTAATACAAGGGTTAAGTGGGTCAAATAAATCATAAATACTGGTTTTTTTGTTTTCTATTTGTGATAAACTGATTGTTTTTACAAAAACCACAAAAGTAAGAAATTTATGCAAACATCCTTAAATCCATGGAATGAAAGATAATATTAGAATATCAAGATCTGATGAATGTAATATGGTGTTACCACAGGAATATTATTAGCTGTAGGATCGTAAAAGATATTACAAAAAGTATGGAGTGAATGATAATGCTATAATATAAATCTCACAATCAACAGGATGAAACAATGTTATTCTTAGAATTTCAGATCCATGGAAACAAGTGGAATGTTATTGTAAGAGCTTTATGATCCCTGAAGTGAAATAGGACATCATAATAAAATATTTAAGATAAATACAATGAAATAATAAATAGATTTATGGTATCAAATAGAATGTCATTGAAGAGCCTTAAAATAATTAAAAATAAAATAGAATTTCAAAATAAAATTCAGTACAGTTGAATTGGATTTTATTCCAGAAATGTTAACATACATTAAATAACAGGGGATGTTACTATCGTAACCCAAAGATCTGTGAAATAAAGCAAGATTTATAAAAGGAAGCAATAGTTTGTTATAAGATTTCTAACATCCATGCTATTGTAAAAAAAACAAACGTTTTCATGATAAGTTTTTGTAAATTATTATAAGGAACCTTAAAAAAATACGTACTTTAATCTGTAAATACTAAGGTGACTTCGAACTTTACAGTGACTAATGGTTAGATGAACAGAATTAGTTAGTTTTGAGTTCAGTGTACTACAATTTAGTGTAGGTTTAACTTGAAAATAAGGTAGGTGTTTAGTTGAGTGATAATCTTTGTACAGATATTGTATGATAAAATAATGAAACAAATATTGTTTTTAATAGTGTAAGGGAGAAATGATAAGTTCATTCATGAACTGATAGGTAAAAGCAAATTAACTTTTTAGGTGCTATCATGTATGTTAGGTGAAATAAGACAATTACTAACTTCCCAATCTTGAATCCTATTTTATGCATTGTAAAAATATGGTGGATTAAACATTTTATTTGGATTTCTTACTTATATAGATCTATATTACACACACAAAAACACCAATTGTAAATTATAAACGAGATAGATTAACTAGTGGTAACATTGTTCGTTTGAAGAACTAATAAAAATATTTCAGTGGTTTATTTAGACTTACCTGTAACTAAAAACATCCAACTACAGATTTGGAACAGTTGAATATGTGTTAAGAAACAAAAACAGCTTGTTAAATAGATGGTATAGTGTGAATAGAAGGTTAATTATGTCATATAATATCTTTTATTTAAGAGAATCAGGAAAAATCTGTAATGTTACAAGTAATTGTAAAAGATAAGTAAGGAAAACGATGACACGTGTTAATAGTATACAACAAAACAAAAGGCAAAATATTATTATATTATACATATTTTTTAATATTTCTTTTACACAAAATTCGATAAAAGAGAATCAGTCAAAAGACGTATTGATTTTTTTGTCATCCTTTATTACGTGATGAAGAGATGCAGGATGTAATTCGACAGCACATCCGTATGTTAGCGATAGATTTCTTTAAGTCTTATCTTATGACAAAACCAGAGAAAGAGAGTAAAGCAGGTTATATTATATTGTAATTTTAAAGTAAGCGTGTGAAAGAGATGTTCTAAATTTGTTCAGCTGGCTTTAGGTGATTTATTACAACATTGTTTATTATATAATCCAGATGAATTAATAACGGAATAATTACTGACAGTCATCATAAATACCTGGAAAATGTATTATACAAAAAATGACAGGGGTGTCTTAGAGAAACATGTTCACGTATCCCTTCTTACGTGATTGTTATATAACTTAGTTGATAAAAAGATTTGCTATGTATATATATATAGAAGAAAGCTGACATAATAGTGTCGAGAACTGAGATGGTATTTATACCGTAGTTGTTGATATAAATTCGTAATTTAGTTCTTTAAATTTTTTATGCATTTTTGTTTTTGTATGATATATTTCGCTAAACAAATTTGCTGCGAAGGTATTTAATTTTTATCGCCACAAAAACTAGCAATTTCAGAGTTTTAACCACTCGTTTACACGGTCTTTCATTGTTTGTGAATTAACATTAGGTCTGATGTTATTTACTGGCATATCTTTCATTTGGTTATATTGTTTACGCTTGATCACTGTTCAACTTAGCGTTTGTGATTAGTTGACAAGAGAGCAGAGAATCTATGCATCGATTTATGTTGTCGTGCCTTATCTAGTGTAATAGAAGTTAACAAACTTGTCTGAACTGTAGAATAGTGTCTTATTAACCACATGGAGGAGACTTAAAGTTAATTAATCTTCTGCAACATTGCCTTTGACTATTATAACAAGGCGTAAATCTAGTGTCTGCGTTGAATGAAGTTAGAAGGGACTACGAGACGGCAAGGTGTAACTTTTAAATTGTCTTGAGAATTTGTGATATGCAGAGATAGAGTTGTCTTCCGATTTGAAAATAAAAACATTTGAATAAAACCTTACACACTTTTTAAGTTTTCTTAATCTCAAATTAATTTAATTACCTGTTTAAAGTATATTGGTTTTCCTTAGGGTGTTTGTTTTGTATTCTTCATTAGAACAAAACTTTACTAGTTTTGTCATTCCATGTATTTTTTTTTTTTTACTTACGGCGCGATTAAAAACTTTACTAGAGAATTGTAACTTATAACTGTGATTTCTTTATCTTGTATGTATGTATGTGTGTGTTATTAAGTTAGAAAAACTGAGGGTATACAAATCAGTAAACATGTACATAAGAAAGTGGTTGCACATGGAAAAAAGTAACGTGTGGTAACGATAAAACAAGTTTCATTCGCGCCACAGCCGCTGGAAACTACTCGTTCACAAAAGTGCTAGTCCAATTTCCTTTTTCAATGTTTTTCGTCCCTTGTCCGAAATCTGTGGCCGAGAGTAACAAAATACCTGTTGTTTAATGACTACGAAGCAGTGATTAAGAACGAAGATGAGCATCATGAGTTGTATGTAAAATATGTTACAGCGTCTGTTGTCGTGTGGACTCGAGGCAACAGAGTTGTTGGTTGAGAGAAAATAAACTGATTTTGTTTGTTTTTATTTTTATATGATGCAGTAAGGTCCTTCAGTCTTAATTACTGGCCCCCTTTTTGTAGTTGTCTGACAATTATGAGAAAGCAAAAATAAGCAACAAGTTAACATGTTCTCAATATTATTGTAAGTTTAACATGTTTTCAATATTATTGTAAGTAACCTATCCGGTTTTCGTATCATTATTAGAAAATAAATAAACTGTTTTGGCAGCAAACGCTTGAGTAATTCTATTAATTGTCATAGTCTGGGTAAACATTACACAAATTTAATTGGTATTAAAACTAATCTTAATACGGTATGAAAATGCGCGCGTGTGTATTTTTCTTATAGCAAAACCACATCGGGTTATCTGCTGAGCCCACCTAGGGGAATCGAACCCCTGATTTTAGCGTTGTAAATCTGTAGACTTATCGCTGTACTAGCGGGGGCCATGAAAATGGTTGTTTTAGTCATTAAATGCATTTCAATTTACCTTGTGAATCATGTTTTGGCGACAATGTAATATTCTGACTCTTGGAGAGATGGTCAGGTGTTTAGGGCGTGTTACATATCATAAATTTAAACAGCCTTAAACTGAATTAAATTACATTGCAGATGTAGTAGTTAAATAAACGTAGATATTTACCTAGTTTATGATTCTTGCGAACAAGTTTGTTTTGTTTTGAATTCCGCGCAAAGCTACACAAGAAATATCGGCGTTAGCCGTCCCTAATTTAGCAGTTTAAGACTACAGGGAAGACAGCTAGCCATCGCCATCAACCACAAACTCTTTGGCTACTCTTTTACCAACGAAAAGTGGGATTGATTATCACATTACAACCCCCCCATGGCATGTTTGATGTGACGGGGATGCGAACCCGCAACCCTCAGATTACAAGTCGCACGCCTTAACACGCTTGACCATGCCAGGCTAGATACATAAATAATTAAGTCTTTATAATAAAATACCATTCAACAATGAAATGCAAATTAAAATCCATCATAAAAGAGATAAGCTCACAATGAACAAAAAACATGAAATACACTATTTAAAAATGAAAGAAAATGTTGCGGCGTTGAACAAAGTAAAACCTAAAAAACAAAATGCATCCTTTGAATATGTAGTTAGAACAAAAACACTTTGAACCAGTGCGACCTTTTAGAACCATTATAAATATTAAATTATAAGGGAGAGTTTGAAAATAAAAAAATTATACCCTTATACATAAAATGAAATAAATGTATATGTTCTAAGTGAAACATGATCAACAAAAAAAAGAGAAATATAAAGAGATGTTCAGAGCTGATGACTCCTCTCTACCATCTTGGGAGATGGGACTCATTTCTAATACAATTGTGCTTTACAGAAACCTTGGCCTGTTTGGCAGCCATGTTGTGGCAGTGCTACTTTAGCAGATGGATATGCTGAATGGTCAACTGAGAGGTAAAAATAGTGGGTGAAGTATTCGTAAGTCGACCCTTGCCCAGCAATGGTTTAATTGTCATTGGGTTAGATGCCCTAACCGTCCCTACTTTAGTGGTGTAAGACTACAGGAAAGGCAGCTTGTCATAACCACCAACTCTTGGGTTACTCTTTTACCAACGAATAGTGGAATTGACCGACATTATAACGCCTCCACGTATGAAAGGGCCAGCATGTTTGGTGTGACAGATTGCGACTCGGGCGTCCCTCGCTACCTGGACCTGGCGGGCCAACACAGATGGTACCAACAAATAAGTTCTCTAGTACAGCGTTTTGTAAGAATACAAAACTAATGTACCATGAACCCATTCTGGAATTAATTATAATTGAAGACTAACATAAACGTAAGTTTGAAAACATCATTAATAAAAAGAACTGAAATACAGTGATTTTCACCACCTAGAATGTTTTTAAACGAATACAAGTAGTTCAATTTCACGGATTTATCTTGTGGGTAATATTCTTTATCCATGAATACAGTTATTTCGAAATAAACATGTATCACTCGGCCATGCCCGTCCTATGGCAATGAATTAATGGCAAATTCACTTTGCAGTTGTAGCCTGCTCTCTGTTTGACTAATCTTTACTGCTGAAGTGTGTTACACGTTATAATTTATTTCGAACGAGCCTCTAGTTTATTATGTTAAGTACTAACATTTCAAACAGCCTGAGCTGAGTTAAATTTTGATTTTGATTTAGAAATTAATTAAATGTCAGTGTGTTTCAGATTTACGATATTTTCTAACAAGATTAATATACACAATTTTCTTTCCTAATATAAACATATTTTAATATACAAGCAATAACACAATTTATAGTAGTGGTTATTACAAATAGTGATTTATATACATACATTTTACAAACTTACAAATTTCCATGGTAAAAAGAGTACTCCAAAAGTTGGTGGTGGATGCTAATGACCTTCCCTCTGGCCTTACACTACTAAATTAGAAACGGTTAGCGCAGATAGCCCTCTTGTTACTTTGGGCGAAATTAAAAAATTAACAAACAAGCAAAGCAACAACAATACTGAAACCCTAACATAGGTATAGCCCTAATCTATAAATCAACATTGGCAATTACTAACATAAACTTCGAAAGCACAAATGAGTGCATTACCATAGATGTAATTATTACAAATGACTTAAAAATTACAATCGTAGGAATCTACTGTGCACCCAGTAGAATCTTAGACACAAAATTAAGAAATAACACAGTAAACCATAACAAAAACTACATAGTGATACGGGATCTCAATTCTAAATACTCAAATTTTGGATGTCGAACGACAACAACAAATGAATCTAATTTACTAAAAGTCATAAACAATACAGACTTTGTACTTTTAAATGATTCAAAGCTAAATCTTTGGTGCACACATAAATTTGGAAAAAATATTAGGTCTCTGATTTAAGTTTGAAATGTTTAGAATTTCATGCTGGGGACATATAGAGTGACCATTATTTTATTTGGTGAGCCTTTGATCAAATTTAACTATAATAAAGCAGATTGTTAACGATACAAACAAAACTAGATTAATTATTAAGAGCTTCAGAGATAACAAGTGTCTTGTGTCCACAATATATAGATGACTATTATCACGTAATAACTGAATTATTACCAGCTTCAGAGATAACAAGTGTCTTGTGTCCACAATATATAGATGACTATTGTCAAGTAATAACTGAATTATTACCAGCTTCAAAGATAACAAGTGCCCCGTGTTTTAAGACACAAATAATTATTGTTAAATAATAACTGAAAGCATCACTAAAGGAACAGAATTAGCTGTTTCAAAACAATAAAATCACACAACAATACACACATGGAAAACACATAAAAACATAATAAATATGATTAAATAAAGACGCAGATGACGAAGGAGATACATAAACACTAGATATATATCATTGAAACCAGAGATAAATGCACTACGTAACAAAATTAGAAACGAAATAAAAAATAACCAAAACAATAAAACTCGAGTACCTATTACCAAGGAAGGACATAACCCGTAAAAGGCCACATAAAATAAAAAGCCATCAAAAGCTATGGAACACTAGCCCAAGATAACAAAACACCACATACTAACACGCAAAAAGTGAAATTATTTAAATAACGCCTACATTGTCTTTTTCAAACACAAAATTAGCTGTTAAGCGAGGTTCTTGAAATTGCAGTTGGCAAACATACGCCAGTGTTTTTATAAAACATATGTTATTGATTTTCACTCTCGAGAAGCTACAAATGGAGGGAATAGGTGAAAATTTCGCACGAGACATTTAACAGTACAAGTTACACGCATTTTTAAATACATATTTAACTAAAATAAACGTCGATATTAAAATAAATATATAATAGTTGGTTGGTTGTTTAGAATTAAGCACAAAGCTACACAATGGGTTATCTGTGCTCTGCCCACCACGGGTATCGAAACCCGGATTTTAGCGTGTAAGTCCGCAGACATACCGCTGAGCCACTGGGGGGCGTATATAATAGTAAATTATTCACGAGAGTAGTTAATATTCATCTTATGGATATAGTAGGAAAGCAAATGAATTGAGATCGTTTCGTACTTATGGAAGCTGACTTGGGTTAGCCACTGTTCAAGTGCTAACTTCAAGCTTCTGAGGATTGTCTCTTCTTTGGGTTCCTTTTCTAGATAAATACTTAGTTCTAGTAATGCTTAACTTAAAAAGTAGCATCCTGTAGTTGTTACTGCATCTGACACGCTAATGTTCAGCGTTTTCACATTGTAACTACGCTTTACACTAAAGTAATGTGAAAAAATATTCGGCTGTGTATTTAATTTTGTGTTATTTATGATCGAAAATACTCATCATAATTATTTAATTTATATATCATATAATATTTAACCTATTATCAGTGAAATAAAATACTAATTATTTTACTAACTTGTAAATATTTTGATTTAATCCAATCAAAATCTCCTTAACTACCCTTATAAGAAAAACCCAGGTAAAACTTTTTCAGGTGTTAAGGGTGTTTCTTTGTCACAATACTCGTCCATACAAATTCATTCTTTGTCAAATATTTTAAAGTTGACATGAATAATTTTCTTATGATTTTTACAGAATTTTCAAGTAATGTCTTCCATGTATGTAATTAGTTAACTTCATAAGATAAATTCATGACAACCAGACCAAATTATTTATTTCTTTTCACGTGCTGCTTAGATGTGTTTTTTATTAATTTACTTGTGTTATTATTCATTACTCCTGAATGAATGTATTTGTGGAGCCACTCATGTACGTCACACATCATAACATCTACGAATAGCTTAAAAGATACCGATTCTAGTGCATGTGCAATTACTTTAGTAACCTTATTTGACTATTTTCCACAGGTTATATCTTGATAACCCTGCAGTTCCATGTGTTTTCATCAATGAATTATCATACTCAAAATCTTCTCATTTTAAGGCATAACAGCTGGCAGAATTCAGGTAAAATCAGACTTTTCCACTAAAATTATCATCAGACAGAATTAATATTTGTGACATACAGTATATGTCAATCCACACTTTGAGAAAACATAACTCCCCCTCTGGTGGCGGAAAATCCCACTAACTAAAACTAGATAACATTATCTACAGGACTTTCATCACTCAGCAAGATTAGGTGAGTAATTCCTTTGCAATGTTGAATAACATTTTGCCTCAGAAAATTATCTAGTAGCTTGTAAAGCAGGCGTTGTAATGTCCTTTTCAGCTGAGATGCCGAGCAGTTATCACTGTGGACATTCAACTACAATTTTTCTTCTTCTCATGCACACAGTTAATGTAACAAGAAATGACATCCTTTTATTTCTCAGACTCATTGGCATCATTGCTTAGGAGATTTGCCTGTAATGTATAAATATAAATATTTAATCAGTCATGTGGTCCCACAAATACAGGGCTTTGTATTTTAAGCAGCTTGTTGACTAAATAATTAAAACGGATACATTAGTAGCACAAGTGTTTCTTATTCTTAAAATACTGTACAAAATATAGAATCACTGTGGTGAGGAAAATACATCTGAAAACATTTTTTATCATTCTACACATCAAATTAGAAAACCACCAAAGAACCCAATAGCAATGAGTATATAGATTATCGCACTGTCCAACTATCTACACTGCTGTATACATACGTTATCCTATTATAATCTCAAAACATCACACGTGTAGGATTATCTTATTGAAATATTTATGCATGTACATTTATGTCAGTTATTATGAATATCCCCCCCGCTAGTCCAGCGGTATGTCTCCGGATTTACAACGCTAAAATCACGGGTTCGATTCTCCTCGGTGGGCTGAGTAAAGGTCCTCCTAGTTGGGGGTTGTGCAGTAGGCTAATAACCTACTCACTTAAAAACCAGTCTGTTCATGAAACCGCAAACGGTTGCGGCCCTATGTTCCTTTCGGAATTTAGTGGCATCGTTATTATTAGTATTAGTATTATGAATATCATCTCTGTTTATGGAATCTATTTCTGATTGAGATAACAATTCATAAACAACTAGTAATACAGGATTTGGTTTCATGAAATTTGTTGTGTTTGTTAATGCACTGGAAGTATTAAGGTTTTCTATCTTACACTGTAGAATATCTGTGTCGGCAGTAGCAAGTAGTTGGTTACGACAACAAATGTTTTTAATATGTAGTGCAACTGTTTTTCTCCTCAAACTCGGTTAGTGTTAAGTGTGTGTGTTTAAAAGTCTAATGAATCGTAACGTAGATGATACAAAAGTATGATGTGCTACAATGACTGATGCTCACTTAGCACTTTGTTTCATTCGCTATCAGAGATTGGGTTTCGTGAATACTTAACACAGTTAGCAGGAATGTACAACAGTATAACATTTGAATCATCGATGGATGTTTATACTTATTTCGACTTTTACGTTTCGTGTACGAACTACAACAATTAGAGTTTTACTTGTTGCAACAATAGATGGCCTTACAAATTGAACAATACTTGTTTTTCATTTTACGTTCAACTTCGTATCTGGTTATTTAAAGTAGAAGACGAAGCAGCTTCTTCGTCCAATGACATAATGTTGCCTACTGGTCAGAACGTAAGAAAGAGTTATTCTTCGTAGTTTTGTTACTTACCTTCGCTAGAAGTACAATCAGAGAACTTACGACTCTACAAAAGTAAATGAATTGCTATTGATTACCAAAAAATGAAAGTCACTCATTTCTCACTAGCTGAGACAGAACATTGTGTCTGCAGGTGAGGTAACTACCCCTGTTTTGTACAATTTAATAAGAAGACGAATGCTCAACTTTAAGGTTTTAGTTCTTTATTTTATTATAGCAATGTTGAGAATGTTTTCTCGCTGCTGGTAACCTTAATTGGCCTTTAGTGTACAACTGTTATGGTGACATATATGGTTGTTGTACTGATAGTTTCCATCACTCACAAGATATTAAGACTGTTTGTCTAGACTCACATTAAAGCCTATCTTTTAGTGTTAGTAGAAGAATCATCTTCCTAGAATTCTGATTATAGAGTAAGGACATTTAACATGAAAATACAAAAGAAAACTTCATGACTGATTATTTCTAAGTGTCTGCTCTATGTAGTTGTCTATTAAAAAGTATTTACAATATTTATAAAAGAGAGAGAACTTTTTGTTATACATTATGTAGAGTAACAGATCAGTATAGGCACGGTGTTCAAACATTGAAACTTGGTTGGATACGTGTATAATTACTGATATGTGGTTTAATGGAATGAAAAATATTTTAAATATTGTATTAACTATGTGTGTTTCCCACCCCAAATATGGGTGTATAAATGTGAATTACACGCATTTATGTGATTTAACGAGCAACATTCTACAGTTTTGTTGTTGTATTTGTTTCTAGAAAGTATTACTCTAAATTCCGGTATTCAGTTTGCTTGTTTTGAAGTGTAGTTACTGTAATACTAGGTCTTTGTAGATATTAACGATGTCCGAGTTTAAAAACACGAGTTGTTTTTTTCATTATCAAAAGAATATATTATATAGGTGTCTACTTTTCTTCAAATTTTCAGCGGGACCAAGTCTGGAAGCTGTGGGTGTGTATACATGAAATCACACTTCGTGACACCATGTTGTGGTGTCACACATACGGTGAGTTAGAATGGAGTTGAAAGGCGCGAGTTCTTTATGTACCTCCTTAACTTCGGGATATTTGTACCATCCTGAAAGAAATATTGAAGCCCCAGATGTAATCCAAAATTCGAAATAGTGACAAAGCTGATGTGATATCAACAATGTGTACTACCAATGAAGTAGAACAATAAAATAAATGTTCACGTATTAATCTACTTTGTTACAAAACTTAAGAATGGTGTATAGATGGCAATGCCAAAAATTGATAAACAACACAAAGACGAACATATAAAACCACAAAAATCACAACACAAGTAACCAGTAATTATTGAGTCAATTTTATAAACTTATAGTCACAAGAATTTCAGATTTAGTTGTATATAAAAGTTATGATTTTTGTAATAATTTTGTGCATTCATTCATGCCTTGTTTCTCTACTTTATGGTATCACCATCACTGCATCATACTAAGTTTTGCATAAAAAATTACTTGTTCCTTTCTTTCAAACAAAATACTGGAGTGGGTTGATAAATGAACGTTTGTTTTACTATTAAATTCCTTACAATCCATCTGTGTAAGCATATTCTCTGTAAATATTATGTTACTGACGTAATTTATAGCAGATTACCCTACAATATATCTCATTAGAAAAAAAAACTGCTTTACATCCATCTAGCTAGCCAAATTGCAATAGCGTTGAGATATATAGATAAAAAGTATTAATATAAAGCTAAGTATCTAGATTTGTATACAATACAGCTATAAAAATGGATGTTCTTGTTATTTAGCTAGCTAGAAATGCCGCTTTACTATCCTGTAATTCAAACATTCTGCCTTATTATTCAGATAACTAGAGAGATTGCTTTACTATCCTGTAATTTAAACAGTTTGCGTTATTATTCAACTAACTAAAGAGATTGCTTTACTATCCTGTAATTTAGATAGTTTGCCTCATTATTCAGCTAGCTATAAATGTTGCTTTATCCTCCTGTAGACAGTTTGTCTTATTATTTTGCTAGCTAGAAAGACTGCTTTACTGTCCTGTAATTCAGACAGTTTGGATATTTTTCAGATAGCTAGAAATGGTGCTTTACTATCCTGTAAATTCAGACAGTTTGTCTCATTATTATAGCTAGCTAGAAATGTTGCTTTATAATCGTGTAATTCAGACAGTTTGTCTCATTATTCAGCTAGCTACAGTTTCTTTATCAACGAACTGTTTAGACAGCTTGTCATGCAATCCACATACCTAAATAGATTGTCTATCATACCATGTGGATATCTTCGGATTTTCTGTAGATTATGAGCACCGCCTAACCGATAACAAAAAGACTTTATAAATAAACCACATTTCACCCTTGATTAATGTGTTATTGTTTTTTCCTGTTTAAGAAAGGATTTTTTTTTTCTGACAGTTAGAAGAGATCAAATATGTCAACGTATATAATTGGCCGTAAATTACTTTTAAAAGCCAGAACTTTGTACATATCATAAATAAGACATCAGTCACAGTTTGAAACTAAATGATATTTTATGACATGTGAAGCTAATATTTGATGTTCTTAGCAAGATGTTATTTTCATTCACTCCCTAAACGAACATACTTTCAGGAAAAGAAGTGAATGGGTAAAGAACTTTCATTCCAAAGTTACGATCGCTTCTCAAGTTAAAGCACCCTACTAGTTGAAATAAACAGTTTTTAACCGTGAGAAAAACTTTTAATCTGTTTTCCATAACAGTCGACAAGTAGTTTTTTCTGTGATGATTAACACTTGTGTTCGTTTGGGAAACAGAAGTTATTTGATTAACTAAACAATAAATTCTTTCACAACCATGACTTCTAAGAAACCTATGTTTTCTTTATTCCATTTAACTGTACGTGGTCGTGGAGTTACATAGTTTTAGACTCATACGAAAAGGAATATATAGTTTGTGTTACACTTAGTTTTGGTTTGTTTGTTTGTTTTGGAATTTCGCACAAAGCTACTCGAGGGCTATCTCTGCTAGCCGTCCCTAATTTAGCAGTGTAAGACTAGAGGAAAGGCAGCTAGTCATCACCACCCACCGCCAACTCTTGGGCTACTCTTTTACCAACGAATAGTGGGATTGACCGTAACATTATACACCCCCACGGCTGGGAGGGCGAGCATGTTTAGCGCGACATGGGCGCGAACCCGCGACCCTGGGATTACGCCTTACACGCTTGGCCATGCCAGGTCCATGGTTTCGGTCTTGATAATATATTCGTAGTTTTGCAGTCTCACAAAAGTTCTTATATTTAAGTTATTCACTCATCATTAACTTGAAGAGAAAGATGACAAAACGATTTTAATTTATCATTAAGAAATAAGTTTCGACAAAACATTTTTCTTTTCTCTTTTTATGGGCGTGCTTCGACAAGTGGTTAGAGTTCCAGGACGTGTATTAGGAGGTTCATCGTTTGCATTCTGTTACTGAAAAATAAAAGATAAAAAAACTCTTTGCTGTTAAGTGCAAAGTTGCGCCAGGGGCTATCTATGTTGTGCTCACCGCAAGTGCCGAAAACCAATTTGCTGCGTTATAAACCCCTAGACTTATGATACGACAAAAATTTAAAAAATAAATAAAAATCGCACTGTGGGAGGTTGATGTAAGAGTGACAATCAAAGTAAACTATTTCATTACAGTCCCTCAAAAGCTAACAGTAAGCGTTGTCGACTAACAGTTAAAAATTACGTAGAGCTAGCGCAGATCACACTGGTGTAACTTTACACGAATATCCGAAATAATCAAACAATAAATTATTGTTTTTCTAGAAACTGTTAAAAGAGTAACATAGTTGCTTAAAAATATTCATTGGGAGTAAATTATAGATTTAACTAAAGTAAGTCTATGTGAAATGACATTAAATTAAATGTATTTAAAAACATATTATAAAGGAAACACACATGTGATTTAAACACATATCAAACTAGCGCTAACTACGGAAAGTTTTAACCACATATTTTTTACTTTCTACTTCAACCAAAATTCTGTGTATTAAATTACTGTTGTCTTAAAAACAATCCCTCGACCTGTAATTTGAGAGTCGCTAGTTCGAAACCCCGTCACATCAAACATGCTTGCCCTTTAAGCCGTGTGGGCGTTATAATATTACAGTCAATCCCACTATTCGTTGGTAAAAGAGTAGCCCAAGAGTTGACGGTTGGTGGTGATGACTAACTGCCTTACTGCTAGTCTTACACTGCTAAATTAGGGATGGCTAGCGCAGATAGCCCTGGTATAGCTTTGCGCGAAATTCAAAACAAACCAAAACCAAAAAACTTGTAGATTCAGTACTTTATTCATGTTTATTGCTGAATTATTACCGCGTATGAGTATTATTGAAAATGTTTTTAACTAACCATGTTACAAGTTTGTAAAGCTTCGACAGTTAATAATTTAAAAGAATGGTTCTCATCCCTGGAGCGGAACGTGTCCTAGAAATCATTGAGAATATTCAGGAAAAACAGATACTGGAAAAGATATTTACAGCAACGAGTAGTGTGACTGCAATCAGTACCAACATTCAATCACAGCTGATTTGTTTTTACTTGAAGTAAGTATTAAAAACATGTTTTATATATCTGTTTGTTTCATTTTTGTCAGATGTAGCAGATGAGTATGAGGTTATGCGGTTCATGTTCCATTACGACCAGAAAAACATAAAAATTTTCGCTTCGCACTTTGAGGTTATGAGTTCTTTATATATGTGATGAACAAGTTCCAATATCCGGTCTGAAAAAAGGTAGCTCAAGAGCTCATGTTAGGTGCTGTTGACTTTTCTCTAGTATATAGCTTCACACTTACGAACAGCTTGTGCAAATGATGTTGGTGTGGTTTTGCGCAAACTTTCATGAACAGTCCGTTTCTCGAAGAGAAATGTAAATGAGTTACACACTAGCAAAATCTAACAGCAATAGATATAGATGGTGTTTCTTTCTTATAGATTAAAGTATTTGGTTTGACTTGAATTTCGCGCAAAGCTACCCGAGGGATATGTGCGCTAGCCTTCCCTCCTTAGTGTAAGACTAAAGGGAAGGTAGCTAGTCATCACCGCCCACCGCCAGCTCTTGTGCTACTCTTTTATCAAAGAATAGTAGGATTGACCGTTATATTATAGGGCCTCGATGGCTGAAAGGGCGAGCATGTTTGGTGTGATGGGGATTCGAACCCGCCACCCTCAGATTACGAGTCGAACGCCTTAATCTCCTGGCCATGCTTGCCAACAAGATTGATACACACAGTTTCTTTTTTTTAAATATACAAACAATAACGGTTATTATAAATAATGGGACCCTGCGTGGCCTGGTGGTTAAGGCACTCGATTCGTAATCCGAGAATCACAGGTTGGAATCCCCTTTACACAAAACATGCTCTCCCTTTCAGCCGTGAGGACGCTATAATATGGCGGTAAATCCCACTATTCATTGGTAAAAGAGTGGCTCAAGAGTTGGCGGTGGATGGTGATGACTAGCTGCCTTCTCTTTAGTTTTACACTGCTAAAATAAGAACAACTAGCGCATATAGCCCTTGAGTAGCTTTGGGCGAAATTCAAGACAAACAGACTAGCTGCCTTCCTGCAAGTCTTATTCTGCTAAATTAGGAAAGGCTAGCGCAGATATTCCCGTGTAGCTTTGCGCGAAATTCAAAAACAAACAATGCTAAATAATCTTCGTAGTAATGTAATATAATAAACAAATAAAAATAGAAACATTATGCAGATTAATATTTTTAACCAATACAGTTACTGAAATTAATTTTAAAGAAAGATTGGAATATAACTTTACTTACAAAACAAATAAAAACTGTGATACAACTGGATAGATGGCGCTGCTTGTAGGTAATTGAAGGTAAATATGTTAAAAGAAATTCAGGCTCGTGCAAACTAAGTTGTAATATTAGTAGTTAGCACAAACTTAGCTTAAACTAAGGCTTCTAAGCCTTTTATTTTATCAATTTTAATGTAACAACAACATTTAAAAAGTGTTTCCACGTAAACTTATTGTTGCCATAAAAAATGAGCGACACGAGTTTGGAAGTTGTATACATATATATGTATATCAATAATCATTGAGTTAAGTATTTGATTGGTCAGGTAGAAATTCTTGCATTCATAGAACCGTCTTTATAACATAACAACTGCTCTTTAGCAGTTGATAGTTATTTAGCACAGAGCTACATTATGAATTATTTGTGTTCTGTCCACTACAATGAATATAACATTGTATTTTACCGTTTTAAGTCCTTTAACTAACTTCTGATCCATTAGGAGGCAAAAACTCTTGAGCTTTAGAATAAATTAATTTTCCTGTTAGTTTTGCAACGCGCAAGATGGGACACTTTCGTGTGTCAAAACTATTATTAAACTAAAATAACTTTTAAACGCAAGTAATCAAAATTATTTACGGCTAACTTTAAGATCCTCCCCGAATTTTAGAAGTCCTATTTATTTATTTATGGCATAAGAAAACTTGCTGAACAACAATATTGTAAATTTTTGATATTATTGTATACAACCTTTTACAATAATGCACTAAGGACGTGGAGTGAAAGTATTGAATATTATGTAGCTTTTCACGAAAACGTTTAAATTGTTAGGTTTAATAAAATTATTACTACAGGTGTAAATTTATTGTTGAATATCAGTTATTGTTTTATTTGATGATAAAAATTATTATCAAATTACATACAACCATAGACACAAATATTTTTCCCGTCTATAACTGAGGTTGTAGATATTTTTCAATCATATTTCCATTAAATGTTACACTAATTGATTGAAAATAACTACTTCGGTTACACTAAACTTTAAGGGAAAATAATTCAGATGATTATATTAGACATAATTACTACAGTATATTCTTGTTTAATAATGTTCTGAATCTAATTAATAATTTTAACCAATTTACTTATGAAATTACATTTTATCTCGCCACCCAGTGGCTCAGCGGACTTACAGCACTAAAAATCGGGTTTCAATACCCGTGGTGGGCAGAGCACAGATAGCCCATTGCGTAGCTTTGTGCTTAATTCAATTCAACAGCAACATTTTATCTTTTCGGAAAATGTTGTTAAAATAAGTGAGTTGAAAGACGGAAAATAAGGTATTTTATATAAGCTAACTGAGTGTGTGAGGCAAAGACACGAAAATTAAACAGTTTTTTTCTTTGAACATTATTATACTTGAAAAATTACCAATAGAGACGTTGATATTGCCATATCTAAGAGTAATCAGTTATCTAGAAATGGTTAAGAGATCATTTGAAAAACATTTTTTTCATGAACTCACACAGTTCAAATTTTAACTGAACTTAACAACTTTACCGATGCAATTTAAATAACGTTTTCTCCCTTCCTCCATTTTGCAAGAACTTAAAGTATTTTTGTTTCTTCTTGAAAATAAACCATAAACATTAATAGCTTGATTGGAAACATAATTCATTCCAAAAATAAATAAAGCATTAGCCAGAATTAATTACGCTATTTGTCAGTGTCTTTTATTGAGGAAAATATATACATTCTAGAACTCACAGAGATAAAATGTTTTAAGGTAATTTTTTTACATAAGTGTAACTCCAAAAATATTATTGGTGTACTGATTAATTATGAGGAAAAAATGTTACGTGTTACGTATCATAATTTATCCAGGACGAGTCTCCAAATTACTAGATAACGTATTATAATTTCAAATACCCAGAAACTGAGTTAAACGATAATTTAGATTCAGCAACAAAATAAATGTCGGTATGTATCCAATTTATTATGCTTACTAACAAAATTGATATACACAGTTTTTAATATACAAAAAATAACACAATTTACAATAATGATCATTACAAATAATATACAAAAGTTTTACAAAAACACAAACAATGTCAACACAAACAACTGATCCTGAACTTGATATCTTATCGAGGGTTCACGACGAGTTTATTAATTTTTAGTTAATGTTATTACAATTTACTTAACAGGAAGCTAGTTAGCTCTGTATTCTTCACTGACTTCACGCTGAGTTATCCGCCGCTGAATTTACATAATATTTTCGAAAAATACTAATGTTCGGTATGAATCCATTAAAGTTAAGTAGTTGTAATGTTCGAAAGCTGTAAACGTTCGTGGTCAAGCATCTGACGTTCGCAATTAATAACCGTTAATGACAGTTATAGCTTTCAAGGTTTATAGCACACAAAATACAGTAAACCAGTAATATATACTGTATCTTGACTCATTGATATTTAAAGTCGTAAGAAGAGTTTCTAGAAATTTCAGATTACACAACAATATTTACGTACACATAAATATTACTGATTCTTACACTCAAAAACTTCGCAATACAAATTTAACAGTATAAGTTATCTATAGTTCTAAATATAAATTTAACTTAAACTTACAGAGATGTTGAAATAAATAATATAATAGTACGTCCATTACATTCGGTTGTTGTTGTTTTGAATTAAGTACAAAGCTACACAATGGGCTATTTGTGCTCTGCCCACCACGGGTATCGAAACCTGGATTTTAGCGTGTAAGTCCGCAGACATACCGCTGAGCCACTGGGGTGGCCCATTACATTCGGACGTAGAAGGAAGCTTTTCAGTAACACTTTGCCTTTATAACTTACATACAGCGAATCATATTTTAAATCCTAAATCTGTAAGTTAATTCTTTAAATGCCCCCCAGTGGCTCAGCGGTATGTCTGCGGACTTACACGCTAAAAACCGGGTTTCGATACCCGTGGTGGGCAGAGCACAGATAGCCCATTGTGTAGCTTTGTGCTTAATTCAAAACAACAACAACAACAATAATTCTTTAAAATCAATTCTAAATAAAAAATTGGATGAATTTCGTTAGTTAATTTTCCCATTCTAACGAATCTTCATTAATTTTCCAGTTTAATCACAAACAAAATAAGAATCGGGAAAATTGTTAGATTTGGTAAAACTAAATATTAGAACTAAATCAGAGTTAATAATCAACATTACAACAAGAACTCTTTCAAGCTTAAAATTTCTGTAATTCAGGTTTATTTAATTTAATCAATTTTGATATGTGGAAATTTTTATGCATTGCTGTTATAAGCTTACTGTCCTATAATTTTAGTGGTTCAGGGGAAAAGAAAGATTATTCAATTTTAGGTCTCTTGTTGCAGAAATAGTGTCTGAAAGTGAAGATTTATTTGACTGTAAAGGAGCTTCAGAACTATTATCTTGTTTAATTTCCTTTTTATGTATAGTTGATTTTTTAATTTTTTAAAAATAAAAGTAATAGAAACATATTTCAATTTTTAATTTTAAACTGACGAATATCTCTTATAGTACGAAATCCATTCCATCAAAATAATTACGATCTGCTCATATCTGAAAAATATTTCTTTAACTGGAAAGTGAATTCTTTGTTTATAGTATTATCGCTGTTTGAAGTGAGTATTCACTGTTTTATCTCTTTGTGCATATGTATTTATATCGTTACTTTTGCTACTGAAATATACCACAAGAAAGCCTGTAATGACAATCATATATAGGTTACTTTAATTTGCCAGATAGTCAATAATACTGAAATTAACCTTTGAATGTAATTCTGACCTGGCATGGCCGAGCGCGTTGAGGCGTGCACTCATGATCCGAGGGTCGCGGGTTCGCGCCCGCGTCGCGCTAAACATGCTCGCCCTCCCAGCCGTGGGGGTGTATAATGTGACGGTCAATCCCACTACTCGTTGGTAAAAGAGTATCCCAAGAGTTGGCGGTGGGTGGTGATGACTAGCTGCCTTCCCTCTAGTCTTACACTGCTAAATTAGGGACGGCTAGCACAGATAGCCCTCGAGTAGCTTTGTGCGAAATTCCAAAACAAACAAACTTGAATGTAATTCTGAGAACCTTTTTCACTATTAAGTGCTGCTATCTGTCTTTAGTTTTGTTTATTAATGTTGTTGAACGTTAAAGTGATATTTATAATATTTATATTACTTTAAAATATTTTGTTAATTAATTTATTTTTAATTTTACTTAATTATACACTTTTGCATTATTTATTGCTTGTACTCAAAACATAGTTGAAATATTCATGTAACAGTAATCCATATTTTTTAAGGTTTATAATACTTTTTCAAAGCAAGATTTTGTCACATCATTTTTAAACAAGTCTAAAATACCATTTACTTTTCAACTTATCAAATTATATTACAACTTTTACCCGAGGAGTTGCAAAGAATTTTCAATAAAAATAACAGTTAATAGTGATTAACTTTAAGGTCAACAGACGAAACAGATAAAGTTTCTTCGATTACTCTTATTGCTATGCGGTTTTTTAAATCCTTATTCCCAGAATGTTTAGTTAGGTACTAAAGCATTGAAGCAGGATTGTTATACAAGAGGCTTAATGAATATGCTTATAACACTTGTAGTTAGTAGTATTTAATAAATTTAATATTATATATTAAACATGCCTCGTCATATAAATAAACAAAATATGTTGTGTTTTAATTAAATTCGATTTTGTAAAGTAAATAAATACAAATAAACTTATGTCTTATTTAATAGTATAAAACCTTAAAACAAAATTAAGAAAAAACACACACTCACTTTCAGTGTATTGAAAAAATTATCAAAGAGAGAACAAGCATAATTTATAAAAGTGTAAAGAAAGTATTTGTATTTTGTTTGTTTGTTACAGATATGAACGTAACGTTTGCTTGGACTACGTTTTATTTAATATTTTTATTAGTAGATGGCAGCATATATGTAAAATTGAGCGAGATAGTAACCTCATTTTGATGATGCGTCGTAATATCGGGATGTTTGTTCTCGCTTAAAACCAATGATGATACAAAAGGTGAAAGATAAAATAGAATGCAAGCTGTTACCCGAACCGCATACATTATGATTGCAAGATGTTGATAATACATTACAAATTCATGTAAACAAAATTTTAGGAAAAATCTTCACTGGTATTTATCGTAAGGTTAACTGGAACTACATAATTATATTTTTATCTTTATATATAAACAAAAATCGAGGCCTGGAAGTTGAGGAATAATGTTTTAAGGCACATTTTGTACAACAACAAACCAGCTGAAACCCACAAGTAAATGATACTTTTGTTGACCAATATACGTAGTAGTCATAAATTCACATCAATAACACATTACATTTGATACTATTGTGTTCTAAACTGCTCACGCTTTCATTAAGAATTCCTCATTTACCCTGAATGTAGCTGAAACCCATCAAATAAAGGTTTTAATTCTATCCATATTTGAGTGGAAAATTATTTTTGATTCCACTTTTCTTTATGGCCTTTGTATCGTATTGTGAAACTTTATCATAATAAATGTTCTGAAATCTTCACAAGGGCGATAAAAAATTATTCTCGAATGTTTTATTCCCCTTAATGTCTTGACATTGTCGCGTTGTTTATGATGATTTTAAACTTTCCAAAGGAAGAACGTTTATTTTAAGCATCTTGAACATCGACTATTCTAATGATGTTAATTATAAAAAAAAAAATTGTATAGTTTTTTTTTTTTTGAATTAAGCACAAAGCAACACAATGGGCTATCTGTGCTCTGCCCACCACGGGTATCGAAACCCGGTTTTTAACGTGTAAGTCCGCAGACATACCGCTGAGCCACTGGGGGGCAAAATTATATAGAGGTGAAAATTTATTATTCGAAAACTCTGTGTTTAATGTTTAAAAATTTGTAATGTTGATTGTTATAAATATAAATTCTGATTTTCTGAAAATCCTGCCCCCCAGTGGCTCAGCGGTATGTCTGTGGACTTACACGCTAAAATCCGGGTTTCGATACCCGTGGTGGGCAGAGCACAGATAGCCCATTGTGTAGCTTTGTGCTTAATTCAAAACAACAACAACAACAACTGAAAATCCTGTTGGCTTAATGTTTGAACGTTTATTATGCTGGCTGCCATGGAGCTTAATACTCATGTACTGAAAACTGTATGCTTTGGAACCTTTTTAATACTGATCGCTATTAACTTTAATAGTCGTTTACCTTTAAACAACATACAGATCAGATACCAGAATTAGTATAAATACCTAGACACTGCTATGTTGTGAGATATCAAAATTTGACCGCTAACCTCGAGGAAGTAACAGCTGCCTGTAGAATTACTGCTTTTTTCCACTTAAAATAACTATATGCACAGAAAACTTACTTTCATTGAATCAGCTGCCATCTTCACTTTTAACTTTATAAAATACAAAAGGCTAACTGCCGTAAGAGATGGGTAGAAACTAGCATCAAATAAGGGGCCTGGCATGGCCTAGCGCCTTAAGGCGTGCGCTTCGTAATCTGAGGGTCGCGGGTCCGCGCCCGAGTCGCGCAAAACATGCTCGCCCTCCCAGCCGTGGGGGCGTTATAATGTTATGGTCAATCCCACTATTCGTTGGTAAAAGGGTATCCCAAGAGTTGGCGGTGGGTGGTGATGACTAGCTGCCCTCCCTCTAGTCCTACACTGCTAAATTAGGGACGGCTAGCACAGATAGCCCTCGAGTAGCTTTGTGCGAAATTCCAAAACAAACAAGCATCAAATAAAACTTAATATCTGTTATCGTTCATAAGGCGTGGTTCAAGTAACTGATAGTTTAAACAACGTCCTGACCATTACAATGTCTGTGATATCTCAAATAGCCAGATGAACCATGGTACGTTGCGTGAAAGGCCTTCATCAACACTTGACATAACTGATACTGTGTGGTTCACATATTATTACATTCTACTTTAATTTCGTAAACCCTTATATTGAGTAAGGATCATATATATACTGAAAAAAGAGGTTTTTATCCACCAAAGATTACCAATGACACACTGTCGATGTAAAGAATAATGTATTGTGAAGGTACTGTAAAATTACACTGTCATTCAAGATGGTATAATACACATAGATAATGTTGTAGTAAGTTTAACTGTACCTTTTATCTAAATAAACGACAACACGTGTCACCAACACATTGTAAGAACCCACTACCAATCAAACAGGATGAAATATTTTGTTGTAGACAATATGAAAAGAATTTAAAAATTATTTAAACTGAATGAAACCGTGCTTTGCGATCACATAGTTACAAAGCAGTCGCAATGAGAGAAAATCACATATTTTGTTACAGAATATAAACAATACATTGTCAAACAGAGAAAAATACACCTTGTTGCAGAGAATACAACAGTACGCTGTCAAACAAAATATGCATATTGTTGTAGAAAATGTAACAGTACGCTGTGAAACAAAGAAATACAAACATTTTGTTATATAAAATGCAGCACTACACTACCGAATAACGAAGACGATACGTTTTGTTACAAACAGTGTAACAACAGTACACTGCCAGTTAATCCAAATGCATGTAAAGATGGGGTGTAGAAAACACATTTGTCTCACTAAATGGCCTGGCATGGCCGAGCGCGTTAAGGCGTGCACTCGTAATCCGAGGGTCGCGGGTTCGCGCCCGCGTCGCGCTAAACATGCTCACCCTCCCAGCCGTGGGGGTGTATAATGTGACGGTCAATCCCACTATTCGTTGGTAAAAAGAGCAGCCCAATAGTTGGCGGTGGGTGGTGATGACTAGCTGCCTTCCCTCTAGTCTTACACTGCTAAATTAGGGACGGCTAGCACAGATAGCCCTCGAGTGGCTTTGTGCGAAATTCCAAAAAAACAAACAAACAAACAAACTCACTAAATTTAGATATTTTCTATCATATCATAATTGTAGGTGTAAGGAAATTAATTTCAGTTTCAAAAGTTATCAAAGGTTACGTGATGTAAATTAATCATCACACGAACTTTTTAATTTTACACTTTGAATAATCAAAATTATCCTTACATTTTAATTGAGATGTAAAATTTAATATAAAACAAAACCAAAGATTAGTACATAAAACAGTTCCTCAGAGCCTTAAAAATAAAACATAAATAGTTTTTGTTGTTTTCTTACTTTCAATAATTTAACATCCCATACATATTACGTGTACTTGTTTTTGAAAAAGTGCAGATTGCATACCGTTCGTTTCAGCTGCGTAATATTTTTTTCAAACGTCATCTATTACATTTTATCTTCTATTTGTAGTGCCAAACACGTTGTTATTCTCTCCATATATATATGGCCTGTCTTTACTTTATTGACTCTGTTTCCAGTTGGTCGTGGTTTGTTCTTTCTTTTTAAGCGAACATTCATACTAGTTTGTACTGTTTAGATACTGGCTATATATGCTGTTTATATTCGACCCACGAGTTGAGTTGGCTAGTCAGTATACTCTTCATTATCAATCATCAAAAGATTTATATGGAGGGAAAATAAACAACAGGGGGGAGAAACGAAAATGAAATGAACAGAAGTATTGTAGGCAGTGAGTAATCTAATGATCTTGGAGTGTAATGTACTAAAGCACAGGTCACGAAACGTAACAAAGACATTAAAACTCCGAGCCAATAAATTTTGTGTTCAACATTTATGGGCAGAACAAACAGACATCTTCTAAGGGAGTCTGTGTTGGCTTTTTTTATTTCTGAGTACAACTAACTGGGATTTAATACAGCCTATATCATGGGCTATAGAAAAGATAAAAGTGCTTTAGAAACAAATAACTCACCCTTAGAACATAACATTCTTATAGCAAGACTAATTACAGCATACAACTTACAGATAATGCTTCAGACTTTTAAACTTTAATAAGACGTAATATGAATTGTGTAGGTTTATTTCGACTTACTTTTTACACAAATTTACAACTGATTTATATATATATATATGACATTTTTGGAAGAATTTACGTGTATGACATCTTTCAACTATCACAAAATAAACAATACGCAAAATATAGTTTCGGTTTTATAGATGGCGCTATTATCGTTGCTATGCCGTTTCGAAAAGAAGTTTAAATTTTCGCGTAATGGTTGGTATTAGTTTATTGTTTTTTTGGTTTTCTTAAGGCAAAATCATGAACTAGAAATGCTAAAACTTTTATCTTCAGTCACATAAGCGAACATACTTTTTAATGCACTTCAGGACTTAGATAAACTCAAAATCGTTATATGAGATTGACTAAACTTATATCTCATAAAATAATATTTGCTTAGCTTTCAAATATTTTTTCGTATTTTAGGATACAATATGTAATATAATATAGTAATATCTATATAAAACGTCCAATTTTTTCTACATTCTGAACGTCGCATTAAGTTTACGGTTATATCTTGATTTTACGTTTTTGCTTCTAAATATTTTGTAGTGAATGTCTACAAATAACCATATAATATAAATGTATCAATTTAAAAGCTCCCCAGTGGCTCAGTGGTATGTCTGCGGACTTACACGCTAAAATCCTGGTTTTGATACCCGTGATGGGCAGAGCACAGATAGCCCATTGTGTAGCTTTGTGCTTAATTCAAAACAACAACAACAACAAATCAATTTAAACAAGTTTTATAACATAAACAAAAAATTACTTAATTACTCTATTTTTGGAAATAATTGTTGTTGTTTTGAATTAAGCAAAAAGCTACGCAATGGGCTACAGGTACTCTGCCCACCACGGGTATCGAAACCCGGTTTTTAGTGTTGTAAGTCCACAGACATACTGCTGAGTTAATTGCCTGTCTTACTAAACAATACATACTATAGTTTTCACTAATTTATGAAATGAATACAAAATAGAAAAAAGAAGGTTTGTTAGTTCGTTTTTGCTGTTAAGCACAAAGCTACATTGTGGGTTGTTTGTGCTGTGCTTACTACTGGTATCGAAACCTAGCTTTCAGAGATATAAGTCTTAAAATTACTGTTCAGTCTCTGATGTGATAAAAAGGGAAAATGAGGTGTAATTAAGGGTCTGCGTTTTTACTTTTAGGCAACTACGCCCCCGACACTGTAATTTTATTGCAGGTTTTAGGCAACTATGTTCTTCATGCTGGAACTTTGTTGCAAGTTTTAAGCGACTACGCCCCCGACACTGTAACGTTATTGTAGATTTTGTGTGGTTGGTCAAACGTATACTTGGGACAAACCGAAACGCAGTAACCAGCTTTTGTAATTTTTTATTTAATATTTCTAACAGTCAATTTGTTTTCTTCTATTTCAACAAAAGTTATTAGTTATTAAACACTCTGATAATTTAAGTATGATAAATCGTACTTTATTTGAATGAGGTGTTTCTACTAATGCAGCGGTGAGTACGCCGGAAATGAGAGTCGTGATAACGCGGGATATGTGTTTGACATTCTTACTTAGCTCACGAATGACGCGGGATGTGTGTTTGACACTCTCGCTTAGCTCACGAATGACGCGGGATATGTGTTTGACACTCTCACTTAGCTCACGAATGCCAAAACCATGCTACAAACCAAGACAAGACTGGTTTTCATAAAGTTTTCATAGGAGTCGTTTCTTAGTAAGAGATGTTAACAGGTAGGTCTTCCTGAGACGCTTATGACATGGTGAATCCAAATATTGTTGTTACCAAGCTGTACGTTATCTTTACGACTCCCAAAATTACAAATGGAAGTGGTTGTCAATATTTAAGCGACACAAATGGATTACATTAACACTTTTTATATTATTATTAAAGGTTGGTAGCAACAGTTTTTAACATGATTTGGACTCCATTCCTCCATATTTACTTGTTAATCTAATCCTTTTATCCGCAATATAAAATTAGATAATTATCAAACTCAATAAATAAAGTGAATAAACGTGTCCCTTGGCTGTAAGGAATGTTGGCAGCTGTAGTGTCTTCACTCAAAATGAAACCAAGTGTGTGAAAATGCTTCCTGAATTTGTAATGTAGCAATTAGTATTAAAAAGAAAGATGTCCTCTTGAGGATGATAAAGGGACATAGGTATCTCATCATCATGAGATACGTGGTTATACTTGAAAGGGACTAAAGATGTTTGTCTTTCTCCATTGGACCAATCAGACAAGAATATGAGGTGAAACAACCCATCAATTTTAGCTTGATGCTTTTTCTTTTAAATTTATAATGGACGAGTGTTGTAGGACGAGTATATTTCAAGCTAACTTCCTTTGTTAAGTTACAGTGTTAATTCAAAACTTCAAACAGCCACAAAACATCACTGTGGTTGGCTGAAATTTGAGAACTACCTTGTTGATATGTGAAATTTTAAGACCTGGTACCTTTCTCATCAGAGAGATGATAAATTTGATGTAACAGGTGAGACTATGTTTATCTTCTACCCTTATAAGGTCACTAACTCCAAATAACTGGTTTGGCTTGTTTTGAATTTCGCGCAAAGCTACACGAGGTTTATCTGCGCTGACCGTCCCTAATTTTGCAATGTAAGACTAGAGGGAAGGCAGCTAGTCATCATAACCCACCGCCAACTTATGGGCTACTCTTTTACCAATTAATAGTGGGATTGATCGTAACATCACAACGTCCTCACGGATTAAAGGGCAAGCATATTTGGTGTGACGGGGATTCAAACCCGCGACCCTTGGATTACGAATCGAATGTCTTAACCATCTGGCCATGCTGGGCCCAACTAACTGAACAGTCATTCTGGGATCAAGCTCAACAACTCTCATTATTTATTCACTCATTTTGAATGTAGTTACAGAGATGACTTTGTGACGCACCTCTTGAAAAAAGGTACAGCTGTTGCAGACCATATCTGTAGAGTTAATACAATTAGAATTCTTGTTTTGTCTACAATGGTGTCTTTTCTTGGATGATTCCTAATGGTAAAATCTGACAGATCATTTTTTTTCTGAAGTCTCAGGATGCTGCCTTTGTCTATGTATTGTGCATAGTAACATCTGTGTCACACCATTTAAACTATTCGTTTTACTGCTAAGCATAAAGTTAAATAATGGACTATTGTTGCTGTGCCCACATCGAGTATCAAAACCTGGTTTTTAACTTTCGGACTTATCGCTGATCCAGTAGAAGCACCGCTGGAAACGCATGCTCTGAATCAAAGATGGATCTTGTTCTGTATGTGACTTTGTTTATTGTTAAACAATGGACTAGCTGTGCTGTGTTCACCACCGATATGGAAACTCAGTTTTTAGCGTTAGAAGACTTCAGGTTTACCGTTGAGCCACTAGAGGGCTAAACTATTACCTCTTTCATTGTCTTTAGCCTGTAGTTGTTAGTCACCTGCTTTATGTAAACATGTCTTCTTTACTTGGTCCTTAGCAAATGATACAGATATTGTGAGAAACTTCTTCTGAGGTAAATTATAAGCCGTATCCAGTTATAACATAAAATGCCGCCATCTTAACTAACTGATGTGACTGAGATTATTGTAGTAAAATACGTTAGTCTTCTGTCAATCCTACGCTAACTACAAGTGCAACAACAACAACGATTGTCTATACGTTAACAAAAATAATTTGCTTAATTTTCCACTCTCACTGTTGTGGTTATGGCAGAATACATCGTAGTTAAAATAAGTATTAGGATATTGTGTAGTAGTGCATTATCATGACCATCAGAGTAAACAAAACTGTTGATGGAGGAAGTGATTCCAAGGACAGCACGTTCTTATCAATGTGTGTTTAACCCCAGTATAGATATTTTGCATTCTTGTTTAGTATAACGACCTAGGTCTAAAGGTCGTAAGCATTTCAACACCATGAATCATTAGAACGTTTCATCTGAAAATACACACTATTATTATGGAAGCTAAGAACCAATCAACTAATGTAAATTCTTTATTATAAAGGTTTTAATAATGTATGACTGTCTTAATTTTTATATTAAGTAACGATTTCTGTTTGAGCTAAGTTTTTGCTAGTGAATACTTTAAAACTGATGAATCAATACCCTCTTTATTTGTTCTGTGCAAGTAGCTTATTAATTTGATAAAGAATATACTTGAAAATTATATGCAGTAAAGCATCAAATACTTTTTTGTGGGTGAGACTACAAGCTATAGTTTTATTCTATCCAATATAATTCCTAAATAATTTGTGTTTGTAACTTATACATTTGTCGAATGCCTGGCATGGCCAAGCGCGTAAGGCGTGTGACTCGTAATCTGAGGGTCGCGAGATCGCGCCCGCGTCGCGCTAAACATGCTCGCCCTCCCAGCCGTGGGAGCGTATAATGTGATGGTCAATCCCACTATTCGTTGGTAAAAGAGTAGTCCAAGAGTTGGCGGTGGGTAGTGGTGACAAGCTGCCTTACTTCTAGTCTTACAGTGCTAAATTAGAGATGGCTAGCACAGATAGCCCTCGAGTAGTTTTGTGCGAAATTCCAAAACATTTATCGACACTTTTATTACCATCAGTATCACACCTTATTCTGTCATGTTGTGCTGGACTAGGAGTCCCGTTACCACAAAAAAAATGTGTTTGTGTGTGCTTTCTTATAGCAAAGCCACATCGGGCTATCTATTGAGCCCACCAAGGGGAATCGAACCCCTAATTTTAGCATTGTAAATCCGGAGACATAGTGCTGTACTAGCGGAGGTCGCACAAAAAAATAAAAATAAAATTACGATCCACATTTTTGGGCCATGAATGCGTTATAGGAGTGACGATCAAAACCTATTATTGTGTTTGACAAGAGGTATCCAAGAGCTGATAGAAGTTAATTTTGACCAACTGTCTTCTCTCTTAATCTGTTAATTTAATATAGGGAATGAGTAACCCAGATAATCTTAAATAGCTTTTCGTGAATATTCGAAAATAAGCAAATAATCAATAACCGAAACTGGAATTTCTTGAAACTGTTTTTAAAAGGTCGTTTAATCATTCCCTCTCTGATAAGGAGCCAGCCATTGAAAAGGAAAGGTTTAAATAGTTCAAAAGTTACTTATTTTTTGAACGGATGGCCTTTAGAGATTATTACTTAATATACGGTTATGATTTCCTTACGTATGTATTATATAAAGAAGTAGATGAAATTGATATATTTGTGTATTACTTGTCTTACGAAAGTTGATTTGGTTAACAGTACGCCTAAAATTAAAACACTCATTAACTGGAATTATAGTTTTCTTTATGTACGCACATTTCTTTCGGCTCAATAATTAAGAAGACTCATTATTTCTCTTAGATTATTTACCTTAACAATGAAGGTTTTGTCTAGAACTTTCTGTAAACAAATAACGCAATAATTAATCATGACTTTAAAATAGAAAGCTAATATGTATACATCCTAACAACATAGACATTAATGAACATAATATTTGTATTCCTTCTGTTTCTTTACATCCAGCAGTTTAAATTAGTAACTTAATCCGTATCCAAGGACTTTCGTTAGCGGATTACCCGAAGTTACGATTATTTATTCTAATACCCTACACGTCTCTCAGAGGAAATTATTATACTTGATACACTTGGCATTTCATGTTATCTTTTTCGACTCCAAAATAAAAATTCTATGATTTAATCGAAGCCTCTCTAACTTTATTCTCATTTCTGGTCCAGACTGCTAATTACTTTAAAATCTGTTATTTTATTCGAACGGCGGAACACCAAATATCTACCAATTATATTTTTAAAACTTCATAAATCAATCATCAGAGTAATGGGCGGACTAGATTCTAACATTTTTACCGGGAAAAAAACTTTTCCTGGTGTCTTGTTGGGCTATTCCGCTTCTGATTCGAGTAGAATAGGAATATTGTGACTCTTGTAGAAGCATTTTTTATTTTACAAAATTACATATTAGCTGAGTGGTCGGAAGTCAGATGAAATCTGACCACCATTTAGACATTCCAAAATTACATTCAAACTATGGTATTCTTTTTTTATTTATTGCTATTGTTATTAACGGCCCGGCATGGCCAAGCCTGTTAAGGCGTTCGACTTGTAAGCAGAGGGTCGAAGGTTTGAATCCCGGTCGCACTAAAACATGCTTGCCTTTTCAGCCGTGGGGGCGTTATAATGTTACAGTAACTCCCACTATTCGTTGATAAAAGAATAGCCCAAGAGTTGGTGGTGGGTGGTGATGACTAGCTGCCTTCCCTCTAGTCTTACGCTGCTAAATTAGGGACGGCTAACGCAGATAGCCCTGGAGTAGCTTTGTGCGAAATTAAAAAAACAAACAAACAAACAAACATTCTTTTAAACTTGATTTTTATTTATTTCTAGCTTATTATGGTAGACAATAAATGACTAAAATGTGTAAGGTCACCAGTGAGTTTATACACATCTTTATAGGAAAAAGCTGATTTGAAAGTAATCCTTGTTTTCTTTCCATGACATACTCTACTAAACTTCATGTTTTGCTCGTTTGATTGTTTTAGAGAAAAGCAACATTTGGTTAGCTTCTGTGCCCAGCGCGTGGAATCGAACCATAAATTTTACTAATAATGTCCCTTACTTAACCTTTACATACTGCTAGTACTGTTTTCTATTTAAGTCATATATTTCATGATTAGTATCCACTGTTTAATTCTTATATCCTGCCATTAGTATCCTGTTGTTGTTGTTGTTTTGAATTAAGCACAAAGCTACACAATGGGCTATCTGTGCTCTGCCCACCACGGGTATCGAAACCCGGATTTTAGCGTGTAAGTCCGCAGACATACCGCTGAGCCACTGGGGGCCATTAGTATCCACTACTCAATTTTATGTTTTGCCAGTAGCGTCTTCGAATTAACTTTTATATGCTGCCATTAATATCCATTATTCAACATTATATTTTACTGTTAACGTCCACTATTTAACATTATATTCTATCTATTAGTGCCAACTATTCAATCCTCATGTTCTACTATTAACGTCCACTACCTCACCTTATATTCTATTCGCTAAAGATCAAGCCGGCACTGTCAGGCAATGAGCGAGTTTTGTTTATTTTTTTACAGTTTTAACATCTCGGCCGTTACTCGAATGAACTTTGCAGTTTCGTCTTTATCATTTTTGTTCAATGTAAAAATATGTTATCCGAACTGTTACTGTTACAGGATGACATGAAAACAGGTATAGACAGTTATTGTAAATTAATGTTATCACTTTCAAAATATTTTCTTTATTAATTGTGATGACTCTTGTCAGCATAAAGGTAAGGAAGCTTGAGCTTTTGTAAAACAAAAATTGTTATTTGATTCCCGTGGTAAGAACAATACAGACAGCTACGTCACTGCACAGCTTCGCATTAATCATAACGAAATAGTTAATTATTAAATAACTTTTTTTAATTTTAGGTTATAAAGAGACGAAATGCATCTTTTTTTTTTAAAAAAAAATCTTTGTATAATAAAAACAATCATACGAAAAGCGCAACTTGCAATTTACCTTCATCGAGAGAGAACTGTTAGAAAGCTTGTTGGTTTCTATAATATTAAGTAATTTTATTTTTACAAACTATATTTATCCATTCTACTTTTTTTTAATGATAAGTCTTAAAAATTATGCACGACATATCAAGAGAAAACGAACACCTAATGCCAAACTACTCGGACGCCGACATCTGCTGCACTTCTGTTAGTCGTTCGCTTCTCTTGCCATCTGGTGAATGAATAAGAAATCTCAGAGTCGACCAATCACAGTTAAGTTTTCGGGAAGTATTACGCCTTTTGCACGTTAGTTATTATTCGAGTTTAAACATTTTAGCTGATTTTCTAAATATTTGTAAAGAGTAATATGTTTTCCTAAGATCTGTATTACTAAGTAAGTACTAGAGATACGGGGATTGGAAAATATAACTGTAATATTATATTCCAGTCCCGCTCTTCATTACTTGAGGGAGAAACAGCGATACATAGAACAGCATTAGAGATTTGCTGAAGGGTGCCAAACTCGTGTACCGCCGTGTGGAGACATGGCTGCGAGGTTAGTTTTTAAGTGACGTAAACTGAAGATGACTTGAGAATTGACAGAGATCTTGATTGACTAAAGAAATTACTCCTGCCATCTAAACAGAACATTGTTAAGAGTCGAGAGGGTAGGGTTTAGCCAAGAACGCCAAAGAAGTAAGGTTGTGAAACGGCGGCTAATAATATCTGCGAGCGTTGAACCAGCTCGTAAAGTTCACTCAGGCCAACCGACAGACACTCTCTGCTGGCCTAGCCCTAAATCGGAAGGAGAATTATGGCCAAATATCAGGGCCAAACGCCGGGCCAGTTTAAGTACGCATTATTAATGCTAGTTGTCTGTTTGGTTTGTTGCAGGACATCAACCACAACGGCGAACGAATTAGCATGTTCGTATGTTAAATACGCGTATTCTGAAAAGGGCTTCAGTGATGATGACGTACCTGGTGAAGCGATTCCAGGTAATTTTTTAATGTGTTATTTTGAATGTAGAAATACTTGATCTTAAAGTAAAGAGTGAGATAATTAGTAACAACAACAACATTAATATATAATATTTAAACTAACAACTTGTAAAACGTAACGTTACTAGCATACGTACTATGTAACAGTTGAATGAGAAATAGAGTCAAGCAGAACTAATGAAGTAATTTATACACGGTAAACAAAACAACTTTTAAAACGCAACGCTACTAATGTATAAACATACTAGTTAACACTAGGAATTAGGTCGAAGCAGGACTAGTGAAGTTCAGCAGTGTGTATGTGTGTTGAAAGAACTGTTGTAAAATGCAATGTTGCTAATTCACATAGTAGTTAACACTCTATATAAGATTAAGAATTAAACATGCCCAGCGAAATTGTGTGTATGCATTGAAACTACTGTTAAAACGAAACGTTAAATATATATATATATATATTAAAAATAGTTCTTAATGTCAGAAAAACACGTAGATTCAATAGGTAGTTAACATGAGGAGAAAGAGACAAGGACTAGTAAGTAAGTAGTGTATGCACATTGAAACCGCAGTTTGTATCAAAGAATGAGGTACACACCTCAAAGGATAATACAAAAATATAACAGAAATTTTATATATAACGGAACCTCTACAGTATTATTTGTTCTTAATTTACCCAGTTGTTATTTTCTGAAAATAACTGAGTGAAAGTGGTGCGTTACGCCACCTAGACCTACATTCTGTTTGAAATTTTGAGTGTATTTGTGTATATGAAAAACAAGCGTGCATTATAGTTTCTACATGTTAAGAAATCGTTGTAAATTAAGTGTAATTTTAGAATGGCACAGTTTGTTTCTTGATGTAACTAATTTCATTATGGTATAAAGGTATAGAAAAACTAGTGTTACAGAGTTTTATCTCGTTTTGTGAGAACAGTTTATATATGCTAATACAATGGAGACACGTGTGCACTTGCATATTTGACTTGTAGCGTAATTCCCGACTATTAACAATCCAATACCACACGTAGGATTTTATGACTGGAGAAATATGTCGGAGATCTGACCAAAAGAGATATTCGTCTAGGGGTATTGTTATACCAAGTAGAGCCAAAGTACGCAGTAAGTTGAAAAATGGAAACCTCAGTGTTCTCCGTGGAGAAACGCTTAGGACTGCAGTGTTGTTCCGACATCACACACTCATAGTAATCCTAAAGGATCCTCACATCAACATGATGAAGGTTACTGTTATACAAAAAAAAAAAAGAGCACATTGACCGAAATGCCACTGCGGTCTGAGCACATTTTCTGGTATATTTAACACGAAGACAATTAAAGAACTGAAGCAGAGAGGTTTATAAGTCGAAAAGTTAGAAGTTTCCATTCACATCAGTGGCTGTTTGGAGGATTGATGATATATGAACTTCATTTGATTACATGCCAATAGAATTTTGTTTTTTTCGGCTTACTTCGGTCTTGGAAACCTATATCTACGCTTATTAGAAGATGTTTGTAAAATATGTCAAGATGATTTGTATAATTATCGTTAATTACTGATCAAAACGGTTCAAGTTTACGTAGATCAGGACTAAATATTAACACAGTTATTAATGTTACCATTTTAATAACACGCCATTTGTACTTCGTTTGTGCAGTGTCGTAAAACAAAAGCTTTTAATTATTAGAATAAATTGAGTCATGATAAGTTAGGTACCTGTACTCTGTTAGAGATTTTTGTTTTGATGTGTTCCCGGTTTACCTTGTGTTAGCCAAAAGTGCTTAATCATGGCCACCAGGTTCAGCTCGACCAACAATGGAGAAAGAAATTTTAAAAGCAGCGTCAGCGTGGGACATGGAACATCATTTTTACAACATGCGATTAATCGACATTATAGATGGCCTAACAGTCAGTGTTCGTTTATTAACCTAAGAGTAGCGGGATAAAATCCCGTCACTGACCACGTTCGCTCTTTCAGGTGTGAGGGCATTATAATGTAATCATCAATCCCTTTTTTGTTGGTAAAGAGTAGCCCAAGATTCTCTTATTTTTTTGAAATGATTCCAGAAGAATGCCAAATATTGTTTCTTTTGAAGACAAACCCTACCTTAAAAAAACATACCCCCGCCTCCCGAAGAAAATGTTTGGTAAAAATCGCAATGTCCAATTGTCGTTTCAATTTTGGCAAAACGTAATTTATGGATAAGTGTAACCCAAAATATGATGGTTGACGTTGCATTAAATAACAATCTCCGTGTTGTAGCATCATTAGTACGATCATAATAACCTAGAATATTCAAATTCGAGACACGTGCAAGTGATTGAAGTTGTTTTATGATCCTTAAAGTAACGAAGATTAATTATTTTACCAAAGTGGAATGTGTGAACTAAATGATGTGTTAAAACGTTTCTTTGGAACTTTTTCTTCTTAGATTTTTTTTTACATCGGTTATTAATGTAAAGTTCAAATTGGAATAGCCATTTTTACTTTGTAATTATTTGTTAGTTAGACTCGGAAGCTAAGTGTACTTTTTGACTACTTTAGCACCATTCTAGTTTTTGTTCGATCATAATACTGGTAATTTTTACATTAGCTATACATGAAAAGCATGTTAATTACGTGTCTATGTAAGTTTGCCACGCGAGCTCACTGGCGCAACGAGCGAAAATGAATTTAACCAAAACTTGAACATATCAGATGTCTAACGACTGGTTGTATTAACTTTGAAACTGTTCTTTTAAGTTTGTGTACATATTTATGTACTACCTTTCATATACAATGAAAGACAAAACGAAACATGTTACTGGACCGTATCAGTTACATTTTAATTTCTTATATTAATGTTCACTTTACGAAATTGTATGTGAAGTCATAGCGTCTCGTTTTATCAAAAAGTATTTAACCTTATATAAATATTACCAGTAGCCAGATTTTTGACCTAGTATTATTGTACATTTAGGTTCTTAAGTATTTCATTATCGTTCTCTGGTGATAAGGTAGCGCTAAACAGTTTATCTGTTCTTTGTTGGCACTGTGTTTCATGTTTATCCTCGAAGCCCACATTATGAAACCGTCGTGTGCGAAGTAACCTGTACTTTTGCTCAGGTACTGTGTCCCAGTACACTGAAATATGACTCAACATATTACACTTTTCGTTTTTCTACAAGTTTATTTGGCAACACTGTGCGTTGTGTCGAGATGATAACTGAAGCCACTTCTTATAGCTGAAGTCGCACCTCCGAACTGAGCGACATTGCCAAAAAAACAAATCCGTCACGGTAACCAACCGTCACACACTTCTGACTCACAACATTTTTCATCTATAGAACAGTCAGTAGGAGGGAACGCTTATCCTTCCCCTCGGAAGTGCAGAGGGAGGGTTGGAAAAATTCCTTGTTCGTAGAGCGTACCGTATATTAACAGAGAAAGAGAAATAAAGCTATGTTATTTCATGCTGAGTTGTAGCTAATCAGACAAGAGAGCAATAAGTACATGTTGTACAGTGTTATTGTTTAATGTTGGGGTAATGAGTTTGACCACTAATTACTGGAGAGGAAATATAATACTGTTTTACTGAGTGACAGATACAGGGAAAGGAATAAACTGTTGCAGATGGATATAAAGACATCCCTTTTTACAAGGACTAAGGCAAAGAATACTGTTTTACTGAGTTGCAAATAACCCAGACAGCTGTGTCACATCGCGGCACGAACCTTAGGCCCACGTCTCGATACTTTGATCACTGGGTCACATTCATCCACTGCGAAAAAGTAGTGAATTAATTCGCTTCTCGTCTAAGTAACGAGTACTATCGTCCTCTTGTGTTAAAGAGAGACACACTCATAAGTTATAACAAAACATTTATGTTGATAATCTGACTAAAGCAATTAATCAGTTTTAAGAATTCTTGAGTCTGTAAAAACAAAACACACGAAGACAGTGGAAAAGACGTTTTTGTATTTCATTTATATCTTCTTGATTACACTCATTATTATTTATTGTGTTGTATTTATGGAAGTAACATTCATTATTATTTACTGTGGTGTATTTATGGTGGTAACATTCATTATTATTTACTGTGGTGTATTTATGGTGGTAACATTCATTAGTATTTACTGTGGTGTATTTATGGTGGTAACATTCATTATTATTTACTGTGGTGTATTTATGGTGGTAACATTCATTAGTATTTGGTTGGGAAGTGTCTGAAAGAATAACAGTGTAACCTTTTTCACGTTTAATGCCTAAATTTAGCCCGTGTGGGATTCCAGAAAAGTTTAACCACGTCACTGACTCTTTAACTCTGCTTGACTCTCGAACTTGCGCACGTGCAGTCCATCCTTCAACAAACGTGAATAAACACCAGGTCTTTCAAGTGAAGACGTACTGCTGTAAGGTAACCCGGAGGTGGATAACATATTCCGGTATCTTAGCAGCTCTGCCTACTTACCATTCACACTCCACAAGCGGGGGGTCGTTTAGATATAAACAAAACTTCCCAGTCATTATACTAATCCGTAACCTTAATTCGGAGATGTGTAATCAGGATTTACAGTGTATCCCGTAATGGACGAAGAAGCTCGTACATACCTATTAACTTGAGTTACGATGTTAGGCAGCACCTTTAAAAAGACACTAGGAGGCAGAACGTAAAGTAAAATAGTGCTTACATTGTTAGGAACAGTTTACACCTACCGTCTGATAAAAAGGAATATATCATGTACGTGCATAATAAAAGACGGCGAGTACAAAGTACTGAATACGTAATAGATAAAGGGAAAGAAGGTCTTTGGGTTTTTTATTTTATTATTTCAATTCGAATCAGTTTAATTCTTCTTACATTTTTTTCTGGAAATTACTGGAGCAGATCCGGTGTTTCCATTTTCGGTTTTACGAAAAACGGGATGATGTGAGGTTCAGAATTCCGCATTCAAGTTTCACTTATATAATAATGTACTCTCTCCATCTGTTGGCATTTTTGTATTTGTTATCACAGTATTCTGTATATGTTGTTATTTAACTGTAGTACAGTTTATACAGATAAATGTTAATATGGCTTTATGAACGTCATGACGTCATTAAATCACATTTATTTATTCATATAATGTAATATGCATTATTATAATACGTGTAAGTATGACATCTGAAATGTTAGGAAATACGTCATTTTTGTTACCATGGTTCCCGCGTTAGTTCCTGAGGGGAGATGATCAGTTTTACGCATAGTAGTTCTTGTTACACAAATACGTTTGTTTTTTTTAATCAGCCTTCTCATTTCAATGACCATCAATTTGTTTATGTGAATGTGTTCCTGATATTTTCATTATTATGACATATTATGTCTACGGTGATTTACTTTGAAGTAATTTGACAGGTAGGCTACACTGAACTAACGTAGATATGGGAACATTTACAATATCTATAGCTGGTATTTTCAGTATTTTTATCCTTGTGGAAACATTATTACGGTAACTAGCATTATCAGAAGCTTTATTGTTGTAGAAACATTATTACGGTAGCTAGATTTATCAGAACCTTTATTGTATAAACATTATTACGGTAGCTAGATTTATCAGAACCTTTATTCTTGTAGAAACATTATTACGACAACTAGCGTTATCAGGACATTTATTGTTGTAGAAACATTATTACGGTAACTAATGTTATCAGAACCTTTATTATTGTAGAAACATTTTGACAGTGTTATACGTATAGTTAGCAAGCATTATCTGAAACTTTGCTGGTGTAGAAATGTATTGCTGAAATTTTAATTTATGTTTTCAGGATATATATCACAGTTAGACTTGTAGTAATTTAAACTGTATATTCTCTATGGTTTTCTGTTAAAACACCACATATTGAAACAGAAACACCTGTGATGTTTAGTTCTATTTGTTCAAACCATATAATTTATCGCCCTCTAGTGGCTCAGCGGTATGTCTGCGGACTTACAACGCTAGAATCCGGGTTTCGATACTCGTGGTGGGCAGAGTACAGATAGCCCATTGAGTAGCTTTATGCTTAATTCAAAAACAACAACAATTTAACTTATTTTTTATGTATATTTCGTTTTTTTTTATCCTACCTTATTCCATTTTATTTCTTGTTATATTATTAGGTTTTATCTTGTTGTTATAGTAACAGATAATTACTATTTTTGGCGTGTTTTTAAATTATTTGTCTATTATTAGTTTCCTCAAATAATTAAAAGTAATCGTCCAAGAATTACTAGATACTGATAGAAACTGGAGCGTGCTATGACAGATGAATTATTATTAGTAGTGAGGCTTAATTTAGATAAGGAGTGGCAGCATTTCTTGGAATAGAAAATACATATTGATTAATATATGTATGTATAAACAGAAAAGAAAAAAATAAATCTCATTTTTCACGAACATTATAAAAATACGGACCGTATTTAAAGCTCAGCTCTGTCGTTTTGACGTAGAGTAATTTATCAGCGACTGGTAATGTATAGGAAGGTTTTGTTAGCGAATTAACTGAAATGTCACTTAGGAAAGATACTGTATTCATGCTAAGAAAACGTAATTTGCATTGCAAATACACGATCTGTTAAAAGAGACTTGGTTTGTGTAATTAAGCCTTGATGTATGTAGTTTGTTACGTATACGATTCCTGAAACTTTCTGTTCAGTAAATATATGTAGTTGAGGTTCGTGAATAAAAACTTCATTTAGTACTAGAGTAATTTCGTTCACCTAGTTGACAAAATTGTATATATTTTTTCAAAACATCTTGTCTGTCTTTTGTACACATACACACGCACTCTTTACAAACATCGAGCCTACTTTTGAGTAAACGATGTATTTTCCTTCACTTATACAGAAGCGTCAGTATGCAACCTCGGTAACCATCTTCAAGTTATTCGGTCTTCCTATTTTTAGGGCGAAACGTGGCTTAGTAATTAGTGTTCCTTTGTGGTGAATCAGATGGTTTAATTTTTGCAGGGTTTTTTTGCCTCAAAATCGCACTTTAGAACCGTGGGTGCGTTATAAAAACGACAGTCGAATCCTATTATTTGGTCAGAGAAGGGTCAAGCGTTGACGGCTATACTGTACACAAGCTACTTTTCCTCTAGTCTGTCAGGTCAAAAACCCAGAAAGAAATGTTTGTAGGTTCATGTTTGTGGTTAAATAAATGTTAAACAGTGTACCATTATTACGTTATAGTCTACATTTATGATTATCACGTTTTTTGTTTTTTTCACTATTAAACCTGGAAGCACTTAAGCCTAATTGGTGTGTTAATATGATACTTTAATAATAAATATTTAATTTATTTGTGTATGTCGTAGAAACTTGTGCCCTTTAAAACGTTAAGTGTTTGTATTTAAGCATGAAATATTTTGTTTAACATGTAACCGCCTGAGCTTAGCGTTTCTATAACTAATCACTCGAGTGTTTCTTGTTTAAGTCGGAACACTTTCATTGTAAGCGTACTAGTACTGCTTTTTACTTTTCTTCACTCTTTCATGGGTATTAGCTGACGTACCTGTTCAATGCACATAGGAATCATTGGTGTATTGGTATGTGACACATGGATCAAAACGCTTATCTCCTTATTTCTTCCGAAATCTAAGGGTCCTTGCCAGGTTTGGTGGCAATCGGTCCAGCGGTTCGCCAGTTATTAGTACACGCACACTTATCTCAAATAACATTAAATAACAATCTATGAAAAACATCAGAATCCATGACCGTGAAATCAGGTTTATAAATCACTAGGGCTGACGTTCTGTTTTTGCCCGTAAAAAACGAAACGAGGAAAATACTTTTTATCCCAACTATGGGGTTTACGCATTCTTTAAGGCGACTTTTTTCCAAGAAAATTACTTGAATTTTTGAGATTTAGGTAATTTACAATTTATTAAAGTAAATTTTATTTTATTTTATTCACTTTATTACATTTAAATTCACTTTGACACTTGTTTAATTTATAAATATAAAAATGTCAAGCCCCTCAGTGGCTCAGCGGTATGTCTGCGGACTTACACGCTAAAATTCGGGTTTCGATACCCGTGGTGGGCAGAGCACAGATAGCCCATTGTGTAGCTTTGTACTTAATTCCAAAACAACAAAACAACAAAAACGTCAGATAAATGCGTTAATGTACACAAGGAAAGTAACAAGCTAGATTGCATGAGTCGAAAGCCGCTTTAACATGAATTAATAATAGTTTTTAACATAACAGAATTAAGTTCTCTCTTTTCAACTTATGTTACTTCATTCTAAATGGTAGGTGAATATTTATTAAAGAATACTTCGTTCAGTATCAATCTTACTCGAATTAGGCCTAGTCGGTTAAGCTTCGCGTTGGTTCCTTCGTACTTGAATACGTCCGGTTTGTAGTGTTTATTTACGCAAGAGGTTTCACACATCACGAAACATGTTATACTGCAAATGGAATTGAACTTACGGTTAAAATACCGCAAAGATCCCTAACTTTAACTTTCGACAGGTTATGATCAATGTGCCCACACAACCTGAAGTTAACAGTTTACAGGAGTTTATTTTTGAGGCCTGGCAACTACAGATAAAGCTTGAGAGATATTTGTAGGCCTACCACCCCAGTGTCTCCATACACAGGTATATTATAGGGGCGAAGGGTATGTTGATTTGCTACCCGCCTGGACTCAACCCACTAAGATATTCTTCTGTAATCATGGCAAGTGATAAGACGATAAGCAAACATACAGCAGTTGTAGCGTTAGTCTGGAATGGGGCCATATTAATCACCGCATATAACTCCACAAGACTACATAAGACCAAATTTAGCCATGTTAAAACCAAAATGTATTATAATTTCCAACAAACTTATCAAAATCCCCTTCTGCAGAAAACAGGCTAACTTGAGTTGATGATGTAATACACCGTATAGGACTCGTATATTATTGCATATCATATTTTAAAAAATGAATGATTTACTTTTAATATATACCCATAATGTTTTATTTATCTTTACCAATGTTTAGGCCTAAATATTACCAAAACTGCGTCAAAAGTTTCGTGATTTTATGTTTCATGTGACGATTGCGACAACAGTTCGCTTTGGCGTTATTTCTGAAAATACTGTTTTATGATGACTCGGTTCTTGTCAAGGTGCATGGTGTGAGCTCTCTCAATAGGCATCGAAACCAGAATTTTGCGTCATAAGCCTGGAGAGATACCGTTAAGATGTTTGGTTGTTTATTTGTTATGAATTTTTTGGAAAGCTACGTGAGGGCTATTTGCACTAGCCGTCCGTAAGTTGGTATTGAAAGATTAGAGGGAAGCCAGCTAGCCATCAACATTTACCGCCAACTCTTGGGCTAGTCTTTTGAAAACGAATTGTGGAATTGATCGTTATATTATAACGCTTCTACCGCTGAAGGTGCGAGCATGTTTGGTGGGAAGGGTTTCGAACCCGCGACCCATAGATTACTAGTTGAGTACCTTAACTACTTGACCATGTCGGGCTCTTACGGCCAAGCCTCTTGAGGGAAGGGGAAATGTTATTTTGCAGGAGTCTTAATACATTTGTGAGGAAATTATAATACCTTACGTTGTATTGTGGAGACATTTTCCTCACAAATGTATTAATGCTTTTGGAAATATTATAGTGGTCCTTATAAAACGCACCTTTTGTTAAACCTTCATATGGACTCTGCAGGATGCTAAAACGAACACTTCAGAGATAAAATATGAATAGATTAAAATGAAAAACGTATCCTTGTTCGAAAGTGTTTTCCAAGCATTAAGTTTTTAAAATTAATTCTGGTAAACCACTTGTAAGAAATGTTCATAGCCCAGTATTTTACAAATATTTGTTCTAATAATAGGCAGTTGTGTTAATATAATATGACAATATTTTTTAACCACAATTCTAGCTACTGGGGCAGCAACTTACAGGGACGTGTAGCATGCATTAATAATAGACATTTGACCTTGATACAGCCCCATATAAGTTGCAGTTGAAATACAATTACTTAAGTCCCATATTAAATTGACAAAACGTTTGTTTGATTAAAATTATTAGCAAAAATGCCAGTCATTTGGGTAGGTACTCGTACGTGACATTCAGTGATGTTCACTATCCACTGGGCAGGTACTCGTACGTGACATTCAGTGATGTTCACTATCCACTGGGTAGGTACTCGTACGTGACATTCAGTGATGTTCACTATCCACGATAAAAAGGATCTTATTGAAACTTAAATTTAAAAATGAGCCATCATTACGTCGTAGATTTTATTGAAGAATTTCTTCGTAGACGTAGTTATCAATCTAAGTATATTTCTATTGCAACCTGCATGGCCGAGTGCGTTAAGGCGTGCGCTCGTAATCCGAGGGTCGCGGGTTTGCGCCCGCATCGCGCTAAACATGCTCACCCTCCCAGCCGTGGGGGTGTATAATGTGACGGTCAATCCCACTATTCGTTGGTAAAAGAGTAGCCCAAGAGTTGGCGGTGGGTGGTGATGACTAGCTGCCTTCCCTCTAGTCTTACACTGCTAAATTAGGGACGGCTAGCACAGATAGCCCTCGAGTAGCTTTGTGCGAAATTCCAAAACAAACAAACAAATCTATTGCAACACTCGTGACATTTTCACTAAGGAAAATAAATGTTTATTTAAAATTTATGTTTTATCGTTATATATTTGAAACTTACTCCTTTTGTGTAATTTTTATTGGTTAAATCTGAAATATATAATTTTCGTGGAAATTTCAATTGTTTTATTTATTACTCAGCTATAAAAATACTGCCTAGTTATAAAAATATCATCCAGTTTTGATTGATGATGACTGGTGCGGTAGTTTTCGAGTGCTGAGTTTTGGATGTATACGTCACAAGTTCCATTATAGTAAGATGTTTAGCCTTATTGTGGATAATGTCATACATATTTTACATCAAGGCTAATTCTTACATCATTACGTTTTATTCTTTAAATTAATATCAGTAACATGTTAGCTGGTAACTCGTATACTATAAACCATTCGGCTGGTAGTCATGCTTCCAGTTAGATCGTTGTACGTCTTAAGCTTTTGTTTCGTTCCTAAAATGTCCACTAGAATTCATCTGGTCGGTTGGCTCACAGTATATGAACTATGACAGTAATTACTTAATATTTAATGGTGGTATTTTAACTAGTGAAAATAAGAAGTTTATAAATATGCACCCCACAATATTTCACAACTTTTGTATTGGCGACTGTGAAAGAGTTGAGCGTAGTTTTATGAACTGTTAACTAAACTACCGAATTATGTATATAGATTTTACGTTGCAGAGTTCATTATCGAATTGTCGTTAATAGGTGATGAATAACGGAGTGGCTCTTGCGTTTTTATTAAAAAGGAGGACAGGTTGGTTATACTGTTAATTTATTGAATTGAGAATGTTATGATAGGAACTTGAAACAAAAGTGTAAAAATGCTCGTGGGATTAGTTTCATAACAGTAGTAATAATACATTCTGCTAAATTCAGCCTATGTTTGAAATAACTTTCTGTTTAAAGGTGTTAATTTCCGTTTAGGATAAGTTTTAGTGAAAAAAACATCAACAAAACAAAACATTCAGCCTTTTTCTAAATCTGAGGCATTCACTATCTTGACTTGATTTGAGTTTTTTGTCTTGTTTTTTTACTCCTTTACCGTTAGAATGACACGGTTTACTGTCAACAAATTACAGATCCTATTCCCTGCCCTGTAATAGTTTTTGATTTGTTATTATTTGAACCCACGTTTAATGATTTGTGGAGGTAGTTTCCAGACAAATGGGAAATAATAAAAGAATCCATTGTATTAAATTACAGCAGTATGTGTATTGTAAGTATATAAATATGACTTTAAGAATGGTAGGAAGTTTATTTGATTTTTTCCTTTAGAAGCTAGACCATGCTCTGTCTGTCGAGGCAAAAGGAAACGATATGTAATACAAAATAAATAACACCTACAATACTTGACATCTTCAATAAAGAAACTTGGATCGCTTTTTCTTGTGTTACCTCGATTAGGAGGTAACGTGTCTGTTTGGATGATTGTTTGTTCATTGAGCTGGGTGCGCCTGTAACTACGGGGAATCGAACTCAAAATTTTAGTGTTTTAAGTCTGTAAACTTACCGCTGACACAATCACAGTTCGCTGTTCTACTTGTTTTGTGTTTTTTTTAGCGCAAATCTATATAATGATATCTATGTTCTGTCTACCGCAGAGAATCGAACCTCGCACTTTCATATTTTAAGTCCGTAAACTTACTGTTGACCCTTCGGTGTATGATCATCGAGTATGTTGGGATACGAAAATATACCAACTTCTGGTGTATCCTTTATTTTTGTTTAATGCTAAATAAAGATTAAACAACGAACATCACCAATTGTATGCGGCCAAGGTTGTCTTATTTTAATAACATGGTTTGCTTATCTTCTTAACATCTGGTTAAAAAATGTATTCTTTTCTTCTTTCTTCTACCTCCGTGACCAACCCGTACCGACCAAAACGAATAGTGATCAAACACTTGATTACAGACCACTAGTACCGCCTGTGGGCCTGCCGCGGCTTGTAAGATTTTTCAGAGTCTTTAATTTGCTTTGAACACCTGAATATCAGGGGGGCATGTTTGGAATTCTTGTTGAAAATCGTGAGCTTGTTAAGTTGTCGTTACGTTTCATCCAAAATAACATTTACCTATCATCATTTAGATGAAGTACAACCATTATGATTTTTCAAATAATAAAACAAGGCAATATTGAACAAATATTAGCGCCATCTACTGAGAAAAAGTACTTACCTTTTGGCACGAAATTAGTGTATTTTAATATCCCATTAAAAATAAATGAATCGAAATATTTTGTGTGCTGATATTGACAATATCATTTACTTTACCTTATTATGTTGCAAAGTAAAAAAGGAATAAAAATTAGTAAAACAATAAGTTTTCTTTTTAAATTTAGATTACACAGTACTTTTAAATAGAACATTATGTTACTGTGTTTAATTTTTGTTTTATGTACTTATGGAGGTCTCATGCAATGTCGAAATAATGATTACTTTGCCATATAAAAGTTTAATCATGCTCATTTTGACTAAAATATTGTTAACTATCAATATTTATTTTTTTCACAGTTAAAAATTGTGTTCTTTTTTAAAAAGTAGTAAGGAAACTCGGCCAATTTCTTCAAGCAAAATTGCACTAATTAATTGTGTAGTAAATCGATATTTAATGGTAACTCTTTTATGTTTATTACTATTGTTAAACAAGGCAGAGTAGTTATGTAGATAATGTATAGCTTTCGTTGCTACGTTTAAGTAATTTCTACTCTTAGGTTTATTGTCTGGTTGGCCGAGCTCGACCCATTGGGTTGCGTGCCGACTGTGGATATGAGGTTACGTAGTTGCGCCCCTTTGCTACAGAAGGAAAAAGAAAGATGGTGCTCCGCACTTTGAACTGTGGGTGCATTATAACAGGGATGGTCGAACCCAACTTTTCGATTAGAGTAGCCCAATAGTCGGCGTTGGGTGGTGTTGACTAACTGCCTTCAAAATTTGTAATGGTTAACACAATTCTCTGGTATCTTTCTCGTAATTTCAACAAACAACAACTACGTTTCTTTGATAGATTGTTTAGACAGTGTATTCATGATGAAACTTTGTAGAATGGACGGCAACTCCCCGTTATGGAGACACAAGTGTAAACGACGAAAGGCGTAAAACTTTCGAAACGTCGTCCTCTACACTTGTGTCTCCACAATAGGCAGTTGCCGTCCATTCTAGAAAGTTTCAACTACGTTTCTGGTTATAATATCAAGAAAAAAACATCGTTATGTTTTTAATAATAGTCGCCTGATGTGGTGTGATGTGTTTGGATTCAACGTTTTCTGAAACATGTGTTAGTTTAAGCACTGTTATGAATTAAGATATTTACTTCAACATAAAAAAAATTTGACGAAGCGTTTGTTATTGCTATCGCTAACTGGTGGCTCCTGACAATTATTTTGGGCTTATAATCGGCGTTTGATATCCGTCGTGGCCGTAGCACAAATAACCTACGACAGTCGTTTTATTAATGTATTATTTGGATATAAAGTAAGTTATGGTAGTTTACTGTCGAAGATGCGAATAAAAAGTTAAACAAAATTAATGCTGGTTTATCAAAATGATTTTCACGTGCAGTTACTACTGGGGAGACGTATCCTAGGGTGTCACCAGACAGCTTAGTTGGTAATTAAGAGCTTAGCAGGGTGTCATGGAACTGTTCTTGTTTTGTATGTAAAATAAACTTTCGAACTCCTGTCTCTGGCGCCAGCGTGGAATTATGGTCTCGTCAGTATATTCTGGTATTTGTTATTAAGAACCAGTTTGTGTTCAGTATCTTATCGATCTGTTTCTCTATCCTTGTGCCAGTTTGTTTGTTTATCTTTGTATCTATGTTTCTTTTTCTGTTTCACCTGTAACCAGCCTATTCTATGTCGCTGTCTATTTTGATGTCTACGTTCGTACGTATGTGTATTTCTGTCATAGATTTTTAGTTTGAGTGTCTTTTGCCTTTTTTTTTATTAATACATAATCTGAGTTTTATTTTGTCAATACAGTTGTATGTGAGCACATATCAGTTTTATCTTATTTAGTTATGCATTATTTTTATTTTATGCACGAGGTCAACGATAATGAACTATGCAATTATTTTGTGTATTTAATTTTATAATTATTCGTCAGATAAATCTGAAAAAAAAAGATTTAAAACGCTATTTTAACTCTGATTTGTACACTCTCTTTAACAAATGAATCAGTGACAGAGGTTTTCTCTTTAGTACAGAGGCTAACTTGGCCTAGCGATAAGCATATCGTTCTATCCTCCAGGAGGTCCAAGGTTCGAGCTGTGATATACTCCGAATTTTTAACTTTAAGGGGTGGTATTCAGTGTAACTACTGACTCATTGACCTCCTAGTAGACGACTATGTTTGAACTCTAGTGGTCTCATTCTTCGTTGTTTAGCCCAGGTGTGGCAAAGTGCTTTTCGGTGACTGGTTCATATTGTAACTCTAAATAAATGATGTAATGAACATTGTAACCACGTGACAAGTTTGTAAGCGGAAACTACGTGTATCACAATCTTGTATTCTTTTTTAGAGGCGCTAACATATCTTTAGAGTAATCTACTTCCTTGATATAAGTGACTGTGGAATTTTTAATTGATTCATATCATTATTTTAAGAGAGTGAATAGACAAAGAACTTTTATAAAGTATTTCATTATAATATAAAAATTGTGAGTATTCTGTCCAGTTCTCCGTTACTTTAGTATCATTTCATTCCATCAACCCTTCAACAAAAGAGTAGACGTTAACAATGACTAAAAGTACTTACTGCTGGGCCATCGCATCTTGTTACAAAGTTTGGATACAACAATATAATTTTGTGATAGTAACACAGGAGCGCAGAAATCTTACAAATCAACAGTATTTCCACAACAGTTTTTGACCCTCAGATGTAGTTTTGTAGAACCGCTATGTAAAAAAAAATATAAACACTCTAAGCTTTGCTGTGAAAATAGATTCTTATTTTGATATTATATAATAAAAGAAAATTGAAATAGGACGCAAACGCACATATATATATAAGTATAATCTTATGAGATACGAATACATCATTCAGGTTTTGCAATATCGTTGAATTTTGGTACTTTTTATTATATATTTAGTTACAATTTTTAATCCAATAAATGGTATAACGTCTCTGTCATTCATAGAGTTACAATCAAAGAGTTACTGCGTAAGTAGAAGAAAGATCCCTACTTCCCAGTTTCTTGCAATATACAATTGAAATTATGTTCTCAAGGCTGTCACCTGGTGTCATATATCATTGAATTTTTCTCCAGAGGGCAAGCTGGTCCCTTCTTTACTGTGAATAACAAAATATAAATGCGATAACAAGGTAGTGAATAAAGTACTTCGGTTCAAAGAAGTTACCGAAAGTGTGAGATGTTATCACACAGACTTAGGCGTATGGTAATAATTTCCCACCATGCAGGTATGAGTTATGTCGTTCTTGCTTTCGCTTTTCAAACAATAGGGACGACTTAAGGTTGCTATTGTGGTGATGGAAGATTACTTTACATGGTGAAGGTATAAAGAGGGGTGATTAAGACTCTATATTTACTTCCTACCTGAGTATCAACAACTCGTATGTATTAAAAATCAGGCCACACCTTCAAGTAACATGTTCAGGCGTATAATTCAAACATAATGACATGAAAATTTTATGAGGCATTTTGTGTTGACACATCAGTAACATAACATTAATTCGCAGTACAGAACCCGTAATAGATTTACTATTATAGATTTATTTTAATATTTGCAGTTGTTTCAGTTTATTACATGGGACGTATATTGGTTAAATGTGTATTCCGCAAATCTCGCCTGTTCCCAAAATTTGTAGAAGATTCTCGAGTGTATGAATCAACAATATATGTTTTACATTGTTGCCAAGTGAACTTTCGAGAATTTCGCCTAAAGATTATAAACTGACTCGCCAAGAAACAATAATGGGATATAAAGCTACCTTTGGTACACTATACTCTTCGGAAGATATAATTATGGTTAACTCTTATTAATCGGAAAACTACAAAATTTGATCTTAAGCTTAAGCATAGTGTAACGATATCAACTCAGATTTAATTGATCGATGATAAAATATTCAGTTGGAAGACTCGGTATAGTGTGTAAGTTTTTAAAACTATTTTATATAAATCAATGTTTCTAATAACTATTTGTAACAATTAATTTGTCTTCAATTAGAAGACTGCAGTGCTTAATTGCACAGTATAGGTCTTATTTACCTTTCAACTAGAAGGGCGCAATACTTATTTCTACAGTAAAACCTATTTACTCTTCAAATAAGAAGGGTGTAACGCTTAATTATACAGTATAGGTCTTTTCTCCTCAACTGAAATGATACAATGCTTGGTAGGTCTTGTTTATTTCTCAAAGAGTAGGGCGCAGTGCTTAATTGTACAGTATAATTTATGTTCACTCCTCAACTATAACGATACAATGCTTAATTGTATAGTGTAGGACATGCTTACTCCTGAATCCAAAAGGATTCAGTAGTTAACTGTATACTTTGTCTTTATTTGTTGTCCTCTAAGAGCTGTTGCAACAAATATTTAGTAAGAGATAAAACTGTTCAGTCGAGAACGTTAATTGGCAGATCCAAAAATGTTTTGATAAATACTTGAGGCAAAATAACTTGTTTGTTACTGCCTGTTAACTGAATAACTGAACACAAGTATTACTGCATTCATGCATTAATTAGAGATAGGATAGTCCCTAAAGCGTGCAGTCCTCCCTTTGTTTAGCTTTTAGTTTGGTTTAGATAAATGCGTGATGGAAATATCGTGGCTGGTCATGTGCACAAGTTACAAAGAGTTATGATTATAACACGTGGTAAGGGTGTTGACTGGTGGATGAAGCCATGTGCTACCTACCACATTTGCCTGATAAAGTCTCAGTTCAGTTGTTTATTTTAAGAGTAAACAGTTTGTACAGTAGTCGGTTCTGTTGAGAGTTTATAATGATATCATTCCTTTTATTAAATTAAGCTATGAAAATAAACAGTTATTTTCATTGTTTAATGGCGTAATGTAATAGTATTGAAACGGATACAATTCTTTTGTTGTAGTTTAGCTAGTGGTAAAAATGTCACTCTCTGTATATAGATATAATTTAGAGAGGACAGAGCTCTTCACTATAATTAAATACTGCCTTTTGGTACAGATGGTGCTAATAAGTCACATAGAAACAGATCTTATTTTTATGAATTAGTTTCTTGAACCCACTAGCAATATATGGTATTTATTAAGTTTATGTTGAGAGGATTCTCATCTAACCGTAGAACTAAATTGTCGTCATGATTGGTGGCGCACATGATCACCCAATTCTAATTATAGTTTGCTAGCTACAGGGGCCCGATATGGCCAAGCGTCTTAAGGCGTGCGACTCGCAATCTGAGAGTCGCGGGTTCGCATCCCCGTCGCGTCAATCATGCTCGCCTTTTCAGCCATCGGAGCATTATAATGTTACGATCAATCCCACTATTTGTTGGTAAAAGAGGAGCCCAAGAGTTGGCGGCGGGTGGTGATGACTAGCTGCCCTCCCTCTAGTCTTACACTGCTCAATTAGGGACGGCTAGCACATTTAGCTCTCGAGTAGCTTTGTGCGAAATTCAAACAAACAAACATTCTTATCAACTAATTTTTATTACTACCTAATATTTTGCTCTACGTTTTGGCTGCTAATGTGCTGCCGTCTTCAGGAAAGACCTAAGTAGGACTCTTTCTTTGTTGGTAGTGGCTGGGATTCGAACCTGTGTCTTCTTTATCGAGATGCTGGTGTCCTGTATATTCGTTAGTGTATTGTGAAGCTGTATTACGATTATATCATCATGTCTGACAAAATGGAAGAACATTATTTATAACATCCTCTACAATAGACAAACAAAAACAGCAATAAAAGTTAAGAGTACAGAAGCCATACAAGATTATAATACTAACCTTCGTGTAATGGAGAACAAATATCCCCTTTACAATATCCCTTGTGAATATGGACTGCAATGCAATGGATAAACAAATAAGCCGAAAACATTTAGTATTCAGGAATATAATATGTTCTCTGTAATACCGAGATATTTGTAGTAGTCCATCATTTCGGGGAAGAAGACCATGCTATACAGTACATGAGAGAAAAAGAGTTATACGAAAGAAGTTTTCTTTATTCACATAACTTAAAACACATTCAGCCATCTTAGCAAAGAAGTCTGGTTCAAACAGTAGTCACTACTACCGCAGAAATAATGATTCTTTGGTCTTCATTCATAAGAATAAGGAGCAGATTAGAAGCCGAAACGTAGGATAAAAACTAGATAATAATTAATATCTAGTAAACAAAATATTATTAATTAATTGATAATGAAACTTAGATGGTCGCTTAGTCTACTAATCACGCCAGTAATCGATATCCAGTTTTCACAGCGCTGCTCTAAAGGTAAGCACTTTTAGAACCAGACGATCGGTTAAGGAACATCTTATTAGATAAACAGAAATATTGTGCAGTATATTGTGGTATTGCACAGTATTTATAAATGGTCGGTGATACATTTATTATTTCATGTCACTGGTTCCATAAGAGTCTTACCTGACCCCAAGGTCGTGTTTATAATATAAAAGAAAGGGATAATCACCCTTTGTACACCGACCAATTTATTTTACACATGGGTAGCAACAGCATGGTTTTAGCACTATAATACACTCTCTCTTTGATTCGGAGCTAGCGTACTATGTGAATATAGAATCTTTCAGGCGTAAAAGTTTTAGCTCGATTTCTCTTGTAAAGCTGATAAGACGATAAACACACTTCAATTGTTAGACTGCTGTTAGTTTGTTGGGTTTCTTTCTTTTTTTTATTGTTTGTCGATCCTTTCGCCCCCTACAGTTGAGTTAATGTGAGAAGATTTGCTGTAGAAAAATGGTATTGATGGGAGAGGATTTGTTGTGATAGTGGCGCCATCTCCCTCGAGCAGATTATTTCCGCGTTCGTGGATTGAAGAGTGGTTTTGTTCGATTACGAAAGACGTCCGTTGATGGAGAGAGATTTGTTATTGTGGAAAGGATATTTATACGTATATAATTAATTAAAAAGTCTTTATTTTCGAATAAATTATCTTTGTCAGAAATGAATAGGTAGAAAGTGTTTCATAATGATCGACTTTCTTGACATAAACCAAAAATAATGTTGTATGTTCTCTAGCGTGTGCTTTCTTATAGCAAAGCCACATCGGGCTATCTGCTGAGCCCACCGAAGGGATTCAAACCCCTGATTTCAGCGTTGTAAATCCGAAGACATACCCCTGTACTAGCGAGGGGCATGTTCTATAGCAACAGAGCTTTTGCATTCTGTTTTTTAAGTATAAAAACATTGTATTTATATATATATATAAGAATACTTAAATCCAGTGGTTACGTTTTTTCTTGAAATTTCCGTATTTCAAATATTAATGTTACATAATATATACAGTTATATAATACTACCGCCTGTTCTATAATTCGACATGTAAATATCGACATTACTTTATAAACAGATATGATCTGGTTTTGAAATGCACTGATATAAACATGTATATAGTGTAGCCTGCACTAAAAGTCTCTGTTTGCCTCTTACACCTTTCCATATCAGGGTTTCTTCTCCTGGAGATAGGAGGAATTTACAGAGAAACCTGAACAAAACAATAACAAAAACAGTTTACTCTTTCTTTTCAACTGGTGTATCAACTTACTCGAGAAGAAAACATGAAACTCACCACAAACCTCCAGCTCTAACACAAGAAGACTGTTGGTTACAGGATCTTAAATAACATCACGGTTACAAAGTAGAGTAATGAAAAATGTCAATATTTCAGTAAATTCCACTCTTTACTACTGGAGTTTAATATTTGTCTTGCATAGAAAATAAATGATTTTTCAGGAATGTTTGTGTTAATTCCTCAAACTGAACGTTGTAACAAGCAAAAACATAACATTACTCAGTATTGCAAAATGTGGGCCATACTGGTAGTGAAAGGCATATAAGCAAGTCGATAACTGGAGGGTTAAGCAAATATTTAGCAGAGAGACACGTTGCTGTGCATTGGTATAAAAGCTTTTCCATGAACATTGATTAAAGACGACCCTCAAGGACTCGGTTTGCCACAGGATGTAAGTTTAACGATGACGAACTTTGCTAATATCACAAATTGTATTGAAGTAGAAACAACAGATTTTGTTCTTCTGCTTGGTTTCAGGAGTGTGGTAAAAATACGTATAAATATGTTTAGTGTATATATACATATATCACATACACGTATCTTCATTGTATGATGTAGGCCTACTGTCGACCTGAAATTCCGTGGCTCGCTCTTTGTGACCTAAAAAAAAGAAAAAGCGCCGTGCACTCCTTTAAATTTTAATGTTGTTTGTGCGTTATAAGAGTGCCGGTCAAATCTCACCTTTTGGTCTGACAAGAGTAGTCTAAGAATTGGCGGTAGGAACTGGTGACTAGCTGCCTTCCCTCTGGTCTATCTCGTGTTGCGTATTATAATTTATTTCGAACGGGTCTCCGATTTATTATATTAGGTATTATGGTTTCATATAGCCGGACATTTTAATTTAGAAGCTAATTAAATATTAATATGTATCAAATTTATGATGTTTGCTAACAAGATTGATACACACAGTTTTCTTTTTTAACACAAATATATTTTAATATACAAACAATATAATTTACAGTAACTGGTATTACAAATTATTTATATATTGCGTTTTACAAACAAACAATACTGAGTCTTCTATCTAGTCTGGAACTGAATAGTTTTTCGACGGTTCATGAGGCGAGACTTTCGCAATACACATTTAACTGTGTAAGTGACATGTATTTCTAAATATATATTAAACTGCAATAAACATAGATAGTAATTCCGTTACAATCGTCAAGATTATCATCAGGGTAACTAGTGTAGATAACTCTTGAGTAGCTATGTGCTATGTTCAACAAACACTCCCGCGATTTTAATGTTTTAATATTTCCGGGAAAATTTATGTTAAACATTCTAATGGTAAATGTTGATATGGTACTTATTGCATTGAACTTTAATCAAAGAAGTAATTTGATCTTTATAATAACGCTTTATTATTTATATGCCAGACGTTTATTATTATTTGTAGGCTGTAATTAGTGCTTTTCAGAGGGATATAGATATGAATAATAGTGAAATGAAGCTATGTTTTATGATTGATAATTTTAGTTTGACGTGTAACTTTCAGCTTAAAACTCAGTACAAGCCAATAAAGAAAAAGAAGCAAGATGCTCGCTCTGTCTTTTTCGTCACATACTGAACAATCCAATAAAATGACTCACACGTTTTTTTTCGCAAAAGTTTAGATCTTATTATATGAAAAAAAAGCTCACTTTTTAGTATTGATGGTCTAAAGATTGGTACCTATTGTTTAGTAGTATTTTACGAACTTACATGGTTGTTAGACATTTGTAAAAATAATTTGATTCGTTTTCTCTACTGTGTAATCCGAATGGCTGACATCTTTATTAATCATGGCAAGTGTGAAAATTTGAAATCATGGGCTGAAAATGATTGGCCAAACGATTTTAAAGACTTTGAAATTTTGTAATGTTTTTTTTACAGCTATTATTTTGCCTTACATTGGCAAAGTATCTCGCGATAAAAAAAATTATGATATGCAGGACCAATGAATAACAACACTAGATGTTGTCATAGCAACCCTGAATTGGACTTAAACGTAAATTGTATTCCAACAGATAGTCTAGTAAATGCTATTGACCTGGTAACGAAAATGATTACTTTTCACGTGCTTTTTCTTTCATAACGACTTCTTTGTGTTAGGCCAACAGCCAGTTCATTACTTTCTTGTTTTTACATGCAGATATTAAACGGAAAATCTATTTTAATGGGTGATTTATAAGCGAGTTAGAAGCATGTTTCTCGAGGTTTATTTGACATCACATTGAATCTTCGAGTTATTAACTACAGATTCACAACTTTAGAAAATAATTGCAAAGAGATGCTATTGTAAGTTGAAAAAGTCACGTAACTCGCTATCGCTGCTAACGGTAACTTTGGCCACGTTATCCTGCTTGACAGTAGTGTTTGTTGTACATATAACTTTCATCTAATATGCCGACTAGATATCGAAATCAAGTGAAATACAAATTAGGTTTATAATTGCTTTATGCGTAACTGGTGAAAAAGACTGAGTGACGTTTGGTTTCATTTTTACGTGTTTGTTGACGTCGTGCTGTGTCGAGTATCTAATTAATTACCTTAATAGCAGCAGGCGTTTTGTGAAGTAGTTGAGTAGGCGCGATTCTTCAACATAAGTGTATGTGTATTAGGCTAAATTAACTGTACGTAAGACTTTTTTTTTCTACTTAATTCTGTGGTGTTCATCACAGCGCTCTTTTTTTTTTTTTCAAGGCGACTATGATGCATTTAGTGAACTGTTTCGGAAGCAAGTTTATACAGTCAATTAATTTGAAAGACATAACACGTAATGAAGCTTACTTAGCATTATGTAATTTTGACAAGAACTGATATGGTTGACGGAGCTTTAAAATATTTAATAAGGCTTTTGCTAATTAGCGTTTCCAAGTTTGGAAAAATTTATTTATCTTTAAGCCTTGCTTCTAATAAAAACAATTAAATTATTCACACTTATTAAAATTAAATATTATGGACTGCATTGGAAACATGATTTCGGCTGTCTATATAACGAACAAATGTGATAAAACGTGCAATAAACATTTTGTAAAAAAAAATCGATAACAGTTTTGTTTATAAAAGCTATCAAATAACAAAGCCATAAATAACTTGATGAATAGTCTTGCAAAACACACACTAAAAACCTGTAAAAATTATATTTACAATTAAATGCTAAATAATTCTTGTTCAGAATTGCATTTTTTAAAAGCTGAACGTCACTGAATAAGACAGATAGCCTTAGATATTAAAAGATGATTTAATTTATAAACGAATACAACAGTCTCTGATCACTAGAGTTTATCTGAGGTATATAATTCGAACCTTTTAGATTCAAAACAAGTTTTAATATTAAAAAATGCAATATGCTTAAACAAAAAATCTAACCTTGTCACGGCGAGAATGTTGGGCTTCTATTATGTATATATATATATTATCATGTATTATAATGTGTATTCAGAGCAATAAATATTGATGACTAAATATAATTGTAATAAATCTTTGCTAAACAACATTTACTTATGTCTTGCAAGATTCTGTAACTACGGAGTTGAAGCAATTCTCATAGAAAAAAAAAACGTTTACTTCACACGCTAACTTTGTCGTGTCAAAATAATTTATGTATTTTTGTCATTTCAGAAACTTCGTGTGTAATAGGAAAAGTAATTACAAAAACGGTGTTGGCTCGGTATTTATGGCATCTCTTAACAGGCTTCGTGTGTTACGTGGCCGTCACGTTTACAGTGCGGGTTGTAATGATAGCCCTCTGCCCATTTGAATTACCATGTAAATGCCAAATGATTCATGACATTTCGAAATAATTGTACAATGAATGGTATGTGACGTGCACGCGATTGATTTCCTGTTTTTTTAAACTAATTTAAACCAAGTTTTATCGTCATTATCTTCATTGCCACAAACAACATTCTTGAACGACTTCCAGGCCAAATCGCGATTTCTTATATAAAAGAAAAAGTTCCTCAACTCATCAGAATTCCATATTTCAGCACTGATGATAAAAAACACACAAAGGCCTATGGAAAGCCAGAAGAAAGCATTGACCGAACTGAGCAAGGAATTGAAAATGGTCACTAAATATTGGAAATAACAACGTATCAACTTGAGGATGACCGAAGAAGGTCGAAACCTTGTTCTCTCCTCTTTCAGTGCTTTCTCTACCCACACCAGCCGTTTTTAAATATATAATTTTCTCTACAAGTGGGTTTTCTCGTCGTCACGGATTGGAGGCCTAAATCTTTTGAGACAGGTGACTGATCAATATGGAAAAGCTTCAGTTTGAGTAAGGTATGAACAATATTACCCTGTGCGGTAATTGAAAAAAAACACACACACAAACAAACAATCGTAAAAAACGTACAACAAACAATTAATGGTTCAGAAGCCGCGGGCTCACATCATTAACATTTGAATAATGTGTTGTTTTTTCTGTCCAGTTGCTTTAGAATGTACTGATTTTTATTTAAAATTAGAAAATTTATACGTTTTATAAATGTACTTTTTGTTTTCTTACTTTCGATTCCCGTTGTAGGCAGTGCACAGACAGCTTATTGTGTAGCTTTGTGTTTAATTACAAAGAAGCAGTCCTTTTACTTTGTATTTTCAAGATATATACATATATAACATATTTGCTTATGTGACCGGCCTCTTCTTATGGTGTACATAAAAAAATCAACCATTTTCGAAAGTTGTGGTAGAAGCAGCTGGAATGGTCGACTTTTTTAGGATAAACGACTTATGACAGCAATCTCTCTTTACGTGATGAAGTTACGTCCAGATTATTATTTCATTAAAGAGAAATGAGCAGACAAAATGTAGAATATTTCAGTTCTCGTTAGCGATGTTCCATGATGCAATTATTGACACAAACAATCGTTAGTAGAAGCTAAGTACGTAACAGATGTAGAAATTCCAACGTATTCGAATATTTAGTTAACTGTTCTTCTTTTGAACTGTGTTCGAAAGCGTTCGAATTTGTGGGTAAATATGCATTACTCTTCAATACGGCCCGGCGGGGCAGGTTAGTTAAGGCGCTTGACTAGTAATTCGAGGGTTGCGGTTTGAATCCCCGTCATACCAAACATGCTCGCCATTTCAACTGTGGGGGCGTTATGGTGTGACGGTCAATCCCACTATTCGTTGGTAAAAGAGTAGCCCAAGAGTTGGCGGCGGTGGGTAACGATAACTAGCTGCCTTCCATCTAGTCTTACACTGCTAAATTAGGGACACCTAGCGCAGATAGCCCTTGTATTGGTTTGCGCGAAATTCAAAACAAACCAAAACAACCTTTCAATACGTGGCAAGGCTGCAACGTCAAAAGTGCTTGTTATCATCTCTTGCTTATATAACTTGTTTAATACAATCAATCTAAGACAGTGTTTCTCAAACAAAGGATCATGAGCGGGTTTTCACGAGCTCACGAGCTGTCTGTGCTGATTCAACATTTTTTTTTAATTCTTGAGGTGCCTGAGAGGTGCACATATCACCTTTATTATGAACTGGCGACGACCAAAGCCCGGACACAGGGGTCCTCTAGCAAATCAGGGTGAGAAACGCTGATCTAAACAGGAAAATGACTCTAAGCTTTTTTACAATCATTCTATTATCTTTGGTGCTAGGGTGTGTATCAGAAGTTTCAGGGTTATACTGGTAGGTTTGTTAGTTTGTTTGTTTTTGGAATTTCGCACAAAGCTACTCGAGGGCTATCTGTGCTAGCCGTCTCGAATTTAGCAGTGTAAGACTAGAGGGAAGGCAGCTAGTCATCACCACCCACCGCCAACTTTTGGGCTACTCTTTTGCCAACGAATAGTGGGATTTACCGTAACATTATAACGCCCCCACGGCTGGGAGGGCGAGCATGTTTGGCGCGACGCGGGCTCGAACCCGCGACCCTCGGATTACGAGTCGCACGCCTTACGCGCTAGGCCATGCCAGGCCCTACTGGTAGGACATTATAAACGTCACAGTCAGTATCACTGGTCAAAAGAATAGCTGAGTATATGGCGATTGATGCTTCGTACTCGTTGTCCTGTCACGGATCAACAGTTCTCAGGTATGGCTGTGTCCAAACCTTGGGGGTCTCTGACTTATCCATTTAGCCGATATGTTACGTAGGGTACCGTTTCAGTTGAAAACACCAATTATGTGTTGTGTATGAGAATGTACTAGCAAATGTTAATTTTTAATTATATTTTAAAAAATTTGATGGCTTTGAATTCATACATGTATTTTAGTGTGTTCGCCCGAGATTCATGGGGTTTGGTTTGGTTTGTTGTGAATTTCGCTCAAATCTACACGAAGGCTATCTGTGCTAGCTGTCCTTAATTTAGCAGTGAAATTGTAGAGTGAAGGCATCTAGTAATCACCATCCACCGCAAACTCTTGGACTATTATTTTACGAACGAATAGTAGGATTGATTGTGACATTATAAAACCCCTATGGTTAAGAGAACGAACATATTTGGTGGAACGGGGATCCGAATCCGCGACTCGCAGATTGCGAGACGAGCGCTTGACACCTGGCGTGGCCCAAGATTTATGGGAAGAGAAAATATAATTTTGTTTCTTTTATTCTTTGTTCTTCATAGTCTTACATTTATTTTATCTACTTTATTTCGTGTCAGGCACGATACAAGCTCGTTTCACTTTCTTGCATGTGCTTCATCATGTATTTCTAATCAAAGTGGAACGCACGCAACGCTGACCCGAAAAAAATCAAAACGCAATAGATTGTTTTCATTGGCTTTCGCGATTGATAAAACTTAAAATGGAAAGAAAAATAAATATAATTTTAAACTGTTCACCTTAGAGCAAGTGTTTTTTTTATGTATTCTGAAAACAATTAATTACTGAAATTGGCTGATCTCTGCTGTATGTGGGATGTGAAATCTGTTTCTGGATATTTTTGTTTGTTTTAAATTTGAAGAAGGAAAGGCTATAATTAATTTTAAGACATCTCACTTGCATTAGGAATTGATATTGGAGTGATGTAATCAATTACAATGCTCTCCTGTAGTCCAATAATAGCTTCAATAACGTTTAAATTATTTACTGAAAGTCAAGATTTCCTCCCCTACAAAACAACAGCAATCGAAACCTTGTTCTGGTAATTGCTTCCTCTAACACTGTTTATCAACTGTCAAATGTAGTTACGAATTAGTATTCAGTGTAACGTAAATCAGCTTATCGCTTTATACACATAAGTGTTCCCCGCTGTTACAGCGGTAAGTCTACGGACTTAAACCCTCAAATCAGGGGTTCGATTTCTATCGGTTGTGTCCGTAGATAGCCTGATGTAGCTTTACTATAATAAAACACTCATACACATAAGATATTAAAAAGTAATGGTTATTTAAAAAATATTTTGTTTGCTAAAATATTCTTTAGTCCATGATTAAAAAATATATTTGAATTGCAGCTAAAATTAACATACAGTAATTTAAGTTTTGTTATACTAGTAATTAATATTTTATAAAATTTTAATCGCGCCTAACGATCACCTATAGTACTTGGTAGATGCTGTTAAACTGTGTAAAGTTTGCATCGTGCAACCAGAAAGACGGTTTTGTTTGTTTTGGAAATTTGCGCAAAGCTATACGAGGGCTATCTGCACTAGCCGTCCCTAATTTGGCAGAGTAAGTCAAGAGGGAAGCCAGCTAGTCATCACCACCCACTGCCAACTCTTGGACTACACTTTTACCAACGAATAGTGGGATTGACCGTCACATTATAACGCCCCCACGGCTGAAAGGACGAGCATGTTTGGTGCGATTGGGATTCGAACCCGCGACCATCAGATTACGAGTTGAGCGCCTTAACGATCTTGCTGTATTGAAGGGTAATGCATAATTAAGTTAACACACCTGGCCGTGATGGGCCAGAAAGACGGTACTACTTAACAACCTCATGATACACGACTACGACAATATTTCTTCACAGATATGTGTTGGGCTGGCCAATTGGTCAGTATGCCCAGGTTGTGAATCCAAGGGTTCATGTCTGACGTTTCGTTACTATAATACCTCGCCCCGTACTTTAAGAGGATGACTACGCAGCCATAGTGATGGTCAATCTCTTCTTACTTCTGAGAAAAGAGTGGGTAAGCAGTTGCTTTTGGGTTCTATTAACCTGTTTGATTGTATTCCCTCACTTCAAAATTGGCAACGGTTATGCACAGATAGCTTTCCTTTAGATTTGCACTAAGATTCTAAAACAGACAGGCTTACCAGAGATAGTCAATACTGTGTTTACCTAGTTTGCTAAAAGCATGGCCAGGTGGTTAAGGCACTCGACTCATAATCCGAGGGTTGCTGGTTTGAATCCTCGTCACTCCAAACATGCTCGCCTTTCAGCCGTGGGGGCATTATAATGTTATGGTCATTCCCACTATTTGTTGGTAAAAGAGTAGCTCAAGAGTTGGCGGTGAGTGGTGATGACTATCTGTCTTCCCTTTAGTTCTACACTGCTAAATTAATAAAGGCTAGCGCAGATAGCCCTCGTGTAGCTTTCTACGAAATTCAAAAACAAACAGTTTGCTAAAGAAAAATAAATATGTGTTCACCGTTAGAAGATAGAATTTCGCATATTTTATTACAGCTATGCTTATTCACATATTCACACATCATAGTTACAAGGTATTAAAATAATTCAAAACCTGTTACACTCTTTACTGATAATAACGTTGTTCTTATGTGTAGTAGGAATGAACTAATTATAAACCGTAAGAACACTCGAAAATTGAATATACTTGTGAAAACACGCGCACACAAACGTCAACACAAATAAAATGTGAATTTTGTGGAACGTTAAGAATAAATAATACATATCATAATGACAGAGAAAACGTACGTTTAGACTATTTTAATCTCACAAAGGTCATAGGCATAAAACTTGTGAAAGTATCGAATAAGCTACGTATTTTACCTCTTTTAATAAGTTTTCCTAAACATATGTTCCCTTGCTAGTACAACGCTAAAATAAGGGGTTCGATTCACTTCGGTGGACTCAGCAGATAACCTGATGTGGCTTCACTTTAAAAAAAACACACAGTTAAAGAAAGAAACATTAAAAATTGGCGTGGTGACAGAACATTTTCAATATACCAAGTTGTCTGTTTACCAAGTTATAAATGACACCGTGCTGGATTTCAATACCTCAACCAGGCCCGGGTTTGTAAGGACGATTTACAGAACCTGACAATTTTTTTCGAAAACTCCAAATTGGTCATATGCATTTGAGACGATATAGTTTGGTTGGTTGCTCAACACTGTGACCCTGGATTAGATCCGTTTGTTAACGTTCTTGTCTGAAAAATTCAAAGAATTAATTTAAGTAAACACAGTAAGTTGTGTTATTAACAAGGACAATTATTTGACCTGAAAATAATGGACATGGGAAAAGGAGTGTGATACCGTTCTGAGTTTAGTTGATGTTTTGGTATATTTTCAGAACAATATCTGAAGTAAGGACATACTTCAAGGTTATAAGTGTCAGAATAGTCACTTGACACGTGTATTACATATATGTCACATGTTGGGTTCACTTCGTTTCTCAGTACATTAGGGATACACAGGGTGAGTAAAAACACTTCAGGGCCCGGCATGGGCTGGTGATTAGGGCGCTCGACTCGTAATATGAGGATCGCAAGTTCGAATCCCTGTTACTCCAAACATGCTCGCCTTTTCTGTTGTGGATACTTTATAATGTTAAGTTCAATCCCACTATTCGTTGTCAAAAGAATAGCCCAAGAGTTGGCGGTGGGTGGTGATGATTAGCTGCCTTGCCTCTTCTAGTCTTATACTGCTAAATTAGCGACGGCTAACGAAGATAGTCCTCTTGTAGCTTTGCGCGAAATTAAAAAACAACAAAGAAATCAGTTTTCAACATCCAAACAAGTCGCTCACGTACTCAAATTAATTCTGAAACCTTACTATTACAAAAAAAAGCCATTTTCGCCTTTATTGATTTTGTAACATATATACATTGAGCTCATGACAAATTCGTTTTCGATACATTAATAATATGTTATATTATATTTCACCTAACTTACTAATAGGTCGAAGGTTGCCTTTGATATATTGTGTTTTTCAGTTTGAACTGTATGGTCATACCAGTCTTGTAGCTGCTAAAAATACCCCCTTAATGTTAGAGTTCACTGTAAATAGGAAATGTTTATCTATCTGAGAAACGACACTCATCGAGACGGGACCCACCCTCCCTGTGAAAACACATTCCACAAGGTTATAACCTAAATGTTTCTTGACCGCCTCCCTCCGCCTTCCTTAATACCCTTTCAACTGTTGTGACCTGTCGCTGACACTCACACAAGTACAATGTAGGGCCATTTTACTATTCGGATGTCTTTATCTCCACACTTAACCTGTCACATTGGTGGTGATTGAGTGTTTTCCTGGTCGCCGCTAGGGTAAGGTCCTGACGGCCTTCAACCTTGGAAACACGTCCAGTTCTTTCAAACTTGGCTATTGCTCTTGGTGGCCGTGGTTGTCTCGCTCTATACGTGTTATTTGGCAGAGACACAATTACTGTAAGTTTTCATATTCAGATGTAGTTTCTTTGTATATTGTACGTTTGAAATGTATTCAACAGCAGAAGCTAATTAAAAGATTATAATTTCACTTAAAGATATATACGTATTAAAGCTCCAAACTACACGCTTTCAAGTGCGAACCATTAACAGTTTAACAATCATTGTGACAGATCCATTCACAGAGGAAGAATCTGTCGTCCGTGAGGTCAGCCGCGCTGCGGATTTCAACAGGTGTCAGTTGCGGTTTTACGTTTTCAGATATATACGTTAACTGTAGACTGGCTGGCAAATGCTTTTGAAAGTAAGAAATTAGAAGAAAATGGCTTATGAATGTGGTGATTAAAGCGTCTTTGTTGGTAATGACAAATACAAAAGATTGGTCAAGACCATCACAAGCTTTCATGAATGCTCGTGTTTCTCGAGTTCAGCTTATAAAAAATCATTGTTCATGAATATTGCACGTGTCATTATAGTTTCATTCAATAGTGATATTCATCATCTACGTAGAACGCAGCTTCATTTAAATAATCAGCTCGGAATGACGTCCACGTGACAGACACACACAGCTTATATATTCATTACGTTAAGGTTAGGTGAGCATTAGACACAGTCATTAATTAAGCAAATCTCGACTGTGGTTATCAGATATGTATGGCTAAGCAGTTTGCGCGTAGGTCGTTGTTTAGGTTTTCTTACATTACGATTTAGTGTCCTTAGAAAGAGGAATAGTCATCAGACACTTTTGTTCTTTTAACTCGTGTGACCAAGTGGAAACAAACTGACAGTTTTGTTCTGTTAACTCCTGTGACCTAGTGAAAACAAACTGACACTTTTGTTCTGTTAACTCCTGTGACCTAGTGGAAACAAACTGACAGTTTTGTTTTGTTAACTCCTGTGGTCTAGTGAAAACAAACTGACACTTTTGTTCTGTTAACTTCTGTGACCTAGTGGAAACAAACTGACAGTTTTGTTCTGTTAACTCCTGTGGTCTAGTGAAAACAAACTGACACTATTGTTCTGTTAACTCCTGTGACCTAGTGAAAACAAACTGACAGTTTTGTTTTGTTAACTCCTGTGACTTAGTGGAAACAAACTAACAGTTTTGTTCTGTTAACTCCTGTGACCTAGTGAAAACAAACTGACACTTTTGTTCTGTTAACTCCTGTGACCTAGTGAAAACAAACTAACAGTTTTGTTCTGTTAACTCCCGTGACAATGCCAAGTTTAGACAGTATACTCTCCTGCTAACACATTTGTTTTTATTTTAACAGAACGATGCCAAGTTTAGAAAGTTTTATTCTCCTGCAAACATTCTTATACATGTTTTAACAAAACAACAAGTTTAGACACTATGCTAAAAACATTTGTTCATATTTTAACAGAACGATGACAAGTTTAGACAGCATACTCTCCTGCTAACACACTTGTTCATATTTTAATAGTACAATGACAAGTTTCAAAAGTATACTCTCCTGCTAACATACTTGTTCATATTTTAACTGAACGATGACAAGTTTAGACAGTATACTCTCTTGCTAACACATTTGTTCATATTTTAACAGAATAATGACAAGTTTTAGACAGTATGCTATCCTGCTAAAACACTTGCTCTTATTTTAACAGAACGATGACAAGTTTAGACAGTATACTCTCTTGCTAACACATTTGTTCATATTTTAACAGAATAATGACAAGTTTTAGACAGTATGCTATCCTGCTAAAACACTTGCTCTTATTTTAACAGAACGATGACAAGTTTAGAATGTATACTCTCCTGCTAACATACTTCATGTTTTAACAGAACAACGACAAGTTTAGACAGTATGCTAAACACTTGTTCATATTTTAACAGAACAAAAATGAGAAGTTTGGACAGTGTACTCTCTTGCAGACATATTTGTTCATATTTTATCAGACCAATGACAAGTATAGACAGTATGCTATCTGATGATACCTGACTTCGTATTTTAATAGTAGGATGACAGCTTTACACAGCACGTTGATTTTCATATAATTGTAACGTCTGTATCTATATTTTAGTAGAACTACGCAATCATATTGCTATTTTGGTGAGAGGAGAAGAACAGTGTTGTCATATGTGCCTTTATGTTATCAAAGTGACAGTTCCCGATACCTTTTATTCTGTTGTTAACACAAGGAAGAACAGTCTACTGGTACTTGTTTCCTGATAATAATAAGAAACGTCTGCATGCCGACACTATTTGGCTTTACGAGAGCAAGAATTTCTTAACATCTGTGTTTTTATGCTAGTACTTGTTTCGTGGTGGCAAAACTGTGGTAGTTTGCAGACATCTATGTTTAGGTAGTAGTGTATGGCAGTTTGGTTGTGTCACTGCTCTGATGACGGTCAAAGAACAGTATTGATGTTATTCTATAGACAATAAAGAGACAAGTTGCTGATATATTTGTCCTGTTGCCAACAGAGAGACAGAATGAGGTTATAGTCTTCTAACAGGAAAGATGCAGCTTGTTGACATTATAGCTTTGATAAAACTAAAGAGACAGTCTAATTGCGTCTTGCTGGAGACAGTAGAGAACAGTGGAATCTAAATTCATCGGACAACACAAGAACAGTTTTATTGTGTTCTGGTGACAACTGATGACAGAAAAAGTATAGCTTGAAAACAACTGTGTTCTTGTAACAACAGAAGACTGTTGCTGATACCTGTTGACATCTGAGGAAGAATCTAAAGCGGAACTATAGCAACAGAAACTTGTTGCTGACATTTTTTACTCTCTTGACAACCACAGGGCGCCAAGCTAACATCTTTGTTTTGATTATGCTTAAGCAATAGTCTTACTAGCATAGAAAATACTTATTATTTTGTCCCTATATCAGCTGAGAGATGAAAGATGGTTTGTGTGTGGTTTTTCGTATAGCAAAGCCACAAAGGGCTATCTGCTCAGCCCACCGAGGGGAATCGAACCCCTGATTTTAGCGTTGTAAATCCGGAGACATACCGCTGTACTAGCGGGGGGCGAGAGATGAAAGATAGTTTGGTGACTCTCACGTCTATCCTGATGACAACAAAGTGCTGACTACTTCTGTACCCTTAAAACAACAGCGACACATTCTGATGACATCGATCTGTATCTGTAACGCATATTTGGTATTGTTTATTGACATATATTAAACTTTACTATTCCAGTCTTCTAGTAACATACCGTCATATAGAGTAAGCTGGAGTAAACCTCAGTTGTCGACTAATAAAAATATTATATCAGAAACTATAAATTTAATGTTATCTTCAGTTTACTTCCTCTCATAAAGATACCATTAATTAATATATCATTAATTCCTTATAACTATGTAATTCATATTTTGTTGTCAAAATATTTTTTTTTCGTTTTTATTATTTTTAAATATAACTATTTGTTGTATTATGATCCTTTTCCAGAAGTCCAAAGAGCAAATAAAACACGATAACTGTAAGTGGTGCTACTGTGTGATGTGAAATGTTAAGAGGTTTGTATTTAATGTTAATCATTTCTCGTTGCACATAACAGGCTTACCAACACGAAATGCTCTTTCAGCTTACCCTCCCCATTCCGCTAGATGTTTTTTTCACTCATTGGTTACGGTGTTTAGTGTACGTTAGAAGTTTGTTGAAGATATTGAATATCCGGTGTTTAGCATGGCCTTCGGGGCAGAAATATGCGTGCCTGTCAAGTTCTGTAAACGGTGCAATGATTTATAGTGCCGGTTATTTAAAGCAGCCTTGTCATGTGGTTTTAACTTATACAAAGCTGCAGGCAATGAGTGAAATGCGGAGACAGTTAGGTATAATATAATAGTAGGGTTAGTTCTCGGTCAAGTTATTCTAATAACACAATTTCTAATTTGCTTCTCGAAATTGAATGGTTATTCTACACCTGCCTCGATGAACAAAGGAAGATTCCCCCTGGTTTGGAAAAAATGAATCCGTTAAAGTCATGTTAGTGCTATCTTTATTAATAAAGCAGCAGAGTTACTTGTTCCAGTTTATCTAGTTCTGTTAATAATAGGAAGGATCTTTGTGTAGTTGTTGTGTTGTTGTTTTTTAAGTTATTGAAAATGGCGAAGTGTATGCGCTGAAACCTATAACCTTTCTTTATTTGTCTTTACCCACAAAGCTGCACAATAAACTGTATGTACTCTACTCGCCGCGATTGCCGATACCAGAATTTTCGCACTACAAGTTATGAAACAGTTACCAGGACCGGCCTTGGAAAGGTGTGGAGTTTGAGGCAAGTACTCAGGATTAGGTTCTCGAGTTCAGATACTAGAAGTATACAGTTGACTTGGCCACCGATGGGCTGGGCCTGAGGAGGTTGTCTCGGTGGTCTTACTTTAAGGCCGTCCCTGCCCATTACTTAATTTTTAACATAAAACGCACAAGTCACATTCCTCTATGCCCAGTGTAAGTGGACAAGAAAATTATATAGATATACAGCAGTGTAAATATATTTCTATTAATAAAAGATTTTCGTTCGAGATGTATTCAATTAGAAACGGCTTTACTTGGGCTTTACTTCGGTTCTTTGTTCGAATTCTTTTATCAGTAAAATTGTCTGTTAAGTGAGTATGTTTTTTCAATAAACTCAACTGATTGGCATAACAAGTCTCTCGGTAGTGAAAAGGTTCTCCCTAAGAAGTCTAACAATACAACTCATTTTCATATCTCTGGCTAAGATAAACAACTGCTTTCAGCTTCACCGTCACGTTCACTAGGCTTACAGGATGAACACACTTACACTAAAGACCAAATGAATTGATTTTTTGTAACCCGGAGACACTTGGGTGTCGAATCAGTATTGCCGACAGACAAGACGCGATTTTGACGCACTTCAGGCTTTCTAAGTATGTGGAGTGCGTGCTTGTCAGTTTATTAAGTAGATGGACTGCCGAGCTCCGCTCCGCCTGGTGCAGTGTTTTCTTTCTTAGATGAAACATTCATCATTTTTCACTGAGAATGATGTCGAATAGGAATTAATTAACCGATTTTTCCAGTAGTGTGGTTTAGCTGGCTATGTAGTGTATATATATATATATATATATATGTAAGCAGAAGTGCTTTTTCTTCGTATCTTGTTTTTAGAAAACTATATACTTCACTTTGAATGTGTTTTTGTTTCGTTGTTCTTGAAGGTTTTGCACGCAAACCTGCTCATGACATCACAGTAATAGTCCTCACTATATTAAAATCCTGTTCAACTTTTGCAATTCGAGTATCGGTTAGGCATTAGAATTATCTGTTTTTAATTTCAGGCAGTAGATTGTAAGCACCATAAAACAACTTGGTGTGGCTATCTTTTTTTTTTTTTTGAGTGAGGTTAATGGGTCAGAAATCTGGTTGTTATAATGTATCTTATCATCCTACTTTCTGAAAAGCGATTTAGATAAAAAAAAAAGTTGTTGCGCATGTTTCATTACGTTTTATTCCAATGCGTTACAATTTAAATAAGATTTCAAGTGGTTTTTGTTTGGATTTTCGCACAAAGCTGCACAAGGACTATCAATGCTAGCAGTCCTTAATTTAGCAGTGCAAGACTAGAGGAAAGGCAGCTAGTCATCACCACCCACCGCCAACTCTTGGGCCACCCTTTTGATAACGAACAGTAGGCTTGAGTGAAACATTATAACTCCCCCATGGCTGAAAGGGAGAGTATGTTTGGTGTGATAGAGATTCGAACCCACGACCCTGGAATTAAGAGTCGAGTACCTTAAGCACCCGATATTTCAAGTGTTTGGGGATTTAAAAATATATAATATTTTGAAAACGTGAAACAGTACGAAGTGTTTAAATATGTTACGACCACAACTTAGTTTATGCTTAATTTCTTGTTAATAATTCAAGTATAAATTACACGAATGACTAAATCACTGCATGTTATATTTGTACTAAATAATAAACTGTTTTTAAGTTGGAAAAATATGTAATGAAACTAACTGTATGTAATTACATTTTGAATAAAGTATTTAATATTAATTTAACATATTTTCAATATATGTTTAAAATGTGAACAGGATATAATTTATCATTACAAAGAAAAAATAAAATTTACCAAAAATAAAACTCCTGTAGAATTTTCCAGGTTTTTAAAATTAAATATTTATCCGATAATCCTAAATACGCCATTGACGTATTACATCTATAAATTCAATATTCCAGCCGTAACGTTTTCAAATTTTGTGAAAGGCATTACAAAATTTCTTAATATTATTGTATGAAAATCACCGCTTACTGAGCACGTTCTATTTTGCTATAATAAACGTATTTACCTTGTTTTTAAAATGAAGAACATAAATATAATTTACGAACAAGGCATCTTTCATGTAGGCCTGTCTAAATCATCTAAAACACTGGTAGAAAGGGAGGCAGTGCGTCATAAAATCAGTACCAAAGTCATAATTAAAACTTAACACATTTTAGAAACGTAAAGACCTAACGTTTAAGTACAGTTTGTATTGTTGCAATAACGTGTTGAATGTTCCGTTGCCAAGAAGACAGTGCGGTAGCAGTGAGAACCCAACACCATCACTTTGAATGCTTGAAGAAAAGCTTAAAGATATTTGAACTCGACAAATACAGAAATAAAGTATATAACTGAAGTTATTTGTAAGTTTCATTGACTTGTTTTCACTGTTCATTGAATTTCTTAACTCTTCCTACCTCACGTGTAGAAATCCTAGAAGCTCTATTAACAACGCGTTCTTTATGCAAACACACAAAGGAAGAAACCTGTCGTAGCCATGCAAAACAATATCATGATAAATTTTTTCTGGTTTTCACAGCATGACATTCAAAAATGATTTTGTTTGATTCACAGTGTTTGCCCACAACTTCAGAGGGAGCTATCTGTGTATAGCAGTCTATAATTTTGAATTAATAGTTCAACTGCCTGTTTTTGGCTACTCCTGTCTGACCGAATAAGGCCCGACATGTCCATGTGGTTATGATGCTTGACTCGAAAGCGGAGGATTGAGGGTTCAAATCCCCGTCCCACTAAACATGTTCTACCTTTCAATAGTTGATATGTTATAATATTACGGTCAATCTCATTATTCGTTGGTAAAAGTGCAGCCCCAGAGTTGGCGGTTGGTGGTGATGACTAGCTGCCTTTCCTATAGTCTTACATGAATAGCCCTCTTGTAGCTTTGGTGAAACTAAAAAAACAACAAAAACTGACCAAATAGTGAAACTTAACCGACACTCTTATAGTAAGTAGTACACGGCCCCAACGAGCGACGCCAACCATGAATCTTACGACCCACAATGTAGACACGCTCGGAGTGAGAAACTTGGACAGTTTTCTTCCCTACGGACTGACACTGTAACATTCCTGAAACAGTTTGAATTACAATAACGTACTTTTTACCGTAAGCTAAATTATCTAATGTTTATTTCACCTCGTTTTAAAACCATAGACTGACAAAGTGTGTTAAAAAGTTATATAATGAATAAATAATTATAAATAAAAACGCGATCGTGTTCTCTTGAACCTACACAAACAAAAATATTACTTGGTTTTCTTTTTCGCGATTGGGCAGGTCTTCAAATCTCAATTCCTGCGATTGCTCAGTGACAGATTAAGTAAAGAAAAAGTAACACTAGCAGAAAAGGAAGGAGAGTCCTGTACCGTGTTATCTGTGTTTGTCAGGTAATTCTTCAAGTAAAATATTAAGGTGTCATATATAATGATAAATCGCACATATCAATCTCACATTGAAATGCAGAGAAACTGAGCCAATTTTCTTCTTTACTGTTTCTAATCAGGACAAAAAATAAGGCAAAACAACTGGGATGGTCCTGGTTTTACTGGGACGTTCGGTAACCCTAGACATGCTCAAACGAAGTCACGTTCGCTCCACTAAAATTTTACAGAAAGCGTTACGTAATCAACTACATACAAATAAGTCAAAAATGAATAATTAATCGATAAACAACCTGATTGTACTCTGTACGTTACGTATTTTTTAATCTATTAGATAAGGTCTCATAAAAAAATGGATTAAATTAAAGCTTTACTAGGCATACCTCGGGATATTAATTATCGATCTTAGATATTAGCAGCCAAGTTAAGATTAGGCTGTGTATTAGTATTTAAGCTCCTACAGCACAATTGTGTGTTGCTAGATGGTAGTGAAACAATTGTGATTTTGCTGATTTTAAGTATAGTATTTGTTGTGTCAGTCTTCTAATAAATCTGCCGTGTTGTTTTTTGCCTAACGATACAAAAACTTTATTTAAATCCTAAGCTTTCTGACTGATGAATGGTCAGTACTTAGTCAGAGGTTAGAAGGTAACGTTAGGCGTTGTTATGATGTTAGGTTTGCACAATAGTTAAGTATAAATGTTGCAATGATGCCGCATCAGTGCTCTATCTGGTAATATTGATAGTCATCTTACGATTTCCTTAAATGTTAAATTTTCTTAAATATATACGTTCTGAAATCTCTATTAACTTATGCTAAGCATTGTAGTTAGACCTGAATGGCAATACTAAGTATAGTGCTGCAAATACATGCATTGTGCTAGGGCTGAATTATAACACCAAGTATAGTGCTGATAGCACATACATATTGCTAGGCCTCGATGTTAATACTAAACACAGGGCATATTAGTAAATACATACTGCTAGGCTTGAATGGAACGCTGAATAAAACCATTGGTAGTACATGTATGTCGTTAGGCCTGATTTGTAATAAGTGTGGCCCTGGTTGTAGATGCACTTTTTAGACCTGTGGTAAGTAACTGAATAGCACACACATATTGCTAGGCCTCGATGTTAATACTGAACACAGGGCTTATTAGTATATACATACTGCTAGGCTTGAATGGAACGCTGAATAAAACCATTGCTAGTACATGTATCTTGTTAGGCCTGATTTGTAATAATAAGTGTGGCGCTGGTTGTAGATGCACGTTCTTAGACCTGTGGCCAGTAATTGATAAATAATAACTTATTTTTCCTTGCTTTATATATGTTTACTGTTTACCAAATAAATATAAAAATTATTTATATATTTCACGCAAACAAAACTTTGTATTTTCATATATTTTGATTCGATATCCGTGGTGGGCAGAGCACAGTTTACCTTCTGTGTACAGTGCAGTTACTTTTTCTTGTACAGAAGATATTTTTGTAATAAAATATTGTTTTAGTACAGAGCGTGAAATGATTTGAATACTGCATATTTTTTGTATAGTGTTTTATATTAGCCCTACTTTATCCAGAAATATATAGAAAGCTCCTGTGACTCAATCCTATGTCTGATACCTCAGACTAAAACGAATGGTTTTAGCAAGATTTGTAAAGCTGCCTGTCGGGTAGATAGCCTTATTTGTGTTTGATGCGATACAAATTTTCAGGTTTACGGAGAGTCTTTATGGTTGAAAATTCCAGAAAGATGATACTACATTCGTAAATCTTCGTAATTTGGTGTGCATTTCTTTATCTTGTTTTGAAAATCCTTGCCGGCTGTTTAGGCGCCATAAGTCGACTGCGGTTTCTCATCATGACGTGCTTATGATACATAGAGAAAGAGGGAGAAAGAATGGGTTACGTGTAATGATATAGAGAAAGGAAATACTTATGATTTTTTTGATAAATAGTCAGAAAAACAGAAAGTAAATAGGCATAAAACAACTGTTTCAGTCGTAAAGAGGACTTCTAAGGACTTTTTGGTTCCTTAAGTTAGGGAGAAAAGACTTATGAGAATGATACATGGAGAGAATGATAAAAATCTGTTATCACTCCTTGGTATATAAAGAAAAAGATCTAGAGAAGACGTGCAGTGCTTTTTGGTATAAAAATAGAAAAAAGAGACCATGTAATCACCTTGATATCCCATGAAAGAATGGAAGTGAGAACTTGTTATGGTCTAACAGTACAGAGAGAGAGAGAATGGAAGGGAGGACTTGTTATGATCTAACGATGCAAAGAGAGAGAGAATAGAAGGGAGGACTTGTTATGATCTAACGATATATATAGAGAGAGAATGTTAGGGAGGACTTGTTATGATCTAACGATACAGAGAAAGAGAGAATGTTAGGGAGGACTTGTCATGACCTAATGAGAAAGTATTTCTAATACCTTCACAATACGTGGAGAAACAAGAAAAGAGAAGTTATCTTCAGTGTTTTGGTTCAGAGAAAATGAGGTGGAGCTTTTGATGAGGTTTATCTTTTCTTTGTTCCAGAAAAAATTGTTTTGTCCCATTTTTATTAGGAAGTCGTGTTTCTATGTATTATACGTGTTGTTAATGTGTAGAATATTTATCGTGTTATAAATCAACTATTCTATTATTACGTACCAACCACCATGCTACGTAAGAACTTTAAAGGTTTATTTTTCTTTCTGGTACTGGCGTATAAACAGTGGTAATATTCTCCTTAAGAAAGTAACGATACTCATTTCTTTTTTCTGGACCTGGGCGCATAGTGTATGAAGTTCTCTGTAAAGTAAAAGTACTCTTTCCTACACTATTCGAATAGAATTGTTATGAAAAACAAAAGTTACGTAACTCAATTACGGCTTCCAAAAAATGTACTTCATTTGGAATAAAAACAAACCGTTACCAAATTCCTGTAAGTTCCAACAATAGTTCTCTTCAAGGTATATTTATTATGAGAATCTGTCATCAAGTAAATAATTCACACGTTGGGCTTCACGAGTATTGATTACATATATATATAAAAAAAAACAACAGCAAAAACCAAAACGAAACGTATAAGATAAGAAAAAAAATCTTTCTATCTTTGAAGAGGTAAGCCCTCGAAAGCGCTGGGGTTTTATCGGGTTATGTGAAACAGTGTGGTTTCTCAAATATAGCCGTCATTGTCCTTTGACCGTTCTGAATTTGTTTGAGTGGTACTCATCATTTTTGAACGATAAACGTAAAGTCATTGTGAGAAAAGTAGGCAAATTCTACTTAATTAATAGGTCTTTAAATGAATGTGTAGTTTTATTTGTTTGCTTGCTTGTTTTAAGTACAAAGCAAAACAGTGGACTATTTGTGTTCTGTCCACGTTTCCAGCCATACCAATGTGCTACTGGGGTGGGGTACACGTAGTTATGAAAGTTAATTGATTATAAGCACAATTCCTTGTAGCATTACGATGTATAAGTTTGTTTGGTTTGAATTTCGCGCAAAGCTACTCGTGGTCTATCTGTGCTAGCCGTCCCAAATATAGCAGTGTAAGTCTAGAGACAAGGTAGCTAGTCATCACCTCTCACCGTCAACTCTTGGGCTACTCTTTTACCAACGAATAGTGGGATTGATCATCACATTATAACGCCACCACGGCTGAAAGGGCGAGCATATTTAGTGCGAAGGAGATTCGAACTCTCGACTTTCGGATTACGATTGGAGTGTCCTAACCAGTATGTGTGCATTAAAAGAAAGTGTTTGCGGATAAAGGATACTTAGGCACGTGATTGAAATTCTTACTTAACTTTTTATGATGCCATCACGTGAAGTCTGGTCGTCTTAGCATCATTTTTGTTACTTATAAACATACATGTATATCCCAGTTTTCATTAATATTCTTAGTTCAAATAAAATAGTTATAAATATATAAACAACTTTAATTCTTGGACATTGTTTATATATATATATGCATATGTACAAATAACAATAAACTTCCAGAAATTCGTTGTGACCCCCAGTGGTTCAGTGGTATGTCTGCGGACTTACACGCTAAAATCCGGGTTTCGATCCCGTGGTGGGCAGAGCACAGATAGCCCATTGTGTAGCTTTGTGCTTAATTCCAAACAACAACAACAAATTCGTTGTTCATTTCAGAGGTACTTGATGTATTAATACATATTTAACAATGGGTTGAAAGACCAAGTAACGTGCTATGTTTTTAGATTTAAAGTTTAGGACATAGAATGAACACCGGATGTTAAGGCTTACCGTAAGGTTTTTCATATGTTTCGTAAGGGATATATTTAAGGCAATACTGTTAAGCCTGTATGTGAGTATTCTTAATAGAAGAAATCAATATATATTTCATTTTCTAACTCTTATTGCAGGTGACCATTTACGGATATGTGACCGTAGTTACACGTGTTGTACCGAAGAAATGGAACACAAACTTAGTACACATAGCCGAGTTGAGTTCGACGAACTGCTGAAGGACAGCATCGGTTCATTAAAAAACAAGTTTGCTTCTAAGACATCGAAATTTGACAGTAAGTCTTTCAAGGCATTTAGAGTGTTTGGTATTTCTCAGTATTTTAATTAGCAGCAGGCAAACAGCGTACCTGACATTTTTTTGATAAAAGGTTGTTGCGTTAGGTTGTAAAAACCCAACACAAAACGAATGACAGTTCGCATAAATAATATAGTGGTGTTTTTCACTTTACGAATTGTAAAACGAATATTTAAAGGATTAAAAGAATCTTTATTTTGTTGCTGAGAACGATTGCTGTGGAGGAATATCATCTCTTATCACGCAACTTGAATAAGACATATTAAAGATCTGGGAAAAGAAATATATTGCCTTTAATACCAAGTTTGAAGCTCTGCTTGTAATATAAGGTTTGAACTTCTGTGTTTTTATAACCAAGTTTGAGGTTCATGTTTTTATAACCAAGTTTAAAGCTCTATGTTTTTATAACCAAGTTTGAAGCTCTATGTTTTTATAACCAAGTTTGAAGCTCTATGTTTTTATAACCAAATTTGAAGCTCTATGTTTATGTAACCAAGTTTGAAGCTCTATGTTTTTGTAACCAAGTTTGAAGGTCTGTGTTTTTATAACCAAGTTTGAAGCTCTATGTTTTCATAACCAAGTTTGAAGCTCTATGTTTTTATAACCAAGTTTGAAGCTCCATGTTTTTAATACCACGTTTGAAACTCTATAAACGAATTTTTGTAGCCTTCTTTATTATCTGAATACTTCAAATTCATGTTGGTTTAATGCTTACAGTAATATACATTTTTAGTCACGTTGACCAGAAATGTAAAAGCTTTCGTTATATAAGTAATTATGAAATCATTCAATAGAAGTGGAATGTTACCAGGAGAGTGTATAAAGACTGATATGATCTAGCACGGGTGGATCGTGATGATAAAACTACGCCGCTTTTTATTTCAATCCTCAGTTCGCATATTATCGCTTCGAATCCCGTCACTGATACGAAAATAGGAATAGTTTAAGAATTTCCAGATGAAAAGGATTATTGGTTCAACCACGCTTGGTGAAACTAACTTTTTTATTCTAACTTTGTTGAGCTCGTTCCAGTCAAACAAACTAGGAATATTCTTACATGATAACTTGAATAACGTTAGTTTTTTTTTGTTTAAAAAAAATGTTAAGTATATTACAGCTCACTATAACAGTTTTTCTTATAGTGAGCCATTTTCTATGTCTGTAGTTCGCCTCAATTGTTATCCATAAGTTTCTATATTATTATTGTACTTTATTTTGTATTTTTTATTTCCCTTACTTTTATTTTATATTTAAAGATATACTTTCGATCTGTTGTTTTTTTCTCTCATACATTTAGATTCTTTATCTTATTTATTCACACCTCTTGTCTCTCTTTACAGTCCCCCGCTGTTACAGCAGTAAGCCTACGAATTTACAACGCTAAAATCAAGGGTTCGATTTCCCTCGTTGGACTCAGCAGATAGCACGATGTGGCTTTGCTATAAGAAAGCACACACTCTTTTTTAGGCCGAGCGTAGCCTAGTATTTAGCATACGTGATTGTTAATCTGAGGATCAATTATTCGAGTCTCGTTATTGTGCTTTGTACTTTGGAGATATAAGTGCGTTATTACATTGACAAATAACATTGTTTGGTCAGATGTGAACAGTCTTATAGTTGACGGTGCGTGCTGATGGATTGTTGATTTTCCCTATTGTGCGTAGCTTGTCATACGAAACATGTTTGCCCTTTCAACCGTGTGGGGTGTTATAATGTTACGGTCAATCCCACTATTCGTTGGTAAAAGAGTAGCCTAAGAGTAGGCGGTGGTGATGATGACTAGGTACCTTCGGTCTAGTCTTACACTGTTAAATTAGGGACGGCTAGCGCAGATAGTCATCGTGTAGCTTTGCGGAAAATTCAAACAGCCAAACCAAAATTAAGGGCAGCTATACGAAAAAATCCTTTGTGTGAATTTGCACAAAACTAAAGTAAACAAACAATTCCATGCACATCAGTAGTCGTTTTACGGTTATATTTCATGTTGTTTTTGTTATAAGATTTAAAGTAAACGTTCGAGCAATATCACATCATATTCTATTGTTAGACAAAAAGCATGTGCTGGTTTTACATAATGGCGTCCAGTAGCTCTTTAATTTAAAATTTGTTACATGTCTTGCCTCTCGTTGTCGCTTAAGTTTTTATATGTGTATAGTTTTCTATGTTGTTTCATTTGTCTCCCATTTATTAGATATTTTTTATCTTTGTGGGGATTTGTGGGACAAAATATTGTTATTTCAATACATTTCATGTTACTCAAATGGGCTAGTATTCTGTTGAGGTACATGTTTTATTAATATAATGATAGTTTCCAATGGTTAAAAATGCTCAAGTTAGCAAATCAGTGGATCTTTTCAGGCCTAAGAAAATTATTAAAATTACATTTGACCCGTAGACTTGTTTTTTGTTTTCGTTTTCCTTTAATTAGAAAATTACAAATTTTGAATTATAGATGTGTGTGTGAGTAGCATTTTAGATCTATTTTTTGTTTCACAAATCACTGTTCCAGAAAACGTTTGTCAGGACTTCTCAGCTAAAAGTATATCTCAAGCCTATTTTATATGCAGTACGAGAAATTTACGTCAAGTCAGCCTTCGTCAGTTTATTCGTTATACGCTTTTAGTACAAGAAGTATAATAATGTGATGTGAAACACTTAATGGATAGAAATGTGTGTGTGCAGTGGGTGGTGATGGGGATCTGTAGTTAAGCCTGAATTTTATCCACTTATGTTGGCCTGTAAAGTTTCACTGTTTCATATGGTAAGGAATTTTACATCATTACAGTAAGTTACTTGTGCAGCATATACATAGCACTCAGATATAATTTTAAGTGGCAAAGGTCAAACCCAGTCGAGGAGTTCTGGTATTGAACGAATGACAGTGATTTGTGGCAGACAAAAGATAGATTTGAAACGGAGATTCAGAATCCATAATGGCCTACTTGAGAGGGATGTGGGAAGGAAACATCTGTAGTGAAGTCTAGCCATAATTGGTTTATCATTATTTTGTTAAATATAAAAAAAGCAAGAACAAGAAAGAAAAGTTGAAATATTATAAGCTACTTTAATTATTTGACGCCATGTATTTATGCTTGTTCACACTTAATCGGAAAAACTACTAGCACTAAAACTGTTTGATGAATGTGCATTCTGAAGCGATACAAAACATAAACCTTTGGGGAGATAAAGCTAGTGAAAAATTAGCGTTAAAACAAAGTCATCGAATCAGTTCTTGAGTATTAGTTCTGAGGAAAAGTATTTAAATATATTTTTTAGATAAAATGTATTTAGTAGCAATAACTGATTTCTAAAAATACTCAAATGTATAAGTTAATTCTATTATTTTATTCAGATTGAGGACCATAAGTTCACTACGCTCCCTTTCGTAGTACGACAGCATGTCTGCAGACTTATAACACCAGAGTCCGGGTTTCAGTACCCGTGGTGGGTAGTAAGCCTGCTGTGTAGCTTTGTGCTTAATTTTAAAACAAAAACAAGTTTATTAAGTTAGGGTAATGTATTGGGTGTTATTTTTGCGCTCTCTTTAACATAAACTGTTGTGCTTATTATGTAATTACTAATTTTTAAATGGTTACGGTTTTCTCTATCGGAAATCATATTGGTAGGTTTCATGAATTTGCAGGTCTGACAAAGAGCTTTTATTTCAAAGACGACAACAACTGATTTTGCTTCATCAGGATTTAGATCTGTATGGACCTGGGAGGGTCAGGTGCAGTCTGTTGTGGTGTGTTTGTTTTCTGAATTTCGCGCAAAGCTACACGAGGGCTAGCTGCGCCAGCTGTTGTAACAGTGATAGATTAGAGAGAAAACAACTAGTAAACATTGCCCATCTCCTGGGCTACTCTTTTTGCCAGTGAACAGTGGGATTGATTGTAACGCTGTAACGCGTTCACAAATAATAGGACGTCATGTTCGGCGATGGAATTTGTTTTGAGAATATAGTAAAGTGAATATGTGTTAGCCATTGCGGATCTACAACACTAAAATCAGGGGTTCGATTCACCTCGGTGGGCTCAGCAGATAGCCCGAGTGGCTTTGTTATAAGAAACACACACACCGATGTTTTTACACTGTCTGAAAATGTAGGCCAACAACAAATTACGAAGTCTACAAGTCTGTATTTAGGGAAGAAATAAGCTATTTTGTGACTGTTCTCGGACTGGACTTTGAATTACTTTCACTTGTTACTTTTTTGTTGTTTTGAATTAAGCACAAAGCTACACAATGGGCTATCTGTGCTCTGCCCACCACGGGTATCGAAACCCGGATTTTAGCGTGTAAGTCCGCAGACATACCGCTGAGCCACTGGGGGGCTTGTTACTTTTAAAGAACTTGTAAAGAAAGTAAAACGTCACAACAATGTATATTCTACTTTGAATTTTGTTTAAAATAAGGGAGTGTAAATTAAAGCTGCCTTTTTTTCTTTTTAATCATCAGAATTTTAGTTATTTGCGAATCTAGTGGTATTCCAAGAAGTTTTGTCGGAAAGATCACGTTTTATGAAATCCCGCTTCAAATATTTTTTCATAGAGGGCGTTGAAGTACTTCATTGTGTTTTTATCTTGTAAGATGTTTTTGACTTTTAACATCTCTAAGTTGAAGGTATATTGATAACACATAAGAGTTTAGGTTTCATAATAAGCTCTTTATCATGCTCCAAACACACTCAAACGTTTTGATTATACAGCTTGCTTATTAAGATAATTATCCATGGATGAAGTGCAAGAACAAAGCGTACCGTCATTTGGAAGATACCAATAGAAGAACAGTAACTTTTACCCAGATTGCATATCTGTTATCTGTACTATGCTATTTCTAAACGAAATCATTAAATAATGTTGTTTTTTTTAATTCCCTCCCCCAATTTCAATATTTATGTTATAATGGCGTGTTTTATAGTTTCTAGAGTGAAAATAGTATTTTTATCACTTTTCAACCATTTCCTCGTTATAGAGGAAATAGTATTTGTATTACCTTCTTGGATGGGTTAATTCAAGCAAGAACTTGAATTTTATTTTTGGGAACTAGTCCTTAAGTTAAATTGTTATAAGAGTTACTTATCACAGAAATTACAACTTGAACTATATTGTTGGAAGAGTTAATTCAGAAAAGTATTACAGTTAGAATTATACTGTTGGAAGAGATAATTAAGAAAGGAAATAGTGTTTGAATTAAAATATTGTAAAAGTTAAAGCTAATTAATAAATTATTAAAAATACATTTGAAAGGACTAGTGTTTGAGAATATTGTTAGATGACTAAATTCAGCAAGGAAAGTATTTGAATTAAACTGTTAGAAGTAATTCAGACAGGAATTGGTACTTCAACTATATTGCTGGAAAATATAACTCAAAAGGGACTAGTGTTTGAATATATTGTTAGATGATTGAATTCAGCAAGGAAAGTGTATTTGAATTACATTGTTAGAAGTAATTCAGACAGGAATTAGTACTTGAACAATATTGTTGGAAAATATAACTCAGAAGGGACTAGTGTTTGAGTATATTGTTGGAAAAGTTCAATCAAACAAAAATGAGCTTATTGAAAAAGTGAACTCGGACAGGAACCAGTGTTTTAATTAAATTGTAGGGTATGTTCAGTTAAACTCGGAAAGAAAATACAGTGCTCGAGCTTGATTAATGTACATCAAGTAAAAATCAGTACTAGAACTGGATCAGATAATAAAACAAACACCTCATGCAAAAATTTTGTCGATTTTGAATGTTGGAAGAATTATTTGAAGAACAGAAACAAGCGCCAGAATTTGTCTCATTGAGAAGTAAGTTTAGTGTGTAATGAGTGTTAAAATTAAATTAACGAAGTACTTTGTTTCTGTAGTAAGTAGAAACGTAATATGATAGGTTGAGTTGTTTTGCGGGGACGTAACAGATGGCAAGGATTATTTTTTTGTTCAACATGTTAAATAACTAGACTTTCCATATGTATAGAATCATAATATTCTCTCCTTTCTTCAGAGACATCTCGGAGAAAAGACGGTTCTCGTGTAATAAAATACCGGAAGTTTATACACTCTTATTAAGGATATACCTCTTTCCTTTTTTTATATTAGTAACGTTTGTATAAATACTGTACTTGGCACGACAGTATTTTAACTAATTCCCACGATGCTTGAGCCATTTTGGTTAATACGAATTTTACTTTTCTCTTTCTTCAACTTAACTCTATTATTTTATGCTTCAGTTCTGTGTGGCCGAATGGCTGTGAACCTGATAATTTATGGTTTGCGTTCCGTTGTCGCAAAAATATTCTCATCACTTTGTAGCCTTGGATGGGTGATAAGAGTAACTTTCAATTCATGCTATTCAATTAGATAAATGTAGAACAAGAGGTATTGGTTGATACTGTTTTTTTAGTCCAACGTTTCAGAATTAGCGAAAGCTATACGCGGATAATTGTTTGCAAGGGTAGCACGTATAAAAGGCTCAGACTCACCAAAAACATCGTATTTCACAGGGCATTTTCTCACCAATTCAAAATATTATAACAGTATAGGTGGATAAAGAGAGACAGAGAGATCGAAAGAGGTCTGTGTGAGTCATTCAGGAGAGTGTATTTGTTTAGGAGCAGCAGTTGTGTTACTCCCTCACGTGACAGAATAGCTTACCCAAACAAAAGACTCAGTCGCCCCTTACAACCTTTTGTGCTACTTTGCACAAAAATTGTAAACAGTCAGTCGGTGTTGCCCATCTTAGTAACAGTTTTATTGTATACTTCTCCTTCAAGTTTTGTTGTTTTTACGATTTAAAAATAAACATTTAGTAATTATATATCACCTATCGCTAGCTAAGTCATTGTGCACGAACAGTATTTGAATGTACGTATAAACTGTAGTCCTTTGTGTCCGTAATAGTTTTCAGTACAGTTGACTTCATAGTGTATCGTGCTATTCTTGATATGTTGTCAGTACTGTAATAAATGTATCGTGTTATTCTTGATATGTTGTCAGTACTGTAATAAATGTATCGTGCTGTTCTTGATATGTTGTCAGTACTGTAATGACGTTCGGTTACACATAAATATAGTTCCAAAATATTTCCTTACACTGTCGCCTGATTCCATCTGTGCTTGTATTAGTCAAATAAGTTTTCGTGGTTGTATGAAAATAACATTTAAAGACCTCAATAAACGGTGCAGTAACTCAACAGTCAGGGTATATTTAGCAAGGTTTAGCATTAAAAGTCGGTTCTCACTGCAGCATCAGATGGCCTTTTGTGTAGCTTTGTGCTAAACGACAAACAGAACTTTCAGCTATTTCTCAGATGCCATTTCAATTTGGTGGTCGATGTGGCTTGCACATGTTGTTTCTGTTTACCTTAAACAGGAAGAATATAGTGTCCGGACCTCAACGTATCGAACGTATTTGAGACCGTATTTAGATTTGGAATTTGGATTCTCTTCTGCCTTGTACACCAATACGCTAGACCAGAAGAGAAATGCTTTGAAGAGGGAATAGAGGAACATTATACAGAACCAATTCAGAAACTCACATCGTATTCAGTGATATTGTAAAACTGTGTTGGCTGTTTGGGGTGGACATGAGCAACCTTTTGATAACTGCTTTTATATATATATTCGCGCTTATATTTCCAGACTAGAAGTGGTGAAATGTCAAAGGTTGTTGCGAGGAATTCTCTGTGTGCAAGCTTCCGAAGACATCATTGTTCACTTTTATTATTATTTTTTTAAATACACACTATAGTTATTTGTCGTTTACGACAACTCAGTAAAATTCATTGACATCTCGAAAAATGTGAACTTTGTCTAGAAACGTATACTTATGATAAGATTCAAATATCCCAGTTTGAAAAAGTAAAAAACAGTCGTGTTAAACGGTGTTATGTAAAATATAAATTAAATAAGCTTTATTTGAAGATTTTATCTGGCGAGACCTCAATGTATTTGAAAGACTTTAATTTTATTAGACTTCCTAGTACTCTTAACAATGGAGGAAATCACGTGTACCGGATCAGCTAACGATGTCATATCCATTTATTATAAACTGCCTTTCGCCAGGCGGTGTTACGACGTGCCACGTGCAATGTAAAAATCATAATAATATAAAATCATGGAAGTATTTGTTTTTTAATTTTTGGTTCATGTAGTCTCTCAGTTCAAATATTTGCTTGTTCCTAGAGTGGCTGATAATATTATGTGGGTTTTGGGGCAGAATGTGTTTTACATTGTTATGAAATGTGCTGTGCATTACATTGGGCTGAATTATATTTTTCATGACCTGACTTTTTATTGTTGTTTTAGCTAGCTAATGTTTAAGTAAATAAGCCAATTAAAAGAGACAATCATTCAGGCTATTCCATCATAAATCAGGGGTTCGATTCCCCTCGGTGAACTCAGCAGATAGTCTGATGTGGCTTTGCTATAAGAAAACACACGCACTCCATCATTTATTAAGGCGAATTAGCGAACTTTTGGATAATACATTAACCCCTGAGACTATTATTTGCATTTTTAGGCCTTCACAGCATAAATAAAAAATTTCCTTTTCAAAATTTAAAAGTTTAAAAATAATATCCACTCATTCCAACTATTCGCCATATGCACTAAAATTCAATTAGTCCTCCTCGGTTCGTTAGCGGTAAGTTCACAGACTTATAACCCTAAGTTGGTTTGTTTTAATTTAATACAAAGCTATAGAGAACAATTTATCTGTGTTCTCCTCGCCACGGGTATCGAAACACTGTTTCCAGCGTTGTAATTTCACAGACATACCGCTGTACTGCTGTGGGGCGACAGCTTTACGCTAAACAAACAAAATTGTTGATAACAGTTTTATTTTTCTAAATGTGTTTTCTTTATATACAGTAAGAAGAAAAAGAAATAGAAACATTATGAAGCACATTATTTCAATACATTTACTTAACATGTTCTGATCACCCATAAATTTTACTGAGCTATTCAAGGCTAGTGATGGGGTTAATCAAAACTTGGCTCTATTATACATTTTGTCCCGGAAATATGATTATTTAATTAGGCCCGGCATGGCCAGGTAGGTTCAGGCGTTTGACTCGTAATTCGCGGTTTCGAATCCCCGTTGCACCAAACATGTTCGCCATTTTAGCCGTGGGGGCATTATAATGTGACGGTCAATTTCACTATTCGTTGGTAAAAGAGTAACCCAAGAGTTGGCGGTGGGTGGTGATGACTAGCTGCCTTCCCTATAGTCTTACAATGCAAAATTAGGAACGGCTAGTGCTGATAGCCTTTGTGTAGCTTTGCGCGAAATTAAAAAAAACAAACAAACTTATTTACGTCAAGATAAATCACTATTAATTTCGAAATATTATCCCGACTTCGCAAGCCGTGTCTAGTTAGTTGTAATTCTGGAATAGAATGTTTGATCCATTTTTGTATATTTGTGAAAACATTAAGTGAAGTAGATGTGACATCGTTTAGGGACTTGTGCAACTGTACTTAGTTGCCAACATATGGACATTTATACATACTTAATCACACCAAGCACTGGATATATAAACCTTGGAATGTGCGCCAGGAAACTTTATACAGTCTAAAATGTATAGCGACTGGTTTAATTTCGTATCTGTCTTTCACTTGTGTATCCGAACCACACACTGACATGACTGTGACAGACACTCGAGAAGGTGTCGAGAGATTCATTAGGGGGCGACTGACTCGCAGCTTAGGTTGATAGCACCAGTTCGGGAAACACTTGTGTGAGTTCGGAGAACTGTCGTGTGGTTGTTCGTGATAAATGAAATGTTTGAAGAAATGGTGAGAGCGTCTGTAGTGGGGACAGCTGGCTCTGTAGTTTTGAACTATCAGACAATAAACGGTTTCTTTACCCTCTTTGGATGATCTACCCTTCTCTAGTTAACCTTTGACATGGTAGAACGGAAATACAACGTGCATAACTCGTATTTTTTACACAATTTATTACCGTGAGTTTAGCGGTCACCCTCTATTTCAGTTTCTTGAAGATGTGACAGATAGTTTTGATAACAAACACACTTTGGTGAGATAACTTATTTACATCATCACGCTAATAACGAACCACTGCTTTTTTTGTTTTGTTTTATGTTTGTACCAACTCAGTGCGGTATGCACCGAAATCTTTGATGTCATCCCCCTTGACTTGACAAACTATAATAAACGTTCACGTTTTAATGACTAATAATTTAAAAATTATTATATTCGTATCTGCGTCTCGTCGTATTCCTTTATCTGGCTCTAACTGATATGGAAATATGGCTGATAGTTCAAGGGACGTTTTATTTACTCTAGTCTACGTTATTTAACTGATTTTCAAACAGTTGATAACTACTTGATGTTAACAACGATCTAAAGCTTCCATATTGTTATTAGGAGAAGGTGGGTATCGTACGATAAAAGAACGACTAATGACATAGAAGAGGTAGTGGTATTTTATAAAGAATAGTTATTTCACCAGTGAATTAATGTAGAAAAAAGTAGATTAGACGCTTTTCGAACAGTAATAACGTTCACTAATGAATTAAGGTGTTGTGTAACGAATTGGAAGAAGGGTATCGTAGTGCATTTCATTAATAGGTTGTCAATGGCTGATGGATTAGAAATGAGAAGTAATAATCCACCGACGAATGTGTTATCAATGATTAATGGTTTAGAAAAAGAAATGTCTAGTAGACTTCTCCACTAATGCTACAGCGACTAACTGATTCATGAAAGATGGTATAGTCTTTATATTAGTGTTAAAAGAAACTTTTGGGCTATAGAAAAAGGAGTTAATGGCCTTTTAAACTGGTGTTAAAAGAAATTGTTGGGTTATAAAAGATGTTAATAGCTCTTTAGACAAATGTTAAAAGAAACTGATGGGTTATAGAAGATGTTAATAGTTTTTTAAGACCACTGTAAAAAGCAAATGTTTGGTTATAGAAGAAGATGTTAATGGACCTTTACACTAGTTAGTGTTAAAAGCAACTTTTGAGTTGTAGGAGAAGATGTTGATAGCCACTTTGATTAGTCAACAACTAATGGGCTAGAAGAAAGATGTGGCAGTCTTTTCTGTCAGTGTTGGTAATAACTAATCTGTTACAAAAGGTACTAACGTTACAGAGAGAGCCCTTTTATCTAGATTGAGCTGCGTGTAATCGATTAGGAGAAAGACAAAATATTCATTTTATTCATGTTGTCTTCCACTAGTGGATTATGATGTAATTAGAATTATACTAATGGATCAGTGATTATGTGTTGTTGGTGAATATTAGATAATGAAAAACAATATTTTACTGTTCTACTACGACCAATCTATTGCTGTAGATTCTGATTTGTTGGCTATTTTTTGTTGTTTTTGTAAATAATGTTTTAGTAGTTTTTTTCACTGTAGTTTTATCAGAAACGAATGGAATGAGTGAAAGTAGCAGTAGCGACTTTCTGGCTAATCTTGTCAGTAAGTTTTTTGCACATTGTAGGTAATTGTCTCTCGCTGTTTACAGTCCAGAGTGCTTATTCACATGTACCCCCACCCCCACGTACACACATCCTTTTTGTGATGAATTTTCGTTATGGAATAAAGTAAATTATATATTTTGTGTTTTTCTTCGCTATATGCGTGAGAGGAATACGTTTTATTTTGGCTCATTCTATAAAACAACATCTTTTTCTGTTCCGTCTGTTTTAATGTTAATAAAAGCAAAATTTAATGCTGCTATATATTTAAGTAAAAACAAACTCGAATTAATTTATTAAAGTAAAAGCATTGAATTATATTGTAAGGGTCTTTTCTTTATAGTGTCGTGAAAGATAAGGGAAACTACTCGTAAAACACCCCTCGATACTGGGTTACCAAAATACTGAAGAAAATGCTCTGTTAACCAAACATATCCGTTCAAAAAGGAAATTAATTTACTGGTATCTTGCGTAAAGATCGCGGAAGTCGATATATTACGGTTAGTGAAAGGTACTGTCCGCGTATTAAAGAATACATGACGGAAACTATAATTAATATCTATCTGTCAGGAGTGATCACGTGAACACCTGAGAAACAAAAAGAAGTCAGTGAAACAAAAGTACGACAGAGGATAATCAGGCTCGACAGGATCCATCCAGTGGGATTCACTTGTTTTTATGGTCTTGCAACGCTAAAATTTAGGATCAGATTCCCCGAGATGGAACTAGCAATAATTTGAGGTTGTGGGTGCACCATAAAAATGACAGTCAAATCACCAGTTTGGTTAGACTAGAGGAATTTAAGAATTAGCAGTGGTTGTTGTTGGCTAGCTAGTTTCCTCATATCTATCATTTCAAAATTAGGGCATTTATGCGGCGATAGCCTTTTGTGTAACTTTGCGCAAAAATGCTAAAACAAAAGACGCAGTAATGTCTCATGAGCTGCCATCAGTTTATGGAATTTATTTTTAAATTCTTACTCGAAGTCACTATTACAAAATAATGGTAATAAATGTAAAAACTAATTTTCAAAATACTTAAATCTATATTAAACATGATAATCAATAACATTAAAAAAACGTGAAGTGAGACATTACTCATACATTTTGATGAAAAGTGCTGACAATGTTAGACTTGAACGGCAAATAGTGGAAGAATATTGGCTTTAAAAACGCCAGAAAAATAAAATACAAATGTACAGCCTGGAAAATAAAAGCCTTACTACTGATAGAATATAAAGTTTAACACGGATAGCATATGACGTTAACGTTGGTAGCAAATGTTTAGCAGTGGTAGAAAGTAGGCTTGATGGTGGAAAACAAATTAACCTTAAAAGAGGTAAAGTACAGTAGGCTCTAATGATACAACTTAGAACCAACTTTAATTGTGATTATAAACGGTACAGTAGATTTCAGTTAGTAATCACGATCCGAAATAATACAACATAAAAAAGTAATTTTAAGAACAAATTATTTTGAAATCTGCGATGATTTAGTCTATTTCTTAGGAATATCAAAGCATGTATGTAAAATATTCCTTTCCCATTTCAATAGGCTCTTCTACTGTGGCCTTACACAAAAGGCTAGAACAACGAATGAGGAAGACCCTAGATATGATGACGTCACAGTGCCCAGTAGGTGGTTGAAATAAAACAGCTACCGTTATGTGGCGCTGCTCTAGCTCCTTGGGAATTCATATATTTTTACCCAATTATGTACAGTAATAACAAAAGCTGTACAAACATGCTGTTGTTATTATTTTTATAACGGGATAATCTTAGTATGAGTGATAAAGGAAACTGGAAACTTTAGCCAGAGTGCCCCTGACGATGTCGACGGACAGATTTTGTCGAAGGATGTTTATCGTTCTCGTCTTGTCTGTCAAATTGTGGTGGATGATGTTATGTTAGTCTTTCTCTTGGTACCAGTTGATAAATTTTTAAGAGTATTATGTTGCATCGGAGATTTTTGTACATGACGTCGCCCCACCACTGACACAGCGTTATGTCTGCAAACTTACAACTCTATATACCGAGTTTCAATACCCTTAGGTGGAGAGAACACAGATATCTCAGTGTGTAACCCTTGTGTTTAATTACAAACAAACAAAATCATATGACGTCATGCCTTTGCGCTGATTTTCTAGTTCGTGTTTTTTTCCATAAAAGTTATTCAGTATTTTATTTTTCGTAAGCTAGCAATTTAAAAAAAAAATCTTTTATTTTTGTGCCATTTTCATAAATTGTCATTTTTATTCAAACTCTTAAGATCAACACCTATGTCACATTTCTTCCTAGTAGTTTGTGTGATTGATGTTTGATATTTTGAACGTGTGTGAGACCTATATAGCGATATATATTATACAATCTCTTTATAATGTAATACATGGTACAATTTTTATTAGAAAAAAATTCTCATTTTAGTATGTAAACTACTACGTGATCAAAACTCGTTTGAGTAATACGTACAAACGAATTTCTTTGAAAATGTGATTCGATAAGATGATCCTTTCTGGATTAAATCAGTCACAGCTCACGAACAATTCCTTCGCTTTCTTTGTCTCCAAATTTTTTTTTCAGTATCATGTTTCCTGAGACAACGTTATCGCTTTTGTGTAAATATGTTTGATAAATTCTCCGCTAAAGCAGGAACAGACGAAGGAACGGAGTGGTTGACTGAACCCTGATATCCCCTGAGAACGCGTCTCCCGAAGAACTAATATTAAAGACATCTTTGCTTTCAAAACACTTCCATGTTCGTTTGCTGTCATGTGACTGCGTTGCAGAGCGCCTGCCTTGATAGTGTACAAACGATGTGAAATAGTGAATCTTCAGGCCTATCGATCAAATATTCTCCTGGTGTAAGTTCCGTTTGCCTGGGTGAAGAAAATTTTGTAGATTTATGAACTTCTTTCAGACCTTCTGGTTCGAGCAAATCTACAGCAGTCAGAAGATTGACCGGAGTCAAATCTTTAGCGGAGTTCCAATTTCTTTAGCTCGCTTCGTTTTTAGTTATCGATATATTTTTTTATCCATTGTTGCTTTGCTGACGTTTGTCGTGTGTTTAGAATTGATTTTCCCTCTTCACCTAGAAGGGAATAAGAAGGACCACAGAGTAGATGCTTGCTAATGTGTTTTTAACTGTATATAATTTAGAACCTTTACTTGCAGTAGAAGATTCTTGTATTATGTCTGTTTTTATGAAAAGTTTAAAATATTTAAATTAGAAAAATTTTATAACAAAAGCGACGCCAAACTTTTGTTCAAGTTTTGATTATTCCCCTGTTTTGATATTATTAAACTTGTTTTTATTCAGAACAAATATTTTATATATCCACAAGTAATGAATTGGCCATCTACTTCTGACAAGCTTCCGTGTCCAAGGTATCAATCATAACACAGTCTAGTTTGTTATATTATTTAACATTTTTCTTAGTTTTTCATGAAGATACAGAAGTACTGAGATGAGTTATATCAATATTTGTTTTTGTTATTGTTATTGTAAGCAAAAGTTGAAATACTAGACAAAAAATAATAGTTCGAGCCATTTTTTGCTTCTTTCTATTAAAGAAGCGATAACGAAATACCGAGTACTACGATACATTAAGAAATATATTACAAGCTTTATTTCCACAGTAATTCTTCTAGTATTTTATGAAATTTCACTCGCTCCTTCACTGTCTGTTTTATTTATTAGTTAAATTTAAAAGATATAAAGTAATTTCAAAGCATTTATTCTTTTCAAGCTGTGTTTTAGACATTAAAATACAGAAAAGTGTCTCGATAAATGAACAGGGGTGAAAGAGATAAGGAAAACAAGGGGATGTCGCTTCTCATCGCATGAGGAAGAAGGTCGGAAACTCATCTGGAAGTGACAGCCATCCTTGAATTCTGTTACTGAATACTGATAAGCCATCCTTGAATTCTTTTGCTGAATACTGATGTTCCCTAACAGCTATATAACACCTGGAGTGACGTCAGAAATGGTCTCCCTGGTGATTCGTGCATCTATACTTGTTAGATTAGCTAAGGATTAAGAACTGAAAATCGACTACTGGTGCAGAGCATCCTTACTGGTAACACAGGATACAAGACAAGCTCTTTTTTAAGCCTCTTCTTTGGATGGGAAAGAAAATTATATTTAAACTTATTTTTCATTTACGATGGTTTACTCTTCCTTTTTTAATGTATCAGCAGTTCTTTTTTTCAGCAGAATTACACAGAGTTAAGAACAAAAGCATAAGCTAAAACGGATCAACAATAAACCGTTTTGATATTTGTTAAAAAAACAACAGCTCGATCTGCATAGGTATCTGTAATGTTAGCACAAATGACAAATTTATATATACATAAATTACTGTACTTTGATGTCATTAGGAAAGTTTTTAAACTTATAATGTACTCTATATTTGAATGATGAGTTTGTATAAGTACGCTTTTATCAGGCAGGCGGTAGCATTGCGTATGTAGGGTTGTTTCGAATTGTTCATCGAGTAATTTTAATATCTCATTAATAAGTAGTCAGAACTTTACAATACTGCACAGTGTTTCCTTTTATAACAATATCTGTGTAATATTGACTCAGTCAGAAGTTCTGAGAATGTCTGTAAATATCATAGAAAAGTTTTAATTTATTTCTATTCTTTCTGCTGCAGGCCCAGCATGGCCAGGGGTTTAGGGCTTTCGACTCTTCGCAGGACCGAATCCCCATCACACCAAACATGCTCACCTTTTCAGCCATGTGGTCATTATAATGTAATGGCCAATCCAACTATTTGTTGGTAAAAGAGACGTCCAAGAGTAGGCACTGGGTGGTGATAACTAGCTGCATTCCTTCTAGTCTTACACTGCTAAATTAGGGACGGCTAGCGCGGATAGTTCTCGTATAGCTTTGCGCCAAATTCGAAAACAAACAAAAACCCCAAACAATGGTGTCAAAAAATTTTACTGAGATGACATGGTTTCAAACGGAGTATCCGATTTACAAGTATTATTAATAACTAGTAATAATTTTGAAAAATAATAATTCTATCAATATTATTCTGTTATTAATAACTAGTAATCATTTTGAAAAATAATAATTCTATCAATATTATTCTGTTATTAATAACTAGTAATCATTTTGAAAATAATAATTCTAGTATAAATGATGTTATCATTACGTCGTGAAGTTAGCTTTCTTACAGTAATTTGGTGTTTCTTTAAAAACTTAAATATAGGGTGAAACAGGAATTACCAGACAATAATAGATCAACAATAAATATTACGGTTGGAACGTCATTGTATTAAGTATCTGGTTACAAATATAACCTTCATATGTCTGTTGAAACTGCGTTAATAGAAACAAGCAAACAAGTAAAGGGAAATTTTTCATGAAAAGGAAGTAAACGTAGGGATGGCTAAACCCAATCCTTCAAAAACAATGTAAACAGGACAGTAGGGATGGCAAATTTACATCATCCCTAATTAATAACACAGGCACACAGTGTAGTAGAATGTTAACATATAAAAAACAGGATAAATTAGACTTAATTTTGATTGAATAGTTATGTATATATAAAAGAATTAACATGCAGCAATATTTATATTGCTACATGTTATTTATTTTCTGTTATTATGTAACAACGATGAAGATGTCGTCTCTACAATATAGTTTACATTGTTTTTGAAGAATTGATGTTAACCACCCTTATATTTATTTCCTTTTTGAAATGTTTTTATTTACTCGTTGACAATTTTGTGTCATGTAAACCGATAAGACTCATGAAATTTGCGATGAGACAATTATAAATACAATGTAGCTTTTAACAAATTGTGCTAAATTATTTGTAAATAAAGTTAATAGTGGTATGCAGTATTTGTCGATCAGGGTCTTACTTAGGAAGTGGAAAGTGTTAACATGTCGCTTTTAAGACCTGAAGTCATATTCTTTAGTTATTTTTCATACGTAATTTTATTCTGATGTTTTGAAAGTGAACATTATGGTATCATCATTGTGTATATGGAACTTGTTTGTGATATTTTCGTACTCTATTATAGGGGTTCTCTTAAGATGTAGATATTACATTGTTATTGTTATTTTTAGAATTCTTTCAAGAAATGTTGGACAAGTCTCAGAAGGAATTCCACGAGATGTTTCTTCGAACATACGGTATGTTGTACGACAGAAATTCATACATCTTTAAGAATATGTTCCAAGATCTCAGGAGTTATTATAATTCTGGAGGAATCGACCTGTCCAGAGCACTAGGCTCATTCTTTGATACGCTCTATAGAAAAATGTTTGAGGTGAGTTTCTTTTCTCTTCTAGCTTTGTGTAGAAACTTCTACATCTGAAGCAGTTATTTATGAAATACACATTTGGAACATTTTATTCCCCCCGAAAAAAAAACAAACCATAAAAGTCACAGATAAAGCAAATATATTCAAGAAAGAAATATAGATAACAGAGAACATTCTTTTGTTTCTTCGTGCCTTTTCAGTTTCGACAGACTTTGGCGTGATATTTGATACTACTGTTTTTTGATAAAGCCGATACAGCGTCATGCTGGGAATAAATAATAAGTCATGCTTTTTTTGTTTTAAAACTGCAGTATCTTTTAGTCTCAAGTCAAAATTACGGACATTGAAAGATGCTGAAGAAGGCCTAACTTATTTGTTTTTACTTTAGTTCAACGAGTCATTCTTTTTAGTCCTTCACTGGTATACGGATTTAAAATGCTAAAATCAGGGGTTCGATTCCACTCGGTGAACTCAGCAGATAGCCCAATGTGGCTTTGCTATAAGGAAAAAACGCACACACACTCGTTCGTATCTATGGGCTTATTTTTAAATTGCGAACTTTTAAGTTTGATTTGAACATAGCTTAAAATTATGTAGAGTAAAAGATATTTCTTTTTTGTGTACTATTTTTGTTTCTTTAGGTTTGCTTTAACAGCCAACTTGTATGTATTTTTAGCAATAGTGTTATTTTATTTGTAGACCCCTCTGCTGGGGAAGTGGTTAGTCTACGGGCTTGCATCGTTAAAATCCGAGGTTCGAGTTCCACAGTTAATGTACTTTGCTTTAAAACAAAAACAAACAATTTTTTATAGCAGCATAATTTAACAAATTACAACATGACAGTTGTGAGTAACTGAATGAATATTTTAGGCTTTGTTAAATATAGATATGTTGATTAACGTTTGTTTAAATCCAACAAATATATAAGAGTTAAGACTACATTCACTGCTTTTGTAGTTGAGAATGATTGTGATCATTTTTTTTCTTTGTTTTCTCTTAAATAACTTTTTGGAAGTTGGTACTGGAAGGAAATTGTCAATGGTGGGGCTGGGACTGAAACTTTCCTTGACATCAAAGACAGGGGCAGAAATTAATTTGCAAACTGTTTATATTAATTTTAGGGGTAGACAGCAGGGTTATTGTAGCACAAATTATGGCAGTTCTACTCCAGTACTTTTAGTTCACTATTAAATTTTTCAAATAAAAAATACGGATAAGTGTTCCACTGCTCGTGCTTGCTGTTTGTTACTACAGTGAAAGCATACAAGTGACAACAGAGACGCCGAAAACTTCAGAATGGTACAGAATTACAAACAGGTTGTTGTCGACTAATAAAAATGCGTTAAAGTGAGGAAATAGTTTTCATTATGTAGTTATTTTATACGCTTTTTACGTGTGTTTTATTTTATACAAGTTATAGGTCTACAGAGTCCCATAGCCATGTTTGTAATGTAATGTTTGGCGTACGAGGGCACAAATTATCAAAAACGAGACGCAGCGCCATCGTTTGGCATAAAAGTAATACACAAATGTCATATGATATCGATGGGGCATAACACCGTTCAATAACAAAAGTATTTAAAACAAATTACAGATGCGCCAAGTTATTGTTGATACAAGTGATCCAGTGCAAAACCCGTTACAGGTCTTGTATTTGCACTGGATCTTTCACGGCTGACGTGAAAGATGTTGTCAACTGTAATTTTCGATTCTTAAATAAAGCAATGTAAAAGACACACAACAACGATCTTAAGGCGAAGAGACTGTAATACCACAGCTATGTGTGAAACACTACCCCAGCGAAATTCTCTTGTGGAGAACTAGAGATGGTTGAGTATGTTATATTAAAACTATTTTGAATACATAAATCAGTAAGTCACACAGCAACAATAGTCATGGGATGTATCAAAACTATGTTTCCAGAGTGCTTTGAATCATAGGTGGTGTGATGCCATCGGAAATGGATCATTTTGGGGAAAATGGTTTTATTAAAGCCCGCAAAATATTCGTACGTTCAGATCTTAAAGATATGTACAGATCGGATATTTAAACTTTTCAAACCTTGGAATTGGAAAACAAGGACATATAGATTAACTTGGGGACTTGTACCATCTAGAAAGAGATATACAACATATGGTAAACAGATCGTGGTGTCTTCTAATAGGTGAGGGTCCACAAATACAAAGGTTAGTGATAAAAGCTGTTCACTTTCCCCAGGCAGACAGTACATAACATAATAAAGAAGGATATTATTCTGGAAAAGCATTACAGGGTATGGTTATACAAACTTCTTTCACAATATATCTGTTCAACCGTTACGTACTTCAGATAGCTGAAAAACGAATCATATGTTCATGCTACTACTTTTGAAGACTAGCTGAGTCACCACCGAATTTTTTATTGTTGTTATTATTGGTCTACTAAAACGGGTGCTGGGAAATCATCATCCTTTCACACCAGATAGATTACGGAAAGCCTGCAGGGAGAAGTGGCGTGCTTTGGACAATGCATCATTGCGACAGAGCTTTTTACAATGGAAACTGTGTTACAGGAGTATTATCATGATACAATATTCAAATAAAACATGACAAGACCCAGCCACTAGAGATATCTCGGAATGAACTCATACTTTGTTTCCAAGCAGGAAATTCATCTTGATTATGTTGTATATGTACTGTTGCTTAGTGCATTTGTCTGGATTTTGCTTACGGCCTACGTGTTCATGGGTTCTCATTTGTTAAAATACGCCACCCTTTACTTGTTATAGCTGTGACACGACTTGTTGTAGGTCTTTTTCTGGATGGTACTGACGCCCAAGTTGTTCCATATTATTTTGTTCTCCACTGTCCTTAAGGGACATTCAGAGATTGAAAATTCAAAATTCTCTATCTAAACACATTTTTATGTTCTGAGTATATGAATATTTTGCATTAGAAAGGGTGCTACGTAAACTTCCCTAAAACAATCAGTTTTCGGTAAGATCAGGCAATCTACATAATGCAAACCGATATCAAAATTTAGTTCTGATACATTTGAGTCCATCACGACTTTATATCAGGCGTGGCTGTCACGTGTCTTGCTAATATCTTGTAGCTGTCACATGTAGTAGAGATATTTTCCCATTCCAGTGCCCCTTGTCTGACAGGTGAGCTACAGGAATAATCTGTACTGTGGGTGAAGTTTCTGTTCTTTCACATCAGATTCGGTCCTAGTTTAGTATAGTAGTTCGTTTTTCTGGCGTAAAACAGAACAAACTTGCTGCAGCCGTTTCGTCACCATCTTAATAATTTTGTACCTGCTGATCATACATTAACAATTAATATTTTATTCAACTGTTCACTTTCTGTTAAACACAGTTTCTTTACAAAATCTTTCTTCTTTCCTTTATTTTGTAATTTCAATGTTCTTATTACTCGACGATTGGCTAAGATCAACCATTTTCATATTACTTCACACCATCCATGCCTTGTCTCTTTCCTTACACTTGTAACAATGTTCTGACATTTGTTTGTTTGTTTTTTACTTTCGCGCAGAGCTACTCGAGGGCTATCTGCGCTAGCCGTCCCTAATTTAGTAGTGTAAGACTAGAGGGAAGGCAGTTAGTCATCACCACCCATCTCCAACTCTTGGGATTCAAGCCCGCGACCATCACATTACGACTCGAGTGCCTTAACCACTTGACTGTGCTGGGTCTTTTGAGCAATAATAACAAAACCTTTGTTTTCGCGGATATCGAGTGAAAATGAGATAATTTTGTCACTGAAATGTTACAGTAACGTGGACCTCCACCGTTGGTAATCCATGTGAAAAATATGTAGGTTAAATATAAATTATATTTCTTGTGTGTGTGTTTTTATAGCAAAGACACATCGGGTTATCTGCTTAGTTCACCAAAGGGGAATCGAATATATTTCTTGTGCATCAGACGTTGAATATTCATCGCATAAAAATGCACTTGTTTGTTTCTATTTACCCAATTATTTTGAATATAAGGGTTACTTGTTTGTTTCAGAGATTACAATCTTTATCAAAGTAGTCAATAATGTGACATATTTTAGGTTTATTTGCTAATAAACCTTATAAATAATAAATCTTATTTGGTAAATTTGTTTATTTGTTCCAGGTTTTAAATAATCAGTACACCTTCAGCGACAGTTACCTTGCCTGTATTAGCGATCATATGGAAGAACTGAAACCATTTGGTGATGTTCCGAGGAAGCTAACGTTAGAATTAAAACGATCTTTTATCGCAACTCGAACGTTTGTGCAAGCTCTGGCAGTAGGCAGAGATGTTGTCCGAGAAATAATGGAGGTGAAAATATTTGTTAAGGTTAATTAATTGTTATAATGTTCGAACACGTCTACTTTTAAGTGTAAGAATCACCTCTTCTGTGTTAAATGCCCTGTAAAAAGCTGGTCGCTCGTAGTTTATTATGGTTTCATTTCAGGAAATTGTATTACAGTAAAAGAGAATTGTCATTTTCAGAGCTGATAAACATCCGGCGAGTGTAGAGAATACGTTTGTGTGTTGATTTAGTTTTGGGACAAGATCAGGATCTCATAATGAAAGGAAAGATATCTCTTATCTTTCAGGTTAAACGAAAAACTTTGCTGTTGATTAATATGTGCTGTCAACCTGTTAAGTTTAGAAAACGCTCATAGATAACGCAGTGCTCACTTGTTCGGAGAGATTAAATTCAGGATTTTCAACAGGATGACAGTGTGAAGAAAACCTTAGTAATGATATTAAGCACTACGTTAGTCACGAATATCGAATAAAATCTCAATGTAATATGGTAGCTGGTAAACATTTTGGAATATTATGATTAGGCTAGGGTTTTATCACGCCTTACCTATCTAGTATTGATAAAAGACGAAGCTACCTTGCTCATCATTATTTGCAATTGACTTGCCCTACTTTCAAATATATTTTCATAATGTTATGAAGTAAACGTACTTTACTTTCAATTATTTTCGAAATTCATTCTTTGTAATCTTGCTATAGTGCTATCTGCATTTTGTCAACCTCTGAGAACCGAATCCCAGATTATAAGTCTCATATTTTATTGTTGGCTTACTTGGGGTGGGGTTTCGAAGATATGGCCTGGCATGGCCGAGCGCGTTAAGGCATGCACTCGTAATCTGAGGGTCGCGGGTTCGCATCCGAGTCGTGCTAAACATGCTCGCCCTTTCAGCCGTGGGGGCGTTATAATGTTACGGTCAATCCCACTTTTCGTTGGTAAAAGAGTAGCCCAAAAGTTGGCGGTGGGTGGTGATGACTAGTTGCCTTCCCTCTAGTCTTACACTGCTAAATTAGGGACGGCTAGCACAGATAGCCCTCGAGTAGCTTTGTGCGAAATTCCAAAACAAACAAACAAACGTTTCGAAGATAATTATAAAATTTACCCATCTTTTAGTTGTTGTTTTTTTCCAGCAGACTGCGTGATAATATAAAACAAACCAATGTAACATGTCAGAAATCATTTTAGAGGTAATACATAACTTTAATTTTTATTTTTAATTGCTAATAATATATTTTGTTAATAAACCAGGACTTATTTTAACTTTCCCATTCGTTTGTTGGTTGGCGATAACATGTAAACGTAAGGCACAACCAGAATTCCTTGAATTGCTCAAATGTATGATAGAATTAAATAATAATTCGCTCTATACTCAGTAAGCACGTTATTCTCAATATCTCAGAGAACCCAGATTTATTTAAATTTTCACGTGACTTGGCACATTCATTTATTGGTTAGCGATAGCACGAGAAAAAAAAAAGGCGCAGCTAGAATTCTTTGAAGTTAGTCAAATGTATGATAGAATTAAATAATAATTCACACCATATTCAGCAAGCAGGGAACAAATATCCTCTCATGTCATCTGATCTCCTGACCGTCACAGCTTGCCTAATGTGACCGTTTCATTAATTCACAGTTCAATGAGAAGATTGCTTTTTCGTCGCCGCTGTTGAACCAATACGAAGGATTTGATGGGTATACATTTGGGCGGCCTTGATACGAAGATCAAGTTTGCTTGAACAATGTTTTGCTTCAAATGGACGGAATTCTTCCCCTTCTAGAGTGCATGCATGCTTTGTCGTGAGTCTGCGATCAACCTCGATACCTGCATCCTGTCTTTCAGACCTGCCCTAGACGAAGTTTCCGCTCCTAGTGGTTGATTGGATTACTAGAGAAATAGAAAGAAAAAAGAAAAGAAAGAACGGTTGGTCGGTTTTCCGTGTTCGTTTGTTCGTGTTTTTATCAGGATTGGTTCTGGAAAACTGATGTGATTGAACTGATGGCGTCATGTACACTTATTGAGGTGTATATTTAGTACAGCGACAGTGGCGCCTTGCACCGTCCATTGATTTCATTTAACCACCCTTTAAGAAATAAGTTTCATCTTAAAACCAGAGAGTCGCACTGTTATCTTAGTAATTTGAACTTAACACTTGTTATAATAAAATTGTGGATTTAACCAAAAACTTGCTTACATTTTGCACAACTTTTCATCTTACAGTATCTTTATTCTTCTAAAATGCGCTCATGTCTGGTTTATTTTCGTTAGATATTCAACTGGGGAAAATTTGTCTTATTTACAAGCACTAAGTCTGTTCAGAATTTGAAATATTTTAAAATAGATTTTTTACATGTAGTTCTTATTTCATTCTATTAGGAAAGAAGAAATAGCACCTGAGTTGTATGGTGTCAGTAACTTAGGTTAGTTTGACGTTATTTTGTACCATAAATTGCTTTGTGATAACACTTGATTACTAAAATTAAAATAGAAACGAGTAGAATATTCTAGAAAATATTTTTCATGTCAAAAGTTCACTTTTACAGATTTGCTTCGGTAAAAAGTATTAAGTAAATGTTTAAATTTACCTCTGGCATGCCTAAATTCGTGACTTCGTTCAAATCCACGAGCGTAAGGCTGAGAAGAGTATTGTTCATTTGAAGTATTGTTGAATATGTTTTGAACCTGGATCGTTCAATAAGTTCGTATTGTTTTATTACTTCGAATAGTTTGCGCCTGCAATTATGGAAGCCAATAAAAATTGACGTCGTATTATTAAACGTGTTTGGTTAAGTATAATTTACGAGATAATCTGACATGGAATTCGGAATATTGAGACGTGTTATCAAGGTACAGCCGAAAGTAAAGTAACAGTACTCAACTTGTTTGTTAGGCAAGGAATGAATGATAAATCAACCATTTCTTCAACGTCTACATGCTGTTTTAACGACGAGTTGAAAAGAAGTTTTTCTATCAAGAAATAAGACGGAAGAAGCCAAAACGAAATATCACATTCGAACTATTAAAACAATTTTAAATCTCCCTAAAACACTGGGTTTTGAAAAGAATAAATAAATCGTTATTGATTCGGGTTAATTTAGACAGTTTGTGGAGTGGAATTTTCGTACTTTGCGTCCAGTTATTGCCAAAATAAAATAAAAATCACGCTGTGAACTTTTGGACTATGGTCGCGTTATAACAACAGCAGTCAAATCAAAGTATCCGGTCTGACTAGTGAGAACAGTGTTGAGAAGCTTCCTTCCGTCTAATCACACAAGCAAGATTGTATTTCGAAAAATCGTGTAAGATCAACTTTTGTGTTAGGTTAAGGTGGGAACCATGTGAAGTCTCAAGTAAAACAATTGATGAGACATTTGAAACAACAACAACAACAAAAGAAATAACCAAAATCGATACACTATTCAATATGATAGTGATCTTTATTTGTATACAGATCATTTATGTACCTCTTAAAAATTTTTTATATGTTGAAGTTGTTCCTAACCAAAATACAACCAGATGTCAAGCTAGGAAATAAAACAAAGCTACAGAGATGTAACTGTAATAAGAATTTTAAAAAAATCTTGCCTTCTGTGGGAGTACTGCTCTGCAGTCCTTCCAATCTTAATTCTGTATACAACCACAAGACGCATGATTTTACATGTTAACAGTGTTGTTACTCGCTATCACAAAATTTATTTTAATAGTCGTCTTTGTCATCTGTATAACAACTTTGGTTTCAAAAAATGTGTGTGTGTAAGAAGAGAAAAAGTTTTTGTAGCTGGGATATACGTATATGTATATTTGATGGCATTCAAATATATATTCAGATATAAAAATTATATCCATGGCATATGTGATACTTCATTACATTAACTTGATAAGCCTGGTAATGTATTAATTTACATCATTGTCTATTGATACATACGGACATTAGAAGTAGTGTATGTAATAACAATTCAGTTATGTCCTGTCTGCTGAATCAAGGCAGTTCGTGAATTACCAGCTCTATCTTTAGCTGTTCAGCCGTGTAAAACCTTAACTGAAATGTTGTTTATATTAGCCTCTTGTGAGATAGAATGTCTTTGGGCATGATAATCTGACAGGGCATGACAAGACACTTGGGCCTGGCATGGCCTAGCGCGTTAAGGCGTGCGCTTCGTAATCCGAATGTCGCGGGTTCGCGCCCAAGTCGCGCCAAACATGCTCGCCCTCCCAGCCGTGGGGGCGTTATAATGTGACGGTCAATCCCACTATTCCTTGGTAAAAGAGTAGCCCAAGAGTTGGCGGTGGGTGGTGATGACTAGCTGCCTTCCCTCTAGTCTTACACTGCTAAATTAGGGACGGCTAGCACAGATAGCCCTCGAGTAGCTTTGTGCGAAATTCCCAAAACACAAGACAAGACACTTAGTGTCGAAATGTGTGTGTGTGTATGAGAGAGAGAGACTTATATTAATGTAAATCACGTTGTTCTTTTTAAAGGTTCAATAAACGTATTTAGTTGTTTTGATAAAAATTAAACTATCTGATTTACTAAAATTATAATACCATGAATATTTTATTGAAAAATCAGGTATTTTTTTATACCACAGAAATGATTAAATGTTGAATGTTTTAGTATAAAACTCTTGGATAAATCAATATCAAATCGTTTATTGTGTGTAAGAGTTATAAATCATGTTCTGAAAGTACTTATTAAAAAGTATTGAGAAAACTAGATATAACACCTGCTGAAGCTACATTTAGCAGTCTTGTCCAAATTGTACACCTTTTGTATTAAAAATAAAATATTTGAGTGATTTTTATGAAATTTTGTCAGTTGACGAGAAAAACAAATTTTTTTAAAAGCTAGAGTGGAAAGTTTTATACACTTTGAGAAAATTAATACACTGGATTAATGCAGCAAAACATGAAAAAAGAATTTTAATATTTCTCTATTGTTTTAGGTATCACTTTCCAACAGGAGTTGTGACAACTAGGCACAGTTTTGTAATATACATATTGAAATTTACTCTCAAGAACAATATAAACTGTAAAATAATTTAAGAAATGCAAGAACAGAACTAAGGAAAGCAAGAACTGTGACATATATATTTTGCTGATAACTAAAGATGGCACTGCAAAAGGTGCTGTGTCCTCCACAGGTATCAAAACTTCATTTTAATGTAATAATCCCAGAGACTTACCTCTCAGCCACTGAACGGAGGGGGCGGTTGGTTGTAGGGGAAACTTAAAACTGTTACTTTCAACTAATTACTCTTCTGGTCTGTAAATCTTCTGCAACAGCTGGTAAAAATAAGGATTTTTTCTATTCTAATTTTGAAAAGCTTCAATATTGTTTAGAAAAATGAAGTCTTCCAGTTATTTTAAAGTTTATCTTTTAGAATAAATCAACTATTTAATGTATTAATTGCAAGGCAGCTACCTAATTAGCCATCAAAAACAGATAATACATGATACTGTATAAATTTGTATAATTTGAGGACAACAAGAGACCTATTGCTTTATCAAGGCCTCTTCATCCACTAGACTAAACTAAACTTTGAAATGAAATACTGAAATTTTATCAAGCTTCCCCATAAACTTCAGTTTACTGCATCTACTTCATCTTAAGGTCACTTAATTGAAAAAACCAAACTTTTGTTAAATGAATTTGTCTTAGCAAAAGAGGACTCCTACCATACCAAAATTTATATTTGTATTCCCTAGTCCTACCATTCTCAGAAAGTTTGAAAAACAAGGATACATCAGTACTGTCAATCTCTTTAACAATCATAAACAACTCAATCAGGCTTCCTAAAATGTTTCTTGTTTTTTTTTTCCAAAAGAAAACAGTTTTAGAGATTTTAAACTGTTCTTATATGACAACTTTTCTGTCCAAGGTATCATCCTATTAGCCTTACTCTGAACCCTTTTCAAAACTTCTCTATCCTTCCTGAAGTAATGAGCTCAAGATTTAAACACAATATTTCAAACTTGGCCTAACCGTGAAAGAGACTTAATACATAATATTTTTATAGGTTGGAGTAGCTGTGAAAGTTCTTGTTTCTGAGTTCTTACCTTTAACGTTATATTTTCTTCTTTATATGTTAGATTAGCCATAAACATCTTTGAAGCAAGCATTAGTTTTATGTTTTTTTATAGGATGAATCAACAATGAATCTACTCAGAAAGAAGTCTAATAATGACCAGCAGAGCTACAATAAGAGTCATATGTAAATGAACTGGACTTAAACTTCAAACTCCACCTAACTCAAATTCAAATAACTCTCTCTTTTTTTCTTTTCTGAAATAGAATGTTTTATAATTTCCCAACAATATTCATGGTATTTTTATATCAGTAACTGTACAAAGATTTTTCAATTCATTTTTTTATAGATTTTCTGTAGACTGAATATGTGTAATTCGTTCACATTCATTAAAGATGTTACAGTTGTTACTGCATGTGTCTCTGCTATTCATTGTTAGAAAGTAATTTTAAATCTGGTGTTTCCTCATATTTTTAGTTAGATATTTGAAATTATTCTAAGACTTCGTGGTTTTGTAGGTTGGACCAAGCCCTGAGTGCAGCCGTGCACTGATGAAGATGTCCTACTGTCCTCACTGCAAGGGTCTTCCAGATCTTAAACCTTGTGCCAACTACTGTTTGAATGTCATGAAAGGCTGCTTGGCTCACCATGCTGAACTTGATTCTGAATGGAATACTTACATAGGTAAAAGTATTATTGTTAACTTTCTCAAAAAAGGATGTTATTCCAAGAATAATAATTTTGAATGAATGCATCCACATGAAAAAAAAAGTGAGCTTAGTAAAAAATATACAATGATTTAAAAGTTTGAATGTGAAATAAAAATACCTACATAAATAAAATACTACAAATAAGTTGAACCAAAACAAACTAACTATACTTATGGTTTGATTACTAAAACAATAAATTTTATTATGAGCTATTTTTGTGATTTTTTGGTCATTAAAAAGTGCCTAACTGACAGAATAAAACTTTCTACATGTTGCCTTAATCCATTTCGGTATTTAAACCGAAGTGTTTCTCATTTTTATAATTTAGTTATTCTAATTTAAAATTTTAGGAAATATTTTTCCTAAATTTACATCTTATCTATCTTCAGTGTAAACTTTATTAACACTTCTATTCATCATGAGTTACCTAGTTGTAAACTAAACTTGATTAATGTCTCTTTTCTTCGTAACATACCTATTTTCAGAGTAAACTTGATTAATATCTCTTTTCTTCATAACATACCTATTTTCAGAGTAAACTTGATTAATATCTCTTTTCTTCATAACATACCTATTTTCAGAGTAAACTTGATTAATGTCTCTTTTCTTCGTAACATACTTATTTTCAGGGTAAACTTGATTTATATTTCTGTTCTTCATGACTTACCTGTTTTGAAACTAAACTTGATTAATATTTCTGTTCTTCACAACTTAACTATCTTTATCAGTTCATGAAGCAAATTAATATTTCTGCTCATCATAAGTACATTCATATCTATTTTCATTTGAAACTTGGTATTTTTGTTTTCTTGTATAGTTTCTTCAAATACTTATGTCCACCTTATCTATCTTTACATAAAACCAGTTTGATGTTTCTGTTATACATCACTTTTGTATCATAATTTAAAATACTGTGTGTGAGGTTTCAGTTCCTTGTAATTTACCAGTTTACATAAAAACAGGAATTTTTGTTCTTCTGAACCTATTGAATTGTTTTGTTCTTACTGAAACGAGTTAAAGAGTGATTTGGTATTTTGTTTAGCTGTACTTGGAATACAAAGACATTGTGCTTTAATGTCTTTTTAATTTGTATTGTGACAGTGATATTGATGTTACGAAGTAAGGCGATATCCATTGTTGTGTTGCTATAGTTACTACTTATTTATAGTAGTTTTTCAACTTAATATGGCCTGGCATGGCCGAGCGCGTTAAGGCGTGCACTCGTAATCCGAGGGTCGCGGGTTCGCGCCCACGTCGCGCTAAACATGCTCGCCCTCCCAGCCGTGGGGGTGTATAATGTGACGGTCAATCCTACTATTCGTTGGTAAAAGAGTAGCTCAAGAGTTGGCGGTGGGTGGTGATGACTAGCTGCCTTCCCTCTAGTCTTACACTGCAAAATTAGGGACGGCTAGTACAGATAGCCCTCGAGTAGCTTTGTGCGAAATTCCAAACAAACAAATCAACTTAATAGGTGTTTCACGTGATAATACGAATAAAGTGTAATAAAAGATAAATTAACACGTTAAAATAAAGAACTTTTTTCTTGTGTAGTGTTGGGGGCAAACAATAAATATCGTGTCACATAGGAACTAAGTGAAGAAAAACTGTATATTTTAACCCATCAACGATTGTTTCTTAGCCTAGTTTCTATGTTACATGTTATTTATTGCCTGACGAAAATGTTTGACGGAAACGTTGTGCAAAATAGAACTAATTAAGTTGTTATTTAGACGTGCTAATTTATCCACATTATGTTTTATCAGTATTGTTTCTTCTCATGTGTTCAGGAACAAAAATAATTGAAGAAATTCACGTGCTGTGTAATGTTGGCCAGATAATTAAAAAAAAAATTAATTGTGTATGTTTGTTGTACTTAGCTGCACATTTAACGAGGGTTAGATTTTTAATCTCTTAATAACCTATTATCATTGTTTCACATCCGGTAACGATTTGGAATATTTGGTTGTCTTTTCACTTTGGTTGACTTATTTCGAACTTGAGGACGTGAAGGTCGCCGTTTTGTAACTTATCACACCTACTAGTAAAAAACAGCGTGGAACTTTTAGACCTAGTAAATCGACGTCAGTTTCAATTTAATCCCACGTTTCAAAAGGCGTGCGTGCGTAAACCAGTGTCCTTATGCATGACGAGCACCAGCCTTCACGAGACTTCGTAACGCATGTGAGTGTTTATTCTTCTCTGTTTTTCTGTAGCTTGCCACCGTTTTTCTGCGGTGTACAACTAAAATTTTTTTCAATACGAGAGTTGGAGTTGGTGAAGTGAATCCAACTTTGCATTGTAATTGATTCTTGATTTGTGACTGAGTACGAATGTGATGAAGATGATAATAGTCGTCAACTCGTCTTTCGGAACTTCGTCAGTGATGTAGCCAGAGAAACAGAAGTTTTTTACAGAGTGGTTTACATTTTCTCATTATCCTGAAATATCATGTGGAAATTTATTCTGTTTCACTGAGGTACGATTACGATCCATTATTAGAAAATAAAACATGCGTGTGTGATCAGATCGTAAGTTCAATGCTGTAGGTACATCCAGTAACGGCCCGGCATGGCCTGGTGGCTAAGGCGCTCAACTCGAACTCTGGGAGTCGCGAGTTCGAATCCCCATCGCACCAAATATGCTCGCCCTTTCAGTCTTGGGGGGCGTTATAATGTGGCAGTCAATCCCACTATTCATTTGTAAAAGAGCAGCCCAAGAGTTGGCGGTGGGTAGTGATATTTAAGTGATAAAAAACACCAAAAACATCTCCCGCTGGCTCATTTCAGTTCTTTGTCTAATGACGTCGAGAAAACCCACGTAACATATTTTCTCAACCCAAACGAGCTGTTTTTACATATATATAGTTCTTTGTTTAAATCACATGACAAACGTTCTTGGATTTGATTACAAGGAGAACTTTGGTAGTTGAAAAATATTAAAACACTAGTTGAACTCAGAGTACGTCGTAACCTGACAATGGTTAATTGCTTATCTATGACTAAACCAGTAATGACTGATTAAAGTAAATTTAAAATGTGTTTTTTTTTGTTAGAAAATAGCCGTGTTTCTTACGTGAGTTGAAAATTCTTATTTTTTGTTTCTTTAGACACACACAAAACACATGTATCATGCATAACTGTGCCAGTTTATATTCAGCTTTGTAGGACCAGTAGCCAAAGAAATAGTTATCCCATAAATCATCCAGTCCACTTACCCGACGCTGGCGCCACCACTCAGCGGTGGTTCAACTATAGCTCAGGGCCAAAAAGTTTGACTGAGATTCGTGCCTCCTAATATTGTTTCGTATTTTTAAAAAATGTGGAGGTAAATTGAACCTCACTGTTGGTGCAAACGTTTTGAGTGACATATACGCATGCAAAAAAGTATGTTCTTCATTGTTGATATGCTATTAATTGCAATGCGTCATTAATCCACTTATCTCTATTAACTTGACCATGAGTCTAGTTTTGTAGAGTAAAACACACATATATAACTAATATACACATAAAACTTAATTTTTCAGTATTCTTTCATCATTTTCCCCCCATGTAGTAGTTTAAGAAATTTTCGAAGCCTTAAAAGTAAATATTATTATAGAAACCATTTTGTTTATGCACACGAACGTCAAAAGAAAAAAAAAAGTGAAGTGTTTAATATTTCTTACCTGGAATGTTATATATAAAGCATATAGTCCAGAAGATATGCATGTTACTGTTAATTCAGTTGTCGTTCTTCTTTAAGGTTTACAATGTAATATATTTTGTTTTTTTACTGACATGTCTGCTTAAGGAAGCTGTCTGACAAGCTTAACGTGGATGTTTACTTTTCTCCAACCTAGGCTCTTTATAACTTGAAATCATGTTTATTCACACGACAGCATTTGGTTATAAGAAGATACCAAGTGGCTGTTCCTAAAGCTTCGTGATAAACGCCACCTTTTGGTAAACACTTAAATGACTGTTCGGTAAATATTTATTACACAGGCTTTATTGAATGTAGGATTTTTGTTACTCGTTTTTAAATGTCACTTTTTTTATTTCTATTTGTGTAATAGAAGAGCTGAATTTATTGGAGATAAAGATGTATTCTTCTATATTTTCCTGGTTTTATCGGAACAAATATATTTACTCTGTTCCCCGGTTATTTGCATGTAGTTTTTAATCTCATACAAAAAGTAACGGATGAGAGTTTTGTCACTCGTATGCGATCTCATAAAACAGTGAATGTAGACTGTTAAACGTAGACTGTTTTTTATATCTAATGAAATGCACAGATAACTTCGTGTCAGCTTGATTGCTGGTTTGATATGCACGTAAGGTTTGGTATTTATAACGTGGCATGGTGATTTGCAGTCGTTAGTGACACGTGGTGAAATAGATCACTTTTAAGTTGTCACACGTTTTTTTTTTCCCCAAGAGCAACAAGCAGGCACTGATTAGCCACTTGGCGGGTTTTGCGAAATCAACTGTGTGAATTCCTGAAGTAGTTTTGATAACAAGAAAGACTCGGTAGTTGGCTATAGTTTGAGGAGTTGAAGTTTGAGAACGAATGTGCTCACCCACTAAACTGAAGATCTTCTAACATATTTGATAAATTCTTCTCGCATTTGGTGAACAGCGACCAAGTTATGCAGATCACACCGAGTGTGAGACTAAACATTTTAGACCTCCGGCGGCGTCTTTCATCTCAAGCGCCGAGATCGTATCAGGGTCGTTGGAATGCAATAGCTCTCTTTCTGTGATCAGTAAGGGGCCTCAGGGGCGTCGAACAAGGGGTAGTTACTTTTTTTTAATCTCCTAGAAACGTGGGAATAGGGAAGGGCTAAATTTAGCTGGAAATTAAAATGGTTGTTTTCTTCTGATAAAATTTATAAAAAAGAATCACGTATTAGTTACTAACTCTTGACCAACCTACTACGTTTAGACATACAGTAATGTTGGATCTTTATTATTATGTATTTTATGACATTTTATTTTATTCTCCTTTCTCCTACAGCATTTCAGTTTAACGTCGATTTTTGTTAGTTGTCTGTTTACATTAAAAAACATGACAGATGGTAATTTTAGGAAGTGACGTGTTAACGAGGTAGGTCCTTAAGTTTCAAAATATATGGCTTTTTTTTTTTCAAATGCTCAGAGCAGTAACTTTTCAAAATATTTTAAAGCGATTTTCTTCTTCATATTTAATCAATATAGAGTGACATGTTTGTGACATACAACAGAGTAGTCGCTTCAACTGCTGCTTGTAAGAATGATGTTTTATGAACACAAATATTTTGATAATTAATTATCAGCTAGTTGAATTTTAACATGTGACTAATTGTGGAGAATCGCCGTGAAAATACCTAACAGAATATCACTGTTAAACCATACACGCAATTTTAAAATAATAAATATTTAGTAAAGAGTTTTCTGTTTTCGATTACAACAGAAAAGAACGTATTTGGTATTTAATTACTATAATCGTTGTGACCATCATCAGAGGTAACATGGTGAAGGTATATTTACCAAATTAGTGCTTTGATTAGCTTACAGTGTTGAGAATTGCTGTCTTTCCTTCTTGTCGTTGGTTTGTTTTTCAGACAAATTCGTTCTAACAGTATCATCATCAAGATAGCCATAAAGATAGCTATTCTCGTTTACACACGAGAGGATCCAATAGATCCATGAGTTCAGTTTCTAGCTCGTGAACAGGGGTAGCTGGTACTGACCTCATGTATTTTATTAGTTGTTCATTGTTTAGTAGCATCTTTCTTTCATTCCGTCTAGAGAAGAATAAAAACCTATTGTCTCCGCTTCAATGTATACCTGGTCTCTCTAAGCACTTTTGAGTCGAACCATTAAAAACATATCAAACACTCTCACGAAACTCAGCGTACCTTTCTTCTTTTCTCTCTGTTATCAACATTCATTGGTCATTAAAACGCGCGCAACGAAATAGAAGGTATTAGTGATTGGTGATTCAGACGTTCCTATGGTAGATTGGTTAATGTTGTTCTTTTAAAGAACTGTTTCTTTGAGATTGGTAGTAAAGTGGATTGTTTATTCCTGTTCACTTAAAAAGTAATTTTGAAGTAGATATTTTCCCCACCAGAAATTGTTGTTTTATGTGTGAATCTCAAAATTGGAACTGGTCTTGTCGTGATGACTCCAGTTAGATGTGTGGTAAATATGGTCATGATGACTCCAGAGTAGATAGATGTGTGGTAAATGTGGTCATGATGACTCCAGCTAGATGTTTGGTAAATATGGTCATGATGACTCCAGAGAAGTTAGATGTGTGGTAAATGTGGTCATTATGACTCCAGTTAGATGTGTGGTAAATATGGTCATGATGACTCCAGTTAGATGTGTGGTAAATATGGTCATGATGACTCCAGAGTAGTTAGATGTGTGGTAAATATGGTCATGATGACTCCAGAGTAGTTAGATGTGTGATAAATAAAGTTCCTGGAGACATAGCTGTGATATTGGAGCCACATAGTTCCAGTTTTCTGGTGAATGGAAAATAATCCTTGGTGCAAATTCCTGGACACACATAGAGAGAGAGAGCCAATCAGTTTGACTACCTGTTTCTGTATCAGTTCCGTTTGTCATAATTTCATTTGACTTCCTACAGCTGTGATAATGCTTGTAATCCACACCTTTTTGTACTGTAGAAGCCTTGAAATCTTCACTTTTATTGAACTGCTGTGAATCTGACATTATTAGTCTCATCAAAATTCCACGCGTCATCAAACTAGTCCTGCATTCTATTCATGACTCCTTCAACAGGACTCCGAATGTACAGCGTGAGTGATGGTGATCTTTGTATCTACCATGTCTTCTTTAAACATTCGCTTACTTATCACTAAATTTCTAGTCACGTTCTTCGTACTGTTATTTTATTCTGCTCTCACGATCTCGATTTTGTCTCTGAAACATTTTAAATACACTACTGCTGAACAATTAGAAACTACTGGGCCCATTCTGTTATTTTTATTTGACTTTTTTGCCCTTATATTTCACACCATTTTTTCAAAACATTAACAACTGCTTTAGTTTCCGATTGACTCCTGAGAAAATTAGGTATTTTAAAAGTATTTTTCCTTTTTCTGAAGTTGAATTATTTTGTACCCTGTTTTGTACTTTGGAGGGTGAAATTGATAGATGACTCACAGACTTATTGAGAAAATAAGTGTCATTCTAATTTCTGAAAGAGTTTTTTTTTAAAATATTTCGAGATTTAAATAGGCAACTTGAGCCAATTCAGTGGCCTAGCGGTAAGCTTTGAGGGCCTAAAGCGTTAAAATTAAAAGTTCTAATAATATAGCGAACACATCTCAGGTAACCTAACGGTTGGCGGTGGATGATGATCACTAGCTACCTTTCCTGTAGTCTTTCACTGCTAAATTTTGGACGGCTAGCGCAGACAGCCTTCGTGGAGCTTTGTCGAAATTCAAACCAAACAAAATTGTACTAGTCACACTCATAGGATATTTTTATGTTAAATTTTTAATCTAATCAATTAATACTCTACAAAAAACAAGAGAAAACTCTGGTGAAGCCGCAATAGTGAAAAAGTATTATGAAATGAAAAAAGGTTTTCTTTAAAAAAATGTTGTTGTTGTTTTGAGTTAAGCACAAAGCTACACAATGGGCTATCTGTGCTCTGCCCACCACGGGTATCGAAACCCGAATTTTAGCGTGTAAGTCCTCAGGCATACCGCTGAACCACTGGGGGGCTTAAAAAATCTTCTTAAGAGTGAAGTTAAAGGTCGTCTTTTATGACGTTACGAAATTATTTCATTTTTAACTCTAAACGATCATATTTTATTGTTGATACTAGCAATAACTATTTTTCACTGTTAATGCTAAACAAAGTGGACCTGGAATGTCCACATTAGCTAATTAACTCGTTAACGTTAGTCTTAATCATGAGTATATAGCGTTACTCAACTGACTAGTTATTTCAAGTGAAATACAAGAGAGTTCGTTATCTTCAGATGTCACCTGACCACCACTTGAAAAAAAATACTTGTCTAACTTCACATATCATATATTACCTTACAATTATATTTTTACGATAAGACAAAAGGTGCTACCCTAGGTGAATGGCATCAAACAATGGGTAGTTAAAGTGAAAGAAAATTAATGATATTCTTGACTAGAGCTATATAAAAGCAGCATAAAATACATTTCGAACTCTTCTATATCGGCACAGGGAAGTATAAAACACAGTATGCCTTTATATAACATTATCAGACATGCTTCACACTTTGTGATGTGGGTGCATATCAGACTGCAGTTATTCCAACTGTTTTGTAAAGATTAACAACTTCAGGTAGTATGTGGTCTCTATTGGTTGCCTTCCTTGTGGTTTGCAGTTAAAAAGTACTGACGGTTATTCTTGAATCATACGGGGCTAGAAGGTCAGGTCTGAGTTTTGTAAAGTTTCGTTCAGTTGAACAAAGAAACTGATGGTGGTTACTACAAGATAGCTAAAAGCTTGTTGAGTAAGAAAGTTTTTAATCATGGAGAATTCTGTGTACCTTTTTCTTTACCTGCTCGTGATATGAGCCTTAAACAATATCAGATGACCACCAATTCACTATCAGCACTTTACTTTTAAAACTACATGATAAAAGTGCGTGGATCGTCAATTGAGAATACTGGCTATTAAGTTTGTTAACTGATTTAGTTGTTAAGCCTCAACTTTCACCAAACGTAGCCACATCTCATTGTTGACAAGGTTATTTTTCCAAGCAGAATTGTTTTACTTCTTAATTCCAAAACTTTGCCAAACAGTGGCATATTTACTTGTTGATAATATATTTTTCTCAGCATAATTGTATTTTGTTGTTTGTAAAAAAACCTTTGCAGGATAGAACCATGATATATTTCATTATACATGTATTTGTGTATGTGTTTGTGCTTACAGTTGTCATAAACTTTAAGAGCAGAGTTGATTCATATCTCTTAATGTTTGTTTTACATAGAGTCTCTCTTGATGCTGGCTTCCCGATTAGAAAGTTCGTTTAATATTGAGGCTGTAGTTGATCCTATTGAAATAAGAATTTCTGAAGCAGTGATGAATTTCCAGGAGAACGGTCCAGCAGTGTCGAAAAGAGTACGTATACGGTATTCGACATTACATCATAGTAATATACTGCTAATATTGAAAATGTCCTTCTGTCTTAAAGTTCGACAGCAAAAAAACAAACAACTTAATATATATCAATCAGACTTATGGCTTTTTGCTCTCAGGGAGATGAGTTTGTTCATTTTGTGTTCGACTTATTGAAATAACCAAAAACTAAATTTTCCCCATTTGTAAGAAATGCCAAATGAGTTAATTTTTTCGATCAACCTAAGCAGTAATTGTAAATTAATGAATAATGTATAACAAACCAACTAAATATCACAAAACTGTTGAGAAGAAAACTGAAATATTGTAATGATTATAAAATACTTAATCATCAGTTGTGTATGTTCTCGCTGTTAGCATGTTTTAAGATGTAATTGTGGTAAATTCAGATGAACTGAATTAAGATAAGACCTATATCAGATAAGTTCACCGTATAGAATATTTGACAAGATAGAGTATTGTGGGACAGTGCTATATGTAAACCAACTGAGCTTACGTCTGTGACTAATTGAGCTGAATATAAAGTGTAAAGCACTACAACACTGTATATAAATACCAAAACAGAAATACTGTGTGTATTGGGTCAATGTATGAGACTTTAGAATTTTCATGGGACGAATTCACAGATAACTAAACTTCATTGAAAACTGGATAGAGCTGTATCAAAATAGAAATTTCCATCTCTCGGGAAACCACATTTCTTGTCTTAGATTGTGTCACCTTGTGATTAGTCTCTCCCTCATAACATTCATCAACTGCGACTTATAGACACCATCCATTCGGCCAGTGAAATGACGCAGCAGCATTTTTGCAGACAGATGGGAGTGATATTTGATACGAAAATAGAGGTAGAGGCAAAGTCACAAGGCAAAGCCAGTTCTGAGAAACCTTAACGATTTTCTGGGCCATGTGTTTTATGCCAAACTGTTCATGTTCAGAAAACTAATAATAAATTCAGAGTGAGTATTAATCCCATAGGAAGGAGAAACATTTGGTGTAGTCCCATATCATACTGTCCCAACACATCATTCACAGATTTATTCAAGATTGTTTTAAACATCAAATTAAGGAATTAATTATGAAGAACAATTAAGTACATGACACACAACTTGTCAATCATAAAAACTGAATATATTAAAAAGCTGCAAAGCATATTCAAAGACAAAAACTAATGAAAGTTATAAGAATAAAAGAAGAAAACAACTAAAATCATGAAGAACAGTAGAAACGTTTTGCCAGTTTAATGATGGGCATTTCCTTGTGATATCCTTGTATGTGGGTAACCAACCAAAAACAGAAGCCAGTCTTTTTCAGATGTACTAGTAATTATACTATTTGTAATATCAAGATTTAATTATGTTTAACTTGAGCTTTTTAGTTAAAATCATACATTTTTAAAAACAATTTTAAAGAAAGTCTAGATGAATAGTGAAAACAGTTGTATGTAACGTAAGCAGCTTTAACCTAGAGAACCAGTGTCATATGAACAGTTGTGAAGTGGACAGTGATTGTAAACAGTTACAAAGCTGACAAGAGTAAACAGTTTCAAATGAAAATAGTTGTAAAATAGACAGCAAGTGTAAATAATTGTGAAGTACATATATAGTGAGTGTAAATATTTGCAAACTGGACAGTGTGTGTAAACAGTTATAAAGTAAACAGTGAGTGTAACCAGTTATAAAGTAAACAGTTGTAAACTAGATAATGAGTGAAGAAAACTATTGTAAACAAGGTAGTAAGTACGAACTAAACGATTCTAAACTAGTAACAAAATAAAAGATACAAGCGTGAACTAAACGGTGTAAACCTAACAGATGCCAGTTAGGTTTTATTGTCGTAAAAAATCGGCAAGTTTTTTGTGATATGAAAATGTTAAATTACTTTCTGTAAAACTGCTTATTACATTCTGATTTACCGTTGACCTGCACAAAATCGTCAACTATGGTGAGAGAATATAGGAAATTCAAAACGTATTTTAACACATTGGAAAACGGTTGTTAAAGATAACATAATCGTATATATTTAGTGAAAACTGTTAAAAGGTAGTCGTAGTTTTAGAATTGTACGATATTTTGACATTAAAATGGAGTTTGAAAGTTTTATAGCCTTATACCATATTATGATTGCTACATTGGAACAGTATTTTGTGGTGTTTTCAACATGATTTAATTTCGTTATGCGTCTAGTACAATATCCACAAACAGTTTAGGTAATTGGCTATACGTGAGCACGTGCGCAGACTTCACTACGTTTGTTCCCATCTATAAGTTTGGCCCACCGGAGGCTGGGGCGGTAAACTTCCGTCGCCGTCATCCATCACTGTTATCAGGAACTTCCTTTGACGCGCGCTTCTTTCATCAGTAAGGACTTCGCGTAGGAGAGATTTTTCTTTGGCGGTTTGTATGCGCAATTATTCGCGTTTAGAGGCTCATGGCCTCCGTGCTTGCGTGTAACCGTGGCTGAAGAAGTTAGGCGCAGCCTGACCCCTCACCTGTCGGTGGATGGAATGTGGTGGCGGCAGCGGGCAAAGCCCAGCAGGGCATCCCTGAGACCTAGGCCAACAGCGCGACCTGCCGGCATGGTATGTCGCTATGCAAAAACGTCCGTGTTCTGACATACCTTGTTATTCATCAGAGGCGGTTAAAAGGGGGGAGTTCGGAGGTGGTCTTTTCGTTTAGTCTTTTCTCAGGTTAAAGTGGCCCATTATTCAAGTGGCGTTGTGTAAACATAGAAATGTTTCAAATTTTGTATCCTCTCACAGCGTTTAAACTTAAAAAAAACAAAACAAAATAAATGAACATGTCACTCGTAAAAGTACTCGCCCGTCACCTGTATTAATGTAAATATTAATTCAACAGAACAGATTAATTTTTATATTGTAAAAATTACATTCTTACCACTACCTAAGTAAATGTATGTGTTAATTGTTAAAAGCACCTTTGCACATTTTCAAAATTTAAAAAATGAGAAGTATCATTCAATTGTTTAAAAAACAAGATGTCCTTAAATCTAGCGGACAACTTAATAAAATATTGAGTAAGCAAAACACCACTAAAAATGAATAGTAAATATAAACTTCAATAAAAACATATCAAGATAGTGTAGTTTTATTCTGAAACTTTCTATTAACATACCAAACCTTAAGGCTCGGCATGGCCAGGTGGTTAAGGCACTCGACTCCTAATCCGAGGTAAGCGGGTTCGAATCCTCGTCACGCTGAACATGCTTGCTCTTTCAACAGTGGATGTGTTATAATGTGACGATCAGTCCAACTATTTGTTGATAAAAGGGTAACCCAAGATTAGGGACAGCTAGCGCAAATAGCCCTCGTGTAGCTTTTCGCGAAAATAAAAAACAAACACTAGATTTAAACTGAAATAAGATAACTGTCTTGTATATTTTAATTTGGACACCTAGTGGCTCAGCAACAAGTGTTTGGACTTGCAACATTAAACAGTTATGTGGTTTTGTACTTAGTAACGAACAAATAAAACATTGTAGTTTATATTTTAGAAACACTTATGAAATAGCACTTTTAAATGTGTTCAGTAGGCTTAATATATTTGTCAAAATTCACTTTCGAATATGGGTGTTTTCTCTCATGGTTTTCTTAAGTAGTTTAGTATGGATTTTGAATAAAGTGTATAACAAATGGTATTTCACATTTATCTTTGCATCGTGGCATTTCGTTTAATACAAAAAACTAATAATTTAAGCAAGACTGATGTAAAGCGTTATGTATATATAACGAAGTGCATGAAATCCTTTGTTGTAAAGTAGATATCTAAATTGAAGAAATGAAGAAGCTAATTTTACATCCAAAATGTGATTAAAATCAGGATTAACTAATGATATTACGTATCTATTAATTGTTATATTACAGAATTAAAAACGAACTACATTTAAACAAGTTACTGTATTTTACAGTACAGATACAGCATTCTCGTATTTATAGTTGTTATTACTTGCATAAAATCTTGGACCTACATATATCATGTTACTGTTGACCCATCATTCTTGTTATCTTGGGTGTTAAATTGTAAAGATTTCTTCTGCCTTATTCCCATAGATGTTCGACCATGTATTAAGAACTGTAGTTCACATTCCTTTAGACCCATTATTACTGTTTTCCTATCTTGGCTCTGACTTAATATCGCATGTAACTTAGATTTATCCTCTGTCTCTAACGTGTAAGATATAGACTCGTCGTGATCACAGTTTATAACTACTTGGTTTGATTGATAAATGAAGATAATTGACAGGATATTTTACTGTTCCTAAAGTAGTCATATGCAGACATTTATTGGTTTAAAATATATTTTATTTTGTGCACTTTAAACTCCTGGAAATTCTGTAAACATATTACTCTCTGTATTTTTCCAGTTATTTGAAAAGTGTGGTAAACCTCGCCTAGGGAAGCGAGAAGCTAGAAAGGAGTTAGAGTTCAAGACGTATACTTTTGGTTCTCGTCATAACTTCCACAGACCTACTAAAAGTGGCTTGGATCGGCTTATTGATAAAATCAAAAAGAAAATTAGGCGAACAAAAGATTTTTGGTCAAATCTTCCCAACGAACTGTGCAGTAATCCGAAAGTTGCAGGAGATCGAAACACCAGGAGTAATCAAGAAGGCTGTTGGAATGGGTTAACCAAGGCTAAGTGAGTATAATGTAGTGCCATCTAGTAGTAAACACGTTAACTATTTTGCGGCATAAATCTGTTTGAACATCGTCAACTGGTACCTAAGAAATCAATAAATAAAGCGATTCATTTATCAGTGTCTTTAAACCTATGGTATACTAGTTTGTTTTTCGTACATTATTTTTCCCTGATGAAGGTTTGCCTGTAACGTTCAGTTATAAAGTAAAAGGTCATGATTTGTGAAATAACAAACTAGGGATTTACAGTAACATTATATGGACTGTGAACTTCTTGTGAATTAGAAGTATTTAAGAAAAGTGTCGGGCTTATTTCATTAGTGATTTGAATGTTGTTGATGAAATGCTAGATTTTATGAGTAGCATCTCAGAAGAAAGAACACTCTTTAATTAAATTGAAAAGATATGAGATGTAGTTAAAACCGTTTTTAGACCCAATGTGTCCTCCACCCTTGGAGAGTTAATCGTAATTTTATGGACTTGTATACTAAAAGCAAGGGTTTAATCCTCCATAGCAAATACATGCCATTGATTAACATGCATCAACAGCCAAGTCTTTCTGTTTTTCTATTAATGCAGGTAATGGTTTGTTTTTATTATTTTCAATCAGGTACGATGCTAGTTTAGTAGGTAATGGATTGGTCAATCAGAAGGACAACCCAGAGGTCAGTTTAGATGTGACCACACAAAACAGTGTTATAGCTCGGTTGAAACTAACACTACAACTTATTACTTCAAAATTAAACAATGCTTACAGAGGAGTTGACGTGGAGTGGGAAGACACTTGTGAGTACCCTACATTATAGTACCCCAAATATTACTTGCTTTACAAGTAATGTATTAAGAATACATTAATGTAATGGGATATTAATAGATTAACCTCTACTGCTAAGTTTCTAGTTTTACCAGTTTATTCTTAGATTAAAACTTGAGTCTCTAGTTGAAAATTTAAAGCAAAACCCTTAATATTACTTCCATAATTAAACTACGTTTTGAACATGTAAATGCAAAATATAAATGGTGGACTTAAATTTAAATATCTTTTTAAAATAATATTCATTATGTGGCCATTTTGTAGAATTTTTACTTTTAAGCATAGTTCTTGTTCTTCAAAGGTTTTCATATTTTGATTCAAACAAGTTACTTGAGTTTGAAAGAGTTAATTGTCACTAATGTAACCTAAGCATTCTTTCTGAAATTGGTGTATTATGAAGTTATTTCAGTTTGGTATTACTTCCATTACTTAACTGTTAGAACTGGCTCCATTACACAGTTGTTGGTACTGCTTTCATTATACAACTGTTGATATTGGTTCCATTACACAGCTGTTGGTACTGCTTTCGTTATACAACTGTTGATATTGGTTCCCTTACATAGCTGTTGGTACTGCTTTCATTATACAACTGTTGATATTTGTTCCATTACACAGCTGTTGGCACTGCTTTCATTATACAACTGTTGATATTTGTTCCATTACACAGCTGTTGGTACTGCTTTCATTATACAACTGTTGATATTTGTTCCATTACACAGCTGTTGGTACTGCTTTCATTATACAACTGTTGATATTGGTTCCATTACACAGCTGTTGGTACTACTTTTGCTACACAACTGTTGATATTGGTTCCATTACACAGCTGTTGGTACTGCTTTTGTTATACAACTGTTGATATTGGTTTCATTACACAGCTGTTGATACTTCTTTCATTATACAACTATTGATATTGGTTTCATTACACAACTGTTGGTACTGCTTTCATTATACAACTGTTGATATTGGTTCCATTACACAGCTATTGGTACTGTTTTCATTATACAACTTTTGATATTGGTTCAATTACATAGTTGTTGGTACTGCTTTCATTATACAACTGTTGATATTTGTTCCATTACATAATATGCTTGTACATGTGTTCTACATGTTCTTTTTGTGTTATTGTCTTCTCTGGATTTAGTCTAATGATGCTAATGTTCTTTCCATTGTATTACCTTTTTTTTTCTGTGCTAATGAAAGTTTTGAACTTTATTTCTGTAATATTAGAGCCAATTTCATTTAAGCAAAACGTGATTAGGTGTTGTAAAAATTGAAAAACATAATTTAATAACTATAATCTAACTGTTTCATCAGAAAATTTAACAAATGACAGATTTCACTAATCTAAGTTTACTGCATTGATAAAAACAGGAATTTTAAAGATACCATTGTTTTTAAACTAGTATCATATACATAGATATACATTTCAATATTGTTTTCATTGAATAATGCACAATTACCAATATAGCTGAGACAGAGTGGGCAGCTAGTGGCAGTGGGAGTGGAAGTGGCTGGATGCCAGAAGACACTGAAGATGATAGTTCTCCTGATATTTACTTCAGTTACTCCACCACTAGAGCTCCTGCTGCCCCGAGATGGCCAGTGGAGTCCACAGAACAGTCTTCAGAAAAGCCATCAGCAGCTCCAAAAATGCTATCGTCCAATCTTTTAGTGATTTTGTTAACCATGTTAATATCCAGTGTCATCTGCTTTTGAAGGTAGAAATTATCAGTAATACTACAATTTGGAGATTAGTGTTTGGTATTTCTTCAAGAGGAGAAATAACAAACTGACTATTTGAAATAGAAGATCACAATTTTTGGACTTGAAGAAAGAAAATTAATAAACAGATTTTTTACTCAGGAGTTTTTCTGGAAAGGATGTTGTTGGAAAAATTTGGTGAAAAACAAGATTACTATAGAGTTCTCTCTGTATTTTTACCGCATGTGAATTTCCCACAGATATAAAAATTACTTATTTTTATAAACTTTGCATTGGAGGGATTCAATTGGTAAAAATGATGGTCAACTTAACACCATGATGTATATCTGCGGAGCTTTAGGAATTGAGTTTTTTTTTTAAGAATATTACTGAAGTCTTAATAATACATAAAAATAAGCTCCGACAATCAATCAGGAAAGTTACACTTTGCCATGTATTGATTCATTTATATATCAGCTTAAAATAAACATTGGAAAACTTTAATTTTTAAACAAAATTAGGTCTTAACAGACATATTTAGAAAATTGTTGTTAGTAACTTAAGACCCAATTAAATTAGGTTAAGAAATTTATAATTATCTGATTACTTTGGGAGTAGAAACCTTTTTTTTAATGTATAGTCAGTTTTTCTTGTACTTACAGTTAACTAGCTTTTATCATCCTCATGTAAGATTAGTAGTGATACTGTTGTGATGTGTTGTGCATTTTCTCTTTGGCTAAGTGAACAGATGACAGAGATATTGTTAATTTGTTTTACATTTCTTAAAATACTTGTAAAGTTTATTAATTTATACTTAGAATATGTAAATGTATTGATTATATGAGATTTTCTTTTCCCTGTAGAATGTTTTACCTGTCTGTAGCGCATTTTAGGAAACAAGCATTCAAAAGAATCTAAATCTATAGTAATGTTTCCAGTATTCTGGATAGCTCAAGAAAGAGTCTTATGTTTAAAGAGTCTAAAGTCTTATGCTTTAGCAGAACTTCAACACCGCAGCTTCTAAATGCTTAAAAAGAAAAATTAACATACTTTTCATTATGTAATTTAGAGGTGAATATTGTATGATTTTGTGTATTCACGTCTAAACATTGTTACAAAGTTTCCTTTGAAACTGAAAAGAAATTTGATATTTTTTTCACATTGTTCTTTGTGCCCAAATTTTATAGTATGAAATTTTGTCATCAGTGATAGAAATTCATGTTAATACAGTTGTTTCCTCAGAATCCCTTAGTCCAAAGGAATATGTTTGGAAAGAATAACAATACCAATTCCATCTTTTGCTGTACTTTGTACTTAATTACCCAATTACTTTGAGTAATGTTTTCAGAACTAGAAAAAAATTTGCTGATTTTTGAAATTAAGTGAACAAAACTTAAGAATAATGTAAAAGTCATATGTTTACATGTTTTATAGATGTATTTTTATTGTTGTGTTACATAGTGATGTGGTGAAAAACAAAGTATACGAGACTATTATGATTCATGTTTTATCATGTTTGTTATGAGATACTTCTCATACTTTCAGTTGCAAAATGTAGCTTAACTAGAAATGCGACATGTTAAACTATAACTGAAATGTCTCCTTTAGCCTGGTATATAGTAAATTACTGTACATATCATATATTATAGATCATATAACAGAACAAACTGCACTGTTATATCTATAGCTTAAAGCTCCACTGCATAATATCAGTTTAGGTATGAGCAGTAGTTTACATTCTTTGAAATACATCACAAAATATTTACATATTTGCATCATGTACTGATGTACAAATCTCTACATTTTTATATACATAAATATGTACTACTGCACACTTCAGCAAGCAAGTTATTATTAAATATTCAAAAATAGCTTTGATTGGAAATTTGCACAAATGCAGAATAGACACTTGCGATGCAATCTATGTCTACATCACTAAATATTTGCACAGTTATATCCCTTATTCTGTATATTTACATTAGTACCTTACTAAGCACTTGCAGGTTTTCATACATTTGTGTGCATATTTCACTGCCCTAGATGAACTGCATTACAATTTATAATATAAATAATCACTACATAGAAAATTTCTGCAACTGCGCATAGATATCTGTTGAAAAACTATTTTTACTTCCAATTTGTGCACATATGTTAAGTTATGCACATTTATAATTACGAACATTCTCATTTATTTAAAGCAAAGCTACTTAGTTTTATAACTTTCTATATGAAACAACAAATAAAAAGTGTTTTATAAATATTAACATGATACAGCAAAGTTTTTCTTTCACCCACCATGTAACAGAAAATAAAAGATTGGAAACAATTGTAACAAATAATATGTACATTATCCACATTATGATCCTACAACCAAATATTTTTTATCTGACCAGTGGTTACACCAAAGAACAGTACAATAATAACACACATTTTTATATAACAACTGTATACATGTTATTTATACAATAAAAACTTCACACAATTTAAAAAAACACAGGTGAGAACAAAACCAGTGTAGAACAAAAGAATATTCTAAAGTGCTAGGACTTTTGTAACCATCCATACGAGTGCACATGCTGTATTTAGTGCATGCTATAAAAATTATCTGTGCCAATAAGAGTAACTCCATCAAAACTTCCAGTTATCCAGAGTTCCTTGAATAATTTGTGTTTGTATTAATGTTTGTATATAAATATATATCTATGTAATGATTTCAGTAGGAGTTATATCCTCTTGTGTGCCATAACTGAACCTCCCCACTTTCAATCATGACACTGTTGAGATCTGATTGCTTTAGAGGATTCAAATTGTTTTTTGACCTTTCTGTTTTTCATTATAAAGTGTTTTTTTATTTTAAGAAACAACTTTCGCTTCTGTTAGTTGCTATTAAGGTTAAAGTTATAAAACTGGACTTATTTTAAAGAAAAGCCTATTTCATCACTTACAGTAGAACATGTTTATTATATTTAGCTATAAATAATGGATTCCTTTCTCACAATTCAACATGATTTCTTTAAAATGAAACCTTTTGTTAAATAATAAGTTATGTGTATAATACAGTAGACCTTAAAAACTTAAAAATTGAGAATGCGAGTTTTAATGGACTTAAAAGAGTTGAAATTCAATTTAACAACAGTAAAAGAAATTAAAGTGTAATTAGTTGGGAAAAGATGAAACTGAATTTATTTGTCATAATTGATTGAGAAGAGCTGAAACTAACTATGATATTTAATAATGTTTAGTGTGATTGGTTGAAAAAATATTCAAACATACATTTGGTAGTTTTTGTAATTTCTTGGGAAAAGCTGAAAATAATGCAAGTAATTTAACTTCTTTTGATTGGTTCGAGAAAAGCAGAGATCATGTCTAAAAACTGAGACTGGTGTTAATAATTAATAAAATTGAAACTCCGTATAACGATCTGGCAGTAAAAACTAATTAATGTAATTGACTTGGAGGAACTCAAACTGAGTCTTACAAATAAGAGTGTTTATTGCAACTTCATATGGTCACATGAGCTGTGACTATTGGAAAACGATGAATCTACAAATCTAATATACAGCTGACGGTGTCAATAGTTAGCTCGTTTCATCTTATTAATAAAGTTACTTCTCTCCAAGACTTTATTTTTATTACTGTTTAATTATCTGGCTTGTACGAAATAAAACTTGTTCAGTTTGAGAGAAATGTGTTACACTACATACCTCAGTGTTTCGTACAGGTAAGAAGAAAGATGATGTACAGTAATAGGCTTAGTAAGCTGGGAGTTAACAAGCGTGCCAATGTAAGCAACATCGTGATCAGGGTGTGGTTTATTTTGTTTAAAGTCGTCTATTGTATTTTAATAACAACTCTTGTTGTGACTTTACAGCGAAGTGAAATAAAAACGTACAATATTTCCCTGGCTCTGTTTTCTTTAAGAAAATTACTTACATAAACACGTAAAATATTATTTTTTTCTTATTATGTATGGAGTCTTTCAAACTGTTCATTAACTTTACAACACCACTACTTGTAATGTTGGGAACCTAATTCCGTAGAAAGCTGAGGTGTTAATGTAGGCTGTGATTGGTTGGCGATACTAGAACCACAATGGTCGATTAAGTGGTTTTGGTGTTAGTAACAGTTTAGTGTCTCTGTGTTGATTAGTAGCAGTCAAGTACTGCTCTTCTCTAAACTCGTGATTAAAGCTTTTGTGTGTTATATAGAAAACTTCTTTGACCTGTTTGGTTTTCCACAACTTGATAGTGTCGATAAGCCTGTTTGGTTTGAATTTCGCGCAGAGCTACAGTAGGGCTACCTGCGCTAGTCGCCCCTAATTTAGCAGTGTAAGACAAGAGCGAACCACCAACTCTTGGGATACTCTTTTACCAACGAATAGTGGGATTGACCATAACATTACGACGCCCCTTCTGCTGAAAGGGTGAGTGTGTTTAGTGTGACGGAGATTTGAACCCGCAACCCTTGCACTGAGCCTGTAGTAGTCTCAGTTGATAGCGTATCTAGTTGTAATAGCATTTTCAAGAATGGCAGAGTTTTGTGTTTTCGTAAGTCTTGTGTTGTCTGTGTTATTTTATTCTTCCACAAAATGCAAGGAGCAAAATGTTTTACAGATGGTGGTTTTATGTTTGTGATCTTTTGTTGTTGTTTGTGTTAGAATTATAGCTTTTGTGAGTTTCAGTCGATTTTTATATGGACATTTCTGGTTTTCAGTTTTCCAATTTCAGCTATATTCTGTGTATAAGGTAGATAAGTAACTACAGTAAATGTTTTAATTTGGTGCTAACGGGGTTTTGAATTCATGCTGTGTTTTATAAAGTTGTAAAAGTAGTAATTCTGTGTGAGGCACTATATGATATATAGAGGGTTATCCTTTATGTTTTCAACTGTTGTTCAGCCGCTAGATGACGCTGCGATGTATGAAAGGTGGGTGATGTGGTGAAGGAGGGAAGATTAGTTATTTATCTCTTGTGTTTGCTTTCTTGTATAGTGTAGTTATGAATTTACTGTAGTCGTTACTAAGAAAAAAAAAAATCTAGAACAACAGTGGTTTTGCCAGTACCCATTTCAATGGTGAATTACATTTTGTGGTCTCTAGAATTTAGACGTTTCCAGAAGGAAGTTAGATATTCCTGTTCATCTGTGAAGTCCAGTGTTTTGTAATCGACGTTGTCTCAAATATTTTTTAAAACTGAAACGAGGAATGCCCACAAACGGACTGTCTCTGTGTTCTTATGTTGTAGTAGAAATACGTGGGTTGTATATACGCTACAGTTAGATCCACGGTAGTTTCAATATTCATCCCAATTCTGTTTAATAAGAAATCATCATTTGAAATCTGACTAAAATATCCCAAGGTATAATCTGTACATTTTTGAGTTGAAAATGTGCTGTTCAGTATTTCCTGAAAGTATTGATACCAAGTGCCAAGAAACTAACTAAATAATTGCAGGGTGAGTTTATGGCGCTCACAATGAAGCCAGATTGTTTGTGGTAATTTGCAGAACGATAGTCTGGACAGAAATGCCTATTTAATACATCGTTGCACAGCCTAAACGTTTACATATTAAAAACAACCCATTTCAAAGGTCATCAGATTTTAATCTTCAGTTTCAAATATATTGAATCTTTCTGCTACAAAATTTCAGACACACGGATAAAAATAATAACATGTTATCGAAACCTTTCAAAATGTTAGTGGTATAAGAGTTACTAACTTACATTTTATGATATTCACAAATACTTTATTGATATGATTGTTATCATCAAACAGGCATATTGATAGAATAATAAAACGTAGTGTAAAAAAAGTACAATCGAAATACCAATTGCATTCGGTATTCCTTAAATAAACATTAGCTTCAGGGTATCTTCAAAATGTGGTGAACAGAAAAAATGTGTTTAGTTGACGTAAATATAGATATCTTTTTAGCAAGGTATTATTAACGTTAAAAGTTTGGAATATGTTAATAATTTGTGTGAAAATACCGACTTTAACTTCTGTTATTAGTGGCGTTAATAACTTATTAGTAATTATTGTATGTCCTTAATGTTTAATTCAAGCATAATAAAAACAGACTTGCAATAATTAACATTTGGATAAAACTATTGACGCCGTTGAAACACGTTTTATGGTAATATAGTCATAAATTTTGCTACTTACAGAAACTCCAAAAATTATAATCTTTCTCTTCTTTGATATTTTTGCCATTTAGTTACTCTTGTTATTTTTGTAATTGTTCAAAAACATTTCGACACAAGGCTTAACGGCTTTCTCAAGAACTGAAGCTCTCAGTTTGTTGCAAACAGGGCAATTGTCGTTTAGTTGTTCTGTATGCGGAAAAACAAAACAGAGATGTGTCACTTGGTGAGAGTTACAAGTATTTAACAAACGTTTCTTAAAACTGATAAGGAAAAATCTAAAATACTCTGTAACAATAAGTAATTGCTAAAACTGTGTATTTTGATAGTTATTTCAACTCTTTCTCCATGGTTTGTGTTCAATAAGACATTTTTTGACATTTCACATTGGAGCTTAAATATAATAAGCAGATATTCCCCACAATTCGTGCAGAATTTAAACAGTTGCTTAGCACAATAATCAAAGTAGTATATACGAATAGGGTTCCTGCCCACTTAAAAGCACACAAATTTTAAAAATGCAAAACTTTTCCCCGCTGGTACAGTGGTATGTTTATGGATTTACAACGTACAATCACGTGTTTGATTCTCATCGGTAGACTCCGCCGATAAACCGATGTTACTTGTCTATAAAAAAAAGACACCAACAAACACAAAGTGTTATAAAAATACTAAAAAATAATTAGATATGATGGCCAAAATAAAACAACTCAAAATTATAATAAAAATTATGAAAAGTGCCCAAACATCCTTAAAAGATAAGTCAGGTTGCTAAAGGATCATCGAAAATGAAAAGTACTTTCCTCCTATTTAAGGGTATAGGGTCTCTGTTCCAGTTTGCAGGTGTTAAGTTTGGTTTGTTTTGAATTTCGCGTAAATCTACAAGAGGGCTATCTCCACTAGCCGTCATTAATCTAGCAGTGTGAAACTAAAGGGAAGGCAGCTAGTCATCGCCGCTAACTCGTGGGCTACTCTTTTACCAACAAATAGTGGGATTGACCATAGCATTATAACGCCCTTACGGCTGATAGTGCGAGAATGTTTGTGTGACCGGGTAGGAGGTGTTAAAACTTTTTCATTGTTTGAATTATTAGACAAAAATGCGGCAAAAGCCCTACAGATATATACTACATCTCTTTAGGCCCAAAATCATTCAAAAATGTAAAATACACAAATTCTACGTATCACTATATAAACTTAATATTTTGTAATTGCTTTACATTAAAGCATATCATTCTTTTTTCAAATATCGTTATTAAAATTTCTTTCAAATTCACATATATAAATTTCTAATGTTTCAAAAATATTTGATTCGATGAATAATTTTTAATTTATTCTAATTAATTTATCAATATTCTTCTTGTAAGCCCCATCAAATTCTTTCACTTGATTAATAACATTTTAAACATGTTTATTTTTAGTATTCTAGTTATCGTTAATTAACTGTAGACATTGAAGTACACATAAACCAAGAGTATTTTTGAACATATTGTAAGATGCTAAAATACTTCCATGTTATCTGTTTTTTGTTTACATACGTTCTATTGACTGTAACAGTTTCTTTTATCCGTTCCTCTGTATTTCTTATATTTTTTGTTATCAGCATCAAAATCGATTAAAAACAATTTTTATTTCCATTAAGAATATTATTCAGAGATTTTTCATGTGTGTGTATATATATATATATTTATATATATATTGTTATAAACACATTATTCCATTAACGATAAATAAAGACTCATTATTATAATTTTTAACCGTTTATTTTTAGTATCATAATTACCATCATCAGTGAAGCTAAAACCGTTTCGAGATAGTTCTAAAGGCCCCTGAAATACGTCTTTATATAGGTCGCCATATGGAAATCAAAAACTTATTTATTATCACGAGAGGTTCTCATGGATTCAAAACTTTTATTACAAACATTAATTCTTCCTTTTCTTTTTTCAACTGATAAAAATTAAAACCCATATGGTTTTGTTGGAATTTGTCATATCGATATTTATGTGATAATATTTCTGAAATCATTAAAGAATCCAAAATATCGTTTAATTAGTATCCATTATTTTATTTTATAACTATTTTAGTATAACTTACCTATTAGCAAAATATGAGGCATTATGTTCAAATGTTTTTCTTCTTTGTTCTTGATTGGAATAAATTTTTGGTTCAAATTCTAATGTTTCGTGCAGATTCTCTTCAGATAAGTCAGTCTGATGATTGGTAGCCGATTTGATTATAAACCTTGAAGATGTAAATTGAATACCGGATTTTATAGGAAAACAAATCATATTCGATAATTTAACAATAAAATCATTTATCAGATATAGAGCATAATTTTCATTTTAAATTGTTAATTTTTCAAACTATTTCCATCATGTAAAAGTACTAAAGTTAAATTTTTCATCAGTATAATTCCATTAACACATATTTTAATGCTAAATGTTTGTCCTTATACCAACAATTTAAGCCCCCCAGTGGCTCAGCGGTATGTCTGCGGACTTACACGCTAAAATCCGGGTTTCTATACCCGTGGTGGGCAGAGCACAGATAGCCCATTGTGTAGCTTTGTGCTTAATTCGAAACAACAACAACAATACCAACAATTTTAAATGCTTTTCTAAAGTTTCCGAATGTTCACCACTTGTAAAATCTAAAACTATTAGTCTTGCTATATATTAACACATAATTTTTGTTGAAATAATTCATGGTTTGAGTATATAACGTTTCATAAAGACTACTACCAGTTAATATTTCTTTTCTGCATTTTACTGATAAACTTTTTGTAGAAAGCTTGATTTGTATCTTAATTCATTTTTATTTGTTCTTATGTACTCTACAATTTGTTTTGGCATTATATATTTAGAAATCTTAAGATTATTTATTGTATATGTTCTATAAGTATTGAAATATTCACTAAAATTATATTTTGGTTATTGCAATGTAATAACACGTCCAATGAGTACCAGTCCTGTGCTTTAGGATTCTGAAGTCGGCCTGTCATGGCCGAGCGCGTAAGGCGTGCGACTCGTAATCCGAGGGTCGCGGGTTCGCGCTAAATATGCTCGCCCTCCCAGCCGTGGGGGTGTATAATGTTACGGTCAATCCCACTATTCGTTGGTAAAAGAGTAGCCCAAGAGTTGGTGGTGGGTGGTGATGACTAGCTGCCTTCCCTCTAGTCTTACACTGCTAAATTAGGGACGGCTAGCACAGATAGCCCACGAGTTGCTTTATGCAAAATCCCAAAAACAAACAAGCTTCTGAAGCCTTCTTTCTTTTTACATATGTATAAATTATTTTTCTCTACATCTTCATTACACAGCGTGGTAAGTCCCAAATTTGAATTACTCCTTTTACCACTTTTTTACATTCACATTCAGTAAGAAATCCAGATCTACTGTTTTTATTTATTATCTCTTTTGTGACTCAAACACTGAACTCACTAACTGCGTCAATCGCAATCGCTCTACCAACTGCTATTAATAAAGGGACCACGAAAATGATAAAAAAGCTACAATTTTTTAAATCATGTTTTTGATGTTGTAATCCTCATTACTTCATTAATTTGCTTAATTTGTATTTTCATTAAAAGCATTTGATGTTTAGTTTTTAGATTTATTTATTTGAAGTGTCACAGCTCTTTACGTTTTATATGCTGTTTTAAATTTTTATTTTTAACAATCATTTAAATACATGTTTACCTTGATACAACTTATTTATTATATATTAAAATGTTTTGCAATGTTCTTTGATTCTATATTTTGTTTTTATCCTCCTTCATGTAATACACTTAATAAATCAGAGATTAGATAATGCCACTTTTTGTTTTTGTTTCCTGCTGTTAACTTATCAGCTCACTTTTCTAATTCATTAAATAATCCTTCACCATTTATTTTTATAACTTAAAACAAACTTTCGTCTTGAGACTCAATTGTACCGTATGTGATTTTTTATGACTTTAAATTTTTAATTTTTCTGGATATTTGTCTATATTTTGAATTAATCTCTTCTTTTTGAATATTCATTTGTTTCTTTCTTCATTTTTTAAATTTTAGTATTTGGTTTAGTTTTTTACTACTAAAAGATATGTCTACTCTTCTTGCTTTTTAATCATTTCTTTGATTGAATTAATTTTATTAATTAATGTGAATAGTTATGCAATTTTTTGTTGTTTTAATAATGAAATATCTAATCATTCATCCAAATCAAATCTGTACATTTATGGTTTATCGATAGCAGTTGATTCCAAATGGGATTTCAATTGAAGCATTGTCACATTTTGTATCACATCTTTTAAACTTTAAATTATCTTCTCATTTCTTGAGCTTCTTCTGTAGGAATAGCCTGAAGTTTTAATTTTTGAAATACTAGTTTATGAAATTCTATTCTTGATTCCCCTTATCTTACCGTACATAAATATCTTGTACTCCATTCTTTTTTCTTTGTTTTGTTTCTTAGTTTAATGAATTATAAACTTTCACCATCTTAACTGATAATTTATTTACGCTTAACTTATAATTTAGTTTTTATCTGAAGAAATTATAGTAATTAAAAATCACACGGAATCGGAGAAGTTTGAAAAACCTAATCAGAAACCTTAATTACCTCTACATTCATTTAAACTTTGAACTGTTGGTCCATCTGGCTTTTTGTAAAACAAAGTTGCTCTTAAACCTTATCTATGACCAACTAAACTATAACAATATATGACAAAGATATAGAATAACCTCAGTATGTAATTTTATAATAAAACTTTAAAAAGTTTAATCATACAAATGAAAATTGTTTATAATTTATCAGAGCTAAAAATAAGAAAAGAGTAATAAATATAGGGAATTATATAAAAATTAAAAATAAACATTATTCTCTAATAACTTACAATATATTATATACATATATTGATAGTTTAGATTGAGCGAAAAACAAATTATTTTTTTGATTGCGTAACTAAAAAGAAATAACATAAAATAATTAGTTTACTTTTTATCAGAAAAATAAAGAAAAATGCATAAATGATTTATATATCACCTTGATATTCAGCACCACTTGACGTTGGACGGAACTGCAATTATGTTATCTTTTATAAAATTATAAAATTTATATATATATAAATAAGTAATATTGTTAGAGAAACTGGTGGATCTAGGAGTGTTAATTAATTTAAACAAACTAATGAAGGATAATAATATTTTAGTATTATAACTTAAATCTCATGAAATGTGAAACATAAGGAATTTCAATTCATTATAAAAAATAGTGGACTTTTAGAGAATAAAATATCTGTATATTGAAAAAGTTATATATTATATTGTGATATTAATATACTTATTATAAGTTTCAAGATTTTTGTTTGGTGGTTCTTGTCTAGCAGCAATTGTTATTGTTCCTTTAATGGCTTTAAGTCTAGGAGCCAATGTCTCTAATGTGATTGAGAAAGTGGTTAAAGCACCCGACTCGTAATATGAAGATCGCGGGTTCGAGTCCGCGTCACACCATACATGCTCGTCTTTTCAGCCGTGGGGGCGTTATAATGTGATGGTCAGTCGCATTATACGTTGACGAAAGAGTAGCCCAAGAGTTGGCAGTGTGTGGTGATGGCTAGCTGCCTCCCCTCTAGTCTTATACTGCTAAATTAGTGAGGGCTAGTGCGGATAGCTCTTGTGTAGCTTTGAGCGAAATTTAAAAAAAGAAACAATAGAAACACGAACCAATTACACGTAAATTTAAAAAAAGAAACAATAGAAACACGAACCAATTACACGTAAATTTAAAAAAAGAGCTTTTCATAACTCATACTGATGATCAATAAAAAGATTTAATTGATATGAGACAATCTAACAATAATAATACTAGAAACTACACTTAGCAGTTATATATATTTTAATAAATATATCTGATCTGTTTCAGTCAAAGAAAAAGATAGGTAAAAGAAGTAATAAAGGCATTTAAGACCATCATTTCAAGAGAGAAAATTAGAAATGAATACAAACTAATAAAAAGAAAGAAAATGGAAAATTACAGAAATTATCAGAAAGCTCACATTACTGAATTTGGTATTTGTAATATAACTGTTATTGTAAACGATTTTCTTCATTTGATATACTATATGATCTATTTCAAAACAGCAGTAACATTTTACGAAACAAAATTCTTTTACAATAGTTTGCATACCATCATATATAAGAAATGATCAACAAAATATTCTGTGGTAAACATTTTACAAAAATAATTGTCATAAAAAGAAAGAAAATAATGCTTTGGAATTTGATGATTATTTAGTTTGAAAAAGTAGAAAAACAATGAATGTTATAAAAAGTTACTGAAGAACAAACGGAAACTTTAGTGACGTGATTAAAATGTAACTCATATATAAATATATTCTTTATTAAATGCTCATACTAATAACATTTCAGTTAGTTATGTTAATATAAAATATAGTCATTGAATTAATACAGTAATACGTAGAATTTGAAAATTTTACATTTTTTACCATTTTGAGTCTCCAAAGTTTCCGTTTGTTCTTCAGTAACTTTTTATAACATTCATTGTTTTTCTACTTTTTCAAACTAAATAATCATCAAATTCCAAAGCATTATTTTCTTTCTTTTTATGACAATTATTTTTGTAAAATGTTTACCACAGAATATTTTGTTGATCATTTCTTATATATGATGGTATGCAAACTATTCTAAAAGAATTTTGTTTCGTAAAATGTTACTGCTGTTTTGAAATAGATCATATAGTATATCAAATGAAGAAAATCGTTTACGACAACAGTTATATTACAAATACCAAATTCAGTAATGTGAGCTTTCTGATAATTTCTGTAATTTTCCATTTTCTTTCTTTTTATTAGTTTGTATTCATTTCTAATTTTCTCTCTTGAAATGGTCTTAAATGCCTTTATTACTTCTTTTACCTATCTTTTTCTTTGATTGAAACAGATCAGATATATTTATTAAAATATATATAACTGCTAAGTGTAGTTTCTAGTATTATTATTGTTAGATTGTCTCATATCAATTATTTGAATTAGTAAATCAAAGTGTGAAAAAAACCCTATATATATTTCTAGGGTTTTTACTAATTCAAATAATTCGAAAGTTAAAAACCTCTAATCTGGAATGGAAAATTAAGGTAGAGCAACGAAAACAATTTTTTAAGGATTTTGAGATCCAATAAGTTCAAGAGTGAACTGTTATTTCACCAAGCACTTTCACAGCAATTCTCACATTATGTGTATCAGTTGAAGATGGATTCAGTAACTTTACATTTAGACGGTTTGTTAGTTAAAGTTGGATTCAGTAACTTTACATTTAGACGGTTTGTTAGTTGAAGGTGGATTCAGTAATCCTACATTTGGACGTCAAGCAGATTTGACCACTTTCTACTTATCTTTTCCGCATAAGAATTTGTTATGAGTTATTGGGTGCTAAGCCTCTCCAGTATTGGATAAAGCAGATACAGTGCATTTAAAATATTATTGACATTTTCTCTTTTTTTTACTAGTAAGTTCTTATAAATGCTTAAATATGTTGAATTTTGGAAAACAAAACTTTGAACTGGATCTCTGGCTTATCCGAATGCTGCGTAGGCACTTTAATCCTCAAACGACGGCCATCATCAATTGATGTTTTCCTAGAAAAAGACAGCCATCATCAGTTTACGTTTTTTTAGTAAAGGACGGCCCTCATAAATCAATGATTTCATGCTTTGCACTCAACACAGCCATCATCAATTGATGATACAGGCTAAAAACATTAGTTGGCAACCTTTTCACACCGTGGTGACCCGCTCAAAGAGTTGAGTCTAAGTCATTTTCTTAGTGTAAGTCATGGAGCAAAAAAGGAAGGGTGCGTCAGCTAAGGGAATGACGCAAACCCGTTTCTCATAAAAAAAATGAAATTTAAGTATTAGCACGTGATAATTATTCCAATGAAGAAGAAAACTTTTCAGATTTTTCATCATCATCAAATTCAATTGTTTCAAGCTCGAAACATGATTGGCATAATGAATCAGAATCCATAATTGAAATAGAATCCATTAATTTTCAGTGGATATGGTGTCACAATTTTGATCCATTTATTCATTCTTTCGATAGCAAAAACACTGAACTCGCAGATAAATTTAGACTCATGGATGGATCTAAAAAATATAAATTTTTACTGCTATATTTGATCAAAGTATAATGGGTCATATTGTGAGAGAAATAAACAGATATTATGAGTTTTGTAAATCCGTGAATTCCAAAGAAAGTGAAAGCAACACTCCCACTACTTCAAGAAGTAAGATATGAGAATGTACAACTATTGAGGAAATGCGTATTTGTTTTGCTCTAGTGATGCTTATGATACATGTAAAATGAATGCATTGACTAATTATTGGAAGAATGATCCCTTTATAGGACCTCCAATTTTTTCCAAAATACATTATTTGAGATTGATTCAGGTAGAATCTCAGATATTTGCACTTTGCAAATAACAAAGAAGTGAATGCAAACGATCGATTGAGGAAAGTTCAAGAAGTGTTTACAGTGATGAAGAATAAAACGAAGGAATCTTTTTAGTTATTGATGAATCTTTGATTCTTTTCAAAAGTCACATTGTTGTCAAGCAATACATTCCAAGCAAGTGGCATATATTTGGAATAAAGACCTTTGTATTATGTGATTGTGAGACAGAAATTATAACAGATATGATTATCTTTCTGCAAGTGATGTAGATATCCCCAAAGATCCTGGTCAAGCAACTGATAAAAGACTATCTTGGAAAAAGTTATATATTATGTACTTAAAAGTGGACAAAGACAATGTCATGTACGTATGCATACAACAAGAAAAAAGTGAAAGACGGTTACTGCCTGGTGTAAAGAATATAGAATAGCACTGCGCATTGGAGAAAGTTTTCATGATTTTCATACCCTAAAAAACATTTGAACTTTTAATAAACAAGTCTTTATTGTACTTTTCATTTTCTTTCATACTTTGTTTATAATTCATAATAAAAATGCTAAAGTTTATGTTTAAAAATTTTTCCAAACTTTTTACGTCTGTGATGAACTGCTACCTACAACATTTCTGCTGTTTAAGGGTTAAAATGTGAATGATGTCACAACTAAAAAAAGATAAACAAATAGTTGGACCAAAATACTTCAAGTTCAGGGAACTTATTTTCATTTCATCGTCTGAAGAATACATTGCAAAAATCTGTCTGTTCACAGATTTTTTATCTTTAATAATACAAAATCTTTAAATTTAGAATCTTCTAGATGTATATCCACATCCACCATACTTCTGTAAGAAATATCGGTACCGTTGTAAACAGCTATTATTAACAGATATATACTATTCTATTTATCAAATATTGTTGAAATCATAAGGGTTTTTATACTGTTTTCTATTTCATTTGTCATAGATTCCTCCTTTAATGAAATAAATTTAACATAAATCTCATCTAATGCAAACTAACTGTTATCTTATTGCCTGATAAAAATTGTGTCTGTTTTATTAACATATCAGTTGAGATTCAGTAGTGTCAGATGATAAAATATTAAAGTTGCTGCCTGATCGTTTCAAAGCATCCATCACGTGGTAGACTGGTTTGTTTTGTTTTGAATTTCACGCAAGTATCTGCGCTAGCCGTCCCTAATTTAGCAGTGTAAGGTTAGAAGAAAGGCAACTAGTCATCACCACCCACCGTCAACGCTTAGGCTACTCTTTTATCAACGAATAACTGGATCGACAGTCACATTATAACGCTCCTACGGTTGAAAGGACGGGCATGTTTGATGTGACCGGGATTTAAACCCGCGACCCTCGAATTACAAATCGAGTGTCTTAACTACCTGACCATGCCGGGCCCCATTTGGTATAGGAAGGACTTTACCATCTCTCAATACACTGTATGTTTTGGTAAAATGAAACTCCAAGCTAATAATAATAAACTTTCACGAATATTGTTTTTTGATAGATGTGTCTTAGATAAGACATAATTGCTCTATAATAAACTGAGCTAACCTATTGGCTTAACCAATCACTTTTATCTTGGAAAGCGAATGAGGATTTTTCAAGGTATTTTTAAAGAAAAAAGTGCGTCTTACAAAACGTAAAATACGGTAAATCATACAAGAAATCTGTCTTCGTCTTCTCTATCTAGAACTATAAAATCTGAGATAAACATTCACCTCTAGACTAGTTCACTATTGTAGGTTTAATAAATAATGCAAAAACATAATAATGAATGTCATGATAAGTAATAATATACATGCTCTAATCGCTGCTAATATGAGTAAAGACTGACAGGTATGATAGTTGAATTTATTGAACCAACTGGTACGTTTGTAAAAAATAAAGAAATATTCACCATTGGCATGATCGCGCTATCTTATATAATTGTTTAAAATTGACTAATATCACTCTTATGCGCTTATTGTCAGTTTCATACTTTTCTATTTCATCGCTGAGCAACTCAATATGCAAGTTCAAATACGTCCAACATTTTCCTTGAAGATAGGATGATAAGAGAATACTTATACTAAAGTTTCGTCAAAGGCGATTGAAAAAAAACTATATATATATATATGAGTACAAAATTAATTAGCTTACTTTCCTACAGATGTCACTACAAGATTGAAATGTTGCTTGAAAAACAAACGCATTTAAGTAAAGAATTTCAACACGTTAATTTTCTGTGCATATTTTAAGTTATATTTTGAATTGCAGAATATAATATTAGTTTCAATAGTAGATATTCTTGTTTAAAATCTAGTGTATTGCTAATACAGTTATCCCTTTTATTTATATTAGCGAAAATCATTTTGTGATACGCCATTCTTCTAAAACGACTCTCTCTTGTCGTAACGTGATGATACACCGTCGTTCCAGTTTGAAAGAATGTTATTTTTCGAAAACGAAAGGTATCTTTAATTCTGAGAGTAGAAATTGTAATGCTATATTTTTGAGCTTTGATCGAAAATAATAATAATTTATAAATTTATTAAACCAAACTTTGTTCAGAATCATCTATACATCAGGGTATAACCTAAACAGTGTCATTTTTATTAGGCCATTTAAGTTAATCTGGATATGTCATTTGTGTTAGAAAACAATAATATGACATTTAATCATGTTATAATTCACGCAAGTCTGTGTTTGGAGGACACGTTTTATATTTTTGGAACTAGCACAATGGTTATACTAATTTACATAATACAATAATCCTTACAATAATATCTTTTTTTTTTATTACAGCCAACCAGGCTCACATCATTAATAATTGGGTTGAAATAATCGAGGCGGGCACAGCACAGATAATCCATTGTGTATCTTTGTACTTAATAACAAAAAATAATGATAAATGTTTTAAACAAGACCTTCATTCTTTTCCAAGTACTTATCTCTTTTAATCTGCCAATTTCTTTCTGTTTTTTAGACAACTGAAGATAAAAGATATTATATAATTACAATTCTGTTCTAAATTAAGAAATTAAGTATGTAATCTCTCTTTCCTTGAGATAAAATACAGAGAAAGAAACACCCATACATCCCCGTATGAAGGTCTTTGCTAAAACTGGAAGTTTAGGTTTTATTTCTGTTATATAAATTTCTATTTTTCTACGTCTTGAACTTTGCCCCTCATATGTAAGTGATATAAGTGATAGAATATTTCGAACCCTGTGCGATCTTCTACATAACTTGCAATTAATCTTGTCATTAGTTTAGAATTGAAGAACTCGATGAAACTAAGAAAATAGAGAGATTTTTCTTTGAAATGTTCAATAAAATGTTTTATATTTTTTAGAGTAGCACACAAACTACGAATCAACAAGGTCACCATTATCTCAAAAAAAACGTTTTATTTAATATGCTGAAGTAAATAATTATTATCTTTTAACGTTAAGCAACTTTTTTACTTAAACAAGTGTTTTTCTTAATTAACAGTAGTGTTAAAAGTATAAATTTGCAATTAAATAGCAAACATTTTTTATCAGACAGCTGTAGAGAAATATGTAATTCAGATTTTAACTTATCACAACATAACTTTACCAAAACATACATAATGACAAAATATAACATCAAATTACTATAAGTGGTGTCTGCACCTTACAAGTTGACTTGGCATGTTGTCGATGAAGTTATTTATGTAATCTATCGTGATTTTATCCCAATTTGTCACTAGAAAGCATTGCAAACCAGTTACAGTAGCTTGCTTAGAGTTATGGTTATCAACTTTTCGGCTCACTTCTACCTAACAGATCTCAATGGGATTACAATATGGAGATCTTGTTGACCATGGTAATTTTGTAACTTTTTCTTGGTTGATATATTATTGTACAATATGCACACTATGGGAAGTGGCATTGTCATCCTAGAAAAAAGGATTATTGCCAAACCTTGCCCTAGCATATGGCAGAAATATCGTATCTATATGATGCCTATAGAATGTGCCATTGACGTTTACTTGGAGGATATGAAGAGCAGTTTCTCTACCTTAAAGAATAGCTGCTCAAACATGTACTGCACCACCTCATGTGTGTTTTCTGTGGAAGAAGATAGCTTTCTCTTATCTGTTTTCCAAACAAACGACCAACACGAATTCTACCACCAGCATTAACAAGCCAAAAACAGGACTTATCTGAAAATATGACATGTTGCCAGTGTTCTAACTATAAACTGACATGTTTTCATGTTCAAGTAACATGGTGACAGTGGTGAATTCTGGTTATTACTGTTTGCCAAAAGCCATTCTTGCAAAATAACCTGGTTTGATCAGCATTTTTCTAGGTATTCTGGAATTAATGCGTTCATGCTATACCTGTCGTTAGGTTTTGTAAGACTTCTTTCGATCTTGACGTTTTACCTGACCAAAACATAGTTATCTGGGACAGCAGCTTTTTGGCGTCCACCAGAAGACATTCCTGGAACAAAGTGTCCTGTAGTCCGATTACGATTCAGGATTCTGGATACAGTGCATTGGGGGGTACCCTACTGCTCTAGCAATGTCCGTTTACTTTGTATCATTTTTTGATAGTCGAACAATTTTATGCAATTTTACTTCTGACATGTGACGAGCCATGACTCTATACCTGGTACAGAGAAACTGCCTGAGTAAGGCGTTAATCTTTATCGAAAAAGATTACATCAAATGCACACTTTTTGTTGAGAACAAGGTGTGTATGTGTGTTTTTACGAATAAATCCTCTCAACAACTTATACAGAGATGTTTGTCCGATAATACGCTACCTTCTCTGTTACTAATAGCACATTATTTGCTCAGAACTACTAAATGAATGTAAACAATAATATCAATATGGAAGAGTATTCAAACATTTTGGCCAAAACTGTAGTTATGAAAAAAACATATATAAATCAAAGTAGAAGCCATTTAGGCCCGGCATGGCCAGGTAGTTAATGCACTCGAGTTGTCATCTGATGGTCGCGGGTTCGAATCCCGGTCGCACCAAACATGCTCGCCCTTTCAGCCGTGGGGCGTTATAATGTGACGGTCATTCCCACTATTCGTTTGTAAAAGAGTAGCCCAACAGTTGGCAGCGGGTGGTGATGATTATCTGCCTTCCCTCTCGCGTTACACTGCTAAATTAGGGACGGCTAGCGCAGATGGCCCTCGTGTAGCTTTGCGCGAAATTCAAAACAAACAGCAACAATTTATTTATTCCAGAATCGTTGAAAATATTTTAAGTTGGCACTAAAATCAACAATTTGCGTTCCAGAAATATAGAATGTAGGCCGTTCTTTTTGTTTTAATACGTAAAGCTAATAACTAGACAGGATTCTCACCAGTTTGAACATTTCTACAATTGTTTAACAACATCATGCAATACTTCAGTTATCAACCACTTATGTTCAGTATTAGCTGAGATTAAACATAAAACTAATATCTTTTTTTAATCTATTTCTGATTCTCCGATATGTTTTTGACAATAATTTCTTGCGATAAAGAAAACAATCATTACGGGTGGTGCTACAAGTCGACAAGGTTAAATAACTGTGTTTTTATAAATGAGCAGTTCTGCGCATGCTCAAAAACGAGTTAAAAAATGAAACCTTGCGCTAAACCATTTCAATACTTCTTACAGTAACCAATGTCATATATGGTAGATTTCTTTAATTAAAATCGTAATAATAAAAAAGTAAACAAACTGATAGTGTTATTTTCATTACTTATAGTCCTGGTAGTTCCCAGACTTTAACGTAACACTTTTATACGTGTATTATTCCTCTGCTAAGTTTCAGAATTAATGTAATGCTACGCCTTATGTGCTAAAATGTAATACATTTTCGCAACGAGAACAATCATAGGTAGTGATTAATTAGACGTTATCTTTCAAGTACCTTTTGAACTTTATTTATTAGCGTCGGATCTCGAAAATATTCACAGTTGTAATACGTTTTTAATTCTGAAGCAATTCTAAAAAAAAATTATGAAAGATAAAGTTGAGTTTGTTTCAGAATTGGCTCTTTTTGGGTTTTTATTTCATAATTAACAATAAAAGCAAATGCTTTAGTCCCTGCTATCAAATGTATTGAATTTTCAATCGTAAGTACATTATAATGTGACGGTCAATCCTTCTATTCATTGGTAAAAGAGTAGCCCAAGAGTTGGCGATGGTTGTAGATGACTAATCGCCTTCCTTCTAATTTACCATTTTTTTGCTCGAAATTTGAAACGAATAAAATAAACCTTATACTGAAATGATAAAGTTAACCTATCCAAAATGTACAAACAATAATAGAATGAGAGAAATATTACAGTAACAGTAAATCATAACACCGCGTCTACGAGTCAATGAGCCTGAATTTGGGAGATTGGATGTGTATAAAAAAAAATGTCACTGTTATACATTTAGGATCCTACCCCTCCCTGAATACTCCGATAAAGGGTTTGGTCTGGTAACTTAAAATACAACAACACATTTCACCTCCAAAATAGCTCACCTTTCAATAACTTTTGAATTTCAGGAGTTTGACCGAACTGTGTTCATTTCATACAAGGCAGCAAAAGTAGCAATGTTTAGGTTGTGCTGCACTTTATTACTTACAGCAATTAGTAATTTTTGTTGAGTATTTCCCGACACTTCTATCGACAGAGTTGGAGGAAACAGCTGAGGAACCACATATTGTGTTGCACAACATAGGCAGATACTTTGTTATGCGAAAAATAAGATATTTTAATTCATTTATTGTTTGGAGTTAAGCCCAATGTTACACAACCGGTTATCGGTGCTCTGCCCACCACGGGTACGAAACTCAGTTTCTAGCAGTGTGAATCCGCAAACGTGCTGCTGCGCCACGGCGGTACAAATAAGAGAGTTTATTATTTCTGTAAATAGATGTTTTTGTTTTGTTTGTTTGTTTTGTTTTGGAATTTCGCACAAAGCTACTCGAGGGCTATCTGTGCTAGCCGTCCCTAATTTTGCAGTGTAAGACTAGAGGGAAGGCAGCTAGTCATCACCACCCACCGCCAACTCTTGGGCTACTCTTTTACAAACGAATAGTGGGATTGACCGTCACATTATACACCCCCACGGCTGGGAGGGCGAGCATATTTAGCGCGACCCTCGGATTACGAGCGCACGCCTTAACGCGCTCGGCCATGCCAGGCCCTGTAAATAGAATAATGCAATACTGTAGAAATTATGCTGTACATAATAAATTGCTAGTTGTAAAAAGTGTATCATAACTTATTGGAACTTATAATTTGTAACTTAGAATTAAAAATATTTCTTTTATTAAAAGTTTTGAAGATGTATTTATTCTTGCTGAAATCCAGATAGTGTGCTTTATTTTAATGAAAAATATTTAATGTTTAGAAATAACAAGATAACCTTTACTCTTTATTACTAAGACATGTTAAGAACAAAATTCAAGTTTCAATAAATATAAAACTGCAGTTGTATGCTGTAGTATTCAAATGTGTTACCGGGTAAAATAAACATTTTGTGCATAAATTTGTTCAGTGTGAAACACTGATATTTTTTTGAGTAATTTTGTCACAGAAACGTTTTTATTAACTTGCAGCATTATTTTACTAGAATTGTTGAAAAATGTTTGAAGCTGTTAGTGAACGAATCTTTTTAATTACATGAATAACAAGATTAGTGTGAAACCAAATGTTTCTACTATTTTCACTCGAGATCTTTTTTTCTTTCATTTCTTTCTTTACACTAAATGAAATTACCAATAATAATAAATGAATGAATATGATTGTTTCATTGATAATACTGAGTTATTTGTTTAAATGCCTTTTAATGTATTTAATATTCGATATTTAAAGCAAAATATAAACTTCTAACGTGTTTTTTCCCCTGGCTAGTTTACGAAATAATAATAACATTAATAATTTTAGAGTAATTAGTAATTACTATTATATAGAAATCGACCGTAAGTTTTTTTTTTACACTTTGATGGAAATATCAGCTTTCATCTGATCAATAAAATTTTCATTGTCATAAGATGAATTTTATTTAGGTCCTCCACCCTGTTCAGTTGACTGCGGAACTTATTTCTTTCAGAGTAGCTGTGCTATTTTCATTTAAACCCGTTTTCCAAATGAATTTGTTGGAGATGTCAGTTATACAGTCACGTACCTTGTGTGCAATAGAGAACAGATTGTTGGTTGTCCTGATACATGTATCTCATGAGGTCCAACTGAACCTAGAAAATATGGAAATTTGATTTTGTTCTTATATCTATTTGTTTGTGTTGGGGCTATTATCCCTTATAATTTTTTGCGGGGCAAGGAAATTCAAATTATACTACTGGCATTATATGTGATCAGTCTGGTGTTAAAATATATAAATAAACTGATGTTAATAAAAATCCTAACGTTAGGCCCAGCATGGACAGATGGGTTAAAGCATTTGACTCGTAATCCGAGGATCGCGGGTTCGAATTCCCATCGCACCAAACATGCTCACCCTTTCAGGCGTTATACTTTTACGGTCAATCCCACTATTCGTTGATAAAAGAGTAGCTCAAGAATTGGTGGTGGGTGGCGATGAATAGCTTCCCTTCCTTTAGTCTTACACTGCTAAATTAGGGACGACTAGCACAGATAGCCCTCCCGTAGCTTTGAGCGAAATAAAAAAAACAAATCACAAAGTCCAAATATGGTATGAAATGATTTAGGTATGTTAAATATAATTACAGTTCTGTCAACGTAATTTAGTTAACACCAAAGTGTCGTTGTTCAAGTAACTGATCATATAAATAGCGCTTTGACTATTCGGTTAACACTTTGTTTGTCGTACCCAAGTCTGATTAACCTTGGTAATAGGCGAGAGGGTTCTTCGGCTCTGAATATAGCAAAGGTGTGTGGTTGACATATTATTATGTTGTACTATAATTTCGCTTATATAACGGGAGGTTCGGCAGGATTTAATGTGAATTAGTTCTAAATATTCTTCATTTCAGTGATTTTGTAATAATTTTTATTTTAAAAAAGAGTATGTATTTCATCTAACACACGATGGATGCTCACCTTTACTGAAATTGTAAATTAATCACGTTAGTTATGTTAACTCAAGACTTATTTACAGTCTGACCAACTTACAATGTTCTCTATCGTTTCTTAGTTGAATTGGTAATATTAAACTTGTCCGAAAAAACTACCACATGTAACTAGTAATTCCTATTCAAACATCAGGGTGGTTTTAACCTCGTGAAATCACCTGACCTACAATTGAAGGTCAGTATTGTCATCTTTCACGTGACAGGTTGAGTTTTACAGCTTTACCCACCATGGACAGACCAAGTGTTTGTTTTGTGGTTAAACAGGTTAAACACAAAGCTACACAAATGTGCTCTGCCTACCAAAGGTAACAAAACCCAGTTTCTGGCGGCATAACCTTACAAACGTGCAGCTTTGCTACTGGGGGCGCTAGGTGCTATCTTAAGAAAGTGACGAAGAACAAATGAAGCTTAAATAAAATCATTTTAACGTCTTTCTTAATCAAGAGTTATGCGAAACCCGTACATAGTTAGAATAAATGAAAAAAAAAAAAACAATCTACACTAAAATAAGAATGTATAAAACAAATGATATTCCTGTATACCAAATAGTTAGCTATTGAGTATTTTAGTAGGGTTTTGAAAACAATTTACCAGTTACATTCTAGAGCAGACAAGTTATTTTTTAGCATATTGAGGTATACATTTCATACATGTACACCAGTAACAAAAGTATATCGAAAGTATGATACATTATTTTTCAATTCAATGCTTCATAAAGGCATCTTTGACTTATGGCGTTTTTATTACAATATTTAAAGTATGCTTGCATGCAATAATCTCGTGTAATTTGAAGGAAATATTGACACCAATGTTGGTTAGACATTAAATACATTTATTAATAGTTTCGACTGGAGTTTACTCACTCATTAATTATATAGATATAACAAGCTATAACTTTTACAGTAAGTAAGATTATTTTTCCGGGTATGACGTTTCGATTACTGGTACGATTATTTTAAAGTACAACGGTTTTATCGGTAAGAACGTTTAGTGTTTAAATTTAACTGTGCTTTTAAATTATATAATTCATAGTAAATAATAATGCAAGTTCGCATCAATTCTAAAGAATTAGTAGTTTTTATTTGTTTGTTTTTCTAGACCTCCTAATATTATGGAAATACTTTGCGTAACATATTCTGTAAGTTTCTTTACATTTGTTCACTTTATTTTTTTTTCTGCTCAGCCATAAATAATTAAAAAAACCTGCCAATAAAATAAATCAATCTCACAATTAATAAAGCTTTTCTGATATTTCTTACATCGATATCAGGTTCCTGTTTTAGTATTGTAACGTTACGTTCAGGAAAAAAAAAACTGTTTTTATGCGCTCGTGAATTAGGATTCTTCATGCCATTTTAACTAATCTGATCTTCAAGTTACGTCTTGTCTCACCTATGTAAAAAAACAAACCAACAAACAAATTCAGTGGAAACTACATAAACTGGTTTTCTAATCATGTAATCCACCATAAGCAGGACACTAAAAAACCACTTAACCACACGCACAACAGGAAACATCGATGGAATTATGCACTTAACTCAATGCTTTATTTACTAACGTTCTTCAGTTCCCTACTAAAGCACTTACCAACACTATTAACGAACTTATAAAACACAGACAAGAGACATTTAGTAAACAAACAAACTTAAACACTTCCCAAAACAAAGAAAACCTAATCGTTTACACTATTCCATATACAAAAAATATTAACATACTTTTGTCAGAAACTTCGAAAATGCTAGCACTCACATAATTGTTTGTTTTTAAATTTTGCTCAAAGCTATTCGAGGGCTATCTGCGCTAGCCGTACCTAATTTAGCATTGTAAAGCTAGAGGGAAGGCAGCTAGTCATCACCACCCACTGCCAACTCTTGGGCTACTGTTTTACCAATGAATAGTGGAATTGACCCTCACATTATAACGTACCCACGGCTGTAAGGGCGAGCATGTTTGGTGCGATCGGAATTCGAACCCGCAAGCCTCGGATTACGAGTTGAACGCCTTAACACGCTTGGCCATGCCGGGCCCCTCATATATAAGCTTAAGGCCTAGATTTGTTTTCGCCCCTAGAATAAAAATTAAGCACATGTTTAAAAAAAAGCATGACGAACTCATCCTACTAAGAAACGTATAACATAAGGAGTAACAATTCTTTAGCATTTTACATAAGTGAAACAAGGCGTAACCGAAAGATCAGGTTAAAATATCAACAAAATCCCTTTTCCTAAGTCCAGGAGCATATGGATAAAAGTTTCTTTTTCTGAGTCCAAAGGTTAAAGTTCATCAATCAAACGAAGTTGTTTAGACAGTTCGTGCTGCTCAGTATCTCATATTATTATAATATAATTTTTCATTGTGCTAGCTACTAATCCATAGAAAATGTACAATGTACGAAATCACGAGTTCACTTGAGAGCATGTTGTATCACAAAACAAAAATATATAGCATTTATTTTGAACTTCGTTATCATAATTTCCAAGTATTTCATATCAGTCAATTTACATATCTGCCCACTTGGTTCTCGGAATGCACTACTTATCTTATTACGTAAATGGTTGCTTTAATCTCTAAATGAGAAACTGCCTATTGTTATGCTAAACCCCTTTCTTGTAACTCAGGAGCCCCTCAGTGGCTCAGCGGTATGTATGCGGACTTACACGCTAAAATCTGGGTTTCGATACCCGTGGTGGGCAGAGCACAGATAGCCCATTGTGTAGCTTTGTGCTTAGTTCAAAACAACAACAATGTAATTCAGGCCTTACGTGACCAGATTGTTAAGACACTCGACTCGTAATCCGAAGGTCGCGAGTTTGAATCCCTGTCACATTAAACATTCTCGCCCTTTCAGCCGTGAGGGCGTTATAATGGGACGGTCAATCCAACTATTCGTTGGTAAAAGAGTACCCCAAGAGTTGGCAGTGGGTGGTAATGACTAGCTGCCTTCCCTCTAGTCTTACACTGGTAAATTAGAGAAAGCTAGTGCAGATGGCCCTCGTGTAGCTTTGCGCGAAATTCGAAACAATATGAATATAGTAAACCAATTTTTTTTATAGATATTAGGTGGAATATCAATGAACACATTTCTATGGATATAAAATGGAATGTGTAGTGTGCTCGTTTCTTTTTCATTTATTTTCACAGTTACAGGATGGAGTGTGTGTGGTAAACAAACTGTTTATAGGTAAAGGATGAAACATGTTTAACGAACCTATTTTTGTACAGGCATTATGTAAAATATATGCCATGAATCCATTTTTTATTGGATATTTTTCTGACTGTATGTGATGGGCCCAGTTTTATAGGAATGGTGTGGAATACACGTATATGGTTAGCCCATTTATTTACACATGTTGTGGTGAATATGTGTGGTAAACGCATTTTTATATAGATACATGGCGAAATGTGTGTGTTTAGTGTACCCATTTTTTTGTTGACAGTGAGATTAATGTATATGGTAACCTAATTTTTTTATAAATACAAGGGGATGCACGTGTGATGAACCAATTTTCCTATAGATTTGTGGTGAGATCTCTATAACAAAACGATTTTATATATATAGAGAGTGTAACATGCTGTGTGGTTCCATTTTTAAAACCATTTTTGAAGATATGGGGCGAGATGAAGATAAGCCTTGTGGACTTTGAAAGTAATAATTATTAAACTGCGTCTTCTATTTACGATGTTTGACAAGTAAACTACTTTATTTCCAACATCTACAACTATGAAGAACTTTTATCAGACAAGAGCGTTTTGCTCGATGTATGAAAAGAAAGATTAATTTTCCTAACTTTTCAGTTTTTTTCAGACTAGAGTTATTCTTAAGTTCTGTTTCATGTTTCTAATACACAATATTAACTCATCTTTGAACAAACTACAGCTGATAGATAATCTTTACGATATTCTAATAAATAATTACGAACAAACAGAATTCTTTTTTTTTTGAGTCAGTCAGCATATTCACTAGTTTGACGTATAACTCTCATGCTTCATATCAATGCATACACTGTCTTTCTGAAGAGGTTTGCTTGGGGTGATATGATAACCTCTGTTCACGTACATTTCCATTTGTATTGTTTTATTGGCTGAAACGTACGCCAAGAGTGGAGTCAAAACACACCACACAATTTCATTCTTAGGTAAAGGTCTCAGGATTCAGTTCTGAACTATGCCTAAAAGATTTCTGTTTGAACATTTACTACTGGTTTGTGTCTTCTTGCAGCACGTTAAGAAAGCAGGTAATGTTTGTATTCAAGTTGTTTCTTCGTTTCGTTATTTTGTAACAAATAAATTTTTAAACAGTGCTTATTATGAGCTAATATTAACAAGTACGTGAATTATTTTTATCTATTATTTTCACACATGAGCTATTATTACAATACACAATACTGGTCTTAAATGGATGTTTTGAACAATTATCGTTTGCTATGCCCCTTTGATATATATTACATATCATCTTTATTGATAGACCTAAAATAATATACTTGTGAATATTTCAAAGTAATCGAAATGTGTAAGTTTAATATCACTTTCTATGAATATATTTATGTCGGAAGCTTCTCCAAATTTCGATAATTTTTGTAATATTAAACAATTTCTTGTTCAACAGATCTCGCTAACGTAAAAACTCACAAAAAACCTTCCTAAATTAAGCAATAAAATTCTTACACATCATTAATTTACCTTTTCTAAAGTTTAAGTACAGTTCTCAGGGTGTTTCTAGATAATAAATAAAATACTGCAGTCTTATAATCCATTCATATAAATTCTAAAATGAAACAAATCAATATTGAACATAACAAAATTCAAATAAAGGTAAAAGTGACTAAACAAAAGTCATTCAATTATTGCATAGTTAAATACTACCTGAGTTTAAGTTTTTCAATTCAGGAAATGTAATCAATTCTGAAATGAATAACTGACCTAAATGTCAATAATAATTATGAATAACTTGGTTATTTGTTCTTCTGATATTTTGTTGTAAAACCTTAGTAAACATTTAAATACATATTTGACTTCCCAAACTATGAAATTACTTTTCTTTATTTTACACATCGATTAATACTGAATCACTACAATACTGTGGTAGTTGTTATTATTGTGTATTCTTTATATGACAGACAAGTAATCGTCTTTATCTGTCTTATTCCTTCAAGAAGAGAAGGGAGCACTATGACAGAGAGTGAAGTGTCATCGACAATTCTTAATGACGTTGTTAAAATTCTTATATTCCAAGTTACAGATCTGGCCTAATAATTCAATCCATCGAAGTTACAGTGTTTATCAAACAAATGTTTACAATTACACAATAATAATGTTTGTTGTTTTTGTATATTACTACATTATCCTCGCAGTTTATAATCAAAGAAGTGTATAAACATTTCTATTGATATTGAATACCTCTGCCTTAATATCATATCTTTTCCTTAATGAAATTTATAGAATTGCTGTCACTCTTAAACTATCATTAACAAAATCTAGAGGAATACTTGTTTTTATTGCAAAAATTGCATTATTGTGCTCATAGATTTCATTGGAATAATATTTATTTTCAAATACCTGTTGCTACTTTATCTTTCGCTAATCTACTTACGATTGGGTTTTGAAGAGTACGTTACTCATTTCTAATTGGTAAGTTATCAGTAATAAATAAATATAATCAGTATTTTTTACTTTAATACGTGACTTACAGTTCTTTACCAAAACACAAATATGATAAATTAAAAGTGTTTGTGGTTTTGCTGTAATTTTAAAGTTTCCAGATTAAACGTAAAAAAGCAGAAAAACAATAATAGTTCTAAGATTTGCGGTAAAAATCATGCAAACTGCACATTTATTTTTCTAGTACTGAATTAAAGATCTCTGTGGCAGTGACTTATTGGAATCACAATATATGGTCGAATATGTTATTTTTTTACACACTTCTGTTTTTGAGTCTGCAATTACTAATTAAAAGGAAAAAATATGTTGTTAACATGATTTTTTTCATGAATTTTACATGTAATAGTTTCCAATGCTTCACCAGTTGCCCCCCAGTGGCTCAGCGGTATGTCTGCGGACTTACACGCTAAAATCCGGGTTTCGATACCCGTGGTGGGCAGAGCACAGATAGCCCATTGTGTAGCTTTGTGCTTAATTCTAAACAACCAACCAAAGCTTCACCAGTTTTCGATGTTTAAACTGTAAAATGACATTTACTGTATCTCGGAGTAGTTTTGAGTAAACAGATGACGTAAGATATATGAGTTGAAGTCTTATGTAAATTTACGTTACACATATTTTACTACTTTTCTAATTATTATAATTTTTTTATCTATACCTTACTAGATTAATTACAATTAACAATACTAAATATGGATGTATTAAGTACAATGTTACCAGTATTTAATATATTTTAAACTATTAATTCTGCACACGTTTGTGTATTGAGTACAGTATTAATAGTAGGCCAATTATATTTATCATAACATATTAGTATTAAGCGTATTATATTCTTAAATAATGCTTCTTCATCTGGTACCTTAAAAATTTTAAAAAGTTATAAGAGGTTATAATAATTGAATACCAACTACATTATATTCGTCATATCCATCACCGACGTCATGTTTCACCGAATCCAGAGTTCTCCAGTCCTGCTAGGAAAAAGAAACAACAAAAATCGCAATAGTGATCGAAGAACTGTTTATATAAATTATTGGGTAGAACAACAATTGTTATGGTTGTGAATACCTTTCCTAAGCTGGTGAAGCATGATTATAATTATTATTATCATGAATCATCAGTATTAGGCCTATCATATTTTTAAATGTTTCATTTTTTAAAAACCCTTTAGGGATCTTCAAGAGTTATAATAATGAGTAATAAGTGTATTTCAACCAATAAAGAAGCCAGTATTATGGTGCGTGTTTGTTGTATCTCATCTGGTTTGAAGAGGTCTGGATTGAGTGAAACGCATCGTTGACAATGGATATAGTAAATGCAGTGTAGTAGGAATAGATTGATACTGATAATAATTATGGAATCACACAGTTGATACATAAACAGGAATTATAGATAACAAGTAAAGGCAACTGAGTACAAATGGTACAAAACCTTATTACCAAACATTCACGAGAAAAATATAACTATTTTATGTGTGAGCCTTTGTTTTAATAGGAACATAGAATTTATCAAGCTAGAATTGTGAAATAATGTTGAAAAATCATATTTTACTCGTCGCAAATCAGCCAAATTATATAGTCGCTTTTTAGTACTTTTAGTTCATGTATAAGTCCATACAACCTCAAGAAATTTTCATATCAAAACTATGTGCAAGATGGGCTTTGGTTGTGAGTTTTTTCTCAGCTTCTTTGCTGTTAAGATAACATTTTACAATATTCGGTTTATACTTGAACTCATGGTCTTGTTGGATGGTGAGTCCCCACGTGATAAATCATGATATTAAGAGAATGGTCCTGTGGATTAGAACTTACATATGTCAGGACGTTATCGATTTCGTAACAGACCACTAACACCATTTGCTGAGATATAGCTTCAAACCTGTTCTGATTCATCACCATGCTTGGACATATTCATTATGAACACACATATTTAGTTTTGCTTATTCCACTGTTTTTGATTTACTGTTTATTTCAATCTCTTGGTTACCTATTCTCAAAAGTGGTTTTTGGAAAAGCCACACGCTCATTGGACCAGTTCATGTTAATCTGTATCTTACTCTTTCCAGGATGACATTCACATCTGAAGTGACAGAAAGATTATTGGTAAGGTTTATACTCAACTGTCATCTATCTCATAAAAACAAACTGTGAGGCACTTGAAATAATTTTTGGAAAGTTTAATTTTTATAACTTTACCACTTAACGTTATTAACAATGCCAGTTTCACGCACTGTTATTAGAGTTTTGCATATGCCTCTTACTGAAATATGGAGTCTTGCGACAGTTTGTCATGTGGAGTTTCAATGGTCGGTTAAAACACGTATTCTACTAAATGTCGTATAGTATTTAAGTCCTGCGAGATATTACCGCCAATTCTTGAGCTACTCTTTTACCGACGAATAATGGGATTGACCGTCACACTATAACGCCTCCACGCCTAAAAGTGCGAGCATGTTTGGTGTGAGGGGAATTCGAACCCATGACCTTCAGATTACGAGTCGAATGGTTTAACCACGTGGTCATGTCGAGCCTAATTTTCACTGTTACTAATTGTTGAAGTTAGGGATTATGAATTTAAACCTAGAGATTCCAATAAATACGTTCAGTTTACTTTTATTGTCTATTCCCACATTATTCCTTTATTGTAATTTTATTTATGAGCTTCTTGTAAACGTTGTCCGTACAGTATTATGTGTTATGACGAAGGTATCAAACAATTCTTATCAATTAGTGTGTATTAGGCATGGCATATTTTCTTACACTGATGAACTAAAGTTTAAAAATTGATTGTAAGCATACACATTAATTTTTGTTTATTCATTAGCAGAAGAAAGAATAACATGTACAGAAGAAGGAAAAACAGAAAACTGTCTTTACTTGGGAACAAAAACCCACACAATAGCAAAAACACTCTGCTCAAGCTTTAATCAAAGCCTGGTGTTTTACTCTAGTTCTACTTTAGAAAATGGTTCGGATAATTTTCCGAAAACTTGTCTCAGCAGGATTTGCTCCAAGCTTTATGGGTCGAAAAATCATTACAAGCTGAAGTTACATTCAAAAGATTGCAACAGGTAAGATTAAAACATTAACCTTTTAATTTTAATTTAGTGTCAAAAAAGTTAAAACTAATGGCGTGTATTATTAATAATAGCAAATTTTGATTTAGTATTTAAAGATTGATTGTTATGCTGTTGGACTCTTATTTTATCTGTTCCATCTCCTAATTTACGACCTTGTAAACTTCGGAATTGTTCTACGTTTTGTGATTATTTTGACTAATGTAATTCCGTATTTTCATTTTTGGTTCATCAAGATATAATAGTGTTTTCAACTGCATGGTTAATTTGTATTAGTTAACAGTAACTTTATTTTTATAAAGCCTGTACTGACTTATTTTTGAGCTGGTTCAAGTAATTCGTTTTGACAAATTAAACAAATTTGAACTGTTTCGAAGTTTTTATCTCTTAAATTTTAAATTCCTGACACCAGTGTTATCAACAACATGCTGTGTTCTACTTAGTTATCTTCACTCGTGTCAAACTCATTTCAGTACCAAAGAAATGATGACAAAACAATCGTATATTTTTTTGGAGAACAATGTTTAAAATACAAATATCTATTATTTTAGTATTTTAGACAGCATTTAGATTACTGATCGACTTTAGTGAGCACACATGTACTTACCTGATATAAACATTAGCTGTTGTACTCATAATTCAGTAACACCAGCCACTTCAGCATTCGTTTACAGTAAACCTCGTAAGGCTATTTTGGTGGTTTGCTTCAAATAAGTGAACCTCATGTGAAGCAATGGTCTTATTGATGTGAACATTGCACCATATACTTTTATTGGTGTGAACACTAATTCGGGTTTCTTTATTGTTTTTAACATTTATTCGTGTTATTTTATTGTGAATTTTTTCCTCTCTTTATTCCATGGTAACATTTGTCTTCCAGTAAAATATCTTCGTGTATGATAATTTTTATATGAATCTTGGATTAAAAAATTAGAATTCTGCCATTAAGGAATTACCTTCTTATCTTTATTATTTATTGAATCTATTGTAAACTGAACTTATTTTCATCTACATCCACCAACACCTGCCATTTATTCTTTTAGTGTTGTTCTAGTGTAACTTGTGCCTTCAATTGCATCATTTTGAGGCACTTTCCGAACCGTTAGAAATAGTCAGACAACACATCTGTAATCTCCAAACAAGCTCATAAACATTTCACTAACACTTGGGAGTTTTATGACCTGACTCTAATCATAAAATAAGCAATACCTTCCGATATTTCGACTATATCAATTTCTTGAAAAGTTAAAGAAACTTTTTCAAATAACATCATTATGATATAAGCTTACCATGCCCCACTCAATATAATACTGTATAAGCCTAAAATAACAAAAAAAAAGAACAGTTATAGGAAAGACACTCAAGACATAATGTCATCTGAAACAATACAAAGTGGGTCTCTCAACCCCTTTTGATTAGCGCTAACACTAATATTCTTGTCAATACCTTTTCTATAACAATTTTACCCAGGTTACAATGACCGAGATAAACCTCATACTCCAGTGATACTAAGCTCCAAAGAACACAGAAAAAACCTTTATTACAGTGACACCAAACTTACAACAATCGATATAATTTCCAAATTTCAGAGGCATAAATCCAACATTCCATTGACACTGAACTTACAAAGACCAAGATAAATCCCATATTCTATTAACACTCAACCTATAAAATCCAACTTTCAGGGACTGTGATACATCCTATACTCCAGCAATAAGGAACTCCGGAAGGACGGAAATAAATCACATATTTCAACAACATTCACCTCACAACGACAGAGATAAATCTCTTACTCTAGTGATTTATCCTAAATTTCTACTTACACCTCCATCTGCAGTTATTATTAAATGCATTTCGAGAGACCAGCTAAAAAAAACTAAAAGCACGTTTTTCAAAAACTCACTTTGTCGAAAAGAGAATAGCTCGATGTAGTTGATATGTAAAATGCTTTCACCCTATAAATTATATTACGTTACTGCAAACTTGGTGAAGTTCAGAACAAACGACAGTTCTGGCCTCAAACAGTAAATAAGACAAGCGATTAGCTAAGCCTTCTGCTGGTGAGTTAAATCTAACATTAAAATTACATATAGTCATAACATTTTATGTCTCTCGGAAATGAAACAGAAACTGTGGTGTTGAATCTCTCAAACTATGGTACTAGTCATTACTTTGCCATACATAAACTTGTTAAACCTCTTGCCTTATCTAAGTGTTTTAATCTAAGAAAGAAATTCAATCAAGAAACGGTATACAATAAGTAAATAAAATGGATAATTTGAAAGGAAGTTGCAGCTTGTCTTATGAAGATGCTAGGTAAACCTAGCAGAGGTAAACTTCCAAGGAAAATAAAATAAGAATTTAAATATGCTTACATCGTTGTTCTGAATTAAACACGAAGCTACACAATGGACTATCTGTGCTATGCCCATCACTGGTATCGAAACCCGGTTCTTAACGTTAAAAGTACGCAGACATACCGCTGTACCACTGGGGGAAGATGTGTTTACGTATTTATCCATAAATAATTAAATACTATTTTCATATGGCAACTTTCTCTAGTAAATCATTCAAACTACATTATCAAGGCCTATTACATTATTAAACACTACATTCTTCATCTTGTCTCTTAGGGTGTTTAATCAGTAAAAGACTATAAAATAATAGTATTTCAACTACACTGTATTTGTCATTTCTGGTTCCGATGACGTGTTTTGTTTTTTGGAAGTCTTCAAGACAGCTGAGAATCAGTTAATCCAGTGATGATTGGAACACTATATACATAAAACATTTGATACACCGCCAGTTGTTGTTGTGTGTTCGTCTTCTAACCACTAGCAAAGAACGTTACTATTATTACCATTATATTATTCAAAGTATCATATCTCACTGTGTACGGTGTTTTCAAACTCAACAACTAGATAATTACACAATCCCATGATGTAAGAATCTGAATGCTGAAGGTAAATTCTGGTCACAGTAATATTTTAAAAAAGTCATTAAGCAACACTTTTATTGTTACATCTAATTTTTGTGTTTATCTCAACCCGTTGGTTTATTCTCAAAATGGTGGACATGGAAAGTTGACATTGTTTACGGTAAATCAGATAATTTTCTTTGACATTTTTGACTGATCAGCCTGTTATAGTTTAGAAGTTATTATTATTTTTTAAATATCATAACAACTGTTTTGACATCTAAAGTCCAATAACTTATTACATACCATTCAAATGCAGAGAAGACATCCAAATCTCTAACCACTCAAGCCCACCAGTGGCACGAAGATATGTCTATGGACTGAAAACGCTAGAAACTGGGTTTCAATACCCGTGTTAGCAGATCGTAGATAGCCCTTTGGATAGCTTTGTGCTTAACAACCAACAAACAAACTGTTTACTCAAAGGGCTCAGCCTTAAACAGCCCATATTTACCTTCTTATATTTCGTTTAGATGGACAGGATCACACTATGTTTATAACATCTCTGTATTAATATAGCAATGTTTCATAATTTGTTGATTTATGTTGTTGTCACACCAGGTTAGTTAAGAATGCCTTTCAACTTTATTCACTTTAGCTAACCCTTGTACTCTGTCATACATCTACACAGTATCTTCTACTGCGTTTTCATGGGAAAGACATGTATAAAGTATTAGTATACAAATTTCGACATGCACATTTTGTACTTATAGTTAGGTAATAAACCTCACTTGTGTTTTTATTAGGGGAATGACCATTAAATCTTACGTTAACCTTTTAAGTAGCAAATGTGAAATTTATTCAGACTGGAACCAGATTTCAGGAGACTCGGTTTGGAACTTTATATCATCCAGTCAGTTCTAATTCTCCAGCTAAAGCAACTGAACATTGTGACCAGTTACATTTCCACGTGTTTTCGTTTTAAACAGAGCTTGGCTACTGTGAATATACATTTGTGTTCAGTTTTTTTTCTGTTTATCACAGTAAACAGATACAGTAGAATTATCAGTCCATCCCTTAAGTAATGTTCGATTTTAGGTTCAGAAAAAGAGAAAGAATTTTAAATGTTTTAATATCATTTAATCAATCATGCATGTTCTATTATTAATAATTACTTCCTGCCAACAATTCACAAGCTTCTTAATGTCACTTATTTACAATTCTTGGGGTTTGGAAGAAAAGAATGTATAGAGGGTAGCTTTGGCATTTTGATGTTTGCCAAGCTCTTTTCCATCAAAATAGTTCTGCAAACTTCGGAATAGATGATAATCAGATGGGAGGAGGTCTGGAGAATAAAGAAAATGTGGACGTTTCTCCCAGTCTAGCTCTTCAATCCTTGCTTTATGGGGCCGTACATTATCCTGGTGTAACAGAACACCTTTACGATTGATAAGCAGGCCTGTTTTCTTTTGGTGCAACATCTAACTATTGACAATAGAAGACTAATGTAATCGTTACATTGAGTGGCAGCAACTCAAAGTGGATCACACCATCAGTGTCTCGGCAAACTCTTAATAAGACTTTCCTAGGGTGGAGGTTTATTTTAGGCTGTGCTTTCGCCACTTTACCTGCACTGAGCCATTGTCTGCAGCGCTTAACTTTTTTATAAAATATCTATTTCTCATCTCCATTCACTAATCTGTAAAAAAAAGTGAGTTACGTTCACAAGAGTGCAGAGAAGTGCAAATGTCCACTCTTGTTCTAAGTTTAGCTTCTGTTAAATCATGGGGGACCCATTTTCCAAGTTTTGACATCTTTTCTAGCTGTTGCAGATGGCCGTGAACTGTTTATTTGGTTGAATTAAGCTTCTGTGCTAGTTCTTCAACTGTTACAGCACAATCTTCATTAAGTGTAGCCAGCAGCAAGTCATCATTAAACTCAACAGGACGACCTGTAAGTGGCGCATCGCATTTTCTTTCATTGAGAGACTCCGCACCATAAACACCTTGAATGTTTCAAGTAGTTTGTGCTACACTCTTACCTTTTTTAAACTCATAAAGCATTATGTGCTCCTCAGATACATCCATCTTCATAAGGGTTTATTTGATTAAGGATATAAAAAAGTGGAGTAGGGTTAGTTTCTTTTATTTGTCTGAACGTTTTTATACACGTCCTACTACATATTTTAGTCATTAAAGTTTTCTACAAAAAACAGAAATGATGATGCACTTCCTGTATTAAATTTTCGGAGATACTTATGGGAGGACCTGATACTTCAAAGTAAATATTTTCTAGAATCTGCCTTTATTAGCTAACCTGGTTTACCACTATGAATGTAATCATTTTTTATTGAAAACATAAGTGCCCACTCTATATGGTGGTTAAATGATATTATATGAGAAATTTAATTAATTCGTTAATGTGAGCATAATTAAAACATGTTGTTTCAGCTTAATGTTTGAAGTAAAATGAGCCAAACGTGACCTAGTACTTAGTGTACTGTAAATACAAGGAAAAATGGTTTGGGATCTGTTGCCATAAAAATGCGCTATGCACTATGGGATTGTGGATGTGCCATAAGAATGACAGTCAAATTCCAATATCTGGTCAGACAAAAGGAGATCTACACTTGATATTAAATAGTTGCCTTAATTCTAGTTTCTCACATCAGAATTAGAAAGAGTTATACATGCAGATATCCCTCGTGTAGCTTTGGTAAAGCTTAGTCTTATAGTTGGGATGATCAACTCGCAATCTGCGGGTCGCGGGTTAAAAACCAGTCGTTGAACATGTCCATCCTTTCAACAGTTAGAACATTATAACGATAAGATCAATCACACTTTTCGTTGGTACAGTGTAGTTCAAGAGATGGTGGAGGGTGGTGTTGACTAAGTTTCTTCCCTCTTGTCTATCACTTGAAAATTAGGTTACTGCTGGAGCAGATAGCCCTCAAGTAACTTTGAGCAACAAATAAAAAAATTATTTGATCTAAAACTCTGAAACAACATTACCAACCAAACTATTTCATACATTTTCAGCAAAGTAAAGTAAACATTATTTCTGACATGTCACTTTGAAAATAAGCTCTTCCGATAGAACTTTGTGGATACTATCTAAAAACTCATTTGTTAGCAGTTACAAATATTAGTAACGAGTAGCGAGATAATTCTAATATAATAATTCATATATAGTGCTGAACCAGCATTTGCAGTCAAGAAAATCATTACAATAAATACCTATTCTGTAAAAATGTTTTGTACTTTTTCCTGATGATTTTGTTTTAACTGAATTCCACATTAATATTGAAAACACTTCAGTTTTAGTTTTTTCCTAGTAGGAGTCGTGCTATCTGTTATTCATTCTATTCCAATTTCACAAAACATAAACAAAAATTCCTGTTTTCCTTTTTACTTTATCATGGAATGTTCTTGGGTCATACATCCATTTTCTTTATTCAAGAGGAATCTGTTTCTTCACAGATATATATTTTCTGGGGCGGTTATAACATGTGTGTGTTAAAACCCAACAAGTTATGTGTATTAAGACCCAAAAAGTTGTGAGTATTAGAATCTAACAAGTTGTACGTATTAGCATCCAACAAGTTGTGGGTATTAGAACCTAACAAGTTATATGTATTAGCATCCAACAAATTATGGGTATTAGAACCTAACAAGGTACTATTTACTCCATCATAGAACACATTCACCCTTTCATCTGCGGAAGACGTTATACTGTCACGGTCATTCTCACTTTGGTAAGGAGCAGCAAAGAGTTTGCGGAGGGTGTTGTTGACTGTCTTTGCTTTATTCTGTCTCTGCAAAACATTAGGGTGGTCTAACGTAGATAGCTCTGTAGTGTTTGCGTGTGAAAAATTCATAAAAATACCTGATATAATCTTTACCATCTTCCTTTATCATAGCCGTTTCCGCTTATCTTTCGACATTATCCATATTTTCATGTACACTGATTTTCTGCAAGTAAAAGTAGTATCGAGTAAATGTATGGAAGAATTAATTAAATTTTGGTCTGACTGAGTTGAAGAAATGGAGAGACTATATTGACACGAAAAGTTATTGAAGAACAAGGGCCCGGCATGGCCAGGTGGTCAAGGCGCTCAACTCGTAATCTGAGGGTCGCGAGTTCGAATCCCCATCGCACCAAATATGCTCGCCTTCCCAGCCGTGGGTGTGTTATAATGTGATGGTCAATTTCACTATTTGTTAATAAAAGAGTTGCCCAAGCTTTGGCGGTGGGTGGTGATGACTAACAGCCTTCCCTCTAGTCTTACAGTGCTAAATTAAAAACGGCTAACGTAGATAGCCCTCGTGTAGCTTTGCGCGAAATTGAAAAACAAACAACGATAGACAAAGATATCAAACAGCACTATTCTTAGCAGTGTGTATTAAACGATCTTAGTTAGGAGATAACATGATAAACCAAATTGTAGTAAATATTATTTCTGGAATGTCTGTATGAAAATAAACTATCCCCATGGCACTTCGTGAATGTCGTCTACAAACTCAGTTATCGGCGTAACACATTTTAAAATTAACGAATGAGAAAAACAATGTTTAAAACTTCGGAAGAGGATGTGAAACACGTGTGGGGTTTTTAGTGAGGATTAGAGATCGATCTCGGTAAAAATGCTTTTGATTGTGAAAAGTCATCCACTGTCTGTGTTATTTATTGATCTTTAACCTTTTACAGGAGTAGTGATATATAATTGTTATAAAAGAGTCTATTCTTGCAGAATAAAATTGTCAATGACATTACGTAGTCATTCCATAATCATAAACAGGGAGGAAATAAATAACCTTCAGGTATTTCTGTGCATAACCCTTTCAGGTTTCCGAATTTTTTCACTTCATTTTGTTATTCAGAATATTAAGTAATTAATCTGGGAAAAGTTTACTCGGGTGGGTGACTTGTGCATTCCGGTTAATTTGGTTTAGTTTTTCTTGTATTATAGAATCTAAAATAACTGTTTTATTATTTAAGCCAATCGTTGTTTTACTTTCCATATAAGATTTTTTTTTATATTGAGATTCAATACGTTATTTCAAAACGATTTCTCAACCTCACAATGCTGGTAAAATTTATGTCATAAAATCAGATCATCTTTTATATGAAGATCGTGCATCTTGAAAATGATCTTGCAGTGTAGCAACGGTATGCCTGCTGACTTACAACGTTGGAAACTGGGTTTCCATGCTCGTGGCGGTCAGAGCACAGATAGACCATTGTATTGCTTTGTGTTTAACTTAAAACATACAAATCGGCAGCGTAGTTTCTATTCCAAAAGACTGTCATGTTCAAACTAAACATATCATCCCTACGTACTTTCCATAATACATCTAGTGAACTGGGACGATGGTTCTACAATATCAGTTTTGACAGTCTTTTCGCACAGAACTTCACAGGCGATGTATTTGGCGATCTAATGGTATGTCTTAATATGAAGTAGCACGAATTACCATTTCACTTTACTGCTGCTTGAGGTAAGCAGCAGTTGAACTGTTATGTAATTGTAGCAACTTGTATACACTTGAGATCTATCAATTTTGTGGATGGATATTCTTCTTGATTGTGTTTCCTGGGACACGTAGACGGCTCTTTTCGATGACCTTTGGGTTCCTGGTTTCTCACCTGTTACAAGGCGCTATTCTTTAGTTACCACGGAAATTCTAACTTCCTGTTCAAAACAATTATTTACGGCCTAAGAGTATACAAATTTTGCGTCGAATAAAGCGATCTAGTTTCCTTTGCACCATCCTGCCTATGAATCGTGAAATATTGTCAAAATGTAATTCTGACATATCATTTCATCATGACTTTATATCGGTTGTGGTCTTCATATAAATTACTGATTTGTGTAGCGTAAAAATTTTTTAATATGTCGTATTCAATTTTTTCTAAATGTGGGTTCAGTTGTTATATGTTTATTTTTCAAACATTAGCGATAACTTGTGGTGTGTCTTAAATAATAAACATGTAAATAAGTAATTTTATCATTAAGTTTGTTTTTCGGCCATTTTAAACGTTGGTACTGTGGTATTGAAAATTTTGGTTCAAATAAGTTGAGATGTTACCTTGCCATATATAACGTTCTGTCTTTTGCTTTACCATCATTATGATTAACAATCGTCTATTACTTTTTCAGAAAGTTGAATAATCACAAGGTCACACTGGGTAACGAAACCTTTTTATGTTCGCCATATTGTTTTATTTGTGGACAGGACAAAGGTGGGTCTTTCCTTGATATCCAAATCATGTTTATTGTTTAGTAGGTCAGAGCCTCCAGTAATTATTTCCGTAATTATGATGTTTTTGCTTTGCTTTTATGACTGAAATATAACAATAAGTGTTGTTGTAAGGTTTGGTGGAAACGAAAAGGGTTAAAGATGAATTTGTCTCCCAGTGTGTTTGTCTTTTTAATTTCGCGCAAAGCTACTTGAGAGCTGTCAGCACTATCTGTCCCTAATTTAGTAGTGTAAGACTAGAAGGTAGGCAGTTAGTCATCACCGTTCACCGTCAATCTTTGAGCTACTCTTTTACCAACGAATAGTAAGACTAATCGTCACACTATAACGCCCCCACAGCTAAAAGAGCAAGCATGTTTCGTGTGACGGGGATTCAAAAACATGACTCTCAGATTACGAGTCTAACATTCTAACCACTTAGTCATGCCAAGCTATAAAGCAGTTCAAAAACATTTTCATATTAAAAGAAAATATATAGCTTATTTACATTAACAATTTCTTTTTTAATAAGCTTCCTACTGTTTTCTTATCCTTCGAATGATCTACGATAAAACGTTTAAGCGTATCTCCAACATCAGAGACGTAATTGTATTTTTCAAATGTGCTGCGTTTTATACTCCTATTGTGAGACTTCTATGAACACCTAGTGGCGGATTAAAACTTCAAAAGCATTAATTAAACACAGTATTTAGTTCATTAACTTATTTTTGTATGATTCCCAGACTGTGCAGCGATTTATCCATATGTCCACCAACACAGTTTAAGATATATATATATATATATTCCTGTGCTTGTGAAACAATATATACATTCTTATTGAAATTACATATTTTCAGAATCAAGTTCCGATATAAAGAGGACGACAGTGGACCCGAACACTAGAGAAGCGAAAATCGTTTATCCTTGTGTAGAACAGCAAGGTAAGGACAAGAGAAAATGTATACATTTCAGTTTTGAATTTCAACTCTGAGAAGCTGTAGTGGTTTCGATATAAGTTTATACTCAGACTAGAATGAAGTGAATCACTAACACTAACGTATGTGCTCTTGAATATTTTTTTCGTTTAAAATATCGTTTGTCGGGTTTTACAGATACTTAATTCGGTATAAAATAATCTATTATAAATATCGTAGTACTTGTAATATAAATGCGGTGTAAATTATTTACTCACATACATCTTTAGTAACCAAATAATAAAATTAAAAGCTTTGAGAAATATAGGTGATAAACAAACCATATACAAAATTACAACTCATAAAACTACTTGAAAAAGTCAGCAGAACAGACACAAACAATTCACACAACCACCAATGTCTCGATCTCATTTACTGCCTGACATGGTTGAATGCTTCCAGCTTTGTTACAAACAGAAAAATAGAACAATGGCACAGGGACGATATGCTAGTGTTGGCATTTTTCTATACTAGCCATCACCAAAAGGAAGAGATATTTAACGTGTAACAAGTAATACGCTGAAAAAGAGCCATTTGAGTAGGATCCGTAATCAGTCTGACTCACTCTGCCAGGTTCGTGTATTTATGTCACTCTGCCAGGTTCGTGTATTTATGTCACTCTGTCAGGTTCGCGTATTTATGTCAACAAACAAAAATTCTTAGGCAAAATGAATCAAATCTATATAAATAAGAAACGAATTTTTAAAAGTAATTCAGAAGATAAGCAAGAGTTTTAATTTTAGTAATTAAAGTTACATCAAATATTGTTGACCAAAGGAAATGACACATTAACATCTAGAGTTATAATTCATCCTCTCAAGAATTTCTCCGAAAATAGTTCATTCTTTGAGGCGTGAGAACTTTTAATGTAACAATCAGTTCTTCTTTTTGTAACTCAAGAGTTGGCAGTGGGTGATGTAAATTAAACGCCTTCTCTCTCTTGTCTATTACTGTAACTTATGGACGGTTAGCGCAGATGGCCTTGCGAACTTCAAAGCAAACTTTTCCTCATTAGGATGATAAGGTTACGGACTTACAACACTAAACTCCAAGGGTACGGTTTCCCATAATGGACACAACAGATATCCCAAACAAATAATCACAGCAAACTAACCAAGCATTCCACTTTGAAATCTAGTCCAACGTTTCTATGAAATTTATATAATTTTTTTTTTCAGATGTTATCGATCTTACGGAGGTCAAGGTTTTTGGTTGCAAGGAGGACATAGCGGAAAATGTCTCTGTTATTCTATATAGCGTCATTGATCAAACCACAAAAAGTATGGACGACAACTGCACTGAAAGAGATCACCTTGTGCTAAGTGGAAATCTATTTGTTGGAGTGGTTAATGGAAGTAATGCATCCCATTGGATTTCTGTTATTTTGGCAAATTGTTCGAGGTGAGTAGCTCATGGTATAAGTTATTCATGATACTTATAAGGTTAGTTGATCTAACAGCTAAGAAACGGGTTTTTAAAATAATAAATAGATATCATTTCAGACTATATGTTTGCAGTTTTTAAATATGAATGACAAAAAAAGCATCATTCGATATTTAGTCCTATACTATGGCACGGCGAAATGAATCAATTAATATCAGGCTCAAATCGCGTGGTTATAGCGTGTTGAAATGGCCTGAGTAATACATGGTTAAATGGTTCAGCTAATACCATGATGAAAAAGATCAGTTAATATCATGTTTAGATGATGTAGCTAATATGGTGAAAAGGCTAAGTTAATAGCACAGTAAAAAGGCTTAACTATAATCATAGTTAAATGGCATAGGTACTATCATATTGAAATAGGCTTAATTAATATCATGGTTTAATGGCGTAGCTAATATCATCTTGGAAAGGCTTACACCAATTACAGTGTAAGTTACTAAAGGCACATGTAAAAGTATGCTGCAATTGCCCCAAACCTTTACACACACACTTTTCAGCCACTTCTGTAAATAATTGCTAATAAGTAGCAATGTGCTGAAGATAATTCACTAATACCTTGTTTTACAATGAATTATAAACTATGAAAGCACAAATTACTCCACCCTGATGAGAGAAATACACTATGTAGAAACGTTCCTTGCACGAGGGAGATGATGATTTGCTGCAGTACTGGACTAAATATGAGTGGGCTTTAAAACCTGCGGAAAGAAAGATAGAGCTTACTATAAACCATAGGTGACAACTTTCTAACAGGATATAAATAAGGTAAAGAATGTTTTATTCAGGTCTTATGGTTGCATTTTAATCTTGATAAAGTGCGCATTAAAGCAAATACAAATTCTTGGTAGACAGCATTGATATGAACTATATGACATGCATAGTACAGCTAGTGCATCAATAAGATAAACGTATTTCAGGAATGGACATTATTTCACGTGTTTACGTGCATTCAGTTGTCTAAGAACAATGAAGGACTAAGTCGGTGCTCATAGTGTCCTTTATTCTGACATACCTGTGAGCTAATGTGACTGAGCTCGATGCACTTAATTTGCTTAAACGATCTTTGAAGTCGATGTCAGTGTTCTTTTGAAGAGTCTATGGAAGTTAGTGAAAATGAATCATCTGAGACTGATCTTTATCTTTTATAGAAGTTTGTAAGAATAAAAATTACAGCATCAGGCACTAGTTCATAATCATAGGTATCGTAACGATCATTCTCAATGAGAGAGAAAATAATTTTCTTGGTAGTTCGGGTATTAAAATATTGTTCATGAAAATTACGATCAATCTTAGGCCCGGCATGGCCAAGCGTGTTAAGACGTGCGACTGATAATCTGAAGGTCGCGGGTTCGCATCCCCGTCGCGCCATACATGCTCCCCCTTTCAGGTGTGGGGGCGTTATAATGTGACGGTCAATCCAACTATTCTTTGGTAAAAGAGTAGCCCAAGAGTTGGCGGTGGGTGGTGATGACTAGCTCCCTTCCCTCTAGTCTTACACTACTAAATTAGGGACGGCTAGCCCAGATGGCCCTCGAGTAGCTTTGTGAGAAATTCAAAACAAACAAACGATCAACCTTCCTTACTTCTGTGATTTATTTAATGCTTTTCAAGGAAAATCTGAGTTCCAGGACACGCTTTCATTCTATTAATCTATGTTTTATTTTAACAGACTTTTCTGAAATTTGCATAGATACATATTCAAAATAAAATTACATTTTTTTTCTAAACACGCAATAATAATATAGCTTTTGATAAGAGTACTGAGAGACTTATTGTTTATTTATTATTTCAAATTAATTTAAAAAGGGTTATCCATAATCTAACATAACAATATAATTTATACAATTACTTTATCCCCCCTTCCCAATGGCCCGTGATTTCGGAGATAAAGTGTAATGTTTGCATATGCAGATTAAACCTAAAATTCACTCTGTCTAGAAGATTTACTTTATATAACTTTAAACATGAAGTAATCCTATAAATCAATTATAAAAAGATACAGGGCACAAAATTTCAATGTTTTGAAGAAATGTGTATTTTTGAATGTTGAACCTTATCTGTCAAGCAACGATATACAGGTTCCATCGGGACCAAACAGGCTACATAAAGGTTAGCTACCAATGGTGCACTGGAAATAGTGAATAAAGCTAAATTCGTTGTGGTTGGAAGTAGCTCAAGCTAAAATTGGATCTTTCCTGACTGCAAACAAGAAAATACAATGGATTTAAATGTATAAAAGAGTCGCTTTTACTGCGTCCCTCAAAATACATAACTAATTGGAAGACCAGCTGTTGAAAGCAGTATCTAACAATCCAAGAATTAAAGTATGCCATCACATTAACTAAACCACACATCTGCCTAAGCCTTCTGCCTGTGACGCAGCATTTCACAGATGATAAAGACAATTCACATTTTTTTCCCAATTGATCTATGGCAGTCAGTAAGGCACCCGGAGAGTCGAGAAAGATACCAAGGCGAACTCTAGGAGCTATTAAGCTAACTGTTACCAGAATACCGCTTATGCTAACACAACTGTACCTTGTACAGAATGGATACCAGTAAGGCATGGTTACATGAAGACAAAGCATTCAACCACATGTCTAAGATATCATGACAGGTTCTTCTCAAGTTACCAATAAAAAAGTAAATTCATGCTAGGCCATCCGCGGACATTTTGATGGGCTTTTACCATGTGAGTTTGTCATTAAATATAAAACTACACCGTGGGCTGTTTCTGTTATGGTCACACGGGTATCGAAACCCGATTTCTCACGTCATAAATCTGAAAGAGGAAAATGGAAAAAAAGCTTCCTGCAGTAGGAATATGTTAATCACCTGTCTGTAACCATGACTATCATATAGAACGCCATAAGTGGCGGAAAGAAGTTGTAAGGGTTTTGCCCTGTAATACTTAATCACGAACATTTCTACTTCGCGCAAGTCCCGTGGTGAGACAACAGTAAGTTTACACTGACAACTCCAAAGTACGGGGCTCGATTTCCGCAGTTGATACAGCTGCTGGGCCAAGTGTTACATTGCTCTAAAACAGGGGTCACCAAACTTTTTTCACAGGGGGCCAGTTTACTTAGGGATTGAAAGGCGCAAGCCGCATGAAAATTATGTTAAAAACTCATAAGCTAGAACGAAAGCTCTCTATAAAAGACTTAACACTGAGTTTAGAATGCCACATTAGCCATGTGGGAGTAGCATGCAATACAAACACATAATAAAAAACAAACAGAAATAGAATCAACGTTTTTATTTACGAAAAGGTTATCAAAGAAGGTGACATTAGCAAAAACAGTTGTCACATCGCACATTGTGAGTACATATTGAATTTCACTAAGCCTCGAAAAAGTTAGTGAGATTTATGAAATTGGAGTTTGGCTTTCAAAATATCTTCAATATTCGGTTTTGAATTACTGCATCCAATCATTAAAATTGCTTTCAAATGTTCATCAGTCAACCTTGATCGATGTACCGACTTCACATACTTCATTTTTGAAAATTCTTGTTCACAGACATAAGTTGTTCCGAACACTGATGTCATACCAGATTCGAACTGCTTCAGCTTTGGAAAATCATCTTCAGGTATGTAGCTGTAAAATTCAGTAAGTTGTCCCTCTCTGTGTTTTACTTTCAACAAGCCATTTTCTTGCAAATCGATGACCTCCAGCTGAAGTTCCACTGGCATGTCATCAATGACACAATCAAAAGGATTTTGAAAAGGAGAATGTCACTTTCGATTCTGTCGACATCCGAAAATCTCTCTAAAAATGGTTATTTAAATCACCCTTATTCTTTTTCTGAAACTCCAGGTTAACATCTTCTGTGATTCCAGCATGAAACTCATTAATCCCTTCCAAATGTACTTCAAACAATAACAGCTTTCTCCGAAATCCTTTAATGATTCTATAGAGATCATAGACAAGGTTATTCTTCTCCTGAAGTTTCAAGTTCAATTCATTTATGTTGGATGTGATGTCAACCAAAAATGACAACATTGACAACCAGGTTGGATCCGACAGAAGTGGATTGGCTCTATATGTTTCGATAAGTAATATATCTGTTTCTCTTCTCAGTTTATAAAAAGGAGACAAGACTTTACCGCAGCTGAGCCACCTCACCACCGTGTGATAAGACAAGTCACAGAAATCCGAATAAATTTCTTCACGAAACGCCTTGAACTGGCAATGATTAAGTGCGTAACCCCGGATGAAGTTCACTGCAGAAATGCTGGTTTCATTACGCAAGAAATACCACCGAGTGCTTGCTAATGTATGATTCCAGTGTATGAACAGAGCACTTGGGAGTTGAAGATCTTCCAACTGTTTCCTGATCAGCCCCACCAGACCCTTCTTTACTCCAGTCATGTTATTTTCTCCATCAACTGTTACACCTCTAAGCTGATTCCACTGAAGGTTATAGTCTTGCAAAGTTTATGCATTTCCATGAAAATGTCTTTTCCAGTTGTTCTTCCGTGCATGTTGCAAACTGATGCCAACTCTTCCGTGATCTGAACATCCAAATTAACTCCACGAATGAACACAAGAAGTTGTGACGTACTCGAGAGATCAGTAGACTCATCCAGTGCCAGAGAATACCATAGGAAGTTTCTAGCTTTTTGGTGTATCTGTAATGCGATGTTCTCTCCAAGTTCATCTGCTCTCCATACAACTGAAGTTACTGAAAGGCTGATACTTTCAAAGAAATTGGCTTTTTCAGGACACAGCTCATTTGCTGCTTCCATCATACACTCTTTGATGAAGTTGCCGTCAGTAAAAGGTTTTCCTCGCTCTGCCATCCTATACACTATTTTGTAGCTTGTACCAGTGACAGATTCATTTTCAGCAAACTTTCTCGTGAAGAGATTCTTTTGAGATTCAAAAACGCGTTTCATGGATTCAAATTTCTCAGAACTGAACTTTTCTGAAAATTTCAAATATGTTGATAGATGTTTTGTTTCATAGTGACGCCGAAGATTGTACTCTTACAAAACGGCAACACTTTCGGTACATATCACACAAGTAGCTTCCTGGTTTGTTTTTGTTTCCACAAAGAAGTACTTTTCTCCCCATTCTTCATTGTAACCAAGACACTCAGAGTCCACTTTTCTTCTTTTAAAAGCAGCCATAACGATGGGTGAAAAAAACAGGATCTGAAAATAAAAAAACACAGAACACTGTGAGAAAAGTATTGTACTGGTCTAAGAAAACACAAACAAAATATATTGAAACGTACGTTTGCCACGACACTTACCTAAGAACGAGTTACGAAAAGCGCATAACCCGACTAATAAGAGAAATGAGCTTGCTGAAGCGGTAACCCTAGGCCGCTAAATTTACAAGACAAATCGATAGGACGAGGGTTAAGTCTGTACTTGTTTTCGAAATCCCAATTCTCTCATGGATAAGTGCCTCCATATGAATAAACGGGCAGCAAGGGCGAAAGAAGAATTTTCCTATTGGTTAAAAATGCGCGTGACAGTCTTGTTTCTTTTTATCATAACGTCTTGTGTTCGCCAGCTTAAAGCGACCATCAGTTTGATTTATTTTGTTATGACAGTCGGATATTTGATGAAATGTCACTTTTTGTTTCCAAGCGGCTAGCTGCTGGCGGGCCGGACAAAATGATCTTGAAGGCCGTAGTTTGGTTACCCCTGACCTACATCAAAACTAATTTCCCAAAATGTAACAAAAATATTAACAAAATTTCATCGCTTTTCATTATTCTAAAGCGGTAAGTTTAAACAGCTAATGTACATATGAAAATATAGTTTTAAGATGGGGACGGCTGGACTTGTCGCTTAGCTTGTGTATCGTATTAGGGATGCTCACAGTTTCTTAGTACAAAGCTTTCCACAACATTTTACACCCTGACTGAGTCACTCTCACGTAATGATTTTATAAAATACTGACTACTTCAACAGTACTCAGTATTTGTAACAGTCCCTTGGGGCTTCGTGGACCCCGTTAGGAACCAATAGTATGAAGCACTAGTTTGAAAACACTGAACGCCAAAAGTTATATGATTGATACTTAAATCATTTCATTGTAAGAAGCTAAATTTTATTGAAATGTTAAACCTGGCTTCCAAAGAATATTTCATATGTCATTGGTTGCTAGTAGTTGAGTTGGAACAGTATCTATGCGGGAAGGAAGTATTGTTAACGGATGTACAAAATTATAACCCCTGTATAAGATAGAATCACAAATTTGATTACTGTTATGTTAAAACATGTCAGTAGAGTGATGGTATGAAAAAACAGTAAAGATACCACTAACGTTGAATTGTGAATATTAATAATTCATTGCACATATGTTTTATTTTAAATCTCTCTTTACATTTTTATTATAATTGTTCCTGCAGAAGTTGAGTTTGTATTTTAAAACGATTTTCTGAGTCTCACCCCATCGCTACAACCCATTTCACTAAATCCTTGTTTCAGATGCTATCCTTTTTAGGATAAAGCACTGTTATGTGGGGCAAATGGACGGCGCCCTCAGTGGCTCAGCGGTATGTCTGTGGACTTACAACGCTAAAATCCGAGTTTCGATACCCGACGTAAGCAAAGTACAGATAGCCACGTTAGTGGCATTGTGTAGATTTGTGCTTAATTCAAAACAACAACAACAGTTTGTTTGTTTGTTTGTTTTGGAATTTCGCACAAAGCTACTCGAGGGCTATCTGTGCTAACCGTCCCTAATTTAGCAATGTAAGATTAGAGGGAAGGCAACTAGTCATCACCACCCACCGCCAACTCTTGGGCTACTCTTTTACCAACGAATAGTTGGGTTGACGGTAACATTATAATGCCCCCACGGCTGGGAGAGCGAGCATGTTTGGCGCGACGCGGATGCGAACCCGCGACCCTCAGATCACGAGTCGCACGCCTTAACGCGCTTGGCTATGCCGGGCCACACAACAACAACAGAGGGACGGCTATTGATAAGAACTTGTTGTATTTTTCATCGTCAAGAGACGCCTTATGTAAAACTGGTCTAAAATGATCTAAGCATTGTTCTTTACTTTATTTTAATAATAGGTTTAATACCCAAACATACTCGTCCTTTCAGCCGTGAGGGCGTTATAATGTTACGTTAGTAAAAGAGTGGCCCAAGAGTTGGTGGCGGGTGGTGATGAACAGCTACTTTCCTTCTAATCTTACACTGCTAAATTAGGGACAGCTAGCGCAGATAGCCTTTGTATAGCTTTGCACGAAATTCAAAACAAAACGAACAATACCCATACCAGCCATCTTCAGAATATGTTTTTACTCCAGCTGGGTCTCTCATCATCGAGAATAGTGAATGAATGGTTAGGATGTGTACAAAATAAATGAAACACGTTTTTAAAATTATTTATAGATTCAATTCAACAATGCTTCTTACAACAATAATTTGTTAATATGCTACACTCAGTACCTGCATAATTTAGAATCTCTTTGTATATTGCTACCTTTCAATATTTAAATATAAGCCTTTTTATCGTGTAAAATGATTTAAACTGTCTGAAGAAAGGATGAATCTTCACCAAGTTTGGTATGAAGGTTTATCATACGAACTTTCAGTTTTGCAGTTTGCTTTTTCCGGTTTCTATGAGCGTTTTTGCGTATTTTACGATCGATAATTTACAGTTGCAAGACAACTGCTTATTGTGTGATGTAAGCCTTTTATCGATTTATTTACCCAGTGTCAACGACTCCTATTGGCAATTTGAAGAGAAAAAGGAAAGAATTAACACGCTTGTATTGAACAAACCTGTGATGTATGACTGTAAATACAGTGAAGTAAAGAAACCAACAAACACTGCATTTATTGACTTCTCTCAAACAGGTAAATGAATTGTACATCATATCTTTTACATCAGTCTAATGTATCATGTACTAATATTTAAAATAAGTTTACGGATTATGCGGTCATTATAAACTTTTCATTGAACTCTTTGGAATTTTAAAATTAATTACTTAAAGGTGTATATTATCATGCTATTCTGATGATTTAATATTTGAATTTCCAGCACAATATTTCCTATGATATTTGATTTTCCAAAATGTTTCAGCTGGCGTGTGAACCTAATACACATTCTTGTTGTAAATGTACTCTCAGTATTTTTCCGTAAATTGTGTACATTAATGTATTACTCTGATAGCATAGTTACTTTGTATAAGTTGATATATCTATTTTTGTTATGAATGATCTAACTGATAGTGTCTGTTACTTAATATTATATATTTTTAAATGTGTATTTAGTGTAATATCTGTTTTAGCATGCTTTATCAGATGTTAATATGCACTGATAAGCCAGTTTGTAATCTGTGTGAAGTCTAGAGTAATTATATGACTTTTTTTATTTCGATAGCCTTAAGTCATATAAATGAAGAGATATAGTTATTTTATAGATTATTCACAAGGTATATTTTAAAGCAAAAACATAATTTTTAAAGGGATAAGATAATAGATGCTTCTATAGCAAGAACATTTTTCTTTAACATATTAGTTATAATTATATGGCATGAGTGTTGATAATGGAAAGAAAATATGATTTTCGATAGAAATATTTTTGGCTGTCGTGAGCTGCTGATGACCCGCAGAAAGGGAAAACTGTTATGCTTCAGCCAAACATCAACTGGGGTCTTGAAATGTCAATCGTGGTCAAAGGTTTTATCATTTCGAACGAATCACGCGAAATACATGTGACACAAAGAACTATTATCTTGAACACATACATCAAAGGCTGCTAAGACAGTTTATATTTTTGTTCGGTTTTGGTTTTCAATTAAAACTGCGGATTCGTTTTTAGTTTTCTAGTTATTATACCAAAATATCATAGTTAAACAATGCCATCTCAGAGGACGCTGAATGAGGGTTACATAATTATATAGACGAGAGTTAAAAATATAACCCTCGAGTGTGTATACCTTTTACATAATATTTAAAAGACCTGTAGTTATGAGGGTTACATAATTATATAGACGAGAGTTAAAAATATAACCCTCGAGTGTGTATACCTTTTACATAATATTTAAAAGACCTGTAGTTTGAGTGCTACTCATCACACAGCATGTTGTTAGGAACAAGTTGCTAGGGAGGGTGACATCATAACACGATAATGTATCTAAATAATAACGTTATTATATTCTTACATTTCTATAGATCTATTTAGAACGTTAAATGAATCACTATATATAAATGTTCTCTGTGCTTCTATATGGGGTTAATAACAGTGTATGCAAGCAATGGAAAAGTCAATACAGGATACACTATCTTCTTATATAAACATATAGCTTATAAAATACTAGAATGGCTTTCATGCATACTTTGTACATCATGTCCATATTACTACTTGTTCATTTTAATTCAGTATGTAAGATTTTTATATAGTTTATAAACTAAAAAGTTAGTGTGCAATTCATGTATTTCACTGACTTCGTCATACTTTAGAACGGAAACGTTTTGTGCTAACTGCTCAATAACATTAACCTGTGGCGACATCCATCAATTGGTTATGGGCTTAGACAGGGTAAATCGGAAAATATAACTCATATCCATCTTACGTTGATATCCACTGACAACTTTATTTTATTCGGTTCAGATTAAAGATCAAATACGAGATAAATATGTATCTAGCTCAGTCTTTTATAATAATTCACACAACATGAATATCAGTTTATAACAACTACCTTTCTACAACTGATAGAAGTCTCGACTTATACATTTATTAAATAAAATTCAGGTGTCATCATAGTCCAATATGCTATTATTAATACTAGCTGTATAATATTAAAAACTCCTATTAAAACAGCAAAACAGCAAATGTGAAAGTGTAAATTTGTATGTATTCCTCCACCTCTGACACAACAAACCTTCATGCTAAATTTGGTGAAGATTCATCAACAGTGTCGAAGTAGTAGTTTAAAAAACGCTCACAAAAATTGCAAAATGTAAAATTGAAAATATGTGTTTATTTCCCCGTGGACCTAATGGACCTCCATTAGTAAATATCCATCCACACCCCGCGAAGTATTTACATAGACACACAACAAACAGTATAATTATTTTTATATAGACGGCGCCAGAAAAATAAAGTTCTTCGTGACAGAAAACAGAGAGGAAACAGAGAAATTGTAACCTCTATTGTAAATCTACATTCACACAAGATAAAGGTTTCACGAAGTTGGGGGTTACACACCGTGTAATAAAAAGTTTTTCCACTATCATATATGCAAGAGTTATATTATAGTGTAAAATGTAAGTACAATCACACACTTAATAAGCATATTAAAACATATATTAACAAACACTAAAATACACTATTTACAAAAACATCTTATTTTATAAAATACTAACCTACATTCCAATGTGATAACACATGTAGAATATATTAATGCTTTTTCTAGCATGTTTTAAGTTCAAGACAGTAAATCACTGTAAACGTAACATCAGGGACATTCCCCAAAGTGCTTCATGTTAATATTATCAAAATTTCTTTATTTTAGGAATCCTAGAAAATATATCATCTACTGAAATCTGAACATAAATTTATTATTCCCATCGTGCTGAGCATCAGATCTTGACCCTCAGATTGTTTTTCTTCTACAGCTTAAAAATGGTATGCTACACTATAAACTAATATATTATTATAAATATATATGAGTGAAAAACTTGTCAAGTATTAGAGGTACTGCGACATTTATTAACAAAAATGTCACAATATACTAATATCCTACAAACATCTTAACTTACAAAATACTGAATTTGCTTTTATACAACTTTTATACATTCTACTATTTCAACTAGAGTTCATATTTTTCAGTTGTTTAGCATTATGTATAAACTAACACTGAAGTTATCACGAAATGTATTAACATAATTTTTAAATAAAAGTTACAGTAACTTATACAAAGTACAACAAATTTTGTTCGTATTATCAGTTACAATCACTGCAGTAGATTTTGAACAATTACACTCGAAGCCTGACTGAAAACCAAAGATCAGGTAACAAGTTATGTGTCTCGCTTAACTTTTTGTGATAAACCTAAGAAAGAACACAAGTGAACATTAAAAAGGTTACTAAAACGTATATAAGACACAATCTTATATTTATCTAGATGAACTAGAAAATTGATATACATCATAAGTGTTAGCAAAGTTGGTCTCACTCGAAAAGATATATAAAACTATATAGATCAATGCTGATTTTTATTGCAAATATTAAAAATCAGAAAATTTTATATCAGTAAAAGGGATATGCATAATCATAGTTTTCTCTTTCTCAGGATGTGATAATCCTGAGAAGGACCTTTAAATTTCAATCTTTCATACAAAATCATGTTCTTTAGAAGAAGAATATTCATTATTTTTACTGTCTTCAGGACAAATCCTCGTTTTAAATACGTTGGAAAATATTTAAATATTCAATCAAACCACTGTGTAAATAAAACACATTGTTATACACAAAACAAATAAGATACTTTCCAAAATGATATATATGGATATGATTATCACATAATCGCACATTTTGAAAATAATCACCACAAAGGCAAAGCGGATATATAGATATTCAATCTCAATTTTAACAATACTGAAAGATAATAGGAATATAGCTAAATAACTAAAACTGAAGAAAAGATTTTTAAGATCTTCTGTAAATGTAATTATACATAAATGCATATTCTAACTGAGGAAAAAGTTAGGACACCCCCACATTTATCTCCACTTGAAATGGCTCAACTCTCACACAGGTGTATCACACCAGGTGCACATGATTAGAAGATCGTTACTCAGCATTTTGAATGAGGTTTGTCCTATTTAAACTTCAGACATTTAGTTTGGTGTGCTCCTGACTGTTGAAGTGAGAGTGAGCACCATGGTGAAAGCAAAAGAGCTGTCTGAGGCCTTCAGAAAGAAAACTGTAGCAGCTTATGAGTCTGGTAAGGGATTTAAAAAGATCCCAAAAGATTTTGAAATCAGCCATTCCACTATCCGGAAAATATTCAACAAGTGGAGGGCTTTCAAAACAACTGTCAACATGCCCAGGTCTGGTCGTCCAAGCAAGTTGATTCTAAGAGCAGACCGCAAAATGCTAAAAGAGGTCTCCAAACACCCTAACATGTCGTCACGGGACCTACAGCAGGCTCTAGCTACTGTTGATGTGAAAGTGCATGTCTCTACAATAAGAAAGAGACTGCACAAGTTTAACTTGCATCGGAGATGTGCAAGAAAGAAACCTTTGCTCTCGAAAAGAAACATCAAGGCCAGATTGAAGTTTGTCAGAGAGAATGTAGACAAAGGCCAGGACTTCTGGAATAATGTTCTTTGGACAGATGAGTCCAAAATTGAATTATTTGGACACCAGAACAGAGGACATGTTTGGCATATACCAAATACAGCATTTCAGGAAAAGAACCTCATACCAACTGTAAAGCATGGAGGTGGAAGTGTCATGGTTTGGGGCTGCTTTGCTGCAGCAGACCTGGACAGCTCACAATCATAGAATCCACCATGAATTCTACTGTGTATCAGAGGGTGCTTGAGGATCTTGTGAGACCATCTGTACGAAAATTAAAGCTGAAGCAGAACTGGACCCTGCAAAACGACAATGACCCAAAACACACCAGTGAATCAACCAAAGACTGGCTGAAAACTAAGAAATGGAGAGTTCTGGAATGGCCGAGTCAAAGCCCAGATCTTAATCCCATTGAGATGCTGTGGGGTGACTTGAAACGGGCTGTACATGTAAGAAACCTCTCAAATATCTCACAGCTGAAAGAATTTTGCATTGAGCAAACTTTCTTCAAACCGATGTCAGAGACTGGTAGATGGCTACAAAAAGCGTCTCACTGCAGTTATTTAAGCCAAAGGGGGTAACAATGGCTATTAGGGGGTAGGGTGTCCATGCATTTCTGTATGATTATATTTACAGAATATCTTGAAAAGTCTTTTCTTCAGTTTTAATTGTTTAATTATATTCCTATAATCTCTCAGTATTGTTGAGATTGAGATTAAATATCTGTATATCCAAAAATGTTACAAAAATACACAGGCTTTCATAGGGTGTCCTAGCTTATTCACATGACTGTATAAAAATGAATGTCATGTAAATCAGATCCAGAAATGGAAACTACAATCAGTATGTGAAAGATATACTGAATCATAAAAACATAATTCGCTACATTAACTGTCTTGTTCAATATTTATGAAAACGATACTTTTGATGTTATAAACAGTTTTTAATAGCTTGTTAAAGATATTAATAATATTATACACATTACAGTTAAATATATAAATGAAAACTGTGAACATAAGTTAAAACCTGTATTCAATTCTATGAAAGTATAGTAACACAATCTCTTATAAAAACACTATCCGCCTTTGTTTGTTTTAGAATTTCGCACAAAGCTACTCGATGGTTATCTGTGCTAGCCGTCCCTAATTTAGCAGTGTAAGACTAGAGGGAAGGCAGCTGGTCATCACCACCCAACGCCAACTCTTGGGTTACTCTTTTACCAACAAATAATTGGGTTGACCGTCACATTATAACACCCCCACGGCTGGGAGGGTGAGCATGATTTGGCGCGAATCGGGCGCGAACCCGCAACCCTCAGATTACGAAGCGCAAGCCTTAACGCGCTAGGCCATGCCGGGCCCATTTATGAAGCCGAGACCCAGGACCGAACCTCCGTCTTTGTAATACAGACCCAATATGCCTAGTAAATCCATCCGCCTCTAGAATCTTAGAAAGATCTTGTAATAACAATATCGTCTGCTCATGAAAGCACTTTTAGCTTTGGTAAAACATGCAATATGCATCATCTCAATGGTGGATAGATGTCATATAATATATTAATTATGAAATGAATTAGTGATAAGTGTGTTACATATAAAAAGAAGAAAATGCAAAAAGTGTGTCATGCAACTTAAAAATGTAGAAGCAAAAACTACAGAGTTAATGTTAATGAATTAGTGAAATGTTTTATATATAAAACAAAAGATAACTGTGAAAGTTTGTAACGTACGTTATTGGCTATAATGTTAGCATAGTTTGTTATTCCTAGTAACGGCCCTAATCTTACCTTACATAGCTTTAAGTTAATCAGCAGAGTTTTTTATCACTAGTAACGGCCCCACTCTTTAACTTAAGTGATTTTAAGATAACCAACCTAGTTTTATTTTGTTATCTGTATTTGAATATATACTTTTAATTGTAGCAAAGTTCAAGTTATCTACATGAGTGCAATTGGTGGTAAATCCTCAATTATACCGTTTATGACGTAAGGAACACGCTCAAAATACACATTTCCATTTATTTATGGTTAAGTTTTCCATTGTAAATTCAAAGCCTATTTAAAAACAACAACAACAAAAACAATGTATTTTTAACATTATTCACTGTGCTCGATTTTTAATTCAAGGCGTTTTTTACAAATATGACAAACAAACTGATTCTTGAATTTTGTGCTTAAGTAAAATAGTTCATATTTCTACCCTTTTTTCTTCTGAAATATACAAAAACTATTGTGAAAGATGAATACTTAATAATAACACTATTCTGGGTTTTAGGTTTGAACTGATAGAGATTGTAAATTTATGTTAATTAAAGCGATGCGTTATAATCCTCAAATGGTTTTAAATTCGTCTTTTATTTGCACCAAACATATCAGCTCCGTGACTTTTCAACGATTCCAATTTAACTTACAGGCTACTTTTCAAGACATTTTTGAAAAGTTGTCTATGAGTTAGAAACGAAAATATTAAATAATGAATGTTTTTAAGAGTGTGATATTTATAAGTACAGGTTTTTAGTTTTTAAGTGAAAAATTGTTAGGAAATTAAACTAGCAACAATTTTTAAAGCTGTTTTCATGTACAGGAGATACATTAATGAGATTTTTTTCATTTGCGATTTATTTTCAAAGTATTTTAAAATATAAAGGAGATATAATTATATGTTTTAGGGTTTGTTGAAATATATGATATTGATCTTTCAGTTTCTTTTGTAGATTTTATGTTGCTGAATACAACTACAGAAGAAAACATCTCTCGTGATACACACTACAGTAAACCTATTTCTTTATCTTCACATTCAAAAATTTCTGTGTCATCAGTGGCGGATACTGTATTAACCACTTTACCAAGATCAAATACACCATCAGTTAGAACAACAGATTCAAATTCAATAACGACGACGACGCCACTATTGTTTAAAATGTTATCAACAGCATTCTCTACACCATTAACGACTACATCTAAACTATCTACAACATCTATATCACCGACAAAGTTTTTTACCACATTCAAAAGTACACCAGAATCATTTACAACGTCAAAAATGTCGTCCACCGTTTTAACAAGTACACCAAAACTACCTACTACACTAATTTCACCCACTGGGTCGTCTACAATATTACCAAAAACAACAGAACCATCTACATCGAGAAAATTATTTACAATAGTAACAAATACATCAGAAATACCTACATCAACAATGATGTCTACAATATTAGAAGGTACTCAACAGTCATCAACACTGACTACACTAATTTCACCCGCTGGGTCGTCTACAATATTACCAAAAACAACAGAACCATTAACATCGAGAAACTTATTTACAATAGTAACAAATACATCAGAAATACCTACATCAACAATGCTGTCTACAATATTAGAAAGTACTCAACAGTCATCAACACTGACTACACTAATTTCACCCGCTGGGTCGTCTACAATATTACCAAAAACAACAGAACCATCTACACCGAGAAAATTATTTACAATAGTAACAAATACATCAGAAATACCTACATCAACAATGCTGTCTACAACATTAGAAAATACTCAAGAGTCATCAACACTGACTACACTAATTTCACCCACTGAGTCGTCTACAATATTACCAAAAACAACAGAACCATTTACATCGAGAAACTTATTTACAATAGTAACAAATACATCAGAAATACCTACATCAACAATGCTGTCTACAATATTAGCAAGTACTCTACAGTCATCAACACTGACATCAAAAGCCTCAGACAGTACATCCAAATCATACACAACCATTTCTACGTCTACAGTACCGTTTACACGCTTAGCCACTTCACCGAAGGCACATTTCACTTCAACGATCGTATCAATGCTAAGAACGTCAACCCTGAAAGTTGTTACAAACTCAGCCAATACAACCACAACACTCAAGGATGTGACAGGTGACTCATTTTATTGCACTTATTGTGATACTTCTTTCAGTATTAAAATTGTCGTTAGTTAATACATTTAATCTTAAGTATATTATTGAATAAATGTTATATTCGGATGTAAAAGGTAATCTTCTTTCTTAATTAATGATAAATATTAATATAAACATTTAAATTTAATCTACAAACATTTCGATATTCTATGCATAAAATACGATTTCTATGACGGCCTCTCACAGTTTTATATCTTAGCAGCTACATCAATAATAAATATTCAAAATAATTTTGACTTGTAGTTTGTATTTTTAGTCGCAACATAACAACTCATAGAAAGGCTCAGTTTCTTTTCCATATACAAACTTTTAGCTCATAGCTACTCTATCTCTTGGCCTATTTTAAATCATTTATAGCCGCGGCTATTGAGAACCCCTTCTTGTTCACAATGTTAAACATTGGCTAATTTTCAATGGATATTTATTTTTTAAACATTTAAATCCTTTTTCTCTATCCTATGTTCTAGTTTTCCTACTATTTAACAGAAACATTAATGAGTTGCTACTTTAATAGTTCCCGTATTATGTTAACTATTCAAACATTTTTTTTGCTCTCTTCTTTTCTGTTTTCAGTCACTGAAAACGTTTTCATTGTTTCTCAGTTTACTGTACTTTTTAACAGTTTAAAACATTTTTATACAGTTTACGTTTTGTTTTTTTGCATTGTTAAGCTGCTGAAAAAATTTATAACTGTATGGACTTTTAATCTATTATTTGAAACTGGGCTCAACAGATAGCCTGATGTGACTTTGCAAAAAGCAAACATACATTATTTGAAACATTCATTTTTGAGTAAATATTTGCTGTGGTTTGAATATTTTTAATTTCCTGATGCCTTTAAACTTCTTGCATCCTTTGTAATTTTGAAACCATTTTTCACTGAATGATAAATATAACAGTCATTTTATCTTTTGAAATTACTTTAAAAATTCGGACATAACTTATTAATACGTTTTTGTTGTCGAAACTAGTTTACTTTACTGCTTTGTTTAAGTCTAACATTAATTTGTGAAGTAAGTTTTTAATTGCTTAAACAAATAGTTTAAGTCCTCGTCTTGCTTTAGTGGTTAATTTTCGGGTATCTGTTTTCAGTGTTTACTGTTTACAATTAGAAGTTTGTTATCAATAACGCGAAAATGTTCAGAACATAATATAACTCATATCTTATTTTTTGTATGCGATCTGTAGCACATGGTTTTTATTGAAATTAAATAGAAATATAAAAAGAATATTGGATTTGTGCAGATACCCTAACAAGAAAACCTACCACTACTAGCACAACCACTACTACCGTAACCACTACAACCACAGCCACTACTACCAAGAAACCACGTACTTGCCCAGAAATAGAAAAGCGGGATCTCAAGTGGAGGGAAACATTTCCAGGGAAGTGCAGACATATAGCATGCCCAGAAGGAACAACAGGTGACGAAACTGATTCCAGAATTGTATTATATATACACCCTTGTGCAAATTAATTGAAACAAATGGTCATTTCACAATATTTCCGGCATGGTGGCCGGTGTAGGCTTGCCGGACCCAATGATTTCCTTTAATAGTCATTTTTTTTCACACAGACGGCGTCATTAGCTGTGTTTTGCAGTACGGTCGATCTATCTTTGGGATATATGACGAAATTTTGAGAAATATTACGTCATTCGAAATTGCGTTAAAAGGGCAAAGAGACCAGTCAAAAAGCAACGTCTTACCAACTTAATGAGGAATAAACGGTATCAATGGGGTCTGAAATACAAGAACTGGATGCAAATACAATGGAGGAAGGTGTTATTCAGTGACGAGACTCATTTTTTCGTACAGATTCAAAGATGTCTGCATTTTTGCAGATCTCCAGGTGAGAAACTTCAAGAATATTGTATCAATCAGTTTGTAAAACATCCCTTGAAGAAGATGTTTTGGGCTTTTTCAGCTACTATAGCGTCGGAGGCTTACATATCGTAGAAGGTATGATGCGAGGACCATAGTAAATCGAAGTTTTGCAGAGAAGAGTCGTTCCAGAATTGAAAAAGAGATTTCTAGATGGATTTGGCATTTTTCAGCAAGATCTGGCTCCGTACCACACATCGAAAGTTGTGAAGAATTTTATGACTACAACACGAATAAAGGTGCTGGACTGGCTTGGAAACTCTCCGGACTTAAATCCTATTGAAAATCTTTGGGCAATTTGTAAAGAAAGATTTCCGGGAAAAGACTGAAGTACGAAAGATAAGTTAATTGAGACCATTAATTGGCCATTAATTACCGCGATCCAAAAATTAATAAAGATTGCAGTCAACTCGTGGACTCGATGCCAAAGTGGATAAATAATCTTCTGAAAAGTAAAGGTGGTCATATCATGTATTAATTTGTGAGTAATTTTTGGATTCTCAGAAATAAAATGCAAAATATTGAAAACATCGGAATTTTCCGATTTGTTTCAATTAATTTGCACAAAGGTGTAGATCTTTTTATGCAGAACCTACGGTTTTTATAGAATTTTGCAGATGTAAATCTCATTAAAAGCGTTTTTTAAATCTTTTTTTTCTTTCGAGACAGTCTGTTTGTTTGTTTTGCAGCTCAAATGGTCTATTGGCAATGACCTAAGGATGAGATTTTAAAGCTACATTTTAACATTAGATGCCATCAGACTTAGCGCTGAGCCATCGGATGGCATTTTTGAAGAAAAACATGCAATAAAAATATTTTCGTCAATAAACAATCTACTTGGCGTTATAGATGTAGACGCTTCAGCAGAAATAGGTTAGAAGGCTTATAACGATACAAATAGGGTTTCGATTATCGCGACGAGCAAATACAGTTAGCCCATTGTTGAGTTTTGTGTTTAACTTCAACCCCCTCTAGTGGCACAGCAGCACATCTGCAGATTTACAACTTTAGCTAAAAACCAGGTTTCGATACCCGTGGTTGGTAGAACACAAATAACCCATTTTATAGCTTTGTATTTAAATACAGACAAATAAATCTTAGCAAACATTTACCAAAACAATGACGCAAAAAACAAATTGTGTTGCCTAGTGGATAATGTTCCGGGTTGGGTATCGAAAGGTCCAGAGTCAAAATCCAGATGCCACTTAACATACTCCGTATTCAGATTCGGGCGTGCTATAAAAAAAGTGAAAATCTATCTAGTTATTGGATCAAAAATCTGGAAAAAAAAACTACTTCGTCTAATTAAACGCACACTCCTCCTGTTTAACATGCTGTAGATTTTGAAGTAAAGACCATAAAATGTCGATCAATCAGAACTTTACTTTCATTACCGATTATGAGAAAGAAATACTAATTACATAACTTGTAGACATAATGCTCCTGCGTTACAAAAACTGACAGCAAATGGAGTTACAACATAGCAGTCAAACCTGAAACGTTTATATTACTCTAGACGTTTACTAGAGTATTTTTATTATGAAAGCTGACCTATTCAACTGAGAATTTGTAAAGAGTTCAGAGATTTTTGTTTGTTCCAACTTTTGGGTTACTCTTACTAATAGACTGGTAAAATTTGATGGTAACTCTTATATTATACCTATGTCCCAAAAGTGCGGAAAGAATTTCTTATTCTTTTTAACGTAACATCTCGGGACAATAACTGGGATTTATTGGTCCATCTCGGCTGTTTCACACTCTAAACTAAATTAACTTTAAAAAATAACAACAACCTTAAAGCCAACTCTTATCGTTTATATACTTATCACGATTGTTCTTGAATTCATTTAAATTTACTGCCTCGATAATATCTGAAGGCAACCCATTAATCCCCGGATTAATAGTCCGGGTAGGCTAACCCTAAGCCAGACTACCTTTCTGGTTCATGGAAGATTGAGCATCTTTAATGGAAATGTGTAGCACTAGTATATAGTGAGCTTGTTGAATGGAGTGTTAGAGCGTTAATCATATTATGTTGAATGTGAAAAGTCTCCTGAAGGATATAAATATTGGAGTGTATTTTACACCATTTTATAGTTTAGTCTTATTAGAGTTTTTTTGTTATTATAGGTACCGCCACCTGGTGCTGTGATTCAAAAACAAGCGAATGGGTGAGTGATGGTCCTGATTTGAGCGATTGCAAGTCGATAGCACTAAAAGACATTTTAGACAAGGTAAGTCGTTTCATTGGAGCATTGCCAGAACCAATAAAAATCACGTTACAGATGAACTTACCCAAACAACTTTGAAAACGTTACACTTCAAATATATAACCAAAACACAAGATGCTATATGTTTAGGGAATCATCAAAGTAAATGAAAGATGGTAACATAAGGAAGATGTTGAACTTAAAGGTTGTACAACATGTCATCTGCATAAGTTAAATACAATGAAAAGGATACAATTTGAATATTCTTACAATATGTCAAATATGCAAATTAAATAAACCGATACACAACTTGACAATGATAAATTATTGGAGTATATCATGGACCCGCATTGCCAGGTGGGTTAGGGCGTTCGACAGGTAATCTGAGGGTCACGAGTTCGAATCCCCATCACACAAAACATGCTCACCCCTTTCACTCGTGGGTACATTATAATGTGACGGTCAATTCCACTATTCATTGGTAAAAGAGTAGTCCAAGAGTTGGCGGTGGGTGGTGATGACTAGCTGCCTTCCCTCTAGTCTTACACTGCTAAATTGGGGACAGCCAGCGCAGATAGCCCTCGTGTAGCTTTGCGCGAAATTCCAGAACAACCAAGCAGTATGTCAAGTATATAAATTAAACGAAGTTGGTACTGTACAGTTTGGTAATTGTTACACCATATATAAAGTGAAGAAAGCTATACAGTTTGGTAATTGTTACACCATATATAAAGTGAAGAAAGCTATACAGTTTGGTAATTGTTACACCATATATAAAATGAAGAAAGCTATACAGTTTGATAATTGTTACACTATATATAAAGTGAAGAAAGCTATACAGTTTGGTAATTGTTACACCATATATAAAGTGAAGAAAGCTATACAGTTTGGTAATTGTTACACCATATATAAAGTGAAGAAAGCTATATAGTTTGGTAATTGTTACACCATATATAAAATGAAGAAAGCTATACAGTTTGGTAATTGTTACACCATATATAAAATGAAGAAAGCTATACAGTTTGATAATTGTTACACCATATATAAAGTGAAGAAAGCTATACAGTTTGGTAATTGTTACACCATATATAAAGTGAAGAAAGCTATACAGTTTGGTAATTGTTACACCATATATAAAGTGAAGAAAGCTATACAGTTTGGTAATTGTTACACTATATATAAAGTGAAGAAAGCTATACAGTTTGGTAATTGTTACACTATATATAAAGTGAAGAAAGCTATACAGTTTGGTAATTGTTACACTATATATAAAGTGAAGAAAGCTATACAGTTTGGTAATTGTTACACTATATATAAAGTGAAGAAAGCTATACAGTTTGGTAATTGTTACACTATATATAAAGTGAAGAAAGCTATACAGTTTGGTAATTGTTACACTATATATAAAGTGAAGAAAGCTATACAGTTTGGTAACTGTTACACTATATATAAAGTGAAGAAAGCTATACAGTTTGGTAATTGTTACAATACATCAAGTATACAAATTACTAGCGTATACCCCGCCAAATTGAGAGGTTGGTACTACATCCCCTACCCAAGGTATACCTTAACCTAACATTTCATAACAAATTGAAATAAATAAATTTTAGGAAATCAAGATTCACCAACAAAGAGGCTGTTGTTTTTTTTGTTGTTGTTTTGAATTAAGCACAAAGCTACACAATGGGCTATCTGTGCTCTGCCCACCACGGGTATTGAAAACCCGGATTTTACCGTGTAAGTCCGCAGACATACCACTGAGCCACTGGGGGGCCAACAAAGAGTCAGAGGATTGTAGTCGAAGTAGTCAAATGTAGATGACTTCATTTATGAGTCAACCAAAATTAAGATAATTCATGAAATTAATTCGTGGGGAATTTTTCGAATAATTACACAGGCTGGAGAATTTAAACTTCATAAAAGTTATCTTAGTTTTAGTAATAGATTTTCCATAATTCAGCTATGCGGATTTCGAAAATTGTATGCATTTTTTTCTTTCAAGTAAGGATTTTTTTACAAATCAGAAAGAAAGAATTCTTACTTAGGTCAAATTATTATCTCGTGTAGCACATTGAAGATATTTTGTTTTAGTTCTAGAACGATAGATCCGACTCTGACGTCATGATCGGTTTAGAAAAGTCTATATTCCAGTGGTTGTTAACATTTGAAGCATAACAAAATGTGACCCGATTTCAATGAAACTGATTCACTTATGTAAAAGTACACATGACGTTTTGTGAAAAATATGTACATATATATGTACGTGTTGGAGAAAAATAGATATCATTTTCGGTTTAGTGTACAGAAATTGCTGGAGAACATGCATAACTTTGAAGAAATAAAACCATCAAAGGCCTAAGTTTTTGTTAAAAATTAGTTACATTAACAACTTCTATTGCATAGAAGTTACCCATTGCGTTTGGGTAACACCACGTTCCAACAATGACTTTTGTGTCATATAGCTTAGCAACAAAAGTATACCTCAGTATTGTTGTTTGTCTTTATACGGAATGTATACAACAAAACTGATAAAATATTTGTTGATTTCTCAGTTTAGACTCTCCTTATCTAAATACGTTTGTTTTTATTTAAAACGCTGGTTATGTAACAGAAAATTGCTTAATTCAGAAACGATTTAAATTTTTTACTTTCGTGATAAATTTTATGCAATTTGATCTGGAATGGATGATCACAGTTGTGATGCCTATTATACAATACTCGATACACTTATAAGACATCACGGCACCCTCGCATCTCCGTCACTAAAAATGGGCAGGCAGTAATCGAACTATTGGATTTGGATAAATGTATTTTAGTTTTTATCACACCTAATTCTAGAAATCAAGCGTGATGTGGTGTTATATAGGTTAGATAACAAACAAAACTCTACAAGTCAAAAATTATTAATTATTACAATATTTCAAATATATAAATTAAAGAAAGGTGTAAAACTCGGAAATTATTACAATTTTCCAAATATATATATATAGATTACAGTAAACCGTATGTTACGTATTTTTTATGTTTTATGTTCTTCGTAGACTAAACGCAACAGAAAAACACAGATAACAGCTTGTATAATTTATTACACTAAACTATTAACAAATATAACAGATATAACATAAATTAGATAATAACAGTGACAGATATTAAGTTACAACATTAGAAATTAATTACAAAACAAAATAATACTAGTTTCAAACTTCAAAATTAATCACAATACAAAATGGTACTGGCCTGTATCTAATATAATGATCTAAAATGAAAGTCTCAAATTCCAGTCTAGGATCTGAATTTGGTCCCACGAAGAAATCCCGAAGTTCAGAAACAGTTCACAGTTCAATAAATTCGCCGACTCTCAGCGCAAGCAGTAATTCAGATGAATCGTAGAGATTGACGAAATAAAATCACAGCTTCCGTAGATCTAACTTCAGTCACAAATCCAAGTTGAATAATCACAGCAAACACTTAATCTGACTCTCTTCCTTTGAAATAAAACTGATGTCTGAATCTCACCCTTTTCTCTCTCGCATCTTCGTCTGTTTATATATTGTAGGCCTAAACACCTCGAAAGACCGCGAAAATTCTACAGGTCTCCAGAGCAATCCGCGCATGTCCGTTCTTGCACGAGACTACACGTCTAGACACGTAGTCACCAGCACTTCATTTACAAACATATGATTGGTCTACTTAATTCAAGAAAATTCTAAATGTTACCCTAAATGAATAACAAAATATTAGTTTAAACTTCGAAACAATAATATCAATATGGAAAAATGAATAACAGAAATGAAAATTCAAACACAACACAACATGTTGTCGTTTACAAAATATTTACACGACATTTACATAACACCGTACAACGTGGAAATCAGTAGAATGTGTTAAGTCCTCTAGAGGTATCGTGATATGTCTGCTCGTTTTTACAATAAGAATTTGGTTTGGTTTGAATTTCGCGCAAAGCCATACGGGGCTATCTGCGCTAGCCCTTCCTAATTATGCAGTGTAAGACTAGAGGAAAGGCAGCCAGTCATCATCACTTACTTGGGCTACTCTTTTACCAACGAAATGTTAGGGGATTGACCGTAAAATTATAACGCCACCTCGGTTGAAAAGGTGAGCATGTTTGATGTGGCGCTGTCTTCCTGACGCTCAATAACTAAACAGAAAATAATAAAAAAAAGTTTATAAAACTAAAGTAATTCATCTCAAGTTTTGAAATGAGAAATATTTTTAAAAGCCTCCAGTGGCATGTCTACGAGCTTGCAATGCTATTAACAGAGTTTCGATACTCGTGGTGGCCAGAACACAGATAACACATTGTGCAGCTTAGTGCATAACTACAAACAAAATTAAAGGAAAGTGGTGAAACTAAAGTTTGAACAAGTATTGGAATTGTTAGAGATAAAATGAGGAAAATATCTTATTGCTATAACTTCCTGCTATACTATCTCAGAAAATAATGAAACAATAGTTTTTCATAACACAGTCAGTTCTAAATGAGGGCACGGCATGGCGAGACGGAATAAGGCGTTCGACTTTTAATCTGAGGGTTGCGGGCTCGAATACCTGTCCCAACAATTGTACTCACCCTTGTAGTCGTGGGAGCGTTATAATGTGAGGGTCAATCTTACTATTCGTTGGTAAAAGAGTAGCCCAAGAGTTGGCGGTGGGTGGTGATAACTAGCTGCTTCCCTTTATTCTTACACTGCTAAATTAGGAACGGCTAGCGCAGATAACCCTCGTGTAGCTTTGCGAGAAATTCAAAAACAAACAAACAATTCTAAATATAAAAAGAAGACAAAACCAAAAACTTAGGTTTTCTAGTTAATGGTTAAAAGCTGACTCAAACGTGCGACAGTTGTTTGTTGATCAAAATGGGTTCAGTTGCAGATTCCTAATGTTTTTAAGGGCAGCAAGAAATGAAGTCCATAATAAATTATGACGCTCGTTGTATGGTCAACAAAGAAGAACTACTAAGAATATGAACTTAATATTTGGTGTTTTGATTTTGGCTGCAAGGTTTCCGGCACAGCAAACTACTTAATGTTGTCAAAGGATTAAAAATTATCAGCTAATATATCTCCTGAATGGATTTCGTCATTAAAAAAAACATTAAAGATATTAACAAATAATAAACACAACATGTGATGCTGAAAATTTGTACCTGATCAAATAATTGATACAGCAATTGCAATCTGCACTTAAATGGCATGATTTCTTCATAGAAATTTATAAAACTCAAAATATTGTTTTTCTTAAAGTCGTGATCACATCTTCATATTTGTAAGTAGAAATGTGTTGGACATTCGGTCATGTTTATTCTGGTATGGTCTCAGTTGGGTCAGCGGTAAGTTTACGGATGTTCAATGCTAGATCCGAAGTTCTATTCCTTCGATGGACACAGCAGATAACTAAATGTGGCTTTGCCTCAAACACATGAACAATCCTGGTAAACAAACACTTTTATAAGAATTACCACACAAGAAGTACACAAGCATTACCTGATAAACGATATCCAGACTGATTTGATTCCACCGTTGTCCAACAAGATCCAGTCTTATGTGTTGCCCCCTGCTAGAAATGCCAAGCATTACGTGATTGTACTTGACTATAATATAGACACAGAGCCTCTCAGAACAAACGACAATGACTATCTTTTGTCACACTTAGTGAAGCACCTGCAACTGAACATGATAAAGTCAGTACTATATAACACTTGTGATTTTTTTTTGCAGCCTACGATGCAACTTTTTATACCGAAACAGAGACAAAAGTATAATTCCAGTTTTCTACTTCATATCATCATTGTTCCCAAGCGAAAGCTGCTAATCTATTCGCGATGAGAATGTACAATCGATGCTAAATAGGGTCTACGACTGAATCAAGAACATTTCCAGAACGCTCTGACTGCAGAAGACAAAACCATCACAGAACCTAGAAGAATAAAATCGTGACTGCAGCAAAAGTAATAGTTGCTAGGAAACCAAGTTTTAAATTTGTGATTATTCCGAATCTATCAGATCAACGTCGCTAGAAAGCATTGGCAAAATAATTATGATGACGTGTTTGAAGCTACTCCATAAAAACAAAATAAATATACGTATTCCTAATTTAGTACACGAAGAATGAAGGTTCGAAAACATATTGGTAAACACAAGGGATTTTGTAGTAGGAATGGAAATTACAGAAAGATTTTCTTAAAAATAGCAGATAATAAGGTATATATTTTTCCTTATAGATAACAAAAAGATAGATATTACTTCTTTATAAATAACAATAAGGTATACATTATTTCTTATAAATAGCAATAAGGTTCATATTACTTCCTTATAAATAACAATAAGATACATATTTCCATATAAATAACAAGAATGTTCATGTTACTTCCTTATAAATAATAATAAATTACATATTATTTCCTTATAAATAACAATAAGGTTGATATCACCTCCTTATAAATAATAATGAGATACCTATTAGTTCTTTATAGATAGTATTAGGGTTAACATTACTTTCTTATTAATAACAGTAAGGTTCATATTACTTTCTTATTAATAACAATAGGATTCATATTATTTCCTTATAAAAAACAATAAGATATATATTGTTTCCTTATAAATAACAGTAACGTTCATATTAATTCCTGTTCCTAAAAAGCCGTGTCTGTGGTTCATTATATTTCCATATAAGTTACAAAATGCTCTGTTATAAACCAATAATATGTTTAGACTTCTTCTAAAATAAACCAACGAGATAATTCACATTATTCCTTAACAAACCACCATCATGATACACAACATTCCGTAACGCCATCACGATTCAAAGTAATCCCATAACAAACTACTAAACTGATTCGTAGTATTTTCTAACTAACCTTCTCTAAGATTCAGCTTGTTTCTATGATTCATGTTTTCCACAAAAAGTCACCAATGTGATAAATAATATTCCTTGATGTATTTCATAGTAGCTGAAGTTCTGTCGTGACAACAGTAACATACATTGAAAAAATTCAATCTGGATACATTTTAAACGAACATTTTACGTTTATTTATCACTTTGTACTTTGTATACGCGATATCTATTAAGCAGAATTATTGATTAATAGATTAACGACTGAATATGTTGTTAATTGCATAAATACGCAATAGATGAATCAACTGATTATAATTATTTCAGTTTTCTCGTATTTTAACTGTGTATGTAGTTCAAGTTGTACAGATTAGTATTATTAATTAATGAGGCAGTTTTGATCAGATATTATTGATAATGAATATCATATATTTCAAGATTGAAGAAAATGGAATCCAGGACACCCTGAATGAATTACGAGATTTCGTTAAAAACGAAACAAGAGGTCAGGAAGGGGACATACTTACTATTACAGACTTCTTGAATAAAGCGACAGAGTTTTTCGAGAAAGAATCAGCTAATCTGACTCAAGAAGAAAAGAAGGAAAAAGCCACGAACATCACTAACGTTGTAGTTGATACATGTAGCGAAATTATTGATAAAGAAATGTCCTGGCAGAAAGTACCACAAGTAAGTTTACTGTCTTTGTTGATTATATGTTCACAGAAAATGAAGTAAATACCAATCATACTTTGTAGAGTAGGACATCTTACACTAAACTGTTTACTTGAATCTTGAAAATTCTATTATTGTACGAAATAACGTAATACAGAAAACAAACATTTATTTATGCTAAAAAAAATTCTGAATTTTTAAGTGAATGTTCAACTGTAAAATTAGCTTTTAATCCTGGTTACCTTATAAACATAATACTTCACTGACTGTTATATGCTCGTGACTCCGGTTGATGTTTTGGTACTCTTAATTTTCCTTATTAACATGTTAATTTTGAGTAAATGGTAGAAAGTACGAATATTTCGATAGATGGTGAGTGTCCAATCAGAAGCCTAAGATGGATTTACCTGGCTCCGTATACCAGAGACCATTTCACAATGCTGTTTTCGTTGATCCAAGTAGTCGTTACAGCGTGAGTGTGATCCACTTAGGTCATACTACTTCTCCACTATTTATCCCCTCTTCACTTATCTTTTTGTACTTCACTCAGAAACAACCTTCATATTCCCTGTTTCGTAACTGCTGCTAAATCATTCCCCTCCTGTTCTCATCCTCATTTGAGGGATGGTCTTCATTCAGAGATACCAGAAATTTACACTGTACACAGACGTGTTTCTCTTTGAGCCGAAGCGTCTTTGATCTCTCTAATGGCTATCTTTTCGAGAAGCTGGTGTGATCACACATACATACCCGCTGCACTTGTAACACCTTGAACATTTTACCGGTTTCCTTTGAGTCCAACCTCGTTTCCATAACATTAAAAACAAACACTCAAAGATTCTGATTCGTTGTCTCAGCTGTTTCTTACAAAACGTTTGGGATATATTAGTGTTTTATAGGTAAAATATTATATTACAAAAAAAAACACAACTATACTGACAAAAACAGTCATAAGTTTTTTGAATGTTATCTAATTATAGGTCGGCGAAACCTTTAGATTCTTAACAAAATAATGCATAGTGATGCTGATTTTCAGAAGAAGAAAATGCTGCTTTATACAAAGTGCTTTATCATTTCTGCCGCCATTGAGTCTGAGATTGCTTGTTAATATGTAACATAACAGTGAAGAGACTTAAAGAAACGACAAAAGCTACATTTAGTGTAATACTGGAGTCATACTATAAAAGTAATATATATGTGAGCATATTATTTTTCCTTTAAAATTCTGAAACTGTACCTTCAACATTTAAAGATGTCTTACTTTTCCGACAGATCCGTCGATCAGAAATCGTTTCCAACCTTTTCCAAGCTGTGGACAACGGAGGGTTCTTACTGGCCTCAACATTAAACAGGACAAATACGACTGTTAAGAAGGGTAATTTAGGTAATAACTGATTTGGCTGGATTTATAAATAATATAAAATTTTCTTCTTTGTGTGGCAAAACACACTAAATACGTGGGTGTTGTACTGTATAAGTTATTTAGTTGTGAATACAAAACACATTAGTTAACAGAGACCATCTCTCTAACGTGCTTTCTCTCTCTACGTTTAAGATAATTTTATATGGGGCTGGGAATTCTAAATTCCTGACACTACTGAAACTTAACAAAGACTAAAGTCTATAGTGAGCACTCTTTGAAGCAAATTATCTTTCTTTTACTCAAGTCTTTAAAAAATGTCAGTTTCTTAAACTTAAGTTACTTATACTTAAATATTCCATTCAAAAATATATCAAAATTTATTGTAATGCTTTTTCTCACTCTCAAAATTTTGTACGAAATCTGTGCATTCAGATAGACGTTAATGCACTTCCAGTTGTTCGTTGTTTTTTTTAACCAATATACCAAAATAACTTAAACGGTTTATATGCTAAAAATGAGTAGAAGCATTAATAATTTACTAATACACTATTACATTACTGTGATAAAAAGTTTACAACTCTCTTCTTATAGAAGAATATAAAAACGGCTGAATCATCCCTTAGTTTATTAGACTCGACAGACAAATATATATAATTTATTAACTGTTGAGAGCAACTGACTGAGCTATGTAACTTTTGCTCTGTAAGAGAAACAGTCAAAGGTTGAGGTTTTTAAGAGAAAGATCTAACATTAGGTTAGAAACCTACCTTGTTATCAGCTGTGAACTACAGTACTGAACAATACGAGCTATCGTTAGCTCAAGCTGACTGAATGTATTGATAATATAGCACTTGTTTCCTTATATAGCAGAAAATACTAAGTACGTGGATGTTCTTCTTTAAAAATTATATAGTGAAATATAGGACTGTGCAATTCCAGCTCTAATCCAAGTTGTGAAATATAGTACTAAGCACTAATAGTTTTCGTTAGTTTACTGTATGCATTATAATGTACTGAGCAACGCAGCTCTCGTTAGTCCAATCTGTGAACTATTACACTGTGCAATACTAGCTCTAATTAGTCCAAGTTTTGAAATATAGCACTAATCATTATCAGTTCTCATTGGCTTAGGCTGTGAAATACCAGCTCTCATTAAGCTGTGAACCATAGTACTGAGAAATACCAGCTCTCATTAAGCTGTGAACCATAGTACTGAGAAATACCAGCTCTCATTAGTCCAGACTGTGAACCATAGTACTGAGAAATACCAGCTCTCATTAGTCCAGACTGTGAACCATAGTACTGAGAAATACCAGCTCTCATTAGTCCAGACTGTGAACCATAGTACTGAGAAATATCAGCTCTCATTAAGCTGTGAACTAACATGCTGAGGAACACCAACTTCAAGTTGTGAACTATGGTACTGAGGAAAACCTGCTCTCATTAACTCGCTCATTTGATACACAGATTGTTAACCAATCGATTTTGTTAGAAATTATGGTTCTTAGATGCTCATTATATCAGCTTGCTGTCAAATGTGTGTTTATATGTTTTTAAGTTAAAATTTCCATCACGGTGAAGTGAAGTGAGCATGTCAGTTTCAGCTAGACTGTTGAATATTTTCAGGTTTTATTTAGAACGATATAATATAATGATGTACAAATACCCAGTAACAAGATATTTCGTTGGATTGAATTTTTGGTAAAAACAAAACCCTGATTATAATTATATTTTGAATTGTTTAGCTCTCCACTTCTAAGAAGCATACTAAAATTATTCTTGTTTTCTTTTTTTTTGTGGTCCAGTGTTAGAAGTCGCCAAGATCGTACGAGAAGACTATGTTAACAAAACACTCCGATTACCTCTGAACGATCAAATGTCTGCAACTTTCACTCATTCCGCTTCTGTCTTTCTTCCTCAAGGGTTTGTAAATACACTTGAGGATGGAGAGGGGATTCCTTTGGTATATACACAGTACAGTGGAGTTAACAAGGTGTTTGGAGAAACTTGTTCTGAAAGGTATCGAATGACATTTTCGATTGTTATAATATACAATATTTTGTATAAAATACCAAATCATGAAGTAAAGCAAGACAGGTGAAATTATTTATCAATTCCGTAACTCGTGAGTTTTTGTTTATTTTTAATTAGAAACTGTTTTTTTTAAATACCCCATAGTGTGGTTGCTAAGTGACTTTGAATTCAGTTAGAATTATTCAACAATTTTCAGATTTATCCACAAATGTAAGTAACACACATTAAACATTATATACCGTTTTACAAGTAATGGTTTGGTTTTCGAATTTCGAGCAAAGCTACAAGACGGCTATCTGCGCTAGCCGTCTCTAATTCAGCAGTGTAAGACTAGTGAGAAGGCAGCTAGTCATCACCACCCACCGCCAACTCTTGGGCTACTATTTTACCAACAAATAGTGGGATTGACCGCAACATTATAATGCCCCCACGGCTAAAAGGGCAAGCGTATTTGGTGTGACGGAAATTCGAACCCACAGCTCTCGGATCACGAGTCGAGTGCCTTAACCACCTCGCCATGCAGAGCCGTCATAAGTAATGTCATAAATTTTTGTTTGAGTACATTCCTTGGGTGAGAAGGCTTAAGACATAAAATTTATCCTCTTTAGAGAAACAGGTTTGTTTTGTTTTGAATTTCGTGCAACGCCACACGAGAGTTATCTGCGCTAGTCGTTCCTAATTAGAAGTGTAAGCGCACCTAGTCATCACCACCTACCTCCAACTCTTGGACTACTCTTTTAACAACGAATGGAATGGTTGGATTGACCGTCACATTATAACGCCCTCACCGCTGAAAGGGCGAGCATGTTTTGTGTGGCGGGATTCAATCCCATGCCAGCTCAGAGAAACAGAACAAGAGAATTTGGACTGTAAACAATTTCGTTATTTGAAACTACCACATGTAAGAGTTTCAACAGTAACCACGACTTTCCAAGATATAGTACAATTTAAAGTAAAATAACATTTTAAAGTTATAGTATTTTACTATCTTTCCTCCGAATGCTGATAAATTGCACACATTTTGTTCTGTTTGACTTATCAAATTGATTTTGAAAGCATTACATTGTGAAAAGTTAAGAAATAACTCAAATATAACAAATTACAAGCCAGCATTTAGAAATTGTCTTTTCTGACACAACCCAATTTCAACCCCAAAGTGCCTACATTATGTAAATATCTCAAAATTAGATGCTTTTTAGAAGAACATAGCAGTGCTTCTAGTAGCCTGCCTTTTGAGATCCATTTAATCTAATAATTAGTCCAATCATAATCTTGTAGGCCATGTTTGTTGTAGAGTAGGGCCTGGCATGGCCGAGCGCGTAAGGCGTGTGACTCGTAATTCGAGGGTTGCGGGTTCGCGCTAAACATGCTCGTCCTCCCAGCTGTGGGGGTGTATAATGTGACGGTCAATCCCACTATTCTTTGGTAAAAGAGTAGCCCAAGAGTTGGCGGTGGGTGGTGATGACTAGCTGCCTTCCCTCTAGTCTTACCCTGCTAAATTAGGGACGGCTAGCACAGATAGCCCTCGAGTAGCTTTGTGCGAAATTCCAAAACAAAAATTGTTGTGGACTACAATGGACAAAGGTTTTTGAAATGCTATGAATGTTGTCCTTTTAACTAAACGCATATTCTTCGCTAAGCACCAATCTTTCAACACTGTTGATACTATTATTGATTCACATCTTTAGCAATCTACGTTATCATTTATTAATAAAGCTATATATATATTTTTAAATAGCTCTTGCAAGCTTCCCAGGAATATTAGCAGCCAAACAAGGCTTAACACTCCAGTCGTAGGGACTAGCTTGAAGAATAAGGGAAAAAATGTAACATTCTCAGATGGCGTTAACATCACGTTGCAACATTTAAAAAACCCTTCAAAGAAGCCTTCGTGTGTATTTTGGTCGTTAGACAGAGAGTAAGTATTGGATCTCATTACTCTGAATTATGAACTTGTGTAAAATGTTAAGTTATCTTGTTAACTTATTTTAAAATGATTTCACGGGCAAAAAGAACAAATCTTACAGCTGTATGCAAATTAAAAAATGTTTCTTACTTTACGATTTGACCAAACTGTTGAAATACATTCTGCAACATGTAATCAAATTTATTATAGTAATTTTAATTATGTTTTCTTAGTCGGCTCACTTCCTGCGTCTTCTAGAATATCATAATTTGAATGCGCCATCCGACGGCTAGTTTGACAGCATTTACTTTGTTTGTTTGTTTTGGAATTTCGCACAAAGCTACTCGAGGGCTATCTGTGCTAGCCGTTCCTAATTTAGTAATGTAAGACTAGAGGGAAGGCAGCTAGTCATCACCACCCACCGCCAAACTCTTGGGCTACTCTTTTACCAACGAATAGTGGGATTGACTGTCACATTATACACCCCCACGGCTGGGAGGGCGAGCATGTTTAGCGCGACGCGGGCGCGAACCCGCGACCCTCGGATTACGAGTCGCACGCCTTACGCGCTTGGCCATGCCAGGCCCAGCATTTAGTAAGAAAAATATTTAGCTATATACTTTATAATATGTTTGGAAAGTTTATAGCTTGCAATGTTGTTGTTGTTGTTTTTCTAATTCCTTTTTTTAGTATGAAATCATATCAAGTATTTCGTGATGACGAGAAACCCACTTGAAATAAAAATGTATTCTCAAGATGACTGGTATGGGTATTTAAACTTTAATTAAAATGAAGTACAGAACAACGTTTCAACCTTCTTAGGTCATCTTCAGGTTAACAAAGAGAGTTTGCAACTGACCGTTGCTGGACACATGTCTTAAGGACGAGAGTATAAACGAGTACGGGATTGTAAGAAGCGTTGCAGTTAGATGTCCGGTTATTAATTAGTATAAACATAAAGGTTTTCCTTTATAATGGTTTAATCTGGGTTTTGGTTGCTGTATCAGTAGGACTTTTTTATTTTGCCTTTGTTTATATTTGTTTCCCTACTTAATATATGGTTGTTTTCTGTGGTTAGGTTGTGTTTATTTGATTTGCAGTGTTCAAAAACGTGTGAAGGTTTTTGTGTATGTGTGTGTACGTTCTTTTATTATGGTTTCCACTTTTCTGCTTGTTTCTCCAACAAAGACGCCCGCATGGCCAAGTGTGTTAAGGCATGGGACTCGTAATCCGAGGGTCGTGGGTTTGAATCCCGGTCGCACCAAAACATGCTTGCCTTTTCAGCGGTGAGGGCTTTATAATGTGACGGTCAATCCCACTATTTGTTGATAAAAGAGTAGCCCAAGAGTTGGCGGTGGGTGGTGATGACTAGCTGCCTTCCATCTAGTTTTACACTGCTAAATTAGGAACGCTTAGAACAGATAGCCTTCGAGTAGCTTTGTGCGGATTTAAAAACAAACAACCAAACTCCAACAAAAAAGTCGTGGCAGTTGTTACATTGTATTTTATAAATAATGTTGGTGTTGTGCTTGTTAGTGTAACATTTACATAGTATGGACTTAGTTTGTACCTGGTTTTTGAATAAATTTGTGTTTACTAGAATCTTGTGTTTTGTTATGTTGTTTTTTTTCAAATGCTGGTTACTTTGTCGCTGATATCAAGAATCTATGGTATGCAGCAGTGTAAGGTTTTGTAGTTTGTTGTTTACTGGTACTTATGATTGTTTTTGTTGTTGACGACATTTCTACGTGTGTATATAGTCGCTTTTATATTGCTTTTTAAGGGTAATGATGGTAAAACTTAACTATTCTCTTTCTGTTTTAGGTTCAAATCTTTGTGACTTTTTATCTATACAGTGTAATTAGGTTTGAGAAGCTCCAAACGGTAGAGGACCTAAAAGGTATTAGACTAAAAACTGTTTCGAGTGAATATTTAGTACATCATACCAGATATCTGTGACTTTATCGCCAATTTATGTTCTTTATTGCAGGGGCTATTGGGATGTTTCTGGTTGTGATGTAGTTCTCCAAAGTGACACTCACACAACTTGTAAGTGCAATCATTTAACAAATTTTGCTGTTATTATGGATGTGCACGATATATTCGGGAATATAAAACTGCCCAAAGCCCTGAAGATTATTTCTATTATGGGATGTAGCTGTTCCATATTGAGTCTAATTGTCTGCCTTATAGTGTTCAACGTATTCAGGTGAGTTCAGTTTGTAAACTGAAGTTAACAAAGTTGTTTTAAAGAAGAGTTGTTAGTACATGTTTACATGCTAACTCTAGATTCTTGAATTTACTTAATCTTAGGATGAATTTCGTATAGTTGTGATATATAAGTACACTACCTATAACAATATAATGGTTGTAAGGTTTTAACATAGACCGCAGTGCCCTTCAATAGTTATTTAGGTAGTATCTGGAGGTTATGGCCTCCCCTATACTAGAATCAAAATGACCAGTCACGTAGGTAGAACTAGTCATTCTGCATAAACCCCATGAAATTTGTAACGTAAAGGAAAGTTAAATTTAAACAGTCTGATAGATGAACTCGTACTGATAAATTTGAAATGAATTTACATAGATTTACCTGTCCCACAAGTAAAAGAGGAAATATACACATTGTGCTCTCGTAGAGTGTATTGTAATAAAGGTTGTTAGATTGTACATATCATTATACCCACTCACTTTAGATCATTTTCGTGTACCCAATTACTCAACAGTTCTATACTAATTCGTTATAAATATCTTGTTGGACCTATCCTGTTGTTGAAGTTAAATCACCTTTACTTGAATTTATCACCAAAAAGTTGTCAAATATATATGTATTTTCGTTTGAGTAACAATTCATTTATAAAGTGTGGACTGACAAATGTGCTGTGATTGAACTCTTCACTTGGAGGTAGGAATGTCTTTGCTTTGAACGGGGCTAACGACGCTTGTAACATGAAATCATGAACATTTATTTTATAGAACAACTTCACATACCAAAATGAAAATAAAGAAAAATTAGTTCCGTTATGGTATTCACAACTGTTTGTTTTTTAAGTAAATTTTGGGCCACCAGTAACAGCCAAAGGATTGATATGGCATAAACTACTAACCTACACCATTACATTATGAGAAAATACCAAAAGTTCTACTCATTCTAATAGATGAACTTCAAGTATTTCACGGATTTTAGCTTCTGAAACTGGTTTATATACTTACATATTTTTTTAAATGTTAAGTATGGTTGGGATCTGTCTCAATTGTCCTCTTCTGAACTCTTGTTTCTGAATGCGCAAAGTTTTCCCTGTTTTTTTGAACGAAAATTAGCAATACCAAATGTTTAAACCAGTTTAACTGCCACTTAATAAGAATAAATCTGCAAACGTTTTATTATTATAGGATCCAGTCTACATTATTGTTCTTTTTTATGTGAGACAATACGACACAAACAGTATTTTTTAAATGTTAATTTTCTCAATAAAACTTGTATCTCGGTGACGAGAAACCCACTTGAATGTGGTTTCGATTCGTATTACAATTCTAAACATTTTGATTTTCTGATTTTTACCTGCTTCCATGAAGAAAGCCTCCTTCTTGAAAAAGTTTTATTCTTTTTATCCAATCCATTACACTGTTAGATGATAAAGTATTCACTGAGAACTACACACATATGTATGTATATATATATAAGCGCTAAACACAAACATTGTACTTTTAAGCATCTGTGATGGCTATTTTCAGCTTTCTTGTTGTTAAACACAAAACTACAAATGAGATCGAACTTTTCAGATTTATAAGTCCCAATTTATCGCTGAGCTGTTGGGTGGGGAAAAGCATTTTTTCCTACTTATATTTCCCAATGATTTTATCAACATTGTAATTGGAAACTACGTCCTTGGTAGAAAAAAAGAAAAAAAACTTTTGCCCTAATGATTCGTAGTGTAGCAGTAGGACAACAGATTTTACCAATAACGTTTATTCGTACAATAGTAACTTCCTTTTTTACATTTTTGGACATCGTGCGTGTTAAACATGCAAAAGGCAGGCTCATAATTTTGTCGATTTTTTTTTCAATAAGCTGTTATTTGATTCCAAACTCTGCAGTTTACAATAAAAAAAGGCACGTAAAGGCGAATTTTTTCAGTACACATTTAATTGAAATATTATTTTTAATAAGAAAGGCATACCGTTATTTCAGGTTATACAATCATTTATTTCAAAATCCAGTCATATGTCGTCTTTACTATTGTTAAAATGCGATTACAAATATACTGAAGTATTGTTATTGAACGCAACAGTTTTTAAATGAATATATTTATTTCTTAAATCGTATAAACACCACGTCTCATTTATTTCAGGCCTCTCTCAGGGCGAACGTTGGTTATTCACCGCAATTTGTGTTTCTGTCTCTTGGGAGGAAACATCTTAGTAATTGGTGCGTTGGAGAGAACGGAAAACCACGTAAGTACAGGTTTTTGAGAGAAAATATATCTAATTATTATTAGAGGAAGTAATGATATAATTGGCTGGCTAAATATATAACTAGAGGCTGGTGAAGTCGAAACTTTGTGTGTGTGTTTTTTGTTTTGCTCTGCAATAAATTTTGAAAGTTTTTAAAAGAAATGCAGCAGTCATACCAAAAAAGATTTAGTAATTTGGAGAAGACAACAGGGAGAATCCATCAAATGTAAGACTAAATCGAACGCATAATTAAAATTAGTACTACTAATGCTATCATTTCAAAATATATCACTTGCCGACCGTTCATTTACATAATAATTAATTACTGTTATTGACTTCTCTCGAGAACTAACAAATTTATCATTTCTAAAGATTTATTTGAGGAAAAGGTCCTTTAATACACCTCAAAACTAATTTATTAATAATTAAATTTACAGTTAGTTTTTATCATAGTTTTATTAAAAGTCGCTTAGTTCATTGTGAAGTGTTTAGTGATTAATCTTGGAAAATTGTGCAGTAATTACTAAAGCTGTGGTTAGTTTTAAAATGTATACATAGTTGTGTATGGAAGCACATTATGCTTATAAATTGTTGTTAGTCAGTTTACAAATACATACATAGATGACGCTTTATAAAACCTTTGCTTGTTAATAATCTCGTTAACGAAATCTGGTGATAGTTTCGTAGAAGGAACCTTTCATGAGTAAAATAATAAGAAATTATATCTATATAATGCTGTAAGTAAACACAATTTGAATTAATTGTTTTTATCTTAGGAAAGTGGAAAAATTTAGAAAAACTACTTCTATTCGTAGATTTATATATAAGTATTTAAGTTTTTATATTTTAAACTATATTAAATAAAACAGTAAACCACTAACGTAAATAGTGTCTCTCTATTTTGCGTTAACGAACTATTAACTGATAAATCAATAATATTTAACTGCAGGTTTGGTGTTACACCATAGCCGGTTTACTCCACCTCTTTTATATGGCTGCTTTCATGTGGATGTTTTTGGAGGGAGTACACATGTACCTGTTGGTTGTCAAAGTCTTCAGGATGTCTCGTAGTTACACGGGATATTTCTATGCTGTAGGTTATGGTTAGTACCTCTAGTACCTTTACTACGTTACAGTATTCGGTATCTCTTTTGTTTATGAAACTACCAAGGCTATCTGCCGCCGTCCCTTATTCTAACTATTGACCAGACAGGCAGTCAGCAGCACCCATCCCTCCTATCATCCATGTTAAAATATTGACTTCCACTCTTATAACACGTCCACAACAGTGCGGGAATACAATGACGTAATCAAGAGCATACTTTCATAAATGACGCTTATCTACTCCTTATGTAGATGACATAACGTATACCCACATCTGACAGAAGGAGCAACGTTAGTTCCTACAATGCTACATCACAAGGGGGACATTTTATGATAATGACATGGGTGTATACCCAGATCCTAAATCCAGAACTGTACCGCAGGACCAAACAACATACAGAAGTGAATGTAGTTACATAAAACATATTCACCCTACAGATTACAATTAGTACGTCTGTCTATAGCTATACTTTAACACGTTACAAGCATTATTGTGTTAAAGTATTCAAAATATCTTCTACTTTTACAGAAAATGTCTACATTACGGGCTTTGGTCAATATGTCTGTGAATAATTTCATTTTGCTCCACATTAAAAGTTAGAGGATGTGGCCTGTTGTTATCGTGCTGAACTGTGAGTCCGAAGATTAATGTTTCCATACTCCTTACCACACTTTGACTGGATTCATGGGTACATCAAATCCCACCATTAGATTATAATAGCCCAGTCCGAAATTAGTAAAGATAAGTATGGACAGCTTGTGGGTAGCTTTGCATGGATTTCTGTAACAAACCAAACACTACAGATTGGAGTGTGTGACAATATTCTGTAAAGAATTAAGAGTTTCTACATTTCCGACAAGTCCCATACAGATGTGACATATCTAAATAGCCCCCACCGGCTCAACAGTGAACTTGAGTGCTTACACGCTAAACACTTGGTTTTGAAACACGTGGTGGGCATAGCATAAATACCCCATTTTGTAGTTTTGCGCTTAAACACACACACAAACACATAGTGCCCTACATAGGTATTTACCCTTTACCATTAATTTCAACTTTTGATGAAATAATGTAAACAATTTTTTTAATGATCTCGTTCTTATTTGAAACTCTAATGATCAAACATAACATTATTATGTGGAAGGAGATTGAAGGTCAGCAAAACCTGCAGAGAAAATATATAAACAGACATTTGCTGATTCATTCCCTAAGTCAGTACTTGGTGGAAGCAGCTTTGGCAGCAATTATAACTGAGTTTTTTTCTACCAGCTTTAAAGGATGTTGTGGTGTAACTTTTCCAATTCTTCTTGGCAAAAAATTCCTCACCCTGATATTGTTGGACTGCAATATCCATGTCTCACCACGAACTTTCTGTTAGATTCAAGTCAGGAATTTGACTGAACCATTCCAGAACATTCATTTTCTTCCTTTCAATCCAATCTCAGTGTGGTTTTGATCCTGTGCTTCAAGTCATTGTTTTACTAAAGTATGTATTTTCGACTCAATTTTAGATTCTTGTTTCACTCAAGCAGGTTTTCTCTCTATGATTCGCCTATACTTTGTACCATCCATTTTCCCCTTAATTCTAACAAGCTACCCAGTCTCTGCTGATGAAAAGTATTCCCACAATGTGATATTGCAACCACCATCCTTGACAGTTGCAATAGCGTTGAATGGGCAATTTGCTGTGCTGGACTTGCTACAGATGTAATGCTTTGAATTTGGACCTAAAAGCTCAATTTGTGTCTCATGTGATCGCAATACATTCTACCACCACATGTCTACTCTATCTTTGTTACAAACTCCATACAAGATTTAAGATGATTCTTTCTCAGTAATATCTCCTTTATTGCCACCTACTCACGCAGACCATCTTTATGTAAGGACCGGGATATTGTCGTCACATGAACACTGAATGTCATTTCAGATATGGAACTTTGCAAGTCCTTCCAAGCTCCTTTTAGCTTCACAGTGACATCACTAATCAGTTTCTTGTTTGTATATTTGCTTAGTTTGGAAAAACAGCCCGATCTGGGGAGTAATCATATTTAATTTTTTCGAATATTTTTCTAAAAATTAATTTAATCTAATAATATATGAAGCGCATTCCACTTCATAATGATGAACTTCACTACTGCCAAAGGGATAACCAGTGACTTTTCTTGTAACTATCTTAACCTGCGATTCTTTACCACTTTATTTCTGACATTGTTTGGAAAGCTCCTTGGTCTTCTTGGTAGGTTTGTTGTATCACTGTGTGAGTTGTGCCTTGAACAGATGCTTTTTGCCCGGCAGGGCCAGGTTGTTAAGGTGCTAGACTTCTAATATGAGGATAATGGGTTAGAATCCCGTCGCACCAAACATGCTCGCCCTTTCAACCGTATGCGCGTTATAGTGCTTTGGTTAATCCCACTATTCGTTGGTCAAAGAGTAGCCCAAGAGTTGACAGTGGGCGGTGTTGACTATCTGCCTTCCCTCTAGCCTTACACTGGTAAATTAGGGACGGCTAGTGCATATAACCCTCAAGTAGCTTTGTGGGAAATTGAAAAACAAACAAACAAACAGACAGACAAAGAAATGCTTTTACTCTGAAGTCCAGATAAACCATTTTGATTACATTAACTGTGTGACCTCACAAACTAATCTTTCACACCGAAACTGATATAAGGTTTCTGTCCAAAAGGGTTGAATATTTATGCAAATGTTTTAAATTCTTTGAAAATGTAACTTACATAAAATCAGCGTTTTTTAACGTTTTTACATTTGGAGCATATTGTGTAGATTCTAAATATAATGTTCCAATTGAAAGTTTCATGATTGCAAGCTCAGACGTTAAGAAAATGTTGTAACTTAGCAGGAGGCGAATACCTTGCAACGTACTGTAATTAGAACTAAGATAAGGGCTTGGCATGACCAGGTGGGTTAAGGCATGCAACTCGTAATCTTAGGGTCGCGGGTTCGCGTCCCCGTCGCACCAAACATGCTTGACTTTTCAGCCGTGGGGGCGTGATAACGTAAGGATCAATCCCATAATTCGTTGGTAAAAGAGTAGCCCAAGAGTTGGCGGTGAGTGGTGATGACTAGCTGCCTTCCCTCTACTCTTACACTGCTAAAATGAGAACGGCTAGCGCAGATAGCCCTCGAGTAGCTTTGCGCGAAATTAAAAAAACCAACAAACTAAGATAAGCTGTACGTTAATCTGAAATAGTAAGCGAAATCCTGATGGAGAAATAAAAACTGTTTTTTTGGGGGGAGGTATGCATTCCTTCCCTACGTTCTATTTTAAATGCATCTAAACTAGAGTTATTTATTTTACCACATGCTAAAGAGGTTGCATATTAATTATGATTTTCCACGAATTATGATTACGCTGTTGAATCTATTAAAAATTTCTATGTGGTATGTAATGAAGAAATGTTCAAGATGTAGTTACCTACGGTTATGTTTAGTTTAACGTACATTATATATATGACGGGAACTAATAATTAATTTTTCTTCTCAAAATTATATTGAAATAAATGTTTTATGAACATGTTATATAAAAGTTAATTACATTATAGTAACAGTTTGTGTGTGGAGATTGACTATCCTATTTCTAGTGTTTCACGAAAACATTTTTTATATATATTTGGTCATCTGCTTTAAGTATTGCTTGAATAACATTTCGACTACTGTATCTTTCAAATTTTCTTCTTGATAAATCTTTTTAGTGTGAAACACACGAAAACTGATTCTTAGAAACATGTCCCTACTTGGTCAACTATATGACCCTACAAGTTATTAATTCTGATGGTAAAGTTAGTAAATATTATTATGAATTTTAGAGTCACGGCACTTATATCTTTGGTTTCACAGGATTTGCAACCCCGTCGCGCCAAACATGCTGGCCCTTTCAACCGTGGGGGCGTTATAATGTGACGGTCAATCCCACTATTCGTAGGTAAAAGAGTAGACCAAGAGTTGGCGGTAGGTGGTGATGACTAGCTGCCTTCCCTCTAGTCTTACACTGCTAAATTAGGGACGGCTAGCACAGATAGCCCTCGAGTAGCTTTGTGCGAAATTCAAAAACAAAACAAATAAACAAATTTACGGGATTGGAGGAACGGCATGAGTGGTCATCATTCACGATGCATGTCTATTGAATAGTGAAATAAAGGTTTCCAGAAATTCAACCCTATTGACCATTGTCTGTATACAAAGTGTTATAGTGTATTTATACTTGGAATGTAACATTTATTTCTATTTCTATTCTATTCTATTTTATTGTAGGTTCGCGTCCCCGTTGCACCAAACATGCGGATTCATTAATATATATTGAATTTCATTTTCTGAACTCAGTTTTCTACAAGTCAAGATTCTGTTTCACTGTATAAGGATAGAAAGGAAAACTCTTTGCCTATGTTTCTCCTCCCCCAGTGGCTCAGCGGTATGTCTGCGGACGTACACGCTAAAATGCGGGTTTCGATACCCGTGGTGGGGAGAGCACAGATAGCCCATTGTGTAGCTTTGTGCTTAATTCAAAACAACAACAGGCTATATTTCTATCTTTCCCAACTGAGAGAGACGTTTATTTAACTGAGAGAATAGTCATAAGTGACCTGATTTTGTTTGGTAAGTCAGATTACTCGGAATCCAAACCGATCACAGATAATATTTAACAAAATATAAATAATAATATATTCAGAAAATTTATCTATGCAACTAAACACACGATTTGTTTTCCATTAGGTGTACCAATCATTATCGTTGGCGTTTCTCTTGGAACAAGTTATTCTAATTATGCATCTATGAAATAGTAAGTTTACGTTTTATACTACTAACAATTGCATATTATGCATATATTTTACTGTGTTATACACGTTTGGAAAACTAGTTACAAATTTATGAAGGTATTAAATTAGACCAGAGGAGTAACGAAATGTGTCCAAGCTTTACAAATTAAAAATAATGCAATTTAACAGTAACATTTTCAATTTTTGAAACAGAAGCTATGACAGTAATTATTTTAAAAGTAATTTAAAATAAAATATTTTCAGATTAAATTACCAAATAAACTCTAACTAATTGGATGTTGCATTTTATTTGGAACATTTACGGTTTTGAGAGTTTAAAATATAATGTAAGTGGCATCTCTACTGTTTTTCCATATCAACGTCTTGTACTTGTACTGCCTTGGGCCCAACAACTAAAGCATTATTTAAATACGTTATTCCCATTTTAAAACTTCATCGTTACAGGCAGCAAATAAAAATAGCGTCTAACATTGCAGAATTTCTCCACTTTTATCGAAAATTATTTGCATTTAGTTGTATTGCAAAAATGTTGTGTTGAAACACACACACACAAATTACTTGATTCTTCATTTCTAATTGTTAAGTGAGCCTGAAATTAATATTTTATATAAACCGTTATGGTATGTAAAACCCTCCTGCATTGATCCCCCCGTTCTTTTTCCCATGTAGACGTTTCGTAATCCCAAATTCCATCATCCCCCTTACCCAGTGGCTCAGCGGGAAGGCCGGGGGCTTGCAATGCTAAAATCCGGGTTTTCATACTGTTAGTGGACACATTGCATAGACATCTGCTTAAAAACAAACAAAAACGTAATTCCAAATAAATATGTCAAATACCGCTAGGCTAACTGGTCTAGTAAAGAGACACTAATGAGAGGTGACAATCCAGCAACACGTTCACCCTAGAAGAAAAAAAAAACTAAACAGACTTCATTCATAATTTTGAAATATTTTATCTCACTAAAAGATAGCGAAAGTATCGACTACTAATAATCTCATATAGTTTAAATTATGACAAAGTGATCATCTTTGAAATTGGGCTAGGCGTGTCCAAGTTGTACGTGTGCACATAAATGTAACTCTTAAGAATCATAGTTGGTGACTCGTTGCTAAAACTCTCTTCACACTTTGAAACCTTGGTGAGCTATAAGAGTAACAGTCAAATTTCATTGCTCGATCAAAGAAGAGCAGCCCAAGAGATGGCAGTGGGTGTTGTTCATTATCTGTGTTTACTGTAACTTCTAAATTGAAAATTAAGGATAGCTATGTGCATACAGTTCTTTTGTAGTTTTTCTTAATTCTGAAATAAACATTTTGAAAAAGCTAAAAATTAAGAGTCTTGGAGAAACTAGGGTTAGTTGACTTACTTTTAACATTTAAATAAAAGTATTCTGTGAATCTCAAGATAAGAAGTTTCTACGCAAACACAAACTAGACACCCTTCTTTATTACATAGCAAAAACAAATCACTTACCTCTTTGATAATTTTCTCAGAAATGAGCATAGTAAACAGTGTCTGTGAACCCTTCCAGAGAACTTGACTAGTGTTGGCAGGGATTATATTAAATCAAAATCACTCTATATTAATGTGTTTATTTGATATTTAATACATAACAGATAAATACTTTGACTGTTTACCATTATAATATCTACAAACACAATCTGAAAATAAACGTTTAAACAAATCACAGGAAAACAGTGGAAAGTGAGCCATGCGATGTGGAATTTACAAGAATATTAATTGGTTTTCTTTATGTTTTTGCAACGTGTAAACATTAACTAAGATTTATCAAATTACATGTAAATGTTTTTGTATTATATGTACAGCTTTCTTTTAAGGCTTTAAAAACTACATGAAAATTACTCATTGTGGGGCTGGTTGACATGCGCGCCAATCTATCTAAGTGAAATGTGTTTGTTTTGAATTTTGCACCAAATTACACGAGGTTATCTGCGTTATCCGTTTCTAATTTAGCAGTTTTAAACTAGAGGGAAGGCAGTTAGTCACCACTTCTTACCACCAACTCCTGGACTACTCTTTAACTAACGAATAGTTGGATTGACTATCACATAATAACGCCCTTACAGCTAAAAAGGTGAGCATGTTTGATGTAAGGGGAATTCGAACCCGCGACCGTCAGTTTGCGATTCAGTTTTTTACTCTTGTACACAACAGAAACTTTCTATCACGATGAAACTACAACAGTAAGTGACGCGTGTTTGAACGTCATGATATCACAGCTACTTACTTCAGAATATGAAAGCTATCGGCATTGCGTAAACCTCTTTGTGACCAACCAGAGCCGGTATCTCCCAGTGAGAACCAGTATATTTGAAGCACTTAACACTCTCAGTTTAAAATGAATCAAGTGTGCTTTAAAGCCTCAACTATTAAGTTAGATATTAGCAAGCACAGTTTTATTTTTCTTATCACACTATTCAAACATCAAACATAAAGAAAGTAATCCGCACTTCATCTCACTGTTGTTGTTAAGGAAGTTTAACTGTCGAAACAGACAAAGTGTAACAACGCCAAGTTCAGTCTGAAGTTTTATACCGACATGATCTTTTACAAAATCTCCTTATTCCTACATTTAACGATTAAGGTAATTCACCAAGGAATTAATTTAATGAAATATAGCTTGCTTAATTTATGGGCCTCTTTTGTCTTTTTTTCCACAGCATAATTCTAGTTGTATCACAATACAGAACCATAGAATGTTTCTTGTTTTAAGTATTGTGTTAGTTTAATATAATAATAACAGTTTTTCGTATACTTGTGAATACGAAACTAATTAACAGGTTTGTAGATTATAGTATTTTTTTCTTTTATTTTGTCAACTAGTTGCTGGCTGACAAGTGAAAATGGTCTCATATGGAGTTTTGCAGGACCAACAGCTTTTATTATATTGGTAACAAGTGTGATTTATGATCCCAAACAAGTCGGTGATGTTTATACGTCAATATTATACATGCATTGATCTTAAACAAATGTCTTATAGTATTATAAAATAAATGAAAGCAATCTGGTTAATTTAAACATTGTTTTGTGTTAAATATTCATGAAATATTCCTTAAAAAGAACATTAAAAGTAATGTTTATAAAGTAACTTTTAAAACATTTTCCCACATTTAGTTATTGATTACCATGTTTTATATCAAGGGAAATATAGTAAAATATGTTTTGTTTATAATCTTAAGATACTGCTAATTTCAAGAATCATTAGTGCTAAAAACTGTAGAAAAAATATATAACTTACTGAAAACAAAGGCGTACATAGACAAGTGGTTTAATGCTCTAAATATAAGGGTGATATGTAGATAGCAAAATGTACTAAATATAAGGGTGATATGTAGGTAGAAAGATGTAATGTAATTAATACAAGAGTGACACATATAATGATGTAATGTACTAAGTGAAAGGGCACAAAAAATATAACGTACAAAATGCAATGTTGAAATATATCGAAATGTATGATTTACTAAATGCAAGGATGACACAGATATATTATTTACCAACCTTAAGGGTGTTATATAGATAAAAAGATGCAGCTTACAGAATACAAGATTCATGGTAAAATATAACTTCGTAAATAAGGATGAACTGTGTGATTGATGAAGTGTGTAACACATGAGTTACAAGCATAGTCTATGTGTGAAGAATACATCAGGTTACATACCAACTAAAGAAAACCGTTTACAAATAATAACATCATTGTAATATTATAACTATAACAAGGTACAACTATTGTTACAAAATATTAACAAATATTATCAACCATCTCCCCAGTCCACTGCTATGTAAGCAAGATATTGAACGATCAGTTACGTAATATGTAACGCAAATAATTATCCGTTCAGCTTATGTTGTGTATGTTGGTCACTACGCTTTCACTTAGGTTTTCACTTTTCGGTGTCTCACAAATTTGTTAATGAACTACATGCAAGTTAGAAGCCCAAAAAGGCGTTTCACTCATGTCTATCCAGGCACACTCACCCGAAACTGTCTGCAGCCGCAATTAGACACCCTTAGAAATGGTCTTAACAAGGCCGATTGGTATGGCGAATAATTGATGATATTTGTTCCACCTAATGAAAATAGCTAATCTGTAATGTTGCCAATGGACCAATAGCATTGGAGTAATATTAATTTTACAAATTAACTGTGCTGCTAGTTAATGGCATGGCTCATTTGGAGAGATTTTAGGATGAAATTCAGCTTCTTTTTTTTTTACAGACACACCACGCACACAGCAGTGACGGAAGCACGTTAGGGGAAGGTATATGCAGTGATACACTTATTAAATTCTACGTCCTGCAAAAGGATAAAATGAATATGCAATATTTTAGAGACCACATCCTATGCACAATGGCTGTGATTTCAATAAAATGAGTGTCTCTTCCACATCAGAGCTGTTAATTGGTTTTATGGAGAAGAGAAAATTGATCCTAACCAGAAAGGCATACACACTATTCGAGTTCGGTCCCACAGACCGCCAGGGTATTTTATCGAGGGTGGGGGACAGAATTTTAAATCTAGAGACGATAGATCAATTTGGATATTCACTGAGGTGAATTCAAATACAAGCTTTAGTAGATCCATGGGACTCATCCTTCCATTTACCCATATAGCGACGTCACTGGTTTAGAAGATACAAATATTAACTGTGACACACCCAATCAAATTAATCCAGAAACTAAACTAAGACGCTATTGGACATAACTGTTTCAGATAAGTGGATGAAAACAACTCAGGACATTAACAATACTCTCATTTTAAACACGTAATATTGGCGTCAGGTTACCTTAATTTTAGTCAAAACTCACCTGTAACACTAACGTCGAGAGCCAGCATGGGCTCTTCTTCTTTCTCGTGAACAAGGCAAAATAATAGTAACAACGTGCTTTACGACATAACAAAGTTTCATTAGCCCTGGATAAATGGATTACACCCCTGTAAATTGTAATGAATATAAGAAAAGCGTGGCCAATATACGATAAGAAATAGTTAACAGCTATTACAAGAAACAACCTTTTCCATTTAAATGGCTTTAGATTTTGTAGTCTACAGTGAAAAAGAAAAGCATTACATTTGTTTCTGTATATACGGTATATAACTTATTACTGACTGAAATTGTTGAATGATATTTTAAAGCGTTCTCACCACTACAATGTTTTGGATGTTCTGACATGCTTGTGATACAACTGTGGCCATGATAAACAGCTTGTGATAGTACATGTGTGAGAAACCAACGTGACATCCTATGTTCTGATATTACTGAAAAATCTAACCCACATACTATAATGTATGATTGAAATAACGTGATTTACGTGTATTAATGGCCTGAATGTAATATGTCTGAAGTGACCTACACGTGAATAGCTTGATCAACGTATAATAATGTGTCAATAAAATATTACTGTATCTGTAAACATATGGAAACCACATGATCTGTATGTGATTATATATGAATACAGTGTGAACTATATGTAATATATGTGTGACCTGTATCTGTACATGTGTGTGTGAAATCATCTATATATGATGATACATGCATTTAGTCTGGTCTATATCTGATATATGGGAAGGAACATAAAGGTCTACGAATGGTATTGTTACCAAAATGTTTTAATAATATATGTTTCCTGAGTAACTTAATTTGTTGAATGTTTGTGGGAATGAAATGTATGAAAACGTTCGATGAGTCCATTATAACAAAATAAAACACACAAAACTACCTATAACAAAATAAAACACACAAAACTATCAATAACAAAATAAAACACACAGAACTACCAATAACAAAATAAAACACACAGAACTACCAATAACAAAATAAAACACACAAAACTACCAATAACAAAATAAAACACACAGAACTACCAATAACAAAATAAATGAAAACTGGAGAACCCTAAAGTAAGTTTTAGTACCAAGTCTTAGAATTTCATATTCTGTTTTATATACTGTTTACAAATATGTTCTTTGACCAGATAAATTTGGTGGTATTGGTTCTCACCTTGAAGTCTGTAACCCGGCTCGAGATCTTTCGTAAGGAAACTTCGAAATTGATAGAATTAAGGTATTTAATTACCCGAAGGGAAAGTTTCTCTACTTTTCAAAAAGGTCCTTTTTCAAATTTTCTCTCTAAAAACTAGCCTAACTTAAAACTGAGACATAAATTAAAAATATTTATGTGCATCGTTATAGAAAATGAAAAAAAAACAATCGAACTTTTGCATGCCCATATCATTACTTGTTTTTCACAGGCAAACGGAAATTTGGTAACACAGAGTTTCGTAAGTGATATCGCTGCCATAAAATTATTATTATTCGATAGTTGAAATAAATTTATATTTCTAAAATCACTTTATAAAGTATTTTGTATAGCTTAAAATAAATTTGTATTTCTAAAATCACTTTATAAAGTATTTTGTATAGCTTAAAATAAATTTGTATTTCTAAAATCACTTTATAAAGTATTTTGTATAGCTTAAAATAAATTTATATTTCTAAAATCACTTTATAAAGTATTTTGTATAGCTTAAAATAAATTTATATTTCTAAAATCACTTTATAAAGTATTTTGTATAGCTTAAAATAAATTTATATTTCTAAAATCACTTTATAAAGTATTTTGTATAGCTTAAAATAAATTTGTATTTCTAAAATCACTTTATAAAGTATTTGTATAGCTTAAAATAAATTTGTATTTCTAAAATCACTTTATAAAGTATTTTGTGTAGCTTAAAATAAATTTGTATTTCTAAAATCACTTTATAAAGTATTTTGTATAGCTTAAAATAAATTTGTATTTCTAAAATCACTTTATAAAGTATTTTGTATAGCTTAAAATAAATTTGTATTTCTAAAATCACTTTATAAAGTATTTTGTATAGCTTAAAATAAATTTGTATTTCTAAAATCACTTTATAAAGTATTTTGTATAGCTTAAAATAAATTTGTATTTCTAAAATCACTTTATAAAGTATTTTGTATAGCTTAAAATAAATTTGTATTTCTAAAATCACTTTATAAAGTATTTTGTATAGCTTAAAATAAATTTATATTTCTAAAATCACTTTATAAAGTATTTTGTATAGCTTAAAATAAATTTATATTTCTAAAATCACTTTATAAAGTATTTTGTATAGCTTAAAATAAATTTAATACCTGAGATGAATCTCTTTCTTAGAATTATTTTTCATTGTTGAATTAAGGCTCACGTTTTCCTTTGCTTTTAATAATTAAACTGTTTTTCATAAGTCTTTAGAAAGTGACAGTTATTGTACGCGTAACGTTGACCCCCAATATAGTCTCTGAAGTGTTGATCCTTGAAATATGACCTTACAACGCTAGAAAGTGGGTTGTGTAGCTTTATACTAAATTGCAGATAAACAAAACTTTGATCCTTGAAAAGCATAAAATTATTTCAAGACATCTGACGGACAAGATGTCTGACCTCGTTCCCCTCACGTGCCTGTTCTAATTAGTTTAGGCCCGGCATGGCCAGGTGATTAAGGCACTCAATTCGTAATCTGTGGGTCGTCGGTTCAAATCCTCGTCGCACCAACCATGCTGGCCCTTTCAGCTGTGTGACAATCAATCTCACTATTTATTGGTAAAAGAGTAGCCTAAGAGTTGGCGGTGGGTGGTGATGACTAGCTGCCTTCCATGTAGTCTTACACTGCTAAATTAGGGACGACTAGCGCAGATAACCCTCGAGTAGCTTTGTGCGAAATTCAAAACAAGCCAAACCGAATCTACTCAGTTTAAGAGAAACCATAAACTGGTTGTTTTTTACACGTTTAATTTCAATTGCTATGAAAGGTTTAAGGTTGCAAATCATAAAACTGAGTTCTGTATTTGAATTGCCAAAATGTTTAATTTGGAAAATATACTTATTAGAAACAAACTGAGTTGCAAAAATAACATTTACTTTTATATTTTAAAAAAATTAAAATAATAAACATTATGTTTGTTTGTCAGTAAGCATAGAGCTTCAAAACAAAATACCCCTTCTGTATGCACCGCGAGTATCGAAACACAGTTTGAACGTAATATACACACAGTCTTGTCGCTGAACCCATAAAGGGGCCCGGCATGGCCAGGTGGTTAGGGTGTTTGACTCGCAATGTGAGGATCGAGGGCTCGAATTCCTGTCTCACCAATCCTGCTCGCTCTTTCAGTTACGGAAGCGTTATAATGTTATGTTAAATCCCACTATTTATTGGTAAAAAAGTAGCTGAAGAGTTGGGGTGGGTCTTTCACTGCTAAATTCGGAATGACTAGCGCAGATAATTTCTTGTAGCTTTGCGCAAAATTCAAAACAAATTAAAGTAAAGCTAATAGGGGGCAACAATAAATATAAAAGTATATCTTCAAATTGAAACGTTTGAATAAATATATGGTATTTAAAGCTTGAAGTAGGGAGCGTAGCAGAAATAGTAATACATATATAAATATTGGTAGTTTTCGTTATTGTTAAGAACCTAGCAATACAGTTGGCTTATGTGCTCTGCCCAGAACGGGTATCGAAGTCTGGTTTTTGGAAAACTGGTTGTACAAGATGGTAAAAGAAAAGATGATATTGCAACGTTTTGTCGATGTTAACCTGGCATCACCAGGTACAAAAGTACAAGCAACTTAAGGAAACACCTTTGTGAATGTAGAATAAGAGAAGGAAATCCGCATTTAGGATTTTTCTGTTTCTACAGGTTTGATTCTTCAGCTTCCTTGTCGCCTGTGAATGTCAAGTTGACATTAGAGAAACGTCGAGTGTCATTTTTTCTTTTCTATTTGTCACCTAGTACTATCTATTTTCGTTTGCATAAATAGATTATGTGTGAAAGGTCTCAGTGTTTTCTTTAATAAACAAAATAATTTTTCTTTAATTTTTCGAAAAAAAAAAGACTTCACTGAAAGGCGCCATCAGCCATTTTACTTTTCGGTGGGTAAAAAATTTACTATGAAACTGGTAGATGAATAGCTAAGAAATTTTCAAAACTATATATGGTTGATATCAAAATTTTGAAGACAATTAAAAAAAAATAAGTTGCGGTGACAGTGGCGTATTTAGGTAGGAGCTAAGGGGGGTTTAGCCCCAGTGCCCATGGTATCAATGTGGGCCCATTGGTAATTTTATTCCATGTAAAATTACATGGGATGTATGGCTCACAAAAAGTATTAGCCCCTGGATCCACATAATCTTAAATACGCCACTGCAGGGGTTGTTGCCATAAGTTGTTTGACAAAACTGATAGCAAAAAAAGTGTAAGTTACTGTAAAAGGTTTAACATACTTAGTGTATTAATGAAACATACACTTCCCCACAGAAATCTGGTTCGTAGGACGTTAATTCTGGTTCCTCTGTTTGGGATTACATGGTTGATAGGTTACGTGCAGTTTGAGACGGAAAAAGTTATTGTATCGTACATATTCACGATTTTAAATTCATTGCAGGTAGGTCAAAGTTTCAGTATACGAGCAACGATATGTTGAAAAACAGTCATTTTACTTTATTGTACAGTCTACATACACGTTGAGAAACAGTTATTTTACTTTATTGTACAGTCTACATACACGTTGAGAAACAGTTATTTTACTTTATTGTACAGTCTACATACACGTTGAGAAACAGTTATTTTACTTTATTGTACAGTCTACATACACGTTGAGAAACAGTTATTTTACTTTATTGTACAGTCTACATACATGTTGAGAAACAGTTATTTTACTTTATTGTACAGTCTACATACACGTTGAGAAACAGTTATTTTACTTTATTGTACAGTCTACATACATGTTGAGAAACAGTTATTTTACTTTAGTGTACAGTCTACATACACGTTGAGTAACAGTTATTTTACTTTATTGTTCAGTCTACATACACGTTGAGTAACAGTTATTTTACTTTATTGTTCAGTCTACATACACGTTGAGAAACAGTTATTTTACTTTATTGTTCAGTCTACATACATACTTTGTTGTGATACTTCCACTTCCTATCCTATTTACACTCATACACAACTGTGTCTTTGTTTTGGTAAGTTTAAACGAACGGTGAATGTTGAAAGAGGGAAAATAATTATAACCCAGTAGGTCTTATATTAACTACAGAACACGGTGCAACACTCTACTTCCTATTTTTGATCTCCCACTTAATCTGTATGGGTTTGTAAAGGACAGGTTTGAATTCACGTGGGCAGTTTTATAGCCACTTGTGTTCATGATGGTCTAGAACACTACTGACTATCGTCGGCTATTTTGTCCTATAAAAGTCCTCCGCTGGCACAGCGGTGTGTCTACAGACTTACAATGCCAAATTCCGGGTTTCGATACCTAGTACTCTCTATTTGGCATCACCAAAGTAGTTCAAACCAGGTGGATTGTAGAGACAACAATTGAAATAAATCGTTTCTCTTCCACAAGTTAGTGTGCGAGAAGCCTCTCGTTCAACAGAAGGATCTGTCGTTAATATAAGTTTTATTATAAATGTTACCCATATTGGTTATATATACTTCAACAGCTTTGGCGTTCATTACTTAACTCGAATAACTTTTATGTACAAAATATTTAATTGTGGTTTCAGATAAACCTTAGTTTCTTATCATCTCGTACTTCTGACGAATTTTAGTTTTAAACTAACGGTATCCTAAACACTCACTTGCTGGAAGCAACAGATATATTTGAAACACGCTGTTAAATGGAGAAACATGTGAATTAGGAGATGCTGACTGGCCCAGAATGAATCCCCTATATATTGATAGACGCTATCTTTAACTGGCGTTTTGTTTTGCCAAATCAGTTAGCTTTACAGTCATTGCAAATGTATTTGTAGATGAGTCATGAACGTAAACTTGCACATCTCTGTTAAATACTGATATGTGCCATTTACTGTTGCAAGCACACTAATTTCAGCTCGCCTTTAATACAAATACAGAGACAGTTAATAACGGTATTCCAGAATACTACTGACCAAAGCAGTAGCTAGAATTTAGTTAATCAAGTGTGTGTTGCACCGGCTTGTTTAAAACAGTGTTGTAACCCTGTACATCCTGTTATGACAGAGTACCTCCTGTTCTAACACTACACTACACCTCTATTCTGAAACTGTAGCTTTATTTAAAATCAGTAGTCAACAAATCTGTATTGTAACGTCACTTTTTTATTACAAAATATTAAACCTCTTGGCACGATACTCTCTCTTTATGACCCGAGCAAAGTGGGCTTTTCTTCTTCAGGGTCAAACTTGGACATTACCGTATAAAGCAAAGTTTGAGGTAAAGTGAGATTTAAGTGATATCATGAAAATCCTGAAGAATTTTCGGTAGCTTTGAATGTACTGTTTTTAGTTTTTCTCATTTCCGTTGCAATATTACCGGAAACAAAAATATAAAGTAAGACGTTGTGTTTTTAAACAGATAAGTTGATAGTTGTTTTAAAATAATTTCTTGAACGTAAACGTTTTATAACATCATAAACCTATTGCTTAGACATACATTGTTGACTGTATCTGGCATTACAGTTACGTCAGAAAGTGTTCGTACACCTGCGTCCCGAGTAGTTTTTTGCTCATAACTTAAAAAGTATCACGATTAGGCTAATAGACGTGAGGTATAAATATTATACTAACACACATCTACATAATTTTTTATGTAAATTACACGACAAATAAACTGTTTATAACAAATAATCAAAAATCGTGATACTTTTCAAGTTATAAGGAAGAATCTAGTCACGACGCAGGGGTACGAACACTTTGTCATAACTGTATGAAGAATATTCATTTTCTTATTAGTGAAATTTTGTATCACATAATATATATACGTATTTGATTATCCCTTTTCTAGGGCCTATGGATCTGTCTTTTTCATCTGATAATGAAGAAAGAATGTAGGTTGGTTATTTCCAAAGCCATTATAGATAACGCTGTATCTCTGGCAGAACATTTTACGGTAAGTAAACTGTAAAGTAAGTCATAAAAAGACATTCGTAATAAAAAATAGTTGTTGACGTTTATACATATAGTTATAGCCATTTAAAAGCTGCTAGTTTTGATCGCCTCAGAGAACTACAAAATATTTTAATTGTCACAAATCGAACTACTTCAAAATATAATATGATTTCAATTGTGTCGCTGTTTTGTTTCAACCACAAGACATTCTTATAAATAAGTAGCCAAGCTACATGAACTCAGAACAACACACACACAAACGCTGTTGAAAATAATAAGCTGGTCATTTTGTTTCTTTGTATTTATAGAAGTTTGTAAATTATAAAAGTTTTCGTTATTCGAATTTCCATAAAAAGTATAATTGTTATTTCCTTTCTATTTTTTCTTTTAGCACACAAAAAGAGGAGGATTGAGGCGTGCCACAACAATAGAGCTAAGCATGACAAATCCTGTTTAAATTGTTGAAATTTTGCTACTGTTTAAAAAAATACACACACAAAATAGTTAATAATTACACACACTTCCCACTATTTCACTTCACAGAAGAATCATAAAGATACTTATTATTACTTAACAGTTTTGTAAATACATGTAGAAAGTAAGTCTTGGTCTAAATATTTTGCAAAAAATAAGACAATGATTATTAAGATGGAATAAAAATACACTTAACGCTTTCAAACTGAAAATTGAATGTTATATTAAAAATATACAAATTTAATTTGTATAATGGGACAGGTTCTGTGCACACCGTGATCGATTTGTTAAAACAGCAAACAATTTTATCAGATACCTGTAGAAAGATGTGTAATTCAGCGTTTCACCTATCATAATATAAACTTACCAAAACAAATGAAATGATAAAACATAACATCATATTATTATAACTAGTGTCTGTAACCTTAGACAGGTTCATATTAAACATTTAGTATTTGGAATGTATTCTGTGTACTTTAAAATACGTAAGTGCACTGCCGTCCGATGAGTCGGCGTAACTATAAAGGCTTAACACACTTAAAATCAGGTTTCGACACCCGAAGTAGGCAGGGTACAAATAGTTCAATGTATATATATATATATACCTATGTATGAAAATTAAATGTACCACTAAATTCCGTAAGGAACATAAGGTCGCAAACACTTACGGGAAGGACCTTTTCTAAGCCTACCGAGGGGAATCGAACCCCAGATTTTGGCGTTGTAAATCCGTAGACATACCGCCGGACTAGCGGGGGGGGGACAAACCTATATATATATATATATTCCCCTCGGTTGGCTTAGAAAAGGTCCTTCTAGTTGGGGGTTGTGCAGTAAACTAACAACCTACTTACTTAAAATCCAGTCTGTTCATGAAACCGTAAGTGTTTGCGACCTTATGTTCCTTACGGAATTTAGTGGCACATTTAATTTTCATACATAGGTTTCTGCTTGACACTAAACAAACAACTAAAGCATTAATGTTAATTTTAATATTATTTAAATGTTAAATTAAATAAGCTTATTTGTTATAGGATATTTTGTAGCAACATTAGTTGCAACAAGACCAAGTAAACAAGTTGGTATTAAAATAATAATGTAACAAGTATTTTTTGTTGTCAGTATATGTATGTATAAACTTTTTCGGCAAGACTTGTGGCAAACATATTTTCTTCTCTTTGTGATTAACACTTTTTTGGTTGTGTATTTTCCATTATTTACTGCTTTTGTGTTTCGTAAGTAAAATGACTTTCAGTGAACATTCCCAAGAACGGTCACAATGGGTATGAATCTATTGATTACTGATCCAAGGGCCGTAACACATTGATTCAATAGGTAGTGAAACTTTCGCAATGGGTATGATCATAAGTATGGTTTTAAGTCTCACTTCCATTAGTTTTTGCCCCCCAGTGACTCAGCGGTATGTCTGCAGACTTACACGCTAAAATCCGGGTTTCGATACCCGTGGTGGGCAGAGCACAGATAGCCCATTGTGTAGCTTTGTGCGTAATTCAAAATAACAATAACAATAACCATTAGTTTTTTATGGTTTTTGGTCAGTCTAGGAGATTCAAATTAGTAATGAATTTCACATACTGAGACAACAAAGAAAATTAATATTCATAGCAATTTTGAAAAGTAAACCAAAAACAATAAAGCAAATATACTTTCAATACAACTTAATAAGTGTAAAATTAATTTGCTAAAGTAGGAATAGTGAATCGACAAATGGGTTTGATCTCGATGTTATCTTTTTTTCACTGGAATTCACGATTTTTCGAGGAAACGATATTAACATACAAATAAATAACCAGTTAGTCCCCTGAATAGTTTTTGTTGAATTCTGAGGAAAGCTATTACAACAGTATCTGTGCTAATCGCCCCTAATTTCGAAGCGATAGTTGGTTTGTTTGTTTTGGAATTTCGCACAAAGCTACTCGAGGGCTATCTGTGCTAGCCGTCCCTAATTTAGCAGTGTAAAACTAGAGGGAAGGCAGCTAGTCATCACCACCCACCGCCAGCTCTTGGGCTACCCTTTTACCAACAAATAGTGGGATTGACCGTAACATTATACGCCCCCACGGCTGGGAGGGCGAGCATGTTTAGCGCGACGCGGGGGCGAACCCGCGACCCTCGGATTACGAGTCGCACGCCTTACGCGCTTGGCATGCCAGGCCATTCGAAGCGATAGACTAAAAGGAAGACAACTACAAAACACGTCTACTGTCAACTCTTATACTTTATTTACCAAAGAAGAATGGAATTAGCTGCCTCATTATAATGTTCCTATGGCTGAATTAGAAAGCATATTTGGTAACGAGGTTCGATTCCACTAACCGGATATTGTGTATTGAGCACCCTAAGAGCCAAGCCCACCTCTAAATAATAACAGATAACACCTTGTCACATGTACTTCAAACACCTAAAATATTTTTTGGCAATAAATGGGGAGTCAAGAGACATGTATCTAAAACAAATATACTGCTTTCATTCCACCACGTGTTACATACTGTACTTCATGTCCAGGTAGTTAAGGCGCTCCGAGGGTCGTGGGTTCGAATCCTCGTCACACCAAACATGCATGCCCTTTCAGCTATTGGGGCGTTATAATGTTACGGTCAATCCCATTATTCGTTCGTAAAAGAGTACCTCAAGAGTTGGCGTTGGGTGGTGATGACTAGCTGCCTTCCCTCTAGCCTTACACTGCTAAATTAGGGACGGCTAGCGCAGATGACCCTCGTGTAGTTTTGCTTGAAATTCAAAAACAAACATTCTATATTTATCTCCTTCGTTCTTCCAAGAAGAGCCGTGAATTCTCCGAAACTAGTCTGTTTAGTAAGAATAGATTAGGCCTATATATATACATATATTATATTTTCGACTCCGAAGTTTGCATTTTGGTCAAAAGAAGATATTAACTTACAAAAGATAAGCTTTTGTCATTTTGTTCCTAACTCTGTGGTCGATGATGGTCATATCCTATTCTTTCTTTACTTTTTCACAATAGAAGATGCAATGACAGCATTTTTGTGTTAAGAGCTGTTGTCTCAGATAAATGGTAATATATTTAAGAAAATCTAATAAATTGTTTCATAACATTATCAATACGGCTGACCTTTTAATATATGATCGAAATAAATTAAAATCAATCTTGAACAGAAATTGTTTTTGAGACAGTTTATTAAACTCACTATTGAGAAAATTTTAAAACACTTATCTAGTCATACAATAATAAAATTTGACGTTCCTAAAAAGAAAGTTTTGTATCTTTCACGTATGATGTTGTTCACTGTATTCATATCAACAATAAATATAAAACTGTCATAAGAAGAAAACTCGAGTTATAGTTTGTGTTCAAATCTTCTGCAAGACTTCAGAATCTTTCTCCAGTTAATTCATTAAGAATATGCTTAATCCTAAACACAGAAGCTGTGTAGTTTACGAACGTCGTTCTCCACTGTGTGAGGGGCTCACAACATTTATATAACACAAGAAAACAAGTATGTGAACATATGTTTAAAACAACTGGAGTGTAGAAAATAAGATGATGTTAAAGATACTTCTCATTTAGTGAACGTAGATCTGAACAATCAACAAACTGCTGTTGGATGTTCATCAGTTATATAGGAAACAAAAGATGTACAGATGTATTACTCTATTAAGAAAGCAAGTTTAAAGGATTGTTTTTTTTAATGAAACACAAGCACACAAATTAATTTTTAAACGGCCACAGATATACACAAGTACAGTGGTGTTAAATATATTGCATCACCTACTTTTTTCGTACGTTTCTTTGGAATCGTCAGTTGTTTTGAGGTCCTAATGCGTTCCATGGATGATGCAATACTGTTTAATCATTACATTAGCTAATTACAGGTTAATTTTCTGGGCATTGCGTCAAACGCTTTTCTGACTATAAAAAGTAGACCTTAACTTAGTTTAGAAGCGTATTTATTAAAACGTGCATGTAATGCTACTACGGTCAAAGGTTGCAAATTAACTCCATGGAAAAACAGCAGTCGTTATTTCTTTGAACAAAGATAGATTTGGGAAAGACGGATTGCTGGAGAGATTTAGTTTAACCTGTTTACAGTGAGCCGTTAAATGCGGAGACAGAAAGATTGGCCGTGTGAAGTGGCGGAAAGGAAGAAGTTGGAAGAAAGCTTTCATAGGAGTTGATGGTGGTGTTCATGAGTCTGAAGAATTGTCGACTGTCGTTCACGGATCCTAAAAGAGCAGAACATGAAACATCAGGAATCACTGTTACCGTCTGGTCTTGTCCATGTTCAACCAGTCTCCTAGTAAGACAGCCAATAAAGAAACCAAAGGAAGGGGAGGCTCAGCTTGGTCAATGACCATGCTAACTGGACTGAAGCTGTGTGAAATAAAGTGATCGTCTCAGATGAATCAAAGCTCAACCTACACAAGTCTGATGGGAAACACTATATGACAGTGATGTGGAAAATAGTTTCATCCAATTGGATGCAACTGTGAAGCAACCACGGTTAATATAAGGCTGCATCTTTAGACAAAGTGTGAGGTGACTACATTTTGTGAAAGGCATTGTTAATACCGACAAGTACATCACAAATTCCCAGTTCTAGTAAAAACCAACAATTCGGGATCACTTCAGGGGAAGTGACTAATGTATATTCCAGAATAGCCCTCTTCCATGTCACAAGATTAGAAATATTAGTAATATTCATGCATTCTATGAAGTAAAGAAGACATTTCACTCTATGTCAATTGAAAATATAACTTACGTGTTATTCCATTATTCCGGTAAATAACTGTTATCAAGAGGAGATGATTAAGAGTCAACGCTAGTCAGGCAATAGCAAATATCTCAATTATATCAAAATCTACTGGAATACAAAGAGTAATAAAGCGCAAGAAAAGAAACAGAAAAACATACTGAAACTGCAGGAAGATCTGATCCGCGTATGGTATTATGAAGTTACCCATTCCTAGATTTAGATTTAGTGCTTCATACTCACTATCCCACAGCGATGCCAAGCAGTTATCAAGGCCAGAGGAAAAAAAATCAAATATTAAGAAAAACAACATACTATATGACTGCTTTTTATCAATTACATTAATATAATGTTTAGAAACAACAGTGGATCTTGTGGTCCATCTTGGCTGTCCCATCCTCTAGGCGTTTAGCATTCATCATTTATCATTCATGCCCCCCGCTAGTACAGCGGTATGTCTATGGATTTACAACACTAAAATCAGGGGTTCGATTCTCCTCGGTGGACTCAGCAGATAGCCTATGTGGCTTTGCTATAAGAAAAAACACAAACACACAATTATCATTCATATATTTATCAAGCTTATGTTTGAACTCTATCAAATTTACTGCCTCCACAACTTCTTAAGGCAATCCATTCCCTCGAGAAACACTATGTTAAAAAATAAAAATGTCTAAGTTGAAGACGTCTTCTATTTTTCCTAAATCTATATTTGTGTCCCCTAGTTCTATAATTTTCACTGAATGAATATGAATAATGTTAATGAATCAACATTATCAATTCCTTTTACAATCTTGAACACTCCACTTAGATCCCTTCTAACTCAAGAGAAATATTAATCCCTCCTCATGTGAAAACCACTCTCTTCCAGGTACCATTTAGTAACCCGCCTCTGAATCCTTTTCAACAATTCACTGTCTTTCCCAAGGTAAAGAGTTTAGGACTAAACATTCTCCAATGTGGCCTAACAAGTGATCTATGCAATGAAGTTATAACTTCTTTAAACTTGTATTCAGTATTTCTGTAGATACAACCTAAAATCATATTTGCCTTACAGCTAGCAACAGCACACTGCTTGGATGATTTAAGAAACTAGATTTTTTTTCATGACACTGTTAAGGTTATTCCCATACAAATCATATTTATAATGCAAATTATGATAATCTATATGCGATATCTTCCACTTACCATAATTAAAACCCATCTGGTATTTATTTATCCAACCCACTAAATAATCTAAATATTTTTATAAAGCAGCAGCATCCTCTTCAGAGCCAGCAACACCCAAGATCTTAATATCATCAGCAAATTTAAGAAATTCATTGACCATTCCTTCATCTGTGTCATTAATGTAAATAAAAAAGAGCAGTGGTTCTAAGACTGAGCCATGAGATATAGAACTCGCAAGATTAATCCAGTTTGACAGAATTCCAATTACAACAACCCTCTGCTTTCTTCCATCAAGCCACTGTTTTATCCAATTAATTAAATTATCTCCAACACCTATACAGATATGTTTCTTTACAATACTATTATATGTCACTTTGTCAAATGCTTTCTGAGAATTTAGATACACCAAATTTAACATTCTTACCCTCATCTACATATGCAGTTATATTTTCAAAGCACTTAACAATATTTGTTAGGTATGATTTTCCCTTAGTGAAACTATTTTGACTATCCAATAAAATTCTAAACTTTGTTAAACAGCTTTGCAAAGTGTCTTTTATCAGACTTTCCAAACTCTTGCAACAACTGATATAAAACTAGTAATTCTATTATTACAGTGACAACTTCTATTACCTCCCTTGAAGATAGAAATGACATCAGCTAATTTCCAATGTGTTGTTATTTGTTCACTGTTCTGGGATTTACACAAAATTACTGAAAGAGACTCACATATCCAATTTTTGACCTCCTTTAAAAACCTTGGGGAGACATTTCTGGCCCAGAAGCCTTATCAATTTTTAAACTTCCCAATTTCTTTAACAAGTTCAAAATTTATGTAATTTTCTTGTCGAACTTTGTTTTCATTTATCAATTTCTTAAGAAAAGAATTATTGGTTAGTATTTATTAATAAAAGCTGAATACAGAACAGAATTTAATACCTAGCTATTCCATAATTAGCAGGTAAAAGTCTTCCTTTATCACCCCTCAAGGGTCCTATCTCCATCCTAACATTTTCTTTACCCCTAACATACTTCAAAAAACTCATACTATTAATTTTTATGTTTTCAGTATAATTTGTTTTATACATCCTTTTGATGTCCTAATTTTCTGTTTTACAAACCTCCTTGATTTTTTTAAATTTTCTAAATCTTCTATAATAACAAACAATTAAAATTTCTTAAATTTATGGTACGTTTCTTTAATTTTATTTCTTATATCCTTTGTGAGCCAACCTGGTTTTATACTTGCCGCTATCCTTTTCTTTATAAAAAGAATATATTTGTTTTTGACACTGAATTTTTTTGAAGTTTCCACGTTTGCTCAGCTTTTCAATAACTCAGCTACCCAATACACAACAGATAATTCTTGTTGCATCCCTTCAAAAAATAGCTATTTTTCAAATTTGGAATCAAAATGTCATTATTCCTGATATCCATTTGCAGAAAAATATGAAACCTAATACAACAATAATCACTTGAACCTAGATGTTCCACAAATTTCCTTCCTTTCAATCATTATATTATAATTTAGCAATAAATCTAATATATCATTACTTCTGATAGGATCCTTGACCAACTGGTAAATAAATATATCTTGAACAGTTTTCAGAAACTTTCCTCCCTCATGGTTTGACTTTGAAATTTCCCAATCCATATGTCTGAAATTAAAATCACACATAACAATGATGTCATTAACAGATGGAGTCTTGACTTAACAGTAAAATTTCTCACTAATTTCATCAGTTTCATTTTTGGTCTGTAACTAACATAAATCCAAATGGATACAGTCTCCTTGCTATTATCCTTAATATTCTCAATCGCAACAGGATCTAACTCACACTTTACATACAGAGCCACTCCTGTCCCTATTAAATAACCCATAACAATGTATTTCAAAGAAATTTCTATCACCAAAATTGTCTAATTTAACTATATTTAATTTTTCCCATTATATCAAAACCTTTTATTCCTACCAGTGTTCTAAAATGACCTATTTCTTATTCTTTTTGCATTAAAATAATAACAATTAAGCCTGTCCTTATAACTACTTTTATACTGATTTTCCATGCTAAACTTTCCTCAATTTTGTTTCATTTAGTTTATTTTTGCCCTCACCACTATCTAGTCATAGTTTAAAACTTCCCTAAAAAGCTGAGTTAATAGGCCCTTGCAAACATGCCAGACCCTTTGCTACTTAAGTGTAAACCATCCATTTCAAAAAGTTCCCTTCTCCCATTGAACTAATTACACAAGTCCAAACAGCTAACCTGCTCATCCTTACACACTTATTTCAGTCTAGCGTTTAGCTCTATGACCTACTCAAAATTTCATCTCCATAATTATTTCTTGACAGTGTTCCTGACACATTTAATTTATGGCCTCTATCTTTAAATGCTTTTATCAATCCCTTGTACTTATTAATTAGCTCCCCTGACTTACTCTTACCTATATCGTTGTGCACAACAAAAACAACATCGTTGGCAGTCCCCTTCAATATATCTCTTGCTCTGTCAGTTATGTCTTTCAACTGTGCCCCAAGGTGGCATTCCCAATTTACAAAGCAGACTATTTTATCTACATATTGTGTCAAGGACTCATCTATAACTATAACCTATTTAAGTTCATAATCCATATCCTTCTTTATTCCTTTTACTTTTCTTTCCTCCAACAGTTCCTCATCTGCATAAGCCAAGAGCTGAAATCTGGTGGTCAGTAGAATATGATACTTACAATTAAGTTTACATATTTTAACCCTAATACTGCCCTTTCTAACTTCTTGAAAGTCAGTGTTAATCTTAAATGATGCCTCCCACATATGTAAATACCTTAGCTTTTCTTGAAGTTCTGTTGTCATTTCACACAGTTTATACTTCTCTATCTATTTACTCCAACTTTTCCGCCAACCTGCAAATTCTACCTTTAAATTGGATATTCTCACTACTAGATTTTAAAAGTGCATAGTAGTCCAGGGTTCTCAAATAAAACCCATACATTGCATCAATTGCACCCAGCAAGCTGAGAATACTTTGTATTATTTGTAGAATTAAAATAGACACTCAGTACTATGATTATATACCAGTAGCTTGTTGTTAACACAGTTAAGTCTAAATACGACAATTAACTAGTTTCTAAGCTTGTTTTTATCAAATAAACTAATGTGCCTAATTTGTCTTACAATCCATTGCACGTTGAATTATAATTAAGCCTAAAGGACCGTTACATGTATTAAGCCTAATTTAACGTTTTACTACACATTATACTACTAAAATATAAATTAAAAGCTCATACGTACTACCTGGGTCCTCAATGTTACTAAATCTAGTTATTTTTTGTTATACAACCCTAATTTGTAAATATAAAAATAATTAAACCAAACAATATTAAAAAAATCCACATGATTATAAAAACTTAGTTGTAATGTAAGCCTATAAAAACCATTTACGCGTATTAAGCCTAATTTAACGTAATATTATTGGTGTTGAAGAGGACACAACTAAATACTAAAATAAAAAACAAACTATATGGCTACTTTTTTATCACTTAGCTTATTGGCGTTATCCTTATATTCAGGTTTTCTTCCTCGGCAAGCATTTTCATATTTAACACAATGTAACATAAAATAATGTTCAGGGATAACAAAGGATATAGTGGTTCATTTCCACTATCATACTCTAAACGAATTATACACTGCTGGCCAAAATCTTACGGCTTGTTTGTTTGTTTTGAATTTCGCACAAAGCTACTTGAGGGCTATCTGTGCTAGCCGTCCCTAATTTAGCAGTGTAAGACTAGAGGGAAGGCAGCTAATCATTACCACCCACCGCCAACTCTTGGGCTACTCTTTTATCAACGAATAGTGGGATTGACCGACACATTATAATGCCCCCACGGCTAAAATGGCGAGCATGTTTGGTGTAACGGAGATGCGAACCCGCGACCCTCAGATTACGAGTCGCACACCTTAACACGCTTGGCCATGCCGGGCCCTCAAAAAATGAAAATAAGAAAAGGGAGGCTTAGCATGGCCAGGTGGGTTAAGGCGTTCGACTCATAATCTGAGGGTCGCTAGCCTTTACTAATTTTGCAGTGTAAGATTAGAGGACAGGCAATTAGTCATCACCACCCACTGCCAACTCTTGGGCTACTCTTTCACCAACGAATAATGGGATTGGCTGTCACATTATAATGCCTCCACGGCTGAAAGGACGAGCATGTTTGGTATGACAATTACGAACGCCTTATCCACCTGGTCATGCCGGGCCACGGGATGCATAAAACTATTATTTCTATGCTGAAGAGCACCTATTTAAATATGTTTATTAAAACTTTTTTTTTAGATTTGTTTTTATTATTATTATAAAAGACTTAGCTGCTACTTGTCTGCCATGTGAAACGATTGTACATTTACATCTGGAGTGGCTATATAAAATATTCAGTTGTACTCTACTAATACGAGAAACTAATGTGATTTAGATATATTAGTTTTAAAAGTTACGGCCTTGAAAGGTTTGTGTACAAGAACGCAATAAAAAGTTACCTTTATATCAATTAAGCCATACATTTGTTTGTTTGTAATTAAGCACAAAGCTATATAATGAGCTATCTGTTCTCTGCCTACCACGGGTATCGAAACCCGTTTTCTGGCATCGTAAGTTCGCAGACATACTGTTGTGCCACTGGGAGAGGGTAAGCAGCAGGATAAACAGATCACGGAAAATATTAATCATTATAAATATTGAAATGTTAGATTAGATATAAAACTGTATTAAAAATCAGATACTATATAAAGTCCCACCCTTTTTACCTCATCAGCGTTACTTAAAGATATTTCATGGTAAAATAACAAGGGCTAAATTTAGTCCATGACATTGAGAATATCATCAGCTGTATCGAACTTTAAACTCCAATTTTGTGGGACCCTGGAGAGACAGGTTCACCTTCGACTTCTTTCTTCATCTAACAGTAGATGCTTGCTCATTCGCTTTATTTTATTACTGAATCAGACGTTTCAGATTTCATGTAAATTTTTTCTTGGTTTGATTCCCTTCGATGGACTCAACAGATATCCCAATGTGGCTTTTCTATAAAAACACACACACACTCCTTCTAAGATGATTGTTGACACTTTTTATTGTTTAAATCTTTTGTTCTTTAGTATAGCTTTATTTAATCCACACTTACACAATGCTAATTTATTTATTTAGTGTTGGTAAATAAAATTTTTCATTGACTATATTGTGGCTTTTGTAATTAGTTTTAAATAATTACACGCAAATTGCTGATCTGTAGATTTACACAAGGTTTTGCTTTTACATTTCATTCCATTTCAGTAATAATATAATATAAATACAACAGTTTTATAATTTTCTGTAATGCTCTGTCTCAGAAACATCTAACCACGCCATATTCATATATATGACTGCCCTAATGTGTGTTTCATACATTTTAAGTCTGATATCTAGTAAAGCTTCTCATCAGATTCGCAAGGTCTAATCCAGATCCGATTTTTGATACTCTTAACATGTTCATTTCACATTTGTTTTGGGCTGTAAGTTAATTCTAAAAGTTTTGCACATGTGGCAACTTCAAATAAGAAAAAGAAATTGTGTATAGTATTTGTAGTAGGGTTGTCACACCAGTTACTGTTTAGAGAACACATTTCCTTTCACGAATATCACATAGCATGCTATAGTTTGACGTCTCGACATCCATGGTTTCAAAAAGCCGTTAACCTCCACCTTGTGGCTCAATTTCAAACAATCAACGTAGCATGCGAATAAATAACTGTTTAATTAGGCGTTAGCAATTTATTCGAATATTTAATACTTTATTTTGTAATAGTAATTGAACGCATTTTATAAGCATTAATACCTTTAATTACTTCTGGTGTGTTTGGTGTGTTAAATATAGTATATTTAAATCATAAATTCAAAATCACAAAGTGATAAAATAACACGATTGATAGACACTTGTATCAACTGTATTTATTTCACTTGTATAATTTGCAGAATCAAATTACTGATTTTAAAAATAATAAATTGACGTTCTATATCTTTCATGATCCATGAAAACTATTTCGATGGTTCTTCACGTTTTAAGAAATACGGTTCTATCAGAGTGCATGTATAAAAATTGTAATTGTATAACTTTATGTAATAAATATAACATTTTGATATTGCAGTTTTATTATAATTTATATAACATTTTTTGTTACCAACATCTCTGTATGATCTCAACAAAACACCTGTTCACAAAACATTTAATTTGGTTGGAAAATAGTTTTACAGATTGCAAATTTGTAATAAGATAAGTTGGACAGTTAAAGAATAAACAAAAGATGGTTAAATTATTGAGTGATACTGAATAACGTGTAGCCTTCTGGATCCTTGATTATCTTTGATAAACTTCGCCATAGACGTCAGAGCCTGAGGTAAAGGGGACTGAAAGAGCTGATTTCTCCTCAGATTTCAAATAGAGGTGAACTGACTTTTCTCCTGGACAATATGAACATAACAATGATGACTACTTTGTTTGGTTATTTGGTAATTGGTTAGTTCGTGCATGCATGTAATATCTGACAATTCATATCTTCCCTTGTTTTTGCAGTGTCCTTGTTTAATTCCACATTTACATTTATAATAAAAATGCATTTTGATCCGCTTTAAAATGATTCCTACATACTTTGCTATACGTTTAAGGTGTGAAATCTTTTATGGAGATAGCTTTTATCCAGGGTTCACGTTTTTGGAGAGAACTTATAACAAGGCTTCAAGTAATCTCAGATCTTCAGTTTGCTTTTTTTCGTGTAGTTGGAATTGTGTAAAATATTCTCTTGGTAATGTAACCTGCTCTCGTATGACATCAATGAACTATACAAGAAGTATTCTTTGTTATCCAAGATAATTATTTTCATATTAATGAACATTTATCAAGTAGTTTTTTTACCCTCAAAATGCTAGAAGGTTGATGACAACTAAGGCTTAATTATCCTTCTAGATGGCGAATGAGTACAAGGGTGCAAATTAAGGATGTCATGTGAAAACTATCATGTGATAAGGTATTACCTGGTAAAAAAAAATGGTAAAAACGTTTTGATATTTTTGAAGTTAAACAATTATAGCGTAATACAGATAGGATTCTTATTTCGTTCGCTGGTTTGATCATTCCAGACCTCAAATGTTTTTATTTGTTTAACTGAACCATCAATAACCAGGATTTTTTTTTGTAAGTTATTGGAAGATTTGGATATACAACCAATACCTTGAGAATTTTTTTAAATCTCTGGACAACATGTCAGACGACCTAAATTATAATCTATCTTCATCAATCTACGTAAGATCAAATATTTATATTTATTCTAGCTAGTCGTGAACGGTTGACTTTTGATACAGTGATTCACTATAAAATAATGTCATTTTACTTCCTACTATTGTTAACCCTCCGTTCCAGACGGGCCGGCGCGGCCAGGCACTCGACTCGTAATCTGAAGGTCGCGGGTTCAAATCTGCGTTCCACCAAACATGCTCGCCCTTTCAGCCGTGGGGGCGTTATAATTTACGGTCAATTACATTATTCGTTGGTTAAAGAATAGCCCAAGAGTTGGCGGTGGGTGGCGATGATTAGTTGCATTCCCTCTAGTCTTACATTGCTAAATTAGGGATGGCTAGCGCAGATAGTCCTTGTGTAATTTTGCGCGAAATTCAAACCAAACCAAAACCATTACAGTCTATTTTCTTAGGATAATGGGTAAAGGCGAGTTTGATACACGAAAAAGTATTACAGTAAGAATATGTTCTAAAGAAGGCTGGTATAGGTATTAAAACTTCAATTAAAATAAACTACAAAACAACTCTTCGACCTTCTTAGATCATCTTCAGGTTAACAACTGACGGTTGTTGAGTGTATGTCTTAGAGATAAGAGTGTCAACGGGTACGAGATTGTAGAGGACGTTGTAGTTAGATGCAAGGTTTTTAATTAGTATAGGCATAAAATTGTTCCTTTATATTGGTTTAATTTTGGTTTTAGTTGCTCTATAAGTAGGACATGTTTGTTTACATTTGTTTCTCTACTTAATATCTCGGTGTTTTCTGTGGTTATGTTGTGTTTATGTGATTTGCAATGTTTAAAAACATGAGAAAGTATTTTTTTGTGTGTTCTTTGAATTTGGTTTCCATTTTTCTGCTTGTTTCTCCAACAAAGAAGTCGTGGCAATTGTTGCATTGTATTTTATAAATAATGTTAGTGTTATGTTTGTTAGTGTAATTTTTACATAGTATTTTAGTTTTGTACCTGGTTTTTGAAACACACCACTTGTGTTTACTATAATGTTGTGTTTTGTTTCCAAATGCTGGTTATGTTGTCGCTGATATCAGGAATATATCATACGCAGCAGTGTAAGGTTTTGCAGTTTGTTGTTTTTTGGTATTTATTATTGCTTGTTTGTTGTTGACCATGTTTCTACGTGTGTGCATACAATTTGTTCAACATTTTTGGAGGGAATTTGTTGACGTTGATGAAGTGTTGTTTTATTTTGTTGATTTTATCGGGTAAGCATAGTTTTACGGGTGTGTTTATTTAGTTTCTTAATATGTTGAGTTTTAGTTTTGTTTCATGTGCTGAGTCCTAGGGACTGTATAGTCCAGTATGGGTGATTTTTTTCTGTCGATTTCTGTTTTGAATTGTGTAACGGTTATTATAATCTTGAAATTGAGAAATGTTCACAGATGAACTTCATTTTGGAGTGAGGCTTTTTTGTCTAATGTACAGGTTAAAGTCTTCTTGAAGTTAACTTATTTTACTTACTAGAACTATTTACTCGACGATAAGGGATCTAATCCATAAGAAGCTACTGAATATCGACAAATCTTTCAAAATTAAATTAGAGTATTTGTGCTGTATATCTTAATAAACACATTCCAGTTTGTATTTGCTCAGCTTTAAATCTGAGGGTTTATATGGTTAAAAATCGGGTTTCGATACACGTGGTAGGCAGCAGAGCACATACAGCTTATTGTATAGTTTGTACCTAATAACAAGATGAAAGTAAACACAGCATTGATATAATTATTGTTGAGTTTTTAAACTTAAAAACCTTTCTCTCTATAATCTCCACCAGAAAAATTTTCTTATCAATAAATCTGCTTTACAAGCGGTAAAACAAATCCATTACTGTAAACTTGGTTTAGTAAAACATGGAAATTATTTTTTCAGAAGCATACTTCAAGTTTCTCTGTAGCTTCTACCGCCATCTTGAGGTTTTGTGTTAAGAAATAAGCTGGAATTGATCTGAATAAGATTACGTAAGTAACCTTATTAAACGAACTCTTTCCAGCGTGTAACTTTGCTTTTATGGAAAATCTAAAGGTATAACGAAACGGTTGACACGTACGAATGTTCTAGAAAAAAAGGAGTATTCTATTAAAACAAAACTTATCTGTGCATACTTTTGTTCGAAAAAACAAACCACAAGGATGCGAGTTAAAAATGAACTTTTATTTAACAGAACTACAAATATAACTTTAACTTTGTAGACAACGTGTAACACATTAGACTGATAAAAACACTTTTAAAGAGTAAAGAAACACCACACGAAGTAAAACATGTTGCACATAAACACAAGTACAAAACAAGCTCCGAGAACATGAGACGACAAAAACCATTTCCAAGAGAATCGTTATATACTTTAGATTTTCTATAACAGAAGAAACACCTTCAACCAATTTAACTCTAACATATACTTCACAGCCAGATGTAACAGTATGTATTACCCTAGAGGAAAACGTACCACTGAATTTGTGCTATCGAATGTAACAGCTGAAAAATTTATACTTTTCCCGGCAGAAGGAAAAGCACTAAAATATTCAACCATAACTCCTACTAGAGAACCGGATGTGACGACAGCTTCTTTTACAGTTAAAATTCGTCACATTATACAAACTTAACACCCAAAGTAACATCCAAAAACATGGATTTTGTCTCGACAGATCAAACCACGTCAGTGAGTTCGACTACTACGTCTATCACAGAACTAGACGGATTTTTTAATTTGTTTTGGTATTATGCACAAAGCTACACAAAGGGCTATCTCTGCTCTGCCCATCACTTGTATGGAAACCCGATTTACAGCGGTATCAGTCAGAAGACATACCACTCTGCCACTGGGAGGAGTGGATAGACAGAATAACAATAACTCACACTAAAAACCGAAACATTTCACAATCCTAACACGCAGTGGAACAATAGATACATGTGAACCCCTCTGAAACAAAAGAAAACGCTCGGTTTTCTTCAAGACAAGAGTCAAAATAAACTTATACTTAAAAATACATTAACAATTGGAAATGTAAATACTTTTATAGCAGCTGCACTTTCTAGAGATCAAACAGTATGTTTAATTACAAATCTCAAACAAGAAACAACTGAATTTCGTGAAACAAAACGACGTCAGAGACTACAACATAAAATATTCCAATTATATTGTGTTGTGTAGGCATTGTTTAGAATTGATATATGGTGAGGTGTTGTGTAGTTGTTAGCATGCCCCTGCTGTCATTTCAAGAATTCATGGTTCGTATTCTGTTGTTTTAAAAACGTGCTCTGCATATTGAGGTCACGTGTAGTGCGCATTCGAAGAGATCCATTCACCTCTGGTGAATGAAGTCCAATTTCCGAAAGTGATCGTAGTGTTGCGTTTCTTTTCTAATGCTAACTTCTGCATACTTCAGAAATTCGTAAATAAAATTTGATCCACTGCTTGGTTACACAAGATTAGTCTAAAAGATGAATTTGTTAGTGTTGTTGAACAACTTCCTTCATTTAATCTATCAGTTCAAAATTAGGGCAGGTTAATCAAGGAAACGAAGTCGACAGTGTTATGAGTTTGATAAGATTTCCAGGCATTCTTCCGTTCCACCGTCACGTACCTTAAATAACTGAAGGATGAAATGGGAACATTTTGTATTGTAAGCTATGCTGCAGAGTTATTTTCAGGACACATGATTGTCAGATAGATATTTTATTGTTTGTTTGTTTCTAATTTTGCGTAAAGCTATACGAGAACTATCTGCGCTAGCCGTCCCTAATTTAGAAGTGTAAGACTAGAGGCAGGGAGGGCAGTTAGTCATCGCTACCCACCACCAACTATTGGGCTACTCTTTTACCAACGAATATTGGTGTTGATCGACACATAGTAATGCCCTCACGACTAAAAGGTCGAGCATGTTTGGTGCGACAAAGATTCGAATCCGTGATCCTTAGATTAGGAGTCGGTTGCCTTAACTACTTGGCCATGCTGGGCTCACACTATTGTGACTAAGCACTAAAAATTTTAGATAATATGTTTATTTACTACAATAAATCACATGGGCCGCTGCTTCATGCTTGACTACACACGAACAACAACAGCCGATGTGATATATTGAACAAATTTTGTAAAGTTCTAAATGTTTAACCCAAATAGTTTGCGTTAAAGTTTAATGACCAATACTTTCTCGTTTCAGCTGTAAACTTTGACGTCACATCTTTCTGTCACAATCCTTTTTTGTGGTTGCACTTTTTAAGATCATGCTGCTTTTGATTATGTATCGTTCATTTTTTATAATTATAGGTAATAATAGCAACATATGACACAGAGTTGATAATCATATATAGCTTAAAATAATGAGCATCAACCATCTATTATAATAAATAAAGTTTGACGCAAAGGCGTATTAAACCAATATTCACGGGGGTGGTTTTGGCTGATTTCACGTTCGATTTTTATAAAATGTAAGATTATCCAGAACACTTCAGTGTATGGTAGAAATTTCCGCGCGATCTTATCAACCAATTTTTATCTAAGTGATTGCAGATATTTACAAGTTTTTAGTGTGGTTTTTGCTCATTTTTAGCGTTATCTTCGAAAATATTTAAGCTCATAAAATTAAATTTGTTTTGAAGATAGGAAAACATATGTGTAAAATTTTAAAGTAATTGATCAAAGGGAAGTTGTTTTGTTTTATTTTGTTTTCATTGGTGCAAAGAAGGAAGCGGAGAATTTCAGGCTAAGTTTGTCCTGCTGTAAAACGATAAGAATGTAAGCGATTTATTGGAAATTTCGTATGTGATATAAGGGGACCTGTTAGTTCTACCATGAAAGTTGATATGTGATATAAGGGAACCTGTGAGTTCTATCATGAAAAGTAGTATGTGATATAAGGAGGCATGTGAGATTTAGCTTGAAATTTGGTAAGTGATATAAAGGAACATGTGAACTCTACCATGAAGGTTGGTTTGCGATATAAGGGGACCTGTGAGTTCTACCATGAATGTTGGAATGTGATATAAGGGAACCTGTGAGTTCTACCATGAATGTTGGAATGTGATATAAGGGAACCTGTGAATTCTACCATGAATGTTGGTATTCAGTATAAGGAAACTTGAAAGTTCTACCATGAAAGTTGGTTTGTGATGTGTAAGAAGACCTGTAAATTCTATCATACAAAAAATGAAATATAGTTTTGATTAACCGAGGTGATTATACAGATAGTTGAGAAATTCAAAGATTTCATTTCTAAAAACCGCACTGGCTCTCGTGCGGTTTTCGGTTTTTACGTTGCACGACTGTCTTGATTGGAATATAATTGTATAATGTAGTTTATTTATACGATTTCATTTTTTTATTCATTACTTCAAATGCTTTAAACAGTTACGTTTGTAATATTAAGATATAACACTGGATCAGAATACAGACAAATTACAAAACAAGAAACCTGAAAACCTGAGTGCTTCCATTAAGTAGGCCTTCCTTTTTTCGGACTTCAAATGATAATCGTTTTACCCCTGAAGAACGAAGGTCTATAATTCAATACTATTTGGGTTGTCATATTTCTTATTTACAAAACCTTGCGTGTTCTAAACGGGTATATGTTAGAAGAATATACAGTTCTCTAGTATTACAGACCTTTAGAAATATGCTTGTATTATATAGCCGTAGTTTCATTCAAAACACATAAATATTATATAGAATTAGCTTACAAAACTGAATCTACGATTTTGGAAAAGCGATGTAATCGCCTTGATGGGTACCATATAATTTCAGTATACATAATTTATATCGATGCAGCCAGATAATACATGAAACATAAATATAATATTGTACATTGCTGGCCTGTATCTAGAAGAGACAAGAAATAAAATATATATAATTTAAATCATTTATTTTCAAAAGAGGCACACTTCAAAGAGTAAGGGTGTAAAAGTATGGAAATGGGGTGGCCGTATCCCTCACCCTATTGATTAGGTACTTTCTAAATGTACCCTTGAGGTCCACAACATTCAGATTGACTTATGTTATAGAATTACAATTGACTGGCAAATGGTGAAAATTCTTAGACATTTCAACACCAACATCTAGAAAAATCGAATATTGAAATTCTCAGAAGTTATCACCTAGGAAGAAATGTGTTAATTATCATTACTTGATGATACAAAACTACAAGTTTAGAAAATAGGCAGAACTTTCACAATACGCATTTAACAACATAAATTACATGCATTTCTAAATACATACTGAATTAAAACAAAGATCGATATTTAAAAAAAAAATGTTTCGAAAGTACGATGTTATTTGTTCCAAAACAGTTTTTATTCCATAGACAAAATGTTTCTAATTTCAAAGACAATGTTTTACTCTCGAAAACATTTGTTTTCAGTCTTAAAGACATAAAGTTATTGATTCCTTAAATAATGCAATATTTATTCTTCTGAAGATGCATTATTCTTATATCTGAAGACATAACGTTATATATTTCTAAACCATTCTTTTTACTTACAATATATATATATATATTTTCTTACAAAACACGGCATTTCTTAAAATTGAAAACATAAATTCTAAACTTAGTGTTTTAGTTTCCAAAACATAACAGGTTTCGTTACGAAGGAATGTTTTTTAATTTAGAAGACTTTTTTAAGTTCTAAAAACACATTGTATAGAATTCCTAAAGAAACTATATTTTTTATTCTAAAGTTGCAGAAACAACGGTTTACTTCTGAAGATACGAGAATTTTAATTTTAAAGGCAGTATATATTTTTATTTTAAAATCACAGTATTTTAATTCTAAAAAAGAGTTTGGATTTTTAAATTCAGTAATTTCAGTTCTAAAAACAAAAGTTTTTAAGAAACACCATCATTTTAGTTCTAAAGAACAGTAGTTTTAGTTCCATAAGCAATAATTTTAGTTCAGAAAACAAAATATTTACAACAATTCTTTCGTTTATTTAATTTCGAAGTTATGTGTTCTTACTTCTAGACATACTGTTTTTTGTTGTTGTGTTTTTACTTTTAGACATACTGTTTTTTTATTATGTGTTTTTACTTCTAGACATACTGTTTTTTGTTGTTATGTGTTTTTACTTTTAGACATACTGTCTTTTTGTTGTTATGTGTTTTTACTTCTAGACACACTGTTTTTATTGTTGTTGTGTGTTTTCGGTTTGGAAGACTAGCTGATTTTTTAATTCTACAAACAAAATATTTTCAGTTCTGAAAATCAGGTATTTTACAGATCTGATAATAAGATGTTTTTATTTCGAAGGCAGATTTTTTTTTAGAAACTCGATGATATTTAGTCACACAAAACAGTGTTACTGATTAATAAAACAAAATTTTAGTCACTGTGACATAACTTTTTCCTAGAAAATTCTATGACAAATATCCTATTACAGTTATCTTATTATAGTGCTGCAGTGAGAAAAATGGGTGCCAAAAGTCATCAGCACTCCTTTGAGACTACCTATGGGATTGTGAAAATACTGGTGTGTGAATATATCCTGCGCCATCTTACCTAACGAATCTCAAAACATCTTGTTTATTAAGTGTTCTAACATGACAGTGGTTTTGTACTTAACAGAAAAAGTAGAAACACTATTAAAAAAGTCAAACTTTTACAACTTGTAGCTTATTTTAATTGTTAGTATATTTACAGCCTGTCTGCATCAGCACTGATCTAATATTATACATATATTACTGGCCCTAGAATTAACTGTAAATTTTATCATCGGGTTTTTAAACCTAACCAGTAAACAGAATATAAACAAGTCGGTAATTTTACGTTAAAATTTACTTGTATATTTGCTATTAATTACTTTGATAATGAGTTATAAAAGCCAGACGAAGAATTGCTTACAGTGATGAAAACAAGCAAGTTCCGAATTCTTACATTCAAGTATTATGTACTAGAATAATAACTAGTACGTTTCTTGATATCAACGTGAAGTATAGTAAACAATAAACAGATTCATGTCATAATTAATTAGAGTTTACAGTGACAGTGTTCAGTTATAACAAACTACATTCTTTTTAAAGTATCGGAGAAATTTACTAGCGTTTTCAGGAACTGAAAAAGTGTATTATCAGTTTATTTTTCTATCTCATAAATGTTTTATTACGTCCAACAAAACAGAGTGACGACAGTCTCCATGTGTTTTGACGTTTTCATTCTTTTAAATTGTTAAATAACATAAAAACATGACAAAATGAACGATTAGTTTTATTCATTACATTAACAAGATAAGTGATTATAATTTGTAAACACTACTGAATGATTCTTTAATTTGATACAATAAGCATATCTTAGGTTATAAAGTTCACGTTTAAAGGTGTCCGTGTGTTTTCTTACAGCAAAATCAATCATGCTTTCAGCTAAGCTAACCAATGGGAATCGAACTCCCTAATTTTAGCGTTGTAAATCCCTAGACTTACAACTGTGCCACCGACGTACTTAAAAATATTTGCCAAAGTATATTATATAAATAAATAAATATTAAGTTAGATTTTTCTTATATCAAGGAAAAGAATAAATAGCGTCAACAGAATGTTTTATTTTATCGGAGAAAAATTAGAATAACTCAAGCTCCAGATTTTGTAATTTTTACATGCACAGTTTCATTAAAAGTAACAGTATTTTTATACATTTTCGCTAATAAATATGTTTAAATTTCCCGAGTTTGTACTAAATTTCTTATAATTTAATTTGTATTTTTTTTCCTACAGTCATTGAGGAACAGCATAGGTGTTACAAGAGTCAATGAACCGCGGAATGAATGCAGTGCCAGTTCTGCTCTATTTTGAACACTTGCAGAAAACTTTACACCAACGTCTATGTGTATTTTGAAATAGGGCGTAAAGTATAATTAATTTACACAAGCTATTGAGCTAGCATGTGTCCAGGTATATGTAATTAATGAGGAAAGCAAAAAAAATGTTTCAATATGGAACTGTAACACAGTTGCACTACGTCTACGAAATACCTTATCACCGTTTCTTCATCGTTGTAGTAAATGCTTCATTAATTAGCACATTAATCATTTTAACTTCTTGTGAATTATTACTCATCATGGACATTCTAGAATAGAATAAACTTTTATTCATAATTTTCCCCTTGATTTTGTTTCTACTTTTGGATTCGCTTAATAGCATTTACAACACTATTTCCTTTAAATGATGCATTTTATTGAAATGTCAATTGTTTTGGAATTTCGCGCAAAGTTAGACGAGAGCTATCTATGCTTGCCGTCCCTAATTTAGCAGTGTAAGACCAGAGGGAAGACAGCTAGTCATCACCATCCACCACCCACTCTTGGGCTACTCTTTTACCAATGAATAGTGGGATTGACCGTCACTTATAACGCCCCCACGTCTGAAAGGGCGAGCATGTTTTGGTGTGACTTGAATTCGAACCAGCGACCCTGAGACTAAAGGTCGAAAGCCTCAACCCACATGGCCATGCCGGGCCGAAAGGTCAAGTAACAGATTTTATAAATATAACCTGTAACATCCAGTGTTAAGAGTGTCAGAAAGAAGACAAGTATGATATTTTAATCCCATAAGGAAGGAGTCATAAGCAGATTGGAATTTATTGTGTGCCATAGTGGAGACAAATATCAACAGGAATTGAAATATTTCATTACTTTGTGAATCTAAAATTATAATTGATGTAACTGATAGAAGGTACTGCAGTTTCTTAACGATTTGATACTATTTTGAATTTAGATTTTTAATGATTATTTTATAGTGGCTTTTCTTCAACATAAATAAATATTGTATAACAATACACATTCTTTAGTGAAGAAAATTTTCTTATATTGATTAACGTTATAGAATTATAGAATTTGATACACACCCAGGTATTAATTTTTCTAAATTTGTTTAAGAAGAAAAGTTTGATGCCATGATGGCTACAAAATAAACAAATGCATCATTTTTTTTTGTCTTTGGTTGCTTTTAAAAACTGATAGTATGAATATTATATTATAAAAGTGGGTGATATTATTTACCTGTATATTTAAGTTATCATATCTTAAGCCTCTAGTAGGTAATTCACAACAGTACATGGAATCTAATACAGATAAATAACTATTTTATCTATTTGTTTATCAACAGAAGTTGAAGTAATTAAAAAATACACGAAATCTGACATATATTTTATCTGTTTATTCCTCATTAACGTCTAAAACAGGTATTTCACGACAATACACCAGATATATTTTGGTATAGATAACGTTTTTATTCTTTGTCATTATACTCTAAAGCACGTAATTCACAACAATACATGGATTTTGATACGAATAACTTTTTTATTTATTTATCAAATAACTCTGCAGTAAGTTCACAGTACAGTTAGTTTGATATAGATAATTATTTTGTTTATCATTAAAATCTGAAGAAGGTAATCCACAATTTTTCAAGATTCTTTTGGATCTCATACTTACTGTTTCTAAACTTCTCGAGCGTATAATAGTAGAAATCATATAAAAATTCCCATTATTACACTGGGTGCTTAATTTTTAAAAATAAATAAAAATAAGAGTAAAAATTAATAAACTCGAAATTAATAATAATAAAGTAAAAACGGTTGCTGCTATCCTATCGTCTCCCTGTTTATTGACAAAATATTGCAATGGGGCTCGTTAACTGGAAGGAACAGAGCTTTGGCGTGTATGCGTAATTAAATCAAATCGAATATAGTGTTGCAATTTAAATTATTCAGGATAAAAATTAAGTAAAATAAATGTTTTTTCAGAATTACTTTGCCTCTTCCTTAAGCTATGAAATGTTAAAATTAAGTTGTTTTGAATTGAGTACAAAGCAACACAAAGGGCTATCTGTACTCTGCCCACCACGTGTATCGAAAGCGGGTTTTTAGCGCTATAGGTCCTGCAGACATACTGCTGAGCCACTGGAGGGCTAAAATTAAATGAAATTATATGTTCTAAAATATAATTTTCATATTTCTCTAGAATACACTAAAACCACTGAATACATTTTTTTCTATAAAAGTTCTGATTTATTAGATGTATCTACAACCATGAACACACAACACAAGCTTTACTTCTTTAAACATCCATTAAAGCCACCAGACGTTTGTGTTCTTTGTTTTCTCACTTTGAACAGCAATAACAAGTGGATTGGTAAAGGCTGTAAAAATATACATTCCACTGACGATCCATAAATTGTGTGAAAACGGCCACTTCCTCAGCTTTGATAAACACGATCATGAATTTCTACGGTTATAAAATATTTCCGCATTGGCCATATCTGGTTCTGTTTTGGTTATATTATGTCTTACTTTATCCACTTTGATCTCCAGAAATAATATCGTGTGTTTATATTCTCCCTGCAGCAAAGCTACATCGGGCTATCTGCTAAATTCACTGAGGGGAATCGAACCCTTTATTTCAGCGTTGTAAATCCGTAGGCTTACAGCTGTACCAGCGGGGAACGCGGATATAACAACAGGTAGTTTTCCTGAATCGAGAATTTTGTAACTTACAAAACCTGTTCCTTTCCCATTATATCACACGTTTGTATAATATAAACACTCGAAGAGAAACACAAAAGTCACAATTTTTTGAAAAAAATGTCTAATTAAAATTTTATATATTACCTCAAATACTTGTGTAACTTCAACGTTTCAATACGCTCAGTTCTGCCGATGTCGTTTGTAAATCTAACAACAATCTCACTGGCCATAAAGAACAAATTAAACACGAGATGTTAAAATATTTTTGAAACCATTCCATTGAAACTACGATGTTATGGTTAAATTATTAACCCAATTTTCTTTAAAATATCAAATAATACTATAGTTGTGCTTTACACAAAGTGTATTTATTCGAATGGTTAAAAATCTTCTTTTCTCTTTTCAATTAAAAGAATTCTATTTTAAAACCTGGTTTTCCATTCAAAGTAGGCTTTAATGTTTAATACGACATGAGATCTGGAAATAGTTACGGATTAGAGATCTGTGCATTTGCATTGGTCGCACTACCCTTGGTACGGCCCAGTCTCCAAGAGTCTCAGTCTTTTCTATTTACGGTGTTGATATCGACAATGTGTTTAGCATTAACTCAAAGGCGTAGTGTTGTATACGCTTTATGGCTTTAAGCAGGACGTCGTAAAACGGCTAATTTCGGGATCACAACAGAAAATTTAGTATTGTTTATTTATATCAGCTACCATTTGTGTTTCTCAAACTACGGCCAGAAAAAAAAACAGCAACCTTGAACTATTATGTTTTGTTTTATTCTGTTTAACCTCATGGATGTTTTAGTTTGTTTGTTTGTTTGTTTGTTTTGGAATTTCGCACAAAGCTACTCGAGGGCTATCTGTGCTAGCCGTCCCTAATTTAGCAGTGTAAGACTAGAGGGAAGGCAGCTAGTCATCACCACCCACCGCCAACTCTTGGGCTACTCTTTTACCAACGAATAGTGGGATTGACCGTCACATTATACACCCCCACGGCTGGGAGGGCGAGCATGTTTTAGCGCGACGCGGGCGCGAACCCGCGACCCTCGGATTACGAGCGCACGCCTTAACGCGCTCGGCCATGCCAGGCCTTGGATGTTTTAGTAAAAAGACATGTAGGTTCTAGAAAATATTCGATTTGTTATTCTTCATCTACCATTTGGACAGTTCATAAACTTTTTTCTTATTTAATTCTACAGTTTTCTTTCGTATTATGCTGAGTAACAAAATTCGCACAGGTTTTCGTAGTCTATTTCAGTAGCATTCTGAATAAATTTATATTTCACTGAGAACAAATAATGTGCATCCCCATGTAACACTTGAATTAGGGTTGATACATTTATATATACATGTTTTTATTATCGAGTACAAACAATATCTGCCCTGAAGAAACACTGTGGTAAGCATCAATACATGTGTGTCTGTCAATCTTTGCTGTGTAAACCAATGACTAGTGGCAGACAATATTATTATTCCAACGTTAGTGCAACTACCAGTTATGTAAGCAAACCTGAGATAAAATATTTCAAGTACACTATTTTCTCAGAGTTATAGTAAACGACAATAGTAACTGAATGCCAGCCTCTTGTCTGATGTACTTGTGTTTAAAAACATATATTTTTGGTTTACATTCTTTCTATGCTGGAATTTATTTTCCTGTTTTGACAGAACCATGATGTCGAAAACAACCCTAGTAATATTTTAGCAGAAACTCGTAACAAGGACCATTCTGAGAGCTACATTGGAATTTTTTTCAAATAATACCAATCCGATTAATTCGATACAAGTTCACCATTTGTAAATATTCTAAAGTGTTGGAAATATATCATCTTGTCTGAAACAATGTTTAATTATGTGTTGAAGATGGAGGTAGGGTGGAGCTTATTCAATCAGTAGAAAATAGCACGTCAATTACAACAGAATTGAAATAGAACCAAAAATAAGATTCCAAGCTACTAAAGTATTCATGTCTCTGTACTCGGGAAAAGTATTGTCTTGAAACTTTTAATTAATTTATAAGAGATGAGTTAATGTAAAATACGTGCGTGTAATAACTAATGCAGGTCTATTATATATGGATATTTGTTTTGATATTTTTGATAAGATCTCTTAGTATGATGTGACAGTAGATATCTTTCACGTTTAAAACTTGTACGTTTAACAAATACTGTGTTTTGACAACTATTAATATTCCTTTTTGAATATTTTTCTGCAAATATTCTACACTATTTTTAAAGTTAAGAACTAAATTATATGTCATACAATGGTGGTAAACGCGAGTCGTGCATTTTTAATAACTTTATTAACAAATTAATGTATGACGCACAATGACGAGTATATATTTCTTTTACTTGATCCATGCAAATCTGTTTAGAAATATTTATAAATCATAAATAAATACAAGAAGGGTTACTCTAATAAACATCAGAATTATATTTGCAAAACTGTCCTTGATAATCGCTTTCTGTAGTATAAAATGTCATTACATTAAGGTACATAACCGCCTCCTATTTTGTAAAGTGACCGAATCAAGCATCATTACCACTTCCTACAGTGTAACATCAAAGCATTAAAAAAACACACAAGTAAAAACGAGTGAGAAAACAGTAATGAAATGAGTATATGGACTAACCGGCTTCTATCTCGTTGTACGACACCAGAGGGCTGCCGAGAAAACGCCACAAAGGACAAGAATTGGATCAAGAATAACAAATATTAATCTTCCAAGTAAGATCAGGGACCTAATACAGTAAACTATTATTCTTTATTATCTACATCAACAATTATTTCAAATAAACAGATAAAAGGAAAAGCACATTAGCTCATACTAACTTGTGCAAGTAACTATATCACCCCTTACATTGAGCATAACTCAATTCCTTGTTTTTGGAATTTCGCACAAAGCTACTCGAGGGCTATCTGTGCTAGCCGTCCCTAATTTTGCAGTGTAAGACTAGAGGGAAGGCAGCTAGTCATCACCACCCACCGCCAACTCTTGGGCTACTCTTTTTACCAACGAATAGTGGGATTGACCGTCACTTTATACACCCCCACAGCTGGGTGGGCGAGCATGTTTAGCGCGACCCTCGGATTACGAGTGCACGCCTTAACGCGAACGGCCATGACAGGCCCAAACTCAATTCCAGAGAGCTCGTATGTAAACAGTCCCAAGGAAATAAAAGCTCCATAAAGTAATCATCATCGTAAGTAATTTGACTATCTTCTTACAACCAGGTTACAAAAAATACGCTAACCAGATTCAGAAGAACTGCACAAAAATATAGAAACATTCTCCAAATACGCCTGGATATATTCTATATTTTTTGGAAAAATTGAAATTAGCATTTTTTTTCACTGTGAAACACACAAGTCTTTCAATTCTGGAGTAATGTAACTTTCATATACTTAAGCAACTTTTACTAGCATTTTTTTTACGAACAATGTTCCTCTCGTCGAAATCACATACAAAAGTTTTAAGTACATGCGGAAAATTAGTTAATCAATTACAAAACCAGCTGACCCTATAGGTTTTTTGAAAGATTCCACGTGGGTTAAGCGGTCTTTTTCCCAGTGAAATAGTTTAGACACTAAAAAGATCAAAGTTAAACAGGTGGCAACTGGTTCCGTATTAATAATACATTGTAGTTTATCCCAAAATAACGTTTACATTCTTTGGATCATTATAACTTGCCTTGTTTATTGATTTTAACAATGAAACAAGATACATATGATAGGCTGATAGCCAAAGGATTTATTCAAAGATTTAATACTGAAATAAAGACAAAAAATAACAAAAAAATTCTTCCCAAGGAAACCTCTCCTTGGTTGAAATTGTAAAATGTCACAATTTGTTTGCTTCACTTCAGGTGTTCAAACTGAAATCCGTTCTGCTCCAGACACATCTCATAACGGGAAGAAATAAAAGTGCACACAAACACCATCTCATCTAGTATTAAAGTACAATGTTCTTCAATTGCAACTCTCAATTCGTCAATTGTTGTCATTTTTGTGCTGTAAACTTTGTCTTTCAGAAACCCTCACAAAAAGAAATCCATAGGTGTCAAATCTGATGATCTAGCAGGAAATTCTACACTTCCTCTTTGTCCAAACCATCTGGCATAGATGCATTCAGATAAGCTCTTACGTCGCGATGGAAGTGAGGAGGAGCGCCATCCTGCTGGAAGAAACACTCTTCTTCTCCAAGTTGTTCTTAGATGCGTGGCATGGCAAGCTCTTGTAGCATGTTGAGATAATTCAATCCTGTTACGGTGTCTTGGAAAAAGAATGGTCCGATGAGTAACCTAGTGGACAGACCACACACCAAAGTCACTCCAGGCAAATTCAAGTGATGTTCCTCTGTAACATGTGGATTTTCTGTTGCCCAGTAGGTGCAGTTGTGTCGATTTATTGAGCCATTCAGCTTAAACGTTGCTTTGTCACTCCAAACAATTTTGAGTGGAAATTCATCATCGCCTGCAAATCTAGCAAGATACCATTCACAGAGTGAACAAGCGATGGGATGAAACTTTTGAATTGGGAACGTTTCAAAATGTGATGAACGCTGGATTGAGGGATTCCTGTTTCACAAGGCAGTTGGCGCACTAATTTTCTTGGAGAATTTAGAACATTACCAATGACCTCTTGCTCTCTTGTTGGGCTTGTTGATGATCTTTTTTGACCGGAGTGATCCTTTCTCATATGGTGGAGAGTTCCATGTTTATCAAACTTGGCGATAATGCGTAAAATGCTGGTCCAAAAAGTTTTGAGAATGAATATTTCGTGATCGATTGTAAGCTGATTATCCGCCATACTTGGACACAAGTCAAATCTGAAACAAAAAAACGGTTTATTAGCTTTACACAGTCAAAGAGTGTAAACGTTATTTTGGGACACCCTGTAGATAGATAAAGATATGGTTACATAAAGATCAATGTATTAATTAACATTAAATATGTGTTAGAAATGTTATATATGCGATGTTCCGTCGTGTAGCTTTGGGCAAAATTCAAAAAACAAAACTATTTTACTACTTCTAATGAGTGTGGTTGTTTAGAATTAAGCACAAAGCTACACAATGGGCTATCTGTGCTCTGCCCACCACGGGTATCGAAACCCGGATTTTAGCGTGTAAGTCCGCAGACATACCGCTGAGCCACTGGGGGGCCTAATGAGTGTGAAAATTGATTCTGAACTTCAGTGAGCATAGTGTTGAAATCGATAGTTTTCCTTACCTTTTAATCTAGGTTTTGTGTACATTTGTTAAGAGGCTAAGCATACAAAACAACAGTGGTTTATTTGTGCTCTGTCCGTCACTGGTATCGAAACCCGGTTTCTAGCAGGCATACCAGTTCTTTTAGTCTAGACCAATACCTCAAAAATTTCTTTATAAAACAGAGCGAACAATGTCTCTTTGCATGCTTTATTGTAATTAGAGTAGTTGTTAGACGTGGTTAATAATTTCAAGACAGTGTTGTTAATCGGCTATTTTACAAAATTCCAACAATGTGGACCGCTTTTCTGTAAAACATGTATCTACTTGGTTTATGGAAGTGTTTTGCTTCTATGACTTTATGTTAAATGAAACTCAGCTTTCCTTTACTTTATGAATTTCCTTAAAATGTAAACTTTTTGCGGAGGTATCTCAAACGTCAATGGCAATCTTTGCATTAGTTGTGCCAACTACATAGAGTAATTTCGTGTGACATGGTAGTCATGTTAGTAATTGTAAGGGGCTATTGTGGGATGAGTTTCTACAATCGCTTTTTAGGCAACAACGTATTTCGTTTTTGTAAGTTGTAAGATCCACTACAGCAAGTGTATTTATATTCAAAGACCCTCTCGGGAACCTTGGGTTATAATTTACTGGTGAGAGGTGTTCTTTCCTCTTTCTGTAAGTCCAAAACTAGAAATGTAAAGGCTTATCTTCAACCCAAAACTGTAAGTATTACTTTAAAATGAGTTCACAAGTCTTTCATAATGTAGAAGTGTTTGGTTGGTTGGTTAGATTAAAGCCACACTGGGCTATATGCTTAGTTCACCAGAGAGTCAAACCCAGGATTTCAGCACTGTAATATGTAAACTTACAGCTGTTCTATCAGGTGGCATGTAGAAGTGAATTATGTAATCTCATTTTTCAACAGTTTTTATGAGTTCGTGGATATAATGTCATCGTGCACATTATAAGACCTGTATGTGTGTGGGTGTGTTTTTCACTTTGTACACACTAATCTACACATGAAACGCTCAAATGTTTCAATAATTTCTTCTCTATACTCAGTTCTTTCATTCAAAATATTTCAGGAGATTATTGCGTTTTTCAATATTCTACACAATGTAAAAGTGTCCAGAAACTCGTACTCTCAGTAGTTTTTAGGTGTAACAAAAAACATACAAGTTTCCATGTTTCGGATGAAGTTTCACAAGCTGCGCAAAAAATACACCCAACAAAAGACAAAAACAAAACTTTCAACCAATATACATCACTAAAACCTAGATGGCCAACAGTGCTCGAGTACCTGTAGAAACAGGATGTGACATAACTGGATTTCAAATAAAAACATCTCATATTTTTGGGCCACGCCTACCGAACTAGCGTCAAATAGACTTATTTAAAACACATCAGCCCAAAAATAAACGATAGCCACGTAGGAAGACTATTCAGTCTTCTAATGCCCCTGGGGGTTAAATTTCTTCAGAATTATTAACCTTATTCCAGAAAAACTGCCTGAAATGTGTGTGTATGTGTACGTACAGACCAGTCACTTCCTCCAAAACATGCACACCCTTTCAGCCGTAAAGGCGTTATAATGTTACGGTCAATTCCACTATTCGTTGGTAAAAATAGTAGTCCAAAAGTTGGTGGTAAGTGGTGATGACTAGCTGCCTCCCCTCTAGTCTTATACTGCTAAGTTAGGGGCGACTAGCGCAGATGGCCCTCATATAGCTTTGCACGAAATTCCAAAAACAAACAAAAATCATCCATAAATATAGTATTTGTAGTATATTTACAAATCGGAAATATACATGTTACAGAATCATTTTTACTCACATACTATCACCGCTTCACGGGTAATTTTCTCAAACAAAGCAATTATGCACGAAGGAAATAATTCTGTCTTTCGAAAACACTTGTAGCAAATTGAGTACAATACTAAAAAGAGTTAAAAGTTTAAGTTTTGATGAAAACAAATTGTCGTGAATCTGAAATCTGCGAGTTACTTTGGGCTCCCAGCATTAACTACTTTGTTACAAGTAGCGACTCGAAAAATAACTTCACAGGCAATTTAATTTTAATTTAAAACATCTTCCAAGTTGATGACCGTTTTAGACAAACGTACGACCTCGTACGTTATATGCAAAGAAACCAGTTTGCGATACATGTCAAATTTACGTTGAACATCGATTTGTACAAATGGCTACTGAAAACAGTTCTCATTAAAGATTTCGTTTGGCTATCTGCACTTGTCGTCCCTAATTTCGCAATGCAAGATTAGAGGGAAAACGGTTAGTTATCAAAACCCACCGCCAACTCTTGGGCTACTCTTGCCAACGAATAGTGGGATTCACCTCACATTAAAACGCCCCTGTGGCTGAAAAGGCGAGCATGTTTGGTGTTGAGGGGATTCGGACTCCCGACCCTCAGATTACGACTCTAGTATCTTAACCACCAACCTTTTCAAAATTTAGCAGGATGTTAAACGACAGCAGTATAACAAGAGTATAGAAAAGCTAAACTTTGCTTTGTCAGTGCAACATTCATAAGATGTTCCAAGCCTTCTGCTAACGCAAACTACTATAAATGTCAAGATATCACGTGCTAAAATATAACGCGTGATTCGAAAAAAACGTTGAATAGTTTATTTACTACATTCTAAAATAAATCTTCTCTGCTGTGTCAGCCTATTCACATTTATTTTATTTTCTACAAGTCTTTCATAAAAGAAGTTTTTTTTTTCTACAAGTACCCATTAACAAAAACAAGCTCAAATGTAGCACAATAAATTATGTCTTTTTTTTACATGGTTAGTACTCTAAAAAAGAAAAATGAGCTGTAAACACAACTCACATTTCGTACTTCCTTTACCAACAGAAATATTCTAAATATCTAGAACTTATTCTTCTTTATGAAAAACACTAAACAAAAGTCATTACAAAATGACAAAATATCAGTTCTAAAATATTTTAGTTAGAACTGTTGAAACATAATTAAAATTTTTTTAACTTAAATTTTTAAATTTTACGTGTTGGTTTGTACTCAACACCTGAATGTTTGCTGGTCGTGATATTATTACTTAATGGCAGGAAAGGAAAAAAAAAATACATACGAGAAATCAAATATCAGCGAAGGATAGCCGACGACAGATACAAAGTGATGATTGTATTACAAGATCAACGACCAATTCGTAGATCCTGTGAACTTTACAGATGTCTGTTATAAACGAGATCTGTAGCTATTGGGCCTCAGGCCACCCTAAAACTACTCCTTCCTAGTGGGAACTAGGACCTTCTTCATACTTTGATAGCACAATATATAGCCTTGTGGTTGAGGCGTTCGGTTGGAGTTAGCGATTCGAGTGTTCGAATCTTCGTCACAGCAAACATGCTCGCCCTTTCAGCCATGGGGCATTATAAACTTAAAACCAACCCAACTATTCGTTGGTAAAATAGTACACAACTCTGGCAGTGAGTGACGTTAATTAACTGCCTTCCTTTTAGTCTATCAATACTAGAACTTAGACGACTAGAACAGATAGCTCTCGTGTAGCTTTGCTCCAAATTCAAAATAAACCAAACCACATTCAACATACAGGACTTTTTCAACATAATACGATTACAGCGAAAGTACTGAAAAAGATATTTATAAGTCGTCGAATTCAGAGGCACATATCAATGAATGAGAAAACATATACGAGTTTATACTTTAATTCTGAAAGGTTTATTCCGATTTTTTTTTAAAAAGACAATTTGTTGAAAATGCTATTTCACCGCGCTAAAAAAATATATATTCCCTAAGAAGCTACGCATAAATAATTGTTCACATCCCATATTTGACAGAATACTTCGTAGTTATTTGAATAGGTCAAGTCGTCACAATCAAATTAACGTGTTTAAATACCATCTTGCTTGAAAATTATCATTTTTGGGTAAATGCCTTTTCGTTAAGAATTCGCTGAAACAACGTATCTGAAAAGTATACACGCAGGTACAGACTTAGAGTGTATGTGTTTAAAACTTCTAACTGTCACTAATTTCGTTTTTTTAAATTTAAAGTCCAGATTCCATCGTCAAATCATTGTTACTAGTTTGTAAATTTACTTGTCCTTGTTGTTGGCAAAGTTAAATTGATTCTACAAAAAGTAAACCATTAAAACGAATAAAAGAACACGCCACTGTATTAAATAAATTAGAACATGTCCTAGGAGAATGAAACGTTCATTCTAATTTAAGATTCTTCTAAGTGCTATTGATGAACGGAGGCTCTCTCTTTAAAAGGCATTTTGGTTCAAAAACGGATACCTAATACCAATGTAGTCAAGTTCTGTAAACAAGATAATCACATCTAGTTACTGGGAAAGTCCTCTCCAGGAAGATAGTTGAGAGAATTCACTGGTGACTCCATCCTTGGTGATACTTTATCAATCGGCTTGACAGGAACCCTTGAACTTTTAGTAAATTGATTTAACACTATGGGAATCTCTGAAACTAATCAGTTGGATGTTTTTCCGCCAATGTTCTTCCATACATTATCATCAAAGGTTATTTCAGCTTGAACAACTTGTGTCATTGTAGTTGGACTGGTTTTCATTATCCTGCACACCCGTTTTTGTTGGCACTTTGAAATTCAGCCTCTAATGGTGTAATTGTTGTATAAAGCGCGAGCTTATCGCGGTCATAGACTGTGAAATTATTTGATGTTAGTCTTATCTACCATCCACCTCTCTTCCTTGATATCAATTAACCCATATATCTATTGATTAGACAAGTAACCTTGAGTGAGAGTGTCTTCTAACCTTTCTCTTGCGATGACTTTCTAATCAGTTGCCTTTCACGTCAATATTTCATCTTAATCTCTAAAAGTAGAAGCTTTTAACCTTTCATTTGTGGCTATAAAACACAGTATCAAGCAACACACTGTAAATCTTCCCATAAACAAACTTGTTGATTTATTTCTTTATTATACTCCTTGTTTCTACTGGAGCACGCAGAGTATTTTCATTTAAAAACACCATTCATATGGTTCGTTATTAGCAATTGATTCGGTGGAGTCACGGGTTTAATGTCCATGTTTTCCACTCTTGTAGCAATTTTTTTATCCTATTATCTTTCGGAATGTTTCTAGAAATATGTCCTTCTAAGTTTTTTTTTCTTATAACAAAGTCATATTAGGCTATGTGCTATGTCTTCCGAGGGGAATCGAACCCCTGATTGTAGCGTTGTAATCTGTAGACTTACCGCTCGCTGTACCAGCGGGGGACTGTCCTTTTAAGTTACATTTGAAACATCTTCTGTCCTATACTTGACTTTCATCCTGATAGCTTTCTAATTAAAGGCTTTTATCTGTAGTTTCTATTAATATGCCCTTTTAAGCTGCAACAAAAACACCTTTTATGATGTGATATACTTCTTCTGTTCAAAGTAAATACTTGTCTAATGATTGTTTGAGCTCTTCTAAATCTCCTTAGATGTAAAAATTAAAGTTTTTACACTATTACACTGTCAAATTCTGAGCGTTCTCTGGTACTACAACAAGACGTCCAAAGCTTTACGCTCTTTCTAACCAATTGTCATGTTTATGTAGATCATTCGAGTTCAGAGAAAATATTGAAAAATTGCCGTGAAGACACACTCAACTAATGGTAGCTGAAACCCTTTGGGGTAATCTATATGATAGCAACACATAGATCAACGCTCAATACTCCTAAAGCTCCAATACCTAAACATACTCATCACGTAAGCGTTGTATCCTGGATCATCCAGAACCTTGTGTTTGAACATCATCGGGCAGTGGTGTGAAACTAAAGGGACTCCAAGCCAGTTTATGACAAAAAGTTAGGAGTTTAACAAAAGATATATACATAAAAATCAATAGCCATCACACAACCATCAGCTAGTTTCAATTCCTTGAATGGAGACAACTTCCGAGTCTACAATACTTCATGCTGCCAACACAGTTTCAATTCATCTCTTGTTTAATTACTGTGAAATACTTTTGTGATACACAAAATATCAAGGTAAGTAACAACAGGAAAGATAGAAGATATAGTGTCGACTTCTGAAACTGCTGCTGTTGTTACGAAAACTTTGAAAAAGACCAAGAGAAAACACTAACAGTATATCCTATGGATGTTTAAAAGCAGCGACATTTAGACACAGTCATCTATTCTTAACATATGTAAAGGACAAAAATAAATAAAGCCATGCTAGAGCTATTAAGAATGAGAGAGACGTTTTAGCATATAATATGAAATCTACTGCCTTATGTGAGACGGAACCTGCTTTAAGAGGGAATATAAGTGATTGCAAACATCTTATTGATGAAATTCGAAACTGTGGTAACTAACTAGGTCTCAGATTTTATAATTTACATTGACGATTTTAAGACTCAAAAATAACTTGGAAAAAGTTCAAAGCCACCAATCGATAAAATCGTACAAAATTAAATAATATATGCCCCCTTCCCATTGGCTCAGTAACGGGTCTAAAGGCTTATAATGTTTTAACAAATTTTCAATAATCGTGGTTGGCAAAGCACAGATATCACATTTTGCAGCTTTGTGCATTGCAACACAAATAAATCGATAAACAAAATTCTGCAAAAAAATGTTATCGTGAAGGAAGTAAAAGAAAGTTTTCGAAAGCTGCTGATACGCTTCGTTGGTGTCAGAGTGGATACAGAAGAAAAACTACAACAAGATATAAGAATGTATAATTTGCAAAGCAATATAAAACTACCAAGGACATAGTACAATGCAACTTGTAGCACGGCTGGTCATTTCAGTGGAACATTAGTTCACAGTTTCACGAACTATTTCGTTAAATGTCACATTATAAGGATTAAATCTTGCAATTCTTTGTATTCCCACATGATGATAAACGTGACGGTAACTTTATACTAATGGATGTTAACTTCCAACCTCATCACGTTCATGTGGTCAACACATTCCTTGAATAAGATGAGATTGACAGAATCAAGTGATCTGGACGATAATTTAGTTTCACTTTCAGTGTGTAGGATGCTCTTTAGTAAGTAACACACACAAAGAAAAAACGCCTGGAAACAAGTTGTTTCGATGACGTAGTCGTAGATAACTTGAGGCCTTATTAATACCTTGATTATAACCATAAAACATCAGTGCCAGGCTGCTGTTTGTGGTGATCATACTCCATGTTGGAGAAGTATACTGAGATGTAAAGTCATTAAATATAAGAACTAGGCTAAATAGTCAGCCATTTGCAGTTTAAAATTACAATAGCAGTCTATCTATTTGCATAAAAATTCTTAATGATTTTATCTTGTGTTACCCAAAATATTATAAACTTCACCTGCTCGTATGAAGGGGGCCCGACATGGCCTAGCGCGTTAAGGCGTGCACTTCGTAATCTGAGGGTGGCGGGTTCGCGCCAAACATGCTCGCTCTCCCAGCCGTGGGGGCGTTATAATGTGACGGTCAATTCCACTATTCGTTGGTACAAGAGTAGCCCAAGAGTTGGCGGTGGGTAGTGATGACTAGCTGCCTTCCCTCTAGTCTTACACTGCTAAATTAGGAATGACTAGTACAAATAACCATCATGTAACTTTGTGGGAAATTCATAAACAAACAAAGAGATACTTTTACTCTGAAGTTCAAATAAATCATTTTGATTACATTAACTGTGTGACTTTACAAACTAATCTTTCGCACCGAAACTGATTTAAGGTTTTTGTCCAAAAGGGATGAATATTTATGCAATTGAGTATATTCTAAATTCTTTGAAAATCTAACTTGCATAATATCAGAGTTTTTTAACTTTCTAACATTTGGAGCATATTGTGCAGATTCTAAATATAAAGTTCCAGTTGAAAGTTTCGTAATTGCAAGCTCAGACGTTAAGAAAATGTTGAAATCTTGCAGGAGGCGAATACCTTTGCAAGTACTGTGGTTAGAACTAAGATAAGCTGTAATTTAATCTGAAATAGTAAGCGAAGTCCTGATGGGAAAATAAAAACTGTCGTTTCCTTGGTATGCATTCCTTTCCTACGTTCTATTTTAAATGGATCTAAACTAGAGTTATTTATTTTACCATATGCTAATAGGTTGCATATTAACTGATTTTCCATGAATTATGATTACGCTATTGAATCAACTGAAAACTTCTACGTCGTATGTAATGAAGAAATGTTCAATTTTGTTACCTACAGTTATGTTTAGTTTAACGTACATAATATATACATATATATATGTATATGACGGGAACTTATTATTATTAATTTTTTTCAAATATCATATTTAAATAAATGTTTTATGAACATGTTATATACAAGTTAATTACATTCTAATAACAGTTTGTGTATAGAGAATGACTATCCTCTTTCTAGTGTTTCACGAAAACATTTGTATATGTATTTAGTCATCTCCTTTAAGTTTTGCTTGTATATTTTTTATTATATTCAAATGTTCTTGGTATATCCTTACAGATGAAACACGCGTAAACTTATTCTCAAAAATATATTCCTACTTTGCCAACTATTAATCCTGATGGTAAAAGCAGTGAATATTATGAATTTGGATATCTTCTTTTTGAACTGTTTTCTTCGTTTTGGTTTTATTATCCTACTGAATTAAAGAAATGTGCTGCGAGCAAAACCTGTGTATTATTATAGAGTTGTAGCCGAGAGTTTAGACTGGACAAAAGTTGGTGATATTATGTCAACGTGTATCCTCGACAACCGAGAAAACGTAATTGGAAGTCTTACGCAAGAATTATGATTTTTGTGCGCTAGCAACAAAAAGCGTGAGGCGCACACATGTAGTTCCAGTTTTATTACACCTCACGATCTCTACCGTGAATATTCGTTTATCCCCAAAGCGGCGCATCGTCCGTTATATTATATATTTAAGAGACTTTCTCTCGTTGTTTGGGTGTATAACAGGAGGGTCAGGTGCACATGACCTCTTTCTCCTTCCTTTTACTTGGTGGCGTAATGTGCTTAGTATATTAAAAATTACCACATGAGGGCCAGAGTTACCCACATTTACTCGAGCCCTTTTCAAGGCAATGTCTATGTATTTTACACCATCAGTTCCTTCACTAATGTCTAGTTCATAGGTGGCCTGTTTTTATTTTAATAGTTATTTATTATTTATGTTATATATATATATATATTTTTTTTTTGAAAAATAATTTTATCTTAATGATCTAACATAAATTAATCGGAGAGAGGTGTTTAGGATTATCTTCATCATATATGCAATAACTGTCGAGTTTGCATAATATTTCTTTTCTCCAATTTTTATCCAAATATTTTATTGTACTGTGTAGGAGTCTATCTGTTATTGTTTGTGTGTTTGAATATTTATGCATGAACTTTGAAGAGGTAGTTTTAGGTACTCTATATGCTTTCGTAAGTAGTTATTTTGTAATGACTGTATTTTGGTTTTCAATTGTTCTTTGCTTACGTCAATCCATGCTGGAGCTTCATTGTCTATTACAGGTCTTATATATGTTTTGCATATTTTGAGGATGTTTTTAGGTGTTATTCCAATGTTTATACCAGTTTGACTCCTAGCAAAGTTTGTTTTTCGCCAGATTTTAGTTTCATATTATTTACATAATTTGTCTATGTAAGTTTAGAATCATACGTTAATCCTAGAAATGTTTGAGGTGTAGCAGTATGGTAAAGTGCTTCATTAATGTAAATCTGTGGTTGTACTTTTTGACAGTTGTTGTTTATTTGAATTTCGCACAAAGCTACTCGAGGGCTATCTGCGCCAGCCGTCCCTAATTTAGCAGTGTAAGACGAGATCGAAGACAGCTAATCATCACCACCCACCGCCAACTCTTAGGGTACTCTTTTACCAACGAATAGTGAGATTGACCGTAATATTATAACACCCCCACAGCTGAAAGAGCGAGTATGTTTAGTGAGATGGAGATTCGAACCCGCGATCCCCTCAGATTACGAGTCGAACGCCTTAACCCAACTGGCCATGCCGGGCTCGCTTGTTGTTTATAACTGAGCATAAAGCTACACACTGGACTATGTGCTTTGTGTAATACAAGTATTAAAACCCATTTTCTAGCATTATAACTCCACAAACATTCCGCTGTGCCACTGGGTCTGTGTATTGTATATCCGTGCGAATGAAAATGTGACAGTGATAAAATAACTATGCATTACTTTAAATACAAAATATTTGTAATAAGCAATAATGCACTTCGAATTGAGCCAATCATATTTGTACTAAATCAGTAATTGTTAATTCATCATAACGAATGGCGTGAAATAGATGGATGAAAAAGAAAGACGAACTGAATTTGTATTTATAGCAAAGCTGACGAGATTATTTGCTGCCATCTCTAATTTTGAACTACTCGCTACAAATAAGGCAACCATGTGAGCAGTTCCTTACAAGCCACACTGATAGACTGGTTATCACTCTTACAACTCATCCAGAACTTAAAAGTAAAGAAAAAATTGTGGTATCTTTGGATCCAAAAAAGAAGAGAAAAATAAATACAACAAACTTCGATTAAAGAGAACATAAAAACAGCGAAAAATAACTGGTTTTAGTGACTAAACACCTGAAGAAAACAACTTCGAGAAGAAAAAATTACAAAAACCAGTTCTAGCTTTTGTATGAATTATGATTATTCAAGCAAGTAATTTAAAATGATACGTGGTTATAACCTCTATAATTTAGCAATTCAAATTTCCTAAGAGCACAAACTTGTTTCGACAACATTGACTTCTAAACTTGTAATTATCTCTGGTATTTGGGTTACTGACCTAAAGCACAGATGTTAAAGACAAATCGAAAGTATTTTTCCGACAAAAAAAATCATCTTTTGATAAACTGAAAATAGATCCTGTACTAAATAAAACATTTCAATTTTTTAGCAAAGCTACCTTTTACTAAGTCGGGAAACTTCGCTGAAAGAGTAAAACGTCGTGGTACAAGATTTATTTTTAGTTGTTTTAATAAATAATTGGATGTCCCATCAATTATATTTAAAAGCAAAATTCTTTTTCTGAAAACCTTTAACAGACAGCGCGATAGCATCTTAAATAATTATTTCAGACCTAACAAAAAAGTAGAACTAAAAAGAACTGGGCGGCCTACATTTCGTATTTATGAAAATGTCACTTGAAGCAATTGCACTCGATTTGACAAAAATATTATTAATAATCCATGACTTAAGTATCTAAGAAAATTATTCGTTACCAAAATTTAACAAAATGAGAGCTGACGATATAAATTCTTGTCTTTCAGTTTGTTTAGTATGAGAGCACAGCAGCTGGTTGTTTTGGGACTTATAACACTACAAACAGGGTTTCGATACCCATGGTGGGCAGAGCACACATATCCCATTGTGAACCTTCATGCTTAACCTCAAAGTTTAGTGAAATTAAAATGAACCCCAATATATTTAAACTACTATACAAAATAGCAATGTTTATTTTAATAGAAAGCCGTTAATTAAAACAGGAAAAGTTTTATAAATCAGCTTATTACGCAAATAGCTACACAACTGGCAATAAGAGTTATGCCCACTTCGAGTATCAAAGTCTGAGTTTTAGAGCCATAAGTCCTAGAGCCACCATGGGTGAAAAATAAGGTAAAATTATATTGAGAAAATTATCCTGTAAGTTGCAGCATTATAACTGACCAGTTTTAATTGTTTATTCTCTATAGATAGGTCAACGGTAAATTTCCAGACTTACAACGCTATACACCTACTCTACTGTGCAACAAATTTCAGTCCATAGTTTCTGCAAATGAGGAAATACTGGATGAGAGGAAAACAAAAGAGTCAGAGAAATATGTAGATAAAGAGGATGTATTTTAAGTGATTCCTTGACTAGGCCTATGGATAGGACAGTCTGTGGGTAAAAAGAAATAATCGTTTGTTCGAAGTTATTCATAAAGCTACAATAAGGTATCTGTGCTGTCCACCACGAGTCCAGAAACTAGATTTCTAGCGTTGCAAGTTCGAAAACATACCGCTTTGCCACTGGGGGACAAATACGGAGAAAAACAAATCATTTTATGCTAAGCAGTTAGAAAATACAGTTCACATAGCATGAGATATAATTAATGGGGACTAGCAAAAACGCAAGAATTGTGGTCCATCTAGTTGTTCGTGATGTAGAGAAAGATAGGTCAGAGGTATTTAATACGCAAAAGGGGTTGGTAATAAGCATTTAAATAAAAAAGTCATAACTGGGACTAGTTTAGTATGAGCAGATAGGCTCGATGAACGTGTTGGATTAGTTCAATAGAAAAAGAGGAGTTTTTGGACTGGATAATATACATTTAAATAAGACAGGTGCTGGCTTGTTTACTATGGCTGTTAACTCTAAGGGAAGTTTTAAACTAGTACTAGACAGTAAGGAGGGGCGGTACAAACTAAATGTAAAAAGAATAAGAGCCGGAGATACGTCTAGCACAGGAAATGAGTACGGAAGTAATTATAAGGATAGGCTTAATTGTTACTGTTGTAATGACAGAAGAATAAGAAATAAAACAGATGACTTTAGAACACTGACAGATAGACAATTTTGATATAATAGGAATAACTAAAATATAATTAAATGTAGAAGATTTTGGTGACAGAAGTATCTTTGAAATACAGGGTTACAGGCTATTTAATAGTGTTAAAGATGGGGACAGGAGGAGATTTATATGTAAAATGCAAGTTACACCCTTTTGAAGTTGAGAATGTAAAAGACAATAGCAAGAAAACAATCCACTTGGGCAACTGGGGGAAAAGGCTCTTAATAGGAATTTGTTACAGACCACCAAATAATACTGATGAAATTAGTCAAATTTCACAATGAGATTAAAATTTCAGCTGTTAATGAAATAATAATTATGGGTTATTTTAATATCTGGCATACAGCTTGGGAAATGCTAAAGTCAAACCATGAGTAAGAAAGGTTTTTGGAAACTGTTCAAGATGGCTTTCTTCACCAATTGATCAAGAAACATACTAGAAACAATACTATTTTAGATTTATTGTTAACTTCAAATATAAATATGATTGAGAGGACAGAAATTGAGGAACATCTGAATGCAAATGGCATTGCTCTACTAGGTTCGATGTTTGGTTAATCATCTCAAAAAAGCACTTTGGAAGGAATGTAATAAGAATTGTCTGTTGCCAATGGGACAGATGAATTAATTGAAGAAACCAGTAAGAAGTGGAAAAATTTTTAAGTATTCTTTAAATATTCAGGGTAAATTTACTACTTGTTAGCTGCAAGAAAAAAAAAAACAGGTTGACTCAAGGAATTTAAGAGATAAAATTCAAGAAAAGCAAATTTACAATATTTAAACAGACTGGTATTACAGAAGTTTTATAAGATTACAGATCAACAAAGTTGATGAAACAAGAAATTAGGACATGAAAAAATATGTATGAAAAACATTTGGTTGAAAATATAAAAAAATTGGTAGTAAAGATTTCTTTAAATACATTAAGGATAAACAAAAAGTTAGGACTGGGGTATGGCCCTGAAGGGATGATAAAGAAAGGTTCATATTTAACAATTATTAGATGGTTGGGTTATTAAATTCTGCTTTCTAATCAGTTTTTACTAATGAAGCTTTAAGCAATATTCTACAATCGATATATTAAAACAAGATAGAACAAATAACTTCATTAATTTTAAGCTGAATAAGAAAAATTTGGAAGATTAAAAAATGATAGGGCTCCTGAACCAGATATTTCCCCAAGGGCTTTGAAAGAGGTTAAAAACTGTATGTGAGCCACTTACTACTATTTTTCATCAGTCCTTGAATATTAAGCAGATACCAGACCATTGGAAGTTAGCTAACATGACTCATATTTTCAATGGAGGTGATAAATGTCCCAGTAATTATTGATATATTAGTCTTATTCCAGTTATAGAAAATATTTTGAAAGAGCTGATAAAAAAAAATGCTTTGCAAAGTCATTTAACAAAGTTTAGAATTTTATCAGAAGCCAACTTGGTTTCATTAAACAAATATTCTGCCTCAAATTTTTTTCGACATTCTTTCAAAAGTTATTTTTTAAGCAGATAAGGATAAGAGTGTAAATTTAATGTACCTACGTTTTTCAAAAATATTTGACAAGGTGCCACACTGAAGACTTACAAAAAATCTACCTCTGTAGGTACAGGAGATGTGTTGGCAAATTGGGTAGAAGAGTTGCTGGATGAAAAAAATGGAGTTCAGTCAAACAGGATTAATGCCATAAGTGGGGTACCTTAGAACTCAGTATTAAGACCTTTCTCTCATTCTGATTTACATCAATGACACAAATGAAAGAATGATCAATAAATTATTTAAATTTCTATAGATATTAAGGTCTTAGGCTTGCTAGCTCTGAATATGATACTGCAAATTTATAAAAAAGATTTTGATTACTTAGTGTGTTGGGCAAATGAATTTTAAATATAATAAATGTAAGATAATGCAAGTTGATGGGAATAACCTTAAGAGTGTTTTAAAACAAAGGGACCTTGGTATAATATTTGATCAATTTTTAAAACCATCCAAGAAGTATGATATTGCTAGTAACAGGGTGAATAGGATTTTAGGTTGTTTCTACAGTAATACTGAATTCAAGTCTAAATAGGTCATAATGTCATTGCATAGATCACTGGTTGTGACACATTTGGAATATTATGTTCAACCTTAGGTTCATTACTTTAGAAAATACATTAAATTTTTGAGAAGTGTTCAGATAAGTTTATTAAAATGATGCCTGGGATGGAGGGATCATCATATGAGGAAAGGTTAAATTCTTTGAAATTGTTTTCCTTGAAAAAAGAATTACTGGCAGATCTGAGTGAGGTGTTTAACATTGTAAAAGGAATTTATAACTTTTTCACATTTAACAGTGAGAATAGTAAGACTAGGGGATACAAGTATAAATTTTGGTATGGTCGGAGCCATCTTCAGCTAAGACGGTTTTCTTTTTCTAAAAGGGTGGTTGGCCTCTGGAATGGGTTGCCTATGGATGTTATGCAAGTTTTAAATTAAAGTGAGTTTGATAAGTATACAATTATGTAAGTAGTAAGGGCTGGCTTTAAATTTTTAAAATTTTAGTTTAGTTTAGAGGATGGAACAGTTGAGATAAACCAGCAGGTCCCATGTTGTCCTACCACATTATGTGAAACAAGGATTTGACTCCCTGCGATGAACAGAATGTTATCATCCAGTGTATTTATCAAGATGGAAGAATTTACATAAAGCATTTTATATCTCTCTGGTGCAAACAATAAAACTTTTGTATATTTTGTTATGTAGACAAGTTTGTTTGTTTTTAATTTTAGTATTAATAATGGTTTTGAAACTAAAGTAATTATTAAACATTATTCTTGGCTTAGTACTAGTATCAAACATTTTAAGCAAACTATCACTGCTTGACAAACAAAAAACATAGATTGTATCAAAAAAAATAAAAAACATCGTTTCATTTTGTCTTTTACCATACCTATGTTTGAATAATTTATTTTCTGACAACATATTACATATTTATTAGCTTATGTAACATTAAAATTAAAAGTAATTTAATGTATGAACATACAGAACGTTATTCTATGCAAGTAGTGAAACATTTATGTTACAGCTTATTAGCCATTCTATGAAATGTTCCATTAAATTCTGCCAATATAGTCACTTTGCCTTTTTATATATATGCACATGTATTGGTTGATGTTGATTTATTCAAGTAGTTAATTTTTCAAAATTTGAATTTAGCTCAGACTAAGCCTGTCAAAGTCTTTTCATCTAATTTAAAATCATTTATAATTCACTACAAACACAGTGTATTGCTTTTATTTACGTATGATTAATAAGCATCATTATTAAACGCTTAAGTTTAAAATTATCAATCAAATGCATGATTTCAGTATTAATGTCATGCACATATTCGAAAGATTTATGTTTACAAATATAATGTATTCAACATTAAAAAATAATAATAATTCGTGGATAAAATTCATAAACTCACTTCAATTTTTCACAAAGTTTCTTCAATATATTTTGAGCATCAGATTTATAAACTTTGTGCCAAATTCACTAATAATCAACAACCTTCTTGTAATCGATTGTGGAGTAAATAACGTAAAATTCATACTATAGGAAACTTTAATGATAGGCCATGAATCAACCCATTAGTTTTTATGCCTATCACAAATCATATTCCATTATTTTTCAACTTAATATCATTCAAATTAATGCTTATATTGATAAACATATTTATTTTCAACACTTATCAAGGTTATTTTACCTTTTTAGCTCAGTACAAGAAATTGTAACTAGCCTTATTATTTAGGTCTAACTTATAACTATATCAAACCTAATTTGTGATGACGAGAAACTCACTTGAAGTAAAAATCTATCTCAGGAGAGTGCGTATGGCTATAAACACTTATACCAAATAAAACAAAGAACTACCTTTCAACATTCTTCAATCATCTTCAGGTTAACAAAGAGAGAATTTGCCCATTAATGTTGCTGAGTGTATGTCATATCGATAACAGTATCAATGGGTACGAGATTATAGAGGACTTTGTGGTTATATGCTACTTTATTAATTAGTTTAAACATGGCCTGGCATGGCCGAGCGCGTTAAGGCGTGCACTCGTAATCCGAGGGTCGCGGGTTCGCGCCCGAGTCGCGCTAAACATGCTCGCCCTCCCAGCCGTGGGGGTGTATAAAATGACGGTCAATCCCACTATTCGTTTGTAAAAGAGTAGCCCAAGAGTTGGCGGTGGGTGGTGATGACTAGCTGCCTTCCCTCTAGTCTTACACTGCTAAATTAGGGACGGCTAGCACAGATAGCCCTCGAGTAGCTTTGTGCGAAATTCCAAAAAAAAACAAAACAAAAAAGTTTAAACATAAAATGTTCCTTTATATTGGTTTAATTTTGGTTTTGGTTGCTGTATCACTAGGGATTTTTTGATTTTGCGCTTGTTTATATTTGTTTCCCTACTTAGTATCTGGGTGTTTTCTATGGTTATGTTGTATTTATATGTTCAAAAACGTGTGAAGATTTTTGTTTTGTTTTTTTAAATCTCGTTTCCATTTAGGCCCGGCATGGCCGAGTGCGTTAAGGCGTGCACTCGTAATCCGAGGGTCGCGGGTTCGCGCCCGCGTCGCGCTAAAACATGCTCGCCCTCCCAGCTGTGGGGGTGTATAATGTGACGGTCAATCCCACTATTCGTTGGTAAAAGAGTAGCCCAAGAGTTGGCGGTGGGTGGTGATGGCTAGCTGCCTTCCCTCTAGTCTTACACTGCAAAATTAGGGACGGCTAGCACAGATAGCCCTCGAGTAGCTTTGTGCGAAATTCCAAAAAAACAAAACAAACGTTTCCATTTATCAGCTTGTTTCTCACATACAGAAGTCGCGGCAGTTGTTGCATTACACTTTATAAAAATGCTAGTGCTATGTTTGTCAGTGTAGTTTTTACCTTGTATGGATTATAGTTTTGCATCTTGTCTTTGAATGAATTTAATGTTTACTAAAATGGTATGTTTTGTTGTAAAAATTTTCAATTGTTCTTTATTCTTTCGCTAATATCGGGAATATGCGGTGTGCAACAGTGTACGATTTTATAATTTGTTGTTTTTTTGAATTCATTACTGTCTGTTTGTTGTTAATTGTGTTATTGGTCAATGTGTGCGCGTATTTTTCATCTATGTTTGAAGGGAATTTGTTGATGATGATGAAGTGTTGTTTTATTTGGTTGATTTTCTTCGTTAATTTTATTTGGCAAGCATAGTTTTATGACTGTGTTTATTTAGTTTCTTAATATGTCGAGTTTTTGTTTTGTTTTATATTTGCTGAGTCCCAGGGAATCTATAGTCCAGTATGGGTGATTTTTATGTGGATTTCTGTTTTGAATTGTGTGTCAGTTATTGTAATCTTGAGGTTGAGAAATGCTATTTGGTTAGCTTTTTTAGCTTCACAGGTGAATTTAATATTGGGTGTATAGAGTTAACTTGGTTGAAAAAACTTTGTGTTCTGTAGATGTGAATCCAGAAATTGTATTGTCAACATATCTGTACCAGTATATTGTTGGGTGTAAAGCTGAACTGATCGCTTGAGATATGCAAAATAAAAGAACACTTCATCACCATCAACAAATTTTCTCATAAACCTTGAAAAAATTATACACATACGCTTAGATCAACAACAAATAAACAAAATAAATCTCAAGATACAACAAACTACAAAACCTTACAGGGACGTAGATCCTGAAGGGGGGTTGAGGGTATACATTCCCCTTCATTTTAGGTGGGGGTATGATTCATACAGTCATCTCCCCTTACAGTTTTGTCTGTTGAATTGTTTTATTGCGTCACAAGCCCACAAATTGTGTTTGGTCTTGTGATTCTCGTGTTTTTACCAATCGAATTACATAACTGGGCCTTGATGTAGGCTTTTTCAGTAGCCGAAATGTACATCTTTAATATAGGTGTGCTCCTAAGCTTTTCGATCTAAGCGATAGTTCATAAGTATCAGTCAGTAGGCCTAAGTATACATGCAAGTATCGTGGCAACAAGATTATTCTGAGACTGCATGTTTACAGCTTTCAGGTTAACGTAATCAGATATTACCAATTTGCAAATTGAACAGTCCACATAAGTGGTTTAAAAAATCATCTCCCCCATCGGATGTAAAAAATCTACGCCCCTGATACCATATATTCCATACATCAGCGAAAATATAACCACCACTTGGAAAAACTTGTGACAAAAACACATCATTATAGCAAACAGTGGCCTGGCATGGCCGAGCGTGTTAAGGCATGCGACTCGTAATCCGAGGGTCGCGGGTTCGCATCCTTGTCACGCCAAACATGCTTGCCCTCCCAGCCGTGGGGGCGTTATAATGTGACGGTCAATCCCACTATTCGTTGATAAAATAATAGCCCAAGAGTTGGCGGTGGGTGGTGATGACTAGCTGCCTTCCCCTCAGTCTTACACTACTAAATTAGGACGGCTAGGTTCAGTGGGCTAACAACCTACTCACTTAAAAACCTGTAACGGAAACCACAGTGATTGCGGCCCTATTGTCTTTAAGGAATTGAGTGGCAGTTGATGATGATAGTAAACAGTAAATTTATTCAAAAACCAGGTACAAAACTAAAATTCATACGATGTAAAAACTACACTGACAAACACAGCACCAAGATTACTTAGAAAATGCAATGAAACAACTGCCACGACTTCTATATGTGAGAAACAAGCATAGAAATGGGAACCATATTCAAAGAACAAAAAAAATGCCTTCACACGTTTTTTTAACACTGCAAATCAAATAAAGAGAACGTAACCATAGAAAACACCAAGATACTAAGTAGGGAAAGAAATATAAAAAAACAAAATCAAAGATGCCCTACTTATAGAGTAATTTAAACCAAAATTAAATCAATATAAAGAAACACCTTTATATTTATGCTAATTAATCACTAGACATTTAACTACAACGCCCCCTACAATCCCGCACTCGTCAATTCTCTAGTCCCTAAGACATGTGTCCAGCAACGATCAGTTGCAAACTCTTTTTGTTAACCTGAAGATGACCTAAGAAGGTTGAAACGTTGTTCTGTACTTTATTTTGGTAAAAGGATTAATATCCATACCAGCCGTTCTGAGATACATTGTAACAAACTTAGCTTCTTAAGCCTAAAATAAAGAAAGGTGTTAACATAACAGAGCAGAAACATGCATGTAAATTAATAAATCTTATTATATGTTACCAGCAAGTCCTCTTGCTACTTATTGCAATAAACAAAACTGAAAGCTGTATCAAATGGAAAATTAATTTTACTACATCCCAAATATAAGAGACTGAGATAAAATGTTTCGGTAACATTAAGAATATTTTTATCTAATAAAAGTATAACATGACAGAAATAAGAGGACAAAAACAATTGGAAATTAGTACTCTTTCTTTCCAGGTGAAGTTACTCGTATGTATGATTAGTGTTTATTAAATTAAATAAGGGTTCAGTTGGAACCTTCTCTGTAATTCTATGGTTAAAGTCGTTATCGATTAAAAATCTAATTAATAAATCAACTTCATGCAATTGAATCATAAATCAATAACTCAAGACAACAAATGTTGAGACACTTATAATGCAAATACACAAATAAACCTTTAATTTATGCATGTACAACAATACTTAACATGTTATAAGCCAAACATATCCTCATCAGAGTTTTCAAATTAAACATACGATATATTTAGAAATGGTTTTAACGTGGAATTCAACCCTATAATAATATCATTTAACATAAAATATATATATAAGAAACTTGATTTATACCACAGTATATGCACGTTCGAAAAAAGGGAAAATATTTGATACAAAATAGTATGGAAATTGCCTTATTTTTTACATGTTACACATATGAATTATCTTTATCATTCATACATAAATATTGTTTATTTTCTCGTTCTGGCTAGTTACGTTTATATCTTTGTTTATTCGTTTTTAAAGCTTTATAACATTTATATATTTAAATTTTATAATTCATAAGATGGGTTTATGTTACTATTTTGACTTTACAATCCACATTGCATTTTATCACTCATAAATATATATGTGCGTAACTATAAAACAACAATTGTTCCCTTATGTTCTTAAGCTATTGCGTCTGTATATTGATTACAAGAAAAGAAACGGGCAGAGTTGTTTTTCATGTCTGTATCAAGTTGTATGATAAACATAAATTTATTTATGACTTCGCTGGGCTATATTAGAAGTGAAAACTTACTAATAACCTTTACCAGTTCTATTCTAAACTTTGTGCATTTTAGCTCTTACAAACTCTCAGGTTAACCCTGATATCTATTGAAGTCCAATGTAACACTACTCTTCATAGTACCATATCGCTGAATTTCTCCTTGTAGAAATCGGCAAGTAATTCTAGTATTAGTACTCTTCTGGTAGTTTGGGTCATGTTTTAGAACTGTTTTGTGGGGACTGATGCAGGTTATCTCACTTTGACAGTAAGCATTGAAATTTCATGCGTGTAAAATGGGTAAATTTTTCGGATTGTTTACATTGATTTCAGTAGAGACTAGTTTTTGCATCAATTGTTATGATACACAGACAATTTATAACGTTGAAGAATATACACTCTGTGAAAGACAAAGATAAACTAAATCCCGGTTAAGTAAGGTGGAAAAAAATCGAATCAATACAAAACATGACATTTTGAATATGTAAAATGCTTCAAAACACAGAATCAGCTCATCATATTGTAAAACAGCTTGTAAAATAATAAGATGATATATGAATATTGAATCTTGACCAGTTTTTGATCCCGTCACTGATTATCTTCAGAGTGAGAGAAAGCACTTTGAACATTAAGAATCGAGTCATATATAAAAGACTGCATGTGCTATCGCTTAAGTGTAAAAGACCGGGCTTGTTCTCTAGTGTTGAGCCCTGGTCTTATAAGTCGGTTGATATTGATTATAAATATTTATAGTTTACTTTACTTACTTAGTTGTAAAATCATTTTCAGCTGTTTTTTGATTGGCTAAATACCACTATCCTCCAATAATACGAAGTAACATTGTTATCAGATAAATGGTTGGTTGGCTTGATGTTTCATGGCACAAAACAGATAGACTATATGTGCCAAACATCCGGTAAAAATTAAAATTAAAGTAAATTTTGTAAAATTCGTAAAATGAAATTAAGGTGAAACAAAACAAAGTTAAAAACATAAATAGCATTAAAACCAATGTTTACATTTAGTCTACAGCAATTAGAGAAAAACTACAGTAATAGAAATTGTAAAGGCCTTTCTGTAACATAATTCGCCAGGAAGACTAACAGGTAAGTACAAAAACTACCGTCAGTCAACTGAAGTTGACCTTTCTAGTCCTGGTTCCGAGTTATTTGACGTTACGCTCATTTTTTAATTTCAAATCGAGCTAGGTGTACTTTCATTCTTATAAGAGAGTCACATTAAAAACGGTATAATATACCAATTTAAAAAAAACTTAAATATTAAAAAGATTAATGGTCTTTAAAAAACTAAAAACATTTTCAAGGTGGACGGTGCCACCATCACCAATAACACTATCTAATGTTATGGATTCTAACTTCGAATAATTGTAAAATACACATAACCTTCAATAACTGTTTGTATATATTTTTAGAATAAAGTTACATTGTGCTATTTACTGTATTCACCGGAGGAATCGAACCCAGGAATTTAGTGTTGTAAGTCCGTAAGCTTACCGCTTAATTGGCAGTGGTTGAGAGAAAATCTTATTGATTTCTGTAACTGTTGAAGTTTTGGGAAGAAACTACCTATTGAGATAAAACAGAACATAAGTGGAATAGTAAAAAGCCCTGCGAACATGAATCTCAAATGAAGATTCATCCTATCTTTGCTGAGAGTATCTATATCCAAACCTAATAGGTTAATGGTAGAATGTCAGAATGATGGAATTTGAATGGTGAAAGCAATGAACTGAGATATCCCAGGATAAGAGCAGATTAGTTGAACAACTAGTGGATAAAGCATCCATTCTCTCGGAAGAACTCCAAGGGGCAAGATAGCTGACTGGTCACCAAATTGATAACCACAACCATGACAAGCAATGAGAAGAATTTGTTTGTTCTTGAATTTCACGCAAAGCTACACGAGGGTTATCTGCACTAGCCGTCCCTAATTTAGCAGTGTAAGACTAGAGTGAAGGCAGCTAGTCATCACGACCTACCTCTAATGCTTGGGCTACTTTTTCACCAACGAATAGTGGGACTGGCCGTCACATTATAACTCCTCACAGCTGAAAGGGCGAGCATGTTTAGTGTGACAGGGATTCAAATCCGCGACCCTTGGATTACGAGTCGAATGCCTTAACCACCTGGCCATGCCGGAACTAAAAAAATAAAGTAAATGTGTAGCACATTAAAGTCATGAATGAAGCAAGTAAAGCAATATTTGCTCGTTTTGATGTTTTTCCAACATTTTCAACTACAACGGTTTTGTTTTATCAGCACAAAATTCAAAACTATAACTGATAAATTTGCACACTATTGTACACATATCTAAGAAAGATATACTTTAAACAGAAACGAACCAGAAAATCCTAAAGACACTCATTTCCAGTTGGACTAACGCAGTTAACCACAGAGAAATTTGAACAATGTTTATAATTTAACAGAAATATTGCAAGATTATGAATTTCGAATTAAAAAGACTGATTCACAATAGCATCAAAACAAGATTGTAAAAGTCAAAGTAATGCGTCCTATTATATAACATTAGGTTGTGCACACTTCAAATTACAGTTTAGTTGATACTATTGCTAACACCAGGAGAGACAAGAGACAGATACTAATAGTGAATTAAAAATCTGGGTACTTAGAGTTGCGGCAAATGCGTTATCAGCTGTATCACTTTGAATATATATGTTATGATAGTTATTTTGAAACGAAGTTTATAACACAATATTATATAACTCATAAAGCAACAACTCACTTCACAACTTTTATTGTACAACGCTAAAGTGAATAAATAATCACAATTAACTCTTTATAGTGCATAGAATTAATATAATTACAGTACTACATTTTGCTTATTATATCCTAACAGCTAGGCTATTGTAGAGTGCAAAACAATCATGTTAACAAATGGATTTACATCCGTTCCAGAGATAAAATCCTTCAAACTCTGTAACAAGGGTTATTATAACTCCATTAAGACAGCATCCTTATATTACAGCATTCATAAGATATTATAGCACTCGGAACGTGCCCAACAGGAATTTTGATGCATTTGAAAATAAATATTATTAACATTTCTTGACATTGTATGTTTAAAATAATTCAGTTGATGTATTTTATCCAAGGTCAAGCTACATTTTAAGCTGATACTACATTGAACTAAGCTTCATTTAACGCAAAAGTAAACTAATTTATTCAAATACTTATTACATCTAAAGATTTTATACATGAAATATACATGTATATACAGGGTGGGACAAAAGTAACTGTACACACCATATTTATTATATGAGAGGTACTAAAGAAATTATTACGAGGTTATTTCTCACTAATTTAACTATTCTTTGTTTAAAGTAATAGCTAGAAACTAAACTATCTTCTAAATGAAACGACTGTATAGTTACTTTTCTCCATTCTATGAGGAATATATAGGGTGGCCCAAAATTGATAATAGTTTTGAAATTTAATAATTAAATAACTAAGCAAATACAACAATGCAGTTTGCTACACCTTGCGGAACAACTTAAAGATTATGTTGTTATGTTGTTATCTTTTTTTACACAGATAACTAGTGTTACGCTGTAAAATAGCAATCGTGCGAAAAAAGGTTCAATGCAACGTTTGACTTCCAGAAACTCACAAAGTGGTTCAGTGTAATTACGGGAAAAAAGAATGGGGTATGTTAAGAGTATTATGTATTGCACACCTGTAAAAATATCAAAGAGCTAAAGACCAGGGTAGCTAAGGCATTCGTCACTCTAACTGTGGACATAATGCAGCGAGGGTGATTTGAAATCGAATATATTGATTAGATGTGCTGTAAACCACTAATGGTGCACATTTAGAAGTATACTGACAAAACAATAGAAACCGTTTGAGTTGAGCTACAAGATGTCTAGAACTATATGGTTATATTTTCGTAGTCATTTAATAATAAATTTTAAAATAGAAAAGATAATTTTGACCATCTTGAATAATGGTGCAAAACACTTTGCTCTCAAGCTTTTAAACTTATTCGATAGATGGCACTACGTAATATTCCTTGTAAGTCTTGCTCACAATACCTTAAATGTCACAGTCTTATCAGTAATGAGGTATAATAGTTTTACTGCTTTTATTATATCTAAGAATGAAATAAAGTTCAGGCTTTACAATGGTTTTGCGAGTGCTAGTTAAAAGCTAGTTTCAATCCATCTTAACATACCTTATCCATGTTTCTTATAATTGTGAACTTACTCAGTTTTTTATGATACATTTAATAGTTTATCGTTGAAAGCAAAATTTTTCGTCTCCTCCTTTTAATCGTATTTGGAGCTATATGTGAACCGAATTTCTGATAAAATAACGAAATGTAATATGTCGATTGCTATAAATTAATAAATTCCTCAAGTTATTTTAGTGTCAGGCATGCTGAGGTACTTTTCGTGATATAAATATCTGAACATGCACAGTGCGGTTATAATTTTTTTCACGAGGTTATTTACAAAAATAGTAATTAATCCACCGAATCAAACCGTCGGTTAAAAGTTATTTTTCGCTTGATTAATTAGCCTCACGATCTTGCAACGTTTATCAACTGTGAAGAAATACGTGCTAATATTTAAAATATAATTGCTAGAAACTAAACAAAAAGAGAAAATCACTGTATCGTGACTACCAATTTTTTCACTTGTCCTAATACAGAAGTCAACTCAGTGAAGCAAATAACTTCCAGCGTAAAATACTTGTTTAGAACACGATTAGGTAGGAAAAGTGTGGGGAAAGGAACAGTGACCTCATTTTTTTCGTAATATTTAGTATACCCATATAGGGAATGTATGGAGGGGGAAAATGAAAGTACCATTTCAAATAAACAGCCATCTCTCTCTCTCTCTTCACTTTTTTTACTAGTCCTGGGTTTTCATATATTATCACTAGTCGTTTGTACATGTCTATAATAATCATGAATACCATTATTAAATCAGGAAAAACAAGTAAACAACAACAACAAAAACGTGCAAGACAATTTCTGTTGTTGTTGTTGTTGTGATTCCTTCACCAAACATACATAAATTCTACTTTGAATTACTAACAACCAACGGTTGTTACAGTAATTACAGTTGTTATCCACTTCCAAGACTCCGAAGTTCTAAACTGTGACTGGCTCGAGATGAAATTCATAGGTGTTACAAAGAATGAGGTGTACCACTGTACATTTTCGGGGTGTGTGTGTAAAGAAACATACCCACAAGAAACAACAAGCTAATGTGTAGAGGTACACATATGTAAGCACATAACATATGCTTGTAGATTAATCTAACTCATAGCGCAACGACTAACACTTCTGTTGGTTCTATCAACTTCACATAGTTGTTGTTCTTATTTATTTGTCATATAGTCTTGTTATTTAGTTTTGAAACTTAATACGTCATGCTTGACTTCAAGTCTGTTTATCCATATATATGTTTATAGGAGTTTTAGGATACGGTGTTTGTAAGATTTTTTTATAATATAGCCACATTGGGCTGTATACTATATTTACTGAGAGAGATCGAGCCCCTGGTTTTGGCATTGTAGCTCAGTTGACTTTTTGGGCCGTTTGATTTGTTTTAAATTTCGCGCAAAGCTACACGAGAGATATCTAAGCCAGCCATCCCTAACTCAACAGTGTAAAACAAGAAAGAAGGCAGTTAGTCATCACCACCTATCGCCAATCCTTCGACTACTCCTTTACCAACGAATAGTGAAATTGATCGTAACATTATATCGACCTCATGGCTAAAAGAGCGAGAATGTTTCGTATGACAGGAATTTGAATCCACAATCCTCAGATTGCGAGTCGAGCGCCCTAACCCCCTGGTCATGCCGGGCCTATTTTTGGACTGATACACAATATGCTTGTTCAAGATGCTAGTCGTGGGATTTTTAAAAACTCTAGGCAAAACGTGGAAAACATCAGAATAAAATTTTTAACAAAGTCGAATGAAATAGCCATGACACAAAAAATGTGGGGTCAAATTCTTCCTACGAAATTTCTGTTTATTATTCAAAACGTTCCAGCTACCTTGTAGTAAAGAATGTCTTCAACAGTCTTTATTCCTTTAGCAAAAAACTTAAATTGTTTTTACTGTTTTTTTAGAGATTTTTGTGAAATTTTATTTTTATTAACTGAGTTTTTACTGTATATGCCTCCACTATGTACATGTAAAGTCAACTGATTTTTGTTTTGCTCTGTAAATGTCGTTCCTCTCGTAATCATTGCATTGTTATTGTAGTGATCTGAGATGCCAAAACCCAGAAACCCTGAGCGCTGCTGAGATAGGAAGAATAAAAGTGAATAAATCCAAAAGTAAAAAAAGTAAAAACAGAGATTATAAAAATATGAAATTCAGAGATGAATGAAAAAAAAAAACAAATTTAGTTACGTGATGATGAATTTGGTAAAACTGTTTTAGAATATTTGAGAAACGCATTTGTGTTCGATACATAAAGAACCAATAGAATATCAGCTTAATCTCAGTTTGCTGCAAACACTGTTCCACTTTTTGCTGTCAGTAAAACCTTCTACCTGAGGCCTGGTACCAAACAAAGGTGCTCGGCGAGTCTCAGAGTAAGAGTGTGAGTTACAAGAACGCAGTGGTTCGTGTTGGTCGCGCGCTGGATTGGAAGTAGGTAAGTTCATGGTTTAACTTTAAAATAACTATCCATGCTACTTTCTGTCAGCTTTTAAAGATAAAAACTAATTTACGAATGTTATAGTTTCAGTTGTTTATAATAGTGATAAAACGCGGTAAAACAAATTACATCTTTTTAAACAAAACAACAATAACTTTCAAATAGTTCAGTTTTATCTAATTTTTATTTTTGTTCCTTTGGTATAAAGAAAGAGTATTGTACTCTCACCGTTTCTGAAATTATATGTTTGTTTACTTGAAGCTAAGATGCTCACACAAACCTGTAGCCAGGTTTTGAGGTGTGTGGAGGGAGGGGTTCTTTTTTATCCAGTGTAGAAATCAGTTTATGCGTTTCTTTTTGCCCAGAGGTGAAAAAGATATCCAAAGTATGCAACGGTCTCCCTTATTACCCCTGCAAATACACGTTTTTAGTAAATTTCCTCTGATAAGTATGAAAATGCTATTTCCACATGTGTGCACAGTGTTTCAAAAAGCTTTATATAATGAGAGGTCATCGTCATAGAAAGGAAAAAATAAATGCTAATTAGCTCTCCCTGGAGTTCCACTGTGAATATTATATAAACTGCTTTCTTTGGAGATTTCATTATCGTTGTACCAATAAATTGCTATATTATTTTCTTCAATATGATTTACTTTATTCTTGTGTACTCAAATACATTACTATGAAAATATTATGTGTTTGTTTTTGTTTTTAAATTTTCGCGCAAAGCTACTCGAGAGCTATCTGCACTAGTTGTCCCTAATTTCGCAGTGTAAAACTAGAGGGAAAGCAGTTTGTCATCATTACTCACCGCCAACTGTTGGGTTACTCTTTTACCAACGAATAGTAAGATTGACCAAACTTTATAACACACCCATGTCTGAAAATACAAGCATGTCTGGTGCAAAGAGGATTCGAACCAGCAACCCTCGGATTACGAGTCAAACGCTTTAACCCACCTGGCCATGACGGGCCACGAAAAGAGAGTCAGGTAGATAGATTCAACTGAAACACAGTATCACTGTCACGGATATTAAGTGTATCTATGTTTGACGTACGCACAGAAGTTTCAGTTAAGGATAGACAATTAGTTGGTAAGATGGACATGCTGACTCACTGATGAATAAACAGATGGATGATCAGTTACGCACCTGGAGAGATGGAATGAGTTTTTATTATTAAGTAAATCTTCGCAGGATGTAATTTACTACGAGACATAATATAGGTCACAATATTATGTAAAACTTCATACATAGGTAAACAATACAGTAAGATTTGAGCTGTGGACAACACGATGTCGTGATTTCATGACATTTAGTACCATTAGAATACATTTGTAAATGACAAAGTTTGTTTTGGAATTTCGCGCAAAGCTACACGAGGGCTATACAACGAGTAATGGAATTGACCGTCACATTATAACGCTCCCACGGCTGCTAGGGCGAGCATGTTTGGTGCGACGGGGATTCGAACCCGCGACCCTCGAATTACGAGCCGAAAGCCATGCCGGGCCTAAATAACAAAGTTACATATGGGTAAAACAGAGCATTTTCTTTCTCTTTTGGAAGAAGTCAATAAAACATATTTCTAACCAGTCTTATGCTAAAAACAATACTAACACTGGTCATCATGACGAAAAGATTAGATTAGCAGGAAAAGTACCAACAAATGTGTGATAGATATCGTTGTCTTGGCAGAAAAAATCTATAACAATTTCATAAGTTGTGTTGTTTTAGCAAATAACAACAAAAATAATTTGTTTAGCTGCGTTGTTTCAGCAGAAAAAAATTATAATGATTTGCTGTTTAATAGCATTGTTTTATCATAAAAATGTATGATAAATTGTTAGGTAGTGTTCCTTTCGGCGGAAGGAATACACAATAATTTGATAGATAGCATTACATTAACACAAAAATATCGGTAATAATATTTTTTTCTAGGCAGCATTGGAATGGTAGGAAAAAATATATATTAATTTGTCAGGTGGCGTTAAATTAACAGGAAATCAGCTGATAGTAATTTGTCAAGTTACACTGAAGTAAGAAGACAAATAATGAATAACAACATATTAAATAATATTGAATTAAGAGAAGTTCCTCAGCGGGTCAGGGGTAAGTTTATAGATTTAGAATAGTAAAATCCAGAGTTCGATTTCTGGTAGTTGAAAAAGCGTAGATGGCTTGTAGTGTAACTTGTTAGTAAAAAAACAACAAAAAAACACCAAACGAAGATAAGAAAAGAAACTGATAACGATTGGTCAGGTATGATTGGATAATTAATGAAATGATGTAAAAGTATGAGAATTTATCACCAAGAACGTGAGCTTCGTATGATGAAAAAGTCGTCTAAACGTCATATCTGCTTCAACCCAGAGTATCATTCAGTCATCCAGTGTTCTAAGAAGAACGAAGTTTCTCTTTTATTTTATTTTATTTTTACTTTCGTGCTAGAATTCTCATTTGTAAAGTCACGATTTCATTTCCTAATTCCAACTGTTTTTACACGACGAGTTGGCGTTGACAGAGCCACTAGTTGTCGTCCTGTCAGTTCAGCTTCCGCATTCGGAATTATTCAAGCGTGTTGAAGGCAGATAGTCACAGTACTACGGTCTATGATGAGGTGTATGAAAAGCAACTTAAAACAATAATATATTCATATGTAATAAAAATGCTCCTTTCATATAGAAAGAGTTTGAAATATTGGTTATATTGGTATTTTTAAGGTAAAAAAAAATTAATATGTTAGAGCTTTCGATACTGTGTTTAGTAGGAAGGTTTGTTTTTGAATTTTGCGCAAAGGAGGGCCTTAACTCACCTGGCCATGCCGGGCCTAGTAGGAAGGTTTTCATTTCATAGTATTTTCACAGATTTTTCAGTTTCTAAGAAGCACTTCCACTTATCACAATTATCCCTGAATTAGTGAAATTATAACCCACCCATTTCAGCACAATCGTGATTTCACAATGTCTTCATTAGGGAAATTCAGCGTTTCGAAAGGTTTCCCTTGTCATTCCGATTATTGAAGATGAAAGGAATTACACCGGTGATTTTACTGCATTGTTACCAGAAAAACAAAAGCTGTTCTAATGCCTTCCGATTTACACATTTCACACACAAAAAGAGCAATAATGAATTAAATACGAGATCGAGAAATAATAGTCGTACGAATCATTTCTCTTGTCGTAACTGGTGTTGTAACTGCAACATAAATTGGATTTTAATATTTTCAGTGTGACCACATTAACAAACCTGGAAAACTAAAAATTTTCCATTATGCAAGACTTCGATTTACATTTTATCATTAAAAATGTAAGTCATCGTTTTATCAGTGACTAATGTGTTTTGTTTATAATTTTGTACAAAAATCAGAAACTTCGAACTTCAGTGTAGATAGATTTGTTTGTGTTTATGCATGCGTGTGCACAAAAACACACGTTTCACACTGAAGGGTAGATGCACATATAGGCGTAGAATGTCCATACTGCCATACACTACTGTCCATCCGTTGGTAGATTGTAAGGTTAACTAGGACGTGAACGGTTATGTAAGCAAGTTTTGGTTTCGGCGCGATCAGCTGAATTGATTTTAATTGTTACAATTAGCGTGAACACTTAATCTAGTTTTAAGGTCAAGGATGTTTTAAAAATTTGAACCAGGGTATGTCATTCTCGTGTATTCTAGAAACCCACAATTAAGTTGTGAAACCACGGTAAAGGGAGGTTGCATTAACTTTACCCCGGGGCGATCAAATTTAGTTCAACTCGACCAGAAGTTAAAAACACTAGTGAAGAAAACGCTAATTTAATAAAAGAAATACTTTATTTTACAAAATCAGCTGGTACAGATCAGTATTAGAGATAAAAACGATAAACAGTAGTACTTATTAATTTTTTCTTTGACTGGGTTGATTATTTCTGCTTAATAGCTACCGGACAATAAGCTGACAACTCCATCAAACGAAAAGTGACTAAACTTTGAGAGAGAACTAAATTCCTTTTGAATTATACTGAAATTCTAGTACTTAATGAGACTTACCAAGATGTCATATCACCAAGCAAGACTCATGAACATAAATGTCAAATCAGAACTTCTAACTTTTTATCTTAATATACAACCAACATGTTAACTAATTCAATTACGAATTATTTTTAAGTATAATCTCAATTGTTTCTGTAAATATGAAATAACAGTGCTCTAAGACCTTTACCTCTTTCAGAAGGAAATATCCTTATTGTTCCTCAATCCAGGACTGAATGGTGTGTAACAGATCGTCGTCACTCTGAAATCTTTGGTCATTCAGAAAGATTTTAAGGTTAAGGAAGAAAGTACAAGTTTTTTAGGACTAAAGCAGGTGAGTAAGAGCTGATTATTGAGTAATTCGAAGCCAGCATCATAAACAATGTTTTAGCAACACGTGATCCATGAGCTGGTATGTTGTCGTGATTAAGTAGTTCACCTTTTATGAGCAATTATTTTCTCTTTGCTTTGATTTATTGTTAATTAAGTATGTTTAGTAATTTAGTATAAGGTTTGATCTCTTTCAAATTATTTAATTACTTAAACATGATAATTGTGATCTTCCCAGCTGAGGGTTTGACATGTACTTCATTTGGGTGTTTTTTCCATTGCAAATTTTGTACTATTGTTTCTGAATCGAATTGGTGAGCCAACATTTCATCACTAATTACTAATCTATTGAAGTATTTGGAGCAGACGTTCACTTTCAATAACTCGAATTCGTTTCTACTCATTTTCGGAACCCATCAGGCACTAACCTTACTCACTCCGAAAGTGTCACTCAGAATGCTTGCTATAGTATTTCTGTCGATTTTTACCTCTACTGTTAACTTTTTAATGGTATATCTTTCGTCATATCATGAACTTTGCCCACAATTTCTGTTTTGGCTTATGTCTAGGGCTGACTGATTTGACCTCAGACCACATTCAGATAATTGTCTACCGCGCCGTTTGTTTCACAATTAAATATGTCAGATCACTCTCCTCTAATACTGTTTCCGTGTCCTGTTGGATGTTTTGTTGCTTCATTTTCTTTTTAACAAAGTATTTATCGCGGCACGAAGTTCGATCTTTTGCATGACTTTTAACACTGCTCACTTCTTCCCTTACAAAAATCTTAAACATACAAAATAAATTCGCTAAGTTGTGTATTGCGTGTTGTTTACTCATAAAAAGATTCACACGCAATACTTTTTAGGTTAGAAAGTGAACCTTTTGGAAAACTTTTGTATAACGCTTGACCAGGTGACAATAGACAAGTCAAGGCGTAAGCATACAAATATAGAAGACAGTCTCCAGGGACAAGATTAGTGTAGATCAGGGTAGGACTATCTTATTAGTCTAAAGCTTGAAATGAACTAGAGAAACCTGTGCTAAAGGTGTCCAAAATTTCCAAGAGGATGTAGTTGTACCAGGTCACATCGTCGAGTACAGATACTAGATGAAGTTAGATTAAAGATCCAGATAAGTTTGTTGCGCGACCTGTGAGGGTTTGACTCTTTCGCTATACACAAGGGTTTATTTTTGGTATATTGCTAGTAAAAAGATTAACAAAGAATTGAAACACAAACGAAAACACCATTTAATAAAAAAGTTGTAAACAACGTGAAATTATATTTTCAGAACTTTACCAAAATATACACATAAGGACATTTAGCCTTTACAAAATAAGATGCATATAAACGATAGATTAATTTTGCAAACTACACAATTTGATAATACTTCTTAATTTGTACAGCAGACGTAAAATATACATTTTAACCACACCTTTGAACTTTTACGTATAACGTTAGTTAAATATAACTTTTAACTCTTAATCTTTCTAACAGACTATTTTAAAAATAGTATCAACTTTTAATTTTTGTAATGTTCATTCAAAGTTTTATCACTTAACTTTTACAAGTTATATATATTTGTGTGTGTGTGTTCGAGATAAAAAAAAACAATTATCTTATTAAATCGCTATTATAGTCTCTGGATAGTCAGGTTTACAAGTACACCTTTTATCGGTATAAGTCCAATAAGACACTAAATTTTGGCATAAGCTTCAACTTTCCTTTCTTCTTATGAAAATCACGAAGTAATACCAGTACTGGCGTTCTTCCCAGCAATAGTAGCCTCTTCATGAAAATACTGTATAACTGCTTTATGTCAAACATGTCTGGTTTTCTGGTCTATATTCATTCTTACTGGTCATCCCAAGTACCAACTTTTCCATTCACCAATGAACATATCTATTATAACTGTTGCCAATGAAGTAGATAGTTGGCTATGGTTATTTTACATAGTATTATCGCTGCGCACCCTTGTGGAGATTACTTCTTGCCACAGATGAATGCCAGAGTCTCTGCAGGTTTGCCATAGCTCTGAATAAGGTAGAAGACAATAATTATATCATATTACTGGGAGTCTTTAAGGTAGAGTCACGTTGGTCAGGATAACGTTGGGGTTAAAATATCACGCCCCCCAGTGGCTCAGCGGTATGTCTGCGGACTTTACACGCTAAAATCCGGGTTTCGATACCCGTGGTGGGCAGAGCACAGATAGCCCATTGTGTAGCTTTGTGCTTAATTCAAAACAACAAAATAAAACGTCATATTTTTAAATAAATATTGATCCAGCATTTAGTTGTTTCAATATTAATTAAATATAGATATTAATTCTACTATTTATACAAAACCATTTTTTTATCTAATTAAATTTAACTTTTTTATATTTAAGAAACCTAAAACATATCTCTTAAGAATGTTATTTTCTTCAACGGTTTGGTCGTGTATAATTGTCAGATGTTATACTTACCAATTGTTAATTAAAGGCTTTTACTTATACTTCTGAATAGTATAAATATATATGTTGTTTTTGTTAGGCTTAAAATTCTTGCATTGTAGGTGTCTGTAACTTGTTGACAATTAATTCAAAAAACAAACGAACAGATGTCAGTTCACTTGTTTTCAATATAATATATACTTTCAGAAATAATTAAACGTATATAAAACAAATTCATTATAATATAGAACATATGTATAGTATAGATGATCATAGGCATATCAAACACTACATAGTTCTCTTCTTCTCGTCAAAAATTCGCTTAGATTTATTCGATTGGTCTAGAATTTCAGTTACGAAGCGGAACCATTTTTCTGTTATTATCACTAAACTATCCGAGCACAGTTCACTTTCGTTTCGTTGAATTACCACGGATGTATCCTAAATACTAATACTTCTAAAATCTTCTACTCCTTTTTTCGTAACTAGGCCTACTTCCAACAAACGTATACTTTTAGTCAAAGTCTACATTGGCAAGTTCATTTACCTTAGAACTTTGGCGAAATAAATTATTCTTCTTATCTCTTTCAACACTGATAGTTTGTTTGTTTTTGAATTTCGCACAAAGCTACTCGAGGGCTATCTGTGCTAGCCGTCCCTAATTTAGCAGTGTAAGACTAGAGGGAAGGCAGCTAGTCATCACCACCCACTACCAACTCTTGGGCTACTCTTTTTACCAACGAATAGTGGGATTGACCGTGATTGTAGGACACTTATTAATTTACGCAGCCAAATTTGTTATAATATTCAATTCATAATTGCTTCTAACCCTCTTGCTATGAACAAAACTAAACAATCATAGGATATTCACTCATAAAATAAATAACTTAATAACGTCTACACAGAACAGTATTTTATATCATATAAATAACCTATAAGGGGTGTTTCTGAAAAATTTTGCATTTTGGATTACCGAGCTTTGATTTTTCTTTATTTATCATAACTAATCTCCGATAAGCCTCCGATTTATTATTTGACTTCTTTTAACGTATTACGATTTCAAATGGCCGCAATTTTGAACTTGAATTTAGAAGTTAATTAAATGTTAATATGTATCAGTTTATAATTCAACAAGATTGATACACACAATTTTCTTTCTTAGCACAAATATATTTTAATATACACACAGCAATACAATTTGTAATAACAGTTTTTACAAATAGTTATTTCAAGTAATAATAATTTACATACAAAAGTTTAACAAACAATATCGACTTTCTATCTGGCCTGGAACTAAATACTTTATCGAGGGTTCACAATAAGCGGACCTGACATGGCCAGGTGGTTAAGACAATCGACTCATAATCCGAGGGTCGCGGATCTGAATCCCCGTTGCGCTAAACATGCTCGCCCTTTCAGCCGTGGGGGCGTTATAATGTTACGGTCAATCCAACTATTCGTTGGTAAAAGAGTAGTCCAAGCGTTGGCGGTGGGTGGTGATGACTTGCTGCCTTCCCTCCAGTCTTACACTGCTAAATTAGGTACGACTATGTCGATCCAAAAGTACAGTTCAACTGACACGAAACTACCTTCTTGACACTTGTTTTTTCCCGACGAAAATGTTTAATTTCCTCGTAGAAATGCTAACGTTCGAAGTTAACTCACTAAAGTTAAGCGTATCAACGCCTGATCAACTATTTGTAGTTTCCCGACTGATAAGCGTTAATCCCCGTTATAGTTTCAAGGGTTTATAGTATATTAACTGCAGCAAACCAACATAATATTATGAAAACTTTCTCTTGGAGTGTCGATTTATAAACCTTCGGCGAGGTTCTCGATTGTTTAGTTGCCAACAATGTGTTACTTACACACATTAGTACATTGTTAATTATAACACCTGAGGATCTTTTACAAGTTTAGAGAACAGGCAGTAATTTCGTTACACATATTTAATACTACAAGCTACACGAATTTCTAAATATACATTTAACTAAACCTTTTGCATTCCTATTTAATTTTAGCTATTTAAATTTAAATTTCCTGCTAGAAACGTGAATCGAATATACAAAATCAATAAACAGAGCTTAATTTATACAAATGACGATTTCATAATAATGAAACGTTATACATTTATAATAAATATTTTTAATTACTCATTTAAACAGTTCCAGTTCTCGTCATCAACATGGCGTATGTTGCAATTCAAAACATAAGTAATATTTACAGTTGAGAAATTTTATTTGTTTGTTTATAAAGTTTCTCGCAAAGCGACAGAGCGGTTATGTGCGCTAGTCAACCCTAGCTTAGATGGAAGGCAGTTAGTTATCATTACTCACCGCCAACTCTTGGGCTACTCTTTTACCAACGAATAATGGGATTCACTGTCACATTATAACGCCCCCACGGCTGAAAAGACGAGCATGTTTGGTGCGAGGGGGTTGCGAATCCTCGACTCTCAGGTTACGAGTCACGCCTTAACCCACCTGGCCATGTCGGCCTCAGATTACGAGTCGCGCCTTAACCCACCTGGCCATGCGAGCCGTTTAAATTTTACCAGAAAACGGATCCAAAATGATATCAAATCGCTCCAGTTTTTCAAAATTCAAAAGACAACCGAAATTGTGAAAACTGACTGTGATTCTGGCTTTGGGTGTTTGTGTGCGTTTATTTTTAGCAAAGCTACATCGGGCTATCTGCTATGCTTACTGAGAGAAATCGAACCCTTGATTTTAGCGTTGTAAACCCGTAAACTTCTGGCTTTGAAACTGAATTATCTGATTTTTGAATGCGATATGGCTCTGCATTGTTTATAACGCGCGTTAAATTTTTACATGCATTTAAAGAGATACAACTGGAGATAATAGTCTAATATTTACCTGTGATTTGCGTTCTTATATCTATTTTAATCTTCACCAAGCTAATACGACCGTATAGGTAAATGTGGTTCGTTGACCTTAATAACATGCGTTTGCTATCGCAAATAATTTTTTTTATAATATTTAAGAATATTTTTAAATTCAATCTTTTTGCTGTTACAATAAAAAACAAAATTTTCTTAATTGTTATATAATACACACAACATTTAGTTTCTTTGATAACTTGATTAAATTTTACACTGAGTTTAGTTCACTAGTCGGCAATAAGGCTTAACTACACCATATGGAAGCTGCTCAATTTCACCACGAGAACGACATGTGCCTGCATTCATCAAAAGAGCCACAGCTCGAAGTACTGGTTTATGTTTTGGTTTTGGATGTAGTCCAAGTGCACTCTTCCTGGTATTATCGTGTAAATGAAAAATTGCACAGTTTCGTTAAACGGGTTAAGTAAACATTTTGAGTTACACATAACTACCGGTTAGGTATGTTTGTTTGTTTGACTGAACAACATTAATGAATACAATGAACTAAATGACGAGGTTAAACGCTCCTAAGGCTCAAACAAAACCATTTAAAGTTTTAACTACGAATCGGAGAGATGACAGTAATCGGAAACCAAAAGCGACAATTCTTAACTGAATTATAATTCACCCATAAATGAAAGCACGTAACGTGTTTGGTATCATCAAGTCTCGTTCCCCAGACTCGCGCAAGTCCAGCCCAATACAATAACCATTAGGCCAAGTTCTAAAGTCGAAGCGTTTATGGGATTAAATAAATCAAAATATTAAAATTGTTTGGGTTACCACCGTTTAAAACACTGACGTTTTAAATAAATGCTGGGTACAAAATGTTTTAGTAAATAGTCACTGTAGCTTGATCATCTTCACAGTTTGGAAGAATAAGTAAAAAAATAACAAAATGTTCTTCAATCCGATAATTCAGAATACCGCTTGTGTTATACATGATTGTATTCTACGTACAGGGATCCAGTGTTTAAAATCCTGATATTTGTGTATATAAATCTTCTCTAATAACACCTGGAGGCATGAATGTCGATGAGTTGGCCTCTAACTCTCACCAATAGTAAATAGCTTGTCAACTCTTTATCCTTTACAATTCCTAAACTGCATCCAGGTTGTTATACTTCAAATTCCATTTGACACGGAGTGTCAGACACTGTCTATTTCGTTAGCGTGTCTGGATTGTGAATCAGAGGACTCATGGTTCCAACAGCATAACATTGTTCTGTAACTATAATTGTTAAGCACCACTGTTCGATCACAAAAGAGTAGCTTAAGAGTTGCCGATTATCTCAGATCCCATGGTATATATATATATATATACACTGGTGCTTAAAGTAACCGCTCTGGTCCGGGGAAAGTAAAAACTTGCGAATAACCGAAACAGCTGATAATCGAGGCACTAGCTAAGTGAAATTATTCAATATATTTAAGTTCCTTGTTTTAAATTATTAACTTTCTACTGTCATGTAACCGATTATCATTAAAAATGACAAAGAGTCGTTAGTGTCATAATAATAAAAGCCAAGCATTGGTCGGACACATAAGTTCAATACACTTTTTATACAATAATACTTCCTCTTTTGATTGCCGTTCCCATTTTAGTTGAATTTAATTGCTTACAAATACGTGAATAGCTCCTAAATTTTGGCACTTTTTCTACTCCAGACACAAAAATGTATTCGCACCTTATCAACGCCTGTAAAAAAAATGAGTAAAAAATTTAGCGCAGATCTGTGATCGGGAAGTATCATAAAAAAGTCTTTGTTAAGACAGGTTGAACATACCAGTTAGGTGTAGGGAAGCGAGGAAATGCGAAACTGGGCTACACCCCAACAGAACCTGAACATGCACACGTAGCTAACAGACGCCTGCCGTGCAATGTAGAACAACAGACGACAACTGAAGTTGAGTGGAATATTTAATAAATTTCATTTTGTGCGTTTTTGTACATTACATATAATCATTAATGAAATAAAGTTAATCAAGCCACAAATATCTTGCACTCTTGACGTAACAAGGGGCACGGCTAGGCTTGAGTCGACCGACTCACAATTTGAACGCAAGCGAGATCCTGCACGTGAAACCAGAAAAATAGCAAAACTTAAAATTTTGCAATAAAATTTATCTTCTGAGCGACAATTTCTGCAAAACATTGCAAAGTATTGTCTATGATTGTAATGACACATTTAGTTCGAGAAAATTTGGGGAAAAGAAAAACTGTGGATAATTCAGTTACCACAGTGGTCCCTATTCCCGGTACAAAGTTGCAAGTTTTGGGGCTGGTTTCTAAATCTAATAATACTCGTCGTTTCCCCCTCCTACCTAGACTAACCTTGAACTACGACACAACAGTACTTATAGCGCTCATAGTAAAGTGAGAATAAGGCCAATCAGACAGACATCTGAAATCTAACAGAAATTAATAACAGTTTTTCTAACATATTTCCACTTGATAAATTTCACTCGAAAGAGTTCTTCTAAACCGATTTATTGCTGTTGTTTATATTTCAATATGGTTGTGCTTATGACAACATTTGTTAACACTGCCGAAAACCTTTCAATTAATTATGTAACTTTTATATAAAAAAAAGTTGCTAAAAATCAACAGTAATAATAGTCTAAATTTTTAGTAGCGTTTTTGATTTTAATCACAGAAATAAATAGGTATCGAAACCTATTTTTAGCTTCATGAACCTTCATACTCACTACTGAGACGCTGCTGTGATTTTGTCTCAGCATGGCCAGGTGGTTAAGGCACTCGAATCGTTATCCGAGAGTCGCGGGTTCGAATATTTGTTACATCAGATATGCTCGCTATTTCAGCAGTAGAGACAATATAATGTAACGGTCAATTCGTTGGTAAGAGAGTAGCCCAAAAATTGGCGGTGGGTGATGATGATTAGCTGCCTTTCCTTTAGTTTTACACTGCTAAATTAGGTAACCCAAGTGTAGTTTTGCGCGAAATTCAAAAACAAATACATCGTGTGTTATTAAAATATTCTAAATAACATTATCTCTTCAGAAAACAGTTGCACTGTCCTGACACTGTCGAACAATGTCCCCAAACTCTATAACTGACTACAATTGTTCTTATAACGAATAAATGAACTATTTTGACTATCTCCGTTGGAATGTCCAAAAATTCCAATTAAACGACAATATTTCTTGTTAGTACACTGCTGAACTATCATCACAATGTCATGTGATGTCCCCAGCTTATCCAAATCACAGTAACATTTCTCTGCTGAGCTATCGTTATCATGTCATGTGATGTCCACAAACTTTCCAAATGATGACATTCTGTCTTGTTAACGCTCTCGTACGATGTCCCCAAATTCTTCAACAATGACAGTCTTTCATACTAATAAATTATTTTAAAATTGTCGTTTAATATCTTAAGCTCTCTAACAGTTAACAGGTCTTCTTGTCAGCATTTTAATAAACTATTCTGACATACTCGTACGATATCCCCAAACTTTTCAACTGACGAAAACCCATTTTTAGCATACTACTAAACTATTTCCATTTACCCCTAAAGAAGGAAGATTCATCTTTCGGAAGCGGTAAGGTTTTTATTCATTTCTTTCAAGACTTCTTAAAACTGCGTGTTTTTCTAACGTAATGACTCAACTATCTTAACATTCTTCACACAATTTATCCACACTCTCTTATTAGCGGATTTCTGAGCTCTCCTAACACTTCTCTAAGATATACCCAAATTCACACATTGATGTTTGTTTGTTCGTTTGTGTTTTGAATTTCGCGCAAAGCCACACGAGAGCTCTCTGCACTAGCCGTCCCTAATTTAGCAATGTAATTCAAGAGAGAAGGTAGCTCGTCATCACCACCCACTGCTAACTCTTGAGCTACTCTTTTACCAATAAACAGTGTTGGCCGTCATATTATAACACCCCATGGATGTAAGAGCGAACATGTATGGTGAAACGGGTATTCAAACCTGTGACCCTCAAATTGCGAGTCGAGTGCCCTAACCAACTGGCCATACCGGAACAGTCCGAGAATGAACGACTGCTAATATATTTTGTATAAATGTACTCAGTACCTTATTAACTATGACATTTGTTTCAGGTGATAGTTCAATCTAAATTACCACATCAATATCAGCTAGCTAATACCACTCGTATTCTCACCTGGAACACATTCATATTAGTTACATAAGATTTATTTGATTTCGTGATGCATAATTTTACTTCTAAAACAGCAAAATTCTCAAAAATATTATCGGCTTACTATGATTTCCACAAATAACCCTAAAAGAGACATGAAATGGCTAAGTCTGGTGCTTTATACGACAACGACCAGACCTTTAAGCAGCTAAGTCTGGTGTTCTGTATCATAAAAACGAGACCTTAAGTGGCCAAGTCTGGTGTTATGTATCGTAACGAAGAAACCTTTAAGAGGCATTCTCCGGTGTTATATCATAAAATTATCCCTAACTACACTAACATGGTAAATAAACAATTGGGGGGAAAAAGATTGGTTACCAGATGTAGGTCGACATTATATTTCCTTGTGAATATGAGACTAAGGAAGGGCGGTTGCTTCGAGGATTAGCCTTGCAAATAGTAACCAGTTCTCGATTAATAGTTTCAATATTCACCTCATTAAGTTATTTGCATATTGTGAATGTTATTATTTTGAGCAGAAACAGTTTTGACGTTCTAGTTTGATGTAAGATACTGCTACTACTTTGAGTCAACATATTTTGATCAAAGATTTGTTTTATTTCAAGATATGTTAAACAAGTCACATTATATAGAATTTTTTGGTTGAAAAGCACTTATAATATTATTATTTTAATAAAAACGCTTGCTAAAAGGTAAAGTTTCAAGTACACAAAATACATACAAAGTTTAAAAGAGTCTCATTGTATATTACCAAAAGTTTTCAGACAGCATGTCTACACATTGTAATAGGTCTAGGGAGAACATACCAAGTAATAGTTTCTACTGGATGATGGGTTGGGGTTTTTAAACAACATATAGGATGTGCTGAACACGACTATGAAGTCTAGTGAGATAATGTCATGTAGTCCTGTTTCAGGACCTGTTGTGGTCCCTTGGTAATAACTTCCTTAATTTGCTCCCACAAACACAGCGCCCTGATTTGAAATTAACTGGATTATTTTGTGAGGTATAGAAATGACACCTGACAGGGAGAAGTAAAAAATCCTGAAAATCACCAAACTTGAAACTGCACCAAAGGAGTGGTGCTATATTGTACTTGTCGAGTATCAATGATTAACGTCAACTGTTGGTAACAGTATCCAAGCTGTTAAAAATACATCAAGTATTGAGAAAGCGGGTGTTGTGTTAAGTGGGAGCGGCTCGACCTATGGTCAACTCAAACTCTTTCGATTACATAATACAGTCGTTGGGTCTCTCATACAGTTTTCTAAATTGATATGTTCTGCTTGGGTTTGTGTTGTTTTTTAAATTATCCTCACGTTATAAAAATGATTTGTTTGTTTTTTGAATTTCGCGCAAAGCTACTCGAGGACTATCTGCGCTAACCGTCCATAATTTAGCAGTGTAAGACTAGAGGAAAGACAGCTAGTCATCACCACCCACTGCCAACTCTTGAGCTACTCTTTTACCAATGAACAGTGGGATTGACCGTTACCTTATAACGCCCCCACGGCTGAACGGGCGAGCATGTTTGGCGCGACCGGGATTCGAACTCGCGACCTACAGATTACGAATCGAACGCCTTGACACGCTTGGCCATGCCGAGTTCTTAAGAAATTGGACAGGAATTGCTTAAATAATTGCATTTAACAACACAAAGGACCGTGAAGTAATTGTATGACTTCACAATACAAAGGCACGTGAAGTTATTGTACGACCTCATAATACAAAGGAACATGAAGTTATTGTACGACCTTATAATACAAATGCACATGAAGTTATTTTAAGACCTTATAATACAAACGCACATGAAGTTATTGTACAAGCTCACAATGCAAAAGCACATGAAGTTATATGACCTCATAATACAAAGGCACATTAGGGTATTGTAAGATCTTATTTTCTAACACGATGTTCTCCACTCGATAAATCTGTATTACTTATAACACACTCAATATAGAAGTCAACAAAAGCTTGCGTATTCTTCATGAAACCTTTTAAATAAATGGATAATCCTGATCCCAGGATGACAAAAGGATAGCATCTCTCACTTTTCAATCCTAGCTTCGACAGTCTTTTTCAGGTTTTCCTTGGATATGGCAGTCGAAATGTAGGATTAAACAGCAAGCCATGACTGTGACTGAAATCAGATCACCACAACTTTTGAACATGTTATCCAATAATCCCCTTGCTTTTAGATGAGCCTATCGTATTAGCTACAACTTCATTAAACATATATTAATATTTACATATCTGTAAATATTTTGTCAGTCCTATATCTGATAGTCTTATAGCTATTGTGGACACACAAGGCTCTTTAAGGACATTTTGTTCAAGATATCTAATTACGCAGTATAGCAAAGCAGAAGTTATAGAAGTACTTTGAATATGCTATTATGCATTTATCTAGTTGAAAAAGACAAACCATAAACAAAGAAATGTTCAAATGTAATAACAATTAATGTAATGCAGAAAGGTTACTTTAATTTTGTGTTCATTAGGTTTTATAAATGGGTAAAAGTGGTTTGTGCTTTTTAGAAAGTCTGTACTTCATATTTTAGAGATTTGAGAATGAGGTGAATAATGAATTTCTGGATTACTTGTTTTGCAGCATATTTTAGAATTGCAACAAGTAATGTGGTATGGCGTAAAAATCAGACCAAATGCAATAAGTTTTCTTGTTGCATTTCTGCTAAATTACGTTAAGTCATAAAAACACCAACTTGTTTTTGCAAAACTGCCTCTGTAACTAAGTCGGGATTTATAAATTTATATACTTTTTGTAGAGCAAACTAATATTAATACATATGGAGGAGGCATGACAAAACAACTGAGTTTCTATCTTCCGCACGTGTGGAGGAAAATTGTCTTGTTGAAAATAATAAATATATGTGACCTCTTATAGTATTTCATTGGTAGAGCAAAAGCTTAGACAAGGAACGTGCTCGAAAACTGATGTAGCAAGAAAGGCCTCGTGTGACAATGAGTCTAGAAACCACAAATACGTCATATGGAGGTCAGAAGAAAGAGATAACCCAAAACTAGGTAAATAACAGTGACCTACTTACGTTCGCCTAAGTTCTGAGTCACTCTCACGTAACAATGCACAGACAGCTTGCTAACGTTTCAGTTTACGAATGTCGAAATACATGTAGCCACAATAACAATCCTATCTTACTGTACCACGTGTTTGGGGCTGAACTTCATTTCACTCCATGTATAAGTTGTGTAGATTTCAAAAGTTCTTCGCAGTTTTGAGACGCAGTTTGGCTTTCGTTATAAATTATTCTTTCTGTGACATGGTGACTTTTTTTCTTTGTGTAAACGAAAAATAAGCGAAATCGAGATAACTCATGACTTGTGTCACACACACACACATACACACGTGATTCGCGAACCTGACGATGACCGAAGAAGGTCGAAACGTTGTTCGCTCTTCTATTTGAAATATTTTCTCAACCCAAACGAGCCGTTTTTGCATATAAAATTCTCAACAAGTGGGTTTCTCGACATCACTGATAATTACGTAAGTTTGTGACTCATTTATTGTAATTATCTAATTCTGTCTGCTGGAAACTTGGGAAACCGTGTTTTCATACTTGTGGAAGACACCGTACAGCTTCATAAACGGAAACGTATTTTTAAAGACACCTAAATATATTTTGAAACCCAAACCTAGAAAAATATTTTACGAAATAAGTTTATATTTGCTCATTTCGACGATATATTCACAGCCTTGTTCTATGAGGAGTTTATACGTTTTCAGAACTATATTTCAGAACATTAAATCATTTGCTTTTATTTTACAGAAATAATTCTTACTATGATTCAATAATACATTAATTTTAATTTATTTGGAATTACAACTAGGCATTATTATTTTAAACCAATGCAAACTACTTATTTTAAATATCAACTCATATTTCTTTAGCGAATTTATGTAAATTAAGAGTCGGCAACCACATATCATTGCACAACGAAGTTTTTGCTTCTTGAACACTGTTGGGTGTTTCTTATAGATTTTTGTCTGCTGATCACAAAAATCACATTCAAATTTACCCATCACGTACCATTTCATCGAAATCTTCAGTTTTTCTACAATGGAAAAACAACATCAGAACAACTGAAATCCATCAATGTTTGCTGACTACTGTTGGACACTGCAACGTGATGCGCTGGACATTGAACACAAACGAAAATCAGGAGCAAAACACTTTTAATTATGTTAAACTTAATAGCGTATTAGAAACATAAATGCAATTCAATACGTTATTGCCGGTAAACAGTTAACTGTCTATTTCTCAGAGTTCGTACGTGATGAAGCAAAACCAAAACTGTATTTGTGCATACCCACCAGGTACCTGTCACAATCAGCAAAAACTTTTCAAAAAAATTGTTGAGCAGTGTATTTTGTGTTTGTTTGTTTGGAAAGGGGCCAGAGAAAGGTGTGCCCCTCTGGTGGTGGACTATAAGTTTTAAAGTTGAAAAAGAAAGGAAAAAAAATTGCCAAAATAGTAAATACTAAAAAATTAATAAGCCTCATCAGCAATGGTATTTAAATAAAGAAGTACTTTATTGAATAATATCAGTAATTAGTTTCATATTTTAAGTCCTAAATTTTTTAGACAATAATTATTTATAGATTTATTATTAGTAAGTGTGATACTTAATGCTTTTTTTCTTGAAAATTTTTATCTAAATCAGGTTCCAGGTTAGGGGAGGTAATGTGCAATACATCATCTAGGTGTGAATCAGTGAGTTGGATGCCAAACTTGTTCTTTGTGAATTTAATTTTTTGAAAAAAAGTTGCTTGCACACATAAGTATTTTCAAAACTACATCCCATTTTTTTGGCATGGCCTACTAAGTTTGGATAAATCCCAGCTTCAGTAACATATTTATAGTAAAAGTCCAATAAGGATACATTTTCTGCACGAAATTTTGAGTTCATAAGTTCATAAAGTTCCCTTTGAACTTTTTCAGGAACTTTATCCACTTCTACATGAAAAAGAGTAGCAACCAGTTTGAAATCAGCCTTCTGTGACTGAATGTCAACAAAACGTAAGGAGAACTGAGTTATAAGCTCATTTATAACTAAAACATATTTTGAAGTGTCAGTGGGTTTCTTTTATTTGCACTGTAGGAGAGTGCGCGAAGTTCGAATTTTCGAACTGGCATTTCCAAAGTCGAAGCTTCATCTCAAATGCTACAATATGTTCATAAAGTGCATTCACTAATTGACTGCGTCCTTGCAGCTGCAAATTCAGTTTAAGTAGAAAGTTAAATCCACAAAACATTCAGGATCCGAGAGTTATTCAGTATGATGGTACTCTGAGGCATTTACAGCATACTTTACAGGAATACAGCAATCTCTTTTCATAAACTCTCTCTAACATGACATCTCGGCTGAGCCAGGGAACATCACAGAAGTTCAATAAATCGGAATAATGTGACTCTGCTTCCAATAAGAGTTGTTAAAACTGCTGGTGTTTCTGTCCTTAAGAGAGTATGAAGTTTACTGCTTTCAATAAGAATTGCATTACTTCTTCCGTTTTTGAAGCCTCAGCACGCAATGTTTTTTAGTGAATGATGTAGTGCATGAAATTGACATTTTTATTTTGAATGCCAACTTTTTCCATATACTTCTCAAGAAATATCACCACACCTTTCTTTTTACCTGCCATTGCTGGACACAAAATGTGTTTATGAAATGACGCACAGATGCATCCATACAAACAATATATATATGAGAAAGAGAATATATTACTACAAATGATCAGCATTAATATATGGATCTATGCAACTAAAACTCAACACTTGCAATAATAAATGAATAAATCTCACCAAATAACTTACTTTTCTTTGAAATTCTAATGATCTAATCAGTTTTATTTAGTATCAATTTCGTAATTTAAAACATACATCATCGATTGTTAATGAGTAGTTTTTAAACAACAATTTTGTGTTTATTGAAGGCAATGGCGGGCTGGGTCAGGCCCACGTGCCGTATGTTGCCGACTCCTGGTATAAAGAATACTTTTGGAGTTTTGTTTGATTGTTGTTGGACAGTTAGAAAAACGCTGTCTAATGAATTCCTATATCACTTTATGTGGCTGGAGAGAAATCCGAGTTGGTATATTGTTACTGGTTAAAAATGAAATCCTTACCTAATTGTATCATGGTTCGGGATGGCCAGGTGGTTAGAGCACTTGAATCTTAATCTGAAGGTTGAGGGTTCGAATCTCTGTCACATGAAATATCCGCGCCCTTTCAACCGTGGGTACGTTATAATGTAACGGTCAATTCCACTATTCGCTGATAAAAGAGTAGCCCAAGACTTGTCGATGAGTGATGATGACTAGTTGCCTTTTCTGTAGTCTTACACTGCTAAATTAAGGATAGCTAGCGTAGATAGCCGTCGTGTAGTGCGCGTAAGGCATGCGACTCGTAATCCGAGGGTCGCGGGTTCGCGCACGTATCGCGCTAAACATGTTTGCCCTCCCAGCCGTGAGGGCGTTATAATGTGACGGTCAATCCCACTATTCGTTGGTAAAAGAGTAGCCCAAGAGTTGGCGGTTGGTGATGATGACTAGCTGCCTTCCCTCTAGTCTTGTACTGCTAAATTAGGGACGGCTAGCACAGATAGCCCTCGAGTAGCTTTGTGCGAAATTCCAAAAACAAAAAACAAACAAACCCTTGTGTAGCTTTGTGCGAAAGTAAAGACAAATAAGCCTGAAAATATTTGGAGATATGTTGCCAAATGATTCAATATCGACTCACGTTTCTCTTTAGTTCCTTTTTATGAAGTTTTGTTATTAGTTAACAGTGAAGTCCTTCTCTGATCATAGTTGGAGAAACGTTATATAATAATTTTCATCTCAGTATCCTGCGATATTTTCTTTGAATGTAGCAACAATTTGAGAAATCTAAGGAAACTTTTTTTTTGCTGAATTTAAAGGCGATGTAACTCGAAGCCCATATGTGCTAGCTGCTTCTAATTTAGCAGTGAAAGACTGGAAGGAAAGAAACTAGTCAACACCACCCTCTGCCTACACTTTAGTTACTCTAAACGATTAGCGAGATTGATTGTTACATTGTAATTCTCCATTGCTGAAAGTATGAGCATGTTCAGTGAAGTGGTTTGTTCTCACGACCCACAAATTTCAAAGTAATCCTATTTGACCGAACTATCTTTCATTTCATGCAGTATGGAAGAACAAGAAAATGGCGCGGAGTCAGTATTAGACTTACAGCCTTTCAAACTAAAACCCGGGGCTTAATTCCCTGCGGTGGACAGGGTGAAGAAAGATAAACGTGCAGCTTAGCGCTGAAAATATTAAAAAAACAGATATGTGTTTCAAAAAATAATACACTAGTCCATTTTTTTCTGAAAAAGGTTATCTTTTAATATTCTATAATATAGAGATGGAAAAAGTCTAGACATTTTTTAAAAGAGAAGTTTGTAAGTCGAAAGTGAGTATTAAACCTTTGGTGCAATAAGACTTGAAAGTCATCTGTGCGTTTGAAAGGAAAAGTAACTTCTATTTGATTTCATAAAAGTGTCCAAAGCCCACTGAGGGAAATCGAACATTTGACTTCAGCGTTATATACCTGTAGACTGTACTATTGGAAGACATTAATCCATTAAAACATTATGAAGAATTGTGAATTACATAAAAAGATGTAAATGTTGTGTTATTAAACTTCACCCAAGTTGCTTGTTTATGACTTATGTATTAACTGAAGAAAACCTGAGAATAATTTGGTTTCCGCTAGATAAGATCGTGGACCCGTCATGGGCAGGTGGGTAAGACACTCAACTTGTAATGTGAGGGTCGCAGGTTCGAATGCCTGTCGCACCAAACATGCTCTCTCTTTCAGCCGTGGGAGTGTTATAATGTGCTAAATTAAAAACGGCTAGCACAGATAGCCTTCATACAGCTTTGCGCGAAATTCAAAACATAACTTTATTTCTTTATATAAAAGTTGTTCTTTACGCATGAAATCTGCGCACCTCAGCAGGTAAAAGATATATATTGTGTGTGAATATGAGCATTTCGCATGTCATTTGGTGAATATAAATATTGTATACTTTATATAACAGAAATGAATTCGCAATTGTTCACCTAAACAAATCTGATAAGTCTCTTTTCTGAGTAAAAAACGTTTTGTTTAACTTTGATTTTTTTCTTTTAAGCGCAAAGCTCTAAAAGTAACTCGCAGTCCATTAACATTATAACTCCATAAACTTACCGCTGGCCTAATGAGGAATTAAGCAAATGGAATTTATATATTTTAATGTATAGAAGTTGTCTATTTTTATGTGTACGATCTTCGCAAATTCTCGGAAGTAAAAACTTAATTTTTTTCTAAACATCTTCGCACCTTACTAAATGAAACCTTTTTTTTTTGTGATATTTGTGCGTCCAACTGATGAAATAACTACATCTTTTGTAAATATTAGCCATCATGTCAAATTGTTTTGTGCATTCAAGAAGGGAAAAAAACCCAGAAAAAATATGTTTGTCCGGCCATACCTAGAAAAATCACGTACCAACATGGCCCTCGTACATCGTATATATATATTATCCTGTTTTGTGAATTTTTATCTGTGCATTTTCCTGAATAAAAGCTGCCTATTTTTTAGATAATTCTATGTATGTCGGATAAAACGGAGTTAATAATATGTTTATAATGGTTGAGCATTTCATTAAAAAAGGAATACATCCGAATGTATCTTCTGTGTTTCAACGAAAAAACACGATACCTGTTTTATGTGTGTCAGTAAGACGAAATGGTGCATTTATTTTATGGGTGTCAGTAGAACACACCTCAAGTGGCACAGCAGCATGTCTGCGGACATACAACACAAGAATTCGGATTTTCATACCTGTGGTGGACAGAGCACAGAAAACCCATTTTGTAGCTTTGTGCTTAATAACGAACAAACGAACAGTAGAATGAAACACAGTGCTTGCTTTATGTACATCTCAGTAAAACAAATTGCAGCAGTTGCTTTATGTGATATAAGTAAAATGAAATATAGTTCCTTCTTTATGTATTTGTCAATAAAATTACTATTAATAAAGAAGTCTCAATTTACTGTTAATAAGGAAGTCTTTAGACTTTTTGTAGCATTTGTTAAAACTATAAGTGTCAAATCAAGTTGATCTAAGAGTTTAGTGATATATATCAACTGTAAATATGTTTGTCTTGTTTATTTTTGTTTTTGAATTTGGCACAAAGATACGCGAGAGCTATCTGCGCTAGCCGTCCCTAATTTAGTAGTTTAAGACAAGAACGAAAGGAGCTAGTCATACCTTCCGCCAATTCTTGGGCTACACTGTTACGAACGAATAATGGGACTAACCGTCACATTATAATGCTCCTACAGTTGAAAGAACGGGCATGTTTGATATGACGAGGATTCGAACCCGTGACCCTCAGGTTTTGAGTCGAGCATTGTAAATATATTGTGTACAGGTTTTAATAACGAAATTCATGTGTGAAATTCTTTCTATTATAGAAAGGCAAATTTAAAAATGCTTTACCAGATACGGAGAATCGGAACCTTTAAAATGTCAACTTTTTATATACTTTTCTTTATTTAAATAGTTTATAACAAAACGCATGGGTATGATTTAAGGTTTGAAGACAATTAAAAATGTAAACTGCTATTATGTGTGTGTGTGACACTTAAACTGTAGCATAGAGCTTCTCACAAATGTTCGTCTGACGTAGGAAGCCTAATTATTATACTTCGTACAAAGATAATATCACATCGTATTTAATTTTATCTTTGTCAACGTAAACAGCTCTTCAACATTTCAAAATTATGTTAATAGAATATAAAGATTAGCAAGTTTTTGATTGTTTATTGTCCTGTGTATCGTTACAGAACATGTCTTCATCTGTAGATAAACTAGCCAATCAACTCTCTAAAAAGAACAAGAAGAAGGAAAAACTACGTAAGAAGAAACAAACAGTGGATGATTCGGACCTGACAACTGACACTGAGTACGAGAAGCATGATGAAGAGATTTTGGAGCCACTACAAGTTGAGTTACGAAAATGGACTCTTAGTCAGCCCCAGTTTGTTAACCCTCGAATAGGTACGAACGTGTAACTAACACTTTCCTTTTATTGATTTGATTCTGACTGCTGACACCTATTGGACTGATGTAATTAATGAGCTACTGTGATGTTGTCCAGAACATGTGCTATAACTGAAAAGGCAAACGAATTCTTTAAGAATATAAAATAAAAACTCTCTACGATTAGTCTGTTGATTGTCCTCAACCCTGTCAATTCATACACAGTGCTGTTACTAAATAGACGACAACACCTTTTAATGTAAATATAAAACAGGCTTAGTTCTTAAAATTACCATATACATATTTGACTGGTCGACTTTTTTAAACTTTACAATAGTTTATTGAAATGTTGTTCTTAATATCTGTAGTTTCTATTAACAATTTCAGACACATATTCTGTTTCAATCAAGACTTATAATTTAATGAATAAGGTTAGAGTTTGCGTGCTGTAACCATAAATAAACTAAAAAAATAAAAACTTGATGACATTTCTTACTTTGAAAAGTAAAGAACGAATTTTAGGCATTTACAATGTAACATGTAAATAGCACGAAATTTCACCCAAAAATTCACGATGAAATATGTTTGGTGACGTATCACATCAGCCTGCCATAGGAGTTGTAGTGTTCTACGAAAAGTCTTTTCGGCAGCAGGCTAACTCTAGTTGAATTCCTATTGTCCCCTCTTCTCACTTAAGATATATATGGCTGTTAAAGACAGATGTGATTTAAATAATTATTAGTCACTGTAATATTATGTCATATACGTATCAGAAGAACATGTCACACTGCACCATTAAGACTATCTATTCATTAAGCTTTGATATTATTTCCAGATTGAATTTCTCTCTCTAGTAATAAAACCGTAATAATAGTATGTAGTAATAATTTTGAAATTTGTGGTTGAAAACGTTATCCGTAACAAAGAAACAGCGCTTTTATTTTAATGATGTGTCTTCCTGTTGATCGTTCTATTAGGTTCACTATTTTGAAAATTTGTATCCATATACTGCAATGGATTACCACAGGCAAACATATTATGTTGTGTAACTTATACATTTTATCTATAACAAAAACAAGTCAAAACAAAACAATACGGGCAACTGATGTGAAGTCAATAACAGTAAACACTATGTGTATAAGTACTACTTCCACTTTCTCCAAACAAAGCCACGTCATGCAGCTGGTGAGGTCCACTTCTACAAATACTTGCTTTGTATGCGACCAAAGGTGCATATTTGTCCAAACCCACAATAAAACAAATAGACTAATCCCTCCCTTTTTGGCAAGCGAATACTTCTTTTTAAAATATAAATAAATAGTTTAATGTGAGTTGTATAAAAGCTGCAGTAGATTTGTTCCCTTGTTTATTTTGTTGTTGACAGATAAGTAAAATGTCTTGTAATGTTGGTACAGTCCGTGTTGTATAGACAGTCGCTGATAGCTTGGAAATACCATTATTCTCGATGATTTTATTTCCGAAGTTGATGTTTATTTAAAGGAATTGTAAAAATAGTTTTAAAATTTGGTCGAACACAAATTTCTCTTTTTCCTCTTTTGTGACTATATTTTCGTAATCAGTGACTATTTAGGGGTATTGAAGATTTTGAAATTTATGTCGACACAGAAAAGTTTATTGCAAAAGAAAATACGTTTATCATGCTACAGAATTGATAAGGGGTAACTTGTATTGTTTAATCTGGTGATTCTAGGACACGAACTCACAAAAAGTGACTTCGTGTGTTCATATTCAACATTTCACCATTCTATAAGTAGAACTGTAGACTAATAATAATAATATCTGATATAAAGCCATATATTTCGGGCGATATCTAATGATAAAGATGCTTGTATATGTATTTATCTTTCCAAATAGCTTAAAATCTTGAACATTTGTGCCAAAGTTCGAGCTTTCGAAAGTTCTAAATTACACATTCCTGACGTGCAGCCGGTCACGCCACTTCGTGGTGCAATGACATAATCCTTAACCATTGAATTGAAAAATGGTGTCGTGTTCGTCTTTTATAGATCACGAGTTTAGGTGAAAACTTTCATCATATTAAGTAAAATAATTCTATAGTAAGCATTCTTACAGATACCACTACAACCCGCAGAAAAAGAGAAACATCATGAAACCATCAAAATAATATCCTGTGTTTTCACAAAATTAAGTTAAAAGATTTACGTCACGAAATTTAAGATCATAAAGATCAAACACCTACTGAAAAATCATGTGGAAAACATTGACAATTTTCCCCTATAGCCGAAGATGTCAAGGAACATTAATAGATACGTATTTATAGGGTACTATTTAACCGGACGTTGAACTAGTTGGTTTGGTTTTTGAATTTCGTGCAAGGCTACGCGAGGACTATCTGTACTGGCCGTCCCTAATTTAGCGGTGTAAGACTTCAGGGAAGGTAGCTTGTCATCACCACTCATCGCCAACTCTTTTACCAAAGAATAGTGGGATTTACCGTACATTATAACACCCCCACCGCTGAAAGGGCGAGCATGTTTGGTGTGATGGGAATTCAAACACACGACCTTCAGATTACGACTCGAATGTCTTAACCACCTGGCCATGCCGGGCCTAGACGTTGAACTAAGGTCATAATGTTTCAATGCTGAAACATATATAAGCTGTTTTAAAAGCTGCGAAAATACAGCTGTATTAATTTCACCACCAATATTACATTAGTTTTAAAAGCCCACATCTTTTGTCATCCTCTATCTTGCGGGTTCACGATGATTTAACTGGAATTTTGATCTGGCTGATAAGTAACCTTCTTTCTTTCTAAATCTATGCCAGTAGTAACCTTTATTAACAAAATAAGTACATTCGCAAAACAAACCCCATGCTAAAAATACAAGATATTCTGGTTCTCTGTTTCTTATTAAGCTCAAAGCTTACACAGCGGACTGTCTACAGTGTGTTTACTGCAGAAATTCGAGCCCCGAATCTTAGTGTGGTAAGTCTACAATCTTACCATTGACACGAATAAAACATATTTAACATCTTATCTGCTATTTCCTAAACTACATCTACATTTTATAAAGTGATGCATTCATGATGGTAGAAAAACACATGGGTTCAAGAAGTATTGATAGAAAACAATAAAAAACCCTCGGGGGTTATTCGGGTTTTTATTCGTTTTATGAGGTACAGTCTTCAGAGTTACATGATGCCAGTGTGTAAAAATAATTACTACTGTTAAAATATTCAATAAAAATATTATAATAATGTAAAGAGATCTGTTTACATGTACTTTTTATTAGAGGGTTTTAAGTTGTGTGAATTAAACCAATAATAAAATTTCGTAAGCGCGTAATACATCTACACGTGCATTACTAGAACCCAAAAAAATAAAGATAAATCTCTTTGCTGTGTGTTCATAGATCAGCCATTTCTACGACGATTTCTGCATTATCGAAATAATAGTCTACAACAAGCAAAGGAAGTCCTAGAAAAATACTTCAAGGTTCGAACCAGTTTTCCACACTGTTACCAACGGCTAGACATTAAAGATCCAAGTTTATATGATCTTATGTCGAATGGGTAAGTACACAATGAGCTAATAATCTTAAAATTATGCTTTAAAGTCTACATCATCCAAATGTAGGCACTTTACCAACTTTGTTGCTGTTGTGATGACGTAATTTCTACCCTAGGCAAATTTTAATGAAGCATATTTATATGACGTCCCATCAGATTTTATATACAAAACCTGATAGGTCGTTGACAAGGTAATATTCTGAACGCTATCAGTTTCTAAAAATAAGTTATATCCAAAGTCTTAATTTAGGAATGTTTCCTTTTTGTAGATTTCCACTTTTCTTTGTTTTAAGAACGTTGACTCAAAATGGTTTAAATTATAATAATATGTTTCCTTTATCTCAATTATTTTTCATTAACGTCACAAAGTCTAAGTATTCAAATACTACTTTTTAGTTCTTTGTTTTTTAAATTAAATTCTCTTGTTTGCCAGATCATATTTATTTATTATTCTATTATCACAAAGATTTACTACAACTTGAATTTACATAACTTTTTACAAAATTCTATTCAGTTGATTTTAAGTATAAACAACAGTTCTTACAGTTTTTCAGAAAGTAAATTCCAGTAAGCTTTTTTCTAAATCATGTTTGTACTTGTTGAAGATGCATCGGTGTTTTCAGAGCCTAAAGTGAGTTTTATAGTGTCCTAAATCCTAAAATGTATGGCTACTCGAAACAAAAAATGTTTTTTTTTTTTCTATTTACAATTATTTCAATAATTATGTTTCAGGTATGTTTTCCCACTTCCGGAAAAAGACAAAGATGGTCGCACTGTAGTGTTCGGAATTGCAGGTACATTTTGCCATTAATGTATTTTATCTACACTATTTGTCTGCTTGTTAACAGCACAAAACTACACAATAGGTCATCCGTACTATGCCCACTACGTGTATCGAAACCCGGTTTCTAGCTGTATTACAAGGAAGAGTGTTTTTTTTTTTGTTCTCTTGAATGTGAAATACTAATTAACAGAAATTTACTAAAACTGTTTTCTGTTTTTACTTGTAATATATCAAATCTTTGAGATTTTAAACAGTATATTGCCAAAACATACGAATAAAAAGATAATTTTTCTTAGAGAAATATTTTAATACACGATTTCCTTAACAGTTCAACCCTATATTGTCTCCAGTAACGAACACATATGAACGATTGGTTTGTTTTTGTGTACAAGAATACAGTTACTCAGTGAGCTTTCTGTGTTTGCCCACATGTATACAAACGGTTTTTATCATACAAGCCATCAAGTTTACAGTTCAGCCACAAGGAACATGGAGCACGAAACTAGTTCTATGGATAACATCTGGAATATTAATTCGAATCCACTTATCCAACAGGTTCAAAAGACATTATCCAGAAAATCCCTCTAAGCGATATCATATCCGGTTATCGGCATCACATTTTGGCCCGGCATGGCCAAACGTGTTAAGACGTGCGACTTGTAATCCGAGGGTTGCGGGTTCGCATCCCCGTCGCGCCAAACATGCTCGCCCTCCCAGCCGTGGATACGTTACAATGTGACCGTCAGTCCCACTATTCTTTTGTAAAAGAGTAGCCCAAGAGTTGGGGGTAGGTGGTGATGACTAACTGCCTTTCCTCTAGTCTTAAACTGCTAATTTAGGGACGGCTAGCACAGATAGCTTTCGACCAGCTTTGTGCGAAATTAAAAAAAACAAACAAAACAAGCATCACATTTTATTTCCATTCAAATTAAGAACAAGTGAAGTAGGCAATTGCCTCTCGACTTTCTCTGTATATATAGTTTATTTTTTATTGCAGTAACTATATATAGGCTTTGTATTAAAGTTTAACTCAGTGACTGCGGCTGTTCTAAACGCACGCGGAATGAACTTTTGCAAGCGGTGCACCGAAAATGGCACACTCGCATTTAACTGCCACAGGCGGACTCTACCCTATACGTCGAATCAGCAGTGAATAAGTAAAAAACACTAAAACAGATTTTGTCACGAAGATATTCAGCAAGAGCGCAGTATTTCGGGAAGCTTCCTTTTAACTGTCGTCTGCATTCGTTAGCCAGGCTACCTGTATCACATCAACACCGCTTGAGAAATTTTTGTTAGCAATATTCGCGTAAAATTGTTTCGTTGTTGTTGTTGTTGTTGTTGTTTTGAATTAAGCACAAAGCTACACAATGGGCTATCTGTGCTCTGCCCACCACGGGTATCGAAACCCGGATTTTAGCGTGTAAGTCCGCAGACATACCGCTGAGCCACTGGGGGGCAAATTGTTATTTTGTTATTTTGAATTAAGCACAAAGCTACACAATGGGCTATCTGTGCTCTGCCCACCACGGGTATCGAAACCCGGATTTTAGCGTATAAGTCCGCAGACATACCGCTGAGCCACTGGGGGGCTGGGGGCAAATTGTCTCGTAAAATTACATATGTAATTTAAATAAATATTCCCTACTAATATTAATATCATCAAAAGGATCAGTACATCAAATATTAACCTAACATACAAGAAAAGAGTAGATCAAGTTATTCACATCACACTGTTTATACTGGATAAAAGTTATCAGCTATTGAAACAGTATACGTAATTTAAGTAAACATTTTACTAAAACTTTTTATGTACTCCCAAGAACTAAACAGTTCAGGCCCAGCATGGCCAGATGGCTAAGACACTCGAATCGTACTCTGAGGGTTGCAAGTTCAAATCCCCAATGCACTACACATGCTCGCCCTTTCAGCCGTGGCGACGTTATAAATTACGGTCAATCCCCCTATTCGTTGATAAGAGTATCCCAAGAGTTGGCGGTAGGTGGTGATGACTAGATGCCTTTCCTCTAATCTAAATTAGGAACGGCTAGCGCAGATAGCTTTCATGTAGCTTTCCTCGAAAATTCAAAGCAAACAAAAAACAAGTGAACTTAATTACCAATAAAATACTTTTCAAGATTTGTCCAGTTTGATCAGATATCGATCGCATTTTATCTTGGTCTTTTCTTTAATGGTTCAAACAATTGTACGTATTTTTTTATTTATTTTTTTTTGCACAGGAAACCTTGATCCAAAACGACATTCTCCGAGCGACCTCTTCAGGGCGTTTGTGATAACATTTGAAACGCTTCTAGAAGACGAAGATAACCAACGGAAAGGCTTTACTTATGTGTTTGACCAAACTGACTTCTCTTTAGCTCACTTCACCTTTGTAGGTTTAAGAGAAACTCAACGACTTCTGTCAACAGGAGAAGTATGAATTTTGCAAACACACCTTCAGAGAATCTTAACTTATTTAGAATGAGTTATCACGTTCTATTAAAAACAAACACAGAAAATAAAACAGTGGCACAGCAATATATCTGCGGGCCTATATCGTTAGAAACTTGGTTTTCGATACCTGTTGTAGATAGAGCAATGATAGCTCCTTGTGTAGCTTTGTGCTCAGTAACAAACAACTCGTAATATAAAAAGAATACAAGTGTCCTAGGGACATTAACTGTAATTTTTAGCACCCGTATGTGAACATTTTATTTAGTTTAATATGAAAATAATATTATTTGGAAAAACATGATACAAGTCAGATTAGTCAAGTGTTTTACCAATACAGCAGTAGAAATCAATTTAAGTTAATTATTAGAAGTCAGATTACACAAGTATATTACCAATACAGCAGTATAAATCAGTTCACAGTAGTTATGAGAAGTCACACTTTTAAAATTATTTAGTTGATGCGCTAACAAATTAGTTTCCTGATATATAGCTTTGCCCGTGAATTTTATATTATTGATTCAGATGAATGTATGATTTTAATTGTTTTTGTTTGCTTGTTTTTTTAAGCGCGAAACTACAAAATGACCTGTCTGCGCTGTTACCCACTGTAGTTTGGATCCATAATTTGGCGCTAACAGCCCCCAAGCTTACCGCTAATACTGGGTCACTCAGCATTTTAGTGATTAATTCTTTGCATTCTCTGTACTTTGGTTGTTATATGTTATCCTCTCCCCTCTGAGTTGCTAAATTAACATACAAAAAACATTCACGATTTATTATATTTTATACAAAAGGATGCATTGAATCATTAACATGCAAAATTACTCGTCCCAAGGGACAGAAAAGCTTAATTTGTAAATTTAAATTATTTTAAGATTTTAAAGAGGTTGTTTTCCACTCTTGCTTTCATTCAAAGTCAATGGTCTGAGCTATTTATAACGCTCACTGCAAAAAACAATAGTTCGGCATTTCACCCATGTGAAGAGCCACTCATCACTAACATACGATAAACCTGTATTTTTATTATTTAAGTTTCGCTACGTTTTTAAATATGAATGATAGTGTGATTAAGTACTAACAGTTTAATGTAGAATATCCTGATTGTGAAGTAAAGTATGGCATCATTCGTGTATGATTTCCCGTCATTCCAAAAATGTTTGAATGTTTTTTAATTTCGCCCAAAGCTACACGAGAGCTATCTGCACTAACTGTCCCTAATTTAGTAGTGTAAGACTAGAGGGAAGGCAGCTAGTCATCACCTACCACCACCAACTCGTGGGCTACTCTTTTACCAACGAATAGTAGGATTGAACGTCACATTAAAATGAAAGGGCGAGCATGTTTGGTGCATTGGAAATTCGAACAAGCGACCCTCAGATTACGAGTCGAACACCTTAATTTATCTGGCCATGCCGGACCGCTTGTTGTTTATAATTGAGCATAAAGCTACACACTGGGCTATTTGTGCTTTCTCTAATACAAAACTCTGCACTAGCTGTCCCTAAATTAGCAGTGTAAGACTAGATGGAAGGCAGCTAGTCATCACGACCTACCTCTAACGCTTGAGCTACTCTTTTACCAACGATTAGTGGAATTAACTTTAACATTATAACTTCTCTACAGCTGAAAGGGCGAGCATATTTTGTGTGACGGGGATTCGAACTCGCGACCCTCAGATTACGAGTGCCTTACCCACTTGGCCATGCTGAGTCTTTCCAAAAGTAAATCTTGAGTTTTGCCTGCGTGCGCAGCTTTTCAAACGCAACGCGTGAAGCGTCCGCCGTAAATGGAAGACAGGCAATCTTTCGGACGGACATCACGGTTCGCAATACATAGTATACATGTTTTACAAGAAAAAAATGTAGAACAAAACACGCAACATACGTCGCAAAGAATACAAAAAAAAAAACGCCGATCGAAAATCCAATTTAATTTTAATACATTCACTCGTGCAAGCATTTATAATAAAAAGTATCAACATTATTAGTTCGTTGTTTTCATATAGTTCAGATCAAGATTGTGAAAACCAAGATACTTAATATTTTTATCAAATAAATATTGAATCTCATTTCTGTCAGTTATCCAATGTCTCTTTAATTCTAGATCTTACTGTAATATCCTATTTCTAGTGATACTTCGCTCGAAAATGCAAGATTATGAAGGGTGGAAAGGGGCTCAAAATTAGGGACGGCTAGCACAGATAGCCCTCGAGTAGCTTTGTGCGAATTCCAAAACAAGCATCTATATAAATATATTAATAAACATAACATTATTGTTTTATAGTAATGAAGATTTTACCGTTCCATTTTCACTAATCGCGTAGAATAATCATTGTTTATTTTAGTTTTACAAATCAATTTATTTTTTTTTATTTATTGTTCCACAAAATGGGTTGTAAAGTTTTGTATCTCACCCTGAGTATTGCAGTAGTCTTGTGAGAGGTGAGGAAAACTATATACATAATTAAATATGTTGGGGTGAGGAAAATCTGTAATGTAGGATAAACTTTTCTTTGTATGTTACTGGTTGAAGTTATGTTTCTTAGAAACATTGTACAACCAACAACAATAAAATACTGTTTACGTGATTATTTACACAAAATCGAAGTTATATTGTTTCTGTGTTTCAGAAAGCTATGCCGATACGTCACAGAAAAATCCACTGGTTTAACATGCCAACCTGTCTTCTTTTCGTTTATGAACTCTTCAAAAGTCTTATTAAGGATAAGTTCCAGAAGAGGGTATGTAATTCATTTAGGCCACTGTCTGATTTATTCTGCTATCAACAAGTGAGTTCCTACTAATCATTAGTAAATGTAAGTGGTGATGCGAATACAAATGAAAGACTTAAATAAGTTCATTTACAGGTAAACAGACGATAATTCTCGTTTCCAATTTATTTCTGAATATTCAATTTACTCAATTTTAGTACCTATAAGTTAGAATTTATAAATATAGTAAGCGTGGCCTTTTTTTCACGGTATCTTGAAGCAGTAAATTACTATAATTTGCTCGTTTAATCTCATACAGTGGACATATGATGTTTTAATTCATTAATGTGGAACAAAGTAAAACTGTTACAAAAATTATGCAAACTGAATGAAACTAGAACACATGAAAGAGTTAATTTAAAATATTACATCATTTCGTGTTTATTTTATTAATGTTGAAATGTTCTTTTTTATATATATAAAACAGTAAATAGGAAATGCTCTGAGAAACTATACAGATTTAGTTTTCTTTCCCCATCAAGTTCTGTTTTTACTTCCTGACTGTGTTAGAAAAAATAAGAGATCAAAGATTATTGTAAATCATGTTGAGTCTAATTCCTTGTTTTTTTACTTTTAGATGGTTGTTCACTGGACATTGGATTCTCTTCAAGAACATATTCCTATAAAGATTCTCCCAAAGGAATATGGTGGCCAGTTCACTGTCCGAGAACTTGCTGGTAAGGTTATGTGAAATGATGTTCATTGTACAGTGTTCCCTCGGCACTTCGCGGCTTCACCACTTCGCGGGCTCGGCCGACCCCCCCCCCATATATATATATATATATTCATACATGTATATATAAAATATAGCATTAAATACCATTAAAATATTAAAAATAAATATAATTAATAGTGTAAAGAAAAAAAAACAGGTATATTTTGAGATATAAACATATATTTGAGTTTATAACAGCGTAAAAATGGAAACAGAACCAACTGGAAAGGCTATAGATGAACGCATTGTGCGTCTGCGAAGGCTACGCGAGATCAGCTTCATGGCGTAGCGATGTGCAGGACGGGCTATGATTGGTGCAGAAATGAAAGACGGCCAATGACAGCTACCCATTTTGATTGCCTGTGATTGGTGCTGTCAATATTCATGTCTGGCCTGTGATTGGTGATTTCATCCACGGCAGCATCTTTGAACTTTTGTGTGTGTTTAAAGCCTCTGCAATGGCTCCCAAACGTGCTAATACTTCTAAGCATGCTTCTACGCCTAAACGGTCACGGAAAATGATGACCATCGCCGATATGGTAAAAGAAGGAAACTCTTATGCGTCCATAGCCCGCCATTACGGAGTGAACGAATCCACCATTCGCTACACCAAGAAGGACGAAGTTAATATTAGGAAGACTGCTGCTATTACTTTTAATACAACGGCTAAGAGGGTTGTAACATCTTGTAATAAGAGTATCGTTCGGATGGAAGCTGCTTTAGCCATATGGATAGCTGATTGCCGTAAGAAAGGTGTTCCCTTGGATACTAACATTATCACAACGAAGGCTAAGATGTTGTATGATAATTTCGCGGAAAAGGATGAAGATGAAGAAGACGTAGACAACCCACAGCTAGGAACGTCCAGTGATTCCCAGCCTAAGAAACCGTTTTCTACAAGCAAAGGCTGGTTTCAAAAATTTCAGCAATGATACGGCCTGAAAAACGTATCGTTACATGGAGAAGCTGCTTCGGCTAACAAGGAGGCTGGTGAAGCTTACGTTCGGGACACTTTTAAAGAAATAATCGCTGAAGGGGAATATAGGCCTGAACAGGTATTCAACATGGACGAGACTGTTCTGTTTTGGAAGAGGATGCCTTCCCAAACGTTCCTGTTTAAAGATGAGAAAAAAGCCCCCAGTTTTAAAGCTCATAAAGACCGGTTCACCCTCTTAATGACTGGTAATGCTGCTGGTTTTATGTTGAAGCCGACATTAATTTACAAGTCTAAAAATCCGAGAGCTTTAAAGAATAAGAACATGAACTTGCTACCGGTCCATTGGATGCACACTCCTACTGCCTGGATAACGAAGCCTCTGAGCTCTGATTGGTTCCACCAGAGTTTCATTCCTCAAGTTAAGCTTTATTTATTAGAGAAGGGCTTGCCATTCAGTGTCTTTCTTCTTTTGGATAACGCCGGTGGCCACGCAAGAAATCTTTCGTATGAAGGCGTTAGGGTTGAATTCCTGCCAGCCAGCACTACGTCCCTTATACAACCGATGGACAAGGGAGTTATCAGGGCTTTCAAGGCCTTATACATAAGGAATACCATGTCCAACCTCGTACGTAGCGTTGATAATGCCACCAAAACCGAAGCCGAAAACGACACGTTCACCCTGAAGGAGTACTGGAAGTCTTTCACCATTGCTACATGTCTTCAAAATGTTCATAAGGCATTGCAAGAGATGAAGCCCTGCACCGTTAATGCAAGCTGGAAGAAGTTGTGCACGACGATAAGGGATTCACGTCTGAAGAAATACAACACTCGGCTGTTCAAAAAGCTGTGCAATTAGCTTCGTTAATCAAAGGTGAAGGATTTGCTGATATGACGAAGGAAGACGTAGATGATCTGATTGACTTAGAATCCGAACCACTCGCCGACCAAGACTTAGAAGCACTGACGAAGTCTGCTGCCGAGGAAGACGACGAAGAGGAAACACCGAAAGAAGCCGAGGAAACAATCAAGCAAAGTGGATGGTCGTTAGAGCGGTTAGGTAAACTAATGAAACTAATTAACGAAGTGAAGGAGTGCTTACAGGAATGGGACAACGATATGGTTCGATCAGTACAATTTTGCAATAAAATAGAAGAATTGATGACTCCTTATCAAATGATTTTCGATAGGCTAAAGAGGCAGAGAAAACAACTGCCAACAACAATGTTTTTCCAGCCGAGCAAGAAAGAAAGGGTACCGGTGGCAAGTACTGTTCCTGAAGTTGTAACGACCGACGAAGAAATTGCCGATTCACCTTCCACAGAAGAGGAAGTGGTGTCCCCCGAAAAGACACCACCTGCTGAAGATATGTAATTTTTAATTTTAAGGCTTAATATCTTAATAATTGTTCTTATTATTTCAGCAATAATGAACAGTATCGTAATGGGAGGGTTAAATAGTTGTACAGGGAGGGTTTTAAAAGTCTAAATGCACATAAATATACACGTAAAAATCGGCGATCCTACTTCGCGGAAAATCTCCTTTCGCGGGGGGTTTTGGAACGCATCTACCGCGATACACGAGGGAACAATGTAATATGTTATCACCAGAAATGTTTTATATCTCTATCTACTTACGTATATCTTACTCATTTACTAAATTGTTCTTTAAGTTACTCTTCCAAATAGTATAAAAGGTGACTAAGAATTATCAGTTAAAATACTTTCTACATCTCATTTTTATTTTTAAACCTAAAGAATTTATCAACAAATTCCGTTTTTCATGTTTAAATTACCTTCGAAAGTACAATAGTTAAACAGTATTTCTCTCCTGCACTATCCAGTAGTATGATAGCCACACAGTGCAAGCATAACAACAGTACACCAGATTAAATGTTTTCCCAGCTGCCCAATAAATCAAACGATTTCCTTTATATTTTTATAGCACTGTTCATTAGTGTCCAACACACACGTTTAATTTATAATTCTTTTAAACTATTCAGCTTCAAGCTGGTTACCACCTATCCTCTCAAATTTTTACATTTTTTCTTTGTATTATTTTTCAGGTATAAAGAAGTGTTGTTTTTAAATTCAGTATACGTTTTAAGTTTGTGTTATTAGATTTTAAGAAGGTATTTTGTCTTTGTTTTCTAACAATATACCGGTTAAAATTTCTAAAAAAAAAAGAATATTCTCATGTCTTCCTGCAGCTCGGTGGGTAGAAAAATTACATGAACGAAGAGAACATCTTCTATCACTTGATCACATGTTATATGATGAAACAAAGAAACCCAAGGAAAAGAAAGAGTCTTCAGAATCTATTTTCAGTTTTATTGGAAGACTAACTTGGATGGATGCTTATTGACATACACTATAAATTTAAGAAAGGTTTTTAAAGAAAGAAATTTAAGATTTCTTCATCAATAATTTTGTTAATTATTTTGAGTATAAATGTAACAGGATGTGATACACACACGTTATACACTGATACATTTTTATCTCTCTTTCAAAAAAAATTAAGAAAGCTATTCAATGGCTATAAAAATGCCTATTACAGTAACAGATCCTAATATTAAATATCATATTAAACACTTTTTCAGTAATAACTTATCATTAGTCACATCTAGATGGTAAATGTATCAAGCCATAATGAACTTCAGCAGTGACTCGGGTTTCATGAAAGGCTTTCTTCAAGGAGTCACTTATTAGCAGGTACAAGAACTTAAACCAAGTGTTAGAAACTGTGGTTACTATTGTGCAAAGACTTAATGAATATTAAAGCCAAAGATGTGTCTCAAGAGTGGTTAATTAAAGTCAAATTGTCAGAAAATATAGCAAAACTAACATGCTATGGTCCTGTTTCACAAAATAAAACTGTAAAATTTATAGATATTACGGTTATTTTGAAACTACATATCATCTCATATAAATACTTTACTTCACAATATCAACCACTTTAGGACAGTAAAGTTTGTAAATGGCTTGAATGTAGAAGGGAAAAAAACTTGATTATAAGTATAGCATAGTAATTGCATTAAACTTGTAATAACATTTTATTTATTACCCATTAATCTGAGGACAGAAGTTCACAATGTTAGTATGCTACCCAACATTAGTATAGATGTTATTTATCTTTAAAATCCAGTTAATTGATATTAAAACTGAACATGGTTTTCTGGGAAGCCCAAGAGCACAAAATACTCATACTATGATATCATATAACCAAAAACACTCAATTTATTGTCAGCCTATAGACAATATCTTTAAATTATTATACATTCAAATCTTATCTGAACTACAAATTTTATGTTTTTGAAAATTATAAAATGTGTAATGAACTTTAGTTGGGTTTTAACAAAAATAACAATGGTTTTGGAATGTACCCTTGAGTAATGAGTACTATAAAGTGGTGGTATGAACCTAAGACTTCTTATTTACTGATTTTTATACTTTTTCAAATAATTATCAACACATATATGAGCCCAATACACAACATTTACCTAATCAACTTCACTACTTATAAATTATTACACAATTTTGAAGATGCATTACTTTACTATGTGTGATTTTTTTCTTAATAATAATAATGCATAATAATATGTTCTTTTATGTTTTAAGCTGGTTTATTTGATACCTCAGCTCTCTAAGATTATGCTACATTTTCCACTATAAGAAAGGCTACGTCAGCAGTTCAGCACAATTTGAACAGGCCAATAAAATTTTTGTAAAGAGCTTACACGTAGTTAGGAGTATACAGGCCTATACTACACTGTATGGCCCATAAAGTACACAAAACATATCTAGTTATGTATGGAGTTTTAAAAGTAAGTTTATAAAAGATATAATATTTCAATAATACAAATATTTATTTAGAAACAACTATGCACCCAATGAATTTTTCTGTGGAACAGTAGTTGGGAACTGTTGGCCCACACTATCTATCCTTCAATATAAACCTTTCATAGTTTTATATTTCTACTCTGAAAATTAATACCAAATATCTTCTATTCTTTAACACCAATGTAATAATTTTGTTTCACAACAGTCTCTCAAGATAATTATATCAATCTAAGTAAACAAACGAAAAATAAACAAGTTTTGTTTCTGTTAATTTGCTATTTGATTTCTAACAAACTGTTAAGCAGTAGTGCTAATGAAATAATTTTTTAAAGTTGTGTAATTAAATCCAAAATAAACTTATGCTTTCAATATTCTATAAAACTATTGATACTTTTTAATTAACACAGGATCTTTCTTTCAATTAAGGATGCATTTAAAAAAAACAAAAAAACTCTGATTTATCCAGTTTTGGTTGAAGTTATTACAACCTGCAGTTTAGAAACTGGACAAACATTGGCCAAGTTACGACTGGCAAGGCCGTCATTGAATAACTCGCAGTAAATGGCAGTATTTGCTGATGGGTCTGCTACAAGAGCCTTCTTCTTGCCCATCAGTAGATCAGGTTTTCAGTCCAAATCCCAACATTTAGCCCAACCTTCACAACCCATGATATGAACTTTGGTAGTTTTCAGCACATCATCATCATTCATCATTATTACCTTGATTATCTGCATGTATGAGTCTCTATGATGTTAAACTTGCAACCTGTGCACCCACTGTAGATTCTATCACAATGGAAGTTTTGACAGCTCTTGTTGAGACAAGTTTATTTAACAAACTCAAAGTTTCCTTGGTTTCACTCCAAAATAGCTTTCAAGACTTTCCAACAATATATATGCAATACCTCAAAGAAACAATTATTGTACCTTGCGCTGCGACCCAAAAACACTTCTTTATATATATATATGTAAAAATGGCTCGTTTGGGTTGAGAAAATATTTTACGTACAACTTTCCAACCTTCTCGGTCATTGTTAGGTTCACAAAGAAAGAGGTTTGAAAGGGATTGTGTAATTGACTGTCGAAATGTAGAGGACGATGTTAGATGTTTGAATATATAATTTTCTATTATTTATTTTATTATTTTTAATATAAATATAAAGGTGTTCCTTTGTATTGGTTTACTCTTGGTTTAAGTTGTTGTGTAAGTGAGGCTTCTTTAATTTTGCGTGTGTTTATGTTTGTTTATTTAGTATTTAAGTGTTTCCTATGGTTGTGTAAATAAACACATTGTTCGAAAACGTTGTGTGCGAATAATATTTTCTAGGGTTTGTGGAGGAAACTTATTGATGTTGAAGAAGTATTGTTTTATTTTGTCTAATTCATTGTTAATTTTATCTGGTGAGCATAGTTTTATGGCTGTGTTTATTTGATTTCTTAGCATGTTCGGTTTTTGTTTTGTTTCATGTGCTGAGTCCCAAGAAAAGTATAGTCTAGTATGAGTGATTTTTCGATGGATTTATGTTTTAAATTGTGTGTCGGTTCTTGTAATTTTGAGGTTAAGAAATGATATTTGAGTGCTTTCTTCCTGTTCACATGTGAAGTTAATGTTGGGATGTATAGAGTTAATGTGATTGAAAAAATTATACGTGTGTTCTGCAGATCTGAATCCCGCAACCGTGTCATTTACATATCTGTACCAGTATAGTGGTGGATGTAATGCTGTGTTAGTTGCTTGTTTCAACTTGTGTCATAAAAAATATTGGCTAGAACTGGTGATACTGGGTTGCCCATGCTTAGGCCATTTGTTTGTATATAGTTGTGGTTGTTGAACATGAAATTTGTCTTCATCGTGGTGAATTCTATGAGGGTTGTTAATTGGTTGCTGGGAATGTCTATAGATGGGTTAGGGTCTCGGATACAGAGTTCTAAGGCTATCTTGCAAGCTTCAGTGGTTGCAACTTCTGCAAAGAAGGATATAACATCAAAACTGGCCATTAAGGCTTTATGATTAAGTTGATTTAGATTAGATTTGAAATTAAAAGAGTCTTTAATGAATGAGCTGGGTGATGTTACATATTTGGAGAATGCCCGTGCTATGTATTTACCAAGATTGTAATTAAACGATTCACATGTGGATATTATTAGTGGTAATGGACAATCTGACTTATGAGGTTTGAGGATGCTGTACATTTGTGGTGTGCGTAAGTCGGTTTTACGTAGGTAGAAATAAAGTGTTTGTGAAATTGTGTTGGTTTTTTCCATTTTTAGTAGTATTTTGTTAGATTTGTGTGTATTGGTTTAAGTTTGTTAGTGTCTGATAGGATGTACTTTATTTTTTGGATATATTTATTCGTGTTCATTATGACAATAGCGTTACCTTCATCTGCTCTTAGAATTTTTATGTTTTTTTCTTGTTTTAGGTTTTTAATGGAATTAATGTCTCTTTTTTGTTTTGTGGAATTATGTTGATGGTTTTGTGAAAACATTCTTTGAAAAAAATCTTTAAGAAGTTTTTAGGTGTTTCTGTAAAATACAAATTTTCAAATTTTCCTGGGAAGTTTTGCTTTTGGATGTCAATAAAATTGTCTAAGTTGTCTTCTTTTTGTTGGTTGTTTTCGGCTGTTTTCTTGTTTCTGTTTTCTGTAGAAAGCATCTTTCTATCTAGTGAAGTAGAAATATCTTGTGTTAATAAAACCAAAAAGAACTGTGAATCAGTTAGCTTTCTGTTTCTACTAAGGTAAGATATATTTTAAGAGATTCTACAACTACATATAAGAGATACAACAATTACCATATTCAGTATCAAATACTTTTGTTTCTTGTTTTGGATGGTGCTTGAAAATATCAGCCAGAATATGCCCAAACAGAATCCTATAAACGAAGCAATGTTTTAGAACTGTTACAAAAATATTACACTATACCACCGACCTGTTTTGAAATATGCAGTGTACCATTACATAATAAATAAAAATATACACCTATACCTTATCCAAGTTATTTTACTTAAATAATATGTCAACATTACAGTATTTGACTGAAATGAGACAAATATGCATTTCTAATAAAAGGTTTGTTCACAAGGTGTTTTGCTTTGAGTTTTTGATTCTTAGGTCATTACACTGCAGGCCCAAATCTTAAGGCCAATGAACGTAAAGAAAAAATATGCATTTTGCTTTGTTAGACTCAACAATTTAGTTGAGTAGAACTTCGAAAGACGAAAATAAGAAAAGTGAAAATAGAATATCAATCTTTTTTAGCATTTTATAGGGAAAATGTGAACACTATGAAATAAGCCTAAATACTAGCTGATCAAAATTTAATACCGTACTGAAACGAAACTTTAATCGGTAAACTCGCAAAGAAATTTAGTCATTAGCATTGTCAACATCTTTCACTGACATTTCTTGTGTTACATTTGGTAAAAACATGAAAAAGGGTAAAAAGTTGACAGAGTTTGAACGTGGCAGAATTGTCAAGCTGCAAAAGCAAGGTCTCTCTCAACGTACCATCGCTGGTGAGATTGAGCGTAGTAAAACTGCTGTTGAAAATTTTCTTAAAAGACCCTGAGGAATACGGAACGAGAATTTCGAGTGGACAGTCCAAGAAAATTTCGCTGACGTTGAGCAGGAGAATTCGACGGGTTGTCCGGCAAGACACCAGCCGATCGTCAAACCAGATTAAAGCTCTTGCGGACGCAGAATGCAGCTCAAGAGCAACAAGACGGCATCTACAAGAGAAATGCTTTAAAAATCGTACACGTCTTCAAAGACCACGCCTCTCTTTCCACACCACGAAACAGCTCGGTTAAACTTTGCTGAAAAGTACCAAAAATGGGACGTAAAAAGTTGGACGAAAGTTTTGTTTTCTAATGAGAAAAAATTTAACCTGGATGGTCTAGATGGCAACGAACGTTACTGGCACGATAAAGACATCCCACCGGAGACATTATCTACACGACACAGTGGAGGAGGTTTCATCATTATTTGGGGTGCTTTCTCCTTCCATGTAACAAAAGAGCTTCAGTTTATACAGGGGCGTCAAACATTATTTCTCTCTTTGTAGACTTTAATGGCTAGAATATGTAGTAAGACGTATATAAAAATGTTCAGACAAATAAACTAAATTAACTTAATTCCACTTTTTCAGATCATTAATAAAATAAACCCTTATGCTTTATGTGTTTAAAAAGGCAATAGTGCAGCAGAAACTACATGAAACATCCAAAGTGTTGACAGTGCAGAGCTTCTCAATGAAAGAAGATGTCGAAGGTGGTTTCAGAAGTTCAGATCAGGTGACTACAGCTTAAGTGATGCGCCACGTTCAGGTTGTCCTGTTGAGTATAATGATGACTTGCTGCTGACTGCACACAATGAAGATTGTGCTTTAACAGTTGAATAACTGGCACAGAAACTTAATTCAACCCATTTAACAGTTCGCCTCATTTGCAACAGCTTGGAAAGGTGTCAAACTTGGAAAATGGGTCCTCTGTGATTTGATAGAAGCCAACCTTAGAGTAAAACTGGACATCTGCACTTTTCTGTACCCTCGTGAATGTAACTCACCTTTTTTGAACAGATTAGTAACTGGAGATAAAAAAATGGATATCTTATAAAGATCTTAAGCGCCGCAGACAATGGCTCAGTGCAGTTAAATTGGCTAAAGCACCGCCCAAAATGGACCTTCACCCTAAGAAAGTCTTGCTAAACGTTTGGTGGGATATTGTTGGTGTGAATTGCTGCCACTCAATGTAACGATTACATCAGACTGCTATTGTCAACAGTTAGAGCGCTTGAATGTTGCACTGAAAGAAAAAAGGCCTGCTTTGATCAGTTGTAAAAGTGTTCTGTTACACCAGGATAATGCACGACTCTATACAGCAAGGATCACATTTGCAAAGATTGAAGAGCTAGACTGGGAAAAGCTTCCACATTCTATTTATTCCCCAGACCTTGCCCCATCCGATTATCATCCATTCCAAAGTTTGCATGGATTGAAAAGAGCTTAGAGCACATGAAGCTTTTCATATTAAATTCCTCATGTAAGCGGAACGGAGTCATCTTAAACAAAATATCTGCAAAAACAGTTAAAAGTTAAATTAATTTTCTTTGTTTATATTATGCCAAAACATCAAAAGATTATTATAAAGATAGTTTTCATATAATAAGAAAATAATGCTATAGTTTTAGCCATTGAGGTGAAAGTTTAACAAGAAGTTATATAAATACATTCATTTTTAAATAAAGGAATTTTGGCATTTTAGGTTTTAGCCGCTAAAATGAAGAGGCAACATGATATACTGGATTTTTTGGAAAAAACCCAAGAACTGAAACTTCAAACAAAGATCCAATTGAACATCTAACATCAGGTTATAATACTTTGTAAACTAGAGATGATGTAGATCCTGCAACTGCTCTTCTGCATTGCTGGGGTATGAAGCAGGCCAAGGATTTCAAGAAAAAATTATGATGGTTTGGTTGTTCGCAGCAAGAAACTTGGTTGTGATCGCTGTGCCAAATTTGATTTCATAAACATGAAGGGAATTCACGTATCAGTGAAATTAAGAAACTACAGTGTTGAAACATCGGGAAGGAATAAACCCGTCCAGCAAGCATCTCTCAGAAAAATGAATGAACATTTTTCATCAAAGGCATACAATATATGTGCAATGTAATTAAAAAATCGTGCAGATGATGCAATTACCAAATCTCTAGATAAAATAAATTAAAAATATATCAGCTCTACAAGTAAAGTTGTTAATAGAATCTACAGTGTAGCTGAACGAAGCAGGCAATTTTCTGACGTTGAAGATAAAATTGAGCTACAAATAAAAAATGGGTTAAACATGAGAGTGGAACTCCATTCTCGGAAAACTGCTGTTAAAATAGTTGATCATATTGCAAAGAAAATTAAAAATTAATATTTACTAATACAATTGAACAACATTTAAAATTTTGTGTCATCATTGATGAAGTTTTAACCATATCTAGTAAACCAGTGATCATAATTTTTGTAAAGGTTGAAGATTGTGATCTGTCACCAGTAGTTTTTCTTGATTTGGTTGAAATGAAAGGACAGAACGCTGAAACTATACACACATTTCTATAAAAAAGTTTGCATTATGCAGGATTTGATAATGGATATTTGAAAAATAAGTTGATGGCATTCTGCTCAAACGGTACAAGTGTGCAAGTCAGGGGTGAGCACTAAATATAAAAATGATTTTCCTGACAGCATAAGTTGGCATTGCTTAAATCATCGATCGCAACTGGTTTTAGATGATTCTATCACTGATATGAAATAAGTGAATCACTTCAAAGTGTTCAAAGATAAAACCTACACCATCTCTTACCAAATAAACAAAAGCCACATGAAACTTTTCAACATTTCAGAAGAAATTGGACTAGAAATTCTGAAGATTTGTAGTGTTTTAGGAGCAATATAGGCTGCTTGCAGTCTAAGATCAACACTTGCTGTATGGCGAACTTATCCAGCATTATACAAATATTTTTATACTGAGGTAAAATGTTCAGAAATAGCTTGTTGTCTTTACAACAAATTCTTCCTAGAAGACTTAGCAATAATGATAGATAGACTACGCGAAATTTCTTTGCTTTATAATGTCCTTCAAACCAGAAATTTAAATTTAGCAAGAGCTAACAACTAATAAAATGGACATTGAGGTATTTGAAATGCTCATCAAAGAAAGTAGGGGAACCTATGAAAAGAAAATTGTTGAAACCATTACTTCTGACACCTTTAGGAATATTGAGTTTGTTGAAAACAAAAGATATGTAGGTCTTAATTGTCAAAAAGTACTGAAAGCAGTAATAAAAAATTTAACTGATAGAATGTGATCTTTTAAAATAAAAAATAATGCACAAGAAAAGGACAATAAAATTCATTAACTGATAAACATACTTAAACCAAATTCTTAGAATACTGATGAAGTTGTTGTCCCTTGGAAAGCAGTGAAAGATATATTGTATGAATTCAGTATGCTCTTTTATCACAAAATCAGCATTAATGATTTCCGTGACTATGTGGAAAATGCCCTGCGAAATCGCGATAATCATGAGATTCCAAGAACTGCACAAAAGATTAAAAATATTATCAGTATTGTCACTCTTAGTTCAGCAGAGGCAGCGAAAGGGTTTATAAGGATAAATATCATATATTCAGGTAAAAGAAGCCACCTTACAGTTAAAATTGTGGCAGACTTGATGACAATTAATTTGATTGTCCTCCCATTGGATTCATGGGATCGTCCACATCTTCATTTCAAACGTGGCTAAGAAAAGTCCACACAGCTGATAACAATAGGATCAAGTGTGGAAAGAATAAAGATTTTGATGATAATCAAGTGTCAATTTGAAGATAGTTAAACCATGCTGAATAAATTATTTCAGTAAGATATTTTTGTTATTATTTTTCATCGTAATAAATTGGTGCGTGTAAAGCGAGATAGAACCGGTTGTTAATTTCTTTTTAGTACCACCACTGTTTATAGACATTGTAAACTTTTTTTTTACTTTTCTATATACAGTAACCGTATTAAACAAATATTAGTGTAATCACATCTTAAAAATCCTACAGTTTATTCAAAAATTTATGTAATGAGAAGGAGCTGAGCTGTTGCTTCTAATCGACATTTCTTGAGATAACTATAAAGAAAGAAAGTCATTATAGTTTAATACGTTTTGCAGTCTGACTTTTTCAGAAGTACCATTTTGCAAAGTATATTTGATAATTAACATGAATTACTTTTACAGATTCTCACTGGAACTACAAGCTTAATGTGAACACTGTAATAATTAAATTATCTGACAATTACTAACACAAAACCCTTCTAAGTATTTATCAAATATTGAAAATAAACTACTAATGGTATATATATTTCCTCTTTCATAAATGTTTGATTTAAAAGTAGATTGTTTTTTTTCTAAGCAAACAAGAACTTCTAGAAACTATCTGTAAGTTAGACATAACTTATCTACAGTTCACTTTTAGCATTCCTAAAGATATGACATAGACAGGCAGTCTTGTGCCTAGAAACATTTTAAAGTTCTGTAGGAATAATGTATTTCTCTGTGTTTTCTTACAGCAAAGCCACATCGGGCTATAGTCGGAGCCCATCGAGGAGAGTCGAACCGCTGATTTTAGCGTTATAAATCCGAAGACATACCGCTGTATTTCTGATACACATATATTAATTTGAAAATAATAAAGTAAACAAAACATTTTACCATTTACTATGTTCTTAAACCAACTGAGTTTGCAGCACCTTTGAAATTTGATGCCTACACTAGTCATTCTAGTATCCTACGTTTAACTAAATATTACCCAGGCTTCTATAGGATAATTTCTTTCTAACCGACACCAATTACACTTGGTAACTAATATACAGACAGAAGAAGCACTTAATATGAATTATCTTGATAATTTTTCTAGATTGCAGAGGGTATTTCACAATCTGTGATAAGAAACTACATACGTGATCACATTTCCCTTGATCATCCCCATAGCCAAAATCCTGCCCCTCTCGTTGTACCTGAGTTGAAGTGGATTGATTTGCAAGTGCAGATGGTTCCTAAAATTAAGCAACCTCTAGGAGGTTTTCACTGCAGGACTTTTTGACTCATATCTCTGCTATTCTGCAATTATAAAAGCACACAAGACAAGAAGTTTAAAGATTTCAAAGAAAGAAATATCTGCAGTTTTCAATCATATTAATAAAGCGAGGGGAAGCTTGTTCGTTTGTTTTGGATTTCGCGCAAAGCTACACGAGGGCTATCTGCGCTAGCCGTCCCTAATTTAGTAGTGTAAGACTAAAGGGAAGACAGGTAGTCATCACCACCCACCGCCAACTCTTCGGCTACTCTTTTACCAACGAATAGTGGGATAGACCGTCACATTATAACGCCTCCACGGCTCAAAAGGCGAGCATGTTTGATGCGACTGAGATTCGAACCTGCGACTCTCGGATTACGAGTCGAATGCCTTAACACACTTGGCCATGCCGGGCCTCGAGGGGAAGCACAATTCTAAAACAGGAAGAACAGACTACTTCACAGTTACCAACTGCACATTAAAAGTAGTGATGAAGGTTAAACAACTTATCAATAATAGAAATACAAGAACAGAGCAGCTTATTGGAGCTCAGGTCGAAACCATCTTCAGACAAGTTATAATTTTCCTATGCTGAAAATTTATTTCCAATTGGTACTTACTTCCTCTCAAAAAATTAGCTATTCTTGTTTTCTGCTGCTCTCTATATGCAAGCTTTTTATTACGCATACTATAAGCCTTCCACACACCGACCCCTATGGGAATTGAATGATTCCAATATGTCTCTCATGCATATCATCATATGTCCGTTCTCCACCCATAGAAGCATTGTGTACTAGCGTGACGCCTCGACGCTTGTAACTTCTATGTTCCTCTACCAAACTATCAATTCCTTCTCTCACATGATCAGCTAAAATCCCACATTGATTTGGATGAGAGACTGCTGTGAGGGAAGATCAGATGTACACTCTGAAAGCATCCAAAGGATAACTTTGTAGCTGAAAAGAGTCAGATTTGAAGAGAGGAACTAAACCACTTTTGTTCCATGTGTACTCTTTTCGCATTCGTGAAATGTGTAGTAAATCAGGGAGGAAAAAAAAGGAGCACATCGGGCTGAGAAAGAAGGTGACAAGAAAGTGATCCTAACAGAAGAAAGATAGGGTAACTCTGTCTCACAATAAGCGGATAAACAAACATGCGTTGAATGGTGTAAAATGACTAGGGTAAAATAAGCTGTACTTGGTAAACCAAATATTTCCAAAACCTCCTTTAAGGTTTTTTCCTTCAAACCCTAAAATCAGGGAATTTAGAAGTACTCCAGTTTCTGGGTATTACACACAATTAGTTCTCACCTATCAGTTCAGGAATTTAAGATCAGGTATTAAAAGAAAGTCTATCACGTGCAATCAACTTCTGCGACCATGAAACAGGTTGAGACCATCCAAAGGGCAATAACATTAATGTAACAACAGAGAATGAGGGAGAGAAAAGGGTAGAACAGAAATAATCCTACATATTCCTGCTGTGACCCACAATACAGAAGGAAGAAATTAAAGGAGAAAGGTAGACAACCCGAAACCTGTGTAAAGACTCATGTTGATTGGTTCGCTTGAAACCTAAAATTTGCTCACTGAGTACCAAAATCCACGCAATGATAGGATGAGTGCTCCTAATCAAAGAGGTGAACTCCATTTTGACTTCTCACTTCATTATATTATTAATCAAAAAGCTGAGAATATTATGTCATCTACGCTGGCAGAACATCAGCACTATACTCTGAATTAAATGACTATAGTCATCCTATGTAAAATCCAGCTAAAGATGGTGCCTTCATCGTCGACTTCCCAAGAGGCTTGGAACCGGCAAGTGATAAGGATTGCCATATTTCACTAAAAGAAAAGAGAGACTAAAAAGGTGTTGGAGAGCCCGGTGCATTGATACCTGAGACAGTACAATGGCTGATCACAAAATCCTATATTAAAAAGCAGGCCATATTGATTTATTCAATTGAGGCATGGCAAAAATAGATAGCTATCCATTCCTGCGTTACCTATGAAGCTCATGGGTAGTACAGTCAGGATGGGCCAATTTATGAAGCAAATATCAAACGGTTATTCACCTATAAGTAACTTTGTAAAACATCAAATCTTAAAGGTAAGCGTACAAAACCATGAATAGGAAAGCACTAGCCAACATTTCATACAGTTAAAGGATACCTAATCAAATACCACTCGCCACAGAGTAGAATCCATATAATGAAGATATGAAAAATGAGCCCCAAAAGAAAAGTATTAATGATAATTCACCCAGTGTCAGAGTCGCACCAAAGTTTGAAGTACAGCCACATGTGAAAGGCAAAATTCCGAAAAAGCCAACACCTCGAAATGCTTTAAATAATGGAACCTGAACATTTTTAAGATTAGTCCATAACCCCAACTGAAGGATTTCCTCCAAAGGCTGAAGAAGATGGGAAGTAAGACGAAAGGTTTGATGTCGGATTTTATGAGAGATAACACGGAACATAGTACAGTGAGAAGTGGACGAGGAGGAATAAGCCAATTGGATCAATCAACAAACTAATTGGTGAGGATAAATGGGTAGTTCTTTGGACAAAGGAGTTTGCCACAGGATAAAGGGAAGGAAATAGGGGCCAACTTATGAAGCCATTTGGACAATATAACAATGTAGAATATGCACAGGACGTAGTCTATTCAAATTAGGATGGGGTAGAGCTGGGAAGTACAGAGAATGGAAATAGCTGAAAAGAAGAGTTACCCTTATGAGCTGCCAATGTTATGGAAAGGAACAGCAGTAGGTATGATTGTAAAGTGTGCAAGCCACGTCGATGGTGAAAAAGTCAAACTGTAGACACACACAGGCCAAAATAAAAAGGAAATATGTCTTATAGGACAGGTAAAACAAAGAACACCGAGAATGAGATCGAATGGAAGTAATGTAGAGGAACAGGGGCCCACATTAATAACCCAATATGGAAAGGAAGTTTGCTGTAAAGGGCGAAAAATCTGAAAAGATTAATATGGTAAGGACAGGTGAGAGGGAAAACATGTAGTAATGGAAAAACCGAAAGGTATGGAATAAAACTGCCCCATAGCCTGAAATCGAGGAGGTTAAGAATCCCAGTCAAAATGCCACATGAGAAACTCGAAGACACCACCAATAATAGGGTGATCAGCAGGAAATCTCTAAACTTGGTTTCATGTGTAAACAAACCTTCCACTTTTGCTGATACACTTCCATGAAGAAAGAATGCACTGATTGAGCCAAATAAAAAAACTATATGACAGAGCCAGACAAAAGCCTAAAGAAGGACATATAATTATTGACTAGCATTGACGAAAGAGGTAATATAATAAAGGAAGAAGTAGAAGAAGAAATAATTGTAATTAGAGTAAATGAGGATACAATGGTTGAGCCAGCCAGTAGAGACCTGGCATGAAGTGATATGGATAAAGGAAAAATACCCAATGAAGCAATCAAATAGAATAATAAACATGTAGGAATTTGTGTGACCATTTCTGGCTGAAGGCATCTATAACCAAGGCCTGAGGACGAGGTAATGCAAACAAAAAGATGAGTGTCAGATGATTGAAAGTTGTGTCAAATGCATCAATGCGAGAAAAACCACATAGATTACAAAACCAGTGGAAAATGCAAGGATGAAAGAACCACTCCACTGGGTGAATCTTGGGTGAGAAAGATGATCTGCCACAAAGGTGAAAGCACCCAAGACATGACATGAAATTCAACGAAAGTGTTGCATCTGGACTGAATATAGGAGATCAAATATATGAAAACAACAAGATCTCGATAGGGTATGGCCTTGGTGATTAATATTGGCCATTTAATTTTATATATATAAAAGCTGCAACACATGCTACCTAATTAAGACAGCTTAGATATCTCTCTCTTAAACAGACGTATACATAACCAACCAGAGAGTTAGCCTACAATTAACTGTGTGAACACTAAGCATTTACCACCAACCGACATTTTTGATAACGTGCTGTAACCTAGCTAAGAAAACTCAAACAACTTTCGAAAATATTTTTAGCAAAACTTAGTGTCAGTAAATGCTCTCAACAAATAAAGAAATCATAAAAATATCTGATACTTTTAGTTAATTAATGTTACTAAGCACTGTCAAACAATACAGAAAACATAAAAAAAATAATTGATGCTTTTGGTTGACCAGTGTTTGGAAACACTGCCAAAAAATAAAGAAACAATAACAAAAACTTTAAAAACGCTTATTGGTATGGTTTGAAATATTATATTTTTTGCTTTTTGGAAATAATACAATTAGTGAGATTTGAGGAAGGGTACGATTATTTTTGCATAGGCCACCAATAAACAACTACTGCCCATGTAATGACGTTGAAACACCAAAACCACAATATGAAGAGAACCTGGTAATTATTTCAAAAGGGAATCAGCACTGGTGTATGAAACAAACAACTGGTTTTTAAGCATTTCAATGTCAATCTCCATTTTTATACTTAGTTTCATAAACAATATTGGTTGATATATTATAGGCCTATAGACTGTTGTAATCAGCCCCCGATTTTCAATGGCGAGGCATTCCAGCAAAATGATGCCTGTTCCAGCTCCCTGCTGCACTTCCCTTCAGATCTCAACTAATTGAAAGTGAAGTATCAGGATACGCAAGTATGTATAGTCCATATACCTAGTTAGATTATCTCTTCTGAAAAATAATGAGGTTAAGTAAGGAATTAAATCTTGTGTAATAACACTTAGAAAAGGCATTGAAAATTGAGAAATAGGCATGTATATGCCATTTTTAAAAACTGATTATTTCACATTGTGAGGGCAGGAAGTAAGGGGTTTTAGAGAGAAAAGAGGGTCCATGGAATGAATAACTAGGAGTGAAACCTATGGAAGCCGTGTGGTGGGCTATATAACAACGAAGAACAGAGACTTGACACAGAGTCTAAATGCATCTTAATAGAAATATAAATGTGAAACGAAGGGGAGAAAAATCTTTGTAAAGTAAGAGTTGTCCTCATGAACTACTAATGTTTTTGGAAGGAAGGAACATTTCTAATGAATACCATATATGTGGTAGTAAAGGTTACATGAAACTTTGTTGGTGAATAAGTCAGACATCCAAAACTTAAATTATTTTATATATAACAAGTGAATTAGTTTAACTTAATAATATTTTTATTTTGTACTTGGGGTCTCTATACTTTTGGTTTGTTTGTTTTTGCCATATAAATTCCTTGAGTTAAGAGCACTTTAACCCTTTCGCTGCGGGCTCGGTATAATATACACAAGTTCGTTTTTACATTTGTGCATGTAAAATATTTTTATTATAACTGTTAATACAGCATGTGTATCTTCACAAAATTTGGTAAATTCTTAGTACAGTTTACACATACTTTGTTTACAAAAAATAAGGTGTTTAATGAAATATATTTACTAAAGATTTGTTTGTAAATATAGAGTCTAGTTCGTTACTAGTCTGAAAAGAAAGTGATTTCAAGTTATGATTAAAAAACTATTCTTCGTCCCAGAAATCTCAAATATTATTTGCGTAATCTCTAAATCCTCCTAAATACATTTCGAGCATTTGCTTTCAGTAAGACTTTATATTTCATGTAATCTTCTATACTCTATCTTTGTGGGGTCTGTTACTTAACCAACCTAATAAACATTATAAAAAATTAAGAAATAAATATAAATTATGCTTTTTCGTGCTGGAATGACTACGTATTATAACAAGAAATTACAAATATATTTATTATTTTTTATTATATTGACTTTCCAGTTATGCCTAGCTAATGTAACATAACTTGCATTGACGCATTGACGTGCACTCATGTTACGTATCCAATAATATAGAATTGACTTTTAGTCTTCCCTGTCTTCTTAACCACCATAAGTATATTTTGGATTGATCAGCAAACATAAAATACAATAACTAGTTCACAAAACTTGTATTATGGGTGAATTTTTCATTGCTCGATGAAACGCCCTTAAACATAAACTCTCCAAAGGCATCCATTCATCAAATCTTGTACTCCATTGTTCAGAATGGACCAAGACTTCATATTCGTCTTCAACAATTACAATTATTTTAGTTGGCTACCTGGACACATTTTACTTTAATACTGAAACACAAATAGGTTAAGAGACATTTGACAACAAGCATGTACAATCTGTTAGGCAGTTTACCATTTCTGGAAATGTTATCTTCGTAACAGTATAATCACTTTCTTCACTCTCCATACATAAGTAAAAATATTCAACAATTAGTAGGTAAAATCCAATAAGCACTAGTTCTGACATCAGTATAATCACCTCTTTTCTAGGAACTTTAACTTTCACAAACCTCACTTCCACATTAATTGGATTTATCACCACTTTCAACCTTTTACTTTCTAACTAAACTTGTATTTACATTTACATTTCCTATTAAACTCTCTACCAATTTCAATTATAAAATTAACCTATTATGTAATGTTACAAGCTTATTAAAAATCACACTTTACAAATCAACCACGATGACATCATTCAAAAAATTAGGCAAAAATAAATTAAAAACTTATGAAGTCATTCACATCAGATTAGATGCCTATTTTGCATCTAATCATTATTATCTCAAAACAGTCACAGTATTCCATGAATGGCAAAAATAAAATGTTCTTTTACCACTACATATTACTAAAGTATGAACTAATTAATCATATTATCGCGCATTAAATGCCTTTAAAAAAAATAGAAGGGCAACACAACCTCCATGTGCATTAAATCTTTCTATGTACTTGAACTCGTAACTTTACTTTTTGACAAGAAAAGACAAAACATGTGTACCAGAAGTGGGGAGATTGGGTGGCAATGTGTGAAGAAGTAGGTAGCTACCAGAAATACATTTTAAAATTATGAAAATGTTCACTTCTGAGACAATAACTCACATCCTCACACAGAAAGGTTAGAATTATATGCTGAAATGGTGGAGGGGCCAGTTGTAACCAGATGAGCCCCTACAAAAAATGCTCAAAGAGAAGCCCATAACGAGTGTGATACCTGATGGCAGGGGTTTCATAGGGGCATACCAATTAGAGACCACATTTCTTCTTGACCAGAGAATAAATTATGTGCCCCGAATGTGTGTGGGAGGGAGAAGTAATTGAGTCTCTTGTGTCACAGGGGCAGACCGAATGAGAACTTGACTATTTAAACACTCGCACACAAGCAGTCAGCAAACCAATACAAGTAATATGGCTTGGATACGTTCAAATTGTTTTTTGTGTGCTAACCTCTACTATACTGTACAGACTCAGTGGACAGATTCCAGCTGCAGGAGGAAAAAACCCGAATTATGCAATATGATTTTTTATGGTATGTTATTTGTGTGCTCATCTCTTCTCAACTAAATAGGCTCTGACTGCAGGAGAGTATATCAGATATGTATTATGGTTTTGTATAGCATATTTTTGCATAGTATAATATATGCTTACCGCGAGTCCGCTGAATACTCTGAATAGGACAAATTGCAGCTGCAAGAGGAAAGAACTTTGGTTGTGCAGTGTGGTTTTCATGGGTGAACTGCACTAGACTGAAAATGTCACTACTGCCACACTTCTCATCATATTATGCTATATCCAACCAGTAAGAATTATCTGTGGTCCACCATCTCAGCAGCTACAAACTGATAAATAAAGAGTCTCCTGTGCTTCTCCACAGAGAGGATGAGAGGATTCACATTAAGGAGACCCAGAAAAGTGCCCAGATCCTCATCAGAGTTCCAGCCTGAATGGTCCCTTACTGTAAAACACTATTTTTAGAACCTAGCAACACAAAAAAATTGAAGAGAACACTTCTCTGGTGCTGGTTTCTTTATGATAGTCTACTGAAAATGTACGCTATAAATCGGAAAATTGAGCAAATATATGCCATAAAGATACCTCAAATAGTCTTGCAAAATATCCCACCTCAACAATGAGCCCTGGTAAAACCAGATTGAATGGTATTAGTGCTTTCCTTTATCCTTAATTCCTTTATGCAGATTTTGGGTAAATATATCCTGGAAGGCAACACCAACTATTTGGTTGGATCCTATAAGATAATACTTAGTGTTTTCATACTCAAAATGGAAGTCACCTTGCAGGTGAACTGTTCAATGTTTCAGTATAAATAACTACATCAAATAACAATTTTTATTAAAAGCAACAGAAGACTAAGTTTAAAGATTTTTCTCAAACTACATACTTTTATGAAAGTTCTTGTCAAGACTTAAAATATTTTATTTACTGGTTTTATTACAGGGTTAAAATTTAATTAAAGTTACATGACATGTTTTAATCTGAGCCACATTGTTGTTATAGGGTTTAGGAACACCAAACAGTACACAGGTGCGAAACTAGGTCAAAATGATCAAATACGTGAGAGACAGAAGAAAGTCAGAAAGGAAAGAATTTAAAATAATCAAATTCTGAGGAAGGAAAGATCGATCCAGGGAGAGATGAATATAAGAACAGTGAATAAAGATGCAAAAAGCATCCACATCATAGACTTCCAACAGATGGTAGTCAGAAACGTGAATGAGGAAGAAATAAGCCTGGAAAGAAAGATATTATAAAAAGTAAAAAGCCAATAGTTCCATTTGGTACACATGAAATTGTGCAAAATCCCACTAAGGTTTTAATCAGACAAAGAAGTCAAATGAGGAAGAATGTAATGGAAAGGTCAGAGGAACAAACACTTTGTGGTACCAAAAAAGGAAAAATGTCATGAGCAAGGCTACCCAACAACTAGTAAGGACAGAGATTGTCAAACCATGGATGAACAGCTAGGAAGAAAGGAGTGGCAGACGAATTAATGACACACTACCACCACTGTCACTTATATATAAGCACAGTGGAAAGGAATGTGACAAAAAGAACGCTACAGAATCAGAAAATCCAGTCCAGTGATGGATCAGACAAATCTCATCCATCATGATGAAAGGAATATATCCCTTGGTGAAAAAAAAATACTTAGGAGTGAAGCAGGAGATGGAATACTGGGGAGAATGAGGAGGGGAGATCTGAATACTAAGCAGACTAAGGCAATAAGATCTGACAATGAAATGTCGTGTAAAATCAGGGATTCAAGTGAGGAGAGAAGGAAGAGAATAGGCTTCAAAGAAAAATGTAAGATCAGGCCTGGTTGTGAGCATCAACAGCAAGAGTTGTTGTTGTTCAGCAAGCATGAGGAACAAGGAACCAGAAGAAAGGTAGCCTAAAGTTGAGATAGACAGAAAAGGTATCTAAAGTGATGTGATAGCAGAAAACAATAGGCTTTTATTGATAGAGTTTAGTCAAATTAAATCATTTTTACGAGTGGAGTGCTTCACGATCAAGCGCTTGGATTTTTATATTTTCTTACTTACATCAGTGATTGTTCGTATTAATAAAGTTTTGTGATTACATTAAATTTTGAGGTAATTGTATCTGTACTGAAGATTCTGAAGTATTAAAAGACTTAGATAATATATTTGACTAATGAGCTTTAAGTGTGGTAAATGCAAAATATTTTGAAACCCTTGTTTAATGTAGATGGGAACCAACTTAATAACATGTACGAAGAAAGGCATTGTAGAATAGTGGTAGATAAGTCAGCAAAGCCACTGAAGCAGTGCTCTGTTACTAGTAACAAAGATAATAGAATATCATGGTGTATTTATATACATACTAGTTACAAACTAAAACAGGTAATTACTTTTGATTAAAAAACAAATACTAGTTTGGCCTATCTTAAAATACTTTATACGTGTTTGGTCTTTTCACCTAAAAAAATTATATGAACTTGTTTGAAAAGATTTTGAGAAAGTTACTAGGATGGAAGAGAGTTCTTACAGGAATATGTTAAGATCTCTTAACTTATTTTATTTTAAGAAGGATAAAAAATAATCTTACTCAAGTCTAAAAGAGTACTCAGGATACTAATACTGCAATAGAATAAGTTTTGATTTCTTTGTGTTATATGCCACAGATGATAAGATAAAAGAATTAAAGGTCAACATATGCAAAAGACACACTAGGGTCCAGATAGTTCCAGAAACGTAAACCAAAATATTAATACCAGGGTCCAATTTCAACAGTTTTACTTTACTCTCAGGGTGAAATACTTATGGAATGAGTTGCTGTTGAAAATAACGCTTCGATGACACAGCAGAATGGCTGAAGACTTATAAAGGATATTTAAAACTGAGCTTAGTACACGTAGTGAGCAGAGCACAAATAACCAATTGTGTAGCATTGTGTTTAGATTTAAACAACGACCTTCTTATCTGAATACCAAACTAACTAATATTCCCCATTAATAAGTGAAGTTATTATTTAAAAGATAATACTTCTATTTAAAATATTTTCTCAACCCAAACGAGCCGTTTTTGCATATAGAATATTTCATAAACCTATTCTAACACAAGTTAATAAAGTTTGACCTTTTGTGTCTGTTTATCCTCTGTCTTTGATAAATATCATTGCTAATTCCATACCCATGCGTATTTTACATGACACTGGGACGACTAAAACGTTGTTGTTAGAAGGTGTATTGACTTTAAATTCGAATTATTTCACTACTGAGTCTGTTATTGCTTAGGATAGTGAGGGTAGCTTTGCTACTGTTCCTCTTCATAAAATTTGTTTAACATCAGACCTAGTTTCAGAACCAGTTGTGGTTGAAGTAAGACCTACTCTGCCAATTAAGGGTGTTTTATTATTGTTGAGAAACGATTGGGTTTAGGGGGAGAATTGATGCCGAACACAGTATGGATAGTGAGCCGATCCCTGTTTCATCTAAGGATGATTTGTTGACGAGAATCCTAAAGTACTTCTTTCCTACGCTGTAACACGAGCTCAGGCTAAGAAATTAAGTCAAAATGAAATAATAGAAACGTGTTCAGATAACAGAATTACAGGGTTGTCAAAGACATTTTTTGAGACTGACATGGATTTTGTGAATGGTTGTCCTACTGACGAGTCTTGAATGAGTGGCAATGATGGACGAGATCTGGTTCATCTGGTGAGGTGCCTTTTGTTAGAAACAAACTAATCGATGAACAAGAAACAGATTTCTTTACTATTTAAATATTCACTCACAAAGAATGAACTGGAGAAAGTTCCAAATGGTTACTTTTAAAAAAAATGGTGTATTTATGAAAAAATGGAGACTACCAAATGTACCAGCTTCTAAGAATGGGGTTGTAGTTTATCAAATCATTGTTCTGAAAACATATAATTTGGAAATATTGAAAATTGCTCATGAACATCCCATGGAAAGCCACCTAGTTGTCAACAAGACATGTAACAAAACTGAGACATTTCTTTTGACAAAAAATCAGGCAATATGTTACTCATTTTTCCTACCCTCTCTAGTACAGCTGTAAGTCTACAAATTTGTAGCCCCCAGTGGCTCAGCGATATCTCTGCGGACTTACAACGCTAAAAACCGGGTTTCGATACTTGTGGTAGGCAGAGCACAGATAGCCCGTTGTGTAGCTTTGTGCTTAATTCAAAACAACAAAAGACAACAACAACGAATTTGCAATGCTAAAATCAGGATATTGGTTCTTTTCAGTGGGCTCAGCAGGTAACCCGATGTCGCTCTGCTGTACGAAAATACACACACACTTTTCTAAATTTTTCATATATGTCAATTGGCTAGAAAACATAATAAGAGAATTTTTATTACTTTTTTAAAACCTCTCTCAGCATTCGAAGAATATCTCAGTCATGTAATATCTGATCGTATTAAGTCAAGAACATAACATTTATGTTTAAGCACTTTCACATGCTGTGTAATTTTATAATAATAGCGTTATTTGTTTTATATATTGTCATGATTTTTGAAATCGTTTAATTCTCTGATAAAGTATTGTATTTAATGCATTGGTGGCGTTGTATATGTATATATAACTCCTTAGTTAAAATTGTCTAACGCCAATTTTTAAGTCTCTAAGGAGAGAGGTGTAACATATTTACTGTTTTATATTTATTTTAGTGACCATACTTGTTTCTGTATAGTTTTCTTTATTTGCATGTGATATATATTTTTGACTGTGTATTGTGCAAGTCCCGCCTGTTCTCGAAATTTGTAGAAGATACTTGAACGTAAGAATTGACAGTATTTTTGCCAAGCGAACTTTAATGAACGTTCTAAAGTCTCATGTGATTCTTAAACAAAGCAGCTAGAGAGAGACAGAATAAGAGAGATTCTTATATGAAAACCGACGCGCAAAGAAACAAAGAATATTATTATTACTGAACAGCTACAAGCAGTGTGCTATAAGCCTCGGAAGCTGTAATTGTGATTAACGTCTATTCATCAGAAAACTATAGAATTTGAACGATCATAGATTTCTAACATTACAAGCTTTTCATCTTCAATGAATTATCTTTGAACGCTAATATTTTTACGTGGACATCAAATATCTTCACCGGAAAAATAACTTGTAAGAGTTTGAGGCTAATCAAGCTAACTAGCTTGAACGAGGTATAACAATATCAACGCTGAATTAATTTGCTCATTGTAGATGTGGGTGTTTTTTTTCTTTTAGCAAAGCCACATTGGGCTATCCGCTGAGCCCACTGAGGGGAATCGAACTTCTGATTTTAGTGTTGTAAATCTATAGACGAGGGGGACCATGTCGTCGTAGACCTGGATTGTCGATAAAAAATATTCAGTTCCAGACCGGATATAACTATCAGTATTGGCTATAAATTTATCCCAAAACGACGTCCCAAACATTAACGACAGACTAATTCAACTATCCACCCACATTTTTATAAGAAATCTGTTAATAGAAATTCACTAATTTAAGAATTCACAAGTCTTTCAGCCACCCCACACGCATGATAAACTCATGTGTCTCCCCTGAATCTAATTAACTCAACAAACTCTCAACCACAATAATGACACAAATTTAAATTTCATAACCCCATTACTGATTTAACCCAAATATACTTTTGTTTTCAGCTAGGGCACTATTCAGATAAAGTAATTCGGCGTCCAAATAGTAAAAATGGGGCACTCCCATTTCTCTCCACACCTAATTTGTGGCATTGGATCTAATTATCCCAGCCGCCCAGAAGGACCGAAATCCAAAATCGTCCGTTAATTTTGTGATAGATGTTGGGGCTTATTGTCAGTTTTTCTGCCACTGCCTTCTTGCCTAAAGCTACTATTACGCCGAGGTCAAGTGATAAAAACTTTTCATTTTTATTATTAATTTGCTATTTTAATTTTAAATTGTGTGTATATATTCATATATATGAAAAAAATTCTAAGCGCCTCCACTTATACCTGATCCCGAGTTTCTGCTTGAGATCAGATAATTTTAGGCCTAAACTTTTGCCACTTTTTCTGCTTCTGCTGCAGGTTTGAATTTGGGTACGTGCAATTTTTCGTAGGTGTAGTTTGTCTGTCTTTCTGCTCAAAACAAAAGCAATGTTTTTAATATTTCTGTGGTTTGGGAAGCTCTGTAAAATTATATGGGTGGTGGTTTTAATATTACAATATCTTTCAATACTTGGGTGGTGGCTTTAAAATTTTTAGTTTCGTATTCTATGTTTTTATGTGCATTTTGTGTTTTTTACTACTATTATTTTTGAAATATGCGCGCGATGGTTCGTAATTTTGTTTCTGCACTCGCAGGTTCGTTTTTATCGTAACAGGTTGTGTTATCGCGTTTGTTCATATGTATTGAAAACATTATTGAACTACGATTTTATATATGTCAATATGTTTGGTATCAAACTGTAGAATATAATCCAGATTTTAGTGCTATATATTTGTTCTTAAGTGTAAGCTAAATATTAAAGGAACATACTGAAATAACAATATTTGTGTGCCATAGTATGTTGAATGCAGCTTTTGTTTAAAATAGATGTTTGTGATGTCAGAATACTTAGTTTATAGTTTTATACGAATTAGTAACTCGAATTAGTGGTATTGTCAAGCAAGAATATAAAATAAAGGTTTCATATCTTTTCTGTTTGGAGAGATATAGATTATGCGCTGAATAAAACATAGTACCCCTCTTTCGATTTTTGCAAACGATCTCTTTATATATCCTTACCATCTTACGCATGAATAACCAGCCGAAAGCCCAGAGTGTCAATTAGTTGGTTTTCCAGTCATTTTAAAGCGATGTAAAGCCATATCGTTCGGGCCTGGCATGGCCGAGCGCGTTAAGGCGTGCATTTGTAATCCGAGAGTCGCGGGTTCGCGCCGTGGGGGTGTATAATGTGACGGTCAATCCCACTATTCGTTGGTAAAAGAGTAGCCCAAGAGTTAGCGGTGGGTGATGATGACTAGCTGCCTTCCCTCTAGTCTTACACTGCAAAATTAGGGACGGCTAGCACAGATAGCCCTCGAGTAGCTTTGTACGAAATTCCAAAACAAACAAATTCCATATCGTTCTTTCAAACCCAGATTTCTAGCAGGTGGGTTGTGTTTTTAGTTTCCTTGAAATTACACATTTTTTTAGACAAAATTCAATTTAGTTACTAAGCTTGACAAACATTATTTGAATTCTGTGGTATATATCGATCTAGTTATTTATGATATTTTTCTATTTCAAATGTATATATAAAAACGTAAAAACGCATCCTCCACGTGGGAAATTTGAAAAAGTCTTACACTGTAGTACCTACAAGCAGCTGTCAGTATTGACGCCATCAAAGTCCGGGATGGAGGGAGAGGTCTAGTGCACCTGACCCTCCAGGGTATTCCACATAATACCAACACAGTGAAAGCTCGAAGCTACAAGCAGCTAACGAGTACAAAAATCGTCGCAACAAGAATAAATAATTATTTGCTATACTTATTTATTTCCTCTTCTATGTTTTAAGAAAAATAATATTAAACATTTATTTGTAAATATTTGAATTATTAGTTTTAAATAAATGTCTAAATGAGGATATTAAATCTGTTGAATATCACATAAATTTCAGTGCTTTCATAAATTTTGTACATTTAAAATATTTTATGGAACTACATAATAAACTTTTCGTAAAAATTAAAAGTCGGCAATGCAATGAAATAAATATGTTCTTCCTTTCAGCCGTGAAAGCATTATAATGTGCAGTCAATCTCACTATTCGTTGGTAAAAGAGTTGGCGGTGGGTGGTGATGACTAAGTTGCCTTCCCTTTAATCTCACACTGCTAAATTAGGGACGGCTAGCACAGATAGCCCTCGAGTAGCTTTGTGCGAAATTCCAAAAAAACAAACAAACTGCTTTGAAAGGGTACTGCAAAATGTATTTACGAGATTAGGTAGCGATTTTACTCGAAACTATTATTGACAGATAATGATGAAAAATAACCTTATGGAGTGCATTTTATTATGTGATTTAATTTTACCCTTACTAACTAAATTATTACTTTTGCTAGTTAATTGGCATCTTGTTACTTTACCGTGGAGTTTACTCTCTTTCATTGTTCCAGCATTAGCAATTCTTTAAAATAACCGTAGTGCAATCTGTTTGCTAGCTCAAAATGGTGAAGAAATGGATTGTGGTTTAATAGTTTCTTTAAACATTTGTTACTAGTAATGACGTGTGATTGTATTTTTGCTGAGGCTTCAAATTTATTCTAGGTGATTTTCTTGCGATAGGTTTTATTTATAAATTGTATAAATATCTATTTCAGTTAATAAAAGCTATATAGTTCCGAAGTAACTTTGGATAACAACAATAAAACATGTGGAAAATGTCTACTATTTAGCAAAAATTTTGTAGTTTTTCATTTAGTCTAAGAGAAGTTGGAGTTTTTTATTAATTTTATATTTGACCAAGCGTGTTAAGGCGTGCGAATCGTTATCTGAGGGTCGCGGCTTCGCATTCCCGTCGCGCCAAACATGTTCGTCCTTTCAGCTGTGGGGAAATTATAATGTACAGTCAATCCCACTATTCGTTGGTAAAAGATTAGCCCTAGAGTTGGCGGTGGGTGATGATGACTAGCTCTCTTCCCTCTAGTCTTAGGGACAGCTAGCACAGATAGCCCTCGAGTAGCTTTGTGCGAAATTCAAAAATAAACAAAAAAAAAAATTTTATATTGTTTACTTCAAAAATATTATATGTGGATTTTGTGTGTTTAAAAGATAAATAAAATCTTTGTAGGATATTTTATTAATTTTTTGCTATTTACTTTCTTCAAAATATAATATACAGATCTCGTGTTTTTATCTTTTGTGTGAGAGATTAATAAAATATTTGTGTGAATTCTACTACTCTATTTTTATTATTTAATAAATTTAGCCGGTTACTTCATATAACTGTGGTGTAGAGTTAATGCACTACGAGCCTAAATTTACGTTTCTCAATGTTAAACGTGTATTGAATATAATTTATCCGTAACGTGGTGTTGTCATTATCACGATACGAGTATAACTTTACGGTTTTTTCATTCTCGTGTTGTATTTAATATTTAAAAATCGAATGTAAGTACACGTTTAAAAATTCATCCTAATTGATTTGATTTATTTATAATTTGGAAGATTATTACCATTGTTCTAGGTAAACCTGGTCGAATTGAAAAGATACAACAGCTAAACAAGAGCAGCGTTACCGATATTTCAGATTCGACGTAAACATCGCGGCGGTGAGAAGGCTAGAGTAGAATATGAAATTATAGAGATAAAAATGAGCGCTCAACACTTTCTTTTGAGGAGAGGAAATTAATATTAATAATTCTCTCTTTTTCCTTGTACCACAAAACTGATTATAAGTATTAGTGATAAAGTAATGTGCATACACTAATTATTTTATCTTATCATTCGGAACTAGTTTTCTGAACTTTTAAGTGTTTTTATAAGACGTTTCTTTTCAAAAATGTATTATGATGGACTCGTATTTTATTTATATTTGGTAATTTATTTTCAGTAGCATTTTAAAAAGAAGTGTTAATGAAACATTACAAGTGTGTTCCATAAGAATCATTATAAATTTGTATTAGAAGCTTTTACAAGTGTCATTTATAAAAATAAAGAGAAATGATAGACAATAAACGAAATTGTGAGGCTCGTGATTATAATCTCGAAATTTTCATGTTTAAGTCTTCTTACCCAGTATCAAACAGTGTACATAAATGAAATACTAGGCATGATTTTTTATGCTGAGACAAAGATGTGGATTATGGTAGAAAAGGTTTCATTAATGTGATTTTTGAAATAGTGGCATGCCATTTGGGTTATATTTTATTTGTTTCAAATGTTTGTTTTATCTAGAGTATCAAACAAAGCATGGCATGAAACTGGAAGACATTTAAGTAAATCAGGTAAGCTGATTGTCTTCTACATTATTAATCTCAGAAGTTCCAGGTGATTCACAAAAACTCAATATTTTTCAGTATATCACAAAACACAAATGAGAAAATTGATTTTGAAATGGACCAAAATAAAAATGATTTGGATTTGAAGGGTAGTAGCAATTAAAAAAATTAAATGTTTAAATAATATAAATATACATAAATGTTTGGAAAAAGCAAGAACACAGAGCTTTAATCATAAATAATCTTATAAATCATTTTACTTAATGACAAAACTTTGTTGGCTAAGCAAGCTACATTGACAGAAAAAAAATGTGGGCTGCATATTATATAATTTATGTTATTTAAAAATAGTATTTTTTATAAAATGTTCACTTTATTATTAAAGACTTTATTTTTTTCCAAATTCATTAGTATGTTATAAACCACACTCCATTTTACTTACCTAATAAAATGGAACCTTATACAGTCTTTCAGTACTTTTTATATCTGTATAGCAGCTGTGTTCTACTATTTGATAATTTCATTAAATAAGTATGTATATATTTTTGAATATTTTCTGGTTAATATCTTTCCACATTAGATTTATTGTGATAGAATTTTGTGCATGTAAAACATATTTTTGCTATTGTTTATTTTTTCTCAATACTATTACAGCTTTTTGGAGTGATTTCAATAACAAATTTAAAATTTTTTATCAGTTAGCATGACAATTTTAATTGAACAATCCTTTTTAATTTTTAGATTTAGTTTTGTATTAAAATTATATAAGTTTGAGTAATATAGGCATTAGGCAGCATGTCAAAGCTTTTGGTACCACATTTACAAGTAGTACTTTTTTGTACTGTTATATGTTATATATCATGAGATGGACGTCTCTTACTTCACAGTTTTACACTTTTATGTTCATACAATGGAGTTCAGATGTTTGGTATTTACCAAACTTTCTTACTTAATACCTTTTATGTACCTATTTGTACTTCAACTTATCTAGGTTTATAAATATTTTAAATGCAAATGAAGCTTAATCAGCATGTACTGGTGGTTATCAAACTTGAATTACTTGTTCTAATTTATAATTTTTAGAAGCAAATGTTTCAAAGCATTCTATGTTTGCTTCATTAGTACCAACCGAAGAAGTTTTGGAGATTAAACAAAGAGACTAACTTTAATGATGAAGCAGCTGAAAGGTAAAGTTAAGGAAACCCGTAAGGAAAGGAGAGAAAGGAAAAAGGACAATCTAGAAAATAAGAAAAAATTTTTTACAATAGCTTTACCAGTTCTTTTTGTATTTGTTGCTCTGCTAATTCTATATGTGTATATGAATACAAGACCAAAGTTGAAAATGTAGCATGTGTGTGTGTGTGCCAACCAACATTCCATTTTTGAACTTGGAAGAAGCAAAATGTCATCCTAAACATTCTGTCCAAGATTTATTTTCAATGATGTCTTCCACAACTTATTCAAATGAATGTACATAAATACATTTTATAACTCTTATTGTTTTCATTATTAAAGTATTATTATTGATATATGATGGAAATTTTTTTTTTACCAGAGTTGTAGTTCTTATCAATGATTTCTTAACTTTAATAGCTGTAAGAAGGGGTTAAAAATGTTACGATGTTTTAATGCCTGTTAAAAACACAAACAGCACATTCATGTATATTATAAAATCAGTTCTGCTTCACCTACAACTTTCAGCGTTTAGTTTGAAAATATTAAGTCGATTTTTGATAACTTTTTTACTTGTTTTGTAGTTTGCAGTGTACAGGTATGAACTTGTGTCAAACATGGTGTGGTGTGTGTTATGTTTTTGATGTTATTTAATGTCGATATATGTAATTTGATAACTAAAGATTATTTAAACAAGTAGTTCTTGAACATAATTGTTGTACGCTTTATTGAGTATGCTTTAACTTTTGTAAAGTGACTTAAAACACTTGATGTAAATCAAGACTGAATAACTTTTTCATCTGGACTTTTTTTTCACGTGGTTAATATCCTGTCAATCTGAAAGGAATGAAATAATTAGTATATAAAAAAGGTAATTATTCTTAACCACCTTGACAGTTGAAAAGTTCAAATGATAATTGTTTTGTCACTTGTTTTTCATGTATAATATTGCAAAACAGATGAGAACCATTCAGACTGTAATGTATTGTTAGTTATAGTACATACTCTAAACTATTTTGTAACAGTTTGCTTGAAAAAAAAGATTAGTATGAAGTGTTTTTTTTCCCAATAAGAAAAAGCCAAAGCTTTTAAATAGTATTTTGTTTAAATCTCTATGAGGTACATGGTTTGATTGTATGCTGTAAGCAGGGGTATTGAATACATATTGCTTTATGCTCAGGCAGTAAGTTTTTTTTGCAATTTTCTTTCTACTGCCAGAAAAAAAATGCATTGGATAGATTTATAGGGAGCCTTGTAATGTCCATAACATTTGAATTATGGAAAGCTACAGTACACAAAAATTGTTAAACGTGCGTACCTATAAGCCTTAACCAAAACAATATACAGTCTTTGTATAAACCCTCAGATATATATATACACAGTAAAAAAATCTATTAAAATTAATGAAAATATGTTAAATAAATCTTCTCGAAGTAGGATCTCGGTAAAATTTGACTGCCAGTTCAAGAGAAAGTGTGTGACATAATAGTTACTAAAAATGTTAAACTATTTATGTATATATTAAATATCATTTTAGTCCTTGTTAGCATTAATATAAACCAAAATTTCTTTGTTGTTTAATGATTGAGGTATGTAACATATATACTGTATTAAAATTCTAATGACTAAATGTTAAAAGCCATAAAATACATAAATAATTACGTGCAAAGAGCTTAGATTTGGAACATGGTGTACACTTTCTTTGACAAAATTGAGTTTTCAGTGTGATTGTATTTGCTGTTAAATGAAAGCAAAAATGTAGAAGTTATATTCTACAGTGTTGGAAGGTAGAGAAAGTAGATTTTTAAGAAGGATGACTAGACCTTTCTAGCATTTTGTCCATTGGACAAGTTTTTCAAAAAATTCCACGTTCCTATTATGTAATGTTTGAAGTGAACTTTGTCTTTCATAGTTTGTTTATTCCATCCAGCAGTAGTTATTGATAAGTAAATGGAATCTCATGAGCAACCTTCACAGGTGTAGTTATCTAAGTTTTCAGAAATATGTGTTAAACAAACCACTTATTATTTGTGAAAAACGTGACAGATGTGTAACTTTGTTTTACTGGGTCTAAGATCATTTATCATGTATGTCATTGTTAATATTTTTATTGAATTTGTGTTCGAGAGTAAGATACATGTATACAAATAAACTTTTTTAATGTTAATTTCCAATCATAAAAATTCACTTTCAAAACCTGTTATAATTAAATTTGAAGAAAGAAACAAGATGAATGTGTTTAACAAGTTGATAAATTGTCATATGCATCAAGTAACTTATGTAAAAGTTGGTGTAAAACTAAAGGGAAGACAGATAATCATCACCACCCATCATCAGCTCTTACCATTGAATAGTGGGATTGATAATTACATTACAATGCTCCATGACTGAAAGGGCAAGTGTGTTTGGTGTGACAGAGATTTGAACCTCCAACATTAAGATTATGAATCAAGCACCTTCACTACCTGACCACGCTGGGCCCATCTTCAAATTTATGCAATTTGTAATTCACCCCCATGACTGAAAGAGCAGACATGTTTGGTGTGATGGGGATTCAAACCCATGACCCTCAGATTACAAGTTGAGCACCCTAATCACCTGGCCATGCCAGGTCTTTCATATCAATTTCAATGCATCAGTCTTTGCATGTGCTGAATAATCACTCAGTGAAAACCTTCAGAATATTTTTTTTGTGAGAATATTTCATGAATTAAAAAGGGATTTCATCAGTCAACTGATTAAAACAAATATTTGAAGTTAAGAACATGCATATAAAAACACACAAAGACAGGAACGTGTATATTTGTTGTTCAGTTTATACTTTTTTTCATATCAATGTTGTATACATTTATTTTATGTCAAATAAATCAATTAGAATATCTCCCCTTTCACACTTTTTACTGAAATGACAATGTTTAAAATGGGCCCGGCATGGCCAAGCATGTGACTTGTAATCTGAGGGTTGCATCCCCGTTGCACCAAATATGTTTGCCCTTTCAGCCGTGGGGACAAACATTTGTTCAATCCCACTATTTATTGGTAAAAGAGTAGCCCAAGAGCTGGCAGTGGGTGGTGATGACTAGCTGCCTTCCTTCTAGTCTTACACTGCTAAATCAGGGACGGTTAGCACAGATAGTCCTCGAGTAGCTTTGTGGTAAATTAAAAAAAAACAAACAAACAAAAAACAATGTTTAAAAAGTGCTAACTTCTACATCTGTCTCTCCTTGCACTCAGTAGAATGATAGGGCATGGTAGCATCTAGTAAAAAAAACATCCTGGGCAGCTACATAGTAAAACAGCATTCTAATCTGCTGGATGTACCCACTGCATCAAAAAATATTTTTGGATATTGTATTGTATTCAGTCTCTCATGCTTAAAAACATGATGCAATTTACATTATATTATACACATTCTAGACAGATGAAATACAGTTGTAATGAACCCAGTAAACAATCATATTACATGTTTGGTTCCAAGAGGTTAGGTTGGCTGCACATTTTATATTTTTTCATCATTCTATAGGTACTATTTAACTGTTCCAATTGGCATCTGGTGGTATGTCAGTAGTGTAAGTGCTTTGAAGAGCATTATTTCTTGTGAGAGGATGAAATATATTTTTATTTACAAATTGTGTGAGAAAGTGAACACAATTTTTGTTGTGCATTTTTATAATCCTATGAATAACAGTTTGTTGAAAGTATATACAATCAATTAATTTTTGTTTTAAAGTTTCAGTTCAGCTGGACTTGCTTTTTTGACAGTAGTTAAAAAGCTTTAAGTGATAATTGTATATAAAATTAGTAACATATGCTTTCACAAATTAGTGCAAACAAAATACATGTATACTTGCAAGTTCAATTTTCAGAATGTCTGATGATAAGTGGCTGTTTACACCCACAAAAAGACTCATTTGGTCCTGTGACATATGTAAACAAATGTGTACGGTAAGATGTACTAAAACAAAAACTCTTCTGTTAATATGGTACAAGACATGTTTCCTTCCAGTTATTTGCAACAAACAATTATTTCTTGGAACCAACATGGCCATTCTAAGGTAAATATATTTTCTGCATACAAACAAAACAGCTTCAGTACAATTTTCTTTTATCTTTGTACAAGTAATTGCCACTAAAGATTTAGGCTATTTGATGCTTGTGTAAAACAACTTGTTCCAGCACATTCAGCTATAGCACACATGGTTTCATTTTATTACTTTAGTATATTCCATACATATGATCTCGGCAGGGTTCTTGCACCATTGGTTTGTTTTCGATTGAATCATTCTAACTAATTTCAGAGTTTTGGAAGATCACAGAGACACATTATCTGGTTAAGATGGCAGTATTGGATAACACTTGGAACAATCTCTTGTTTTATGTACTAGTAATTCTTTGATAAATGATAAAAATTATCTATTTTTGTTCATTTCCGCCAATGAATATGAGAAACCTCTACCATTATGTTAGCTCAATTTAAGTAAACCTAAATAAGTTGGGTTTTTTCTTCATGTAAGTAATATTGAAAGTATTTTAGAACCCATGGCATGGAGTTATATTTGTTTTCAGTGAATATTGACAATTTAATATGTATCCTTCATACTGGACACAGATTGTTAACCTTTTGATATTTTTCTCTATTAAAGAAAGCTAACTTCCTTGTGTGTCTTGGGTACCAATCATTGAAGATTTCTTCAGATATCTAACTCCTATTAAAATTTCTTTGGGCCTTCACCATCCCTCAGTATAATTTATGTCTCACTTATTTTTAAAATAACTTTCAATGTCCTAAGCATGCAGCTTATCAAAAACTTAGATTTGTATCTGAGAATGATTATTCTGATATTTTCTCTATACATCCTTGATAAAAATTTCTTTAAGCAGAGAATGTTTGAAAAAAAAAATTGTTTTGAGCAACTGTTCACCAGGATTGATGTAAGCAATATTTAAAAAAAAAAAAAAATGTCATTGTAAGATTTTAACATTCTGCAACGATTCTATTAACTAGTCTTACATTGTAATGTCGTATACCTTTTCTGTCTATACACATTGACTTTGTTACAAAAACTTGTGCAAAGGACTAGCTGTTCTTAAACTTGAACTGTTAACAGAAGTAGCTAGTCCACAATATTGACTACCACCTATTAGACTGATCAGCTAGTGTGTGTGTTTTCTTACGGCAGAGCGACATAGGGCTATCTGCTGTGATCAACTAGCGAGATTTAACCAATAATGCCAAAGAACCCTAACCACTAAATTGTGCTTGATCTCCCTATGACAGTTGAGGTCACTGCCACATCAGGAGGGGCTAATTCGGGCTATGACATTTACAGCATTCAAGTTTGTGTGTGTGTGTGTGTGTGTAGAGACAAAACATTCAATACAATTGCAGGAATACCCTTTAGAGAAAGAAAGGGTGCTTGCTATCAAACACTATTTTATTACTGCTGTAAGGTTTCTATTCTATAATTATTAGTGAAAATGTTTTATTACTAGCATCACACCTAAAACTCTTTGTAAATCTGTAGTTGCAAATGCTGGGCCTTGTGTTTTTAACTTGCACATATCATAAGCACAAACTCCAAATAGAAGGAATGTGACATGGTAACTATGGCTGTAAACTTTGTATTTCTTTAACAGTGTAATGAAAACCTCCATGATACCATATTAAGTATTTACTAGTCTACAGCCATTTTATGTCCCATTATAAAAGGAAGTAAATAATTATAAACATTATAATTTTCCAATTAAAAAAAACCCAAGAAACATTCAGTAAATGATAGAATATGCTAACATTACATTCATTCTGTATGAGAAAGGTCAACATTTTTAATGTTCCGTCTTACAATAAGGTGGCAAACAATAAAAATCAAGACAAAACCATTTACAATTACAAATGCTTTTAATATTTCACTACCCTTGTTTGAGCTATTACACGTACACATGGAGCAACAAACACTAAATGAGAATACAATGTCCGTACTCATCCAACGTACAGAACACTACTAGAGATCTGTACAGAATCATTGATAACATTTAAATATCGATAACAGAGTGATCATTTGAAATGAACAAGGAATAATTAGTGTGACTTAATGAGATTATAATGTATATATATTCATATAAAACAACATATCGGAGATCCATACTTATACTACAATTATCAATGTAGCAGGTAGGTCTGATGCAGTCATGTATTAATATTAATTTTCAACACAGCTTGTTTGTTTTTTAACTTCACTTACACAAGGAAAATAGACATTTAAAATAAACTCTGTACAATACTAGCATGGACCAGTAAGTTTTTTTTAAAAAATAAGATTCACAGATTGTTTTCACAACCACCATGCAAACATATACCATTTATATGCATCACAGTTCATGAGTACATTTAACAGTTTTTGTTACTGCTCTTTACAAATATCAAAATGTATTTTCAGTAAGGCTGGTCATCACAGATGTTTCCACATAACTGTGGTATCATTTGGTCCTTTCAATTTGTTAGATGTCTTATTGCATGCAAGAAAAAATAAAACTTGCTATTGGTGCCTTACACTTGAGAAAAGTTTTAAGGTCTTCTACAGGTTTCGGTATAAACATTTGCTGGAATAAGTAAACCATGCTTCATACTAGACTGTCTCAAAGAAAAGTGGATGATTTAAGTAAGATTTACTTCCAGTTTATTAATTTGTCACAATGCATCACTGCAGAGTTTGGTAGGTTCCTTACAGTGTTAAAAGCACAAAACAGGCATATAAATTTAAGTAATAATATTAAAACATAAAATCAAATAATTATTCATTTATAATACTGAGCATACAGGGGTAAAGAGGTGACAAGTATTTTTTGTTTTACATGAAGCAATTACTAGCAGATGTATATTTGGATGCATCACATTAATTAAGCTTGCTTTAAAAGGATTATCATAAATATTTTAAAATTAACTATTGAAATAAACTACATATAATTAGCTACTGCCTACCTGTTTTCTTTAGTATATGAAAAGGAATACAGAAAAATTATAAAGGGAATTATATTTTATAATTCTGGATTTGACTGTGTGTGGTTTTGATTAATAATAACAAAATATATTGTTTGAGATAAAAGTACTGAAATACCAGGTTAATACTTTTGTACTTCAAATAAGACATGGACTAATGGATTAGTGTATATAATATGCTGCATTTGTAAGCCCATATTACAATATATACATTTCTTATTCTGTTAGTGAAACAGCATTATTAAAATACTACAGAAGCTAGTACAAAAACTATCAACATAATTAACTGCTTTAATTTAATCTGAAAAATTCTACTGTAAAGGTCTTTGCAAATAGTAGCAATCAGAGTAAATAAATATTTCACACTAGAAGTGCTATATCTGAAACTTACTAGAAATACTGACAAAAAGTAGTCTTTTTTACTTTATTTTGCTAAATCTACTGTTCCAAAACTTTGTCAGGAACAGTAACTACCTTAAGTTGTAAGCAGTTCCAATAAAATTTAAGTATCAGGTACAGTGAAAGAATTTAAGAAATACTTGTTGGTTTACTGAAGTTAATTTGTTTTGTTCCCCAAATGATACAGAAACACCATTTCACTGTCATTAAAAATAACAAGAATTCATAGTCTAAAAGCAGAAGTCTTAGATAATGGTGAACATTTGGCAAATTGTCAATTAAGGCTTAAATTTTTTTTTCTTAAAAGCATCAGATTTTAAATGATCACCTGAAAATTCCACTGAGTTTTAATAAAGCCATTTAAAAGTGAAATGCCCATTGAAAATCAAGCTGAATGGGTGTAAATTTCTTATTATTAAAGCTTTTAAATACATGGCATATTAATATTTGTAGTCCACGTGTAGAGGGCTGCACATAAATGAACGGCATATATTGACTGTTACTTAGTGGTTTAGTTTTAAGTAAAGCACCTTCATGCAATGTGACATGAAGTTAAAAAATTATATACACATTTTTTCAATTGTGTTTAAGTTAACTAAACTAAGCACAGAAGCTCAAATACGTAAAATGAAACAAGGAATACACGTAACATAGGGTATTTATTTGTTGGATTTATTGAAATAAAACTTTTAAAGTCCTAAAACAAGCAATATTAAAGACTACTTGTTTCAAAGATTTAATTTTTAAATATTATCTTGGAATTATTCCAGTTTCTTAGTATATTCAATAGAAGCTAAAACCATCATAACCTATGCCATTGTTCAGCTACTTCAGTTTGAGAGAAAACAGCAATACGTGATTTAATAAAATTAATTTTTTTACATGCTAATGAAGTAAAAATCTAATGCATCTTTAACAATATATATATATATAACATTCGCACATATAAAGCAATTACATGAATTACTCATGCTTGGAAAATACCCAAGTTTTACCACTTTAATATAACATTATAAGGGCAGAGAGGTCAGTACCAAAACACGTGGGTTCCTTTTCAATAAATGGTTCATCAGTGTGCTAAGGCATTACTCTTTAAACTCAGTATTGCTGTTTACCTCTGCTAGTTTTACTAAATTTCTAACACTGAAGAAACCTGTTTTATGAAAGTTTACTGATATAAAAACTATTATGTTTTAAACAAATTGAAACAAAGCATGCAGTTGCAAGTTCAGCTTTAATATTTTAAGCCTAATGCACATAAAAGTTTGATTGTTGATTATATTTTATAATTAAAACTATTTTTTAGGTTAATATGAAATCTCATAGTGTGAAAAAAGCTTCGCAACATAAAGGGGTCTGCCAAAAAATTTACATTTATGCTCTCTCTCTGGTTAAAGGGTGAATCACAGATATTTTTGTCATACCAAACAATCTTGTTTCAATCTTTGTTTTTATCTTTAGTTCATGGCACATGTTAAATTTATGAAGATATTTTGTTCAATACAGTTTGATCAAAATTACAAATTATATGTAAACACATGCAGAGAGAGAAATGTTACAATCTAGTTTGCTTAACTTTTCTGTCCACCTTTTCTTTGCCTGTCACTGCAATTAGTTTAGCTTTAAAAATCAGCACCATGCAGATCTGGGTGTTAATTAACAAACTGTAATTAAATAATAATGTTGTTGTTAAATAAAAAACAAAGTTATACAAATAACTCTGATCATTAAATGTGACTATTAGATCAACACAAAATCATATCAATCTTACATTCAATGTTACAGCATTTTTGTTCTGATTACTACATAAAAATCTGATACACACACACACACTTGGTTTTAAGAGTAGTTATAATCTGATCATTCTAACATATTTAGCAAATATTCTTGGTTCTGATCCTTAAGATTTGAACATTATGATATCAGTGTGACACACAAACCTGATTGTGGTAACTTGCTGCTTAAACATGCCTCTGCAATAATTCCTGAACACTGAAAAGCACTGTTGAAAATATTACATCAATCCACATATCCCTCGAAATGAGAAATATAATTATCAATATGAATGTTCTTTGAGAAGAAACAAAAATAAATATCCTCATACATAAATAACTCTTTTGTGAGGTTGTTTAATTCATTCAGTTTCCAGGAATACTTGTATAAGTAAGCAGTATTTAATTAAATGAAATATACATCAATTAAATCAAGTTCTTCTAAATAAACAAGTAACATTAAGTGAATTCTACATACAATTATTACTGAAGAATAACACTATTTACTAAGTACATAATTCTGACATGCATGACAAAACACATTAAAGGTATTCATTATGATCTCTGCTGTTAAGAAATATGATTATTCTTTCTTTAGTGACTAGTTTTAACAAATATTTTAGGGCAACAACAGGTTTGATGTTGAATATCTTAAGATTTTAGAACTGGTAAATCACTTTACACTATTCAATAAAAAACATTTAGCTAAAATAATAAGTAAAATTATTCTACACACTAAAACTGTGATAAATAATTCCACATCAATAGTTCACTGCTATGAAAGCAAATGCTACATAAGTAGGTTGAACATAATTTTATTTTTATTTTCTAGAGAAAATTTATTTGTCTCCAGCACAAGAGAATCAGAAACACTGTAACACAGCTTATATTTACCAATATAACAATAAACACCGTGACCCACAATTCTGAATAACTATTAACAAAAACTGTTTTGAATGTCAAGCAAACTTTAAACGAGCCAAAACTTAAGTCTAAGTATAAAACTTTATAGAGGAAAAACCTTAAAAGAAGAAGAAACAACTGCTTATATTCATACTCACAATCTACTATAGTAGCTGATACAAAAACATGTCTAATTGCCCCTCAGTATCAGTTAATAAATACATAAAAATGACAACTAGAATTTTTAAAAAATGTTGCATTAAAATCCATCCTCAAAAAGAAGTCGTGCAACATTTCATGTTTAATTGTATACTCTAAGTACATTATTGTTACTTTCACATGCAACTAATATACAAAGTTAGAGCTTCAAAACATGAACATGCCTGGATAGCCACTGATAATACAAAACCTGGCAACCTACTAATAAAACCCAAACCCAAAAACACTTTCACCAAGGTTAACTTATTAATGTCTGCAAGGCAGTGACAGACATAATTTGTTTTGGTGTTTCCTGATAATGTTGTGACACAATTAATATGCATCCCACTTTCCAAAATGACCATTTTGCTAACTCAAACATAGGTCTGGTATGTGCCAGCCAATAAGTATGACATGGAGTAAGGTGTTGTACTAAGCATATTGCCCCTAGTATATTTAAAGTTTTTTTTCTTAATACCACTTTAGTTGATATCCCAAGAAGCTAAGACTGGCTTCTTTAAGAAGTAATTTAAAGTTCTGGTGCTAGCTACTCAGGGATAGTAGGGCACTTTGGTAAAAATTATGTTCTATTGGCAGTGGTCATTTTTTGTCTCCTGGACTGGAAGGCTCAGAATCACTACCAGAATAGTCTTCAGAGGGTGTACTAGTTGCTGGACGAGATGGAAAGTCCAAAGGAGATCCAATGCTGGATTGCCTAGAAAAGCCTTGTGCTGTTGCCATAGCAACCTCCATGTCAGCCTGATCGTAAGAGTTGGATGCCTCACTTGATACAAAATAAAATTTGTGATTTTAAAAATAACATTCACACAGCAATGTTAAAATATTTATTGCAACAAAATAATTTTTTTAAAGCAACCAAAACAAAACTGGAGCACTTGTAACAGCTATAAAATATCATATCAATAAACAATATTTACCCTTTCACTGCAGGCTCTGTATAATGTATACAAGTTCGTCTACATATTTGTGCACATTACGTATTTGCACTATAACTTTTGATATGGCATGTGTATCTTCACAAAATTTGGTAGACTTTTAGTAAAGATCACAAGTATTTTTGTTTTAAGAAATCAGATGTTTCAATTAAATATTTTTACTGAAGATTTGTTTGTGAAAAACAGTGTTTTGTTGCTAGTCTGAGTAGGAAATGATTTCATGTTATGATTTAAAAAGCTATTCTTCATCCCAAAAATCTCAAATATTTGTGTAATATTTGGATCCTCCTAAATATATCTGAAATGTTTGTTTCAGCAAAACCTTATATTTTGTTATTTTTCTATACTCTTAACTTGACCAACCTCGCAACAATAAAAAAAGGGAATAAATGTTTTTTCATGCTAGAATGACTACATGTTATAACACAAAAATACAAATATTTAACATATATAGCATAAATATCATAATGCTCTATATTTATACATGTATTTGTTATTTTTTTTATTAGACTGACCTTCAAGTCATACCCAGCTAACATTGCATAACATGCATGTGCATTAATGTTATGTATCCAGTGTTATAAACATGACTTAGTCTTCCCTGTTATGGGTGTATTTTAGTGGATTAGTATTTTGTCATATAGCTACATTTCAATTAGTAAACATTATATATATGTACATAGATTATTACTATTTGTAAATAAATTATTAAACTTATTTTTCTTAAAATGTAGAAAGATAAATCAAGAAGTAAAGCAAACAATTATCTCTTCTCATTGTGACCTTTGTACTTGGTTGCTGCTGGACATAGGTTGCTAAGCTTTTTAAAATTTCATACATGGAGGACATCAAATAAAGTTTATTTTTAGGTTTTAAATATACATATTGAATAGCCAAATAACCATAAATAGCTACATTGATATCACAGAATTCTACTGTAATTTATTATTCTTAGTAACTAAGATGTACTTAGATTTAAAAAAAAAATGAAACTGAACAGACTAAAGATATAACCTGCCTCCTTTAAAGTCTTGGATCGCAAGAATGGCAGCCTTTTCACAGATTAAAATAGCTGAAGAAACCACTCAGCGGACATTCTAAGTGATTGATTGGTTATTTACGTCCTATACTGAAGTAAGTGTATAAAAACGTTTTCAAAAAATAAAGAGTTGAATGGGGCTACTGTGTTTGATTCAGTACATAAGCCATATCTCAGCATAATAAAAGATATGAGGTTCTTATTATATATTCTAGGTTAATAATTTTAGTAATTTGAGTTCCTAATTTGTACAAAACTATAGACTTAGTACTTAGACATTACAAACATTTAATTTTAAACTGTGCTGCATTCAACATACCATGTGACTCACTAAAATCTATATTTGTGTTCTTTTAATATTTACTTTTAAATTTAGAAATTAACTAATATATATAAATGAAATGGCCTTTGACCCATGACCTGAAGCAAGTGTTAATACAGCATTTCAAATGTAATGTATGTAGATGCTATTAAACTCGTGTTATGCATATCATACATTTGGCTTTAGACACATCTGCTTTAAATAAAAAGGTAAAGCTAACAATAATATATCTTTTAACAGTACTCATCTTGAATATTATTAAAAACTCTTACTGTTGTTAATATCTTTACCTATTTTAATTTTTTATCAGATGCAAAAGGTCTCTTATAACCTAAAAGTAAATTAGTTGGTTGGTTCAGTGTTTTATGGGGCAAAGCAACTAGGCTATCTACACCAAACATCTGATAAAAAAGTTAAAATTAAAGTAAAATTAATACAATTCATAAAAGGAAATTAAGGTAAAACAAAGCAGTTTCATTTTTGAATTACAAAAACAAATAGCAATAAAACCAATTTTTACATCTGGTCTACAGCAGTAAGAGAAAAACTATGGTAATACACGTTCTAAAGGACTTTCTTTAACATAATTGTAATTATCATAACTTGCCAGTTAAGTTAAAAAACAAAACCACTGCAAGTCACCTGAAGTTCGTCTTTCCAGTCCTGGTTCCTAGTTATTTGAAGTTATGACCATTTTCAGAAAGTAAAATAATTTATTTGATTTTATTTGGCAAAGCTTGTTTTAATGTTGTTCACTCCAAGTTGACTGCCAGCTGGGCACAGAGCCAAGCCTTATATACAGGACCATAGTCCATGCATGGGAGAGGCACACTGGTGAGAGTGCCAGAGCAGATAGACTTAGCTGCAGTGTAGGCTAGTTCATTCCTACAAATACCAATGTTGCCTGATATCGAGAAAAACTGGACAGAAGTAGATATTAAAAAGAAATGGGTGATCCATAGTAGAGTGTTGATAGACTAAGAGCACAATATATCTAGCATAGAATATCGATCCACTCCCCAAGTGGTGGTAGAGAGGACACGGGGGATGTTCAGTACTCTTGTACAATTAACACATAGCTGCTTGATGTGTGGTATAAAGGTCAGCTTATGGTCAAAGATAAACCCTAATAACTTTGTCTCAAGGACCACAGGCAGCAAAACTTGCAGATACGAAGTTCAGAATCAGGATGAATGCCCCATTGGCAGCAAAATAGCATGCAAACGGTTTAGAGAGAGATAAATTAAAACCATTTGCTGTGGTCCACTTCAGTACACAATTGAGGGCAGTCTGTACCTACCACTCAATATACCTCATGTTAGATAATTGACATGATATGTGAAAGTCGTCAACATAAAGTCCGTTTGCAACAGTGAGAGGGAGTTGTTCAGTGATGGTATTAATTTTTATACTGAAAAGTGTGACATTCAAAACATAGCCTGTATAAAATAATGGGAAAGTGTCAAACCCACACAAACTTGGAATCTCCTGTTCATTAAAAATTTTTTAATAAAAATGGGCAAATGACTGTGTAACCCATATATATATATGGAGGTCTTGCAAAATGCCATTCCTCTATGTTGTGTCATAAGCCTTCTAAATGTCAAAGAATATTAATACAAGATGTTGTCATTTGAGAAAGGCTTCTCTGATTGTCATTTCAAGTTGAATCAGGTGGTCCATGGTGGAGCACTGTCATTGGAATCCACACTGGGTGGGTGACAGGAAATTGTTTAATTCAACAAACCAAACAAGATAAGCATTAACCATCTTCTCTAAGGTCTTACAGATACAGCTCATCAAAGCAATTAAAAGGTAGTTTGAAGGAATCTTGGGATCTTTCCCAGGCTGAAAGGTAGGACAATAGCTGGGCTCCAGGTATCAGGAAAAACATTCTCCTGTTAGATCTGATTAAAAAAAATCAGAAGAATAGCAAAACAAGGAGGAGATAGATGGCACAGTATGCCATAGTGTACATCATAAGGTCTAACTGATGTACTGCCTGACCACAGAAGGGCCACTTTGAGTTCCACCAGTGTAAAGGGATGATTATAGTCAGAGACAATCAGCTCGAAAGGAAAGAGTTAATCACTCTACCCAAGTCTTAGTGGCTAAGAAGGTATAGGAAGAGGCAGAAGTGCTAGATACCTGGCAAAAGCTTTCACCAAGAGTATCAGCAATGCTCCAGGTATAAGCTATTTCCTGGCCATTAGAGAGCAAGATCGAGAGGGGGACAAAATTATATTGCCCACAGATCTTTCAATACTTGTCACATATGACTTTAGAACTAGTGGTAGAAGATTTGCCAGTTGTGAATTTAACCCATGATTCCTTCTGGCTTTGACATCTGACTTACCAAGCATGTGCACAAGCCTATTGAAAAGCGATGCAGTTTGAAAGTGAGGGATGTCTACAAAAGGTATCCTAAGCTTGTTTTTGCTAGGATTCCACCACAGATGGTATCATGAGCTGCCTGGATAATACAGTCAGTTATTGCTGCCATGCAGTCATCTATTAATGGCTTACAGATTACGGCAGGATCAAATTCTGTGAGAGCAGTGAAAGAGGGCAAGTTTGCTTCCACTGGGGTAAACAGGTTGGGTGGCATCGGCCACTGCCAGTTGCTCTCAAAATTATAGGAAAATGATCACTGCCTTGTGGATTATTGTCAACTCTATGAAAAGTGGGAGAATAATGAAGGGGAGCAAATTGAGAGATCAATAGGAGTAAAGGACTAACTAGATGTATGAAAATAAGTAAAAGAACCAGTACTGAAAAGAGAAATGTTATGATCATGGAACATGCACTCTACAGAATTACCCCTCCTATCAATATCAGCACTTCCCAAGAGGGAATAATGTCCATTAAAGTCCCCCAGGATTAAAAAGGGAGATGGCAGCTGTTTAATGAGAGCATCAAGGTCTGATTGATCATATGTCTCTTCAAGCGACAGGTAGAGAAAACAAACAGTAATGGTAAAACCCAAGGACACGTGGATGGTTACGGCCTCCAAGGGTATGTCGAGTGGCAAAGACAGAGTAGGCGCAAGCTGATCAACCAACAACGTTACCCCTGCATGCACTCATTCATCACACAGCTTGTCATTTTTGTATAAAGAAAACTGCCAAAAGGTGTCTGTAAGTGAAGACATACAAGATGGTAGGAAGCAGGCAGTGCTTTGATGTCATCCAGATTAGAATGTAAACCTAGACAGTTCCATTGCAATGAGGTATCCATTTTTATTTAAGAGTAGGCAAATTGGGCGAAGAACCCTTCTGTCTATGATGTCTTTTTTTCTTTACTGTCTTTACTCGATGGAATTTTATTGACCTCTGTGGATCCTGCTCTGAGTTGATTGGGCAGGTATTAATTGTTGGAAGAGGACTCTAGTGACTGAGGACGTGAATGAATGAACGTTTTGCATCTTGGGGTGGAAGAAGATGTACCCAAAGAAATGCCCATACCTGAAACCAAAGGAAGTGGATCTTGTTAGGAAGTGAATGTATGTTAGGGACAAAGATGGGTGTTGATGCTGATTCATTAACTTTTTAAACTATGGAGGTCAAAAGACTTTTAATTTGGTTTGAAAACGATTCTTTTGGAGGCACAGAGAGATCCATCTGCGCTCCAACTGTAGTAGTAGAATGAAGTGCAGCAGCATACATCTGAGATGAAGTGGTGGACAGCAACTTTCTAGCCTCAGAGTAAGTAATGTTTTTAATTGTTTTCAAATGATACATCTCTTTCTCTTCCATCTATTTAGGGCAAGAACAAGAGTAGGATGGATGAGAGCCATTCCAACTGACACAATGAGAGTCTGTTTCACACTTTTAAGCATCACGGTCCTTGCCACCTCAACGAGCACACATCAAGGAACCACGACATAACATCTTCAAGTGAACAAACCATTGACACTTGAACATCTCAGAGGATTTGGAATGTACAGCCATACCTTTCAATTAAAATAACCTGCCTTCATGGTGGCAGGTGGAAGTGGTGATGTAAATGTCAGAAAAAGGACATTGGTCAGCATCATAATTCCATGTTTGCAAGTGGAGATATGCCTCACTGCAGAAACTCCTTGGGTGGAGAAACAAGCAAGAATCTGTCTCTGTATGTTCTTCAAATCCCTCGCAACAATAATTCCTCATAATGAATTCAAAGAGGTATGAGGTGTAACCTCAATAGGCATATCCCTAATTTCCTTTGAATGGAAGAGGAGTTCACTATGTTGAAATGTGGATGTTTCCACCAATATGTCACCAACGCAAAGCTTCTTTACTGACTTGGAGAGCCAGCAAGCCCCTCTAGTCCCTTCTGAATGAAAAAGGATAACATCTGCCCTAAAGATTTGTCTGAAAGAGAAAGTAGTATAAGAAAAGGAGGTACAACAGGAGTTACAGATGGATCCTCTAAATAAAAACTTAAATAAAACAGTGAAAAAAGTCCACAGGTAAATGACCACGTCTTGAAGATTCATAATAAAAAAAAAATTTCGATGCCCACTGACCCCACCCACTATGAAGCCCTATGAGAGGATGTACTACAATGTCAAACAAGGACACTGCAACAATTACAGGGTTTCTTGAGCACTATACCCAAACAGTAGCATCAGATACAATGTCCAAAACATCTTTTAAGAACATTCAACACTGGTACTTGGTCGACCCTAGCCTAAGTAGGACAGCCGACTGATGGAAGGGGGAGCCACTCAAAAGCCGCCTGTCTACAGGAATTCAAGGCCAAATGGGCAGGCTAGTACTTCTTAATCAGAAAATGCTTTTGCTCCAGAGTTGGTTAACATTTACCTGGTAAATAAGGAAATAATACCCCATTGTCACATTGTTGCTCTATTTAATTCAAAGATCAGGCTGTTCACAGTCAACTTAAAATATATTAGAGAGCAAGTTATTATGAAGTATTCTGTCAATCCAAATTCTGATTAGACTAACTTCCTGGTCAAAGCTGACTACAGTCAGGAAGGTAATTGCACACCTTCGTGGGTGGTTGGTTTTACAAGAAAATATCATCCACTGCTATAAATTGGAAATGTAATGAATACATTGACTGGGTGTATGAACACAATAAACTGTGAAGTAAGGTGAAAATAGTTTAAACCATTAAAAAAAAAAGCCTTTAAATCCTGTTGTTAACAAAAGTAACTTGAAAGAAAGTATTGCATATCACAAGTTGCCTATAGTTAGAAATGTTCCCTTCCGAGGATTAAAAAACAAACACAATTTTGAATTGTTACACATTAAAATTACATTTATTAAAAATGGGGTACAACCCTAAATACACTGCATTTCAGTGAAGGACTGTTCCTCCATCTAGTCTGGGACATTAACTTTTTGTCACAAAAAAAATTTCATTACAGCATCAAGTTATTATTACAGAAGGTTTTGTAATAAATTTTTTGTAATTCAAAAATTTTGTTACCAAATTCACTAACATTTTGGTGGTCAAGTATGTACCTTAATACATATGTAAATCCTGACCAAAGTTATTATGCAAAAAATGATAAAACACATCTGCAAATTTTCAAGTTATTAGAGATGTTTTGAATTCAAATTAAAGTATGTTAAATTACAATACATAATTCTGTAGGCCTAAATTGTTTTCACTGTGATTTATATTTTATTTTACACTGTTCGTAACACCCCTACCTCCTGAAACATATCATAATACAGACTCGGACAACTCACCACCACCACAGCATTTTGTAATTTTTGAGTGGTCCTCCAGAAACTGTACAATTTACAACCAGTTATATTTTATTACTGCTACCAATCAATTTTAAATATTTAAAAAAACCAACTTTCACAGAATCAGTACCTATAACGAAAATTGCTACATCACTTGATGATTTAACAACAATGCACATGCCACAAGATTTCCTAATAACAATGTGATGGTAACAAAATTTAATTTTTGAGTGGTCCCCCAGAAACTGTACAATTTACAATCTATTATATTTTATTATTGCCACCAATCAATTTTAAATGTTTAAAAAAACCTGTCATAGAGTCAGTATCTATAACAAAAACTGCTATATCACTTAATGATTTAACAACAATGCACCTGCCACAAATTGTCCTAATAACAGTGTGACAGTAATCTTGATTTCACATTAATATATTTTAGATGGAAGTATACACTTTCCTGAGAAAGAGAGAGAGAGAGAGTAAGAGAAAGAAAGAAATACCACACATTTTGACTTTTCACATACATGGAAGTATCTAGAAAGGTTTCTCTCATCCAGAAAAATCACGTCTGAAATTTTCATTGGAAGATGACAAGCTTTTTTGAGAATCTTCTAGATAATTGTTTTAGCCAGGATTTTAAGTAATAAAATGTAAGGCTAAGATGTTAGATAATGTGGAATTATACAATTGTATATTTCATTAAAACAGATTGTTAAAATTAGGTAACAGTTGTCAAACTAATAACAATGTTGTTAAAGAAATCTTCTTATAACCACTTTCTTGACAATGTTTATTTTCTAAATTATTTGTGTGTTTTACTGAATAAGAATGATTAAAAATACTACATAATCCAATAATTATTCAGAGTAAATTATATTCCTACCTAAAAGCATAATGTAACAAAATACCTGTAAAAAATATATTTAATGATATAAATAGTAAAATGCCATACAAACAATTGCTGCCCTCCTACCATTCTCAATGAAGTATACACATGTATCACAAAACATGGGGTTAATGATCTACTGGATTTAGTCTGCAAATGAACATGTGCTATTACAAAATGGCATAAAGCAATCACTACTAATCAAAGTGTTTGTAAATGAATGAACAAATAATTGAAAGTTATAATTTCTCCTTACCCTCCCTGCCCAACATGAAGCCCATCTTCCAGTTCCATATCAACTAGTAAATCTTCATTACCTCGATACATTTCTGGAAATAATATAATAACAACAGTAACCTAGTTTTAATGGTTTGATATATGGAGAAAATTCTGTATCATAAACATAAAAACTTTAATAATAAAAGCAATCAAATCTCTTTTCTTTTCTTTAAAAGTTTTAACTTGTATATCATATAAGGTTTTTATTGGACATGTTAAATCTAAAAAACGACCCGAAGTTCATTTAATAGGTATTTTAGACAAAGAACAATGACATTGCAAATAATTTCATACTCTGGTATCAAGTTATTGTATTTATTCAAAAAGTATAAATGCAAAAACACAACTCCATATATACCTGCCACAAACAAAATAACATACAAATACTCTTTAGAAAATATACATATTCAGTAATAAAATAAACTAAGTTAAGACAAAATTTCAGTCCTTTCATTAGAAGAAAAGTTAAAAATAAAAAAAAAACCCATAAACTTTAAACACCACTGCATCCAATGACAGAGTGGCTTTCCTCTATGAAATAAAAATATTCTTTACTTCTTAAGGATTTTAAAGCTACACATAATTTTTTTATTTTGTTTCTATTTTCTGCTTTTCTCAGAAGTTTTTTTTTTTATTAAAAGATAAGTACTCTTAAGTTGTGTTTTTACACTACCACTACTAAGCTGTACTCTTCACTGACTTAGCTTTGTTTACATAAGTGTGTATATTTCCTTTTAATCATTAACATAGAAAAATTTTATTTTTCATTTGGTTCCATTAAAGCTTAAGAGAAACTCACGGACAACATAAGACTCCAAAGCTTTTGGTACCAACTGCCGTGCTTCATTCAGTTCTTCAAGTGAACATGTGCCCTTATCTAGATTGTAAGCTAATTTCATTCTCTTTAAAACCTCTATATCATCGTGGATCTCAAAAGTGTTGTCAAAATTGAACAGATATTCTGTCCTGAAAAAAACAACAACAAAAACCCACTAATTTAACAACTTCAAAAACATGTAAGGTTATTTTACTGTAGAATCACTGCAGCAAGATACTTTTAGCTCTACAATGAAATTATATATCAAATAAAAACTTTTTAAAGGAAAATTTGATGTAAGAGTATTATCACATTTTTCAACAAATCATATTAAATTTTGTAAACACAGACTGTGCACACCTGAGCCTGATCTACAAGTAATCTTACGAAACTAAGAAGTTTAAAAAATAACGAAACACGTGGTAAGTACCTAAAACTAAACAGTCAGTACTCACTTATCACTGGATATGCTGCAGTCAATCACAGTGCTTCTATGTGTGTTAATAACTATAAAAGGCAACTGGATGGTTGTGTTAGGCACAGGAACATTCTGTTTTTTCTCCAGCTCTTTATTACGTTTCACCAAGTTTTTGAAAGAAATTTGCTAAAAGATATTTAAACAATCAAATCACCAAAATTAATAAATCTCTTAGTGATATTTTTTACTATTTGAGAGAAGATTACCTATACATATAATTGTACCTCAACAAAAAGTTTTGACTGTGTACTAAAGCAGCATTTCTAACTCTTTCAATACCAGGAACTGGCTTGCTGCCTCCTTTAACTGTCTTGAACAATTATAATGTAAAGCCAATGAATAACTGTTATGAGTCTCACACAAATATTATGTTAGGTTTTGTTTGCTTATTTGTGTGAAAATCAATGGACACGAAAGGTGCATGTGATAGAATGGTGCCAGTCAAGGTGCATGTGATAGAATGGTGCCAGTCTGCAGACAGATGACTGAGAAACACTGATCTACAATATGGCATTAAGTACAATATTTAGTTTTCATTGGTAACTAAGTAACTAATTTTTTTCAAAATACAGTATTCAGAGGTTTTACAAAAGAGTCAAATCTGAGCTAAATCCTGTTATATTTTCTATGTTTAAAACATTCTTTGATGGTTTTATTTTACTCAATGTTTATAACCTGACTTTACCTGTAATAAAAGATCTTGTAGCTGTTGTTTTTTCATCTTTATCCTTTCTAGTCTTTTCTTTTTTTCTATCTGAAAAATGAAAATGAAGCAAATGCTTAACATTTCAGTTGCCATCTGTGTTCAACTTAATGCAAGATTTTACAGAAACTATATATAAAAATATTCTAAAGCAATTTTAATTCATCCAGTTGCAGTTTTAAGTTGTTATATAATAAAAAATGTTCACACAAATTGGAAAATTCTTCCAAAAGTAAAAAAAAAATATTCTTCAGGATCTTTAATGTATAAACAAAAAAACCTTCCCAAGTAAAATACGGGAGCTTCAAAAATGTAATACTTACTCTATGTACATATTTATGCTGAAGAGGTGTAAACAATGTGAAATAAACACATTTGATTACCATACAATGTTTAAAGTACTTCTCCTATACTGTTTGACAAAAAAAAATAATTACTCCAAAAATCAACTAATTCAGCAACTTGTTCCAGTGTAAGATTTATTAAACAGTTTACACTTTGAACAGAAGTTATGTATAACTTCTCATTAATCAGTAAAACTACCATAACTACATACTAAAATTATCAACTTCTATACATTAGGATCACAGGTAAATTTGTCTTAAGTGCTTGTAAACATAGCTCACATCTTAAATTCACGAATTTGTTGTATGTACAATAAACTACTTTTTTTTCCCACCATATAGAAGCTCAGCTGTTTGTAATTTGATAGATGTCCAGTAAGAAAGTATATGGAAATTTTAGTATGGTATTCTAAATGTTTGTGAAGGCACACAATTGTTTACTTCATAAGCAATGACATACACGATATAGTAAGATTAAGTTACATACTGTTATAGGTTATAGTTTTATTGTTTAATGTTTTTATTCAATAGAGTGATTTTTTTTCTCTGTCTCATAATTATTTTAATAATGCTTCCACTGCAAAATCACTAACATATGCATCTCAGTAGATCTTCAAGAGCTGAGTCTGCTAATACAGGAACAGTGATTAATTCTCTCTTCAGTTTATTGAATCGTTACTTGTTCAGAGCAGTAGTCAACAAAACTTGTTTGGTTTTTAAAGCAATTTATGAGCTACAACAGAGAATGACAACAAGAGCACACTTCAAGTCTTCTAACCTCATGCAAGTTCTCTGGTGTTGGTCAATTTTGAACAGATTCAATCTAAAATGGGTCCATATATACATATTCCTTTTCTGTGTCCCATGAAATTCCTGTGTTGGAAAAACAACTCAAACTCCTTGGGATTCAACTTAAGTTCCTCCTTTCTCAACTGGTCCTAATCTTTCCTTAGCCCATATGGAGCATTATCAATACTCTTCCTATGTACAAGAATGTCATCCAAGAATGTGAGCATGACATTCCAGGGTAGATCAAAGAGAGCATACTACATTAGTCATAGAAATGTAGAAAGTGCTTTATGTAATCCAAATCGTAACAACAAATTGCCACAATCCATACCCAGCATTAGAGGCTTTCATCTTTCTACTTGTTTCTTTGATATTAACTCTTCAAATCCAGTGTAAAAAATTATTTTAATCTGGACGGAACACTAAAAGTAGAATAAATCCTCGACAGTGAGTAGACAACCTTCTTTGTAATTTCATTTAACAACTGGTAGTTTACTCAGAATCTAGTGAATCCATCAACCTTCCTTCAGAAGTACAATAGGTGACGTACAAGGACTAGTATTTCCATTATTCCTTGTTCCTTCTATACATGGATGAATAGTGTTTATTGCTAATCAATTAATTGATGGACTTATTAATTTCCAGAATACTCTTCTTTCATACATTTTGTTAAAAATCCTTGGAACAAGTTTTTTATACTGAAAATTACATAAATAACAAAGAGTTTACTATCGCCAAAAAGGCTAATAATATTTCTATGTAAAATATGTCATGACTGCAATTAGGATTAACAAGTTAACCAGTTAACCAATTAACTTATTTACTCTGTTTAAACAGGAAAAACAAAATACTTAATACAAATTTGAGTCATCAAAATATTCGTAAATTGCCTACTGTACTCACTAAACAGTAAACTTAACTAAGTTTATGTCCAGTTTTATGATTTGATTTAATTTGAACATAAAATACCATATTTACAAATATTATAATTCCATAAAACGAAAGCAACTTAGTCATGTTACTTTTGTTTCATACTGTGTATGTTTATATATATTCTTCTACATAATTGAAATAATCAAATATTTAAAAACTTCTTAACAACGTTGTACACATGATCTTTTGTCAAACTTGCAACAATTTTCTGTGTTCCCTATTCAACTCATCTCTAAACTGTACAAGCTCATCAGAAGTTAACTGATGTCTTCTCTTGCAGAAAATGTTTCTGTAACTTTCAAACAAATATAATTTAACACACAAATACCAAGTGCTTTTCTTATAGTTATTTTCAAAGCCAAGTTTCATTAGCAAGTAATAAATCATTTGATTTGGCCAACTAATAAGATAGCAACAAAGGCCTGTACAAAAACTAGGAAAATGCTTAAAAATTAAGAAATGGATACATTTCAAAGAAGCAGTAGGTTCTTTGCAAAAATATATATACTGTCTGGAATAGACAACAAAATCCTAAAATAAATCATCAAATGGATCACTTTATTTGCAGATAAAAACTCTCTGCAGCTGTGTAGGTGTGAAAATACTTCTTTTCAATTTTTGGTTCATGAATTATGCTAAATAAATGTCAGAAATAAGAAAATATTGATTCTAAAATGTTCCAGATCTAAAATTCTTGAAACATAATGAAAATTCACATATAAAAATGACTTTAAAATTTGTTACAAAAATTTATGAAGCAAAAAATTTCAAAACTTTGTCTTCAGGCTTCAAATTCTTTGATTTAGTGTTAAGTAACTTCTTTTAATTGTAAACTTTGCACAAGAAAATGTATCATACAAGTAACCAATGTAGCTATTTTTTTAATTCAGAGATTTGGGGTACACTGATTTAACATTAAATTCCTTCTTTAATTTAAACTTTGTATATGAAAATCTATTATACAAACAACCAATGAAACTGTTTTTTAACCTTTAGAAACAATTAAACATTTATTCACTTACTGGTTACTTGTTGCAAGAATATTACATAAACTTTTTCAAATAATTCAACACTGTTTCACACCTTCATAAGTTTGTTTATAACAATGTTGAAGCCTTAAGTAGTCTACCTACAACTACACAGTAATACCCAAATGTTTTGTAATTAAACAAGGGAAATAAATAATCAAGTCATTTTATTTATTAAGCATATGTGTACCTAATCCAAAATAAGAAGACTCATAAATTTGGTTATTCTTTAAGTAACCTAATTTAAAGTCAGAAAATATGAAAAGGTTAAAATTAAAATATCAATTTATTTTTTACAATAAAACTATCTTAGAAAACCTGAACACCCTTAGGTCATGAATAAGAATAAAACAAGAAAATATATTCCGTTAATATGTCATTAACGTGTTAACAAATAACAATATTTAACCCCTCAATTCTAACAGCAGTAATACTTTATTTTTACAATGGTGGTATGATACCAATTAACTTTTTTGAAATATTGGCTTTTTGTAATTAAAGTTCCAGCAATTTTTACATTAAGAAAAGATACTTCCAATATAGTAGCATTTTTGTTTGATCAATGTTGACCATATAGTCCTAAAATAACCTAAATAAGTAAATTAAATAACATTAATATAACCTATAAATGATTAGATCAGTCAGATTACAATCTTTCTAGTAATGTAAATTATGTGAAAATAAAAACAATTAAGAAACATTAAAATTTTAAAATTAAAAGTAAGCAGTTAAAATGAGTTATAATAATACTTAAACGGTATATATATATAATTATTTCTTTGAAAAATAGGATGCTTATTTTTAAGTATATTTTAAAACTTTTAGTTCTACAGTCATACCACTTGGGTTTCTTGATTTTAAACATGAAAAAACATCTTTCTCAAGAGAATTCTAATTTCTAAACAATGAAAAAACAGATTTTGTTATAAGAGCTGCAGATGTCCTAAATAAACCTAACTTTGATGAAACAAATATCTGAAACCTAAACACTGTTAGTCTGGAAAAAAAACAAAAGTAAATATTTACTTCAACATAATTTTACTGACATTCTTGTTGATTTACTAGCTCATAAATAATAGTTTAGTATCTGAGGCTTTGACTAGATTGCTGAATATTTCAGTTGTGTTGATTTTCAGAAAATCTCATAAAAGTTTTTTATGGTAGTTAACAGCCAATTAGAGAAAAACATTGATATACAACAATTTTCTGATATGTTATAGTAGTGGAAGGATATATGGCTATACTTTTTTTTTTAACTTCTGAAAAAATAAGCATGCCACCCAAATCTTTCTCTTCAATCCACACTTGTTTATATAATATTAAATAACAAAATCCCGTAATAACTTAGAAACATATCACTATGTAAAAAACTTTAAAATTAAACATTTAAGTAAACAAAGAATTATCAGTGAGTGCTGCCACCCATTTGTCTTCTGTTTAGTCAACAGTGAGCAGTTCAAAATTAGTGAATAATGGAACACAGCCTTATAAGCTTTGCCATAAGACAGGGTAAGCAAAGTTTGCTGGCAATGGAAACTGAACCCAAGAAATGTCAAAGCTAATCTTTAAGTTAACAATAAAAAAGTTTTGAATACTAGATGGTTGAACAGTGTACACACAAAACTTACATATGTGCACCATACAATTCAAGAATCCACAGCAAAATCACAAGCAACTTGTTTTAATGGCTTTCAAATTATGTAGGAAAAACTGCAGCATTATATATAACATAATTTCACACAGCTGCCACAGTGAAGAGGTTAAGCACAGACACCTCATTTTGATCATCATTCTTGCATGGAAATTTACCACTCAATACTCAAACCATGAAACAGTCTGCATTTTCAAGACTTGTCTAGTAATTTTCTAAATGCCAACTATATATATACTGTGGGTCCATAATAAATGAACCACATGTTAAAGCATAAATACAATCAATATTGCAATTGATCTAACTATTTACTGTAAGGGTTGCTTGTATAGTTTACAGAGAAAATGAATTATTTCACCTAGTTTGTTTGGTCAGTTCTTTTTAATAGTATTGTAATAGTAAAAATATTACTCAATATAAGCAATATATGAACCAGAAGTAAATAATTTAAGGACTTTTGGACTTTTAAGGATTTTTGACTCGTGTACCCTTTATTATATCCAGTTCATTTACTTGTAAATTTAAAGGGACAGCTGTGACCATCTTAAAGCAAAGAATACACTGAAAAACATTCTCAAGTCAAATCTTATCTTGGTTATTAATAATGGAAATGATAGCACAATAAAACTGAACACTGATATTGCTCACACTCTATAAATGTTATTAAACAGCTACATAAACCAACAAACATAATTTGCTAAATGTTTTAAATATACATCAGGAGCACCAACAACTCAAAAAAACAGATCAAATATGTGGGCGTCACAATTCAGAATGTCATTGATTTCTTTGTCATTCACTTCAAAACAATTTTATAAGATTCATACTGTTGCTCTATCTCTTTCATTTTAGCACTTCAACTTTTTTTCTTATTTAACATTTAAGGAGTGAAGAGAACTTTTAAAATTAGCTACACCATACCAAAAATTTCTTCCTGGAAAGCTCACAAACTGAAATCACTACTAACTCCTAAGCCAGGAATTAAATGTTACTTTCCTGTTAAAATTAAACAATGATTTTTGTTGGAAGGTTAAAAGAAAGACTAACAACTCCACTATTATCTTTTTACACATAAAAATAAGCCAATAAATTAAAGTAAATAAAATCTGTTAAATATATATAATAGAAGTTGATGTTAAGCTATTAATCTCATATTTAATTTTACTTTTCTTATTATCTTACCAATTTCCAGTTTAATTTTGGTCTTGCTAACTTGTGAAGGATATGATGACTAGAAATTATTACTTAATCCTTTCTATATCTTTAAATTAGGTTGCCTTGATTTGTTTAATTTTGTTGTTATAGTGTACAAATACTAAACTTATTCTTTTTAATTTTCTTAACATAAAATTTCAGTGTTAAAACACTTAATTTTTGTGATGGTTTCTTTGATTAGTTAGAATTACTTCTAGGTAACACACAGTAGTTGCTAAACAGAATGTTACTTCTAAGATATAAAACTAAGTGGGTTGTGAAACTACACTTTCTCTTGCAGATTGCAATACAAATGTTTTGTTGTAACATAAAACTTTACTACCATGCTATAACAAATTATCACACAACTTTTCTTAATTTATAGCACAAATGAGCTGTTAATTATAATTTCATTTCTAGGTTAACTCTTACAGGTAGGTTCTTTAGTAGGTCGCTTCTAAACTATAATACAAACAGACAAGTTGTAATGAAGTACTTAACTTCAAGTTTGTGATACAAAAGAATTATCTATACAGTGACTTGTAATATGAAACTATTTCCCTATACAAGTCAATTAGAGCTAAATAAAACTATAAAATAAACTTCCTTCTGTATTATAAGTAATTACCTCTAGGTTTTGGCATTCCTGAGCTGAGTTAGTGGGTAATCCTTGCCATTTGATCTCTTTCTTTTCTTTAGATATAATGTTCATAGCCATCAGAACATTTAAAGCATCATACACTCTTCTTCTAATGTTTTTCTGGTCATAAGACTGAAACCACAAAATGTTATATTAACTGGCTAAATTTGAATATAACAAAAAATGCTAAAGTTAACAGATGTCTTTACTGAAGACAAAAATGAGTAACCACTAAACACAGATTCAGTTCCACAACAAAAAATACACTTAATTTTTTACTGAAAAGATAAGTTATTAACCCAGGATAATTTTCAAAAGAAATTTCATTTTTGGCTATTGAATGTTCCTATCTGGGACTATCTATTTCACATGTTGCAACACAATATAAACCTTTCTAAATTGTTTTTAATTAAAGGTATCAAATAATTCCTTACGAATAGTTTTCACCAGAAAATATTACTGGCAAATGTTTTATTTAGATGAGTTTTAACATTTAATTTTATATGGTAAACAATAAAACATTACAACTAAAAAAAATGATCCAAGTTAACTAAATTTAACCAAAATTGATTTTCAAAGTTTCTTAACCCTTCTACATTGAAATGCATGTGATAAATTTTACAGTGCTTCAATATGGAAATGTTAAGTAGTAAAATATTAATAGATCCATTTAACATTAATATTAGCACAGTGTTCTATGACAGTATCAAAAACATTTACATCTCACTCTGAAGTCCATCTTTAACAAACTCAGCTAATCTCCAAGATGACTACAGTTATTTAAAGGATAATTATATAAAATTTAGTAATACCTTCTTAAACCCATTAGTTTATTTACCCTGTTCCTCTACTGTAAATGTAACTGGTTTTATTCTACTATATATTATACACACTATAGCTTATTTACAGCTGGTGAGCTGTGGATCTAATTAGTGAAATAGCACTGCCATTAATAAGTGTTTTTAATTCCTATAAAATGTGTACAAAGACATGAGGCATGTTATACTGCAAAAAAGAATACACTTCAGATGAAGCACATTGATAAAGTAAAATTTGTAGATTACAGGCATATTAAAGTTACCAAATTGTTACTTTCACAAGTTTGATTCTTCAGAAAATACGTGTCTGCTAATTACCGTAATTTCTACCTATGGTATTTACTGTAAAAAATCTGTACAAAGAATAAAATCACCATTAAATCAGACCCATACTACCTATATCTGTAGGCCAAATATAAGATACTATCAGTTCCAGATTTTAAACTATATTTTTACATGTTGGATGTTATGAAATTTATATTGATAAAATATATCTAATTGTTAGCACAACATTTTAATTAGACACTACACATTAGAGCTATTTTATTTTATACATCTGAATTAGTTGTGTGGCTATTGGCTTGGCATTATAAATCATTTTAAGCAAGTGCTGTATGGAGCTGGAAAAACATTCACCACACAACTGAGATTTCTTACGACATGAAGTCACAGCTTAATCAGTACTTATTTATCTCACATTACAAGTCTAGTTGCAAAAATGAAACAAAAATAACAAAACCCTTTGGGGTGAGACCTTCCAAATCCCCCTTTTTGTTGCCTAGCAGTGTTAATTACTTTCAGTATAAATGTTGTCTTAGATAATTTCCACTTCAGTATCACTGTGTATACACAAACTGTCATTACTCCACCACTGTGAGTTTATTTATTGTATTGCACTAAGATACACTTAAGATATTCTATTTCATTCAAATCCTTGTTGTATTAACAATAACTTAATGTTTGTATTTTATATAAAACTTTAATCTAACTAAACATTGTGAACTATTTAATGCAAATAAGAAAATAAAACTTTAGTTATCTATGGTTTAATTTGATTGATGCATCACACATTTTTATAGAAGTTATACATCACCCTGTTTCAACCTGGAAATCTTATGCACTGAAAAAGAACACAATCACTGATTACTGATTGATTAATTGCAACCTACTTGTAACCATCACAACAAACCTGATCACTGTGTGAAATCTGTCTTTGAGGATCTGTAAATTCTGATACTAATTCATCTGCTACTTCATTATATGAGGTAGTTCCTTTTTCTTTAACTTTTTCACACACTTTCATTGAAAAGTGACGTAATCCTTTACCACTTTTCTCCCCTTTCTTGTTTCTTTTGCTATAAATAAAGAAATATTCAAAGTTTTAAGGTTATGGTGAAAAGCCATTACATAAACCATTCACAGTGATAAAAATATCAGTCATACAAACAACTTTCAAAAATAAAGCCATATATAAAATGTTGCATGCTTACATCAAAGTACTAAATCAGTTTCACTTTCAACTGCAAGTCAGTAATATTCACTAATAGTTTGGTATATGTTATTTTATACTTCAACAAATTATCTTCTCTACATACACATTATATTGAATTATATTCCAGAATGCTTTTGGTTTACTTCTCTGGTTGTTTTACACTACTCTTTTAAATTGCAATGACATTTCATACAATTGATTCAAACATTTAAGGTTTACCATTGCATGTTTAATTAACAAAGAAGCCACATGTAAGTTTCTTAATATCTGGGTTTACCAGCATCATATTCACTGTATTGCTAGCCCAAACACAGTTAAGTCTTCAGCACTGTCACTCATCTCACAAGGCAGTACAGAAACATAAACATCACTAAGACAAGACCCACTGTCATGATAAACCCAGAGTAGGGCATTTAATGAATGCCTACAAGCATCAATTAATGTCAAACAAGTTAAATGATTAATCAAAATTACAATTAAATTGATGAATGCTAAAAAATAGTGAATTAATTAAAATTAGTGTTTGGGATTGTTATACATTATTCCAAGAATCAATTAATTGAAATTAAAATTAATTCGATCATCATGAAAATAATCAACTAATAATAATTAGGGTTTGTTTGTGTATTGTTAAGCATAAAGCTACATAACCAAGGGGTGGCATACTTCACAGCTCGAGAATCTGGGGTTTAATTTCTACTACCACTAAACTTGCTTACTCTGTTACTGTTAAGCAACTAAGGTTATCTACCATTTCCACAAATTTTGAACTGGTGACAAGAGAGAATGCAATTTACTGTTGTTTTTCATAACATTATGTTTATAACTTTTAAGTACAACTTTAACTGTATTTTTAATAGTGTAAGCAAGAAAAGCATCAGGGGATCTCAACCCATTCTATTTTAATAAATTAATAACTGTTTAATGTTGTACAAATAGGTGCAGATCTAGGAGGTTTAATTCCCTGTTATTTTCTCAAAAATTAATTAAAAACAGCCAGGTATCATTACACAACCATGTAGTATTAAAAGGAAATATTACATGTACATGTTTTTATACAACTGGGCTATTAGTTGATATAAAACGTTTTTTCTTTCTTAAATTAGCACAGCTAGAGTCTCCATCAATTCATTTAAAGTTTCAGTCAATAACTGATTGCTTCTAAGCTAATACAACAATATGAATGTCAGTTGAATATTTCCATGATTAACTTTGGCCCTCTGACCTTTTCAAGACACTCTAGCATTATTTCTAGAACTTAAGAGATTTGTTTTTATCAAATTACTGATGTTTAGGACACCTGCAATTTTTTATAACACAGACTTGTAACAGAAACAATTTTTCATTTTCTAGAAGCTATTATTCTCATCAGAAAGATGATTTTTATATTTGATGTCTAAACTGTAACTGGTATAACTGCACATGTAAACTTTTTAAGAAATTTTGAAAGCAGGCAACCTGTTTACTAATGCTGTAATTTTTCTTTAGATTATTATCAATAATTATAACTAAATAATTTTAATTGAAAAGTTTGAAACATTTAAACTAAACTAAACTAACGTGGCAGGGGTTCAGTTTAGAGAGAGAGAAATCAGAAGAGTTCTCTCTCCAACTGGGGTGTTCAGGAACTTTGTGGTTCCTCTTCGTCCCCTTTCGTGGATTGTTATTAGGATTAAAAGGTGGTTTGCAATTATTATTCTTGACATTTTGGGTGGAGGATGTCTTTTGTAAATGTTGTCTTGGATGGACGCAAAGGCAGCAGCGGAAAAGAAGCCCGGGAACTGTCCCGAAAGGAAGAGGTTGAGTGGGTGTGAACATGAATATTGTTCAAATCCAGATCAAAAGTAAAATAAAACAATTCAATTCAATTCAAACAGCACAATTCAGGGCCTGCCAGAAAAAAAAACAAAAAAAGGCCTGGGTTGGGATCTATAAATCCAATGCCTGAAGATTTTGGTGTGGGGGAAACGGGAGTGCCCCGAGAAAACCCACTTTCACACGACAGGCGCCGAAAGTTTTGCCTGTCGTGTGCCCTGTACCTGATAAAAAAGGAATTCATGTTAATAACATAGATTTTATTTATTTAGATCCTTTCTTGAGTGGATTGAGATTCTTGAAATATGTTGTAAGGTGATATGAATTTCGTTGGTGCACTTGATAATTTGTATAGTGATGCCGTTAGTTTGTTTCTGTTTTCTGCTTTTAGATAATATTTCAGAGAAAGTTCTGTTATTCTATCTTTTATGGTTGGTAAATTACTAATTTGGTGTAGATAATTTGTTGGCGTAAAAGATGGTAAACTAAATGCGGATTTTAATATTTTGTTTTGTTGCACTTGGATTTTTTGGAGTGTGTTGTTTGACATGTTGTATGTTACTTGACATCCGTACTCTATTAGTGGACGGATGTAAGCCTTGTATATTTGTATGATGGTGTTCGGTGCGCATTTCGATTGTTTACCAGTTATAGTCTTTAGATATGAAATCCTTTTTCTGATTGATGAGTGTATATTGTTTATGTGTTTTTTCCATGTTAGTTTTGTGTCGAAAGTGACGCCAAGGAATGTGATGTTTTTGCTCATGTTAATGGTTGTGTTTCCAAGTGATAGTTTTATTTTTTCAAGATTTTTTCTTTGCTTCTTTAGTTTTCTATAGAAGGTGATTGCTTGTGTTTTTGTCGGATTTAACACGACCCTCCACTTGTTGCTCCATGTTGAGACTTTGTTTAGTGATTCTTGTACGCGAGACATGGCCATTACTGGGTTTCTGTAACATTTTAGATTTTGTTTTCATATCAATCATATTACTAGAAATAAAGATAATTTTTTAATTCAATGCACAACAACCAAACCAAGCTAATAATATAGAAAATATATTAATATTGTTTTAGCTTTATTTGACTTATCTAGGCTATTTTATAGCTGTATGGTTGATACTTCTTAATACAAAATACTACATTATAATGGAAGTTGCTTTTTCCATGAAAAAAAAAATACTAAAAATGTGAATACAGTGCAAGATTTCAATCATTATAAATTTAACTAGTATAATACCATAAATAAAAGCCAGAGACACAGTTTTTTGATTTTCTAACTTTATATAACATTGTAGCTACTTCTGTGGTCAACATCAGGTAAACCGTTGTCTACTATATAAAAGAAAAGTAGACCTCTACCCTCCAGCCCCAGGAAATTTTAAATAATGGCTCATCATGAAATACAAAATTCATACACTTAAGTACAGCTACATTATCTGTAATGACAATAACGTGACAACCTGGACCAATAAAAGTAATACACACACACACAAACACACACGTGTAAATACACTACACACACACACACGTGTAAATACACTAGCATATGTCTTTATGGTTAGCCTTACAAAAAGCTTGCAAAAAGAAAAGTATTTTAAGGTAGAGAGGTCATTGTATAATACTACATAAAAATATGAACATTAATTAAACTTTGCCGTGCTAAAATTTAGCACATTGTCTATTTCCAGACACTAACAATGTGTCTGTCTAGTAATCTTTAAGTGCTTTACTCAATTGTTATTAGTACTTAGGATGCCTGTAACTCCACACAACATACTTTTTTACAGAATTGATTCATTGTTTTAAAATTAAAATACTCAGATGTATTTCATATTATTGATGTCAAAAATAAGTGAAAATACAATGGTAGAAATGAGACTTCAAAAAAAGAAACAAAGTAAAACAGGTACACTTTTATCAATATTACATTGTTTTTCTAAATATGATGGCAAATAATTATAACCATTTGATTCTAGTTCAAAAATTTGAAGCACACATTTGTTTTTATTTTCATATCAGTCATATTAACTCTTGAAATAAAAGACAAAGTTTGAAATTGCTGAATTATAACCCACTAAAGATGCTCATTACAACTATTGTAGACTTTCTGATTATTTTATTATTAAAGTTACTTGTTGTGTAAAGTCATAATTATATTGAACAATGGAAGTAGCATAATTTTATTAGTGCTAGTTGAGGTGTAGATGGATGTCCTCCCTTCTACATCATCCTTGATCTGCCTATTTATTGTAACAATCTCAAATTATGGACCTTTCACAACTTTTAACATAATCTAAAGCATGAATCATACATTTTAAAAGCATTTAATGTGAGTACTTCATCTAGCAAGTTGTTTTTTTCAGTTAACATTAATAGCTTGTCAGATATCATGTACTCATATTTGCATGCATTTTGAAAAATAATTATATTTGCAACAGTGAAAGTAATATTCAATTGATAGACATTATTTAGATCTATAGCAAAAAAATTTTTTTAATATCTTACAATCTCCACCACCAAAGGTGTGTGTGTTAGTTTCAGCAAGAATTCTCCAAAATAGCTGAATGAATTTGGATGAATATTGGTATACAATTGGATTATGACCCAACTTAGAGGTAATTAGTTTTCAGAGTTAAAAAATTAAAGGTCAAAGTCACAGAATAAAAACAAAAACCCATCCATTAACATGGGGACCAACTTTCCATATAGCATTTGCTAAATAAAAAAAGTATTGGATTTTGATGAAATTGGAAATACGTTGAATAATATCCCTTACTGTCCAAAATAGCCCATGTCCATTGATTAATGTTAGACATTTTTATATTTTTAGGGACAAATATGATCAATAATTCATGGTGGAGATGTACATTCTTCAGAGCATGATAAAATTTATTAACTTTACATGGAATGTATTGCCTGAAAATGTCATGTGGTAACACGTCATTTTTGTCAACAAAAATTTAGTAGTTTTCATCCAGTTGTCCTGGGAAACATGTAGGGAGAAACTCAGGGAATGCTACTGTGTATACCATACATTTTCACATACAACAGGTAAAGAATAATAAAAATAATGTATTCCTACATTATAGGATTAAAGACAGGATTTCCTCTAGTTTTTCATATACATTTGCCACAAACTGCAAGGTAACATTAATTCTAATTCTGTTTAAAAAATCTTAACTATTTTACATTTGACAATTTGTCATTTTTGATGTTCATCTATTGTAATTAATAAAGTTCAAATTTTTGTTTTTTGCACAGTATTGCCAATAAAGAAAAACCCCAACTTGTCAATTTTTAAAACATTTTGACCCATTCCAAAGAATAGCTTTATTTTTGCTAAAAAAAACTATTAATAATTAATAATATAATACATATTTCTTTATTTTCAAGCATTTCCTTCAGTTTTGTACAGGTCTTGATTGGAACTTTGTTCTGGTGTCACATCTAGTGGTATGACTATTTATTAACAAAATACACTCTTTGAGATAGTTAGAAACAAAACTTAAGTATTTTTGGTTAAAGCAAGAATTAGACCAACATGTAATAGGGAAATTATAGGTTTAAGGGCATTTTTTGTTTTATAGTTTGTTATTTGTTTAAAATATTGGTTTCTGTTTTCTTAAAGATATTCTATATTTTTATTGAGTTGCATTTATTGTTTTAGAAACATTCACGAAATAAAACTTTCATCAAATCAAACATTAAAGGTTTAGCAAGTATGGTATTTGATTTACAAAATATTTTTGTCTTTATTCAAACAAGATATACAACTAATGGCTAATGGATACTTAATCGTTTCTAACTGCAATCACATTTAAAAAGAAAAACATTATTTTCCTTCTGATAGTGAACCTTATTTTCATTATTTTAACAAGTACTTAACAGCAGGGATCAACAAGGATTCCAAATAATTCACATACTAAAAAACTGACCATTCATGGTATTGGTTACAATATATAATGCATACATGTACTAATAATACACTGATAAGGTCATTAACATTTCCAGTAAATAACTTCAATAAAATCTAAACGAGCAACTTTTTCATCTACTATCTACCTACCTGATCACATCTCAGCAGGCCTAACACCTAGACAGTTTGAACTATCACTACAAGATTTCTCCAGCTTACTTGACAGCTCTGTGAGTATCCACTTTTGATATTCCGATAAAAATCCATATAGGTGTATATAATATACAGATATAATATAAATGGTAAACATATCGTTCACATACTTAAGCATCTTTTCAATCCAACAAATGTTGCTATACATCAATGAAGACATGTTATATCTTCTAGAGGTAAAGTATATATTTTATAGAGGTATAATATAAAAAGTAAAGAAACACAACAATTAAAAAATTATGAATTTTAAAATGCAGTAGAAATCTTGCTATAAAATTAATGAACAAAAGTTTAAAACCACAATCACAAATTTAATCCCTATTGTGGAAGCTTTGTACTTATCTGTAAGGAAAAGTAAGAATTGTGATTTTAATATCTTGTTTCATTACTTTTGATAGCAGGACCCCTGCTTCATTTTAAGATTTATAATTTCTTTATACTCTTGTTTAACTGTTTATATGATTTACAGATGAACACTATTGAGGCACTATGTATTTGAAAAACACATACAATGGTGACCACCTGGTGGTACCTAGCTAACAGTAGTAATCTCTTTGCCATGTAGAAAACGTCCATAAAATTCATAGCTAAACATATTTTACACAGAAAAACGTACACTTCCTAACTTTCAGAAGAGGTCTATCATATGAAATAAATCGTAGTTTGAATAGTACTTAAAATAATACAAAATTCTGTGAATGAAAATACAATAATGAATGTCATGTTAAAACAATGAAGTGGTTGAAAAAGTTAAAGATGGTACATACCTTTATTTTTTTCTTGCATGGGCTGATTAATAAATATGTAATCAATTAAGGAGCTTTTGAGTTTGATAATTAAGTACCACTGACACAAACAAGATAGTTTGTTGACAGTTTTTGTTCAGTATAAACACTTAAGCGTTGTAAAATACATTTCATATACCAATAACAAAAGGTGCCTTACCTCTCTGAGTAGTCTGAAAGAGTCAGTTCATGTGGCCTTTTTCCTGACCTGTTACCACCATGGTCGATCATAGGAGACAATGTGTGTTGAGTTCTTGGACTGGTATTGATGAGATGTATATTAGTGCGTTGCGGTGTGCTCAATATCTGTATGTAACAATAGAAACAAACTTACATATAACCTGATAAATTTATTGCTATTAGTACTGAAAATGAATCTCATCACTGTACACCTCTGCACAGAAAATGTTCTATTGGTGTTTAAAAAAAACTCAGGTCTATGGATTTTATGGCACAAAGCAACTAGGCTTTCTGTGCCAAACATCTGGTAAAAAGTTAAAATTAAAGTAAAAGTATTAAAATTCATAAAAAGGAATCAAGGTGAAACAAAACAAAGTTTAACTTCTGAATGAAAAACAAAATTGTGTTAAATCCAATTTTTATAACTAGTTTAGAGCTGCAAGAGAGAAACTACAGTAATAAAAGTTGTAAAGGACTTTCTATAGTATAATTTTAATTCCCACAACTCACCAGGATGACTAATGGGTAAGTTCAAAAATCAGCGTTAGTCACCTAAAGTTGGCCTTTCCAGTCCTTGTTTCAAGGAAATAAAAAGAAAAGCACTAAAAGGTCACAATTTTCATACAGAACAAGTCACAATTAATATTTCACATGTTAATTGGTCAGCACCATCTTTCAGAGCATACCTGAACAATCCAACCATTCATTTAATGATCTACATGTTCTGGAAAACCACACAAATATCAGAAGTTTTCATGGTTTTCAATACAATAATGCTCCCATCCTCAAATTTCATTTTTTAAGTGTATTTACTTGTGTTTCAATACATCTTTTTTTTTCTGTTTAATTACTTTTGTATACTAAAGAAATATGTTAAATTTTCAGACTTTACCAGAAGTTCCTTGTTCCAAACCTTTCACAACAGTGAAACACATAAAAACACACTTGTGTTCAAGAATGATGACAGTAATATTAATCAACTTCACATAGGTTCCCCTTTGGAAAAAGAGCTTTCCATACAAATCAAATATTATAAAGTTGTGCTACATATGTTTGAAACATTAAAAAACTAATATTTTAAGTTAATAACTTACAATACCTTACATTTTCAGTTTAAATACTGTGAGAAGTCAATCACATAATACAACTGTTTTTATATTCCAGTTTATGAACAAAACATTATGTACTTGGACTATATATAATAAATGGTTATTTTGAATACCTGTTCTCTTGATTATTTACATGTATACAACAGTCACAACTGCTATAAAAAATGTTAGTTATACTTCAAATGTACCATGCTACTAAGATGCTAAATTTTATTGTAAATATTTACACAATAGATTTATTAAAACTTCAGAGCTTGCACATCCCAGTTTGATGCAAAAGGTTAACATTCCATGCTAAAATGGACCATACCTTTCAGAGGATTTGCTTTAAAAATGCAGTACTTGTTTTTTTTCTTGTTTCAAACTTCATTAAAAAATAAACTTGTCAGACCAGATTGAAAGAAGTCACATGAACACCAAAACATCACATAAAGGCCTTAAGTTTCAAAATCATTTTATTCTAGCAAAGTGTGTAAAAAATTTAATATCACATGTAAATTCACACAACCAGCAGATTCAAGCAAAATTAAGTGCAATCTTATAATAGATAGTACTACTTGATAGAACTATATACATTTTTTTATGTGACAGCAATTGGCAACAAAAAATTTATTTTCTATGCTACTAGGAAAAATGAAACAGTTTCTGAATAGTTTGATAATGCTGATTCTAAATGTTGAAAATTACATTTTAGTTTTCTAGTTATGACAGATTTACTCAAAATATTCTTATATATTGTGAAAATAACTTTGTTGAAACTGCAATTAAGAATGTAACATGCTTTGATAAGTTTATTTCATGTTCACATCATGAACCACTGGTATCAATGATTTATGTTCCTATTGTATACAAGTACAGTTTTAAGACTAATTTTAGATAAACTGATAAAAGTCTCCATTCTTGAGGATGATGTTCAGTACCTAATTCTTCCATTAGTGTATTGACATTTATACAGAAACACAAAGTATTTTATATTCTATTGTAAGAACTAAGGTTTCAGTAAATTACAAGTCTTGTTTCTAGAGTCAATAACTTCCATTGCTGTAAGTGAGAACCAGAAGTTCCCCATGTTACTTTGATAGAGACAAGTCATAAATCAGATCATTTTGCTTGTGTGCAATTAGATGAAACAGTTTACTTTGAGATGCCACAGGAACAAAATTACAACATGAAAAGGATAAAGATGATTTATTTTCTTATTCACAGGACAACTCTTCTGTTATCCAAGGTGGATGTGACACTGAAACCATCCCTATGAGGTACTGGATTCATTAGAGTGGATATTTGATGTTTTGTTTAGTTCTACCTGAAAGTCCAAAAACATTTAGTCATGCAAAAATTAAAGTCAATTTGATGATCTTTGAGCTCATGCCATATCACAGGAAGTGCAACTTGCTTTCTTCTTATTCAGCCATGGCATGAAGCCAGATGTGCAAATTGTACAACACACATGTGAAGTCCAAGGTTTTTGTTGATCAATTTCACACCCAAAATAATAGTCTACCTTTACGTTATGCATGACATTTTACCAACATGAAACTGTAACATATTTTCCACAAATGTAGCAAAAAGTGTATGGATAATTTTTGTCACTTTTGGACTTGACTTTAACTGGAGGCAGCCATCACTTCAAATTATTTTCTATAAAATATAAAGAATTATACTCACAGAACTAGAGTTTCAAACATTTTAAGAAATGCAGTTTTGCAAAATTTGATTATATCATGGATAAGATGTAAGAAAAGATACCTTAACTACATGCAAAGCTAGGAGAACTGACTAACTGAATGAGTGAGACAAGTGGCCAATTCTATTCTCCTTCATGCTCAAGTTTAGAGACTTCTCAGATGACGGTTTTCTGCAGGTGAGTGTGGGAATGAAACAAAGTGGTGAAATTCCTTACAATTATGTTGAGAACAAAGAGTATATATGAACAATATATTTAGAATTTTATATCAACACAATACAGCCGACATTTGAAGTGATCAAAAACATTTCTTTTAACCTCTCAAACTGTCCGTGCATACTTAATTTTGCAGCATAAATGTATTGGACTGAGTTGATATGATATGATATTGCACATAATGATGATGAAATATTGAGATATTACAATAATTCAGAATCTGAAGTTAGTGGACAAATTCTGACAACATTTTTAAAATCAATACCAAATACCCCAAATACTGTCGGTTTTCACCAGCAGCAAAATTTTCCCCCATTATAGTTCACTTGGTGTAGTTTTTGTTTGTTTTTATATGCATACCTTTAGAGTTTTTAATAAAAAAATCTGACATTGTCCACTGTTAAAATGATCATTCACTCTTTCTTCCTTCACCTTAAGTTATATGAAAATTCATCAATAGCTGTGTCATTCAGTTAATAACTTTACACATTACATCAAAGTATACAATTTACAAAAATTTTGTTTTACAGTTACGAAAAGTAAACTAGGCCACATTTTCCATTGTAAAATGCATAATTTGTTTACAGTATTACATGGATGAAGTTTGAAATAAATTAACTTCTTTAAAAGAAAATTTTTTTCAGTTAACAATACGCATATACAGAATTTATATAAATCAATAATGTTTTAAATGAGCTAAAATATTAAAAAAATTAAGTTTGTTTTATCATATCGATAGTTCTTTCCAATAAAATAAGGCAAATGCAACAACATATTACTGATTTCTGAATACACTGTTTTAATTACACTAAAATCTGACAAGATTCAAATAACAACAGAACAGTTTTAATTACTCTATGTACAACTTGTACTAACCATTGGAGATACAGTTTTTGGCAGTATTGTTGGATCACTTTTAAATGACAACGTTTTGTTTGGAGTACTGGCACTTGCTATTGGTACAGTAATCAACTGGGTTGGAACAGCTGAAAAGATGTATACAATATATAATTAATTATTTGTTGTATTGAAAGTGCACTGTCACATGGCTCTCTTGCTTGTAAAATAATTTTATCTATACATCTTCATATGAAAATATAATTCAGATGTTCCTAGCCCAGAATCACCTGAAATAGTTCTAAGTAATATTTACAGACCTAGAGCTTTCAACTATCTATCTTGTAGATGAACTAATATTACTCTAATGGGATAAATACTGAAATATTGCACTGCGTAAGTACAATTGCTCCAAACAAATGTAATTCAACAGAGCACATCTGACAGAGGTAAAAAAATGACATTGTTCAAGTTCTTAAAGATATATTCCAAAAAATATCAAACATTAATACTTTTAAAAAGAGCACTGCTACAGTTTTGACTTAATTTTCAGTTAACAAGATGTTTTATATGCATTATGTAGATCTTTTACATATATGGCTCACTATATGTATCAAATATATGATTCCATTATTGAATCCATTTGAATGAGAATGTTAATATAACCACATTCACGTACATTTTGTGAGCAGTTAACTTCTCTTTAACCATCACATTTTCCATTTTGATATGTATATGTATTAACCTTTTCATGATGGATCACAGGTCAAAGGCCATGTCATTGTGTTTATAGACTTGTATTCAAAATTTTATTGAACTATTATTCTATGCATTATGTCAATAACTTTGGAATCAAATTTGATTATAATTCAAGCTTTAATATTAAACACGAGTTAATCTCTTAATTTAAAATAAATATAAGAACACATTCAAATATAGATCTTAGTGAGTTGTGGAATGTTAAATGCAGCACTGTATAAAGTTAGGTGTTTGTGATGTCAAAGTACTAAGTCTATAGTTTTGTACAAATTAGGAACTCAAATTATTAATATTATCAACCTAGAATATAAAATAACCTGATATCTTTTTAATTTGCTGAGATATGGCTTATGTACTGAATCAAACACAGTGGCCTCATTCACCTCTCTACTTTTTGAAAATATAGAACATGTGAATAACCAATCAACAGCTTAGAATGTCTTCCGAGCAGTTTTCGTCCTCCCACTTTTTTAATTTAAGTAAACCTTAGTTACTACACTTAATAAGTTGTAGTGGAATTCTATAGTATCAATGTAGTTATTTATGATTTTTGGTTATTGAAATGTATATATAAAACCTAAAAAAATTGCTTGATATCCTCCATGTGTGAAATTTTAAAATCTTAGCAAACTATGTCCAGTGGCAACCAAGTACAAAGGTCACAATGAGAAGAGATAATTGTTTGCTTCACTTCTTGATTTATTGTCCTACATTTTAAGAAAAACAAGTTTAATAATTTATTTCTATATAGTAATAATCTATACACATATATATAATGTATAATAATTAAAATGTGAAGGTATATGACAAAATATTAGTCCGCTAAAGTACAACCAAAACAGGGAAGACTAACAGTCAGGTTTATAACACTGGATATGTGACAAGTGCACATGCAATAAACTAATGCAAGTTATGTAATATTAGCTAAGCATGACCAGAAGGTCAATATGATAAAAAATAATAAATATAAATATATAGCATTATAAGACTTAAGCTACTTAGACAAAACATTTGTATTTTTGTATTGTAACATGAAGTCATTTCTAGTACAAAAAATGTATAACATATTTCTTTTCTAATTTTTTATGATGGTTGCAAGGTTGGTCAAGTGACAGACATGTAGTTACAGTATAGAAAATAATAACACGTAGTCTTACTCAAAACGAATGTTTAAAGTGTACTTAGGAGGTTCTACATATTATGCAAAAAATATTTCCGATTTTCAGGATGAAGAATAGTTTTTCAATCATAACATATAATCACTTTGCACTCAGACTAAAACTGAAACAGACTACATATTCACGAACAAATCTTTAGTAAAATTATTTCATTAAAAATCTATTTTTTTGCATACAAAATACTTGTAATCTTTATTAAATGTGTACCAAATTTTGCTGTATTAAAAGCTGTTGTGCAAACTCTTAACATGTGCAAAAATATAGACAAACATACACATTATACCTAGCCTAGGGTTTGTGTATTCATTTGTCTTTGAAACTATAATAACCCTCAAGATCTGTAAGGTCAGTTTTATTTTATTCTTCCCTGACAAAAAAGAACACAATGCACCAAACTTGGGTGCTCTTACTTTCCCAAATATGTGAATGGCCCAAAAGGCACTATACATGTACAGTAAGTTGCATCACTATAATTTTATGGCATTTCTACTACTTTCCAATCCTAACTTTTTATAAATAGTAAACTGACAGAAATTTATCTTTTCATACAAGCTGCTTAAAGCTTGATACGTTCATTTGAATTGCCGATGAGAAATGCCAGGAGATGCACTTTGTCATTTACAGAGTATGGTTTAGAAAAGTGCATATATAATTTTCCAATTAATGGCTTACCATCTCCAGGGTCGAATTTCACAAATATGTATGAATATATTTGTATGTGCTCCAAATTAAATGAGCTCAACACAAAAATATGTAATCAATTTTGAAACAATATCTGCATTTACCACAAATATTTATGAAGTTGAACATTTTTGGAAGACCCGATAAATGGCTCGAATGTAACAAATGCTAAGAGCGCTAATTCATTAAAAACGATCATCGATGAAATACACAAATTTATGAATGTTACTAAATGAAAACTTTAAGCCTACAAATTGAAACTACAGCATCTGCTCAAATAAAATACTGAAACACCCCACGTGTGTACAAAATGAGGGTTTAAAAGTAAATTAGGAACAGCGTGAAAGAACAAAAATTTAAATTTGTTCTTTATTTAATTTTATATGTTTGTACCATACGTTGCATATTCATGCAATATTTTACAGTATACAGAAACAAAACAGCATTACCTTTTTTTCTTTTTTTAAAAATATACGTATATACCATTAATTACACTGAGTCGGTCGTGTGTTGTTAAGACTGAAGGTCAAGGCATGAACGCAAAAACCAGAAACAAAAATGAAGTAAGAAAATAAATTTTACCTTTCCTCGTGAGCTCTAACTTCCCTTTAATCTCTGCTTTTATCCCTTTTACGAGACCCTTTACCTGAGGGCACGTGTTAAATGACATTCTTTCCGAAATAGTGGCTTTCGCGCCAATTTCTTTCCGACTAGAAATTACATACAACACAAGTCTAACAGCCACGATACCCCTTCCCGACATCCCAGCGGTGATCCGGTGGGCTTCACATACAAAGACAATCACTAAACATGCTGTAGCAAGAAACGAGTCCTCGCACAATCTATCGCCATCAGGCACTCACATTCATAAACTAACACACGCTATCTCGCGTAGTATTTTCGTGCCTTGAATGACAGAAACACTCCTCATAAAGCGGTCAATTTCGAAATGGCGGGAAATTGAACACAACATCCAGTCACGCAGGTTCTCACTGCAGTTAAAACACACTCCTCACAACAGCATAGAGTTCCAAGAACAATATCATCTCAATTCATTCACAAATACTCGAACATACCAACCATACCAGATAGACTCCTACATATTACAATAATGTACTTTAATAAGAATTGGATGAAAAACGAATTAATATGCGAACTAGACCGGTACCTCATACATGAAGCTAGTCCTAAACATCTCTCCCCAGTTAATTTGTATTTCAAATATAAAAAAAATATATATAAAATGTTAATAAATAATAATAATAATAAAACTTTTTCTTCTTAGTTTATTTATTTATCTAATTAAAAAAAATGCCACCAGCAAACTTGACATTCTGCTAATAGAATAAAACTGTATACGAGCCAAAATACATGGACATTGCCCTGAAAAGGACCAAATAAAAAATTCAGTCCACAGCCAAAAATATTAGTACAGGCAGGAGGAAGAGGTTGAAGAGAAACTGACCCTCCAGGGTATGAACTTGTATCACCCAAACACCGACGACATTCTTCTTCTCACTACAGGACGATCAGCTGTTAGTTTTCTCTAACAAAGATTTAGAAACATGTCCGAAATCATATTCATCTCAACACGAAAAAATTACACGAACAAAAAATAAAACTGACAACAACGTATATATCTTTATTGCGAAATGAGATCCAACATCATAAAACACGTATCAAAACAATTTCTGACAAACAAAAAAGGAAAAAAGTTGAATGAAACCTATTTTTTTATATTGCTTTCCACTCTTATGAGTTAACTGTATTTTGTAATAATAACAATAAAAAGTTAATGCCAGAGTACAAAGTAACTAAATACATCACAAACGTAGCCAAAAAAACTAATCAACATCACACAGACATTCTCATATAAAGGCGTAAAAAAAAGTCGAGTTTGTTGATAATTTCTCCACATATTCATGCAAGAGCGTGCGCGTACACACACATACATACATACATACATACACCCATATATATGGATACACACACACTTGTGCCGAAAATCAGGTATGGGTAACCGTCAGCCATTGTTGCTGCTTGTAAAATACATAATAGCCTCTCACATAACACCTGCAAGGTAAGAATGTAGCCCTGACAAAAGATATAACGGTTTCTGATTCGTGAATATGCATTTTGTTACCACTACGATCTTTCTTTATATATATATATATATAGAATAAAACTGTATACGAGCCAAAATACATGGACATTGCCCTGAAAAGGACCAAATAAAAAATTCAGTCCACAGCCAAAAATATTAGTACAGGCAGGAGGAAGAGGTTGAAGAGAAACTGACCCTCCAGGGTATGAACTTGTATCACCCAAACACCGACGACATTCTTCTTCTCACTACAGGACGATCAGCTGTTAGTTTTCTCTAACAAAGATTTAGAAACATGTCCGAAATCATATTCATCTCAACACGAAAAAATTACACGAACAAAAAATAAAACTGACAACAACGTATATATCTTTATTGCGAAATGAGATCCAACATCATAAAACACGTATCAAAACAATTTCTGACAAACAAAAAAGGAAAAAAGTTGAATGAAACCTATTTTTTTATATTGCTTTCCACTCTTATGAGTTAACTGTATTTTGTAATAATAACAATAAAAAGTTAATGCCAGAGTACAAAGTAACTAAATACATCACAAACGTAGCCAAAAAAACTAATCAACATCACACAGACATTCTCATATAAAGGCGTAAAAAAAAGTCGAGTTTGTTGATAATTTCTCCACATATTCATGCAAGAGCGTGCGCGTACACACACATACATACATACATACATACACCCATATATATGGATACACACACACTTGTGCCGAAAATCAGGTATGGGTAACCGTCAGCCATTGTTGCTGCTTGTAAAATACATAATAGCCTCTCACATAACACCTGCAAGGTAAGAATGTAGCCCTGACAAAAGATATAACGGTTTCTGATTCGTGAATATGCATTTTGTTACCACTACGATCTTTCTTTATATATATTTTCAAATTATTTCATTTTCTCCTCGAAATATAAAATACCTATTCGTGATTCGTGATAAATATTGGTCAGTTTACCTTTTTAAAATCAGTTACTTGAAAAATTTCACTATATTTGTACATTTAAAAAACTTAACATTTTACTTCAGCCTTGTGAAAATACGCCTAAAACTTTACCAAAGGCATTTTATAACCTAACCTTTCTTATTTTAATAATGTAACAAAGTAAACAGAAATGTTCCGAAAGTACGGATACGCCATTAACTTATTAAAACTAAATGAGTTTCCTATATGTACTTATGCAAATTTTTAATTTTCATTTGACTGAACTCTTTAACATTAATGCCTGTAATCACTAGTCAGAAATATATTATGCGTTAGCTTTCCTTTGCTGACATGCAATTTTTTTCTAAATTTCTGTAAAATGATTTATTTCACTTCAGTTTGGACGCAGTGTGTCTCAAGTAATCAATTCAACCCTCCTTTCATTACTGAGAACAGGCTATACTATGGAAGTCAGAGCACACGACTCGCAATTTCAGCGTCGCTGGTTCGAATCCCCGTCACGTCAAACACGTATATGCCACGGGATTCCACGCCCCTGTGCTTCGATTGCAATGAACAAAGTTCACTTGTGAAAGTTGTAGTGGTGTACAAACCTGGCTTTTGATGTTAGTGGTTTTGTATTTAAAGCCACGTTTGTAAACAATAACATTTTGTGGGATTGATAACTATCTACGGATTATGCTATTTAACACAAATATCGTTCCTGGATAGTATGTGTTATTTCTTAATTGCTTATGTTGTAAAAGTACAGAAAATGGCCATTATTCTCTTCAAACTTTGCTTTTATGACCTGGATAATGAAATTTAGAAATTAACCTATTTTATATGTAAAAACGGGCATATTTGCACATTTTCATTTACACAATATCTTCATAAAACAACATACGAATCAAAATGTACCTGTATTTAAAGTCATACAAAAATGTTTACAAGTAGTTTTTCGAGATTTGCAACTGTAATGTAAATCACTTTTACGTATCAGCCCCCAAATATCGTCTTCCATCATGTTTTTGTTATATGCTCCCAGGTCACAAAAGCAAAGTTTGAAGAGAAAAATAGGTTGTTTTTTTCCCATTAACTTTAGGCATAAACAACTTGAAAATAACACTTTCTGCCCATGAACAAGTAAAAATTTTGTTATATACAGGGTGGTCGCTAGAAAATCGGAAAATTTGAGATCATGAATAAAATGTGTGCCTACTCATTTCTATTTTGATTTCTTTACATCATGAATAAAATGCATGATTTTAATATCATAAAATGCGTGCTTACTCATTTCTATTTTGATTTGTTTTAGGATCTATTTGATATCTTTAAAAAACTTTGTAAAAATAAATAGCTGTTTAACAAATTTTCCGCTTTTCTAGCGACCACCCTGTAGTATAACTTTTGTAACTTTACAACTGACAATTTTGTCCGGATTATAAAATTTGCATGACTTAAAGTTTTTTGAGGTTGAATGATAATTAATGTTAAATTGAAAGGTTTATCCACTCTTTTGTCTGTCAATTCAACACACTCATTGACATTTGCCTTTGATCTTTCCTGTACAGTTAGGTTTTAACTATGTTTGCAATAAAGATTGTTGTTGTCTATACCTTCCTAGGCCCTGACATGGCCAGATGAGTAGGATGCTAGTTTCGCAATCTAGGGAGGGAAGGGGTCGCATGTTCGAATCCCTGTCACACTGAACATGTTCGTCCTTGCGAACGTGGGGGGTGTTATAATGTGACGTTCAATCGCACTATTCGTTGGGAAGAGTAGCCCAAGAGTTGGCGGTGGATAGTGATATGCTGTCTTCCCTCGTGTCGCTTTCGGCGAAATTAAAAAACAAACAAATAATCTATATCTTGCTGTACTCGTAAATCAAAATAAGTTATTCTCTCCATCCCAAACATTCGTAAACTAAAACAAGAAGGGTGATTATGCAAGCCTCTCTGAATTACTCGGTTTGTGCCCATAACGAGGTAACACAAATATTAAATGATGAGATTACACAGCCTTTTGGGAGTGTGTGGTCAGCTCCAAGAACGATTATCCGGAAAAAGGACAACAAGAAAAGGTTTATTTCTTCCAGGTGAACACCATGTAAACCACGAGCTAACTGTACTGTACTGTAAACTAGGGGCTTCCATCCAAAATAAAAGTAATCCAAGAGCTGCGCCAAACTGTCTTAGCCGAATCCTCAAGAAAACGATTGATTCCAACGTTTTATTTTTATATTGAGAACAAAGCTATCATTTTGTAGATTTGTATGTTTGTTATTTTTAAAGGAACTATTGTTCTTCTTTGTTACAACCAATAAAACATCGTGTTTTACACATCTTAACCGCTGTTAAAATCGCGTTTTTTTGTATGTTTATTTAATTTGACTTATTTAACGTTGGTTAACCGCCACACACTCGCCATTTTTTCCACACGTTCATTTTGTTCCATATTTATTTTTTTCATAAGATTTTACTCTTTATGAAATATTATCTTGTGGTTATCTCAGTATAATGTTAGAATGAAAAAGTGGTCCTACCAAAAGTAGTGATGCAAAACGAAAAAACGCACTGCAAGAAAAAGCTAAATAACTAAAATCGACTTCATTTTTTCAAGTATAAAATATTGTACAATCAAGACTCGCCATCACTCCCCACATCTGTGAATTCAAGTTTTATCTCCAGTGAAAAAGATAAGAAAGTTCCTATTACTTCATCTACTGAAGGTGCACACCATTGTGAACACAAGATAATTTCGGTTAGTTTTTTAACGTTTATTAGCACAAAGCAACTAAGCTGTCTGCGCCAAATAATCGATAAAAATGAAAAATAAAATTATTGAAATATGTAAAAATGAATCGTGTTAAAACAAAGTCCAATTTTAGAATTAAAAACTTAAAGATTAAAAGGCCAATGATCCTTAAAAATTTAAGAACACAACTGACGTTGACAATGTCACTATCACCAATTGTCGATACTTTCCAACATCAAGAGTCGTCAATGGTAAAAATGTGTCTAAAATAGTGCAGTCGCTTACGATCGTAACGACGGCATGACAGTAAAATGTAGGTTATTGTGATATGAGTCTTACACAGACAACACATTGGTACATCATTCCCAGATAAAAGAAAACGAAGAGTTGAAAATTTAACAAAAGCAGCCTAGTCAAAACAACTTCTTCCTTCCGATTCTTACGGGAGCAAAAGAGCAACAGAAGGTTTGATCTTGTTAACACGTTTCTCACTTCAAGTCGACTGCCAACTGGCGTGGAGCCGAGTCTTGAATACAGGACGGGAAGTCCATGTATAAAACAAACACAGCAGTGACAGCACCAGAACAGACAGACTTAGCTGGTATCAACCAGCTATATTCGCGGATACCAACGTGGACCGGTATCCAGAAGAACTGGATAGAAATACATGATAAAGAGAAACGGAAGTCAGTTTTGAATATCGACGAGAGGAGGGTGAGAACTAATGTGAAGCAACTCCAGGGCCAGGGGAGAGCTAAGCGAAACGGTACAAATAGTACAGTTCGCGTATACTGCATAGTTTCTATATGATCCAAGGCAAAAGAAAATGCATACAGTTCGGCAGTGAACACAAACTGTAGCGGGGAACCTGTATGCAACTACAGAATCACAACAAATTATGGCAAAGCCCACAGAGTCACCTGATTTTGAACCCCCTATACAAAAGAAAATGGGATGATAGTTCAAAAGATGTTCGACTAAGAGAAGACGATACTTCCAATCGGGAATATCAACTTTCTTCAGATGAATCAAATAAATATCACATTTGGAGATGGTAATAAGCCATGGTGAAATGAGCCAATCATTGGAGACAGCAACGTCATTTAAGGACAGACCTAATTCAGCCTACTGCACTTGGATACCAAAGCCAAAAAGGACAAATAGCAGACTGTTTATTCTGAAAAAGCATAGCCCTCTGAGAAAGGAAAACAGAAGCCCAGGTGAGATGCTGTGGTATGGGTCGAAGTTTTGCAGCATACAGTAAAGACAGTTGTAAATGGCAGAGGTGTAGAAAAGGTTCATGAGACTTGGTGGACAAACTTTGGAATGGAGAAGTGCAGAAAACCCTTGATGATGAACACGGTCCAACATCTTCAAGGCTGAGGTCCTGGCAAAACCATAGACCCATCGTCCAGTTTTGACTGAATGAGGGCATGAAAGATGTTCAATGCCCTTGCACACTTGACACGTAGCTGTTTGATGTATGTAATAAGAGTTAGCTTATGGTCAAAGATAATATCAAATAACTTTATCTTAGGGGCCACAAGAAGTACAACTTCTCAAAAACAGAGCTCAGGATCAGGGTGAATACCAAGTTGGAGGCAGAACTGCATGTAAACGGTTTGAGAGTGAGAAAAGGTAAAACCATTTGCTTTGGTTCACTTCAGTAAATGATTGAGGACAGTCTGTAGCTTCTGATAATAGTTATCAGAACATAGAGTTGGGGACATTGTGACACCATGGAGTTAAGAGTCTATAGCTACCATTCAATAAACCTCATGATCAACAACAGACACAAGATGTGAAAGTCATAAACATACTGTTTGCAAATGTAGGAGGAGTTGTCCACTGAAGGCATTAAACTTTACAATGAAAAGTGTGACACTCAAGACATGGCCCTGAGGGTCTCCAAGTTCTTGTGGGAAAGAACAGGAAAGTGTTGAACCTACATGGATTTGAAATCACCAGTCTATTAAAACATGTTTAATAAAAATTGTCAAATTTCCAAGCAACTTGAATAAGTGAAGGTCTCACAGGATGCCATACATCCATGTAGTATGATAAATTTTCTCAAGGTAAAAAATACAAAAACAAGATCTTTTCACTTGAGAAAAGCTTCTCTGATTGACATTAACTTGAATCAGGTGGTCCACGGTGAAGTACTGTTGTTAGAATCCACATTGGGTGAGCGAGAGAAGAGGTTGTTTGATTTGAGGAATCAAACAAGATAAGCATTAACCATCCTCTCTGAGATCTTACAGTGACAGCTTGCCAAAACAACTGGATAGTAGTGTGAAGGAATCTTGGGATATTTCTCAGGCTTAGGAAAAGGGAGGGCAATAACATGACACTATGCATCAGGAAAAGCATTCTACTGCCAGATCCTGTTAACAATCAGAAGAACAGCAAAAGAAGCAGAGAAGAGATGGTGCATCATCTCAAAATGAATATCAACAGGTCCAACTAATGAAACTGATGAAGCAGAAACACTAGACACGAGATACACTTTCATTGGAAAGCAAGGTCAAAAGGGGGGAAGCATAACACCTACCAACCTTCCAAATCTTGTCCCATATGACTTTGGAATTGGTGGTACAAGGGAGGGATGCAAGTTGTGAACTTAATCCAACATTACTTCTAGCTTTGACGTTTTACCTGCTAAGCACATGCACAGGCCAGCTTGAAGGCAATATAGTTTGAAAGTGTGGGATATCTACAAAATGTATCCCAGGCCCTTTTTTTAGCCTTTTGTGCCATGTATCCCTCAATATGCTAGGGAAAAAATTCCAGCTCTGTAAGTCACTGTTAACCCCAAGAGAAATGAGAGAAAAGTAAAGATGAGCAGATAGAGTGATCAATAGCAGTAAAAGACTGACTATGTGCATGGTGTAAGTATCAGTATCCAAGAGAGAAAAGTTATGATCTGAGAGCGTATGTTCTACAGAATGATCCCTCCCATCAATATCACCACCATCCCATAGGGGATTATGTCCATTAAAGTCTGTCAGGATTAAAAAGGAAGATAGTAAATGTTCAATGAGAGCATCAAGGTCTGACTGATCATAAGTCTCCTCAAGAGACAAATAAAAAAAACGAATAGTGATAGTATGACCCAAGGAAACACTGAGGGCTACAGCCTCTGAGGGTTATCTAGTCGCAAAGTTAGGGTGGGCACATGCTTATCAAACAGCAGTGCCACCCCTCCATCACACAACCTGTCATCATTTCTATACAAAGAAAACTGGCAAAAGGAGACTACATTGGCAGGTTTCAGATATGTTTCCTTTAACCCTTTCAGCATAGTTGGCGACCACAGTTGACTTGAAGGCTCAGCACAGCAGGTGACCTTCCTTTATTCCTGTTATTCTTATGTAATGAATTTAACATATATAGTATTGGATACAATCACTGAATATTTCAGGGACCTTTGTTGAGTTATTGCCAAGATATCATGCTTTTAGTACTGATACCATAATTAGTTAAGTATCAAACATATATATTCAGTACCATGCCAAACATTAAATGTTGTTATTCAATGCCAAAAAGTTTAAGGAAAGACACTCAGGATGGTAAGAATCACTCAGATTAAAACAGAAACCTTGACAGTTCCACTGTATTAAAGTGGCCATTTTTACTTATGTGAAGGAGAATTGGGTAGAGAGCCCTTCTGTTTATGACCACAACATTTCTTTCTATTAAAAGGTCTATCAACTTTCATGAATCCCGCCTTGGATAGAGTGGGAAGATCTCTGTCAGTAGATGAAGATTCAAGTGACTGAGGACATGAACAAATAATCATTCTGCATCTCAGAACTGAAGACGAAGATGGACCAAATGAAACACCAGAAGCCAGAATCATAAAAAGTGGATCTGGGTAGTCACTGGAATGAATGGTGGGGATAGAGATAGAGTGTTTCGATGTTGACTTGACAACTCTATTAACCATGCAGGGCAAAAGCTTCTTCACATGATTATAAAATGACCCTGTCAGAGACACAGAGAGATCTGTCTGCATTCCAACTGTAACAGCAGAATGGAGTACAGCAGCATATGTCTGAGATGGAGTGGCAGACAGTAACTTTCAAGTCTCAGAGTAAAAAATGTTGTGAACTGTTTTCAAATGTTGTACCTCTTTTTATTCCATCCACCTAGGGCATGAACAAAAGTAAAATGGATGACAGTCCCTACAATTAACATAATGAGGGTCTATTTCACACTAATAGCCATTGTAGTCCTTGCTACTGCAACTAATACACATCAAGAAACCAATGAGTGACTAAAACACTGACAATGAAAACATCTGTGAGGGTTTGAAATATATGGCCATATCTTGCAATTTAGATAACCTGCCTTAATGGTAGCAGATGGACGTGGTGATGTAAGCATCAAAATTAGGACGTTATACAGCATCATAATTCCATCTTTGCAAGTGGAGATATGCAGAAACTCTTTTGGTGGAGAAACCAGCAAGAATCTCCAGCTCAAGGATGTTTTTCAAATTTCTTCAAAGTAATATGGGGCACAACCTCAATGACCTTTGATTACAAGAGGAGTTCACTCTGTTTTGGAGAAGATGTTTCCACCTAGATAACCCCAAAACATAGTTTTTGACTGACTTGGGAGAGCCAGTAAGCCCCTCTAGACCCTTCTGAATGAAAAGGGGAGACAACTGCCTTAAATATTTCTCTGATAAAAAATGTAATATCAGAAAATGAAGTATAGGTGTTGATACTGAAGATTGCTGTTCAGAATTTTCAAGATTTGGTCATTTACTTATTGTCTGTTTTTATTATTTTAATTTTATTTTGAGTTGGGGATACATTGTAAAGAAATAATATTTCACTACCCATTGACCCCATTCACCATGTAGTCATACAAGAGTACCAACTACTATGCAAAACAAGGGCAATGCAGCAATGCCAGGGTTCCATGAGCACTATATCCAAATATCAGCATCAGACACAACGTTCACAACACCTGTTGAAAACATCCAACACTGGTACTTGGTTGAACCTAGCCCAAGTGAACCAGCCGACTGACCCTGGGGACCACCCCAAGGCTGCCCATCTACAGAAATTCAAGGCCAAAAGGTGCATTAGGGTTGGACCTCTGAACCAACAGGATCCTCTCCTTCCCTTCGTGAGTCATCACACATGGCAAATATGTTGGTGGATGTCTAGATTCCACAAGAAGTGAATTGAAAGTACAAAACCGTCTTTAGGAGGTCCCCTCTCCACGTACAGGAATCCACACTGAAGGGCAAAAAGCATGGAATACTATTTCCTTCCAATTATTGATTTTCTCTAGCAAAATGGTTATCTGAGCCATGATAATCAAGTGGTATTCGAAAAATGTATCAGAAAGTACCAACTGACAGCTTAGAAAGTATTAGTAACAAAAATCCTCTCAGACATTAGTTCTTATCCAAATAACTCCCCTAAACTGTGATGGTCAAATACGTTTTACATAATGTATCATCTACATTTGCAAAATAAATATCACTTCATAATTTAAAAAGTAAAGATCACCAGTTTCCTTCAGCCAAATATTGTGAAAATCACTAGCTTTCATAACTGCTTGTCTGGTAGTTAATACTAGCCGTAATGATCAGGAGATCTTTGACATCAAAACCAACCATTGTGGCTTTCCTGTACCTCTACAACTGTTTCTTCATCTTGCTTATCAACTAAACACAGCTAGATAAGTATTTTAATATTTCTCTTCATCAACAGCTGACTTAAGATTTTCTTAACAGTCTAATATTCCTCAGACTGATTGGCCTTGAACTCTGACTGTTGGCCCAACCAGAACACAAGAGGTTTGCTTGTAACACAGAGTTACAGCTTATCCATGTGCTGAACAAGTGTAAATTGCATAAATGCTGGATCTTATATTAGTGGATCAACTTGTCCTAGCTTCTGTGATGATGGTATGCACTACTGCCAGACCCAGCAAAAAAGTCTTTTCCTCAGCTGTTTATTCAATGAAATTACTCTGCTAGATGGCAGCTTTTCCTAGTTTGTCACAAGCAAATTTATGTACATCTTTCAGTACAGTTCTTACCTACTCCACATAGAGTTGGGGACAATAGAGTTAAGAGATGACTGTACATTATATCTATTTGAATTTCTGTTTCATGACCAAATGTGAAAATGGTAGGCAAACAACTAACCAGCCTCTGACTGGCTGGGCATTATGCCATCAAAACATATGGTAAGTATTTCTTTTAGCGTGTTTGGCCAGTGTTAATAATTTCCCAACTGTACATTTGATAGTTATATATTGTCCATTCTGCCCAAACCATTCAACTGGATTGATAAGGAAAGTATACATCTTCATCACCCCTCAGCACTGTGCACAATTCAGAAAATAAATGGCTTTTGAAATTAATTTCCTTGATCAGTGTGAGTCTCATCTAGGACACTAAAATGTTATATCCATTGCTTCGCCAATAAACCAGCAACAGCTGGTGTCTACCAACAGGTATGCCTCAGTATATTTAGTGAAGTATCTAATCGGGGCAGCACATATTAATTACATTGGTCTTTCTCCAGTAGGAAACTAAAGATATCCAGGACTCTTCTCTGGAAGAAAGAACCATTAATTTGTTGCAATAGTTTACCCTGTCTAGACCAGCTTTTCTCTCGACTGTGCACATAGTGCAATACAAGAACTAAATCTGAAGGTTATGATTTAAACCTGGCCAACAGAATGAACAAACACTAGCATTAGTGAAAGTAACACCCTGATAATATCTAGTCCTTGTGTCTTGCAAAATCTAAAGAATCTGTTACCCAAGTTCAGGGTACTATTCCATGCAAAAAAAGCTGCTACCTATGTCTAGGAGACTCATTAAATTGATACAATATCTTATTACATACTTGTAACTGTTTACAAAATAGCCACAAACTGTGTATGACTGCATTAAGCTCTTCAACCTGTGCTGGTTGTGTGTTCCATTGCTGCATGAGAAAAACTACCCATATTAGTTGTGTCTTTCAACTGACTCTTTGTAGAACTCTTTAAGTGTCAGTTTTGACATACAGTCCCAGAAGAAGGTCGAAACATTGTTCGCTCTTCTATTTAAAATATTTTCTCAACCCAAACGAGCCGTTTTTGCATATAAAATTTTCACTACAATATGTTTCAAGAACAGAAATACATTCCTGTACGTAAATCCATGTGAAGTACATAATAGTTTTAGTAAGAGTGAACACTGGTGATATGGTCTTGAAAAAGTTGGCTACAGAATGTTGATAATACAACACAAATATAAAGAAACTAAGTTTATCCCCTCATCATGACTTCTGCTAGTCTTTGCAGTGTTAGGTTAGATACTTTCTCTACCTACAATATGATCAAGAAATTTTATTTGGGTGCAAGCATTAGAACACATATCCTAGGTTTTGTCTTTTGGCCTTCAGATCTTACAGCTTTTTTAACTGATGAATAGCCACTGCCATTATGATTTCTGATCTGTTTCAGTCCTTACCATATCAGTTTTGTTGGAGGTTGATGTCCTTGCCATGACTCACCTCTTGCAAAAGTGAATTATTGTACCATCAGCCCATCTTCTTCTATACTTTTTGTAACAGCCAAAAAATAATTTTGTTTGTTGTTGTTATTGTTGTTGTTGTTATTATTATTCAGGTTAAAATAGTTAGCCATAGTCCACTTCTTATCTTTAAACCTTTTCCACATCTGATTTCTTCTTCAGACAGGTCACTGGATACTTTTCACTGATGCATATCTTCAACTTGTCAATGAGGTCAATGCCCTTTCAACTGCTGAAGTTTGTAGTTGATGAAACACATTTAAACATGTGTACACTCCATGAACAGTTACTTAAACACTGCTCTGCTGATGTTAAGTAAGGGTTCAACCCATTAAATGTTATCAAAAAATAAAACTTTACAACCACATTCCTAGAATTTTGTACAATCCTTTCAACCAAACCTTGAAACTAAGAAAATTAAAATTAAGTACATTTCTTCATCACACATGATATTCAGCACAGCTCTGAAAATAACTGACTGCCAAAATCTTCTCCTTGATCCATGTGGATTTCTCCAGGTACCCAAAGTCATGTTATTCATTGTTATGCTTGTGTATAAACAATAAACGACATTGAATGTCAACCATCAAGATCAGCTTTGGCCTCCCTTGTAAAGAAATAAATAACAACCAGTATATTTTGATTATTCTGTAAAAGAACCAACGATACCATGGGCAATTCTCTGCAAAGAAAAACCTATAATTCTGTGACAGAGCTTATCCTGGCATGTTTTTATTCTCCCTATGAGCAACACATACACACATTATGCCAAGTTAAAAGTACTTACTGCATCAAAGGCTTTGGGACTACTAGGTTGACAGCCACTATTTCCCAATGCTAAGAAGTAATATAACACATCTTGCACTTGTAATTCCTGGAATAAATATCAGAGATTCCATGCATCTGTTTTATTCACCAACTTGAAATACTGTGCTTCTTCTTGGGCAATAAGCAGTACACAAGCCAGTCCTAATTCATTTTAAATGTACGTCCTTAAAATTATTTGTAATTCCTGGACTCCACCCACTATTGAAATAATTCTTGTGTCAACAATGTTAAGAGAGAAAGGAGAGTAAGAGAAGTTGTAAAGGACTTTCTCTAGCATAATGGTAATGATCATAAGCAGCCAAGAAGACTAACATAACAGGTAAGTACAAAAACCACCGTCAGTCACATGAAGTTGGCCTTTCCAGTCTTGGTTCTGGGTTATGTTGTCATAACAGCCATTATCAAAAAATAAAATAAGAAAAGTGTTAAGACATGTAGCAAAATCATAATAAAAATTAGCCAAATGTTCTGTAAAAGGTAAAAGTAAAGTAAATGAAGTAAAACTCGTAAAAGGAAACAAAGGTATAAACAAAACAGCAATCAAAAACAGAAATTGGCATAAAACCAATGTTCACATCCAGTCTACAAAGTTGTAAAAAACTTCCTGTAGCAGAATGGTAATGATCATAACCCGCCAGGAAGACTAACAAGTAGGTACAAGAACCACCATCAGTCACCTAAAGTTGGTCTTTCCAGTCCTGGTTCTGGGTTATGTGTCATTATGGCCAGTAACATAAGGTGAAGTAATAAAAGTGTGAAAAGACATGCAGAAAACTGTAATAACAACTCGCCAGGATGACTAACAGGTAGTTCAAACAGCAGCTTTAGTCACCTGAAGTTGGCCTTTCCAGTCCTGGTGTGGAGTTATTTAATGTTCTGGCCATTTTCCAATGTCAAACTGAACTAGAGAGATTGAGACTCTGAAAAGGGAACCACAATTAAAAAGGTGTAATGAATAAATATCAAACACTTAAATGATATTTAAAAGGTTAATGGCCATTAAAAAACTAAAAACTTTATCAAGGTGGACAGTGTCACCATCACCAATAACACCGTCCAATGGGACAGACAAACACTGGGACAGAACGTATTTAAAATAATGCTGTCGTTAAGAGTTGCAAGGATTTCAATAAAATAAAATGTGGCTTACAGTGATTTCAGTGTTACACAAACTACACACTGGTGCATCAGTTCCAAAAAAAAAAGGAAATGATGAGTCAAAAAACTGTGGCCAAAGCATAGTCTAGTTGGAAGAATTCCTTCTTCCAAAGCTTAAAAATTTTCAACCTTTTTTACAGTCAAAGGCTAGAACTAATCTTTAGTAAGCACAGTTCTTGTGAGATTAGTGGAGTGTTCACTCCAACTTTGTCTATTATTCAAATGCATTTATAATAAACTACAAAACAGCACCCGTGTAACTGAACTATATGTTTTCATCCAGTTTACTTTTCAGGATACTCATAGATTAGCATTAGAAAGTTTTATTATTCAGCTACAGCTCACTTATACCACAGTGTGTTAGCTGATAATTTTTACAGCAAATTCACCATCAAATTACGAATGCTGCAACCAAGAACAAACACGGACTTTTATTTTGTGAAAGACAGCACACACACAAAAAAGATGGAGTCGTATTTCTCCCTTTAAATCAGATTTCAATGAATGTACTTGACACATTAGAAGGTTCAGCAAAGATCTGGCAATACCATTGTCTAATAAATTTTACCCTGACTGGGATGAAAAAAACTGGTCCTAAAAATTTTGATCCAAAAAATGCTGCTACACTTAAAGAGCTGGTGCCAGAAACCAAGCAGACTCCATCAGCTTAAACTAGCCACAACAGCAGCAATCAGTATTTGTCACTAACCCTTCTTATGCTGTTGTTTGCTATCTCTCCTGTAGCATAAGAAAATATGGACAGCTCTCTCTTTGAATGATCAATCACCTACAATTAAAATAAATATTCCACCTTCCAAGTTCAGAACATTGCTTACAGAGATTTAACTAATGCAGTTGCAGTATAGAAGGTTTCAATACACCTGAAGGTGCCTGATGCAGTGTAGATATCAATACCTTAAGACTTTCAAGATGAAGACATCAAAGAAACAACTTTTGACCAATGTGGAAAACATTTAGCTATGTACAGGAAGTTTTGTTTTATAGCCATCTTGTTTGATAAAATTACATGGGATTGCTTGGAAAAACCTCCATGAACTTTTAGATGAGAATCACCCATGCTGGGACACGTTTCCCCAAGAAAGAATTCTCAGATTATATATATAGCCAAGACCTTGTATAGTCCATGCTTCATTTCTAACATATCAAACCTTAAGAATGTATTTAGAAAACTTAATTCTTTGACTATGACCCACCAAATAACCACATTTTCTCACAAAATTTTGCAATTATCAAAAAATGTTGCAAAATTTTTGGACACAAAACATCAGTTGTTTTTTTAATTAAAGATTTGCTCATGATTTTTTCTTTCAAATTTCTAACCATCAAACATGGAATATTGTTGTGAAAGGATTGTTGTTGTTGTTGTTTTGAATTAAGCACAAAGCTACACAATGGGCTATCTGTGCTCTGCCCACCACGGGTATCGAAACCCGGATTTTAGTGTGTAAGTCCGCAGACATACCGCTGAGCCACTGGGGGGCGTTGTGAAAGGAAGAAATCTCCATTGTGCAAAGAAGCCTATTGGGAGGTAACTATTCATCAATATTAATATCTTCTATGATGTCAAGAAAGTGAGGAATATCCTTTATGTAAGAGGACAGGGTACAGGAAATATTATGTGTTGGTCAACAAAAGCAAGTTTTTAGGTTTGTTTGGAACTTCGCACAAAGCAACTCGAGGGATATCTGTGCTAGTCTTCCCTAATATAGCAGTGTAAGATTAGAGGTAAGGCAGCTAGTCATCACCACCCACCACCAACTCTTGGGCTACTCTTATACCAACGAATAGTGGGATTGACCGTCACATTATACACCCCCACTGCTGGAAAGGCGAGCATGTTTAGTGTGACACGGGAGCGAACCCGTGACCCTCGGATTATGAGTCACATGCCTTATGCGCTTAGCCATGCCAGGCCCAACAAAAGCAGACAGATATGTTTATATCAGATATTATGGGTTGGCCAGAATTGTTTGGATTGTATATTTTAGATAAGAGATAAAATATACTAGGTAGAAATTGTCTAGGTATCAAATACTAAAAGGTTTCTTTGTTAATTCTATTGTTTTGTGGGAGTTCTTTAAGCTTATCAGTTACAGTCTTCATAAATTGGGCTGTAGGGTCAGGCAAGTTTTTTTTAAAAAACCTCAAATTCCCCCAGTGTGAGAATATGGATTTTTGCCATCTTCTCCTCTGGTTTTTTATCAACACCCTAGAAAACTATGACATGTAATATAAAATGTTCTTTATAATTTTATCATCAATATTCTAAAGTTATATTTTTATATTCTTCAATATTATGGGGCTAAAGAACAATCAATAAAAATTCAGAAACCATTTTCCATGCCTACCTATGGCATGTTCTAATTTACAAATTGTTAAAAGATATTTCTCTGAAGCTAACTTTTTTTTAAATTTATAACCAACAGAAATTCTAGATTTCAACTTACTTATTACCATAGTCATTATCCCATGTGGGTTTTCAGATAATTGACAGTAAATAAAAATTATAGAAAACAATTATCTGCCCTACTCATGACATCATAGTTTCTTTGTACTTATTTGTCATACTACCTAAGCCTCAAATTTCATACATTGAAGATATTAAAAAAAATACTTTGGTTCTATATCTGTATTTTGAAATTTAAAAACATACAGATTACTGTACCTATAAAGCAAAATTCCACTACAATACATAAGGCTTCCTAACTTAGCTGTATTTGGGTCTAAAAAATATTTATTTCCAATCACCATTTTGTCTGAGCAAGACTCTTCAAAATTAAGAAAAAGATGACTTTACCTGCATAAACATTTTATGAAGCTTTGCACAAGTATGTAGTTGAAAATTAGCACTATTGATTGGTTATAAAGATGTAACTAAGAAAAGAGGCCAGATGTAAAAAAATGTTTCAAACAAAGAAAAGGTAGGCAGAGATTCTGTGGTGGATTTGCTAAACATAATGATATCTTAATAAAGAGAATAGGTAGGATGTTACAATTTTATATTCTAGCTTGTCGATAATATTAATTTGAATTTTTAAATTGTAAGAAGCTATGTATGTTGTATTGGGGGCATCATAAAATGTAATCTGAACAAATACAGAATGCCGTATCATGACGTCCAAAAATAGACTAAGCAATTTTTAAGTTACTTTTAAATTAAATATTAAATATACATAATTAACATTTGAATTACAAACTACATTCTGATGCCAAATGTATTTACATACATTCACAAAATAGTAGTTTAATAATATTTTAAATGTAAGTCAAGAAACAATGGCTGTTCTTTGATCCCCTATCCATAGTTAAAGGGTTAACTGCTCCTCATCCTAATATTTGACAGCATTCAATACTGAACTCTCCAGATTCAGTCTCAAACACTGCACTGCCTGTCTTTGAGTCCAGTCATTACAGACATCTACATCAAACATAATGTAGCCTCTTGTCTGCATGGTTTTAGTTACAAAATAGCAGATGTGTTAACCTAAATATGGTTAACTACAAACAAATGACAGATAACCCTTTTAGATTTTAAAGTTCTAAATAAGTATATATTTGTTAATTAAACAAGAACTGCTTAAATTTTTAAAAAGTTTGAATACTGATGTTTGTATTTTAATCAGGTTAGAATATGAATTCACATCTTGATGACCTGTTAACATGAAATGAAAAATACTTGTAAACACACTGTCAAAATAATGAAAATTTATATCCCAGTTAAATGTTAGCTTAAAACAGGTGTCTTTTTTATTGCCCCTCTTAAAACTCCTTATTCATCTTCCATGAAGCCCACCCACCAATGAAATCATTCCAGTTTTAAAACTGCAAGATACTATATACAATACTGTCAACTGTCTTAAGTGTTATAAGACTAAATATATTACAAACTGCTTCATCACATGTAACATTCAGCACGTCTTTGTCCACAATGTGAATGTTCAACAAATAGAAAGGCTTTTACTTTCTGTAAAGAAAATCCATCTGTTTTACCACACTACTGTTACAAACAAGATTACACAGCAAAGAACATTTCCTGTATCATTGTGATCTCATTAATTTCATCTTTTACTTCCTACACAAAATTTACCCAAATAGTTGGCAAATAAATAACAAACAACTTACCCTTGAAGGTGTAGCTCTGGCTGGTTGTTTTTGCAACAGTTTCCCCACTAACATTCAAGATTCCACTCTGTAAGTCAAATTAAATAATTCATTATCATAAAGTATATCATATGTACATCAGACAACCTTTTCATATATATGCACACACACATATACTCTGTAAACCCTAGCATAAATCCCAGAGCCAAGTAAATATTATTCAAATATGAATATAAATATATAAATTTTAGATTTCTGGAAGGCTCAGGAGACTCAGTAAAAATTAAGTACATTATAGAGGCAACAATATTCAAAATGATAATCAATATCTTTCTGTAAAAAATGATCAGCCATCAGATATTCAATCCTATATGGCAAACAGATGGTATTGCATTATTTCTTTTAAAATTTTTCAAAAATTCTTAACTACAAAGATCAATCAATAATACTACATCAGCCTAATATTTAACACAAGTCCTGTATGCGTATTACACTTATCAACAAAAATGAATCTACCTGTTTTGCTATGGAATCTCCCAAGTGGTCTTTCATGTATTGCAGTGAAACCAAAGTATTCTGTAAGTGGGAAGTTTCTGTACCAGAGGACGCACCTGAAGCTCGTTGAAGAGTGATTGTTGTGGGTCTTTGAAAGTTCATTGTTGTGTAGCCTAAAATAATTAAATGAGTGAAATACATTTTACAAACATTTGGAATTTCTAAATTTTATGTGAAGCATAATTGCACCTTGTTGGACTGCTATTAAAAATCAAAGCACAAGCATCACTACACAAAAATGCCTTTTTAGTTAGTGTTTAGTATCATGATCTGATACAAAGAATACTGTATTACACATAATTGTTGATTACTAGTTTATCAGTATGCAAACACAAAACATAAATAAGTCATGTTTTCCAATCAAAATATTTTCTTACCACATAAGCCAGTGAAAAATGTACTTTCAGTTGCAAATCTTGTTAATGTACATTTCTACACAAACAGAACTGTTAGGTTCATCTTTCTCCAGTTAGTAGTTTTCTGTTAGTTTTAAGATCAAATTATAATTTAATTTTCATATCAAGTTTGAAAAAAAAGAGCTTTTTCATTCCATATTACGCAAAGAAAATATTTTAGAAACTCAAGTATAAAATTCCTGACATTCCTTATTTCAAGTATTTTTCTAAGTGACTAACTTACTGATCTCTTTAGTGAAAATATTCTATTAATTGCTGCATAGAAGTAGCAATTCTGATTTTTGTTACCAGGAAACAAAATCACCGATTCCTGTGGCAGTAATACTCAGCTTACACTTTGTTAAAATACAATTATTATTAGTAGTACAATTTGGGGATCTCATTTTAAATGTGCTCCTCTTATCACTCATTATTATTATTATTTCTACTAAGAGACTGTTTTGGTAATAACACTTGGATTATAATTACTTTATAAAGGACTAACACAATTTTCAATGACTGTATAAGGTAAAATATCAATAGTAAGTCTTCACTAATTGAAGAAAGTGTCAAACTCAACATTTTTTTTACAAATCACTGAATGCTATTATTTAGACCTTCCAGTTACTGATCTAAATTGCATCAGGATTTATGACAAATACCACCAGAAATATCCTCTGTCCTGGCTAGAAGATTTTCACTTCATTTTTTACACCCATTTAAATGTTTTACAAGTATTAAATCTGTGGAGCAAATACTACCTAGTGGTAGAGACTACAGCTTTATAGATGCTTAAGGACTGCTACTAGGGATTTAGTGATCATTTTCTGTTTGTTGATGGAAGGAGGGCGAAAATCAAAACATCTCTGATGGACCAAAAAGGTTCCTTAACATCTCATAATTACAGTTATACCCATTCTGTATAACAGTTACTAAAGTGAGTTGCAAAATGCTTGTAAAGCAAAATATAAAAATAAAAAATTACATTTTAAATAACATTATGTATCCAATTATGGAGTTGCAGAAATCTAGAAAATGTTAAAAAAAGCTCCAATATATTTATTTGCAGGTTGTTTTCATCTTCATCAACAGCACTAGATGGCTTTTTAGCACTTACGGGTCTACAAATCACAACACTTGCAGGGTTTTGATGTAATTTATAGTTACAACAATACAATGGAAATAATGCTCAAAAATACATGTAAAAGAAAATATTGAGATGATTACACATACTGCTGTAAAATATATAATTTAAATGCTTACTAGAGAATGCATGGCATTCAGATCATACCTTTAATCATAGTACAATTAGTGAGTAAACCTGTTGAGTTTGAAAGTAAGAACATTATCAGGAACTAAGATATCCAACTGCATACAAGGGATAGTAGCCTGTAGCCAACATTAAGGAAGAAGTAAACTACTTTGTTATCATTAAGTGGATTGTGTTCTTAATTTTATAAAATAATTTAAAAGAGTCTAACAAAAAAAAATTCATTGCACAACACTGTAAGATGTTAATAAAACAGTAAAAAACCTAATAATTTTAATGTACAGGCATAAAATATAAACAGAAATGTCAGGTATTAATTCCAAGTTTTTAATGAGAAACACAGTTTTAAAGAATCTAAAGATTTCTTACGTATATATTTTCAACCACTGTAAAATTATTTCCATGGTCTTAGAATCCATTTATTAAATAAAAGTTATACCAGTATGAGTAAATTCAGTTTCTTACAAGTGAATAATTTGAAGATTTTTATATTAATTTATTAGTAATAGTTTAAAGCAAAGGCTACACCAAAATCTTACAACTTTCAGAAAAGTTGGGCAATATACATCTTTAATATATTAGAGAGGACACAAGGAAAACTTAAAACAGGCATAGATTGAATGAAATTGTTTTGAACATTAGTTAACATTTTCAGTAATGCTAATCAAATTTTCATAAAAACAAAGGTAACGGTAGTTTAAAATGATTTTATCCTTTATGGAATTATATTCTTTGATTACACCATAAAATTATTTGTGGCCAACTTCTCTCAATTTTTCAATTTCTTTCACACAATAACTTGTACCATGGGAGCCCGGGGTAAAATGCCCCCTCTCAGGAAGTCCTTTACTTGTAAAAATATAAGTGTATAACATCATTAATGCACACTTTGAGTGAATTAGTTTATAAAAACATACGCTTCAATGATATGCTGCAAGTGAATGCTGAAAGATTACATTAAAATAAACTCAATTAGAAAAAAAATGCAAATTAATGTGAACTATTAGTAGGATATACAATTTAACATAATTACCTAGTCCTACCAAAGCATTAATCTTATAATCTGACAAATACTGATTCCAACAATAAGATTAACCTAAGAGAGAGGAATTTTCTCAAGAACTTTGGTATATAAAAATGCACCTTATCAGAAAGAAAATTGTGAATTATCATTTAAGTACATGATCTAAAGTCATAATATAAGCTATCAACAAAAAATGCAAGTTCATACAACATCTTTCTTCGCAAAAATGCAAACTCCAATTTTAAAACTGCAGCACACCTACTTCCTAAGCCTAAGCAAACCTAAGAAGTAAACCATTACTAAATTCTTCATATGCAAGGGTTCTCTTTCCTATCATAAAGAGAAAGATCTCCTTTTCCACAAAACTTAGCAATTCTTTCTCATAGTTTTTGTAAATTTAAGGATTTATAGATGATAATGTTTGGTTGAAAAAATATCTTAGACCTTTAAAACTGTACCATTTTGGACACAATTGTAAAAGAGCTTGTGCAACTCAATCAGGAAGTTTACAAACACAGCATGTTCAATACCCTGTTTATTAGAGTTATCGAATAAAATCCTTCTAAACATAATAAATTGTGAAAGAGAATTCAAAATGACATTTTTTTTATTTTTCAAAACAAAATCATGAAGGCAAAACCATCTATTTTTCACCTAATTAACTTTATTATTAAAGGAAACCTATGTTTATATGTCTCTAGTTCCTTATGCACACAAAACAAAACAAAAAATTAACATCTGTTTTACAAGTTACCAAATTATAATCCTCAAACTACAGTAAAGAAAAAGTAAAATATGCTGCCCACTCATGACAAAATATGAACTATCATCCCTTTAATCTAGCTTATGTAATAGGAATTTTTAATTACCGATTATTTTTAGAATTACTATTTTCTTTTCTTTACAGTTTTTTGTCCTATATTATTTTAGTTGTTTTTTAACACCAGAACTCCTTCACATTACCCATCAGGCATGTCATTATTCTCAAAGTGTTTGCAAACCACAATGGGTTAGTCATCAAAATATTGTTCTAAGATTTTCTAATTTAATAATTAATATAACCAGCCTTGGCAGATATCACAAAATTATAATACCAGTGCATACACCTTAAATGAATATGAATTTAAGAGTTTATAACCATGTAAATGCTACTTTTGAGAAATTACTATAATAAGGGTAAACATATTATCAAAATGTATTGCACGCAATTTATACTATACAGTAAAATAAAAGAAATAATGTTTGTGAGTGAAAGAAAATGTAGATATGATCAAAAGCACAGATAAAACGTTTTCCAGTGTGTTGTATATACGTATAAGGCAGGTATGAAATATGTCCCTGAAACTGATTTCATGTGTGTTCCATGAAGATCAGCTCAAGCATATGTTAGCGAGATTATTCTCACTACTGGTCACTGTTTGAAGTACGTAGTGATGTTATATGTATAGTATGGATGAGAATTACTCTCCATTAAAATCACATTAGATCCTCTATTAAAATAAAAATCATTCAATATTTATTGCAGCAAATGTATTTTTCTTTGAGATTTTTTTGGGGGAAGAGGACACTGTGGTATCTGATGCAGTGTATATAAATCGAAGTTGAAGTTGCAGGATGTCTCAAACAGTGTAGTTTTAAGAGTTCCTACCCTTTATGCACCAATAATCATCTACAATTAAAATGTTCAAATTTGCAAAAAAATTAGGGATGGGAAAAAACTCAGTTTAGGAGCAATAGCTTATCCCTGCTATAGGAAAACTTCAGTAAATACCTTCCACATTTTCAGAAAGCCAACCTAAATTGTCCTGTACATGTTTAGCCCATTCTGACTTCATACACAAGGAGCATGTTAAAAGCCAGCAGAATAAGCACCTGTACTCACCTCTAAATAGAATTAAACACCAGTGACATCTTTATCTTATGAGATGACAATGACACAGTTGTACCAGTCTGACATTACAATTTCCTTGATAGTGTGAGAAAGTAATGTTATTGACATAATTAATTTTCACTGTCCATGTGGTGATGCAGGATCTCATAGCTTGATAAAACAAAAAAAATCTAATGCTTCTCATAGCACAAGTAAAGCTATTTTTACTGAAGGTCGGCAAGATATTGGCCCTGAAATTATGTTAAAGGCTTGACTGATTGATTGATTTACTGTTTTATGGCACAAAGCAACGAGGCTATCTGCACCAGACATCCGGTAAAAAAGTAAAAAAATAAAAATAAAAAATAAATGTAGCAGAGGACATAAATGGAAAAGGTAAAACAAAAAAGCATAAAACCAATGTTGACACCTAGTCTACAACGTTAAGATAGAAGGCAGAGTATAAGAAGTTGTAAGGTATTTACTCTAGCAAAAAGGTAATGATCATAACCTGCCAGGAAGACTAACAGGTAAGTTCAAGACTCATCGTCAGTCACCTGAAGTTGGTCTTTCCAGTCCTGGTTTTGGGTTATGTGTCATAGCAGCTATTATCAAAATGTAAAAGAATAAAAGTTTTAAAAGACACTTGGCAAAATCGTAATAATGAGTACCCAAATGTTCAGTAAAAAGATAAAAGTAAATAGAGTAAAATTTGTAAAAGTAATTGAAGATAAAAGCAAAACGGCAATTAAAACAGAAAATGGCTCAAAAACCAATGTTGACATCCAGTCAACAAAGATGTAAAAAAGTACCTGTAGCAGAATGGTAATGATCATAACCCACCAGGAAGACTAACAGGTAAGAATAAAAACCACCGTCAGTCACCTGAAGTTCGTCTTTCCAGTCCTGGTTCCAGGTTATGAGTCAATATGGCCAGTACTAAAAAGTAAAGTAGTAAAAGTTTGAAACGATATGCAGCAAAAGTATAACAACAACTCGCCAGGACGACAAACGAGTAGTTCAAACAGTAGTGTTAGTCACCTGAAGTTGGCCTTTCCAGTCCTGGTGACGAGTTATTTATTGTTCTGGCCATTGTCCAATGTCAAATTAAATGAGAGAGATTAAAACTGTAAAAAAGGAGCCACAATTAAAAAGGTGTAATGAATAAATATGCAACCCTTAAATGAGATTAAAAAGATTAATGGTCATTAAAAAATTAAAAACGTTATCAAGATGGACAGAGTCACCATCACCAATAACTCTGTCCAATGTTACAGACTGACCCTGGGAAAAAATATGTTTAAAATATTGCCGTCGTTGAGAATTGTAACGATGGCAAGAAATTAAAACGTGGCTGATAGTGATTTGAGTGTTACACAAACTACACATTGGTGCATCAGTTCCAGTTAAAAGAAAATGATGAGTTAAAAAACTGTGACCACTGCGTAGTCTAGTTAGAACAACTTCCTCCTTCCGAACTTTATGGAAGCTGGATGGCCAAACTCCAATTTTGGGTTTGATTTGAAAAACTTTGTTGTTGCGTTGCTCACTCCAAGTGGACTGCCTGCTGGCACGGAGTCGAGCCTTGAAGACAACACCATAGTCCATGTACGGAATAGGCATAGGGGTGATGGTGCTGAGGCAGACAGATTTAGCTGCCATGTCTGCAAGCTCGTTCCCGCGAATACCAACATGGCCTGGTATCCAGAAAAACTGGATTGAAGTAGCTGCTAATGAGAAATGGGCAAGTCAGTTTCGAATATCAGCGAGAATTGGATGTGAGCTAACGTGTAGCAATTCTGAGGCAAGTATAGAACTAAGCGAGTCAGTATAAATAGTGCAGTTGGAGTACTGCTCAGCTGCAATATGATCCAGGGCAAGAGATATGGCATACAGTTCAGCAGTGAACACAGAAGCTGTAGAGGGGATTCTGAATGTTACTACTGACCCATAGCAAACCATAGCAGAGCCCACTGAATCACCTGATTTGGAACCATCTGTATAAATGGAAACTGAATGATTGTTTGAAAGATATTCATTGAATAAAAGACAATACTTCCAATCTGGAATATCTGCCTTTTTTAGGTGACTGAAAGAAAGGTCACATCTGGGAACTGTAATAAGCCATGGTGGGATGGGCCGACCTGTGGAATCTGCAATGTTATCCAAGGACAGACCCAATTCATCCAATTGCGCCTGGATGCGAAGGCCAAACGGAGCAATGACAGATCGTCTGTTCTGAAAAAGTACTGCCCACCGAGGAAGGAAAACACATTCCCAGGTGGGATGCTTTGGTAAAGAATGAAGTTTTGAAGTATATTGTAAAGACAGTTGCAAATGGCAAAGGTGTAGAGGAGGTTCATGAGATTCAATGTATACGCTTTGAACTGTAGAGGTACGGAAAGCCCCAGTGCAAAGTCGAAGTCCTTGGTGATGAATGGGATCCAGCATCTTTAAGGCCGAGGGTCTGGCAGAGCCATAGACCATTGATCCATAGTCGAGTTTCGATCTAATAAGAGCACGATATATCTTCAACATTGAACAGTGATCTGCTCCCGAACTGGTAGAAGAGAGGACACGGAGGATGTTCAGTGCTCTTGTGCATTTGACCCAAAGCTGCTTTAAGTGTGGTATAAAGATCAGTTTACAATAAAAGATGAGCCCCAAGAACTTTGTCTCTGGGACCACTGGCAGCAAAACTTCACCGATATGAAGTTCAGAATCAGGGTGAATACCTTGTCGACAGGAAAAGTGCATGCATACAGTTTTGGAGAGAGAGAAATTAAAGCCGTTCGCCAGAGTTCACTTCCATACACGATTGAGGGCAGTTTGTAGTTGCCGCTCAATATATCTCATGTTTGACAACTGACATGAGATGTGAAAGTCGTCGACATACAGCCCATTCGCAACAGTGAGAGGGAGTTGTTCAGTGATGGCATTTATCTTTATACTGAAGAGTGTGACACTCAATACACAGCCTTGAGGAACTCCAAGTTCCTGTACAAAAGAACGGGAAAGTGTCGAACCCACACAAACTTGGAATCTCCTGTCCATTAAAAAATTTTTAATAAACATGGGTAGATGGCCACGTAACCCATATGTATGGAGGTCTTGCAAAACGCCATACCTCCATGTTTTGTCGTAAGCCTTCTCTATGTCAAAGAATATTGATACAAGATGTTGGTGGTTGAGAAAGGCTTCTCTGATAGATGTTTCAAGACCAATTAGGTGGTCTGTGGTAGAGTGCTGTCGACGGAGCCCACACTGGGTGGGCGAGAGGAGGTTGTTTGATTCAAGGAACCAAACAAGACGAGCATTAACCATCCTCTCTAAGGTCTTACAGAGACAGCTCAACAAACCAATTGGACGATAGTTTGAAGGAATCTTTGGATCTTTCCCCGGCTTAGAGAAAGGTAAAATAATAGCCTGGCACCAGGCATCAGGAAAAGCATTCTCCTGCCAAATCTGGTTGAAGACAATCAGAAGGACATCAAGAGAAGCAGGAGATAGATGGTGCAGCATGTCATAATGAATATCATCAGGTCCAACAAACGTACTGGCAGACCGATGAAGGGCCATTTTTAGTTCCACCAGGGTAAAGGGACAATTATAGTCAAAGAAACAGTCAGTTTGAAAGAAAAGAGGTGATTGCTCTGCCCGAGTCTTGATGGCCAGGAAGGTGGAGGAACAAGCAGAAGTGCTAAATACCTGGCAAAAGCTTTCACCTTGAGTGTTAGCGATGTTCCGGACATCAGTCACCTCCTGACCATCAGAGAGTAAGATCGAGAGGGGGACAGAATTGTAGTGCCCATTAACCTTTTGAATCCTGTCCCATATGATCTTGGAACTGGTGGTAGAAAATATGCTGGTTGTGAACTTAATCCAAGATTCCTTCTGGCTTTGACGTCTTACCCATCAAGCATGTGCACGGGCCTGTTGGAAAGCAACCCGGTTTGAAAGTGTGGGATATCCACGAAAAGTATCCCAGCGCCGTTTTTGAGCCTTCCATGCTAAGTTGCAAGCAGGATTCCACCATGAATGAGAATATCGTGGAAAACGTGTCGAGGTTCCAGGAATACACTGAACAGCTGCATGTATAATACAGTCAGGATCAAGTTCTGCGAGAACAGTGAAAGTAGACCAGTCTGCCTGATCCACCTTCCACCGGGGCACGCGGGTAGGCTGGCATCGACCACGGCCAGTCTCTCTCAAATGGATCGGAAAAAGATCACTGCCTAGTGGATTACTGTCAACCCTCCATGAAAAATGGGAGAATAATGAAGGGGAGCAAACTGAGAGATCAATAGCGGTAAAGGACTGACTAGGTGCATGAAAGTAAGTGGAAGAACCAGTATTGAAAAGAGAAAGATTGTGATCAGAGAGCATCTGCTCTACAGATCAACCCCTCCCATCAATAATAGCACTTCCCCAGAGGGGATGGTGTCCATTAAAATCCCCCAGGATTAGAAATGGAGTTGGCAACTGTTCAACAAGAGCATCAATTTCTGATTGATCATATGTCTCTCCAGGGGACAGGTACAGAGAACAAACAGTGATGGTATGACCCAAGGAAACACGGATGGCTGCGGCCTCCAAAGGCGTGTTGAGTGACAAAGACAGGGTAGGCACACGCTGAGCAACCAACAGTGCCACCCCACAATGTACTCGTCCATCACACAGCCTGTCATTTCTGTACAGAGAAAACTGCCAAAAGATAACTGTATCGGCATGTTTCAGAAATGTTTTTTGTTTGGAAAGATGTACAGAATGGTAGGAAGCAATCAGTATTTTGATGTCATCCAGATTAGAACATAAACTTCGACAGTTCCATTGTATCAAGGTGGCCATTTTTAATGACAGGTACGTGAAGTGGCTGGAGAACCTTTCTGTTTATGACCACGTCTTTTTTCCTTACTACTGTCCTTATTCGAAGGAGGTCAATTGACCTCCATGGACCCAGGGCAGGTCTTTGTTTTGGAAAGGGATTCCAGTGACTGAGGATGCGAACGAATGATTCTTTTGCAACTTGAGGTGGGAGAAAAAGATATATCTGAAGAAATGCCTGTACCTGGAACCAGAGGGGATGGTGTCCATTAAAATCCCCCAGGATTAGAAATGGAGATGGCAACTGTTCAACAAGAGCATCAATTTCTGATTGATCGTATGTCTCTCCAGGGGACAGGTACAGAGAACAAACAGTGATGGTATGACCCAAGGAAACACGGATGGCTGCGGCCTCCAAAGGCGTGTTGAGTGACAAAGACAGGGTGGGCACATGTTGATCAACCAACAGTGCCACCCCTCCAAGTACTCGACCATCACACAACCTGTCATTTCTGTACAGAGAAAACTGCCGAATGGAGACTGTATCAGCAGATTTGAGAAATGTTTCTTGTAAAGAAAGACAAACAGGATGGTAGGAAGCAATCACCATTTTGATATCATCCAGATTAGAACGTAAACCTCAACAGTTCCATTGTATTAAGGTGGCCATTTTTAAGAACGAGTAGGTGAAGTGGCTGGAGAACCCTTCGGTTTATGACCACTTCTTTTTTCTTTACTATCTTTAATCGGAGGAGGTCTATCAACCTCCATGGATCCTGCTCTGGGTCGAGTGGGCAGGTTTTTGTTTTTTTTGGAAGAGGAATCCAGTAACTGAGGACATGAACGAATAACTGTTTTGTCTCTTGTGGTTGGATAAAATGATGTATCAGAAGAAATGCCTGTATTTGAAACTGAAGGACATGGATCTTGAGGTTTATTGGAAGGTATGGGAGGAACAGAGATGGGAGTGGAAGTCGCTTCATCAACTTTTTTAACCACATAGGTCAAAAGGCTTTTTATTTCTTTTGAAAACGATTCTCTTGGAGGCACAGAGAGATCTGTCTGCACTCCCACTGCAGTTGTGGAATGAAGTGCAGCAGCATATGTCCATGATTGAGTTGTAGACAGCAATTTCCGAGCCTCAGAATAACTAATGTTATGTGTTGTTTTCAAACGCTGCACCTCTTTTAACTCCAACCATTTTGGGCAAGAATGAAAGTAAGAGGGGTGAGAACCATTGCAGTTTACACAATGCGGGTTCATGTCACAGTCATGGGCATCGTGGTCCTTGCCTCCACAATGAGCACATATCAGGGAACCATAACAAGAAGTCTTTGAGTGGCCGAATCTCTGACATTGGAAACATCGAAGAGGGTTTAGAATGTATGGCCGAACCCTGCAAATGAGATAACCTGCCTTGATGGTGGCAGGTGCACGTGGTGAAGTAAATGTTAAAACGAGGGTATTTGTTGGAACTGTAACTCCATCTTTGTGAGTGGAGATGCGCCTCACTGCAGAAACTCCTTGAGTGGAGAGACCAGCGAGAATCTCTGACTCTGGAACGTTCTTCAAATCCCTTTCAACAATAACTCCTCGTGAAGTATTCAAAGTAGCATGGGGTGTAACCTCAATAGGTATATCCTCAATTGCCTTTGAATTCAAGAGGAGTTCACTGTGTTGGGATGTGGATGTTTATACCAATATGTCACCAAATCGAAGCTTCTTTACTGACCTTGGAGAGCTAGCAAGTCCCTCTAGTCCCTTTTGAATAAAAAAGGGGACATTTGCCCTAAAGGTTTTTCAGAAAGAGAATGCAATATAAAAAAATGAGGTAAGTGTGTTACTGATGTTGAAGATTGCTGTTCTGAGTATTCAAGACGTGGTCTCTTACATATTGACTGTTTTTTTACAATTTTATTTAAATTTTTTGGAGGATCCATAGGAAAGAGGAAAAGTTTCGGTACCCACTGACCCCACCCACCACGGAGCCCTACAAGGGGACGCACTACAAAGTCATGCAAGGACGTTGCAGCAATGCCAGGGTTTTGTGAGCACTATACCCAAACACCAGCATCAGGCACAATGTCCACAACACCTGTTGAGAACTTCCAACACTGGTACTTGGTTGGCTCTAGCCCAAGTGGACCAGCCGATTGACCCAAGGGCCGACCGTCTACAGGAATTCGAGGCCAAAGTGGTATGTTAGGGTTGGACCCCTCAACAACCAGGATCCTCTCCTCCCCTTCACGGGTCGCCACGCACGGCAAACACATGGGTGGATGTTTAGATCCCAGAGAAGGTAAGCAGACAGAACAAAACCTTACCTGGGAGGTCCCCTCACCACGTACAGGAATCCACACCGAGGGGTATGTTAAAGGCATTGTGACACTTTCTTCAGATATATTTTCTTATACTGTTAGCTCAGTATTATTTAACTGAGAAATTTTACTTTAAAATACACTATAGATCCTTGAACATTTTCCTCTTACACATGAATAGTCCAATTATAATTGATTTTGATAAGCTACATCCATAATCCACAATTAATTTACAAAATTAACTAAAGATTATTGTCTCGTCAAAGTATAATCCAAAAATATCTTATTAATGCAATTGTGTTGGGAAATGGTTGTAAAAATCATGAATGACAACTGGTTTAATAAATAAATAAAACATACAGGTCTTTTTAATTTTTCAAATAATTAGAATGTTCACAAACAAATCAAGTTTAAGGTATTTATTTTATCTCTAAGCTTTATTAATACAAATAAACAAATGTTAAAAGCTGCAAATTTATTAACCAATACAATAATTTTGGCTCTGAGGAGGACTGGTAATGGACAAGTTTCTTCAGTTGTTTTAATTCTCATGTTGAACATTTTGACTTTGATTCCTAAAAATGTAAAATTAAAAGGAGACATACCTGTCTCCAAAACAGTGAAAATTAAAATACTAACTGAGAAGTGGAGATGGGAATTAGTGGAAGTTAAGATTAGACACAAAATTTAAGTTACAAAACAGGAAGGTAACAACCTATATACTACCAAAACTGTATTCAAGGAGAGTTAGAGGACAAACCTAAAACCAGAAATATGAAAAAAAAAAGGGAATCAAAGCAGATTGAGTGTAATGAACCTCTACCTAAAAGTAAAGAGAAGGAAAACACTTTTAAATACAGTTCTTCTTACCCCTGTACACAATTTGGTCCATATATTAAAAAAAAAGTGTTGGTTAGTATGATAATGAAATTACCTGTGTAGTCAAGAATGAGAGCAGTGATATAATGCCATAAAATGGTTGAGAGAATACGTTTCACTCCTATATATATGCAAAAACGGCTCATTTGGGTTGAGAAAATATTTTACATAGAACAGGAAACAATGTTTCGACCTTCTTCGGTCATTGTCAGGTACACAAAAAAAGTACAAATGCTAGATTTAGTTGGAACAAAATGATGGGATTAAAAACCTCAAGAAATGTAAGAAGTGATTTAATTAGATTCTTACTGAAGAATATTGATACTTTACATTCTAGAACTTGTGATACACTGGATTAGAAAACAAGATGAATATTAAAGACCACACTCAAAAATCAATGTAACATCAGGTTAATAAAACTGAGAGCCCCAAAGATTAACAAACACTCCAAAATTAAAACAATTATCAAAATGAGATGAATAATAACATGCAGGGCAGAAAAATTATGATGAGTCAAAGATACAAGACCATATAGAAGATGTACCACTAAGTCCCATTAAAAACGGGCTTGGGGACAAATTCAGATCAATTGAAAAGGGGAGCAAGGGAGATGATTATTATATCATTGAAAGGTAGCAGGGCAAGTAGAAAAAAATAATGCCACTAAAAACATCTCCCATAATTAATTGAAAATGTATCTTTGGTGAGGCATATTCACACAATTTCTCAATTATGTACATGTAAGCATTAAATATGTAACATAACAAAGGTTGAAAGGTAAAAAATATTTGTGCTAATCTTTTTACTCATATAAAGACTACATATGCATATTGCTTGAACCTCATATTACTAGTACTGTGTCCAATACCACCTGGAAGAGACAAGCCCCTACCAAGAGTTCTGTTAATAAACAGTTTATTTCTAAAAAAAACATTAGAACTGACCAAAATGTCAATAAAAATCATTCTACATGGCATACAAATCTTCAGGCCTACAAGACATTAATTCAAAATTTAAAAAGTAAAAAAACAAAAGAAATTAGATGAGCACAAGCTTTTTCGGAATTACAACTAGCTGAAACACCAACCCTTCAATAATTAACAGTATAATCATGGGGAAAAGTGGGCATTTACAAATAAACATCCACATAAACATGAAACCTGCCAAAGATACAGACAATTAAAAAATAACAGCCTGAATTTGTTGATCAGTAAGTTTCTATAATGCCACCATAAGATCTCACTACATGCCAGACATAGACTAAGTGAGTAAGGGCTCCAAAGAAGGTAAAAAATATATGTCATTGGTAGTAACATATACAGCAGTAATTAATGTTGACAGCACAATTCATATTGACTGATGTTACTAGCACAAGTGTGAACAAGAAAACCTGAAAACTGACAGAAAAGTAAAGGTAATGAAAGATATTCTGATACATGTGCAATAAGACACATGGAAGTGAGAAGAGATGAGAATTATAAGCATGTTTAAGCATACTGTGCATTGTATAAATGATACACAAAACGTGGAACCATACATTTGTTGACCACACAAAAGCAACTCAATATGGAAAAACTCTGAGTACTTCAGAATCAAAACTAACTCATCCAAAACAAGTTACATCAAAATAACCTCTCTACTATCTTCCCAACACACTGATAACCTTCTTTTAGAGAAATTGAACAAAGTGGTTCACAAAATATCTCACCACTCTTGTATAAGGTTACAATAACATTTTGATTTTTGAAACACTCCCCAAAACAAAACTATATTTCCTTCTTTCACAACAAACTAAGAACTCAGTAAAATTTTAAGAATTTTATCAAAATCTAACCCAAATCACTTTTTTTCAGCAATTCTTTCATGCCAATGTAACATTTCCGAATATCTTACTCCAGATGCACAACTTCAAATTTCTCAAAACAAACCCTTAACTACCATTACAAGTCAGGATCACATAATCCTAAAAATATATTTTTTAAAAAACCATAATGTGTTTGAAAAAGTATACATGTTCTATTCAGAAAACTTCATTCATATAAAATAACAAAATCATGTTTAGAAACTGCATTTGACCTAGTAGTTAAAAATCATTGTTCACCTTCTACTCTATCCTATATGTGAAGATTGGCAAGGTCATTTTGGATAAAACATTTTAAACAGAATCAATTTTAACCAGCATTATAGTTTAATCAGAATAAAATTTCAAAATACTATAATAAAAAAACTTCAGATTATGAACATAAGTAACAAACAAAAGTCCCAAAATAGATCCATAAGTCATATTTGTCATCGTTCATTGTTTCCTAACACAAAATGAATATTATATATCGACTTCAAAAGTTTTCAATCAATCCCATAACCATCCACCTTAATATTTTGTAAAACATCTGGGTCAACATTCAAATAACAGAGGGTTGTTCTACCAATCAATAAAAAGTAGAGGTCCTACCAACAAACACATTCCAAAACCTTAACATATGAAAACTAATTAGGCCTACTCTTTCCAGATTCTCCCCAAACTTCATTTTTTTCTTTAGAATCACCAAGTGTCAAGAGACTTTTTAAAAAAATCATAGATAAAAATATTCATCAATTATTTCTCATCTTCCTCAAGGTTTTTAAATACATTTCATCTATGATAGCAGTTTTATCCTGAAAAAGTTTCTCTTTTTTAAAATTAGAAATTGATTCAGGTTATATGGAAAAATTTATCCTCATTTTTAGCCAAACTGATCAGCTTGTAAATCTCTTCAATCCACATTACAGTTTCCTGTAAAATCTCTTTAAAGAACAAATATTTTCCTCAGTTCCCTGTTTTAAAATTAACATCAGTATAAAAATTCTTCAAGTTACACTTAATATTTTAAGCAAAAGAACTTTAACACTCCCTATTAATTTTAACAATTTTTTGGCTTATTTCAATGTATATTGTAATATTCTGCATCTTTAAAGTAAATTCCATGTTATTCTTACATTAGTATTTTTAACAATTTTTTTTTGTTGGAATATAAACATTTGGTAAAACATTCCCTGTTTTATTTCTTCAAACATCTTATTTTTAGAAGGTATACTTTCTAACATTTCAAGCACAACTCTTATTAACCCAACAACTCATTGTGATAAAAGAATCATGAACATTAACATGTTCTTATACCAATTTTTAATCATGTCCTTCTTAGTACTTAGAACACGGTTTAAATTCGTAATTTCTTAATAAAATATTTCAAATGTTGAAAAAATCAAATCATTCCCCTACATCTTTGTGAAAAGCCTTGAAGACTAATCTTTTTAACTTCCCTAAAATAATAAGACTGTCTTTGTTAAAAGTATATTATCACTTAATCAAGTGAAAATATTCAATCTCTTTAAGTAGCTCAAATGTAAACACACTTTACAATCTCAATGACAAAATTTCACAAGTTTTAAGTTCATTAAAAAAAACTATCACTCCTGCTACTAATAGTCTCTTTAAAATACCTTAACTTCATTTAACCAAAATTCAGTAATGGTAATGCCATCTAAGATGCTAATTTCCACTAAAGCATCTAACTTTAGCACTTAATGAAACACTTGTGCCACACATACAAGGGACTTTTTTAAAAAAAACTTTTAAGTCAGTAATAGTAACAAACCTATGCTTAAAGTATCATTAATACAATAAATGGTTCTTGACTCACAATCAATATTAATTTTCTATATTGTTTTTAAAACATTTTTAATGGAGGAGAAACAAAGAACTCACAGAAAACAATTAAAAGCATGCAAAATAAATGGCATAAGGCCATTGGGCTCACTGCTGTTACACATTCTTCTACAAATAACATCTATAGCTGAAAATTTTAACACTGCACACCTTATCATTAAGCAAACTATTCCACAAGTTTACAATTATAGCAAATGAAAACTGTTTCCCATGCATTTACTCTGTAAGTATAAGCATTAATGTTCAAAAAGCCATTTATATCACTCCCAGTAAAAAAAAAAAAAAAAAAAAAAGAGAGAGAGAAAACCCAAAATTAAACTCCTGACAAACCTTATGTGTCAAATTTGACATGCTGGAAAACACCATTTATCACCAAAATTTACTACCACCAAATCAATTTTCTATTCACTTCTGAGCTCTTCCAATATTTCTCTGAGAATGTAACTTACTAATTAACCTTTTGTTCTGTGCATTGGATATAAATATTGTAGAAATAATGATACATAACAAACATTAGAGTGCCCTCATCCAGAAAAGAATCTCTGCTAAAAGTCAAATATGTCTGTAAATTGTAATATACTGAAACATTTTTCAACAACTATAATGAGTATTAAATATGAAATGAAAATCTTCAAAACAAGTTTCTACATAACCTAGTATAATAATTATTTTCTATAAATTCTAAAAGTAAAACAAAATGTTATAATGCACACATTAACACATGCACAAGATGCTTGTAAAACAAACGAAATGCCTAGGAATAAATGTTTCATTTATGTTTGACTCAAAAAATCTCTATATTATGTGTATTAAAAGAGTTAAGGATGTTATGAATTTTTTTCAGTAACAGGAACCTTGCTCAGAAAAGTTGTGTTAAGTATTTCACAACTTCTTTTTACTAGTTTATTTACCCATGGAAAAAAAAACACAGACCAAATTGCATCATTTAAATGTTAGCAAAAAAGACAAAATTACTGTAAAGGAACATTAGTGAAACAACTTGAAAGTCAACATTCAATAAATATTCAACATGATTTTACAAAGAAATCTTGAATTATTATCAACTTCAATTTTTTTTCAACCATAGAGTTACTTTTTAATTTAAATGATAGTAGATATTGGTCGAGTAGGTTCAAGTGTGGAACTGAGTTTTAACATCAAGCAGCGAAAGGCAATTCAAAATGCATCCAACTAACAAAACAAATTAGAACTTGCAAAATAAAGTTACAATCATGGTAGAAAATTTTTTAAAATCCTAATTACTATTGAAAGCACTGAACTTTCTTCCAAGTATTACATTTTGGTAAAACAAGCAGCTTCCTCTGATATACTTACAGAAAGTTTTGTTATAATCATCTTGTAAGTTACATAACTTTAAATCTCTTGTAAAGCCTTATTTATAATGTGTAATTTTAACCCCTTTTAGAAAAGATAATAGCAGCAACACACTGAAAAGACAGCTGATGGTTACTAGGGTACTTAAAGCATTTTAACTATAGTATAAAGACAAAAATATATGAGCTTACAATTTGTGCTTTCTTTGAGAAGTAACACCATAGTAATTTTATTGTCTTAAAAGTTAAATGTTTATGAAATGGTCAAAATGTCCATTATAAATCTGTTTGAAAAATGTCTATTGTAACAATGTCAATGGTGTTGGAAATTAAAGATAGAATCCAAACTTGTTCTTTCCAATTCCATCAAGATTACCAGATTTCTTTCTATTTTGTTTCAACAGGAATAGTTATGTACAGTTAACAGTGGTAATCATAAACTTAACACAGTATCAATCAAAATATTAACTTTAACGGTTTAACAAAAGGTCAGAACTTTTGTCGTCATAAATAATTTATCAAACTTGGTACTATTAACAGTTTTGGTATTCGGCTGTTAGTATTATAACAGTGTTATAAATACAATTACTAAAGGGCATTTATTGTCACAAACACAATTATCATTTATAATTCTGATCCTTTCCAAAATTATTTTACATTTCTTTATTGTTCGTCGTTAATAGTTTAATAAAGAAGACATTTCTCGAATTATTGAAAATGAATATAAAAACTATTTCACAAATATTACTATAAAAACATGCAATTTAAAACACGTACAAGCAACTTCCTGTACAAATGCATTATTGTAAAAATCATACCTCGAGTCTCGACGTTTACAAGTTTTATGTTACTATTGAGCATCAACTACAAATTTGTACAATGTGCGCATTAAAAGATTAAAAAATGGTAATAATACTGTTACTTGGTGTCATTACTATTATTAATTATTTAAAATATGCAGCAGAATATTCACGCGAAAAAGAGAATCCCTCATTTATTCGTTTGATCATTATTACATAACAATAAATTATAAACTTTATAACTCAAATATATTTCTCTTCCACACAATTTCACACGTCCAGTTCAGCGATACTTTCTCCAAAATAATTTAAAACACTAGCGCTCCTTGTGTTTACCGGAAATCGTCAGCAAATATTCACAACAGCGCCATTAGCTGTGACACTTGAAAATGATATATCAAACTTTCAACTGTAGTGTTACAAGTTTTAGACATTATTTTCGATCACCTTCGACAAAATCTTGTAATTTATTGCAAAATTTGTTTTTAAAGATCCACAATAATTCCATGTAGACTAACTTCACACATGAGTCATAGAGCATGTATAATTTTTAGCATTTTTGAAACTTGACATTGAGAATTGCAACACTGTTCTCGAAAAACCAATATTGTGATACCTGGTAAATGCAACTCACAACTTCAATTGCATGTTAATTACTGTAAATTATTTTTTTCTTTTCACAATAATATTTTCGTTGCTAAAAATCTCTGCATTATCTGAAATCGATATGCGGAGAATACTCGTAAATTTAGTCCTATGACTTCTCAATCCAATGTCTACCTGATTAAAAAATAAAAAAGAGACAACAATTGGCTTTAAAAAGGTATAGTTCCTTTTAACAAAAACACATACACAAAGATTTTCTTATATAGATATATATACATTAGTATTATCATTTATGTCTGACCTTTCAATTATGAGACATTTTGAAACTAAACCACACCATATGTAATTCAGAAACTAAATTGTCAAGTAAGAACCACAAGTTTTAGACATAGGTGTTTTTTATTTAGAACTGATTACCAAAGGCAGAGAAGGAGAATCCACTCAGCAGTATCCGTCATTAGTGCAACCACTTTTAAAAAGAAAATTGTAAAATAATACACAATTTTTTTTGAAAACCAGTGTAAATATGTGACATATAAACATAGTCTTTGTTTTCTATATGATTATATATAAATATACCATTACTATAAATTTATTTATTAATTTGAGTATATGCACTTTTTGTATACGAATTTTCAAGAAATCTGTTAAGTTGATATTCATCTAGGTGCCTTGGTTTTTTTGTCATTTTAAAGTAGATAATACCTGTTTTGCTCGCGTATAATTTTACTTCAATACGCTATGTTGTGAAGGAGATATCTCAGAACGGCTGGTTTGGGTATTAACAATTTTATTGTTCTCTAGTTATCAATAAAAGTGCTAATGTCTAGCCCCAAGTGGCTCAGCGGTATGTCTGCGGACTTATTCCGCTAAAAACCGGGTTTCGATACTCGTGGTGGGCAGAGCACAGATAGCCCATTGTGTAGCTTTGTGCTTAATTTAAAACAACAAGCTAATGTCTATGCCAGCCGTTCTGAGATACATTTTTATTTAAAGTGGGTTCCTTTTCATCAAGGTTGTGAAGGATGTTGACAGCAGTGTCCTATAATGATATCTCAAATTTACGACCACACTGATGTTTCAACGGAATTGATAACCACTTAAATAAGTGACACAAGCGTCCTGAGAATATAATCTTAAAAATAATTTTGTATATAAAGTTTTAACCTTCGTGATAATGGGAAGTGAAAATATTTTTCAAGACGGCTGATATGGATATTAAAACTTTTGAAACAATGTCGAGAACAACGTTTAGAATTTTTTAGACCTTCTTAGGTCTTTTTTAGGGTAGCCCTAAGAAGGTCGAAACGTTGTTCTCTACTTTATCTTAATAAACGTTTTAATACCCATTACAGCCATCTTGAGACACAAAGTTTTAACCTGTAATTTTCACTAATTCATTTTCTTTATTATAAATGGTTAGAAGAGTCTAGAGAATTAACTATGAAATAAATGTGCTGTTCTTCATTTTGCATACATTATTTGATTGTGTTTTTGAATGCAAATAAAGATTAATTTCACTGTAGTTTTTAGGTGTTTACCTTGTTTCTTTTCTTCTAAAACTCACTCAAAATGAAAGAAATCATTCAGACACATGCTAAACATCTTGTTGAATCTCCTATTAACTCGCAAACTATCCTATTTCTCTAAGGTAGTTTAGTTTATCTGAATTTGCCCCAAACAGTGATGGATTTAGTATTAGGTTCAGAAAACAAGCGCCAATAGCTCCCATTTCAGAGCAGTGTTGAATAAAAACATTTTCGAGGAGTGGGGTGCATTTAAATCGACAAAGCGGAAAACTACTGCGTTTCAGTACTGTTTGTACGCCCCTGAGTTCAACACTGATTCGGAGGGGTCCCAAACAAACTTAACAGTGCGATATATTTTCCACAATTATTAATTAAACACCGTATTGATCAAATTACTTTTGTAATAAGCTATACTGGAAAAGAAAAACAAATAAAATAAATATTGTTTTGGATTTATACTATAAAATTTTATACTGCCGAAAAATAAGAGTAAGTTCTGCTAAGTACCTTTCAAGTATAAAATATAAACATAAGAAGTGTATAGGACAAGCCTATGATAATGCTTCAGATATGGCTAAAATATATATGCAGGTCTTCAAAAAAGAATTAAAAAACAAACAGCATTAGCCTTATTTGTATCTCATGTTAGATATTCGCTAACGTCTCTCTAGTCGGCAGTTATGCCTCAGAATGACGTTCTGAAACAGCATTATTTCTTTTTATTTTGTGCAAATTTATCAGTATTTTCCACTGCTTCTGCAGGAAAAATGTAACGTTATACCGATTGCTTTGGGAAGAATACAATATTAAAAAATGTTTGCGGGACCACACTGTCTACAAAAACAGACGTTGTTTATGTTCTTAAAAATAATTTTTGAAATAAACTCTTCCACAAAATTAAAACTAGAATAAAAGCTTTATCTTTTATTTAAAAGTTTAATTATCATGAAAAAAAATCATTTCATGTTGGTTGAAAATATCACGAGTAAATGCGGTAAATCTATCATTACAATATCCAGATCTGAACATTTTGAAGGTAGAAACATCAACAAAATCATTGAAAGAATTCATCTTTGAATTAAGTAATATTTTGAATCAAATAAAAATGAAGCACCTAATTTATGTGCCAAATAGGGACAAAATATTTTAAGGTAAAACAAAGAAGTAAAGCAAGCTAAACGAGTAAAAAAACAAAGTATCCTTTGATCAAAATACTAATTATGAACTATTGTTAACAGGAAGATATCAATTCATTTTTAGTGTACTTTCCGTAATTTGTAATTGACTAGTTACTGAAACTGACAAAATAATTTATTAATCATTTTAAAATATCCTTTGATTTTACAATAGATAAGAAAGAAAACAAGGTTTGAAAATTTAATCTAATTTTCACATGAATGATATAGGCACTGAGTTACTTAAAAAGAATGCAGCACATTTCTAAAAAAAATGCGAAGAAAATGTTTGTATAATTCGCTATCCAATGTTTCGCATTTAGCATTTCTAAACATGTAAACTGTGATGAGATTATTTAAAATTCTTTCTCATAGCAATGCTACTAGTGAAAGGTAAATTCCTGTGGTAAAAAAGTGATGAACTATTCACGGATCACAATGTCATTTACCTTCTCTCTTACTTTTGAACATGGAAAAACTAAGAATTAGGGCATACGATAAATCATGAAGATATTATTTATCAGTTTATAGTTTAAAACTTCAGTTAATTTTTTATATGGAATAGGTATTTATTCTTTATCTGTTTGAGTTTATATTATATTTATACATCTAATACAATATTAGTTACTAATTCACACCATCATGAATTATCTAAATAATTATGTCAGAAGTAATGCTAGTAATAGTTTGAGGCCCAAATGTAAAGCCACAAAATAGTTAAATCTGCGACTGACCACAAAGGGTATGGGCCCATTATAGCCAGGAGGTTAAAGTCCTCAACTCAGAATCTGAATGTTGCAGGTTTGAATCCCTGTCACACCCAACATGCTTGCCCTTTCAGCTGTGGAGATGTTATAATGTGACAGTCAATCTCACTATTCTTTGTTATAAAAGTAGCCCAAGAGTTGGCAGTGATGACCTGCTGCCCTTCTTCTAGTCTTACACTGCTAAATTGGGAACAGGTAACCCTGATGTAGCTTTGAGTGAAATTCAAAACAATTCAAAGCCAATATGTGATAATACACCTTAATTAAGTTACTGAACAATAAAGAACATTAAAAGCTTTTAACTTTCTAAAAAAAAGTCTTTTATCCTAAGTTGTATAAGTTTCTTTTAACAACCGTGAACTTTATGATGTTATGACTTTCATTATTTTACAGTTATTTAAAAGGCACATCATGATATAAACTGTATGTGACAGTTTTATATAATAGTGTATTTAATAACAACACATCACACACAAGTAATTTTATTGGGTAGTAACTGCACATTTTACACATCATACATTATGATATTTATAAAATAAATCACGTTTATATATTTATAGAATGAAAAAATAAAGAGTATTAATCAAACACTGAAAACAGACAAGCAAAACTTTTGTTGTGCTTCATAACTGTTACAAAAGTACCAACATGTATTCATACACAGAGTAAATTTAATACATTATCAGCATATCCATATCAATTACATATCATTTAGCTTTATGAAAACATAATAAACTTTTGCAGTGAAAACTGAATACAAAAATTACACTGCATTTACTTATCTTATAGTAAAAGAATTCTAGTAATATAGAATACAATATTAAAATTTCTTTCTGAGTAATCTAGACATTATATCTACATTTGCAAAATAAATGAATATTCAAATAGAGCTCTTGTCTGTTACCAAATTTTTAGTAAAGAATATAAAAATATTTAGGGCCACTAAAACTTCATTTTACAAGTGCTCGTAAGGAAGAATTAATTCAGACAGTCATAAATGCACTATCTATATGTGCAAATGCATTAATATTAAAGTATTCACAAAATATTTGAAATTATGTAATTTTGTGTCTTAGCCATGGTTTCTACATTTCAATCATTGTCATAAACAGTGGTCATCTAAGTGTTATTAGATCTAGGCAACTACTACTCATGTCAATGCATTATATTGACTGCAACAATTTTATAGTATCTAAATCACAATATCAGGAGCAATTATATATATACAAGATACCCACAGAAACACTTCCTTTCTATTTCATAATTCTCACAAGTAATCTTATATGAATTTAAAAAAATATATTAAAGAAATGCAAACACATCATTACTTTTACCTTGTAAATATGTAGCACTGTGCATTTGTTAGAAATTTGTTTTCCTGTAGTATCTGTTGCATGTTACAGATATCTGAACACTTAAAATTGTTTAATTATTTAAAAAGTATTTTGTATACACATTAAACAAATATACTTATCACAAATAGACCATTTATTTTTGGTAAATAACAGTACTCAAGAAAACTCACCTACTAATTACTCACATAAGAACATATATCTATTATTATTATGTGATTAAACATAGTAATTAAGTTTCAGTCTTTAGTGAAATAATTACAATAGTGCTTTTATAACATGAATGCTAAGATAAAGATGTAGTATTACAAACTGACTTAGAAACCGACAAGATGAACTAAAATATAAACGACACACGTGGAAGCTTAAAGCTTCCATCGAATTGCAATGAAGTTATACTCAATCACCTTTAAAACAAGAAAATCTTTTAAAAATGAATTAAAGCCCAAATGACACTATAATTTGCTCAAACTCAACAGTTAATAAGAGACAAATAATAACTGGTACAATATTACACACCCTAATACACTGGCACGGGTGCCGAGAAAGGAGGCAGAAGGGGAAAATGCCACTGCATGTTGAATAGTGTTTTTAGCGAAATACACTTCTTTTGTTAGTTCTTTTTTACCCATACTTCCCCTAAATGAAGTTAGGCGCCAACACTTATCCAGTCATATTGTGAATAATGAAACAAAATACAATTAGTTATCTGTTCACATGTGTTTACTATATTAACAACAAATTTAACACACTGTTCTTACTTTTATTTATACACAGCCTGTAGAGAATATTAAAAGTCTTTGTGCTTATTATGTTATACATATGCATCACTGAAAGAAACCTATCATTTTTAGCCTGTTTTTTTTTTCAGATTACCTATCAGGTCTGATTTTATGTTCTAAAACAATAAGACTGACAATAACACATCATTTAAACAGGATTATAAAGGGTTTTCAGGTATTCATAATAACACTGCATGATCCTGAAACAAGACACTTAAGAAACAAGGTTTAGATCTTTTGGTTTTGCATCAAATAATTAAGTTTAATATTTAAGTAAATAAATAATCATATTAAGATGACCCATTACAATAACAACTTCATTTAATTGGTTCTTAAGTATTTTTTTGTGTGTTTAAGCACAAAGTCATACAATGGGCTATCTGTGCTTTATCCACAACAAATATCAAAATTTAATTTTTACTTTATATGCTTTAGCTCACTACTGAATCACTGGGGGTTGGATTTCTAGAGTAACACTTTATTGCAAACATACATTACAAAAGAAGAAGAAAAAAACAGAATTGTCTTACAAGTTAGGATCAAGTTATATCACCAAGTTTCATGAAGCTAGATTTTGGCTTCAGGTTCACACTTTTTAATAATTTTACAGCCCCTATAATATTCTTCACCCTTAACTCAACTGACCAATGCAAGGCTGTCCCAAGTAACAGCAATTTCCTTGATGAATTCTTAACTTTATGAAGACGTGTACAGAGCCACCTAGTGGTAGAGCCTATACATAACTTTGTAGATGACTTTTTACTTTTAGATATTACATTATTCTCATAACTAAAAATATTGTCAAAATAAAGCTTATAATATTCTAATTTCTATCTGTGAATAAACAATGTCCATTAAAATATTTCTTAATATTTTGTGTCTTTTGCTACACTTACCATAATTCTTATTAGTGGTTTATGAAGTGCATCGAGTCCTAAAATGTTACAGATAGTCATAGTAGTTGCTGATCTCACTATTAATGAAGTTACTATCAAATTTGCTTTCTAACTACTTTTTCATTTAAAAACTTGTTCTCCAATGGCATAGCTGTAAAGATTAAATTAAAAATTAAATTTTGATACCCATGGAAGGCACAGCACACACAGCCCATTGTGTAATTTTATGCTTAGCTACAAATAAACAATTTAGAAAGGTATGTTAATGAGTTTTCAGAGTATTTCACTAATATTCACCCAAATATAAAATATTCAGTTGAATGTGAACATAAATATAGTTCATCATCTTTGGATCATTCAGAATATTATCAATATGACAGCTTAAAAAGTCCTCACAGCTTGTAAAAGAACATTCTTGGTATTTCATACTCATTAAGAAAGGTTTGTTCCTAAAGCATATAAAATTAATTTAGTTAGAGGACTTGTGAATCATGCCTTATAGGACCATGGACACTTATTCTAAGATATATGATAACATACGTTGTCATAAACAGTTTTTGGAATGCAATGAAACCAAATGGAAATCAATATCACCAAAACACTAATTACACTGACCACCCTTGATGTACCTGAGAAAGCAAGAAGAATAATATTACTGTGTTGGTTGCAGTTGTCAAAACACACTAAAAATATTTTTTCAACAGCAGAAATGAATTAATCATGAGATATTTATCTTTATGATCTATAATAAATATTTTTCAGTTTTAAGACTGTAATACTTGAGAATAATAAGAACTTTTCATTTTCAAATGTACGTGTCCTGGATGTGTAGAGGAATAAGTGTGCTGTGACTCACTGCTAGGTGGCTTTTTGTTCATTTATAGGAACACTTCCCCAGGAAATGTAAGAATTAATCAAGTATTGAAATGACTACTGTCACCTGTAAGACTGCTATCAGTTATGATAACTTTGTAAGTTAGTTACACTAAAATGAGAAGAAACTGAGGATTTGTGCGAGTCAAACACTAATAAACTTGAGAAGAAACCAATTTTATCACTTCTCTTTAAGCTGTGAGCTAGTAACTTTTCCTCCTTCTTTTTTTGCTTAAGAACAATTAATATAAAATTTTAAGTGCCTTAAAACACACCTTTAAAAAATTAAATTCCATCATCTTAAGTGCAATAAATGAAAACATTTTTACATTTTTTGGAAAACAAACAAACTTGTATTGAAATGTTTATAAGAGTTTCATTATTTAAGAGAAAATATTTAGTGTTAGTGATTCATTAGTTTTTATTACTCAAATACAGTATAACCATACTGATTATACACTTCATTTTCCTACACATGTCTAAACCTAATACTGATATATGCACAGTGCATTTGATTTAGCAAATATGATAAAGTTATATTAATCTATTCCAGGTAAATTCAAAGAATTTGATCTTGAGTTCATTGCAGTAGTTTTGTATGAAAAGTACTTTCTGTCAAATAAACTTTTTTACAATTTCAAAAATTAACTGCAAATTATTATAACCAAAGTTCAATTTGGCTGTGGTTTGGCAAAAAAAAGTATCATGAAAGGTTGGTAATGGCAAAGTGTGCTTTAATGAACTGGTTGAAAATAAACAGATGCTAATGAACAATAACAGAGAGAGAGAAAATAACTTACAATAATGATACGAAAAAAACATTACAGAAGACTTATCCACATGCAATGAGATTACACATTTAACTGTTGAGAAATTTGTCTCAAACGTACACTTATAATAATGTAGCAATATGTTAAACAATGTTTAATGACTAGTTATTAAAGAAACCAGTAACCTATGCATTCAATTTATCACTTCATATAAAAACCTGATGACTCTGTAAATATTAATACTTTCTTAAGTTAAAGTGGAGATAATTAACATATGTTGCAAAAAATTTAGTACGTAATCAAATTCAGCTAAAACAGTAAACTAATCTTATGCAAAGTTGGCTATTTATTTTTTAATTCGTATACTGAAAGAATACAAGTGATCAAAGCTTCTACAGATCATATAAAAATCTTTCAATAACTTATTTATTATGTAACTCTTTACACGTATCAAGCTTTCTTTAAAGCACTTTCTGATTGTCAAGGACAAGCTAGTAGGTCTGAAAAGGATAATGTAATCACATTTTATATACAAGTTGTAAATTGAACAAATATACATACAATTTTGTTGAATTCTCTATTTATAAGTAAACATTTTTTTTTAAATTATAAGCTTAGGGCACAACTTTTATGTGCTAAATATCATAATTAAATTAGTAGACTATACAATGTATCAAGAAAAAAAAGGATTTAGATATAAACTTAAGTCTAAATATATGATATGCAGTTATTTTACATAAGTGAACAACAATAAAATTGAAAACAAAATGATTTTTACACAATGGATATGCCTTTATTAAAATCATTACTTCAATATATTTCAAAAATTTAACAAAAATTATGGAATATATACAAGAACAGTATCAACAATTAACAACTGCTACAATGTTACATCACGATGGACTTTTATGGGATAAATAAAAAAAACCAATATGGTACAAATAATACACTATGAAAAGTATTTCTACAAAACCAGATATTTGCTTGAGGTTGGCTAAATTAAAAATACGTCCATGCACCTTAGTAAAGATACAGCTGTACAGAAAAATGTGATTGGCTGAAATACACCTATAAGCTAATCACTTTGTTGCACTTTTTGATGAAATTAGCATGCATATGAGAAGTGCAAAATAAGAACAAAAAGTGCAGTGTGTGCATTTAGCTTCTTATATGTATGTAAAATCGCACCTGAAATGGTTTCAATATCACAAACTCATTATGCAGTGAAAATTGAATCTTTAAAGTATTTATGACATTATTTGTAAAGGAAACATTTGTAATTCGGGAACATAACAATCTTGTCCAAGAATGGAATTAACAATATTTTGTTTTGAAGCTAACAATGTAATTTTCTTCCTGCTATCCATTTTTGTATATTTTATTTCCTTCTTATGTTCAAGAAAAGCTGAATATTGACATGCATACAAGAAATGAGTAACAAATAACAGTACTGTAGGAAAACACATACAGATTTTCTTTGTTTATTGCTTATTTGCAATCTGTCCACTTGACTTTGTACTGTATAATTAAAGTTCAATTACAAAAACGTTAAAAAATATGCCATGCATTATTAACCCAATCTCAGAATATAAATAACTTATGATGTAACTGAATATGTAATGTTTTTCGTGGTAATTCTAACAGTAGTTCAAAAGTTGTTTATTTGGAAGGAAATTCTGTGATGCTTTTAATTCTAGTATTATAATGGAAGATATCTGATATCACATGTGAAATTCAACATCATATCAATATATTATTTTTATTTTTCCTATAATTACAAATAAAATAAATCATTGAGAAAAATTCATGAAGGCTGCATTTATCATGTTTTGTAAAATAACTTGAAATAAAACTGCTTAAAGCAGCCAAAATAATATCAATGTGGATAACAAGAAATTTATGTTTTTAACGCAGGACAAAAAGTTTTCTCCTACTTTCAAAACTGTAAGTACATTTCTCTTATTTTAGTCTTAACTACAAGTAAATTAGTGTTTATACACTATAAATGTATTGAGCATTCTGGTATATTGATCTCAAAACGGTAGGTGAATTACTCAAGCGTGTAATATGTCTGTAAATTGTCTTTTTAATTTTTTTCCCATTAAATAGCAATTAAATATGCAACTTAAATTTTTGTCATATTCATAAAACAGATAATTAAAGGTCTTATAACTCTTCACTCTATATTTTGTTTACAGAAAATATTTTAAAAAATGTCAGAAAATTAGATAAAAAACTGCTTTTTAAAAAAATATTTGATGAATAACAAGAGTGTGGCCAATATTTTAAATCAGTGAAGTTAGTCAGATCAGCTGACCTTCTTGATAACTGTTATAAGAGTTTAAGTTTAAATTATTACAATGTACACCAAAGGTTACAGAAAAGTAAATCACAGAAAAATGTATTTAAGTAGGAAACAAACCAATAAACAACATAAAACCTCAAAGGCAGTTATGTATTCTATATTTCACTTCTTTTTAACTAACAGTTTTACAATAGCTGTTAATATGCTGACCAATACCTTAAGGTGATGGAACAATCTAGAACTATTTGTTTAATGAGGAAAATTGGGAAAAAGATGTATTAAAAATCAAACTATGGCAATTTCAGACAATTATATCTATTCAGCTATACGTGGAACATTTAATGTTGAGTTTAAAGTTACAAATTAACCCTTAAACAGTTGGTATGCTGTAAGTAGCAGCATCAACTTATGATGGCCACCATTTAAGGGTTAAAGATTCGAACCTTTTCATTTTTTAAGTAGTGTATAATGATTAATTACTATTGTGTATAGTTTATCACGAGATGGTACAATATGCAAGTGGCCAGCACTGGGACTGTGATGTAATAAAAGCTTGAAGGGTCATGAAATGTTACATTTTACCTACTTAACAATTTGATTTGTTTCCTGATATGCTGAGATCTTTATGTTTCCTTCTTTCTGTATTCATATCACTTATAAAAACTAAATTACTGAAATTCGTAACTTGTTTTTTGTATTTAATGTCCTAATGATACAAAGAAAAATGCCTTTCAGCAAGAAAATTAGTTTTTTAAAATAAGATACCTAAAATGTTTGATGTGACATCATCTCCTATCAAAGTTTTGTAAAGTTGGGGAAAAGAAAGAAAATACACCTATTACTCTTTTCTCAAGTAATTATGTATGAAATAAACTTCAGTATATTCTCAATGATAATACTAAAGTTGGTATTCTTCTAAAAGTTTTTTTACTTCTACACTGAAGTCATTTAGGTGATGTGGAACCCACTTCTCTACAACACTGGACACAATGTTATTATTATATGATGACAGATAAAGTAATGATGTAAAGGCTGCTTCCAGAATATCCCATGAAACTAACAAAAAGAGAAAAAAAATATCTTAAAAACTTGGCTACTATAAATGAAGCTCAGTTGAAAATATCAGTGAACAATGTACTGGTTCAAGGCTTATTGATTAATGCTTAAAAATAAAGATGTCATCATTATTTATGATACCTTTTTCATTTTGTATTTTTTATAAAATTTAAATCTTAATACAAAATATGCTCATACAATTTAATATGTTTTACCAGTTTAATTTTTTTCTCATAAATTTTCTAAGCAGTCACTAGATATGTTTGCATTCATAGACACCACAGAATTGAAATTTTAAAAAAAGAAGAAATCCTAAATAACTATAGAATTTGAAATTATTTCAGACAGGAAGAGAGTACATTAATGTACCAAATCTTTTTTTTTATCTTTTTATTAGTAATATTTTTGTGTGCCAGCAATACCAGGCAAGGGACATGCTTAAACCTGGTTTGATTTTATTACTGATCAGGATCTTTACCAATCTACCAGCAAACTGAAATTCCTTTAGGCAGGATTAGAGTAAGTTGATCTATGAAATTTTGGACATAGTCAAATACATCAATGAAAAGGATCTGATCTCCTGAGCTCAAAATTGTATCTATATCTTAAATCAGTCAAGAAACAAAGAAGCTGGGACATAAAGGTTTGTACTTGAAAAACTCAGAGCCATTCTATGAGCTACTATGTCATGGCTAAAATAAAGCATCTACAAAACAAAACTCATTTTTTTTTCCTTTAGAAACAAATTCTTGATTACAAACTTCAGATATTTAGAAAATTTAGGTCTTAACATATAATTATAACTTAATATTTTCTTTACTTATTAAGATAAAAAACATGCTCTTTTTTTTCATCTAAAGCATTTCCTTTTAACTATGACCAAATTATTCCAATATAGCACATTCATTATTTTAACAGCTTCATGAAAACTATTTTGAATCAATTAATTATTTCCTGAATACTAACCACCTTCAGATTGCAGTAGAGTTTGGAGTGGTATCATAATCCCTTGAATATTGTCTTTATCCTTCAATGGACACAACTGACACAAACTTCCTAGATAAATAAAATGAGATTTAATAAAATTTATGCCAACAGAAATATTAGAAATATACAGAACTCTTATTTACTATTACTTTAAAAGGACAACTTATTTTGCCTTTATAAGTTACTGTTCTGCATCCTGAGTGCATGTTACATAAAAATGATTTTCATAGTATAATTACAACAGAATTCTACAACAGTTTAAAAAAAAATTATACATACCATACCTAGTTTGCAGCTGATGTAAACTACTGTAATTACTTATGTAATTATTCTAATAAAAGCAGCTTCATACAGTAACAGCAAGTACCTGAATTTCATGTTTATGAATATGATCACTTGATATGTATGACAATTCTTTTCTTTGATAATGATTTCAAAAACCATTTATAAATGATAAAACATTCTCTATTTCAAGTCAAAATTTTAAAGCATGTTTACCAATGACAAAATACAAAAGCTTGATAAAAACACTCAACCAATTATTCTATCTTATTCATTGACAAGTTATATATCTCTTTGCACGTAAGTGAGGTCTGCCAAGCATACCCAACATCAAATAACTTTCTCTCTGTACTGATCTCATCAGTGACATTAACAATTTCAAGTTCTCATAGAAATATTCTCCTTTGATTTTTTTAACTTTTTCTCCTGAATAACACTGAACATCTAGATCCCATACAAGAATAACACTGCTGCTAAGTTACTAGGCTGGTCGGTTGTTTAGCATTTTATGGCACAAAGCGACTAGGTTATCTATGCCAAACAACTGTTAAAAAAATTATTAAAATTCATAAAACAAAATCATGTTAAAATAAAATAAAAGTGTAACTTTTGATTTAAAATCTTAAATAGTTTTAAAAAAGTCAATGGCCCTTAAAAATACTAAAACCATTTGTAATGTGGATAGCATTACCATCATCAACATTGTCCAGCAACAGGGGTAAAATTGTGAACAAAACATGTCTAAAATGGTACCATCGTTTACAGCACGACAGTAAAATGTGGACTGTTTCATCCCAATGGATGAAATGGCAAGGAGCCAAGACTCGAATACAGGACCATAGTTCATGTATGGAATCAGATGCAGCAATGATAGTGTTAGAGCAGACAGACTTAGCTGCAGTGTCAACAAGCTTGTTTTCATGAATACCAACATATTCTGGCATCCAGAAGAGTTGGACAGATGTAGATGTAAAAGAAAACTGGGTCAGTTGGTTTTAAATATAAGTGTGAGAACTAATGTGAAGATATTCCAGGGCTAGTAGAGAATGAAGGGAGTTAGTATAAATAGTACAATTTAAGTACGATTTCGTTTGAAATAATAACTGAATTTAGTGAACTGATGTACCAACTTATGGCAAACAATAAACTAAGTTAATTACAGTCATTCCACCTCTGGAAAATGTCAGTTGACAAAATTATTTTACATACTAGTGAGTGCTGTAATTGAATCAATCTTAAAGTTAGTTGTTACACATTATTTTGTAAAATTAGTTGTACAAGGAAGTGTTTGCCTGATAATCAGTGGTAAAATTGAATTATCAAAACTAAAAGGGTGATTTTAGTATGAAATTATGCCAAATTTTTAATTAAGAAAGGATAATGTGAACTAATTATACATCTAATTTATACTTTTATTCTTCCTTTTAGCTCATCTACTTGGGTTCATTAAGTAAATACAAATATATCATAGGCCAACTACAGTGATGTTTCTTTATGTGGAAGATATTTCAAAGTAATACAGTAACAAGATTTTTCTTTCAATGAAAGAATACCAAATAACAAGATAAAATACTCGTGTGAGCAAAAATGCATCTCATTATCATAATATCAATTTCTCAATATTGTATTTTCCTATGAGTGTAATGTCAATTCCACCAACAAGCACAAAGTTATTGTACAGATTTTCAAGTACATTTCATATTCTGCCCATGTGTGTGAAGATTTACAATGTGCTAGAGAGGTTAACACGGGAGGGCAGCTCAGCTTTAATTATGAATACAGAATTATGTTGGGTGTTGAATAAATTATGTCACTGAATACACCTGAATTTATAAGTGTAGCTTTTGTTTCACTTTTTTTTTATATTAATGAAAATTCAAAATCACAACAAAGAAAACTTTGACAGCTATTTCTCTCTAATACTCAATTTATAAATAATAATGTGAAAATGCAATGAAATATATCAAAACTTTAAGGATATAACTGCATTTGTGCTCTTTTGTGATAATTATTTTAAGTAAATACATTAGAATAATATGTTCTAGCTTACCAAACAGTTTTAAAACAAAGACAACTTTCGTATCATTCACAGATTCTTTGTTTTCTTCAAAACTTTGGGATCTCACGCTCCACTGTTGTAAAACAGGCCAGAGAAGTTCACGGATTAAAACATTGTTGGTCCACTCCCATCCTTCCCTTCTTGCCAGTAATTCTACAGCTTTGCTTAGTTCAAACATTTTACGAGAAGACACTACAAATAGAATTCCAAATTAACCTATTTTCTAAAAAGACTGAAAGTGCATAATTTCAAAAGTCAAATAGAATCTGCTAATAACTTTATTACTGGGTTTTTCATTCAAACTTTGATTATTATTCTAAAACATGAACTGAAACAATTACAACAAGCACAGTAGACTTATTTTCAGTCAATTCATAAAAGTTTAAAGAATATTCTATAAAACAATCTGTAAGAATAACAATTTGTTCAATAATGTCATTCTTAGTTTCAGTCCACACATTAACTCCTTACACCTGAGTGGACACTTCCAGTGTTTGGCCTAAAATCCCAATTTACCCACTGGACAGTGACAGCATTCAATAACATATGTGTCTCTTTGGCTGAAAACTAATTCAAACCATGTTATTACACTCAAAATTAAAAAAAAAACACATTAAAATGTTAAAAAGTTGGTCATAACTATAAGGAAACCATTACAATAATTCTACCAGAATGCACAAAAAATTACAGGTTTAAAGACTTAAGTTTCTAAAAAGATCCTAAAACAAACTAAAATAATTTGAATTACTCTGAAAAAAGACAATTGAAAAAAATTATTTTCATAAATATTTTAGTCATGCCAAGGCAAAATTATTGTTATAATATAAATTATTCCTTCCCAGTTCATTGTTATTCAAACCAGGCATTATGATCAGTTATGTCTTATTAAATGGAAATACTATTCAATCTATTCCATACATAGTATTCCCACACAGTTTAGTTTCAATTGCCACTTTAATGTGTTCTATAAAGCATGGCTAGACCTACATGACATTTGGACATTTCACTCATTTTGAGGATCATAAAACATGTGGAAGTTGTTTTGAATTGTCTGAAAGTTTCTTAAAGTGTCATTAGTAGAAAGTGAAACTACTTCAAAATAATTCAACAGTTATGATTTTACTATACTAAAAATGTACTTCCAATAGGTATTTTCCTCAGTTCACAAGATTAGCTATTCTCTTTCACTGATGCCCCTTATATGAGAACATTTTATTTACACATGTCACAATCCTTCTGCTTTCCCTTACTGGAAACAAGAGATTTCAATAGATCAGGACATTTCTTAAATAATGCCTGATTTTAGATTCAGAAAAAGAGAAAAGATTTTAAATTTTTTTAATGTTATTTAATCAATCATGTATGTTCCATTATTATTAATTACTTTCTGCCAACAATTCACAAGCTTCTTAATGCCACATCTTGGGGTTTGGAGGAAAAGAATGTAGAGAGGGTAGATTTAACATTTTCATGTTTTCCAAGCTCTTTTCCATCAAAATAGTTCTGCAGAATTCTGAATTGATGATAATCAGATGGGAGGAAGTCTGGAGAATAAGGAAAATGCAGAAATTTTTCCCAGTTTGGCTCTTCAATCCTTGCAGATGTGATCCTTTCTGTATGGGGCCATGCATTATTCTGGTGTAACACAACACCTTTATGATTGATCAAAACAGGACTCTTTTCTTTCAGTGCAATATTCAAGTGCTCTAACTGTTGACAGTAGAAGTCTAATGTAATCGTTACATTGAGTGGCAGCAACTCAACGTGGATCACATCAACAATATCCCACCAAACACTTAACAAGACTTTCTAAGGGTGGAGGTCCATTTTGGCCTGTACTTCAGACAGTTCACCTACACTGAGCTATTTTTCATCTCCAGTCACTAAACTTATCCAAAAAAAGGTGAGTTATGTTCATGAGAGTGCAAAGAAGTCCACTATTGCTCTAAAGGTGGCTTCTGTTAAATCATGGGGGACTCATTTTCCAAGTTTTGACACCTTTCCAAGCTGTTGTAGATGGTGAACTGTTAACTAGGATGAATTAAGTTTCTATACTCTTTCTTCAACTGTTACAACACAATCTTCATCAAGTGCAACCAGCAGCAAGTCATCATTAAACTCAACAGAATGACATGAACGTGGTGCATCACTTAAGCTGTAATCACCTAATTTGAACTTCTGAAACCACTTCAATATTTTCTTTCATTGAGAGACTCCACACCATAAACACCTTGAATGTTTTGTGTGGTTTCTGCTGCACTATTGCCTTTTTAAACTCATAAAGTATTATATGTCTAATGTGCTCCTCAGACACATTCATCTACATAAGGGTTTATTTTATTAATGATCTGAAAAAGTGGAGTTGAGTTAGTTTCTTTTATTTGTCTGAACATTTTTATACATATCCTAATACATATTTTATTCATTAAAGCCTCTAAAAAGACAGAAATGTAGTACATTTATGTGATTATCTCTTTGCACTTTTACTGAACTAACACTCATAAGTTTAGCAGAAAACAAAAGCACCAAAAATGTGTGAGGAGGAAAAATGGGAAGTGGTTGATTATTTTTGGCACAAAAAACAACTAGGCTACTTGCATCAAACATCCAATAAAAACGTAAAAATAAAATTATGTGTATATACATGAAGTTAAAAACTAAATGTCCAAAAGTGAAATAAAAGACTCGAGTAGAATTGAATATGCTAATAGCTCATAAACACAACTAATTTGGAGAATGTCACCATCACCAAGGACATTGTCCAAAAAAAAGAAATGCTTGAAATGGTGTGGTGCCACAGTTCACAGTCGTAATGAGGGCATGAGAGTAAAACATTGGCTGTTGTTACCCAAGTGTCAAAAAGGTCTCACATTTGTGGATCAGATACAGATAAAAGAATATAATGAGTGAAAAAACTGAGACCAATGTAGAGACTAGCCAGAGCTACTTCCTCCTCCAAATTCTTATGGGAACAAGATAAACAATGAGCAACAGAAGGTTTAATCAGGAATAGCTTGTTATCACTTTTCTCACTTCAAGTCAACTGTCAAGAAGCCTAGCCTTTCATACAGGACCATAGTCTAAACAGGGCACTGGCATGAAGTGACAGCAACAGAGCACATGATCTTAACTTAGTCGTCAACCAGCTCATTCCAGTTCATATCAAAATGCTGAGGTATCTGGAAAATCTGGATATTAATGGAAGATGATGAAAATTGAGCCAGTCATTTTTTAATATCTATAACAGCAGGGTGGGAACTAATATGAAGCAATTACATAGCCAGTGGAGAGCTAAGATATTCAGTGCAAATGGTACAATCAGTGCATAATTTCTGTGTGATCCAGGGCAAGCAAAATGGCATACAACTTGGTTGTGAACATAGAAATTGTTAAGGAGATCCTGTGAGCAACCACTGAGTGACAACAAACATGCTAGAATCCACAGAGTCACCTGATTTTGAACCATTTGTGTAAACCACATACTGCTGCATACCATATATTCCCAACATCAGCAAAAAAAAAGCAACATTTGGCAAAAACTTGTAAGAAAATATGACATTCCAGTTACTACCAAATTAATTCAAAACCAGGCACAAAACTAAGGTCTATACTGCATAAAAACTACACTGGCAAACACCACACCAACATTATTTATAAAATACAATGTGATAACTGCCACAACTCTATATTGGAGAAACAAGTAGAAAAATGGAAACCAGATTCAAAGAACACAAAAAGTCACCTTCACACATTTTCAAACACAGCAAATCAAATAAACTCAACATAACCATAGAAAACACCCAAATACTAAATAAAGAAACAAACATAAACAAACACAAAATTAAAGTAGCCTTACTTATACAACAACTCAAGCCCAAAATAAACTAATACAAAGGAACACCTTTATACCTGTATTAATAAATATAATCAAACATCTAAGCACACCCTCTACATTCCAACACTCAGTTACACAACTCTCTTCAAACATGTGGTCAGCTATTGGTCAGTTACCTCCTTCTTTCTTTGTGAACCTGACAATGACTGAAAAAGGTTGAAACATTGTTTGCTCCTCCATATAAAAATTTTCTCAAACCAAACTAGCTGTTTTTTTTACATATATATGGACTGGAGTATTGTTAAAAACACCCAAAAGAGAAGAAACACCAAATGGTGTATGGGGTTCTACATCTTTAATGCTGAAATCTTGGCAGAACCATAGACCAGATACCCATAGTTCAAATTGGATCAAATGAAGACAACATATTTTGAACAAGGAACATTGATCTGCTTCCCCATCGGTGGAAGAGAGGATGTTCAGTGCCCTTGTACATTTGACACATAATTGTTGTATGTGAGAAATGAAAGTAAGCTGTTGCAAAAATTCTTGTAAATGGTTATGGAAAAAGTAAAACCATTTGCTATAGTCCACTTCAACAAGCAACTGAGGGCAGTCTGAAGCTGCTTCTCAATAATCCTCATATTAGACAACCTTCACAAAATGTAGAAATAATTGATATATAGCCTGTTGGCAAAAGTAGGAAAAAGTTGTATTGTGATAGCATTGAACTTGATACTGAAAAGTGTGATACTCAAGATACAGTTATGAGAGACTGATTCTAAGTTTCTGTGTGAAAGAACAGGAGAGAATTGAACCCAAACCTGTCACGTAAAAAAACTACAAATAACAATGGGAAGGTGGCCACCTAACTCCTATAGATAGATGTTCCCAAAATGCTATATCTTCATGTAGTGTTGTACCCCTTCCCATGATTGAAGAAGACAGAAACACAATGTTCCTTCCCAAATAAGGCTTCCTTGACTGATGTTTCAAGATGAATCAGGTGATTCACAGCAGATCACTGTTGGTAAACCTCACATTGTGTTGATGAGAGAAGACCGTTTGATTCGAGGAACCAACAAGATTGAGCATCATCCATCCTCTCTAAGACCTTACAAACAGATAGTCAAAGCAACTGGATCACAATAAGAATGGATTTTGTGATCCTTCCCAGGTTTAATAAAAGGCTGGACAACAGCCTCACTCCAAATATCATGAAAAACGTGCTCCTGCCAAATCTACTTAAAGACAACCAGAAGAAGATCAAGAGAGACAGAGTAGAGATAATATAGCATCTTCTACAACATTATCAGGTCTTACTAATAAAGAGCAAGCTGAGTTCCACCAGTACAAAAGGGTGAATATAGTTGTATGTACAATCAGTCTGAAAAAAAAGAGATGATTTCTCTGCCTGAGACTTGATGGGCAAGAAAACAGAAGAAATGCTCTGTACATCAGCAACTTCCTGGCCATTGAAGAGCAAGATGGAAAGGAAATGGGAAACATACCACCCATTGACCTTCCTAATCTTGTTATAAATGACTTTGGAACAGGTGGTAGAAGATATGCTAGTTATAAACTAAATCTAAGATTTGAAACAGATGGTAGATATGTTAGTTATATACTAAATATTAGATTCCTTTTGGCTTTGACATTTGATCTACCAAGCATTGATACAGGTCTGCCAGAAAGCAATGAGGTTAGAAAGAGCAGAATACCTGCTCAAGGTATCCCAGATCACTCTCTGAGCCTTCCATTTTTACTGGCAGACTTAAAATCACCATGGATGAGGATACTGTGGGAAATATGTTGAGGTGTTAGGCAAAAAACAAACAGCTACTTGAACAACGCAATCAGTTACTGCTTCCAAACAGTTGTTAACAGATGGTAAAGAAATAACAGTAAGATTGATTTCCAAGAAAAAGGTGAAAGAAAGCCAGTCAGTCAGGTCCAACTTTCATTATTACACTCGAGCTGAATGGCATTTACTACAGCCAATCTCTCTCAGAACTACAGACAAATGATCACTGCCCCATAGGTCACCGCTAAATCTCCAAGAGAAATGGGAGAAAACTGAACTGGAATAGACAGATAAATCAATAGCAGCAAAAAACTGACTATGTGCATGAAAACAGGTAAAGGTACCAGTATTGAAGAGAGAAGGGTTGTGATCAGAGAGCATACGCTTTATAGAATGACTCCTTCCAGCAATATCAGCAGCACCACTGCAGATGGGATTGTGTCAATTAAAGTCTCCAAGGATGATGAAGGGAAACAACAACTGTTATAAGAGAGCATCAAGATCTTATTGATTGTAAGTCTCACTAGGAGATAGGTAAAAAGGACAAACATTGATGGTATGACCCAAGGTATGTGTGAATGGGTACAGTAGCCAAAAGCATATTAAATGGCACAGACAAGGTGGATACAGGCTGGTTGACCTGCATTGCCATCCCACCATGAAGTCACTCATCCCACAACCAGTCATTCTGAAAAAAAGAAAACTGATATGGGGTGACAGTATAAACAGGTTTGAGGAAAGATTCCTGTGAAAAGAAAGGAAATGACAAAAATCAACCAAGGCCTTACTGTCATCATTTTTACTGAGGTGGATTAAACCTACGTGGTTAACCCTCCTGTTTATGACTAAGGTGTTTTTCTTTACTGGAAGAAGGTCTGTCAATTTCCATGGATCCTGTCTGGGTAAAGTGTGCAGCTACCATCAGTTGCAGTAGATCCCACTGACTACAGACATAAACAAATTACCATTCTGTATTTTGGGGGCCAAAGAAGATGGCCCTGAGCAAGCATCAGAAGCACATTTAAAGAAGATGAACCTGGGCCATCACTGGAAGTAATAGTGAGGGCAGAGACAAGAGAAGCTGTTCATTTATCCACTGAGAGCAAAAGATTATTTATCTGGTATGAAAAGACTGACAGAGGCACACAAAGATCCGTCTTCGTGCCCACTGTAGCACTGAAGCATAGTGCAGCTGCATACATATGAGATGCAGCAGAAAACAATAACTTACTAGCCTTAGGGTATGAAATATTATTGACAAGTTTTAAAGCACTGTACTTCTTTCTCCTCCACTCAGAATAAAAGTGAAAATAAGAGGAATGGCAATTATTACTATTAACTAAGTGAGAGTCCAGTTGACACTCATAGGTGTCATGGTCTTCACAATCACAAAGAGCACATGTCACAGAACTCCAATAATATGCCTTTGAATGACTAAACTGTTGAAACTGGGTTAGGAACATACCTTACAATGAAGGTAACCTATTTTCACAAAGGCAAGCAGACATGGAGGTCAGAACATCAAAAGGAGACTGCTGGTAGGCAGAATACTTCCATCTTTAAGAGCTGAGACATGTTGCACTGAAAAAATTCTTTGGCAAAGGAAACTAGTGAGAATCTCTGATTCAGGGATGTTTATCAAATCCCTCAAAACAATAACTCCCTGTGAGGAGTTAAAAGTAGCATATGGAGTAACCTCAATAGATATACCCTCCATGGTCTTGGAATACAGGAAGAATTTGGTGTGTTTAAGTGTACATGTCTTCACCAAAATTTCCCCAAAATGTAGGTGCTTGACTGATTCTTAAGAGCCAGCAACCCTCTCTGATTCTTTCTAAATAAAAATAGGGAGGCATTTGTCCTAAAGGTTTTCATAACAAGGAATGTAAAGTAAAAAAAAAAAAAAGGAAATACAGGAGCAAGATTAATTGAAGATTACTGGTCAGAGCCTTCAAGGCATGGGCATTTACCAATAAGCTAATTTTTTACTTTTTATTTTGTGGAGGATTTGGAGGATTCAAATAAACAGAGAATGATTCAATGCTCACAAGGGGATGGACTACAATGCTAAAGAAAGACACTGCAGCAATACCAGGGCTTCATAAGCTTTATGTCAAAACATTGGCATCAGATGCAGTGCCCACAACTCATACTAAGAATGCCAAACACTGGTACCCAGTTGACGTTAGCTCAGCAAAACCAGCCAATTAATCATTTGTCTACAGAAATTCAAGGTCAAAGCAGTGTGCTGCAGTGCCCCAGACACCACTCAACCACTAGGATCCTCTCCTTCCATTCACTGACCACCACATGCACAGTACACTCATGGATGGATGTACAGGCACCATAAGAGGTAAATTTTAAGTACAGAATCTTCTCTAGGAAGTCCCCTCACCACAAAAATCCACCTCAAGAGGAATGGGAAGTGTGAGTGGAGTGCCTTTCAGAAAAAACATATTCAACAGAGGAAAATTATTACTTCCCTCCTCTAACAAGGTAAATTAGAGTGCAAAAGATCAGTGCAAAGGAAAATCAGAAATACCCTCCTAAAAAGTCCAAAAATACCTCCATAGATGAAATAAATTGATTTGTTGGTTGATTTAGTGTTTTATGGCACAAAGCAGCTGGGCTATCTGTGCCAAACGTCCAGTAAAAAGATAAAAATAAAGTGAATGTAGTAAAATTCATAAAAAGGAAATGAAGGTAAACAAAACAGCACTGAAAAACAGAAAAAGCTTAAACCCAATACCGAAACCTAGTCTCCAATGTTAAGAGAAAAAGCAGAGTAAGAGAAGTTGTAAAGGACTTTCTCTAGCATAACGGTAATTATCATAACCATCCAGGAAAACTAACAGGTAAATACAAGAACCACCACCAATCACCTGAAGTTGGCCTTTCCAGTCCTGGTTCCAGGTTACGTATCATTATGGCCAGTATCAAAAAGTAAAGCAATAACAATCTTAAAAGACATGCAGCAAAACTGTAATAATAATTCCTCAGGATGACTACCCGTTAGAGTAGTTCAAACAGCAGAGTTAGTAATTTGCAGTTGGCCTTCCAGTCTTGTTGTTGAGTTATTTAATGTCATGGCCATTTTCAATTTCAAATCGAACTAGAGAGATTGAGACTCTTAAAATGGAAACACAATTAAAAAGGTATAATGGATAAATATCAAACACTTAAATGACATTAGAAAGATTAATGGCTGTTAAAAAACTAAAAATTTTATCAAGGTTGACAGTGTCACCAATAACACTGCTTAATATTGTGGACAAACCTTGGGACAGAACATGGTTAAAATAGTGTCGTTGTTGAGAGTCGTAACGATGGCAAGAAAATAAAATGTAGCTAAAAATGATTTCAGTGTTACACAAACTACACAATGGTACACAAGTTCTAAATGAAAGAAAATGATGAGTTAAAAAACTGTGACCAACGCGTACTCTAGTTAGAACAACTTCCTCCTTCCAAACCTTACAAAAGCTAGATGGCCAAAGTCCAATATAGGGTTTTATTTGGAAAAGCTTGTTGTCGCTTTGCTCACTCCAAATTGACTGCCAGCTGGTATGGAGCCAAGCCTTGAATACAGGACCATAGTCCATGTATGGTATAGGCACAGTGGTGGGAGTGCCAGAGCAGACAGATTTAGCTGCCATGTCTACAAGCTCATTCCTGAGAATACCAACATGGGCTGGTATCCAGAAAAACTGGATAGAAGTAGCTGTTAATGAGAAATGGGCCAGTCAGTTTTGAATATCAGCGAGAACAAGGTGTGAGCCAACATGAAGCAATTCCAGGGTTGGTAGAGAGCTAAGTGAGTAAGTATAAATAGTGCAGTTGGAGTACTGTTTAGCTTCAATATGATCCAGGGTAAGACATATAGCGTACAGTTCAGCAGTGAACACAGAAGCTGTAGAAGGAATTCTACATGCAACCACAAAACTGCAACAAACCATGGCAGAGCCTACAGAGTCACCTGATTTGGAACCATCTATATAAATTGGTATGGAAAGATTGTTCGAAAGATGTTCAGTAAATAAAAGACGGTACTTCCAATCGGGAGTATCTGCCTTTATCAGATGATTTAAAAAAAGGTCACATTTGGGGACTGTAATAAGCCATGGTGAAATGGGCTGACCAGTGGGTTCTGCAATGTTATCCAAAGAGAGATCCAATTCATCCAAATGTGCCTGGATGCAAAAGCCAAAAGGAGCAATGGCAGATCATTTGTTCTGAAAAAGTACTGCCCACTGAGGAAGGAAAACACATCCCCAGGTGGGATGCTTTGGTAAGGAACAAAGTATCCAAGAATATAGTAAAAAAATTGTGAATGGCAAAGATGCAGAGAAGGTTCATGAGATTCTACGTATAAGCTCTGAACTGGGGAGGTGCGGAAAGCTCCAGTGCAGAGTCGAAGTCCGTGATGATGAATGGGGTCCAGCATCATTAAGACTGAGGGTCTGGCAGAGCCATATACCATTCATCCATGATCAAGATTTGATCAAATAAGAGCACAATATATCTTTAACAAAGAACATCGATCCACTCCCCAACTGCTGGTAGAGTGAATGTGGATAATGTTCAGTGCTCTTGTGCATTTGACCCGTAGCTACTTTAAGTGTGGTATAAAGGTCAGCTTATGGTCAAAGATAAGCCCTAAGAACTTGTTCTCAGAGACAACTGGCAGCAAAGCTTCACCAATACGGAGTTCAGGATCAGGGTGAATACCCAGTTGGTGGCAAAAGTGCATGCAAAGAGTTTTAGAGAGAGAGAAATTAAAACTGTTTGCCATGGTCCATTTCAGTAAACAATTGAGGGCAGTTTGCAGTTGCCTCTCAATATATCTCATGTTCGACAATTGACACAAGACGTGAAAGTCGTCGATATAGAACCCGTTTACAACAGTGAGAGAAAGTCGTTCAGTTATGGCATTAATCTTTATACTGCAAAGTGTGACACTCAAAGCACAGCCCTGAGGATCTCCAAGTTCCTGTAGAAAAGAACAGGAGAGTGTCATACCCACATGAAGTTGGAATCTCCTGTCCATTAAAAAAATTTTAATAAACATGGGTAAATGGCCACATAACCCATGTATATGGAGGTCTTGCAAAATGCCATACCTCCGTGTTGTGTCATAAGCCTTCTCAATGTCAAAGAATATTGATACAAGATGTTTTCGTTTGAGAAAGGCTTCTTTGATTAATATTTCAAGTCAATTTGGTGGTCTGTGGTGGAGTGCTGTTGTTGGAACCCACACTGGGTGGGCAAGAGGAGGTTATTTGATTCGAGAAACCAAACAAGATGAGCATTAACCATCCTATCCAAGGTCTTACAAAGACAGCTCGCCAAAGAAATTGGATGGTAGTTTGAAGGAATCTTGGAATCTTTCTCAGGCTAAGAGAAAGGTAAGATAATAGCTTGGCACAAGGCATTTGGAAAAACAATCTCTTGTCAGATCCAGTTTAAAAAAATTAGAAGAATATCAAGAGAAGACGGAGAGAGATAGAGCAGCATATCATAGTGTTCATCATCAGGTCCAACAGATGTACTGCCAAACCAATGAAGGGCCATGTTCAGTTACACCAGTGTAAAGGAACAATTATAGTCAAAGAGACAGTCAATTCAAAAGGAAAGAGGTGAACCCTCTGCCCGAGTCTTGATGGCCAAGAAGGTGAAAAAAAAGCAAAAGTGCTAGATACCCAGCAAAAGCTTTCACCTAGAGTATTGGCGATGCTTCATACATCAACTACCTCTGGGCCATCAGAGAGAAAGATTGAGAGGGGGACAGAATTGCAGTGCCCACTGACCTTTTAAATCCTGTCCCATATGACCTTGGAACTGGTGGTAGAAAATATGCTCGTTGTGAACTTAATCCAAGATTCCTTCTGGCACTGATGTCTTACCCACCTAGCATGTGTGCAGGCCCATTGGAAAGTGATGCAGTTTGAAAGCATGGGATATCTATGGAAAGTATCCCAGGCCCATTTTTAAGTCTTCTATGCCATGTGGCAGACAGGATTCCACCATGGACAAGGATATCATGAAAAACATGTCAAGATTTTAGGAATACACTGAGCATCTGCTTGTATAATACAGTCAGTTTCCACTGCCACACAGTTGTCTATTGTTGGATGACGGCAGGATCAAGTATTGCAAGAGCAGTAAAAGTGGACCAGTCTGCCTGATCCAGCTTCCACCGGGGTATGAGGGTAAGGTGGAATTGACCACGGCCAGTCTCTCTCAACGTATAGGAAAATGATCACTGCCTAGTGGATTATTGTCAACCTTCCATGAAAAATGTGAGAATAATGAGGGGAAGCAAACCAAAGATCAATAGAGGTAAAAGACTGACTAGGTGTGTGAAAATAAGTGTAAAAACAAGTATTGAAAAGAGAAAGGTTGTGATCAGAGAGCATACGCTTTAAAGAGCAACCACTCCTATCAATAACAGCACTTTCCCAGAGGAGATGATGTCCGTTAAAGTCCCCCAGGATTAGAAAGGGAGATGGCAGCTGTTCAACGAGAGCATCAAGGTCTGATTGATCATATGTTTCTCCAAGGGACAGGTAGAGGGAACAAACAGTGATGGTATGACCCAAAAAACATGGATTGCTATGGCCTCCAAGGGTGTGTTGAGTGACAAAGACAGGGTAGGCGCACGCTGAGCAACCAACAGTGCCACCCCACAATGTACTCGTCCATCACACAGCCTGTCATTTCTGTACAGAGAAAACTGCCAAAAGATAACTGTATCGGCATGTTTCAGAAATGTTTCTTGTTTGGAAAGATGTACAGAATGGTAGGAAGCAATCAGTGTTTTGATGTCATCCAGATTAAAACATAAACTTCGACAGTTCCATTGTATCAAGGTGGCCATTTTTAATGACAGGTACGTGAAGTGGCTGGAGAACCTTTCTGTTTATGACCATGTCTTTTTTCCTTACTACTGTCCTTATTCGAAGGAGGTCAATTGACTTCCATGGACCCAGGGCAGGTCTTTGTTTTGGAAAGGGATTCCAGTGACTGAGGATGCGAACGAATGATTCTTTTGCAACTTGAGGTGGGAGAAAAAGATATATCTGAAGAAATGCCTGTACCTGGAACCAAAGGATGTGGATCATGGAGTTTGTTGGAATGTATGGGAGGAACAGAGATGGGTGTAGAAGTTGATTCATCAACTTTAACCGTGGAGGTCAAAAGGCTTTTCATTTGTTTGGAAAACAATTCTCTTGGAGGTACAGAGAGATCTGTCTGCACTCCCACTATAGTTGTGGAATGAAGTGCAACAGCATATATCTGAGATGAAGTGGTGGACTGCAATTTACAAGCCTCAGGATAACTAATGTTATGAGTAGGTAACCAGAAACTACGGAACCTTCCCTGGGAGGTCCTCTCCCCATGTACAGGAATCCAGACTGCAAGGGAGAGAGATGGACCTGAAGAAGTAAGCCACAACACTTCTAAGCCAGTATACTCTCTATACCCATATGTGGAATGTGTAAAATATCTGGGAAGAAATTGAAAGGAGCACAAATAAGTGAGAGATAATGTGGTAAGAAAGGGGTCTTAACCAGAAAAAGTTATTGTAACTCTATCCCAAAATGACAAGAGTGGGTAAACAGGAATGCACTCTTGGAAATAGTTTGGCTTGGATTCAGCAGACTGTACTCAGTAAGTCAATTATATTCTTGCAGGGTACTGACAAATGTAGAAGGAAAGGATGAGGATCATACTTTCTCCACCGCAAACCCAAGAAGTGGGGAACTGACAACATTTCCAATTTCCAGGTATGACACAAGGATTATCTCTGAGCTACTGACCCAGGAACTTGACCCTTGATGTTGAAATGGAGTCTATCAATCAACATTAACTCTTGAAACCATGAAATAGTTATGAACCTTCCAAATGGTACTAAATCCCCATAAGAAGATATAACAAGGGAAAGCCAAGGACAGAACTGGAACAATCCCACGTACCACTGCTATGACTCACAACACACATGAAAAGAATCAAGAGAGGAAGATAGACAACCTGAAACCTGCATGAGGACTTATGTTGATTGGTTTACTCTGAATTCAACATTATGTTATTGATGTGGACTACATTTTTGATGGCTCAACTCCAGTGATTATGTAAATGATATAAAGGAGGCCACATCTTACATCAAGATGATGATTTAACTCCTCTGAAGGCCACATCTCATCTAAATCAGCAGAACATGACCACCTTACTCTTGACAAAAATTGGTTGAGCTGAAAATTTGATGACTGGATGCCAATCTCTTGTCTTCTTGAGTACAAAGAATAAATGGAAATAAAAATCCTGACAGAATGGGATTGACTTTTTCTACTGCCCTTTTGATAACAACTCTCTTATAGCCCGAGAATGAAACTCCATTTGCTGTGGAACTGTTAGAGGTGATGTAAATTGAATGAACAATCCCAAAGCCAGATCACAGAGTACCCATGAATTTCTATTAAAAAACTACAGATGTCCAGAGAGTGATGTAATTCTGCTCTCCCTCAACAGGATAGCCACAAATGCTGTTGTTGGTTTATGTGAACCAAAGATCTTTCAGAATATGGATGGACTATATTACAGGAACTAAAAACCTGTGAACTGAAGGAGGGGGTTAGGAAACACCATTGGCTGACAGTCCTGAACTAGCTCCAGTTGATAAAGAAAGGCAAGAAACTAACAACAATAAAGAAAAATGTAAACAGGCTGTATCAAATCATGATTTTAATATCTCTGGAAAAACAACATGAAATGGAGAAAAGGTGCTTCCAATAATTCTCTGAGGGAAGAAGACAGTAAATGTACACTTTCTAACAAAGAATCTCTACTCAATAAATCCCAACAACAAATCAGCCAGGAAACCAATGAGAGCCAAAGATAATAACCTTACTGAGGTAAACTTCAGCAAAATTCACAAATCATCCTCAACTTCTAGGATTCGGACAAAAGTTGGATCAAAGCTAAATAATTCAGGACAGTCGTGAAAGTAAGATAAATCTGAGAAAACTGTGACATATTTAAAGTGATTACAAGTTCCAATATAGACTCCACATACATTCAAAAGAAGATCCATTCAATGAGAATTGGTCACAAGCCAAAGTATGTTATTCCAGTAAATTCGGGTACAAGGCATAGTTATACCATTGCCCAACTGAGTAGCAAATCACCCAGTATGAACAGCAATTATAGGAGAAAGATGCAAAACTAAATGGTTACTTGCCATTCTTCATACCAACATGGACAGAGTAGACTCAAATCCAGTTGGAGAGAGCCTCAAAGCTTCACAAACCAGAGTGACCAACTGAAGGGGCTGAAGGTGGCTCATCAAAATGGCCCTCTGTTAAGGCTAACCTTGTAAAAGATGGAGCTGGAAAATATGAGTCTAAATTCTCCCCAGCTATTTACAGGTAATTTACAAAAGCTACCTCAGACCTCTTCTCCCAGAGAGATGCCTCTGGTCCACGTTTCCATGCCACAATTTATAAATATAAATGTAGATATAACTGCAGACATGCCAACCATATTCAGGGTTGCAAAATAAACTGTAAATAATTACAATACTTCTGATTACAGAAACCTGTGTTGAATACTTTGTAAAAAAAAATGTGATTACATAATATGAATGAGGTGTTTATGCACAGTACCTGGATAGAAAGTGCATTGAAGTTTGTTGAGAATTCTGCAAATTTGCAATTGTCAATAGCTTTCAAGAAGGGTATAACAGACTGGAGCAATTCTTAGTCTTAGGTAAGCAAAAAAGTGAAAACCCTGGTAATCAAGAAATACTTTTTTTATCTTGTGATAAGAGAGAAGTACCGTATCAGAAATGTATATTACTGTGCATATAGCATTTAGTACAGGCCACTTAAAACAAAAATATTGGAGATATAGCTGCAAATATTGTCAGGTGAAGTCATATGTGAGCTTGTCAGTGTAGAGAATTAACAGTTGATTGCCTGGCTAAATTCATGAGTAAAAATAACAGGATCTGAATTCAAAAGTATTTACTTCTTAATTAGAATAAAATAGCAATTAGTTAGCTCAAAACAATGGGATTCATGATAGACTTGATGGATTTTCTAACAAGCCTTTACAAAACTCATTTTATATACATCTTCAAGCACCAGTGTGATGGTGCCTATTAAATATAAATGAGTGGAGTCTGGGTATAGATAAAAGTTAGTGGTGCACTGATATCTGAATTCTGTTAAATGATATTTCTGATGTCACACACCATATGAGTCACATTGTACAACCCTTTTGATATAATATGCTTCCAAGCTCATCAGGCTTCAGTCCCCTAAAGTATTTATGGGATGCTCTTGGGAGAAGCATCACCTCCAGCAAAGTGACCCCAAAATATTAAGATGTTCAGGTCAAGGATACTTTAAAACCTTCTATAAACTTTGATTCAAATTATGCAATGATGATTTCATGCTCCTTTGACTGTTTATAGTGACCATACTTCATACTGATATAAAAAGTAATGATGTAAACCAGACACACCTCCAAATGTTTACAGTTATAAGTGGCAGTTCAAAGACCAGTTTGTATTCAGATTTTAAAACATAGTTAACAGAAAAAAACACAATAATGTCAGCAATTTTAGAAAGTGGTAAATGGCCCTTGTCAAGGAAAGCCTACTTTCTAAAAGATATTTAGTTAATGAGTTTCTTTTCTGATGCTTCAATATCTTATGATAATAGTTTTAATACTGTCATAACTAAAACACAAATCTTTTAATGGTTTCAGGCAATGCAGTTCAATAATCTTATTCTTGGACAGTTCAAACAAGTTTAAGAACATTCTAAAATAATAAGTTAAAATAATTTCAAGTAGTTGAATAAGTTTGTCTTTAATAGGTAAAAATTTGAAAATAGTTTACATGATAACCAGAAAATTTTCAATTGGCTCTTTGATTTAATATTTTGGTTAGTTCATGCAAATTGGAAAACAAACGATAAGATAACATGAAGAATTACAATTAGAATAACCTATATTTTAGTCCACTCACGGGAATTTTATAAATAATTTAACCTGAATCTGCAATTCTATCACATAATGCAGATATAAAGATCCTGCCCAACATCTAAAGTGTGATTAGTAATTACAGTCCTTGTCAGTTACAAAGGTCCCAGTCATCCCATGCAGAGATAAGGAAAGATTTATGATTAAAAGTAAATTGTAGTCAGTTAACTGCATTTAATGATTCCTTTTTTCATATTTGAAGATTCTAAAAGTTACATGCAACCATGATCACTCAAGTGATTTTCAATTTATACAAATTTGATCACTTTATGCATAGTTAAGGAAGTTTCTACATTTGCGTGATCTTTCCAAATTCACAACAAGCTTTTATTTATATTCAGCATTATTAACAATAAAAACCAATTATATTTAAAATAAAAGGTCCAATGAATAGTTGCACTCCTACCTGTGTTCTGATGTGTTTGTTCACAAATGTCTTTCAGTATATGTTTTGCTAGACTTGTAGCATCCACATAATTCACTTTCAGATTGCAGAGTTTTCCCAACACATCAGAAACTTGTTTATGGAGAGTTTGGTTTAATTTGGAAGGTTTACAAAGAATCAGGTACCCAAAAACTTCTGTCAAAATGGACGATTCACTTTCTAAAGCACAAAAAATTAATAAATGTAGCTAATTTGAGACTAAATTATTTTTACAATTAAAATTATTTTCAAACAGGAAATTACTCTTAAAATATGAAATGCCTTTAAGTTTAGAGTGTGAATTTATGCTATCAACAACCACATGATCATGCTTTAACTTTTGCAAAGTTCTCACCATCTCGCATCCCTTAACACTACCTGTGTCCATGATAGAAAACATACAACTGGTTTCCTGCCAAAATACAGATCTCATAGTTGCAATTGCAATGAAAAACCACACACTCCCTAGTTGTGGAGGGAGGAGTGAAAAGGTATTTCAGAGGTAAACACCTGCTCAAAATTAATTTTAATTCTAAAAATGTTAAATTGAAAACAAGTAGATATATTTCTGATGAAGTAATCAGGAACACTGTGAAAAATGAAACAGACTGATTGTGTAAGCCAATCTATTAATAAAGTTGGTGAAGGGCCTAAGGAGAATGATTGTCATAACATGTATAAACAATTTTTTTCCTGAACCTTCCCACATTCAGTATTTTTAAGGTAACAGCAAATAGTCCTGTTTTTCCAAACAAGAATCAGGATCAGTCAGGGCATGTAATACAAGTGAGAAACAAGATGTATGTGGAAAGGTTTAAAGTGGGTATGAGACCTTGCTGTAAAATTACTCAGATGAAGTATCAAAAGAATAGTTATCAGAGCATCTTCTGTTCAGTGCAAATAATGACAAAAATATGATTTAAGGAAAAGATGATAAAGTTACTAATGGTTCAAAAGTAGGTGAATCCAAGAAATACAAGACTAAACCTAAGCCCCATTTGCTTCAGGAAAATGTGTGGGATCTTTGGGTTGTGAAGATGGACTTAGGAAAAAAAAAAAGAAAAAAAAGATTGATGGCTTCTGTTTCATCTGAAGATGACAAACAAGGAAACTCTGAAAGGAATTATGAAAAAAATATGATAAACAATGATCATGAAACAAATACATAAGAAAAATTTAACTTCTTGAGGAATGGATATAAGCAAGATATATTGTTTATTGCACCAACTTTAGAAGGTAACTTGGGAAAAAATATCAGTAACAATTGTATAACAACCAAGCCAACAAGGAAGACAATCCAGCTTCTACAAGAAAGAATTGAACAATAACCAATAGTGCCATAGAAGATGGATATTTTTGTGACAAAAAACAAAACACAAAGGAGATTCAAAAATGCTGAAGATGTTTCCATAATGGCAATGTAACTTAACCCCCCTGAAAAAAATCAATGTAACAGAGAAAAACTACAGTTCAGCTTGCCAGAGGTGAATGATAAAAGGAACTTTATATATATAAAAACGGCTGGTTTGGGTTGGGAAATTTTTATATGTAAAGGAGCAAACAACGTTTCGACCTTCTTTGATCATCGTCAGGTTAACAAAGAAAGAAAGAGGTTACTGACCAATACCTGACTACATGTTTGAAGGGGGTTGTGTAACTGAGTGTAGGAGTGTAAAGGGCATGCTTATATATTTGATTATATTTATTAATATAGGTATAAAGGTGTTCCTTTTGTATTGGTTTATTTTGGGTTTGAGTTGTTGTATACGTAAGACTTCTTTAATTTTGCATTTGTTTGTGACTGTTTCTTTATTTATTATTTGGGTGTTTTCTAACCCATCAACAGACATTCCCAGCATCCAATTAGAAACCTTCATAGAATTCACCACAATGAAGACAAACTTCATGTTCAACAACCACAACTATATATTAACCAAATTGCCTAAGCATGGACAATTCAGTATCACCAGTTTTAGCCAATATTTTATGACATAAGTTGAAACACAAGCAATTAACACAGCATTACATCCATCACAATACTGGTACAGATATGTAGACAACATGATTGCAGGATTCACATTTACAAGACATACACTTAATTTTTTTTAATCACATTAATGCTATATATCCCAACATTAACTTCAGATGTGAACAGAAAAAGCATCATCAAATATCATTTATTAACCTCAAAATTACAAGAACCGATACACAATTTAAAACAGAAATCCACTGAAAAATCCTCCATACTGGACTGTACATTCCTTAGGACTCAGCACACAAAAACAAAACAAAAACTCAACATACTAAGAAACTAAATAAACACAGCCATAAAACTATGCTTGCCAGATAAAATTAATGATGAATTAGAAAAAATTAAACAATAGTTCATCAACATAAATAAGTTTCCTCCACAAACCATAGAAAACATTATACTCACACACCTAGACAAAAAACAAAATCAACTCACAAAAGTAAATATATCCCATGAATTTAAAAATCATGAAACCATATACTGCTGCACACCATACATTTCTGATAGCAGCAGAAAAATAACCAACATTAGGCAAAAACTGGTAACAAAATATGACATTCCAGTTTATACCAAATTTATTCAAAACCAGGCACAAAACTAAGGTCTATACTGTGTAAAAACTACACTGACAAACACCACACCAACATTATTTATAAAATAAAATGTGATAACTGCCATGACTCTATGTTGGAGAAACAAGTAGAAAAATGGAAATCAGATTCAAAGAACACAAAAGTCACTTTCACATGTTTTCAAACACTGCAAATCAAATATACACAACATAACCACAGAAAACACCTGAATACTACATAAAGAAACAAACACAAAATTAAAGAAGCCTTACTTATACAACAACTCAAGCCCAAAATAAACCAATACAAAGGAACACCTTAATACCTAAATTACTAAATATAATCAAACACCTAAGCATGCCTTCTACATTCCTACACTCAGTTACACAACCCCCTTCAAACATATGGTAAGCTATCAGTCAGTTACCTCCTTCTTTCTTTGTGAGCCTGACAATGACCAAAGAAGATTGAAATGTTGTTCACTCCTCTACATAAAAATTTTTCTCAGCCAAAACCAGCCATTTTTAAATATATATTTTTCTCTACAAGTGGGTTTTCTCGTCATCACTGAAAGGAAACTTTGAGTAACTGATCTTGTCAAGTACATGAGGAAGAAGGTATAAAGGAAGAAGTTCCTTCAAAACTGACTCAGAAACTATGAATCTGGATATTAATAAAGTGACAAATGATAGTTGACTAATACAGAAAAGGTACCAAGCATTAGACAACTATCTTTCTGAAAAGCCAAAGGGTAAAATATCAACTCCATGGAAAAAGATGTTCTGTAAACATTTGTATCCCACCAAGAACATGACAGGTTTAAAGGGAAAAAAGTTGAGAATGAAGTCAAGGAAGTACTTAGATTCTAGCAAACCAAAAGCTGCAAAATTGAGAACCACTGGAACTGTTAACATAAGCTACAACTGCAGAATTGTGTCATGTGAACTAGCAAAATATTACAGGCAAGAACTCTAGACAAGCATTCTAAATATCTCAATTCTCTATGATTTTGAATTGACAGCTTCTTTCCTTTGTAAGTACAAAAACCAAAAAGAAGGCAATTCTCTCAACAAAGCATCTCAACCAAGAAAGGGGGATCTTTTAAAAGACAAGATAAGGAAAAGTGGAGATACAGTGGCATAACACTTGGTTGAACAAAAACTACAGAAACACTATAGTTTCTATGAAGAATGATAGAATAAATAGGAATGCTGCAGAATAATAGTCATAAATTAGATATCATTGAAAAGAATAAAACCACTGCCCCTTAAACAGAGAGGATGTCTCTGGTAGTAGGTGTTAAAGAGTACATACAGAAGACTCTAAGATTTGGAATTCCATAGGAGGTAGATAAAGCAATACTAGAGTTATACTAATCCAAAACTTCATATCTATCAAACACTGCATTGGTACTAAAATGAGAATATGAATTATGGATGATTTATTCAAGCAATATAGTCAACTGGATAGTCAAATGAGTATATTTAAGCCACTCATCCACATAAAAAATGGCAAATCAATGTTGAGTGAATGAGACCAGCCAAAACTAATCTACTAAGAATTTATGAAGTTGAATAAAAAAGCAGTAAACTTGTATAATAAACAAAGCCCCCAATGAAAAATGAAGAAACAATAATAGATACAGAGGAATATGAAAAGTATCCTGTACATCCACAGTCATCATTCAATGGCCATAACAAAAAACTTCCATTCAAACTTCACATTTAAAATGATGCATCTTCATGAAAAGAAAAGATGACACATGTCTATGCCAATGCTCCAAGCTTCTGATATATCTGGAGTCTTAAAAAGAAGGAAGTAAAAAGATGGAGAAAATTGATGAATGATTTAGAATCAATCAAACTCAAGAATTTCATAATTGAACCAATGATATGATAAGAGATTTGTCCAAAACAAAAGTTATTGAAAGGATCAAGAAAGCTTAAAGAACTTTTCACTACTGAGTAGTGTGTAAAGAAACATACAGAAGTAGTTAACATCAACTGTAAAGTACATGAGGGAGGCAAAAGGAAGATGAAGATACTTGGTGGCAGTCTCAAAAAGAATGGCTTCTATTAGTAAATCAAAATGTTAAGACCTTAATCTTCATGTTTCTCCAACAATAGGGACACTAATAAAAGTGATATTTGGTAAAGACAAATGATGCAGAGAAGCATTTTCAAGGTCAACAGAAAAAGTTGGGAGGGAAGAAATATCTTGTCAAGCAAAACATGATGTACAAAAGTGTCAAAGGAACATTAAGAGGAATGGTAAGAGAAACTATATTGGTTTAAACCATAGCTAAGGGAGACAATGAGATAAAATTTTGATCCTGATAAAATTATCTCAGAAATGAAAACAGATTATAGCTAATAAATACTCTTACAGAAAAAGTATAAGAAAAGACAAAATCTGAAAAGCAGATTAACTAATGACAGGTCAAAGTAGACAAGAGTGAATCTTCTACTTTAACATTAGCACACTCTGGCATAACAGAAACCACATGATTTAAAATGGAATAAAGCTGAGAAAAAAAGAAATTAGACCAGCAGAAGTTTTTTTCAGATCTGGGAATAATGCAAAATTTCTGATCTAAAGATGAATAAGCCTTAATATCTTTTTATATTATTTTTATCACCAGCATAAAAAATGGCATATATTTCACAACTGAATATCCACATAAGTACAAAATCCATCAGGGACACTAATAAACAATACAGAATTAAATGCTTGAATACACAGACATACACAAACTAACAATACAATCACTAGAAATTCTTGCATACTAGAGGCAAACTATGCAAGACCTCAAGATAAATTGCAGAAATTCAGATAATGGTGAAGTAGCCATTGTTAACTATGGAATCCATTGTAAGTGAAGTCAACAGCACAATTATCAATGTGAAATTTTTATTATAGTGAAAAAGCAGTGTTTATACAATGCCTCCTGACATGGGTGCAATAACTTCTATGAAATGTTGAAGGGTGAAGAACTCTGAGTAAGTTGATGATTGTCAAGTACACTTAGATCTTTCATCATGTGGTTTTGAATTTCAAAAGTCAGTGTATCTGTTTTGAATTTCCTTTCCATAAATTGATGAAAGATTAACATTGTGGTTTTCTCCTCTCAGAAAATAGCATAGAAAGACATACATTTTAAACACCAATATAAAAATTACCAACTATCAAGAAAATATCTTCTATCATATCTCTATCACATTACATAGCATACATATTAAAACCTTTTTCTCAGATAATAAATCAGTTTAAAAAACAGCTTTTCACATCATTATTGTAAATGTTATTAAAATATTTTTTATCTCACAAAAATGCATTCTTATTTTTTATATATCTATACTTTTTAAAATCAGAATGTGATTTGGTGAAGCTTACCTCTGTTTTAAAACTTTTATATATAAGTATTAACGGTCCAGGATCATCCCTTGTTTTTAATAGACAAGACAAAAGGAAAGACATATATTCAACTCTTTAGCTACTCTTAGCTGTCTAAATAGTGAAATTTGAGTGCCACTCTAAAAGAGTACTTGTAACCTAAAAGTGCCATGACTGGCCCAATATCCATAGTTGAAAATAACATGAAACACCTCTAAGCATAAGAAACAGCTATTACTTCATGCACTACCATGAAGATGTTATGTGCATTCTACAAGCCATGAACATTTACACAGGGTGCATCAGTAATCAATAAAACACAGCCCTCCAGCATTTGAAGAGTGACAAATTTTTCATGCACAATAAGTCTCATTCTTGAAGAGGCATAAGAAATGTCTGAATGGAAGAGTGAAAGGTTTTGCACAGAGGTGGGTAGTTGTTTGAAATGCTACTCACTTATCTGCTCATGAATAGCTAGAATCTCATACTCTGATGCAGATAAAAAACTCAAAGATTAATTCCTTTCTGAAAACAGTGCCAAAAGGGGAAAATGAGCACTGGGGGATTGAAGCTATTCAGGCATTGCTCAGTAAAACTGTACCCATTTCAAGACATGAACACTTTTTGCTCAAGAGAGATGGCAAAGGAAAAGATATTATAATAAAAAAATCTTTTATTTGGCCATAGTGTTAAATAGGTGGGCAGAATGTAAAATTGCTCAACCTGCCATTACTTCATAGGTGGTTAGCTGAGTGTAAATGTGTAATGTGGCTAAGGCAATACGTCAGGCTGCTCCATACTGAGAAATATTTAAATGAGATGCTCACCAGAATAATAAGGTGCACAGAGAAACATCCAACACCTGCCTCCCAATGAGAACACATGACTCTTATAGCTGGATTAATCACCAGGAATGGCTTGGTTAAGGATGTAGTAGTGTGGTCTATGCTACACTTCCAGCTCATACCCCAGCCCAACATCTCATTGAGAATGGATCCATTTAGTCTCGTACCAGTGGAATTTGTTCCAACGGGGGAAACTTAAAATTTGTCCTCCTCAGAGGTTTGGGACTGAGGAAAAAAAGGTTCTCACTAAATCACTACAACAAAAATGTGTGTGTGCGTGTGTGTGGGATGTTCGCACTGAACTGGAAAATCACATGCGCATAAGGTTCTAGACTGACAGACTGTGCAATAGGTTACCACGACAAAGAAAAGTATACATACCTGGAGATATTTTATATGGCCTGAAAGATAGTATGTTTTATACATTGTCAAAGCAATTGTATGAAAACCTAATTTCAACAGTAGGCACAGATAAGCTTAACACTTTTTGTATTCCCTTGCTCACTGCAGATTTTGAGAAAGACAAGTACTCCCTCTGAGGCAACATTTGCCATTTGGTGGGTTTCATCATCTCCAAGGCATACAGAACTGGTAGATAATATTGATGAGGAAGCTGTAAAAAATTATAATTTTTCCATGCTGAGAATAGAAGTGATAAAAGTAAGTATGGGTGAAACTGTACTGCAGTGTTAACCAGTTATCAAGAAAAAAAGCAAAGTTGTATAATGATAAACTTGAAAAAAGGAAAATAAGAAAAGTGTCATCAACTACAGAAGGATAAATTAGCAATAAGAATTGTATAAATGAACTGAGCAAAACAGAAAGGGCTAAGTTACTAGAGGAAAAGGAATTTAAAGGCAAGAAAAGACATTGTCATGTTACTATAAAGGGGTAATACAAAGGAGAGAACAACTAATACAAAATACCATAGAAGGAGGTGGGTTGGAATTATAGAGAAAAATAAAGGGGAAAGATGATGATGTGCAGAAAATATTAAATTATTCTCCAAAGCCATTAAAGTATGGGGAGGAAAGGAACAGTTACAGAAAAAATGATATGTTCCTGTGTCCAAGGTGCCAGAGGCATCCATAGCAAAAAGTGATAGTGATGATCTCAACAAGCAAGAAGGGGAATAAATATGCATTCTGATTACTGCAGGAAAAGAACTACAAATTTCAGTACCATAAAATTAGAAACTTACTTATGATCTAGAGAAACCTTTTAAAAGAAATGTAAAAGGCATCAAAAGCTCTATGTCTCAAAGATGTAAAGATGGATGTTGAGCTTGCTCTATATACGACAGTATATGAGAAACAGTGTGTGTGAGTGTTTTAGGGTGGGGGCATGATTAAACTTGAAAGACAAACAAGCCCCTCAGGGGAGAAGAAGGGCAAATTCCAACAGCAAAAATCTCACTAGATGGAACATGTATAGACTAAATTCCTTAGAGCAGTAAAACAACAGGCCTCAGGAATACTAATCTCAAAGCAAAGACCATCAAACCCAGCAGAAAAACAGATGGGAACATAATTAATTTAATGAGAAAGGCCCAGAACTAATATTCACTGTTATTAAAACCAACCAAAGAAATAAAAATGAAGATAGAGAAATTGGAATATGCAGAAAGCATCCAAGATCTTAACCTAGGTCCTTACCCATGAAAAAATTTAATTTTTTTTGTCCATCAGGAAATTCCTATTAAAAATAATTAACAACTTAACTGAATATTATATAACTCAGAGGAAAGGAAAGAAACAATGAAATAATTTTATGGAATACTGTTACACTTCCAAACAAACCCAGCCATGTAGAACTCTCAAAACATTTTAGGATACTATAGTAACAAAAGTCTGAAAGATACCTTAAAACATTTTTTTTTAATACACAATAAGACTTGTATATTAGCATAAAAAGCATTAAAATTATAGACTAGACAGATCATCATGAGATTTATTAGCAAAACAATCCATTAATCTAACTTACTGGATCATCACAACACTCATGATCAATATGAACCAATAAACCACATTTGGTAAAAAAAAGGGTCATTACAGTAACTCAGTAAGCCATTATAGGGAATAAAAACCACTAACTTCAATTAATGAATTTTGATGATAATTCTTGGCAAACAGAACAAAGAAGACAGGCACAAACAACCACTACATTAACTTAATTTACCAACAATAAATTACAATCACAAAGAACTACTGAAATAACATACTGGTAAAGTATCAACTGATTCAATCAAAAGTAATCATCAAAATAACTTCCTGGATCACCACAGCATTTCATTGCAAGAACAAATAAAACAATTTGATGGAAACCCCCAACCAGGTAAAAAACAACAACATGAGTTATGAGGATTACAGGGCATGCTAGTGTACAATTTCCAAAAGTTTTACTACAAAATATTTTGTACATCTACACAAGTAAAAGTAATTAAATAATGAAAAATGGTATAAAATTTATGTTGCATTAAACTGTATAATTTGAAAAGATTTATGTGTATATCTTAGCACTAAGAAAAAATTAATAAACAATACTGATCACTTTATCATCAGTTTTGTGCACCATAAAAACACCAAGATAAAATAAAATATTTTTAGATCTTAACTATAGTAACCAGTTAACAAGAGAAGTTACTCACTGACTTTCTACAATATAACAATGTAATACATTAATAAACTCTTGAATACCATACACCAAGATTATGTTAAGACTGAGTTCCTGTAAACAACTTTGCAGATTTGGATTGCCACAGATGTTTTTTTTGTAATTATAAATACTTTAATGAATAATTTGAAAAACCTTCACAACTTGTGCTAAACACAAAACAAGAAACTAATTCATTTTGATTAAATGCAACACACCTCCCATAGAATGAAGGACCTCTGGCCAAACACCCACCACTGCTGCCACAACAAATGAAGAAAAAGGTATGTTCCTGTACAAGACATCATAGCAAAATATTCTAGCTTCTTCTAACAATCCCTGGAGTCTACATATAGCAGCATATACACGAGACAATGCTGCTAGACCAAAGAGCAAATTAAATTTCTTTCTAGCAAAGACTGCAGATTTAACAGATATCATCAAAGCACCAATCATATTTCTGAGATGCTTCTTTTTCTTTTCTTCCAAATACAAAAGACACTCTAGAAGACTAGTTTCAAGAGGGCAAATTATTGGAGGTATTGAGTTTTGAGATAGAAAGTCAATGAATGGATTTTTTGGGCTATTATGCAAGTAGCTAATAAGGGAGTATACTAAAAATCTTAATGAAGAAATGACTTTTGGGTTTCCAACTATGGCCAAAAAATCATTCCTGCTTTGGTTCTTATCTTCATTCGTCTTTCCATTAGAATAAAGTTTCATCAAGCACTTTTCTATTGAAGGTAAGATATGCATATCTTCATGAGGTAACTTCCAATAGCATTTCTTCTCTTTTTCAGACAACTTAGCAACAAAAGAACCTTGAAATGTCTTCAAGCTACTTATACCCTGGCATATTTTCTTAGAGATCTGACTACAGTTCCCTTTGGCAACTTCAGTTTCAATTTCTGAATGACATTTCCTTTTACCATGATGCAGGTAATTTATTTGTGAGGGTGTTTCAGAACTTACAAGAGAAATCTCTTTCTGAGTATGAACAACTTCCATGATATTTCCTTGCTTTTCTGATCCTTTTGGAATCTCTTCAGTTTGAATGTCAGATGCATTTAACCTTGTGTCAGATTCAGTCTTTAGTAAAATATCTTGTGGTACACTTCCATGAAATGTACCAATATTACCAGGAAAATCAGGTATTGGCTTGGGAACTACCTCTTTTATGTCACTTAAAACTGACCTTTCTTCCACACTGTTAAAATCTGATAATGATTTTTGATTGATGGAATTTGGTAAAGATGTAATAATTTTCTGGGGTTCACTGTTACTGTTAAACTCTTGTGTCTTCTTTTCTGTGAAAGAATGAGTGTTTTCTGATTCTGTAAATTTCTGACACAAAATTTTTGGTGCAGAAAAAGAACAAAGTTTTTCTGGTTGTGACTCTGAATTTTGTTCTTTAGAAGCTAACTTAATTTTTGGTGGTGTTTTAGGAAGTGGTGATATTGGTTTTGAGAAATTTTCACCTTTGTGGTTACTTTTTTTATCCAGTGTCTTTTTTAATGATAAATTAGTGCTGAATTGATTTTTGATTTTAGTGTCATGTGTTTTTTTCTCAGTCAATTGCATGTCATTTATTATTGTAGAGTCCAAGAGGGTTTCTGGGTTGTTATCGTTATTAACTTCAACAGACTGTTTCTTTTCTTCACCTTTTAATGAAGTCTTTGACCCATTTTTTTTCAACAAGGAAAGTCTCAATTTTTTTTTTAATGAATTCTTTAATGGAAACAAATCACAATCATTAACTATATTTTCTTTTCGAAGTATATTTCTTTTTCTTAGAATATTTCTTGGAGAAATGATCATTCTAGAGCCCTCACGTGTTTGTAACTGGGGATGATTTTTATTTCCTGAAAAATTCTCTCTGGAACAGACATCTGGTGTTATTTTACTTTCAGTGTTTTGTTTATACTGTTTGTCTAAGGTAGCCAATTTAGGTTTCTCTAAATATTTATTTTTACTTTCATTTCTATTTTCTCTGCTTTTTGATACTCTTTGTTCCTCTTGATGATCCTGGTAAGGAACTTTTATTTGTGATGTGAATTCTTCAGGGCATTCAAAATGTTGTTTATGAACAACTTTATCCATTTTCCACTGATTATCTTGACACGGTTCATCAAATTTCCAGCTCTGTTCTTTAGAACTAACAGCTTGTTGTGGTTGTTGTTGATGAAGATCATTTTCAACTTGTCGTGTTGGCAAATTGTTTTTGTGAACACAATTTGAATGTGTATTTGTAAAAAAGTTTTGACATCTTTCTTGGTTAGAATAAGATGGATGTTGATCACAAGTCAAGTTGAACTCTCGATTTTCAGTATTAAGTTCCAAGTGTACAGCAGTAATTTTATGATCTACTTTATCTACATCTGGCAACTGAAGACTTATTTTGAAACTACTATTAAATGAATCATGCAAAATGTCTGCTTTGATCTTATTCATACAGGAAGAAGGGTTCATATTTTTGACTGAACATGATGGTAAATTAGGAAACTGGTTCTTTGCAAGCATGTGACTTGTTCTGCTACTGTCTCCTGTCAGTAGGGAAGTATCTCCACTTTGTTTACCCCAATTTCCTTTGGTCCACAAGTGATTAGTACTTACATCTGCTAATGGCATAGATTCAGAAATTATGTCATGGCTAAGTTCAAACCCTTCAGACTGCTGATGAGACAAATAATGAGCAGAATCTTCATCTAAGTCAACATTTTCTTCCACTTCTTGAGAAGTTTGCATATTTTCTATGGTTGGAGAACTTCTTTCAATTTCATTAGCTTTAACTAAAAACTTTTTTTCACAATGTTTTCTTCTCTTTTTCTTTTTTGTCTGATAATATCCAAGTGAAGGATCAGCTTTCTGTTGATTATCACCATCATCAACTAATAACTCAGCAACTGATTGGGAATACTGGTAATCACACCAAGGAGGAGGTGGTGGAGTTAAAGGAAGAGGAGAAATTGGTTTTATGATTTCAAATTCTGATTTCATCATTGATGTTATCTCAGCAACTTCCTTTTGAATTATTTCCCATTCTAACAGATCACTTCCAGATGGAATCCTGGAATTCACATAAGGAATGAAAACTTCATTAGTAATATCTGGTATTTCTTTTTCCTTCCTGCTAGGAATGTCTTTAATTTTTAAAGGAATTAAACCATGATATGAATCTTCAAGTATTTCAGTTGACATTGACCCAGACTGTTCTATACTCTTAATGTTAATATCTTCAACTGAATCAGCTCTTGTGCTGGACTCTGTAACAGGTTGTGATGTACACACTGGGGATACTGGCTTAAGCAGTTCTGGTTCTTCAGCTACTGATATATCAGTTTTGGATTTTTGAGGCTCACTCATCGCTTTATTTGAGTCAAGTTTCATTAATTTGGGGATTTCCTCATTAACAATTGATTTAAAATTAATGGAAATAATATCATCATCAATATTAACTACATCTCCTTTGTTAGAATTAAGGTTCTCTAACTTTTTACTGACTTGCTCTATTCTTTCATAAACACAATTCTCCTCAGTATCTTTTCTTTTAGTAGCATCAAAATTTATTTCAAACTTTTCAGGTAAGGAATTTAAGATATTAAATGCTTCCATTTTCACAGAATCATGTTTATCTTTCTCATTTACAATAATGGGTGTCATTTCACTACTAGGTTTATTGCTCACATAAGCATCTGTTTCAATCTCTTCAAAATCAGGTTTATCTTCCACATTATCAGCTGTCTCTGATCTCTGTACACCTGATTCATCTCCCATGGCAATAGCTGCTTCTTCCATCTTGGAATCAAGTTCACCTTCTATGTCAACAGCCATTTCTATCATTTCAGAATTAAGTTCACCATCCACATTAATAGCTGTTTTTAGAATCTTAAAACTCTGCTTATCTTCCATGTCAACAGCTGTTTCTACCATTTCAAAATCAGATTTATTTGCCATGTCAACAACTGTTCTGACCACTTCAGATGTAGGTTTATCTCTCATGCCAATAGCTGTTCCCACCATCTCAGATGTAGGTTTATCTTCCATGTTAACAGTTGTACTCATACACTCAGAATAAGGTTTACCTTCTGCACCAGCACTTGTTTTTAATGTTTCAGAACCAGGTTTATCTTTTAAAGAAGTAGCTGTTTCCAAACTCTTTGACACAAGTTTATCTTCAATATTAGCCTCAGTTTCCATCCTGTCATAGTCATGTTTATTTTCTAGATTAACAAGTGTTTCCACCTTCCTAGAATTACGTTGATCTTGAATGTCTAAAGATGTCATTATTGTTTCAGAACAAAGCTTATCTTCTTCATTAACAACTGTTCTCAACTTCTTTGGTGATAAATACTCAACATTGTGAATTTTTCCATTCTTGCATTTTTTGCTAATAAACAAGTCAGGTTTTTCATTCATTATTTCATATCTGTGATCATCATTCTTTTCCCACATCAAGTCAGAGTTATTTTTTTCTCTGTTATCCACATTTTTCAAAGTTTGTAAATCAGATGAGTTACAGTCAAATCTTTGTACTGGCTGTGTGACACTACCACTTGCAAGATATTTTGCAGAATTTTCATTATGACTATAAAAATGCATCCCTTTTTTACCATTATCAGCTTTACGGTTTTCACTATATGAATAAATTTGTTCTTCCACATTCTTTGTTGAAACAGACAAAGCACAAGCCATGTTATAAACAGGTAGCGATAAACCATTTATATCACTTGCATCATCACCACTACATGGCAGAGCCGAATCCTTCTGGTCTTCTCCATTGGTCATCACATTCATTGATTGTGTTTGAGAACTTTTGAGTAATCTTTCCAATTCATTTTTTGAAGTTGTATCATGTCCATTTTTGAAACAATTATGCTGTGTAGGATTATCAGGACTCAAGTGAGTGTCTTTTGTCCTCATTTCTGTATCTTCCTCATCAGAATCATCTAAAAGCAATTGTTCTAGCTTTGCTCCTTCATTGTTTTCTTGTTCATCTGTAAGGGTATATACAAAAATAAAGTTACTTCAGCATATTTTATAAATGTATGTATGCTTGTGTTGAAAATATATGAAGACCAGTTTTAAAATAATACTTACCTGATACTGGCTAAAGCCTGATTCAATAAAATTACTTTGTATTCCAAAACCATGTATATACACACAAACTGTTACTGAGTGGAATATGTAGTTAATAATTTCAACATTGAGATGTAGAATGAAACAATCATATCAACAAATACTTTACAGTTGCTTAAGTTTTACAATATTTACATATAACACATACTTTTCACTTTCCTTGTTCATAAATGTTTACCATGTATGCCTTTTTTTATTTTCCTCATTTTTTACTGAAGGTCTTAAATAAAAACAAAATTCATGTCCAAACCTTTGGGACACTCAGTAGACTTTAATATACATTATGCATTTAAACCAAATAATAAAGATTAATTACAAGTTCTGCAAGTTGAAACTGTGTATTACTTGCTTTGCATGAATATGGTTATAAAAAACTATATACCTTTCATAGATTTTTCATCTCGACAAGTACTCTTATGCAATATAATTATTTAGCTCTCTCGCTATTGGCTGAATTAGTTTAGCTGAGTTCATGACAACAAACTGACCTGCAGAGTTTCCATACTATAACTTATTATGTTATGCATATATTCATCAAATTTTATAATCTTTCAGTACCCATTATGTCTCTCACAGACAAAAAACACTATTTATTTTTATGAAATATTTTCACTAAAATTTGGCCATGAAAATATGGAGTCAAAGTGTTCACTGTTCTGAGTGAAAACTGACTTTTGTGTGAAGGTTAAAAATACTTTTCTTCATCTAAAAATTGCCAAAAATCATTTATGTAGCCTCTGTAACTTTCAAAGTAAATTTAAATCTTTTTTCAGTAAAACATTACATTTTATCTGCTATTTTCTCTAACTTACAAAATAAATCTAAATTACCCTTTTTACTTTCTATAATGGCTTCAAACTGTAACAGGAAACTATATTTGTGTATATTAAATATCATAAAGCTTATAACAGTGTACACTTATTGCTAATTAAACTTTACTGTTTTATTGCCCTTTGATCCATGTTTAACTAATAATACTACGACACAAGTTTGAACTCAATTGGCAGATGCACATTACTCTCTCAAATTAGATAATTCAAGTGCTACTTGGAAATGTACCTAGTAAACAATTTCATAATTTTTACATTTTAGTTATAATAATAAATAAAGAACACAGATGAAAAAAACAAAAAATTACAGAACTTACCTGGGTTTTCCTTCATTTTTTTTTTGTTGACAACTGTTGATGAAACTTAACTATGTTTTCTTTTTTATACTAATGGCACTACTATATTATATAATTTCTTATTTAAATAAATAATACATCTAAAAACAAAGAATAATAACAAACAAAAAACAGAAAATGATCCACAACTTCCATAATTTCAGGCTTTCTAGCTATGAAATAACAGACATTAAAAATTCAGCTAAGCTCACTGATGTGTTTCCCTATGGAATGAAGCGTGAACTAGAAGAAAGAAAGACAATTCTCTTGGAGAAAATAAAATATGTCACTTGATAGACTATAACTTTGGTTTGCTATTGGTTATAAATAATACAGTATTAAACTTCAAAACAAATGAATGGCAATTTGTAAGATAGATGATGTGAAAGGTGGATCTGATTTTCTAGTTTATGGTTCCACAAATAAATAAAATTGAAAGCTATAAAAAGTATGCTTTGCTTAAGTGATAACTAAATTATGATGAGTAATTTATGGTAAATTCCATTCTTCTTGAGATAAATAAATTGAACAGTAAATATCACAATGCTCACATTATGGGAGGTTTATGATTTTTTAAAAATATTACCTTATAAAATTAATGATTTAAAACTTGTATAATATGAAAATGTGGTTTATTAACCCTGTTTTATATATCAAGATTATTCATATTTTATGATAACAAAGTCAGTTAATTAAATTTTGAATGTAACTCATAAAAACTCTGACATGCACGCTTTTAAACACATTTTTAACATATTAGTAGCAAATGATATTTTTAATTACATTTTTATAACTGTTTTTCTCTTTTAAATTTTGGTATTCAAATGTTTTATCAAAGTTTTGGGAAAAATCTCGTCATGTACCAGAGTGACTATTCTCAACAAACTCAGCTATCAAGTTAAGAGTCAATATTTATCTTTTTTTTTTTTTTATCATATATACATTCTTCTTCAAAAAATATAGCTAATTTATGTTTGTTATTGATTTCATTTCTTTCATGACAGTTGTCAAGTAAGAAAGTAAGAGGAACTATATATAACTATTTTATCACTGTGATCAATTATTCAAATCATACATTTATCACCGAAAGGTAAATTACAAATAAACAAACAGCATTTAGTCATTTATATTTTCAGTAATTATTTGACATGCTAGGTCATATATGATGTAGATGGTTTCAGTGGGCACAAACTGAAAAAAATAAACATATTTTCACTATCTGGACTTTGCCTAAGTGGAAAGTAGTTTTTCAGTACATTTACAGATATTCTTACCTTCTGAGAGGGAATCTTCATAATTTCTTTGCTTGATGTGTGCTTTTCTGTAATGGTCCAACAGATATCTATTCCTCCCTGAGAGACAATCTTAAAAAAAAATCAAAAACAGTATATGAAAAAATTAAAAATTTTGTTTCCTGTAATTAAACAAACATTACATATCTGAAAACAAAATTAAGCAGTAATAATTATCAGTAAATATTTTACTAAGTAGCTTGTTTATTAGACTTTTATCTACTAGTTTGTTTACTTTTGTGAACAATCATGAGATTTTTGTTTGACATCTTTTTTTCCTCTACTTCTTCAACCTGAGAGTTCTAAATTTGAATATATATACTCTTCAAAAAAAGAAACGCAAAAGGGATATTTCTTTATTTTAAAGAAAAATATATGTAATAGCATTACAAGCTCAGAGTATGTGATGTTACACATGTTAAGGCATTGATTGTCAGACCAAAATGACAATAAAAGTTGTGCACTTTGAAAACATCGGATATTTTGCCAAAATGCATTTGTGTCCAATAAATTTGAGAGATCTGCATGTTCTGCAAGTGCAACATGTGCAAAATCCCTATAAAACTGATAGGTTCTCGGTTTCCATAGCGCAGTGTTAAGCCACTGATATGCAATACAGTTATGCCAAGACTGACTGAAGCACAACACAACAATGCCATTGGTTGCTTGGAAGTAGGCGAATCTCAATCAGATGTTGCCAGAGCTGTGAATGTCCACCCAAACACCATCACAAGGCTATGGAATCATCACCAACAACATGGATCAACTTCTTACCGTCCATGATATGGCAGACCTCGTGTGACCACCATCCGGTTACGTCACCTTTGGGATAGGACCACCACTGTGACGTCTACTGCCTCAACCATACCAGAGCTGTGTAGAATTTCTGATCAGACTGTACACAACCGTCGACGAGATTCTTAGGCCTCATGTGCAACCCATCATGGTGAATGTCAACTACATTTTTCAACAATGCAACGCTCGTCCTCACATAGTTTGACTCACCACTGTCTTCTTGAGACACCATAACATCAACATTCTTCCCTGGCCCTCCAGATCACCAGATTTAAATATCTTTGGAGCGAGTTGAACCGACGTCTGTGATGTCTCAACCTCAGACTCTACCTCAGTTTGCAGCAGCTTTGCAGGTTAAGTGAACAGCCATTCCACAGGATGTGATTCGTCATCTCATCACTTCCATGGGCAGGAGACGCCAAGCAGTTATTGATGCTCATGGGGGGCATACTCGTTATTGACGTTGAGTGACGTTAAACGTCAACTTGTGAGCATGAACTTCGCCTTTGCAGACTTTGGATGTTCAGCAGTAAATGTGCAAAGTTTCATACATGTCATACAGAACTACCCGGAATAAACTTGTTAACAATTTGTCTCAAATTTTGCCTTTTGCATTTCTTTTTTTGAAGTGTATAGTAGTATATGTAAAGCTAAGTAGCTGATCTAGAAAATACTCTCTCAGTTATCTTTTCAAATTATTTTTCACAGTAAAAATAAAGATTACTACTATAATTTTATTGAACCAACTTTAACAATAACAAATGCAATCCCAATTAGGTAATTGAAAAGGTTGTTTTGGTTGAAGAATGTGAAAAAACTCAAGTAAATCATATATAACTGAGGAATCAAAACCTCCCTATATTTGGAAAACAGTTGATAAGATTGCCTTATGTAAGACCATGGTACACAAAGAAAAACATCTTTCAAAAACTCGAGTAAAAAAACAGGTTATAGTAGATACTTTTGGATAAAAAGGGTTTAATCTCCTTTGAATACATCACTGAAAATAAATATTCCATTTCTGCTGAAAAACATGGTTAGCCTACAGAGAGATTTAGTTAAGTACAAAAAACCATTGAAGTTAAACCCTTATGTTAGGCAAAAAACATTATAACTTAGGAGTTAATATATATCATTTGTTTCTGTGTGAATATACAAAAAAATCCTGCTATTAGCTTTCAGCAACTAAAATTCTTTTCACATGAGAACCATAACATGAAATGACAATTTTAATTCATCATTAATTATTTCCTCTTGCATATTAAATCTTTAATTACAATGAATTAGGAAAGTCTTGAATAACAATTCTCTACTGTCAGCTGTACATGGTTAGCTTTGGCAAACTCCATCTAAAAAGTTCAATTTTCAGTTATTTAGGTCAATATTTTTGTATTTCTTAATAACAAACCAAATTTGTTTATTGTTATAATAATTTCTTTTCCTGCTCATTTGAATTTTCAGGATAACTGATGAAGAGGCTGTGTTTTTAAGATTCCACAGCCATGTACTTAGTTGATATCTGCCAGTAAAACCAAGAAACATGGTGAAGTACTACACTGAATTAAGTTAACAAAGAATATACATAATTTTTATTACATTTCAATAATGTATCCAATTTTTGATATTCTGTTCAATATTTCTGCTATTTACCAAAACTACTGAGGTTGCAAAGATGACCTCTGAGAATTTGCTACTAACCATAAAATGAATATCTAACTTAAAGTTAAACACAAAACATTGCTACTTACTTTTTTGGCTTAGTAGTTCTCCAAATGTGAGCAGATGTTTCTAAAAAAAACCGAAAAATTGGAGCAAAATCGGAGAATAAAATTTATGACACAAAATCTAACAGTTTTCTGAGACTGATCAATGCATTGAATATCTGCTAAATGTTTGTAAATTTAGTGCTAACTTTGTCATGCACTAAGCCTATACAACTAATTTATATCCTTACTGCTGTATGTTAGTACTACAAGTCTACATCTGTTACTGAAACTTTACATAAAAAAATTGCCAGTACATACTAATACAAGAAAGAATTTTTATCTTTGAAGAGAAGCAAGAAATATTTAAATTATATGCCTAACATGACAACGATGGATAATAAATTGATAATTAAACTGATAATTATTATGGTTAAAAATAAAAGTATCAGTTATTGTATAAAATGAATTATCACAATTATCTTCATTTTTTTCACTTTTGTGTGTTGTATAAAAATATGTAAAATACCTTTAAAGAATTTACTTTTAAGTTATAATAAACTGAATCACTTTACAACCTTAACCAAAATGAGTTGTGATATTTCATTTTATGAAACACTTACTTGTTGACACACAGTTTATTGCATTCATAAAGTATTCAGTAACTATCACACAGTGTTCATAATCGCATCTCATGTAAATTAATTATCAGGGGGTAAAACTCCTGGTTCTTATTTGAAACTTTTTTTCAGTTGTGGTACGTTATATTTGAATGCATAAAGTTTATAAAATGTTAAGGTAGTGTAATGCATTTAAAGTATTTAAAACAGTTATGTGACCAGTCTAGGCTACTCACACAGATGGTTTGATACACAGAGTTCTGAACCAAACTGATGTCTATGTGAAGCATCTAAATGACTTTGATGTTGCATGTAAGTGGATTAAACTTATACCAAATCACACAACACTCACCAATTACTTTAGTACAAAAGGCATCTTGAGGTGAATGGTGTGATAAAAAACAATTGACAAAACAGAAACTTTTCTAGTAAGAGATGCTAGATTTGATGATACCTGTATAGGAGGAGTAAGTTTTAAAGCTCAACAGGCTGTTGGTAAAGGTATCCTAAGTTTCCACAAACAAATAAAGAAATTCACATGCAAAGCCTTAACACAAACACTGTTGTCTGAGGTTGGAATATAAGGGTCGATAAATACACTTTTGAAATATCTTTTTCTTTGCAACACATTATATTATCTACATATGCTTCTCTCTTGAGCAAATGGTGATATTGTTCCTATTCCCCTCTCCTAATTTCATTTATGAATAATTTGGATCTCTTGTACTGGCTGAAATGACCCCAAATTAACCTTTAAAGTTTTTATACTACAACTTCAAATACATTTTGTGTAACTTCATGAAATTTCACAGGCTTTCAGTAATCATTAAGAATAATTTAAACACAAAATGTTAATTTATAATGAAATATTTTCACTAAATATTTCTCCATGAATGTATGGAGTAAAAGTGTTGACTGCTCCAAGTGCAAAGTAATTTTCACATTAAGGTTAAAAATACTTTTCTTTCTCTGAAAAATCTCAAATTTCATTTACATAATCTCTAAAATCTTCTAAATATATTTCAGGCTTTTTTCAGTAAAACTTCATATCTTGTCTGTTATTTTCTCAACTCTATCTCTATGTGGGATTGATCAAATTGACCAACCTCGCAAACACCCACAAAAGAAATAAATCTAAATTACCATTTTTTCTTTCTGAAATGACTTAAAATCATAACTGGAAGCTACATTTGTTTATGCCAAATAATTTTAAACTCATAACAGTGTACATAAGTTTATTTTTAAGTTTTCTGTTTTATTGCCATTTGAACCATACGCAGTAATTAAATCATATCATCTGTAAATCACATGGCATATCATGTGGGTTACTTGCAAGATGTGTGTGAGAGTAATTATACAAGTATTTTGCTCATCACTCTGCTGTTTATAAGCACACATCACTGTACACCTTAACTTTGAAATGTGGCATTTGCAATGGGTATTCCTGCACTGCTTTTGGCATGAACAAGAAATAATTTTCATGCAAGCCATGTCCACCAGTGCAGGATATTGACACAGGTAGCATTTCTTCACATCATGGATGGTTAGTGCACCTTGCATCAGATTGAAGTGCATCATTTGATGGTGACACAACTTCACAGTTACCAGTCTGGGAGAAGAGTATTTGCTTTGCTGCACCAATTGAGTCTGTTTAAAGTACCTTGTTTATCCTGTGGATGAACTTCTGAGCAGATATGATGATTTCCTCCGTGAACTCACAAACTCCCAAGTCCTTCAGCAACTCATGATGCTCCTTGAAGATTCCCTGTGATGTTTGTTTGATACAATTTCTGACCAAGAAAACAGTGCTATCCCCAGATGACAAAACAACAATATTATAGTCATTCTAGACACAAGCCTAGTGCCAGCTTCTGCATGTGTGGATCTCAGAGGAGTTATATCAGTTATTCTCTCTGATGATCTAGCTTCAAGTTTCCTTCTGAATCTTCCAGTAACAATAATCTCTTTATCATCAAGCACTAGAGAAAGCAGTTCTTCAGACAAGAAATGTGCAAGGGCTGTTTTTCACTTTGCAAAGACAGAAATTTTGTCCAATTTTTGAGAAAGGCACATTATGACTATCATTTGCATGACTGGTTGAGCTACTTTGATGCTTTTACATCCTGGTAGTGGCCTTGATGTTCTCTCCTCTATATCTGTTAAAGACAATGTCTACTCACTAGTTATTAGATCCAGCCTGCAATACTGCTCTAACAAATATGTTTGCCAGATCTCCAAAAGTCATTCCATTGGCAAGCTTTCCTAAAACAATCCTCTGTGCTTGTCAATCAACAGTGAGGCAAGATGAATGATCATGAAATTCAATAGCTTCAAGACAAACAATACCTTCTGTTATTATATCTACCAGTACTGACTTGTTCACAGAGAAGAGTGAATCATTCATCCCTGCAAGTGAAAGAAGCACTAACAGAAGGACAAACCTACAGGTCAATCTGTCTCATACACAGTAGTGAAATGCTGAAGGATATTTCTGTCTGACTTCAGGATAGTTTTCTTGACTTTAACAATATCTATATATTTTATAATCACTTCTGGATATGAATCAGATGAAAATACACAACATATTTATTGCTTAAACCATGACTACCTGGGAAAAAAAATGTATAGATGATTTTGATCATGCATACAGGCACAAACCTGCATATAGCACAAACCACCTTACAATACTCAGAGAAACGTCCATTAACACCTCCAGAGACCCTACTTACATGTAAACTCACACACACACACACTGATATTTATGGTGATTCAATAGTTTTAATTATTTCTATAAAACTTATTTTGTGAGCCATGAGAATTAACTGTTGAAGAATTTCTGGCTTACAGATTAGGAAGCAACACCACCACATGAATTTTGCATGCTGGACATTTTTTTAAAAAATTTTTAGAACTTGCACTTAAGTATTACATTCACTATGCACTTGTGTAAAAATATCAAACAGTATTTCATATAAACAAAACCTTTGTCAAAGTAAAGATTTTAGCATTTATTTTTCTTACATAATATGAAATATCTGTAACTGAATGTGACCTATGTGATAAAATGTTGCATTCATTATAATTCTAATATGTCTTAAGTTACTTAGTTAATGCTTCTTCACTAATTTATTCTAAATTAACAAGGTTTGAATGCCCAAAAATTTTCTACTCTCAAAACGAACAGAAAAAAATATTTAAAATTTTTAACTTAGTGGTCATTTTGTTTTCTGCAAATCTGAAGGTCAAGAACCCAAATTAAGCCTCAGAACCTCAAATTTTGATTTCAGTGCACTTGAAATATACTAAAAAGTCAGATTTCTGATTTTTATTCCAAAATGCCCCTTGATGTCTTTCCAAAACCCCTTTCTCAAAAATCCATCTTGTGTATTGAAGTTGTTCAAATAAATAAATAAAAACACTTTAAACTGAAAATGAGTTGTGATAAGTATGATTATAACATACTGATAATAAAGTGTGTGCAGTTTTTATTATTACTTATTATTTGACAGATAAGCCTAACATTTTATCCAAGATAAATACTAAAACTTTCAAAAGCAAAACTTAGAGTCATTCAAGTTTTCTATCCAAATTAAACACCAAAATAAGCATAAACCAGTTATCCATATTAAATACAATAAATGCATTCAAAACCATCAGATCACAACTGTGACAGACTAATTTAGCTAAATATTGTATATTTCCAACATACATCTTTTGTCAGGTTCAGTGGAAAAACGATTTTTCACAAAATACTGTATACAGGTTTAACTACATAATCTACCACATTTTAATTGCTAAATTAAGTACCAATTGCATACATTAATATATATATATTTCCATGCCAAGTATTTTCAACTTATATAGATCTATATAAATGTGTTAAATTCTTATTACAGAACGTTTCCAGTTAGATATAATACAAAGAGTAAACCCCTAATTTATTAAGTACTATTTGAAGCTAAAAACTCTACTGGAAAACAAAACTATCTAGATATTTATTTCTTACTTTATTTAAATGTATGCATTAAACACACAATTTAATGAATTTCTCAAGTATGTTAAAAAGACAAACTGACATACCAACATCTTCTTGTGTCTAGTTCTTAAATTTCTTATTTGTGCTGTATCTTTTCTGAGCTTATTCTGAAGTTCAACATTTTTTTCTGCAAGACACATAACCAGTAAGAAAATTATAACAATCAGGAAAAATAACTTATTAACTTCATTTTCAACATTCAGTTATAAAAGTAATACAACAAACACTGTTAAGATAAAAAAAAATAATAAACACAAAATAAGTACACATTTTTTTCTCATTGATCTCTGAAGGAATAAAAATTCAGGTCTAATCTTTTTTTTACAGATAACTATGAAATAAAATCAATGGTTAAATGGTGTAATTCCACCAAGAAGCTGCATGTGTGTTCTAGTTACCTTCACTGATATTTTACATGAATATGAACATTGTTACACGTCTTTAAAGCCACTTCCTCCATCAACGATCATGCTCAATATGATTGTTATGATTACATTCTATATTCTATTGTTTTGGTTAGTAAGCCTTCATGAATTTCAAATGCTTATTCTTTATCATATTAACTCTCTCAACATGGGCTTGCTCAGTTGGACTTTGTACTTATTTAGTCTTTATATATTTAATACTTCTAACTTTCAATATGTGTATATCTTCAAAACATTTGGCAGTTTTTCAGTCAACATTACAAGTCTTTAACATCAAAAAAGGTATTTTTTACATAACCTAAAATTTCATATTAAAATTAAAATTACTTTCTCTCATTTCAAGGATCTCAAATTTCCTACGTGTACTTTCTAACCTCTTATATAATTTCAAACGTTTTTTCTCAGTAAATTTTTATATTTTACCTCTTATTTTCTCTATGTTATCTATTTACAGGATTGATCAATTTGACCAACCTTGTGACCACCAGAAAAAACACCCTTCTTGCTTTTTAGAATGATGACTTCATATTGCAAAATGAAACTACATTCATTTAAACTTGTAACAGTATACATTTAAAACAGTTTTATTACTTTATTACCCTTTCAACTGTGTCTTACTACTATCCATGTGATTATTTGTTATAAATCACTTGAGAAATGCACAGCTCACATAATGCTATTGAATTACATTAGTCATAACTACTACTTTGTGTGCCTCATGAAACAGTATTATTATTATTTACTTTTATCTGTTTCAATCTTAACCAACATAAAAAGACCCCTGTTTTTACATTTTTGTTACTTTCATAATAACAAATGAAGAATAAACACACAAAACAAGAAATAAAGTGTTAACCAATCTTATTTTTCTTGCTGTCAACTGTCAAAAACATTTTACCTTATATTCTAATACAAATAATAGTAATGCATAAAATAATTTTCATTTAATTAAATAATTCACCAAAGATTATCAACTGATAACATGTAAAAAATAGACAATTTCCTCTCACTAACTAACTTTTCTGGCTTTCTAACTAAGCAACAACAGGCATTACAAATTCATCCAAAGTAGTTGATAACTTTTCCATGGAAACAAAGGTATTTCTCTGAGTGAAACTTGTATTTTTCTGTTCAGGATGCAAAGTTATACAACACGTCATTTGACAGATGAAAATGTTGACTTTCTATTGGTCATAGGTAACATATACAATTAAATACAAGAAAGAGACCTATTAATCCTGCAATAGAGAATGTGATAGGTGAGTGTGGCAGGAGGGATTTGGTTTTCTATTTGATAGCTATGTATTCAAATAACACAAAAAGCTCTATAAATCATGGCCTGTGAGAGCAATGACAATTTTAAAGAGAGTAACTAAGATTTAATTTCATACTTTTTTAAGGGATGGTAGATAAAATAGGGAAAAAAAGATGCTTAGAAAAAATATGTCAAACTAGGATAAATTCAGGAATTTTTGTGTTGCACTGTAGAGTTAAGAATGTAAAATTTGTATACTTTAAAATATCAATAACACTACACAACAAAGTTTTTGCTTCTTGAATACTGTTGGATCGATTTGTGGCTGCTGATCATGAAAATCACATCCAAATTTGCCCATCATGTACCATTTTATCAAAATCTTCAGTTTTGCTACAATGAAAAAACAACATCAGGGCAACTGGAATCCATGAATGCTTGCTGACTGCTGTTGGACACTGCAACGTGATACACCGGACATTGAATACAAACGAAAATCAGGAGCAAAACACTTTTAATTATGTTGAACTTAATAATGTATTAGAAACATAAACAAAATTAAATATGTTATTGCCGGTAAACAGTTAGCTGTCTATTTCTCAGAGTTCATACGTGATGAAGCAAAACCTAAACTATATTTGTGCATACCCACCAGGTACCTGTCACAATCAACAAAAACTTTTCAAAAAAATTGTTGTGCAGTGTAATCATTTTAATCATTAGTACAACTCAAACAGAAATTAATTTAATAAATTTTAACTGTTACAGAATAAAATTTTGTGTCATGTGTTGTAAAGGATGTCCAGGGCTAGAAGGAATGCTGTGGCAGAAGATATCCTTAGCTTTATCACAACTGATTTTTGAATCAGAGGATTCTCTTTTGTAGCAAAGGTGTACATTTTGTGAATGAAGATGCTACTTTATGGCATGGTGTAGAAACCCTGTTCTGTCTTAACTTGACTGAACACCAGTAACTATAAAAACAGCAAAGTTATTAGCAGTGTTTCTCTGAATGAAAATTAATTAAAATTTACAGATTTACTGAAGAAGAGCTTTATTGGAAACTGTTGTGAAAAGGTAGGAAGACATAAAAATATCAGTTCTAAAAATCTCCAACAAATGTAAGAAACTTTAAATGTTTCTCTAAAACATATTAATATGAAATTTTTTTAACTTTTCAAAACTATGATTTCTTACAAATATCAAATATAGCAATAAAATAAAGAATAATCCAAAATTTTCTCTCCCATTTTAAAATTTAATAATTATCTAATTATAAAATAAATAAGAAAATACAACCACACAGTTTTCAAACACTTGTAGCCAAACTCAAACAGGTTTTATTGATACATTTTTCTTACTTTGGTGAGTAGTGTTACTCCATAAAATAACAACCATGTAAGAAAAGACTCAATAGATTGTTTGACATGCAGAGACCATTTAAGTAACTGTGATGCAGATAATTATATATGTGAGTGCAGAAAAGAAGTATGGGAGTATACTAAGGATATCATGTATCATGTGCATCAGACATCATGGTGGTAAAGATTAAGATACCAAACATCACTGCCATTGTAACTATGGACATTTTCCAGCAAATAGTCAGAAATCAGGTATTGGCTACACCTGCTGAAAGTCACTGACAGTGTACATGCAGAAGTCTACTGGCATGTCAATTAAAGCTGTTTGAATTGGATTACAAATCTTGAAAACTCCATGGTTTTATTTACATAGTTAATTAATTATTAAATTTTAAAATAGAAAGGATAATTCTGGGTCACCCTGTATTTCATTACCCAAAGCTATATAATATTCAAAAAGTTCATCTCAAGTTTCAAAAAATTTCATATAGATGGATTTCTATGTAATAAAATAAAACAAACTACACAACTGATGTGCCTATACTGTTATGGCTCACACCTGCATGACTTACCACTTTATTAATTGTGCCAATTGACTACATAAGATACCCTTAACCCTTTTATGATATGTAAATAGGTAATCCTAGTTTCTAAAACCAACTCTTTATGAGGAAGAAGGAAAAAAGTGTGAAGGATGAAGTTAATATTCTTAGAATTACATTTCTAATTTAAGAAAATGCTAACTTTCAAAACATAGCTTCTTTCACACTTATAGCTAGAATCTGCCATTATCAGTACAAAAATTAAATACATAGGTGAGTGATGTCTCAATAGTAGGAGTGGCATTCTTACTGTAATACACTCGAACAAATATACTCTTCATCCAGAACCTAATTCATATATGGTGAAATTTTATGACTTGTCATCACTACTGGACAGGCCTCAACTAGACAGCTGTAGTTCTACTACTCAGGGTTAGTATCACAGGGCCATAGTGAGCTAAATAACAAAGTTTCAACAACCGTGTCAGATATGTCCCTTCACATTGCTAGGAAATAAAGCATTTTTACATAAACTATAAATGCCTATAGATGGAGAGAAAACTAAATATCCCTTTTCAGACCTTTTAACCATCAAGTAAGGTGCAAGCTCCAAAACAGAAGAAAACAAATCAAAGGAAGCTTATTCTATAGTAGCCTCTTTTTTTGTTCTTCATTTCATTTAAAGACTGTTGAATACAGTTGACTGGTACAAAACTTTTAGTTATGGGCACTGCAAGTCTGTTGACTCACCACTGACCCACAGGGGGATTGAGAAGCCAAAAAACTAGAAGAAGGCACAAAAAAATCAAACATGTTTTTCCCATAATACTAACCTCTACTGACTCTCTCCTGCCCTTCCTTCCTCATTAAGAGCCAGTGTTAGAGACTGGAATTGATTGGTTCAGTCTTGAAAAAGTAATAACATTACTTGAATCAGGTACTTGTATACAATACTAACTTAGAGGGTACACTGATGTAGATGGAGAGGCAAATATCTGCAAGGGCAACTAAATGGGAGATAAATGACTGGAGCAAAAGAGATAAAAAACTGACTAATGCATAGGTAAACAAAGAAAGAAACCCTGGCAGTGGAGTGATAGCTGTAAATGTGAGAAAAGGTATGTTTTGAAAAAGTATGCCAAACAAGAAAATATGAATAAATAAAGTAAATAATGTTGGTAAGCAAACTGAAATGGAGTCACTAATAACATCCAATATGGACAAAGAAACTAAGATGAAAGATTAAAAATAAAATAAAAACAAACTCCTTGGTTAAATATTAAAATAAAAACTGATGTAAGAAGTCTCCAATGAACTGATACAGTATGGTCACACTATATAACATAATATCAAAGGCTTCGAGAAACCATAAAAGAAAAGAACAAACAAAAAACGTTAACACTTTTTTCATGGATTGGGTGAAATACACCCAGCTTGTAACTGCTAAAGTATACTTAAGAGTAATTATACTATGATTTTGTTAGTGTATGGGTATGTTTACAAAATTTTGCAGGTTATTAACAAATATTTAAGGCTTTTGTACACAAAATATTAGGTTTTTGAATTAAGTATAAAAATTATATAATTAAAGATTTTCTCACAGAAGTTTTTCTTTCAGAATGTTGACTACTTAAAATGCAGAATAATTTTCATATTAAGATTAAAAAATAATTTTATGTATCAAAAAATTTTCAAATTTCACACAAAAAAATTTCTATAACCTCCAGATGATTATCAAATATTTTATAAGAAAAAACAAAAAAAATTAACTATCAAATTAGAATATTTGTATTTATTCAGTAGATTTGATCTCATAACCACCATAAAAATTTTGTTTTCTTTTGAAAATGACATACATTTGGAATAAAGATCTTTGTATTATGTGATTGTAAGACAGAAATTGTAGTAGATATGATTATCTTTCTGTAAGTGATGTAGATATCCCCAAAGATCCTGGTCAAGCAACTGATGAAAGACTATCTTGGAAAAGGTATTATACATTGAAAAAGTGGACAAAGACAATGTCATGTACGTATGTATGCATATAACAAGAAAAGAAGTGAAAGATGGTTACTACCTGGTGTAAAAAAAATAGAGTGCATTGGAGAATGTTTTCATGATTTTCATACCCAAAATAACATTTGAACTTGTAATAAATAAGTCTTTTTTATATTTTTCATTTACTTTCATACTTTGTTCAAAATTCATAAAAAAATGCTAAAGATTATGTTTAAATTTTTTTCACCAATTTTTTACAACTGTGATGAGCTGCTATCTACAACATTTCTACTGTTTAAGGATTATACATCAAAATGTTGTTAATCTTCATACTTACTACAACAAAAACTTGGCGTAAATGCTTGAGTTCAGTATAAATTAATATTTTATGTGCTCCTTTTGTTTTAATAAATACAAACACTTCTGTAAAGTAAAACAATTATCCTCTCTAATTTTGACCTTTGCACTCAGTTTATGCTTGTCTTAGGTTGCTAACCCTTAGGAAATTTTACACATGGTGGATGTGAAACAAAATAATATTTTTACATATACATTTGAGTAACTATAATTAATAACTATATTAATGTCATGGAATTCTTTTATAATTTATCAAGTTTAGTAACTGAGATTCATCAAATAGCAGTTCAATAAAATTTTAAAAGTGAGTCAGCAGCAAATGTGATGACATGGCATTTAATCCATGACCTATCTGGAAAGGGTCAACAGTCGATGGATTAATCTGTTGAAAAGAATGGGCAATAATAACTTTCTCAGTGACAGCAAAAAAAGGTGGAAATAGAAATGGCAAAAAAAGCAACTACAAAACTGTAGTATGCAAAGAGTAATAAAAATGAGATGACACAAGAAGGTACAAAGCAGAACTAATGAAGATTCATATGGTATAATAACCTATGTAAGATTTGAAAGAGAAAAACTTGTGTAAATAAGCCAGCTAAAGTAATGAAATTTTCAGGACAGAGAAGTGAACCACTTAACTTCAGAAAACAAGAGATCAATGACTAAAGATTTTAGGAAATGTCAGTAGACTTGCCATCAAGTGAAAAGATAGCAAAGTGATAAAGGATATATCCTCATCCACACAGTCTTGTGAATTAAACAAGCTTGACAATGTCAGGGAATGATGGTAGCCTAGTAAAATGAGCAAGACATTTTCTGAACAATAAAAGAACAAAAGAAAAAGGATGTGCCAAGATAAGTAAATATATGATATCAATTACTGGGAGGAATAATACCACCAGTAAGTTGTAATAATAAGAAAGTATCTAAACCAAAAGAAAGAGAGAGAGAGTAGATCATTTTGGAATGTGTCAGATGCATCATCCAAATAATAATATTAACAAGAAAATCAACGATTTCCAGCAGAATTGAAAAGAAATGCCTTCTTTAATTCCCACAACATTTACTAAAAAAAAAGAAAGGGGCCTAGTAATAAAACAATGCTTTATGCCAAGAGTGTAACACATTTTAAAACAAAAATCAAAGTGTGAAAAAAACAGTCTGACGAGACATTTCAATATACAATTAAAAGTTTGCAGAACTATTAACTAATGCACAATAAATTGATCTGCACAAACATAAAAAAAGGTTTTGATATTAAAAATAAAACTACAATCTTACATTACAAACACCACTAATAATAAAATTATAAATAATAAGAAAACTGAAGTGCTTAAATTTTACTAACCTTTAGCTCTTTCTAGTTCTTTGTCTTTCTTTTTTCTGGAAACAAGAAGAAAAATACAAAAAATGTAAACAATTTTATTTAACTTGGTTCATAAATGATTTGTAAAAATAACTGTAAACTTCTGGACTTTATTCCATCTTAAAATATCAATTAATATAGTTGTAATTGTTACTAAAGCCTTGATGTCTTCATCAATACATGTTTAAGTCAAAGAAAATACAAAATTTTCCTAAAATACCATTTTCTACAAAAAACTTGCCACACCTGAATATGACTGTTTGAATATAATAAGTAAAAATTGTGAATTTTAGGTATTTGCTGTTATTTGAAATGATCACAAAGAAAACTACATTTATTTTAAAATTACTGACAGTTAATATTGGAGATTTTAACTCATAAGTATGTAATAGCACTAACAAAAAATCATAATTACAAAATAGTTATTAACTTACAATTGTTTCTCTAAAACATCAAAAGATTTCTGTTGTTTGCTGTTTTGTTCTAATGACTGTACATGGAGTTTATATTGCTGCACAAGCACCTGAAATTGGTATGAAACATTATTACCACTTTATATAATATCTGAATTTAAATATAAAATGTTATATTCTTTCAAGGGAGAAACACCTAAAAGCATGCAACTTCTGACCTATAATGATACATTCTCTATACCTATTATAAAAAATTTTACTAAATGATAAAACATTTTAAAAATACAAAGCAAATCAGGTCACTTCTGCCATGTTATAGCAATGAAAAGGTAATTACAAATATTATTATTTCAAATTTAATAAAGATAACTGATGTTTTGATAACTGAAAATTATGGAATAAACATTATGCATAATACTATAAAGCAGAAACTTCATGATTTTATGCTGGTAAAAAAGTATATCCTTTACAGTTTGTGAAGTAGAAAAAATAAAGGATTTCAATTCACATTGTTATTATAGTATTATAAATATGTAGAGATCTAAAACAATTTGTTTTTTAACTTTTTAACGAGTTTATTTTCTTTTTCAAAAATGGTTTTATTTAATGCTGTATAATTACTACCACTGTATAGGAGTAAAAAAATCCCTCATATTAATGTTTAAAAACTAAATCACTTGAAATAAGAGTTCAGTACATAATGATAAAAAGCATTATTTGTGAAATGCACATGTTGAAAAATCTCAGGTTAACAAATTAAGTAGTAAAAAGCTGTAATTGTTAAATATTTAGGGTGATATTAAAAATTATTATACAGTACAAATAAATATTCGTGTGTTTACTTTCAAAGCAAAAATACAGTGGCAGAATCATTACACTACACAAACTCACTCATTTAGTATAATACATGCATAAGCTACAATGGTGTAATGAAACTTTACGAGAACTGACTGAATTTTTGTCTGTCCTGAAAATATGCATCCATTTTACTATCCAAACTATTTACTGTAGTAATCCCATACTTAAAGAAGACCTGCTGCAAAAAAAATATTAATTTGACCACAAATGTTTTGCAGGTTTCTGATATTATTACAACAAATGTTACTTATAAAACTTCATAAAAGAAAACTGTGTCTCAATCTTACTGTTTTACATAAAACAAACAAAAGAAAAAATAACTAATTATGATACTTAGTCTTAAGAAAATTGTTACAGAAATCATTTAGAGAAATACAAAAGAATTTGAATATTTATATAACCATAGATAGACAATAAGTAACAATGATGTAGTGTTATTTTAAGTTTCTTCTATCATTTCAATTTTTGTTAATTTTTTAGAAATACTTACAACTCTTATGAAATGTACAAAATTATCTCCCATTGCAATGATAAGGATGACATACCATTCTTAACTGGTATGATAAAAACAAAACAAAAATAACACAACAGTAGAAAAGAAATAGTTATGTATGCAGCTTTTGATCTAACACATGACCATATGTAGTCTTTCTTCATACTAGAGAAATCAACTTCTACAAAAAGGAGAAAGTGTTGCAGAACAGATTTTTAAACAAGTTTGGTTTGATTTCAATTTAGTGGAAAGCTCAACAAGGGCAATCTGCACTCGCTGACCCTGATTTAGGAGTGAAAGCTTAGAGGAATGACAGCTAGTCATCACCAACTCTTGTGCTATTCATTTAATGACAAATAGTGGGATTAACTGTGATATTATAGTGCCCTCATAGTTTTTTAAAAAGTGTAAAGTAAAAGAACTATGGCACAAAAAAGCACTTTCTGATTTTGATCCAGTTATAATACTGAACCAAAAAAGATAATTCAATTTAAAGAGAAAGACAGAAATCAAGATAGAAGTCTACCATAGAATGAAATATAAAACACTTGAGAAACTTGTTCATTTTGTAAATTTGCACAACACTATTGAAAAGCTAATTACACCAGCTATTTCAAATTTTCAAAAAGGGCACTACTAAATAGCACCAACATCAACACTTTGGGTACTCCAATCAAGTACTGAGATTTAACCATTTTCAAGAATGTTGAAGTACCAGGAGGTGAACCACAAACCCACAGATGCATCCCAGTGCAATAACCATTAAGCCATCCTTAATCCAAATAGTTCAGGAAAAGCCCTTTACTGCATAAATATATAAATGTGGCTGTTTCTTATTAGTGGAAGTGAAATTGCATAGATTCCAAAGAATCAAACACAGACTTCACAGGATATATGAGGGTTCATAGCCTCTGGAATAAAAAAAAATCCATCATTTTCAAAACCTTTTTTCAATTTCAACAATAAAATAAAAAACACAGCAAACAAGGAACAAGCACGAGATCCACTATGTGTAAGCAACTTTTCTACAACAAAAGTCCACATGTGCTTCACCAATAAAGGTTCTCTTTTTTTTTATTATTATTATAAATGTTATTATGTATGAGAAACAGAAAAACTATTCAATGACCTACCATTTTGCCACTAGTACTGTGTGCATGCAACAGAGTAGCACTTTTTGGAACAATGAAAACTACAAGATGCCACACTAATAAATACTTGTACAACTCACACTGACATAAAAGTTCCCAATACTGTCAACCACCAAAACTACTTTGTACTGACAGATCACATGATTGCACAAATAATGCTTTAAATTGGGCACTGCCCGATTTTGATAAATTTACATGATCTTTCATATTTGGAAAATAGTATTTTGAAATAACACTCATTTTGAAAACCACTACAAACCCTGTATATTACAAAATTCTATATTCTAGATGTAAATTAATATTTCAGTTTGAAATGTAATTTAAACCAATAACAATAATTCTTCCATCATTAAGATTTTTGTTTCACTGAAGTATATCTTAAAACAAATGATAAACAACACAGGTAAAAACAAATTAGAAGTAACATGGTTTAAATATTTATTTTAATTTGAAAACAATTTCAGAATTATGGTAAAATATTTTTGTATCGTAGAAATGTTTTCTAACTAATGAAAACAAACAGAATAAATCTATACATATTACAATTTCATAGTTACACATTCCTATATCAGAAGTACTTTTAATGTCTCTGTTAGTTTAGAAGTAACTGTTTATGCAATTCTTTCAAAAGTAACTGGAAATACAATTAAATATTAAAATCAAATATTCTAGTAAGTGTTTAAAATGAAAATTAATTTATACTTGAGTAACTATGAATAAAACACTTAAGAAGGGTATATAAGGTATATTACCTGCTAAAAAATAAATCCATTAAAATTCTTTGTTTAAAAGGTTTACTGACATAATAGCATGTTCATTCTGTCAAATTTACAGTGATTTCTATTGCTAATGAATCAAAATTAAACTTGGTTTAAATTTCTAGATTGCTAATTTCTCTTTGATTCTTACATCTTGTACTGTGATGAAATGACCTGTTTATTAAAAGTTATTTTCATCTGTAGTCCTGTCACATTCTTGGTCTAAATGTGTATGTTTAAAGAATTCATATTCCTTCAAGTTTCTCATGATAGGCGCATATAGTCAAAAGTATTGGCCTAATGGAATAATTGTTTTTGTAAACTTTTGGTAAACTATATGAAATAGCACAGAAAAAAACCTACCAGTCTAATATCTTTGTGTACTTTGTCACGAATAATTTTATATCTGTATTTAACTTTAGCAAAAAAATTGCAAGTTTTTAAAAGTTATTTTCTTAAAGCAGTGGGAAAGAATGAAAACAACTGGCATACTTACAACTTAATGAACAAGTTTATTTTGAGAGTTCTAATACTGAGTTCCTGCATTAACATTCCTTTGCAGGAAATAATTCATATAACTGCCTACTTGGTTATAATACTGTTGTATTAGTATTAAAAAAAAGTAGTTGAATAACTGTCCAGATAGTTTTAAACTTGTTAAATACCATATGTATGCTGTTATTTTTAGAAACATGTGATATTATAATTAAAATATCTGAACAAACAGTATCTTTGTATCAAGTTTACAAGTGAAAAAGAAATGGACCCAAATTTGTTATTTTTTTTATATCTTGATATTAACAATTTGGGTAATCATTTAGAAATAAAAATTATATTAAATAAATATATACATGATTGCACAGTCATTTTTGACAGTTTTATTCCAGTTAAATGTAACACCAGTTTGATAAACATATCTTACATAGCTTACCAAATTGCAAGTGGCTACCACTGTTTTCAAATAGAATGAGAACATTAAAAATGTATTATTAAAAAATTACTTTAATCTGTCACTACCTAATAGCATTTCAAAATTAATTTTTAATGGTTTGTATACCCAACTTAAATTAGGTTATGGCACTCCAAAACTGCCCTTCTATGCAAGTCTTCCATTAATGGGTAAAACAACATTACGTTTGGGGGGAAAAAAATAAAAAAATATCTTGAAATCAAATAATCCACAAATTTCAATAAAAATAGCTTTAAAATCAGTTGTTCAAGCTAAAGAACAGAATTAATAAACTACAACACTCTTACATTGTTTAATAATATATTTATAATTAATGAGGATAAGATTATAATAGGATCAACTGTAGCAGCATATAAACAGGCAAATGAAGCCTAATTTTGGTGATCTTTTGAATTACAAACATCTGCACCCATAATGTGATGAAACTGCAAATTAAAAGAAATTAGAAATAATATGTAGTTAAACAATGAACAAGATGGAAGTATTAAATAAAACATCTGCACCCATAATGTGATGAAACTGCAAATTAAAAGAAATTAGAAATAATATGTAGTTAAACAATGAACAAGATGGAAGTATTAAATAAAATTTCTCCCACTGCATACAAACATATTTTATTAAGAATTAACGAAAAATTATCTTTACACTTCAGATATGTATAAAGTAATATATATTTAAACCATTTTGCCTTCTAGCTCCTTCAGGATTAATATATATATCTCAAACATATACACATAGTTTGAATACTGAGCATCTTGTCAACACAAGACAATAATTGTTTCTTTTTCCATTGTATTCAGCACAAATACTTTTTGGAATTATGTGATATTTTAATATTCAGAGATTAATAAGTAATCATAACTGCAATGGATAAATTATTTATTTATTGCATTTGTTCACATACATATGTTAAATCTTTTATTTTACATTAATTTACCCAAATAACACAAATCAATTCCACATATAAACGCACAAGATTCCTTACTTCTGAAGCTGCTAATTTATCTTGAATAGTTGTTAGCTTTCTTTCATTTTCTAGTCTTGTCTCTTCAAATTCACTGTATGACTATAAAGTAAAACACAAAATATGATTTCTAAAACAATTTGAAAATTAAAACATGGTTTAAGAAAAAGAATGAAAATCTTTTTGAAGTCAATAATGATGCATAAAATTAAGTAATCAGATGATGACAATATGTATAATTAACATATAACTTACTTTTCTAATTAACTAGAAATATCTATCTCACTTTAATAAAATACATTATCTTTGGCAAAAGATACCCAAAAAGTTAACATTTTTCTTATCTGAAAATGCATTTAAAATAACTGCCTACCTCTCTGCACTATTAAGAACTATTATCTTGAGTGCAACTGCCAAAGTTTTCTATGCAGGTCATAAGCCTCAAACAAACTCTCATGCTTACATGTAGTGCACCAGCATCATCTGTTTATAGATGTTACACCTAAGAGGTTATTTGTCAACATTTGCCATACCTGTCTACCCTGTGCCTTCCTCAATCATTCATCAATTTTCTCAAGTGTTGAACTATCTTTCTACAGTCTTCCACCTTGGTTTCTATCAAAGTTCTTGGAATCTTATTTGTTCTGATAATCTTTAAGAAACAATTACTACCACTGAAAGTCCTTTTCAGATGCTGACCTTTCATCTGAGTTTAAATCAGCCTTATTATTTTTGTATATAGCTTCTCTTGGCAAGGGCACCTTCTTCCTTCTTGTTGTTTGTGAAAAGAATTGGTCACAAGGGACCAAGACTTCTTTGTATCTATTTCTTCTCTATGTATCATGGCTATACTATCTTTGGGCCTTATACCGTGTGAGGTCTCAGACTCTTAGCGGGAGACTGGCTACTTGCCACACACTTTTCTGTCAACAACCTTCAAAGCCACTGCCTCTCTTAAAAAGTTGGAATCATCTATATCCTCTGCCATATCCAATCTTTATATAATTTAGGAGTGACATACCACTAAATTGGTTCCCCTCACTTGGATTTGCACCACTGTTGAATAGAAATACTGGGGTATGACCATTGACATCCACAACTAACCATTGGTGAGAACTGAAAAGTTGTGGAGCATCAGTGATCCCACCCATACTACTCATAATAACATAGGTGTGCAACAGGCAGGTAATTCAAAAAACACCCCCCATATCCCCCACAGCAGCCTAAAATGTTACTGTCATAATGTTGTTGTTCTTTATCAAAAAGGAGGGCAAGATAACCTTAGTGTGCAGTAAACCTTGTTAGCCCTAGGACATGATAATAAGCTTGTTCTTGATGAAACAAAAAAAATGTTCTGAAGTGGTAAGGTGGTACAGAAAGCTAAGTACCTATTGGAAAGCATTTTCATGTAAGGAAAATGTTAACTTCAAAAATGCTACTTACTTCTATGCAACACATTGAAAATGGTGGACAGTTGCAGACCAATTGAAAAGATAAGCTTCTTTTTGAAACAAATGAAAGCCCATGGTTCGTGACTTCCAATAAACCATGAGTAACCTTGTGGAAACTGTATCTTTTTCAAGCAAGGAATAGTTTTCACTTTATCTTCTGATATTTATTATTTGATATATTTTAAATGCATTTCAGACACATTAACAGTAAATTACATTAAGTAAATTTGGTGACAGTGACAATGAGTCATAAATGCACGTGTGTGTGTGTCTATTATGGATACAGTATTAAGCCACCCCATCTTGGTGCAATAAGTTTGAAATAAACATATTGTAGCAGTAAATGAAGGAAGATAAAGTTCTCACTTGAAAATATCCACTAGGGTCTGCTTAAGAGATGCTGTAATGGGGTATCCTGTACTATACTCTGAGAGAACACCTCAATACTATTCGAATAAAGGGTATGTCCAAATTGTCTCTTACCATGTGGAGGACTTGGTTGGGGGAAGGAACCACTCACAAAGTTAACTCACCATTTTGACATCCCAAGTGGCTTGGGACTGTGAAAGTAAGGGTTCTCCTGTGCCATAACTAGAGGAACAATGGAGATACACAATGGGGAGAACACTGAAGAGTGTTTGTGGACCACTGTCATATGGTTAAAGTATCTATAATTTGGTCCTCACCCAGAGACAGTAAAAGTAGGTTACTATGACTAAAGACAGTAAACACAAGCCAGGTGCTTTTGTTTTTGTTTGTTTGTTTTTAAATAGCATTTGTTGTTAAAAGAAACTTAAATAGAAATATAATGGCTAGAAAAAATGGAATAAAAATGCAACAAGGACAAAAACAAGAGACAGTAAATAAGTAGATTATAAACTCAAAAAACACAGAATAATACACACTGAATGCAGGCAGTCCTGAGGGGGAAATGATGGAAGACTACAGCATTATGGTAATTATGTCATAAGCTGATGTAATACACACAGATGTGCATAGAGTAGAAGTGTGTTCCAAGCTTGTGGTATACATAGAAAATTTTATGTCAGTTGTGAGATAATAGCTTTTAGAGGTACAGAGAAATAAGTAGTGTTTCTAAAATTACAGGAAGTTAATAGCTACTACATATATATGTGTGTGTTCTTATTATATAAATTATAAAAGCATATTAGTTGTTTATCAAAATAATTAAAAGATGTAGTTAATCATTTAAACTAAGAATTTTACAAACTTTCTTCAGTGGCTCCATTTCTTGTAAAGTTTGACTGAGTTCAGCCTCATACTTGGAACAGTCACTATAAAGCATTCAAGAAATAAGAGTAAACATGGTTATTTTTTCAACCCCAATTACACAATTATTTTGAAGATGTATGTAACAGTTTTAAGTATATAAAGGTGTACATTTTTTATAGACAATTTTTTTTATCAATCATACATAATAAATCTAACAGTTTGTTTATAAAATCGTGAACAAAATAATCAAGTGTTATGTACAACTGATAAAAAATTAAGTGAATTTTTTAAAAAAATAGTTCTTTCTAATATTTAATTAATGTTACTTTTTATTTGTCTTTATGTGACTCACATAAGTATCATTAAACTGCATTTATTGATGTGCAGTAACTTTCAGACTTACTGTCTTTAAATTAACAAGGTAGTCTCATCTACTTGTAACAAAATAAATACACAATACCATATTTAGCCCTTTCACTGCAAGCTGAATATAACAAACATGAATTTATCTATATATTTGCACACATTTAAGTATTTGTACTATAACATTTGATACAGCAGGTGTATCTTCACATAATTTGGTAGATGTTTAGTAAAGATTACAAGTATTTTGTATCTAAAAAATCAAATTTTAATGAAGTATTTTTACTAAAGATTCTGTGAAAATAAAGTCTGTTTCATTACTAGTCTAAATGCAAAGTGAGTTCATGTTATGATTAAAAAACTATACTCTATCACATAAATCTTAAATATTGTTTGTGTAATCTCTAAAACCTCCTAAATACATTTCAAACATTTGTTTCCAGTATGGCTTTATAGTTTGTGTTATTTTCTGTACTCTAACTATGTGGGGGACTATCATTTAACCAACCTCGTAACCATAAAAAAACCCACTAAGAAATAAATACATATTGTGTTTTTTTCATACTAGAATGACTACATAGTATAAAATGAAAATACAAATATTTAGTATAAGTAGACTGAGTCTACTAACACTGCATATTCAAATATATAATGTTTTTTTTATATTCTAATGACCTAACTAACATTACATAAACTGCATTAATGTGGTGTACATGCACTCATATTATGTATCAAGTAATAAAAACCAATCTTTAGTATCCCCTGTCTTGGCTGTATTTTAGAGGACTAATATTTTGTAATATACAGTCACATTTCAATTATTATATGTACATATCTATATAAATTATTACTATTGAGATGTAAATTATTAAACTTATGTTTCTTAAGATATAGAACAATAAATAAAAAAGTATAGCAATCTATCTCTTTTCACTATGTCCTTTGTACTTTGTTACTACTAGACATAGGTTGCTAAGCCTTTTGAAATTTCCCACATGGAGGATATCAAACAATTTATATATATATAGATAATATACAAATACACACAATTGAATAACCATAAAATCATAAATAACTACACTGATACCATAGTATTACATTATAATGTATTAAGCTTACTAACTGAGATGCATTTAGATTTTAAAAAGAAGTGAAACTTCAAGCAAATTAAAGACACTAGTCTACCTCCAAGAAAACTTGGATTGAAAGAATGTGTTAGCCTTTCCACCAATTATAATGGCTGAGAAAACCACTCTAGAGACATTTTAAGCTGTTGATTGGTTAATTAAGCATATACTGCATTAAGTGTATAAAAGGGATCATTTAAAAAAAAGGAAATAGTTGAACTCAGATGTAAATATTAAAAGAATACTTTTAAATAAAGAAATCAACCCATACTATTAATGTTTGAATTATAATCCACAATTTTATTCCAAACTTATTAATATAAGTTTATAAAATAATAGTTCATTAAAATTCTGAATGCAAGTCAACAAATATGATGACATGGCCTTTGACCCATAAACAGTAGCAAACGGGTTAATAATAATAACAATAATATGTAAGCTCTTTACAAACTCACAATGAAAACAATATGAGAAATTAATTTTCATATGTAATGTTTATGTTTGTTTTCTACCTATCAGTATCTCTAAAACTATCCTGTATTTAAAATATACTTTTACTGAATTAAATGTTAATCTCGGTAGAAACTGTATACACACAAACACTTCTTTGTAATTACATTTTAATTACACTTCATACAAACCTCTGGTTACAATTAATCAAGCATAAAGAATTATGGTGTTAAATAATAATCTAATATTTATACATCTTTACAAGAACTAAATTTAAGGTTTCTTCTTGATGAGAAGAAACCCACTGGAAATAAAAATCTTAACCTGAAGATGACCTAGAAAGGTTGAAACATTATTCCCTCCTTATCAATAAAAGTGTTAATACCCATACCAGCCATTCTGATATGCATTAAGATCTCTTCATTATTTCAAAGACTACTTTCAAGACTCACTGATCCTCATACTTTATGACATTCCTTCTTTTAAGGTGACAGGTTTTTAGTTTCAAATGGAAATAAACTTTCCACAACTGGAGTGTTCAAGGATACCTATAATCCTTTTGGTGCATTCATGTGGATTACATTTACCTAGAGTAAACTTCTAATAATTGTAGTAACCTGAGGGTTTCTGAACAACAGTTCATAGATTTAGGTTCTTGAACTTAGGAGAGCTCTGAGATTTTAATTGTGATTAAAATTAAAATGTCAAAGCTAAGAGGCAGCAAAGATGATAAAATGAAGGCTGAGATTGTTATCCTAGAATTCAGCAATTTTCAACAGAGACAAATAGTCCATAGTCAGGATCACAAGTTGGCAAGGATCTACACATCAAATGCTATAAGCTCTGATTCAGACCTTCATATTTAATTATATTTTCAATATACTACATTGTACAAATAATGTACAAATACATTGTTACTGTCAAAATTAAAACTGGTCTAATTGTCATTAAATATAATATGAAATCTTATCTTTATAAAATATCATGCCCCTTCTGCTTATAATATTTTATTTATCTAATAACTACCATTTCATTATGGTGATTATGGAAAATATTGTTGAGTTACTTTTATATAATGTGTTAGTTTTCAATTAAAATTTAAGCTATAACACTTACACTGTCAAAATATATAAGTCTGTTACAAGCACAAACATATTTGATATGACACTTGACATAAATCTAAAACTATAAAAAGGAAATGCAGAGTTTCATTTTTAGTTACAAATACAAATGAAAAATTAATATATAAATTAAATAACTAACCTTCTCAGCTGATCCACAAGTTTTGACATATCCTCTAATCGTTGGCTCTGATGATCACATTGTATAGAAAAGTTAAGAAAGCACAAGTGTTTGAATTTTTGGCACATTTATAGGTTTTATTTTAGGATTTTATATTATCATTGAAAAATACACACATTTTATGCATTTTATGTGTGATTAGATTCAGCTTGAAAAATGTAATAAATCTGAGATGAATGAATATAGCTTGAAGGGGGGGGGGATAAAAACCCGTAGCCTTGAAATTGCAGTTAGAACAACTTCCTCTTCCAATCCTAAAGGAAGCAAGACGGCCAAAGTCCAATATAGGGTTTTATTTGGGAAACCTTGTTTTCGTGTTGCTCACTCCAAATCAACTGCCAGCTGACTCATATGAGCCGAGCCTTGAATACAGGACCAAAGTCCATGTATGGAACAGGCACAGCGGTGATAGTGCCAGAGTAGATCAATTTATTTGTGATGTCAGCGAGCTCGTTCCCATGAATACCAAAGTGGCCCAGTATCTAGTAAAACTGGATAGAAGTAGATGTTAAAGAAAAATGGGCCAGTCGGTTTTGAATATTGGTAAGAACAAGGTGTGAACCAGTGTGAAGCAATTGCAGGGTCAGTAGAGAACAAAGCGAGTCAGTATAAAGAGTGCAGTTTGAGTACTGCTTAGCTTCTATGTGATCCAGAGCAAGACAAATAACATACAGTTCAGCTACACAGAAGTTGTAGAGGGGATTCTGTGTGCAACCACAACAAACCATGGCAGAGCTCACAGAGTCACCCGATTTTGAACCATCTGTATAAATAGGAATGGAAAGATGGTTCAAAAGATGTTCAGCAAATAAAAGATGGTACTTCCAATCGGGAGAATCTGCTTTTCTCAGATGACTTAAAGATAGGTTAAATTTAGGGACTGTAATAAGCCATGGTGGGATGGGCTGACCGGTGGATAAAGCAATGTTATCCAAGGACAGACCTAATTTATCCAACTGTGCCTAGATACAAATACCAAAAGGAGCAATGGCAGACCAACTGTTCTGAAAAAGTATAGTCCACCAAAGAAGGAAAACATTACCCCAGATGCTTTGCCAAGGAATGAAGTTTCGAAGCAAAGAGTAAAAACAGATGCAAATGGCAGAGGTGCAAAGAAGATTCATGTGACTCTACGTATAAGCTCTGAACTGGAGAAGTGCAGAAAGCCACAGTGCAGAACCAAAGTCCTTGATGATGAATGGGGTCCAGCATCTTTAGGATTAAGCATCTGGCAGAGCCATAGACCAGTGATCCATAGTCGAGTTTCAATCAAATAAGAGCACAATATATCTTTAGCGCAAAACATCGATCTGCTCCCCAAGTGGTGGTAGAGAGAAGACGGAAAATGTTCAGTGCTCTTATACATTTGACTCAAAACAGCTTGATGTGTAGTATAAAGGTCAGCTTACAGTCAAAAAAAGCCCTAAGAACTCTGTCTCAGGGACCACAGACAACACAACTTCATTGATACAGAGTTCAGAATCAGGGTGAATACCCCATTGGTGGTAAAAGTGCATGAAAACAGTTTTTGAGAGAGAGAAATTAAAGTTCTTTGCTGTGGACTTCAGTAAACAATTGAGGGCAGTTTGTAGCTGCTGCTCAATACACCTCATGTTCAACAACTGACATGAGATGTGAAAGTCATCAACATAAAGCCCGTTTGTAACAGTGAGAGGGCGTTGTTCAGTGATGGCATTAATTTTTATACTGAAAAGTGTGACACTCATAGCACAGCCCTAAGGGACTCCAAGTTCATGGAGAAAAGAATGGGAAAGTGTCAAACCCACACGAACTCGGAATCTCTTGACCATTAAAAATTTTTTAATAAAAATGAGCAATGGCCACATAATCCATATATATGGAAGTCTTGCAAAATGACATACCTCAATGTTGTATCATATACCATCTCAATGTCAAAAAATATTGATACAAGATGTTGTTTGAGAAAGGCTTCTTTGTTTGACGTTTCAAGTTGAATTAGGTGGTCCATAGTGGAGCACTGTCATCAGAACCCACACTGGGTGGGCGAGAGCAGGTTGTTTGATTTGAGAAACCAAAAAGATGGGCATTAACCATCCCCTATAAGGTCTTACAGAGACAGCTTATCAAAGCAATTAAAAGGTAGTTTGAAGGAATCTTGGGGTCCTTCCCAAGCTGAGAGAAAGGTAGGAAAATAGCCTGGTGCCAGGCACCAGGAAAAACATTATTATCCTGCCAGATGTGGTTAAAAACAATCAGAAGAATAGTGAGAGAAGCAGAAGATAGATGGCACAGCCTGTCATAGTGTATATCATCAGGTCCAACCGATGTACTGCCAGATCGATGAAGGGCCAGTTTGAGTTCCACCATTGTAAAGGGATGATTACAGTCATAAAGACAATCAGCTTGAAAGGAAACAGATGATTGTTCTGCCCGAGTCTTGATGGTTAAGAAGCAGAAGTGCTAAATACCAGGCAAAAGCTTTCACCTAGAGTATCGGCAATGCTCCAGGTATCAGGTATTTCCTGGCCATCACAGAACAAGATCAAGAGAGGAACAGAATTATATTGCCCGTTGACCTTTCGAATCTTGTCCCATATGACTGGTGGTAGAAGATATGCCAGTTGTGAACTTAACCCAAAATTCCTTTTGGCTTTGACGTCTTACCCACTGAGCATGTGTATGGGCTCGCTGGAAATCTATGTGGGTCGAGAATGTGGGATATCTATGGTAAGTATCCCAGGCCCATTTCTGAGCCTTCTGTGCCATGTGACAGGCAGGATTCTACCATGAATGAGAATATAGTGGAAAACATGTCCAGGTTTTAGGAATACCTTGAGTAACTTCTTGTATAATACAATCAGTTATTGCTGTCACACAGTCGTCTATTAAAGGCTTCAAGATGAAGATGGGATCAAGTTTTGTAAGAGCAGTGAAATAGAGCCAGTTTGCCTGATCTAGCTTCCACTGGGACATGCAAGTTGGGTGGCACTGACAATGGCCAGTCTCTATCAAGATCGTAGGAAAATGATCACTGCCTCATGAATTATTGTCAACCCTCCATGAAAAATAGGAAACTAATGAAGGGGAGCAAACTGAGAGATCAACAGCAGTAAAGGACTGACTAGGTGTATAGAAGTATGTAGAAGAACTAGTATTGAAAAGAGAAAGGTTTTGATAAAAAAGCATACACTCTACAAAGTGGCCACTTCTATCAATATCAGCACTTCCCCAGAAGGAATGACATCCATTAAAGTCCCCCAAGATTAAAAAGGGAGACACCAACTGTTCAATGAGAGCAACAAGGTCTAAGTGATCACATCTCTCCAGATGACAGGTAGAGAGAATGAACATGATGGTATGATTCAAGGAAACATGGTTGGCTACAACCTCCAAAAGTTTGTCGAGTGCAAAGACAGGGTGGGTACATGCTGATCAACCAACAGTGCCACCCCTCCATGCACTCGTCCATCACACAGCCTGTCATTTCTGTACAAAGAAAACCTCTGAAAGGTGACTGTATCAACTGATTTCAGAAATAGTTCCTGTAAGGAAAGACATACAGGATTGTAGGAAGCAATCAGTGCTTTGATGTCAAACAGATTAGAATGTAAACCTCGACAGTTCCATTGTATCAGGGTGGCCATTTTTATTTATGTGTAGGCAAACTGGGTGGAAAATCCTTCTGTTTATCACCACGTCTTTTATCCTTATTGTTCTTATTCGAGGGAGGTCTACTGACCTCCATGGATCCTGCTCTGGGTCGATTGGGCAAGTCCTTGCTTTTAGAAGGGGATTTCAGTGACTGAGGATGTGAACAAATAATTGTTTTACATCTTGGGGTGGGAGAAGAGAATGTATTCGAAGAAATGCCTGTACCTAGAACCAAAGGATGTGGATCTTGGGGTTTGTTGGAATGTATGTAAGAGACAGAGATAGGTGTTGAAGTTGATTCATCAAATTCTTTTAACCATGGAGGTCAAAAGTCTTTTTATTTGTTTGAAGAACGATTCTTTTGGAGGCACAGAGAGATCTGTCTGCACTCCCACTGTAGTTGTAGAATGAAGTGCAATAGAGTTTGCCCGAGAAAAGGTAGTGGACAGCAATTTTCAAGCCTCAGGATAAGTAATGTTATGAATTGTTTTCAGATGCAGCACATGTTTTTCATCCAACCATTTTGGGCAAGAACAAAAGTAGAATGGGTGAGAGCCATTGCTACTGATGCAATGAGGGTCTGTTTCACACTCATAGGCATCATGGTGTTTGCCACTGCAAGGAGCATACGTCAATGAACCACAACATGATGTCTTCAAGTGACTGAACCGCTAACACTGGAAACATCAGAGAGGGTTTGGAATGTATGGCCATACTCTGCAAATAAGATAACCTGCCTTGATGGTGGCAGGTGGACATGGTGATGTAAATGTGAGAATGAGGACACTGGTCAGCACCATAATTCCATCTTTGTGAGTGGGTATATGCCTCACTGCAGAAACTCTTTGGGTGAAGAAACCAGTGAGAATCTTCAACACTGGGATGTTCTTCAAATCCCTCTTAACAATAACTCCTCATAATGAATTCAAAGTAGTACGAGGTGTTACCTCAATAGGTATATCTCTAATTGAATTTGAATTCAAGAGGAGTTCACTGTGTTGAGATGTGGATGCTTCCACCAATATGTTACCAGATTGAGGCTTCTTTACTGACTTGGAGAGCCAGCAAGTCCCTTCTAAATAAAAAAAGGGAGACATTTTCCCTAAAGGTTTGTCTGAAAGAGAATGTAGGACAAGAAAATGAGGTACAACAGGTGGTACAGAAGTTGAAGTTTGATGCTCAGAAACTTCAAGACGATGACGTGGTTGTTTACCTGTGGAATGTTTTTTCACTATTTTATTTAAATTTTTATTTGGAAGGTCCATAATAAAAAGAAAAATTTTGGTGCCCACAGACCTCACCCACCATGAAGCCCTACGAGGGAATGCACTACAATGTCAAACAAGAACACTGCAGCAACACTAGGGTTTTGCGAGCACTATACCCAAACACCAGCATCAGATACAATGTCCACAACACCTGTTGAGAACTTCCAACAATGGCACTTGGTTGACCCTAACCCAAGTGGACCAGCTGACTGACCCAAAAGGGGCCACCCCAAGGCCGTCCTTCTACAGGAATTCAAGGCCAAAGTGGTGTGTTAGGGTTGAACCACCAGGATTCTCTCCTCCCCTTCATAGGTTGCCATGCATGGCAAACACGTAGGTGGATGTTTAGATCCTAGAGGAGGTACACTGAAAGAATAGAACCTTCCCTGGGAGGTCTCCTCACCACGTACAGGAATCCATATTGAGAGGCCCTCAAATCAGACCATACAGAATTGGAGCACACTGGAAAGAGAGGATTACCTCAATTAATTATCTGCAACTATACTCTCCAGATAGAATAGCCCAGAAGCTGGGCATAACATCAACCATCAGAGCCCACTGTACAAGGATATAGCACACAACTAGAGGAGCATGCACCATATACACCAGCAGAACACCACCACCATACACACTGTTGATTGAATCTCATAGTTTTTATTTATTATTGTGTGATCATCTTCAGCTGAATACCTCAATGGTTCAACACCCCAATAGCTTGGAACTGAAAAGAGAAAAGAGCTCACACTTCATAAGAAAAACAAGAAGGGGGATAAAACTTGGTGGAGAGCAAAAGAAATGGTAACACTGAAGACAGTTCAACAGGTGAGCATGAAAACTCTATCTTGAAAACCAGACAGCCCTTCATTTGTTCAATTGATGGGATAGGCAGTTATTTCATCATAAGTTGTACAGCAACAGAATACAATGCATGTGCTTCCTAAATATTGGGTTGTGTTAAAAGTTTGTTTAGATTTTAATAGATGGTATTGGAATGTATTTTCTTGTTCAAATGTCATTTGAAACAGCTGACTCAATACACCTACTGACTCATAATGTTTTGGACTACTGTTTGCAAAAACGTTTTTTTTTAAAGTTTCATGAACATGCTCTTAATTTGAAGGCAAGTGAGAACAAGATCCATTTTCAGTATATAATGCTTTTCTATTATCAGTGGGGAAAAATGCAGTACAAACAACAAAAAAGACTTGCAAAATGTATGGTGGTAATGCTGTAAAAAAGAGTACTGTTCAGGAATTGTTTAAAAATTTTGTGGTGGTGAATTTAGCTTTGATGATAAAGAACAGTCACAAAGGCCCTTCAAGGTTCATGTTGACAACACAACCATGTTGATTAAAAATAATCCACATTACATGACATGGAAATTGCTTACATTTATAATTTATTATAAAGCAGTTGAATTACATTTAAATAAGTTTGTAATAGTGAACAAATGTGATGTATGGATATCATACAAACTGATTATAAAATTTGCTTGACAGAATTTGGAGCTGTGATTCCTTTTTAAAACATAATGAACTTGAACCTTTTTAAAAAGATCAACACCAGGTGATGAAAAATGGATGTCTTATAACAATGTCCAACAAAAAAAGACATTGTAAAAGATGAGGTTCATCACCACTAAGCACTCCCAAACTGGTTTGCACCAAAAAAAAAAAGGTGATGTTGTCTATTTTGTGGGATTGGATGTGTATGTTTTGTATTATGAGCTTCTGTCAGGCAATCACACTATTAACACAGATATATACTGCAGACAGTTTCACCAGTTAAGGGCAACATTGGAAAAAAAATGTCTTTCACTAGTCTCTGGAAAAGAAAGAGTTGTCCATCCTGAAAATGCCAGACCACAAGTACCTTTTCAAATCTGACAAAAATTAATGCAGGTTAGATGGGATGTTCTTATTCATCCACCGTATTCCACAGACTTTGCACCCACAGATTATCATCTATTCCAGTCCCTAGAAAACTCTCCTAATGAGAAAGCATTAAAAAATCTGGAAAAGCAAAATGCATGTGTCAAAGTTCTTTGATGAAAAAGATGAGAATTTCTACAGCAATGGGATTAACAGGCTGCCCGATAGATGGCAAAAGGTCATTGAACAAAACTGTGCTTATATTATTGATTAAAGATTTTTCATATAAAAATGTTGACACATTTGTATTCAAAAATCCTAACAGGCTATTTATACAACCCAATATATATAGTCTATTTTCACCAAAATTAAAATTTACTTGAAACAACTTTGATTTTTTTCCCTTAGCTTATTTACTCTTTAAATTTGTAAAACTATTAATTCATAGATGCTTACTTCCATTTGTTTTGAAAACAGATAAACTTGTCAACTCCTTTATGATGCCATATTAGTTCCCATATTTTTTTCTTGTAAGGCCTAGTCATTGAAGTTTATCCTTTAAAATTATATGAAATAATATCCACAAACATAGTTTGTCAATACTTGCTGTATCTTAGATAAAACACCCTACTGAATAAGTAAAATTTGTTTTATATTATCACCATGTTTAAATTATTTAAAATAAATATGACAATAAAAAGTTGCATAATTATATTGAATCAAAATTCTCTGGGTCTTGTTTGTTTGTTTTGGAATTTCGCACAAAGCTACTCGAGGGCTATCTGTGCTAGCCGTCCCTAATTTTGCAGTGTAAGACTAGAGGGAAGGCAGCTAGTCATCACCACCCACCGCCAACTCTTGGGCTACTCTTTTACGAATAGTGGGATTGACCGTCACATTATACACCCCCACGGCTGGGAGGGCGAGCATGTTTAGCGCGACGCGGGCGCGAACCCGCGACCCTCGGATTATGAGTGCACGCCTTAACGCGCTCGGCCATGCCAGGCCTCTCTGGGTCTTAGCATGCTACACTGAACATTTCATCTACATGTGTAAACTGAAAAACTTTGGAGAAAAAAACGATTTCTGCAAGTTTCATTAGACACCATTTCAACATTCTAGATAAAAGATACTTTTATCTCTTTGCATTTATTACTACTTCAAAATGAGATCATACATAATTTGACATTATGGTAGTGCTGAAATTTATTTTTTCTTGCATCTTAGAAATTATATTATAGCAACTTTTGTGTTAGAATAAGAATGTGAGTACACTGCTTTTTTTCTTTATACATATATATTTATACATCAATAAAGTTCTGTTTCTTTAATTGGTTTGCAAGTAATATGCTCATCTAAAATGATTCAGTGAAACCCAACTTTACATTAAAGAAATAATATTATAAACATAACTATACGTGATAAAAACAAGCCCTAAAAAGGATATCTTGACGTTTGGCACTGTACTTTCTGATGAGTATACTAAAAGAAAAAACATAATATAAATACATATTAAAACAATCACCACTACACATTGGATACAAAGTAATACTGAATTACATTACAAAACACAAATTAGGCTACTAACTTTTTATGAACCCAAACATTTGTTATTAGTATATATCAAGTTATGGAAAAAACCAAACACTAATTCAATTATTTTTTCATTTTTACCAACCATTTGGAAATTTACTTCTATGGGCAATAAAATATTCAAAAGTGTTTGAGTATAATCAGATATTACAAAAGAACAGTAAAAAAATCAGACATGAAAATAAATATAGGAAATTCGTGTAATTGACTAATATTCAGGCATGCCAATGACATTTATGAAAAAAAGAGGAAAGGTATATAGCCTGGCACCAGAGGCGCCAAAGTGTGGCGCAGCTGCGCCTGACTAAAGGGCTTCAGGGCAATGTCCCCCGGGAAATTTTTTAAAAATGGATGCTATTTGGTGTTATTTGGTGCAATCTGGGACATAATTTATGTTTTATGACATTTCAATGTTGGAAAAGTACACAATATATATCATATAAAATAACAAAAGAAAATTAAAAGACTAAATCAAACTAACAAAAACTATAACTTTCATTTACAGTTTTTAGCAGATTGATTTATTCTTTTAATTTGCATTCATTTTTTAGAAGATATATCAAAATATCTAAAATAAATAAAATAAAAAGTAAATAATTGAAATTTAAGATTGTTTATTTACTATTTATTCAGTTTAATATTTTTATAAATCAAAATATATTAGTAATATGAGTTAATAAAGTTAATAAACATTGAAAAAATATGATTTCTCCTCAAAAACCACCTACCCAAATCACTCATATTTTCTCCTCGAATTTACATGAATCTCATGGGTGATCGTTGGCCGTTTGAAAACCCATAGAAATCCGCGTTACAGCGGAAAAATGGCACGCATGAATATTATCAGACTTAAACTGATTATATTTAACTAATTGATTATTCTTATTTTGATAATTAAAAGAAAAAACAATGATTATTCACATAAGAGATGGTTAAAAAACAACATATAAAATAAAAACCTGGGTTTCAATACCTAGAATGCACAGAGTACAGACAGCCCATTGTAGAGATGTGTTTAACAAAACATAATTGCAACACCTAGATTACTTGAATAAATGGGGTAACAAAAAACAGTAATAATGGGCAAACCTAATTTTAATGAATTGATTACTTTCACAAATCATGACACTAATCAATTAAATCTAACAAGTTGGAATTAATAAAAAAATGATAAGGAAAAATCATACAGGTAGTACTTATATCACCAGACAGTTATAATAATAAAAAATAGTGATAATTTTGAACATTAGTTTCAATTAGTATATTATTTTCATGAAAGCAATAGATTTAATCACAATTTCAATTAACAACTTTACATAACAATAATCAATATCATTGATTCTCACAGGAAGTTGATTATATTGATTAACTGAATTAGTTACCAAGCTCCATACAAGAGTAGTTGTATGAAAACCATTTTGAAGGCAATTGTTAAATGAACAGAGAAATGTTTAAAAATAAATGTTCCTGTAACTGTAACTTGAAAGTACACTTTGCAAACTTCAGTTGCAAAAAAATAAAAAACAAACCTGCAAACTTGTACTGTTACAGCAATAACTTGAATATAACTCAAACACCAAATATTTTACTCTGCATTGAATACCTACATATACTAAATTAGTGAAATATAGATATTAAGTCTTAAGAATGCCAGAGCTAGTCAACTTGCATTACATATAACCAGGTGCCTGAAAGTCAGAGGAAAGAACATGCTGCATACAAGAGTAGTTATTCATCATCAAAGCAAATTCATAAGATGAAAAAAGGTCAGGGTAATACATGCTTAAATATGTACTATTTTACTAACATACAGCAATTTCAATTTCCCACTTATTTTAGAATAATAACTAATTATTATTTAACATACTAATTATTTGGTAACTATTATCTTTAACTAGATTTTTAAAAAAATATCTAAATTTTATTACAAGCAATCTGCATGCCTTCTGGTCAAGTTTGATAACCATCCTTGTGTTTCTTTAACTACAAACATGTAGTGAAGTTAAACATTTTCTCTTCACAAGAAATTCGATATCATTTTCATCATTCAATAACTTAAAATAAAAAACAAAAAACATACCACAATATATATGCATGTATTTTAATCATTTGTGTACTTACTCAGTTGATATAATTTTTTGTTTTAAGACAGCAAATTTTAATGCCTCTTCCTTTTTGGTTTGCTCCAACATCTGTAATTTGAAAATTACACATTTAAAAAAATAATTCAAACATAATTATGACTTAAGTTTGATTACTAAATTAAATATTGTGAGAAAAAATTAGTTTTTATTGTATGTATGTATATATATTTCAAAATGCACATATCTAGTTAAAATATTTTTCCTTATTACATGTGTTCTTTAGGTTATGTTTCATACTCAATAAGGTTCCTTGAACATATTAATATAGCTTTTCTTAAAACAAAGTATTGAATTAAACTAAGTCTTATAGTTGGAGAATCCTGAATAGAAATATGGTCATGATTAACAACTTTTTAATTCATAATTTATACTGCAAATTATCATCTTAAAGTGAAAGAAATGTTAAGGTTTCATATATTTGCTAGGTACACATAAATCTGTTGTGCTTAAAAAGATTTTTTTCTAAATCAACAAGCTCTTGTACATAAACCAAGATATACATATACTAAAAAGGATTTTACCTTGTTTCAAAATACACTTTATAAATACAATAAACACTATAAATATTACTGATTTCTTTTTATCAGTAAGAATATGAAACACATGTACAATTAACAGAGCAGTTTTATCGATATAAGCACTGATTTAAATATTCCAATTATACAAGAAAGTTACTAATTTCTTTTCATCCAAAAACAGAAACAAAATTATGATTAAATTGAATTTTCTTAATTTTAAATATCCACAAGTTAAAACTAGACAGCATGTAACATTTAAATACCATTCTTTACCATAGTACAGTTACCTACACAATCACTTAAAACTAGTAATCAGCAATAATATTTTTCTAAGTATGTAACCAGGTGAAAAAAAATAGTCACATGATAAAAAGTCACAATTTTGGCTAGGAAAAAAAGTAACCTTTAAATACCATAAATAAAGTAATAAAACAAAAACATATTTTAAATAACTTATTAATTGACAATACATAATTCTCAACATTTAACAACAAAAATTATGAGTAATGGCATCACACATACACTAATGTGCATAAAAATAAACATTTTACCTGTTCAGTACCATAAACGAGATAACTCGCCCAAACCGATCGGTAACATAGTGTCACAGACAAGTTAATTCATTCTCAATAATACCACACTTCAAAGCTAGATGTCAGCACCATACGTGCATTTGATCTACTTACAAATTGTTATACTTTCGATCCAAAGTGGTGCCATGAGAAAAGTTACAAAATGAAGAAGCATTAGAGTTGTATTATAGAAGCTGAAATACTTGGCAGTCAACAAATTAAAAAAATGTATTTTAATAGTAATTAATAAAGTAAGATAATGAAAAAAAAGCATTTAATTCAGTCATTTACTGATGATACATGACATGAACAGACAGAAAAAACCTCATATATATTAGTTGTATCATATGTATATTTTTAATGTTGATGATTAAGACAAACATTCCAGCTGACACCACAGAGAAAGTCCACCCAGTCTTACAGTTCTCCCATTAAGCAAAACACATTGCAGCTGCACAATCAACAAACTCTTCATTTCGGTGGAGTGCCCATAGCATTTTGCTGTATAATGGTGTATTAGTAATATAAAATATATTTTTGTTTCATTACTTTAATTATTTATGGTATTTAAATAAAATGTTATTTTTTTCTAACCAAAATTGTGACTTTTTTTCCTTGATTTTATAATTAGATACTAATTACTTCCTAGTTTTATCTTATATTTCAACTGCCTATCTGCTTCCACCTTCAGAAAAGTCTTGAAAAAAAATATTACTAGGTTGGTAGTAGCTAGGTTTTAATTATACCTTCTTTGAGAGATGTTTGGTGCATTAAACACATGAATGTGGTCTTTGTCTCCTCTTTAGAATATGAATAAATTATCTGAATGTTTTAAATACAGGTACTGAGTTAATGTTTACTTCTATGCTTTGTTATTATTTGGGAATTTAAAAAGATTTATTTTGATCCTGCATTATTCACATATTTTAATATTATTATTATAAATCATCAAATGATCTTGTCTGACATAATTGAACACAGCACTCCACCTCACTTACCAGAAATTAGTAATAAGTAATTTCATGCTCCAATAGAAGAAATGGGAGGGTGGACTGACACTGATGAGTCCTGAGAAACAATGCTCTGGTCTGGAGACAGTGCAATAAGTGAACTTATTGCAATAAGAAAAACAAAACAATCCCATTTTATTCAATCTATAAATTAGCAGGAATGGACAAAATCCCTTTAAAATTTGATCAACAATCCTTGAGTGATGGTCCACTAGTATATTTGTCATTGTGTTAGAACTGTTTACTGCCCAGAAAGTATAGAAGGTGGTTTCATAAAATACCCCATCTCAACAAATCTCTTTACTACCAGGAAAATGTTATAGGTTGATTGGTAGCTAGCACAGATTTGGAAGGAAGCACAGCTGTCCAGGCAAAATCTGCAATTGAGTGGAATTCAAATGAAAATGATGACAGAGCCCCTGAGAAAAACAAACAACAAACCAAGCCCAAAAACACAGGTCTAAAAGAAAAAAAAAAGGAGGTAAATACCTAAAGCATAGTTATAACTAAAGCTACTCAACACTGAAGAGAAACCTACAGCATAAAGTAAGAAAATCTATTCAGAAACCAGAACACAGTTGATACACCCAATAACTTAAAAGGTGCAATGGAGATGAGAAACATCACTTAAAATAACCTCTGTGGATGTGTATTAAAATATATTGGTTACACAACTTAAAACAATTCACATTCAGAAAAAAGCAATAAACTTATAAGATACAGTAAAACCTGTCTATCTGTAATAACTCATCATACTAGGAATTAAGACCATACAGTGAATTAGAATAATACTACAGTGACAGGATATGAACCACACACAAGAAATGTAAAAAGTCTTCAAACAGTTAATTAAAATTCAAAGTGGTGAACACCCCAGTTGAATGAATAAAGCATTAGCTTTCCATCAAAATCCCAGGTTAAATTCCTGTCACTATCAACACAGAAACAGTCCTTACTGGAGCTTCACTGAAAATAGTAGTAAATTGGAAACCACAGTGTACAATTAAACTAATTTATAATAACGTTTCGACCTTCTATTTAAAATATTTTCTCAACCCAAACAAGCCGTTTTTGCATATAAAATTCTCAACAAGTGGGTTTCTCGACATCACTGATTAAAACACTTTTATGCCAAAAACGAATTTATAAGCCATCTTCATTTAATTATCTTTGTGTGAGAGTTAAATACAAAAATCATTTCAGATTTTTTTCTTTTAAAGGATATGATATCATGTGGCCTCTATGCACTTAGAAATTATGGTGAACTTGAAAAAGTTAAAGCTTTTCAATTCTTTTTCACATTAACCATGTATATGACTGAGAAAACATATTTTGCTCATTTGATATTTAACTTATTTATTTAGTATTTTCTTTATTTTTAATTCATTAAATGTAGAGCCAATGCTATTACCTAGAACTTTTCAAACCTAAAAGTTTTATAAACATATTTTTCAAGGTACAATAACTAAATAATGAAAACTAAAAGCTATGTAAAACTTTTTACATATATATTTCTCTACAAGTGGGTTTCTCGACATCACTGATCATGTAAGAATATGCAAGTTCAAAGCAAAACACTTAATATCATGGCAAAAGTATTATCTTATATTTTATTTTGTAGTAAAAATGTTTGTTGCTTGTTTCCTTCTTTTTCAGTAATTAAGATAATTATATTTAAATTGTTGTGAAAGAGCTGACTATTTATCCCACAGCTAGTCCTCAAGAATTATGTAGTTTGAAAGTGAAATTAAAAGCATAAAAAAATGCAGAGTTAGTCTAATTTAGAGTACATCAAATGAAAAACTGGATTAACAATTTATTTACAACCTATAATTATTTATCAATATAGTGTTGCTGTTTAATACTAATAGTACTGTTAAAATTGAATTACTCATAGCAATGTTATTACCATAACTATTCTAACACTGGTTTTGCTTCAGTAATAACGCAAGTTGTAACACCTATGCTTACCTGTCTTAGCTGTTGACAACCAGGCTTATCACAGATACTTTCTTGATGACCCTCATCCATAATCATAATGTTAAAGAACTAGCAAATATATTAACATTTATTTAACATCATATAATGGATAACTTCAATTTTATCTTTCCAAATACAGGCTTCCACTTAAGCCTAAATTACATGACGATCACCGTTCAGTGTTAAGCCTAAGCCCGAAAAGTAAAGACAAAAAAACACTTTACCCATGTGCACGTTTCTCATAAAACACTTAAACAGATTATATCACTGAAAAATATATATACAAAAATTAAATAAACAAAAGGTTTTATGCTGTTTGTTAATGTTAATTTCTTCAATAAATTAGAAATTTGTTGTAATATTTATGTACGAAACTAATCATAAATTTATCATAGATGGCGCTATATTAAAAGTATATGTTGCAAAATAAAGAAAGTTAACAATTTACATATTACTTTTGTTTACAGAATTTCATCTATATTTTTGGAAAAAATAAAGTTTTATGTTAAATTCCAAACCTTTATTTCCAATATTTGCCCTTATTTCTTTTGATTATAACACTTTGACCTGAAAATAGCTTCTTTTTTCTTTTCTTTTTTTTCGCCCTCCATTGGCACAGCAGCTTGTCTGTGGACTTAAAACAGTTTTCGATACCCGTCATTGATAGAGCACAGATAGTCCCTTGCGGAATTTTCTGCTTAACTATAAATAAGCACACTTTTACAGTGGCACTATATCAAAACTGAATTAAGAGCAGAGTTAGCTTGCTTTTCTTGAAAGTTATTTTAATTATTTTAATAATGGAGTTGCGATTTTACCAGACTAGATGTATTCTAAAGTCGTTTATTTGACTTTTTTTTGGTAGTAGCTACTTCAGTACACAATAAAATGATTGTAGGAGTGCTTCAGTGATTGACTCGATTAATGAATAACTCACACATCGTTACAGCTCTAGAATCATCCTAATCTCACTCATGTTTAATTAAAAAAATACCTTCGATCATAAACTTTCTGGCCCTCTCACTTGACAAATTCTATACGAATAGTCTCTCCTACTTTCACTTTATACAAATATGATGCACATGATTGGCTCACGTGTTTATCGTAGTTTTATTTCTAAATTTGATAATAACAATAGCAATAACCATTATGCAATATTATAAACGAGCTAACAAAACACTAGTAACCGTATTCTTTTATTACGAGCATAGTTTGTGAGTTGCCAAATGACAATGTGCCCTTATATCACGTACGGGTGCTCCATTACTTATGCGCACGTGTTTTGTCATTTGCCTACAATTGAACCATTCAGATAAAAAAAGAAAAAAAAGCGGTTTCTGCCTGTTCTCTAGATCTGAGTTCTAACAATGATCTAACATTTGAAAGTGAAGTTTTTAGTCCTATACATCGAGCTCGATGATTTTGTGCAGGACAAAGCAATTCTATCGCGGTTATCGAAGCATAAGATGTGGGTTTCCTACATGACGACGATTACTACCATTACAAGTCTTACTCACCTTTGCTCAAGTGATGTGGACTGAAAACAAAAATAAAAAGTTATATAATTTATCTCTGCATTATTTTCAAACCAGATGTGACCTAATAACTCCTGGTTGAACTTTAAACAGTGCGATTTTTAAAACATGCCTTTCAGAGTAACTAAACGAGAGAAACTCTTTTCGTTATAACCTTGAACATTTTTGACCCAATAAGTAGAGCATTACTGTAAGAATGTAGATAAGTTTAGAAACAGTAAAGTTAAACGTGTGAATCCAAAGAAAAAGTTGTCATCCTGGCCAGATGGAAGAAAAACTATTGTAAAGATATCAGCAAAAACCAGGAGATACTTATGGCAATAGCTACGAGAAAGATAGGCCTCAAGCCCTTTTTCTCTCTAGACTAAAAACAACTATGAGACAATGTAATGTAAACAATTTTTAAATAAACAAAGAGGAATTAGAACAACAAAAAGTAAGCAAAAAAGATAGAAATTGCCAGAATAAGGTTATACTTATTGGTGTTTTTTGACACAGTGCAATCTCAAAGTAAATGTAGCATCGTTCCATCCATTCTTACTTCATGCTCTGCTTTGAACTTTTACGGATTATATCCTTAAAATGAGTTTTATCAGTAGCTAATATGTTCTAAGTACTGAATAAGTATTGAAATTTCAAAATCAGCAGCTTAATACTATTTTTTCGGTCCACTTCCTTCCAGTCAGGTACCTACAATGTCTTCCATAAGCAAAGTAGGGCTATTTGAGTTTCCTGTTTTACTTCTAGCATCAGCGCTCCCTTACAGTGTTATGCAATTCATTAGGGTAACGCAGTTTAATTACATGCATATATCTGTACCAGGTTGCTAAAACAAAGTTTACAAGAAAGAAATTCAATTATATTCATTTTTCCAGTTAGTTGGAACAATTACCAAGTTACAAAAAAGCCCAAAAACCTGGACAAAAGCAATTTAAACTGAGTCTCTAAATTATGCTAGAAATTTCATTTTATGGAAAATAAGATGTTTTACAGAGCTATGCTTGCAGATAGGAGTCCATGAAAACTATCACTTGCAGTCATTGTTTTTTTGTTTTTAAATTTCGAACAAAGCTACACGAGGGCTATCTGCACTAGCTGTCCCTAATATAGCAGTGTAAGACTATAGAAAAGGCAACTAATCATTACCACCAACAGCCAATTCTTGGGTTGCTTTTTACCAACGAAAAGTGGGATTGACCGTCATATTATAACGCCTCCACGGCTGAAAGGGCGAACATTTTTGGTACAACGGGGATTAGAACCCGCGACCCTCAAATTACGAGTCGAACGACTTAACTCACCTGACCATGCCGGGAGCCTACAGTCATTGGACACGCATTTCTTAGAATGTCTGCTAATAATTATAATAACATATTTATTGGTAAGTTTGAAAAGAGACAATTGAGCAAGTTCGTGCAATATCATATGAACCTCTTTTCTTGAAAATTAAGTTTACGTATAAATGTTGCTGAAGCGTCATGTCAAACTGCGTACTGAAGCGGAGGAAAAAGCTTTTCTCAAAACAAATTCTTTAAACTATATAATGACCTCAAAGGTTTAAAAAGAATCAATCACTAACAGAACATCATATATGTTGTAATGCTTTATGATACAACCACCGTTGTTTCATATTGAAAAACACGGCTAGCCATATTCAGTTGCAAGGCAATTCAACTATGATTTAATTGATCATTATTTAACTGTAGTATACTTGGTCATTTTAGACATTTCAGCACAAATGCTATTAAACCAATGCCGACAAATGCAGCACTATTAATTCTAAACTATAGCTGCATTTGTTTTAGCTTGTATAATCATATGGAGTTTTAGTTAAATCAAAACACTTTCATGGGTTGATGTACCAATTATGTCACATTTACTGTTATGATTGCTGGATCGAAAAACCAAGGAATGTGTGCTACCTGTACGTGTCAATACTAACACATGGATTGAAGATTGAAATTTTCCTTGACACTGAAGCTTCCAGAACTTTAAAAATTTTGCTAGATGTAGTTGTTTGGCACTCATTTATATCGCAGGAGTTCCCTACTGGTACACTGGTGAGTCTTTGGATTTACAACGCTAAAATCAGAGGTTCGATTCCCCTCGGTGGACTCAGCAGATAGTCCGATATGGCTTTGCTATAAGAAAATAAATATCTTGAATACTGTCAGCCTGCTGCACCTTTGACAACAGTAAAGCAACTCACAGAATGGCTTGAGTATTTTAAATATTGTTTTAAGTACAAACTTTTAGCTCATAGCTCCTTCATTTCTTGTTGGATTTGATATCTTACAACAGTTTTTGACTCAGGAAGTTAAACCCTTTTGATTGATATATTTGACCACGCCCACACTCTGATAAATCAATTTAATTTTATCCTGCCTAAATTAATTTCAATTTGAGGCAAGAGATACTGATGAATAATAAAATCTCACTGGGTATTCTGGAGTCCCACATTTGGTATCGCTGCCGCAGTAAAATATAACTAACAATAATAATAAAATTCTTATATATTATATATATATAATCATTACGTTCCCGTTACTTTATACGTTAGAGAAAAAGTCACGTCATCGCAGTAATCAGGGTTTCTTTGAGCTGAATGTCATCCTCTCAGAACTGAAGATTGATCGAGAATGCAGATATAACAGACTTCACGGCTGGTAAGAATACTTAATCGGAAGAAGAATATATCTGTCATCAAGCAATACCATTTTCTACTGAAGGTTTTGTGGAGTTCAAGCTTTTGTTGGTGGAGGAAACAATGTATTCTCTCACGGTTATCGTTAAGTCGGACCGGCTGGTTAAGGTGGTTAAGACACTCGATTCGTAATCCGAGGGTCGTGGGTTTGAGCCATCGTTACACTAAACATGTTCACCCTCTCAGCCCTAGGGGCTATAATGTTACGGTCAATCCCATTATTCGTTGGTAAAAGAGTAGCTTAAGAGTTAGCGGTGGGTGGTAATTCTCTAGTCTTAAAATGCTAAATTAGGGACGGCTAGTGTAGATAATTCTTGAGTAGCTTTGCGCGAAATTCAAAAACAACCAAACAAAAAAAATCAAGCCTCCCAGTAGCTCAGCGGTATGTTTGCGGACTTACGACGGTAAAATCGGGTTTCGATATCCGTGGTGGGCAGAGCACAGATAACCCATTGTGTAGTTTTGTTCTTAATTCAAAGCAACAACAATAACACCTATTATTAAAAATACAATTTTTATTGGATACATGTATAAAGCCCAACTTGTGCGTGTTTGTAATTATTCATTCTTTTTTAAAAGGCCTGGCATGGACGAGCGCGTTAAGGCGTGCACTCGTAATTCGAGGGTCGCGGGTTCGCGCCCGCGTCGCGCTAAACATGCTCGCCCTCCTAGCCGTGGGGGTGTATAATGTTGCTGTCAATCCCACTATTCGGTGGTAAAAGAGTAGCCCAAGAGTTGGCGGTGGGTGGTGATGACTAGCTGCTTTCCCTCTAGTCTTACACTGCAAAATGAGGGACGGCTAGCACAGATAGCCCTCGAGTAGCTTAGTGCGAATTTCCAAAACAAAAACTTTTCCAAACTAAAACAGTTATTTAATTAATTTATTTATTACGAAAGTAAATATTTTTTTCTTAAAGAGATTCCCTATTTAGTTGCATTTAGTCTATGCAATTTATGAATGAGTGTTTGTTTGTAATTAAACAAAAGGAAACACAAAGGGTAATCTGTGCACTGTCCCCTACTGGTATCGAAAGCTGTTGTACGTTTATATACATATCGCTATGCCATTGGGGGCTATGCTTTAGTGTGTTTTAGTTCTAATATATATTGTTATAAGTTTGTGTTCATAATAGGAATTTCTGTAACGTCATAAGATTTGAAAAATAGAAAAAATAGGAAGAGATATTACGCCCAGATATTTGAAATTTGCTGTAGTAAACACATGAAAAAACTTATCAAACTTTTGCACTAAAAACAAATGATCTAAATGAAAAATGTTGATACATGGTATAAATTGTTCAATAAATCTTTTAATTTAATATATAAATGATAATTACCTTGTATAATAATGCACCTTGTAAATTATTTAACTTTAAAATCTTAAAATGCCACTTGATTTACATATAAAGAATAGTTGTTGTTGTTGTTTTGAATTAAGCACAAAGCTACACAATGGGCTATCTGTGCTCTGCCCACCACGGCTATCGAAACCCGGATTTTAGCGTGTAAGTCCGCAGACATACCGCTGAGCCACTGGGGGGGCATAAAGAATAGCTATGGTGACAAGATGTTTGAAGTATTTTTCTGCTCAACATTTTTATTTAGTATTTCGAGCTCATTGAAGGCATGACTGAAACACTAAAGATTTTAGGACAACTGTAAAAAGTTATATTTTTCACTGTAACTATTAATAACATATATTTTATGATGTCAAAATTTATTTTTTTATTTTTCTTAGTATAATGAACTTCTAGAAAACTAAAGTGTGTGAGAAATTTGGAAAAGAGAAACAAAGTATTTGTGGTGATTTAAAATGAGAAAATGAGAAAGTAATTTATTTTCGTGTTTATTAAACATGTACACCAAAACTAATAATTAAATATTTAATTTGATAATTGTTACATATATAAACAACGAGCACATTATAAGTGTATCTGTACAGAATCTGTTGAATGAAAATTAGCAGCATCATATGATTTTTGTCAAATATATTGCTTGAAGTGCTACGGTTAGTCTGATAAATTATTCAAGCTCAGTGAGTTGTCTTAGTGATATATGGTCTTTGTTGTGAACTTATTATGTACTGTCCCACTGGATCAATGTTAACTTTACAGATTCACAACGTTAAAATCTGGGATTCCATTCTTTACGTAAAGACAAAAGATAGCTCATGGTGGCTTTTTCTACAAAATAATAAATAAACACTTATTTTGCTGATAAACAGTAGTGTAATTTAAAACATCATTAGTTGTATTGTGATTTGATAATTTGAATATCAAAATTTGTGAGCTTGGTATTCTTCATGTGGGATTTTTCTTCCGACCTACCATTGATAAATACAATTTTCACAAAATGTTGATGGTTATTTATTTTTTATAGAAATTCACTGAACACGTTGGCTGTTCTTTAATTTAGACAATAACGCCAATCGTTAACTCACTGGATAATCTAGATGTCTATAACACTTGATATCGGATTTCAGTACTTGCAATGGATACACCACAGAGAGTCAATTTGTGTACCATTGCACCTTTAAACAAACTAAATAATCATATAATAAAAAAATATTGAAGAGATGTCCTGTGGTCCAGTTGTAAATCCTAGCGTTTAACAAAAAATCGGATTTGATATTAATGGTTGACCCAGCCCAGTGATTTTATTGTGTGTTTATTAAACATTATAAATCATTTTGTTAATGTTACTTAGTGGGTTTTTTTTATTACCAGTGTTGTTAGCTGAATACTAAACAAAGAAAAAAATTTGTTGAAGAGGAAAACTCTCTTATTGTTATTTTTGTACGTGCCTGCTATTGTATGACGAAAAAAAGATAAATCTTATTGACTTATGGAGAGGATTTTCAGCACTGAATTTAATTATGTTTTTTGTTATTGTTAATCAAAATAGATGTTCTTAATATCAATGCCCCCCAGTTCGACATAGGTAAATCTATTGATTTACAACTCTAAAATTCAAGGTTCGATTTTCTGTGGAGGACACAGCAGATAGTTCACTGTGGTTTTGCTCTCAAAAATCAAAACAAAAAATAAATTAAAATTATTTTACTAATATTACTACTACTACTAATAATAAATGTATTTATTTTATGTTTTATTAGAAGTAATATTATACGAGATGTCGCTTTAAGTTTGTATTATGCAAGTTTCCATGCTAGAATTATTAAGACTTTTTAACTTTTAAGAAATAATTTGTTTATGCGATGTGCAAGTACCAGTATTTAAGATAATGCTAAATATTTACGGATAAAACATAAAATTTGTTATTTATTTATATGTATATTAACTTACTGCAGTAACTTTGTTGAGGTTTTTTAAAATTTTAACTTAAACCTAAGATGCTCTGGAAAACGAGGATTCCAGTTGAAATGTTTTTGACGAGAACTTGTTCTTCGAGAAGAAATAACTTTCAACTAAATTTAAACGTAAAGGTTAAATGGTTACACGAGGTAGGCTCTGATGTTTAATTTTAATTAGCATGTTCTTTACTTTCTGAGTTTCTTTATCTGTTTTGAGCCTGACAATCAATTCATTGTCTTGCGTTATAATATATGCACAAAGTTTTAAGCTAAATTGATATCGAACAAGTGCATATCAGTGATATATTAATATACAAGTTATATACTAATATATTACAGATATACAATTGCTATTCTATATTCATTTAGCTCACAACTTTGCATATATGTATAACATGCCCAGGTAACTCCTATCAGTTCTGGAGGTGAAAAGAAATAAAATTGAATCTGGAATTGGATTTTGTTTCGTGGTTTCTTGTTCCACCATGTTTGAAAATGTGTTCTGAAATAAACACTTCCTTGATGACATCAGTGACTTATTTACTGATTTTTTTAAGATCTTGTTTTTTATTCATGAACTGTAGCCCTTTTACAAATTATTTTAGTTCATGAGAATTAACATGTTTGAATTCAGTTGCACCAAACATGCTCGCCCTTTCAGCCATGGGGCATTATAATGTTACAGTCAATCCCACTCTTCGTTGGAGTCACCCAAGAACTCAGTGGGTGGTGATGACTAGCTGCTTTTTCTCTAGCCTTACACTGTTAAATTAGGAATTCATTTTTACCTGGAAACTGTTTCATATAGCCAATCTACCTGCCTGTTACTCTTATCATGAACTGAATCTCATGGTAAATTTTTTTTTTTGAAAGATGAGCATGAAAATACGAAACTTATGCATGAAACCTAATTATTTTTATCTTAAAAGATTTGCCAGATGAGATGATGGGACCTGCTTAAAATATTTAAAAAAATATTTTCTTAAATAGGTATGGGATAGTAAATTACCACATCTGGCTTGATTTATCTTATGATGGTTAAGATATAAATGGGTGACCTTAGTGGATTGAATTGTTATGAGTTACCTTGCTTTTTGTGAAGTTCATACCTTGTTATATTTTCTCAGTGTTGTTAAGTTACATTAACACTTGTATCAAAGTAAAATAGTGAAATTACTTTATTAAATTAATACAAGTGCTTGTCTGATTTTTAATAGGAAAAATATTTGGCCATTGTTAAATATTTATACACAGTTGTTGGGAGGTAATATTGTATCACCATTGTATTAAAAAGTTTTTTTAAATTTTAATTTCAGATACTTCGAGCATGCTATGCAAGTTCATCTAGTACAGTAAGTGATTTTTATGACTTAACATTTTGTTGTAGCCAATTTGAAGTAATAGTTTACCTTTACAAGGACTGAAACATGGAAGGTACAAGCCAAATTTAAAAGAAGTGACATTATAACTGGAGTTTATGTTATGTTAAGGAAAGCAGTTCATATTGGGTTACAAATAGTTTGGGGATAGCTGGTGTAATTAAACATTTTGGTTTTCCAGCATTGACATTTGTCATTGGTTACATTTGATAACAGTTTGTGTGTTAACACTTTAATTTTTTAATTTCTATTAATCCAAACACTTGGGAAAAAATTGTTTTGCCTATGACATTTTTTTGTAATCTGTAGAATGGTGAATGGATATAAAGAAGCAACATGAAGAGACTATAGTCTCTATTCATAGGACACATTATGAATGAATTTTTTCAATCCATGATGTTAAATCTTATGCATTTACTTTTTGGGCAAAACTTTTGTTAACATGAACACTGGATAATTGTCTAAGATTTTCATATTCTACTAGGGCCATATTTTCTGGATAGAAAAGTTGGGTGACATTTTGATATTCTTTGTCTTATTGTCTTCTGGATCTATTCCATACAGGTTTTACCAAGAGTGCACAGTTTTATAGATAACTTTCATCTCTTTATCTTTATACATATCAAATTTAGGTAACCACGTTTCTTAAAGTTTTATTGGATCTAAAGTATGCTTGTGGGTTATCCAGCTCCTAAACTTGCTCCACTTTCTCCTGAACAAGCCATATCTGTTTGGGTTGATGAAACTTTTGATAGCCTGCAGAATTAGCTGTGCCTAATATGGTGTTTTCTCGGGTATTTTATGTTTTAATCCATTTCCATGATTTCTTATAATCCACATCTTTGTTGTTACATGATAGTTTTTCTTTCTGTATTTAGTATTCATATTCTTCCTGGATATTGGGGTTCATACTGAGCAATTTGTTGAGGGTACCAGGATGCTTCACCCTCCATGGGTTCTGTGGATCAATTGTTTTGGTTTACCATTAGCCTGTTTTCTCTTGATTCTAAACAGCTGTGTTGTATTTTACTTATGTGTGAGGAGATCCCTGATTTTTCTATGCTTATTTAACCCATGCTCAGTTTTCAGGCCATCTTTCTTACTCCTACTTTACTTCTATGGTATATGTCTATCATCCATCTCCTTGCTGAGGTGATACATTTATGTTCTGAAGGGTTTTCAAAGGACAGCCTCTCTCTTATTACCTCCATGTTGGCTTGATTCTCATCATTGGTTTTTGCTATACACATATGGTTTCTCCATTTCAGGGATCTTATGGGTCCCATGTACATTTGCTACCCACTTATCTAATGGGGGGCCTGGCATGGCCGAGCGCGTTAAGGCGTGCACTCGTAATCCGCGGGTTCGCGCCCGCGTCGCTTTTAACATGCTCACCCTCCCAGCCGTGGGGGTGTATAATATGACGGTCAATCCCACTATTCGTTGGTAAAAGAGCAGCCCAATAGTTGGCAGTGGGTGGTGATGACTAGCTGCCTTCCCTCTAATCTTACACTGCTAAATTAGGGACGGCTAGCACAGATAGCCCTCGAGTAGCTTTGTGCGAAATTCCAAAACAAATTCCAAACAAATTCTTATCTAATGGATTTACATGTGGTCCTTTTTATATTGGTGTATGTTTTTGACCCTGTACCTGAGAGTTTGAAATCTCATGTTGAGTCTTTGTGTCATCTCTTTACTCCTTCCTCTTTGGTAGCTCATTTGTCACACTCAGTATCACAATAATCATATATACTTGCTTCCTATCCATTTCAGTCCTTACTTGTTCTTTCATCCATGGGTTTCATATTTTGTCATTTTATTCAATGTAGATGGGCACAATACCAACAGTACTGTTGACTACCATTGGGTTCTGTTTAGTGGGAGCTTGATTGTGTGAATTTGTCTCCCTTTTGCAAACTTTTAAATCAGATCAGTGAGTTACTTGAGTTTTACCAGAGAGACTTATCCTGCAATTTCTTCCCCTTTTCCTTTTGTCTTTGGGCACCTGTTTTCTTCTCTCTGCCTTGGGATCATATCATCTATCAGATTTGTGGTACAAGACCTTTTATCTCAATAGGCCATCAAAATTGTTCATAATTTCTCTCCTGGCTTTTATTTCAAACCGTTTGTTGTTCCCAAGAAAACAAGAAATTGGCAGCCTGTGATACATCTGTCCTGCCTCAATTGATTTCTTAGTCTTTCAAGTTTTAACATGGAAGTGTTTATAAACTTTAGATGTTTTTTTCTCTAGGTTTGTGGATGATTAAGATGGATGTCATGAATTCTTTTGTGCATATTCTGATATCTCATTTGTTGTGTCCACATTTTCAGTTTGTTCATCACAGGGTAGTGTATCAGTTTTATGCACTACCCTTTTTTGTTTGCTTTGGCCCTGTATGTTTTTTTCAGGTGGTCGGTGCATTCATTCATCACATATGTTCTTGGGTTGTACTTTCATCATTCCATGGATAACAAATTGCTGTTAGCATGTTTGAATATCAATGTCCACTTGTCACACTCATCAGCTGCACCTGGAGGTGGCTTAAGTGAGCTGGTTAATCAGGTTGGAGAATTCTTTTCTTTAGTGTACCCAATATATTGTCCATGTGTTTTTCCAACACTTGTCTCAGTTTGGCCCAATCTTCTCCTCTTCAACCTCATTCTTTGGAGCTTTCAGTTCTCCATGATCTTACTTCTTCCTCTATTACATCTCTTTTGGAGATGTGGTCTTCCATAGTAGTAGCCCTTATCCCTTTAGAATGTGCACTTAGTGGGGTTTTCATAACCTGTAGAATCTTGCATGGTATCCTTTACAGGCCCTTCTTACCCTTTTTTCTACCCTAGGCAAATCACATGCAACGATGGATGGATAAAACCAGTATGTCTGTGAATGTGTGATTTTTTTTTCTTCATTCAGATGTCCAAATGGACATAACCTTTAGGGATGTGGGACATGAGTTGCTCAACAGAAAGCTCTCAAGGTATTGGTCTGTGGCTAAGAGGTTTTATCATATCAGCATCCTGAAGCTTTTTGCTATATGTTGGGCTTTACTTCAATTTTTTGTGTGGTGAGAAATTATCAGGTAATGATCCATTCTGATAATTCTACAAGGTGTTTGGAAAGTCACTGTGCACTGATATATTTATTAACAGACAAAACTGCACAGTAACTTTCCAAGCACCCTGTACAATGGTTGATAATTTCAGTCATCAGGTTGACACTCATTTTTGGTCTCTTTGTATTCATATGATGGATCTACTCATCTTCCACCTGTTTCCATTCTTCAAACTTAAGTGAGACTTTGGCTTGGTAAGTGGTAAGTTATCTTTTATAATTCTCTGTTTTATTTTCAGGGGACTAATTTCCATTTTTATTATTGTTATTATTACTTATTGTTTGGATCTCATTCTGTAGCAAGTAAAGTTTGACCAGCTGTTTTTTAACTGTTCAAATGTGCACTGTTTAGTCATGCTGCCTTGCATATAATAATTTGATGGCCAAGCAATATACACTGTAATGATGGAGTATTTCAGAAAATTGCTTGTTGCTTTATCCTTGCCATAGAATTGCTTCATAAGTTTGTCCATCCCATGCTGTGCCTCCTCCTTTCGGACTACATGGGTAGATTAGAAGAGAATAGCTGCCTATCCTTGCCATGCTTTGTATTGAGTAAATTAGTATGATATGCTTTAAAAAATAGGGTTTTGTAGTTTGCACTTTCTCATGTGTTAAGTTCCTCTAGACTTTTCAGCATGTTTTACACTCCCCCTTCTAGTGGAGAGTGAGAGTCCTTACCACTTTCCAGTTTCATGCTGCTGGGGTGGTGGACTGTGGAGGCATATTTCTGAATGGGTTAAAGAAATAATGCAAACAAAATATAAGAATGATTATAAAGTTATTCATATGAAAGTAGGATTGTGGTGTTCTGTTATTGATAATGTTGTATCTTCATCTTCCAAAATGAAGTGTAAAAATAAATTGGAGTGAAATGTCAAAATTAGAGTTCATTCACCCCTTTGATTGGAATTCCTTGTCCTAGCTGCATATGAATGTTGGTTTCCTTTGGCCAGATTTGGGGTAGAACCAATCAACAAACTTCCTTACACACTTGTTTCTATTCCTCCTTCATTTCTGCTTTATATATCATTGTTTTAGGTCATGATGGAGGTTATTGTGGATTGTTACAGTTCTTTCCCTTCTGCTACCAACTGATGTTTCTTATTCCAAAAATTTCAGTGCACTTGGGGTAGTTCTGGTGAATTTTACTTCTGGGGGAGATAGTTTATATTGTGTAGACATTTTTTCAACAATGGATGCTGGGTATTAGGATCAGTCTATCCATTTATAATATTCACATGCCAGGGCTACTAGTTTCCCTTTAGTCTCATGAACTTGAGGTGAAAACTGTATGATCCTCTTTACTTTCTTTACAGATAGCTCTCGAGTAGCTTTGTGTGAGATTCAAAACAAACCAAACCTTTCGTTGCTATGTGGCTGGGTTTTACATTGTAGTTAATTGACCAATGGTATGACCATTATCTTACCTCCTGGTGAATGTTGGTTCCCAATGGCATGGGTCGTGGATGTTGTAGATTTGCAGTGTATAGTCTGTTGTACCCTAGCCACATCCCTTTTGTTTTACCCACTTTTATAATAATGGCATTGAATTTTATAAATATTGCCTGGTTTGGGTAGCTCTCCAGTCATAGCTCTCCCCTAGTTGAATGTGCTCCCTGTTTTCTGCTTGTATGTGCAACATCTTTCTGTGATGGCCAAATAGTATACCTGATTCAAATGTGGTGCAGTCTTTCTCTTCATATATTAAAATCTGAATGTCTCATTTTAGGAGTTATCCTTTGGACACTTTTGAAGGGTGCTTGTTTCCTTCCCTATAAATATTCCATATGAGATTCTAGTTATTTAAATGAGAAAAGGTCAGAAGTTATAATTTTTCAATACTGAAAATACATTTCTGGTAGATACCTACCTTTCTTTACAGTTCTTACTCTTTTTCCTTGTTAAAAGCCAGTGCTTCTATTTTTTTCCAAAGATGGAAATGAAAGCTAGGTAGAATTTAATAGAGTCACATGCATAGCAAGTGTGTATCACTTCTTTATTGATAGAGGGTTGTCAAATGGTGATTTGCATTAGAGGTATATTGAAATTTCTCAGCTGAAATAGAGGGGATAAAAAAAGGCTTTTGGCATGCATAATGTTTCCACCTGGAGGGCAGCACTAAATAAGAATAGGTATTTATGTGAAAGAGGATAAGTACCAATTAGTATTACATTTTCAGCATAGACAAATTATAACTTCAGAATTTGGTAACTATTCTTTTCCTAGAAAATAAATTACATTTTGAAGGCAGTGCTTACTTTCTCTGTCAAAACTAGAAGTTATTTCTCAATGTTATTGATGAATTTATAAGGCATTTAACATAAAATTATTGCTAAAGACTCGGAGAAACTCAGTCAAAAGACACTAGTATGCACTTGTGTTTTGGGAAGGGAAATTATAAAAAAATTCTGTTGATTTTGTGATAATGACAGAACATTAAGTAATATGAAAAATAATTGCAGAAAAAAAATTGACATATTGAAGTACCCTATTTCAGAATGAAATACCAAACATGAAATCAAAGCCAAAGATAGTTTTAAAAAAATACAGTTGTTCAAAGGTATATTATGGCTCGAAAAACTTTCGGGAATGAAAACTAACATAAAAATTTCTCTACTGAGATAACCCTTAAACAGTGACTGTCATCAGTTTGTGTTTTCCTGGAAAAAGGCTGCATCATCAATTAATGATTTCATGCTTTTTGCTCAGTACAGCCATCATCAATTGATGATACAGGATAAAAACAAGAGTTGACAACCCCTTCACTCTAGTGATTGTACCCACTTAAAGCTTTGTGTCTAAGTTATTTTCTCAATGTAAGTCATGGAGCAGAAAAGGAATGGTGTATTGGCTAAGGGAATGAAGCAAAAATGTTTTTCATCAAAAAACAAAATTGAAGTATTACCATGTGATAATTATTCCAAAGAAGAAAAAAACTTTTCAGATTTTTCATCATCACCAAAGTCAATTGTTTCAAGCTCTGAATATGATTTAGATAGTGAATCAGAATCCACTTTGAACTAGTGGATGTGGTGTCACAATTTAAATCCATTTTTTTCATATTTTTTATAGTAAAAATTCTGGACTCGCAGGTACATTTCGACTCATGGATGAATCTAAAGAATATGAATTTTTTTACTGCTATATCTGATCAAAGTATAATGAGCCATATTGTGAATGAAACAAACAGATATCACGAGTTTTGTAAATTCTTGAATGTCAAAGAAAGTGAAAGTAACACTCCCTCTACTTCTTGAAGTAAGAAATGAGAAGATACAACTGTGATGGAAATGTACACTTTTTTTTGCTCTGATGATGTTTGTGCCACATGTAAAAAAAAGTGTATGTTGGCTGATTATTGCAAAAATTATACCCTTATAGGACCTCCAATTTTTCCATTATACATTACTCGAGATTGATTCAGGGAGATTTTTAGATACTTGCAATTTGCAAATAACAAGGAATTGAATGCAAACAATGAATTATGGAAAGTGAGAAATTTTTATAGTGGTGAAGAATAAAGCTAAGGAATTTTCTCCATTTTAAAAAGTAGTTATCAATGAATCTGATTCCTTTCAAGGGTCACATTGCTTTCAAGCAATACATGCCAAGCATGTGCCATAGATTTAGAATAAAGATTTTTGTTTTATATGATTATGAGACAGAAATTATAATCAATGTAATTTTCTATTCTTCAAGTGATGCAAATACCCCCTAAGATCCCTTATGTGGGTTATCAAAATCAGTGGTCAAACAATTGATGAGAGACCACTTTGAGAAAGGTCGTATATACTGATAATCATTTTACAAGTCTGGAATTATAAAACTCTCTCTTTGAAAACAGGTCCAGTTTTTGTTAAGCATTTAGAACTAATTAGAAGAATTTTTATATGCAAAAACGGCTGTTCTGGGCCCAGAAAACACTTCAAATAGAAGAGCGAACAACGTTTCGACCTTCTTCGGTCATCGTCAGAAGAATATGCCTACATTTGCACTTCTGAAGAAGAGATATATTGAGACCAAAAAGCAAGGGAATATTTCAGCACTTCAATGGAAAGACAAACATCTTGTTACTTTGCTTAGTATAGTGCATAAAGGTGAAATGAAATACAGAGGAAAAGATTATTATAAAACTAAACAACTAATAACCAGACCCAGTATAGTTTTAGATTATTCTGTAAATATGAGGCAATTTGACAAAAGTGACATGCAGATTGGACAAACTGTGTAAAGTAGTACAAGCTCTTTTTTTTTTCATCTAATTGATATCTCAATTTTGAATTTTTTAAAACTTGTATTTAGTAAAAGCAAGCGAGAAGCCATCCTTGAGGTAATTTAATTACAATGTAATTTACCAGTTATTGTAAATGTATGGAAGGGTGACAAGACCTTTCCCAGGAAGACATAGCCTTACTGTTCCTGAAAGACTTGTTTAAAAATAGCATTTTCTTGGAACTTTTTAAAAAGCATTTTATCTTCAGGAGCTAGAAAACATGGATAATGACATTATCATGTACATATGCATACAACAAGAAAATAAAGTGAAAGATGGTGATTACCTGGTGTAAAGAATGTAGAGTAGCACTGTGCATTGGAGAATGTTTTCATGAATTTAATACCGTAAAAAACATTTGAACTAGTAATAAATAAGTTTTTATTATGATTTTATTTTCATTTTCTTTCATATTTTGTTCAATATTCATATTAAAAGTGTTGAAGATTATGTTTAAGAAATTTATTTTTCCAATTTTTTATGTCTGTGGTGAGCTGCTGCCTACAACATTCTTGCTGTTCAAGGGTTAATTGCTGAGAATATTTTTAACATAATGTCCTGGACCAAATGGAATGTATTTATATAAAAATACTGACATTTTATGAACAACCTGTATTCTGTTAAAGATTGAAGAACATGCACTTGCATGAGAAAATATTAACTTTTGTCATTAAAGTTTTGCTGTATGGAACAGCCTTATAGTTGTTCTTTGAAATGTCATTAATAAAGGATGTCCAAGTATTATCTACTTACTAGAAAATTCTGGTGTTTTGCATGGATTTTAAGAAAAATTGACAAAATGTTGTATTTTTTACTTTTTAACAGTATTTTTCTACATAAACTAAGTGTAAGATTATCAGTTGTATTACTTATGGTGGACTAAAAACATTTGAATCAATCAGTGCTCGAAGTATAGTTATAAAAAATATTAATCTCTGTGGACGATCAAATTTTGTGCATATTACATTTAGAACACAGTACAACTTTTATAAGATGCAGTCAAATACGTATATATAAATATTACACAAAGTTTTACGATAATCTTTGATATACCATTTACAGTAAGTATTTGCATCTTTATAACAGTTACAACCATGCTTCTCTGGTGTTAATACAGCATTTTATTTTTGTTTTTTTTTAATTTATCATATATTATTTTCTTTAAGACTATTTTTATGTATGTATGTAAATTAAGCAGTTGTAACTTGGTGTTATTAATATGTATTTTGAAATAACTCAATGTTGCTGGCATGTTTTTCTTGTTTTTGTTTTGTTTGTAGGAACACAAAAGTTTGGAAAACATCCGAAATATTGGCATCTCAGCTCACATTGATTCTGGAAAGACGACCCTAACAGAAAGATTGCTCTTTTATACAGGAAGGATTTCAGAGATGCATGAGGTATGTTAACCTTGTGTTTTCAGGATGGAAATAAAGATGTGGAGATTGAGGTACTTTAACAACAGGAAAAGTGTTTGTATGTTTGAGTAAAATTGTACTTGATATTGATCTACTTTTTTGTTTAAATTCAATATAATATTGAATATCTCTATAATTTTTTTATTATATTTATTCATTGTATTTAACCGGTTGTGGTATTCCAAGGTTCATTGTGGGTCTAGCACTCTGTCACCTGATCTCCACAATAACAATAAGTTGTGGATCTGGTATTGGGAAAGGTGTTTGGTAATGATTTGTTGTAGATGGAAGGAAAGAGACAAGATTTTTGTTAGGATGAAACAAGAAAAAAACATTTTATTGGCAGTAAAACAATAAAAAATAGAAATATGGCCTACAACAATCATCTAATGGCAGAAGCTGGTAATGTAGTTTTTAACAATGGTTAAATAGAAGGAAGGGAAGTATTTAAAGAAAGGGAAATATAAACTGAACTTAAAACTTAATGTGTAGATGTGTATAAATAAAGTGTAACATGAAGTATGCACAGTTTGCAGTTGTTAAACAAAATAAAATTTTGACCTCGAGTCTTATCTCTGCTTAAATATGCAGTTTTAATGTAGTGGCTGTAATGGACTTATTGAAAACCAGTGTTGAATGTTATGCAAAAGAAGTATTGCAGGATAAAAACATATTGTTAACCGTAGTCAGTTTTACTCTGCAATTATTATTATTATTATTATTATTATGAGCTTGTTATATTTAAATAAAGTGAATCAAATTTGAATATTAAGATTCGTATCTAGTATTTTAGCTTGCATGATATCTGGATTTAGCTTTTTCGTTGTATTTAATGCTTTTTCTTTCATGTGGATAAAAATTATGTAAATTAAATTTTTCTGATTGCCATTTTTGTTGAAATTCGTCAATGTACAGGTAAGAGGAAAAGATAATGTAGGAGCTACAATGGATTCTATGGAACTTGAACGACAGAGAGGAATTACTATTCAATCAGCAGCAACGTACATTTTGTGGAAGGGATATAATATAAATGTTATTGACACTCCTGGACATGTAGATTTCACTGTGGAAGTGGAAAGAGCTCTTAGAGTTTTAGATGGAGCAGTTTTAGTGTTGTGTGGAGTAGGTGGAGTTCAGTCTCAAACATTAACTGTTTGCAGGCAGATGAAACGTTACAACGTTCCGTGTATTGCATTTATCAATAAATTAGATCGTATGGGTGCTAATCATCATCGGGTTATTTCTCATTTAAGGTTAGTTGTGACAAAACTATTGAAAAATAAAGATGTGAAATCCACTTAGATATTAAAATTAGTATTGAATGAAGCTTTGCAGTGGAAATTTTCTAGGAAATTAAAACCCAGCTCATAGAAATGTACTGTCTTAGTTATAAAGTTGATTCAGGTTAATAATAAAAGCTTAAAACATAGCTCTTAAAGTCAGTATTTTTGTTTTATTCTGACTTATGGTGTACTGTGTATTTTCAAAGTAAATTTTTCCTTCAAGTCATCAACAAATGACAGATTTTTGAAGTTGAGCAATTATTTCAAGTAAGTTAACTTATTTAAATAATGTTTTATGTGTAGGAATTAACAAGTAATTAGACTTGAATTAATTTATAATAAATTTTTGTAAATGGATTCTTTTTTCATCCAATAGGGTGCTAGCATTTTTTTGGTTCAGGAAGCTTCTCAATTCGTTTCTTTTCCTAGTGTTAAACAGTTAATGGAAATTTTTTAGATTTGTCAGTTTTAAACAAATGTTAAGTTAATAGTGAATCTAAAGTAACTGAACTTTAGTGTTAATTTTTTTCAGGACAAAATTAAACTTTAATACGTCACTGCTTCAACTTCCTATTGGATTAGAAAGTAAGCACACAGGAATTGTTGACCTCATCAAACGAAAGTCTTTATACTTTGAAGGGAACTTTGGGTAAGATAACATCAATATTATTTTCATAATTACATATTATGTATGTATCTTTCACTGAAGATTTCAATTTATTACTGATTGAAAGTCATGAATGTTATTGATATACTGTCTAACTTGTATAAAAACCAGTTTATGTCATGTCACCCCACGCTCAGTTTCTCTTGATTTCTTGAAATAGGCATAATCTTGTAAGCCAGAATGTATTTTTTCAGATAGAATAGATTAATTACTCTTTGTTCATTACAATTTTAGTGATGGTGTGCAAGGGGGCTATGATGGGGGTGGTAGTGCCATGAAATAATGTTAGCAAGTATTGGTATAGTAAGTAAAGATGTAGTTTAAAGATGTAGCTTACAGCCAAATGCATAATATTTATCATGAAAGTATAAATATCGATTAATATTTAAATAATTTCTGAATTAAGCTCTTTCCTGTTACATCATTAACATTTTAAATAAAAAACAAACATACAAAACATCTTTAATTAATGGAGACTTTAAATTTATAAATCAATTATATTTTTCCAATTTTGTTATCTACAGATTTGATTTTATATCTTCAGTGCATAGACTAACATCAATATTAGGTTATACTTTTGTTTTTAAGAATGTAGTCTTATGAAAATGAACTGGCTTTTCTGTATATTAGAAGTTATATACTTGCTGATTTTTACCGATAATTATTCTATGAATACACCAACAATTCACTTGATAAATAATCTTAATTTTGTTTGACTCACTATAGAGTTTACTGACATTTCTTTCTCTTTGTTAATCAAGCTTGATTTTGCAAAAATTATTTCAATTTGTTATGAAGTGTGAGGCTAGAGTATACTATGGGGCAGGGTCATGGTATTTGTTCTGTTATTTTGGACAAGCTACACACTAGTATTTATATAATCCTGACATTTTTACCACCAAATAAAACTTTGGTTTATATCTGAAGATAAATCTGATATTCTGTTAGTTAATCAATACAGTTAAGGGTTCCATTTTTATCAATTATCTTTACTATTAACTTATTTACTCCATTATGTTAAGTTTTAGAGATTTTAACTCTTCCACTCCTCTAAAGCCTGTACACTAGTCTCTAACTTTTCTGTATAAGATTTCATAACCCTGAAAATTTTTTGTGATATTCAAGTAGTGTAATAATGATAAGACATTGAATAGCTATCATAATTCCTCATTGTTGAAATAAATTGTTGCAAATTGAGATATTCAGGTGAAGAGAGACTCGAACAAAAAGAAATTTTGTTAATATTAGAAGCTAATATGTATTTTGAATTTCATTTTAGCACTAAAGTTTTATTTATCTTATTTATAAACAAAACAAAAAAATATATTTGTAAGTCAGCATAAGAGACTTGTGAAACACAATTGTTTGGTTAATAATTGTAGTTTTGATGATTTTACAGATAAATATAATTACATGTATTGTAGGATAAAAATGTAATTTTTAGTAATCACATTACTCTCCAATTAACCTACTATATCTTGTATGAGAATGCATCATTAGTGCATTTGCATGAACAAGCTTATTTCATTATTGACTTGTGCCAAGTCATGCAAGACTATAACCATATCTTTTCTATCACCCCTTTAAACTTTTTTTTCTGAGTAAGTCATAGTCTTACATTCAAAATTTAATTGATTACTTTTACTATCAATGTGTGTTAATGAAATTAACATTATAATGTATGTTATGATTCAAAATTTTATGTTTTCTGAGTTTAAGACCTTTATTTTAAAAAAATTAAACAACTAAAAACTTCAGATTTATTGTCTCATGATTAATGAGCTGTGAAAAATCTACTTTGGCACACTATCTTTAGTAATACAATGGCAGTTGAGTAGATATACATCTGGACTATAAGATTGCGTATATAATGTTTTGATTCGTACATTTCAAAGTTCTCTGAATGAATACAGTTGAAACAAGTAATAAATTTTTGAAACCAGTGACATGTACTATTTCCATTTGTTTGAGCTTTATGGCCTAATTGTAGGCATTACATTCACATGTATAGCCATTAGAAATAGCTCATTTTACTCTGTAATCTAACAATTATTATTTTGAAATGAGCATGCAGCTGTCATCATTATATTTTAGGTAGTTGTATATTATGTTTTAATATGCCTAATTCAAAATTTAAACATTTTTTAATTATGCATCATTCTTTGCTTGGGGATATTATGTGGAGAATGAAAAGGCACTGTTGATTTGTGTTGAGATAAACAATTAATGGTAAATTATATGATTGAACTATGTGTAAAGAAGAAAAAGACCTGAAAGTACAACTACAACCAAAAAACATCTTTTAAAAGATACTGTAGAAGAAATAAGGTACATAATTTCTTTTCAGTTTTTAAATTTTAATTTTTCCATGATATTGTATACTGATGATATTATATACAGTCAGTGATATTGTAAAGGAAATGAAATATAAGCATTTACTTTAAAAAACTTGATATTAATTTTGGAGGTTCTACAAGTTATGTAAATGCAATATGAAAAGTAATAAGATAGATAAAACTATTTTATACTTAAAATAAAAATCTGCTTGCTCTTTATATATTTTAACAGTTTGAGTGCAAAAACCTCCTAAAAATAAATAAAAAATTTTATTAGAAAGATGTAATTAGAATAATGTGAATCTTTGTGTGCAAAATATATAAAACTTTTAACAAAATCTTACAAGGTGTTTTATGAGGAACCTACAGAGTTATAATTTTGGTTAGAAATTAACATTAAGTAATAATAGTGTTTAGAATGTTCATGTATTTTGTCATCTATTAAAAACAGAAAATGTATTTGAGAACAGTTTCATTGAAATATTAACTTTATTTCCAGTGAAATTATTCGAGAAGATGAACCTCCTAAAGAAATGATATTGGAGATGGAGGAAAAACGTCAAGAATTAATAGGTATTTCAAAATTAAATTTTTTTTAAATTTCTGAACAACTATATCATTCATTCTTTTGCAGTATTTTTTTTACTTCTGAACAACTGTATAATTTATTCATTTGCAGTATTTTTTACTTCTGAACAATTGTGTCATTGAATTTTGTATAATTTTTCTTATCCTTGATGAACTTTATCATTCAATCTTTGGGGATATTTTTGTCTTCATTGTAAATATTTTCAGTATTATTTCTTATCAAACAGTTTTCAAACATTAGGCTTTTTTGGATTATTCCATTTACTACACCTCTTGTTTTTTGTTTTTTTTTGCTTTTTATGTGTTTGTTGCATATTTTAAATAATTTTCTTATTTATACTCAATGGCAATTAGATGTTTTTTTTTCCCTAAGCTAGTTAATCCAGAATAATTGATTTTTGCATTAATATATGCAGTTTTAAAATAAGCTTTAAGTCCTTAAAACTGTTCAGTCGGTTGCCTGAAGATTACATCCAGCTGTTAAGCCCTGGTGGTATTGAAACACAGTTAGCAGTCCAGTGTTCAAGTGAATTGATAAGTTGCAATTTCAACTTAGGTAGAAATGGATAAAGATAAATACAGATGATACCATTTTAATTCAAAGAAAGTATTTTCAAATTAAATAAAATGAACTTGTTTCATTTTTTCTCCTATTCACTGTAGTATTTATCAATATTAAAATATGTATATTTAAATGCTGTAGTGTTGTTCTGCACTAAACAGCAATGTTAGGTTGTATATAGTTTCTATTGGTGGGTGTGTGGAGGAAAGACAAACATTACTATGATGCCACTAACGTAGTAAAGTTAATTTTATCATTGATGACAGGCAAATGCATAAAAAAAATCTAAATATGATGCTATTTGTACACTTCTGTAGTAGTGAGTAGTATTAAAACATGTTGATAATTTGAAGGATAATGAAGTAACATTCTCATTTTTAGAGCATGTTTCCAATGCAGATGATATTCTTGGTGAAATGTTTTTAGAAGAAAAACAACCATCTGAAGAGGAATTAATGGTAATATGTTTTTATGTATATGTGTGTGTGTGTTCTCATTTATATATTTCTTGTAACTGATACTTTAATTATTCTAAATTATTCATTCATATATTTGCAGTCCATTAGAATGAAATTCTTTCAGTGTGTTATGGTATATATTTTGCTGGAAAAATAGTTCTTAGAAGAACAGAATTTATCAATTTCAGATTACATCAGTATTCTTAGTCATCAAGTACATCAACTAGAATTATTTTAATTTCATATGGCACCTTGGTTACATTAGTAACATGATCTGAGTTTCTTATAACACCTTAGTTACATCAGTAAGGTCATCTCAGTTTCTTATGATATTTTAGTTACATTAGTAACGTGATACAAGTTTCTTATGACACTGTAGTTACATCAGTAATGTCATCTCAGAACTAAGTTTGGCTATCTTCTTCAACCCTTCAAGACATCTGTCAACTCACACCTAGTTTCACATGAATATATATGAATTGTGCTACTGCATGGCAATGTTATCATCCAGCAAAAGCCTTCCACCAATAGGAAGGCAACACTTCATCTACAATAATTCCTCCGATATGCTTGCTTTTTTGAAATTTCGTTTTTTTGCTTGGCACTGTTTGCATTGACCAGTTGTTGTTTGTATTCATCTTATTGTGATTTGGTTTTCATTTTCTTTACCTTTTGTTTCAAAAGATTTGATTTTTTCATAATGTCTGAGATGATGATGGTGATTTACATTTCGTTATGAATGTGGGACCTTGTTCATACTTAATCTCATTTCTGCTATCACTTTTGGAAACTTACTAACTGTCAGGGTTGTTGCAACAATTGTTCAACACATTGTGGATTACCACTTGCATAATGGATCTGTTATATCTGTGTTCTTGGCTAAATTATTTTCCCCTCATTGCTTTTTGTTTGGATTTATACTCTTTCCTTTGTCTTCTAGGTCCTTTCTCACCTGCAAGTGCTTCACCTCCCATGTTTATTAATACTTTTTTCACTGTCTCTCTTTCCCAATTCCCTGTCATTGGTATCTGACCAGCTTGGGGATTGGGCCTCTTACATGATGTTTCACTTTCAGTTCTTTTTTTTGGTATTCTTTTTATCTTTTTTTCTCTATGCTTCTGTATTCCCTATTCTATATTCATCATTTATCTGTAGCACTTTTAATAATTTATGTAAACAGTTGTTCCCTTTTCTGTTTTGTTTTTCCAATTCTTCTGCTTTGTTCCTCCATACTTTTTTTCTTTTGCTGTTGAAACTCATTTGGTAAGGTTCCATTCCTTCTTACTGTACCCTTTTTCTTTTGTACATATTATTTTTCTGGCTTTGTTTCCTTACTCAGATTTTTTCAGTGGCATTTTCTCAGGTTTTTTTTTCTTTTTCAAACTTACTTTTCTATCCTGTTTCTCATCTAGATTGATTTTCTTTATCCTCTTTCCTTTCTGGATTCCTGGTCATTCTCTTTTCCTTGCCTTACTCCCAACAAACGTTTGCTTTGCCATTCCTCTTGCCAGTGACTATCACAAATGTGCAATTCTGTCAAAAACTTTCTTTTCTTTTGCTGTTATACTCAATTTCTGGCAACATTCGTTTTATATTTTCCTGTCTTATATTATTTCTTCGTTCCTGTTTTTTTTCATTTTTCTTCCCTTTACCAATTCTGTGACATCATCTATGTATAGTCTTTTTCATCCAATCTCTGTTTGACCATGGTCAGTGTGTTGGACAGCTTATTACATGTTTTTTTTTAATTTTTCTCTTTTTATTTTTGTCCTGTTCATTTTTTTTTCTCGTCTTTCCATTCCTTGCTTTTCCATTCAACTCAGCATGAACCCATCTTGAATTAGGTTCTGCATGGCCAGGTGGTTAAGGCACTTCTAATCTGTGGGTTTGAATCTCCATCACACCAAACATGCTTGCCCTTTTAGTCATGGGGACATAATAACATTATGACCAATCCCATTATTCGTTGGTAAAAGAGTAGCCCAAGAGTTGGCTGTGGGTTGTAATAACTAGCTGCCTTCTCTTTACTTGTATACTGCAAAATTGAGGACAGCTAGTGTAGATAACTCCCATATAGCTTTATGTGAAATTCAAAACAAACCATGTTGTATTTATGTTATTTCGTGAAAACCTATGTTTGACACATTTTTAATCCATGCTGTTGTCCCTTTTTTTTTCTATTTATATTTATTGAATGCTTTCTCCCACCTATATCTTTTTATGGTAGCTGGCTAGTTGGGTGGTGAACTTTCCTTGGAATTTAAGTTCTTTTTCATACCTGCTCGGTGTTGGATACTTGTTAGCACTTCTTTCTTCTCTTGCCCCAGCTGAGCTCAGATTATCTCCCTTTTCTGCAGAACAATGACATATCTTGTTACTAGGTGTCCATTTTCCTTCTCTCCCTGTTAAAGATGTTCTTTCCATTTTGGAGACCCTGGTTCCTCCAGAATTTTTCCTTCCTTTAGGGCATGCCCTTATGTATCTCGTACAATGGACCTTGTGGACCCAGAATTCATAATTAGCTTTTCCTAGTTATTGAGTAACCCGGTCTGAGGTTTTTCTCTTTTCCTGGTACAAAGATATTATTCTTCCCCTTTTGTCTCTGCTTTATTTTCCTCTGTTCTCCTCATTCTATTCCCTTGACTAAGTGGAACCTTGTTGATGTTTACTCAATTTCATGCATGCCCCAATTGTGCTGTTGAATTTATACTTTTGTTTGTCACTGTTTTTCCTGTTGTGTTTCCTTCTACTTTTTGCATGTGATTAATGTGGTTCTGGTGACTATCCTCTAGATGCCTCTTCCATTGCACTTTATTTTTTCCCTGGATTAATCATTTCTTCCTTGGACTTTGACTGCTTGGACCATTCAGATCAGGCTCAGCCCTTGTATTTTTTTGAGTATTTAGTGTGCCTTATTATGGACCCCTTAATGTAGAGGCTCCCATTTTTTTCTGTTCCTATTATGGGATCTTTTTTTCCATGGGACTCTTTTCTTACTCCTTTACAAGATGGGTTCATCAACTCCTCTTTTTACATATTTGTCTTAGGATGTAAATGCTTGCATTTTGTTTACCATCCTTTTCATTCTCATCTATATCTTCTTCATCAGCCCTTGCCAAAACTTCTCTGTGCAGGCATAACTCTTTCTACACATTCATTTTCATCTGTATAACTTTTGGTCTGTGTTTTTTGACTTCAACAGGTTGCCATACTTCCATTGTTTCACCCTCTTTGAGTGGAATATGTATTTATTTTTCTATTTCAGGCACCCTTTTTCTTTCCAGAGTATTGCACTATATTTAGTTGGGCTTTAATGACTTTGTTTGCTAGTTCAATTTATTTACTGTACTACTAATTAAGTTAAATTTACTACTGTAATGAAGGGTGAAGTGCTAACCTCGGGAGGTAAGTTCATCTTACTTAGCCTTGTGTTGTAGTACCATATTTCATGTTTCTTTCATTTTGGAGAGCAGTCACTTTCCCACATCTTTTTACAGGCAGTGAAGAATGATATAAATGTGGAACATTGTGGGATTAAGTACTCTCATCTTATTCTCCTAACTTGTATTTCATTTTGTAATTTTGTTTTTTCTTGAATTTCTTTATGCAAGACAGTTAAATGGATGTTAAGCCTGATGGACATTGTAATGCTACTGCACTACGGGTTCTACTTTCTCAGTCATTTCCGATCCCATATTATAACCTGTTTGTTGGGAATCATTTTAATTTATTCAATGTTTTTAATTTTATTTTTGTATTTTGGCTTATTTTGTTCATTAAAACATGTATATATTTATTTGATTGTCTGATGGACTGTAATGGAAAAGACCAACATTATGGAAGTGGTGCAGGGTCTGCAGAGACCAATGGTATTAGCTGGGTAAGCATGTATACCCTCTAAAAGTGTTCTTTTCCTGCATCTGATCTTGACCTGTTGAGTCTGATGGTAAAGTTTAGGTGAACACACAAGGTATGGTCTGAATGAGCCCCAACCATGCTACACCAAATGACTTTGATGCATGCACTTGATTAGTTATGTACCAATTTTGCCCATCCTTACAACACTTGTTTTTTTTTGCATTTTTTCTTTTTATATGGGAAAATAGTATACCTTGAAGGAAACATAATGTAATCTCCATTTTATATCACACCACATGGGTTTCCTTCAAGCGATTTCTGGAGGAAGATCAGCTAGATAAATTTGGCAATAATCTCTTCACAGTCTGAATGTGGGATTTTAGCTAAACTGTGAGTAAGTGATTTATCTTTTTAGAAATTAACTCATTCCTCACCAGGAAATGTACTTCTAAGCGATACCTCTTTTCCCATTCCCATCAATTCTACTCACATCTTGTGCCCACATTTTATACTTGTCTGTTTGAAGAATGATGTTTTATGAGAGGAAGCACATAAGGGGAGTTATTGCACTTAAAGATGTGTTGCCCTTCTATTGATAGAGGACATCATCGTGCAACATTACAATTTGTAAATTAGGTGGGAGTTGCCTCTGGCAGATTCAGTGAAGGGCTGATGAAGGTAAATAAACTGTGCAAAGAAGTGAGTATTTAGAGAAAGTACATTTACAGGTAAGGAAAATGCTAACATTCATATGATACTTTAGTTACATTAACAACATTATCAGAATTTCATATGTTACTTTAGTTACTGATAAATTAATCACTGTGTTTGGTTGGTTGATTTCAAAAAATTTTAATGGACAAAAAAAAATGAGTGTAATGTCATTATAGTGTGTGTGTGAAATGGAGATTAATACTTAACAGCCAATTAAAATAAAACAAAATCAAAAGGAGGATTGCATTAAGAACAGCAAATTGAAACTTCTGAAAATGGGCCCAAGAGTACAGGCTATAATGTGGGATGTAAAATGTACTTTGGGTTTTAAAGGTGACTGAACAAGTAGGACCCACATTTCAGTCTTAATTTCTGTTTACCAGTCTTGCATGAAAAAATTATAAATATAAAAAATTAAATAATCAAAAGAAATAGCAATGGGGAGAGTGAGACATGGATGTTTAAGCCCACAATGTTCCATATCATCCTTTATTGCCTGCAGACAAAATGTGTTAAATAAAAAAGTGAAAATTAAGGAGATTTTACTGAAAATTTTTGATAAGTATTTTTAGTTATTAATAAGGTTGTTTAAACAACTTAGCAGAATTTTATGTGGATGAACACCTTATTGCATGTAAAGGCTTGTTTAGAGTAAAAGAAAGTTGGCTGAAAATGTAAAATTAACACTAAGGATTTCTTTAAATACATTAAGGATAAACATTATGTCAGGATGGAGGTAGGGCCCTTGAGGGATGATAAAAAGAAGGCTAGCATCTGAAGATTATGAGATAGTTGGGTTATTAAATTTTGCTTTTTTATTGGTTGTAACAAAGATTTAAGTAGTATTCCACATTTTGAACAGTTGATAGATGAAAACAAGATAGAAAAAGATAACTATTAATTATGAGATAGTTAAGAAAAAATTGGAAGCTTAAAGAGTGATGTGGTGCCTTGGCCAGATAATATTTCTTTAAGAATTTTGAAGAAGGTTAAAGATTATATATGTGAGTCACTTGCTACTATTTGTTGTTAGACTTTTGAATAGTTGGCAGGTACCAGAAAATTGGAAGTTAGCTAATATGACACATTTTTAAGAGTAGTGATAAATGCCCTGGTAATTGTAGACATATTAGTTTTATACCAGTTGTAGGAAGAGTTGGAAAAGACTGGTAAAATAATTTTTTGCAAAACCATTTTACAAAGTTTAGAATTTTATTGGATAGTCAATATGGTTTCAATAAGGGCAAATCTTGACTTTAAAAATCTTTTGATATTCTTTAAAAAGATTACTGCTTATGTTGGTGAGGTTAAGATTGTAGATTTGGTGTATCTGGATTTTCAGAAAGCATTTGACAAGCTGCATATAAAAGGCTTACAAAAAACATTACCTCTGTAAGTGTGGGGGATAAGTTAGATTAGATAGAAGATTGGCTGAAAAAAAGAAAGCAGAGGGTTGTTACATGTAGTTCAGTCAAACTGGATTAATGTCACAAGTGGGATACCTCATGGCTTGATCTTAAGACCTCTGCTTTTTCTAGGTGGAAGAATGGTTAATGAATTACTGAAATTTACAGATCATATTAAGATCTTTGGTGTTACTAGCTGTGCAAAGGATGCTGCTGATTTGCAAAATAATTTAGATTGCTTAGTGAGGTGGGCCAATAAATGCTAGATGGTTTTCAATCATGATAAATGCAAGATAATGCATGTGGGCTATCATAAGTTGACTAAATATAATTTGAATGGGAATAACCTTAACAGTATTATGAAATAAAAGGATTTTAGTGTAAATAGCTAATCAATCTAAAGCCATTCAAGCTGTTTGTTGTCCAGTGGTAGGGCAAATTAACTTTTAAGTTGTATTTAAAGAAATATTGAATACAAGTCTAAATAGGTTATACTTTATAGTTTATATCAATGGTTAGGCCACATTTGGAGTAATGTGTTCAGTTTTGAGCTCTTTACCTAAAAAATAACATTTTATTGTTGGAAAGATTTTAGAGGAGGGCTACTAGAATGGTGCCTTAGATGGAGGGATTGTTATATGAACAGAGATTGAAATTTCTCATTGTTTTCTATTGTAAAAATAAGAGTTATGGGGGATCTTATTGAGGTGTTTAAGATTGTAAAGGGAATTGACAGTGCTGATACATCTTCTTTTTCTCATATTTAACAGTAAGAACAGCGTGATTAATGGACATAATTATAAATTTTGATAGGGTAGGAGTCATCTTCAGCTAAGACAGTTTTATTTTTCATACAGGATGGTTGGCTTTTGGAATGGGTGTCTTAGGATACCGTGAAGGCAGTAAACTAAAGTGGGTTAAAGAGAAAGCTTGATAAATAAACGAATGATAAGGCTGTCTTTAAGATATTTGTTATTTATTTATTTCTCTGACTTCAAGCAATTATATATATAAGGAAATACCTTTATAGCATTCTTCTGACATATGGGTCAGAAAAATTTGCTTTTGGCTGTGTTTCAGATAAGCTACTCAGACCTTTTTGGACAGTATTTATACAAGTTTCTCACAATCTCCATTTGGCAGTGTTTCATATCAGTATCCTTTCAATAGTATTTTAAACAACCTTCTCATGGTTTCCTTTCAGTAGTATTTCAGATAAGTTTTTTTTTATAGGTTATTTTTATTTTTTTGATAGGGTTTCAAATTAGTTTATCACAATTTCCCTTTGGCAGTATTTCAGAAGTTTCTTGTAACCTCTTTTTTTTTAGTAGTATTCCGTTTCTTTTATTGACAATAAGACATACCTGATACATGAATTATTATTATTAGAGGAAAAACTTAAAATTTATCTGCACATGATATTGTTCCAAAAACTACTAATACCAGTGAAAAGGTCTAAAATTTATGTCATTTTTACATGTGTAACTTTTTTGTATTTCTTACATTTTTTACTACAATGAAAGAATTATTTTAAATGTTGATTCTTTCAGGCAGGAATTAGACGAGCTGTCATTCAGCGAAAGTTTATTCCAGTGTTACTGGGCTCAGCACTGAAAAATAAAGGAGTACAACCTGTTCTTGATGCTGTGGTATCTTACCTACCAAATCCATCAGAAGTGAATAATTATGCTTTAGATGAACAAGGGTAAATGTCTTTTTCAGCATGGATAGCTTAATGTAGATTATTGAAAGCATGAAAATACTACATGTTTTGGTCAACTCCAAGGCCGGGGATATATGATTTACTATTTTTACTAAGAAAAATCTTAATGAAGCTTTCCAATCCAAACTAATGAATATTTTGTGTTAGTTTTTTATTATAAAAGTGATTGTTTCAGAAGTTTTTTACAAGACTACACAAAGGTCAATCCGTATGTAAGTATTTTTAATTTTGAGCTGATGGTTTAGAAGGAAAGGAGCTCGACAACAGCACTTATTCCAACTCTTGGATACTTTTGTCTGGCAAATTACTGGGATTCGATTATCTACTATTTATGACACTCATTGCTATGAAATGTAGAGCACATTTTTGTAGCAGGTGGCCACAATCATTAAATCACACCTATCTCAATTTCAGAATTAACATGTATGTTGTTTTGGTTTTTTGTTTGCTGAACATACGTGTAAGAATCACTGGTTTTAAATGTGGTTATGACTTGTGTTTCTCAGCAGAATTTTAAAGGTTGAATGTCTTTTTTTTTCTTTTATATCATTTTATTATGAGATTTTTCTTGAACTTTGAGAGATATATTCTGAAATCTGAATTATTGACAATTTTCATTAGCCTGTTAATATGCCTTTTATATGAATCATTTTATAATTATTTTTAAAATTATCACTGGTTCACTTGTAACTATTTGTGTTTAGAAATTGTTAATTAATGCTGATGAAGGCTAATATGACTGTGCAAATAATTATAGTTTATTTTAAGAAATCTGATTTTATATTTTCCATTTCAGTGTTGTTTTCAGTGCAACATTTCTACTTTTTTAATGTATAAGGTTTTAATTTGAAGATTATGTAACTTGGTTGTTTTAATGTGCAGGTCAGAAGCAAATAAGATTTTAATGGATCCATCAAGAAATGATGCTAACCTTTGCTTAGCTCTTGCTTTTAAATTGGAGGTGAGGTTTTTTATATTATTAATTTATAGATAAGTGTGATATAAAATAATTTAAAACTAATTTTTTGTAAATTCAGATATTACCTTTTTATAATTCTTTATTTGTTAAGAATAAATAAACTCCCAAAGAGAGAACTTTTATAAGCATTTTGTTTTAAATTACACAATAAAACACTACAGGAAGGTTAGTACTTGTCAATAAAATATTTAAAAGTTTATATATCACTTGTCAGTAATATGTTAAAATGAGTTTGACCTATGGCCATGTATTTTTATATGTTTAGCAGTTACTAATTTGTTGTTGGTAAATTGACAGAACATACACTTTAGTTATGCAGTTGATTTCTTTCATTCTCAGGCAGGAAGGTTTGGACAGCTGACTTATCTAAGGTTATACCAAGGCATGTTAAAGAAAGGTGATTATATTTACAATACAAGAACAGGAAGACGTACCAAAGTTTCCAGGTTGGTGAGAATGCACTCTAATACAATGGAGGACATACAGGAAGCATATGCTGGTGATATTTGTGCACTGTTTGGTATTGACTGTGCCAGTGGTGATACTTTTGTGACAAAGAAAAACTTAAAAATCTCTATGGTAGGCTTTTACTTTTACTTTTCAAGTTTTTTAATGTTGTTATGAAAACTATTATTTACAATTCTAGAAATTAAGAAAGGTTAGTTTTCAAGCTTAATAAAAATATTTTGTTTGGTTTAATATTTTTAATACTTATTAACTTGCATAGGTATGATGTTTTGACAGAAGCTGGAACGAGGTATAGTAAATAGATTTTATGTCCAAAATTTCTATTAGCTGAAAAATTCTAGTTTGCAGCTTAACTTCAATTACCAATTATTTAGATAATAGTTGTTTGAGGTAGAGTTACCTTTCACTCTCACTCAGTGCTAGTGGAGCAGTATGTCAATGGATTTACAATGTTGAAATCAGGGTTTTATTACCCATGGTGGACTCAGCAGATAGCTCGATACAGCTTTACTATAAGAAAACACACATCCTTTTACATTCATAAATTGTGTGTGTGTGTGTATTTGGTAAGAAGAGACAGAGGCTGGTTAACTTTCAGATATCTGGTTCTTAATATCTGATTGGATTCTGATATTTTTAATCATATAAATAGGTGTGGCCATTGTATTGAATATACACTGCAGTCGTGAGCTACTGCTTCCTTATAGTACAGTATTAAACAAATTACTTGTATTGCAGGATGGATAGTATAGGTATTAACACTTTTACTAATAAAGTAGTCAGTAATAACTACTTACACCATTAAACTGCGGTATTGTAATTATTCTTTCCAATTTTTGATTTCCAGTTCTCAACTTATGATAATTATCAAAATCTGTTATTGTTTTAATAACAAATTTGATAATAACCACAGACTATCCTCCAACTATAAAACACAAAATTTGACAAAATATTTTATTAAGAAAAATAATTTTGGAGGTCTCTTCCTTAACAGGAAGTAATTTAAGTTTTCACACAATTTCTGTAATGCTTAATTGTTGTTTTTATGCATTATGCTAAAAACTGTTAAGAAAGCTAACAGTTAAGCACTAATACTCAATGTTGGGTGAATATATTTTTTTTCTATATAGTAATAAATTTCTTACAATTTTATAATCAATATACATTAAAAAATCAGTAGCTTCAGTACACTTTTCACAAACTGGTCTTAAAGCTGATAACTGAAGATGATTTAAGAAGGTTGAAATATTGTTCTCTGCTTTATTATGAAAGTGTTAATACCCATACCAGCCATCCTGCAATATATTTTTACTTCAAGTGGGTTTCTCGTTATTATGACAAACATGTTTTTTCATCGGTGTTTTTGAAAATTTAGTAAGTATGTACAGTTTCTTATGAGTGACTTGCCACTGCAGGTCCTTGAAGGGAACGTCATAGTGGGTGCTTTACACCCCTGAACTTCATTTAAGTTTGTTGTTTGATTGTGTTCAACAGTGATTTCACTGCCACAACTATTATCACCTGTGGCATACAATAGGCAACACAATGGGTGTGCATGGTGTGTACTTAAACAACATAATATGACTATATGTATTGTGATTACTGAAACTCCAAGTGTTTAATACTTGGTAAAATAATAATAAACAACTTGGTGTTAAAATAAATAATTTAATGTTAATAAAAATCATAAATGTAATTCTGATGTGTAATTACTTAAAATTGAAAGATTTGGCTCATGAACTTAATGTGATTTACATTAGAGCAGTTCGTTAGATAAATAGTGTTTCAACCATTAATATTTTTGTTGTACTCATGATTCCTGGTATTAGGAAGGAAGTCTCGAAACATTAGACATAGTATGGATGACATTTTACATTTTTCTTTGTTTCATTTGTAAGTTCTTGTATCTTTAATTAAAAAGCAGTCACTTCTGTATGAGTTACCTGAAGGTTCTCTTATCATTTTTAATTCAAGCAAAGTTGTTAGATTCAACATGACAATTCTTATATAGCTAAAAAGATTTTTGTAAGTACAAACATCTTGGTTAGTAATTGAATTTCTAGAAATGCAGTAATTTATGGGTCAAAAAACATACTAAGTATGTGTTATTGGAGAACTAAGTTCTTTCTCAGTAGTTAAATATTATATAGTGTGCAGCATATATGAAGTTTTTGCATAAATTTCAATGTTTTGTTATTATAATTGCAATGTTATAAAAATTTAAATAAAAATTTAATTTTATAAAAATTACAATTAGTTTTTGTAAAGCTGAAAATTTTTCCTTTTAGGAATCAATTTATGTTCCAGATCCAGTAATATCCATGTCTATTAAACCTAAGAACTCTAAGGACAATGACAATTTTTCTAAAGGTATTAACAGGTTTACCCGTGAAGATCCAACTTTTCAAGTCTACTTTGATACAGATAGTAAGGAGGTAAGCACTCATCTTACCCACCTAACTAACTCTTTATTTGCATCTCTTACAATTTCTAAGATCATTTCAAAGAAGTTGTATAAAAATGAGATGGAAACTTTCCAAAGAAAAGTTTAAATTGATTTAATAGTAATTATTATTGTGATGTTCTAAAGTGAAATGTTTATCCAAGGTTGTAAATAGTCATGTTTATTCAGTTTTAAAATGGTTAATATTAGTATTATTATGCTTAAAAGTATAAACTAATCCATCAGTAGGATGCTATACATGTATTCAAGTGTCTAAAGTTGTTATAATCAGTTGATTGGTGCATTATAAAGACAGTCTCTCAAACTTTCAAGATTTTATTTTTGGTTCCTCAATTTTAAATTTTTCATAAAATGATGAATTTGAATTTGACAATAAAAATATTTCCTTTTTTAAATTTTACCAAGGCTGAATACTTGTATTATTTAATTATAAATGTACTAATATATAAAATCTTTTATTTTTACTATTTGTATTTTCAAACTTTTTATTGTAATAATTTTGTGAGTGGTAGGCTAAGTTATTAGTTTTAAGACCAGTTTGTGAAAGGTGCACTGAAGCTACTACTTTTTAATGCATTTTGATTATAAACTTATATGAAATTTATTACTATATATAGAGAGAAAATATGCATCCAGCATTGAGTATTAGTGTTGAACTGTTAGCTTTTTTAACAGTTTTTAGCATAATGCATAAAAACAACAATTAAGTATTACAAGAGTTGTGTAAAAACTTAAATTACTTCCGTTTAGGAAGAGACCACCAAACTTAATGTTCTTATTAAAATATTTTGTTAATTTTTGTGTTTTTAACAGGAGTATAGTCTGTGGTTGCTGTCGTATTTATTATTAAAACAATAACAGATTTTGGTAATTATGATGAGTTATCAACTGGAAAGAATAATTATAATACTGCAGTGTAATGATATAAATAGTTATTACCTTTAGTATATTTAAGTAACTGACTTGGTAAGTATCAATGTGCTCCTTCAGTTTCACTATTTGTGGTATACATTATAGTACTTTTTTTCCCTACTTACATCAGACTGTTATACAAATGTAGAGGTCTAGCCCACTTCATACTAAATAATTATGAAGGAATTGCAACAGATTATGGAATCTGTTGACCATTTCAGCCAGAAGGCAATGATTTGTGTTTGTTTGTTTCAGGTAGCATATTTTTTAAAGTTAGGAAGAGAAATTTCCACAACCTATAATAAAATGAATGGTGATTTGAATTAACATGTCCTCTATCAGCTGTAAAATACTTTTTAAATTCTAATATAAAACTAAATGTTTGTTGTACAGGATTGAAAATTGTTTGCAACTTGCCATGCTGAGCTGGTTATAATCAGCAAAAATTTGGTCTGCCATGGATGTTCATATTATTCATCATTCAATGCTGGAAAAAAGACAGAAGTTCATGAAATAGGGTTTTACATAGTTTATGTGCATGAAATTTAAACGTGGGTAGGAATACATTATATGGATACTAACTTGTATATGTTTTATGTACACATATGAGTGATGAGAAAGACTTATTGAAACTAAGTCTAAAGTTATTATGTCATTTCGGAGGAAAATTTAAAAGAAAAATAAAGTCACTCTGAATATGTTTACCATTATTCTTGTATAACAACAGCAATACTAGGCTTTGTTCAAATGTTCATGTGAGATCTTTCAATATATTTCTAGGGTCCAACAAGCCAGGAGGGTTAAGGCGTTCAATTCGTAATCTGAGGCTCATGGGTTTGAATTCCCATTGCACTAAATATGCTCATCCTTTCAGCTTGCCTTGGGGGCATTATAATGTTACAGTCAATCACACTATTCACTGATAAGAGTAGCCTAAGAGGTCGTAGTGAGTGGTGATGACTAGTTGCCTTCCCTGTAGTCTCACACTGCAAAATTAGGGATGGCTAACTCAGATAGTTCTCAATTAGCTTTGTGCAAAACAAACAAACTCAATTCCAGACACTTACAAATTAAGAACTTTATTTATATAAATATATGTTATTGAAATAATCCTTGCTGATTTTTAAGTCATTTTAAATAAAATACTCAAGATTCCACTTATCTCAGGCAGAATACTGCCCTGTTTGGTAATATCAACCAGTTATTACTGAAATAATATTTATAGACCTTTTCATAATCAAAAATGAATAGAACAGTGGATTTGGGTTTATGTTCAGGGGTGCAATGCCTCATTAGTAGATAGTTTTTTCTAGATCAGAAAAAATAAGTGAATATGGCAATAAAAGAAGTAAGTTTGAACTTGCATTGTGATTACATGTACTTAAAATATAAGTTTGTTACCATTTTCTATCTTGCAAAATTCAAATTTACACAAAACATATCTATTTACTTTAAAGCAAGAATAAAAAAAATGAATCTTGAAGTTGCGTAAAGCAAAATACTGAAAGATTGATTGAAGTTATATATGGATTGAAAATTTTCCACTTTATTTTAATTCAACAGAGGGTGATACCACACCATGCCATGGCATAGTTGTGTGAGATTGCATTAAATGATTAACATCACCAGAATAATGTATAGCAAGAAACAAAAGATCATTTTTAAAATAGATTTAAAGGAAGTAAGCCTAATATAAACCAAAGACTAAATTAAATAAAGGAAATGTAAAAAAATTAATTAATATAAAGATTATTTGTTTTACTGCACTTTCAATTACTGTTTGAGCTTTTAACTTTTGCTCTGTATTTGAAATGAATTGTTCTAATATGTTTAGATTCTAACTATAGAAGTTTCCACCATCATTTATCAGCATTGAAAACTCCAAGCAGTTAAATTACCTGCATCTTTATCTCTTTTACTGTGTTAATACTGTTGCACTTTTCTATTTCTTTTTAGTTTTATTTGAATTTCAATTCAAAAATGTGTTTCTTCTTTACTGGCAGATTTTAGCAGAGATCCAAAAATGTACAGTATAACTTTTTAATGAGGATATTGTCACATCTGGTGACGACTAATATTACTTTAAATTAAAAAAAAGTAAACAATTTAAAAAAAATTACTTTACCATTAAGATCAATAAATAAAAGTGGATATAATTCTGTTAGCCATCTGCTCAAACATTGTTATTGTTTGTTTTGATTTACTTTGTCAGTCGTTTTCTCCAGTACAGCAGGTATTTTAGACACCTTTTTGTATAAACTGAAGTAGTGGTTATAAAAGGGGATTTGGAGTTCTGTTGTAAATGAAGATCTTGTATATAAACTGCATGTATAACATGAAACTTGTATTTTAATTTTGTACCTCAATTCTGAAGTTGTTTTTATGCTGTATTTTCAATTTTAATTTTCTTTTAAATTTAGACAATAGCCTCAGGAATGGGTGAGCTACATCTTGACATTTATGCACAGGTATTAGTTATTTTAATATTATATGCAGTTTTCCTATATGTGAGTAGAGTGGTAACTAACTTGTTTACTTTGTGTTTTTTTTCACAGTACATCATGAAGTATACAATAACTAGACACTGTTGAGAATACAATTCATTATCCCCATTATGTTATATCCAAATAATTCTCGCATAATTCCGGTCACACCAAACATGCTCAACCTCCCAGCCATGGGGGCATTATAATGTTACAATCAATCCCATTATTCATAAGTAGAAGAATAGCCCAGGATTTGGCAGTGGGTGGTGATGATTAGCTGTTGTCTTACACTGCTAAATTAGGGACTGCTAGTGCAGATAGCCCTTCGAGTAGCTTTGCGCAAAATTCTAAAACTAACTAACAATCCTCACATATGAATATATGTATAACTCAGTAATGACTTAGAATACAAAAAACTGACACAAACAAAAATATCCTAAAGTAATAAAATGAATACACACCTCCTCATATAAGATTGCTTATTTTTCACGAGTTTGTGGTATGAGCCAAAGAAATTTGCAAAACTTCTCACACTTCAACTTAATTTCACATGAAATCCTGTTAATTCATGCTACTGCATGATGATGTTAATCATGCAGGAAAACCTTACACCAACAGAAGTGTAATACACCTCCATGCATAGTAAAGTTCTGTACATTCATTTTCATGAATTCTCATTCTTTTCATTGGCATTGTCAGGAACAGACATGCTTACATTTGCTGAGATTTGGCACTTTTTCAAATTTCAGCTTTCATTTGATTGAAATTTGATGTATTCATTATGATTTTGCAGTTTAGTATGAACTGTTCTGGTGATGAGAGTGAAAATGTTACTCATACTGAACAACTTAGAATAATTTGGTGGGAAGTTCTTTGTCTGAAGAAGATGTGATAACTATTGTATAATGTTTGTTGGGGTCTGAATTTGATCCTTGAGGTGGATTCATGTATGTGGTGAAGGGGCCTCCCAAGAGAAGGTTGTATACTTTAAGTTTACTTCCTCTAAAATCTAAACATATACTCATATGTTTGCTGTGCATGATGACTTATGAAAAGGAGGAGAGAAACCTTGTGGTTGACAGGTCCAACCCTAACACACCACTTTGGCCTTGAATTCCCATCTATAAGATGGGTGCACATCCCAGGGTCATTTGGCTGGTACACTTGGGCTAGGATCAAAAAAGTACTAGTATTGAATGCTCTCACCAATGTTTTAGACATTTTGTGTGATGCTGGTGTTTGGGTATAGTACTCCTGAAACCATGGCGTAGCTGCAGTGTCCTAATTTGGCGTGCCAGTGTGTCCCCTCATAGGGCTCACAGTGTTCATGGTGGGAAGGGACAGTGGGCACTGAAATGTATTCTATTTATTATAGATACTCCCATCTGTGACAAAAAATTGAAAACAAAACAGATAAATGATTTTGTTACAGAGACAACATTACAGTCAGACTCTACATCTCAGAGCCTTATTTTGCATTCATTGTCTGAGAAATCTTTCAGGCAGATATCTCCCTTTTTCATTCATAAGGGACTGGAGGGGTTTGTTGGCTGTCTCAAATCAGTCAGAAAGTTGTGCTTTGGAGACATATTGGTGGCCATATCTACACCACATCATACTAAACACCTTCTGAAATTGAAAGCTATTGGGGATATACCCATCAAGGTTGATCTCCATGCTACTTTGAATTTCTTAACAGGAGTTATTGTTGAGAGAGATTTAAAGAACATTCCATAGTCAGAGATCCTTGCTGTTTTCTCCATCTAAGGAGTTCCTGCAGTGTGCTGTATCTCCACTAATAAATGCACAATTATGCTGCCTACAGATGTTCTTATTTTGACATTTACATCACTACATTCACCTGCCACTATCAAGGCAGGTTACAAAACTGTAAAGTATGTCTGTATATTCCAAATCCTCTCTGAGTGTGAACTGGAACCTTGCTATGTTAACTGTAATGGTTCCCACTTTTTACTTTCATTTTGTTCTAATGTTTAAAGACTGAACAATTTTTCTGGCCCAGAGGCTCAGAAAGTATTGTCCACCATTCCTTCTGGGATGTATGCTGCTGCACTCCATTTCACTGCTACAGTGGGAGTACAGACAGATCTTTCCATGCCTACAACAGAGTCATTCTCCAACTATGTGTGTAGTCTTTTGCCCTCCATTGTTAAAAGAGTTGATGAGTCAATGTCTACTTCGATTTCTGTTCCCACCACTCTTTCCAGTGTCTCCCTTGATTTATTTCTTTTGATTTCAGCTTCTGGCATTTCCTTGGGCCCATCTTTTTCTCCAGTCTCAATATGCAGAATGATTATTCTTTCTTGCCCTCAGTCACTGGAATCTGTGTCTACAGATGGAGACCTACCTGCTCACTCTACCAAGGACAGGATCCATGGAGATTGGTATACCTACTTCTAATAAATACAAATGACATGAAACAAAAAAAGAAGGGATTTCCCCTAGTTTTCTACCTTAATAAAAATGGCCACATTGATACAGTGGAACTGTCAAGATTTCCGTTCAAATACAGATGGCATGAAGGATTTGTTTGATTCTTATCCTGTGTCTCTCTCCTTACAGGAAAAGTTTCTGAAACCTTCTAATGCAATCATCTTTCAGTAGTTTTCTTTATACAGAAATGACAGATTTTATGATGGATGAGTTTATGAAGGGGTAGCACTACTAGTCATTCAGTATGCTCCTGCCCTGTCTTTGCCACTTGAGACATTCTTGGAGACCGTAGTCATCTGTATTTCCTTAGGTCACATCACTACTGTTTATTCTGTCTATCTGTCTCCTGGAGAGACCTATGATCAGTCAGACTTTGATGCTATTATTGAACAGTTGTAGTCTCCCTTTTTAATTCTGAGGGCTTTTAATGGACATAGTCCCATTTCAGGTGATGCTGACATTGATGGGAGGGGTCATTCTGTAGAGCATATGCTCTCAGATCACAACCTTTCTCTATTTATTACTGCTTCTTTCAATTTTTCTCTCACTTTTCTTTGAGGGTTGACAGGACTCATGGGGCAATGATCATTCTTCCATCATTTTGAGGGAGACTGGCTGTAGTTGATGGCACCTGACCTGTGTGCCTCAGTGGAAACTGGAGCAGGCCAACTGGTTCTCTTTCACTACTTTCTCAAAATTTGATCCTGTCATCATCTGTAAGGCATCAATAGATGACTGTGTGCTAGCAGTGACTGACTGTATTGTCCAAGCAGCTGGTCAATCTGTTCTTGAAATTTTAACATGTTTTTCATGGTATTCTCATCCATGGTGGAATTCTGCCTGCCAAATGGTATTGAAAGCTCAAAAACTGGCTTGGGATACTTTTTGTAGATATCTTACACTTTTCAAATCACATCGTCTTTCAACAGGTCTGTAAACATGTTCATCCATTAAGATGTCAAAGTCAGAAGGAATCTTTGATTAAGTTTACAACCAGTATCTCTTCTACCACTGGTTTCAAAGTCATATGGGACAAAATTTGGAAGACCAGAGGACAAGTATATATTTGTCCCTCTTTTCATCTTGCTCTCTGATAATGACGATGTTGGTGATACTCTTAGTGAAAAGTTTTCCTGAGCATCTGGCACTTCTGTTTTGTACCCCAATTTCTTAGCCATCAAGACTTTGGCAGTGTGATTGCATCTTTCCTTTTGGGCTGTTTGTTTCTATGACTATAATTGTCCATTTACACTAGGGGAAGTCAGTCTTGCTCTTCATCAGTCTGACAGGTTTGACCTGATGATGTTCACTCCAATGTGATAACCACCTCTTTCTTGCCTCTTTTTCTCTTCTTCTAGTAGTTTTTGTTTTTAATTGGATCTGACAGGAAAATGGTTTTTCTGATGCTTGGTGCCAGGCTGTTGTCCTCCCTTTTACTAAGTTTGGGAAGGATCCAATTGGCTTTGGAATTGTTTCATATTAATTCTCCCCTGATTTTATCGATATTCAAAACCAATTGACCCATTTCTTTTTGTCATCCATTTCTATCCTGTTTTTCTGAATACTAGGCCACCTCAGTATTCGTGGAAATGAACTTGCTGTGATAGTTCAGCTAAGTCTGTCTCTTCTGGTGCTGTCACTGTTGTGCCTGTACCATATATGGACTACAGTCTTGTATTCAAGGCTTGGCTCCATGCCAGTTGGCAGTCAACTTGGATTGAGCAATGTGAGAACAAGCTATTCCAAATCAAACCTTTTGTTGTTCTTTAATTATTCGAAGGAGGAAGTTGTCCTGGCAAGGCTGTGTGCATTGTTCACAGTTTTTAACCAACTGTTTTCTTTTATCTTGGACTGATGCATCAAAGTGTGGACTTTGTGATACTCAAGTCACAATAACCCACATTTTACTGTCGTGCCATCATTACAACTGTGGATGGCTGCACCATTTTAGACATGTTTTTACCATCAGTTTAACCCTGAAGTTGGACAGTGACACTGTCCACATTACTTGTGGTTTTAAATTTTTAAGGGTCATTGGCCATTTTAATTCTTTTTAAGAGTTTTATTCAAATTTTGGCCATTGATTTGTTTAACATAATTTTCTTTTACATGTTACTAGTTGTTTGGTGCAGATAGCCTGGTTGCTTTGCTGAAAAAAACCAAATAATCAACCTGTGATTCTGCCAGTGTTATGTTTTTTTTATGAACGCAACAGAAAGACACAGATAACAGCTTATATAATTTATTACAATAAACTATTATATATGTAACAGATATAACATAAATTACATAACAACAATGACAGATATTCAGTTTAAAATTAATTACAATACAAAATGGTACTGGCCTGTGTCCAATATAATGATTCAGAATGAAAGTCCAAAAGTCTAGATCAGAAATCCAAAATTCCAGTCTAGGGTGTGAATTTGGTCCCATGAAGAAATTCCGAAGCTTGAATGGAGAATGACGAAGTTCTTTTTACGGTGTTTTCGATGAATGTCTCAAATTTGTCGTTCTCCCACTTTTCCGGTCTCCCCTAAACAGTCCTGTACATGTTGACTTTCAGTATAACCACTAGTTCGTAAAGAATCGTAAAGATTGACGAAATAAAATCACAGCTTCTGTAGATCTAGCTCTAGTCACAAATCCAAGTTGAATAAACACACAGCAAACGTTGAAAATTTCTTGAACAAAGACAATATCACTTGAATCGAAAGTAAAAAATGAATGACTGACTCGTCACCATCTGTTTTTATACCAGTAGGCCTACTGTTTTCTCAAACAATCGCGTAACTTTCACAGAATTCCAGAGCAATCCGCACACATGTCTAGACTCGTCGTCTAGACACCAGGCCATCATACAAATTATTTATAAACGTATGATTGATCTACCTAATTCTAGAAATTTCTAAATGTTATTTTAAATGAATAACAACGTATTTTATTGTTTTTACTTCAAAACAATAATATAAATATGGAAATATAAATAATAGATATGGAAATCCAAACACAACACGACATGTTGTCGTTTACAAAACATTTACATGACATTTACATAACAGCCAGCACCTTCAGTTTCAGCCCCACTCACTTCTCTTCCCTTCTATAAAGACTAAAGTTGAGGAGGATGGATGTGAACGATTTTTCCTGCTGACAGATTTAACCTTGGGAATGCTCTTACCTACTTTAGAACAACTCTAGTCTTTCTTTGGATTTTCAAAACCTTATTACTTGAGTATGTAAAGTTCTTTCTTTCTTTCTTCCATATTATTTGATTCTTTTCATTCTCTATTACATAATACTTTCTTTTGTGATTTTTTGGTTTTCTCCCCCTTTACAGAAATTTCTTGTACATGTCATTTCCTTTCTAAATCAACTTTGCTCCCATAACCTTATATTTTGTTCCCTTTGCTTGACTGTTTCTTTTGTTTTTGCTTATAGTTACTCAAACTTCCAGTTCATTGACACCTGATTTTTCGAGTCTCTTATCAGTTTGGGGAACAGATTTATTAATGGCTGTTTCCTGTCTGATGCCTAGTTTTCTTGACTTTGAGCCTATCTCACTACTCTTGGGTAGGGTGGACCATGGAGAATCCTAACCACTGTTGCTAGAATAAGGTTTGTTATAGTGTGGAATGCAAGTTAGGCAGCTTGGACAATCATAGCAGTTGATTGTGTGAAGTGACAGATGTAGCTGTTGGATGTATCATAATTGTTTGCTAAGTCTTTCTACATGACTACAGTAAAGACTATTATACTGGATGAGACAGTGTTTTTATGCAAGGTGGAGCTTCTTCTTGCTCATCCCAAGTAACAAAATGATGGTTTTATGGCCAGAACATTGCCCTTCTCCTGTGACCAGACCAGTTGCCAGATAGGAACCCTTCTGAACGTGTCTGAATACACACTAATAGGGATACCTTCATATTAGTTCTTTGCCAGGATACAACTGTACAGGGCCAACTTTCAGATCATGTAGAAATGACATTACTAACTGAAAAGGGTAGATGCACTAATCTTTCCTATTTGTTTTTCATATTTCATTGTATTAATAAAACAGTCAATTTGAAACAAGTGTCTCGTTACTTATTGGTAATAAAGAGTGTTCCAACGATACTTAAGTAATTTTACAAAGTTTTTAATACAGTTAATTTTCCAATTGTTAGTATTTTAGCCTTCATTAATTAAAAGAATTTATTGTTTTAAATAAGAAAAAATTTATTGATTAACTTTAATTTGAAAATTATCATTTCAAACTGTCTACTTAGTTCTTCAGTACAACTAACTTTTACAGTGATTGGAAGTTGTTTTTATTATTAACTGAAAAATCTTTGAAGTATAATATCATAAATAAAAGCAAATAATTATCTGTAGTGTGTTTAGATAACACCAAAGAAGTAACTTTAATCCCAAAAGGGAGAAATAGTAACAATTATTAGATTACTCTTTTTCTTATGGTTAGAGAATGGAGCGAGAATACAACTGTCCAGTTGTTATGGGTAGACCAAAAGTAGCTTTTCGAGAATGTCTACTTGGTCCATGTGAGTTTGATTATCTTCATAAAAAGCAGCATGGAGGAGCTGGCCAATATGGCAGAGTTATAGGCGTTATTGAGGTCAGTCTTGTTCTATACAATATGGTGGTGTATCATTCATATTTAGCAAAAAAACTGTATAATAATAAGAAAATAAAAATAAAATAAATTTAAATAAACTTATTTGCTTCTTATCATTCATTATCTGCATTCAGTACAAGTATACTATTGAAAAAATACCTAACTTATTGTATAATGTCTGTACACAGTGAACTAAAAATTCAAAACATAAGATATCAATACTTTAGGAAGGGATTTCCATGGTTACTGTTTGTTTGTTTATTTACTTTTATGAATTATATTTATTTAGCCTCTTCCTCCTGATGAAAACACCAAAGTAGTTTTCAGTGATGAGACAATTGGAACGAATGTGCCAAAACCATTTGTTCCTGCCATAGAAAAGGTATAGTTTAATTGATGTAAGTATCTTTGTTGTTGTTTTACGTAATAGAAGCAGCTTCAGTTATGTGACTTCAATACAAAGCCACTCTCTCAGGTACTGTTATATTTCATCAGTTGTAAGTAGAAAACTAGTAATGATGCATCAAAGTGTTAATTGAATTAGGAATATATATAGTTTTATAATAAGAGAATAGAATAAAATGAGATTATTTCTGTTAATCATTGTTATTTTTTAACAAAGCAGAAACTTCAGAAAGCTTAATGCCATCATGTTTGACATGACTATTTACATAATATATATGTACGAGCACTAAGCTTGTTAAACTTAGTGTAGTAGTATCTAGCACTGTTTTTAACACAAAATGTGTGTATATTAGGCTTAATATCATTTAAATAACATTTTAAACACAAACTGTGTATCCATTAGATTTAATTCCACAAAAAAATATTGAATGTTTTGTATTTTCTTATGTTTATAAAGCTGAATGTTAGTAATTATTACATATCCTACAGAAGCAGGATGTTCATTAATAACACTGGTTTTATTTTTTAACAAAATCTTGGTTTTTTACTAACTGAACTTTCTTATTGTGTTTAATATTTTAATAAAAATTGACAATTTAGTAGAAAATACAGTGAATATTACTGTTGAGCCAGCTCAGTAAATATTACTCTTCTGTTCAAAACAATGCTATAGATAGCAGATAGTTTTACTGAAAAAACAAAAACAAAAGACATTTGAAATGTATTTAGGAGGTCTAAAGGATTGCACAAAAGAAAGTTGAGACTTTTTAGAGGAGGAAATGTATTTTTAATCTTAACATGAAAATTACTTTACACAGACTATTTATTATATTCAATTTACAAAGCTTTATTTTGGTTTGTTAAAAATACTTCATTAAAATGTATGATTCTTTATGTATGAAAAGCTTTCAATGTTAACTGAAAGTGTTTGCACATTATTTTTTTGTTATTAACTTGGTTTCAGGGTTTTAGAATGATGTGTGAGAAAGGAATGCTTACAGGTCATAAAATTTCTGGTGTGAAGTTTCGACTGCTTGATGGTAAGAATTTTCTAGAAAAATGTTTTAAATACAGTGATCAACTTAAGTGGAAACCAAAAATCCTGTTATAGTAATACAGCACCAGAAAGATACCTGAAGTTAACACAAGGTTGTTACTAACAAATTATTCCTGCATGTTGTCCGAAATTAGTGATATTCAAAATTTTTTTGCAAGTTTCTTAATGAAACATTTACTTCATATTTTGTATTGCAGCTTTCATTTAATTACCACAGAGATATTTTCATACACAGATATTTTTTGAATATACAGTGTGTCTGAAAAGTCTGGAACCATAGGCACTTTCGCAAATTTTACAGAATATGTTCTGTAAAATGTTCTACATGCTGTCCTTATAAACAAATTTGGTGACAGTATTTCCATTTTCTTTGAACTCTGCAAAGCATATTTGTGTCAATGTCAATTGTCTGATACTTGTCACAAATGCTTTTCTAGATATTTGGTGTCCCTCATTTTCTCTCAGTATAAGAGAAAAAGTATTTTTAATCTTAACATTGGGGCTCATTCCTGGAGACCATATCTGACAGTCAAATGTCATAGGAACGCGTCATTCAACTGAGCTTTGACTAATGTTACATAATGTGGAATGCAATCCTGCCTGAACCAGTCACAGATTGTAGCTCCACCTATTCAACTGTGACAACATCTATTCTTGCAACATGTGCAAGTGTCATGCATCGTTGACTTTTGTATCAAAGAAAAATGGTCCAACCACATGAAAATGAAATATCTACATCAATCCATAAGTTTAGATGCACTTGTTCTTTCACTTCTTTAAGTTATTATAGGTTGTCTGATGACCACCAATGCATACTATGTTTGTTGAATTCTTCATTCACATTAAAATTGTCATTACTGAAAATACCAGTTTGGGTGAAATTCTCATTTGTCTTGTATTGCATAAAATTTTATTAGTCCTATGGAGATATTTATGAGGGTTGAAATGCATCTTGGTCAAACAGCAACATAAGTTCTCTTGTGAGTGCTTTGCCAGGCATTCTCTGTCATCCACATTGCCATATTCTTTAAATTTAGCTAACAATTTTCCAACAGCACTGAGAGTGATGGTTTTATCATTCTTTGGATAGTTTACGTTAAATTTGGCAGCAACCTTCTGTTGGGACCAACCTTATCTGCTACACAACAGGATTAACTCTACCTTCTCATTCTTTGACAATCTCCTAATCAGTGGATTATCTGAATTAAGAAAAGCTGCAAATGTTCCAGATGACTTCAGCACCCTGTATATAATGGTGCTGCTGGATATGTAATTTTATTTGTGTTATGGAAATTACGTAAAATATCTATGAATAATAAATAAATTGGTTTAACTAGAGCAAAATCTTTGCTGATGTTTTGTATTATTGTCTTGAAGAAAATGTAAAAGCTAATTAGTTGCTTTATTTTTATTAATACACACTCCAATAATTTCAGACATGTCACTTGTTTTTAATTCACATACTTATCAATGATAAAGGTATTAAAGAAATCTAACATACATTAACAAAAACTATTTATCTTAGATTATTGAAACAATTTTTAAGAGCATAATGGATAACACTAGTTCAAAAAATTTATAATATTATGTACATTTATTCATTGCTATAAACTTTGCTTATTCCACTGTAAAAATAACATACCTCAATTATTCAATGTATGATATTTTATCAGATTGTCTGAGAAACTTAGAAATCTCTGGGGAGAACAAAAAAATGAGTATCCTTAATAGTTAAAGGTTTAAGATGAAAGGTCATGTTATTAAATATGTTCCTAAATACTGTATAGCGATTAATTAAGAAAAATTATTTTAATAGATGAAACAAAAGTAATGTATTGTTAATGTTTCATATTGTAGTGTTTAGCTGTTCTAATTTATTATATTGTTAACTTTGGTTATAATGTACTGATGTAATTTTCTCGACATCAAGTTTACAGTAGCCGTTAAAATATTATCATTATTATTATGTTAGTATTCAAATAGCACAATGCCTTTCTTAGATTGTTGAAAGACATTTTGATATTATTTATGTAAAATAAAAAAACTTTATTACTTAAGTTCCCCACATGTTCAGAGCTTTACACACAGCATTATTGGCCTAGAAAACTAAGCTTGTGTAAAAAGAAATCATAAGTATTTTTTAATTTCAGTAATTTTGCATAAAAGTATTATGCACGAATAGAGTGAACTATATTAATAAATAAGAATATTATCTAATGACATCAGCATATAAATTTGAATACTCTATATTGATGTCAGCATACAAGAATATTATGTATTATAACTATTAATTTTAAGTGTTGTGAACATAATCAGGAGTAATATCTTGTAATATTTACAGTTAGTAAATACAGTATTATGTGTATAAGCCTTATTCACACTGATATGCTCCTTTATGAATTTCCTTGTGTTTAAAAATATAAAATATGTTGTTGTTGATATTACTTTTTACTTAGACATTTGACTACAAATATTATACACTACATTAGTGAACTTAGTTCTGATATATACTGTTGTGAAAGTAATCAGTACTAATTTTTACTGTACTTTATACTTTTGACAAAATGTTACATATACTATTTTCATATTGACCAGTTCTAATATTTACTATTATACAGACAGATGAGCAGTATTGGTATAAATTGTTTGTTTTATTTTCTAGGTGACCATCACATTGTTGATTCCAATGAAATTGCATTTATTCTTGCTGCTCAGGGTGCAGTGAAAGAAGGTATGTCATTTTGCTGCTAAATGTTTCTTAATGTAAGTGTTAAATGTTAGGTTATCAGGCGAATTCTACACTAGAACTGAGCAATTTAATTAATTAATCAGTTACCTCTGAACAATGAGTATTGTTTTGTAAACTGGGATTAATGCCACAGAAATAATCAGCTAATGAAAATTAGTGTTCCCAATTATTCCAACAGCTGATTAATCAAAATTACAGTTAAATATCCAACTAATTGAAATGAGTTATTTTAAGTATCATTGTTTTTTTATTATTCCAACAATCAAATAATTAAAAGTATGTTTAAATTATCATAAAAATAATCTACAAACCAAAATTTGTGTTTTAAGTTATTTTATCATAGTAACAATAATGTTAGCATTATATTTGTTGTTAAGCCAACAGCTATAATTTTGAATTTCTGACTAGAGGTAAACGTACAGGTTGGAATCATCCACCACTAACTTTCTAGCTATTAAAGTGTTAAATAAAGTTTTTTTTCACTGTCTTATGTTTCTAATTCAACATCAGGTAACTATATTCTTTAATATTGTATGAAAGGGTCTAGCAATCCCTGCCCCATATTTTCAGGAATTGATAATTTATTTAATATTGTATAAGCAGGCCTAGATCTAAGATAGTGGTACAGGTGGGTCAAACCCTTCCACTCATTGTTTTTCAGAAATTTATTTAAAAAACTAGAAAAATGCCCCTACCATAAAGTTTCAAAAAGGAAACAGTAGATGCCAGTGTTGTTATTTGATTGGGCCTTTCATTACCATTAAAGGTATTTGATGTTTTCTAAAATAAACACAGTTGGAGTCTACAGCAGTCCATTTACGTGATTATTTCTAAGTTAATACAAGAGAATGAACATCAGTTACATTTTGCCATGACAAATGTTTGTGCTTCGGCTTTCTCTTGGCCCTGATTATGTGTTTAGACTTTGAAGGTTTGTTTTCAACAAATGTAATAGTTTAATTGTTTAAGACACCTGCAGCTCTTATAACATAGACTTGTTAAAAAAATGTTTTTCTTTGTTTTGAATTTAGAATTCTCGTGAAAGAGAAATTTCTAAAATATGTGAAAATGCAAGTGATAATGAGTGGATAAGTAACAAATGTTTAGACAGTTTTTAAATGGATATCATGTTTACCAATGCTATATAGTTTTATTATAATTAAACTTAATTTTTAACTATTTAATTTGAATTTAAAAGTTTCAAATGTCTTCATTTTCATATCAACCATATTACTAGAAATAAATATATAAGCTTTGAAAGTTCTAGATTAAAATCTAATTGTGCTAGTTATTATAGAATATATTAACATTATTTTGACTTTCATTTAACTGGATTAGAACCATATGGTAAATATTGATTCATCCAAAATACTATATAATTATAGGGATGCCTCTTTTTTTATATGAAAAATGAGATCATATTGTCATTACACAAATAAAACATTACTGCAGCTAATGTGGAAATGGTTAAATGTTGTTCTTTATTGACACAATAATATTGTGTATACTGAATAGACTCCTTTGTTTTGTTATTTGTTAGTATGGGGGTTTGTGAGGGGCATGCACTAAAATGAACCCATCTGTTAATCATTTAGCAAGTATCGTTATATATGCACACACACACACTTTATCTCATTGTAAGTAATAGTTTTTGTGATATAGATTACTGAGCTAAAAGAAGTTAAGAATATTTACTTAGTATCTGAGGTTCTTTTTATGGATGAATTTTGTTGAATATATAGGTTAAGTAAAACCCATAATTTAGTAGACTTTTATTTTATGCTAAGAGTTATACCATGTTTGACATTTCATAGAAAATACATGTGTAGTAGACATTAAGTAACCCAAAATATCATATTGTAGTGTATAAATATGGCAACTGGCATATCTTGGAACCTATAATGACAGTTGAAGTAACGGGTCCTCAAGAATTTCAGGGTTCCATCATGGCTCAGCTTAACCGCAGGCATGGCATCATCACTGGAACAGATGCTAATGATGGGTGGTTTACAATAGTAGCTGAGGTAAGACATTGTAATGTTTTCATAATAAACTTGTAGCAACACTCCCTGTTTCTGACTTATTTGAAGCATTTCTTGAGATCTAGTAATTGTATTTCAAGTGTAACAGTCTGTAAAATAACTATTTAATTATAATACGTAACAAACATTAAAATCAGTTACTCATGGGGAAGAACCCAGTTACTTGACAACTGGTTTTAGTTTCAATCTTTAGTTTTTTTATTTGCAAGATTATTTCACACAAGCAACATTTAAACTGCACATAAGTTCCAAAAAAAAAAAATTCTGTAGGCCTTCTTGACATATTATATTCAGGTCTAAAATATATATGCACAACATGCAATCCAGTCCTCAGCCAAAGGACTTTTTAACAATATGAGATTTATAGCATTTGATCAGGAAAAGTTGTGTACAGACAAACACAAGCACATTATTTGTATATTAGACTTCTTATCTTTTACTAATTCTTAACCTTAGCTGATTGAACCATCTTATTCTAGATAACTACAATATATTTTTTATTTTATTTCATAAACTTGCATAAACACTTTTCAACTACTTTTATCTGTACTATAAGTTTTATTCCTAATTTTTTGTGGGTTTCTTTGATTCTATTTGTAAAACCATGTAATACCATGAATGGTTATAACTGTTTTGTATTCTGTGTACTATTATAAACGTCATTACTTTACGTGTAGTTTTATAAAATAAAGTCATGTCTTTATTTGTAACTGGCATTATAACTGTCTTGTACATTTAACTTTCAGAAACCTATCTTTAGTTATACAGTGGAGTTGTAAATGTCTTATAACAAATACATTTAACTTTCAAACACCTATCTTTAGTTATATAGTGGAGTTGTAAATGTCTTATAACAAACACATTTAACTTTCAAACACCTATCTTTAGTTGTACGGTAAAGTTGTAAATGTCTTATAGCAAAGACATTTAACTTTCAAACACCCATGCTCTATATAACATTTGTAAGAGTACCATATAAATACAACAATAACTAAAGATGAAAAATTTTGATCAATGTATGAAGTACATATCTATATTTTTTCCTGTGTTATTTCTAGGTGCCCCTTAATGATATGTTTGGTTATGCAACAGAGTTGAGATCATCTACACAGGGTAAAGGAGAATTCAGTATGGAGTACTGCCGCTACTCTCCTGCTTTACCAGAAACTGAACAGGAACTTATACAACAGTTTGAACAGGAGAACAGCAGCTCAGAAGCAGATAAACACAAGAAGAAGAACTGACTTATAGAACATAAAATAATGTGTAGTTGTTAACGTTTATTTATGTTTTTAGGAAATATAAGTTTTCAACATATATGACAATGATACAAGTTGGTTCTGAAAGAAACCAAAACAAAATTTTAGAATTTCTTATGTTTTAAGAATCATTTCACCATTTTTTTTTCCATATCATAAATATGTATATGATAATATATCATTTAATACCAGTGTTCACACTAATTGTGGTCATTTATAGTATGTTTAAGTTGTTGTTATCTGGAGTTATAACTGTATTAAATAGAAATAAACGAAATAGTCTTTTAAAGGAATTGTGGGGTGATATTTTTTTTTAAAATCATTAAGAGAATATTACATCTTTTGCAAGAAATTTCAGTATAACTTTTAAAGTTCTATCACATTTTACCAGTTTATTTTTACTTGACAATAATTTTCAAGTAAACTAGAAAAATGTTTTAAAAAAAGAACAAATTGTAACTAGAAAGTTTGCATTTAACTGCAATAGCCAACAGTATTCAGAAATACTTTTTGCTGCTCTAACATGTTCTTTGATACTCTGTGATGTTTATATCTACTTAGTGCTTAATACTGTTTTGTAGTACTATTTGATATTCTACAGTACTTTACTATGCTCTGCAGTATTTTACAATGCTCGTGGATATCTTGCAGTGTCTTAAAATACTTTAAAGTTATTATTTTGAATTAAGCACAAAGCTACACAATGGGCTATCTGTGCTCTGCCCACCACGGGTATTGAAACCCGGATTTTAGCATGTAAGTCCGCAGACTTACCGCTGAGCCACTGGGGGCATACTTTAAAGACTCTACAGAACATTACAGTACTTTGCAATGTCTTTCAGTACTTTATAGTGATCTACAATAATTTATAATGTACTAACCTAACTTAAGTGTCCTGCTTCTTGTGGTATTTGCTGTATTTCATAGCACTTTACAGAACTCTACAGTGTTCTCCAGTATTTATTTTGTAGACAGTGCCTTACAGTGTTCTGCATCATTCTAGAGTGCTTTACTCTAGAGTGTTTTGTTTTCTTACAGTGGTTTGCTACTGAAAGTCCAGCATGTTCCATGGACTTTCCAGTTCTCTTCAGCATTTCACTGTACCTTCCAGTTCTTTTCAGCATTTCTCTGTACTTTTCAGTTTTTTTCAGCATTTCACTGTACTTTCTAGTTCTTTTGAGCATTTCACTGTACTTTCTAGTTCTTTTGAGCATTTCACTGTACTTTCCAGTTCTTTTCAGCATTTCACTGTACTTTCCAGTTCTTTTCAGCATTTCTCTGTACTTTTCAGTTTTTTTCAGCATTTCACTGTACTTTCCAGTTCTCTTAGGCATTCTGCTGTGCTTTCCAGTTCTCTTTAGCATTTCGCTGTGCTTTCCAGTTCTCTTCAGCATTTCGCTGTGCTTTCCAGTTCTCTTTGGCATTCTGCTGTGCTTTCCAGTTCTCTTTGGCATTCTGCTGTGCTTTCCAGTTCTCTTTGGCATTCTGCTGTGCTTTCCAGTTCTCTTTGGCATTCTGCTGTGCTTTCCAGTTCTCTTTGGCATTCTGCTGTGCTTTCCAGTTCTCTTTGGCATTCTGCTGCTGTCCTTTCCAGTTCTCTTTGGCATTCTGCTGTCCTTTCCAGTTCTCTTTGGCATTCTGCTGTCCTTTCCAGTTCTCTTCGGCATTCCGCTGTCCTTTACAGTTTTTCTCTATATTTTATTGTATTCTTCAGCACTTTACAGTAATGTGTAGTGGTTTACAATAATTGCAGTGCCATAAGACCGAAAAGTACCATATAAATAAACATAAAATGCAAAATTACTTTAACCTATATTGGTAGGTAGATAATACCACAAATACCAAAGATCTTATTATGATACACTAACTGAAGATGATTACTAAATGAAAAATAAGTATAATTGAACAATTTAAACAGAGAAATGGATTAAGTGATATTCTTAGAGAGTGTGTAAAAAGATGTTATTGAGTTTAAAATAGAGCTGATGAAAATTTTGTAGGATATTAAACTATTCTATTACATTTTATATAATTATTGTATTTGAATGTACATAATCATTAAGAGTAATAAGATTGGACTTAATTTACAAATATAAAGCGAAAAAGCTAGTAGTATTTTTACTGGCATACAAAAATGAAAGTCAAACGTACAATAAAAATCGTGGTCAATAATGAACATTGCGAAAGCTTGAAACCACGACCATAATGTTTTGATATGAATAATATATAAATGTATTATTAGGTGCGGTAGTACTTAATAGTTTCGCGTTTAACGCCAGGTTTATTTGATCGTTGAGTGACTGGTACGTCATCGAGCTATTTTTCCCTCCAAAATTAATGACCTCAGAACTGTTGAATGCAACGTATAGTGTACCACAATACAATGATTAATCTTCGTTTTTTTCAAGGCAGTGCCCTTTAATATAATGCTAGTAATACCTGGTGTAATTATAAATTATTCGCTTAGTTTGGTAACAAACAGTTCATACTGTAATATTTCGCTTCGTTTAGCTGTGTGAAATCACAAACAGTTCCTAAATCAAGTTACTTGTTCACAAGAGATATACATTAGCGCATGTTTATACACAATATATCAAGATAATACCAAACTCTTGGTAAAATAATCTGAATGTATAATGCAGATGGTCTTATTTGTAATGTTGACATTTAAAGGTGAGAGGCACTTAGCCCTATCAATATCATGTAAGATATAGTGATCTATTTACGATAACAAATTGTCTGTATGGATTTTACTAAAAGTAGGAGAACGAGTGAACCGTCGTTTAGTTGAAATAGGTCTGCATAATTATGTAAAAATCTTGAGTTTGTGGGTTCTGAAAGTTGCAGTAAGTATTGAACTTTATATTATATGAAATTTCTGAAGGTTTGTTTTTGCGAAATTTAACCATGCTGGACATTCATATTCTATTACTGCTTTAATATATTCTTTATAAATGCTAATTATGTTTTCAATGGATTTTCCTGTGTTTTCACCTGTTAATTGTTTTGGGGTAGTTTCCTCGTTGACACGCTTTTTTCGTAATTTCGACTATATTTGTTTTCTCTTAGTTAATTTTGAATCATATGTTAGGCCTGAAAACTTTGCTGAAAAACTGGTGTCAAGAAACAAAATCTGCTTGGGTACAATAATTTAGGAAGCTTTCTGTGTGATTTAAGTGATTATGGGAATAATAATTTTGTTTACGATATATTAATTTTAATTCTGTATTTAAAACTTGTAAATTATTTGAGGTTACTAAGGGTGTGTTTTAGCTCTTCCAGATGGCCATGTCATCAACAGTGAAGTTTATCTAAATATTGTTTAATTGTATGATGTACAGAATAGGACTAACAATCCTTCCTTGAGGAACGTAAACCTGTGGAGTAAAGTACTCCGAGTATGTGTCCTTAATAATTATTCTACATTTTCTATCAACAAGAAAGCTGGACAGCCAGCGGATTAATTCATGTTTGTATTTTCATTTTTTGCCATTTAAGTTTTAAACCGTTATCTCATACAATGTTAAATGTTTTCTCGATATCGAGAGAGCAAACGATAGTGCAATTCTTTTGGTTAAAGCAATCTGTTACGGTTTTAGTAAGCCTAACTAAATAATCAGTTTGCAGAAATTTTCTGAAATCATTTTGAACTTCAGATAATTTTCATGAAATTTTTAGAAAATTTGAGATCTCATTGCTAATTATTCGTTTTAAAATTATATTGAAACAACTAATTAACTAACACTGCACAACAATATGTTCGAAAAGTTTTGCTTCCTCAAAAGTTTTTGCTGATTGTGACAGGTACCTGGTGGGTATGCACAAATATAGTTTAGGTTTTGCTTCATCACGTACGAACTCTGAGAAATAGACAGTTAACTGTTTATCGGCAATAACGTATTTATTTGCGTGTAAGTTTCTAATATACTATTAAGTTCAACATAATTAAAAATGTTTTGCTCCTGATTTTCGTTTGTATTCAATGTCCGATGCATCACGTTGCAGTGTCCAACAGTAGTTAGCAAGCATTGGCGGATTCCAGTTGCCCTGATATCGTTTTTCTATTGTGGCAGAACTGAAGGTTTCGATGAAACGGTCGGTGCATGATGAACAAATATGGATGTTATTTTTCTGATCAGCAGCCAAAATTCTATAAAGAACATCTAACAGTGTTTAAGAAGCAAAATCTTTGTTGTGCAGTGTAATCGGTCAGTAATTTTTCGTTTTATTCGCTGGTTTTCCTTCCTTCAAGAACATCAGTACATTTGCTTTGTATCCCGAATTAAGGGTTAGATAAAATATATCTGATAAAATGGTCAAAAAAATTTTAAGTGTGTTTTTTTAACAGTATTGTTTGTATTTTGACCTTCTTCTGGTGCTTTGTTTTATGGACATTATAACCTGGGGCTCAGTTATCGTGTTTATGATTTTTAGGACTGGATCGTGATTATTATTTTGGAGGATTGTTCTAGTGTCCGAAAATCTTGGTGTATATGTCTTCATTTGTTTTATTGTAAAAATAGTTATTCGTATAAGGTTCTTGATTTTTCTTAAACGTTTTGTTTAAATGCCCCTCAAAAGCTTTTGCTTTTTGTTACTTAATAGTAGGAATCGCCAAGGTTTCCAAATAATTCATACGCCGAAAAACCATCTTATCACATTTCTAAGCGAGAAACTGACCATTCAGAGTATTTTATGTTATGTGAACATTTACTACTAATAAGTTTAAATGTCGTTAACGTTTCCGGAATAACAGTTTATAAAGTTGTAAACACCAACGTTTTCGTTACTGCCTACGTCAGGGGTCACTAAACTACGGTCCTTCAGGCCATTTTGTCCGGCCCGCCAACAGCTAGCCGCTTGGAAATAAAAAGTGACATTTCATCAAATGTCCGATTGTCACAACAAAATACATCACACCAATGGTCGTTTCAGCTGGAAAACGCAAGACATTACACTCTAAATAAAAGTTGTAGATTACGAGTACCTAGGCATAGTCACATATATTTTCTACTTTAGAGATATCGTGGTCAGTGTCAAATTGACTAACTGAAATGTTTCAATATGCAAGATGACTATCATTTTGTAGTCGTGGATATGAAATTGACTGTTAAGTAGTAACGATGATCTATTACTAGTCAGTTTGACTACTTTCCAGTCAGAATGACCATGTCCTAGTCTGTTTCACCACTTCCCAGTCATGTTGACTACTTCATAGCAGCACTGCTATGCTAGTCTTAAGGACAACAACATAGTCCGCATTAACTCGTAAATTGACACTCTTGAGGTTTCTTATAGTATTAAGGCGCAGTTCAAGCAGATGACTGTATACATTAATTTTGTTCCATAAATGCAACAATTGAAACGTGATCAGGGCTAATATTTGCAAGAATTTATTTATTTACTTTTATTTGGGAGGTGGATAAATTTCTTTCACACAAAAGAAATCCTACCTAAATAAATCTTATTTATCGACCTGCCCGTGTCGCGCTAAAACATGCTCGCCTTCCCAGCCGTGGGGGTGTATTATGTGACGGTCAATCCCACTATTCGTTGGTAAAAGAGTAGCCCAAGAGTTGGCGGTGGGTGGTGATGACTAGCTGCCTTCCCTCTAGTCTTACACTGCTAAATTAGGGACGGCTAGCACAGATAGCCCTTGAGTAGCTTTGTGCGAAATTCCAAAAACAAAACAAAACAAACAATTTATCGACCACTACTATTTCTTCACTGTTTTATTGGACAATTATGTTTTTATATTGTTGTGTGCATGTGTTGGAATATTCGACTATGAAATAGTCAATTGAATATGAATAGTCAACATATTTATTATTACAATCCACAACGATCTAAGTTATGACTGAAATAAGCTTTCCCCACGTCGTTAACACCGCGCTGACACTACACGTGTGGGAAATGCATCCGATTCGTCTAGTGGTCCAAGCGCAAATCGAGTACAAATCGAAAGCAGCTACATCAGACGCGAGCGAGACTATTTCTTTTTCAAAAGGGTGCACCAGGTCGAGTTTGTCTGAAGGCGGGAGTTCCTTTGTTAGGAGGGCTGTAGGTGTTATTTGTGGAGACTAAACTAAACTAAACTAACATGGCGGGGTTCAGTTTAGAGAGAGAGAAATCAGAAGAGTTCTCTTCCCAACCGGGGTGTTCAGGAACGTTGTGGTTCCTCTTCGTCCCCTTTCGTGGATTGTTATTAAGATATAGTGGTGTTTTTTTTTTTAAATAAATTAATTATTGTTATTATTCTTGACTTTTTGGGTGGAGGATGTCTCTCTAAATGTTGTCTTGGGTGGAGGCAAAGGCCGGGACCTGTCCCGAAAGGAAGAAGTTGAGCAGATGTGAACATGAATATATTTCAAATCCAGATCAAGTCAAACGGCACGATTCAGGGTCTGGCAAAAGAGTTGCCTGGGCTGGGATCTAGAAATCCAATGCCTAAAGATTTTGGTGTGGGAGGAAACGGGAGTGCCCCGAGAAAACCCACTTTAACAGGACAGGCGCCGAAAGTTTTGCCTGTCGTGTGCCCTGTATCTGAAAAAAAAGGAATTCATGTTAATGACATGGATTTTATTTATTTAGATTCTTTGTTGAGTAGATTGTGATTCTTGAAATATGTTGTAAGGTGAAATGTATTTTGTTGGTGCACTGGATAATTTGTGTAGTGATGCCGTTAGTTTGTTTCTATTTTCTGCTTTTAGATAATATTTGAGAGAAAGTTCTGTTATTCTATCTCTTATAGTTGGTAAATTGCTGATTTGGTGTAGATAATTTGTTGGCTGAATGCAGATTTTAATATTCTGTTTTGTTGCACTTGGATTTTCTGGAGTGTGTTATTTGACATATTGTATGTTACTTGACATCCGTACTCTATTAGTAGACGGATGTAAGCCTTGTATATTTGTATAATGGTGTTCGGTGCGCATTTCGATTGTTTACCAGTTATAGTCTTTAGATATGAAATCCTTTTTCTGAGTGATGAGTGTACATTGTTTATATGTTTTTTCATGTTAGTTTTGTGTCGAAAGTGACGCCAAGGAATGTGATGTTTTTGCTCATGTTAATGGTTGTGTTTCGAAGTGATAGTTTTATTGTTTCTAGATTTTTTCTTTGCTTCTTTAGTTTCCTATAGAAGGTGATTGCTTGTGTTTTTGTTGGATGCAACACGACTCTCCACTTGTTGCTCCATGTTGAGACGTTGTTTAGTTATTCTTGTACGCGAGACATGGCCATTACTGGGTTTCTGGAGGTGCTCCAGATTGCGATGTCGTCTGCGTATTGTGTGTGTATGTTAGATTTGGAAAAGGTATGTCACTGACGAAAATTATGTATAGAAGTGGAGAGAGGAATGATCCTTGTGGCACTCCTGCCGTTATATTAAATGATTTGGATATAGTTTTATTGACTTTTACTTGTGCTGTTCTATTGGTTAAGAAATTTGAAATCCATTTGACTATCATGGGATTTATTTGAAGGTGATTTAGTTTGTATATGATGGCGTTGTGCCATACACTGTCGAATGCTTTTTTGACATCTAGGAATACCCCGATGGTTACTTGATTGTTGTTGTAAGCTTTGTAGATTGATTCGGTGAGTCGTGTGAGGTGATCTGTTTGTCTATTTTTTCTGGAGGCATTTTGAGATTCTGGAAGGATGTTATTCGATTCGCAAAAATGGAGGAGACGGTTGGAGATAATTCTCTCCATCAGTTTGCCAAGGCAGCTTAACAGACTGATGGGGCGGAAATTATCTGGATTTGTTCTATTAGTTTGTTTCTTGTGAATCGTTGTTATGATGGCTTTTTTCCACGTGTCGGGGTAGTACCCGGTTGCTAGTGAAATGTTCATGATGTTTGTGAGGTGTTGTAGTAGGAGAGTGGAGCTTTTTTTCAGAATATTATTTGGTATTTGGTCATGTCCGGGGGAAGTGTTCTTCAAGTTTTTTGTATTAATTTTTAGTTCGGTTATGGTTATTTTTCTATTGATTGAACTTGAGTATGCTTCTAGTGTCTCGCCAGGGAATCGTGGTGAGAATGAAGCTTGGTTTGTATTTATGAAGTTGTGTGTCGAAATCTACTGAGTTTAAATCGCTAAAAGAGGATTTGTAGTAGTCAGCTTTCTTTATGTCCGTCCTTGCGATTTTATTGTTGTGTGTGATATGTTGTAGCATGTGATTTGTGTTTTTGTCTGAAGCAATACTCTTGAATTTTTTCCAGAATTCTTTTGGATTGTTCTTGGTTTTTTCTAAGTTTTTACAGAAGTTATGCCAATTGTTTTCTCTTACTTTTTTAATTTCTTGTTTAATTTTTGTATTTGTTCTATTGATTTCTGTTTTAATGTGTGGATCGCGTGTCACGTAGTGTGTTCGTCTTAATTGTCTGCGTTTGATTATTAGTGCGTGAATTTCTGGTGTTAGAGTCCATTGATTAAGTGATTGTTTTCTTTTTGATTTAGGAATAGTGTTTTTTATGGCTTCTGTAATTTGATCAACATAGTTGTCTAGTTCTGTTTTGTTATTTACATGTTCAATTGGATGGGGTAGGTATGAGTCCAGAGAGGCATTACAAGTGAGCCAGTCTGTTTTAGTGTAGGTGTATGCGGAAGAAGTCACGTACGCCACAGCAGGGTGGCGCGGGTGAATCATACATGACATGGGGAAGTGGTCACTGGTGATTTCATCATGCACTTTAAAGTTAGATATTCTGTTTACCATGTCCTTGGGTGCGATGATGAAATCGAGTACATCGTATGAGCCGTTAGCGGCTGAGAAGTGTGTAGGTGTATGTTCATTGATTAGGTGCATTTTATTCCTAGAGATAAATTTTTTATGCACGATCTTGGTTTGGGTTTACGATTAACACATTTTTGAAGGAAGTTAATGTCAATATCTTTGGTTGGTGAGCAATATATGGCTAGAATCGGAATAGTTAGCTGGTTGTTAAAGTGTATATTACAAAAGGTGGTTTTATTAATGTTAGATTTAAAGGAATCTTCTCTCGAGATTAAATGCGATATTTTCGTACTGAAGTAAGCTAGTATACCTCTATTGTTTTCTGAGTGAGGTATGTTGTGTGTGATGAATCCGGGGATTGTGGTGTTATGTTTCTCTGTGCAAAGTGTTTCTGAAACGATGATTATGTTGGTGTTTATATGTTTGTTTATGTTGTATATTTCTATCCTTTTTTCTTTGAAGTTTCCTTGGCAGTTGATGTGTAAGATTTTAATGTGTTGTATCATTGTGTTGTTTTATTTCCCTTGCATGAATTTTGAGTGAAAGATTGTGTTGTTTGAGGTGAGGAAGGTTAAAATAATAACTTGCAAGGCTGCAAACGGCCATGAGTGACTAGTGCCTCGATTCGAATGAGGGGAGATCACTTAATTCTATTAGCATTGCTAGCAAGTTTGTGGTGAAATCTGTGGGGTTGAATGCTTGTGTTGTTTTCGGGCGTGTTAGTATTGTTAGTAGCGTCGTTGAGGTTTAGGTTAGTAGAATTGTCAGAAACTATACTTACCATGTCCTTTTTCTTCTTCAGCCTCCTCTTGTTTGATGTCGTGTTTGTTTCTTGAAATTCTCGTCTCGGTGATTCTTCAGCTCCTGAGTGTTTGCTTTCAGAACTCTCTGTTGAACTACTCAGAGATTCTGAGGCTGGTCCTTCGATCGCCTTGTTCAGCATTTCCATTATCTCTTCGTTCGAAAGGGCTTTTCCATTGGATCGCGTTGCGATCTTCCTTCGCTTCATCTTGTTTTACTAGTCCTGATAAGGACTAAGGGCTAACCTTTCATCTTGTTTTACTAGTCCTGATAAGGACTAAAGGCTAACCTTTTTGAGTAAAACTTGGAAGTTATGCACTTCAACAAAAACCTAGTCTTCAAAGTACGTGTCTCGCAGCTCTTGACTTACACGTCTCAAAATTTTAATATTTGTGGAGAGAGCTTGATCATTTTTCAAGGTGGATGAGGGAGGATTTAGTGACTCACATACAACAATACATACACTGGAGGGGGGGGTGAAGACGGTACGGTCCACTCTTTAGCGGCGGCCGAAGGTAAGGATGACACAATAAACTCAAAGGGGACGAGGAGGGGGAAGAAATCACACACAGCAATATTTTATCGCACATTGGAAAATTACATATGACGTTTATATAATTTAAAATAACCGAAACTCTTTTATATGCAAAAACGGCTGGTTTGGGTTGAGAAAATATTTTACGTAGAAGAGCGAAAAACGTTTCGACCTTCTTCAGTCATCGTCAGGTTCACAAAGAAAGAGGTAACTGACCGGAAGCTGACCACAGGTTTGGAAGGGGTTGTGTAACTGATTGTCGCAATGTAGAGGGCGGGGTTAGATGTTTGAATATATAATTTTATCTATAATATTAATATAGGTATAATGGCGTTCCTTTATATTGGTTTATTTTGGGTTTAAGTTGTTGTATAAGTAAGGCTTCTTTAATTTTGCGTTTATTTATGTTTGTTTCTTTATGTAGTATTTGAGTGTTTTCTATGGTTATGTTGTGTTTATTTGACTTGCAGTGTTCGAAAACGTGTGAAGGTGACTTTTTTATGTTCTTTGAATCTGGTTTCCTTTTTCTACTTGTTTCTCCAATATAGAAGTCGTGGCAGTTATCACATTGTATTTTATAAATAATGTTGGTGTGGTGTTTCTCAGTGTAATTTTTACATAGTATAGACCTCAGTTTTGTGCCTGGTTTTTGAATAAATCAGGTATTAACTGGAATATTATATTTTGTTACCAGTTTTTGCCAAATGTTGGGTTTTTTTTCTACTGATTTCGGAAATATATGGTATGCAGCAGTATATGGTTTCGTGATTTATTGATTCGTGAGATATATTTACTTTTGTTGGTTGATTTTGCTTTCTGTCTGGGTGTGTGCGTATAATGTTTTCTACGGTTTGTGGAGGAAACTTATTGATGTTGTTGAAGTATTGTTTTATTTTGTCTAATTCATCGTTAATTTTATCTGGTGAGCATAGTTTTATGGCTGTGTTTATCTGGTTTCTTAGTATGTTGAGTTTTTGTTTTGTTTCATGTGCTGAGTCCCAAGGAATGTATAGCCCAGTATGGGTGATTTTTCGGAATATAAAGGAACACCATTATACCTATATTAATATTATAGATAAAATTATATATTCAAACATCTAACCCCCCTCTCTACATTGCGACACTCAGTTACACAACCCCTTCCAAACATGTGGTCAGCTTCCGGTCAGTGATGTCGAGAAACCCACTTGTTGAGAATTTTATATGCAAAAACGGCTCGTTTGGGTTCAGAAAATATTCTAAATAGAAGGTCGAAACGTTGTTCGCTCTTCTATTTAAAATATTTTCTGAACCAAACGAGCCGTTTTTGCATATAAAATTCAGCTTCCGGTCAGTTACCTCTTTCTTTGTGAACCTGACGATGACCGAAGAAGGTCGAAACGTTGTTCGCTCTTCTATTTAAAATATTTTCTGAACCCTAACGAGCCGTTTTTGCATATAAAATTCAGCTTCCGGTCATTTACCTCTTTCTTTGCGAACCTGACGATGACCGAAGAAGGTCGAAACGTTGTTTGCTCTTCTATGTAAAATATTTTCTCAACCCAAACGAGCCGTTTTTGCATATACAATTCTCAACAAGTGGGTTTCTCGACACCACTGATAACCGAAACTTGTACTGACACTGCACAATTGCCATGCAACCGCGCAGATGACGGAAAGAAGAAATCCAGGTAAATATTAATCGTTTATTTTCCTTTATTATGTTTCAATAAAACAATATAGAAAAACGAATGTTTAACTTTCTAGATTAGCTGAAGTGAATCCATCCGTATTTTGTGTACAACTCGTTATGTGTAAATAAGGATGGTTGCCCGTTACATGTGTAGGTCTGTACTAGTGTAGTCTAGTAGTTGTAGAGTAGGAATATTTATATTTAGGTAATGCTTTGAAGCAAGTATGAAATCGAAAACATTCCCCAGTCTTGACATCACAAATAAACATATTTGGTATCTTGAATGCATATCCTGTGGTTGAATCAAAAGCTCGCAATGCTCCATGTTGCTGCTCTGTTAAATTTAGCGCCAACTACACCGCTGCTAAAAAGATTTATTATGGGCACCGTTACACAGATGAAAGTTGTATACTCATTAAAAGAGACCTCGTATGTTATTATTTTAAATTGATAACGAAAGATGACATGCGATAATACGTAAAAAATAAATCCTTATTTTTAATACATTAGCAGAGCTACAAATACTTAAGTGTATAAACATTTTACGCGACGTGTGTATTATGGCGGGATCCACTGACACAACCGACAATGGAGTTACAAATGGGGGCGGCAAGACAAATAATTTGAAAACAGCGAAAAAGTGAAACGTGTATTGTGTTTAATGTGTGTTTCTTTAATTTAATGTGTGTTTCTTTAATTTAATGTTACAAACTATCTAAAAATCTCTTCAGGTATAAATTGTATTTAAATTTTTAAACTCTATACTTTGAAATCGAATGGTGTGAAATAGGAGCCTGCGCCAGGCCGTACACTATGAATAGAAGGCCTGTGATCCTGCAAAATAATCCCCTAACCCCTCTCCCTTCTTCGCTCCCAGGGAACTTTCTCAGACTTTGGGTCCCTCCCATAATCCATACCACATCCATACTGGTGAGAGAAATGTAGGAATCCGGGGGATATTGCATCGAGTCATGAGCAACCGAGTTGTGTAATTAAAATAATAAAAATTTTATACCCTTACAAAATTCAGGGGATACTATGGATCACGCATCAGCATGCGTATGCGTCTGCAGAAATTTCCTTGTGTTCGCTCTACAGTCCACAATTCCTTTCGGATTTCTGTCCAATTTGGTAAATATGCCAGTTAGGTTGAGGTCTGGCCAATGAATGTTTTTGGGCCACCCTCGGGGGAGGGAGGTTGTGGCAAGAATTTGCATTTTGATGTACATTTTTATTCGCTAGATTGAGGGCAAGTCCGAGGATACACCGTCGTTTCGCGGGCAACCGACATTTGCTAGTTGTTACTGTTGAAATTTATCATTAAAGTTAGTTAAATAAATGATACATTTTACGTTCCAGAATGGAAAACCGTAACATTTGGATGCATGTCTTGCATGATATTTATTAATAGACACTGTGAAGTTTGGTAAACTTTGGAGTTAAACATGGTAGAACAGTCAGACGTTTTCAGTATTTTTCCTTGCATTAAATGTAAGTATGAGGTTAGGCATTTTAGCAAGCTTCTTTCACATTTTTCTTTTGGTTCATGAGCATGAGCCTGGATTTGTTGTCCCATGTGGGGTTAATGGACGTGAAAGACCATTCAAAAGCATCAGATGTTTGAAAAGACACATAAATAAAAAGCATGGATGGTTTGTTACTACCAGTATACATGACAATGAAGCTGGTGGTGAATGTGCCGAGTACTTTACGGAACACAAATATAAAAACTCTGACAGTGATGAGGCAGTTGATGGTAATAAGGAGATGGTTGTCACAGACAAGCGAAGAACCTTAGCTAAAACAATTCTGAAGCTGCGTAAAAATGAAAAAAATACAAAACTACAAGTAATTTTTTTAAAATTTGTCCTGTTGTATTATGGCTACCAAAGATGAACATTTATTCCAAACTATAAAAAGAACATTGATCAGTGAGAGGATTCCTGGATATAGTGTAGTTGCAGTGATGGAAGCTTGCAAGAAAGAAAGTCTTGACTTTCATTCCATGATTGAAAAATTCCACTGACCACAATAACTTCCAGTCTTACATTGGAGATAATTTGTCATTTGTAAAACCTGTTGAGTATGATCTGGTAATTGCTGGTGATTGGAAACATGACACAATGAAGTATGTTTCTTTATTAGATACTCTGAAGTATTTGCTTAAACGTGATGATATTTTTAGCCAGGTTGTTTATCCTCGCAAATCAGCTGATGATTGTCTTAGAGATGTCGTTGATGGTGAACATTTCAAAAACCATCCATTCTGGTAAGAAATTCCCCTTGCCCTTCAAATCATTCTCTGTTTTAATGAGTTTACAGCTGTGAACCAGGCTGGAATACGAGCTCCTGCTTACAAATATGCTGCTTTCTTCTATCAGGTAATATTGAAACTGCTCTGAGAACTCAGCTTCGTTGTATATTCTTAGTAATCTTGGTGGAATGCCAAAATGTAAAAACACATGGGCTATATACAGATTGAAGAACTTTCTGTTCTTGAAAACATTGGAATTGACATTGTCAAACCAGAGGGAACATTCAAATTCAGAGGTGCACCTTTTGTTGTTGTTGCAGATAATTTGGGAAGTCATGCTATTGGAGGGTTTCTTGAATATTTTTTTGCTCTCAGATTACGTAGTTTCTGCATGGTAATTCGGGATGATTTAAGAAAATTGACTGATATTTCAAAATGTCCAGAGAGAACTATTGCATCCTATAATTACCAAGTTTCAATGGTCGAAACTGAACCGACTTTGTCAAATACATATGGGGTTAAAAAAGATCGCCCCTGAACGTTCTGCAACAATTTTATGTGGCAAATGCTCTACCACCTGATATATTACATGACCTTTTTGAATCTGGCTTGATGTTAGAAATTTTAGTTTTACTCATAGATCACTTTGTTTTGTCTGGATACTTCAGCCTTCAGTACCAGGCAGAGTAAAGGAGTTCGACTACAAAGGAACTACTAAAATCAATAGGCCTGAGATTGTTATTTTGAGGGGGTCTGTACACATTAAGCAAAAAGCTGTGCAAGTTTGGTGTCTCTTAAGGTTATTTCCATTACTAGTTGGTGACGCACTGCCAGAAAGCAACAACAGATGGGAAGTTCTGTTGGCTGTGCTGGATATGGTAGAATTGATAATGTGTCCATCAATGTCATATGCAAGCAATGAATTCTTAAATGATGTGATATTACATTCTCTTTATGAAAAAGAATTTCCAAATAGGACTCTCAAGCCAAAGGGACATTATACTTTGCATTACCCAGAGATGACCCACAGATTTGGTCCACTGAGGAATGTGTGGACTATGAGATTTGAGGCCAAACGAAGTTTTTTGTTGATCTTGCAAGACGTACCAAAAACAGGAGGAATCTCGCCAAACCAATGGCAATGAGACACCAGTAAAAGCTCTGTTCACATTTGGAAAACAATGGATTTCTTGGAATAGATGCCTTTGACCTGACTAATCCTGTCAGATTGCCTGTGAATTTACACGGTGAAGAGCGAAACCTTGTCAGTGCATTTGTTGGGGAAGGCGATTTTGTCACTAAAGCGTCAAGTTGTACAGTTAACTGCCTCGCATACAACACACGGACAGTGGTTGTCAGTAGCTATTAATTCGACAGTCTTCAATTTTCTTTAGTGATCTGTTGCTTTGTTCTTTGGGGAAAACCTTTTTGTATTGTCAAAGATACCAAATTGTTGATAATCACAGACATCTTCATGCTTACATTGTAGAGCCAATGAGAAGCTATGAACATCTGAGCATTCCAGATCTTTATGATCATTACTCATTGCCTTGTTATGTGAACAAAGGTGAAAATATGATTATCCTACATTACTACATTCGTGGCGACTGAATGATGACAACTTTTAAGCAGAACTTGATAATCAGTGGAATATTTTAACCTATTTTATGTAACTTGGTGTGTACCTTTCAGTGACATATTTCATGTAAGTTTGTTTCTGCCTTTTTGTGACACATTTCATCACAATTTTCAAACAGAGGGAACTTGTGTCATATTAATATGTATCACGCATATTTGCATTAAAATCACCACTATCATCAGCATCTATTGAGGTCAGACTACTTATATTTGCTTTAACCTTTTAAAGGCTACTATTTGGTAGGGAAAAAAACAAATTACTTATTTAACTGATTTATACCAGTCCTGCTAATGTTAAATTTATGAAAATTTAATATATCTTTTTGGTGTTTTTTGTAGTTGTTTTTCAATGACAACTTTTTTGCATGTGTATACGTATGAATCATTTTTGATCAGTACCATACCTTTAGATTCCAGAGAGATGGCTTTTTCCTACCACATTACCTACAATGAAATAAAAATTGTGGTGTCTGTGGATGACCTGGGATTGTTGCCCAGTAAGAGTTCTGACAACCCAAATCTAGATGTAGATGCTACCAACTTGTAGGACAGGGTGGATATTCAATAGTCTGACATTCCAAAACCACGAGCAATTACGCGTTTCTCTGGTTTCTAATGCTGGGGCCTCTGACGGAGAAATAGCTATTGTGGTAAGTCGTTTGTAAGAATGTGCAACCCATTTAAATTTGAGTGATTATAATCATTTATGTACTCATTGAAAATCACTACAGAAACTTTATTCCGAAGAAAAGAAACATTGTTCAATATACATTATTCAATATAGTACAATTACTGTTTTTAATTTTTATTACAAATTTAGACCCGTTAAAAATTTATTTTTGAACAGAATTCACCGAACCCTAAAGTGCCTTCAAGCAAGCAGAGTGCATCTTTATCCGGTCCCAGTACTGAACAAATTCAGTCCATATATGAATGTCAAACAGATGTTTCAATTTGTTGGAGAAATAGTTTCATCTTTCACTTGAGACAATTAGGTCTTTGTTTGTATTTAATTGCAATCAGTCAACCTCAGTTTGTAAGTGTTGTGAACTATTTGATATTTTCTTTGGTCAGCGTTTTAGCATTCAAGCCTTTAAGATGGAAAATTTGTCAAGTCTGCTCAGATCTACTCTTTGCTGTTGTCGCAAGGGAAGCCTGTTGAGAAAGAAGATCTCTTCCATTTACTGGATTCAGTCTACACTGAGGTTTCCAACTATACCTTGTAAGTGCTGTGCAGTGAATACCATGTGTACCATTTCTGATTAGGATGACCAAGTAGTGAATGAAATATTTAAGTGCTACTCTCTGCTGTCAGATGCCCCAAATCTAACACCCCAAGGTGTTCGTGTAAGTACTATCTACATGTGCATTATGTTATGTTTGTTGTGAAATATGTTTTCATCACAAATATATTCATTTATCTATACATTTGACTTTATGAGCCCAAAAGCCAATGAGCCCAATAAAATTCGTCCTAAAGTGCATAACAGGAATGACCATATCACCACTTGTAAGGGTGTAAATGTATTCTGCAAGAAATATGTTCATTAGTTACAAAATAAATTACATGGCATTTTTATGTTGCATAATACTGAGGAAGAAACAAGTGAAATTTTGTGGGAAGTTATATGTTTTAAAATACACACAAGTACATATATCAAGGAGGGGATGTGGAAAATACTATTTTGACACTTTGAAATATTTATTTTGTTTGTATACGATGTAACAAGACTCAACTAATGAAACTCAATTAATTTGACGCTAAAGAGAATACATTGTCCAGATAAATTGCCATTGGCCATATGGATAGCTGATTGCCGTAAGAAAGGTGTTCCCTTGGATACTAACATTATCACAACGAAGGCTAAGATGTTGTATGATAATTTCGCGGAAAAGGATGAAGATGAAGAAGACGTAGACAACCCACAGCCAGGAACGTCCAGTGATTCCCAGCCTAAGAAACCGTTTTCTGCAAGCAAAGGCTGGTTTCAGAAATTTCAGCAACGATACAGCCTGAAAAACGTATTGTTACATGGAGAGGCTGGTTTGGCTAACAAGGAGGCTGGTGAAGCTTACGTTCGGGACACTTTTAAAGAAACAATCGCTGAAGAGGAATATAGGCTTGAACAGGTATTCAACATGGACGAGACAGGCCTGTTTTGGAAGAGGATGCCTTTCCGAACGTTCCTGTTTAAAGATGAGAAAAAGCCCCTGGTTTTAAAGCTCATAAAGACCGGTTCACCCTCTTAATGACTGGTAATGCTGCTGGTTTTATGCTGAAGCCGACATTAATTTACAAGTCTAAAAACCCGAGAGCTTTAAGAATAAGAACATGAACTTGCTACCGGTCCATTGGATGCACACTCCTACTGCCTGAATAACGAAGCTTCTGAGCTCTGATTGGAGTTTCATCAGAGTTTCATTCCTCAAATTAAGCTTTATTTATTAGAGAAGGGCTTGCCATTCAGTGTCCTTCTTTTGGATAACGCCGGTGGCCACGCAAGAAATCTTTCGTATGAAGGCGTTAGGGTTGAATTCCTGTCAGCCAGCACTACGTCCCTTATACAACCGATGGACAAGGGAGTTATCAGGGCTTTCAAGGCCTTATACATAAGGAATACCATGTCCAACCTCGTACGTAGCCTTGATAATGCCACCGAAACCGAAGCCGAAAACGACACGTTCACCCTTAAGGAGTACTGGAAGTCTTTCACCATTGCTACATGTCTTCAAAATGTTCATAAGGCATTGCAAGAGATGAAGCCCTGCACCGTTAATGCAAGCTGGAAGAAGTTGTGGCCTGAGGTTGTGCACGACGACAAGGGATTCACGCCTGAAGAAATCCAACACTCGGCTGTGCAATTAGCTTCGTTAATCAAAGGTGAAGGATTTGCCGATATGACGAAGGAAGACGTAGATGAACTGATTGACTTAGAATCCGAACCACTCGCCGACCAAGACTTAGAAGCACTGACGAAGTCTGCTGCCGAGGAAGACGACGAAGAGGAAACACCGAAAGAAGCCGAGGAAACAATCGAGCAAAGTGGATAGTCGTTAGAGTGGTTAGGTAAACTGATGAAACTAATTAACGAAGTGAAGGAGTGCTCACAGGAATGGGACAACGATATGGTTCGATCAGTACAATTTTGCAATAAAATAGAAAAACTGATGACTTCTTATCAAATGATTTTCGATAGGCTAAAGAGGCAGAGAAAACAACTGCCAATAACAGTGTTTTTCCAGCCGAGCAAGAAAGAAAGGGTACCGGTGGCAAGTACTGTTCCTGAAGTTGTAACGACCGACGAAGAAATTGCCGATTCACCTTCCACAGAAGAGGAAGTGGTGTCCCCCGAAAAGACACCACCTGCTGAAGATATGTAATTTTTAATTTTATGGCTTAATATCTTAATAACTGTTCTTATTATTTCAGCAATAATGAACAGTATTGTAATGGGAGGGTTAAATAGTTGTACAGGGAGGGTTTTAAAAGTTTAAATGCACATAAATAAATACGTAAAAATCGGCGATCCCACTTCGCGGAAAATCTCCTTTCGCGGGGGGTTTTGGAACACATTTACCGCGATACACGAGGGAACACTGTATAATTTGGTTTTGGACTATTTGAAATCGTTATGTGTAACATAATAAATCGGAAGCTTGTCCGAGTTAAATTAATATACATAACAATCTCTTTCTCTCTCTAATATAATGCATATGTATTATATCTGTTGTTTTCTACTTCGTTAACAATGTTTTATTTATAGTTTGTTTCGTGTCGCGCCTGAGGGCCACATGTTTGTGTTTTGATTCCATCTGCTGTTCCAACTTTATCAGTTGTATGTTATTTTTACTGTAAGTGGCTCTGAGGCCGAATCGTTGCAAAATAAAATAAATAATCTAGTAACAGTGTAGAAAATATTTTTATTTTCCAATTTTCGTTGTTCAATTCTGTTAATGAAAGTTAATATTTTAAGGGAGCGTGTTTTTTGTATTTGTATGTTATAGCAAGTTAAAAGTGGACATATTATGTAACTTCACACTTAAATACAAATACACTTTTTAATTAAGAGACTAGATTCAGGTATTAATAAAAAGATGACTTGGTTCCATTTATTGGTAGTTTAATGATTAAAAGCTAACTCTAATTTAATGTAAGTTCAAGTAAAAACGTATTTATTTAACCGTTGACAGTTATAATTTCTAAGTAGGAGCCAACCCATTGTTGTTTCTAACGTTACAGTTAGTAGGCGATAGGATAAGAAGAGTACAAAAAATGACTTAATACTAGATCGATATTAAAATCTATAAAATTGTTTTATTGAAATCTTAGTCTCGACGTTTTGGAATGCCCTAGTGGTGTAATCAGAAGCCACCCAAAAATCACGATTTATTATAGGACCAAATAACTAAATATCTCAAGAAGCAAACCACACATAATTCATATTTAAGTGTCTAACTGTTATTTGTTGCACACTATTTATTCGGAACACGACCTTTGAAATTTAGGGACAGAGCTATGTCTGAGACTCAAGGTCAAATAATGAAAATGAAAAATTATAGTTGTAATAACATTTCTAACTTTTATACAAAGAAGTGGGTTCAGTATTTCAAATACAAACAGGTCTCACATTAAAGTGCACAATAAATTTTTAAATGATATCTAATATATGGAGATTTTTGTACAAACTATAATGTGTTTCGATCCTGCGAGTTTTTCTTCACAGTTTATAATATGTCGAAATTTGTTTTTAATACGTGAAATATTACTTTTGTACACATTTGGGATGCAATACACATAAAAAATTCTGTTTCCTATTATCGCTCTATCATATTGTTTCGACTGTTAATAGGTTTATTCAGTTGATTAACATTGAATAAAACTACTTTAAATAAATATATAACGGGCATTAACGTTACTGCCTATTCGATTATATTTGAAGATCGGTTTAGAAAAGTAGATGTATTTTTCTGAGTTTTATAATGCACAGTGCTGTAAATATTTAACCTTAACATTTTTATCTGTCTTGGCAAGCTGATATCTTTTGATAGAATTGTTAGTTTTCTCAAGTTAAATCCAGCTAACGGTTTTATAAATTTCCATATTTCTATTTAAAATTTGTTTAATTTTCAGGGTAATATTGCAAGGCTTTAAAAATATTACTTTTCTTAAAGGCTATTGAAATTTTTATTTAAAAAAATCCATAAAGAAAGAAAACCGCTTCAAAAGCCTTAATTTTTTAGTCATTTGTTTTTTTAAACTCTTTCAAGTCGTTGTTCCCGCCTGTGCAATTGTTTCTCTCAGGACACCCTCCGAAGAGAATTTTCATATTCATGTGATAATTTTTAAAATACGCGTTATTTTACAATATATTTTTGAAATTTTATCATATATTTACACACATTTATATGAAACTTATTACAATAGGAAGTCTGCAGACTTATCACACTTAACTATAATCAAAAGTATATTATTTTTGTAAGATATATCGAGGTACGATTTTATACGTTTTGTTGATGTAATAGAGCAAAGGTTTCCTTCTTGCACATCTTCCATGCAAGTTAAACTTGTGCAGTCTCTTTCTGATTGTAGAGGCATGCACTTTTACATCAACAGTAGCCAGAGCCTGCTGTGGGTCCTGTGATGACACGTTAGGGTATTTGGAGCCCTTTTTTAGCATCTTGCGGTCTTTTCTCGGGGTGAACTTGATTAAACGACCATACCTGGGCATGTTTGCAGTTGTTTTGAAAGCCCTCCACTTATTTGTTGACTATTTTCCGGACAGTGGAATGGCTGATTTCAAAATCTTTTGGGATCTTTTTAAATCTCTTACCAGACTCATAAGCTGCTACAATTTTCTGTCTGAAAGCCTCAGACAGCTCTTTTGCTCTCATTTTGAGTGTATTAAGAACAAAGAAAACAGGACAAAAAGGCAAGACAAGAAATGGAATGAAAAAAACATTAAATATATACAAACATTATTAATGTAATAATTACAAATTTAAGCCAATACATACAAATCGAACAAAAACGCATTAAAACCAACTAAACAAAATGCTATTACAAATTAAAAACAACACAATCTTAGAAAACCTTTATTCCTGCCTACGAAAGACCGATTCAGGCATACCACAACTATACGGCATCCCAAACCTCACAAATAAGTTTGTCCACTACGACTCATAATGACAAGCTACAAATCATTCAACTACGATGTTGGTAAATACATAGTTGCGGGCATTTTTTAAATATGTAACGTCATTCAGCTCCTTTTTCAAAAACTCCTTTTGTAACTTTAAATATATTCTTAATCAAATAAATGGCCAACTACTGAAGCCTATAAGATAGCTTTAGAACTTCATATCCAAGATTCCAACCCATTAGAAACATCCACAAAAACAAATTAACAACTTATAACATTTATTATAACCAAAACTAATTTTATGTTAAATGACCAAATCTATATACCAGTGAATGGCTTAAGTATTGGCAATCCCGTGTCACTAATTTTAGTTAATATTTTCATGATGCAGGTTGAATCTCAAGCAATTAATTCAGCCTTATACCTATCACTATACTTGTAGAAATGTTTTGAAAATACAACTGCTGGATTCACATCGACAAAACACACACTTAATTTTTTCAACCATATTAATTCCATACACTCCAACATGAGAAATCTAACCAAATAACATTTCTCAACCTCAAGGGCTCAAAAATCGATACACAATTCAAAAAAGAAATTCGCAGAAAAAATCACCCTAACTGGACTATACATTCTCTGGAACTCGGCACATAAAACAAAAACATAAACTCAACGTAATAAGAAACCAAATAAACACAGACACAATTAAAAAGAGTGCTGTGGTAACGGAAGAAACGACTAGGTGTCTCTGACTGTGCAGAGAGAAAAAAAAGTCTGCTACAAATCGTGAACCACCAAAAATAGATCGAGCCATAGAAATCATGAAATGATGTTTTGATATAACTCAGGACAGCTGGTATGGGTATTAAAACTTTTATTAAAATGAAGTAGAGAACAAAGTTTCGACCTTCTTAGGTTATCTTCAAGTTAACGAACATTGTTCTGTACTTTATTTTAATAAAAATTTTAATACTCATACCAGCCCTTTTGAGATACATTTTTATAAGTTGGATTTCTAGTCATTACGAATTCATGCTTTATCAAATATGTGAACGAAACGTCTCTCTTTCAGTCATAGAACTTATAGCTGGCTGTGTGTCCTTTAACGATCACGTTACACAATTTTGGGCAGGGTACAATAATATATTGCAAAAAAGTGAAACTGATTGTGCAGTTACATACAAATTGATCAGCGATGGTTCTTCTGTAAAACATGCAGACTATGTACACCACCATGAAATAGTGCCAGTATAAAAGTACGCTCTTCACCAGACATCATCACTACTGACCATAGGAAAACAATTATATATTGTAGTACAGATAGTGAAATGGAATAGTTTAACATAATTTAAAACTCATGTCAATAGGCTTGGAGGACTGTAGCACTCACACAGCAGGTGTCCATATTATAACAGTCAGCAAGATATGGAGAGATGCAAGTTTTAAAAAAATTGTTGGTATATTCTTATGCTTATGCTACATGCAGTGGTGAATGATATGATGACATTCAAACAGGTGAATAGAGCTGTTTGAAAAATTACTTTGGAATATGAGGAATTATTTCTAGGTCAGTTCTTCTCATAATATCTCGATATGTCAAACGGGTTCCTCAAGAAACTTGGTTACAACTCATAGACACTAAATGTGCCTTGAAGTCAGCCAACATATCAGTGATAAAAAATTCTGCTGTGAAAAGTGAAAATATGCTGCAAGATACATTTTGCCTCACTTACAAGGATTTAGAAGATGTGGTAAAATATCTCCTACTGCAGTATAGTTATGGATAATGTGTTTTAATGTAGACGAGATTCTTTTATTGAATATTCGTGCTAAGTGAAATGAAAACGTTTTGTGAAGCCGTGTTACTATATGTGTTTGCTACAAATAGAGCCAACTATATGAAATGAATTTAGTGGAGAGTTCTTGTCAAAGAGTGTACACTGTTTTTCAGTGTTTTATACAGCTTTTGAAAAATTCACAATCCATGGCATGAATAATGAACATGATATGGGATAAATGATAACAAGGATGTTCCTCACAAAAAGTGATTATCATTGTAAATGACTAATTCCTTTAACATTGTTTGTCACTCTTATTGTACTCATCTGCAACTTTCCACAGGACTTTATGCCTCTATGAAAATCAAAGTTGTTCCTATGTGTGCTGCAGAATGGTTAAAAAACAAACAAGCAGGAATTTCATAAACTCCAGTTTAGCTTGTTTAAGCTCGTATTGTAAAGTCTAGGTATAGCCGTTCGGCATTATGGTGAAGAAGTCGAAATTCGTTTTTGGAGACAGAACCGCTAAAACACTGTTGATGTTTTGCAGGACTGTAGCACTTTTTTTATTCATATATATTGCCAATAGACCCAATTTTTAGTCACCCAATTACGAATATTCTACTTGCTTTGTTTTATGAAGTTTTATGCGTTATGTGGAAGACAAACGTAATGCATAAATTAGCAGAAAATTGTGACAAAATCACTTCTCTGCCGTCCATAACGTAATTTAGAGTTGTTTTCTTCAGAGACGATATGCTGATTTCTTCAAAATGTATGCATGAAAGTAAGCATAGTACCGAGACTTTGCTGCTCAAATATAAGCATTAGGCTGTCTTAAAAGAAAGAAAGGGATTTTATTTATTTGATTGCCAAATAAGAATTTCACGACCCGACTTTGGGACGTCTCCACATCTGAGGCATGTGAGTTTTGTTGTGCAATTTGTATTAGCTTTATTTTAATAAGTTTGTATAATAAAACCGTTAGTTAACTCAGATTAACCAGGAAGGTTAGACTTTATAGCAAGTAACAAGGTCCACAACTTTGACTAATCTGTTAGATCTTTTTCTGAGAACGTATCTGTATTTGTATTCCTCGAGATGATAAATTAGGAAATTTACTGAGGTCCAGGCACTTTTTGCTACATGTTATTTCTGGACAGGCTCGTAAGTTAGCAACTTTTCTGTTAAGCCAAGATGGCAGACATAATTATTTGTCTAACTTCTAAAATTAGAAATGAAATTAAGGCACTACTTTTAAAGCTATTATTAAAGATTGTTCTATGGATGGTTGAATACAGTCGATCAGGATTAGTGAAACGAAATGCATCAGAACTACATTTGACATTGTTTAACGTTTTGTAGGTCATGCGATGCCATCTAATGATGATGATTATTGGAAAATGTATTTAACTAATGCAAATTATTCACACACTCAGTTCGTAAAAATGTGTTGAGATCATTAATTTCAAATCTTAATTAAGAATATCCTTTGAACTCAATTAAATTGAAAAATAAAGGAATACGTATCATCCCATGGCTTCAGAACTCTTCAAAGTAAGATTTGTAATGAGTTGTACCACAACTATAGCAAGCAAAAAGTGACATTTTATTTTGCTTGATTATTTGTTAAGTACAAAGCTACACAATGGACTATCCGTGCTGTGTCCATCAGACGTATCAAAAACCAATTTTTAGCATTTTAAACTCTCGGATTTAATGCTGAACCACTGGGGAGAATTGACAAAAATGTAGGAATACAAAGATCATAGCTGAAAAGTCCACATGTTTTAGGCAACAGTATGCAACATAATCGAGAAAATCTCAGTCTGGAAACGAAGTCAACAGAGTATGTGTTAGTGCCTTTCATTTAACTGTTGCATAACTCAAACAGCAAGAGAAGGAATCGATATCCATGCTATTTTATCTGAGGTCAAACTTATAAGATCACTGGATGCAGTACAGATAGATATATATGTGATTGAATTGTTGATACAAGATATGATAAACTGTTGTTCACTTACACTAAGTGGATCATGGAAACTTTCTGAAAGTAATAGTGCATTTTAAACATCTTTTGTAAAATAAATTATGATACAGAACTCTTCCATAAAATGCAAAGTTGTCAAATAGAGTAGGCTTCAACGTAGCAACGTGGGCTGTAACAAAGTTGGCATTGGTAATGCTGAAATATTTTTATATGGCGTACTCAACCTCTATGTAACTCCTAAGCACAAACACTAAGGGTAGATGGGCATGTTCTCCCAAACTTTCGCCCCTCGGTGTGGATTCCTGTACGTGGTGATTGAACCTCCTAAGGAAAGTTCTGTTCTTTCAGTTTAGCTCCTCTAGGATCTAAACATCCACCCACGTATTTGCCGTGCGTGGCAATCCGTGAAGGTGAGGAGAGGATCCTGGTGGTTGAGGAGTCCACCCCTAACACACCACTTTGGCCCTGAATTCCTGTAGACGTGCGGTCTTGGGGTGGTTCCCCTTGGATCAATCGGCTGGTTTACTCTGACTAGGGTCAACCAAGTACCAATGTTGGATGTTCTGAGTAGATGTTGTGGATATATGTGATGCTGGCGTTTCGGTATAATGCTCACGAAACCCTGGCATTGCTGCAGTGTCCTTGTTTGACATTGTAGTGCGTCCCCTTGTAGGGACCCATGGTGGGTGGGGCCAGTGAGCACCGAAATTTCCTTGTCTTTATTATGGATACTCAAATTAAAAATCTTAATAAAATAGTGAAAAAACAGTATATTGGTAAATGACCACATTTTGAAGATCCTGAGCTGCAATCCTCACCATCCGTACCACCTGTGGTACCTCATTTTTGTATATTGCACTCACTTTCAGACAAAGTTTCATTCAGAAGGGACTAGAAGGACTTGCTGGCTCTCCAAAGTCAGTAAAAAAGCTCAAGTCTGGTGACATATTGGTAGAAACATCCACATCTCAATATAATGAACTCCTGTTGCATTCAAAGGCTATTGAGGATATATCTATAGAGGTTACACCTCATGCTACTTTGAATTCATCACAACGAATTATTGTTGATAGAGATTTGAAGAACATTCCAGAGTCGAAGATTCTCTCTGGTTTCTCCACCCAAGGAGTTTCTGCAGTGAGGCAAAGATAGAATTATAGTGCCGAACAATGTTCTCATTCTGACATTTACGTCACCACGTCCGCCTGTAACTATCAAGGTAGATTATCTTAATTGCAGAGTACGGCCATACATTCCAAACCCTCTCCAATGTTTTTAGTGTCAACGGTTAGATCACTCGGAGACGTCATGTCGTGGTTCTTTGACGTGTGCTCATTGCAGTGGCAAAAACCATGATGACTATGAGTGTGAAATGGACCTTCATTGCATCAATTGTCCTACTTTCGTTCTTGCTCTAAATGGTTGGAAGAAAAACAGGTGCAGCGTTTGAAAATGATTCATAACATTACCTGTTCTGAGGCTCGAAAATTGCTGTCCACCACCTCATCTCGGACGTATGCTGCTATACTTCGTTCCATAGTTACTGTGAGAGTGCAGGCAGGTCTCTCTGTGCCTCTAAAAGAACCGTTTTCCAAACAAATTAAAAGTCTTTTTACCTCCATGGTTAAAAAACTTGAGGAATCAACTTTAACACCTATCTCTGTCTCGTATATAATTCCACCAAGCTCCAATATCCACATCCTTTGGTTCCAGGTACAGGTATTTCCTCGGATCTATCTTCCTCTCTCACCCCAACATGCAAAACAATCATTCGTTCACGTCCTCAGTCTGGAATCCCTTTCCAGCAGAAAAGCAGAAGCCTGCACCCAAATCGCCTACACGTAAATAAAAATGGCTACCCTGATACAATGGAGCTGTCGAGGTTTACATTCTGATTTGAATGACATAAAAACACTGATTGCTTCCTACCATTCTGTATGTCTCTCATTACAGGAAACATTTCTGAAACGTGCTGTTATAGTCACCTTTCAGCGGTTTTCTTTAAACAGAAATGACAGGCTGTGTGACGGACGAGTGCATGGAGGGGTGGCACTGTTAGTTAATCAGCATGTGCCCACCCTGTCTTTGCACTCGACAAACCCTTGTAAGCCATAGCCATCCGTGTTTTCTTGGGTCATACCATCACTGTTTGTTCTCTCTATCTGTCACCTGGAGTGACATAAGATCAATTAGACCTTGATGCTCTTATTGCACAGTTTCCATCTCCCTTTTTTCATCCTGGGGGAATTTAATGGGCATCATCCCCTCCGGGGAAGTGCTGATATTTATAGGAGGGGTCGCTATTTAGAGCATATGGTCTGATGAGAACCTTTCTCTTTTCAATAGTAGTTCTTCTACTTATTTCCATGCATCTAGTCAGTCCTTTACTGCTATGTATCTCTCAATTTGCTCCCCTTCATTATTTTCCCAATTTTCTTGGAGGGTTGACAACAATCCACGAGGCAGTGATCATTTTCCTATAATCTTGTGAGAGACTGGCTGAGGTTGATGCCACCCAACCCGTGTGCTTCGGTGGAAGCTGGATCAGGCAAACTGGCCCTCTTTCACTGCTCTTGTAGAACTTTATCCTCCCCTCGTCTGTCAGCCATTAACGGACGACTGTGTGGCAGCAGTAACTGACTGTATTATACAAGCAGCTGCTTAATGTTTTCCTAAAAATTCGACACGTTTTCCCATGATATCCTCGTCGGTGGTAGAATCCTGCCTGCCAAATAGCACGGAGGCTCAAAAACGAGCCTGGAATAGTTTCCGTAGATATCCCACAATCTCGAACCACATCACTTTCCAGTGGGCCCGTGCACATGCTCGATGGGTAAGACGTCAAAGCCAGAAGGCTTCTTGTATTAAGTTCACAACCAGTATATCCTCTACCACCAGTTCCAAAGCCATTTTGTACAAGATGCAAAAGGTTAGTGGACAATATCACTCTGTCCCTCTATTGATCTTGCTCTCTGATGACCAGGAAGTAACTGATACCCAGAACATCACTGATACTCTAGGTGAAAGCTTTTGCCAGATATTCAGCACTTCTGCCTTTTCTTCCATCTTCTTAACTATCAAGACTCAGGCAGAGTAATCACCTCTCTCCTTTCAAGCTGATTGTCTATATGACTATTATCGTCCCTTTACACTGGTGGAACTGAAACTGGCCCTTCATTGGTCTGGCAGTACATCTGTTGGATCTGATGATATACACTATGAAATACTGCGCCATCCACCTACTGCTTCTCGCTATCCTTGTGGTTGATTTTAATTAGATTTAGCAGGAGAATGTTTTTCCTGATGCCTGGCGCAAAGGCTATTGTCCTGTCTTTCTCCAAGCCTGGGAAGAATCCCAAGATTCCTTCAAACTACCGTCCAATTGCTTTGATGAGCTGTCTCCGTAAGACCTTAGAGAGGATGATAAATGATCGTCTTGTCTGGTTCCTCGAATCAAACAATCTCCTCTCGCCCATTCAGTGCAGGTTCCGACGACAGTGCTCCATCATGGACTACCTGATTCGACTTGAAACGTCAATCAAAGAAGCCTTTCTCAAATGACATCTTGTATCAATATTCTTTGACATTGAGAAGGCTTATGATACAATATGGAGATATGGCATTTTGTGAGACTTCCATATATATGGGTTATGTGGCCATTTGCCCATTTTTATTAACAATCTTTTAATGGACAGGAGATTTCGAGTTCGTGTGGGTTCGACACTTTCCCGTTCTTTTCTACAGGAACTTGGAGTCCCTTAGAGCTGTGTTCTGAGTGTCACACTTTTTAGTATAAAGATTAATGCCATCACTGAACAATTCCCTCTCACTGTTGCAAACGGGCTCTATGTCGACGAATTTCACATCTCATGTCAGTCGTTGAACATGAAGTTGAAGTATATTAAGCGGTAGCTACAAAATGCCCTCAATTGTTTACTGAAGTAAACCACAGCAAACGGCTTTACCATCTCTCTCTCTAAAACCGTTTGCATGCACTTTTCCGCCAACGAGGTATTCACCCTGATCCTGAACTTCGTATCGATGAAGTTGTGCTGCCTGTGGTCTTTGAGACTAAGTTCTTGAGCTTATCTTTGACCGTATGATAACCTTTATACCTCACATCAAGCATCTATGTGTCAAATGCACAAGAGCACTGAACATCCTCCGTGTTCCCTCTACCACCACTTGGGGAGCAGATCGATGTTTTATGCTAAAAATATATCGTGCTCTTATTCGATTAAAACTCGACTATGGATCACTGGTCTGTGGCTCTGTCAGACCATTGGTCTTAAATGCTAGACCCTATTTATCATCAAGAACTTCGGCTCTGCACTGGGGCTTTCCGCACTTCCCCAGTTCAGAGCTTATAAATAGTTTCATGAACTTTTTTGCATCTTCGCCGTTTGCTATATGCTTCAAAAATTTGTTCCTTACCAAAGTATTTCACCTGGTGTTGTGTTTTCCTTTCTTGGTCGGCCATACTTTTTCAGAACAGACAGTCTGCTATTTCTCCTTTTGTCCTTCGTATCCGGGCACAGTTGGATGAATTGGGTCTGTCCTTGGATAACATTGCTTATCCACTGGTCAGCCTATCCCACCATGGCTTCTTACAGTCCCCAACTGCGACGTATCTTTAAGTCATCTGAGAAAAGTAGCCACTCTTATTTAGAAATACTGTTTTCTATTTGCTTAACTTTTTTCGAACTGCCCACCAGTATCTCAGCGGTATGTCTGTGGACTTACAACGCTAAAAACCGGATTTCGATACCCGATATAAAGTTTTTAGTATTTAAAAGTCATTAATATTTTTTCTGTCATTTAAGTTTTTTTTAATTTATACATTACACCTTTCTAATGTGGCTCTCTTTTAAAAATTACAGTTCATCTAGTTGAAATTAGAAACTGACCGTAACGTTAAGTAACTCGAAACCAGGACTGGAAAGGCCAACTTCAGGTGACTGATGGTGGTTTTTGTACTTACCTGTTAGTATTCCTGGAGAGTTATGATTATTATAGTTACGCTATAGAAAGTCCTTTACAACTTGAATCACTGTAGTTTTTTGTTGACGTTGTAGACTAAATGTAAACATTGGTTTTACGCTATTTATTTGTGTTTTACTTTGTTTTGTTTCATCTTAATTTCCTTTTATGAATTTTACTGAATTTACTTTTAACTTTTCACCAGACGTTTAGCGCAGATAGTCTAGCTGCTTTGTGCCATGAAACACTAAATCAACCAAACTTTCGCAAGTATCTTTTATCTCCATCTCAACATTCAGGCACCACAGCTGATATCTGTATATTACCTTTTTAATCACATAGTCTAACTCTCAAGCTATTTTCATCACATAGGATTTCATAACAATCTATGTTTTCTTGAAATCTTAACCATGGTTGGGCGTATGGTAGAACTAACGTCCCTTTTTCAGGTATTTCAGTTTCTTGTACAATCTTCATCACTTTTGCTGCAATGGTTTTTACTTTTTCACAGACACGAATTAACTTGCTGGAAGATAATTCACCAGTATGCTAATCTAGTTAGTGGTTTATACAGCACGATTGTACTCTTGCATCACTCAAACTACACATTAATTCATACGTTTTTGACTTTTCACATTTTATCAGCCATTTCAGTCAATTAAAATCAAGTACTAAATAAGTAATAGTGGTAGCGTTCCTTCTTTTTCTTACTGCATTGGCATTCAAGGTGTGTTATTACACAATTTGAAAGTGTAATTGCATGTGCATGCGACCATAAATCTGTGAGAATACCTATATAATTCACTATAGATAGCATTAGCACCCACGTCGAACAGAAAATCTTGATAAATATAATATTGATGTTCCAATCTTTGGGAATTTAATTATTGGTACAGTCGTACAATAGCAGTGGCAGATCCAGAGTTGATCGAAAGGAGGGGAGCCAAGAATAGGGCGCGAAGGGACCTTTGAGCACTTATGGAGTGAAAGGGATTTCTTGGGCTTATGTTAGATTTACTAGTCTTCCCTCTTCTCTGTTCAGAAGGACAGGTTCTGAGTTAACTAACGGTTTTATTATTTTTTCGTTACTGTTAATGTTTGTATTGAATATTTAATGGTGTCATAAATGTTTTTAGAAGTATTTACAATACCTGAACAATATTTATGTTTCTTTTAAAAATAAATTTAATTAATGTGTTCAACATGTGTACTGAAGTTTCTGTGGACTTTAAAATTTTTTTTATTTTGAGACACGTTTTATATTTTTTGTCCTTCACCAGGTAGGTTAATATTCTGTGAACACAAAATCTTAATCAAATTTATTTGGAGAAAGTGTCCAATTCAACTATTTTGTTTTTTAATAGGTTTTTCTCATGCGGTTAAAAGAAAAACCAATTTTACGGCTTTTTCATGAAATTCATTTTCCCCCTTCATTTTTGCATACAATTTGATAGCGTTAATATAACTTAACACTTGCGATAAAATAGGAATTTCTATCTCCTCACTGTCTTTTCCATTTTGTTCTTTTGAGTTCTCATTTTTACCATCTTGCAATTCTATTATAGATTTTAAATCAGTTTCATCAGTTTCTGTTAAGACATTCTTGTCAACGTTCACAGAATCATCTGCATCAATCTTCTCAATCAGAATTTAGATTTCACTAGAATCGTCATAACAAACAACTTTTTAAAAAGAAAATGAGGGTATTAAGTAAATTTTCCCTAAGTTTTAAATTAGGGAACATAAGAATTTATTATTTTCGTGAGAATTATTAAAAGAGTAGAATTTTGCACTTAAAAGACAAATATATTTCTGCAAATCATGAATCTAATTTAACTGTAAAAATAATGACGGCAGAAAAAAAGAACAGAATATATTTAACCAACACTTACTGTTACAAAATGTTCGAAAATTTATTTATATTTAAACAAATTATTAAATAAACAAGAATTTATTAACATTTAAAGAAATTATTAATTAAATAAGATATTAATATTTGATCAAAAACATTTTTTCTGCCTTGCTCAGATACTAATCCTGTTGATAGATGAGGAAGGTGAAAGACAGTTTTCCGTCTCCGTTACGCAGATTCCACCCTATAGAGGGCCTTTTATAAGATAAATCTTAAGATAATGTTGCAAACTTTTGATATTTCTGGCTGGTATAAGCTTTACTGTATGTCTTTAAAAAAATTATGTTTGAGTTCCAAACACAAGTGACTTTTAGTTTAAAACTCAGGTTTCTAGGTTCAAAATATGTACATTAAAAGTATATTTTTGAGAAAGGAGAATTTGGAAATCGTTTGCTTTATTTTTATGCATTAATTTAAAATTTTGTGTTTTGTTTTGAATTAAGCATAAAGTTACACAATGGGTTATCTGTGCTCTGCCCACCACGGGTATCGACACCCGGATTTTAGCATGTAAGTCAGCAGACATATCGCTGAGCCACTGGGGGGGGGCAGAATTTTGTGTACAATTAATGTTTTAAGTAATTCATACCGCAATAAAACTGTGAACTTTATTATCTCACGTACATGTTCTGACTTACTGAAATATCAAGAAATCTTCTATGTACTGCCCTGAAGGATATAGCGGTATATCTGTGGACTAATAACGCTCGCATCCGGGTTTTGATACCCGTGGAGGGCAGAGCACAGATGCCCATTGTGTAGCTTTGTGTTTAGTTACAAACAAACCAAAATTCTCCGAACTTATTATTTATCTGAGATTTGTTTTGTATATGTGAAAAATATATTTCGTTAGGACAAAATGTTTTACTTATTTGTTATACGCCAGAGGGCATTAACAACAGAAAGATATTGAGTATGAAGATAAATGAACAGTAAACGTTAAATCAACGCTATTCAAACACAAAAGATAAATCTTAACTTGCTGGGAATGAGCAGTACAGCATAATGAAAATAAACATATTTCTACTTTATATGTACACTGTTACACATTCACAAATCATAATTTACAAAGTTTAGTAAACAAATATGCATTGTGCTCGAAATATTTTGTATTTGCACATGAAAGAATAGTGGGTAGATTCTTCAAGGACAGTTCCTTAACTTTTAATCGATCTGGACACATTTAAAATATGCCATAAGAGATAGATGTTTTAAACAATCCTCCTGTTACACATTAATACCAGTTGGAAAATGATTTATAATTGAGACGGAAATAGATTTAACTGCTATTGAATTAAATGATAATTATTATCATTTAGTTGGTTGTTTTTCTCCTGTTACTCGTCAATTTATTTGTATATCGTGGCCGATATCAATAAATATTTAAAGTACAAGTGTTATTACTCTAAGAGACAGTAAATGTGTAATGATGTCACTAATTTCGAACCTTGTATTCTCCTTATCTTCTTTATCATCCAGATGTAACTAGGCTTCGGTTGTAAAGTTCAACGATAACAAATGATTTCATATTCAATCCTAGATAAATTAGTTAGTTCTTCCAATAGGCCTTTTTTATTCAACTAACAATCTTTTTGTAACATAACAACACTGTTAAAAAAGGCTTAGCTACCAATAACAGCGTAGGTTTAAGATAGAAAGAACGGGACTGTTGTACTAGAGATTTCTGCATATGCTCATAAGTATGACGGTAAGTTTTTGTTGTTGTTTTATAAGTTTAAGTTGCTTTCTAAGGTCTAACTTATTGTATAATCAAACAGGGACAAATTTTAGGTGACTGAACACACAAGAAAAAATACTCAAAACATTTAACATTTCTTCACATTATAAAGACATTTTAAGGTTCCTTATAATAATAATTAATATTCGAATACGTCAATATCTTTTGACATCTTTATATCCCTTACATTTTTTTTAAAATAACTATAAAAGATAATTCACTTAATTTTAAATCTATTAGAAGCGTGTTACTGCAAAGGAAAGAATGTTTGACATATAATAAGATTTGTTCTAAAAGGAGGGAATACTAACAAAAGTGTACTTCAGATAATTAAATACCGGCTGTACTCTAGCTGTAGTATACTAGTGAAAAATAATGGAAGTGATGGATGAAATCTGCATAATAAATATTACTTTTAACAATATTTCAAGGCTAGAGCCTTCATTATACAGTGTCCAACTGTCATAATTAAACAATTTGTATTGGTATGTTTACATTCTATATTAATGACAAAGACTTCAAAACTTAGTTAATTTTGTCCATTATTTGCATTTATTGAATAGAGGAAAGGAAGCCAATCAGTATCATCCTTCCACCCATATTAAGGGATTAATTGTTACTTTTATAACGCACCGAGAGCTACGAAATTCAGAGCTCTACAGGCGGACTAATTTCGCCACTGTAACTAAATGAACGAAAAACAAAATGTTGTTTTGAGTGTAAAACTACTAGGAGGACTATCTTCATTCTGTCCACCACGGGTAACTGAACCCCGAATTTAAGCAATTTAGATCTGTAAACTTATCGCTGACCCATTGGGGGACCATTGTGGTGTGATGGAAAGATAGGATGGAGGGAAGAAATACACATACTAAAATGTTTCGTATAGATGGAAAGGAAAAGCACTAAAATTTTGTAAATAAGGTCTAGTTGAAAATTCAAAACTGTAATATTATTTTCACTTTATCATACCAGTTACAGTTTCATACCTGTGACACGTAATAATATCCCATAATGTAATGCCTCTCGTCTGTTTTAGTTATATGTGCAAGAGTTAATCTCCTTAGTTTAACCCCCAAATGTTTACCTTAGTTTTTCGACCTAATGCTTGGAAGACTTGAGATTGATAAATATGAGAGGTATTGTTCAAAGGAACAAACTGGTAATATGTTTTTAAATAATTTAATAATTACATTTGGTTAAATACAGTAGTTTCTTCTAATGTTAATAGAAAACAATTGTTTATTTTTAAGCACAAATCTACAAAATGGGCTATCCGTGCTGTGCCCATCATGGTTATCGAAACCCGGTTTTTATCGTTATAAGCCTCCAGACTTAAAGATAAATGTATTTCTTACTTTCGAAAAATATCTCCCTTTTTTATTTAAACTGAAATCGAGCGTGGATGAAATTTTTCTAACCTACGTGAAGTTTTAGGGCTGGGAGTTCTGTGGGATAGTGTGCCGGACCGTGGAGCGAGCTGCAGGCCAACTGTTTGGGCCCAATCTGGTCACAGCAGATAGCCCGATGTGGCGTTTCTAAGAACACACACACACATGTGTAACCGGAACATTTTATCTAGTTTACTAAAATACGGTAAAAATATAAAAGTAATGAAAAAATTATATCAAATTATTTGACAAATGAAAATGATCATCTAACAAAATACTATTGAACTACCACATTTTTAAACTAATCGGAAATTAATAACTTTTTTCATTTCCCAGAACTCATCTCTTTATCTATGATTAGTACATAATAACTGATGACCAAACTACTGGTTCAGCAGCAAGCTTGAAAGATTATACAACTAAAATCTAGGGTTCGATATCTGCTATTGACACGTTACAGTTAGTTCTTTCGTGTGGCATTACGCTTAAGACAAAATATGAAACAGAAAAGTTAAAACTTTAGATATATATATATTTTTACTAAATTCTTCTTTAAATGCTTTGCTCACAGCGTCCAATAGAAATCATACAGTCTACTGCGCATGCTCAGTTCAGTTTGAGAAACATATAAATCTTCTAATTTGATATAAAAATGTCCTATATATTTGTCACTATCGCGTTGCAGATAATCATTGTAATCGGATTTATCTAGTTCACGACTTTTTTATCATCACAGTAATGAAAAGTATGAACCACATGTTTCACGTGATTTCGTAACAATTTTAAACGTGAGAAATCAGCAGAGACTAAAATCTCTCTTTCTCTTGTTACATGTTATAATTTATCTCGGACGAGTCTCCGATTTATTATGTTAAGTACTTTACATACTATAATTTCAAATAACCGGAAATTTAAATTTAGAAATTAATTCAATGCCGAAATGTATTAAATTTATTATATTTGCCGACAAGACTGATACACAAACATATTTTAATATTAAAAAAACAACACAATTTAAAATAACGGTTATTATAAATAATTATTTGTATACAAATATTTCACAAACTCACAAACAATATTCACTTTTTCACTTGGTATGGAACTGAATATTTTATGAATGGTCACGGTCCGTGACGAGCGTGCGCTCGGCATGACCAGGTGGGTTAAGGCGTTCGACTCGTAATCTGCGGGTCGTAGGTTCGAATCCCGGTCGCACCAAACATGCTCGTTCTTTCAGTTGTGGGGGCATTATAATGTGACGTTCAATCCCACTATTCGTTGGTAAAAGAGTAGCCCAAGAGTTGGCGTGTTTGGGTATGACTAGCTGCCTTCCCTCCAATCTTACACTGTTAAATTAGAGATGGCTAGCGCAGATTGCCCTTGTATAGCTTTGCGCGAAATTCAAAAACAAACAAACTCACGACGAATGAATTTATTTTATGTTGATACACTGGCTTGACGGGCATGCAAGCTAGCTCTATTCTTAACACGTGGGTTTTTCCTAATGACAATATATAATGTTCTCGTAGAAATACTAACGTCGAAAGTTAATTCATTAAAGCTTGTGATGTTAAATATTTATAAACATTCTTTGTCCAGTTCTGTAGTTCTCCGGTTAATAAACGTTAATCACAATTATACTGACAATAGCTGTTCGATATATAATAATATTTACTGTCTGTTGGCGCATCAATTTATAAACTTTTAAGCGAGGTTCTAGAAAGTTCAATTGACTACAATACTGGTAATTACAATGTTGTTTCTTACTCTCGAGAATCTTATAGAAATTTAGAGAACAGGCAAAACTTGCGTAATACATATTTAACAATAAGCATGTATGCATCAAACTGAAACAAACGCAGATAATAAGTCAAGTGTATAATAGTAAATCCACTACATTCGATCAAAAGTGATTCAAAAAACAAACTTGTTTTCAGGAGCTATACCCCTAAACGGTTCCAAACTCTTATGTTACTACCGCCTATATCGGAAAAAAGTACGACTGTTTTTCGTTATTATTCTAAAAGTGTCGTGAATTTTGTCAAGACTGAGTCTTTCTTTGATGAGAAATGAAGTGAAATGACTGTTTCTAGGGGTAAATAAGCCTGTAGTTATAATTAGTCCCTTACCTTTTGTCTTGGTTTCTACTATGTGACCGATCTCAGACTCTGTTGACACGTTTATTAACAAAGCTTTAATGCTATTTTAGTGTTAGTTTTACCCCTGCCCCCCAGTGGCTCAGCGGTATGTCTGCGGACTTACACGCTAAAATCCGGGTTTCGATACCCGTGGTGGGCAGAACACAGATAGCCCATTGTGTAGCTTTGTGCTTAATTCTAAACAACAACAACAACAACAAGTTTTACCCCTTTCTTTACTTATGGAAATTATTTACTGGTTAGCCATGTTTTCAATCATTTCTTTAGTTCGTACATCTTCGTTTCCAGTTTTCACGTTTTCCAATCCCAGTGTTTTTAAAGCAGAGTTTTTATTTATCAAGTTCTTTATTCCTTCTTCTCTTGGTTCAGTTTATTAATCTTGGCAACTTTACTTGCGTCACTTCCTCTTCTGGTTCTTCTGTTATAGGACCAGGTTGTTGAGGCATTCGACTCGCAATCTGAGGGTCGCGGGTATATCTTGTTAACCTTAATTTGAATATATTTAAATTAAATATAATATAAGAAAAAGAGAAACTAAACAAATACGCTTTTACCTAAAATTTATTATACTTGTCATGGCTTATGGTCTACACTGTCACTTAAGACTAATAAATAATTAGTGAGTAATTTTGTGTACAACTTGGTATTAATAATTTAAGCATTTTTATCTTATTCTTCGGTCCGGCATGGTCAGACGATTAGGGAGCTTGACTCCTAATCCGCGGGTTGCGGGTTCGATTCCTCTTCATATCAAATATGCTCGCCCTTTCAGCCGTAGGGGCGTTATGAGTCACGATCAATCCCATTATGCGTTAGTAAAAGAGTAAACTAAGAGTTGGCAGTGGGTGGTGATGACTAGCTGCCTTCCTTTTAGAGCCCATTAAGACTTTATTAAAGTTCGGCATGTGTTGATTTTCAGTGAGGTGGAGTTTGTTGTGAAAAGATTCGCGAAGTCTTAGTTTTCGAGAGGATTCCAGCAGGTCGGAAAGTTTGAGTTCGTTGACGTAATTTGTGCAGAGGTTGAGACCTCTACAATGGAGACTGAGTTCTGGTTCAGAAAGAAATACAAAAAAATACAAGAAATATAAATACAAAACTGAAGAGTTTCGCAATTTGAGAATAAAACATTTTAATCAGCTATCGGATTTAAGTTTGAAAAGGTTTATTTTTCCTTCAAGACAGAGCCTACAGAACATGAAATATCCATTGCCGTTATATGACTTTCGTTTCATATCTATCTTTAGATCATGTGCAATGTAGATTGCAATAAATATAGATAGGCCATAAACAAAAACCGTGTACTGAATTAAAAGTTTCTAAAACATTTTAATGCTTTCTTATCAAAAATAATTATTTGATATAAAACTAGATGTTCACGTGTTTGACGCAAAGCAATACAATAAGCGATCTTGAGAAATCGAACTCTGGACTTTACTGTTGTAAGTACGCCAACTCACCGTTGACCTAACGGGAGACTACATATTTAAAAGGAACAACAAAATCAAATTGGAAATAGGCAGATAGTCTATAATGACTTTTGTCTGTATGTAGTTCTTCTCTCTCTTTTCCAGCATAGAAAACCCTCGAGTAACTTTGCGCAAATTTCCAAATAAATCGAACCTCTTTTTCCTCGTAATCCTAGGACTAATTAAAATAAGTTTCCTCTTTATATATTATGTTAAACGTAACCTTAAAACATTTTACTGTCATGAATAATTTATTTTTAAATATTGGCATTCGATTATTCAAAATTTATGATAGGTGTAGGCTGATTTCTGGAGAAGCCAGTTAATCTTATAGTTTTAGACTACCTTATAAGTGTCTGTTTAGTTTAGGTTTCTAAGGAATATAACACATTATACAGTTGTTCTGATTAAAATTAACGTAATAAATTATACAGTCCTTCTGATTGAAGCGAGTGGATTAAATTTTACAATAGTTTTAATTGAAATTAATGTGTTAAATTGTACAGTTGTTCTGATTAAAATGAATGGAACAAATCCCACAAGATCGGGAGATCAGTTATTGTTTGTTGTTGTTTTGAATTAAACACAAAGCTACTCAATGGGCTATCTGTGCTCTGCCCACCACGGGTATCAAAACCCAGTTTTGAGCGTTGTAAGTCCGCAGACATACCGCTGAGCCACTGGGGAGCTCGGGAGATCAATACCGATCCAAAAAATAAAAAAGTAAAATTAGTATAACGTCATACCGTTAAATTGTCCATGTTTTTTGTCAAAGATTTAATTCGACAAAGAGTAATATAAAGGAATGTGTCTTCATGTATACAGAGAGAGACGTTCACTAGTTATGGTAACATGAACAATACAAGCAGAGTCGTATTTATCTGTATTAAACGGCCTTCAAAATAGAGAAAAAATAATAACATAACTAAAAAAGTGGATGTCTCATGGAAAAAAATATTGCATTTGTGTTTTTATGACAACAGTTAATTCAGTCGTTTTATACGTATATTAGACTTGCAAACGAAATCTAGTTCAGAGGCCTTTCGACAAAATTTATTCTGGGTCTTCAACTCCATAACGCGGTCCTGATTCAGAGTCCCTGGAGATAACGATGTGTGATTAGCCCTTAAAAATTTTCTTGCATCACCCGTATTTGGTGTTCTGTGTGATGGATCAAATTAAGATTGATTTTGTATTTTTTTAAATTCCGCACAAAGCAACTCGAGCACTTTCTGAGTTAAATGTATCTGATTTAACAGTTACAGACTAGAGGGAAGGCAGCGAGACAACAATATCCACAGCCATCTCTTGGGCTACTCTTTTTTATTCAAGTTAATAGAATTGACCTTCACATTATAATGCTAAAAAGTGTGAAAGGGTCGTGGAGTAGCCTGATCTTTCCTTGCTGGAAGGCCGATTTCCTGTGACAAGTTTTTAAACAGTTGCAATACCTCTTGTTTGAAATTAGTTGTGGAGTAACCTGACTCCGCCCCCTGCTGGAAGGATATCTTCCATTGATTTACGGTTCAAAAGTCATATTCTTCAAAATGCTAAATTTCTGGCATTCCACACTAAATTATAACAGCGTAGTAAAGAATTTCGCATCGAAAAGTTATTTAATGTGTTCCTTCTAAAAAGGGATAATTTTAGATGCTTATGCATTTACAAATCACCGAATTTGAAATTAATTGCAACAAGAGAGTCAATGTCTTCAACCTGTGCATTTGCAACCACTGTAATGGCTTGAGATAAGGTTTTGGATGGACAAACTGGTATCAGAAAACATTAACAACCATCTGAGGTTATTTCATGAAAGTAATTTTGGAAATTTAACATACAACAAAAATGTCAAACCTTTGACAACCATTCAAATAAATATTTTATGAAATAAGACTGCAGAAAACGGATAATTTAAAAAGAAAAAAGTTAAAGTGGTTCATAATTAAAACACCCCTTGAACGTAAAACAATATCTGTGATTGAAACAATTAAGTAATTATTTTGCTTATAGTAATTGAATTGTAGCCGTAGAAACATTAACACAATAAAAAATCTTTTTTTCAAGCCAAACACAATCCAAAATAAAGGCAAAATTGTATTTTGTGCTACATTTACTGTAAAGCTATATTCTCAAAGACATTTCTCGACAAACTATCACATTTTTGTCGTACCAAAAGTAGTTTACTAGGTGTTTTAACAACACCTATCTGAGGCTTCTACTTGAATTACGAAATAGTAAAGTTTACTGAAAGCTGGGATGGACCCAATGGTTAAAGTTAAAGAGTTAAAATCGACAGGTAGGTAAAATCCATTTATAAAACAACCTACAATTGTTCTTTTCAGTTATTAAAAGTATGTTTTCAGCAATGTTGAGAAAGATGTTGTAGCGTATAGAAACTTAACACAGTGTATAACGCAATTAAATAATCGTTATTTAAAGCCAAACAAAATCAAAAATAAAGATGAGTATATTATGTGGGGCATTCATTGTGGACCTATATTCTCAAAAGACATTTCTCGAGAAACTACTACATTTGGTAGTTCCAGCAATATTTATGATCAAGTCTATGATGATGCTAGTGGCTCAAAGTTGGTCCCATCTTTAGTCAATTTATTTTTGTGTTTCTGTGAAAAACAATAATTATAAAATTGCTCGCAACAGTTTAAACTTCTCTACTATTGTAGATATGTGGGTGGTACTTCTTTAAGAGCTCCAGTTAAATTACTCACTATCTTTAACAACATTTGCAACGTTGAGACATTAGGAACATCATAAACGTTCATTCTGGACACTTTAATAAAAGTAATTTCAAACGTGAAGTGTACCACAAAAAAACTTTTGAGAAACTGTACGTTCATTTTATAAGTTATATTTCAAATATTTCAAAGAAAAGTTTAGTTAAAACACTGCTTCCTGATGTCTAAAATACATCCAGCACGTATGAGTTTTACATAAATAATTTAATAAAATCAAATAATTCTTACATAAAAATGATACTTCAATTTTTGTCATCGAAAAAAGTCCTGCAGTGGGTCAGCGATAAATTTAAGGGTTAGTTTGTTTGGTTTTGAATTTCGCGCATAGTTACATGAGGGTTATCTGCGCTAGCCGTCCCTAATTGCGCAGTATGGGAGTAGAAGAAAGGTAGCTAATCATCACCACCCACCGCCAAATATTGGGTTACTCTTTTACCAACAAATAATAGGATTGACCGTTACTTTATAACACCCCCACGGGTGAAAGGGCGAGCATAATTGGTGGAACGGGGATTCAAACTTGCGATCTTCGGGTTACGAGTCAAGTTTTTTAACCACCTGGCCATGCCGGGCCATTTAAGGACTTAAAGTGCCAAAATCAGGAAAAGAGTTGCTCAAAGTTGAAAGAGTGCAGAGTGTTCACTGTGTACCTTTGCACTCAGAAAATAAGAAAGTAACACAGATAGAATGCTTCGTAATTTCCTAAGTAAGAGAAGTGTCATTACGTCACATATATTTAAAGTTTCTAAATATCCGATTACATGTTTACCATGCATGAGTAAATATTCTATAATTCTTAATAATTAGTTAAAAATGTCGTACAAAAGTTGTATCTGCAAACTCAGTTAAGGTGTGTGTTTAAACCTAATATCATCTACGATTTTTATTTAAGGTTTAAGGGCCAAATTCCAGCAATACAATCACCATATGTTGTTTATAAATTTACTTGTCTTAGCTCTCAGTGAGGCCACATTGGTTCTGTTAAAATAAAATTGTTAATGTGAGTGAAGATAACCTAGTTTGAAGATCCACCTGGAGATCATAATGTTGTCGTTCATTTTAATTGGTGTCAGATGTTAGGTTACCATAGTTTTTTTCACTCGCAAGGATAAACAAACTTTCTAAATAAAAGAGAGCTTGCTTGTTATAAGGCGGAGACTTGAGATTAAGGTTCTCGGAATTTCTCATAAACTACGTTCGGTACTGAAGAAAATGAAGCTGTATGTATATTAATTTGTTAAAATCTCTAACTATCTCATACAATCGTGGCTGAGAAAACTTGTGTTATATATCAATAATAATGGTCTTCTCGGATTGCATGCGCTATTAGAGTGACCGTAAGTTACTCTTATTTTGAAACAAGGGATGTTGCATCGATGGAACACAACCTGGTATTTCAGTGGAAATGATCACTATTTCTTTAGATTATATTATACAATGCGGAAATCTTTCCGACGAAAAAGATCATGTGAATGATATAGTTTTGTAAATAGATTAATGAATCCCTCAGTTGACATTCTATGTTAACACTCAATAGAAAATTCTAAAAATTTTAATATCAATTTGGAGAGAGGTGGGCAAACACATGATATGCCTTCATGCCACAGTAATATGTAAAAACAGACCATACCGTCATAAACTAATATCAGTTATTTACATCAATGTGTAAGATGTGGTGTTTGGCGATTTAGTCATCTTTTGTCTTCTTAGATCGCTCGGAAATGGTTGATTCTCGCAACTTTAATAACATTTCTGGTTTGTGGTACAGTGGCCATCATTGCTGTGGTACTAACTTTTAGGAAAACTGTCGGTAAGCTTGCTATTTGTGCAATGTTTGTTTTGTTAGTATGTTAAATTACATCTTGTATTATTAATGTGTTCAATGTTGATTAAGAAAACTTAGAGTTATTGATATGGAATGGATTTTTATTATATATGCATTAATAGTTATTTTATAACTAATTACATTCATCATGATATATACTACCTATTATAATCCATAATATCAGCTTGGTAAATTTTCGTATTGGCTTATTTAACAAGCAAAAAGGCATATCAACAAGTTTCATATGGTAATTTTATTTTATATGGCGAGGCTCGGCATAGCCAGGTGGTTAAGGCACTCGGCTCGTAATCTGAGGATCGCGGGTTCGAATCCCCGTCTCATCAAACTTGCTCGCCCTTAAAGCGTGGAAGCGTTGTAATGGCACGATCAATCCTACTATTTGATGATAAAAGAGTAGCCCAAGAGTTGATGACGGGTGGTGATGACTAGCTACCTTCCCTCTAGTCTTATACTGCTAAATTAGGGACGGTTAGAGCAGATAGCCCTCGTGTAGCTTTGCGCGAAATTCAAAACAAACCAAACAAACTACTATATAGCGAACGTATTTAAAATCCCAGAGAGTAAATTCTACGGTTTATTCAAAAACAAAAAAGACTAAATTAAATCTATTATAATTGAGCTCGCTACAAAATTGCAATAATGTCTGTTGAACGCCATTCGTCTTTAAGATCACTTCCTAAAATAAATTCACAAACTTGACCAGAATGATCTTTGAAATTCATCAAATGGAAATAAAAATTATGCTAAATTTTAATTAACGAAAAAAATGCCAGTTAAGATAGCTTTTCTAAGTAAGAGAAAAAGTGATTTGAAGGTACGAGTTCACGGTGGTCGATTTATGAAGAGAGTATTTCATACGTTACACGAGGTGTTGGTGTAATTTCACTCACACTTCAAGTGAAAATCATTAGAAATAATTTAAGATTGTTCTAGTTTACTTTATAAAACTACCTTTATGATATTCACAGAGAAAACAACGGAAAATATCCCAAACTTTTATTTTGCAGCAGAAAAAACAGTTTGCTTGACTGACGAGTGCAAGGAGGCTGGTAAGTGGATTTATGTGTATTTTGTTACTACTTTTCTAACTTATTGTTATAATTATCTCAAAATTATTCAGAGGTGGTTTAGTCGTCAGTAAATAAATGTTTAGCTCATAATATTGAATGTTTCTGAAAATTTATAAACAACTTGAACAATTTAAAACACGATTTAAGCTAGAGTAATCAGGGTATCAAGATGATTTTAATAATATAAAACTTAAACTTTTGTCCGTTATCACAATACTTTCGTCAGCCTTGTTTGCTTTTCCCTACTGTACATAATTAATCTGACCGTTTCATAATGATTCTTTGTACAACACCAGATAAGGCATGTTTGTCGAATTAATCGGCAATCAATCGAGGACATGACTTGTACGAACTGCAAAGTGAAGATACGTTATCATTTGGCTCAGCTACGCTATAATAAGCCCTCCAGTGGCTCAGCGGTATGTCTGCAGACTTACACGCTGAAAACCGAGCTTTAATACCCGTGGTGGGCAGAGCACATATAGCCCATTGTGTAGCTTTGTGCTTATTTCAAACCAACAACAACAACGTTATAATAAATATGTCGCAGCTTTCAATCAAACTGCTCACTTAATTCTGTCGAAACACACGTAGACCACATGTGATAATAATCGGGCAAGGTTTTCATTCGACCAAAGATGTGTAATTCTTTTTTATGGTGTACAGTAATTGTATGAAGTATACATTTTATTCAGCACTGTAATGTGACAGTCAGTCCCACTATTCGTTGGTAAAAGAGTAGCCCAAGAGTTGGCGGTGGGTAATGATGACTAATTGCCTTTCTTCTAGTCTTACATTACAAAATTAGGGACGGCTAGCGCAGATAGCTCTAGTGTGGCTTTGCGCGAACTTCAAAACAAATCAAACCAAACTAAACCTTCTCAGTTGTCTTGTCAAATATGGCGTTAATCACAGGTGTAAATAGAAAATTGCAATAATCATATGAAAATTTAAAAAAATCAACACTAACGTAATTATAAACATGTTCAAAATTGTTTTGCTTCATAGTTTCTACCTCACGTTATGTTTTCGTTTTAAATATATGGCAATGAGAAGCACTCGTACTTCCAAAACTACAGACTTTTTAAAGCTATTTTTTTGTAAGACAAAACCAGATAAAAGTTCCTCTTACACTGCAGAAAAATTTGTATTTTACTGTTTGAATTTCAATTTTTTTTTCCAGTAGGAATGAGCCCGGCATGGCCAAGCGCGTTAAGGCGTGCGAATCGTAATCCGAGGGTCGCGGGTTTGCATCCCACTCGCACAAAACATGCTCGCCCTTTCAGCCGTGGGGCGTTACAAAGTACGATCAATCCCACTATTCGTTGGTAAAAGAGTAGCCCAAGAGTTGGCGGTGGGTGGTGATGATGAGCTGCCTTCCCTCTAGTCTTACACTGCAAACTTAGGGATGGCTAGCACAGATAACCCTTGAGTAGCTTTGTGCGAAATTAAAAAAAAAAAACAGTAGGAATTTGTCTCTAAGTGTTTTATCAGCATCGCCCCCAGTGGCACAGTAGTATGTCTACGGGCTCACATCGCTAAAAACCGAATTTCGATACTCGTGATGGGCAGAACACAGACGTACCATTGTGTAACTTTGTGCTTAATAATAAACAAGCAAATTTATCAGCGGTTGTTTGCTGCACCCGATGTTTTGTCTCTTCAGATACACGACTTAGTATACTATCCTGATTGTTTTAGGTTTTAATCGTGATAAGTAAATATTACTATGAACGTCATAGAACTGTTTTAGTTCTACTAATCATTACAAGTATGTTGATTTATTGTTAAGCACAAATCTACACAATGAGCTATCTGTGCTTTGCCCCCTGTGGGTATCGAAACTCAATTTTCAGTGTTATAAGTCTTCAAATTTGTTGTTGTACCATCGGGAATATATATGACTGTTTTCAACATAAAACGGAACAAAAGATCCAAATGAGGTTATAGTAAGCATTACTCGTAGGTTCTGCTGGCGTGACGCTGGAAGATTCATATATCTACATACTAGGACATCTTACCCAATTATGGATCTTTTATATCATTACTAGAAGCATGGTTTACTTTTATATTATTGATTCATCTCAACTGTAATGTGTTTGAGATGTGTAAAAATATTGATAGATTTCCAACTGGAACCTTAATAACAGGAATGATATTTGTATACTAAAGCTCACGTAAACAGTATTTATCTTCTTGCAATTTGTTCAAAACAACTTTTCATAAGTGAAATAAATGTGTTTTTAACTTTTGACTTAAACTTGTAAATAGCTATGTTATGTTATCTTTCAAGTAAGGACAGAAACTAAAGCATTTTATGTATTTTTAAGACGGGTGGTATGGGTATCAAAACTTTAATTGTTTTTTTTTTTATTGTCGCGCAAAGCTACTCGAGAGCTATTTGCGATAGCTGTCCCTAATTTAGCAGTATAAGACTAGAGGGAAGGTAGCTAGTCATCACCACCCGCCGCCAACTCTTGAGCTACTCTTTTACCAACGAATAGGGGATTAACCGTCACATTATAATGCCCCCACAGCTGAAAGGGCGAGCATGTTTGGTGCGACGGGGATTCGAATCTGCGATCTTCAGATTACGAGTCGAATGCCTTAATCCATCTGGTCATGCAGGGCCAAAACTTTAATTAAAATAAATTACTGAACAATGTTTCGATCTCCTTAGGTCATCCTCAGGTTAATAAAGTATTTTGTAACAATTTCTTTTAATTGTCTATAATTTGAATCTTTCAGGATTTTTCTCCATGTAAAAATTTCTATACAATAAAACTATCACACTCTCATGTCGCTTCTGGTCAAGAGAAACTTATAACCAGTGGTTGTCAACGTTTTAAGCATAACAATTTGCGACCAGATTTCAATGAATTTGATTCACCAACATTAAAGTACGTATAACATTTTGTGAAAAACGTGATTAAGAAAGATATTCGGGCTCAGATACGAATTATAATAACAAAAACTATACTACAGTATAATAAATGTGTACACTAAGTCACAAAAACACAGTCGGCTATATAATAATTATGTACCTGTCTCGTTCAGTATTTATAAAAACGAAACATTAGGCATGACAAAATATTATCAGGACGGATAACAAAGGTCTGCGAATTTTGACTTCATGAAAGTTGTTCTAGTTCTAGTGACGGATTTTCCGTAATTCAACTACGCGGATTTCGAAAATAATATTCATTTATTTTTATCACGTAAATATTTTTTTTTAGAAATCGGGAAGAAAAAACTCTGTCTAATGTCAAAATATTATTTCGTTTACCATAATGAACATTTTTTTTATAATTATGTTTGGGCTATCTATTGTTTAGTAAGACTCTAATGTCGCGATTGGTCAAGAAAAATCTATAGTCGGTGGTTGCCAACATTTTAAGCTTAACAAAATGTGACCAAATTTCAATGAATATAATCCACTTATGTAAAATTACTTAGCGTTTTGTGAAAAACGTGATGAAAACATTTTTTTTCGAATTCAGCAAATTGGAGTTACTGTAGAACTTGTAAACATTTCAATCATCTATCTTAATGCTTGTAAACGAAATGTCTTTGACAATTTAACTGATTAGTTATAGCGTTTAGTTACAAAAGATGTTTCAGTTGGTAATTGTACGGAGTGACTTCCTTGTGATTCCTTGTGTTACAACCTGGGAATTAGAGACATTATGTGTTTAACTCAAGCTGTACTAGTGGTAACAGGGTGTGAGTTAGTAACCTCAGACAAGTATTAAAATAATACAGCAGCAACTACGGTGGTTCTGCTGAGACACACCCATTGAATCTGTTAACCTTACTTTATGAATGACATATGCTGCCACCTACACATGCTGTTTGGGACATGACTCAGCCTAACAGGTTTGCTAGCTAAATGAGAGATACTTTAAACCTAGCTTTTCAGCTGTTTTGATAATGCAGAAGGGAATATTTTATGATTCATGGAGAGAACTTGTGAGGAGAGATATTTTTGACAACTTTGTACAAATTGGTCAGTGGTGGCACTGATGTCCTTTCCTTTATTCTTCAACCCAAAATTCCACCAAGTAGAACATATTAACGACAGGTTTAAGAAAGTTGTACAGGTTTACAAGTTTAAGCTATTGAAGTTACAGATCTGTTGGTGAACAGCTACCTATTTGTTCTTTCAATTGTAGTGATTGATATGACATACATAGGGGATAGACGTAGCTTAGTATGTGCCCATAAAGGTGTGTTTTAAGCTACACATTTTTTCAATGTTGTAATTTGTTTGCTAGTTAGAATAAACTGTGTCATTAATGATAACGTTACATTCGGCAGTGGCGGCGCCAGGATATTTTTGTTGGGGGGCTGAGGTAAACTGTAGAGGGGCTTCCCAAAATGCAATCAATGTTAAGTATATATGGTAAATTATAATAATGCAAATACCAAGGTACATTTCAGAAAGGTGTGCTATTTTGAACTGCGTTTTCAATGGAAACTCACACTCTGATTAATTATTACAAATTAGAAATAATCTGTTTATGAAAATATGCGTATATGTAAAAAATGAAGCTCACCTAAATTCCACCCAAGGTAATACATAACAATAAAGAAAATCAAGATAAGCTTAGATTGAACATTTAATATACCATTAAGAGTAAAGCTACAAATCAAATGAAATATGACATAAAGACATAGTTTACATAGCAGAAACAAATTATCCCAAGTGAAGTTAATACACCCTGAGGAAAAGTAAGATCACTATCGGGGTAACTATCTTTCATCATGTTGTGTTTATAGTCAGTATTACTTCAAAACAATGCACCTGTTCTGGTGATTGGCAGCAAATTTTGGATGGCTCATACACAATGCAAAATTATCTTACAGAGGACACAACACTGGCTAAATGCTTCATAATTTTGACCTATACACAATACACTTATACATGCATGCTATGTTTTACTTTTGAATAAAAGATAAATGAAATTAATGGGTAAATACCTGTGAAATCTTTGGTTTATCAAGTAAAATCTCTGATGATCTCTTGTAACTAAAAATCAACGTGGTTGTCTAATCTTCGTCAAAGCTCAAGATAGAATGGCATTACACGGGAGCGGCAATACAGTGCATGAGTTTCAGTGCATTAAGTACATTACTATAGGATGCATGACACATACTTCCGTCTTAATGAAGACGTTGGGTTCTACAGATCTGTGTCTTTTTTATATTAATTGTTAAGCAACGACGACGATTGTGTTTTCCATATTTTATAAATATATGTAGGTAACAATATTGGGTTGTGCAGTATATGTTTGGGCAGCTATTCATCATGGTGGAAAACTACTCTTCATATCCTCTAGGGGAACGTCAGTGGCGTGTTCTACAGCTGTTACATGAAGATTATGTTTCTGCTATATGCTAGGGCAAGAGTTGGCACTAACTCTGTGTTCAAGGATGACAATACCACTTCCCACAGTGTGGTTGTAGTACAGGATTTTCTAGACCAAGATGCCATAGGCAACATAGTTTCCAGATTTTAATCCCGTTGAGAAATGTTGGCATATATAAGCCAGAAAACAGTCTAAATCAGTTGCTGCAGCTAAGTTGTAGCTCGTTTTAGTTGAGATGAAATAACAATTACATCACAAACCTCATCGACAACATGCCGCGTAGCCTTTCGGAGGTTATTAGAGTGTGAAGAGGGCCAACTAAGTGCTGGATATTTAATACAAAGTGATATAACGTTACAAACCCTATTTATAATAATTTAATGTTATATTTTTTCATTACAGATGTTTTGGTATCGTTATGATATGTGCAATTTCGAATCACATATCTTTTTACGGTTGTTTGGTAAAATTGATTTCCTGTCCTAATAACTCGTTCATGATGTTCATAAAACTAGTCTGATCCTATAAACTACATAAGTAAATGGTTAATGTAATATTACTTTCTCAGTTGAACAACTCTAAGTCATTTGCACTCCACCTTCATAAGAATGACCTCATTTGTTACAAAATATGCAAACGTTTGTTCAAGACTGCATATCTTTACATAACAGTTCCGTCTAATACACGTCTTAAGTTTTTGGGTGTTCTACAGATCATAGGTTATTTCAACTTCACTACATCGATTGGAAATCTTTTGTCTGAGCCTAAATCAGTTAGTAATTGTTTTACTTACCCTGATGAAGCCGCACTGGTGAAATATTAGTTTAAATAAATTCCAGAAAATCAATTGAGTTCTCTGGACTGACAGTTCTTGTTTTATTTATCATTTTAACTATAAGTACAACTTTCTATATAACACAACAAATTTTAAACTTTTACATTAATAAAACTGTTGGATATATCGAGTTTTGTACGACAAACTGTAATATTCCAAACATATAAAAATATCCTAAAAAGCTCCTTGTTAGTTAAACAATTCATGCCATTGTTATGTATGAAACAGATTCAGTAACTGGTTCCTTGTTAGTTAAACAAATCATGCCATTGTTATGTATGAAACAGATTCAGTAACTGGTTCGTTATTACTCATGTGATTTGCTCAAAGTAATTAAAGAAATAGAATAAATGTGCAAAAATTCTACCTAATTGTAAACCTAGTCGCGTTCAGTGCGTCTCCTCTACAGTCGTTATCACATCAAACACTGACAAAAGAATGAAAATAGTCGTTGGCGTAAACATGCTTTATAGTCACTATGAGAAACACTATTCACTGGAAAAGTGAAGAAAAACTGTTATTAGCTGCTATTCAGTTTTTCACGTTATATAGCTGCAGAAAGCAGGTGTAATAAACAAACTGGTATAACCCAATAACACTCGTTGGTCATAGTATAGATTGAACAAGACTTCCCATTTCGAGATTACAAAATTGCCATAACATAAGTTTATTTATTGCGAAAGAAGAACAAATGGTTTGGGATTATTCTCGAAGTGTTTATTCATCAGAATATCTTAAACAGAACATCGTTTTACTGAACATTTCAACTATGGAAATAGAATTAGCGATACGAATACTCCAACTTGAACGTTTCAATAATCAAAAATAATAAAAGGAAGGGCAAATATAAAATCATGGCGAAGTGTGCTGAAGGTTTAATGATACCAAATGTTATAAGTCAATGATTTTGTCAAAGAATTCAAAGACACTTTCGAGGCTCTTCGCGTTTGTTTGTTTCTTTGTAGTTAAGCACAAAGCTACTCAGGAAGCTACCTGTGCTCTGCCCACCAAGAAGATCGAAACCCGGATTCTAGCGTTCTAAGTCCGCAGACATAATACTGTGCCATTGGGGAACTCTCTGCGTTGGGATACGATATTTGTATTCGTGATAAAACTGATACAGCAGTTACTGTGTTTTGAGGATAAGCTAATCACACAGTTGCCCGATCTTCTCGTATCCCATCAGTGATTCAGTGGTAAATTTACAGACCTAAAACGCTAAAATTCTGAGCTTGACTTTTCCTGGTGAAGACAATGAGGATGGCTTATTGTGTACTTTTACACTGAAGATGGCTTATTGGGTGCTTTTACACTGAAGATGGCTTATTGTGTACTTTTACACTAAAACAAACAATCTCGATATTCGTAACGAAGGTTCAAGGACTTAGTAAGTTAAAGAGCAAGTGTAGCTTAATAAAGTTTAGACACAGTGTGGAGTTGAAATAAAATAGACATTCTACTCGCAGAATACTGTTTAATTGTATAGGTGCTGGATTAGTGTATTGTTGTATTTAAAGTGTAGTAGTTTGTTACAGATGGAACGAAAGAACCGAAGCCCGGTGCAAAGTTGAAATAAAGCTGATACTCCATTAAGGAAATATCGATTGACTGCATAGTTGTCGGATTATTAATGGATAACACTGTATTTAAATTAAAATAAAGATGAGAAACTGTAATTAATAAATTTTAACTAAAGCAAAATTTAGTTAAGCTAACGAGTATCGGTGTTTAATGACTTGGATAATATGTAAACACAATCAGCAACAGAAGTGTTATGACAGTATTCAGTTTGAAACAACAATAAAAACTTCTGTTTTGTCCATAAGTACAGAACGTAAATGAGGTATAATTTTCACGACTTTTAAAGTGTTTTCTATAAAATTAAAAAAGTTCACAACACTTTGTAGTTTTTCATAATTTGCAATGCATAACGGGGAGGTTTAGGCTTTTTGACAATAAAATAAATGAAAAAAATGATCATTTGTCTACAGATGATAATAAAAAAATACTTTTTACTTTAGTCGACGTTTCGCTGTTGCGGCTTCGTCAGTGTCTTTACCAATTTTTTTTTATTATTATCTGGAGAGCAAAAATCATATTTTATCCTAACTTTATTGTTCTTCATTTGAAAATGGTCAAATATATTCAAAGTTTATTAATATTATTATTAATTTAGTAGATGGCTGTCATATTGCATCAATGGCTTGATTAGATCCCTAATAAGCTAATACAGTGTAAAGTGAAAAGATTTAATCACGAGTGCACCTGTGGTAGTTGCGAGCGCGTTAGGCCTGGCATGGCCGAGCGCGTTAAGGCGTGCACTCGTAATCCGAGGGTCGCGGGTTCGCGCCCGCGTCGCGCTAAACATGCTCACCCTCACAGCCGTGGGGGTGTATAATGTGACGGTCAATCCCACTATTCGTTGGTAAAAGAGTAGCCCAAGAGTTGGCGGTGGGTGGTGATGACTAGCTGCCTTCCCTCTAGTCTTACACTGCCAAATTAGGGACGGCTAGCACAGATAGCCCTCGAGTAGCTTTGTGCGAAATTCAAATTCATGCGAGCGCGTTTCACAGTCACGGTTCTTACAAAATCCTTACGTGCAACACTGAAATTACGATCACTTCTTAAATGGTATCCAGCCATACTTCGACAACTGTATCGTTCTGTGTGGGCGTGTTATCAGAATTATATTACGTTGTGTGTGTTGCCAGCTAAATCTAACTATAGTGATTCATTCATCACATTTATTCTTTTATAAAATATTATCAGTCCATAAAACTCTTAAAAATATGTTTTAAATCAAAACACTGACAGGATATGTTTATATTAATATCACAGTACAACGTTTTACTAACTCACTCATTTGATTATCACGTACGTCTGTGGCAATATTTACATATTTCAGACGTCCGGCGTAGTTAGGTAGCTAAAGCGCTCGTCTCGCATTCAGAAGGTTGCGAGTCCTAATCCCCTTTACACCAAACATGCTCGTCCTTTCAGCCGTGCGGGTGTCATAATGTTTCAATCAATTCCACTATTCCTTGGTAGAAGAGTATCCTAAGAGTTGGAGATGGGTGTTAATGAGTAACTAACTGCGTTCACTCTAGTCTTATATTGCTAAATTAGATAGAGCTAGCGCGGAGGCCTGGTATGGCCAAGCGCGTAAGGCGTGTGACTCGCAATCCGAGGGTCGCAGGTTTGCGCCCACGTAGCGTTAAACATCCTCGCCCTCCCAGCCGTGGGGGTATATAGTGTTACGGTCAATCCCACTATTCGTTGGTAAAAGAGTAGCTCAAGAGTTGGCGGTGAGTAGTGATGACTAGCTGTCTTCCCTCTAGTCTTACACTGCTAAATTAGGGACGGCTAGCCCAGATAGCCCTAGTTTAGCTTTCCGCGAAATTCAAAAACAAACAAAACATATTTCGGGTTAAAAGTTATGAAGGAAATATTTAACAATGACGGTCTGTCATCAAATACATCATACTGTAATAAATTTTTTTCGACTGGTTTTATTTTTAATGTATCGGTTGTGCAAAACATACAAACAAGTGAATAAAATAGTTAATTAAAAAGTCAATGTTAATGCAATTTGAAATTATTATTTTAATATCATTGGTTTATACATGGTATTATCAGTAACATTGCAAGTAATTTGACAAGACGAAAAATTCTCATACATTTAGAGTGATGTATGCAAACACCAAAAATGTTTAAAATATGAGTTATCACTGTTAACCTTCATTTAGAAAATTAGGTTTTGAATGAGTAAAACACGTGTATAGTTAAATTTTACTGAAACATCAAAAACACACTAAGGTTGTTGTTTTGAATTAAGCACAAAGCTACACAATGGGCTATCTGTGCTCTGCCCACCACGGGTACCCAAACCCGGATTTTAGCGAGTGAGTCCGCAGACATACCGCTGAGCCACTGGGATGCCACACTAAGGACTCGTGCACATTGATATTAACTTCTGTTTAAGCAATCTAAAGATCAACAGAATTGTTGAATATAAGAACCAATTCATTCTAAAACAACAAGAAAAAGGAAGACCATATAATCAGAAAATATGCAAAAGAAATTGTAAATACACACATATACACATAGTATATGCATGCAGTAAAATTATGTTAAACGATTGAATAATCAAACACTAAATTTTAAAAATATTTCACATCAGTACGGTTGCATCATTTTAACGTTATCAGTAAATATAATGATACGTTGTTTCCTACGGCGCAACGGTATGTCTACGAGGTAACACCGCTAGAAACCGGTTTTCCATATCCGTGGTGGGCAGAGCACACATAACCTAATCTATAACTTCGTGCTTAATTCCAAACAAACACATAATCATATATTACATATTCTTATGTCTATACAATGTTAATGTGATTTAATGAGTTTTCTCGCACATGTACAGATGCACTAACTTCAGTATTTACAATTGAAAGATAAGTGTCTAAAGTTTTATCTTGTTCAAATAAGGCCTGGCATGGCCAGGTGGGTTAAGGCGTTCGACTCGTAATCTAAGGTTTGCAGGTTCGAATCCCATTCGCACCAAACATGCTCACCCTTTCAGCCGTGTGTGCGTTATAATGTGACGGTAAATCTCACTATTCGTTGATAAAAGAGAAGCCCAAGAGTTGGCGGTGGGTAATGATGACTAGCTGCTTTCCCTCTAGTCTTACGTTGCTCAATTAAGGAAGGCTAGCGCAGATAGCTCTCACTAGCTTTGCGCAAAATTTTAAAATACGAACAAACAAACTTGTTGAAGTAATCAGAAAATTTACCGAACTCTTGCAAAGGTGTAATTGTTGAATTTGAATACCAACATATGTTTGAAAATTTATTTTCAATTAATATATTAAAAACCATTTTAATCATTTATATATTGTACAAGTCATACATATATATTTATACATTTAATTTTGCTCTGACGATTTATTTTGTTTATTACTGGCATGAAGTGAAAAGTTAATACACACTATTTTTGTTTTTAATAAATAAAACGTCTATCTTCTGACTATTTTGTAAATTATGCTGAAGTCGTATGAAAACATTCGTGTAAATATTAGTTTATTGTATGGCAACTGAAACCACACCGCTGAAGGTCAAATTTCTGGTTAAGTTTTTGTTCATTTAATTTCAATATATACAGGGTTTTGGTGACTTTTAGTTTGTAACCGAAAGTATACTGACTGAAATATGTGAAATAATTATCTTTAAACATCGAAAGCTTTCGAAGAATTGGAAACTAACAGGCTTAACAATCGCGATAAAACTCATTTACACTGCAGGAGTTTTGTTTCGTTTTTTCTTTTCACCTTCCCCTTAATTTGTCCATTTCAGATTCAAAATCAGCGATGCAAAGAAACAGCATAAAGATCTGTCTTTTATCATATATATAAGTAACTGTTTAAGGGGCCTTTCGTCAGATACCCCATTTAATTGGAGGATGAGAAACAAAAACATTTTGCAACTTAAGTGATGTTATCACAGCTATTGTCTTTCTTGTGCAAAGGTTTAAAAAGTAGGAAAATCTTTTTTTTTTAATTATAGGATTTTAAATAAACGTAATGTGTGAAAAACAAAGCAAGACAAAGCTTCGCCGTCTTCGGTTTATAAAATGTGAATAGTTACTCTGAACCAGTGATTTTAAAAGATTAAAAAATTAACTTCTGTTATTTTAGCGGCTGGCCTCCTGGCGTCCATGAACCAGTCTGTAGACCCTTGTTCTGACTTTTACACCTTCTCCTGTGGAGGTTGGATCAACAAAGCTGTCATCCCTGATTCTGCTAAAGATAGCATCTATGATGTGAGAAAGAAATTGGAGTTTCAAACAACACATAGGCTAAAAGGTTTAGTGATTTGCTGCTTCTGGTTTTCATTTCCTGCAATAACTCTTAAATCATAAGCTGTAGTTGTTATCCCAGTAAATCATGTAGACGTGGCTACAGAAGTTGAATACATTATATTAAACGATCTTGGAAACTCATCACACCGTTACAGTTTGTATCACCACATCCGGTTATGCTTTTCCTTACGATTATGGATATTGAAAATAGCCCTGAAGCACAGTTTCGGTTAGAAAAAGTCGTGTCGCAAAGCTGTCTTCTCCAAATCACACCTATCCCCTCTGTAGAGTCGGAGAAAACTGTTTCCCAACGATGTTTCAACAGTCCTATCACCCAGAACTTCATAGGCGCTACGTCCGATTGGTATGTTTGCGTACGGATCCGTATAAATACGTGTTTCATTTTCTAGCTACTTGAGAATGACTTGTGAGGCATTTCCAGATGAAGATCCTTCTTGATGACGTCGCACACTGTTGCCTAAGGCAACATGGGCAGCTTTTACTACTGTTATTTCGTAAATGTTAAAAGACAGCGTAGTTAGCTCACTACGTCTGTTGCACTTGGGTGTCCTATACTGATCCATAGTCTCTTGTTTTCCAATGCTATTAAGTATACACAGATCTATCTTTTGTCTTATCTGTATACGTCACTGCCCAAGGGGCTTTTTTCTTATACCACAATTGGCTGGACGATGAGATAAAAACAAACTCTAAATCCTCGATATGGACACATCTTTATGATCTAAGTCTATGAATATTTTGCGTCGGAAAGGATTGTTATATACTATTCCCAAAACCAGTCAGTTTGTGGTGTCGTCGCACTATCAATGAAACGCCAAATGTTAAATGTAGTTCTTATACAGTCTGTTGTACCGCGACTTTATATCGATTATTACTGCTGATTTGCATATTGGGGTCGCTTCAATATAACGTACTCTACTCTTTGATATAATCGATTAAATATTTCTTTTTGGAAAAAAAAAACCGAACATTCTACTAACGTCGATTTTTTAATTGTTCACAACTTTATTTGTTTGAGGGCTAAGCTACCGCAGGGAATCAAACGCCGGATGCCAGAGTTATAGGTCTGTAAATTTAAGACGGTCCAACAAAGGCACGTGTTTTTGTCACGTTGACAAAACAGATCTGTTTCGAGATAATTCTAAAAAAAAATAATGCAGAAATATGTAATATATGTAAAAATATACAAAGATAATTTTAATTGCGAAAAACTCATAAAGTTCATAAAACACAAGACTGATAAAACAACAATACGGAAATATTCATAGATTACAGGTTGTTTATATAACATTTTATGTTTTATTAATTCTACGGTATTGTGCTAAAGGGGAGATAATATAACATAAACGAAATATATAAATGTATCCATAAAAACTGTTGTTTACTAGTTTTATTATTATAATATTGGTTATATTACTGTAAAGCTTATTGCCTGTACCACTTACAAAAAAAAATCAGTTTAATACATATAATTGCTTCGTATTCTTTTTTATTTACTAGTTAGGTAATTTATGAATCGTTTGTATGTTTGAACAAAGTGTATTCGATTTGATTTTAAGTAACTTCGTCGATTTCATAAACATTAAATATTAATAAAGTGTAACGGAATGGAACTTTGTGAACTGTGACGTTGTACAAGAAATAACTTCACAACACAGAAAATTGTAACTGGTCACCTCCAAGGTCGGATTGAGGGTTTTATTGGCCCTAGGTTTATCAACTTATTTAGGCCCCCTCGAGACGGAACCTTTACGTGCAATACATTTGTAGTCATAGCTTGAGGCCCTGGGCTTCAGTTCGTTAAGCTCATGCCTTAATCCGAAGTTGCTCACTTAAGGAAAAACGTATGGGAAGTCTGATGTAACGATAACCGAAACTTTTCACCTTATTTACAAGAACTGTATGGCTGAAGATGTGAAATTCTTACATTACTCGCTTATATAATAACAAATTACCTTCTTCCGTGGACATTATGACTCAAAGTAGATAAATAAAATATCTTATGAAAGAGATAACGAAGATATAACCCCAGCATTTACGTTGGCTACATGACTTCCATTTGCGAAAAATAAGATTAATGGTCTGAAAGAAATTGAGGCTATAAATGAATACACAGTAATGGATCCAAGTACTAGTTGTTGATTTTCACTTATTTTACTTGTGAAGAAGAACGATGGATTTGAAAGGTTAATGAAGTCAAGAAATATAGTGGATCTGGAAGTCAAAAAGAAAGAATGCTACCCACTGTTAAGGGTTGCTTTCGCTTTAGATGTTTTATCTTAGTCAAAATGGTTTTGAACGTTGAACCTGAAGAGAGAATATTGGAGAATGCAAGTATACAAAGCAACTTTAGAAAAGGCATCTTTTGCTGCAGGAAATGGGTTATGTTGTAATGCACTTGATATGTCTGAATGACTGATGGAATGTGTTCTATCTGAAATCTTCTTTAATTTATACTCATCTATTTGAATGATGTAATTACATGTGGAAGGAAGTGATGGGCAAGAAAAAAGTGCTTTATCAGTTGAGGAGTGAGAACCTTGAACTGAATCTCAAGAAGTATGAGTTGTTTCAGCTACAACTTAGTTTCTTGGATTATACAGTCAATGGACAGGGACTGTTTGTTAGGAATTCAGCAAATATCGAATCTATCTAGAATTGGCTAAAACCATAAAACTAGTGTGAAGTAAAAGGATCTTTGGACTGTGCTTTTACTCTCTTCATTTTGTAAAATCATTCTCTGACACAGTTTGTCCAATAAGCAAACTACTAAAAAAACAAACAAGTTTGGTTGAACTGGTCATTGTGAACAAACTAAAGAAAGAACTATCCATTACTTCTGTATTAACATGCCCACCTCTTGAAGATCCTCTCACAGTAGCTGAACATATTAGTGGTTATGTAACAAAAGTAGTGTTATCACAAGTACAACATGCAAAAGAATACGTGAGAGCAGTTGGAAAACGATAGTGTAAAACTCGAAGTGGTTATTAAGTGATGTGAAAGTCCCGAGGTATTTCCATCACAACATATATGGGCACGACTTTAACTTATTTATAGATCATACAACATTGAAGTGGCAGTTGAATTCTCGTAATCCAGAATGATAAATATCCACTTATTATGTTAGTGAATCTGTTAATCAGTCAATAAAAAATCAGTTCATAATTTATATTACTCAGTATATGAACTTAATGAAGTAAAATTTTTCTTTAAGTGTAGCTTACCTGTGAAGTTAGACCTGATAAGTGAACGGTTGTTATGCTTACTCGGGAATTTTAAGAAATTGTCCAATAGCTAATAAACACACATACTAATTTAGAGAAGTTTCTACACGTACGAGTTCACACAATGTTTTTTTCTTGTCGTTGTTTGTGTGTGTTTGTCTCTAGCTCTTCTTGATGGGATTTCTCTAACTAATCCATCATCTGCTGTAACTCAGATGAAGAAGATGTACACATCGTGCCTAAAAATGGGTAAGTTTTGCTTTTCACATTCGTATCAGTCCTTCATTAGTTTTATAAAATGTAAATAAATATTTGATAGTTTACGCTTTTAGAAGCAAAAAAATAGACACGTTCTACTGATTGATCTCAGAAAGGCATAACTAACTGGCACTAATGTAAAAAAGTCCAGTTGTTTAGGACATTTTTCTGACGAAGTGATAAACAAGAAAAATTACCAGCTTCACAGTACGTTGCACCACACTTTAAAAAAAAAGGGAAAACATATTTCTAAGGATAAATCGATAAGTAACTCGTAATATTCAGCTATTTAAAGGTTTCCGGTGCTAATCATTAACGAATTTAACTCGGTCAGCAAGAGAGCCTGGAAGCGGGTAGAATATTGAGAACCGAAACAACACTTTATAACTTACGAGGTACTTGAAGAATTTTAATATTTATTCACTTTAGGTGTTATCCATTCGATTAGATCCTTCAGTATATCTTAATTGGCTGTTAAGGAAGAAAAAACTGAATTATTGTCTGGATGAAAAACATTGCAAGATCAAAGTCATTATTGTTAGAAGGATCAAAATTATTATTGTTACTGAAATTAAGCCCCCCAGTGGCTCAGCGGTATGTCTCCCGACTTACAACGCTAAAATCCGGGTTTCGATACCCGTGATGGGCAGAGCACAGACAGTCCACTGTTTATCTTTGTGGCTTAATTCAAAAACAAAACAACAACTGGAATAGAAGTCATTATTGTTACCGGAATCAAAATTATCATCGTTATCAGGATCAAACCATTATTAATACCGGGATCAAAGTCATTATTAATATCGAGATCAAAATGATTATTGTTACTGGGATCACAGTTATTTGTATTGAACTCACAGTCATCATTATTACTGGGGTAGCAGATATCATCCTTATATATATGGCCCGGCATCGCCAAGCGTGTTAAGGCGTAATCTGAAGGTCGCGGATTCGCATCCCGGTCGCACCAAACATGCTCGCCCTTTCAACCATGAAGGCGTTATAATCTGACTGTCAATCCCACTATTCGTTGGTAAAAGAGTAGCCCAATTTTTGGTGGTGGGTAGTGATGACTAGCTGTCTGCCCTCTAGTCTTACGCTGCTCAGTTAAGGACGGCTAGCACAGATAGCCCTCGAGTAGCTTTGCGCGAAATTCAAAAAACCAAACCTTATATATATATTTTATTCCAAACAGAAAAACGAAACAAATGTTCTCAGCAAACATAATTTTGTTAATTCACTTTTTTATTTAGTAATAATTAAACGATAAGTCTACGGACTCACAACCCTAAAATGTCGAGATTCGATTTCCCTTAGTAGACACAGCAGATAGCCCGATGTGGTTTTGCTATAAGAAAACCCACCCACAAAGTATTGGTTTTACTTAATTTATTTTTATAATATTGATTTACTCTTAACGAAACTAAGTATTTATATCTCAATATGTTCTAACAAAATTTTCACAGTTGTATTTGATAAGTTTCTCTTTCTTGAAATTACATGAGAAAAAAGTTGGAAATAAAGCACATCAAAAACTTATTCTGTATCATATCCTGGTTTTGTACTGTATTCTGTATCATATCCTCGTTTAGTACTGTATTCTGTATGATATCCGGGTTTAGTAGTGTATTTATATCATATCCGGGTTTAGTACTGTATTCTATATAATATCCTCGTTAAGTACTGTATTCTATATAATATCCTCGTTTAGTACTGTATTCTGTTTGATATCCGGGTTTAATACTGTATTATATATCATATCCTGGTTTATTACTGTATTCTATATCATATCCGGGTTTATTACTGTATTCTATATCATATCCTGGTTTAGTAATGTATTCTATATCATATCCGGGTTTAGTACTGTATTCTATATCATATCCTGGCTTAGTACTGTTTTTGTTTGGAATTAAGCATAAAACTACACAAAGGGCTCTCTGTACTCTGTTTATCAGGAGTATTGAAACCCATTTTCTAGTTGTGTAAGTTTGCCGCTATGCCACTGGTGGACTAGTGCCGTTTTATTGGATGTTTGTTTACTTGTGTACAGTGTTATGCTGTTCTTTATTATTTTATTTTCGGAATGTTATTTGCAGATAGCACAACAAATCGAAGGTATATTTTCTCAGTTTACCAATCTATGTAAGTTGCAATATGTCAAGCAAACTGATCGTTTTTCTCTTCCTATAAAAAACAAACAAACCCAACAACAACAAAAGACGATAACATCGTTAATGGAGTAACTACACTGAAAGAGATGTTGAATGATGTCGGTGGTTGGCCGCTGCTATCCACAAATTGGACAAGTGCCCTTTACGACTGGGTCCACCCAACAGCTTGGATGATTCGTCAACTTGGAACTGTACCTTTTATATCCTTCACTGTAGCTCCCGACTCCAGAAATACTTCAACAAATGTCATTTATGTTAGTTTGATTTACCATGTATTACAGTAGGATGAGAAACTTGATAAAGTACTGTAGAAATTAGGTTAACTAAAATACTGGGTAGGGATTATACTGTCAGGCTACAGAACAGAACATTGGTTATAATAATAAATATATATATTATAATTTTATATGCACTGAACAAAAATTCTTGGAAAAACCTAAAATATTTTGTTAAGGCAAAAATGTACATTTAACATTTTTTATGTTAATGAGATTTTAAGTTAATATGTGTTCAATATTTTCATATTTCAAAACAAAAATTGGAATGTTCATTTTACGAAACTTAAGAACATTTTAAATACGATACTTTCAAAACTATTTGAATGTTCTTCTGAACACAATAGAAAATAATCGGTACAAACAAAGTGTAAGTGAAAAAAAATATATGATTATTAATATCCATCCAAAGCTATTACGTTACTTAGATAATTTAAGTTTACTGTGAACACGTTTATCGGACGTGTAGAAATTTTTAATTTACTATTGCTTTCAAAGAATTACTTAGTGTGCTTGAAGTGCTGTAAATTTTTATGACTGGTTAATAATACAAGATATCTGAAATTAAAAGCAGATACAAAAAATAGATCGTTACTCGATAATTTAATTATACGTAAAATATTATAAGAGATTAAAATTGTCTACAAAATTTCATTAAATAATTTGTTTCCAAATATACCTAACTTAGAATATGTTTTTCAGTTAGGAAATCCTGGGATTCAGAGATCCTTAATTACTCAAGAGCGTCAACATAGGGATCTCATCCAAAATATTACTAAACAGATTCAACAGCGAGAAAATAAGAATGAAGTGGATCGAGAAGAAAATGACATCGCCGGCATCTTTGAAGTGGAGAACACAATTAAACAGGTAAAACACTAACAATAAAAAGAACCAAAATACTGTTACTTGTGAACCGTGGGTAGGGTATGATTCATTATTTTGCAAATAACAGACCTTTTTCTGTTACAAATGTTTACACAATTCGAACATTCCAAAACAGGTGAAAAATTAATTATAGCTTAAATTATATCTTGTATTCTGATCCCACTGATCATTGCATTGCGTATCGTTTTGAGGTATATGTGGTTCTGTTGACTATGAAATATAGGTATCATGTACTACCTTGTCACCGATTGAACGGTTTGGCATGGCATTTCTATCATGCTCTTAAACGAAATTCAGTGGGTATACATACAAAGAAACAGCATTAAGACAGACTGATTGATGGTCGCTAAGTGTATGCAGGGTGTCAAAACGGTGTAATTTACGAGAGTTTGAAAACAGTTAAATTGCAGGTTATTTTCTGTTTGTAGCATCGATACCTGAAACAGTTGCAATGCTTGGTCTTTATGATACCTCTGAATGAGTTTATTACAAAATATGGGAACATGGTAGTGAATATCATAAAAAACTAACTAACTCTTTTTATACGCAAAAAACGGCTCTTTTGGGCTCAGAAAACACTTCAAATAGAAGAGCGAACAACGTTTCGACCTTCTTCGGTCATCGTCAGGTTCACAAAGAAAGAGGTAACTGGCCGGAAGCTGACCACATGTTTGGAAGGGGTTGTATAACTGAGTGTCGCAATGTAGAGGGCGCGGTTTGATGTTTGAATATAATTTTATCTATAATATTAATATAGGTATAATGGTGTTCCTTTATATTGGTTTATTTTGGGTTTAAGTTGTTGTATAAGTAAGGCTTCTTTAATTTTGCGTTTTCTGTGTGTAAGGTAATGTCGTATGGAGAACAACGTGGTTAGCTCCCTACGATCCTTGGTATTCCATCTATCATGATTCTGTTTCGGAGATTTAGTGATTTTACTCTTTTACATTTTACAACGATTTTAACATGCGTATTTAATATCAAATCATACTTGCGGAGAAGGAAAAGCATTTCCAAAACATTATCGTATTCTAATGAGGGATCAATTATACAAAGTGTAAGTGGCTTCAGGAGTCTTTCCATGATAACTAAGTCCCCTTTCACCCTTAAGTTTAACAATGTCTGTTACTTTCTTAAACACATCTGGCTGTTTCGAACTCGTGTTTTATACTCAGGCTTCTGGATAATGACGTGTAGGTGTTACAAACTTTACCTGGTAAAAAATGCGACTACATTGATTAGTTGCTTTTAACGGAGGTTTCATACAGATTAGACGATTGGTTTGTTTTGAATTTCGCGCAAAGCTACTTGAAGGCTATCCGAGTTAGTCGTCCCTAATTTAACAGTATAAGACTAACAGGAAGGCAACTAGTTATCACCACCCACCGTCAACTCTTGGGCTAATCTTTTACCAACGAATAGTGGGATTGACTATCATATTATAACGCCCCATAGCTGAAAGGGAGAGGATATTTAGTGTGACCGGGATTCGAACCCGAGACCCTCAGATTACAAGTCGAGCTCCTTAACCACCTGGCCATGCCGGGCTTATTTGTTTTGTAATTAATTCTTGCCAGGATACCAGCATTATGTTGAATAAAAATATTGAAATAACTGTATGAAACGAAAAAATGATGTGAGATTGTCCATCTTCTATATGAGAGTGAAGAAAGATGCAACGCTAAATTAAATTCGTATATGAGATAAAATTTTATTTTATCAAGAATTTCTTATCTGTATTGCACTCCACTGGTTTTCACAGAAACTCTTGTAAATGTTTACATAAAATACATATTTTGAGTCGAGTAACTGACTGATGAAGACATAAAGTATTGGGAAACAAACGTTTTTCGAAGAATAAATTTGTACAAAGACGAAATATTTTAATTTCACAATGCTGTATTTGTAAACAAGGGGGATTTAATTGATTTACATATGAAACACAACCTACTTCATCTCTTCTCTAAGAGGTCGCTAATTTTTATTGATAATCCTATAACATAAAAAATGTATTGCTTTCCTTATCTACAATACAATGTTATCTTTTACAAGTTTGTAGTACGAAGTGACCTATAAACCTTAATTTCATGTTGTCACTGTTAACTCAATTCAGTTTTAGTTTCGAGGAGGAAGTGACATCAACTTGCACTGTTTACTTTTTCCTTATTTCATTTCCATATATATATATTTCAATATTTCAATAATTATTCTCTTCAGTACTATGGAACTGATTTTGCACAAAACCTTCACAGCATGAAGTTAGAGCAACATGCATACGCCGTTTTTTATTTTTGCAAATTGATTAGTAAAATTATTTTGGCTGTTCAGGTCAAAAAGAAAGAAAAAACAAGTTTAATGTTTTTTAGATATACACAGTTGAGTCAATCACTTAGTGAACTAAATAGTTATTATATATTAACAAGTTTGAGGCATATCCGAAAAATTTATTTTAATTAATAATGATTTATATGATAATAACCATATTATCAACAATTCTGTAAGTCATCAGAAAATTGTACTGTTACTCAGTAGACCAGTTTGTTCCTTGATGAGGCAGGACAAATTCCAAAAGAAAATTATTGGGCCTCCTCTACAAAAAATAGGTCTCAAACACACTGGCCCACTTCAAAAGAATGTGAGTGGTCATTAACACATACAGGCCATTTTAAGATATTTTATTAAGTTGGCAAAAGCTTTTGCATTGATTGATATATTTGCACAATTTTCGCTGATGTGTTAGCAAAGAACTTGGAAAGTAGAGCTGGAATAAATTCACATGTACCAGGTTTTCAATTTCAACAGCAAAGTGTTTGCTGACGTACTTTAAAGGTTAGATGTAGTGAACCTTTACACTTCACCTTATCATCCCAGATCTGATGGTTTAAGAGAATGGATAATAGACTCTCATGAGACAGGAGTCTAGCAGCTTTTGTGGTCTATTATGTACGTATATATATTCTATGTGTATGTATATCTGGAAGTACTTATGGAATCATAGGACAAAGTAAGTATATAATCCATATTACACACAATAGAATAATATTTATGTGTATAATGAAGTGTTGCTTAATGCAGTGCTATGTTGACACGACATAATGTAATTGAGTGTCAGAAAAGCATTTTGCAAGAGTCAAACCAGCATAAGACCAACATAAGTATTGGAAATGATTCGATTTTAGAGTTTGAAACTTTTAGTAAAGATGTTGGCTGCTGGAAAGGAAATTAATCATAGTAAGCATCTATAAGTCGAAGTTTTAAGACTATTATCAACAGTCCAACTTCAAGTTTTACCCAGTGCTATATGCAAGGCTCTAAACAGAGTTCTCGAAACTAGAATAGTAATAGTCGAAGAAAAAAACTCAAACTGCCCACAAGTAATGTAAAGTTCCTCGGGTATCATCTTTGTGCGTGAGGCGACCATTTAGAAAATATCTCGCTACAAGTGCAAGTTCTAACCTTTTATTCAAAAGCATTAAGATGTAAATTAGCCAAACATGGCCTTGGTGGGCTTGAAACTACTAGAAAACCTTTACTGAGAAAAGACAACAGAAATAAAGCAGCGGGATATTTTAAACCTGTAAAACTGCTCTTTATGAACAACTGCTGTGTGGCAATACTCAATGGCAGTTTTTTCGATAGCAGACTGGACAACAGTGTAAAAGTCAGTGTATGATGGCTACAGTGATGCATGAAAATTAATAAACACAACTGTGGGGCTGTATCTGAGCCAGAAATGTACGAAGGCATCTTGGCTGCTAACAGATACAGCTAAGTTCTTGTTCGCTATGCCATTCTCTCGGGAATCCATCTTATCAATGTGACGATTACTCCAAACATAAACTCAATGGAACACCTACTTGGATTGTAAGGAGGCTGATGGAATATTCATAATAATGTCGTAGTCTTCACAAATTCTTATATGAACATCATCGAGGCTGTGTAGTTGCGATTGACGTTGTGTGGTAATCAAACGACTTGGATGAATTGTGAAAAGTGTTACAGCATATTTAAAACCATATTATTTAGTCATATATATATAAATCAGAAGACTCGTCACATATCAAATATTTATTGTTTTTTTGCACATTTTCTATAATAATGCAATGTATTTATGTTTGTGCATATTTGCTTTATATATTCTCCTTACAAACTCACTTTGTCCCATATTTACTTGCAATACTATATCTATATTATTCTCTCTCTTATTTTGTGTGTGCAATCAAGTTACCTCTCTTTTTCACACCTGCGCAAATGTATGTAAAAGACCAAGAATTTAAATTAACTTTTAAATCTATGTAATTCGTTTGTGTTTCCTTTCTTTTTTTCCATTTTCATACATATTGTTTGTATGAGTAGTACACCCTTACCCACTCTTCACAGAATGGATCGAAAATATAAATGTTTTTTCTTCATTAATAATGCATTTTTTTCTGTTAAAGGTTTTTCATGCTAATTTATTATTATTATCGTGTGATGTCTGGCATGATGTATTAAACCGTTTATTTTTAAAGGATATCTCTGTTAAATTTCTCCCTCCACAACTGTTACTTTTTGAATTTAACTTTCAATTGTATCATTTGTTAGACTACGCTCACCTCCATTCTAAAAGGGATAACTATTCTCTGTACGTAACTCATTGCTGTAGAATATTTCTGGTATTTTTTTAGAGTGTACTTGAACATACTTCTTTTCTGTGTCAAAGGTATGTTCTTTGTTAAAGGGACATTAACTATGTTCCATATTAAAGGGATTTTTTTATGTGATAAGCGTATGTGTATATTAAAGTTTCATTTTTGTAAAGTTTTATTCATTACAAGAGCTTTGATTTCATAGTACTATGTTTACAAGGGTTTTTCTTTTGATCATTTTAACGTATATTACATCTCAGTTGTGCTGCTCAACTGTGAAAGGTTTTCTTTCTATAGTTATTATCATTTTATGATGTATTGTATTTGATTTAATATTTACTTAAATTAATGTTTCACGTTGTAATGTATTATGCTACCTTTCAAAACATAATAAAAAGTTTTATCTTCTAGTTGAGTATAGTTCTTTATTAAAGGGTTGAGTTATCCATCTGGTAAGTAACTACTCTTAAGAACAAAGTAGAGTCAAAGTATTTATCTACTATAGCGCAAGTTTAAAGTTACTGGGTTTAATTTTAATTTTCAGTCTGAGGTGATGGGAAAAGTTGATATGCAGGCATATCATATATTTTTCACAACTGTAATAATACAGGAATTTTTTGGTTTAAACAAATGGTCCAGAACAAACCATTGACATTATTTTCTTCAACTTACTTTTTGTTTCTTTGTTCTCTGTAACAGATAATATCTACTTTTTGTGTGGATAAGGTGAATGACTTTACTAGCTGAGTGGATGATTTTTGTATGTTACAGATGACAAATGATGTGAGAGAATGAGCAGTCAGGTGATGATGCTATGGCAAAGAAAGGAAACGATATTTCTTCTACAATTAGAACCTTTGTACTGGAGACAATTTTACATGGTACTTATTGGGTTCAGTTCGAAATACTAAGGTGATTTGCGAATACCACATGTCTGTAACATGTGTAGAAAAGTTTGAATTTTCTATGACGCTCTGATTTGGAGCATACTAAATCCAATCGAGATTGTATGCTACTTCTATCCTACGTGTTGTTTTTTGTTGCATAATTCGCTTAAGAAAGGTATATAATGCTCTTTGAAACATTTATATTGTGTCCTACGTTCCCTTGTGTACATATATTTGCCACATAGAAATGAGATGCTTCAGATACTAATGATGCAAAGTTTTTGTTGATCAGTTACACATTAAATGTGTAATGTGCAGGGGCGTAGATCCTGGGAAGATGGGGGATATATCCCCCTTTCATTTTAGGTGGGGATGGTGCATACAATCATCCCCCACAGTTGAATTGTTTTATTGCATCATAGGCCTACAAATTGTGTGTTTGTTCTTGTAATTTTCGTGTTTTTACCGATCGAATAACATAATTAGGCCTAGATGTAGGCTTTTTTAGTAGCCGAAATGTACATCTTTAATATAGGCGTGCTTCTAAGCTTTTCAATTTAAACGATAACTCGTTAGTATCATTCAGTAGGCTTAAGTATACATGCAAGGCTTGCAAGCACTATCACAGAATCTATCTACGTCTAGTACGTAGTATAAGATTAAGTAAAATTTTCATCACAAGAGATTGAACAGGGCATGAAATTCGAAAATATTACTCCCAAGTGTAAACTCCTGTGATCTAGATCTGGCAGGCCATTTGTAGCTTGCAGCTGCGTCAATCTTATGTGTATATTATGCGGTTTTCCTACGCCATTTGTTCATATGTATGCCCAGCCGGTTTTATTGTCGAACGCCTTACTCTCCTTAGCTGCCGAAGCCGCTGACCATAATGTACGTTTAGTGTACAGTTAACGACAGGTTCATGCCGCTCGGATCCAGACGCGGCATACATCATCCCCCTCCGCTCTCTTTAGTCTGATCCTCGATTTTACAAGAGGACTAATTAGACCTGTGTTTGTGGCCCTCATTAACTTATGAAATTTCAGATTATCACCGCCCTCTAATAAAGTGATGATACTTTATGGTAAAACAACAATGTATTCTCTTATCATAGATAGTAAAAATATTGTATTTTCTTGTATAATTAGAACACAAAAGGAGCGGTTTCAACGGCCTGAAGTCTCTACTCGTATTTTATTGCAAGGTTTTGTTTAGGTGTTTTTATTTAATAGACGTGCTTATAGACACTGCATCACAACGAGTTTGCCTTTTGATGAGCTTTAACAGGAATATAGTATATTTGTGATTTTTAAGTATTTTTTCAGAAACTTGCAATTACTTACGTTGTAACAAGCACACATTACTGTCCCAGCGATGCCCAGGCGGTCAATCGGCTCAGTAGTCACTGTGAGGTTCTCGCGTTCGACTTAAATACATTGTACAGTTCAGTCCTACTTCCATTCTGTTCTATCTTTGTTCATTGTACATTAGAAATTTTTAATAAAGACTGTATTTTAGCCTGTTTAGTCATCTGGGAAATAGATTCCAATTATGACAAGCATGTATCTGAAACTTTCCGATAGTAGACAGTTCTGCAAGCCAGTTACTAGTACTACAAGTGACATGCAGATGCAGATAATCCAACAACCTCAAACAAAGGAATAGAAACTTGTCATGCAGAGGAAATACTATGTTTATCAGAGGACGAGTCTGAAAATGTTTGTGCAATTATTGCATATCATGAACTACCAGATAGTTGTGAAACAAGTTTGTGCAGTAATGAAATATCTGACACTCCACAGATACAGTGTGGAAAGCCATATCATCCAGGCGCACAACTAATACTACGACAGAAAGCAAAATCTCAAAATATCAACTTATAGGGCAAGTGCTTTGATGAGTTCCCATGGATGCACTTCGACAATCAGACTCAAAAAGTCATATGCTTTCATTGTGTCAAGGCGGAAAATTGAGGCCTTTTTACAGGGAAATTGGAGAGGCCAGTGGAGTATACCTTCATATCCACCAGTTTTTGCAACTGGAAAGAGGCAAAACATAAATTCAACGAACACCAATTCTCCTCTCAGCACAGATTCGCTATATTTCCAGAAGGTTCACTTGATGTAACTCCAGTGACTGTCCAGCTACATGATGTAAAAAAGAATCAGCAGGAAGAATGCAAAAGAAGTCTGCCCAAAATGTTCAGAAGTTTACGTTTCTTACTTCGTCAAGGTTTAGCATTACGTGGACACTCTGATACGGAGGAGAACTTCCTGCAATTAATGAAGCTCCTGGAAGAGGAAGATCCTGACAGACTCCTCAGAAGGATCACAGGTGATGGCTCAGCACACCATTCTGCAACAGCTAGACATTACTACAGAAGCCAATATTTTGAATTCGTGGACACAGTCTCAGAACATCTGACCACTAGATCCAATGCATACAACAATGACTTGAGGCAATATCTGGCACTTGAGAACATGATCACATCTGGCAAGATTGACAAATCGGTTATAAACTTCTATCCTGAATTCTCTGCACAACGGCTCGAGTTTTAGTTGCCCATGTTCAAAGGAACAACAAAAGCAGTATCTCTGAAAGGTGCGAATGATGCTTACTGTAAAATGCATAAAATAAACCAGCAGATGTTTTGTGAAATGTTTCTTCTCATGAAAAATTTACTTGTATGTTCAGTGTTCAGCTGTGAACACGTGGTTAAGGTCAACTATGTCTCAGTGCCGCCTCAACCATGTAACAGTTTGTCACACTCACAAAGATGAGGTCGACAAGATAAATATAGAAGAGCTTATGAAATAATTTATAAACAGATCATCACAAAGGAGATCTACGTTTGGGAACATGTAGACTAGAGGACTAAATGAATCTTACTTCAATGAAAAGTATGAATAATTATGTGCTACATTGTATTGATGTGTAATTTTCAAGAGTTTGCAAAGACATTTTAATCACTTTTATCAAACAACATGAATGTTTTTTTCATTAGGTATAAACTTATCAAGGGTAATTACTGATATTATTAATATTTGAAAACGTAATTCATGCAATGAAAGTTATTAGTAACCTTGTCAAGTATAATGGTCATCATTTATGCTGTGCAGTGTGCAGGAATAAATTCATGTGGCAGTTAATTTGCGAAACATTTGTCTTTATTCTATTAACATTTTGAAAACTGTTCACAACACCTTACTTATACAAACATGGAAACCTTGTGGCAACAAGATTACTCTGTGACTGCATGTTAAAATCTTTCAGGTTTACGTAATCAGAGATTACCAATTTGCAAATTGAACAGTCCACATAAGTGGTTGCAAAAATCATCCCCCCCATCGGGCGTAAAAATCTACGCCCCTGGTAAAGTGAGAGCTGTGTTGGTGTTTACAAACATATTCGTTTCTGAAATTGAAAGATACAAGAGTTTTGTTGAAGTCTCACCCTTATGTTTATTCAAACAGGTTTTTAGCTGCTCATCCGTCCATTTAACTTGTTACATTAAAAAATAATTCATTTTATTTTGTTTAAATAAAAGTAATCGAACTCTTTCCACCTACAAAAATCATTGATTTTCGGTCTCTTATTCAAAACTGCTCACAATTTCAGTCTTTGCTATGAAAATCACTGAGAGCGAGGGCATTAATGGAAACCCACTTAGAAAAGGCTAGTCGGGTTTTGTTACTGTGGGTCCTCTAGAAATACTATGTGTAGCATGTGAAATATCTCAGTATTCAGCACATATGAATTACTAAACTGTCTGGTCCTTGTTCACCAACCCAAATGTACCCACTTCCAGAGACTATGCCTTATGTGTATTCTAAAGCACCCAGAAACCTTCTTTAAAACTTCCCTGCTGCTAGATAGGAAATGATACATTTCAGTACTGGATTCATAACAATTCATGCTTCGTGAGAAAAATGGAAGGCTTGCTTGAAGAAAATGGTAAGATGAAACACATCATATCTTATAGTTGTTCAGCTAAAGAAGACTTACTCAGATCGAAACCGTCACAACCAAAAATGCTCAGAATATTATTTTCCTAGTACAGTTTTATGTTCTGAATTGTAGTCTGAAAGTTGTTTTATTCTCATATGTGGATTTCCTAACAAAATCGTTACCTCAAATCAGTAAATGTCATTATGAAGCATATATAGGAATATCTCCACCCCGTTTCCTCGTAAGTCAGCAAGGCATGATAATGAAAGCGACTATGTCTTGATGTGCAAATTTGAGGTTTGACTCTAACCTTTGTTGAATTATCTTTTTTAAAAATATTTTGATAATATCTTACATTTTTGCCCAGTTTTTCTGATTTTATGTCCATTTATTTAGTTATTTAATCTCGGAGGTGAAAACTGCGATTTTTTTTTGTTCTACAAGCTATTTTAAACGTATTCACAATTTGTCTGATCCAAAATTTATTTCTATTTTCTGACAATTTTTTTTTTCAGTTTTATCTGGGTATTCAAGGTCAAATAGGTTTTACATCTTTAAGAAATATTTACTTGAGATATTCAGAACATGTTATATCAGTTTTTCTTAAAAAATCAAATTAAAAGTAGTTCAATATAATATACATTTGAACACTTATATTCTACTATATATGAGTTTAGATTTTGCCACCAGACCTCTCTAGCTCACTTGTAATGGAGTGGAAACTTTACTACATATGTTTACTAATGGATGTTCTCGACTTTAGAGTCAAATTTCTCGATGTAGACACGAAGTGGAGAAAAGCTGCCGTTTCTAGATGTGATAGTTATCAAGATGGATCACTCTTTTAAAAAGTTGTAACATGAAATTCCTCGTAGTAAGATCAAAGAGCACAATACTTACTACTTAATTAACGTGTTCTGGCACTATAGTCCCAGAAGTACCTGGAATTCTACAGTTTGAAGGTCATTGTGGCAGAGTTGCATCTTCTATTCACTTCAGTTGAGAATAACAACATCAACTGAACAAAATGCAAGGCTTGTCGGTTCGGTGGTCATGAAAACGAACCCACACTGATGCTGTAATAGATATACTTGCAAGCATACTCTAAAAACAGTTGACCAAAAGGGTTTTCTGAAAACAGGGTACGAAATACAACCTTATTAAGTTACTAAAGCAGAAGAACTCTTCAGCAGTAGCTTTAATGGCTTTGCCAGAGACTCACAATTGAGCATATTAACCCCCAATTGTAGGAGAGTACAGCAAGCGGCGATACCATTCACAGTTGTATGGGGATTATTTCCAGTGGAGCAACAGAGATACTCAGAACATGCTACTTCACCTGTATCGGTGATACGGTTAGAGCACACAAAGAAGCATAGATACCTGCTACAAATTTGAACTATTTGATCATGGTGGCGTAGATGTCCTGTCTTTGTGCCTTCACAAAAGATTCTATCTGCTTACAATGTAGACCACATGATCATTATCACACATTGAGAAGACAACGGTTTCAGTAAATAAAACAATCAATCTCTTAATTTAGTTTGTTTGTTTGTTTAGAATTAAGCACAAAGCTGCACAATGGGCTATCTGTATTCTGCCCACCACGGGTATCGAAACCCGGTTTTTAGTGTGTAAGTCCGCAGACATACCATTGTGCCACTGGGGGGTCTTAATTTAGTACAGAACACATTTCTATACCTCCAGATGTAGTGGTTGGTTCAATGTCTAGAAGTGCACGCTGTTAGATGTCTGTGTGAGTATACAGCAAATACAAATTTATTCGTCGTACGTGAGAAGCTTAAAAGAAAATGAAAGGGGAAGTCTAGAGTGTCACGCTGTCCGTGTCAGCTTGGTTCGGTAACGTGTCGCTGAAACCTGTGGAACTTTACAAAAAAAATATTTTATCTACTTTTTATTTTAACAATTTATTTTACTTTATCAATCACAATACAGTAATTGACCAGCCGTTTTTATCTCCTGTCTTTTGATATAGATTTTATTTTTGTTTCGACTCTACACAGTGTATTGTTTCTTTTCGTTTGCCTGTAAAACAATCCTACACCCGTCTTCCATACACACTACGTAAGCGAACCTCCTGTCATAGCGAAAATAAGGTAACAATGTCTACTTCGAGTATCACAACACCTTGGCAAAAAGCGTTCATTTAGACAGCAATATATTTTGTTCGAAATTTATTATATTTTTGATATTGTACGGGTTATTAATTAAAAACTGTATTTTATTATTCTGTGAACACAGTAAGACATGGTGATTTCTCAGGATACTCTTTCTGATTAGCAGTAGATTCTCATTTATAAAGACAATACAGAGCAGTGACTTCAAAGAACCGGTTTTCTTCAGCATGATTTAGAAATATGATTTAATGAATCTATTTTTCTTTTAGATTCTTGACAGGTTTCCCCCTAAAGACGAGAAAGATTGGATGAAAATGACAGTAGAAGAACTAATGAATGCTACAGAAGAGGTGACTACATGTTTATACATCTATTCATAAATTTAAAAAAACCCACTAACAGCACTGAATACTTGAGTGTGCGCATTTCTAAAATAACACAGATGAAGCGTTAACAACACAAAACGATTGTGTGCATGAGATGTGAACAGTATAAAAAACTTAAGTGTGTGTATGATTTAGGAAGACGATATATATATATATATATACAGCTTAGATGTTAATAAAGATTACAATTTGTGTTTCATCAGTGCAGAAAACTGAGAGTATGAACATTACACAGGAAACTACAGATAAAGTATGAACTACATTACGTTATGTGAGCGTATGCAAAACGTAATCAGTGAAGAAGACGTGAGTGTGTATTACTAAACACACTACAAATAAGGTGTGAATAACCACGTTGAGCTGTGGTTTAGAATGTTTTGTGAGCTTTAGAAATAATTGAGATAAAACGTAATTACTATAGCAGTCTAAGGTACGTGAATGATTGAGGTGAGATGAATGTGGACAAAATATAGAACTGCGAACTATTTGTATTACGGATAAACTAATACATAGCGAGTAATTGGATAGTGAAGTGTTGTGATACATAGATAATTTAATGTAAGTAGAGAAGCAGTAAGTAATACACACAAATACTACCTGAATTTAAGGGGGGTGAAGATATTGTTGGATTGGTCAAATTGAAGAAACCAGTGGACACGATTCGAGTGAGTCTGAGGGAACAGTAAATTCTACAGAAAAGTTCAAATGTGATCTGGAGAACCAATGAGTACAAAAGAGGTTTATGAAAATATACAAAGTACGATATTACAAGATCTGTAAATTTATTATATTGCTGTAATCAATAGATTTTTCAGAGGAAGAGATGGTGAAAAAATGGCTCCCCCTTGAAAATGCTGTTAATTTTTTATATCGTTTAATATTATCTCAACTTTAATTTTAATACCGGCTTTCATAAGCACCTGAACTTTTCATAATTTTAGTTACATTTTCATATAAAAAATGTTGTGCACCTGTTGTAGTTTATTACATCTTCTTATTCTAATTAGACTACAAGATGATCAAACAAGTTTTTCTGCAATAATCGAATGTAAAAATGAAACTCAAAATAACACAAACCAGTTTCACAAACTAATGTTTAATCGGTATTCCCTTGAATTTCAGTACTGCTTCACGTCAGCGTGACATACTCTCAGTGAGTTTGTACATATATGTCTGAGTGATTGACTGCCATCCTTCTTTAAGTACTTCAAAAAACATCTTCCATGTTTGGCTTACGATCTTTCTTTAATCGGTTTATCTCAATCCATAAACGTTTAATCCAATTCATATCAGGTGATTCACCTGGTTATTCCATAACATTAGCTCTCTTATTTCTAAAATACCTTTTAACGACTCTATTATAACTGCAAAGAAACTTGTTTGATCATGTTGTAGTGTAATTGGAATAAAAATATCTAAGATGCTACAGCAGGTAAACAACACTTTAATCTGAGAAAATATAATTAAACTCATGAAACGTACAAAAATTTACGAAAGCCACCGCTAAAATTGGGATTTGAAATCATATTTGAGTAGATTCCGTTGAGTGATCTCTAAAAACAAATAGTTTTACATGTTTTTCTGTCATCTAATAAAAGATATAATAGATTAAAAGGGTGCCACTTTTTGTCCACCCCTGTAAGTGCGTAAAAATTCTTTACTCAAAGATACCAACTGTGTAGATATATTAATAGAAAAATGTCTTTACTACAAGATTTACAGAAATGGAAGATATAGAACGATATTCCCACAAGCAAAATTTTAATTAAACAATTTTTAAGTAAAAATAAATCGCATGAAAATAATTTTACTTCGGTGCTCTCGATATTTAATTGGCTTACATAAAGTTGATTTCGTTAGTAATGTATATTGAAAATCACTAAAATACTAGGGCGCACTCAGTTTCTTAAAATGGGCAAGACATATTAGAATGCGATGCTAAAGGTGTGTTTATGTGTTTTTCATTTAGCAAAGCCACAAAGGGTTATCTGCTCAGCCCACCGAGGGGAATCGAACTTCTGATTTTAGCGTTGTAAATCCGGAGACATACCGCTGTACTAGCGGGGAGGTGCGAAGCTAAGGGAAAAAGAAAGAAAAATAAAACATGTGGAAAATTTTGATTTTGAAATAATAATTTGCAAAGTAATGAATAAGTAATTCATTTTAGGCCTAACATCATTTTATTACACCATGCCTTGTCTTAATAAAATGTTGAGGTTTTTAATGTTTATAGAAGGATGCATCATTCACGATAAACAAAGATACATAAAAACGCATTACAGACAAGTATAGTGCACATATTTTGAAACAAATAGAAAAACCAATTATATAACTGAAAAGTTTATGATCTCTCTCTAGGAAAACTGGTTGAAACTCCTACAACAGACCACCAATGAGACGTTACAAAATGAACACCGAATTAAAATGGAAGATGAAATTATTGTACAAAACCAAGAATTTCTTACTGAAATTGTGAAATATCTCAAACATAAAGATAATAAAAGGTTAGATATTTGCACTATTTGTAACTTTCCTTACAAGTATTCTTTATCGCTGTTTGTGATAATTATATGAACATACATAAAACTAATAAATTATTTTTAAAAGTAATTTTTAAAATGGGCTTTGTATAATAAAATCGTGGTTGTTGATGGTAACAGGTTATGGTTATAATTTTCAGTAATTCAATACGTGCAAGAGTTTGATTTGGCTCTACTTCGAGGTTAATTTTAACTTCAATTAATTCAAAAATGTACGATATCTTAAGTAAATAACGTAGCCACTTCTTATAAACTACATATTTTAGAAAATGCCTTATTATTATTTAATTATTTTGAATTACTCAACGGTGTGCTATTAAAACCATTTTAGGGCCTTGCCACGTCGTTACAGTTCATATTGCCAAGTCCGATCATGTTTTATTTGACGACTGTACGTCTTGATAACGCGCACCGTCGTTTGGATTTCATGTTCAAAACGCGCTAAGTTTTCCTGATATTAAATATATTTCACAAAAGCGAACAGTTTTTTTGATGACATTACACTACTTCAAACAATGTCAAAGTGTAATCCTGATACATACTGTTTTAACACGACTTTATATCGGCTGTAATTGTTACCGGACTTGTGAAGTTGCATATTGAAAATGGTTTTAATATAATGTTGCAGTTATTTCTGTACATACATGAGAGTTAAACATGCGATATAAATGTAAAAATTATGTTTTTGCTTTTTTTAACCAAATCCTGTAATTATGTAATTTTGCTTTCACACTTGATAGTACTTATGACTATTCACATTTTCAAATTAAGATTGAATTGTATTTCTCAGTTAAGTATAAATGTTTATTACAGGTGTAGAACATACAAATGTAATAAAACACAGCTGTAATGGATTGTCACTTGAGTGCTTTATACCACGTGTAATTTTGATAGAATATTATACATATTTTATGGTACTTTCTGTTTAACCCATGCACTCGTATAATTGCGGTTACATTTTATTTTTCAACTCAAAACTTGCGCTTATTTATAATTAAAGAAACATACAATGAAACACATCTTCAGAGTTGAAAACAGGAGAATTAGGCTTACTTCGAATAAACATAAAATTTTATGCTGTTGAAAACGCTTGTTTGTGACATAATAACCCTGTACTAATGTGCCGACTAATCCCCAGGAAGATCGCCAACTATATCGGATGGAGGATTGTATTAATGAGATTAGTAGTAATGCCGAAGCAATTCAGAAATGCATATTTATTGGCGTTTGATAACGGTGAACTGGAGCAAGACTTTTTTTGTGTAACATTAACAGCTAACAGTTTCGTCTACGCAACCACACATATCTACCTCAACCAGCACTTCGTCCCTTCAATGAAACCAAAGGTAGGCTTAACGATGATACATACTACTGATCATAGGAGATGTCTTTGCTTTTCTTTGTGGGTACCATCGTTTTTAAAATCTTGCTGTGTACTCGTATTCTACATCCAATTTATTAAGTACTGAACATAAACATCACTAATAGATATAAAAATTATGTTTGTTTAAAATTTGCTACGATTTCTTACACATTTTTGAGATAGCGTTATTGGGGATAATTTACATTCAACGTGTATTATCTGAAAGCCCAAACGTTAATATCGTAGTGTGTAGAAACCAGGAAAGTAACGTTTTATACTAGATCACTTTTAAACAATAAGTATTCACAACGCTCACAACTTTTCACTGTCTATTCCTCTCCTCCAGCTATTGATTGCTGCAGTGTGACTAAAAAAACAACAACTTGTTTCTTTCGTTATGATTATAACTTAATTTTATATCACGTTACATTTTAAACTATAGTTCTTCACTGCTACATAAGTGTCAAAACATTTTATCAAATATCTCAATATACATTTTGCATTTTTCACATTCCTGCGTTACAGATACAAGAAATAGTCGATAATTTGAAAAGAGAGTTTCGCTTTATGTTAAATGACTTAGAGTGGATGGATGATGAAACCAAAGAGATCGCAAAGAGAAAGGTAGGTTTTTTTTAATTTATAGAATATACTTTTCTTGTAAGTTGTATATAAGAAAATTTATATAAAGAACTTGAAGTTTTTGAAGAGCATTCAGTGGCATGGTGGACTTTCTTTGTTACAGTAAATGTTATACTCCTATTTCTCACTAGTTTTATGTAGTGCTTGTTTAGAATTTCGCGCAAAGCTAAACAAGGGCTATCTGCGCTAGCCGACTCTAATTTTGAGCTGATACATTAGAGGAAATGCAGCTAGTCAGCAGTATATATCGCTAACTCTTGGGTTTCTCTCACCTGACAGAAAAGCGGAATTTGACCATTGCCGTCATAGCGTATTTAAAGGTCCAAACTGTGGAACTTGGTTTTTGCTCCATGGTAACGGGACACGAAAGTGTGACCCTGCAGAACCACAGTCTGGTATGTTAACAACAGTGGCACTCTCAGCCCTTCTGTTAGAGAGATTCAGTGATACGTTGCTGCAGATGTGGCAATAATATATATACTTTATACTAATAACAAATACAGGATTGTTATCCTAGAAAGAAATCTACACTTCAATTCTCTTCTTTGTAACTGAACTTTTGAAGGATAACAAAGCAAAATACCTGTATTTAAATTTATGAAATTTCGTGTATTAATTTTTTATCAGGCGAAAGAAATGGTTGATTTTGTGGCTTATCCAGATATTGCTGTGAATATTACCATACTGGACAAGTTTTACAGTGCAGTAAGTACATTTCATTAAATCTGAAAAAATAATAGAAATGTTATAATTATTAAAATCAGAATTTTCCTGTTGTAAAAGTTCTGTTATTGTATTTTTGAATTACTTGTTGCGTCCAGTAGGTTTATTAGTAAACATTAACCAGTGTTACTGTAGACTTGTCTTTAGGTTGGATATAATTATTCGTTTCTTGTAATTCTAGATGGAAGTCCTTGGAGACAATGATATTGTGCAGAATCTGTGGTCAGTATCAAGGTTTCTGTCAGAAAACATTATTCTCAAGCTAAGGCTATCAAATAGCCGTACTGAGTAAGTAGTAATAAAAGAAACTGAATACACAATCATTGTTTATCTGATCTGTTTCGACCCACATATCGGAGACCATTACATTACACTGAACCTGGTGGCCAAAACTCCTGTGTACGTCTACTTAGCTGTACAACTTTGGTTCACTTATGATAAAATAAATTGAAATTATTCTACAAAATTATACTCAGCTGCTCAGTTAAATTTGTTCGGTGTTAAATGTAAGATATAATCTCATCTCATTTTATGGACTTTCAGTGCATGCAATGAATTCCTGATTATTAAATATTTGCAAATTCAGTGGCTGTTGTTTATTATAAAGCACAAAGATACACAATGGATTACATGTGTATACTCTACCCACCACTGTTATCGAAATTCGGTTTATAGCAGTATAAGTTCACAGACATACCACTGTGACATACCCAAGAGTGTAATGGTGTAATATTTTTAATTATGTTTGCATTTATAAGATCGTTTGGATGATTGTTTGACTGTAATTTTTGTATAAAGACATGAATGTAGCATTAATGCTTATTTTGTATGTTTTAGATGGGACAGTAAACCTTTGTCAACGAATGCAGTATATTACCAGAATAAAAATTCTTTCGGTAAGATATGTAACACATGGTTTGATATTCAAAAAAAAAAATTTTTTCAAATACTACTATTAAATACTTTTCACAGGTTTAGTAAGTCTGTAAAACCTTTATAAGAGACATGTGATTTTAGTCTGTATTTTGGTTCTCTAGTAAGTGTAAATACTAAATGAAGTTTCAAGTTTATATGTTTCTACATAACAACATTATTCGTTAACCTAACTTACAGAGTTTTATTTCAGAGTTGTCATGCATATGTACTTTTACTTTATTGTCAATACAGAAAATGATAAAATGCAACTTATCAGAAAAAATTCCAAGTGTTTATTCATTCATTGTTAATAATTAGCATTCTAAGCACCAATATAGCTTTGATTGTTTACTTGAATATGAGGTAGTTGTTTTTCAAAATCTTCATTGGCTGTTGTATAGCAGCTTTGTAACATGCCTGGTTAAATAAGGCTGAACTTTAAATTCCAATCACTATTTAAATAATCATTCTGTCAGGACATATCTGACCTCTGTTGCATTCATTGCACAAGCCTGCCCAACTATCGTTTCATCGCTGGCGTTTTATGTCAGGCGTTCACACTTATCCCTACTGTCACACCTCTTTGAAAATCATAGATTCTTGCTCTTATCTCTGTTTCACAAGCAAAATTAATATACTTAGATCTCTGCATTTAGAGCTCAACAGCAATCTAAATCATAACACGATTAAGCGATTTCACAATTGCAAATGTAATAGAACACTCTATATATATATGTGTACAGAAAACGATAAAGAATCCAATCAGTATACTTGCTAATATCCAATTAAGGATCAAAAGATGATTAAACGAAACTTTTTCTTTTTTTCATTTTAGCTTTATCAGTTTCTCTGCTAGATCGTCCATTTTATTATTCAAAGTTTCCTCGGTGAGTATAAATATACATCAATCATTAACGTAGTACTAAACTTGACCAAAACACACCCAATAATTTTCTAGATTTAACAAATAATCCTTTAGATGTACTTGTTTACCTCTTGTTTTAAAGTAAACTATTAAACTGGTATTCACATGTTGTCAGTATTATCTCCTTGTTAGTTATTCTACTTCCATTTATTTAGATTAAGACTATATAGTCCTCATCATATATATATATATTAGGCCTAGCAATGCCTTATACAGTGATGTAAATGATTCGAAGATGTCTGGAGTAAAAGATTTTGTTGTCCCCCCTCCAGTAAATTTGTTTCCATGTTTTAAAATATTTCCCGTTTCCAATACTCAACATTTCAAATGCCAATTTTAAGAAGTCTCTAGTCGGACTGGGCCCTGGGATAACCGTCCCCCACATATTGCTATGCACTGACCCTACAGTGGTTTAAATAGTTTACAATGAAATGCTCGCTATCAATAAGTTATAGCATTAATAACCTGATGTCAGGACTATTATATGATTTATTATACCGTTTCTATTAACGCGTGTTTCTAAATTTTATAGTTTAAGTTTATATTTTGATTGAATAATATGCATGATTGACAGTGGGTTTTTTATATATTTAATAGCAATTATTGCGCGTTGTTAAAAATGAGTTCTGAAATTAGTTTAATAACAAACTTATTTAATAATTATTTATGTAGATATATGAATTATGGAGCAATAGGAGCAGTGATTGGTCACGAAATTACCCATGGTTTTGATGTCCGCGGTAAGACAAATCTCTGTTACATCTATATGTGTAATGTTTTTTGTATTACAGACACCCTGTTAATACGAGTGCTTACTTCTTAGTATCGAACTACTAACTAAGAAAGTCCCTCACTCTTACCTAATGTCTGTCCAGATGTGTTTAAGAAATTATTTCTCTGACATAGATCTAAGGTATAATAACCACATTAAACAGAATGTTATATAAGTTTACGCCATTACTACAACAGAATAGTTCGTACTGAATCTTAATGCTACAGATGACTGTGTTGTTTTAACTTGCTATGAGTCGAAAACAAAACTCAAATGGTTTTCAACAATACCATCATCTAGTGGTAAAATACAACAATTTCATAAAGTGTGCATTGTTTTGATATATTATTTGAAAGGTAGAAAATACGAAATCAAATAATAAAATTCTTTATCGCCGATTATTAAAGCAGTAATATGTGCTTAACGAATACTGACTACGGTATGTTCATAAGCCTTGAGATTTTAATCTTTTCATTTATTGGTTTTATTTTGATGTCATAATCTCCCCTTAAATACTTGTTTAACAACAACTCTTGATTGGATGTACTTCTAAAGATATGATCTTTCTTCAGATTTTATCATACAAAGTATGCTTGATGTAATACTTGTTACTGGTGATCTTTGTTGTTTCAGGAAGTAAGAGAGATGAATACGGGAACGCTAACAACTGGTGGACTAAAGAGTCTCGTGCACAGTTCAATGCTCGTGCGAACTGCTTTGTAAAGCAGTATAATGCTTACGAGGTACATCGTCTCCGATTATTGATAAGATTACCTGGAAGTATAGTGTGTGAATAACATCTTCCTAACGTAAATATTTTGTATCTAAATCAGTTAGAAATATTCACATGGAACAAAATGTGTTTTTAACACTAATTGAGAAACATTGTTAGTGTGTTATCCAGTTGCTACACTACATCTACAAGGGCAACGTGGAAGGTTTGTTCTGATGATGTCTCTGGTGAGTTGTTCAGCGTTTTATTTAACACTTGCCTCAAGGCTATAAGTCCTCATCTGGATATTTCTGAATCATGTTAGCACTGAGGTATTCATCTTTCATTCTGACCATTATTTGATAATCAACTCTCCTGGAGCAAGTTAAGAAGCAAATTGCTAGAATCAGTTAACAAGTCTAGTGATCGGAAAGTAGCACAAGATATGGGTTCAGCAGACACAGTTGATTGCGATACTGTGATTTATTCTACATTTCCTTGCTGCTGAGTTATGTTTTTTTAAACACTTGCAGCAAAAGAAGCTAGAAAACCTTTCGACTGATAACGTTTAATGCTAAGACACTAAGGGTAACATCTTAGATGTGACCCAACTTGTTTCGCAAACTTTCCAGGTTTATATTTCTTAAAATAAACGTACATGGATATTGATCGGGCTGTGTTTGTAGGTGATACTGAAACAGTTTTCTGGCTTTGTTGGCAGGAACGTTTATACTATCTAGTTTGGCTCAGTAATATTGTCATTAACAGGCATTAGAATTTGTCTATAACAGTATCAATATCGAGTTGTTTTGCCCTCCTGTAGTTTACTGATATGACAGCAAGGTTGCTGTTGCGCAAGTATGTCTTGAGAAGACATGAGAAACTTCTCTCAAAGGCAGCTGAAGTGACAGGCAGGGTCACAGCGATGCATAAAAGTTCGTGGAAATCCATGAAGGCATCCTTGTATGGCTCCAGCATGGATGTAATGGTGTGGATACTTCCTGCCCCTTGTCTTTCTTCCTTGCAGTTAGCCGGTTCAACTGGTAGACCTCCACTCCGAGGTCATTCTCTACCACACCATAGTTTGCTGCCATTCCTATGAGTTTTTACTTGTCCAGAAATGTGGAGTGTTTGGGGTTCAATGCAGTTGAACCCATCAGAACATTGCAGGCATCAGAGGAGAATCGTCTATTCAGCTCGTTGAGCATCCTGTTTATGATGGCATAGAAGGTGTATCTCCTGGTATCTGGTGTTGATTCATCTCTTTGGCCAGTACTGGATGTAATTATGAATTCGTCCAGGTGTCTTGGGGCAGATCACTGTCCCCCTTGATGCACCGTCTCAGTGCATATTCCCACTTTTTTACATATATCCTCAGCAGACTCTTCCTAGTCTTTCCATGCTGCTCAGTTCTCATTTCTGAAGGACCAGAGATGACAGATTGTACTAGGTCCTCTGCAGAGGCCAGCTGCAGGTCAGGTGACTGGAGGTGGTCTGATAGCTGTATTGTGACAAGAAGTAGTGTTTATATGGCCACTAGACTGGTTATAAACTGCTGATATAGGAGAATGCACAGGCCCTTTGATTCAGTGGCTCTGTGGACATTTTTCCCCTCTTTAGGGTTGTCTCAATAACAGGGAGGGTTCTTTTCACAGCCAGACAAGCAGCATGTTGGCAGGCCCATCTTGTATCTGACACTCGCTTCAACTCTATGTGCTGGTTCACGGGTTTAAGCTCCTTCTGTACCTTCAGAAATTCTTCATACACAACTGATGTAGAGAGGAATTTGTACAGCTTCTGAATTGTCACAAAGAACTCTGCTGCAGCCTGAACGTTGTGCACACAATCAACTAGCACAAGGTTGAACCTGTGTGCATAGCAATGGACATACACAGCCTGAGACACCTCTCTCCTGAACCTCTCCTGTATGCCACTGATGTGTCCTAACATGACTGCAGCTCCGTCATAGCACGAGCCAATGCAGGCATTATGGTCAATACCACATTCAGCCAGAGTTTCCATGATTTTCTTGAGCAATGAATCTGCATCCAGACCCTCAGCAGCTGTGAAGTCCAGGAACTCCTCGTGAAGACTCTGTTGGTGGAGGTATCTTACCACAATAGACAGCTGTTCTTGTTTGCTCACATCCTTTGTTTCATCCACCATTAGAGCAAAATGCTCAGCTTCCATGACCTCTTTGCTGATATCCTTCCTGATAATTTCTGCTTATGATGTCAAGCAGTTTGTTTTGGATATCATGGTGTGTGTACTTGGCAATACCAGGACCACTCAGCTTCTTCTTCACGATTTCATCATACCTGGAAATCATGTCAAGAAGTTCCAGGAAATTACTCCTGTTATGTGACTGGCTACCTTCCCTGTGACCTCTCTGGGCTTCACTCTGACAGGCTGTGTGGAGCAGTGCATCTATCACGACCCTTATGTAATATCGGTTTTCCTCTACAAATTAAGCATGGCTTGCATCGAGGGCATATTGGATCCTTGCACCCTTTGTTGCATCTTGCCGAAGCGTGCATGGAAAACTTGTGTCCTGCAGAGTTATCATGAGACTTCAGTGATGTAGTCGCCTTCTTCCAGTTTCGGAAGCCTTTATGGGTGCAGGACTTTTCAGTTTTACTGAAGTGTGTGTGACTGAAAAGACGACATGCGAAGCAGAATGCAGCATCTTGGGTCACAGAGTACTCCAACCACGAGTACTGATCACGCCAATTCTTGCTGAATGACCTTGACTGGTTGCTGTATTCCGTGGCCAGGTATCTCTTCAAGTCTGGAAAGGTAGGACCACTAGTTGGAAGCTGGCTCAGATCCTTGGGTCCTGGTGGTAGTTTTTCATGTTGGGCTTGGGTGGTGCCCTCTTGCGGCTGGGGTTTCGCACTAGTTGTGTCCGCATTCTTACCATCACAATCATCACTGCCCTCCTCACTTGCACCACATGTGTTTGTAGGACCATCTACTCGCTGCCTCTTCTTGGGTAGCAGGTAGTGTTGCATAATCAACCCAATGTGTAGTATGACCAGTTTATGTTCTGGTGGGTAATGCCTAACTCTTGTCTTGTGTGTTGGTGTCCTTGTTTAAAAACAAGTCGCTGATTTTGATTTCGTTTTGTTAATCAAAACTGAGTGTGTGTTCCAGGTGAGGCCGAATACCATAGAGAGCGATAGCCGAATAAACAAACATAATTCCCTTTTATACAGTAACCCCCGAGCCGGCTGACTGCTAGTACCACTTCTTACTTCTAAGTTGTGTTAGTTTATATAAAACGAATGGGAATTTCTCTCCTTATATTGGCATTAGGGCTTACAAAGGATATTCATTTTAAACATCGAAATCTAAGGAAATAGATATAACATACATACTATTGGGTCATTTCATGAATAAATAAATAATAACTAAACATAGTTCAACATTAAGAACAACTGCTCTCCAGCGTTGAAATCACCAAATTATATTCATAACACATGAAAATCCAGAACATATCCGTAAAATACTGTTAGAGAAAGTGTTTATCTTTAACCATATAGCACAAGTACTTAATTAGAGGGTAGTGATAATGTAAAATTACAGGGCTAATTAGGGAACATAAACACAGCTTTGATAGGGCATGTTGTAAAACTGTGGGCAGCAAACGGGAGTGAGCGGGGGGGGCGTGCGGCTGGCATCTGGATCTTGATCGGGCTGAGCCGATCGTTAGCCATACGCAGAGTATACACCATGGTCAGCGGCTTGGTGATCATATGCTTAAGGCGTTCGAGACGGGAATCGTGCGCTAAAACAAAGCAAACCTGCGGCCTGGTTATTGAATGGTCATAGTAGCACCAAAACAAAATGTCTAAATTGCAATTGACCTTCACAGAAAGGCTGGTTTCTTCATAAGTTCACATTATTCATACAGGCCAAACTGTGATTGTGATATTGTTCTTATTATCATAAGTGTGACAAGTACCTGTTACAATAATGTAACTATTACATTACATTAAACTAGGCACTTCTAAATAGCCCAATGATAATTTCAAAATTCATTCTAGTTTGTTTAGAAATATTGTTTGGTCAGTTAACATGTAAGGTTATTATCTGATCATAAGTATAACATTAATTGGATTGTTATTAACATAATCATCAGTACAGTTTTGGATGGCTGATACACAATGCAAAATGATCTCACAGAGGACACAACAGCGGCTGAATGCTTCATAGTTTTGACCTATACACAATACACTTATACATGCATGCTATGTTTTTATGTTTTACTATTCGATAAAAGATAAATGAAATTAATGGGTAAATACCTGTGAAACCTTTGGTTTATCAAGTAAAATCCCTGATGATCTGTTGTAACTTGAAATCAACGTGGTTGTCTAATCTTCGTCAAAGCTCAAGATAGAATGGCATTACACGGGAGCGGCAATACAGTGCATGAGTTTCAGTGCATTAAGTACATTACTATGGGATGCATGACACATACTTCCGTCTTAATGAAGACGTTGAGTTCTACAGATCTGTGTCTCTTTGATGTTAATTGTTAAGCAACGATTGTGTTTTCCATATTTTATGAATATATATAGGTAACAATATTGGGGGCTTGGCTCATTTTGGGCGCTCAGGACCCCCCTTGGCGCCGCCACTGGTTATAAAACTGAACAACACGAGAGAGACTTCACCATCTCAAGGTTTTCAGATTTCTCATGTACGTTATAACACTGAACAGCTTGAGAAAGGCTTCACATAGCAAGCTTTCTACGTTTTCCTTGTAGGTTATAAAACTGTTTAGATATAGTGCGCCAAGAATCATTAACGACAAAAAAAACACTAACAATGTTACTTTGTCATGGACAGAAAACACCGTTATACAAACCATGAGTTGAAAATTTACTCCAGTTAGACTGTGCAGTTTTCTTTTTCTTATGCTCAGTACACAAGCCAACAGAACCGTACAAATGTTTTATTCATTCTAAGAGAGTACCTGTCCAAGCCTAAAGTCTCGGTTGAAACCACAGTACAGAAAAGTATTAGTGTAATATCACTCATATACTCGACTCAACCATTTAACATTTTGTTACTTATGGTTTCTTCTAATAAGTATTTTTTGTTAGCTTTCCAATTTTTAAAAACTTTATGTGTGTTTATTTAAAGTATCAGAAGTTCTGTTGGTGTTATTGAATAAATTACAGATATACTTTTCGATCGAATAGATTTCGAGATTTTATTTCTTACCAGTCTAACCTAAATAATCGCTTATAACAAAGTTTATTATAATTATAAATACTGTACTTTTTTGCAGTGATTTTGTAAAATGTGTACACTGGCAAAGAGAGGAGTTTTTGTAACAGTTTGTATGCAACTGAAACTTAAATAGGTTAAATTATTTTGAACGGCATTTAACTGAAACAGATATGGAGTCCTAACTTGCTTCTCAGTTTACCTCTCTATTGAAAGAATCAGTAGAACAATGTTTATTATGCTGTCAATTAACAGGGAAGAGAGAATTAAATCTAATATTTCTAACATTTTCATATTGGTAAGGTTTCGTTTTCAGATTACAATACTTCCTCAATACCATAATTTACCATTTTGATATTTATTATAATTATAAAAAAATTATATCACTTTTGGAAAAAACAAAAATGAAATCAGCAAATTAACAACAATAGAAACAAGTGTAATTTTAAATAAATTAAATTCATAGATAATATAACTAGTGACGAGTAATGTGTTTCTATTACGACTTTAAATATGTATGTTGATTTATTTAGATCAACGGAACAAACACATTAGCTGAAAATATTGCTGATAATGGTGGCGTACGACAAGCTTTAAAAGTATGTTTGTATCATTTTTTAATAGAAATCTCTTTGTCAGTCTGTCAAATTTTTAGTTTTTTAATAAGCAAGACCAAATCATGCACATAAACTGAATATTCTATGTTCTACATCTTTCTTAGTAATACAGTCTCATAATTTTATTAAGGCTTTTCTGTATAGATATCGCTGATTAATTAAATAATCCATTATCATATTATTGTGAAAATATATTTCAAAATTTTATTTATGTATTTACTACAGGGAACTCGACATCATGATGACGTCAAGATATAAAAAAAGAATCGGGAATTTTTTTGACTATGTAGAAACAAGAGTAGGATATGAATAATCATTGATTGATCTCAGCTTAGCGTCAGAAAAGTAATTTAATCTTGGCAGCAACCCTGGATTAAGGCATAGGCTTAGCGGGCTGAAGTTCATGGCCTCACCTTAATTAGGGGGCTGTTGTTGTTTTTGAATTAAGCACAAAGCTACTGGGAGGAAAATTAGGGGGCCTCAAGCTATGATTATAAATTTATTGTACATAGAGGTTCTGTCTCGATGGTTCTCTATAAGTCGGAAAGTCCAGGTCCAATAAAACCCTTAATCCCGCCTTGGTTGGCAGTGTGAATTACCACGCCTATTCTAATATTCAGTAAATATGTACAGTTACGTATTTGTACATTGATATAAGCTCGGTAATTTGGATTTACATGAGTTTTTGAAGTTTCTGTTGAAAGGTTGAATTTAAAACTAAATCAACAAGCGAGTGTCGTTGTATTAAACGTAAAAGCAAAAAAAATAAATAAATAAACTCATGATTTTTATCAAATAATCCAAAAGAACCAACCCAAGGATAGAATATATTATTTGAACGTATCCATATCAGATGCAAAGTAACCGTAAAAATATTGGAAAGTGGAAAAAAGATTTTGTTCTCTGATGAGAAAAAAATTAACATGGATGGTCCAGATGGCTTCCAGCGTTACTGTCACGATAAGAATTTCCCACAGAAGACATTTTCTACACGACACAGTGGAGGAGGCTCCATCATGATCTGAGGTTCTTTCGCCTTCCATGGAACAATGGAGCTTAAAGTTATACAGGGGGGTCAAACAGCAGCTGGCTACATTGACATGTTTAAGAGAGCATCCAAACTTTCAACCAGCTAGTATTTAGGCTAGTTTCATAGTGTTCACATTGTCCCTATCAAATGCTAAAAAAGTTTTTTTTTATTTTTACTTTTCTTATTTTCACCTTTCGAAGCTCTACTCAAATAAGTGGTTGAGTCTAACAACGCAAAATGCATATTTTTCTTTATGTTCATTGGCCTTAAGATTTTGGCCAGCAGTGTATATCATGTTTTGTGTCTGCTTTTGTTACTATAACAGTTTAAAGTTTTTTATTTACCTAGTTATTTTATAGTTTTATTATAAACAAGTGGTCAACCGTAGTTGTCTTGTTCTAATTGTTTTGTTTCTTTGTTCTACAAAGAAGATAATATGTACCCTGCTAGATGAGATGTTGTGGTCTACTTTGCTTAAGTGTTAATTAGTTTGTTTCTTTTAAATTTTGCGCAAAGCTACTCAAGATTTTTGTGATAACTAGGGTTCAATGTACACTTAATAGAAACAACTTCAAATGCTCTTCACCTATTTATTATTACTATGGTTGATTGAAACCATGTCTAAATTGGTCAATCACTGAACAATCCAAGACAATGAAACTAATTAGTGTTTTTATTATTCTTTATACTCTGCAGTATTTTGTGCTCTGTTGATTGGATTCAAACATTTTTGGCCGACCTCTTGTTGATCGCTTCAACTTCAATGGGAACCCCATAAAGGCTGCAGCCACAAATTTTGCATTTAATTAAAAAAAACAAACAGAATTTCAGATTTTTCACTCGCAACTGAGACTTAAATGTTTATTGACTAGCTTGGCAATTAAAACGGGTCTTTTGTAAGCGTGTTATTTTCCAAAAGGCAAATTACCTTTACCTAAATCTTCACTCAAACAGATGGGAGAACACATTTTTAAATTAGAGCTATTTTGCAAGAGAGGAGAATAAAAGTTGCATTTTTCAAAAGCTCTAATAATAAATTATCGTTGAAAGGCGGTCAATAGTTCTCTTTTTGCCCACCAGTGGCTCAACGATATGTCTTTGAACTTACAACGCTGGAAATTTGGTTTCAATAACCGTGTTGAGCGTAGCACAGATAGCCTTTGTGTTTAACTACAAATAAATGAATAAATATTTTTTAAAGATATACTGTTGCGGGGGGATTAAGATGACCAAAATATTTATTAGTGTATGTATGACCAATTCCAGATTTTAGGGTTAAAATGTATTAAGTAACAATACTGTGATGGAAATTGAAAATTTTATGATTTCAGCAATGTGCAATAAATTGATGCCTAACTAAACATAATGTCACAAAATTAATTTAATCTTTGAATTTTTGTTTGAATTCCATGCAAAAATATAGGAAGGCTGTCTTCACTCGCCATCCCTAATTTAGTGGTGTAAGGCTAAAGGGAAGGCAAATAGTTATCATTAACCACTGTCAACTCCTGGGCTACTCTTTTACCAATAAATATTGGGATTGACTGAACTTGATAGCGTCCCTGTGGTCAAAAGAGCGAGTATGCTTGGCATAGCGGATTCCGAGTCTAGAGTCCTATCTTCCTGACTATGCTGAGATTAACTTTGAGTGAAGCTATTAAGTTATTCCTTTAAATACATGAATTTAATGAAAATGTACATTACATTTTCTTTTCTATCTTTAAGTGTTCAACAACGTTTTAAATTTTTAACGTTACAGGCATACAGAAGATGGGTGAGGGAAAACAACCAAGAAACACTGTTACCAAACCTAACAGATTTTACTCAAGAACAGCTGTTTTTTCTTTCATATGGATCGGTAAGTTACGTGTATGTTATGCAATACGTTAATTGTAATAAACATATTTTAATGTTAAATATTATCGGATCAAGCATTGTAGGCAGTGCAGTCGAATAAAATAAAAATATTTTGAAACTATTTTATTTCATAAACATACTGTTTTAAGCTATGTTTTCAATATTTTAATTCAGTTGTAAGCTAAAGGATGCTTCGTTAAGATCCAATATACAATTTCATATTATCCCACGAACTGGGCATGGCAAGAAAAGGTATTTTAATTAAAACTGCGGGCAAAGGGCAACATTTAACACGCTGTTGGTGATGCAACAACGTAACGTAGGATCCAGTGACAAAACAAACAAAATAACAATTTTTGAGAGGTAGGAAAAGGTAAATACTGAAATTGACCCTACCTGGTCCAAACATGGACCGAGTTCTGATGAAGCAGAACAGTATGTCTGGACAAGGTGATATTGTGTATGAACATGAATACTTAGCGACGTTTTTGTGAAGAAGTATTGATAATTCGAAGAAGTATCTAGTTTTAATGGTTTATTTAAGTTATTCACTGTAACTTAGTGCTTTTGTTAACAAATCAGTAAGTTAGTAGTTATCAACCAAGGAGATTTCTGTTAAAATTATAAATGTACTAGCTTGAGTACCCTTCCTTTGGACAGAAGTTTTATAAAATCATGACTAGTTAAAAATTATTTTAAGACACAGGAAGTTGCTTTTCTTTCATGTAATTGTAAAAAACTAAAAGCGCCCACAACAACTGCAACATACAAAATGTGAAACCCCAAATTCTTATGTATCTCCTCATGGACCCAGCAATCCTCCATACCACTTTTGGTAAAGATCCATCCATATCCTGCGAATTAGTTACGTGGACATGTAACTGGCAGTGGTACTCTATATAGTTTAGATTACAGTAGTTTCAAACTCAAAACGCAAGTCAAGAAAGTCAACATAATTTTTAATGAACATTATTGAAAAAATTAACTTGTTTATGTTGATTGAACTGAGTATTATTTTTATCAATAAAAAAAAGACAACACATCCACAAATGGAATGAAGTACAATCATAGTGTGCAAAATATAACAATATCGCCGTCATTGATTTAATAAAAATCGTATGTAAAATTACCCGTATAATATACTCTTCAAAAAAAGAAACGCAAAAGGGATATTTTTGTTATTTTAAAGAGAAATTTATGTAATGACGTTACAAGCTCAGAGTATGTAATGTTGCACGTGTTAAGACACTGATTGTCACACCAAAATGACAATTAAAGTTGCGCACTTTGAAAACGCAGGAAAACATCGGATTTTTCGCCAAAACGCATTCGTGCCCAATAAATTTGTTTGAGAGATCTGCATGTTCTGCAAGTGCAACATGTGCAAAATCCCTATAAAAGTGACGGGTTCTCGGTTTCCATAGCTTAGTGTTAAGCCACCGACACGCAATACAGTTACGCCAAGACTGACTGAAGCACAACACAACAACGCCATTGGTTGCTTGGAAGCAGACGAATCTCGATCAGATGTTGCCAGAGCTGTGAATGTCCACCCAAGAATCATCAAAAGGCTATGGAATCGTCACCAACAACATGGATCAACTCGTGACCGTCCACGATCTGGCAGACCTCGTGTGACCACGCCCGCAAAAGATCGCCACATCCGTTTACGTTACCTTCGGGATAAGACCACCACTGCGACGTCTACTGCCTTAACAATACCAGGGCTGCGTAGGATTTCCAATCAAACCGTACGCAACCGTCGACGAGATTCTTAGGCCCCATGTGCAACCCATCATGGTGAACGTCAACTACGTTTTCCAACATGACAATGCACGTCCTCACGCAGCCCGACTCACCACTGTCTTCTTGAGACATCACAACATCAGTGTTCTTCCCTGGCCTTCCAGATCACCAGATTTTAACTCCATCGAACATCTTTGGGACCAGTTAAACTGACGTCTGCGACGGCGACAACCTCAACTGCAGACTCTACCTCAGCTTGCAACAGCTTTGCAGGCTGAGTGGACAGCCATTCCACAGGATGTGATTCATCATTTCATCGCTTCCATGGCCAAAATATGCCAAGCAGTTATTGATGCTCACGAGGGGCATACTCGTTATTGACGTTAAACTTCAACTAGTGAGTGTGAACTTCGCCTTTGCAGACTATGAATGTTCAGCAGTGAATGTGCAAAGTTTCACACGTCATACAGAACTACCCGGAATAAACTTGTTAACAATGTGTTTCAAATTTTGCCTTTTGCGTTTTTTTTTTTTTAAAGAGTATAATTTGTTCATATATAAGATGAATTTTGGATAAGGTTAACATTTCTTATAAACTAATACTGTACTTTGAAAAATACATGCTAATTTTAGCAATCCATCATTAAATATATACTGGAGTGTGCAAGCTTTAGCTTGAGAGAAAATGTTTTGTCTTGTAAAATGATATCATAATATCAGTTTGATATGGACTTCATCTATTTGTTCCAATCCTATAGTCTTCCAGATTTCTTGTTGAAATAGAAATTGTATCGTAGTCATAAAGAACTAAACAATATTTATGTTACTCTGGTTATCTTATAAAACCATTTCTCAACTGAAATTTGGTGCATTGACGGGCACTGAATACCTGGGAAATTGTTTTATGAATTTTTTGGTTTTGGCAAATTGATATTTTTTAATCACCCATCTTAGTCTGACATCTTAATAGTATATTATTTGTAAGAACTTTCCAGAAAATTCTTCCTAATACTGTCTCATTGTCCTGTGATTGGTATTTTAAATATTCTCTTTGGTAGTATTATTTGTATGTGTATGTCTATTTGCAGCTTTCTTATAAAGTTTATTTATTTTGAAGTGACAACATAACATATTTTAGAGTCAAAATCAAATCGCAGAATCTCCAAAGTTTATAGTAAAATCAGCTCCATGTGGGTTCTGCTGAACTGTATAAATCTATTCGTGTAACCTCCATTTCCTGGGCCTATGCAGACACTATTATATGGATGTCTTTCTGTTGCTGTCACTATCTCGTAAGTTGGCAAAAAGTAGGATTTCTTATCACAATTGAGACATTTCTTTTCACTGTAACACATTATATCGTTTATCAAGGTTTTTCAAAATATATCTCAGTTAAGTTTGGCCGACTCCCATTTGGTTCCATTGTATAGAACAAGTAGTCTGATTCTTATATCTCCTTTTTCCACTGTTCTTTCTCATTTGGGGATATGGACATCATTAAGTCCCCCACTCCTTTGGGATAAGCACACGAAATTATTTTAGTGGCTTCAAAATTATCAAGTGATCATGAATAGTGACCCAATAAACCTTTACCTTGTATAGAAAGCTATTTTTTCACAAATGTCTCGCTTCCAGAGCCTATGGATAAGTGACAAAGCTTCTCTCCATATCAGTTTTAAAACTTTTTGCTGTTCAAAAGGCGATGTACCAAGGTCTAATCAAAGCCATCTCTTTTCTTTTGAATCTTTGATCTTCTATATTGGGCCCACTCCATTCATATCATTCTATTACCTGCCCATGTTTTGGGGGTGATGAACTTGGTGTCAGATCAGTTGTTTTATTTTTACCAGTTTTATCTAACAGAATGGGTGTTTCATTGAGGGCTTTTCTTCTGGATTTGCTCTCGGTTTGGGACATCAATGATCCATGCATTTGCCACATAATTACTAGCATTTTGATTTTCAGTATTTCATCCTTGAGTATTGGCAATAGATGCATTCCATCAGGATAAGTGTATTGTACCTGTACGCCTATCACCTTATTCATCTGTTACCCAGAGTCCTAGCAATGATTCACTTAATCTCTGGTTACTCTGGACTGGCTGACTCAACCCTGCTTTTCATTTCTGCAGTACCTTTAAGAGTGCCCACCTCTTTCACTTGCTATTTAGCTGTCTCTGTTGAAGCAGCCATGATCCACATCTTATACCCATCCATCCCAAAATTCAAGCTTCATGTGTAGCAGATATGCAGTCCTTCACATAATGTTTGGGTTTAATTTCCAAGTTTCCCATGTACCTGTCTCAGTCTCTGCATTGTCCCATTTATCCATGGAATTAGCACATACAAAAACAATGGTACATTGCAAAGAGGTTTGAACCTACTTCATAAAGATCTGCCAACCATACTTCAGTTTTTGACCTGGCTCTTTGACAAGGGTTTTGCATATTTAATAATAGACATATATAACTTTCCAATCGCTGAGGTGATGAACAGAGGTTATTCCTTCAGTGTTTGAGTGACTTTCCTCCCTTCTTAGAGAAGATGGCGAATTTGAGGGCCGTTCTACTCAGAACCTTGGGTGTTTTTTCCCAGATGTCAGCAGTAGTAGCACCAACATGCACACGAGCCTATTTGTAATATTGGTTTGAATTTAAGGCTCAGATATCCAGCTGAATATTTTTTTATCAATATGGATTCAGTCCATTGTTCATGGAAGATGCTCCATTTTTTCCTCGTAATTCTAAACACAGAGCAGTCTCATCCTGGATTCATGGTTGAGCACAGTTTGATCCACGTCCACCTCAAAATTACAGGGTCAAGTGAAATTTACTTTGCCCACATGGTTGGAAAGTGATGATATGTGAGCGTTCCTAGTTTTAGCATGGATAAGTGTTTTTCTCAGTTGAGGAGATTGTAGTTATGGTGGCTCAGAATGCATCACTCGATAGCTAAACGTTTGGATCGCCCTCATAAATATAGCCATTGTGGTGCAAATGCCTTAGCCACCAACGTCGAATTCTGGAGTCTAATGACCTTATAATTCCAATTTTGAACAGTGACAACTCAGCCATCTGGTTGGGGTCTAGCCAATTATGATGACGGATCATGTCAAATTCCGCCCACAATACATGATTTAGGTTCTAGAAGAAATACCTGTTCCGAATGTAGTCTGGTTCCTCCACTAGGGTGCTAGTTTTTTACTGGCATGTCCACGATCTATGCAAACACATCTGTACGGATAATGCTGTTACTTGCTCCTATACCTTAACAATATGGGATTTTAGCTGTTGTGTGAGAAAAGGCATATTTTGGAACTTGATATTTTCTTAAACAACAAATGTATATTGAAAATGTTTTATCTCCTCTCACACTTTCCCACCCTTCTTTACCACTAAGAGTATGTGTTGCAAACTGCAGATTGGAACAGTCTTGAAAAAGTGACAATATTATCTGAAAGAATTGCTTATAAGCAGTACCAAAATAGAACGTGCAATAATATAGGTGGAGATAATGTCACGAGATAGATATTGCCAAGAAACATTAATTGCAAATGAAAGACTGAAACAAGCAAAAATGATCAGACCAATGCTTAGATGGGCAAAGGAAACAAAACCCCAACAGTAGAGTAATAGCTATTGTGTGAAATGGAAGGCATTATTTGAAATGATTTCAATTTAAGAGAATGTTAACTTTCCCCATTTACTCCATAAACTATCCTATTCGTATGCCTTGACAAAGAACCACCTATAAGCATAATCTCTTCAAGTTTATCATTGACATCCTTCTCTGTCCTTTTATTTTCTCTCCAATAGTTCTCCATTTGCGCAAACATAAGGACTGAAATCTGTTGCTGAATAGAACTAGTTTATTGCAAATAAATCCACCACTTTTAACCCTAATAGTACTGTTTCTGATTTTCTGAAAGTCATTGTTAGATATATTTCTTACATATAAAAGCTAAAGTTCATCTTGAAATCCTGCTGCCATTTTCAACAGTTTACATTTCTCTATATATTGCCTTTACTTTAAATAGGATAGCCTTGAACCTACAGACTAAAAATAAGTTGTAAATCTTTTCTGCTAGCTTCCTAAAATTACATTTCAGTACAGAGTTCCAATATAAAATCTGCTCATTATCATCACGAGCAACAAACTGTCAATGGTGGCCTGAAGATAAATATTCAGCACTGAATACCACTAGCGCAGATAGCTCCACGTGCAGCTTTACGTGGAATTCACAACAAACAGATACCAGTAAAATATTAGCAATGCTGCTAACCCTAACATTTGAAAATAAATATATTACCGTATTTTATTACTACTTTGCCTTCACAGTAAAATGGTTTTTATTTTTAATTCTGTAGAAGTGACACATAACTAGTTGTTACTTTAGTTGATATTTATATAATACAATGTATTTAGCCAAATACAAATAGCTTATCTGTAACTACAAGACTTTAGCAAAAGTATCTAATCAATGTAACCCCTCCATCAACTCCTGGAGTACTCTAATCGAATACTAGGATTTGATATTACTTTATTACACATTTATGGCCCCAAAATGGGAAGAACTTTTTTTTTTTTACCATAACAGGCCAATATCCACTGATTCAGTCAGTATTCTAAGTACTGATAATTTTGTTGTGATAATTGTATTTTATAGATATGCAGTCTGTTTCACAACCATAGAAGGTGTTTAAAAAGTTCATGTTATCTAATTCACTGTCAGAGAAAAACACTAAAAGGGACATATCTAAAACACAAATATAAAAACTTGATGTGATCTTCTTTGAGTAGTGTGTTAAAGAAAATTTTAAGATCATATTTACCCTTATAATCTTAAAATATCATGAACAAATAAGCAGATAACATCTACTTGTTTTAAGGAAAAATTCATCTGAGTAGCATCTCAGTCAGGTTTGTTTAGCAGCAAATTCTTCTAATATTTCTAAACCTCGCCTCACAGACATGGATAAAAATAGCAAAGTTTTAAATTTTTCCCACAATACATTTAGTGGACTGCTTATTAGAACTACAGTATTGCAATAAAACCTTTGATGACATACTGTAGCATTTAATGAAGTTATATTAATAAATTATAACTAAAGTACCTGTGGTTTACACCCCAGAAGATTACATCTGTAATTTTAATATAATTATTTTTTACTGAATATTCAGCTGAAAGTTACAATTTCCAACCTGAAAATGCTACTTGCCACCCACTTTCTTCATGTGTATTTATGTGAGAGTGTTGTATCATCAGTGATCCCTCTCCTGTGCAGCCCATAATCACTTTAAGATTGAACAGTACATACTAAACCTACACTACATGTGGGGTGGTCTGGTGGGAAACATGGTAGCAGGTTGTACCTATGGAAAATGTTAACTACTAATACGATACCTTACCTCTCACAAATAGTTAAAATCTCACATTGAGTTGGTGGATGGTGCAGTTAGAAGATAATCCCTATTTAAAAAACACATAAAGGAAGATCATGAGGTAAATGAATAAACTGAAAGCAATACACCTGGAGAAAACTACACCATTTCTTAGGTATGCTCTTTTCCCATATGAAAACCGTGTTGCAATAGGGCAAAAACAATGGCAGAACCTCAACAGCTTAATTATGTGTACATACTCATCACCATATCTGCTGGGAACCAACATTCAGGATGCAATAGGGGAATATATATTATCCAGTCTGCAGTGGAAGAAAGGTCTCCACCACACACATATGACCCAGATGTAGAGTGGCTAGGGCACACTGGACTGCAATTGGGAGATCAGCCTCAACCAACATCAGGAAACTTGTGATAGTTGGAAGAGGGTTCTTTACCTTTCATCTCTGATACAGGAACTGATAAGTCTCTGTACCAAGGGCTCATGTCATCATATGGGCATATCCAACACAATCATCATCATATTCGCTGGGAACCGATATCCAAGAGATGGTAAGAAAGTGGACAGCAAAGTTAAGGTGCATCTCCAGTCAGCATTGGGAATATATCATCCACACTGTGGTAGAAAGAGGTTATTGGACCATATATCTAGCTCAAACCATCACCACATCTGCTGGGAATCAACATTGAAGAGACAATAGGAAGGAGGGTGTTCTCAGCCAGAGGTAAGAACTGTATGTTGGTAGAATGCATCCTCCAACACCTGATGGGATCTATAATTGTACATCAGTACCACAGTAGGTTAAGCATCAACACCACTGACACAGGCAGAATACCACAGGGTGCCAAAATACACATCCTTATGTTCAGGCATACCCTCATCTACTAATACACGACAATCATCTGGTAACTCAGCCATTACTTCATCAAAAGAGGCCATTCAAAGCTCCAAATGCAAGTCAAAAATCAAAAGAAAAAAAAAGTTGAAAAACACGTTTTGGAGTAACACTTGAAATATGAGTGAAGAAATTAATAAACTAGTAACAAAAAACAATTAATCTATTCAAAATTGAAAAAAGGAAACAATCAGTAGGAGAGTATAAGCTAAAACACACCCTATCAGTAGGACTGTCAATCAAGAAGTTATTATAGGCTACATGGAATAGATTACATCATGCCAATAGGAGTTGTGTCTCACTCCTGCTGGTAGAAGGTTACTGTATGCAGGGTATTATGCAGATGTCTCATATGAACACACAAGAGTAGTAGGGCTAGTGATGAGTGAAACGTTGCTCATACAAAGGAAAGTACAACTTGGGATAAGCTGTAGAGAGAAAAGATGAGCTATACATCATAATTAGTTCCTCACAAATTAATTTACATAGCTGGAATAAAGAATTACTTCTATGTTACAAACTACAGTTTATATAGTAACTACCACTTTTTTAATACTCGGTATTAATGTGTGTTTTCAACCACAGCTGGAATGAACAATTAGTAAATTTGTTTTAAAATTAAGTACTAAATTTTAACATTCAGCTAACTCCAACAAGTTGACTTTCATTATCACATTAACAAATATTTTTTTTGTTTTTAGTTTGTGTTTCTAGGTACTAATAAACATTAACTACTAAACTGTGTACATAAACCTAATTTGATGAAGACAGAAAGGTTAAGCAAGAAGTCCTTTAACAAACTATATATCACTAACTTTTTATATTTACGTTAATAAATCCTACAGCTGTTGAAATTCTTAACTGCTTTCTCTTTCCTGCAACAATGTTTCAAAGATACTGTGCATGTTAATTCTAATAAGAAAGTTTTTATCAACAGATATGGTGTGCAAAGTATAACAACATAGATATTTTACAATTATCAAGAATAAGCAATTATGCACTACCTCAGTACAGGTGAGTCAAATAGTTTAAACTATTTTCACCTTATTTATATTTACAAAATATATCAGGCTATAATAGCAAGGGTGATTCAGTACGATTAAAACATGAATTTCAAATTAAGTATAAATCAGAAGAATTTCTAGTGCATAGCATTCTTATATCCTGAGAACAATATAACATCTTAGAATCAATATTGCTTTAAAGTAATTTTACTTTAAATCTTTGTAATTAATGTAAGAAATTGTACTTTAATTTAAAAATTTTAGAAGTTAGAAAAATATAAATATGATTGAAACTTACTAACAAGCTAATACTTTCTGATTTGTTTTTGTCTTCAGAGTTATTGGCTCCTTATCAAACATGGCAGAATTTGCAGAAGTATTTAATTGCAAGGCTAAATCAAAAATGAATCCTGCCCGGGACCGATGTGTTCTTTGGTGACAATTCTGTCAGTGTATTCTGGCTCATATGTCTATTTCTAATGTTACGAAACTTCAAAATTATGCAATAAACGTAATGTGGAAAATAAAATCTTTAGTATCAGAGAAGTTTCAATTACAACTATTCTTGTTTTTTATGTCTACATATAAATATGTATATATAATTTTATGAACTTTAGTTATCTGGGGACTGTTGCAGTTTTCTCAACATTTTGATTCTGCTAACTGAAGGAAAATGTACAAAAACTAACAATGTTGTCATCAGTATTTTTAATAAACCATACAATTAAAAACACGGTACTTCCATAACCCTTCTTATACAAATGTTATCTCCTGTTGGTTTCCATGTCAAGTACCATGTTTTGAGAATAAGAAACCAATAAAGATTTTTATATTTATTTGGAGAAGGAATTTCTTCAATACAGAACACCATTTAAATTAAGTTATATAACTCTGATATACTGAAATGAAAATCATATAGACCTTATTGGTTAGGCTTTTAATGGCCAAATAAATCAATATGAAAAATATCCTCATTCCTGCTTCTGCCAAGTCTTTCCTAGAAATTAAGCAACTAGTAACTAAGTATATGTTAAATAATATGAATAAATACTAAACTCATATGAGCATAAAAGCTAATTTTAAATTTGTTGTAGGGGAACTTTTACACATAGTAGGTTATATTTTCATTACTGCATAATACATGGATGTCACCTGTATAAAAACAGCTTTCATACATTTAAAACAAATCACTGTATTCTTTAGTCACAACAAGTCATACAGACCTGAATTTTAAAGGTCTTAATTTTGTAACCTTCTCATAAAATAATATACAAGACATACATATCAGATGCTACTGTAAAATTTATTTAATTAGTTTTGACACACTTTTGTGTGCATTTATTTAACAAACACTGATGCTAAGAGTTGTGAAAAGCAGTTTACTAACATCTGTCCATTTTTTATTGTCTAAGTTAAATCGAGGTACTTTGTGTAACATAAAATCAAAATTGACGAGACACATTATATTTACGAGAACAGATAAAATACACCAATAATAAATAGCTAATAAAATTCTCAATTTATCAAACATTTTATCAAACTGCTAATTTTATAAGAATAAAATATATGCTGTCCACAAAAGGATTCACACTACAATAAATGTTTCAGGCCTAAAAATTCAAGTTTCTTAAATGCTGCATTTGTTTCTCAATAGTAAAACCAGACCATTAACTTAACTTATGTTTTTCTTTTACTAGTGATGTTTTTAAGTGAGTTTGAAGTAATTTATTAATACAACACCAAATGTATACTTTTATTTATTTTTTTGAGGTTCACTGAAGTTTACTTTTTCTTCCATAATTTTACTGCTTGGCACAGGTTTTCTCTAAGTATTTTAGTGAGATCCACATGCTGAATTCAAAACAGTAGAGGAAAGTCTGTTTGTTCAAGTTCACAATCTACAGTCAACATACTACAACAGCTCATTGCCTTCATTCTTTGCAAGCTTGTACTATGAAGAGGCTATTCCAATTAGAAACCCTCCAGCAAATCCTGTTGCTAAGACAATATTTTCTTTCACAAATTTCTGACCCTACAATGTGAATTAGAATAAATTAATTATGAAGTAAACAACAATTCTGAAAAAAACACAAAAAAAACAACAAAATATACTTTGTTTTGGAATAACTAAGCTATAGTTAATACAGTAAGGTACATCTCAATACAAAATTTCCTGGGAGCTTTTAGTCAGTTTTTATAATTAAGTAAATTATTTTCTAAAATCTCCACTTAAGCAAATTTCTAAACATTTACACAGGTAATTAACCCAATGTCAAATTATTTCTTTGTGATGTATCTTGGCTAAGTTTTACTCTTTAAAATTAGGTAATTAAACATTGCATTTTATGTAAGCTGATTACATAATATTTTAAAGTTCAACTCTGATTTGATATTTCTCATTTGTATTTATTTGTAAGTTAAGCAAAGAGCTACACAATGAACTACTGAGATATTCTATATTCTGCCTGCATAAAATGTATAGAAACATTATTTTCAGTAAATCATGTTAACTAAAACACAATTTACAAATCCTAAAGCATTACTACACTTGCAAGTAAAAAAGAAATATATGAAAAGTTAAACTAGATTGAAAATCAGAAAATCTCATTAAATATGTTGAGCTAAAAAGGTTGCACCTAGCAATTTCAATTTCATATATTTTAATTACCTTCCTTTAAAAATGATTAACCTATTCGTTGAATGACAATTTTCAGCATATTTCTGAAAATTTCAGGGTCTTCAGTTTTAATGTCTTAAAGATTTGCTTAACTTCAGTGAATAAATCCAAATTAAAGCACAAGTATATTAAATATGTGCTATGGACCTCAAAATTTGCATAAGGCCCAAAAATAAATAAATTAATAAAGAATGAAGGGAAAATATATACGTATATAAAAAAAGAGAAAGCAAAAACAAATTTTAATGATTCAAGATTTTTCTAAGTGGAAGTATGTTATAAGAATAAGAAAAGTCCTAAGATAAAGGCAGAATGATCCTCAAGTCATGCCCTCTACATCACTCTTAAGCTTCAAGATTTCCAAACAAAATAGTCACATTTTCTACCTCTGAGTCAGTGATTGTTTATTATGAAAATATAAAATTCATTTGATAAGGTTCATTATTTCAGCTACCTGTTCTAGGTATCTCGAGAAACCTTTCTGAGCATGTTTTTCTAAATGTTTTGAAGCCGTCTCCATATCTTTACTTAACTGGCTCCAGTTAATCTTGACATATCCTTGGTGTTGAGCTATCTGCAAAAGTACAGAATTGGTTTTGTAGTCTCAACTGAAATAGGTTGTAAGTAATTCATAATGCTGTATTTAACACTGAAAGAGTTTTACCCAATAAACACACAAAAGATTAAATATATATACTAGCATGAAGTACACTTATTTTCATACATTAATGTATAACTTGTAGAAATATTTATCATGTAATAGTAATCATATACGTAAGATGTCACATACAAATAGAATGACAGTTAATGCAGCATTCTGTAAAATCACAATTTATCACTTGTAGTTTGAGTTTAATGAACGTCAACTGCCTATTTATAAAGATGCTTTCAATCTAAGGCCTCAGTATGACATCCAAAACAATGTTCCACTCTAAAAATATGCAGAATTTTTTTAGAATTAAGCACAAAGCTATATAACGGGCTATATGTACTCTGCCCACCACAAGTATTGAAACCAAATTTCTTGTGGTGTTAGTCTGTCAGAAACTGAGGGGAGGGTAAAATAAGCAGAAACAGTAAATTAAAGCAAAAAACATTAACACTAAAATATTTGCTATTATCTTTAATTTCAACAATGAAATCAATATCAAATGTAAAGAGAGAAATACTTTTTGTTCACATGTTTCAATGCTATTTATATTTATTGTTAAAAAATGTATGATAATAAACCTCAGCTATGGGCATTAAAAAAAGTTTGTGATCTATTGACCACAGGGAATCAAACAATGGTTGAAAGGCAAAAAAAAGTTTGGAATGTCTTTAAATAAAATTACTCATAAATCAAAAGTGAGTTGTGTTAAATATGCATAAATATAAACCTATGGCTAACCCCATGGGGGATACACGAGAAACATATTAGTATTCTCTAATAAAAGGATTTAAATATGGATGTCATAAGAAATCTTGTTTAGGCTACTAGATTAATAGTTAAATAGAATAACGGGAACAACAAACACTGCTGAAGCTAAACTTTTAATAGCTTAGTTTTATATATCTTTATCATAAAATCACCAATTTATAATTTCATTAATACTTACTTCTAAAAGTTATGTCAGTTTTGCTTTTATAAAACAATATTTATTTTCAATTATTAACAAAGAAACTTTTGTTTCAAAGACACTCATTTCTCATTTCTAACAACATTTTACAAGTTTAATAAAAAGGAATAGCTGTTGCATTGAAATTATTTTTGGCAGAGAGATAAAGTAGATTAATCTATGAGATCTTTTTATTAACTATGTTTTTGTGTGCTAGCAATACTGAGTGTGGGGCTAACTTATACCTACTTTGATTTGATTATTAATAAGAATCTCTACCACCCTAAATCAAAATTATTTTAGGCAGAATTAGACTAAATTAATCTCAGACAACTTGAGCATTGTCAAATTAATTAAATGAAAGGATTTGACCTTCTGAGTCCAAAATTGTGATTAAATCTCAAAATTGGTCAAGATATGATAGAACTATGAGTTATTCTTTGTAGTTGAAAAACTCAAAGTCATTCTATCAGCTACTATGCCATAGCTAAAAACTGTAAAATAAAACTTGAGTTTCCATTATCAAATGTAAATATCAGTTCAGGTTCATTACCTGTAAAAGTAGTAAACTACCTCCAACTGCAGTGGCAGCAACTTTTCCGATTTTGGTGAAAACAAATCCTGTGCACCTTTATAAATGTAACATTAAATTGAATCACATTAAAAAAAACTTACTGAAATAATAAGTTCAAATAAAAAAATATTGTAGTTGAAAGGCAACGAAAAAGAAGTTTGTAAAAACTGCAAATTAGTACAAAACAAAATTTGAAAAGTTTGAAATGTGTTTAAGTCAAATTATCTGTAAATCAAAAATTAGTTGTATTAAAAAAAATGGTCATTAAGACAATCTGGCTGTTCATACAGCTCTTTTATTTTATGAATAAGCCAACATATGTTATATTATTTACTAGAATGACTCAGACAATACAAAACTGCTATACAATTATACAAAATTAAAATAAATAAATTTTGTTTCTTAAACTTTCTGATTTCAAAAATACAAAATTACTACAAAAAATCTTTGTTGGACAAACCATTTGCCTCAAATAAAAGAAAATAAAATGTTCAAGACAAAAATTATGATGATAAAAGATATTTGCATAGTATTTTGTTTCTAGCGTTGTTCTGGATACTTATGCATAATTAGAGTCTAAGTTTTCATACTGTTTATTAAAGAAGTATAACCTAAACCTACTGTAATTTATAAGAAGTTATAAAAAATGACCAACTAACAAATAAGTTTGATTTTATCAGTAAAAGTTACAAACTTAAGCTCAGTTATCAATGATATTTTGTATGCACAAGTTAATTTTCAAAAAAGCATGTAAATTTAGTGCACTGAAATAGTTTTGGTACAGTATGTGAATATTACAGTTTTTTAAAAGAATAACTTAAATCTTTGTCAGTCTAACTAAGTTTGTTTTAATCAGTATTTTCTCTTAATAATTAGTCACCATCAGTAACCCTATAATTTTAAAGGAACTAAATATACATCTGAGGTCTTTCAGCCTAATGTTTTACATGTTAATAACCTAATCTTAAACATACATATTAAATATAAAAAGCCTTTCCTTGTTAAGATGCTCACATGCTGTCAATGTGGTTAAAATTTCAAATGTCCTTGAAACAATTAAAAAATGCATAAATTTACCCATAATTCTCTAGCTTCCCACGACTTATTCTGCTTTTATCAAGGAAATGTACGCAAACTCAGTATTTTTTGTCATAATTTATATTTTATAGTTGGTTTATGAAAAACACGTTTTCTGAATTTTAACCAGGTACTTACCACTGAAGTACAAAAAACATAAATGCTTCTGGTTCACAAAACTGTGGTTTTTATGCAGAATGGCAACAACCTTGACTTACTGAAAGTGTTATCAAGCTGAGTTGAACATAATCCAGAAATACAGCAGATTCAACTGACTGAGCTTACAGAAAAATGAATACAACAGATCACCCTTACAAGAAATTGAAAGCAGGAACACTCAAAAGATGTATTCTTATCATCACCCTCATTACTCTTTAAATAATATTAAAAAAAACAAAAAAACATTCAGATAACCTCACAGGTGATGGTGTGACAGGTAGGAGTAGCTTGTAATGTACCAGTCAGTATATATATATATACACACACAAGTTTCTTGTGGTAATGGTTAACAAATGAAAATACTCCTAGAACTCAGGCCTCCTACATCCATATCTAACACAAAACCTAGTTCAGTGAGTAGGCATCAAAGAAGAACCAAAAGTATGTATCACAACTGTAGAACAGTCCAATTTGAACATAAAATAGGTTTAAATAGACAAAACAGTAAGGCGTTTCCTATCTAAGTTGGAGATATTAGGTATTATATGTACAAAGCTAATTTGTCTCTTTAATGCCATGCATGTTTAGTTGGAAAAGGTACCTGCCAAGGCATCATCAGTCACTAGATGCCATCCTCTGTTCACTTCTAGATGACATCCCTCTCTCACGAAGCACGAGTGTAAAAGGTAGAAGTTACATAAGACAAAAACGGAGACATACGTGTACTATGTGAGAGTTTGAACTGGATAAACTTCTTCAAACATGAAGTCTCATCTACAATGATAGTTTTCTAAAAAAATTATTAAATCAATCTACAATTCCAAATATCCTTATTATTGATAGTATGTTGTGACTGATAACTCAAGTATGGACTGTGTGATAAATAATAAATAACCTAATACGAATTCCATCTGGCATGAGGAATTACAAGAGGGAAACTGAATCCTAAAGCTGAAGAAACAGCAATGTGATATAATTACAAGTTTAAGAATAAATTTGAATTAATCCACATACTAGTTTGAAAAATATCCTTTATGATATCATAATATGTTGAATTTGGAAAAAGCTAGCCCAAAATTAATTCTTAAAATATGTGGGAACATCCTGATAAACAACAAAGATAAAGCAGTCATAACAATATCTGAAGAGCATGATTCACTCTCTGAGACACCACTTTAAAAATTCAGGGGAAACAAGATAACAATGAGAAACCTTGACAGGACATAAAAAGCTCTTTTTTGTGTTTTTTTTATCAAGAATAAAAATAAGTAAGAATATGTAGTGCAACAGATTAAAAACAGAGGTTGTCATCTCTTTCAATCCATATTATAAAAACCTGACCAGTGTATTACCAGAAACAGAAAATTATGTATGAGAAGCATCGTGAACACAATTACAAAGAAATCAGAAAGTGGAGAAACAAAGAAACTTGATATCAAACACATGGCCTGTTTATGACAATGCCTTGGAGCTATGGGGTCAATAAATAATGGAGACAAAAATGATTGATGGCTTGTATGGTATCTGAAGGTGGCAAATAAAGCAGCTTTATATAACCAGCTACAAAATAAAGCTAATAAGCCACAATTATGAAACAAATATACAAAGAAAGGTGTAATCATTAAGAACTCAAAGATAAAGTATATACTATGTCTAATGCACCAACTCCAAAAGATATTCCTATGAGACTGATAAATAGCCAAAGAAAAGTATATGCAAGAATGGATTAACATTTCAGCCACTTGTAAAAAGAATCTGACTTCTCAAAGAATTACTATAATAATAGCCAGATGTAAAGTTGTAGACATGTAAACATTGAACATTCCTGTTACAGATGATAATTCCACAGTAGTAATAAGACTAGTTGCCTAGTTGATGAAACAGAAGAAATTAATATTGAGCAGTCCAAAGCAGAACAGAAAGAGAACATGGTACTTTGAGTAGTAGATTTTGGTGAAGATGGTAAGTATAAAGAAAGAGTTTCTCTCAAGATGTACTCAGTGTATCCACTGCTATAGAATTTGGATCTGTAATGGGAGACTATTATTGAAAGAAAATGGTTGGTTGAAGTAGCGAAGGCATTAATCATGAGACAACCCATATATAAACAAGTCCACTATATGAGAAAAAGTGATGATCTTGACAAAACATCATCTAGAATGTTTCTTTCAGAAATGTGATATGCTTGAAGATGAACATGTTGAGAACGAAGCCAACAAATTAGAGGGAGACTGCAATGACACAAAAGCTGTAATAGAAGCTACCACAATAGATTTATTTGTGTGAACTAACACAGTGTGGTAGTGGTGAAGGGAAAGAAACAAACAAAGTTCTAAAACTTTCACCATGAGTCCAAAAACTAGAACAACCACCTGACATAATGCCCCAACTTTTAAGAAAAACTTTGGTGAAAAGATGAACGTTGAAAATATAAGAAAGAAATGAAGTTCATGCTGTTGACAGAAAAAGTGATGGTGCACAATAACAAGTTGGTAGGTTGGTTGTTTAGAATTTACTGATGCAAAGCAACTAAGCTATCTGTGCCAAACATCCAGTGGAAAAAAAAAGCAAAATTGTTATAAAAATGTAAAAATAATCAAAGTAAACTAAGCAAACTTCAAACAGCTGGCAAAAAAGTTAAAGAGTTAAAAAGGTCAATAGACCATAAAAACTTAAAAACATTAGCAAGATGGACAGTATCACCATTGCCAATGACATTTTCTAGCAAAAGGGGTGAAACGCATGGTAAAAATGATTAAATGATACAGTTGCTCACAGTCATAATAATGGTATGATAGTAAATCGTAGTTTATTGTGACTTAAGTGTCAAAAAACTCACACATTTGAGCATTAGAGCCAGATGAAAGAAAACAATGAGTTAAAAACTGTGACAAATGTGTAGCCTAGTCAGAATGACTTCTACCTTCTGATCTTTACAGAAACAAGATGGTCATAGAGCAACAGAAGGTTTAATCTGTAAAAGCTTATTATCACATTGCTACTGCAAGTCAACTGCCAACTGTCATGGAGATGATCCTTAAATACAGGACTGTAGTCCATATATGGGATAGGCATGGTCATAATAGCACTAGAGAAGATGAATGTAGCTGCAATGTCAGCGAGCTCATTCCCATGAATACTGACATGATCTGGTATCCACAAGAGCTGAATAGAAGTAAATGTTAATGAGAAATGGGCCAGTTGGTTTTGAATATTGATGAAAACAGGGTGAGAACTAGCATGAAATGATTCCATGGACTGTAGATAGCTAAGTGAATCAGTGTAAATAGTACAATTTGTGTACTACATAGCTTCTACATGATCCCGGGCAGTGAACACAGAAACTATAGAGGGGATCCTGTGTACAACTACCAAACCATAACAAAATATGGCAGAGTCTACAGAGTAATCTGATTCCTATTCCCATTTATATGAATGGTTCAAAAAATGTCTGGCAAATAGAATAAGGTACTTACAGTCTGGAGTACCCACCTTCCTCAGATGGCTCAAAGAAAGGTCAAATTTGGGATGATAATAAGCCATAATTGGATAGGCTGACCAGTGGAGACAGCAATGTCATCTGAGGTCAAACCCAATTCAGCCAGGAAAGCCAAAAGGAGCAATGGCAGACTGCTTATTTTGAAAAAGCATAGCCCACTAAAGAAGAAAAACACAAGTTCAGGCAGAAAGTTGTGGTACGGATCAAAGTTTGGAAGTATAAAATAAAAAAAAGCTGCAAATAACAGAGGTGTACAGAAGGTTCATGAGACTCAGTGTACAAACTCTAGACTGAGAAAGTGTAGAAAGCCCCCATACACCGATAGAGAGAAGGGTTCAACATCTTCAAGGCTGAGGTCCTAGCAAAGCCATAGACCAGAGGCCAGTTTCGATCAAATAAGGGCATGATAAATCTTTAGCATCGAACATTGATCTGCTCCACTAGAGGTGGAAGACATGATGTGGAGGATGTTCAGTACTCTTGTACCCTTGACGTGTAGCTGTTTAATGTGTGGAATGAAAGTCAGCTTACAGACAAATGTAAGCCTCAAGAACTCTGCCTCAGGGAGCACAGAAAGCACAACTTCACTGAGATGGAGCTTGGAAGTGGGGTGAACACCCCTTTGGTGGCTAAAGTGCAAGCAACCAGTTTTAAAGAGAGAGAAAAGGCAAAACTGTTTGTTGTAGTCCACTTGAGTAAACAACTGATGACAGTCTGTAGCTCATATTCAATAACCCTTATGCTCAACAGCTGACACAAGATGTGGAAGTCATTGACATAGTCTGTTTGCAACTATAGGAGGGAGTTATTCAATACTGGCATCAATCTTTATACTGAAAAGTCTGACACTCAAGATACAGCCCTGAGAGACTTAAAGTTCCTGTGGGAAAGAATAGAAAAGTGTTGAACTCACATGAACTTGGAATCACTTGTTCCATTAAAAGAATTTTGATTAAAATAGGCAAATGGCCACACATCCCATATGAGTGGAGATCTTGCAAAATACCATACCTCCATGTAGTATCATAAGCTTTCTCAAGGTCAAAAAGTAATAACAGAAGATGTTGTTGCTTAAGAAAGGCTTCCCTGATTGATGTTTCAAATTGAATCAGGTGGTCCACAGTGGAGTACTGTTGTCAACACCCACATTGAGCAGATGAGAGAAGGCTGTTTGATTTGAGAAACTTAACAAGACAAGAATTATCTTACAGAGACAACTCGTAAAGCAATTGGATGGTGGTTTGAAGTAATCTTGGTAACCTCTCAGGCTTAGAAAAAGGAAGAATAAAGCCCAGTGCCATGGGAGTAGTTCATAAAGTGAAGCTATAAATCCTAAAAGAGAAAGGACATTTCTGGCAGAAGATGTACCAAAAACCATGTTGTTATCAAAAGAGATTTGAAGTTCTGGATTATCCATGTAAGAAAAGTAACTAGTTTTGTGGTCAAATGAATAGTTATGAGAGCAAGTTGAAGAAAGGATCATAATAAACCAATTGTTAATGTAAAGGTGAAAGTTGATGTTGAGGTAATAGGAAACACCATCAAATGCTTTGAATACTATACATAAAAAGAAAGAAGACAAGCTAAAGGGAAGGGTAATACACTGGTAAGTTATTCCCAATAGCAAAAATAAAGAAAAGAATTGAATGATGGATAAAATAAATATGTAGATATGCATTACATGTATTTGTTTTTAGCATCTAAAATGGCTTTGACTTAAAAAATTATGCAACATTCTCATGTTTTCTACTTTGAAATGGACTGTATACAAAGTTGAAACAAATCAGTGACTGATCTATAAATCTGGAGAGGCATGATACATGATGTCTACATCTTTCTAAACATCTGAGACTTCCTGATCCAGAAGTTTTACACAAATACAGTTGGAAGGATAAGAAAAAAACAACAAAAAACTGTTGCAATGACATAGAAAGAGGACATCTAATGTGAAAGTAGGCAATGAACTGAAGGATATGTTGAACTCAAGGACAACAAGGCCAATAGTTCCATAAGTGAACAAATTACTGAGATATAATTACTTAATATTTTTAGTTATGCTTTCATTTTTACTTGGACTTATTAACTGCCTAAAAAAATATAATTAGCTATATCTTGCACAAGTTATGGTTAGTAAGTGTTAGGTCTAATAACAATGAATGAAAAGACAACTTTACCATCCAGTAATCCCTCCAACTGTTATCTGTTTAGCAGCAGAAGCATTAGTAATATCACCCAGAAACTGATGAAGCCAATTTTTTCCATCTTTTGCACTTCCTCGAATATCCAGTATTTCAAAAACATCATCAGGATCTTGATCTTTACCTTAAAGATGATCATGGATGTAAATATAATAGGAAACATGTACCTGGAGGTAAGTTAGTAAAATTCTTATATGTTGACAATGGTCATGTAATCTTAAAATTTCTTAAGCTTAAATGAACTTTTTGCTTGCAATGGCAATTTCTTGTAATTAATCTCATTGAAAATAACTTTGATGTAGAAGTGCTCAATAAAATGAATTTTCAGCAAACGTAAATAAACTTGGAGGATGTGAAAATTTTTCAAAGTCAAAAATATAAAAAGTAAAGAAAAGAAATATAATGCTACTTAATTATACCAGCATATACTTGTATCAGTTATGCATATCTAAAGAAACAAAATAACTAATTATGGTTTACAAGCTTTAAGTACTTCCATAGATGACACCTGAAGTATATTTAAGTATCAGTGAATATTCATGAAGTTACAAACAAATCCTAATATTATAAAGTTATGTGAAGTAAAATGAATGTCAAGTAATTACTTGACACTGTGGTAAACTGTTATAAAAAAGAACTTTTCAAAACAGTATATATTAAACTGTGACCTTATTTACAAAATTAACTACCTCCAACAGGAAGTTACAGCAAAATATGCACAAAATATTAAAACTCATAAAATTAAAATAATTTTCAGATTAAAAAGTAATAAAGATATCAATAAAATATTCACATTAACGCTTCTACAAAGGTGTAGTCTATAGCAGGTATAGTTGATAAGTGTATTAAAAAGATGTACTTAAAAATACAACGTTTCTATCTAGTTAAACGATCATCAGGTTAAGATGATTGTTTTTCAAGGTGATTTTTAACCTAAGCAGGCCCTAACATTGTTACTTATAATGTGTATTTAAATAAACATTTTGAATACCCATAATAGTCATCCCTACCAAAGATTTATTTAGGGAGTTTGAAAATACTAGATAACTTTAAAACTGCCAATTCAAACATACTGCTAAAAGAATTCTAGGGAATACAATCAGACAATGTTTATATACAAAATGCACATGACAACTTGTACACAATTAATTTGTTATTATGGTTTTGATTGATTGATTGATTTAGTGTTTTATGGCACAAAGCAACCGGTAAAAATGTAGTAAAAGACATAAATGGAAATGAACGTAAAACAAAACAAAAAATATAAAACCAGTGTTGACACCTAGTCTACAAGGTTAAGATAGAAGGCAAAGTGTAAAAAGTTGTAAAGTAGGTATTCTATCAAAAAGGTATAATCATAACCCGCCAGGAAGACTAACAGGCAGGTACAAGACCCACCGTCAGTCACCTGAAGTTGGTCTTTCCAGTCCTGGTTCTGAGTTATGTGTCATAGCAACTAGTATCAAAATGTAAGAGAATAGAAGTATTAAAAAACACACAGCAAAAACGCAACAATGAGTAACCAAATGTTCAGTAAAAAGAGAAAAGTCACGTAAATGGAGTAAAATTTGTAAAGGAAAATGAAGGTAAAAACAAAACAGCAATTAAAACAGAAAATGGTGTAAAAACCAATGGTGACACCCAGTCTTCAAAGTTATAAACTATTTACTCTAGCATAATAATAATGATCATAACCCGCCAGGAAGACTAACGAACAAGTTCAAAAACCACCGTCAGTCACCTGAAGTTGGCCTTTCCAGTCCTGGTTCTGGGTTATGTGTCATAGTAGCTAATATCAAAATGTAATGGAATAAAAGTTTAAAAAAACACTCAGCAAAATCATAATAAAGAGTAGCCAAATGTCCAGTAAAAAGATAAAAGTCAAGTAAATGGAGTAAAATGTGTAAAGGTAATTGAAGATAAAAACAAAATGGCAATTAAAACAGGAAATGGTGCAAAAACCAATGACGACATCCCATCAACAAAGTAGTAAAGGCCAACCTGTAGCAGAATGGGAATGATCATAACCCGCCAGGAAGACTAACAGGTAGTATATAAACCACTGTCAGCCACCTGAAGTTGGTCTTTCCGTCCTGGTTCCGGGTTATGAGTCAATATGGCCAGTACAAAAAGGTTGTAAAAGCACGAAATGATATGCAGCGAAAGTATAACAGTAACTCGCCAGGAAGACTAACGAGTAGTTCAAACAGACAGTTCAAACAGAAGCGTTAGTCACCTGAAGTTGGCCTTTCCAGTCCTGGTGTCGAGTTATTTAATGTTCTGGCTATTGTTTAATGTCGCATTGAATGAGAGAGAATAAAACTTTAAAAAGGAGCCACAATTAAAACGGTATAATGAATAAATATACCACACTTAAAGAAGATTAAAAAGATTAATGGCCATTAAAAAATTAAAAACGTTATTAAGGTGGACATAGTCACCATCACCAATAACTCTGTCCAATGTTACAGATTGACGCTGGGAAAAAATATGTTTAAAGTATTGCCGTCGTTGAGGATTGTAACGATGGCAAGAAAGTAAAACATGGCTGATAGTGATTTGAGTGTTACACAAACTACACGTTGGTGCATCAGTTCCAGATAAAAGAAAATGATGAGTTAAAAAACTGTGACCAATGCGTAGCCTAGTGAGAACAACTTCTTCCCTCCGAACTTTACGGAAGCTAGATGGCCAAACTCCAATTTTGGGTTTAATTTGAAAAAGTTTATTGTCGCGTTGTTCACTCCAAGTGGACTGCCAACTGGCATGGAGCCGAGCTTTGAAGACAACACCATAGTCCATGTACGGAATAGGCATAGGGGTGATGGAGCTGAGGCATACATATTTAGCTGCCATGTCTGCAAGCTCGTTCCCATGAATACCAACATGGCCTGGTATCCAGAAAAACTGAATTGAAGTAGCTGCTAATGAGAAATGGGCCAGTCGGTTTCGAATATCTGCTAGAATAGGATGTGAGCTAATGTGAAGTGATTCCAAGGCAAGAATAGAACTAAGCGAGTCAGTATAAATAGTGCAGTTGGAGTACTGCTCAGCTGCAATATGATCAAGGGCAAGAGATATGGCATACAGTTCAGCAGTGAACACAGAAGCTGTAGAGGGGATTCTGTGTGCAACTACTGACCCACAGCAAACCATAGCAGAGCCCACTGAATTTCCTGATTTGGAACCATCTGTATAAATGGGAACTGAATGATTGTTTGAAAGATATTCATTGAATAAAAGACGGTACTTCCAGTCTGGAGTATCCGCCTTTTTTAGGTGATTGAAAGAAAGGTCACACTTGGGGGCTGTAATAAGCCATGGTGGGATGCATCGATATGTGGAATCTGCAATGTTATCCAAGGACAGACCCAATTCATCCAATTGCGCCCGGATGCGAAGGCCAAACGGAGCAATGACAGATCGTCTGTTCTGAAAAAGTACTGCCCACCGATTGTTATTATGGAACAATTCATGATGAAAAAGTAAAAATTTACTTTATGTTCATTTTATACTGAAATATACTATAAGTAAACTAAATACAGTATCTAGTAATATCTTAAATTTTTGATTAACTTTTTATAATTGTTCTTCTATAAAAGCAACAGTTGGAGAGAACATTAAATAGCTCCATTTACTGAACTAAAACTACTGTTTTCATAATAAATCCTAAGAATTAATGTTTCTTAAATGTTACAGAAAATAACATGTTGACATCTAGAAATGCATAAGAGCATACTGGCCAATATTAACTTTCAAATTACCATGAACAATTCATTAACTTACTATGCTATTTGTTTTCAGACACTAACATTCTTTTGATAAAAGAAACTAAACAAAAGCCAATGAAAGAGAACTTACCACGCTTCATCGTCCTTTAAACTTTTACAGTCAATACTGAAAGTGCAATCAAAATATATTTATCAGAAACATTCACAAAGAAATAGAAGTGCTTTTAATAAATACAAGTTATATTTACTCTAATACTGCTATATTTTAGTAAAACATAAATTGATCTTACATTTTTCAAATATAAAATTTCTACAAAGTTACTTTCTCTGAAATAATTTAAAGTTTAGAAAGAAAAGTGAACTTTATATAGTAACTAAAGAAAGTTTAATCCCTTCCATATATAGCAGTTTTTGGAATTAAGCTCATAAAGAAAAATCAGTTGTTTTTTGATAGCTTAACTTGTATCTTAATTTTTATGATGCTATTATATTTCTGCCCAACATGTTTGATAAATAAATGACACTTCTACAGTTGTATGTGATATATTATTTTAATTGAACTAAATTATAGAATGGCAAGTATTTTTGAAACATGGAAAGCCTCCAAAGCATGGAAGGGGTTAACCTCCATTCACTCTGAGCATTGATAAAATTTTCAATAGCACACCAGTCTTTTATACATCACTTTTGTCCTATTGCAACGACATATGTTAATCATGTGACAACATTCCACCTACTATACTGTGCTACCCATACTAGCACAGACTACAGCACAATCCTCACTTTCAAGAATTGACAGATACAAATAAGAAACACCAGCAAATTAGTGGGGAGGAAGTATATGAGAAGAGGTAAGTACTTGTCAGAAATATTTTAAGTGTTAGAAAATGTTAACTTACAAAAGAAGTACTACTTCCACTCACCAAAAGCTAGAATCCTACACTGCAAAGGAGCTACTAAAGGGGCAAAACTAATCAAGTAAGTAAGAAGCAATTGTCATGAAAGAACAAATACTCCATAATTATAAAAGGAGGTACACCTATGAAGTACAGTATTACTTCTGGAAGAGATATGTCATTTAATCAGTAACAAACAAATTATGATACAAAGAGAAGAAGTGAATAGACAGTACACCATGTTATCTGAGGCCGATTCTACCTATAAACAACTAATAGTATGACCATATATATAACATGCACAAGCATGTGACACAATCACAGTGACAACTGAAGGTGCTTCTTATCAGACATAACAATATGTGGCTGAGATTGAAAGATCATAAATGAATATGAATAGGGCAAGTGCTGTCTACTCAGGCAATGAAAATCCAAAGGAAGCACCTTGGGATACATTGGATTATGCCAAGTGCAGTCCATCCCCTCAGAAATGACTACGGAAGCACCTTGCATAAGACCTTAAGATCAACTAATGTGGTCTGCTTGGCAAAAACATCTAATCAAAATACCTTAAATTTATATTAAGATAGACAAGTGTGGTCAGCTTTGGCAAAACATCCTGGGAAAGCATCTAGGTATACCTTAGATTGTATAAAGTGTGGTCCACCTGGGCAGAAAACATCTAGTTGAAGCACCTTGCATAGTAATTTTCAATTAATATTTTGTAAGTAATTTATTTAAAGATCAACAAGTGTGGTCTCCACAGAAAAGAAACATCCAGGGTAAGCACCTTGTGGTATTATGGAGTATATCAAGTGCAATCCATTAGGATAGGAAACATCCAATGAAAGCAGCTTGCCTTAAAAAAAAAAAAGCGTGGTCAGCCAAGGTACATACAAGATGATAGCCCACATCTTATAACGTGGGTACATATGTTTATAAAGTTTATCTTATTGTACAAATCCCACTCCAGAGGAAACCTCCAAAGTCCATTACACTAGCACCTGGGAACTGGAAATAGCAAGGACTCCCACAAACCACCAGAAGAAAAGGGGGATTTACACACTTGGGAGTCTGGAGAAACAACAAACTGGAGACAGTGCAATGGATGTCCATGATTCCCTGTTTTAAATAAATAAGCCTTAATGGAAGAATCAGTACAAGGAGCACATTACAACTGATTCAAAGGGAGGACTGGATTGAATATCAAGGGCAATAATGGGATCCCAATCCAGAAAAATATAATAATGTGAAGGATGGGCCAGACAAAAAGAACAAAAAAGGAAAGAAATAACTGGAGAAGAGAAAACATTCCAGAAGTGGGAGAAAGTAAGGCATTCAACAGGATAGTTTTATAAAGTGTAACAGTTAAAGCAGACAAACCCTGAACAAACAATCAGTTGAAAAACCAGGACAGATGAAAAATGGATGAACAGGATGGTCATGAGCCATGGCCAATAGACCAAAATCTGAAGACCAATGCCTCTGTTACATGGACAAGAAGAAAGTAAATGGTATGGACAAAGAATGATTTTGCATGAGGGGCAAATTCCAGAGCTGAGGCATCAGATTGGACAAAAGTCACAAATGAAGCTGAAGTGTGATGTTGAGATGAAAAACATCTGTTCGTGATTTTCAAATTGTGCTGCAATGATAGAGAAAATTATCTACCCTAGTATAGATGATGCAATATAATCATTGGAGAGTAGTCACATGATCAACACAAGTTCCTGTTATGACACTAAAATGAAAAGGTATGATAAGAGTGGTGCACTGTTAAAAACCTTAGCACTGCTGAGGACAAATCAAAGTCAAGAAAGCTTTGGGTGAGTGGAGGTAATGTTGTTTCAGAAAAACTAATACAAAATTATTGACATGAATTAAAATGTGAATTATTTTCATCAGATAATATAAGAGAACCAGCCAAACAATGTTTTAACAAAATATTACAATAAGACTAAATACTACTCAACATTAAACATTTTGAAGATTAAAATCTTATGTAAAATATTTCACTTATTTTTTAAATTTATGTACACAGAAATTTCAAATTTAAAAGAATATTTCATGGAATATTAGAAAACATACGTATGGTGAAACTGTAACAATACAACACTGTTTTTTTCATTCTCAAGAGTTAAATCTTACATCAAATTATAACAATTATCCAGTTGGAAACTTATAAAATATCCAAGGGCATTGTCAAAATAATCATTTAGCAAAATCAATAGAAGTTTAATACAAGTAGTTGTTATAAACATTAACACACAAACCATTAAAAATGATACTACTTATGTCCTAAACAATTTTTCACTTGGTAATATACTAGCATTCAACTGAGAATTCTGTAAAACAAAATGAAAAGCATGTTAGCTTTTCAAAATACATTTTCAGGTATGGTTAAAACAGAATCAATTGTTTTTAGTAAATAGTATTTTTTTTTCTACAGCACTTCTTTTCCTCCAAATTATTTATATAACTGTGCTATAATTGGTTTACAACTAATTGTAATGTTACCATTGGTTGAAAAAAGTCAAAGTATAATATCCAGAATCAAAATACTACTGTGAGGAAAATTAATATATAAAAGATATGTTCTTTCATTCTCAAAATTATAATTCTACCAATCATTGCTTTGACTAGTGTCTGAGAAGTTCACTCATCAGTAACCACAGTTATTGAAAACTCAAGAAAATAAGATTAGGCCTCTTGTAGTTCTGGTATGTCTGTGGTGCTTGGGTTGTATTTTATTCACCACAATAAACCTATATAAATATTTGAAATTTATAACTTTGGGTGATAAATGAAGTAATGGTATTAACTTAAAACAGCTTGTTTGTTGAGTAGTTTAGAAGCTACAAGTTAATATCACATACAACAGCAAGATTTTACTTACTCCAATAACTACAAGAGTTTAACATTTAGAACATTTGATAATTTAGTTTTAACATTTAGATATGTATCTATGATTCACAACCAACCAAATTACTTCAATTACATTTACAACTGAGAAAAGGTACAGTACAGTCTCTTACTGTCCCAACAGATTACTTGTTATACAATTTTGATATGTGTTGTATCCTTAATAAAAAAATAAATGATTAAATGATTTTTCACCAGTTTTCCTTACTAAGATGAGACATACTGAGTTAAATTTTTTTATGCCATGGTTCTTTACTTTCCAAGTGACAATAAAAGGCTATTTGGCTCATCTAGTGTAATCTATCCTACTTTCTACCCTATGCTACATACAGATACTCTTTGTTGGATATAACATTTTAATCATGTATTAAAACTTTGTGTCCAACAAAGAAATCTTACATTAAGTTGGCCATAACCTTCAAAGAAATACAGAAATAATTTATTTTACAGACAGTCCTGATCTCTAAAATGCTCATTAAATCTCCTTCAATGTTGCAATGTCTACCACATCTGCAAGAAGTATTTCATAGGCTGACTACTCTGTTAGAAAAGTAAAACTGCCTTAATTAGAGTTGTGTTTAGTTTTGGATATTTTTAAGATGTATTCAGATCTCTCTCTCCATATTGTTATCATTACTATTCACATCATTTATTGACACAGAAGAGAGGGTTTACCATACATTTTCCCAGTGTCTCAAACAATCAGTAAGATTAACGAATAGCAAATTTCAAGTCATTCCTTAAATTATAAAGAATGCATGTGCATGTTAATATACATTAAAAGGTAGGACAAAGTAGTCTGTTATACAAGGAAACATTTATTACTAATTAAATAACAGATTATTATTATTTGTGAAAAGTAAGTATTTTTGATAAAATAAAAAAAACAAGTTAAAACCATATTTAGAAGAATTACCCCAATAATGAGTGACTTGGTTTTTAGGAATCCATATTACCACCAGTGAAGCCAAAATATTCCATTAATTTTTATATTTGTTACAATACTTGGTGAAAAGAACTTGCCAAAAAAAATACATGTATTTATTATGTAAAATACATGGGAGGTAGAAGGGGGCAGAAGTAATATGGATTAACTACAATATAGCGTGTGTTTTTTATATAGCAAAGCCACAAACGGCTATCTGCTCAGCCCACCAAGGAAAATCAAACCCCTGATTTTAGCATTGTAAATCCAGAGACATATTGCTATACTAGCGGGAGGCAACTACAATATTGATAATATTTGAGGCACATATTATGAGGGGCTCTGTACTCAAAAAAGTATGGATCCATGAGAAATTCAGTGAATAAACAACCAACAAAAATGTGTTCAAAAATCGATGATATCTATCATCAGTAATTACACATGTAGGGTTAAAACTAACAAATTAGTATCTCTGTGTAAAGCTGTATAAGCACGTATGGTCATTCCTAAACAATGTCAACAAACTGTGTGCATAATTAATAGCAACATTATGTATTTTATCATTTATAACATCCTTTTAACAGTTTAAGCTTAAAAAATTCATTGTGAAATAACTGTCACCATCCTTTGTTAGGCTGAAACAATGCATTAGTTGAAAAAAAACCTCTGCAGCATTAAAATATTTTTAATACCAGAATAGTTGAACTTATAAAATTGTTTCATATCATATTTATTTTTAAACCTTTTGTGCAAAAGACTCAATTTCATTACAAATAATCTTATGCAACTGCAGATGGTGTTAACACTACCACACAGTCTCAGTCACACATAAGGTCAGCAAAATTGGCAAAAAAAACTACCAACCAAACTAAAAGGGAAGGAAATAAAACTCACTACTACCTAAAACACAATGATTAGATTTAAGCCAATATTTTGTCATCACTTGTTTATTATGGCAACCAATACACTTGCTATCCAGTTATTTAAGTTCATACAAAGGAGCTTAAATAAAACCAATCATGTTTTCTGTAGTAACAGGCCATGTTTTATTTCTCTTTTTAACAATTATACTTCTCCAGTATACACTATAAATTTTAATCTTACAAAATTATCAGATAATTCTTACTCTTAGATTTTACAGAACTTGCAACTTATTAGTACAATGACAACATAATAAAATTTAACTTTAATTTATTTTTGGATAGTCAACATGGTTTCACTAAGGGAAAATACTACCTTAAAAACATTTAGACATTTTTTTTCAAAGAATGTCTGCTTACGTAGGTGAGGGTAAATGTCTAGATCTGGATTTTTAGAAAGTATTTGACAAGGTGCCACACAGAAGGCTTGTAAATAAATTATCTCTATAGGTGTAGAGAACAAGTTAGCAAATTATTCAGGTTTTGTCTTGAATTTCATGCAAAGCAACACAAGAGCTAACCTTCCCTAATTTAGCAGCATAAGACTAGAAGAAAGGCAGCTAGTCATCACCACCCACCACCAATTCTTGGGCTATTCTTTTACCAATGAATAATGCGATTGATTGTCACATTATAATACTCCAAGGTTGAAAGGGCAAGCATGTTTGGTGTGACAGGGATTCGAAACCAATGACCCTTGAAGTTGGATAGAAAAATGGATGTTAAATATCAAGTCCAGTCAAACTGGATTAATATCAGAAGTGGGGTGGCTCAGGGCTAAGTCTCAGGACCTTCATTTATTTTTATTTACATCAATGACACAGATAAAGAAATAGTCAATAAATTATTTAAGTTTGCTTATAAAATTAAGATCTTTGGTGTTGCTGGCTGTGAGGATTCTGCTGCTTTATAAAAGGATTTAGGTCATCTAGCAAGTTGGGAAAATAAATGGGTTTTAATTATAATATATACAAAATAATTCACATGGATTATTACAATATGAATTGTAAGTTTATATCTGGATGAGAATAACCTTATGAAAGAAAGGAATCTTGGTCTAGTGGTTGATCAGTTTTTTAAGCCGTTCAAGCAATGTGCTGTTAATTATAGTAGGTCCAATAGGATTTTAGGTTTTATCTACATAAATATTAAATACAAATCTAAAGAGGTTATATATTCATTTTAAAGATCACTGGTTAAGCCACATTTAGAATACTGTGTCCAGTCTTCAGCTTCTTAACTTTAGGAAAGACATTACTTAAACCCTTAAACAGCTGGAATGTTTTAGATAACAGCATCAATTGATGATGACCATTGTTTGAAGGTTAATTGATTGATAGGGTTCAGAGGATGAGAAGGCTACTGGAAAAGTTTTAGTTTAGAGCTTTAAAGATAGGACAGCCTAGGTCATAGATAGTCCAATACTGTCTACAGAAATTATAGGTCGCTTATTCAACTTGAGCTTATCCTGTTGTTGGCCCTAAACATTATGTTACGTTAATTAGTACTATGTTAAGGCCAGTCCAAGAGAATTGAACATTATTACCTGTTCAGCTAATTTTTGTTTTTGATGAAAGTGTAACTGGCTGATTTAATTAGATAGAAGACTTTTCTTATTCACAAAATAAACCACAACATCATACTTCACACCTATTTCCGTTTTCGTTTTTAATATCGCTACTGCCCTCTATTATAAGAGATAAATAAATGTGTTATACATTTTAATTCATGTGGAATAACTTAGTATTAAGTCCATACTGTTCCATTTACAAGAGAAATTCAAAATGATTAGATATCTAGCTTTAAAACTTTATCATGTGTTTTTCTTTTTTGTTGTAGATTTAATTTTGATTTGTAATTGTTTTCCCAAGGAAAAAACCCTATGTACATGCGTAAAGGGCGTGATACCCTTGAAGAAAAACACTTATCCAGTTTTCACACCTGATCAACTTTTTGAATAATTGTGTCATTGAATTGGTTTTAATGCGTTGTTGGCTTGCTGATTGTATACGAAAATTCAAAATTCGGAAATTCTGGTTTTCTCTTTTGTCAGTAGGACTTTCCTAATTAAATCGGTGAAATATTCTGGTAAGCCCCATTGGAGCTTAATCTTAAGCATATATCTCTATGCAAAGCTAGTTCTTTGTCAGGTTTGCTTTGTTTCCATTAATAGAAATAGGTTTCTCAGATTTTGGCCCGGCATAGCCAGGTGGATTAAGGCGTCCGACTCGTAATCCGAGGGTCGCGGGTTGAATCCACGTACACTAAATATGCTCGCTACATGTGAGAGGAGATGGATGTCTCTGATATCATGTTAACAACGTCTCCAACCAAAAAAAAAGAAAGTGGTTATATGAAAAATTAGATTGCATACTATTATCTTAGGTATGGACCTACTGAAGAATTTGTCAATTAGTTTTGCATATACAACAGGTCAAATGTAACTATGTAGAAAAATCATTCTTTGTTCACCAGATTGGATACATTAAATGTATATATATATATGCAACCATAAAGTAATTGTTCATGGTGTATGATAAATACAGTTTAAAATGTTGTCATTTCTTCTGTAATGATAGAATTGATGCATGAAAGACTATATTCTGTTTGGAAAGTAAAGTAAATGTGCTCAAACAGTTATCTGTCTAATGTCTAGTATCGTGCTAGTGATAGTCTGTAATTTCAGGAATTTGGCAAATTAGCTCCTATATGAAATGATTGTTGGCATGATTGCAGACGTAGAGGTGAAACCAGTGCATATTGCAGTAGTGTAGCGAATATCAGTATGAATAAGTTGCTTCTTGATTGCATTAAGTCTCTAAATGCTGAATGTACTAACAAATTAAAGACAAAACATACACAATTTCAAGAAGTTTCCTATTGCGCTTGTGGAACCAGATGAATGATTTGTCTGAAAAACAATCATGTCTCATAACACAGATATTTAAAGATGGGACAATACATCCTTCACAGAATTCTTGGTCATCTTCAGTGGTAATTATCAAGGTGAAGCAGAAATAGCAAAATTCTGGGTAAACTTTAGATAGCTAACGAAGTAACGCTGAATGATATATTTCCATAATACATACAGATGAATGTCTTGGTACATAAGAGAGTAGGTGTCGTTTCTACATACTATATTTGGCTTTTGACTGCTACAAATTCAAGCTAAACAATAAAAGTATACCAAAGATTGCTTTAGTACAGGGGAATTACCATATGAATTCACCATCATGCCATTTGATTTGTGTAATGTACTTTTCCTGTTAATAAGACTGCAATGGGATAGCCGTCTTGTCTGTGTGGCTGATAAATAGTTCTTTGGTTACACAATTCATGTCACAGTCGAAGACATAGAAATAATACGTTAGCAGTTTGGTATATAAGCCTGAAACAGAAACGAAGATAATTTGATTTAATGCAGATGGAATTGGCGCTTCGTTGAAGGATAGCATATAGATTCGAATAGAGTATCAACTTATTCTGTGAATATCACAGAAACCAAGGAATGTCCACAGCCCAAGACCAAATAAAAAAGTGTTCCAGAAACTTTCCATGTTTCATGTTGATTTTATCCAGTTCCTTCACACATTATTTGCATTGAATGAGGTTAATAAATGCTGCTTTTTGTAGATCTTGGAATGTGAACATGCATTGCATTCATTTAAGTGCGTTTTGGTTGAAGCACTGATACCGGCTTATTTTCGTCAGGATTCTCCATTGATTCTGAATAGTGATACCAGAAAGGTACAGAGTATATAATCATGTACATGAGTTATATTTTAATATATTTCTACCACTGATATTCTACAAAAATGGAGGAACTGCTTGCAGTTATAATATTTATCAAACTTTTATAATTAAATGATTAAACAAGCTCGTAGTTACCTGACATGCATAAAAAGTAGAGGTCTGAGGATTTGGTGTGTGCGTGTGTAAAGATAAGCGCACATGTAGACTGAAAAAGATAGGAGATGGCGTTGAAGTTTGTGTAAAATAAACCACTATTTAATGAATGATAAAGAAATAAGAAAACGGCTGATCGAAGAGAATTGGTACAACAACAGCGTGAAGAAAGTGAAGTGAAATAAATTTCATTTAACTAAATAGACAAAGTGGAATATAATAAATCACAGACAACTAACAAATAGAAAATTTTATACGCAAAAAAATAGTGATTCTTGGAGGGTCGTGGGTTCGCGCCCGCGTCGCGCTAAACATGCTCGCCCTCCCAGTCGTGGGGGTGTATAATGTTACGGTCAATCCCACTATTCGTTGGTAAAAGAGTAACCCAAGAGTTGGCGGTGGGTGGTGATGACTAGCTGCCTTCCCTCTAGTCTTACACTGCAAAATTAGGGACGGCTAGCACAGATAGCCCTCGAGTAGCTTTGTGCGAATTCCCAAAACAAACAAACAAACAAACTTGGCACTTTCAAAATAAAAAAAATCAATGGTTATCCTCAGATATCAAAACCAAACTCACTTGAAAGTGTCAAAAGTACATTCGCAAAGCACATTCTCTCTTCAGTTGACTAATTATAATTATGAAAAAGTAACAGGATGCTAAATTGTATGTTTGACAGTTGCAGGACTGTCTTCTATAAGCAACGTAAAGTAGAACATAGTGCAAATACCTTATGAAACAGTAGATAAGTTCCTTGAGCGGACATGCTACGGAAAGCAAAACTTTGGGTTGAGCTTTGCATATTACTTCATTTGTAATTAGCTAGTCTTAACTTAACTTTTTATATTTTGTAGACATGAAATATATATTGTAGAAGAGTAAAATATGTAGTATTTGCATCACACAACGTTCTCCTTTATCTTAAGTTTGTTTTCAAGTCTAATTCAATTTAGAATTAATATCAAATCAAATGTCATAAGTTATTCTAGTAAAATCACATGAAAATTATAACTCAAGACACGTCATGGATGGTATGTGATTAAAAGTAAGGTAACATTCTATGTGATTACTTCTATAAAAGACTTACATATATGAATGTTTGTATATATGTTTAAAGAGCGTATTTAAATACAAAGAAATAACAAATTAGGTATAAACTCCAAAAAAGTAAGAAATTTAAACACAAATCAGCCCCCATGCAACGAAAGCAAAGATCCCCAGCAACACAGGGGTAAGTCTGCAGACTTATAAAGCTAGAAACCAGATTTTGATATCCGTAGTGGAAACATCAAAGACGGCCCATTGAGTGCTAAATGATTTCAGTAGCCAAGACTAACTTTCTTTGGAACTTTACGAACATTGCCCAAATCTGGTAAAGCTTCTCAGATGCCATGGCATCACCTTACTCTTTCTTCCTGACATCTATCTCATAAAAAAAAAACTTTAAATTAGCAATGATGCTATTATTGTATCATCAGCTTACCATCACATTCCTCTATTAGAATGGTAAAGAGCTCTGCTGGTAGGTCGTGTGTTCTTACTCTACCAGCCAAAAACGACAAAGGTGACTAATGTTGATGGTATGACAGTGAGTTGATCTATAGCGAGAAAGTTAGAAGTTGTCAGTTCTTATTTGGTGCTTTTATGTTTCTTTATCGATTTAATAATTTTGCTAAATGGGAACCCTTATATGGACCAGGATCTAGATTATCCGTAGTCCTTCCACTTGACATCTAGTCACATAAGTTTTTCAGTCAGTTTAAGCCATAAGTCCATCGGAGATAGGACTAGAAATGATGTTAATGTTATTATCACTCCTAACATCCTTTTGACGGGCAGACTGTTTAACAGTTATTCTGTAATGGCCCAGAGAGTTCCTGATATATCCTTTGCTGTTGTTGGTTTGGTCTTGCATTCTGTGACAGAACTGACTGCTTGAGCTGAGGAAATTAGTTTGGTTTGTTTTGAATTTCGCTCAAAGCTACATGAAAAATATCTGCGCTATCCGTTCTTAATTTAACTGAGATGGACCAGAGGGAGGGCAGCTAGTGAACATCACCAACTATTAACTCTTGAACTTTTCATTTATCAACAAATAGTGAGATTGACTGTCACATTCAAGCGCCCCCACGGCTGAAATGGCAAACATTTTTAGTGAAGATGATTAGAATCAGTGACCCGCAGATTGTGAGTCGAACATTCTAGCCACCAGGCGATGCCAAGCCCGGCTGGAAAAAGAAAATATCTGGGATTGTATATTCACCTAACCCTTTGATTTATTCTTTATCATATGTATAATAGTAGACTAAGACTGTTTACTGTTTTTACCAGTGAACAGCATTCTTCAGCTTTTCTCTCAGTTAAATTTTAAATGCACATTTCTTTCTTTTTCCCTGTGTTATATCATGGAATATAGGTAAATGTACCAGTGAAAAACCCACAAATGAGATGTAAGATCTGATATGTATGACACTCGCTACAAAATATTTGGAATCTAGAGATATTTCAGATCCAGTCCCCGAGACAGATTTTTCACAGTCCCTGTATTTTAACTCATAGCCCTATTAGACTGATTAATCCAAAAGAAGTTGTTGGAGGAATCAAACAGCAGTCCAACACCCGACATTTTACCAGAGTTATGACTCATCCTCCAAAAAAATAGGTCCCTATTTTTATAATCGTTCTTAGGAGTGTTTATAGGATCAAAATTTTATATTCTATGTGTCATCAAGTTTATATCTTTACTGTGTGGTCTTGCAGTGGTTATAAAATTCGCTTTTACGATCACGATTTTAAAAACATAAAAATGCACTTTAATTTTAGTCACGTAAAAACGTGAGAAAAGATTTTAACTTTAATCGTAATTTTGTTTCACTTTTCTAAGAGAGCTTAGCCAGTATCTGTTTGAAATAAAAGTAAACATATATCATTTTATGCATACACCTAACAGGCAGTTAAACAAAGTAAATACATACACCAAACAGACAGTTAAACAAAATAAATATGTATCCTTTATCCATTCACCTAACAGACAATTAAATAAAGTAAATATGTACCCTTTGTACATGCACCGAACAGACAGATAAGCACAAGTGTTTCTATTAGATATTGAGTAAAATGTTCATGCCATAATTTAATGTTTTATGATTTGCTTACTAAGACCAGTATTAAACATATAATAACTTCAAGAATATGAAATAAACACCAACTCAAATAAAGGAGATACATTTAGCTGAAATAAAACCAATTTCTGTTATATTTACAAATTGTTTGGCTTCAAAGTTAATAGAAACTAAATGTTTTGTATACGGGTGAGTGTTTCCTTGTTTTGTACGTGACAACTCTTCTAAACATAACGTCTAATATTATTGCGAGCCCGATATATATGTGTATGTGTGTATATACATATACACACACACTGCTGGCCAAAATCTTAAGGCCAACGAACCAAAAGAAAAAATATGCATTTTGCGTCGTTAGACTCAACCACTTATTTGAGTAGAGCTTCGAAAGACGAAATTAAGAAAAGGGAAAATAGAAATTAAAATATTTTTAGCATTTAATAGAGAAAATGTGAACACTATGAAATTAGCCTAAATACTAGCTGGTCAAAAGTTTGAAACCATACCAAAAAGAAGTCATAAACAAGGTAGAAAATGCCTATAAGTAGGTCTCAGTAGTGAGTTTCACGGCCATCATTACGAATAACTGCAAACATTCGCTTTGGCATGGTCGATATAAGCGCTTGCAGAAGACTGGTTGGAATGTTATTCCAAGTGGTGAAGATGGCTTCACGAAGATCATGCACTGTTTGAAACTGACGTTCATTTCTATAGACTTCTCTTGCCATCCACCCCCAAATATTTTCATGTTATTTGCCACAAAAAAGTTCTTTGTTCTGAGGGCATTGTGGGTTGTAGCGTTGTCCTGCTGAAGGATCCAGTCATTTCCACACAAGCGAGGGCTCTTCATTCAATAAGTATGCTCTTTCTAACATGTCAATGTAGTCAGCTGCTGTTTGACGCCCCTGTATAACCCGAAGCTGCATTGTTCCATTAAAGGAGAAAGCACCCCAAATCATTATGGAGCCTCCCCCACTTTGTCTTGTTGAAAATATCTCCGGTAGGATATCCTTATCGTGCTAGTGACGTTGGAAGCCATCTGGACCATCCAGGTTAATTTTTTTCTCATCAGAAAACAAAACCTTCTTCCACTTTTCTACGTCCTATGTTTGATGCTTCTCAGGAAAGTTTAACCGATCTGTTTCGTGGTGTGGAAGGAGGCGTGGCCTTCGAAGACATTCACGGTTTTTAAAGCTTTTCTCTCGTGAATGCCGTCTTATTGTTCTTGAGTTGCATTCTGCGTCCGTAAGGGCCTTAATATGTTTCGACGATTGGTTGGTTTCTTGCCGGACAACCCATCGAACCCTCCTGCTCAACGCCGGCAAAATTTTCTTGGGCCGACTACTTGAAATTCTCGTCCCGTATCCCTCAGGGTCTTTTACGAAATTTGCAACAGCAGTTTTACTACGCCCAATCTCACCAGCGATGGCACGTTGAGAGAGACCTTGCTTTTGCAGCTCGACAATTCTGTCAATTTTTTAGCATTTGCCATGTTTTTACTCAAAGTAACGCATGAGATGTCAGTGGGAGATGTTGACAATGCTACTGCTTGAACACAAATGACAAAATTTCGTTACGTGTTTATCGATTAACGCTTCGTTTTAGTATGGTCTTAAACTTTTGACCAGCTAGTGTTTGAGCGAATTTCTTAGTGTTCACATTTTCCCTAATTCCCTATTAAATGCCAAAAAAGTTTTTAATTTTTATTTTCCATTTTCTTATTTTCATCTTTCGAAGTTCCACTCAAATAACTGGTTGAGCGTAACAACACAAAATGCATATTTTTTCTTTATGTTCATTGGTCTTAAAATTTTAGCCACCAGTGTATATATATATATATTTAAGAAAAATAAAACATTGGAAATTTACAAATTGCAAATAGAGATCGCAAAAAAGTAAGGAAACAAAATTGAAGATACTGTAGACATTATTTATTGAATCTACTGACCTTATATTCTGACTTCATGATAAAACTTAGAATTACATTTGGTGGAATCAAATTAGAGATTTGTAGCTTGAGTAAATGATGTCTACCATATCTACAATCTTGATTGTGTTTTTATATATACAGATTTACTGATTTTTAACTTCCCAGTCTTTTATTTATCTCGTTTGTTGTTGTTTTTATTTTCAAAACGATTGGCAAAGAATTATTTGACATGATAGCTAATTTTATACATTTTAATAATAACCCTTTGTAACTGTTTAACTATTACTATCATATACCTCGTCAGTAATAATGTGGCAAGTACCACCACCTCCACACAATAGTATACCCTTATCTCACATTCAAGAGCTAACTAGAATATAAAAAAATGTGTTAAATCAAGATTAATTGGCGAAGAGGCAAACAATGGGATGTATTCACATCTTCGCTTAGCAACAAAACAGCTATGACATGTTACAGTATTTTACTTACTATGGGTTGTTACTGCGTGGTTTTTAACTATTGTAAGATGTTTTACCGTCACTCTCCTTTTTCAGTAATGACAATAATCATCATCGCTTAGCAACAAAATTATTATAGAATGTTTTACTATTACTCTATGTAACACAAATTTTGTTCCTGGATAGTATGTGTTATTTCTTACTTGTTAATGTTGTAAACGTACAGAAAATGGCCATTATTCCTTCAAACTTTGCTTTTGTGACCCGTATAATGAAATTTAAAAATTAACCTATTTCATATGTAAAAACGGGCATATTTGCACATTTTAATTTACATAAGGTCTGAATAATACAACATATGAATCAAGATTTACATGTATTTATACTAAAGTTATACAAAAATGTTTAGAAGTGAGTAGTTTTTCGAGATTTCAGACTGAAATGTAAATCACTTTCACGTATCAGCCCCCAAATATAGTCTCCTATCATGTTTTTGTTATACGCTCCTTGGTAGCTGCGTTTAAAGTTCAGTGTATCTTGGTGGAAGTGCTCACCTTGCTCCTCTGAGTATGCTTCCATGTTTTCCTTGAATTTATCAAGATGAAAGTCAAGGATATGGACTTTCATGGACATCCTGCAGCCTGTTTTTCCGTTGTTCTTCAACAGAACCTCAACCAGTTTTATATAATTTTTGGCCTTGTAATTGCCCAAGAAGTCTGAAACTACTGCGAGAAAGCTCCCCCAAGCTTTTCTTCTCCTACAAAGCTTCTTGGGGAATTCTATGCGCTCCAAGCTCTTCTTTATTTGTGGTCCAACGAAGATACCAGCTTTGATCTTTGCCTCATACAACTTAGGAAAGAAGTTTCTAAGGTACTTGAAGGCTTCAGACTCCTTATAAAGAACTGTGACAAATTGCTTCATAAGACCAAATTTTATGTGCAATGGTGCGAACAACACCTTCTGGAGGTCCACTAGTGGCTCACGCTTGACATTATGCCTCCGCATAGAGAACTCGGTCCGTTGTGGCCAGTGCTTCCTGTTATAGTGCGCTACAGTGTCCCTGCTGTCCTAAAAGCAAAGATAACACGGAAACTTTGTAAAGCTTCCTTGAAGACCTGTCAGGAATGCTACCATTTTGAAGTGTTCGATAACCTCCCAGCCTTGACGCTGTTGTATTCCTCTTTGAGGTGCACCGAATTTTAAAACATTTAAAATTTATATAATATAAAATCCTACTATCCAAGCAAGCAAGACTATCCGTCTTACCTTCTACAGGTGTTGTTTTTTTTTGCAGTGCTCGCAGGTAAAATGAGGTACCCGGGGTTTGTCTTGATCCCCAATAGGCATGCCAAAATATGCCTTGTAGGCTTCACACATTTTAGCAGGTGCTGTTACAGAGCTCTTTTTAGCTCTTGTTTCGATAAAATGGCCACATACATAACAAAATGCGTCTGGAGAATGTTTGCAACTTCTTGATGCCATCTCTGATAAAATCAGAAAGGCTTATGTGTTCTCTTAGGCAGCTAGAACTGAACTGAAGTGGTGAGTGGTGAGCCCCTGTATACATATTACCATGGAAAGTTCAAGAAGATTGTAAAAGATTCTTGAAATTTCTCGTAAGTTCTACAACATTATAGAAAGCTCTTGAAAATTCTCGTAAGTTTTACAACATTATAGAAAGTTCTTGAAAATTCTCGTAAGTTCTTGTAAGTTCGAGAAAATTCTCTATCAGCTACTCAGCAGTAATTTTACTTGGAATGTTCTGGAAAATGTGTAAATTTGAAAATTTCATTACCCTGGTCACAATAGCAAAGTTTAAAGAGAAAATTGGTCTTTTCCATTTACTTTAGGCATAAACAATTGGGAAATAACACTTTCTGCCCAGGAACAAGAAAAATATTTTTTTTTTTACATGGTGTAATAAACATAGCTCGAAGCTAGCTGATTTGGTTCATGATGATTTACTGTAGTTAATAACTATTTGATCTCCTTAGTTCAAAATGCCAAATGTCAAGCTGCAGATGGAGATTGTCATGAAGATTTCTTTGAAAATATAGTGAGCATTCATAGTTTATATGTAACTACATTATCTGTATATAACGTATAGCAATGAGCAATATGTATCTAGAATAAGATTAATCGCAAAAAAATAAAAAATCAGTAAAGCAACTTATTCAAATAAATCACATAGGTTAAACCTTCACTTTTAACAACGTTTAAAATGATGTGTATTATTTTTTTACTTCTTTACTTAATACATAATACAGGGGATGGTTCTTTAAAGACAAATTATATAGCGTACAAAACATTGAGTACCTATATATCACAGTTGTGATAAAGTTAATTTATTATTGTTGGTAATTAAACCTTTCAAGGTACACCAAGATCTTTAAAAGAGGGTAATGATAACATCGTTCACGCTAGAAATGGTTCGTTGTTTTCATATAGCAAAGCCACACCGGGCTATTTACTGAGCCCACCGAGGGGAATCGAACCGCTGATTTCAGCGTAGTAAATCCGTAGACATATCGCTGTATTAACGGGGGGCTATACTGGAATTATAATGTTGTTTAATTTATGTAAAATATGTAGTACTGTGCAAAAACTGTTCGGACAAGAAAATATTTTGTCTTTCTTTCTATTTTGTGTGGCTAATTCCTCTATGCCCTTACATAATGTAAATTTCAACAATGTTGTAATGCTTCACTGATTCCTGTTGACCTAGGGTGAGAATACTTATAATTCTTTAGAATCTCCATACACTTGAACCATAAGAATTTTGTTTGAATAAAGATATTGGTCAAATTTAGGGTCTGAAATAACTGTCGTGGTGCCTCATGCAGAGCCTCAGCTATATAGAAAGAAGTTAACAAAGAACTAGTATATGGTAGCGATGTATGCTATAATAAATCAATCTAATAATAGTCCACCAATAAACCTTGACAAAAACTGTGTTTGACACTATATATTAAATTTAGTTGTCACGCCATGGCTTAAAAAAAATGTCAGTAGAGCAGAAAGCGTGCATGATTCTGGTTGGACTCTCCCACAAACTACTGCAGACTTGAAATGCTCTCCAGATACTGTAAGTACATCCTAGCTCGTGAAACCAAGATAGTTAAATTTGAAAATAAGAAATTAAGAGACAGAACACTTAAATCAATGATACTGATGTTAAGTACCTTATTTTAAGCAGCCTTCAGGACAGAAGAAAGACTGTTCCTGATATCAAACATGAGATAAACGACCATGTACCAAACAACAGAAACGTGTCCAGACCTACAGTATCAAGAAGATTAAATAAAAAAGGAATATTTGGTCGTATAGCAGTTAAAGAAAACAAAACAAACTTTGATCTCTAAATATTGTCAAGAGGCTGATATTTGCTAGCAAGCACAAAAACTGGACTGTTGATGATTAGAAAATGGTATTATGGACGCATGAGTCTAAATTTGAAATATTTCGTTAAAAGTGTAGGTTGTACGTCCAGCAGAAGAAGTGTGAAAAATACTTACCTCAATTCATAGCAATTTATGAAGGGGGTTCTGCTGAGACGACAAAGGATATTTGCAAATTAGTTGAAATAATGGACAAGTGCAAGTATCATCATATACTGATCCGTTACAGTATACCCAGCGGTTTGCGTACTCCTGGTAAAGTATTCTGCTACTAAGAAAATAATGACCTCAAACACTCATAAAGCCTATGTAGAAATTACTTAGTTAAGAAAGAAGCTGCTGGAGTCATTGAAATGATGCAATGGCCACTACAAATCCCTAATCTCAACCTAATTGAGCAGATCAGGGTGTTGACAGATCAGAAACTGGACACTTTAAAAGTTACCCCCCAAAAAACTTTATTGGAGTGTATTAGAGATATTTGGAGTAAAATATCAAAGAACAGTTTGGTTAATTATGATGCAACACTGCCTGAAAGAGAATCTACAGTTTTTGAAGCAAAAGATGGACACAAAAAATATTAACAATTTGTTGAACTCAAGCATTTCTAGCGAGTTTATGTTGTACTAATATGAAGATTAATAAAACTTTAATGTTTCATTTGTGATTTACCTTCCATTGTTTCTTTGAAAGTAGTCTGAAAACTAATGTTGACTTTGTTCTAACATTTTTGCATAATATGGTAAAAGACACAAACCGACCTTTCAATGTCCCTGCGCCTTTTACAGTGTCTTATTTAGTAATTTACAAAAGATTTGGGTGCAATATTTCAAACCGGATTTGTAATTGGTTGGCAAGAGAATAATAATAATAAAAAAAACGGGCTGTTTTAAGCGGATTTTCTTTTCTTTGTAAGTCTAAAGTGTTTTGTTTTGAATTGTATATTTGTATACATCCTGTTCTGATTTCATATTTACTGTCCATGTTTCTTTGTGCCAGAACGATTTAATCTTTGTGTAATTCCTTGCGATCCTTATCATAAATCAATAGTGTGGCTCATGATAACAATTTGAACTTACTTTCGTTAACCCAATCAGGAGATGAATTTCACTTTAATTTACGTATCTTTAAATGTGGTTATCCACTAACAATCCTTGTTGAATATTATTTATCATTTCCACTAGTAATTGTTTTATTATATTTCATCCAGCAGTAAAGGACTCACTCGGCCTCCTGCATTAGCAGATTTTCGAACAAAAACTAATATTTTCTTTCTTTCTTTCTTGTTATGGTTTGAGATTTGGTCGTTTCATGTATATTTTTTTCATGCATTCGTTTGCTATTTTTTATAAAGAAATTATCTCAATGGCAGTCTTTAAACGAACGTATTTCTGAGAGTCGCAGGTTCAAATCCCCGTCACACCAAACACGCTCGCCCTTTCAGCCGTGGGAGCGTTATAATTTAACAGTTACTCCCACTATTCGTTGATAAAAGAGTAGCTCAAGAATTGGTGGTGGGTGGTGATGACTAGCTTCCTTCCCTCTAGTCTTACACTGCTAGATTAGGGACGGCTAACACAGATAGCCCTCGTATAGCTTTGCGAGAAATTCAAAACAAACGAACGTATTTGTTACTTTGCACTGAATATAACGAATAAAGTATTATTTTACGCATCACCGAGAAGCTCTTTAATTTCCTGGGTAGAGAAAGATCTTTTTCTTTTGGTACTCTTTGTCTTTGAAGATGAAAGAAGTACTTCTGTAGGTGTGGATTCCATAATAAGCTGCCAGCTTCTAATGATGCAGTAAATAAATCCATTTATACAATTGCTACGAGTAGACTATTCTTGGAAAAGTAAACATAATATGATGTCTAAATGTAAGGTACAACTGTTATGTGTTATACATTAGATCAGTATTGTTTTTTCCAATATCTATTATTTTGTTTGTGGTTTGGTTTACTGGTGTAGTATGTATTACGTGAACTACAGAAAACTCTTCAGACTAATTACTTTGTTATTAGCTATAATTACCGTATTTCGGTATTACAAACATTTCCTGGAATCGTTGCATATTTTAGTACACACTCGAATTTTTATTGTGAGCTACTTGAAAAATTGCTTGTGGAAGATTATGAGTAACCAGTGTTTTGTAAAAGGACGTACATATTCGTTTAACCAACTTTGTGTGAACATTGTGTCTGACAACTAAACTAGCTTTTTTTATATATATCAATAAAAGTTTCTCGAGGTTGTTATGATATTAAAAAACCGTGGAAAAACACGTACATGAAAATTTATATTTTTATTTTATTCGACGTTTCTAAAGACGACCTTCGTCAGGCATAAAGATCGTGTTACAATGACATAGGGCTCAGAAAGAACTGTTGAAAGCTAAGCATTACTTACATTTCAAGAATATTTTCTGAGCCTAATTCCATTATAAGATGGCCTTTACAACCTGATAAAGGGCCTCTGCCCAAAGAGTCGCACAAGATAAAACTAGAAAAAAATTCACTTAGGCATGTTAATGTATTCTTTATTGTCATTTTTATGACCGTACAAATTGCTAATTCCTTTCTGTACCATAGCGGGACACAGCAGTTGACTTTGTTGTTTTCAATTTTTAATTTGTGTCCCTGAAAAGAAGGATTACAGCATCGAATCTAGTTAAACTCTGCATATTGTGTTTCACAACACGAGAGAATATATATTTTACTGTTTTAAAAAATATTTGTAATCCCAAACATTCACTAAATTAACATACAAAAATACAGCGGCTTTGGTCATTTTCGCGTCTATATATATGCTGTAACCACTGGTACCAGTCTTTCAGAGCAGACTATGACACAGACAAAAGACACAGTTATACTTAAGCCAATCTTTTAGAGTAGACTATGTGACAGACAGAAGACACATTTATACTTGGGCCAGTCTTCCCGAGTAAACTATGTGACAGACAGGGGGCACAGTTATATTTGGGTCAGCCTTCCAGATTAGACTAAGTGACAGACAGAAGACACAGTTATACTTGGGCCAGTCTTTCAGAGTAGACTATGTGACATATAGGAGACACATTTATACTAGGGCCAGTCTTCTCGAGCAGATTATGTGACGGAGAGAAGACAGTTAGACTTGGGCCAGTCTTCCACAGTAGACTATGTGACAGACAGAAAACAAATTTATATTTGGGCCAGTCTTTCAAAGTCGACTATGTGACAGACAGGAGACACAGTTATACATGGACCAATCTTCCCGAGCAGATTATGTAACAGACAAGAGACACAGTTATACTTGGGCCAGACATTCTTCTTTTTCGTAGGCTTGGGTTGCTTTAGCAAGATCCTAAACCCACTCACCATACATCATCATGTTGCATCTACATGAATTAGTATTTCTCCGACTTGTTGAAATAATGGTTTATATGACAGGGGCTGATACTCTGTGAGATCAAGCAGGAAATTAGCAGCTCCGCGTATAATAAAAATCTTAACTTATGTCCGTGTAATTGTATAGGCACAAACCAAGACTCTGTGGCTTTATAGACTTGTACTGATCATTACCTTTGAAGAAACACACAAATTACTGTTTTCTCCAACATCAATCTTCGTTAAATTAAACTAGCAGGTGTAACAGCGTTTACAACCTGTTATCTTTCTTGACATTGTTTGTCAGTCTATTTGGAGGTAATTTAGACTTCTGTGTAGACACACGGAAAGAACACTTATGAAAGAAACGTATTGTTTCAAACACCCAACTGATGATGGACATATTTGCCAGGAAGTACCTCCAGGACCTTATAATTATAATCCAGATATTTTCTCACTTGGATGCCACCATGCTTGAATACATTTTACAGTGTAAACCTCACAGCTTTTTGATATGGATAGCCACGTTTCCATTGGCACTGTTTTCATAAGCCATGAACTATGTACAACATGTGGCTTGATTTTCTTTCAGCTCACGTCTTTATTGCAACTGTATGCTTGTTTGTTTGTTTGTTTTGGAATTTCGCACAAAGCTACTCGAGGGCTATCTGTGCTAGCCGTCCTTAATTTTGCAGTGTAAGACTAGAGGGAAGGCAGCTAGTCATCACCACCCACCGCCAACTCTTGGACTACTCTTTTACCAACGAATAGTGGGATTGACCGTCACATTATACACCCCCACGGCTGGGAGGGCGAGCATGTTTAGCGCGACGCGGGCGCGAACTCGCGACCCTCGGATGACGAGTGCACGCCTTAACGCGCTCGGCCATGCCAGGCCAACTGTATGCTAATGGCTTCCCAGTTGCAGAGTTGCTCAGGTTACAGATATTCCACGACATCTACCACTAGCTGTCCAAACTAAGCAACAGATGACACGTTATTTATTTTCAGGTCCATGAATTCTATGCAGCTATCTAGAGGATCACTAAACGACGTATATATCAGTCTGGAAAAAAAGATATGCAGAATGAAAAACGTTTAACTCATTATAAATGACAAATTTGATATCACGAAAAGGTATGGCGATAATTCTACTTAAAACAATATTCTCAGATTGTCACGATACATAATTTCTTATTTCATAAGGGCAAATATTGCACGATATCGCCTGTATCACTAAGTGATGAAAGGAAACCGAGAGTTAAATACAAGCATGAAGTTAGAAGCACTCTTTCGGAATAAATTGAACTATTCGTGTATTTCAAACTTGGCGTGGAATAATTATTTTTTAATGATCATTTAGAGGTATTTCATGTTATGCTTCCATTGTAAACTATATTTGCTCTGGATAAAGGCCACCCGCTATTACAGCGGTATGTCTACAGATTAAAAACTCTAAAATCAGGGGTTCGATTCCCCTCATTGGGCTCAGCAGATAGCCAGGTTTGGCTTTGTTGCCCCCCAGTGGTACAGTGATATGTCTTCGGACTTATACACTAAAAACCGGGTCTCGATACCCGTGGTGGGCAGATAGCCCATTGTGTAGCTTTGTGCTTAATTCAAAACAAAACAAACAAATCTAGATAAAGCTAAATATTTACTATCCAAAATGAAACAGCTCAATATATTCTTGTAAATATGAATGACATACTTAGTAATCAATGTGTAAAAATCATGTCAAGAACGTATCAAAGCTAAAAATATTTTCATTTAGTGATTCAAAGCTTCATTAATAACGGCGTAGAACTGATTTTATTCTTAATTTGAAATTTGGGCAAGTGATGTTTCAAAGTATTTATTTTCTGAGAAGGTAATCTCAGTTGCCCTTGCTTCGATTTTACTAGACTTTGTTCATTAGTATATGGTAACGTATTTCTAGTACCTGTTAGAAACATGAAAGATAAGAAGAACTAAATTATCTGTATTTTTGTGCACCCATATTTTCATAACCAACATTTCCAATGATGCCCTCAGAATCAGTAACCCGAAACGCTGACAATCGAGTGTTCGACTTCACGCAAGAAATGATCATTGTATACAATCTGCCAGCTGCCTCAGTTATTCTACAAAGGATTGCCCACAACCCATACTAACAAGTTTGCATGTCAAATTAACTTACCTATAGTCATTCCTGTGGCCAGTAACTACTCCTGCGTTGAAATCCAACTTAGGCGTAGTCGCTGATAAGTGCAGTTGTTATATAATATTAAATATTTACGGAAGGGTTACTTTACAAGACTCTTGACGCGAAAATATGTTACTCTTTGATTATTAAATCTTACAAGGCGCAAAACTTAGCATTTCTAAGAAGTATTTGTACTACTATTTAAACCTGCTGATGTAGTAGGGAAAGGCGTGATTAGAAAAGTAAAAACAGGCTAACTCCGTGAATGGTTGGCTGCCAGTTACACGTTAGAAGTTGGGAAGAAAGTTGAACATTGTGTCAGCAAAAGCGACCCAGGAACAAAGTTGTTAATTACAACTAAAGCAGAGAACAAGACAACTGTGCTGACGAATGTGCTGCTGCGACCCTCCATAACTGTTGGGAGGAAAGGCAGGTGCTAAATATCCTTGTAGAATTTGCTCACATCGGTGATTATTAACACTGATTCTTTCAAAAAGAAACAAACAAGAACTGTGTGCTCAAGCTTCTCCCGAATTATATAGAATTTATAGAAATATAAAGGTTAAATATTAAAAGCTGCAAAATGTACAAGTCGTATATTGCATGTGGCAAATTGAAGCATTGAATGTAGTATACACATCTATTTACGTACCTAATGTCTGGGGAACTTATCTTGCTGATGGCACGACATTTCAGGTACAATATAGTGCATATCTTTAGAGTTTTTCTTAGAGATTCATAGTTGTCAGTGTAAGAGTTACAGCTATAATTGTAAATTAAACATCCAAGACAAGTTATAAAACTAGCACGCTGGAACCATTGTTCCACAAGCAACGCCATCTTTGTACGAGATGGATGCAAATAATGAACTGATCCATTAAGACAAAGTATCCAACTACATATCCATATTAATATATGATTTTCTACGATTACGACTCAAAATGCTTTGTACATTACTATCAAATACCGAAATGGCCTTTTATGCTTTAGTGTTGTCAAGCGGTTCTTTGGAAGTGTTGTCTTGACACTGATGGTAGACTTCGGTAAACAGAAGTGTGAAAACACTTATTTCAATGTACTGCCTTTTGCGTAACAAATTACATTGTACAGCTATAGTTAATAACAAAGGCTTTCACATCGAATAGCATCAATGGGTGGACACCCATCTTTATAATAACATTGTACTCCTTAAACCCCCTTTGTATTTACGCTTAGTGCTAATATGTTTGAGTGATAAAGTGAAGAATCAAAATACTAAAGTTAATACACTGGTTTGAAATAAAAATGTTTAACAATTTTAGGACCATAACTTCTAAACAGATGTTCATTATCAGGGACAGATTATCTTCATTATCAGTGATAGGTTTTCTTCATTATCAGTAATAGGTTTTCTTCATGATCAGTAATAGGTTATCCTCAATAAGTAATAAGTAAATGGCTCAAGCTTGTCAGTATTACTAGAGGTTGGCACGTAAACATACATTTTAAATTATTTTTGTATATTTAGAGAATTTATAGTAGTGTCGTCACAAAGCTAATGTAAACAAAAACTAGAAGTAAATGCTTACTTTACAATGCTAATTTTGTTACTTAAAGTTAAGATTATGGCTTCCATTCGTAAACCAACAAAGTTGTCTAAAAATACTTAATTATCAGAATTTCTCTCAGATATAGCTTGTCGAATATCTGCAGTTGCAAATACACTGTATGTGAGTCAAAACCTGCAAAGTGACAAAAGAGCCATTGAAGAAATTTTGCCAACGAAAAACCCTTTTTATATTTCAGGAAGAGTGCAAAAGTTAATATTTTGTTGGTTTTTTTGGTTAAATGCAAAAGCTATTTTAATTATATATTTTTTTGACAATTGAAATTTCAAAAATTCTGCTCTAAAGGAAATTAATTCATAATATCACATGAAATATATCTTTTGGAGACCTAACATAGTCCAGGGGTTAATGCGCTCGACTTAAATCTCCGTAACCAAACAAGCTCGCCCTTTCACTCGTAGAGTGTTGTGAAGTAATAATTAATCCACTATCCGTTGGTAAAAGAGTAGCCCAGGCGTTGGCAGTTGATAATGTTGACCAGTTGCCTCCTCTTAAGTCTATCACAACTAAATTAGGGATGGTTAATGCAGATAGCTTTCGCGCAACTTTGTGATAAATTCAAAACAAATCATTTTTGGGTCATTTTAGACATCAATAAATATTTTCACACCAGTCACTATTAACACTAGAATACTATAACTACAGTTAATATTAATTTAATATAAAATAGATATATTAGTCGTTAAGGTTTGAATATTGTTTAACTTGAGTCGAAAATCATTAATTTTTTTTACTCGAATTTAAAGATCTGTAGATAAAAAAAAATGTCCCAAATAGTGCGAATAATTTTTATTTCATTGCTGGCTTTCACCGAGGAAGAATTCGATGTTTTCAAACATAAACGTAATTACAGCGATTGAAAATACTCTTCATTGAGGTTATTAGATATTTATTATGAACTGGTTTATGTTGATTTGATAAAGAGAGCATAAGAAAATCATGAATTTTTTTCCCTGTTTTGCCTTTTACTAATTCCTTGTTAATGCTGCTTGACCAGGTGGGTTATGTTGCTCTACTCGTAATCTGAGGGTCATGGGCTCAAATCCCCGTCACACCAAACATGCTCGCCCTTTCAGCCGTGGATCCGTTATATATGACGGTCAATCCCACTATTCGTTGGTAAAAAGTAGCCCAAGAGTTGGCGGTAAGTGGTGATGACTAGCTGCCTTCCCTTTCGTTTTACACTGCTAAATTAGGGACAGCTAACGCAGATAGTCTTCGTGTAGCTTTGCGCGAAATTCCAAAGCAAAGAAACAATTTATACGTATTAAAAAAATGGCCGAAAGTAATCTTTATAAGTAAGAAGAATATATTTAATTGGTTGAAATTAAGCATAAAGCTACATAATGTGCTATATGTGCTCTGCCCACCAAGGGTATCGAAGCCTAACATTTAGCGTTGTAAGTCCGTAGACATACCACGGTACCAGAGGCGGAGACAGTATGCTTAATTTGCTTTTCTGATTATCAGGTTGATTTTCACTTTTGATATAAGTAAGTAGCTTGTTATGATCAGAAGTTAATATATAATAAATTCTATAAAACTATATTTTATTTGTTATAAAGTTAGAAAATTAATCAATAACAGTTTTCGATTAATTCGAGGCCCTGTCAAGTTTAGTATCAAATAATTAGCTGGTAGTTAGTATCTTTATATAACAATCATTAAATAAAGTTCAACAAGTGTGTTTTTTTAGCAATTTATTTCGCTTTCAAGAGCGAATTAAAACAGTCAATTTTGTTTAGGTCCACTGTAGAACCTCATTCTGCTTTAGAGGTACATAAATAAGTAATATATCCTCTGGTGGCGAAACTGTGAAAACTTGAGGACTTATAATGCTAAGAATCGAGGTTCGACACAGATAAAAAAGCTAGCTATGTAGCTTCTTGCTTAAAACAAACAAAGGAAAGAATTTATTCCATTTTTATAAATAAATTAACTCGCTAGGAAATAATTAGAACAAAACACAAAGCTTATGTAAGCTTTCTAATCATCCAATCAAAACATATATTTTTGTTATAAAGATTGGATAAGGTGAATGGTCAGTTTTTTTCATTAAATACAAAATCTAAACATATTATGCATCACTGTCTATAAGGTAAATACAATAATAGAAATCAATTTGTGGACTTTTCGATAGTTAACTTCGTGAGTCGTGTTTTGTGTTAGCTAGCATATACAAATGTGTGTAATATATATATTCTCAATTTAACCAGTGAAAGTCAATACTTCATTAATGCCATAAACATTTATTCCACTATTTCATTCAATGAAAAAAACTAACTAAAAGTGATCTGAAAATTCTCGTGTTTCTCTTTCACTCAAATAGTATCAGAAATTAGAGAATTTAAAAAAATTCATGTTCAACACATCTTAAGATTTAAGATATATATTTGCTTTTTTTGTTGTTTTGAATTAAGCACAAAGCTACACAATGGGCTATCTGTGGTCTGCCCACCACGGGTATCGAAACCCGGATTTTAGCGTGTAAGTCCGCAGACATACCGCTGAGCCACTGGGGGGCATATATATTTGCATAAACAGCGTTTTTTCCTTCTCTTTTAAAGTTAACAAAACTTGTCAATTTAATTTACAAATGATGATAGACAATTATGATTGACGTTGGAGGTCAAGAAACATTTTTAGGTGTTTTTTTTTCATGATGTGTAAATTGTAAAACTCATGAGAGCTTGACAGATCTATACGAAATCCATGAACCGGAACTGTACAGCATTGTTAGCTTATTTATTTATTTAAAGATGAAAAAAACTTGTATGAAGTTACTCACTTATTTTTTTATTCAAATAAAGTTTTGAAAATAGTTAAAACTCTCATAAAATATCTTAAAAGTTCATGAAATAATTATTAAGACTGGAAATATTTTATGATTTAGTTTACACGTTTAACGTGAAAGATTTCTTTGGACTTTTGTCAATGAATAATGAGTTTCAACGACCAACGTGACCAACCTTTAGCAGTACCACCCCTGACCGTACAGTGGGAAGCTCCATTCCCTGCATCTCTGTTTCCCCTGCAGAGCTAAACTAAACAGTACGCATGCGTTGTTGCCGTTAGTGTATGATACGGCGTGTGTTTGTGCGTGCGCGTTACACAGGGAAGTTAGTGTGCTTTGTGTAGAGAGGAAAAGGGGCTAGGTAGGGGGCATTCAGTGCCGAGAACAAGGGCGAGAGTGTTGTCCTCTGATGTGCCTGAAGACTGAAAAGACAGAAGTTTTTCAGGTTTTCTAGCTAGCTGTTGGCTGGTTGGTTCAAAACTTGTAGCCACTGGTTAGTTTAAGCAGAGTTTAGCGAACAGATGCAAATGTAAGGAGATCGATGTTCATGAAGGTAAGAAAAGCAGATGCGAAAAGGTCAAATTCTCCTACCTGACGTAGGCTAACCTTGACGTGTTTAATAGTACATATCTGGACTTCACTGACCAGAAAACTAGGGCATGTCGGTTATCATTGTGGTTTAAAGTTTATTTAGCAAGACCGTCATTTATTGAATCTATTTGTGACCAGTCATTAAGTGGACGTGACTCGGTAATAACCGTGATATACTCGTACTCTGGTTGTAATACTCTCGACAGGACATTCACTGCATCCATTTAAAATGGTAACTAGGATATAAGCTTTCCTGAATAAACTATTGAATGTTAACGATGGACTTAACTTTTTAGTGAAGAAACTTTCCCAATTTAGTAAAACATTGTAGTGTCAATTGAAACATAGCTATAATACTTTGGCGATCATCATATTTGAAGTATGAAATTATTAGAGCAATGATCATTTCGCACGTGACCTTATTGTGAACAGAGTGTAGTGTAGTATAACCGGAGCTGCTACACTATTGATCTTCATGATAAGTCACGTGTGAATTTATGTAAACAGACCATGATTCAGTAGACCCTGTAAACAAGGATCCAGTCACGTGTCGTCACTATCAGCAAAGTTACGCCCCTACAGCGATTTACTAGTGGCTCACAGTTTTAGTGCCTATATAGTGTGTTATCACCAAGTTTTTATTCTCTTTTAGGTGCACGGTAAGTAACTGTAATGCTACAACTACATAAGTGTTTTCCCTTGACATTCGAAAGCCATCTTCGTTTCTTTGTCTCCAATTAATTGACCCACGAGCGTTTCCCCAAATTTCGAACTTCGCTTACGTAAGGGTAATTTATGTAAAGAAAAGTTTATTTATTGATCGGTTCGCTTGGTATGTTGACTGTTAGTTACACCGCCCCCTGGCGGACCTCTTACGGATCAATAATCACTGGCAAGGCTCCCTGTGAAGATTATTTTTGACCGATGTTGTGTTCCTGAGAAGACCACGTGTTTCTTGGTGAACTCATATAAAAGAAAATAATAACAATAAAAAAGGACAGGACTGATACTGTGCGAGACGTTACGCGTTTTTTTTTTTAGAACAACAAAAAGGTAAAAAAATCGATGGTAGATATGCTGAGATTTCGATTTTTGATACGTAGATTTTCAGGTGTTCGTTTCATGAGAAAGTGAGTAACGTTACGGACTCCTGGGCAGCGTGAAACGTGATTGTATATCGTTTACCGTGAGAGATGTCCCAGAGCGGAAATAATTTACCGGAAGTTTAGCGAGCCACTTTCGGTCAGACTGATCGCGTATCACCTGGCCAGCTGCAAGCACGAATGACTGCACTCGAGTAATGAAACTTTTAGCGCCCACCTGTCCGTTTAGTGGTAAAGTGCCAGTCACGTTGAAGTGCCAATATTCACGTGACTTCTGCCAATCAGTGGATGATTCGTTGTTATCTTGGTCACCTATAACCGCAGCCTGAGAGCAGCTGACAAATATTTGGATCACTGTACTGTAGATAATGTGCTCGAGACTATAGGGGTGGAACGTTCTTCTTCTGGCATACCGCGGGTTTAGACTGTGACTCACCCAGTTAAAGGCTACCAAACCAAATAAACCAAGAGTTTTACAAATTACAAACGAAATACGCCACACTGCAATGTGTTAAGGTAAGAAATTCCCTTGTTTGGAGATGTAAATATATGAATGTTGTTGGGTTTTTTTTTGTCTGTTAAAATCAAGAAAAGTTAGAGATTATGAACATGTAGTTAAAAAAAAAAGTCAGATAAAATTGAAAATTTATTGTGAAACCTAGAAAAGTTGGGCAAAGTTTTACCCCCTTCTTTTTATTTGCCACGCGACTTAATTATTCTAATTATTGGTACACTTGAACATAATTTAGGCCAACAACATTTATTTTACCTGGTGATTACGGTCTGATACATTGCATGTGATGACAGGTTCGATCAGATAATTATTTTATAGATAACTATGCAACGTTTCATTGCCTAATATCAAGCCTTGTTTGTAGATGTTTTTCACTAGCGTAATAAAGTACGTTTCGAAGTTTCTGTTACTTATGAGCAGACAACAAGCTGGTGTTAATAATTAAGTGACATCATGAGGAAGATCTGTTGTATACACACTTGTGGTGATCTGGAGAATATGGAACATTGCTTGTCGCCTCTCTGATACATTTAGTAGTAATTTCTGTTTGAATATATGTGCTTGTAATAATATTTCAAAAATGAAACAAATGTGTTGAAACGTTTACACGATTGTGTAGCTTGTGTTACAGAATCTTCACACAATAAGTCAAAGTTTGTTTGTTTGAATTTCGCGGCAAGCTACAGGAGGCCTATCTGCGCTAGCCGTCCCTAATTTAGCAGTGTAAGACTAGAGGGAAGGCAGCTAGTCATCACCACCCACCGCCAACTCTTGGGCTACTCCTTTACCAACGAGAAGTGGGATTGACCGTCACATTATAACGCCCCCACAGCTGTGAGGGCGAGCATGTTTGGCGCGACTCGGGCGCGAACCCGCGACCCTCAGATTACGAAGCGCACGCCTTAACGCGCTAGGCCATACCAGGCCTGGGACAGCGATAAGTCTTTGGATTTATAATGCTAAAATCAGAGGTTCGATTCACCTCGGTGGTCACAGCAGATAGCCCGATATGGCTTTGCTATAAGAAAACACACACACACGCTAATCGTTTATTCTTGGAATTTAACTTATTCTTGCATACACATATTTTCACCGTATTGTCATTTCTTTCGAAAAAAAAAGCGCCATTTTTTCATCTGAGCGATCAAAAATCATTCAAATTAATAAAATCTGACAGAGTTAAGTACTTAAATGTACGTATATATCTAGCAGTGTCCAGATCTCACCACAAACATCGTTACTGATGTTCTCTGATCACTTATCAGATGGATGCCATCTGGTTGTTATACGTTTTCAGTTCACAAAGATCTGTGCAGTTCAGACCATTTACAAGATACGTATAAGAAAGCAATTTGCAGTCGCGAATACAGATACTTGATATAAAAAACAAAACATCATGGAGAGTAGTTTGTACATACTTCCAATAACTCTCCGTTACATTCAAGTATTTAATAATTAAACCATGGTTGTCAGGAGACGAAATATCTAGAAGTTGCTAAAAATATCTATTCAAGGTGCTGGTTTGCTGATTTGGTATCGAGCAGTTTTATAAAGGAGGCAGAGTGTACGAATCCTTCATTTTTTGAACAAACATTTGGTGGCGCAACTTGTTTACATGTATTACATTACACTTATTAATATATATATTAATATATTAAAGGTTTCACTCTGTAGCTTACAACGAAACGTATGGAATTCTCAATCTGTTCCCTAATTGTTGAGATATTTTTATATTCAGTTAAACCTTTAAGAAGCTTTTGATTTGCCTCTAGCATGCAGCAAAAGCACTTACGTAAAGTGGTGCCACAGCCTTTAAGGGTATGAATTCCTAACAAAGCTTTGCAGACTTCACTCTCGCGAGCATTTAAAAGGATTCTGATATTAATACAACGTGTGCCGGGTTCCAAACTTCTGAAATGCCAGACATAACAGAACACCTGTATCTTCACTGTTCGTGACTACAACCTCTTAATCAGATTCTGAAGAATGAGCAGGTATTACTTATGTTCTCTTGTATTTGATGTATTTGGCAACGTAGTTCAGAAATGTTTTTCTTTCAGTGAAATAAAATTTTATGTTGGATTATTTGCACTGTACCCTAGTGGCTCAGCAATAAGCCTGAAAGCTCATAAAGCTAAAAAACCGAGTTTCAATATTCGTGGTGGGCATAGCGCAAACAGCCCATTGTGTAACTTTGTGTTTAATCACAAACGAAATTTTATGCACTGTAGTGTATTATGGAAGATCTATATTGCTCTTTTTAAGCGATTTTCAGGAATATTCTCTATTTTTCGTCTCTTTCCAGACTCATTTGATTTTTGTGACGTAACAATTAACAAACTGTTTGTTTGTTATTAAGCACAAAGCTACACAATGGGCTATTATTTTTTACCGTTGTAAGTTCACAGATGTGTCGCTGTGACACTGTGGTAAGGGCTTAACAAACTGATGATTTTATATATATATTTGAAATACGGTTTCAGTACAATCCGATAACACAACTTGTGTTAAAGTTTAAGATTAAGAAAGGTGTTGGCTATCCCTTAAGAACTTGGTGTCCTTTACGGTAACATTGAATTTTGTATGAAATTTACGCATTTTTTAAAAGACATAAACATATATTGTTGAACGAAATTCAACCACAAAACGCCAATGGCGGAAACATGTAGATTCTAATACGATTCGCATACAAATATCCGATAACTATTACCACTGTTTTCAGTCTAGATTTTATTAGCAATTGGTTAGATTCGCTAGCTTTAAAGAATAAGATGGAATAATAATGATAATTTAAAGTTATCCTGTATAGAAAATTACATTTTTTTATTGTTGTTTCTCTAACTAGATTTTACAAGTTTGGAGATAAAATCTCATATAAGTTCCTTAAACTCAAATGCAAACACGTTTCTTTGAATTCAGACGATAAAATATATACTGAAAGAGTACACTGAATCTACTTTAATGTATAGATAGCCATTTGTATTAACAGTGCCCTGGTACGGCCTAGTGGTTAAGGCGTTTGACTCGCAATCTGCGGGTCACGAATTCTAAACCACCATCACTGAACACGCTCTCCCTTTTTGTCGTAGGAGCGTAATTATATCACAGTTAATCCGACTGTTATTTAGGAAACGAGTATCTTAAGAGCTTACGGTGAGTGTCGTTGACTATCTACCTCCCTTCTGGTCTATCATTGCTAAATTAGGGACGACTAGCGCAAATAGCCCTCGCGTAACTTTGTTCGAAAATTCTATCCAATTCAAACTAAAGTGTATTAACAGAAGTAACACATTCGTCTTTAACTCCCCAAATCCAAAAGTTGTCTGTCATATTTTCTGGACAAATGCTGCTCTTTGACGTAAGATTACTAAAATGAGATAACCTTTCAACTGATATTCAAAACTGCACCTGTCACCAATCTCTGGGTTATTCTTTTCTGACACAGTAGTGGGATAGGTGCGCCATGCTCATAATACACAAATGTTCCCAAAGTGTAGAGTGTTTTATTTCACTTTATCTTTTTCTTTCAAATTAATTTTGGGGTAAGGAGTGCTGGACTTCAGATTCGTTGTAGTGTATGGCATTCAAACAACTGGACCGCGTCTGGATCCATCATTTAGGTAATGGTGGGAGAATGGAATAAGTGTTAAGAGTTTAAAGTGTCATTATTGATAATTACGGGACTATTTGAGAAGGGATAAAATAATAAAGAATAAACACTTCCAAAATATCTTAAAATGATTAACAAGATTGCAAGTAATGGTTTGATAAAACTTGCAACAAATGTTTTAAACAACAGTGTACTAATATTTGCAAGAAATATTGTAAATAATGCCAAGGTTTCTAGTATTGTTTACAAGAAGCAGTTATTAAAATGTGAAGGTATTAAACAGAAATACAATAAAATGTTTCAACTATGTTTGTATCAGGATACGATCCTTTGAATAACACTACGTAATAGTACACGTAATATCTTCTGACAATGAGAGGTAATTTTGTAAATAATATTGAAGTAATAGTACGTATAAGAGGCCTTAAAATTGTGTAACATATTATGAAAATAATGCATGCCAAATTGATAAAATAGCGCCGAAATATAAGAAACCACGCTTGCTAGATATTTGACACTTTGCAAATTCGTCCGTGTGATTTATTTAAGGCACGATACTCCTACTGACACCTTTGTAGGGTTATTAATTTCTGTCAGAACTTTGCTAATGTATGCGATAGTACATGTGTTGCACTGTGACATTCCGGAAGATATTCAACTGTGTGGTACAAGTAGGTATCAAATTACCGCTGCGGCTGGCGTCGTATTTTTGCTTTTAATAAATATTGCTGTACTGTACCATGGCATGTTTTTCTAAATGAAAATTCCTCACAAAAAAGTAATTTATTTAGTTTTTTCTTCTCTTATATATTATTCACATGCTAGAAATTTGGTCAACATGTACAGTCACGTGGTGTCGCTGTTTGATAGATTGCTTGAATGATTAAATATGGCCCTTCAGAATATTGTAAATTAAAATATTGTCTTATTTTTTCGGTTGAGTGTTTTAGTGACTCTTTGCGCTGTAACACTTGGGGTGTAATGATTGAATAAATAAATGGTACCGCAGAAACCTCCGACAAAGTTAATTGTGTCATAAATTGTTAAACACACGTAAACACATGTGTACTAACACTTATCCTATCACGATAAGGACTTGATCCTCTTACACCACAGTATTGATATTATATTACCTGTTTTTGACACCCCACTATTAGTGAAACATAGCGAGGGAATTATGTTTGATTTATGTATGGTATTTGAATTTTTTCTTTATTAAACCATCATGTCCTTTCTTAAGTCTGTAAGCCATCTGTCAATTTCAGAATAATCCGAAAAGAAAGTCACCAAAAATGTAGACAACAAGCATCGTATCGCTTATGCCTCTTTATTAATGTTTTTCTGATATTTGTATATTTTGTGTTTAAAATGTTTCTATTCATATTTATTGTTTTATTTATACTGTTTTACCATATTAGGAATTTGGAAGGTTCATTGCCATATTTTTTCAAAGGAAATATAGTTAATTTGTCGTTAAAAAGACGTTGGAGAAAATACGTTAAATACACTTCCTGTTTTCGCACTTTCTGTGAACCAAATAAGATTGAAACATTGTATGTTTCACCTACTATATAGACCACAAGTTCAGTGGAGCAAAAACTGATTACATTTTGACATCACAAATAAAGACTTAAGAAGCCATCTACCTCTCCTAATTGACTAAAATCCGGGTTTCGATACCCGTGGTGGGCAGAACACAGATAGCCCATTGTGTAGCTTTGTGCTTAATTCAAAACAACAACAAATCTCCTAATTGATCAACTCAGTCAGTCTGGTAAATACGTCAGTTAAATCTCAGTAAAACTTTTCAAAGCAATCATATAGTTTAATAAAGTTTTACTTGGTGGACAGGACATCAACATTTTTATGAAAAATACCTGTGATTGAATCTAGATCGTTAACATCAGAGCTTCTCTCAAGACAGCAGCAGTATAACATTTGGAACGTAGTATATAAAGGAGTTATTTATTGGTGCATAGTAATGAAAACGCATAATAACTAAATAATTTAAGTTATCATAAATATACGATTCTGTTTCATAAAAAAAATTGTTTCAAAGATTTCTGGTCCGACATGACTTAATTACACCGAGTTGATTTGCAGATGAATTGTAGAACAACTGCAGTTGTAACTTTGGACTCGCACATCTGTTGGGGGGTAAAAAAAAAATCTCCGCCGTTATTTCATATGAACGAATGCTCTACACTGTGAAGAAATGGAGTTTTGTATTAGTTATAAAAAAAACAAAACAAAGGACTAATGATGGCTGTGAGTAAGAAATATAGTACACAGCTGCGGCAACACCAGAGGGCCGTTATACCTTGTAGCGGAAATTCGAGTTGAAGCTGCATGCAGGTGAGAACTTGAAACGAGATGTGTTTTCTTTGTTGACGGACTGCAAGGTTAATAGCGAAATTTTAGGGGTCGGTAATAAATTTACGCATTAATAACTTTATAAAGCTTGTAAAGGTTTATTTACAATTAAAAGCAATGCAACGTTAAAATCCTACACAGTCAATAATTATAAAAACAAAAACTTGCCCAGAATTTAATTGTTAGACTTTATAGTTAATATTTGTTAATATACAATATACTTGGTGGTTAATATTTGCTTAATTACGTTAGGAAACTCTTGTTGTTCATGGAATTAGTCACCTGTGCTAAGTTAAATCAAGCAAAGTGTCTTCATATTCCTTGTGTGATAGTTAATCGTATGGTTCAAGCGAGTTTATTTTGGTATATAAACTGTAGTGTTTCTTTACACATACTATATAGGGTAGGGTATTCAGATTGAAACCTCTTATTTTTCTAACAATGTATAAGTTAAATAGATAGAGGCTATGTCAGTTTTATATCCATTCGTGTGGACCAAGCAAGCTAGATGACGTTAGCTGTTTTCCTCCGAAAGGTAAGAATCGTAGTATCAGCACATTGTTAAGGCCTGAACAACTTAAGAAATCGGAATTTTAAGAACTTAACGTACATTAATATTGAGTTTCAAGCTGTCCATGTGCGATAATTGACGTCTTGTTATTCCCCTCTTCTTGATTGCTAAGCGAGATTATTCGTTTTGCTTACAGAAAACGTTGTTCATGCGTTGGGCGCAAAACCAATGACAGGTAAACTATCTTGCACGTGGCTAGCACGAGCTGGTTTTCTTCTTTCCAAGTAATAATCTTTGCTTAATGAGCTGACAGATGCTTTTCACCGAGCGAAAAAACAAGCAGAAGTTCATTATGCCAGAATAATACACATTCTCTGAATTAACGATCATGTTGTATCTGTCGTTGTACGTTGCCTCTTGGTTCCGTTTCATAAATACTTATATTAAAAAAAAAAAACAGTTTTATTTGTTTCAGAATTTTGCCACTTGAATGCTCTCGCCGTTAAGATATTTTAGGCCGTAATCCTAATAATATCTCATAAGGTTTGGCCAGCTCAGAAGACGTAGGTTATTCCGAAACAACTATATTAACACTTCAAGTTTGTTTGTTTTTTGGAAATTCGCACAAAGCTACTCGAGGGCTATCTGTGCTAGCCGTCCCTAATTTTGCAGTGTAAGACTAGAGGGAAGGCAGCTAGTCATCACCACCCACCGCCAACTCTTGGGCTACTCTTTTACCAACGAATAGTGGGATTGACCGTCACATTATACACCCCCACGGCTGGGAGGGCGAGCATGTTTAGCGCGACGCGGGCGCGAACCCGCGACCCTCGGATTACGAGTGCACGCCTTAACGCGCTCGGCCATGCCAGGCCCCATTAACACTTCAAACTAATCTGTTATAAAAGTATATTAATAAAAACAAAAAATAATGGTGTTCGATTTACTAAATAGTATAAATAGTACTGCTACTGAAAGTAACAATGAATACATAATATAGGCCATGTGCACCTCACAAAATGTGGAGAAGTTGAACATAAAACAGTCCATAAGTGTGATCACATGTACATTTATAAGCAACATTTACTTCTTTCTAGCTGCTTCATGATGTTTATTTAAACCAGTTGCTGTTCTTTTGATTTTGATAATGTTAAATTAATATTTCACGATATTTTAAACTGTAGTAGCTCAGGCCAAAATATATATATTTATATGTTGAAACGAATGTTTTATGAATTTAAACATTGAGGAAAATTTTGGATTTTTTGTTATATCCTGGAGTTGAAATGATAAAAGATCTTCATCAAATATTTATTTTTAATGAAGTATAATTAATAAAAATATTTATTTATAATTGAAAGGAATAGAAAGTTAAAATATTTACACAATAAATACTTATTAAAAAAATAGGGACTTTCCCTAAAAAGTAAAAAAAAACAAAAAAAAAACGAATTTCCACATGTTTTGGTGCTCTATGGCGCCATCTTTAGGGGTAACATAAAAGGCATGATTGGAACTTACATCCCTACATAATAATTTATATACCCATAATGTCATGTGGTTTAAACTATCCAGAGTTACACAACGTCTCTCAAGTACTTTGTTTTTTCTAGACCTGGATCAGCTCCTTGTTTAATACAATATTTGTTTCAACTTCAGTAATTTCTCTGATGTTTAATCCAATACCTGTTTTATTAATTTAATACTCTACACTACGACATGAGATATTTCTGCTTATATCGATTTATTTACTTTTTATTTTACTACCTTGTTTTTATGTTTCCTGATCCCGAATTTTAATTTTCTACGCGTTTGACCAATATAAATTCGGCCACAGACGCAAGGAATTTTTTAAATACCACATTTATCAATTTTTGTTTCCATTCTATTTTTGTCTTGTGAGAATATTTAACTTACAACGCGAAGATAAAAATATTATACTACATTCTATGTATTTTTATTATATTTACTATTATTGTAGATAAGCCTTGAAATATATGGTATTAATTTATTGTAACGTTTTGTTAACGAATCGGTGGCCGTTCGTGTTTCAGATAACGATTAGGACATAATTAAGTGTGTGTGTTTTCTTATAGCAAGTCATATCGGGCTATCTGATGAGCTCATGGAGGGGAATCAAACCCCTGATTTTAGCGCCGTAAATCCGTAGACTTACCGCTGGACTATCTGGGAGCGTTAATTAAATAAACATTTGGAGTTGTTGACCTAATGAAACTGGACATATATTATTAAATCGTGAGGAGTGCTAGGGTAAGGAAGTCTTTACTTGTTCACGTGGTTGGTTGTATGATGCCGACTTAACAAAGTTTTTTTACTTAGTGTATTTATTATCGTACATGATACAGCATATGTTTCGTATGAGTCATATTTTTACACTTGGATGAGTAATTTATACTGCTAGATCTACTTCCTCATGGTCATCTTAACTTTACAAGTTTTCAATGTTAACAAATGTTTAATGTTTTGGTACATGGAAATTTCAGGTTTTATCAACTAAATAGAAACTGGTAAGAGAAGTAAAATAAAGAAGTTACTATTTGTCAACTATTTTTCTATCATTAATTTGTTGCTTTATTTTGTGTGTGATGTATTTGATGAAAGAAATTAACACATGTGGTCCTCAATACTCATTTTTCGTTGTTGAATCGCTAGCAAAAGTACTTTGTTCGGGATATTAGTTTGTTTTATTCTAGATAACTGTGTCAATGCGTATATTCTGTACTCATTTTAGCACCAACGTATAGCCTGTATACTTTTGTTTCTCCTTAACAGAATGTAGCCGGTTTTTAAAAGTGATTTTCCCTCTTACTTAAATAATTAAAACAAATACTAAAAACAAACCTATTTAATTAACTGAACTTCAAAATTACAAAAGAACAGACTTTTTTTCAATTTTGTAGTTTATACATTTCATTTTATACTTTTATTGCTAAGCGACATGATATAAAAGTCACTGTTGGAACGCATTATTTAATGTTTAATGCTGTTGGTTTGTAAAAAGTAGTATATTACAAACCTTCGGGACTATAACTGTGATAAACGCTTATCAAACGGAAAACTACATATATTTGACCAAGAACGTTAAAAGAGTTCGAATATTGCAAACCGTTCAACTTAAGTGAATTAACTTGGAATGTTAGCATTTGTATGGGTACATTAGATATCTTCAAACGTCGGAGAAAGTCAGTTTGTAAACAGCATGAGGCTAGCCGCCAACAGGAGTGTACCTATATAACAACATACAACTAATTCGATCATCGTGAACTGTCGATAAAAATTTAGTTCCAGACCAGATAAAAGACTTAATATTGTTTGTAAGTTTGTAAAAGTTTTGTATATAAATCATTATTTGTAATAACCGTTATTATAAATTTTATTCTTGTTTGTGTATTAAAATATATTTGTGTTAAGAAAGAAAATTGTGTATCAATCTTGTTGGCAAATATAGATTTTTATACATATAGACATTCAATTAACATCTAAATTCAAATAAAAGATCCATGCTATTTAAAAACATAATACGTGACACAGTAAATCAGAGACTCCTCCGGGATATATTACAACATGTAATAACATGATCAAACTAAAATTATTAAAGTACGTGGAACATTAAAAGTTTAAAACTATATTCCCATCATTTTCTGAATTGATACTTTAGTTTTAACATCTTTATAAATTGTTTGTATTTATCATATACATTTCAGATACATAAGCCCCCCAGTGGCTCAGCGGTATGTCTGCGGACTTACACGCTAAAATCCGGGTTTCGATACCCGTGGTGGGCAGAGCACAGATAGCCCATTGTGCAGCTTTGTGCTTAATTCTAAACAACAATCAGATACATAAAATTAACAAAACTAACTTCATTTATGAATCGAGAATTTTTTGTTCAAAACTTCACGTGAACGGAAAAGAGTAATTAACAGATTTAATTATCATGTCAGTAAGATATATGTTTGGTAATTCATGTTCCGAAGGTTCGAGACTCAAATATACATATGAACAATGAACATCTGAGGCGCACGTGACATTTTAATGAACTATTTTACATAAAGATCGTAAAAGAGAAATGTGCTAATTTACCAGCTATTTCATGCTTCAGGCGCGCGAGGAACCTCTACAATAGATCTTAAATATCTTTAACAACAAAATTTCCTTGTATTTATTAGAAAATAACATATATTTATAAAGTGTGAAACATGTAATGTAAAATAAGTTGATTGTACAGTAATTGCATTTTTAATAAAGGACAGGTTCAAAACAAAATATTTGTATATAATCATTATAATTGTTTTTACAAGGACAAGTAAACGTATATAGGCATAACAAAGACATTATCTCTTATTAACTATGGTAAGTTAGAGGGTTTATTTTATGTGAAATGTGCTGTAGTTCAGTTTTGACTTTGATTTTTGAACAATTTAGGTGTTTACTTTTATGTTAATTGTAAGGAATCTGAATATTCCTTTTCCTATTATTCATGGCCAAGCGCGTAAGGCGTACGACTCGTAATCCGAGGGTCGCGTCGTGCTAAACATGCCCGCCCTCCCAGCCGTGGTGACGTTATAATGTCACGGTCAATCCTACTATTCGTTGGTAAAAGAGTAGCCCAAGAGTTGGCGGTGGGTGGTGATGACTAGCTGCCTTCCCTCTATTCATACACTGCTAAATTGGGGACGGCTAGCACAGATAGCTCTCGAGTAGCTTTGTGCGAAATTCCAAAACAAACAAACAAACAAATTTTCCTATTGTTATTCACAGTGATGAGAGATTATGACATTAGTTTTAAATCTCGAGCAACATAATTATGAAAAACTTGTGTAATGGACTAATACCAATCAGTATAGCTGTGTAGAACTAGTGTAATGAGCTAATGTGTAACAGCATAACTTTGAATAACTTCTGTAATAATTTAAATGAGAAAAGTTGTGTGATAACCTAATGCCCGAAAGTATGATTATAGTTAACGATGTAATAAGCTAATATCCCATAGTATAACTGTGGAAAAAATTGATTACAACATAGAGCGCCTTAAGTTAAGTATTAAAAACAAATTTAAGATTTAAGAAATGAAAGTGTTAAATTTTACTGTCCCTTTTCTTGGAGTGTAAAAAAAACAACAACAACATACATTTCACGTCGGTAAAAAAAAAAAGAAGGCTCGTGGATTGTTGTGAAAATGTTGTTGGGAGAGTTTATTCCATACACAGAAGGAATGATTAACAAATATGTAGGAAGCAAATAGCCTGGCAGATCTATTGGGAATGTTGTTTATCAGTTTTCAGTAATCATATGCTAACGATTTGAAGTTGAACTGTTATTTCTATGAAATGCTAATTAGTGAAGAAAGACGATAATTAGCACTGTATGTTTGATAAATTAAAACTGCTCTAGGCTTGACTTAAATATTTGTTGCATTATTCTTGTAACAATTTATCGTAAGAAATACATCTTACTTCAAGTTCGCCAAAGTTTGTGCATGAATATTAAAATAATTTGAATAATTTCGTCCTTCTGTGTTATCAAGATAAACAAATGAAAAACTGCCCTTATTCATGAAAAATGTATGATTGAATTGTTTTGTATTTCGCGTGAAGTTACACGACGGTTATCTGCGCTTGTCGTCCAAACATCAACATTAGGCTACTCTTTTATCGATGAATAATGAGATTGATTGTAACTTTATAACGCCACATGGCTAAAAGGGTGAACATGTTTAGTTTGACGAAGAGATTCGAACCCCGCTTCTTGGATATTTCGAGTCGCGTTTTAACAACCAGGCCATAACGTTAAACTGCCAAGGTATCTTGAACTAAATGTTTAGATAAACATTAAAACAGCTACTAACAGTGCTCATAATACTTTATTCTTAGCTCTCTCCACTAAGCAAGCTGTGTGTGCTGTTTTTAAAAACCTAATTATCTACTACTGTGTGAGTATTCCTGCAACTCCACCGAACACAGCTCACACTAGAGCAGCACATTTAGGACTATTTAGTTTTGTTAAGTATCTCCTGCCGGTAGCAAGCAGATAAAACGGAATTTACCGAAGTTGAAATTGCACTGCCGAGCACCAAGGGGGACGAGGGGAATCGATAGTGGAGGGGGAACTGAAAGTATACATTTAACAATAACAAAAACGATTTTTAAACCTGCCCTACAGATATTTTGCTAGTAAGTAATACAATAATAACAGTTAACATGGTAATATGGCATACTCAGTATAACACAAATAGCTATACTGGTGTCGAGAGGGCACAACAAAATGCGTGTTTAGAAAGTGGGCGCCTTGAAATAATTTGCGTATCAATGAGAAACGAAGTTATATGTGTACTTTATCCCGTCTATCTACAAGCACAATCATCGAATTTATTTCTTGATGTACCCTATAAAAATAACCAGCATAGATCCTTTCCGCAAAAGGTTATAATACTGGTAACAGGCTCGGCATGGTCAGGTGGTTAAAGCACTAGACTCGTAATCCGAGAGTCGCGAGTTCGAATCCCCGTCGCACTAAACATGCTCGTCCTTTCAGTCGTGGGGGCGTTAAAATGTTACGGTCAATCCCACTATTCGTTGGTAAAAGAGTAGCCCAAGAGTTGGCGGTGGGTGGTGATGACTAGTTGCTTTCCCTCTAGTCTTACACTGCTAAATTAGGGACGGCTAACGTAGATAGCCTTCGAGTACCTTTGGGCGAAATTCAAAACAAACCAAACCAATATCCGTAACTTCTCAAATTTTAGTTTTCTCTGTGAAAAGAATATTACCACTGATTATTGAGAAACAGCCATAAATTGTATGACGCATTTCAGGTGGACTTCTGTTAGAATAAAATTTATCAGTTACTTTTTATAAATACTGATAAAATGAGCTGTAAATTTTATAATCAAAACTTTTAGTTCTGTTTTGCAATTGGTTATGTTTGCATAACGATGTGACATCATTACTTCCCTTGGCTACACCGAAAGAACGATGAACTATTCACCAGGTGGCTTGTTTCCTGTTTGTACACCACGTGCTTTCTTGTCTTAGAGGATCTTTTACAAAGTAAATGGTGAGAAAAAAACGTGTTAGGCTGGATGAGCTTGGAACGACATGTATACTCAGAAGACGATCAACAAACCGTGCCTCGTACAGCCAAATATGTAGAAACGTCTACGTGCCCCAGGTGAACTGTTCTGCCACTTACTGACCCCACGGGTGCCAGCCGTCACGAGACCTTGTTGTTGACTGTGGAGGTGGAATTTCGTAGAAAACATCATATTTAAACACAGGCGGCGCAAGACATGCAAAACGTGACTCTTTTTCCCTTCAGCTAATTTAGTACGTATTTTGCTATTTTGTACACACGTTGTTTGTGTAGTTTCCGTTCAAGTAAATTTACCACATCCGACTTGTGAACGAGGGAGCGTCCTTCTCTAGGGACTTTTGTCGTTGTTTCCTTCAGTAGAAGCAACCCCTAAAGGGAAGTTCAGTTGATAGGAATAACCAAGCACCTATGTCTGACTTATGTGATTTTATAATCCAGTTGAATTCTAATCATTTAGTGTATTAAATTGCCACAGCGTGAACTTTTCGTAAAGAACAAACTATTGTTTTTTCTTTCATATTTAGGCCTGGTGGTTATGGTATTCGAACCCTTAACCTTCAGGTTGCGAGGAAATTGTATTGTAATGCCCAGTCCCATTATTCGTTAATAAAATAGTAGTCCAAGGATTAGCGGTGGGTGGTATCGACTGGCTTCCTTACTTTTAGTCCATTACTACTAGCGTAGATAGCCCTTGGCTAACTTTGCGCGGATTACAAAACACACAAATCGTATACGAACTGTCTGGGGACTTGAATGGTATATAAACATAATATTATATAACCATTTCCTTTACTATTATTGTTTTGAATTAAGCACAAAGCTTCACAAAAGACTATGGGTGCTCTGCCCACTACAGGTATCGAAACCCGGTTTCTAGCTGTGTGAATCCGTAGACATACTGCTGTGCCATTCAGGAAGGCCGTTTTCTTTATCTCGATAATGTTATTGTGTTTTTGGTGTTTTATTGGCAATAAAAATACGTACAGTAACTGAAGTTTTACATCTATCAATCCTAAAAGTGGGTCTAGTTTTTTTTTTTTAAGTAATATGTAATGGTTGAATCAAACACGCTTTAAAACTATTTAGATGTTCTCTCCAAACCGAAATTAAAAAATAAAGTAAAATGTACAAAAAGTGGCTGAGACAGATAAGCGGTTTTTTGGTTACAGTTTACTGTGTAATTAAATGTTGATGTAAATGAGAAAAGATTGCGGACAGTGGCTCTTTAATTGCTGAATTTAGTATCTTATTAAGTGTTTTATGGCTGTAGACAGGTAAGAGGTAGCTCTTTGGTTACTAAGTTTAGTGTCATAGTATAAGGCAAGTATTAAGTGGTTCTAGACAGTGGTTACTTGGTTACTTAGTTTAATTATCGTATCAAGTGCTGTAGACAAAAATGGTTATTTACTGAGTTTATTGTCTTATTATGTGTTATGTGGCTGTAGACAGTTAGGATGTAACTCACTGATTACTGAATTTAGTGTCATGTTAAGTGTTAGACGAGTATTAAGTGGTTGTAGACAGTGATTCTATCTGTGGTTACTTCGTTTACTCTCTTATTAAGTGTTATGTAGCCGTAGACGTGTAGAGAGTAGCTCGTATTAAGTGTTATGTACGCATAAAATGTATATATATATACAGTGGTACTTTGGTTACTTAGAGTAGTATCGTACTACGTTTCATGTAAGTGGTTGTGGACAGGTTTACTTAATTTAGTGTCTTAAGTGTTACGTGAAGGTTAACTAGCTGTGTTGATTTGTTTACCGAGTTCGTTGTGTGTTAATATTATATATGCAATAAATAATTATAGACGGATAGGTCAGTGATTTGCTGGTTACTGAGTTTATTATTTTAGTAAGTGTTTAGTGGTTACTTGGTTATAGAGCCCAGTGTCTTACTGAGTGTTATATAAATATTAAGTGGTTACTTAGTCATGGTGTTTGATATCTTATTAAGTGTTATTTAAGTATCAAGTGCCAGGAGACACAGTGGTTGTTCTATGTAAACAAATTATAATTATAATATCGTACAGTTATGAAATTACACAAATATAACGATAAAAGAAATACTAGTAATACTGCGTAGTAATACTACGCATTACGGTTTCATATAACCTGAAATTTTATTTTAGAAGTTGATTGAATGTAACTATGTAACAGATTTATGATATTTACGACACAGACTATTTTTTTCTTAACACAAACATATTTTGATATACAAGCAACATTATAATTTATAATAACCATTTTTAGAATAATGGTTTCTATACACACGTTTTACGAACTTACAAGCAATACTGAGTCTTTCAGCTGGTTTAGAACTGAATATTTTATAAACGGTTCACGACGAGGGAATCAATTTTATGTTGAGACACAAGTACACTTCATTTGATGGGAAGCCAGCTAACTTTTTCCAGACGAAAATATATGCTGTCCTGATAGAAATACTAACGTCCGAAATTAATTTACTGAAGTTAAACTGCTTGTGATGTTCGAAACCTATAAAAGTTCTTAGTCACATATCTGTAGTTTTCCGATTAATAAGCGTTTATCACAGTTATAGCTTTTTACGTTTATAGTGCACTAACTGTAGCAAACCACCAATATAAACTATCTCTTGGTGCGTCGAATTTGCAAACATTTAGGGTAAGTTTCTCGAAAATTCAGTTGACAACAGTATTCGAAGACAAACTACTACTTTTGTAAAACATATATAGTTGATTCTTACACTCAAGAATCTTCTGGAAATTTAGACAATAGGCAGAACGTTCGCAATACACATTTACCAATATAAGTTACATGCATTTCTAAATACATATTAAGCTGAAACGATCATAGATATTAAAATAAATGTATGAATAAATCCGTTACACTTTCTTCGTCAGACAATTAAAAATTGGCGTTAGACAATTTTTAACTAAGATATATACATATATACATATATACACTCATATTAATAACAAAACACTAAATATAATTTAAAAATCATGACAGTATATAACACAATCAACGCAAATAACATTATATCATAAAATTACACAGTTAATAAAGTGCATCAGCACAGATGCCATCAACCCCGTTTTACATGAATTATCTTCAAATCATAATATTGCAACTTTAAACTCTAATTTAACAGACTTCATATAGTTCAAAAACATCAATGGGCAATGATCGTTTTAGATGTCAATAGGTTGTTGTGATGCAGACATATACACACCGAAATGTTCTAAAGCTAACACTAAATCCAATGTTTCTTTTTTTCCCGGTTGAATAGTTGTTTTGGTGACAGTTAAATTTTTTAGAAAAATAAACAGTCTGTTCAATACTTCTGCCATTCGAATGTAATAGAATAGCACCAGCACTACAATCGCTGGCATGAACAGCTAATGCGAAAGGCTTATCAAAGTAAGGTGCCATCGATAAAAGGTGCACTATAAAAATTTAACATTTTCTAAAGCAGATTGGTATGTTTCAGACCACTTGAACTTTGGATTTTTCTTCACTAGGTTTGTTAATGGTACAGTTCTGTCAACGAAATTTAAACAAAACTTCCTGTAATGACCAGTTATTCCCAAAAGACCCGTAATGGCCAGATGGATTAAGGCATTCTACTCGTAATCTGAGGGTTGCGTTTTCGAATTCCTGTCGCACCAAGCATGCTCGCCCCTTTTAGCCGTGGGGGCATTATAATGTGACAGTCAATCCCATTATTCGTTGGTAAAAGAGTAGCCCAAGAGTTGGCGGTGGGCGGTAATGACTAGTTGCCTTCCCTTTAGTCTTACACTGCTAAATTAGGGACGGCTAGCGCAGATAGCCGTCGTGTAGCTTTGCGCGAAATTCAAAGACAAACTAGAGAAGCTGGATTTTTTAGAATAGTCCTAAACTTTAGTGGATTGAACAGTTACAGGTTTCTGCTGAGATAGCTAGAACTTCTTTTCATAAAAAGTGTTTTTTTTTGTGTGTGTTGAAGTGTAATCATCGGAAAGAGTAGCTGCTTTCTGTAGTATTTCAACTTTCTTAGGTTGTCAGTGTTTAAATTACTCAATTAAACATACTTGTATTAGTGTGGTGAAACTGTTGCCAATATGCATAGAATTACAACATCAATCAAGATAAATAACATTCTTGTGGGTGAATTCCATATAATTTTGATTATTTCGCTTGCGATAACCTCGAAGCTTTAAACAGTAAGCCTTCTGCACTAACTCATGTACTTTGAGGATAGCTTCTTCAACCTTATCATAACACAATATAACACAAATTTTGTTCCTGTATATTATGTTGTAAAAGTATAGAAAATATTCATTATTCCCTTTAAACTTTGCTATTGTGACCTGGATAATGAAATCCAGAAATTAACTTATTTTCTGTGTAAAAACGGGCAAATTTGCACATCTTCATTTACATAAGGTGTGAATGAAACAACATATGAATCAAGATTTACATGTATTTATACTAACGTCATACAAAAATGTTTAGAAGTGAGTAGTTTTTCAAGATTTACGATTGTAATGTAAATCACTTTCACGTATCAGTCCTCAAATATTGTCTCCAATCACGTTTTCGTTACACGCTTCCAGGTCACAAAGCAAAGTTTAAGGAGAAAAATAGGTCTTTTACATTTACTTTAGGCATAAACAATTGGGAAATAACACTTTCTGCCCAGGAACAAGAAAAAGTAACAATTTTATTACATAGTGTAATTCGTACTATTTTCTAAAGAGAGAGCGTCAAGTTCTCTGTGCTTTAGCAATTAAAACACATTAGAATGATAATGACCATTTTTAGGCTGGCCATTCCATGGTTTAGGCAACTTTTTCAAAACAATGAAAATATTTGTCAACTTCATTTTTATTAAATGGTGACACTTTAATATATTGATTGAGTTCAGAATTGTTATTTTTCATTGGAGTGGAGTCTAATTTCCATTTCTTTCGGCCTAATTTATTTCTCGGCTTCAACACCGGATTGCTTTTTCTCTTCTTCGGCTTTAATACGGGCTTGTTTAGAGCTCAATTTGTTTGAGTTTTAACTGGATTTCTAACTTATTTTTATCACTTATCTCTGATTGGCGAGTGGATACACTATATTATTCCTGAAATGGAAAACGAAACCCGGAATCAAGCGATGTAAGCCCGTAGACGTACCGTAGTCAAGGGTTCGAATCCCTATCACACCAAATATGCTCGCCATTTCAGCTGTGGGGATGCTACATTATGTGACGGCCAATCCAACTATTCGTTGGTAAAAGAGTAGCCCAAGAGTTGGCGGTGGGGTGATTACTAGCTGCCTTCCCTCTAGTCTTACATTGCTAAATTGGTAACGACTAGCGCAGATAGCACTCGTGTAGCTTTGCGCAAAATTCAAAAACAAACAAACGTAATTAGTAAGTTTTCTTGACTTGTTGATAGAGGTTCGATGCTTGCCGAGCCTACTAAGTATTTTGAAAATGTAAAATTACCGTATAGACAAAATGATTGCATGTACAACAAAATTACACACCTGTTATATATCACGTCAGTGGTTCTTACTGTACAGGATAGTAAGTGATAAACTGAGAGGAGTTTCTATACACGCATTTATAATAAAGTAAACGCATAATTAAAATTCGAAACAAGTTTCTTATGAAAGTTTGTTGAATTAACAAGAGAAAAATGATCATAACCAACAAACATGTTAGTAATATTTAATTATGAGTGATTTGAAAGTGCAATAAATAACAAAACGTGTAGTACAGTGAAAATGTTCAATACTGCAAATCAGAATTTATCAAGCAACTTGCTTATGTTTGTTTCGTCGAAGATGTGTATTTCCATTCGTTGTCATGGCACCTGGTGTTTATACAACCAAACACATTGACTGTTGAAGCGTAAACCTGGATATATTATTGTTGTTCCCGACATGTTATGCTTTCGAATAGAGGTGAAGGAAAAGCTGAATAATAACTTTTGAAGGTGGAAAACTGTGTGGTAAATATTGCCGTTTCTGTGGGAGCATTCTCCTGTAACAGACACGTACATGCAGTAAATGTCACCGTTTCTGTGTGGGTGTGTTTTCATAAAGCAAAGCCACATCGGGCTATCTGCTAAGCCCACAGAGGGGAATCTAACCCCTGATTTTAGCTTTGTAAGTCCGTAGACTTACCGCTGTACTAGCGGGAGGCGTTTCTGTGTGGACCACTCTCACGTAACATACAAGTACTTGAAGTAAATGTTGCCGTTTCTATATGGCCCAGTCTCCTGTAACAGACATGTACTTGTAGTAAATCTTGCTGTTTTTGTATGGCCCAGTCTCCTGTAACAAACATGTACTTGCTACTTGTGTCAGTGTGCACAGCGGACTAGAACAAAAAAAAATGGCCGTCCGTCACGATGTAGTGGTGAGGCAGGGAATGTAGAGCATGCGCACATATTGACAGTGTTGGAGAATCGTTAGAATGTGCAGTAAGCTTACGTAAAAGCACAGGCGAGGCCGTTGACCTTGGTTCTGCTCAAGGCCGTATCTTGCCCGGGGAAAGTTTCTCAGTCTGCGGGGCTGGGCAGCGGCACAGTGACAGGATAAGTTCATTGGTTTTGTTCAGCTGTTGAACGGGCAAAAACTTACCAGCTGATGCAGTTCTGGCTAAATGACAAGGAAGACATACAGGACTCACCAGCCTTGTTCGAAACACGTTCACTTCATGGCGTCATGAGAAATAGGTTCGTAAACCCGCACACCGTAATGTTTTCAGCACATTTTTTTAACGAAGTAATTAGAAAATAAAGAAGACATACTAGTAAACAAACAGTTATTAAAATAAAAGTAATGTATGACGTAAAGTAAATTATCCTCTTTTTTATGGTATGGTGATCGAAACATGTCAAGCCGACCGTTACAATCTTTCAACAACCTGAATCTGACGATTCGTGATGACGAAAAACCCACTCGAAGTAAAAATGTAACCGAAGACAGCAGGTAGTGGTATTAACACTTTTGTTAAAATAAAGCAGAGAACAACGTTTCGACCTTCTGAGGTCATTTCCAGGTTAACAAAGAGAGTTTGCAAGAGTCAGTACCTTATTTAAAAAAAAAAAGTTTTAATACCTATACCAACTGTCTTGAGATGCATTCTGAATGTAAGATGATGCTTTTGGATCAAATATGAAGCGTCTAACTTTAAACAATTACACTCGGGCGTGGGATTACCTTATGAAAGAGCTCTGGATTTCAGAGCCGACTATCCGGGTTTGAATACATGTGATACTAAAAACATATTCTTCGTTATAAGAGTGACAGTCAATCTTTAGTATGAAATGTTGGGTGCTAATGGCTGATCGCCTTCCCTCTTGCCAACAGTTCAAAATCATGGACGGCGACAGATAGGCCTTTTCATTACATATGTGGCCAGGAGATTAAGACAGTCCTAGGTTCGAATCCCTGTCGCACCAAACATGCTCGCCCTTTCAGGCGTAAGGACATTATAATGTTACGATCAATCACACCATTTGTTGATAAAAGAATAACCCAAGAGTTGGCGATGGGTGTTGATGACTAGCTGCCTTCCCTCTAGTCTTATACTGCTAAATTAGGAACAGCTAGCGTAGATAGCCCTCGAGTAGCTTTGCGCGAAATTTAAAACAAACCAAACCATTAAATATGCCAAATGCAAATAGCAGTTACAGCTGTGTAGAATATTATTATAATATTTGTTTCACACATACACACGTGTGTTAAAGTTTATGCTAGTTTATCTTTTTTTTAAAACCTAATTGCTTCCTATTGAACATGTTTCATTCACTGTCGCCTTTGTTGTTAAAATGCTACCAACTAAATTTTTTCATTGGCTTACAAGCAGTATAACAGATGGCAGATGGAATGTCACGTGATATGAGTCAACCGGTTCTTTGTGTGTGTTTGTCGCTTACCCTACTCCCCCCCACGTTCAATATACACGTAGTAGTCGTGCGCGCGCATGCAGAAAATCACATGCTTGATCGTGTGTACAGAGCTTATACTGTCATTTTCCGCTTGTGATTAGGCTAAGATGTATATATATACAAACGAACAGAAAGATCGCCATATTGATTTGTGGAAATTTTTGTTGATATCGAAGATCACGTGGCTCTTACCCAAACTGCAAATGAGAGCCTACATAGAGCATTACGTGTCTTGATCTTTGTTGTTCAGTAAATGGGGACAGTATTGTTACGCTCGAGGAAAATGTTGTCAGATGATAATCATAAGTGAATAAGAGGCTGACTGAGATATAAATATAATTGTAAAACACATGAACAATTCCAGAAAAGGAAACTTGTAGGCCCGACAAATACCCAAAATAAATTTTCGAAATTCACTGAAGAATATCACTCAAAACAACTAGAATTCAACTAAGCTCTATGGTTGAACTTTGAATTTCGGAGCTGGTTATCCGGATTCGAATTTACGTAATTTAAGCTGTGGGTGTGTCATAAAAGTGACAGTTACTTTCTTAGAGTGGACGGTGGTTGAAGGATGATGCTAACTAGTTGCCTTTCTTCTGGTCAGTAGTTCAACATTAGGGAAGGTGACACATATCCTTAGTGGCCTTAAAGAGGTATATTGAATTCTTGCTCCGAGTTTTGTGTAACCAAACCAGTAGCATTCAACCGCAAGGTTTTTAAATCACGAATCTACTCACCAACCTACCAACCACTCAGGTACAAATATTCGTATTATTCATCAAAACTGTCGATTTTTTGTTGTCGTCTTTATTTCTACAATTCATCGCACCATTACGAAAATAAAAGATTAGATCTAGTCTTACTACGTTCCATTCAGGATAACGTTGACTTCTCAACCGAAACGCTACAAAACTCCTGAATCGAGTAGTTTGTAATAACAGTTTAAAGGAGCATTTTATGAAACGTATAAAAATGTGACGGGAAATTTCACATTATACTGCTGTTACGAACATCCATTTATCGATAGTTTTGATACGAAGATCGAGTAACCAGATTGATATCTGACATACGAAGAGTTTAAAATTAAGCATGCCAACACATTCAATTAGTTTACTGAGGGAAAAAACAATATTGGACCGCACTAAATCACTTCAACAAAACTTTAAAATTAACTTAAAATAATTAACTATAATAAAAATAATAATTAGAAACTAGTGATATCGAGAAACTATTGTTTCTCTTAAGTTAACAAAATAGAAACTAAAATTGTTAAGTTGATGATATTGTACTGTGCATGTGTGCTACAAGGATTTCAACACTCACAACAACTGAAATCCTTTAAAGCAAGCTTAAAGTAAATTAATCTGTGAAGCCTATATTTTTGTGCGTCAGTAATACCAATTCGCTTTTATTATTGATCAGGATTTTCACCATCCCTCAAACTGAAATTCTGTCAAGCAGGATTAGAGCAAATTAATTTGTAATACTTTGGGTGTGGTCAGATACATCAATCGAAAGGGTTTGACCTCCTGAGTCCAAACCTGAAATTAGATCCCAAGTGGGCCAAGAGATGACAGAGCTAAGAGCTAAAAGTTTGTGCTTGAAAAACAAAACAAAAAAACTCGGAGCCGTTCTAAGAGCCACTCACTATGTAGCTGCTTAAAAAAAAAGATGAAAAAAAGTTGAACTCGAGCCTGAAAAGTTTGAAAACAAGTGTGTGAGAGAACAAAGAGAAAAGTACCTGTAGTATGCATGTGTCGCATGTTTTCCCCTTTCATATCTGGTGCTCATCGAGCGTAAAGAGAAAAAAAATCACATTTATTGAAATTGTTACACACATACACAATAAATCGAAAAAGTATCCTATCTTTCATTACGTTTTATGTTCAGGCAGCATGAATTTGCTATCGCAATATCTAGAAACGAGGTAGCAGGGATATTCTCATATATTTTCGAGGCCTGGCATGTCCTAGCGCGTTAAGGCGTGCGCTTCGTAATCTCAGGGTCGCGGGTTCGCGCCAGACATGCTCGCCTTGGCAGCGTTATAATTTGACGTGGTCAATCCTACTTTTCGTTGGTAAAAGAGTAGCCCAAGAGTTGGGCGGTGGGTGGTGATGACTCGCTGTCTTCCCTCTAGTCTTACACTGCTAAATTAGGGACGGCTAGCGCAGATAGCCCTCGTGTAGCACTAGACGAAATTTAAAAAAAATATACGGTTAACATGAACATGAGATATAGGTCATCTGTTAACCATTCTATAATTGGTATATATATATTCTAGATCAAATACAAAGGAAGGAATTGAGTGAGATCATGCGTATTGCTTACTGTCAATTTGTCTGTTTTTAAAAATACGCTTTCGACTAATAAACAAAGAAACAAAAACGTGGTAATGAAAATAATGGATAACCCAAACAAAGATTTTTCAATGGCAACTAATGCCCCTTTATAGGCGACTAGAGTTTTGTTCTCGTGTCGGATGTGCTTTGTTGCAAAACAATTGACCATTTATATAGTCATACTTGTCTTTCGTGGATTTTTAGAGCTGGTGACTGGTTCTTACGTGTTTTATAAATAAACATATATTTCTCTTTAGTTATTTCTATCGATTATTATTAGTCATAATGCTTAAAAAGTTATTCAATATAAAGATTATTTTAAATTGTTAAACTGGAGTAACAATTTAGGGTTAACCAAAATCTCCTAACGTTACCATACAGCATTGAAAAGTCAGCAGCAGCGAGAGTTCCAAACTGGTCATTCTGTCCATTCTGATCATTAAATATTTTAGTTTCTTTATGCATTTCCTGCCATATTTTTGTATGGAACTAACTTTGTTAATTATAAACGACTTAGATCATAAGTTATCTGTCTTTGGAATTATTTTAAACATGATTATGGTACATGTTTATTTTCATGTCTACTTTGACAATATTAAGTTACAATAATTAATAAGTTATTAGGTTCGTAACGTTATTTATCTTACAAATGTATGTCTTATATACATTCAATCCTTGTACTAGAGGTGGTCAGTTAAGCTAGCTTTAAGTACTACAAGCTCTCTCTCTTTTTAAAATAGTTGTTTTTATTTGTTTTTATCGCAAGAGGTTTCTAATCATTTGATTTCTAGACCACTAGGAATAAACAGAGATATATGTGCTTGAGAGATAAAGGTAATTCAGCACTACGTCATCAAACCTTTGCGTTGACAGTTGCGAAAATGTTGATTTTAACCTCGTGTCAATCACACCAATCTACACAATCCTAGTTCATAGCGCATGCTCTTAAAAGTTGCCAATAGGACAGTTGTAACTTGAGCGAGTTTTTCCGTTCCCACTTTAGTTTTTCTATTATAATATATATTTTAGATTTTGATCAGTAGAAATAGAGTTGTATACCTTAAAAGGTTTTGGATACACCCGATTTATCTTTTCATGAAGTTATCATACTGAAATGACTCTGTGGTTAGTGGATGATTTCAAAATTCATCGATATATCAAACGTACCAGAACTTATTTTCTAATTACGTCATATAACATGGAAATCACGGTTTATACGCCTGGAGAATATGAAGCATACAAAAACAATAAGCTTAATGTTCATGATAAACATTATATTGTAAAGTTTAAATTTAAAAATTAATTGTAAGTACTATTAGTTAAGCCTAAGGTTAATACGTTTGGAAGAAAAAAAAATAAATAAAAAAGATGTTTTATCCCAAAACAGTAATAATAAAAGCAATCGAATTATGGTCACTAGCCTAGAACTCAGATTTTCTTAAAACTCACCAATAATTTCGAAATGTTTAGTCAAGCTAAGTGTACGCAGAAACCGAAACGGTTAAAAAGTGGAATTCTAGATAGTTCTCGTGAACATTTGAAGTGTTATTTACATATTTAAGACAATAATATCAGGCCATAGTTTTATTGCCAAGCGACATTGCGATAAGAAACGTCACCAGAAGAAAACCGGGTTTTATATACATCAGACGTAATAGCTGTCAACTCTGTTCTGCCACATTTGTAATGGCATCTGTTTCATTTCTGGATCAGATGTTCGTAGCTGGACGATTTAGTGTACATATGGTTGGAAAAATACTTCTCAGAGTCAGCTTGTACGTCAGTCAGTGAGTTGTGCACCAACCAAGTGAATCACTTTTAACTCTGGAGGCAGCTAACAGGTGTTTATATACTCATTTGGAAAACAAATAAAGTATTAAATCAAATCGAAACATATTTTCTCCCACATATGATAGTTGAATGTCTCAGAATAGGCGTTTATGGACGTACCGACATCCATCATGTGGAACAGTATCATGTTTGTTTTGAATTTCGCGCAAACTTACACGAGAGCTATCTGCGCTAGCCGTTCCTAATTCAGCAGTGTAAGACTACAGGGAAGGCAGCTAGTCATCACCACCCACCGCCAACTCTTGGGCTACTCTTTTACCAACGAATAGTGGGATTGACTGTCCCATTATAATGCTCTCACGGTTGAAAGGGCGAGCATGTTCGGTGAGAGCGGGATTCGAACCCGCGACACTCAGATTAAGAGTCGAGTGTCTTAAACACCTGGCTTCCGGGCATAAAGAGAAAAGTAAAGAAGAATACACAATAATATATTAACCACTAATCTGCTCCTGTTCCCACCATGAAAAACATTCGACACATATCTTAAAAAGAAAGAAAAGTGGCTTGGTGAATTTGGAAATTCTTTTCCTCAAGCAGTGGCTTTCAAATTTTTTCGTCCTTGGACCACATCACCGAAACAGTGAACATCCTATCTATTCTCTCTCTATGTGTGTCCATCGTAAACAAAACCTCAGTCACTTGCATTTTTGACCAGCCTGCTGTCCACCTACAGGGACCTTTCGGACCACCAGTGGTTCGAAGACCAGTAATTGAGAACTACTAGTGTGTACAGTGTCATTGGATGACGTGTTGTAGTCTGTCACATGAATCCAGTGAATAAAGATGTCTTGGAAATAGTCCTGAAGTGTGGTCGAGGACACTCCAGAACCTCATCAATACTTTTATTTCCGCCACGTAACCCTGGTGACGTGAAAATGTCAAGAGCTATACAACCACTCTATCAAACAATTAGGACGTGGAATATCCTGGTGATTAGGGTATTTGACTCCGAATCTGCGGGTAGTTGGAACAAAATCTGTCCTCGAACGTGCTTACCCCTTCAGTCGTGAGTATATTAAAATATTACAGTAAAAAAACAACCCAAAGATTGGAGATGAGAGGTGTTTACAAGGCATGTTTCCTCTCGGCTGTCGCTTCAGAAAAAAACAAACGTTTTCCGAAGGTTGCACACAACTATTAGATTTTCGCGAAAATGAAGCGAAGAAAACTAATTGATAATTTATGAATGTAGAATGGATAATCAATCAGTTATTTCAGATCAGTTAACATAATTTACATGAAAATAAATCCTGGAAGATGAGGGACTGACGTTATTTTAAATCATCGTTTCCTTCCCCCCCTTTTCATACTTATTATGCGACCATAATTGTCTTTTTGTGTAATTATTTCATGTAGTTTAGTTTGTCTTTTGAAATTTAACTCGGAACGATACTTCATTTTGAAGTTTCTCGAGTTGTAACTTGTCTATAGAAACTTAACGCAAAAGTTTGACTTGAGTAAATAAACTTCGCAAACATTAGAAAGTTCGTATGATATCGAAGCTGTGGCGTTGTAAGTTAGGCAGTTTAAAAAGTAGTTTACGATCACAGGTAGGACTAAATATGATATACACGTTTTACAGACGATCACAGGTGGGACTTAATGTGATATACACGTTTTACAGAATAAAAATTATTACTACCGTAGTTAAGGCTTTTTACATTTCAAAACTCTACCATAAAATAAAATTTAATTTATAATTAAATAGATAAAATGGACGATATGAGAAATACACTCCTGAAATGACTTCAAATTCAACGTATTTAGCGAACTCTACATGTACATTATCTTGCAAAGATAAATAGTGACAGTTGCCTGATGTTAAACATTACATTCTCCTAAGCGCCAGTATTTCCGTAAGTCACCATACAGCCATCAGTCACAAAAGCTAAATGATTACAACTTTACAAGATATAAATACCTAGTTATTTGTTTCGAATCTGTACATAATTTAACAACCAAATACATGGAGAATACAGGTATATATGTCTTCACTTCTGCCGGAAAGTGAAGCTAGTAAAACACGGACACAGGATATATCATTCTGAGAAATGGCTGGTGATGGAAATTCTTGTCACGATTGGGGAAAATGATTTGTTCTTTGCGTGCGTGTCTAAGTCCAATCAGTCTGTATCTCACTTTTTGATTGTTTATTTTGAAGTTTTTTTGCGGTTTGTGGAGCATCATTTTATAAGCAGGTTAACGTGCGTCATGAAAATAAGGAGGGGGGTGATTTTGTACTCTTTAGGTGTTAAATAGTGGTACAAGAGCGACATCACAAAAGTGTGAATTCGCACTCATCGTTATAAAAGATGATTTTATACCGACAACAGTATTATTGAATACCAATTAATGATATGTTTTTGAAAATCCATACCCCACATACAATTACAAATGTATGCATTTTGAAGAGTTATTATCTTCTAAAAAGAAAAAAATATGTTCATAAAAGTGATTTATTATCGAAACTGTCTTGGTGGAAGTGATATTGTTAACTGTTATACTTGTTTTTTAGATTTTATTTTCACATGATACTTATTTGGTGTTTAATTCTGTTTATAATTTCACATCTTTACACGCATAGCACGAGTGTGAACTGTTATTTGGCTTAACTTCATACCTTTAACACCTTATCAACAAAGTCTGTATCTGTTGAAATCACACCCCAGTTACGTTGTTCTTTTCGTAGAGTGACGATCTGTACTTTCGTATGGGCTTCCTCTGTAGTCCGGAGACTTACAAACAAGAAACCAGGTTTCAATATCCGTGTTGGGCAGAGCATGCCTAGACGTTTGTGCTTAACGAGAAACAAACAAACTTATGTATTGTTTTAAATAACATTTCTGGTTTACTGTACTGTATTCTTTTGTTTCTAAAAACATATTAGCAAACAAATACTAAAACAACAACAACTTTTGCTATCAGACACAAAACTTTTAAGAAGTATTTCTTTTGCAAATTATCGCTTTATTGAAATATTGAAAATCCTTAAACCTGACGAGATACCTCTACTCTATCCATACATTAGCCTACGATATTTTTCATGTCGTAGTAGATTTGTGTTTAGATAACAGCTGTTTTCATGAAATATAAGGATAAATAACAGCACGGCCGATCTTTAAACATCTGTGCAGTTGTTAATATTAATCACTTCGAAGTAGAACACTCTGAGGTCCCATAGAGTGGGTGAGGTGTTGTGGAGAACAACAAACATTTTCTGTTTGTTATGAAATGTTTTATTAACTCTTCCAGGCGTAAATAATCTATTCACGCGCAAGAAAAACTAAATTTAAAGCAACATTTTAAAATTAATTACATGAAACGAAAAATATAATAGTGTTTAGGACGTAATATGAGAAATGCCCGATAATTACGAAGTTTAATAATTCCCAGTTTCATTTATTTGTCATGATGAAGCGGAGTTATTACTGTTTGTACATTTTTACTATTTCCAGAGTTTTGGCACCATGAGATGGCCAGATTTCCCAAGATTTAATAACCTAGTCCGTGCTGCGAATTTGTTGCTTAGTGGTATATACTTGATAAGGATCAATCATGCTAAAAATTCTGGTGTTCTAAACTAATCACGACAGAACTTTTGGGGCTAAAGTACCTTCATGAAAAGGGTACCAAAAACGTTTAAAAGTGTTTTACAGCCTCGTACTTGTTTTCTTCTAAACTGCATAAACATGCACCATTTATTACGTGCATTGTGCTGCATGTGGCTAAGGTTTTTCGAGACAGCATTAACTTTAAAAAAGAAAAGTATTTGAGTTCTAAACAAATTAGAAATGGCTAGCAGACACTGACCACATAACATCGTGTTACTGGTCAAGTGACTGATTTGAAATCATGCTAATCCGTAAGAATAATTTTGGGCAAACGTAGACAGATGGTTGCTAGTTGGTTGAAGAAATATTTAACGTCACGATGTAAGCACGTGGCTTATCAGATTAAATCCAGACGTATTCTACATTTGTTATTATTTGTTTGTGTGATACGTGTACATCACACTAAGCTCATACTTATTTCAAGTTTGTTATTATCTGATATTTTGCTACATGTATATCACAGAAAACCTTTACTTATATCATGTTTATTATTGTTTTATTACTCTGTGGTACATCACAGTAAATCAGTGTATTTTCTAAATTTGCTATTCCAAGATGACTATATATTGGTAATCGATAGTTTGCAATAAGCGCACAGCTATTCTATTTTTTTTATCCTTGATTAGCATTAATTGCAACATAATAAACCATCACTCCCTCCATGTTTGACACTACTTACTAATTATGTCATCGAGCACAACGAACCATACTACCTATATGTATTCATATTTTCTTTCTCTTGGTTTATCATATTAGAGTCCACGCACTCTTTGATGCTTCTCCAGTGGTTTATTAACCAAACACTTAGCATTTGAAATAGTGTTCAGTTTATGGTTCAGTAAACACACAGATACACACCTCAACGTTTTGTATCACGTAACAGACAATTAAATGGATTAATAATTTTATGTGTATGTATGTATGTATGTGTGTGTGGGAATCCACCATACTGTCTTCTAAACAATAAACCCTAATAACTAACACTAAGTAAAGAAGATGCGTGTTGATGGTTCTTATTATTATAACGACAAAAACAAGTTAATGATCGGACTCATGTATATTTGTATCAGTTCGTGCAATGTTATTAGAAACAAGGGTCATTTCGTTTCTTATCTGATCTTATCTGTACGAGGTAATCGGTAATGGTAACAGTTTGATATCAATAAATGGAACATTCCCGTTCACACCCTTTGAACTGTATAATTAGTTCTTAACTTACCTTTACATGAATTATTTTGTTAGTTCTGTTGAATAGTTTGAAGGTTAGGCACAAATAATACTTTTTTATTATTATGTGAAAACATTGAAATAATATGGTGGCTAAAGGTGAAACACAATATATTTTCTAATTTGATAGTGTAAAGATATCGTAATGGAAGAAAGTGAAATAGTGCGTTCATTTATTAATTGATAAGGTGAAAATTCTGGGATTGATAGAAACATGGCAGATCTTCTGTGTATTAGATGAAAACAATCTGATGAAAGGAAAGGAGGTAGGATATTTGTTTATTAGCTGATAGGATGAAGATAGTGTAACGCTAGGAAATAATGTGTGCCATTCTTTTTTAGTCAAGAATTGAAATATAATGTGATGATGGAAATCGAAGTTTGCTACTTACAAAAAAGTGAAGACAGACGATAAGGAATATCCCGTTAGGTGTCGTGTCTGATACATTAAAACAAAACTTCGTTGTGAAATATCAAGAGGCATACACGAGAGGTTCTTGGATGTCGAGTTTAGTTCGGGAATACTTTTCTTCCCCCTTTGTATCACCATGAGACTTCAAGTGTTACGCGACGTTGCACCATGGTTGCCGCCGGAAGAGTGTTAAACAAAGAAAAACCAGCTTCGTGTGAAGCATATGAAAGATTATCGACCACCATAAGTTTGCATCGTGTGTAGAAGGTAGTTTGGTTATGGGGTCGTTATTTCATTTAATGTCTCTGCTTATATCCCTTGCCCATTTTACATTCCTGCTTCTAGTGATCAACTAATCTAACGCGGACGCTTTTCAAAAAAATCATCATGGACGGGGAATAACGAGGTGACGTCATTCTTTTAAAAATAATTACTGCGTGCCTTCCACTGCTTTAATACGTGTGTTTTTTTAAATCTGATCCCTTTTATACATATACTTCATGCAGAGACACTCGTAAAAAAACGCTGTGATGATAATTTCAAGGTTTGAGTAATACCTATTTTCCATACACAGATATGAACAGTGTGTTCTTTTAATCCGTTAAGCCGTCACGAGAAGTTTATTTTCATGTAAGTCACCGTAGCAGTAAAATGCTCATATCTAATTATTTTTGATTATTTTCATTTTAGTTCATAAATGTTCATATTCAAGTAGGATATGCAAGAGTCGATTATTGATGTTTAAACATGCTTTGAACTCTTTTTTTCTCAGGTAACTTTTACAGTCTTAAATTTTACATATTTTTCTAATTAATGCAAGACTTCTTCAAAAATTTCATTAGAAAAATCATATGTATATTAAGTACAATGTGTTAAACTAGACAATTGTGGATGTATAAAAAGAGCAACTTTCTTTCATAGCGATGGGAAAACCACCTGCACGTGCGACACAGTGGAGAAAACTGGTTCAGGAAAAGCTCGTGTCACGAAGAATTAACACGGCTCTTTCTGCTCGAGCAAAGTTTGGCATCTCAATTTGACTAAATTATATATTTCAAGGAGAGGTTTTGCAAATTCATTAAAGTCTGATCCATTAGCATCTACTCATAGGTGCGTTTGACTACAGACTATCTCTTTTGCAATATTGCTGAGTCTAGTAGGCCATACATTGAATACCTTCATAATACAACACTTGATGTAACTCTATACGGAGAAAACAAGCTAATTATCACGTGTGAGTAAATACTTTCAGTATTATTTTCAAGTAACTCCGTTGATTTAGTGGTGTTGAAACTACGTCAGCATTTACTCTGCAGATTAGCTGATAGAATTTCAGTGTGTTTATGAGCAATAAAGAAAACGAGATATTATTACCTATCATAATGAATTTGTACAAAATGGCTAATTGGAGCTTTCTAGTATCTTTTGCTGTTTTTTTTTTTTTGTAAAGACCTTATGTAATGTTTGGATTATGTAATCTAATGTTAAAATTAAGACCAGTAGTGAGTGACACTTGTGTAGTTTAATAGTTGAAAAAGATTTCTCAAACACATCACAAAATCATGTAGTCTAAACCTTCATAAGTGTAACGTTTTAAAAACAATGAAATATTTTTTGCAACAACAATATCTACATGTGGGGATTAGTTTAGGTTTTCTTGTTTTATAGCAAAGCGATATTGGGATATCTGCTGCGTTCGCCGAGGGAACGAGAACTGAACCCCAGATTTTAGCGTTGTAAGGCCGTAGACTTACCACTGTATCGTCGACGGTCTTATTGTGAAGAAAATAACATTTCAAGTACAAGTAGTTATATTTATCGCAAGAATTCTTGACTACATAGAAGACAATCAATATCGACGGTAAGGAATTGACTGTAACTCCTATAACATATCAACAACTAACAGTGCGTGTATATTTTGTGGTACATCAGAAATTCAAAACGGTTATGTAAGCTCAAAATCAAGAACCATAACACTGAACTTTAATACACACTCCCAAAACTTCACATAAACACACCTGCCTCTTCTTCGGGCCCAGGATGACCAAGTGGTTAAGGCATTGGACTCGTAACCCGAGGGTCGCAGGTTCGAATCCCCGTCACATCAAACATACTCGCCCTTTCAGGCGTGGGGGCGTTATAATGTAACGGTCAATCCCACTATTCGTTGGTGAAAGAGTAGAACAAGAGTTGGTGGTGGGTGGTAATGACTAGCTCGCTTCCTTCTAGTCTTACACTGCTAAATTAGGGACCGCTAGCGCAGATAGCCCTTGCGTTGCTTAGCGTGAAATTCAAAACAAACCAAAACTGTTTCTTAAATACGTAAAGATGTGTTTCAGGCTCAAGTTATAAGATTCGACTTAGGTTGAGTGCAATTCCAATCTATATTTGTGTTAAGAGCAGCATTTTACAGGAAATAAATTAATTGGTATTTACATATTTCACATTTTATGTAATTCTGAATGGAAATCAATAACATTTATTTTTAATTGGGAAATAAACCAATAAAGTACAAGTGTATAGAGTTTGTCATTGAAACGTAACACATTAAGCCTGGAAAATGAAAAACAAAAACTGAGGTATAAGTTATTGTAATCTGTTTTTTTATATTCTCAATTTAAATGGTGCCATTAACATATTAATCAAAATAAATAGAGCAATATGTGGTACTTTATCCTTACTAAGTATCTAAAAATTAATGTTAATAAAGTAAAGGACAAGGCTTAAAATGAATAGACAATATATGGGAAAATACTAAAATATCATGTTTAAGAATAATATAACATTACGTTAAAACTTCCTTCACTTCTTGCATATCTTAAGTAAGAGTTGTTAAAACACGGAAATTTATGCATTGTTTGTTGTTTTTGAACTTTGCGCGAAGCTACACGAGGGCTATCTGCGTTAGCTATCCATAATTTAACAGTGCAAGACTAGATGGAAGACAGCTAGTTATCAACACTCACCGCCAACTTTTGTTCAACTCTTTTATCAACGAATAGTGGAATTGACCGTAATATTATAACTCCGCCACGGCTGAAAGGATGAGTATGTTTGGTGTGACAGGGGTTCGAACTCGCTACCCTAAGATTACGGGTCGAGCGTCTTAACCACCTGGCCATGCCATCATTTCTGGAATTACTTACAAAGACTGTAGAATGTTCGTCTTATATCTCTCTTCACCAGCATGATTTAGACCAAGAATAATAGCTCACTTTGCCTGTATATCTTTATCTGAGTTTTGGAGGGTCATATGGACTCTTCTTTTCCCTGATATAAATACTAAATTAGGATTACAATAACTCGTATTTGCCTTTATATTCATCTGACTGGTACTATTTTGCTTAGTTTGTTATTATAAAGTCCAAAGAAAAACTAACAGACAACATCTAGAATATAGCTTTAACGCCATGTATCCGTTTGTTTGTTATTAATCCTTGATGCGCCGATAACTTGTGACCTGAGCTCGTGCTTGTTGCTGTTGTAATCTCCAGACGTCATAACGAGCCAAGGGAAGACAGACCTGTTGTGTGAATACAGGTTCTATATACGAAATGTATATCAAACCCAACTATTTTGAAAATCTGGATTTTAAAAGTTAAATACAGCATAAAATGTGGAATTTCAATCTACGTATGATAAACTTACTTGAAACTTTTTGCAGATAACAATTTCAATAAAACTGAATGTGAAGAATTAGCTTGTGGTGTATTAAATGTAAATATGTAGTTGTGCTAGTGTGAATATATCTTAACAAGTAAATAGAAGGTTTGATTCAAATAATAATGTTTTGCAAAATATAAGCCTCAGGCTTGCAGTCAATACATTAGAAACCTAAAATAGTAACGACAAGTGATATTACCAACTTGTTTAAAGCCAAATGCCGATGATGTAGTTATATGAGGGGGCTTACCTCTATGGTCTTCGTCGACGATGTAGCTATCATATGAGGGAGCTTACTTCAATGGTTTTCGGATGCACAAGATAAAATTCCTTACCTCCCCTCAGTGTGCGTTCTATTATATCTACATGCTTTAACTCTTGCTCGTATGTTGTAAGAAAGTGTATTAGAAAGTATAATAAATTTATCCGCTTGTAAAACAACCTACAGTTCAAATCTCTCCAACTATTAATAAAATTAAGTTACAGGTAAACAACATTAACTTCTTTACTTCTAGCTTTGTTAATTTAATGTTATAAGTTTGAGTTCACATGTGCAAATATTGAATGAAATCTGGCTATTAATAGATTTTAGTATATCTATTAATGTTCAGTTTCGTCAAAAGTCCTGAGTAACATACAGGTTACAATAATATACTTAACGAAACATGAGAGTGTTTTTCTTTTTATAACCAAAAATAGTGTCAGATTCACCCTGTTGAGATACCCTTGGAAACATTTTCCAGCTGCTGTGCTAGAACTCAGACATTATTTTTAGTATTCTCTACAAAAGGGCTTGCCAGGATCATCAGCTGTAGAGACGGTATGTAGGTCACTGGCGCATGTAGGTGGATCCAACTAGTAGGTCACGTGCCTTTACTCTTTGCATTGCCCTTACCTTTATGCGTGGTGTGTTTAATTTTATCTCAGGCTCTAGTCAGTTGGAAGGTGTATTTGTAATCTATTGTTGGATCAGGAAATGAGAATACAAAGAGATGGGAAGCTAGCCCGACGAACACAACATACAGACCATCAATTTATTACATAGTAAGGTTTTATCATACTTTACATATATATGTGTATAATATATTATACCCATGAATTTTTAAGCCGTAAACAAAACACATTAAAATTAAGCAAAATACGCTGTATATTTAAAAAGATACAACGCGAGATTATGAAATCTATCTTAGGTTTTGGAGGTGACAGAGAAAGTACGACCCACATTGCTGGCGGGATACACCGTCTATCAGTCTTAACCTCCAATTCGCTAGTCTCACATAATATTAGCAATTTAGAAATTAGAAGAGCAGGATGTGGGTACTCAAGCCCACAACTTCCCACATCTATATCATCCTTCACTGCCTGCAGAGAGTTGTAGGAAGCTGACTGCTCTCCCAAGTTAAAATAAAAATAGGATGAAATATAAATAAGGAACATAAGGTACCATCATTTGGGATAAGTAAGATAAAAGTTCTTGAAATTTGCATTCCCGCCTCCAATATGGTAGAAGCACTAATTAACACGACATCAGTAAAGTGATAGTTGTCCACCATTAATACAGCAGTTAGTTTAGAGATTTACAACGCTAAAATCAGGGGATCGTTTCCCCTCGGTGAACTCAGCAGATAGCCCAATGTGGCTTTGCTATGAGAAAAACGAACGAACAAGCAAAGTGGTAGTTTACTATGACTATCGTGCTTTTATATGTCACTCAAGGTGTACTTCCGTATAAAGTAGTGCCAAGTTCTTAAATGACCTTATTTTTATCTAAAAATAATTATTAGTAATTTTCGGTAAAATGTCTCTGAATTTGCTTTCTTTGTATTTGTTTAACATATTTTTGTATTTATTACAGAATAATTTAATAATTTTTATATCAGTATATTAACATTATTAATAAAATATTGAAATTAATTACAGATTTTATAATGTCTGAATAACTGTGAAGTTATAATGTTTATCAACAGATAGATATGATACATTACTATGTAAAGAGGACAAACCATAAATTGGAAAGTCGAAATCGTTTGCCAAAAATATTTGTATTGATATTTTTTTTCTCAATTACCTTAACATCTAAATCTAAATAATGTGTATCTGTATTAGATATTGAAGTATTTTCAGTTTTTAATTCTGCTGGATAAATGGTGTCAAAAGCATTGTATATTTTAGAATTATTTATACTAGATAAATCATCAATATATCTGTAAGTTAAAGTAATAAAAAATCTCGATTTGCATAGTTTTCAATAAATATATTTTCATGGTTTTGTTTACTTGTTGGGTTTCATTTGGATATAATTATTTAATTTCACTAAAATAGGTAAATATATGTTACTTGGTATGGATGTAAGTTTGAAGATCTGTTATTACTATTATTATTATCATACAAACTACAAGTGTTTATTTCGAAACATTCAAGTGAAACAACGAGTTAGCTATATTTCTGTTTCAGTTACCTCTCTTTGCTGTTTTTAATCCCAAGACCACTTACGAGTTATTTTACGATTGGCGTCATTTTTGTTTACCTCAAACTGGTCCGTAAATATCTGAGAAAACAACAGTTTTATTGCTGATATTTTTAAAACACCGGAGTTATTGGACTTTCGACACCGGTTTGTTGACGGATGTCGTGAGTAATTGGACTATAGTCGCCGTTTTACTGACAAATATTGTGAGTAATTGGATTTTCAACACCGTTTTGTTTGACGAATATTGCGAGAAACTGGACTATAGACACCGTTGTGTTGACGGATGTCGTGGGTAAGTGGATTTCCAACACCGTTTTGTTTCTTGACTGACGCCGTGAGTAATTAGACTATAGACACTGTTTTGTTGACAGTTGTCGTGAGAAACTGTTCATTTCCTTACAGTTTATCTTTTGATACTTCACTCTGACAATATCGACCACCTCACGCACACTATATTAATATTTTATAGATAAATTCTTCGGTTAGAGATAGACAATGACTATAATGTTTAACATGGGTTAAAGATACGCAGGTGAAAGGTCTGAAACTGTTGTTTTGTTTCTTTTGGAATTTCCCACAAAGCCACACGAGGGCTATCTGTGTTAGTCGTCCCTAATTTAGCAGTGTAAGACTAGAGGGAAGGCAGCTAGTCATCACCACCCACCGCCAATTCTTGGGCTACTCTTTTACCAACGAAAAGTGGGATTGACCGTGACATTATAACGCCCCCACGGCTGGGAGGGCGAGTATGTTTGGCGCGAACCCGCGACCCTCAGATTACGAAGCGCACGCCTTAACGGGCTAGGCCATGCCAGGCTCAAATTGTTGTTAGTAGCTGATTCAATGTTGAATGACATGGTTAATAGTTTTATTTCATTAACGCCTAATAGAGGTTTGAATCTGTAAATATCAGGCGACAAAGATTATTACACTGAGAGTTAACAACGGTGTTAACTCTCAGTCTAATAATATACGGATATAGTTATTTACTTTTCGGGTATTAAAGTTTAAAATAAAACATTTTCACTTCCCTCTCAGGTTCGAAACAAATTAAATAATTGCAACAACTTTCTTTTCAGGTTTCGTTTTGACGATGGTTGTTATTAAATTAACATTTGAAGTTCTGTGTTAATAGCGGCCCTGGTATTGTATACATTACAGCGTTCGAAATGCAATCGGAGGGTTGCATGATTGAAAGTCAGACCCGAACATGTTTGCCCTTGGGACGTTATAACGCTCAGCCAATTTCATTAGTAGTTCATACAGAGTCCAAATGATTTCGGTGAGTGATGTTGATTAGCTGAATTCCTTCTAATCCATCTCTTCAGATTAGGGACGTCGAGCACAGATAACTTTCGGGTAGTTTTGCACGAAATTTAACAAAATAAACTCAATAGAGAGAATTTTGTTCGAATTTCGCGCAAAGCTACACGAAAGCTACCTGCGCTAGCCGTCATTAATTTAACAGCGAAAAACTTGAGGGAAGGCAGCTCTTTTACCAGCAACTAGTGGGATTGACCGTAACATTAAAATGCCCTCACGACCGAAATGGCGAATATTTTTGGTGGGGGGGATTCGAACTCACGACTCTCAGACTCCGAGTCAAAAGCCCTAACCACCTGACTAACAAACCGAATATATTCATCGTGTATTGTTTTTTCATACTAAGTTAATACTCTTACCATTATTTTAAAAATTTTGTTTCACTTTGATATTTCAACTTTATATCTAAATAAGCATTCGGAAATTGTTTATTTGATCATGATCTTTCCTGTCAAATTAACGTTTGAATATTCTAACTTAATATCTTGAAGTTCATCTTTTGAAAGTGTAAATGTGGTTGAAAAATTCTTTACCAAGCACTACAAATATTACGACGATTTCACTTTGTTTATTGTAAGAAAAGCATTGTATGTATATACAAGTTCAAATCCGTCGATTATTCAGTGTTTTTATAAACCTAGTTTACCTAGATTTTTGTTAGTGCTGTAAGTTATGATGTTTATTTAATGTTTTACGCTCTATACGACTTTCTGACCTTTAAGATAAAACGTGCAGCTATTTTGAGGAGGTATAAAAATAACGATAATGAAACCTGTATGTTAGCATTGCTACTGTGACGTGTCCGTAGTGTGAATACATGGTGTTTGTATATCACTTCATCGAGAGCTTAACTGATTCGTCTGCAATCAGGTGATGCAAGGGTGAATTTTGTTCATGTAGTAGAAATAATATTACTACAGGATGGCCAATAGATATTTTTATGAACTTGCCTAAGTAATGTATTAAATACATACATCTATATAATTTAAAGAATATCCTAAAAGCAACGTCATGAGATTATATAAAGGATATAGCAAAGATAATTTTATAAGGTTATATAGGATGTCTCAAGTGTATATTATGAGATTGTATAAAGGATGTCCTAAAATAGCTTTTTAAGGATGTATTTAGGATATACCAAAAGTTACATCATCAACAGGATGTTCTAAAAGTAACACCATCAAATTATGTGAAGGATGTTTTGAAAATAACCTCACCAATTTATATAAAGAATGTCTTGAAAGTAACCTCACCAATTTATATAAAGGATGTCTTGAAAGTAACATCACTGCATTATGTAAGGAATGACATACAAGTAATTTCAATCAGATTATACAAAGAATGTCCTGAAAGTAACTTCACCCAAATTTTGTAATGAATGTAATAACAGTAACTTTAACTAAATATTATAAATTACATAATGCAACCACTCAGACTGTCCAAAGGATCTCCACCCAAATATTTTAAAATGTGCAAGTAACTCTACTTGGATAACGTAAAAATTGTGAAAGTAATTCCAACCCAGCTTGTGTGTAAAATGTCCTAAAATAACTTTACCAAGAACTAATTTTTCTTTTCCACGTCTGTTATGATCATAATGTTAAATATTGGCTAAAGATCCACCTTTGTATAAACGATAACCACAGTTTGGCAGATAAACAAAAACATGATGACTGGCATCCGTGTGTAAAGTATGAATTTGAAAGAGAAAGTTTTATTAAAATTATTTTATATATAATGAAATATAATACCAGAAAAAACAATATTTATTTACTTTTAATGCATTTAAAAAAATGGTTGGTTGAAGTTAAGCGCAAAGCAACGTAATGGGTTATCTGTGTTTTGTCCCCCACGAGTATGGAAACCAGGTTTCTAGCTGGGTGAGTCCTTAGACATGCCGCTGTGCCACTATGTGGTTTTTAAATAGGTAATAATTTCTCGTTAAGAATTTTTGTTAGCATTATATAATGACACGAGAGTCTGAGTGTAAATACGTGACAGGTAAATGTGTTGTATGTGTTTCACTATGGAGTATTTATATACTTGACACCAGTTAGATGATAAAAAGGCAAAAATGATCTTTTACATTTTACTGAATCTGGATAGAACCCTAGAAATCTTTTATTTTAACAGATATCACTGATTACCGATTAACTTTACATAAACTATTACTTCATATATAAAACTTACATATTTCAGGAGCGAACAAAGTAACATACCCATTTATCATCCATTTCGCACCTGACATAATATGACACTTATAAAGAAAATATGTTTGACATCTGAAAATAAAATAATATCTATGCGACGTATATATATAATATACATGTGAGTGCAATGAGCTTAAGTGTCAACCATAATATATTTTCCAAGTTGCCTTCTTCTTTGTATCACAAAGATGTAATTTATTCATTTACATAAAGAATACCCATGTGACCACACAGATGTAAATATATATCGTTTTATTTTGACATGCCTTTATACCGAATAGTATTTTCTGTATATTTCTATGCTCTGGTACATGGCATGTTGAACTTTCTGCAACGGTGCCTCAATGTGAGATGTAATTGCAGAAAGTTGAACATGCCATGCACCAGAACATACAAATATACAGAAAATATTATTCACTGTGAAGAACTGGTGGAATAGTAATCAGTTTTATCGTCAACCGACCATCTCTAAACTTCCTTTTGTGACACTTCGGGAAGAAGAATGAAAACATACTCTGCCATTTTCCAAACTGTGGCTTGTTAATAAGTCCGCTTGCTGTGCAGGTAAACAGTGTTATTTGCGGGTGGAAACTTTTCGCGTGAATGGCCTTTAACCTTTCAAAATATAATCAAGATTGTCTTGTCACAACAATCCATTCTTGGCAAACTGTACAATAGACACATATATTTTCAACTGGTCTTAATGTTTCCCCATCTAGATACCAATAGCGAGGCCTTCAATAAATTTATAGTAGGCTACTAAAACATTCGAAACTTTTTATTTTCATATGCCTTGAAGATATTACACAAAATAATCTCGTGTGATTGCATGGAAAACAATGATAATTTCAATTGAGTATTTTATTATGGACGTGGCAATTTCAAAGAGGGGAATAAGTATGAGTTTCTTTGAGGTGCTCGCTTTCATCCAGATGTTCTAAAAAGGGACCAACAAGAGTGGAAGATCATCAGTGTCTTGGACAAGGTCCGGCATGGCCAAGCGTGTTAAGACGTGCGACTCGTAATCTGAGGGTCGCGAGTTTGCATCCCGGTCGCGTCAAACATGCTCGCCCTCTCAGCCGTGGGGGCGTTTCAATGTTACGGTCAATCCCACTATTCTTTGGTAAAAGAGTAGCACAAGAGTTGTCGGTGGTTGGTGATGACTAGCTGCCTTCCCTCTAGTCTTACACTGCAAAATTAGGGACGGCTAGCACAGATAGCCCTCGAGTAGCTTTGTGCGAAATTCCCAAACAAACAAACAGTCTTGGACAAATATTGTAATTATTCTGCTTTTGCATGAATTCAATCTACCGTTAGTCAAATATCAGCTTCTTCCTAAGTAGCCTGCCAAGTTAATGAATTCAGATTCTTATTTCAACAAATGACGTCTGTCGGGTCTTTGCAAACACCTGAAACATCCACATCTTTGTCCTTCTGACCATTTCTTGTCAGATGCGGAGACACAAATTGTAAGAGAATTTGCTTGTTCTTCCTTAGAGAAATTAAGGAGGACCAGCTGCTTGACTGGTGCACAAACTCATTTTCAATAATTCTTTGAATAGGAAGACAACTTTGGTTTTGATTTCCCCTTGTTTTATTGAATATTAATGATATTTGTCAAATGCGACTTTAATCCGCATTAACTCCTCGCCCATACCAAAAATTGAAGTGATGAATATTTTTGCCATGTCATCAAAAGTTGACCCAGCATGGCCAAGTGGTTAAAACGATCGACTCGTAATTCGACGGTTGCGGGTTCGAATCCCCATCACATCAAACATCCTTACCCTTTCAGTCCCACTATTCCTTGGTAAATTAGTAGCCCAAGAGTTGGCGGTGGGTGTTGATGATTAGCTGCCTTTCCTGTAGCCTTATATTGCTACATTAGGGATGGCTAGCGCAGATACCACTCCTATAGCTTTGCGCGAAATTCAAAACAGTCCAATCATCAAAAGTTTTATCTCCTTTGGACTTACTGACAACCATGATGACTGTTTAATTATCTATAATAAAACATTTAGGTTTATTTACATGGACTTGACAGGACATTGCCATATTTTCAATTTGGAAGTCAATCAAAACTGATTTATTTCTAAAATGAAGACTTCCGTTGGTTGTCATCAATGGTTCAGGCACCGAATTAGTCCATTGTTCATAAATTCATCCAGATAGACTTTTCTGTGAACTTCAAAAGCAGTTATTAACTTCTAAAAATATTTATTCTGTTTTTATTGTCGCCTATATTGAGGATTTTATGGTTTTTACAAGACTACATCATGATTGAAATATTAGAGGTTTGTTTCTGCAGAGATATATTCAATTTTTTTTTCATGCAACTTTTTCTTCAGTCAAAATGAACAAACTCCACCAAATTCCTTTGTTCCAGTTCTACTGTAGTTGCAATTGAATCTTTGAAATCACAACTGTATTCACAATTTTTGTTACTATTGAAGAGGACATTTCATTTGTTGCAATTCTTTCTTTGTTTTCATTGTTCCTCTTTTTCTTCCTGATGTATATCCTCGTGCGAGTAACATCACCTTGTTGAACACGCAACAACGCCCTAGTCTTGATTGAAAGCTCTGTGCACACGTTAAAAGGTACAGCCCATCTACCTTTACATTTCCATCTTGAAAATTCTGCCTGAACATCAAACATTCCATTTCACCTTAAAATTGAAAAAAAAAAATGTTATATTTGGGAACCGTTAAATACGTGTTATACAACTGGCTAGCGATCGTTTGTTTGAAAGAGGGGTCTCATCTCAGATATGTGGCCAGATAATTAGGGTTGTGGGATCGAATCTCTGTCACACCAAACATGCTCGTCCTTTCATCCGTGGAGCGTTATAATTTTACGGTCAGTTCCACAATTCGTTGGTAAACTAGTAGCCCAAGGGTTGCCTATCCTTTAGTCTTACACTACTAAATTAGGGAAGGCTAGCGCAGATAGCTCTTGTGTAGCTTTGCATGAAATTCAAAAACAAAGAAATTAAGATATAAATCTTCATGTACTGTAAGCTCTTGTGTAAACTGAATTTCTAAAAATAAGTTCAGTTTATTTTCCTTCAATGTATATGTTTCCTTACAATTATAACCTAATTGTTAACCTTCAGTTAAGATTCTTGATGTTCAGTTTTCAGTACCTTTTTCTAGAATATAGTTGTGTAGATTTTAGCTTTGGCGTATTAAGGGTAAATAAGTTTATCCAAATATTAAAAATGAAACCAAAAACTGTGTAATGAAACGTTAGCTTGAATACACACTCTATTTGATGTGACAGTTGGAGAGCTAATAGGGCATTTTACATCTTGGCAGAATTTTTTTTGTACTTTGAATATTTTAATTACCAATTAACAATTGTAATCTAGCTTTTAGCGTGATTTGTCTTCACCATTACATTTCTGAAACGCACATAGACTATAAACCACAGTGGAGTAATTACAATGTTGGCAAGAAAGTGGAACACGTACGTTGAATGTAACACAACAATAAACCCTTGTTGTTCTTAACACAGAATGTGTCAGTCTTTACCAGATAAAATTGGCAAGTTAAACACAGACCGACTTATCTTAACATTTCACTCCTTTGTACTTTTTTTAAAACGATTGTTAGTTTGTTAGAATGTTTGAACTATGAGATCATACCAGGCCTTAATAAAAACGATCTTCTAAAGATTTAGCATTCTTTTAGACAGCTGACTTGAGCGTTTCATCTATTTATTCAATACAAACTTCATCTTGCAAAAAACTGTTCAACAGTTTGGTTTATTTACACACTCTTGATGTTGTTTGTGATTATTTTTAAGACTAATTTCAAAAGTTAGAACAAAAGGGAAAATAACCATGTGTCTAAATTCATCTCGAACATTTCATGTGAACCATTTTAAAAAGTGAAAAGTTTTGTATCATTACTTTATGAAGTCATTCTTCAGACTTTATGGACAATGACATTGGATGTGCACATGCGTAAACTTGTAGATACAACGTCACTGTTTCCTGTGAAGATCCCAAGACCAGAGAAGTGGCCTGAATTCAGAAAACCGGTCCAAGGGCGGAGTTTCTACAAGGGAAAGTGTCTGTTGACCTTGCTGTACTCCCTTGTAACTGCGAATTAGAGAGGGGAACTTGACCTAATTTTTGTACAGGGTCTCTTGGAGGGAATTCCCACTCGGATAGAAACACATATAAATATATACTCGCACTAGTGTCGTACATTATGGTTTTCAGTTTGCAGTTTGAACAGACATTTTCAGCTGTTGTTGGCTAGTATCTTCAACTGGTAATATCAACATGTTCTTTTTGTTATATTGATATGAATGTGCGTAGTTGTACTTCATAAGAGTATTATGTTGTTTCACAGTTGGGTTAATTCTTACATCTTTATTTTTTCTCTGTAATATCGTTTTTTCAAGACGTTACAATTTTAAACTACAAACATGTAGATTCGACAGTACGGAACAAATGTTTACTACTCATATCATTCTCGCTTAAAGTCTTAAAGAACAATTACCAACTTACAACAGGCCCTGTGGCATTTTCATGTACTGTACAAAATAAACATGCATTTATCGCAGAGTGCGTGTTTACCTTGAATTCTAATAAGAAACCAACATGATATTTTAAATCTAGATAATATTTTGCTGTATACTATAAAACATGAATCAACTACAAAAATACACTTACAGTTTCATTTACTCGGTATAGTAAAGAGAAATCGATTTTGTTTATCTTGATTTTATTTTAACCCCTGAAATGTTACATTTAAATACCATTGTCAGCTGGGATAGTTCACAGGGATTTTAATACCCGAGCTCCAGCGCACCTTACGTGACTGCAATCAAGGAAACGAAAATCCCAACGGTCTATCTCCACACCCGCATGTTGGTTCATTGCAGGTGACGGAAGGGCTATTGTTCACCTATACTGGGTAGTTGCTGCCTATCTGTGCCCTAGGGGTGGGGGCGGTCGTGAGATCGGTGAATACTCGTGACCATGGGGTTGAAGAACTTAGTAGGCCAGGGGGCCAGACCTCCCTATATAGCTGTTTTAGCTGGTGCCCCTCTTCGAGGTGGAATGTTTTTGTCCCACAGAATTTCCAGTTTTGAGAAAAGGTAGTATTTTGAAGTGGTGTATGCTAGACCTTTATTTGTTCATCTCATATCTCCCTCCACGTATCCTGCAGGTCCTTCGTGACCTCGTCATACCTAGTTTTGCTTCTTCGAGGCATAAACTCGGATCCTGTGTTGATCGTACACAGTTGTGTGACGTGTGCATAGCCGTGAGCTCGTGAATAGAATGTGATGAAGGTAACCTTATCTGACCTTTTATTTTCATCGCCGGCTGATCAGCACGCGACGAACGTACAAGCACAGCATCTCCTCTCTTGTCACAGATTAGTTATGACGGTGTGCAGAAGTCAGTTGAATAGCTGTGTTCACTAACCACGGTAAGTCCCGACACTCTTGTGTTGCTTACGTTCTATGCTGTAGTTGCTGCTTCGTTGTCCTTGGTATAAGGCGTGTTTCTTCAAGCTTGATGACACCAAGTTCTTAAAATAATCTAAAAGTTTCTTAAAGCCCTGACCTAGATAACTGCTTCTTGTTATTGAACGTAGATCTTGGTACTGCTTCAGTGCTTGTATTTAGCGCTACTTAAATCCTAAAATTTAGTACGATTATGACCCAGAATATGTGATTGTTGGACATACGTGTATTTACGAATTGTATATTTGTTCATATGTAGTTATACAAATGACCAGGCCCACCGGTGGGAGTGGAAAAAGGGGTAATTGTCCAGGGGCCTCTGTGAATAAAACCTGGTTATGCTGTAAAGCATCTTTGGGCTATATCTTCATTTAATAACGAAAATCATGGGGGTGGCTGTTGATAAGTTTTAATGTATTAAAAAAGAAAGAGGAAGGGAGCACGCGAACATCCGGAGCCCATGCTGGCTCTCGACGCTCCTACAAATGACCCAAGATTTGTTGACGTTCTGACACAACTATCTGGCCATATTCAAAACACATTTTAAGAATAAGATAAACTGGGCTTATAAATATCCAGAACTACTTTTTTATTCTAGATTTGTTGAAGGTAATCCATGTTTTGCGAGTCGATTATTAAACTTTCTCGTTACTGATTCTCTCAATGTTTTAAGGTATCTTAAGGTGATATTATAGTTCCATCCTCCTAATGATCTTTATTGGGTTTAGTACCTCATTCTTAATATTATTTGGTAAACTTTCAATGAATTCTTATTTTTGCTTTTATGACTAGTGATTTAGGTCCTTCAAGTTTTTTTTAAGTCCCACTAGTTCTCACTCGAAATCTTAACAGCTTTTTTTTTTTCACCAAAACTAAAATTGCGATGTTCTACCGAAAACCAACCCATCTTCCGGCGCATCCCAATTTAAGTGTAAATGTGTTGCAAACTAAACCAAACGGACATAAAATGGTATGAACTTGGAAAAAATCTCAGAAAGGTAACAGTAGTCTTCCAGTTTTTTTATTCACATTGTGAGTTTGATTTTAAACTTGATTATGATTACTGCTCTTCTGGCACCATGCCCCACATTTTAAGAATAAGATAAACTAGGCTTATAAATATCCAGAACTACTTTTTTATTCTAGATTTGGCACAGCGGCATGTCTGCAGACTTACACCACTAGAAAGCGGGTTTCGATACCCGTTGTGGACACGACACACACAGCCCATTGTTTAGTAGCTTTGTACTCAACTTCGAACAAACTGGTCCTCGTATCTGTTTCACTTGACTCTCCAACTAAGGAAAGATACCCGATCCTAACATATAATATTTTCTACTTTCTTATTTTGAAGTCTTGGTTTGTTAAACTAAACAAATGAGTTGTAAGAATATATCTTTTTTTTAATCTACAACGTTTACTCCAGTTGCAAATATTAGTAACTCTTATTGTACTCACTTTAATTACAAATATTTTGTATCTTGACCTGAACTGTTTTATACTGATTATACTTCAAATGAAGGTAATATGAATCATAATTGTCTTAACATCATCTAAATAAGGACCTGACCTGCAGAATTATTTATTTAGCCTCCTTCTTTAGATGTAAGTAATATCGGTAATTACTGCTGCCATCAAATGAATAAGCATAATTTTAAGATTTGATTTGAAATGTTGTGTATATTTAGTTTATTTTAAGATTAAATATTCTACGATTCAATATTTCACTATCTGAAAGAGAATTATTTTAAATTAGGACCGGAAAAAATTGCTTCTTGATGCTACTTTAGGTCTAACTATGGTTAATAGGATAAGATAATTAGGTAGAAACAAAATAAGTGTACATCTTTAAACACTTTCTCTGTCATGTGACCCACTGATGTGTCACGTGACACATCGTTGGGTCGCAGGCAGTTATGTTTGAAAACCATATTTCTCTTGTGGTATAGTCTGGTGGGTTAAGACGTTCGACTCGTAATCTGACGGTCACGGGTTCGAATCCCAGTCGCACCAAATATACTCGCACTTTCAGCCGTGGGGGTTCTATAATTGTACGGTTAATCCCTCTATTCGTTGGTAAAAGAGTAACCCAAGGGTTGGCGTTGGGTGGCGGTGACTAGCTGCCTTCCCTCTAGCCTTACACTGGTAAATTAGGGACGGCTAGCGCAGATAGTTCTCGTCTAGTTTTGCGCGAAATTCATAAAACAAAAAACAAACAACTCTTGTGGCATGTGAGATTGGGACGCTTTGACTGCTCCTTGACATCTATTAAATGTTTAATCTTATTTATACTTAATGCGTTCACTACTACTTCATAAAGAAAGCAATGCGGTTGTGTAAAGAACTACATTCATTAAGGTTGCAAATAAACAACTAAGGTTACCAACTCGAAGCTACTGTATCTTCGGCTCGAGTAATGTTGCAAAATTATCCCACACTGATGAGATTGTGTAAATACTAAAAGGATTGATTGGATAATAAATTAAATAAATAAATAAACTACAAGAAGAAAAGTGTTTTGAAAAAACATGTTGCTAAGAGCTGCAGACAAAAGATTGTGGGGAATAAGGATACTTTCCAAAGGATACCAAAAATAACTTTTTATAGGTATGGGAAGCCTTACTATTAGAACCAAGTCTGTGAGGAATTATCAGCTGTTAATACATCAAAGATGAGGTTTTGAGCCCAAAGATGTTGAAGGACCGACAAAAGGCTAACCAAACATTGAGAAACGTGAATTAAGCAAAGAAAGCAAATTGAAATAAGAAGTTCGTTATTATAAAAGCAGCAACAAAAACAACAAAAAAGTCCATGAATCCACGAGTTTATTGATGGTAATCATTGCAGTGGGTTGATAAAAGATTTGTCAATGAAATGTGAGAAACTACTTGATGGAAAACCAAATGAACTTAAGCTTCTACTCTAGCAAGAGAAGAATTGAAGTTGCCCTTATTGTAGGAAAATTCTCCGTACATTATGTGGGTGAATAACATTGAGGAAGAATGTATATTTTTGATTGACTTTATTCAGAGACATGGATGTGAGACTAGACTGAATTCAAAGTTTGTGATTAGAAAATCTTTATGTACTACTTGACAATTGCTACATCAGAGCTTGAACGTCACGTGAAAACAAGATCTTTTTGTTAAATTGAATTTAACGCAAAACTACACGAAAGCAATCTACACTAGCCGTTTATAAATTAATATTGAAAGTCTAGATGGAGGCTATTTATCACCACCCACCGCCAACTACTGGGCTACTTGTTTATCAACGAATAGTGGATTTCACCGTAACATTGAAACTCATTTATGGCTGAAAGGGCGAGCATGTTTGGTGAGACGGGGATTCAAAACTGAGAAAAGAAGAGCAGTCATTGTACTACAGAGAAATGAAGTACTCGTACCAGGACTTATTAAAATCATATTTACATATAATGGCTGAGTTGTAACAGAACCCAACATTCCAGTGTGCTCTTACAGATTGATAGTTGTTATAACTCTCACTGATTGGAAAAATAAATGAACATTATCAGTACTGTAACCACAACAAACCACAAATTAGAATCCAATCTGGATGGGACATTGGAACACATGAGGCTGTACAGATTGTACTTTCACATCAAAGAAAAGTAGTCACCTTTGAGGAAAGGTGTAGGAAGTCTGATGTCAATCGCTTACGTAGTTCTGTATGGGCTACTGGAAGGTAAATAAAGTTAAAAAGGATACCTACTCACTGCTGAGGACTGGATTTACTTTAGATTCTCTACCTTGTTTGAAGTGGTTTTTAACATTGGGTCTTAAATGTGGATATTGGCAAGTGCAAATCAAGTAAATGGTGATAAAGGACAGCCATTGTTGTGTGTGATTGTAGTAATTTGTTGTATTAATAATTGGGTTATGTAATGCTTTTGCTACATTTCAATAATTAATGAAGTGTGCTTTGTCCAAATTACCCTGGAATGTCGTACTCTTCCAATTGAATGGCATAATCAAACATAAGGAGGCCTTTTATAATGCTTATAAAGAGCTAAAGAATGTCCTGGGTCATTTGAGGAAAGAGAACCTTAAGCTAAATCTCAAGGAATGTGAATTATTCTGCAAACAATGGAGCTTTCTGAAACATACAGTCAGTATAGGTGTGTCTAAAAATTCATTAAAGATTGATTTCATCCAGTACTGTCCAATGCCAAATAATTTGCAAGAGGTAAGAGTACTTAATGGAATATGCTCTTGCTATTGTCATTTTGTAAAATATCTTTCTTGTACATCACTGTTGACTGTGAATAATTTATGAAGGAATGGACCTTTAATCTGGTATTGGGATATCCAACTCTAGAAGATACACTTATTTTAGATATGGATGCCAGTGATTTTGGACAGGGAGAAGTCACTAGTATGATATGGGAAACAAGTTATGTAGAAAAGCAATGGACTCACAAATAGGAGTTTTGTATAAATCAAAAAGAGCTAACAAGTCTTGTTCAAACCTTGATTCACATCTATAATCATCTGTATAGATAAACTTTTATACAACAGAAAGATAATGCAGCATTAAAGTGTCAAATCTAATTTTCTCAAGGCTAGATAGCAAGGTGACTACAATAGCTTCAAGAGTACAGTTTTAACATCTTTCTTCACCTTGGAGATTATTATGCTGACATAATATACAAAAGACTATGTGTTAATGAATAGTGTAAAAATTATGAGAAGGAGACAACTAGCAACCTAAAGTACAGTACAGTTTATTCAAAGATGCGGCATAAACAAATGATGAGAAAGAACTGATGGGGTCTGACACTCAAATAGAAGCTGCTCAGGCAAAATATGAGTTTAAAAGCAATTGTTCAGTAATAGAAGAAAAGCATAGTAACATTTTAATAAGAAACAGTTGCTTTTTTGCATCAAAACAAAGAGGGTTGATTATGTTGGAAATGGGAAGATAACAGTCAGCAGAAACAAAGACTACAGGTGGTACTTCCTTTCAGTCTCTACATTCTGGAACATTCATTTTCCTCAACCTCTCAACTACAGGACACTTAAAGATTTTAAGAGTCACTCAAGCAAATATGAAAATGTTTCTGCTAAGTTGGGTGCTGGGAGTTTGTGAAGCATTGGTATAAAACACGTTTAGTCTCTTGTCAGAAAAAGGTTCTTTTAAAGAAACAACATCGGATGCTGCCACGATTTTATATTTGAGTACCACAGGAGATAATTGTTGTTAATATACTTGGTCCAGAGTAAAAGTGGAAATAGGTACATCATGGTTGTGATGGATTGTTTTACCAAACTATTAAGAACGTGTACTGTTTTTAACCATGTAACAAAAACTGTTGCAAATAAACTTTCCAAAGAATTTGTTTCAAGATTTGCTGTGCCAATGGAACTTCATTCAGGTAAAGGACAGAACTTTAGAGTAGACTTGTTTGCAGACATGTGCCGCATAATTGAAATTAAAAATACCAGAACAAGATCCCTTCATCTGTCTTCTGACTGTTAAGTCAATTAGCATGTATGTGAACATTCAAAACTCTTGGAAGTAAGGTTTTCTGCTGTTACTGACGAATTTCACACATCAGTATTGAAGTTGCACACAACACATTATCAAGCACCAAGCTTTCAGTGATAAGCAAGGTATTAAGATGATAAAGTTGTTTTCAAAATGGTAAAATGAATCGGTTAGTGTATGTTTTTGAATGTCTTAGATGTCCCGCATATTGAGTTACTTTGTGAATGAAAGTTGAGTTTTATTTTATTTTTACAGTTGTGTAGTGCAGATAGCTTGGCTGTAAGCACAGAGCTACAAGTTACAAAGTGTACAAATCTCTAAAAAAACGTTAAGGAAGAAATAAAACTAATTTGTTATCTGAATTGAACATCGAATTATTTTCACCAGATGATTAAAAAAGATCAATAATCAGACTCTAAACGCAAGAAAATTGTTGAAAAATATAATTTGGGAGGGGCCACAACTACAAAGACCAGCAAAGGATGGGAATGTTTCAGGAAAGACAGAACTTTAAAGAAATCTTGATAACAACCATGATTTTCGTAATTATTTCAAGTTTATATAAAAAAAAACTAGTAACTAGTTCAGTTTGGGGCCTTATGTTAGTTTGATATTTTTGTCGGCCATTTTACTTTGTCATCAAAATAACAAAAGACTTTATTTTATACACTTTTTGATCAGGTGAAAAGGTAACTTCTAAAGCGTAATTAGAGGTGTTATAAACTTTAACTATCTCTTCTTGTTGAGTAAACTGAGATTTTAGTAGTTTCTAGCATTAAAACAAATTATAACTTCTTGTTCTCATTATACATGTATATATGAAGATACTAAATACCACTTTCGTGCTTTTGTTTACTAATCTTTTTTCTGGAGGGGAATATTTTAATATTTGCAGAATAATTTGCACTTTATGAGAAATAATTACATATATCGCAGCATGTAGCCCTGTTGCTATGCAATATTTTTAACGCATAAATGAGCCACCCCCCCCCAACCGGTGGCTCAGCGGTATGTCTACGTACTTACACGCTAAAAACTGGGTTTCGATACTCGTGGTGAGCAGAGCACAGATAATTCATTATGTACCCTTGTGTTTAATTGTAAACAAACTTAAATATTTGTTTTATTGCAGCTTTTTGGTTTTCAGATAATTCAATGCTACTATAAATAATTATAGCATGATAGTTTTATTACGGTTTTCTAAACGAAGGGATTTCCCATGTTTTACGAAAGCAGAATAACTCTCACAGGACAACAACAGACTACAAACCCACACTGAAGCCAGTCCTGGAGCAGCACGTTCATCCACAAAGGTGAAACCAATGGTAGAGAAAGAGAGTCTTCCGAACTTGAGGTCCAATGAAGGTGGATAAATCCTCTGGTATTTGTAATAGAAGATAAAAAGTAATATGGAAATTATTGAGATAATGTCTCAAATAATATCAGTTTTCTTCTGTTCAGCAAGGTCAACAATGATAAATAATGTGATTTAATGACACTGTGTATTCTGAATCAAGTTATTTTAATTACCATGTTCATCGTTTATCAGCTTGACTTCAGAGTAAATACATTGTTCAAGCCACAATTCGTATAGTGACCGATCAACTACGAAACAAAGGAGTTTTCAAAACAAATCAGGAATAACGTGGTAGAGAAGCACAGATCAAAAGAAGGTTATAAGAAAATTTCAAAGGCGCTGATTATCTTTTTGAGTACGGTGAAATCTATCATTAGAGCACGAAATGTATTTCATACTGTCCACTTACTACCCATAAAAGGCTACCCTTCCAAACTAAGCAGCCGTGCAAGAATGAAACTGGTTAGGGATGCCACTGTGAAGCCAACAGTGCCTTTTGAAGTGTGTACAAAGTTTCATGTCTGAGGTGGGAGTCGGTGTTAATTCGTTGACAATATTCCAGTCCGTAAACAAAACTGGGCAGGTGGTAAGAAAGAAACCATTAATGAAAAAGAACTGTCTTAAATCGTGCATGGAGTTTGTAACAATGCATGTAAATGATACTGTAGGCGCGTGGCAGAATGTTTCGTGGTTGAATCAACCAAAAATCTAAAACTGGGTCGAAATTTCACATTTCAGCAGAATATTCATCAGAAGCACAAGGCTAACACTACACTGATTTGGTTTCAAAGGAAGAAATGCCTAGAGTGACCCAGTCAAACTCCTGACTTAAACCTAATAGAAAATTTATGGTGAGACTAAGATACAGTGTTCCCTCGCCACTTCGCGGGCTCGGCCGACCCCCACATATATATAAAATAATAAACATTAAATCCAAAATATAGCATTAAATACCATTAAAATATTAAAAATAAATATAATTAATAGTGTAAAGAAAAAAACAGGTATATTTTGAGATATAAACATATATCTGAGTTCATAACAGCGTAAAAATGGAAACAGAACCAACTGGAAAGGCTATAGATGTACGCATTGTGCGTCTGCGAAGGCTACGCGAGATCAGCTTCATGGCTTATATCTTAACAATTGTTCCTATTATTTCAGCAATAATGAGCAGTATTGTAATGGGAGGGTTAAATAGTTGTACAGGGAGGGTTTTAAAAGTCTAAATGCACATAAATATATACGTAAAAATCGGCGATCCCACTTCGCGGAAAATCTCCTTTCGCGGGGGGTTTTGGAACGCATCTACCGCGATACACGAGGGAACACTGTATTGAAATATATCAACAATCCCCAAATAACTTATCACAATTAGAGAAATTTTGCCAAGAAGAATAAGCAAAAATTACACTACAACATTATTCAAATCTGATAGAGACCTGTCTAGAAAGACTCTCAGTCACAGCAATAATTTACTCTAAAAGGTGCTTCCACCAAGTAATGACTTAGGGGGTTTAATACTTATGCAATCAGCAAATTTCAGTTTATATATTGTCTTTGCAGGTTTTACTACCATTCAACATTCATCACACATAACTGTGTATTGGTTAACTTGTTAGTTTTGAATAAAATAAAAAGTTAATTATAAATTTATATTATCTATTTCATCACATTATTGGTAGGGGTAGATATTCTATATTATATTGAACTTGTGTATTTTAATTTTCATTTTTAAATCGAGATATTTACTATTTTATTTGAGAGAAACAATCTAAAGCTATTTGAATAAGTTCTGTATTTTGTACATATTAATTTTATTTGTCTGTTTGCTGATGTTGTTTGCTGTCTGACTTTTCCGTGTTCACCCCCAAGAAGACAGGTCAACGGACGCAGTGAAGGCAAAATCCGGCTTTAATTTGTGCGCCGCGTTTTCACGTGATCACACCAGTAGATACTCTTACAACCGTATGTGTGGTGAAGAGGTGACCATTGACCTGGCTAGACAGTTATCCTCTTCCGGTGACCAGTCTGGGAAAAATCCCGATTGCTGTAGCTAAAACCGTTGACAAGAAATATTATTTGACTGGAGTGACAGGTATTTAGTGCCTGTCTAGACAGGTGACTATAAATTAAGACAGCCGTCTGGACTCAAATGTTTATACGTCCTTGTTTGCTGTGTTTCAGAAAATGATGCCCGTATTTGTTGGCACACGTTTTGCAGCATTCACGAACTTTGTCTGTACTGAGCTGACGACATGAGTACTTTCAGTATGTTTACTTTTTGTTATCAGTTCGTATTATGTCTCGTATTTGTTTTCAATGAAAACTACAGTATTGTTCACTCCTACATATTCCTGTATGACATCCATCTTTACAATATACACACACATACATATATATTATTATACTAGATATTATTCGACGTAGTGAACTTACCTTATTATTGTTTACACACTTCAAAGCACATTTTATTACTGTTTTTTACAAAACACGAAAATACGTTCCATACTTCCCATAAGGTCTGTTCACACATTTCAAAATTACTCTTTTTCCTAACTGACATTCAAGCTTAATCAAAAATACTTAATAATATTTTATTCAAACTTTCCAAAGCACTTCACGTTTTATTATTATTATTGTTCATATATTGCAAAACACTTAACTTCTCTCTGCTGTTCTGAGCACAATCCAAACTATACAGTTTTAATTTATGTATTCCAAATACATTCCAAAGTATTATGCTAATTAATACTATTTTTCATTCTACACCCAAATGCATTTCATTGATTATTGTTCAAACGCACATTAATACAGATCACTCAAACGAGCGAACTACACATACATTCATTTCTTGATTCAATGGTTGTAGGAACAGTGAGCCAACTAAGTTACAAACAGTTATGCCTACTATAGTGTAACGACTATAGTTGCAGCAGGCCAGGAACTTTACACGGATACGCACACAGAAGTGTCTACTATAGTTCAGTGATTTTCGTAGCAATGTAAAAGTTGTTGAGTCATCATACCCTAAGAGAGAGAATGTGACACTAAAATTTCTCTGTTGAGGTCACAATTCAATGGATTATACACCAACCTTTGACATTAATAATAATCTTGCTTCTTATTTTCTAATCAGCACCTTCCAGCACTTGTTTGCACAACTGATTTAATAAGTTACCACTTCTCTCGTAAAGTGATCCCTGTTTAGTGGAATTTTTAGGTCAGTTTCTTCTGTGGACCTTGTGCAAACTTATAATGGCGCCTCTTAAACCTTAGTTAAACCTGATAATATTAAAATGAAAATATATTAGATTAAAAAAAATTGACAGCTTATAACACATTTAAAAATACGAACACTGAAAGCTTTTTGGGGTCCCCAGTGGTAGAAGGCACTGAGATAGTGCATCATTGCCCAGAGGTAACATTCTAAAACACTATTTGGAGGGAAAGTTTCCAATTTGACACGGTGAATTATCATGCCAAAAGAATTGTATTACTTTCCTCAGAATTTCGTTAGTGATACCATAGTACAATAAGGGATTTAAAACGCTGAAACCGGTCTTCGGTACTCTTTATGGCTGGGACATTTTTTACGTTGCCGTTAAACTCAAACCCGAATTCTTGTATCAATCAATAATAAATACTGGGATGCATCACTCGTGTTTCCGATTTTACTTCACCGCGGTTGTGATGTTTAAGACATCAGTCCTGATGTCTTATTTCCATGACTGAAATCTATTTGTGAAGTTCCTCAACACGGAATTATCTAACCATAGAGACGAAAGTGGCTGGTTTGCTAGGCTATAGACCATAAGGTCCAATGTTCGAGCTACAATATGTTGCTGAACATGTTGCACAATTTCAACTGTGGGAGCTTTGATAACCGTAGTAGCCAATCCTAGTTACAAAAAGCTACATAATAAAATGGTGGGCGCTGTTGACTGATTGCTGTTCCTTTCATCAGCGGTTCCAAGTTATTGACAGCTATATCTGAACTCTAGGGATTTCTGACCCGGAAGTGTTGATTACGTTTCCTTTGCTTTTAAAAATACTTTATTTTACCCACATTGGATGCACTGGCTAAAAGTCCCGAGCTCTCAAAAAATCATTGATGATGAGTTTGCAGACCAATGTGCAATTTCATTTCATAGCACTTCTTAAAGGGTGTCAATGGGTGATTTATTCTTGGCAGCTTGGCTAATTTCCTACAGTAGTATACCGAGGGTCTTCTTAATGACCTTGATAATCTTTATGCAGCAGTTTAGCATTAAATGCAAGTACGAATTCAGTAGAGAAGGACATAAGGCAGAGAGTATACTGCCCTCATGACTTAGAAAGTGCAAAAATACCGATAGATTATTTCCACAGTTACTTCAACGAAGGGGATCTGTAACAACATAGTTTCCATCAGCTCATAGTAAATGGTCATTACTGTCAAGTTTGTTTCCGCTAACTGGTCATGATCATAGGGGATATGATCATAGACCCGAATAAGGCAGCACCTATGGTTCAGGAACACGTAATACAACGACATACTCGGGTTCAGTGATCTTATAAGCCTATTAGTAGACCCCTTTGATGCCTGGGTGAGCTTCTGGAGACATTTTAGCTTCAATGCATTGCATACCTGTTTATCTATAAAAAATTTAATTAAATTACATGTGTGTCTCATTTTATATTGGAACATTGTGTTTGAAATCAAGCATATATAAGTACATTTAGTTTTGCTGACTACGTTAAAGTTATTTCTGAACTTAGGCATACAACTTCTATCGACATGAACTCAATATGTAAAATAGTTATTGAAAACAAAAACAAACAAACAAACTAATTCGTTATTGTTACTTAGACTGAATCTCGTATTACTTTTTACCAAGCACTCCAGAACTCTCCAAACGATAGAACACGCACTAACCGTTTCGTTAAAACCATTCATAAATTACCGTGAGAGTGAAAAGAAGCGAGATTTCTATTAATATTACGATATTCAGGATTATAAATAGTCAAATTTGTATCGAGAAAACTGTCTCGGACTACCATAATAAAGTAATCGAACCACCTCCAATTATAGATAGTGTATGTTCGTAACGGCATTACGGGCCTCTAACGTTCAGCTAACTGTTTTGTCGTTACACGTAATAACCTTAGATACAGTGATAAATTGGCGAATACGAAGAACCTGTTATTGGTGTTACTAGGCCTATATTCGTGTTTAACTGGTGAATTTGATCTTCACGTTTCGTGTATGGATTAAAGTTATATATAGCTTATTAACTATAAGCTCTAACTCCAAATATCTATTTTGCAATCGACGATGTCTATCAACAGCACATAGCATAAATAAGGCTTAGTTGAAAACAAAAGTTCTACATTTAGGTATCGTATAACATTGTTCTTAGGAGTGTCTTCAACATGACATAGCTGTAAACAGGTATTGCTGCCTATCGGTTAATTCGTTTGTTTGATAAACTCCTTTCTCAGTATCAACGTTTTTATCCTATAGTATCACGTGATGTTTTCTCTCTCTATCTTGGACACTTGTTATTACTAGAACTCGTGTACAGATGTTTTTCAGATCTAACTTGTAGAGAAACCATGTTTACTTAGGCACTTGGCTATAAAAATATTTTGTAATATTGTTTATGTATATTGTAGCACTGCGTATATTACAAAATATTCGTAATTTTCTGTAAACAGGTTTATTGTTAAATTGCAACTATCTCATGGTTCTGCATGTAATCAATATCTTTTAGCGTATTATACAATACTGTTAACGTCATATTTTTATTTTTACATTTATTTGCATAGCCTGTTAAGGCTTCAGAGTTCTTTACCAACCCACACTGTTTTCGTCCGCTGCACATAGTTCGTGCACTAAAATTGCTACGTATCAGAAGCCATTCAAGAAAGTAAAAATTGACGTCATCGCCAGCACCAGACTCTTGACGTTTATCTGTGCCTGCATGCGATGTTTTGTTTGTGACGTTAAGCTGATGGGTAAAGTAAACTGCAATGGGTATCTCACATTTGTCTAGGTCGGATATGTATGTAAATTTATTCAGTTAGCTTTAATATCTGAGAAACAGTAAAGAATAATTTCCTGTAGGTTGCGCTGTTGAAAATACGCTTCAGAATTTTATTGTTTTAGCTCTTTCCTAGGATCAACAAGCACCCCGTTGACGTCATGATACTGTCGTCATATTTATTTTTTAAAGGACATACTTGTTATGACGTTTTGTTTCTATTCTTGCCAAAGTTAAGGTCGCAGAATCAAACGCTTCCATAACCAGACACTATAAAACTGTTTCACGTATGACAGGTAGTTAGTTTGTCAAAATGAGAGGTATGATAATAGGTGGTGTTCGCTGACAGAATTGGTTCTAACTTATTGATACGAAATAAACGGAAACAAGAAGGTAAGAAAGTATTTGACATAGCTTTGTAACGAGTAATTAGTAAACAGTTGTTTAAATCGTCCAATATTAGTTTGTATAATAAAACAGATCAACCAAAACCTGTTTAGCTGGAAAACTTCCTATTAATTCTCAATGATGAACACGTGATGAAAGTAAGAATACGTCGACTTACGTTTTGGATTCTTTAACGCAATAAATCTTGTTGTTTAGTTTCAGCTTCAAAACGAAACTCTTTAATCAATGTAAGGGTTTCTGGTTTAACATCTCTCTTATACTGAGTATCAGTCTTCAGATTAGTGTTAAAACATCCGGATTAAACTGAAAATGAAGACTTTTTAACGATAACCTTGTAAACTGAAATTTTAGCAGTAATAACAGTTGTTCGAAGATAATTTCTGCACGCAGCATTGTTTCTTAGGACGAATGACGTTCGGGGCTTGAAGGATTCATTTTTGTCGAAATAGTAACGATTTCGTGGTTTGCATTAATTTAAAATTCCGGAATAAGAGAAATTCACTTCGAAAAATTATGTAATAAAAGAATACAGTAAAATACACATTTATCTAAAAGCCTTTGAATTTTATTCAATCTTCACAGTTAATCCAACATTCAGGATTTTTTTTCATTGGTATCATAACTGTAATACGCAGCACAGGACGTTTCGTGGAAAGTGGAATTAGAATCTGTTGCTTCAGCAACCGATGATTTTGATAGAAACTTTTTAAGAATGGCGTTTTATGAATCTAAGATACAACGAAACAAAAACAAGTATCGACAATCACACATGGGTAGTTGGGACAGCACAACCATACAGCTCGTAAATAAAAAGTAGCACAATGGCAAGTCTGTGGACTTGCGACGCTATAATTCAGGTTTTGATATCGTGGTGGGCAGAGCGCAGATAGCCCATTGTAACAAATAATAAAAAAAGTCGAAATAGAAATACAATTTAAATATACCTTTATCTTAGGATTAAAGAATTGATGCACACATCTCTTCAACTGGTAAAATAATAGGAACATATTAAAGCTTTATAGTTGGATTACTTATTGCAAAATATGTCGGGGTTTAAGGGATTTACTGATATGCCTTTTATTCCAATGTTTGTTTCATTTAAATATACATTTAGAAATACATGTTACTTGTATTAAATACGTGTTGCGACATTGCGGATATATGAAACCGTAATACCTAGTATAATAAATTGGAAACTCGTTCGAGGTAAATTATAACAGATAACAAGAGTACCGTTAAAATAGTCTAATTCTGGAAAGAAAAGATACTAATGATGATAGTTTTTACAATATGCTCATTCTTGGTAACAGCACATAATAATGCCACTGATAAACTTCTGTGTTAATATCTGGTAAAAACTACATTGGTGTTATACTGGGATTATTCCTGGTAAAAGCATGTCATGTTTTTTAAAGGGTCGATAGTGTTCTAATAATTAAGGCTGAGATCCGCATTGGAAAATCTAAGGTTCAATATTGTAATATCGCTGAATATCCTCCGTCCTTTCATTTTTGGGCATATTACAAAAATGGAAGGCACATTCCATTAATAACTGTAAAAAGAATTAAATTAGGGCGGAACGATCGGGAACGAGTTTCTGTCTCTTGAAGATTCAAGCTTTTGACGTTCCCGATTTGCTGATTGGAATGTTGAAGTAGATTTCAAAAGAGAGTTTAATCTTTTTCAAAATCCCAGTTTCACTTCTGGCTGTTCCTCGCTAGTAAAGCGGTAAGTCTGTGGATTTACAACGCTAAAATCAGGGGTTCGATTCCCCTCGGTGGACTCAGCAGATAGCCCAACACATTTTTCCAATATTACCATGGTTTCACTTTAAGATACCACGCTTTCACATTTCTAACAATCTTATTTTAAACACTTTATTTTTATTTAAGTTTCATCTATTTTTGGTTCTTAAATTATTGTGCAACAGACTGTTTTCAATCCGTTCTTTATAGTTTAAGGGCCTGACATGGACAATTCCTCGATATGTTGATAAAGAGTAGCCCAAAAGTTGGCGGTAGGTGGTGATGACTAGCTGCCATCTCTTTAGTCTTTTACTCCTAAATTAGACACAACGCAGATAGCGCTGGTGTAGCTTTTACGCAAGTTTAAAACAAAACAAGCTAATTCATAGCTCAGACAAAGTATCCAGGCATTATGTTAGATTTATTTTAAAAGGGTATTTTTGTAAAATTTCTTTTTTTTCTAATTTTTTAGCAAATATTTCACTTTATCTCGTTCGTAATGAACATACAGTTTTGTTCTCACAGTCGGATCCATAAATACCGATAAAATATACAGTACTAATCTTAGAAACAGTATCACATTTTCAAATTGTCGGTATTTAGGTCCTTTGGGTGGGTTCCCCGCTGGTACACCGGCAAGTCTACGGAATTATAACGCTAAAATCAGCGGTTCGATTCCTCTCGGTGAACTCTGCAGATTGCCCAATGTGGCTTCGTTATAAGAACACACACACACACACACACACACACACACACACACCCTTCGGTGGACCTGGAGGGTCGGATACAATATTGACTTCTTGCTCCTGCATTTATGTTGTTATTAATAATGTTATATTTAGGCAACTTTTAAATCTTGAACGCAACGTAAAAGAGGGCGTTGCTTTCACAAACGTTCATTGATAAGAATTCAAAACCTCTCATGTGTGCAATAACCTACAAACAGTTGTAGAGCGGATATAGTGGCTACATGAATTTAAAATATATTTTCCCTGTTACTGGATCGAACAGACTGATAATAATGTGGGCTTCACCAACTACATCCAAGTAACTGATTAAGTCGAGGAGATATGCAGATAGATGTCCAGCACCTGATCCTCCTGGGTCACGTGACTAAACAATTGTGGGAAGCAGTTAATACTAGTTCGATAATGTATAATCATTCTAGTTAATCATAATAAATGCATATAAGTAAAATCAGTCTGAGTAAGACTAATAGCACATATATATTGAGATAACAGAACTTCAAATTTCAGGTAGATAGTGGATTGTGAATTTAAGTCAATTGTTTCAAATGATAGCCAGCCCTCTATGGTAAAGTTTAGTGTTGGGGGGGAAGATAAACGTGTACATTAACAATTAACAAAGATAAGAGAAACTTGGAGTTTTAAATTTATTTAGACACATTTTAATATTTGGTACACAGCTCAAGACTATGATACTGATAAATATCATATCAACCAAACTGTTCTAATCCAGACCTTAAAACAATTCTATATCCAAATCATCACCATATCAGATATATACTTTCATTCATAATATAACAAAGTAATTTTTGTAAGCTAAGACGATCATTTTATTCTGTGCATATAATTACTAAATTCTGTGATAACATATACCTAGTTAGTCTCATGCTACAGATATTCAGAAAATACAGTTTATAATAATCTTATGAAACGTCATGACAAAGATGCCCCGTCATATAGCGATGACTATACACTACTCACCATTCAATGAGTAGAGTGAAGGTCACGTACGCTTTGTTCGTTTGACCAGTCACGTTGAACGCGTAAGATTTCCTTTGTCATATACTGTGATATATAAAACTTGTTTACAATTATCGTAACACTTGTGGCTTTCAAATATTTGATACGATGTTTTAGTTTACGAAAATTAACTGCTGTTTTATGGTTGTGATTAAATCATTCATTTCGGGAGAATGGAATATAAACATTTTTTGATTATCCTATAATTATATATAATTTTAAACCCTCAACATGCATTTAAGTAGTGTTGTGTCTTTATTTCGTAGTGTCAAAATTTAGTCTCGTTTGGTAAACATCGGTGTGAGTTTTCGTAAAAATTTGTTTTAATTAACTAACGAGTAAGCGTATGTTGTTCTCTTATAATTAGAGGTTAAGATACCATATGTTCTACAAATTTCGAGGTTTACAGAAGAGAACGCCGGACGTATCGAAACCCTTTCCAGAGCGAAGAGTGTCGCTGTTATCCTTTGATTTTTTTTTCTCGCAGGGAAAATATTTAATCACATGAAACTTCAAACTTGTTAAATACTATTTATTTAGGTTTAGCTTGAAAACATTGTATAATTGTATGTGGTATTTCTATGAATTTTTAAGCTGTGAAATTCCACTGTTTTTGTGTAACAGTCGATACACTGGACTAGTGTGGAGTTAACCTGGCCCGTACGCAGAATGTTTGAAAGGGGAGCGAGTTCTAATTTACGAGATCAAAAGCCAACATGTATTGTTCAAAAGCATAATCGGCAACCAATGCTATGGGGGAGGGGGATCTAGGGGAATGCTAATATTTCCTCAGAAGAATGTAAACTATGTAGAAAACGTTAAATACTATAAGTAGCTGCATTGTAACTATATAAACATTATTTTTATTATATCGCAAATATAGGGGGTTCCGCCGAACCCTCCCGAACCTCCTCTACATACGTGCATGGTAAACTATTTCTTCAACTTAAAATCAGACTAATATGGAAAGTAATTCACTGAATGCATTTTGTTATGTTTCTTATTTGACATAAGGCGCATGAAAATGGTTTCTTGTAATTTTTACTAACCTTCAACACTTAAACTAATTTTTAACCAACACAGTTTTTCATGATTAATCATCATTAAAAGCCATCGAAAAGGTGTCTTTAATCAGGATTGTGTAGACGCTTAATACTGAGCGACTATTCTTTCTAGTTCATAGTGATGTAGTAGTCAGACCCCCATACTAAACAGATTCGATTTCAAGCGCTTTTATAAGGTAAGATAACAAAGCTATTCTTGTGGTTTACCAGTTTGCTGTGTTTGCATTGTTTGCTAATTATGTAAGATAGATAGGAATGTAGATAATTTAACCACTTTAGGAATGAAAACAAAACAGAATGTAAGTAAAATGTTTAAAATTCCTGCCAGGATCCCAGAGTTGTGCCACTAAAATAATGAAATCCCAGAATTCAGAAGACATGTTTGGTTTGTATTTACTACTTGTGAATAGTTAATTGAGAGTCGTGATTTTTATTCAATGTGTTCATTTTATTTTTGTGATCGTGTTGGAATTCCCTGAATTCGATGCGAGACCTTTATTGCGTGTTTTGTGTTCTATAGAAGTAATTATGATTCATTGAAGTAAGCTACAAAAAAGTGAAATGTCATGCCTCTTATCAGTAAAGTTAGGTTTAAATGATCATTGTTACGATGAATTAAAATTTGTTGTGAATTATCATCACTTAGTCTTGATTTATTGACTGTATGACCTCGTAGCCTTCATCAAGTTTAGGAAAAGTTTTGTAACATGAAATAACGTTAATTTTCAGCCGATATACCACAGCTAGTCAGGCAACGTCTTCTCTTTGTTTTCTCAGTTAAACTAGTGATAATTCCCAGTTGGTCTCGGAGTGTTTTTGATTTTCTTTTATCGTTGTTGTGTTGTGTGAGCTGATGCTGGTCGCGGTATTTTATTTCCCTAACGTTGTGCGAGCTGATATTTATGAAGAAACTGCCATGCGAAGACAGAAGCTAGTAAAGAACGAGTTTGAACATAAAAAGCAAAATATATGAGGGTAATTGTGGGCAGTGAGTGTTTGGTAGTATAAATTAACTGAAATATTTATATTTTACGAAAAACAAATAGCAGCCAACCATAAAATTTTCACAAGTTTCAATTTTAAGAGGGCGTTGTGACTTTATAAAATAAAGTGACAAAATGTACTAAACAGTATGAATTATCTCTTTATTGGAAACTGTTACAAGTTGCTTAAATATTTTTGAGCTAGATCCCTACCTGATTTGGTCAACAATGCAGCAGCGGTCACTGATCTAACGATAGCGCATTCTTTATGGCGGGTCTTTACTTGTAAAGTAGTGGTACGTCATTGTTTCAAGATTTTTTTCGTAGGGCTCGCGAGTCCGCTGGAATTATCTATATGACCTTGAGCTGTGTCGTTTGCCTTGCCTATTATTGTTGACTGGTGTCTTATCCTATACTTAGTACCGTACACGTGTTATCATACAGTAAGTTCACTTCTGATAAACACGTTTCTTTGTATTTAAAGGTAATAATAATATAAAAAAGGAATATCGTATAATCGAAGTTTCATTTAAACTGAATTACTTCCTGACCCGACATGAGCAGGTGGTTAAGGCAGTTAACTCGTAATTTGAGGGTCGCGGGTTCGAATCCACGTCACACCAAACATGCTCACCCTTTCAGCCGTAAAGGCATTAAAATAGTAGGTGTCAATCCTACTATTCGTTGGTAAAGGAGTAGCCCAAGAGTTGGCGGTGGGTGATTATGACTAGCTGCCTTCCCTCTAGTCTTATACTGCTAAATTAGGGACAGCTAGCGCAGATAGCTCTCTAGTAGCTTTGCGCGAAATTCAAAACAAACCAATTACCTCGAGCGTCTCGTAGAACAATAGAAATAGTGGTTAAAACGACACGGTAGTATACGCACATGTATAATAGTACTTTATCACGTATGTAGCCTCATAACTTTCTTACTGTAAATATGTATGCAAGCAACTTAAACTAAATACACAGTTAAATGGATGAAATCAAACATAAATATACGTTAGCATAAAAGGTTTTAATCACAATAGAAACCAGCAATTACAACTTATCAAGTCACACCTAGACAGGATCTCTGTGTTAAAAGCAAAATAATATTTGGAATGATGCCCTTATTGTGTATCAGAATGAAGACTCAAGAAGTCCCAATTATCTGTATACGATACTATCGTGAGTTTGATTTGAAAAATGAAAGAACGTTATGTCAGAAAAAAGGCCTTAATCAAAGTAATTCTAAGATTTTAAGCATACGAGCATCTAATTATTCATTATGGTCTGATCAAAGCAGATACTTCAGAACTAAAACTTACCCAGATAATTAAATTAGGTACTTTATTATATGTTAGTCTACCTAGGAATACCTTCCGTTTGTTCATAAGCGCAAAACTATACATAGACATTCTATTCTATGCTCACTATGGGTACTTCAACATGATAAGCTCTTGCATATCCGAAGATGTTTCTATAGCAAGTCGAGAAGTTATCCTGGGCAAACTTTTATTAGGACGCTTTCTTTGAGAGCCTTAGCACAGGGGTCACCAAACTTTTTTCACTGTGGGTCAGATTACTTAGGGAATGAGAAATGCGGGTCACATGATCATTATGTTCTATTAATACTCATAAGTTAGAACGAAAGTTCTCTGTAAAAGACTTAACACTAAGTTTAGGATGCCACATTAGCCATGCAATACAAACATATAATAAAAAAATGTAATGCAACCAACATTTTTATTCACCAAAAGGCTATCAAAGAAGGTGACATCAGCAAAAACAACTGTCACATCGTATAAAGTGAGTTCAATAAGCCGCAAAAAAGTTGGTTAGATTTATGAAATTGGCATTTGGCTTTCAAAATATCTTCAATATTAGGTTTTGAATTGCTGCATCCAATCATTAGAATTGCTTTCAAATGTTCATCAGTCAACCTTGATCGATGTAACGACTTCACATACTTCATTTTTGAAAATTCTTGTTCACAGACATAAGTTGTTCCGAACACTGATGTCATACCAGATGCGAACTGCTTCAGCTTTGAAAAATCATCTTCAGGCATGTAGCTGTAAAATTCAGTAAGTTGTCCCTCTCTGTGTTTTACTTTCAACAAGTCATTTTCTTGCAAATCGTTGACCTCCAGCTGATGTTCCACTGGCACGTCATCAATGACACAATCAAAAGGATTCTGAAAAAGGAGAATGTCACTTTCGATTCTGTCGAGATCCAAAAATCTCTCTAAAAATGGTTATTTAAATCACCAATATTCTTTTTCTGAAACTCCAGGTTCTGTGATTCTAACATGAAACTCACTGAAACACTGAAAATGAGAGAGGTTTCCTCCTTCCAAATGTGCTACAAACAATAACGGCTTTCACCGAAATCCTTTAATGATTCTATTAAGATCACAGACAAGGTTATTCTTCTCCTGAAGTTTCAAGTTCAATTCATTCATGTTGGATGTGATGTCAACCAAAAATGACAACTTTTACAACCAGGTTGGATCCAACAGAAGTGGATTAGCCCTATACTTCTCGATAAGTAACATATCTGTTTCTTTTCTCAGCTTATAAAAACGAGACAAGACTTTACCACAGCTGAGCCACCTCACCACCGTGTGATAAGGCAAGTCACAGAAATCCGAATCAATTTCTTCAAGAAACGCCTTGAACTGGTGATGATTAAGTGCATGACCCCGAATGAAGTTTACTGCAGAAATGACTGGTTTCAGAACACAAGAAATATCTAAGTCTTTGGTAACTTTATGATGCAGTGTATGAACAAAGCACTTTGGAGTTGAAGATCTTCCAACTGTTTCCTGATCAGCCCCACCAGACCCTTCTCTTCTCCAGTCATGTTTTTTTCTCCATCAACTGTTACACCTTTTAAGCTGATTCCACAGAAGGTTATAGTCTTGCAAAGTTTTATGCACTTTCATGAAAATGTCTTATCCAGTTGTTCTTCCATGCATGTTCCAAACTGATACCAATTCTTCCGTGGTCTGAAAGTTCAAATTAACTCCACAAATGAACACGAGAAGTTGTGACGTACTCGAGAGATCAGTAGACTCATTCATTGCCAGAGAATACCATAGGAAGTTTCTAGCTTTTTAGCGTATCTGTAATGCGATGTTCTCTCCAAGTTCTTCTGCTCTCCGTACAACTGAAGTTGCTGAAAGGCTGATACTTTCAAAGAAATTGGCTTTTTCAGGACACAGCTCATTTGCTGCTTCCATCATACACTCTTTGATGAAGTTGTCGTCAGTAAAAGGTTTTCCTCGCTCTGCCATCCTATACACTATTTTGTAACTTGTACCAGTGACAGATTCATTTTCAGCAAACTTTCTCGTGAAGAGATTCTTTTGAGATTCACAAACACGTTTCATGGATTCAAATTTCTCAGAACGGAACTTCATATGAATAAACGGGCAGCAAGGGCGAAAGAAGAATTTTCCTATTGGTTAAAAAGGCGCGTGACAGTCTTGTTTCTTTTTATCATAACGTCTTGTGTTTGCCAGCTTAAAGCGTGCATAGGTGTGATTTATTTTGTCATGACAGTCGGACATTTAATGAAATGTCACTTTTTATTTCCAAGCGGCAAGCTGCTGGCTGGCCGGACAAAATGACCTAGAGGACCGTAGTTTGGTGACCTCTGCCTTAGCATGTTTGCCAAGTTTGATCTCTCTTAGTCTGCATAATGAATTTTTCAGGGATGCATCCTTTGGGAGGGGGGCTATCCCGAATATTGTCCTGCTACCCCCAAATTTGTGAGAGGAGTACGCGGATAAGCAAACACACCACGTTTGATTAATACAGGATTGGAAGAAATCTTCTTACCAGTTCGGTTGCCTTTATGTTAGTCACACTTCAGCCGTAAAGTCGTTAGGTAAAGCCATAAATACTTCACGATGTTCAGCAGGATATTTAGGTTGGAACTAATTTAATTCATCAAGAAAACGGGCTAAAACACTTCCCGAATAAAAAAAAATACAGGTTAAAAATTAAACGTTTTAACACAGAAACTAGCATAAAATTACCGAAACTTGCTTACAAAATGCGCAAAACATTTTCTTTACTTTATAGACTATCAACAGTTCCCTAGACCTTGAAAAGCGCCACTGAAATTAGTGTTTGTGTGAGTAGTTCATCTGGGTAATGTTATGTTTTAAACCATATTTTACTTTGTAACCAGCGCCTATCGAAATTTGCAGTTCCCCATACTTTTTGTTTTGTATTTGTCTCACAGCAGCACATCACGTCTGCGTACTTCAAACGCTAGAAATTGGGTTTCGATACCCGTGGACGGCAGAGCACAGATAGCTCTTTGTGTAGCTTAATTTCAAACAAATAAACGTATTGTATTTATTGTTAGAAAAGTTAATGTTGCAGTCGTGTGGCAGAAACTGTTTTGGACATTAATAAATAAATGACCGGGCGAGGGTTTAGTGTACGTGAACTGTAAATCGGAGGTCTCGTGACTTCCAATCTGTCGCTGTAAAACACATTCTTTACTCTGGGAACATGATTGTGCTATGAGATTTACATTACCGTCATCCCAATATTCAATCAGACGAGAGTACTCCAAATGTTGGCGACTAGTCTTTTGGTAGAAATATGGTTATGTAGCTTTGCGCAAAATTAAAAAAAAATACCAAAAAATTAATAAACAGGTCAATAAATTCTCCATCGTATATTATGCCTGAAATATAATAATAATAATAATACGTATGATAAAAAGTTAATTGATGTTCAAAAAAAGCGGTGTTACAATTACACGAGGAATTCTCAATAGCACATCCACTTCAAATTATTTTATGCATGATTAGAGCAAATTAATCTACGAATCATTTCTCCCCAATTTTATTAAGAAAATTTTTGTGCGTCAACAATATTAAGCGTGGGGGATACGTATACCCTATATTATGTTATCATTCATCAAAGTATCTACTAGTCTATTTATCCTCAAATTGAGCGTGGTCAAACACATCAATCGAGAGGGTTTGACATTCTGAGTCCAAAACTGTAATTATATCTCAAATGGGTCAAGAGGTGACGGTGCTATGAGCTAAAAGTTTGTACTTGGGGAGCTGGGGCGGGGACCAAATATGGAGCCTTTCTATCAGCCGGTATACCGGGAGTAAATGGTTTTTGATTAATTTAAAAAATCTTGAATAAAATCCAAGTTTTCTTTCCAAGAGTCTTTTAGCCAATCTCGTCTGTTCTAAGTATTCTACGATTTTGAAACTTTCTTTTTGAATCATTTACCCTAGTTACTTAATCTTAAAACGTCATTTCTTTTTCTTTCTTTTTTTTTTTTTAATGTAAAGCGAGTTATCTTAAACGTCATAATTTCTATCTAGTAATAAATAGAAATAAATTTAATTGGTCAGATTTTATCACTACTAAAGCGCACTTTAAAATATAACGTTTGATGTAACAAATATACGTCTAATATACTCTTTTTACTGTGTCGCAACACAATTTATCTTTAGAGAGTTCAGTCAAAAAAGGGATATCCTGTTATAATTATGTGCTGAAGAGGCAAAGGGGTTGCAGAAAGAACATCAAACAAGCTTGCGTATATAATGTTACTAAGAACAGTAACTTTTATCCAGAAGTTAATGACAATTTAAACGTTGACACAATACTGTGAAATTACACCTCGGTCTTGAATGAAAATGTAGATCTTATGCATATCGGTTATTGAAAACAGAAGATAAAAAGGGATAAAAAAAACTGTGTTCTATCTTTGCGTGGGCGGATTGAGAAAGTGCGCCATTTACTCACCACGGATGGGCAGTGCCACAAGGCGCGTGACACAGTCAGTTCCTGTCGAACTTCCGGCGCACGTAGGTGTCTGTTTGTAGCCTATTATATGTGCCACTTTACCTCGTGTTCTTTAAAACCATTTCGTGAGCGGACCTTGGCATTAGTCCAAGTTTCTCGCCGTCACTGCACGTGAATATTTCTTCGAAATACTTTCCCGTTATCATGAACCACGTGGGTTTTGATACGGTTGTGCTTGTATAATCTTTAGTCTTTCGTAGTTATCTTTCATGTATGAATTTGAATGTCTGGCTTTTGTCATCGACGTGTGACAAGAAGCATGTGCTTTCCAATATATACGTATTGTTTGGCCTGGTAAGTAAATTTGACAGTTGATCTTTTGCAAATTAAGAATACTAATAAAACGCAATACTACTTCTCGCAAATGCTATTGTTGGATAAATCTTTAAAATAACTTGTTCTGTATTCAGAACCATCGAAGAGTAAAAGTAATAACTCCATGTTATTAAGGTATAAAAGTTACATTAGTTAATAGACCTTTCCTCAAGTACATATTGGATGTGCCCATAGGAACGTCATTCGGCTAATAAACATCTTCCCATTCAACTTTTAAAGGACAACATCAATGAAATGCAACAATCCCTGGCCGTATGTAGATACAGTTTTTTCTGCGTGAGTGGCTGCGTTTCTAGGGTTTACTATCACATGTTTCCGACAAAAGAATTTATAACACTTTTTCCATGTATGGCAATTCGCATGTTTTACAGCATTCTATGGAATGTGATTTGTTATATAGGAAATTTAACGATTAAAAATTTCCTTTAAAGCAAATGATGAAAAAAGCATTAAGATCAAAGAGGCTGGATATTGAAACTTTCCAGTCGAAACTAAACACAATGGTGACATCTTAATTAAAATAATATTTTTTTAAAAAAGGTTTTACTTCCTTTAAAACCTTTAAACTATTAAATAATACCATTTTATTTTTTTCTAAATGAAGAGATTTTTATTCGGAGGTAGAAAAAACTAAAAGTAATAAAGTATCGTTTTTGGTGTTGATGAACGAGGCTTAAACAATGTTTTATATTATTCGTGGGAAAATACTTAATTGCCCAAATTATCCGTATATCCGGTATGCTTATTAGTCAGTCTGTAGTTGAACTATTTAACAGTCACTGTTTCTGTGGCGACAAGCTAACAAATGACCTAATTTTGCAGTAAAAGTGGATAGATTATCTAGCTATCTTTTAAAAAAGTTCGATTGGATGTTATAAACACATTTCGTGATAAACTATTCTGATATTGATAAAGCGAATTCTAACATAGTTGTACAAACTGAATGATGTTATACGTATCCTTATTACTGTATTTTTCTGTTGGGACTCTTTGTTATATACGGGGGGAAAATTAGAGCTTATGCGGAAATTATTCGTGAGCTTATTATACTTTATGATTGATCGAACGAGAGCTGTGCATAAATTGTTGTGAAGATATAATTTCCACATTTGTGTATCATTTGTATAGTAACATGCTTCATTTAAGGAACAACAGCTGTTGTCTCCATTTTATGTTTTAACCTAGTGAACATTATAATTCTAAACAAACCGAGTGATTTTTTGTTCGTGTCTCTTTCTCCAACCGCTTATTAGTCGCTATACCATTTTATTTTTTAAGTATAACCACATTTGGGCAAAAAAAAAATTTGTGTACGACACGAGTAAACTAGTGTTCACAAAAATTAAAATTCTTATAATATCACTGTCTGTTGTACAGTTACTATTTAACACCAGTAAAAGGGTGCTATTGTAATTAATATTTCTGTCGGACCTTCTAGGCGAAGTATATTGTTAACATTATTAGAATTAGTGATTTTAGTTTATACATTTTTGTACTCCTTGTAAGTCCCGATATATGAACTCTTGAACACGCAAATATTCTAAGATGAAGCAGGATATTTGAAATGTCTCCATTTTTAAATAAAATATATACTTTTTCTGCTGCAATAAGTTGTGTTTTGTACTGTTAATTGTAGCCAATTAATTATTATTAGTTAAAAATAGCAAAAGCTAGTCATTAAACAAATATTTTGCCAACTGTCATATGTTACATTACTTAAGATGACAAAGCAGGTGCACTTGGCTGTTGAACCAAAACAGGTTTACCTGAATAGTTAACTGACAACCTGACTTATTGCCCAGTTGGAGGTGCACACCTTATGTGGTACTGGGGGTAGCAGAGGTAAGTGTAACACTTGAAATGCAGACCTCTAGAAGGTCATGACCTCAGGTGGCTTAGTGTTAATACTAGGGAGAGTATGGGAATGGAAGTCTTATTGTTTTATCGTGGTAGTTAATTTAACCTAATGCTTTTTCAGTAGAACATTTCAAAATGTCAACTTTATAGGCCAAGCCATATATTTTTGTGTTCTTGATGAGAAAGAAATTCAGTATCCTAGAAAAGTTTCAACAAAAGTTTTATTTACAAAATTGTTTCAGTTAGAATTATTCAGAATAATAAAGTAATGTTATTGTTGTTTCGTATGATTTATTTAGCTGTTATCTATAACTTGTGTTGTATTTATTGTCTGAAAGGCCAGACTACCAAAGACCAGGAGAGAAATAAAAACGCGTCATTAATGTACAAGTATCAACACACACATACATATTTAGACACTTTAAGAGTTAAATAAAACTACCTTGGTGTAAAGTATTAGACAAGTTTTTAAACCTATCCGATTTGATAATTTATCTTACCTGTTATAAAAAATAAAGGACGTTTTCAGAAAGAACTACCTGAGTATTTCAACATATATTAAGTTATATATATTAATAGAAAAAAGTTGAATATTAAGTAAATCTTGCATACTGAGTCTAGTGGTTTTGTGCAAGTTTGTGTTTAACAATAACAAAAAAACTTTAAATGTAAAACAAAAGATATACGTAAATCTGAATGAATCTAAAACAAATGTAAACTTGAAACTAATGATGTTAGATTATGACAAGTATGTCAATCTGCTTGCAACTAAAAGCAATTTTCATTCCCTTCTGATTTTTTTTACTTGTGCATTTCCTGCATTAAGGTTTTGAACCAGAAAATTGGTGTAAGTAACTTCTTATTTCCCCCAAAGTGCATCTGTGAGAAGTGTGTGTGTCAGAGTCACTATTAAATCTGAATTATGCTAAGTTTCTAGATGGGTTATATAGGCTTCATTTCCTGTGGAACATGTCATTAAAAAGATCTGTAATAAGAGTCATGCTGTGGTGATGATACTTCCCTACTTCCTTAATCTGGAGCTGAGTTTAATTTAAGACTAAATACATCTGGTCTTGTATGATTAAGCATTTCAAATGTACTTGGATTTTTAGTCTCTACAGATGTTTTATTTATACTTGTCAACATTTTCAGGGTTTTAAACTTTGTAAACTTTCCAAACAGTATTTTTTACACTAGAACATTTTAATTTTTTCTTTTGGTATGCATAATAAGGTTTTATGTTCCAGCTGATTTATGTAACTGTTACTTACACTTCAAATTATGTAAGTACTAGTGTATTGTGTGTACAAGACTTAAGACACACAATATTTTTCATATTTCTAGCTCATCTAAATGTGTTTAGAGATGTTTATTTTCATTTTCATTTTAAAAACAAATATCTTCTAATGTCACAAAAAGATTATATATATTTTATTTAAAACCAGAAAGGATTGCATAAACATGTATTTATGACAAACAACTTAGCTGACTGCATTATCTTAGTCCAGATTTATAGAATTGAGTTTTTCAAGTCCTTTACAAAATATTCTAGTTTCCTGTTTTTCACCCCATGGCAAACTTTCAGCTTATAGCTCTACATTTCTTGACTGTTCTGCTAATTTCCTTTTTTTAATCTTGATCATTTTCTTTCCTTAATTTTTCATGTTATTAATTATGACCTATGTTTATAACTGTTGTGCCAAGTAATCTTAGTGCAAAAGCTGTACTCTTTGACTTAGAATTTTAAACTTCAAATTAATAAATATAGAAAACAATGGCAATTAGCAATTTTAGTGGATCAAATATAAAAAGGCTTATGAGAGAAAAGAGATTCTACTCACTTTTATGTTTGCTGATATGATAATGTATTTTACTGAAATAAGATATTCATAACCAGTTAAAACAGACTTTCATCAGGACGTTTGATCTTTGTTATTTTCATGTACAATTTGCTTTTTTTTTTTTATAGAATAGATTGTATGAAATTTGGACGAAAGCCTTTGTTTATAGGTGTAAGCTGAGACGTTCAAGATTTTAGTTGGGTAAGCTTTGTCTTTTGATATAATATTATAACTTGTCAATTAATTCTAGAATACAGAAATTAGTTTTTAATTTTTCTATTTGTTCAAGTAACTATAAGGATACGTAATTTAATGGAACTTTAACTTTTCATGTAAAGTATCAGTACAGATAATTCGACATATTATACATGCCTCATGCCCCCCAGTGGCACAGTGGTATGTCTGCGGACTTACACACTAAAAACCGGGTTTCGATACTCGTGGTGGGCAGAGCACAGATAGCCCATTGAGTAGCTTTGTGCTTAATTCTAAACAAACAAACATGCCTCATATTTGTTTTGAAGTGGGGAAACTCGTTGAAATTATTATTTATTTTTTATACATTTTTATCTTTTTAGCTTTTCTAGACTTGTGTTAGCTTTTGACTTAACATTTAAAAACTTTGAGTAATTCACCTCAGAAATATTAATTTTACAAGTTTAAATAAGCACTTTCTTTTCACGCAATTAATATTTATGTCAGTTCACGTTTTGACGCTAATCTTAAGTTTTGGGTGATTTCTAGAGTGGATGCATCATATTTTTGAAGAGCTACAGGACAAACCCCAAGGGCAGGTCCAAGTCCCACATCAGTTAAAGTATCCTCGTGAGAAAGAGATTCCATCCGATCACAACCTGTGTCTCCAGGGGAACTATCACGGCAGCTGTGGGAAGGGGCAAGATGTTTCCCCATCTCACAAGCCAGCCGAACAACCAGAGCCCAGTGCTGACGCCTGGTTTTCTCTAGGGCAAGTTTTTTCTTAAACTTGATTTGCACGAGTTTTGAATTTGACGACTTTCCTTTCATAGAAGAGAAGTTATAAAGCTTTGAATATGTTTTTGTTGTTTTGATTTTTTTGTGTTTTATACAGATGTGTAATTTTTTCTCCCATTGTGCATCTTAAAATAGTATAGTTTATTTGATAAATTAATAACTTAAGTATCTTGGGTACTTGTTTTTAAAACTATATTGTAAAACAAATAAATGGTACAGAGGTCATTGTAAAAAAATATGATTAGATAATACTTGTAGTAATAATTATAATTACTGTTATGATTAATAGGTTAATTAGTATTGTGGAATTTTGAAAAAATAAAGTACAAAGCTGTTATGGACGTAATACAGTATGGTGAGAGAAGAAAGATTTAGGTATGTGTGGGAGGGGTTGGGGAAACTCAGAATCCTTCTTTGTTCTGACCGGGTGAAGTTTGTGATTCCAGTAGAATGCAGCATCCAATATCGAAATAATTTTGTATGTTTTATAATCACCTTTTTAAGAGTGTTCTGTATTTACTGTGAAAAGTTTTTCAGTGTTTCATATATATGTATATAACATAATTTCTCTCTCTACTGTAAACTTTTCTTACTGATTTACAAAAGTATATTTTTATTTATTTTCAATTTCTCACACAACTTTGTCCATGTACTTTCAGGGTTTTATACCAACAGCAGAATCTGCCTATGGATGCCTTAAGAGCATATAGCTGTGCAATCCAGGTAGATCATGGCTATTCCCCAGCTTGGACTAACCTTGGTGTTCTGTATGAAAGCTGTAACCAGCTTCATGATGCAGTGAAATGTTATCTTAATGCTGGAAGAAGTAAAGGTTAGTATGTTATAATGTAAGGTTATCGAATAAATTGTTGGCTTGCAAGATTTATTGATTAATTTTCTTGTAAAAGGTGATCTTTTTCAAAACGTGGAAAATTGTAGAATACAAAGATTTGGAAAATAGGTAAATATACAGATTAAATAATATTTTTAGTGTACAAATCTAGATCTAAATAAAACTCTTCAGTCATAATACACATATAACAGACTCTGGACTTTTCAGTATTGGTATTACTTAATGTCATGTAGACAAAGTTCTTAAAATTTTAACTATACATAATACTATTTGAACAAAGCACTAAATTACTAATGATAGTGATGCTAATAAAAAGATTGTTTTTTTTAAATTTAATATTTAATGTGTTGTTGTAGAAATATTTTCTTATGCACGTTCACTATCTTGGGTTTAAACTTGTGATATTTTCACTAGTTATTAGAATTGCAGAAAACTGCTGTTATAGTGCATAATTGGAGGATTATGAACAGAATTTTAATTATAGTGACTGTGACTTATTGTTTTTTTAATAATTTTGGGGGGTAAAGATGTTGAGGAAAATTTAGTCTATTAAAATAAATTTTGTTCATGATCTGTGAAAAGAGACATTTAGGTAATGGAGTCGGATAACACCTCCAATATACGTGATAGGTTAATAACCTGTTTATTATAGAAATTCAGTTTCCATAATTTCTAAAACTTTTTGCAATTGTTGACCCTTTTGGTGAATTTTTAAAGTTGTCAATGACCTTTAAATTCTTAAATAGAAATTTATAATTGAAACTTTGTATTTAGGAAATTTCAATGTATAATCAACTTTTATAACACAATTATTAGAAAACGAAATCTTAATAAAAGAACGAGATTGTAATTTCCACTTGTTACTAGGCATAGGGTGGTTATAATATCTGGGTATTTTGAACATCTTTGGTTTATGAGGATGATTCATGGTCTGCAAATTTAGATGGTAAATAACTGATCTCTTCAGCTGTAGCTAAATTTTCTCTTTTAAGAAGTGAATATAAGGGGAAAAATATAAATAACTGAGATTGAGTTGTATATTTACTAATTATTTAGGGTTTAGTTTGGAAGAATCTAAAGGAAGTGCATTAACTTACAATAAGTCACAACAATATTTATCAAAAAGGTCCAGATTAAAAATCTGTTTTCAGTATCTAGTACTTTGCAATATTTCCTAATTATTAAAAACTTAGTAATCTGATATTAAAATTGGTTTGTTAAAACTTTTATGAAGATTTTGGTGTTGTCTGTTGTGTAAGGAAAAAACAAAAAAACTTCTGCATTAGTGTAATATATAATTAATTTATTGCGACATTCTTCTTGTAGGGTCAGTAAATCCAAATTTGGCAGCACGAATTCACTTTTTACAGGAAAAACTTATGAGTACCATACCAAGCAGCTTGCAGAGGTTAGACTTCAATCAATATTTTTTCAAACGTTATGTGACTTAAAATTCTATATGTATTGCAGAATATCAGTTTTATTATTTAAATGTAGATTAATGACTTATGAAATAATATTTCTATTAATAATTAATTACAGTTGGATAGCTACACATCTACAAAAATTGTATAGGAGAAGCAGTTACTTATTTAAGGTACAATATTTATTTACCACTTAATTAATGTTATGACCGAGAAGGAAACCAACCCCATGAACTGTGATTACTCAGGATAAAAATGATATACTTGTGGTAGGTCAGTTGAATTTTGAAGATCTTTAAATGCATGTGGTGCCTAAGACCAACTTGCCCTATTTCGGGGCTTTCCAGTGCCGGGTTTTGTGATTTGTAAGAGCATGTAAATCACAATTTTAACACTAAAGAAGTTAAGAGATGTCAATAATTTTTGAACTATACTGGTAAATAAAGGAATAGAAGCATTAATTTAGTATATTTCAGTAAAAAAATGTAAAAGATTGAAAGTCCAAGTTTGTACTTTTTTAATTTAAGAAACTTAATAGCTAGGTATATTGCATCCAAGGGAGTTCATCAGGTAAGTGTATTTAATGCATTCTTTTTTAGCCAGTATGCAGCATATCAAAAATTAGTGGGCTGCTGTTAGTGATAATGCCCACTATCTGTTAATGGTTGTTTACACGTGTGGGATCTATACAAAAAAATTATTTTATTTAGCTGTAAAACTTAAGTATGTAGTCCAAGGGTTAAGAGTTTTTTTGGATAAAGTAAAAAAAGTAATGTCAGTCAGACTCAGTGAAATGTAAAGGAAATCAAAGTCTTGTAGATTCAAGTTTATTAAATAAATGGATATTGCTTTCCAAATAAAATGGTAACTACAAGTAAAATACCTAAATTCAATGAATCCATAACATAAACCCAAAACATAACTATGTATTTAGTCCATACATCAAATGAAACAAGACATTCTTGTCTGTAATTGTTTTGTGCTATTTGCAGGCTACAGGCATTTACAATTAAAAATTATAACAAAATCCACATCTGATCATTTGCATGCTGTCACAAAAGCCTGTTTTCCAAGTTTTTATAAGTTAGTATCCATAGCATGGTGTAATATTTTTTATCTGTTCAAAAAATTGGGGGGAAAAAAGTACAATTTTTGTAAAATGAGTTACAAATGCCAAGTAAGTGGTAGTTCTTCCTACCAATAGAAGAAGTAGAGAAAAAGTGCTAGCTTAGATGTTAAATATATAGAACCCAATTGGTTCATCAGGAGTTTAAAAAAAAATTTTATGCATAGTGCAACCTTTCTTACATGTAGAATCTCTTTTTGATCTGTGAAGAATAAAAACAAAAGTATATCTTATGTTGAACAGTGTAATCTTTCTGACCTATAGAATCTTATCGATTCATTGGGAATAATAATAATAAGAAAATCAAAATGCATTTTATTTGCACAGCTTATTTTTCTTGCCTATAGGACTTCACTGGTCCATCAGGAATATAAAACTATTTGGGCCTAGGTATGAATTTTTTGCTAATAAGTTTACACTTAAACTTGTATGCAAAAACGACCATGACAGTGTAATTATAGTAGGTCTTCAACATTCATTGCTCCTTTATTTGTTGTTTTGTGCTTTCATTGTTGATGTATATTAAATTGATAAATACAGTATAACAAATTTCGTATTTAAAAATACGTAAAAGTGCATAACCAACTTTTCAAAAACCTACTCTATAAAGCACTGCTTCTATTGGAAAATGCTCTCGGATATCCAGTGAATCTTGGTGATTTGTCTGAAAATATACAAGTTATTTTTCTTCCACCAAACATCACTTGTTTGCTGTAGCCAAGAGAGAAAAAGATTATAGCCTCCTTAATATATATAATAATGAGACATCTGCATGTTCGTCTAAATTATACCACCCACCCACTCCCAGCAGGTATCTTTACTCAATTTAATCAAGCATGCTATATAAATGTTATGTATGTATTCTATTTAATTCGTTATTTATGCCATTATATAAATATATTTATGTAACTTCAGACAAGTACAGTACCATTTATGTAAGAAAACTTGCTCCCCAAGAACATAACTCCTACTTATAATATCAGTTAAAGGGTAATGTTGGTTTCATTATCAGACATTTCTCTATAAATAGCATTTTCCAGGAACACAGAGTGAATACCTCTTGTACTGTCATCAAGTGCAACTAAATAACACCAGTCTTAGTGTTGTAAGACTTATGAGACTTACTGAAGTAATAGAAGGAATGCATATATACTTTATACTTTTTGGGATAAAATTAATGAAACTACACCCAGTTTATTTTTTATACACTTACAGAATACATTTATACATTAAGAAAAGATTTCATACTTGATGTTTTTACTTATTAAATGTGAAGCTTGATTTATTGATTTATTTATAGCCCAAGACAACTGCCATACATTGAGGATAGTGATGTGTGTCTAACATACAAACAGAAAAATTTGATGAATTATCAGCATCAGGTACTGTCATGATTTTATTCAAAATATTCTTAAAGATCATGTGTTTACATTTGTAAAACAAATTATTTCTGCTATTATGTTATTATTAATTCTGTTTTATTTGTTTGACAAACTGTGTTTTAAGTTTTGACTGTTTTAGTATAGCTAAGTTATCTGTATTATATATATACATGCACTTTTATTTTAGAGAAATAATTATGAATATTTTCAGCAATTAAACTGTAAAAAGAAACAAGTAATATTCTTTTAAGACTTAAATGGGGAAAAAAATAGGTTATTTTTGTTCAGTGTTGTTTAATTTTTTTGTCATTCATAACAAAATTAGGTTTATTTGTCATAATTAGGTTTTGCCTAATGAATTGAGTATTGTGAATCAAAGCAATGCAAAACTTAAGTGGAATAGTGAAGATGACCATTACCACAATGCAGTTACTAAAAAAATGAAGATGGCATGTGGATATTCACACATTACTGTAAGAAAATAAAACTGTTATTTTCATAATTACTTTTTTGTATTCTAACTGAAGTTTTCAATGTTTTGTAGATGTGGAAAATATATTTCTGCTAACAAAACATTTTTCAAAATAAATCTAGTGCTTATTTTTCATTTGACTTTTTCTAAATATAGAATATTGCAGAACTTTAACTTTTTGTAAATAGTATTCCAAATAAAAAAAAAAGTTACAACTGATTCATGTTGTATTAGATGTACAAGTGTCTTAAAAGCAGTTTTTAAAAAAACGTCTCCAGCTAAATATCTTGCAAGCATGCTGTAGAATTATATGAATATTAAAAAAATTGTGAAAAGTATTGTTATGCAAATAATCCTGAGTAATAACAAACTTAATTGGTGATAGATTTGAATGATGTAATTTAGAGCTCAATAGCTTAATGAAAATATTACAAAATTATGGAATAAATTGCTTTGTTAACTATTATACTTAATTACCTCTACACTTGATACAAACTCCTGCAAGTGCTAGTGAAGAAATTACTATCTCTTCTCGGGTAGGTCTGATAACTTAATACTAAAAAATGGTTTTTGACACTTGTGATAGGCACATCACAGATAACCCAGTGTGTAATTTTGTTTTAACATCAATGTAAATTTATTGTACTGATTAATAGACTTTGAAAATGGAAATTTGTTTTGAGACAAGTTCATCAAAACCTCAAAGACAATTTTTTTACAATAGGCAGTGTTGCCCATTTGCAAATGTCTTATTAATTCTTATTCTTTTCTTTTGGTATTAACTTGCAGTTCTCTGAGTATTCATTAATGGGAATGGCTATATTTCCACACAGGGCCATAGATCCTGGGAGGAGGATGGAGGGTATACATCCCCCCCTTTCATTTTAGGTAGGGAGTGTATGGTACATACAGTCATCCCCCCCAACAGTTTGATCTGTTAATTGTTTTATTGCATCACAGGCCTACAAGTTGTGTGTTTGTTCTTGTGATTCTCATGTTCTGACCAATGTAATTACATAATTAGGCCTAGATGTAGGCTTTTTCAGTAGCCGAAATGTATATCTTTAATATAGGCATGCTTCTAAGCTTTTTGATCTAAGCAATAGTTCATAAGTATCAATCAGTAGGCCTACGTATACATGCAAGTATTGTGGCAACAAGATTATTCTGTGACTGCATGTTTACAACTTTCAGGTTCACTTAATCAGAGATTACCAATTTGTAAATTGAACAGTCCACATAAGCGGTTGCAAAAATCATCCCCCCCCATCAGGTGTAAAAAAAATCTACGCCCTGTTTCAGCAAACTATTTTAAGGATGTTTAGTTACTAATTGATGTTTCATAATTACAAAACTGTTGGTTTTAAATTCTGTCAGAACTGACTGTTGTAGCTGTTAATGAAGCTTGCTTACATAGTTATTCTATGCATTTTTTGGCTGACATTTTATTGAAAATACCGAAATTTCGTCTGTTCAATTATATTTTAGCAGATACACGTTTCACTTTTTCTCTGAATGTTTTTGAGTTCCATTTTATTTTATTCTTCACAGAGGTGCGAGTCTACAGGCGAGACCGTAGTAACGACCTCCCCAAGTAGGTGCTCAAATAGTATATTACCTTACACATCAGATGGTGAAGGCTTGACTAGGATAAGCACAGTATATACCAAGATGATACCATCCACCCTGTGGCCAAAAGAAAATAACTTTTCTCACACGTATCCATCGCATGGGTCAAACCTTGTTTCATCAGTGATTAATGAACAGCAACAATCTGTTACAGACTCCAAATCATTTAAACCATCTCACTATCACCATTCTGGAATTAGTCCAATCTCTATCTATAAACCAGGACTTCTGGGAGGGTTTTCTGGAACACCAGGAGTTCATCAGCAAGTAAGTCTAACTGGAATAGATTATTAAACACTTTATGTGGAATTATTAAAATAATTAGTCTTAAAAATTTAACAATATATTCAACAGCATCTTTGTTTCAATTTGTGAGTTTCTCAGTTTCTTGGCATTTCTCCACTATATCAAAAAACAGGCAAATGGTATTGAATTTGTTGTTAAGAGAATAAATATTTAATTTACAGGAACACATACAAGCAGAAGATAGTGTCAGGAGTCCACATGAAAGAGCAATAGCTACTACTAAAACAAATAATTTTACTCTCAAGGCCACGTTACCCCAAACAGACTTAACAACCTCATTGGCTGAGGATTTTTTGGTGCACCTAGTGGGTGAACAGCACATAAACCATCAAATTGATGGTGATGATTTAAAGGTTTCGGAAGATATACCAAATGCTCAAGTTAGTTTGTTCAAACCTGAATCATTTCAAGACCAGGTTACAGATCGGGGATCAGTAAGTAGGTTACTGCAACAGACAAAATTCAATGAGCATGTGTGTACCAAAAAGCCAGACATGCATAAAAGTCTCTTAGACCCTCAAGTGATAGTTGAAAAACTGCCAGAGCCTAAACATCCTGTTTCTCCTACTATTGGTATGAGTGCATCTGAAGTGATGGCTACCTGTAAAGAATTGACCAGAAATGGCATGACCTCATTTCTCATTAAATGGGAACTCTGTCCACTAGTGCCACCACCTGAGGCTCCTTCCTCAATGCCTGTTAAAGAATTACTCCCGCCCACACCAAGTGTCTTTGTAAGTAGAAATATATATTGTTTTTTTTATACATTTGCAATATAATGAAACTGTATGACTCGTATTGACTTAGATTTTAAGTCTACCGTGTGTGTGTGTGTGTGTACTTTTTATTGAAGTTAGAAATATAACTATGTTGTTTGGAGATGCATTCTCCATGAATATTTTTCAGTCCACAAAAATTACTCATTCTTAAATCTACTTTTCAATCAAGTTTTTTCTTGTTCATATTTTCCTTTTTTCTCCCAATAAGATGTATTGCTGTACAAGTTAGTACCTACATTGTTGTTGTTTTTTCAAATGTTTTCATCACCTTATTTTTGGAAATATAATATTAGCATTGACTGATTTGATATTAAATAAGAATTGCTTGTCAGCATCATATATCAGCTGTATTTATTATTAAATATTTTTGTCAATTTTTATTTAATACTGTATCAAATTTGTCAAGTCATCATTGATTAGTTTTTGAACTTTCTATCAATTTTGCTTCTCAGTTGGAAAGCAGGAAAGATGCTTTCTCTCCTCAGCTCCAAGACTTCTGCCTTACTCACCCCATTTCTGTGATTCGAAATATTGCTACAGTTCTGAAGTTAGGTAAGTACTGCATGATATTTTACTACTGATTCAAGTTGTTCTTGTACATAAGATCATAATTATTTGCAACACACATTTGCTCTTTTATTTCATGATATTACTATAGTATTTAATCTGGATAAATATATTACTTACCCCAGTAATAGTTTTTATTAACGATACTAATTCAAGAAACAACTAAAGCTTATTTGTTTTGTATGTGCTGCAAACCATTGTTAGAAGAACACATGAAGAATGCAGTATAGATTATAATACTTTCATTAGTATCTACAGTGACTGTAACAGTTACCAGTTTATGTAATTACTTAAGTCTAATCATTAATTAGTCACAAATGTTTTTATTAACTACTTGACACTATTATCAATTAGTTTTATTCCACAGTTTAGCTGAAAATCTTCTGTCATCTTCATGGAAGTTCTGATTAAAAACTGTTTCTTTAGTGGCCAGAGTTCAATTGTGAGTTTCCCTAATATAAAAACTAGTACACTGTTCTAATGGGAGTTAATTGTACAGATGGATATCTGTTTTTTGACATGTGCTATTTTAACTGAGTGTTTTACCAGTTATGTGGATGTCCTTTGTATGTTTTATATTATATAGTTCATATCTAATTATTTTAGTGTTATTTCCATTTATCATACAATATTCATCACTGGTATTACTGACTGTTGCAGATAGGTCATATTACAGTGTGTTTGTCCAATTTTCCTCAGTTCTATATTTTCTTGGTTTCTTTATTCCAATATATGAGAGTTCACATTCATGAGGGATGTTTTAAATTGTTTTTAACTACATTTGATCTTGGATAGTTTATGTACTAACAGTGACAATATTGTATCTTTCTTTCTGAATCCTGTTTGCATACCCTTTGTATGTTTTTAAGAGAGACTTTTGACATGGAGGAAAATAGCTGTCTATAATTTTCTTCCTGCTTATTCTTGGAGTTTCTCTTTTATTTTTAGTTGAGTGTTCTGGATGTCAATGAGTGTTATAGTGATGTATTTTTCTTCATCTTTTTGACAAATCTTATTCTGGAAACTAGGCAGTCTATGGTTGCTTTAATAGCTTGATTTATTGTTAACCTATTTATGCATATCTGTAAGTTTCATGTAAACCTGTGACTCATTTGTATATTGATAACAATCACATTTAGATGTGGAAGCTTGTTTTATTCTAATTGCATGTGTTGTCTATTCAGGGGGTTCATGGACTTTGTTTATGTTGTTCTTATTTGTATTGTATCACCATAACACAACTGTATAATCAACACATATTAGCCAAATCCTGAAACTTGCTGAGAGTTTTGAGGCATTATTTTAAAGTGTTCCATGTTGCAATTTTCATGTACTAATGATAGCAGAGAACCTATGACTTGGTTTGTTGTTGGTAACATCTTCATGTTGGAAGTAGATTGTGTAGATATAGAAGATTGTGATTTCTAGTATTGTGTAAACTGTAAGTTGGATGTATTCCTTGATTTCTATTGCATTTAAGCTGGCAGTGGTGTATAGTGTGTCAGAAGTTGGAATGTGAGTGAATAGGTGAATTACACCAGGATCTGCTTCAGAGTATTGTAAAATAAACAATGAGAAAATGACTCTCTGGACCAGAAAAAGGGATCAATTTGGAGGCTGAACCATTGCTACTTAAATAACAAAATAGTAGCAGTCTGCAAAGAAACTTCTTCAAATGATTGATATTTGATCACCACAATTTACTGTGATCACCTAAAGACCTGATGGAGCTCAAGACGTTGAGATGATTACCTGGTTAAGTCTTTCTAATTTCCTTGTGCTTTCCTTCATGAAGAGAAACAACATAATTCCCAAAGGACTTAAGGTTAATAAAACTTAATTTTAAGATAGGATCAAATTTTTCATTATAAATAAATAAAAGACAGAATGATACTAACAATTTCTATCAAATGATAGATAATATAACAGATAACATAGCTTCTATCAAAATGTGTACAACTATTCAAATATCAAGATTGCTTTTGACACTACATATGTGATAATTAACTTAAATACAATTAACGTAACCAAAAGAATGTGTAATATGAAGTGAATTAATTTTGCCCTAAAATATATAAAATAATCCATCCTAGACATAGCTGCATCTACAGAATACATAACGGCTTACCAGAAGTAAAAGAGAATTCATAATCAAATTCACTAGTTCAAAAAGCCATGTAAAGTGAACTTTACTGTAACACTACCTTAACAGAAAAACTACCCACAAAAATTTTGTAATATCATAATGGCTTTACCATCATATAAAGGTAATGACACTTTAATATCTTGCAAATACCCAACAAGCTTTCATCTGTTCAAGGTTGTTACTACAAGATAGTCTTAACTGCTGAAAGAGATAAAAATAAACCAACCCTCCAAGAAAGCTCAAAAGGGACTTTGAACAGAAACTGTCAAACTACTACAGTACTATCTCGAACATCTATGTTTTTTTTTTTAAATTCACAAAAAAGGTTATTTGTATCCTGTAATCAACTGCTAATGTTCACCATGTCATCTTTCTCTTAGATATTGTATAAATGTAACCATTAGAAGGTAAAATATTTTCATGTGTTAAGAATTGGTTCACTTTGCAGAGATCATAAAAACAATCACAATAACCCATCAAGGTATAATGGTCAGCTCCAACTCTCAAGGAATGCACCCACCTGACAACATCCATGATAATAGAGCTCTCAATCGATTGTATCAACACAACTTACTTTCAGTGTGAAGATAAATACTGACAAGGCCGGTCCATGTGCTCAGTTCAATCACTAGTAGTTGGTAGTCTCTGCAGTCAACATGTTACAATATTATTCATGGTAGAAAGAGAAGAACATAAACTTGTATTTCCAGATAGAATGGTTATTAAGGTACCTAACTTGGATATTGCAGGTATTTATAAGATACCCATGGCCATGAGTTAATACATTAACTAAATCAAGCTATCCCCAAAGTGTAAAAGTGTTGTTATACTAAAGACATTTAGAAGAAGGAATATATGTAACTACAACTCTTATTGATGGTGTATACTTCTAAAAGTTGATTAAAGAAGAAATAATGTGGATAAACATCAACGGTAAACAGAAAGAAAATTGCAGGCACACTGTCATATTCCACAAAGTCAAAGGTCTATCTTAAAACTTGCAGGGGATATGTAAGTAATGTAAAATTACAACAGCAGTGAAAGTCACATCCCAGTATTATCATAGTTAGTATACTCTAAATCACCTAAATGCAGAACAGAAGCATTAATTACAGCATTATATCGCACAAATAAAAGTCTGAGTTACTAACGTTAAATATTTTATTGAAATGCCATGCTACTTAAGTTTCAAGTCCATAACTTAAATTTTAAACTTTAAAACAGGGTAGATTTTCAGTTGGCATCTGTAAAATACAGTTTTTCCTTGATTTCAAATTTTACTTTTCTGCACTTTCAATAAAGTGCTGATCATTTTCATTCTCAACATATCCTGTTCATGTAGAATCCAATACATTGGAAAAACAAAAGGACCTCAAAGCTTAGAATTCAGGTGCATGATATACATGGAATAGTTGATCATTCTAGAGAGGATCATGTAATAAATAGAAACTATAGAAGCACTAATTTGCATTATTTTATTTTAACAGTAACCAACATGAAATTTACATCAAAAAACATTACTCTTTCAAAAAATTTAGATCCTATTTCTATCTCGGTCTGTTCTAGAGTTTGATCATTTTTAAAAATTATAATTTGCTACCATTGCACCAAAAGTAGTCGATCAAGGATGATTTTGACCTTTGACCTTTTTTCACCGAAAACAAATTATTGGTGAATGGGGATATTCATCTTTTGAACCAAATTTGATTGAAATTAAATGAAAAATTTTGAGTTATTTTTTTACAAATGGAGATTAATATGAGTAACAACTTTGCTGTAAGTTAGAGGTAATAATTAAATAATGAGTTTTAAATAATGAAAAATTAAGTGGGTTTAGAACACTATCTTAACTAGTAACATGCTCAGTCAACCTGTCAAAGAAGTTTGCAAAACCTGAAATCCTCTCTTGAAAAAACAACTCAGTAACTAATTAATAATAAGACTTGAGTAATTGTCAGGTGATATTCAGGAAGAACAGGTGTTAGCATTATTTATTGTGGGAACAATACTTATGTGTAATTTCTGCTATTTGAATATTTGTTAGGTAATATAGGAAATGAATAACAACAGATTATCTCAGAATAAAGTTTTAAAATAAAAGAAATTCAAGGGACCACCAATAAAAGTTGCCCTTATTGAAATCGGAAATGGCGAGTTGATGCAACTCTGTTGGAGAAACATTTCATTTCGTTAAACTGAAATAGATGTATTTGCATTTAACATGAAAATAAAAACAGCCTGATTTATTGATGAGGTATTTCAAAAGTGCTAGATAAGTTGTTGTTTTTTTTTTAGATAGTAATATATTTTCATGAAAACTTAAAGATAAAATATGTATATAAAATAGTATACAACTGAAAGTTTATGATTTTTAACATTTTTAATGAATTATTGAAGTATTGATTGAACCTAAGAAATTTTATTCTTTTATTAGTACAAATAAAAATTGTGGAATAATATTATCACAAATGTTTTTTTATGTACATTATATAATTACAATCATTAATAAACTTCACAATTAATAGTTTCTTATTTTATACAAAATAAATTTAACATTCTCAATATTTTTCAAACTTTAGTAAAATATTTAGTTTTGAATTGTGTAAGTTAATATACTCTTTTATAAAAGTGCTTGTTAAGTTTGATAAACCATAAAACTTTTCTTTCAGATTTGGGTTTATTTTCAACTAAAACCTTAGTAGAAGCTAATCCAGATCACAGCATCGAAGTCAGAACACAAGTATGTTTGTTTTCTTTGTAATGTTCATTGTAGTAAATGCTTTTTGTTAAAAGCTTCAAAGGTGGTTTTTGCTACATGCATGAGATAATTTCTCAAGTTTGTCATTTAATTTCAATTTCAGTGGCAAGATGTTTGTTTCAGTTCTAAAGATCACACATTTACGTATTCAGGTATTACAGTACCTAGTTTGTAACCATTTTAAACACTGATGCTACCTCTTATTGGATTATGTAATGTATTATTTGTAAACCAAAAACTACAGGGTGGTCGCTAGAAAAGCAGAAAATTTGAGGGTCGGATGAGATCATGAATAAAATGGGTGCTTACTTATTTCTATTTTGATTTCTTTACATCATGAATAAAATGCATGATTTTAATATCATAAAATGCATTTTGAGCATCTATGAGTGTAATATAGCATATGCCTTTAAAAAACTTTGTAAAAGTTATTCTTTGTAAAAATAAATAGCTGTTTGACAAATTTTCTGCTTTTCTAGCGACCACCCTGTATATTAAAGACAACCTAAAGCTTTTTTTTTCTGTCGTATTTTTGGTAATTGTTTCTATTCTTAAGTTATAAAAGTAAGAGATATTTATTAATCTAAACCACTAGTGTAACTACAAAAGATAGGGCACTCTTTGCATAAAAACTAATTGGGCCCCTGACATTTATTCTCTTTGTTAGCAATTCTTTAGTTCTTTGATTCTCTCTGCAGTTATGGGAATTGAGGGGGTGCATACTTATGCCACTGGTCTAAGTTTCTAAAGGATGTTTTTAGAGGCTGAGGTAGAGTGTTATTATATTGTTTCAATGTTATTGTTAAAATTGCCAAAAAATGTAAAAGGTAATGTATATATTGAGACTTTCTATTTAAGTTTGTATGTGCTAAAATGTTTTATGTTAAACTAAAGCACAGCTACTTTTACATGTCAATATGAGAAGAAAATTTAAAAACTGCTTTATTTTATAAGACGTGTAAACCATGGCATTGATTACTTGTTCAGTGTAATTTAAAACATTCATAATTGCTTTCAAAGGCTAAATAGATATGCAGCAATATTTTGCTGGTCATTTTTTACTTTATCTTAGTTGCATCTATGATATCATAACTTCTAATAAGTAATTTTAATGTCAGTTATGTGTTAAATCATCTACAATAAACAATTCCATCTGGTGCATATGCAGTAAAAATCTGAAAGCAGCAAATACTGATATTGTATGTAATTTTTCAATCCAGATGCACAAGTATCTCATGTACTATACACTATCCTACTCTAGTAGGAATTGGCTATAATTTTAAGGCTTAATTGATGCTGTATTGCAATTTAATTGGTTATACAAGTTGAAACAGAATTGTGAAGCTTTGTCACCAAATTCTGTTTTTATTCAACCTTGTTTAACTGGGTGGATTTTGTTATATTTAAATTATTCAATTTCTTTTGGCAAAAGTAACAGAAATTATTTCATAAATAAAACATTGATTACAAAGTATTGAGAGTGAAAAACATTAAATTAGATTATTAATATCTTAACAGTGGACTAAAGAAAGTGTTTTGCTACACTTTTGCAGCTAATGCAATCATCTGATGAGAACTGGGACCAAGAGAGAACTAAATTAATATGGAGATGTGAGAGTCACCGATCACACACTACAATTGCTCGTTATGCACAGTATCAAGCATCCTCTTTTCAGGAATCTCTAAGGGTAAGAGCTGGGTGTTTACAAGATATTAAAATTTGAGAGGAAAATAAGATCAAATTGAGTCTTCTTTATTTCTTTCTAAATATGGATTTATAGCTCAATAAATTTTTGAATCTTGAGTAATTGTATAAGATTTGAACAAAAATGAACCAGGAGATGAACAAAAATTAGTTTGTATTTGAAAAAAAGGACAAACTCTCGACTGTTTGCTGCTCTTTCACCTCTTGCAAATATATCGGATATTCAATTAACTTTGAATAAGTAAGTGAAAAGGATAGAATTGACTACCTTATTATTGAGACAAGTATTAAAAAGTGGATAATAATCTATCTTGGCTAATAAATTAAGAAATTGAAATAATGAAGTGTTTATTAAATTTATTACTTAGATGCTTTACCTCATTTCAGAACTTTAAATAAACATAATGCTTTGAATAAATATAACTTTTTTTTTATTTTCAGGAAGAACAAGAAAGAGACACAGACAGTGATTCAGCATCATCCTCGCAAACTCTGAGGTAAATCAACTATAACTTTCATTGTGTGGTTACAGTTTTTAGTCACTAAATGAACTAAAAATTCGTATTAGAAGTTACACCTGCAATGCAAGATTTAGGATTTCTGATTACAGTATTAGCTTTTATAGATCTTTTGAAATATGTTCTTTAATAACACTGTGTAGCAAAATGTTTACTTTTTCTTCTTCCTGGGCAGAAAGTGTTATTTCCCAGTTGTTTATGCCTAAAGTAAATGTAAAAGACCTATTTTTCTCTTCAAACTTTGCTTTTGTGACCTGGGAGCATATAACGAAAACATGATGGGAGACTATATTTGGGGGCTGATACATGAAAGTGACTTACATTACAGTTGCAAATCTTGAAAACCTATTCATCTCTAAACATTTTTGTATAACTTTAGTATAAATACGTGTAAATCTTGATTCATATATTTTTTATTCAGATCTTGTGTAAATGAAAATGTGGAAATTTGCCTGTTTTTACATAGAAAATAGGCTAATTCTAAATTTCATTATGCAGGTCACAAAAGCAAAATTTGAAGGGAATAATGGCCATTTTCTGTACTTTTACAACATAAGGAAGTAAGAAATAATACTTACTATTCAGAAACAAAATTTGTGTTACATAATGTAGTTGTTATTCATGTCATTATGAAACCTATAGCTACAAAACATTACTACTTGTATCTGCACTGTTACAAGGAAACCACAACTGAAATTCACTCTAAGATTGTTTCTAACCCATTTGTTTATCTTTTAGTTCCAGTTTATTATGAGATCTTACTGCAAAAATTCAACATTGACTGTTCAGATTTCTATCAAAATGGACAAATTATCATGATATTAATAATTATCTGATTTAAACAACCTGATTTCAGCTATATGTTAATATTAAGTAGGAGTTGCCAAATAAGATTTTTTGCATTCAAGCAGGTAGAGAATTTGTGGTAGATTAAAATAAGTGAAAGTTAGTTATGACTGTTTATAGTGTTAAGTATGTTTCTGGAATAGCACGAGAAAAAAAAAAAAGGAATCTGGTGCCACATATGAAACTTTGTCACAAAATTCTGTTCCATTCAACTCTTTTTAGATTTAACATTTTAAAAACAATTAAATATGCATTGATAAGTTATCTTTAAATTATGAACCATTACCAGACTATAGGCAATTTTAAACACTTGATAGTATTATACATGACACAATAAATCAATTATACCCAATATTATGCTTTCTTCATATTATTTTATCCAATATTATCCTTTCTTCATGTCACATGCTTGCAATAATATTTAATGTAGAAATTAGGGCCAGAATTATCAGATAGATTAAAGTAGACAAATACATAGGTGGCAAACAAGATGAGTTAGAATATAAAACTTTGCATTTGTATGTGAAGATTGTGAATTTATTAACACCTCTTTTGTTATATTTCCAGTAGTTGAGTATGTTTACTTTGGGTAACCACTGGGATATGGAAGCATAGCATTAATTTTTCATCTTTTTTTGCTAGAAAGTTTTCATTTTTTTCACAAAGTGTTAGAAACTTTGAAGAATGCTTGATTAGGAATTTCTGAAAATTGTTTTGTAAATTAATTTACTATGTTATAAAAGCAATTAATTTCCCCAATTGCTGCTGGAATTTCCTATGTAGCATACATACCATAAAAGGTTTGCCACCTTTTAACCAGTTATTTTGTTCATTTCTTTACAATAAATATTATAAAGGACAAAAAAATAAAATTACCCAATGTGTCATTTGAAATAATTGGCATCTCTGCATTTCATAACCCTATTTATATAGTAAAACGGGGTTAGTTCTTTGCAATAAAATTTTATTATTTTATCTTTGTTCTTTAGAGCAAAGAAAGGGAAGAAGACAAGTACATTCAAGACAATAAAGTTTGGAACAAATGTTGATCTTTCTGATGAGCGCAAGTGGAGGACACAACTCCAAGAGCTTACTAAGCTACCAGCTTTTGCCAGGGTACAAATTTGTTAAAATATGTACTCAGAAATATTAGAATGTTTTATATGGATTTGTCCAAATTACCATTAGTGGTAACTCATCTTTGTTTACTGATATACTTTTAACTAAAAGTGTAGATTTTAATGTTAAGAAATGTTTTGTTTTTTAAATATTTGGATTTCTTGCCTCTGGCTTATTTTTTTTAAAAATGACATTTCAAATTTCCATACAAATGTTTCAATTGCAGTGTGCTTAAAAATAAGTCATAACTTAATTTTATATTTTTATTTTCATATAAAAAGGTTAGAATGAATGCAAAGCTTATCACTGTACAGATGATGTAACTTTTATGTTAAAATAGTTTTGAGGCCTAGCCATGTTATTGCAGTTAGTGCTGCCAGATCTGGTTGTGCCTAATCTGATGACTGAAAATATCCATGAAGTTTAGTTTTCACAGCAAAATTTCATATTGGCTGTGATCATTATGTGACGTGTTTACTTGCACATTTAAAATAATTCATTCAACCATACATAATTATAAAAAAGAAATTACTACTGGTTGTAATTATTATTAAGAACCAGCATTACACTATTGGCATTGGTTGTATGTGATATTAGAGTATTCCTGTTTTTATTTGGTTTAAAGACTTTAAGTGCATATTTACTTAAGAATTTTGCATTCTAACTGTAAAAATACTTAAAGTAGGAACTTTAAATAGATTTATAATGTAACAATTTTTAATAAGGTGTTTTTACAGTTATTTAAAAAAAAGTAATTATAGAATAACAAAATAATTAAATTTTAGAGGGCTGCATAATGCTTGAACAAAACAACCTGATAAATTGGCTTATTTTAATTATAAGAACCCCTGAATGAAAGTAATGAAGAATGTAATATATCAACCACACTATTTGTTTATATTTGATGAACTTTTCACTAAATACAAGTGCTCCTCAGGCTGGCTTAGATATGACAGACATAGCAGTGGTCAAGATGCTGTTTTAGATCATAATTTTTTTGTTTTTATATACAACTTTATATGGCATGCCTATCTGCCCCATATTAATTTAAAAAATATTTGAACACTGAAAAATGATATTATAGTTCAGTATTATCAACCTAACTACAAATAAATAAATTACATCTTGAAACTAACAGGTGGCTACATCAGGAAATATGCTAAGTCATGTGGGCCACACTATCTTGGGAATGAACACAGTTCAACTGTACATGAAAGTCCCTGGGAGTCGGACTCCTGGCCACCAGGAAAACAACAACTTCTGTTCCATCAATATCAACATTGGTCCTGGGGACTGTGAGTGGTTTGCTGTTGCTGAACCTTACTGGGGAGTAATTCACAGGATGTGTGAGAAGTATGTAGCTGTGAATACTGAAAAAAATATTATTAGCTTATTTATCAATAAAACACAAAATATTGAATAACATGAATGTATGTGATCTCTAGTGAAGGTCAAGAACTGATAATTAACAATATTTTTTATTATTCAACCTAAAATTTCCATTATCGCTGGAATGTGATCTGTATTATAAATGTTTGACTTGTTAGTTTTCTTTGTTCTGAGATTTTTCTTATGTGTAAGACTTAAGACAGTATTGTGTTTGCACTTCCAGCTTTAGTTATTTGAGTATTGTTTAAAATGAATTTATTGAATTTTTGTCAATATTAACTGCAAAAATTGAGTGGATTACGTTGGATACGGAGGAGTATCATAGTATCCAATAGTCAAGTTAGAACCAAAACAAAAATTATTCTAATTCAAAACAAACCCAGCCCATGGGTTAAGGTGTTTGACTCGTAAGCTGAGGGTCATGGGTTTGAATCCTTGTTACACCAAACATGCTAGCCCTTTAAGCTGTAAGGACATTATAATATGATGGTCAATCCCACTATTCATTGGCAAAAGAATAGTCCAAGAGTTGACAGTGGATGGTGATGAATAGCTGCCTTCCCTCTAGTCTTGCACTGCTAAATTAGGGATGGCTAGCACAAATAGCCCTCGTGTAGCTTTCTGCAAAATTCAAAAACAAACAAAAACAAGCCTCAAAAACCAAACCAACAAAAGAATTCTCTCAATAATGTTCAGCCATGATGAAATGGATTTAGGAGGTTGACAATGATGTGTTTCTCATGTAAGAAAGCAGAAATATTCCTTTTGGTTTAACATAATTTGTCAAATAAAAAGTCTCTGAATATTAGATCCTGATTTGTGTAAACCATAGATTAAATCAATGGTTGACATCCGTCATGTCCTGTGCTTGTGATGCTGCCTTAGTTCTATTCCTATTGTAAATGTTGCTTCTGCTGCTATTTATGCTACTCTGCTACAGTTACTGTTTCTATTACTTCTATTGGTTCATCCTACACACACACAACACCAGCTTGTGCAGCTAAGTTGTTGATGAAGTTTGAAGCAGAATACATCAAAACAAAGAAAATGATACACTGCAGTTCTATTATAAAGTTAGAAAGAGAGGGCATTTGAAAGCTTTGTTTAGGAATCAACTCATAAAAAATGTCTGAATTGCAAACTGACTATTAAGAAGTCATATACTTTTTAGTTGAAACACCGTAAGATAAACACTGGAGAACAGACTGGGATGAAGTTTCAGGCATTAACTTTTCTGAAGTAAGGATGTTAATATCGCCTGATCTCTTCTTATGGGTTAAAACATTTTTTTAATTATTTTACTGAAAAACTTTATCTTACTTTAAAGCTATTTATCCTACTTCCCTGGGTACTTTTGTTTCATTAAATGCTAGTCTTCAATTATAAAGACTTCTTTGTATTTTAAAATTAAATTTTTGTAAACATTAATAACTGTAACTGGAAAGGTGGGATCTAGGATTAAAAAAAAAAGTGCAAAAGCATTCAGAAGTGATGGAAGTTTAACCAAAAATAGTTTACTGTACAAGGTTTTCTGTTAAGTGGGGAATATTGAAGTCTTCTATCAACCAACATCATGTCCTTAGCTAAACATATAGTACTTGGTGTCTAATCTTGCATCTGTAGTAACATGCCTCCGTGTTAGCATACTTACATCTTTCAGATAGTATGCATTTAATCCTTTGTTTCAGCCACAGTAAAATGTCATGACCAAGAGTTTTTTTTGTTGAAGTGAATCTTTGTATATTTTTTTTTAGTGAACAGTAATAAAACACTGTAATTGTATGAGGAAGATTTTATATTTTTGAAATGGAAATTTCACTAAGACTCCAGCTACATCATTAATGCAGTATTTCTTTTCAAGGAACAATCTCAACTACCTTCATGGTTCTTGGTGGCCCATTCTTGAGGAGTTATTTGCTGAGAATGTTCCAGTGTACAGGTTTGTGCAGAAACCTGGAGATTTTGTTTGGGTCAATGCTGGTACTGTGCACTGGGTACAAGCTGTGGTGAGTTGTTCCTTACTTTGTAGAGTGTAGATATCTTAAATAAATGAAAGTGTGACACGTAAAATAAATTGGTTGTTGTATTTTAATATGTATATGAGAGAGGGAGAGAGAGAGAGAGATTGGGCACATTTATATTAAATGAATGCCATGTCATTCTAGTCCAGGTGATATCAAGTCATGCCGTTATCTAGCTACAGTGCATTTTTGCAATAGCTATGAAACATAGTTTCTATTGTAAAAAAAACACCGCTGTAAAGTTGTAATGTCCAAATTGCAACATCTCTTCTTGCAGGCTTTTTGTATTTAATATATATGAGGATGATGTTTTTGCAGTGCCTGTTTTTATAATCAAATTGCACAGAAATCCATAATTGCTGCACCTGGTAACTTGAATGATATGTTTTTGTGCAGAATAGCATGAATTTCCATTTCATTCTCTAGCTTATTGCGATACTTTCTATAATACATCTGTCATATCTCATCTTTGTGAATTTGTATGATATTGATTTCATTTTCATACATTAATCTTGAGTACTTATGTACTGTTGTCTGGAACACTTGGAATTTTATTTCCCACTAACCTTTGTATAGATACTACAGTTTGATTTCTGTTGCTTGGGTACAACTTGCAGGTTTCATTTTTGGTAGTCCTGGTATCCCAAGTTGTTCCATTGAACATATCTTTGCTGGAACATATGCATATTTAGTGCCTGAAAGTGTGGTTGCATACCCTTCCTAAATGCAGACAGTTATATTTGATGGCATCACACTACTTAAGAAGTGTCAAACAGTGTTGTAATACTTTTTCCATAGCAATTTTATATCCCCTGTGGTTTTTACATGAATTGTTGACTTCATATTCAACTTTGTTTTAATCTAACATATTCAACTGCACACAGAGATTTTGATATTTGTGGTTGTATTACATCTTTCATGCCCCCCTCACCCCTATGGCAGAGTAGTATGTCTGTGAACTTGGAATGCTAGAAAGTGGGTTTTGATGACTATGGTGGACAGAGCACAGATAATCAGTTATGTGGCTTTGTGCTTAATTATAAAAATATTTTGTTATAATAAATATGTGTTCTAAATATCTGAATTAATAAATTAGTTTAGTCATTTTAGGTTGGTAAACAAGTTTCTCCATGTAACCATCTAGTTAGTTTATTATGTCATGCATTTTCTAATGAAGCAGTTAAAGTGTGCTGTCTTCATGTTAACTTTCAAATAAGTTGAAATTGAACTAGGATTGATAAAAGTTTATTTTTATAATAATTCATGGTGTATTATTTGTTTTAGGGTTGGTGCAATAATATTGCTTGGAATGTTGGTCCATTAACACCAAGTCAATATCGTTTAGCTGTTGAGAGATATGAGTGGAATAAAGTAGAAAAATACAAGTCCATTGTTCCAATGGCTCATCTAACATGGAACTTGGCTAGAAACATCAAAGTGTCAGATCAGAAACTTTACGAGTTAATTAAGTATGTTCTCAGTATTTTGTGTTTGATTAAAACTTTTACTTTACCATAATTTTTTGAGTCAACAGTAAACTTATGGATGTAATACAGGGTTTTATTTCACATTAAGAAAGGAGCACAGACAAACCATTGTGTAGTTTTGAACTAAAGGAATAACAAAATAAAAAAAATAAAGTATAGCTTCATTATGAATATGCACACAAAAGTTGAATTTGTTTTCATGCCTACTACCAAACGGAGTACCTTAAATATTTCTGCATGCAGTAGATAAATTACATATCTTCAACCACAAATCTACATATTTGGCACAGTTAAGAGAAAATATGTCAAAATGGCTGGTACAGGTATAGAAAGCACTATGTAGAGGAGCAAACAACATTTTGACCTTCTTTAGTCATCATCAAGTTCACAAAGAAAGAAAGAGGTAACAGACCAACAGCTGATCACCTGTTTCAAGGGAGTTGTGTAATTGAGTGTAGGAATGTAGAGGGCATGCTTAGATGTTGGATATATTTATTAATATAGGTATAAAGGTGTTTCTTTGTAGTGGTTTATTTTGGGCTTGAGTTGTATAAGTCATTCTTCTGTAATCTTATGTTTGTTTATGTTGTTTTATTTCTCTACAATTGTGTTTTCTTGTCAACACAGAGTTTAGAGAAAAGATTAATTTGTCTGTCTTGGTGAGAACATTGTAGACTGACAGTTCTAATGCTTTGTATTAGAAAATTTGGTTAGTCAAGAAATTAGATTGAAATGTACCTACTTAATATGTGGGGCAATGTGTAAATATTTCAGTTTTATTGTTAACCATCTTGAATTTGTCATTTATTAAATAGCCAGTCTTTACTTATCTGAAAGTTTTTAAAATAAAATTTATCAGTGATAGAAGTGAAATATAAAAATGAATAAAGAATGTGCGGTAGAATTATTTTGTAAATTGTAAGTTATTTTGAGTAGAAACTTTTTTATAGTTATTTCAGATAATTTATTATTTAAATAATATCAGGTGTCTTAAAATACATTTAAAGCATTGTCCACTACACTTGAGTTGCATAAGTAGATTGTATGATCACCAATATATATTGAAATTTGAATCCCTGTCACACCAAACATGCTCACCCTTTCATCTGTGTGTGTGTGTGGGGGGGGTTATAAAGTGACAGTTAATCCCAATATTCGTTGGTAAGAGTAGCCCAACAGTTGGCAATAAATAGTGATGGCTAGCTGCCTTCCCTCTAGTTTTACAGTACTAAATTAGGGACAGCTAGTGCAGATAGCCCTTGTGTAGTTTTGCGTGACATTAAAAACCCAACAAACTAACAAACAAATATTATCTACATATTTTTCTAATAGACAGTTGCTGCTCTTTCCACAGTGAACTGAATATGGATACTCTGCCTTAATTATCTGTAAAAGAAAATCAAATATTTTGTTTCAGGTAACTGTATTTAGTTTCAGTGTTTTAAACTTAAAATTTCATAATCAATAAATCATGTTATGCTATACAAAATTTTGATTATTATTTGTTTTTTTACCAGATATTGCTTGATGAAGACATTGCAGATGTGTCAACTTTCCATAGATTTGATGAAAACACTTAATAAAGACATTAGGTGGCATGGCAGAGGAAAAAATGAAACAGCTCATTACTGTGGAAATTGTGAGGTAATAAGTGGTGTTGCAGATATGATTACGTGCTGCTATTTTATAAAAAGCATTTAAAGTATAAAAAACGGTACAAAAACAAACTTGTTGGACATTTGTAAACCCATCAATACTTGATTTTTTGTGTCAAGAGTAACTGAATTTACTCTGTATTTGTGTATTAAATCCAGTTTTATTTTGAGGTGATGTTTTGTGCATTAGTTTTCCTAGTGTAGGAAATATTATTAGTGTCTTTGAAATGCATCTTAATAATGCAAGTACAGTATCACACTTTATATTTATTTGTAAAGGAAATACAATATTATGTAATTTGTTTAACTTTTAAGCTTTTGATGTGTTTTTATAATGAATGGTGTTAACTATTGCAGCTTGAGGTTTTCAACATACTGTTTGTTAAAGAAGTGGAAAAAAAGCACACAGTTCATTGTCTAGACTGTGCAATGAAAGAGAGTTCAATATTGGAAGAGTTCGTAGTTTTGGAGGAATATACAATGGAAGATCTCATGGATACTTATGATAGTTTTGTTTTACACCCAGTGAGTAATTTGAGTATTTATGACATTCTTATTGATCTTTAAATATTACAAAGTAATTTTTTTTTCTGATGTTTAACCATATTGACCAATGTGTGTGTGTGTGTGTGCACACACCACTAATGATCAGTTGTCTACGTGCTAATGTTCATTATAATGTATGTGTATCAGCATAACATAATGTTTTGAAACAGCATGGGACCTATTGATTGATCTTGTTATTCCATCCTATAAACTAAATTTAAACTATAAATTAATAGAAAATTAATAAGTAAATCTTAAAACCAACCCTTATCTTTCATATACCTATCAAGTTTTTTCTTGAACTCTTAAATTTATATCTGAAGGCAATCCATTCCAAAAGCAAACCACTTTGTTAGAAAAATAAAACTGTTAGCTGAAGATGAATCCTACCTTGTCTAAATCTGTATTTGTGTCCTCTGGTCCTACTGTTATTAATGTTGAATATGAAAAAAAAGATGATGCATCACCACTATCAATTCTCTTTGCAATCTTAAACATTTCAAGAAAAAACAATTTTAGATGTATATCTTTATATAACAACTTCTATATCCCAGGCACAATTTTAGTACACCTTCTCTGAACTCTTTCCAAAAACTTGATGTCTTTCCTAAGGTAAGGAGCCCAAGACTAGCCAGTGACATGTAATGAAATAATTAACCACTTTAGAACTCTATTCAATATTTCTGTATATATAACCTAAAATCCTATTTGCCCTCACACTAGCAACAGCACACAATTTGGATGATTTTAGAAACTGATCAACTATTACACCAAGATCCCTTTCCTTCATGACACAGTTAAGGTTATCCCCACAAATGATATTTATAATTAAAATTATGATACAATGAGTGCAAGGTACTGCATGTAGGTGAATTAAAACTTGTTTATTATTTATTTCCCCAACTCATTATATGATATAAGTCCTTTATTAAATCAGCAGGGTCCCCCTCGTAGCTAGCAAAATCCAAAATTTTCATATCCTCTGCCAATTTAAGTAATTTATTGACCATTTCCCAGTCTGTCATTGATGTAAATCAAAAGGAGTTTGGCTCTTAATACTGAGCCCTGAGGTACTACACTTGTGACATTAATACAGTTTGATTGAACTCCATTTGTAACAACCCTCTGCTTTCTCCCAGTTAGCCACTCTTATATACAGTTTACTAATTTATCCCCCACACCTATAGAGATAATTTCTTTCATAAGTCTTTTATGTGTTACTGTGTAAAACGCTTTCTGAAAATCCAGATATACTAAATTTACACTTTTACCCTCATCTACTTAAGCAGTAACCTTTTCAAAGAAGTTCAAAAGATTTGTGAGGCAAGATTTTCTCTTAATAAAACCAGATTGATTTACCAAAGTTTAGAATTTTATTGGATAATGACTTTGTGAAGTATCTGTTATCAGACGTTCCAGAACTGTTCACACAACTGATGTAAAACTAATGGGTTTAAAATTGCAGACCACTTTTTTCATTTCGTTTGAAAAGAGGAGTTACATTAGCTAACTTCCTGTCCATTATTCAAGAACTGACAAAAAAGTAGGAAGTATTTCTTGTATCTATTCTTTAGCCTCCTTTGGGGAATTATTATCTGACTCAGAACCCTTATTCTTTAAACTTTCCCCAACATCTGACCAGTGTCTTTAAATAATTCAGCTGCACAGTTTGCAACAAATTATTCTTGTTGTATCCCTTCAAAATTTGCTTTTTTGAAATTTCTAACCAAAATATCATTATCTCTTATCTCAATGTGCAGCAAAACATTGAACCTAATAGAGCAATGACCACATGCACCCAAATGTTTCCCCAATATTCACCTTCCCTATCATTTCTGTTTTTGAAGTCAACAATAAATTTAAAGTGGCATTGTTTCTAGTAAATTAATTGACTAAATAATGAAGAGAGCCATCCTCACTAAAAGCCTTTCCCTTTTATACCTGCTAATAGAAACCCCACTGGACTTGATCTTCTTGAATTATCTTTGATATCCTCAATTTTAACAAAATGCAATACCTATTTTACATATAAAGCCACTTCTCTCCCTCTTTAACACTATATCTGTATTAAATGGCTTTAATTCTATATTTAAAAGAAATGTCTCTCATCAGAATCTTTTACTGTGTTTCAGTTATTCCCATTACATCAAAATCCTCCATTCCCACCATTGTATTAGTTTTGTATTTTATTTCTTATGCTACTAGCACTAGAATAGTAACAATCATGCCTACCATTATATATATTTCTATACTCATTTCCTATTCTCAACTGTTCTGTGCTTCTTATTTTCTTTGCATGTAGTTTTTCCTGGCCCTCGCCACTGTTTAGTCCCAGTTTAAAGCATCCCTTACAGCAAGGGTCACAGGTCAAAGGCCATGTCATCATGTTTGTTGACTTGCATTCAAAATCTTATTGAACTACTATTTTGTAAATTTATGTCAGTAAGTTTGGAATCAAATTGTAGATTAAAATTGAAACTTTATATATGAGTTAATTTCTTAATTTAAAAGTAAATATTAAAAGAACACATCTAAACAGATTTTAGTGAGTTACATGGTAGGTTGAATGCAGCACTGTTTAAAATTAGATGTTTGTGATTCATAGTACTGTCTATAGTTTCAGACAAATTTGGAACTCAAATTACTAACATTTACAATGCAGAATATAGAATAAGCACCTCACACAATTTTATTTTGTTAACATATTGCTTGTGTACTGAATTAAACACGGTGACTCAATTCAACACTTTCCATTTTTTAAACAGTACCTTCTATACTCTTACTATAATATATGGCATGAATAACCAATCAACAACTTAGAATATCCAAATAGTGGTTTTCTCAACCATCTTAATCATTGAAAAGGCTACTAAATTCTTTCAATCCAAGTTTTCAGTGAGGTGTGATGTCTCTTTAGTCTGCTTGAAGTTTCATTTTTCTTTTTAATCTAAATACATTATAGTTTCTAAGCTTAATAAATTATAGTGAAATTCTATGGTATCAGTGTAGTTATTTGATTTTTTATATATTCAACTGATATATAAAAAAAATCTAAAAAACTGTTTGATATCCTCCATGTGCAAAATTTTAAAAAGCTTAGTAACCTATGTTCAGCAGTAACCCTGAATACAAAGGTCACAGTGAGAAGAGATAATTGTTTGCTTTACTTCTTGACTTGTTTGTTCTATATTTTAAGAAAAATAAGTTTTTGATAATTTATTTCTGAATAGTAATAATTTATATACACACATATATATACCTTATTTAAATGTAAACCATCTATTCCATAAACTTCTTAACTTTCACTGAACTGATTCCACAAGTCCAACCAGCCAACTGCTCATAATTACATACTAACCTAAGTCTAGCACTCAGCCCTAGTGATTGACTTATAGCTTCAACCCAAGTTAATCCTGGGTAGTATCTCTGAGAAAATTACGTCATGGCCTTTTTCCTTGAATGTGTTTAACAACCTGTTTGTACTTATGAATTAACTCTTCTGACCTAATTTTTCCTACATCATTAGTCACTATATGCAACACAAAAACTGCATCTCTGCTAACCCCCTTTATTATTTTTTTCCTCTGCTCTGTCAGTTATATTCTCTGCCTTTGTCCCTGAGTAGCTTAACCTTTCAGCAGCTATTTATACTTTAAATATCTCATTTTACAATCTGCATGTCAAGACAACTTTACAACTCCTTCCTACACCAATTACAAGTGTCAAATTATTGGTTAACATTAAAAAAAAAAAAAAGCACCCGAAATATAAATTCTTGTAAATTTTGTTCTTCTTCATCATAATAAGCTTATTCTTTGATTAATAACATTTTAAATTTATTGTATTAAAAAAAATGTTTTTGTGTACTTGTAAGGTAGTAAATTTTGTTTTCAAACACTAATAAAAGTGATTTATTTTTACTTATTTTCTCTGTTTCAGCTCCCTTCTGTTTCCACTAGCTACACGTGACAGTCTGGAAATTTTAATAATTCAAAATTCATTAAAAACTTGAGGACTAATACTCTATTGAATGCACCAATACCATTCTGTTTGGTTGCTGCTTGAAAGTTGTTCAGTTGTTGATATTTCTGTCTAAAGAATTAGGAAATTAATTACAATTTATTTGCAAATTTTTCAAACAAATTTTTTCCGTTTTTTTTTTTTAATTTCATTGTGGCTGGTTTTTATGTACAGTATATTTAAGTATAAACTTGTGATGGCTTGGGTACTAGTTGAACCACTTGCAAAACTGAGAATATACTGGAATACAACAGAAGACAAAGTTTAAGACCAGTATGTAAAGACCTGGAAGAGTTCCTGTAGTAAAAATTTCAAGCCCAAAATCTGAACACTAAATGCAGAGAATGGTCTCTAAAATCATGAATAACGTAATCGTTATAATCACCAAGGTTTGAAGATATCTAGGATAAGTTGGATGACCAAACTCTATTGTGTATAAAAGACTTAATTTGATAAAGACAATTTTTGTACATATATAACATAAATGAATATATACATTGTCTATCAGAATTACATCTAGGTGCAAGTTTACTGATTGTAACATGATATTTCGATAAATACCAATGAGTTGAAGGAAACATAAAGTAACTGTTTCTAAATATTTTTGTCTGCTGATGGTGGAATTTTGTTTTGTTAAAAAAAAATTCAAAAACAGAAACAAAGTTGTATTTATTGTGGATTTACACTAGAATCCTTGGTCATGAAGCAACTGTATTGTTTCTGAACTTTCATGTGATAAAAGGGAAGTTTGGTATTAAATAAATAAAATATAAATCACAAAATTAATATTGAAATTTTTATAAAGGTTAGTTTGCACTATGTTAATAGGGGAGGATTCGTATATACAAATGTCTCTTGATAGATTTGAGGTTTTAATCAATGACTACACTGCCTTGAAGCAACATAGTTGATTTTAATTTATTTAGGCCTTTAATTTAGATGTTTCAGATTGAACTTAGAAGGTTAAAAAATAATGTCTTTTGATTTGAATCACTACATCAGAAATTTAGTTTTTGTGACTACTGTGAAAGTTTTATTTCCAGGGTGAATAAAATATATATACACACATATATAAGATTACCACTGCCACATATGGTAAAGAGACGGGTGAATTAGGTCAGATGTCTGTAAAGTATTTAGTTATTTAAACTTATGTTTTATGATAGAACAGCTTATTTTTACTTTCTTAGTAGTTTTGTAGCAGTGAGTGTGTGTGCATGTGTGTGCCAAAAGTGAGGGATGATTTTGGGATGTGAACTTTAGAATCTTGTTAGGCTAGTTGCTTTTCAGGATTAATCACTTCAAATATTTGAGAAAATTGTACTTAATTTATAAAGTATAGAAACCAGAGTTTTGGATTTAATTAGTGAAGAATGTTCTGGTCATCTTGTAAGTTTGGAATTTTTGCTCACCAAACTATGCAACCATCCTTGATACCATATTTTTGCCATAGCTGGAAACTGCCATTTTGCAAATCATAGTCATCAATTAAGCTCATTCATTTTACATACTAAAACCATTAATAATTTTGGAAGCTGTATTGTTTGAAACTAACTGTGGAGTTTTTAACCATTGTTCCTCTGCTGGTTTAAAACTTTGGTTGTGGCTTAGGCCACCCAGTCAGATACTCTTGAAGTTGTACCATTAACATTTAATTTTTATTATAATGTAAATATATAAAATAGCACATTTGTACATAAGATACATTTGTCTTGGTGTATTTTTATTGAAACTCATTTTCTTGTTTGTTATACATCATGAAATACAATTTCTCTGTTCATATATTTATACTTAATTATAAAAATTTGGTGTTTGATTTTAAAAGGAAAGATTACAAATTACTCTTTGGAGGAAGCCAAATAACTTTTAAAACTACTTGGTTCTCGAAAAACTTGTTTTATTAAAGAGCATGCATATCAAAATATGTTGTTTTGTTTGGAAATGTTTTGTTAACCATGCATTCAGCAAGCTAAAACCAGTAGAGGAAAGTTCAATGACCACTTCACTGCCGATCATGTTAGATATAAACACATTTTTATAACTGTGCAAACCAAAGTATCACCTAAGAAAAGATTTTGTACTCGTATACACATAAATGTGTGTCTGTGTGTATATAGGTGTATATGTGTGTGTGGGGGGGGTATTATGTATGTATGTATATACACGCATATATAAATATCTATTAGGGTAAAGACTGAAAAAAAATCTTTACCTTTTATGCTAGATGAGATAAATTTTGTATATGAGGTTTGTTTCTTATTTTATCATATGTGAATTAGATCTCAATGTACAATTTTGTCATTGATTTGTTAACGATCATCGGTTAATTATAACGTGATTGTACGAAACAGTGCTCAGGAATTACAAAACATTTTACAATGTGCAGTAAGTAAAAAAGAAAATCTTGACTGATCTATGTCAACTAATTTAGATCCAAACTTACAAGATTAGTTTGTATTGTCAGGCCAGCACTTTCCCTTGATCTCAGTACAAATTGTCACGTGTTAGTACCTTACGTCTTCAACCTGCCTGCTGGTTGTATTTATGTATTTAAATATAAATTTGTCCAGAGAGAAAATAAAGTTTTTGTTTTTTCAATCTATGTATACATACATATATATATATATTTGTTTTTTTACATATTTGTAAATCATTCTTGTTTGGAATAAGTATTACACGAGGCAGTTTTATTTTGGTACTGTTAACGTCCCTGACTTTGTTACAGATGTATTCCAACAAACCATGAATTAAGTAGAAAATAAATTTTAATAAATATCTTATTTACGAAAAACTGATTGTATTAAATAAGTGATTTGTAAACTTTACATCACATAATACATTGAATGAAAAATAGTTATGCATCATTGAGGGAGTTGATGAATATGAATATTTTGTCCATGGAATTTTAGTATTTCTAAAGAATTAAAGAAATAATGATTTGAAATTATATCATTCGTGTCTGCAACTCTTTAAAAAAAAAATCGCTATAAAACATTTTAGTAACCACTCTAAAAGCTGTGTAATTTATTCGGTTATATTTTTAAATTTCTAAATTACATTTGAGGATAATGATATTGATTAGACATTTTGCACAAATATTACTGGCATTCATTATCAAGGTTTAAACCTATAAACGTTGCAAAAAGTCTTGTAAATATTATGTTACAGTGGAATAAGGCTAATTTTAGCCTAATCCCACTGTAATATACGGTCTTTATTGCCTTACATAACCATCGCACAAAATAAACTAGAAAAAAGTTTTCAATATGTCGGTCTTGTTTTTATGAATTTTTATTCAAGGTTTCTTTTCACGGCTTGCGAAACACTCATTACACATTACAGTAACTGCGAAGAATTTAGTAGCGTTTTGCGAAACCTATGTGTAGAGTATGACGGGAGAGGATATTTGCTTCTAAGCTAGATGTTATTTGGTGTCGAGGTGTATGATTTTAAATGGAAACGAACAAACATAGTACGGTTGGGTTATATAACCAAGGCAATCTTGTAATCATAAAATGATTCAAATAATAATTTAATTCTGAGGATGAAATTATAACCAGTTGAATACGAATCAAGTCAGATGGAAGAGAAAGCTGTTGAAAAGGATGGTTTACGTTTAAACAGAAAGTGAAAGGAAATAAATTCGCCGGAAAAAGTATTTTATTTAAATACCGTAAATAATTGGCCTGGCATGGCCGAGCGCGTTAAGGCGTGCACTCGTAATCCGAGGGTCGCGGGTTCGCGCCCGCGTCGCGCTAAACATGCTCGCCCTCCCAGCCGTGGGGGTGTATAATGTAACGGTCAATCCCACTATTCGTTGTTAAAAGAGTAGCCCAAGAGTTGGCGGTGGGTGGTGATGACTAGCTGCCTTCCCTCTAGTCTTACACTGCAAAATTAGGGACGGCTAGCACAGATAGCCCTCGAGTAGCTTTGTGCGAAATTCCAAAACAAACAAACCGTAAATAATTAAAATAATAAAAGAAAATTATCTTAAATCAGTTATTAACTGAATACATTACTTTATATATATAAACAACTCAAATTGTGTGTGATGGTATCACACATACACCAGTGTGAAAAAAATAGCATTTATAAAACGTATTTTTAATAATAAATAATAGTTTATTTGAATATTGTAGTTGTTTTATTACCATAACTTCAACAATATTGCTTTTTTAATAGCGGTATGTCTGTGGACTAACACGCTAAAATCCGGGTTTCGATACCCGTGGTGGGCAGAGCACAGATAGCCCATTGTGTAGCTTTGTGCTTAATTCAAAACATCAACATCAGCTTTTTTAATACGTCATTAGTTAGCAGTCATTATTGATCTGATTTATAAATTCCAGGTGATCAAAAGGTGAAACAACAATAAATTATAACTAATCATATTTTCACGACATTTTCAGCCTTTTTTAAAAATATGCCTATGACTTTTTTCTTGCGATTTCTTTTTACCCCTTCGAATTAAATAGAATGAGAGTTTGCTTGTTTACAGTTCAGCCTTTGTGAAGGCTAAACTAGGATTAAACAGTAAGATGGCTGGAGTAATGAAAAAAATCAGATGTCGCGAGTGGTATAGTGCGAAAACAAGATACAAAGGTAGTTTTAATGATAGGAATTTTAGAAGTATAAAAATAGATTATTTTTAGATCGCTGGTTGGAAAATATAATTTTGATGTAATGGGAGTAATTGAAACCTGGCTGAATGTAGACAATTTTGTGACAAAATGTTTTCAATACATAAGTTGATTATTATCAATTGTGTGCTAAAAAGGGGGTTAAGGATGGTTTTACACTTAAAATGTGAGTAACAGCATGTTCTATTCAGTGATATTCAGTCAGTTTACGTTTCTGTTAGTGATAACAAGGGAAGAAGAATGTAGATTAAACTGACTTGTGTAGCTTTGCGCAAAATTCAAAAAACAAACAAACATGTTGGCTTACCAAAGATATATATAAGGCGAGATTAAAGAAGTGCATTATGAATACAAAAAGATTAAATTAACTGTAATAAGAAGACATTTGAGTAATTATAAAAGATCAAGAGAGTTGGTCAAACAGGAAATTATTAGGATGGAAGTAGTGTCTTTGAAAGATGATAAAGGCAATATAACATTATTAGTTGCAATTATTGGATGGCTGGTTTATTCTTTTTTTGTTGTTGTTACTAATGAAGATTTAAGTATTATTCCTCATCCTGAACAGTTGATGGACGAAAGCAAAACTGACCAAACGATGGCATTAATTCTGAGTTCGTTAAGAAAAAACCTGGGAAATTTAAAGAATGATGAACCTCCTGAGCAAGATCATATTTATTTTGAAACAGGTCAAGGATTGGCTGTATGAGTTGCTTGCTACTATTTCTTCATATTCCTTGAATATTGGGTAGGTGCCAGAGGATTGGAAGTCAGCTAATGCCACTCCCATTTTCAAATGAGGTTTTAAAAATTTCCCAGTAGGCTATTTATAGACCTATTACAATTACATCAGTGGTGAAAAAATCATGCCCTATTGTGAAGAGATTACTGCTTGTAAAGATGAGGGTACGGGTAGCAATAATATTATAAAGTTATCCAAAAGTGTTAATTTAATTTTAACTTTCTGTATACTGGAATATGTATCTTAATTTATGGTGTTGTGTCTTCGCATGGCAGTCAATAATGTTATGTGAGATAATAATGAACATATTTGTTTACTGTATTTTATTAATGATGCATTATAAAATGTGAATCATTATAATTTCCACAGATAAAATCAATTATCACACTTTCTTTTCAGCTGCAAAGCTATAAGAAATTATGGTGCGATTACTGTTGTAACACTGCAAAACTTTTTATGCTCACGTGATATATTTAATTTTGGGTATACGCGGGGAATTGAATACTAAAGTATCAGTGTGCCCGGCAGTTTAGAAACTAATAATGAGGTTTAAATTCGAATTTTTTTGACACAAGTTTAAATGGTATTCAGAAAATAATTAAAATTTGGAATACAGTTTAACGTTACAATTTTACAGGTTTTCCAAGTCAAACATTACACTAAATTTAACAAAACTACCCAATCATTAAGTCAGTAAACAATATATGTGTATTTTCTTATAACACATCAGGCTATCTACTAACCTCCCTGCGGGGTAATCGAACCCCTGATTTTAACGTTGTAAATTCGTAGACTTACCGCTGTTCCAACAGGGGACGTAAAAATTCAGTATCTTAATAAAGATGAACACGTTGTTTTATAATAATTATAAAATATAGACCATATAATAATATCTTATATGCTACAACGATAGTGTTGAAACGGAATACAATAGTTTGAAAACGAAAAACGCACTAAGAGATTGCAGAACCTGTTAAGTTTATTGTAAATTACTGTTATTGTTTTAAAATACGTTGTATCCGTGATACTTTCGTATTCAACAAGCGCGTGCACACAAAAATATGAAGAATGTCTGAGTGTTTTTAAAAATAACAGTGACAAGTCTCGTAAATATTACGGAACTATTCAAGATGTGTCATCGTGAAATCGCTAAAATTACTAATATATCGTGACGGACACTTTTATATTTGTACCACAAGAGTCAAGTTAGTTTCTTATCTTACTTTATATTTCATGAAACAGTTACTGAATGCGAATTGGGTGTTCGGACCTCGCATTATGAATGCCTAAAAACCCAAGTAATAACACCACAAATCAAAATAACAAAATTTATTCTCACATGTACAAAAGTAATATTATAACGTTTTCTAATTTAATCTTTTTATACAGACGAAGTAAAATTTCGTTTTCTCAATTAATTTGTAAAATGAAAATAAAAAAAAACTTGTATTTCATATTCATAGCAAAGCTGCTATGGTTTGTTTTTTTAAATTTCACGCAAAGCTACTCGAGGGCTATCTGCACTAACCGTCCCTAATTTAGCAGTGTAAGACTAGAGGGAAGGCAGCTAGTCATCACCATCCACCGCCAACTATTGGGTTACTCTTTTACCAACGAATGGTGGGATTGACCGCTACAATACGACGCCCCCACGGCGAGCATGTTTGGTGTGACGATGTTACATTAGATTCACGTATATGCAGAAGTTGCTCTTTTTATTCCTTTAAATTACAGAAGCAATATACGAATACTTGGATCTTTGTAAAATAGGATATTTGAAACAAAATCTAAGTTATAAACAACTTTCGCGGTTAGTTGTGCGCGAAATTGAAAACAAACAAACCTTTCTCAATAAGAATGTATAATTTTCTACAATCAAGCACATTTCTTGAACAATATAAATTTACAGTATTTTATAGACCAACCTGATGCTAGATATATATATGTTCTGCTTTATGGATCACGTTGTAAGAGTAAGAAAAAAAAATTAAGCGTACGATTTACACCTAGTATAGATGTTCTATGTGACTCAGTGTATTGGTTGATTTATAGAACTCGTGTATATTATTTAATGATACAACTTTTTAAACTTTATTTAAAGTAAGCTTTATGAATGATGTAGAAAATTTTAGTTGGACCACTAAATGTTAATGTTACGTATTTTTTATGTTTTAAGTTCTTCGTAGATTAAACGCAACAGAAAAACACAGATAACAGCTTGTATAATTTATTACACTAAACTACTAACAAATATAACAGATATAACATAAATTATATGATAACAGTGAAATCCAAGTTGAATATTCACAGCAAACACTTAATCTTTCTCAAATAACTAACTCTCTTCTTTTGAAATGAAACTGGTGTCTGAATCTCACTCTTTGTCTTCGAATAAAACTAATGACTGAATTTCTCTTCCTCGAATAAGACTGATGACTGATGATTGAATCTATCTCTCGTCACCGTCTTTTATAACGATAGGCCTATTTCTCGAACAATCTCGCAATTTCCATACAACTCCAGAGCTATCCACGCATATCCGTTCTTGCACGAGACTACACATCTAGACAGGAAGTCACCAGCACTCATTTACAAACATGTGATTGGTCTACTTAATTCGAGAAAGTTCTAAAATGTTACCCGAAATGAATAATAAAATATTAGTTTAAACTTCTAAACAATAATATCAATATGTAAAAATGAATAATACAAATGAAAATTCAAACACAATACGACATGTTGTCGTTTACAAAATATTTACACATATACATAACAGTTAATTTGTATTCTAAAGACAGCTGGTATGGATATTAAAATTCTAATTAAAGTACAGAACAACGTTTGGACCTTCTTAGGCTAACGAAGAGTTGATATAAGAAGATCATAACGTTGTTCTGTACTTTATTTTAATTAAAGTTCTTAATACCCTTACCAGCTGTCTTTAGAATATACTTTTATTTCAAGTGGGTTTCTCGTCATCATAAATGCATATTCGCTACTATGTCAAACTCGCCCAGTGAATTTTGTTTGTTTTGTTTTTTGGGGAAATTCGCACAAAGCTACTCGAGGGCTATCTGTGCTAGCCGTCCCTAATTTTGCAGTGTAAGACTAGAGGGAAGGCAGCTAGTCATCACCACCCACCGCCAACTCTTGGGCTACTCTTTTAACAACGAAAAGTGGGATTGACCGTCACATTATACACCCCCACGGCTGGGAGGGCGAGCATGTTTAGCGCGACGCGGGCGCGAACCCGCGACCCTCGGATTACGAGAATTTTGTTTGTAAAATCAGTTTTTGAAGATAAAACTTTGAGTTTACTAGCTTTGTCTGATCAAACAAGGCTGTGTTATAGTTGATCTAAAATTGTACTTGTTCTATTTTGTAACATACATTATAGTAAATACAATAAAAACAAAGTAAAAAAACAACAAAATACTTAATACAGTTGACAATAAAGCACCATAGTATGAAAAATGTTTTATATTTTAGTGAATTAGAAATTGATAGTAAGATTTTGTCAGAACTGAAAGAAGAAGTTATTTATGTTTTATAGCAAAGCCACATCGGGCTATCTTCTGTGTCCGCCAAATGAATCGAGCCCTGAATTTAGCGTTGTAATCCGTAGATCTGAGACTGAAAGTAGAAGAGGAGGAGGTTGAACAAGACAGTTATTGACTGGTAATCTGGTAATTTCGGGTGGCAGATCATAACCAGTTAATAACTGTTTACTGATCCATCTTGTATCATGGATCGGTAATGTTGTTCGAAATTGCATTTTCTTGTTATTCCAATGTATTTCAGCTTTACTTATACTCCTAATCGTATATATTGCAACTTCCAGAATAATGCTAAATATTGAAATACTGAGCATAGAATATATTCTTCCCACTCCTTTTGATTGTGAAGCGGAAACTCTTGAGAAAGGCATAAACCGAAACGCTGAGCTTTTGTTTATTTGTTTAGAATTTCGCGCAAAGCTACACGAGGGCTATCTGCGCTAGACGCTTTTAATTTAGCAGTAACTAACATTCAGTTTCGTTCAGCTGAACGGTAAACTTCATTCAAGATTAAAATCTTATTTAAGTCCTTGAGTTATTTTGTGATATTGTGTTTATAACAATAAATCATGATTATCTAGCTGACACAGTAGTAGAAGATATAGAAACTTAGTATGCAGGAGGGCAAGTACAACTTGTGGCTGATCAAAATGAGTGAAGTTAAAAAATACTGGCTGTGAATAGCAAACGTTTGTTTGTTTTTGGAATTTCGCGCAAAGCTATACGAGGGCTACCTGCGCTATCTGTCACTAATTTAGCAGTGTAAGACTAAAGAGAGAGCAGCTAGTCATCACAACCCACCGCCAACTCTTGGGCTACTCTTTTGCCAACCAGTAGTGGGATTAACCTCACATTATAACGCTCCCACGGCTTAAAGGGCGAACATGTTTGGTGTGACGGGGATTTAAACTCACGGCCCTCAGATTACAAGATGAGCACCTTAACCACCTAGCAACGTCGGGCCGCTGCTGAGTTTTATAATAAAAGATATTCAATTAGGTTTTAATTTTGTTTCAAATGCACATGACTCAGACGTTTTGTTGGCGATGTTGGAATTTATTTTGAGGTGTATTACGAAATAAACCGATGACACTGTTTTTTACTGCAGGTGTGGGAAGTGGGTTATTTAGTAATTTCCAATCCATTCATCCTGAGTAAGCAAAACGTTTAGAAAGGAAATATTATGAAGTGAAAGCTAAAGCTAAGTTTATCTTTCTTATTTACGTTTTGTCAGAGAATGTCTAAACCACATACTGAGTTTAACAGAACCTTCAGATATAGCGATTTGTTAATAGTGGGTTCAAAGAAATGATTTAATTTTCTTTGCACTTTCTGTTTAGAGCACATAGTATTGCTCATGGATATGTTATTCACGAGCTGATTAATAAACCTTACCAAAATAAGTTTGTTGTTAACTGCAAATTACACTGTGGGTTACCTGTGCTCTGCCTACCGTGAGTATTGGATCTCGCTCAGTTGTGTTCTACAGGTATAAATTGTATGTTCGTATTCGTTAGAGAAATAATCTCACACCAAGACTGGTGATGTCATAATCAGTTTCACTATGTAACAAAATTTACACTTTTTCTTCTTCCTGGGCAGAAAGTGTAATTTCCCAATTGCGTATGCCTAAAGTAAATGGAAAAGACCTATTTTTCTCTTCAAACCTTGGTTTTTTGATCTAGATAATGAAATTTTAAATTTACACATTTTCCAGAACATTTTAGGTAGATTCAGTGCCGAGTAGCTCATAGATAAATTTCTCAAACTTCCAAGAATTTTCAAGAACTTTCTAGAATGTTGTAGAACTAACGAGGATTTTTAAGAACCTTTTACAAATTTTCAGAACTTTCTATAGTAATACCACTCATCACTTCAGTTTAGTTCTAAGCCCCCCAGTGGCTCAGCGGTATGTCTGCGGACTTACAAGCTAAAATCCGGGTTTCGATACCCGTGGTGGGCATAGCACAGATAGCCCATTGTGTAGATTTGTGCTTAATTCAAAACAATAGCAATAGTTTAGTTCTAGCTGCCTAAGTGACACATAGATCTATCCGATTTTATCAGAGATGGCATCGAGAAACTGCAAGCATTCTCCAGACTTGTTTGTTTGTTTTGGAATTTCGCACAAAGCTACTCGAGGGCTATCTGTGCTGGCCGTCCCTAATTTTGCAGTGTAAGACTAGAGGGAAGGCAGCTAGTCATCACAGCCAATTCTTGGGCTACTCTTTTACCAACGAATAGTGGGATTGACCGTCACTTTATACGCTCGCACGGCTGGAAGGGCGAGCATGTTTAGCGCGATGCGAGCGCGAACCCGCGACCCTCGGATTACGAGTCGCACGCCTTACGCGCTTGGCCATGCCAAGCCTTATTCTCCAGACGCATTTTGCTATGTATGTGGCCAATTTATCAAGACAAGAACAAAAAGTACGATGACATCATCTGCTATAATGCATATCTCGGCATGCCTGTTTGGGATCAAGACAAACCCTGGGCACCTCGTTTTACCTGCGAGCACAACAAAAAAACTCAAGAAGGTAAGACGGACAGTTTTTGCTTGCTTGAATAGTAAGATTTTACATGAGTATGGCTGAGAGGTTATCGAAGACTTCAAAATGGTGGCATTTCTGATGGGTCTTCCTGTTATCTTTGCCTTTAGTACAGCAGGGACACTGCAGCGCACTAGAACAGGACGCCGACTTCCCATGTACCCAAACTTTTTACACAAGTTCAGTAGCCACCTGTGAAGTTTCATAAAAATCTGTGATTGCATGGCAGATAATTTCACACACAACAAATGGTCAAATGCAAATTTCTGATTGAACACACAGCAAGTTTTGTCATAACTACAGAAATACAATCAAATATCTATGAAAGGCTCAGACGCCTGTTCGTTCTTGCCAGAACATTTACAACACAGTTTGATTCAACTTTAATATCAAGAGGCCAGGCCATTCAATCAATCTTCAGTGGTGGTATTTCTCAAATATATTTTGAGTCTTAGGGTTAGGGCGTTTAACTCATAATCTGAAGGTCGCGGGTTCGAGACCCCATCATACTGGACAAATTTGCCCTTTCAGACGTAAGGGCGTTATACGTAACGGTCATTTCCACTATTCGTAGGTAAACGAGTGGCATCAGAGTTGGCGGTGATGACTGCTATTGTAAAGTTTATTCATTGTTAAAATAAATTTTGGGTGATTTCTGTGATGCAACAACCGTAAATGTCTAATTCAATGTTTTAACACTGTAAGCCCTCGAGCTTACCAATAGGCCAAGGTTGGAAGAGCATTTTTTGGATAATATTCAAGGTTCTGTTTTCAATGATTTAAAAGAGAGAAACTCGCACAAACGAACATAAATATGTCAGTAACATTTTAGTTATTAGTCGTATTAAATGAACATCCAACTGCAGCGCCCTCTACAATTCTGTTCCCGTTCATACTCTTGTCCCTGAGGCATGCTTCCAGCAACGGTCACTTGCAAACTCTCTCCTTCTCAAGCTGAAGATGATATAGGAAGGTCGAAACGTTGTTCTTTTCTTATCGATAAAAGTGTTAATACCCATACCAACAAAGTACAGTATCTTTATTCTTTTCCAATATGTACAATTTTTTAAACATATAAAGCAATAAGGAAAGAAAGTTAATTTAATTTAATCACATGTATAACATAAAAGTTACTAAATGGAGCACCTCACATTCTTTATCATTTATTACAGTACAGTTTATGATATGAGATAATTTATTAAAAAAGCCAAAATATAAAAGAAAATGAAAATTATGCTGCTATAAATGAAAATTTTGCTATTATTTGTAAGTGTGAAGGTGAAACTATTTTTCAAATTACTGACATTGAGGAAAGAACTGTGCGGTGGTACTGACGATGTAGATGCTGAAAATAACAAAAACAAAACTAGATTAACAGGAACTGTTTCACCAAAACAACGAAATCTTTGAACAAAATGTTACAGATTTCTAATCTTTGATTAAAAATATTCTGTAGTAATTTCCATTTCATCAAAGCTAACCAAGCACCCGGGTGTTAACAACCATTATCAGAGTAATTAAATGGATTCTTTTTTGTCTCCAAATAATAGACCAGTCCGATACTAATTCAACTTCACACAATTATATTGCCATTCTTGAAATAAATTCAGTTATACCAAATAGTTGTAATTGGATTGCTGATTAACCACAATGTAACGTGTAAAATAACATTTGAGAGTTTTAAGTTATTGAAATTAATTACCTGAACGTACTTAGAAAAACAGACACTACAAGCCAACCATCCAGTCAGCAGGGGCCGCTACTAACAGTGTTTTGTATGTGTGTTTGAAAATAATAACTCTATTCACTCTCCCACAGTATGGAGCTTGTTACAAACTTAGATCTTTCTATTTCACATCTCGTCACACTAACGTTTAGGCCATGACCGACTCACAATGCATTACATAAACTATAAGGATATTTAAAATTATCTTACCGATTTCATGTGTTAGAGTTTTGTCAATCATATTCTTTCGCTTCGTGATATTGTAAGCTTCACTTGTTCTGGGTTTCATTACAAGTATCCCTGCTGTTTGTACGAGAGAATAGCCACCGTTGTACCACAGATTTCTTTTCATTTTCAGGAAGAGAGTTATATATTCTTTTAGTTGACTGTTTGTTTGTGCACAGTCAACAGTGGCTGATAGAGTTGTAATATTTCCAAACTGTAAGATATTTTTAATATTTTCTTGTTCAGTTTCGCTGCACTCTGATTCAGAGTGCGTTGCATGAAAAGTTGAAACGTAATGATTTGTTTTTTCTTCGACTTCATGTATTTCAACTTCTGTTTCAAATTTAAATGATCTTTCATAAATTGAAGAGACACTGTTACACCTCAAGCTGGTTTCAGAAAATATCAACTTAAATTTTTCATATTTCCTTGGTTGAGTAGCAATGGTTACCGGAAAATAAGCTCCCACAGCCTCTTCTGTGAAGTTTTCAAAATCTGATTCTTCCACTAGATTTTCTGTTTCTTCCCCTTCTTCTACCTCTATACCAAAACTTTCGTTTTCTTCATGTTTTCCGGTGCAGCTATAAAATAAATTAGTAAAAGTATTTTTTTTAATTACGGTCAAAGCTACACAATGGGCTTCCTGTGTTGTGCCCATCACGAATATCGTAGCCCGTATTTTCGAGTTTTGAGCTTTCAGACTTACCACTGAGTCACTTGGGGCATGAGACTAATATTACGTGTGTAAAAAATAATTTAGTAAAAATCAACAACAGCTAAACAAAATAAAAAAAAAGATGGAATAAATATAAATGTACATTTATTAATGTAAGTTGTTTAATAGATGACAATCTAATTTTGTCCACAATGCATATTGTTATTTTTTTACTTTGATATAAACATGTGGAAAATTAAAGAAGTGACTGATTTTAATCACATATGATTAAGTCTTTGGATTCACAACTGTAAGATCAGGGGTTCCATTACTCTCGGTGGATACAGCAGATAGCCCGATGTGGATTTGTTATAAGAAAAACATGTACACACGCACACATAATCATGGGCCTAGCATGGCCAAGTGGTTACTGCAATCGATTTGTAATCTTAAGGTGCGGGTTTGAATCCCCGTCGCGCCAAACATGCTCGCCCTCCTAGCTGTGAAAGCGTTATGATGTATCGGCCAATCCCACTATTCATTAATAAAAGAGTAATCCAAAAGTTGGCGGTGGATGGTGATTGCTAGCTGCCTTCCCTCTAGTCTTACATTGCTAAATTAATGACGGCTAGCGCACGTAGACCTCGAGTAGCTTTGCGCGAAATTAAAAACAAAGCAAAAAAAAACACATAATAATGTATATAAAACTGGCCCGGCATGGCCAAGTGGGTTAAGGCGTTCCACTCGTAACCTGAAGGTTGCACCAAACATGCTCGCCCTTTCATCCGTGGGGGCGTTATTATGTAAGGGTAAATCCAACTATTCTTTACCCACTTGGTAAAAGAGTAGCCGAAGAGTTGGCGGTGGGTGGTGATGACTATCTGGCTTCCCTTTAGTGTTACACTGCTAAATTAGGGACAGCTAGCACAGATTGCCCATGAGTAGCTTTGAGTGAAATTTAAAAAAAACAAATGTATAAAAATATGAAAAAACAAAATTTAAATATATTAGTGTTATTGAGAGATGTTGGTTAGGTCATCTATTAATTCCTCACATTATTGCTTTCTTTAATATGTTAACAAAATTGTATAAAGTGTATTGGTGTGCTACAAAAAAGTTAGTACAGTGTCACCATATTGACACAGCAAACTTATAGACCCAGAAATTAGATAAGCCGAGCACGGTAATTCCATTAGAAAAAGAAAATAAGAATATCATAATGCTATTACTGATGTTTCCTTTGAGCGTGTATCAGACAAAATATGTAGCGGTGTAACAAGAAATGACTGTTGCATTTAATTACTGTTTCACGTAATTACAATAATAAAATATTTTTTTATAATTATCATCGTCCACTGTTTTCTAATTACTCTTGCAGTAATATTTTGTATTAAATTATTTAAACTATGCAATAAACTTTGAATTGTGAAAATAAATGTTCATGTCTAATAATAATGTGTAATAATAACCAGAAAGACATAATTAAGCAATAGGATTATCTCTCAAATGAAGGCTTATGGAGTATCTACGCACTTTAGATCACATAAAAAACCACATACCAAGATGGAATCAAACACAAAAACAATTTTCTTAACTTTCTCCTCATATATTTCCCTATTTTTCCCATATTTAAATAAAATTAGTTGATTGCTCACAAGTAATTGCCTTTCACGAGATTTTTATTTTCAATGATAAAAGTGAAATTCTGTTGTCTTAGTAATACCGAATTGTAATACTATTACAACAATATCTTACAGTGACGCTTAAACAAACCCTTAACAATGTTGTTTATTTAGTAACGGATAATCGAATGTACATATTTAAAAACTTTAAACAATGCTTTCGTTCACGTGCTACTCGTTGTTGTTGTTTAGAGTTAAGCACAAAGCTACACAATGGGCTATCTGTGCTCTGCCCACCACGGGTATCGAAATTCGGATTTTTGTGTGAAAGTCCGCAGACATACCGCTGAGCCACTGGGGGGCTTCACGTGCTACAATATCACAATGATGTAACTGAAATCAACAATATTTAAGTGAGAAGAGCAAAAATAAGAATAAATATAAACACACACTTGCATATTTGTTAATGTAAGGTTTTTGTCTTTTGATAAAGATTGTTTATTTTTTGAATTTCGCACAAAGCTACTCGAGGACTGGCTATCTGCGCTAGCAGTCCATAATTTAGTAATGTAAGATTAGTGGGAAGGCAGTTAGTTATCAACACCCACCGCCAACTCTTTTACCAACGAATAGTTGGATTGACCGAACATTATAACGCCCTTACGGCTGAAAGGGTGAGCATGTTTGGCGCGACAATCAGATTACGAGTCGCACGCCTTAACACGCTTGGCCTTGCCGGGCCTTTTTGACAAAGAAAATTTTATACGATTTATGTTGTTTTTGCCAGTTATTTCTACTCTATGAGGGCCCGGCATGGCCAAGCGAGTTAAGGCATGCGACTCGCATCCCCGTCGCGCCAAACATGCTCGCATTTTCAGCGTGGGGGCGTTATAATGTGACGGTCAATCCCACTATTCGTTGGCAAAAGAGTAGCCCAAGAGTTGGCGGTGGGTGGTGATGACTAGCTGCCTTCCCTTTAGTCTTACACTAGGAAATTAGGGACGGCTAGCACAGTGGCTCAGCGGTATGTCTGCGGACTTACACGCTAAAATCCGGGTTTCGATACCCGTGGTGGGCAGAGCACAGATAGCCCATTGTGTAGATTTGTGCTTAATTCAAAACAATAGCAATAGTTTAGTTCTAGCTGCCTAAGTGACACATAGATCTATCCGATTTTATCAGAGATGGCATCGAGAAACTGCAAGCATTCTCCAGACTTGTTTGTTTGTTTTGGAATTTCGCACAAAGCTACTCGAGGGCTATCTGTGCTGGCCGTCCCTAATTTTGCAGTGTAAGACTAGAGGGAAGGCAGCTAGTCATCACCGCCAATTCTTGGGCTACTCTTTTACCAACGAATAGTGGGATTGACCGTCACATTATACGCCCGCACGGCTGGAAGGGCGAGCATGTTTAGCGCGATGCGAGCGCGAACCCGCGACCCTCGGATTACGAGTCGCACGCCTTACGCGCTTGGCCATGCCAAGCCTTATTCTCCAGACGCACTTTGCTATGTATGTGGCCAATTTATCAAGACAAGAACAAAAAGTACGATGACATCATCTGCTATAATGCATATCTCGGCATGCCTGTTTGGGATCAAGACAAACCCTGGGCACCTCGTTTTACCTGCGAGCACAACAAAAAAACTCAAGAAGGTAAGACGGACAGTTTTTGCTTGCTTGAATAGTAAGATTTTACATGAGTATGGCTGAGAGGTTATCGAAGACTTCAAAATGGTGGCATTTCTGATGGGTCTTCCTGTTATCTTTGCCTTTAGTACAGCAGGGACACTGCAGCGCACTAGAACAGGACGCCGACTTCCCATGTACCCAAACTTTTTACACAAGTTCAGTAGCCACCTGTGAAGTTTCATAAAAATCTGTGATTGCATGGCAGATAATTTCACACACAACAAATGGTCAAATGCAAATTTCTGATTGAACACACAGCAAGTTTTGTCATAACTACAGAAATACAATCAAATATCTATGAAAGGCTCAGACGCCTGTTCGTTCTTGCCAGAACATTTACAACACAGTTTGATTCAACTTTAATATCAAGAGGCCAGGCCATTCAATCAATCTTCAGTGGTGGTATTTCTCAAATATATTTTGAGTCTTAGAGTTAGGGCGTTTAACTCATAATCTGAAGGTCGCGGGTTCGAGACCCCATCATACTGGACAAATTTGCCCTTTCAGACGTAAGGGCGTTATACGTAACGGTCATTTCCACTATTCGTAGGTAAACGAGTGGCATCAGAGTTGGCGGTGATGACTGCTATTGTAAAGTTTATTCATTGTTAAAATAAATTTTGGGTGATTTCTGTGATGCAACAACCGTAAATGTCTAATTCAATGTTTTAACACTGTAAGCCCTCGAGCTTACCAATAGGCCAAGGTTGGAAGAGCATTTTTTGGATAATATTCAAGGTTCTGTTTTCAATGATTTAAAAGAGAGAAACTCGCACAAACGAACATAAATATGTCAGTAACATTTTAGTTATTAGTCGTATTAAATGAACATCCAACTGCAGCGCCCTCTACAATTCTGTTCCCGTTCATACTCTTGTCCCTGAGGCATGCTTCCAGCAACGGTCACTTGCAAACTCTCTCCTTCTCAAGCTGAAGATGATATAGGAAGGTCGAAACTTTGTTCTTTTCTTATCGATAAAAGTGTTAATACCCATACCAACAAAGTACAGTATCTTTATTCTTTTCCAATATGTACAATTTTTTAAACATATAAAGCAATAAGGAAAGAAAGTTAATTTAATTTAATCACATGTATAACATAAAAGTTACTAAATGGAGCACCTCACATTCTTTATCATTTATTACAGTACAGTTTATGATATGAGATAATTTATTAAAAAAGCCAAAATATAAAAGAAAATGAAAATTATGCTGCTATAAATGAAAATTTTGCTATTATTTGTAAGTGTGAAGGTGAAACTATTTTTCAAATTACTGACATTGAGGAAAGAACTGTGCGGTGGTACTGACGATGTAGATGCTGAAAATAACAAAAACAAAACTAGATTAACAGGAACTGTTTCACCAAAACAACGAAATCTTTGAACAAAATGTTACAGATTTCTAATCTTTGATTAAAAATATTCTGTAGTAATTTCCATTTCATCAAAGCTAACCAAGCACCCGGGTGTTAACAACCATTATCAGAGTAATTAAATGGATTCTTTTTTGTCTCCAAATAATAGACCAGTCCGATACTAATTCAACTTCACACAATTATATTGCCATTCTTGAAATAAATTCAGTTATACCAAATAGTTGTAATTGGATTGCTGATTAACCACAATGTAACGTGTAAAATAACATTTGAGAGTTTTAAGTTATTGAAATTAATTACCTGAACGTACTTAGAAAAACAGACACTACAAGCCAACCATCCAGTCAGCAGGGGCCGCTACTAACAGTGTTTTGTATGTGTGTTTGAAAATAATAACTCTATTCACTCTCCCACAGTATGGAGCTTGTTACAAACTTAGATCTTTCTATTTCACATCTCGTCACACTAACGTTTAGGCCATGACCGACTCACAATGCATTACATAAACTATAAGGATATTTAAAATTATCTTACCGATTTCATGTGTTAGAGTTTTGTCAATCATATTCTTTCGCTTCGTGATATTGTAAGCTTCACTTGTTCTGGGTTTCATTACAAGTATCCCTGCTGTTTGTACGAGAGAATAGCCACCGTTGTACCACAGATTTCTTTTCATTTTCAGGAAGAGAGTTATATATTCTTTTAGTTGACTGTTTGTTTGTGCACAGTCAACAGTGGCTGATAGAGTTGTAATATTTCCAAACTGTAAGATATTTTTAATATTTTCTTGTTCAGTTTCGCTGCACTCTGATTCAGAGTGCGTTGCATGAAAAGTTGAAACGTAATGATTTGTTTTTTCTTCGACTTCATGTATTTCAACTTCTGTTTCAAATTTAAATGATCTTTCATAAATTGAAGAGACACTGTTACACCTCAAGCTGGTTTCAGAAAATATCAACTTAAATTTTTCATATTTCCTTGGTTGAGTAGCAATGGTTACCGGAAAATAAGCTCCCACAGCCTCTTCTGTGAAGTTTTCAAAATCTGATTCTTCCACTAGATTTTCTGTTTCTTCCCCTTCTTCTACCTCTATACCAAAACTTTCGTTTTCTTCATGTTTTCCGGTGCAGCTATAAAATAAATTAGTAAAAGTATTTTTTTTAATTACGGTCAAAGCTACACAATGGGCTTCCTGTGTTGTGCCCATCACGAATATCGTAGCCCGTATTTTCGAGTTTTGAGCTTTCAGACTTACCACTGAGTCACTTGGGGCATGAGACTAATATTACGTGTGTAAAAAATAATTTAGTAAAAATCAACAACAGCTAAACAAAATAATAAAAAAGATGGAATAAATATAAATGTACATTTATTAATGTAAGTTGTTTAATAGATGACAATCTAATTTTGTCCACAATGCATATTGTTATTTTTTTTACTTTGATATAAACATGTGGAAAATTAAAGAAGTGACTGCTTTTAATCACATATGATTAAGTCTTTGGATTCACAACTGTAAGATCAGGGGTTCCATTACTCTCGGTGGATACAGCAGATAGCCCGATGTGGATTTGTTATAAGAAAAACATGTACACACGCACACATAATCATGGGCCCAGCATGGCCAAGTGGTTACTGCAATCGACTTGTAATCTTAAGGTGCGGGTTTGAATCCCCGTCGCGCCAAACATGCTCGCCCTCCTAGCTGTGAAAGCGTTATGATGTATCGGCCAATCCCACTATTCATTAATAAAAGAGTAATCCAAAAGTTGGCGGTGGATGGTGATTGCTAGCTGCCTTCCCTCTAGTCTTACATTGCTAAATTAATGACGGCTAGCGCACGTAGACCTCGAGTAGCTTTGCGCGAAATTAAAAACAAAGCAAAAAAAACACATAATAATGTATATAAAACTGGCCCGGCATGGCCAAGTGGGTTAAGGCGTTCTACTCGTAACCTGAAGGTTGCACCAAACATGCTCGCCCTTTCATCCGTGGGGGCGTTATTATGTAAGGGTAAATCCAACTATTCTTTACCCACTAGGTAAAAGAGTAGCCGAAGAGTTGGCGGTGGGTGGTGATGACTATCTGGCTTCCCTTTAGTGTTACACTGCTAAATTAGGGACAGCTAGCACAGATAGCCCATGAGTAGCTTTGAGTGAAATTTAAAAAAAACAAATGTATAAAAATATGAAAAAACAAAATTTAAATATATTAGTGTTATTGAGAGATGTTGGTTAGGTCATCTATTAATTCCTCACATTATTGCTTTCTTTAATATGTTAACAAAATTTTATAAAGTGTATTGGTTTGCTACAAAAAAGTTAGTACAGTATCACCATATTGACACAGCAAACTTATAGACCCAGAAATTAGATAAGCCGAGCACGGTAATTCCATTAGAAAAAGAAAATAAGAATATCATAATGCTATTACTGATGTTTCCTTTGAGCGTGTATCAGACAAAATATGTAGCGGTGTAACAAGAAATGACTGTTGCATTTAATTACTGTTTCACGTAATTACAATAATAAAATATTTTTTTATAATTATCATCGTCCACTGTTTTCTAATTACTCTTGCAGTAATATTTTGTATTAAATTATTTAAACTATGCAATAAACTTTGAATTGTGAAAATAAATGTTCATGTCTAATAATAATGTGTAATAATAACCAGAAAGACATAATTAAGCAATAGGATTATCTCTCAAATGAAGGCTTATGGAGTATCTACGCACTTTAGATCACATAAAAAACCACATACCAAGATGGAATCAAACACAAAAACAATTTTCTTAACTTTCTCCTCATATATTTCCCTATTTTTCCCATATTTAAATAAAATTAGTTGATTGCTCACAAGTAATTGCCTTTCACGAGATTTTTATTTTCAATGATAAAAGTGAAATTCTGTTGTCATAGTAATACCGAATTGTAATACTATTACAACAATATCTTACAGTGACGCTTAAACAAACCCTTAACAATGTTGTTTATTTAGTAACGGATAATCGAATGTACATATTTAAAAACTTTAAACAATGCTTTCTTTCACGTGCTACTCGTTGTTGTTGTTTAGAGTTAAGCACAAAGCTACACAATGGGCTATCTGTGCTCTGCCCACCACGGGTATCGAAATTCGGATTTTTGCGTGAAAGTCCGCAGACATACCGCTGAGCCACTGGGGGGCTTCACGTGCTACAATATCACAATGATGTAACTGAAATCAACAATATTTAAGTGAGAAGAGCAAAAATAAGAATAAATATAAACACACACTTGCATATTTGTTAATGTAAGGTTTTTGTCTTTTGATAAAGATTGTTTATTTTTTGAATTTCGCACAAAGCTACTCGAGGACTGGCTATCTTCGCTAGCAGTCCATAATTTAGTAATGTAAGATTAGTGGGAAGGCAGTTAGTTATCAACACCCACCGCCAACTCTTTTACCAACGAATAGTTGGATTGACCGAACATTATAACGCCCTTACGGCTGAAAGGGTGAGCATGTTTGGCGCGACAATCAGATTACGAGTCGCACGCCTTAACACGCTTGGCCTTGCCGGGCCTTTTTGACAAAGAAAATTTTATACGATTTATGTTGTTTTTGCCAATTATTTCTACTCTATGAGGGCCCGGCATGGCCAAGCGAGTTAAGGCATGCGACTCGCATCCCCGTCGCGCCAAACATGCTCGCATTTTCAGCGTGGGGGCGTTATAATGTGACGGTCAATCCCACTATTCGTTGGCAAAAGAGTAGCCCAAGAGTTGGCGGTGGGTGGTGATGACTAGCTGCCTTCCCTTTAGTCTTACACTAGGAAATTAGGGACGGCTAGCACAGTGGCTCAGCGGTATGTCTGCGGACTTACACGCTAAAATCCGGGTTTCGATACCCGTGGTGGGCAGAGCACAGATAGCCCATTGTGTAGCTTTTTGCTTAATTCAAAACAACAACAACAAGCACAGATAGCCCTCGAGTCGCTTTGCGCGAAATAAGAAAAACAAACAAACAATCTACTCTGAAAAATCATAGAAGTGATTATGCTTAACCATGTGTTCAAGTTATGAGAAAGAGCTTTGAAATATTCTTTCAGTATTGTTGGAAAACATCTATTAGTTTCTCTGACACAAAATGTATTATTCTTTATATCGAATTTGTTAAACCGATCCGCATTTTTGACGTGCACGCTATATCTGGTGTATTAGATAATCTACCCTTGTCATTAAACTGCATAGATTGGAAAACTCTTGTCATCAGTATTAGTTAGGCCTGTTGTAGTTTATAATACTATATTCTTTATTTAGTCCACTAGAGCTAACAACTAATATGAAGTGTTTAATAGCATTTCAACCATTTGTTGTCCGTCCCATCCATTGCCGACGGCAGATTTCTTGCTAAAAAAGAACTTACTTTACTTATCAGAGTGGCCCGGCATGACCAGGTGGGTCAAGGCGTTTGACTCGTAATCCGAGGGTCGCGGGTTTGAATCGCGGTCGCACCGAACATGCTCACCCTTTTAGCCATGGGGACATTATAATGTGACTGTCAATCCCACAATTCGCTGGTGAAAGAGTTGGCGATGGGTGATGATGACTAGCTGCCTTCCCTCTAGTCTTTCACTACTAAGTTAGGGACGGCTAGCGCAGATATCCCTCGAGGAGCTTTGAGCGAAATACAAAACAAACATACAATTCGATGTCGTTTAGGCATATGAAGATAAAGTGAAGGAAAACCTTACAAAAACGAAATATTTTCTATATTGGCTAAGAATGTTAAAAACTACCTTATGCTTTAAGTTCCGTTAATGTAATATTAGATCTTCACGATTCTAATTTCACAATACATCAATCCAGCTTTACTGCGTTATTCTTACATTATAGGAGTTGGAATGTTATATTCCTTATTACAATTCTACCTTTTTCACCTGGCCCGACATGGCCAAGTGGAATAAGGCGTTCGATTCATAATCCAAGTAATGCTCTTCCTTTCAGCCGTGGGGGCGTTATAATCTGACCGTCAATCCCACTATTCGTTGGTAAAAGAGTAGCTCAAGAGTTGGCGGTGGGTGGCGATGATTAGTTGCCTTCCCTCTAATCTTACACTTCTAAATTAGTGACGGCTAGCACAGATAGCTCTCGAGTAGCTTTGTGCGAAATTCAAAAAACAAAACAAACAAGCAATGTATTCAGCCCTCCAGTGACTCTGTAATAAGCTTGAGGGTTTCCAGCACAAAAAATTGGAGTGTTAGATATTGTAAAAGATCATTCTCTTGCAAAACAAAAATAAATTAATTACATCCAAACACAGACGTTTTCTATTATACATTATTTTGGCCGCAAATTGAAGCATTTGGCTTGAATGACATATATAAATGTATAACGCGAATGTGTTATGTGTTCACTTTTTACACAACAAAGCCATTTTTAACAGCGTCGAACGTAAAAAAGGTTCCTTCCAGTGTCACAGTGCTATGTCTGCGGACCTATACTGCTAGAAACTGGGTTTCGATACTCGTGGAGGGAAGAGCATAGATAGCTCTTTGCGCACAATACCAAAACAAATATAAAAAGATACATAAATTAGAGTACAAACTTGGGTGTGAGATAGCCAGAGAATATAATCCAAATAGTTGTAGGTACACACACAAAAACAAAACCTAATCTCTCTTCGTAAGCCTGACACGTGAAAAACAAACAAACAATACATATATTACAATTATTATAAAACTGAAATGTGTCACTATGCACCGAGAGTGGAAAGTATACTTTCTTGAAGATACCTCAGGCCCTATGAGGCTCGCATAGCTGAAGGAACACCGTAAAGAAACGTAATAACTGAACATGGTCACTCTCAGTCGTGAGGACGTTATAATGAATTGGTCAATCACCTTATTCTTTTTTAAAAGATAGCCTAAGAGTTGGCAGTGAGTGTGTGTTAAATTAGGGACGGATAGTGTAGTTGGACTTCGAGAAGCTTTGCGCTAAATTCAAGATAAACAAACAAACCTATATATTGTGATAGCTGCAGGCTTAAGGCTATTGCAGCTGTTTTATAAAAATGGCTTTCCTTTTCACATTGTAAGAGAATAAGTAATTGTACTTTAATTCAAGTTATATAAGAAAATTTGAAGAAAGAGACTTTGGTTTTGCGCATTTCAGTTTCTTAAGCTGATTAACTATTTTATGTCAGCAAAGAAACGTAGTATAAACAGCCTTCATTATGGAAACATGTTATTAAACCTCGATTAAAATCAGTTATAGAAAAATATAAGAAAGAACAACTTATTCAAAGATTTGTTGGAATTTGGTCTAAGTAAAAGGGCACATTTACAATTTCCTCTAATTGGATGTAGTGCAAGCGTATGAGTTTAGGAAAGGAGTCGAATTCGTTTTACTTAGGCTTTTTTGTGCAAGTTTTATTAAGCTTAATAATAATTTATATGTGTAAAGCGTTTACAGAATGACGAAAAGTAAGCATTATCTCCATCAGTGAATATTGGAGCTTGAATTGTTATTCTGAAAATGTAATGTACTCAGTGTGATAATGTTTAAGTTAACGATTCCTGTAAAAAGTACTTACTGTCAACAAGTGTTTTTAGAATAGGTATTTACAATATGTTTTCTAAGGGTAAATAAAACCAAAATTATGAGTAACAACTAATTTTATTTCTTGCATTTAAAGTTCATATGTCATGCTGTGTTCTAGTCTACAGAGGGCATAATTATTTTTGTAAATCATGACAGGTGTATGTTTTATTGGCGTCACGACAGTACAGATTACAACGTTAGACGTATATTATAAAACGGCCCGGCATGGCCAGGTGGTTAAGGCATTCGACTCCTAATCCGAGTGTCGCGGGTTCGAATCCACGTCAAACCAAACATGTTTGCCCTTTCAGCCTTGAGAGCGCGTTACATTGTGACGGTCAATTCCACTATTCGTTGGTAAAAGAGTAGCCCAAGAGTTGGCGGTGTGTGGTGATGACTAGCCGCCTTCCCTCTGGTTTTACACTGCTAAATTAGGGACGACTAGCACAGAGTAACTTTGCGCGAAATTCAAAACAAGCAAACAAACAAGAAATACAACTAGGAATTATCCATATTTATCTTTGCAGTCTTTCTAATTTTTTTATATACAACCCACGTTACTAGAAGAATTTATCTGAATCTTACTAGTAGTAGCAGCAAATGTCTGAATTGTGTGGTTAATGCTTCTGAACCACACCGTTTCGTGTTTCAATAATCTGGGACGTGATATGTTTGTAGTTAATGTATGAAAACGTTTAATTTTGGTTTACAATTCCCGGTTTGATGTATATGGTTCATGTATGGAAACATTTACATTTTCCAGTTTGGTTAATATGGTAACTGAGTAGAAGATTCTGTATTGTTCTCTCCACCTCACAATTTAAACATCAGAGGTTAAAAAAAAAAGAGTCATGTTATAGTCGTGGAAATATTAAGTTACGATATTCAATAACGTGTTAGCTTTTGTTTTTTGTGGGATGATATAAAATAGACACTGTTTCCACCTTCCTTTCATCTTTTTCTGGTAGGTCTACCATAGCATAATTCTGCCCGACTGATGTTCTGCTTAGCTGATACCTGTAATTTTTCACATGTTCATATAGAAATTAAAATCAAGCAGCACTAGCTGGAAAACGGAAAGATCGTTTGGCAAACAACAGAGTATATCACAGATTCCGTTGTCATGGTGATACATTCTAGTACTAGGCAGTCATGATTACAGAATGTTTGTTAAAGAAGCGCCTCACCGTAAGTGGAGGTTAAGATGTATTGTCACGTATGCGCCCGAAACTTAACGACAATTATAATTTTACGAATAAATGGTATTTATTGTTTGCTTGATAAAATCCTTTCCACAGTCAAGCAAACAAATAAAGATATTAAAAAATAAATAAATCTGTTATTCTTATCGTATCTACTGGTCGCTTCCTACACTGGTTTGAACAGATTGAAAATGGTGAAAGTCATTTTTGTTCTGTAAAACCGCAGCACACGTCACAGAACTCAGAATATCAGTAAAGCTTTTCTCATAAAGTAAGTTTACGGATATAAAACGTTGAAATCTGTGGTCCCATTCCTCGCTTTAGACACAGAAAATAGTCCTTTTTGGCTTGGCTTTAAAACATAACAACATAACTTCTCAATGCGAATTAACATGAAATGTTTTCTGTGGTCGGACTTAACAAAATATTCAATTTGATAAAGAAATTAGACTTTTAGAGAAAAATCTTCCTTAAAAACTACGATTGTAATATGGTTACGTTTCAAGCGAATGTTGTCACATAAATAAGATACCACCATAGTTTTTAATAGTGATTTTTCTCGAAATATCTAATTTCTTTATTCTATCACCTTCGCATTTAATTACTTATTTATCCAGTTTTATATATAAGTAAACTATGTAATAAGGGTTAGTAATTTATGCAATACGAAGAACATCGTTAAACTTAAAAGATATGTGAAATATACAGTGAGTATAGATTGCTGTAATTTGACAGTTGAATACCCTCGTTATTAATGGTGTTTTTGGCTACAATTGAATAAGATCTTATAAAGTTGGTCACCTTAATGGTTTTATGTTATGCCTAAATCTTGTATATAGAGATAATTTGAGATGTTTAAGATTCATCGATTTTTAGAGAAGTTTAAATCTTCGTAACATGTAATATTGTGTAACTAATTTGGTTAAAGTGAGAAACTTGAAAAGTGACCATGTGCTAAGAAATACGAGAACCTTGTTCTTGCTAGTGGTCACTATTCTCGGACTGTATTAATGATCCTTTGTTACAAAACATGCACCGCACTTTGTAACCGTGTTTACGCTCTAAGACGTAAAGTCAGATCTCACCATTCGGTCAGAGATGGTCCAATAATTAGCGTTGGGTGCTGTTGACCACAGCTCAATGCCTTCCCTCTGTTCTCTAAGTTGAAAATGAAAGCAAGTTGCGCGAGCACATGTAACTTGTGGAGAAATTCTGAAACAAACAAGGGACTCCCCTCTTCAGCTGTAATTCAAAAATTTTAAGCGGTATTTGACAAAAACGAAGCACAAAGTTTGTCATAATTATCTTTAGTCCTACAAAACTCGTATCTCTTCCAAGAGCCTGATAGTAGTGGCGGTATTAAAGTAAGGGAACTGGTTCTCTGAAGTCTTGTAGTCCTACAAAACTCGTATCTCTTCCAACAGCCTGATAGTAGTGGCGGTATTAAAGTAAGGGAACTGGTTCTCTGAAGTCTTGTAGTCCTACAAAACTTGTATCTCTTCCAACAGCCTGATAGTAATGGTGGTGTTAAACTAAGTGAGCTGGTTCTCTCAAAGTCTTGAAGTCGCTGAGACTGACAACTTGATAAGAAATTTCTAATACCTGCCTCTCGCACAACGTGGATTCAGGTTTTACATGGATACTTTACTGAGCCCACCAGTCTGTGGTGTCAATACCCCTGGTGGTCAGAGTACAGGTAGCTTTTTGTGTAGCTTTGTGCGTAACAACAACAAAAATAATACTTTCCTGGATGTAAACGCAGTGACACCTATTGATTAAACTTTTGTATTTCTGACAGCAAGAACGATGTGTGTACTCAGGAACGTTTCTTTCTCTCTTTTGTTTTTACATCGCAACTGCTCATAATGTATGTGTGTAAGCCATATCTTGCTTACATATAACTAACTGCATGTGTCTCACATATACAGTCTAGATATCTAGTTTCAGTAAAATACGTGATAGTGTGTGTATTAAATATAAGTGTGTGCATAGAGATGTTTTTTACACCGTGTTTCACTTGGATATTACTCTGTATTTTATAATTTATATATGTATTAAAGAGACTCGTATTCCGTGTTTTATAACGTACACACACGTACACGTATGCACTTATGTTGTACATTTTACCCGAGAATGTAAAAATTGTCGTCAGCTCACGTGAACGTGTTGTTTAAATAATAATGTATGTGGAAACGACCGTCGTATCAAAAGTTGAGTTTTACAAACTAGTTTTTGTTTGTTTCTCTCTCTCTCTCTCTTTTTATTCCACAATTTTCCACTGGACAGATGATTTTCAATGCTATATTTGTTTTAATATTTGCGAAATCATATGCAATAGAGTTTAGTCCTTACAGTTTTAAAAACAAAACAGAAAAAAAACATATTGTAAAATATATTCTGCCATTATGATTTGGTTTTACAATTTCTTTAAAATCCATAATTTTTTGCTAGACGAAGGAGTGTTTTGAAATATTTATTTTGTATTCATTTCTCCAGGTGGGTACTTCCAATGATCGTTTGTCCTTGCAGATAGGGTCCAGCATAGCCAGATGGTTAAGGCACTTGACTCGTAATCCGAGGGTCACTGGTTTGAATCCTCGTCACACCAAACATACTTACTTGCCCTTTCAGCTGTGAATACATTATAATGTAACGGTCAATCCCACTGTTCGTTGGCGGTGATAACCAGCTTTCTTTCCTCCAGTCTTACACTGCCAAATTACGGACAACTAGTGCAGATAGCCTTCGTGCAGCTTTGTGCGAAATTCAAATCAAACCTTGCAGATATAAAAAATAAAATGCATTTTTACCATTACGGTCTTGTATGTTTGTTCTTTTTTTAAAATTTGGCATCTTACACAGCACAGAAGATTTGTTAAAAGTTATATTCTCTATTAAAATCCTGGGACAATACTTGTTGCGATTATTTGCTCAAATGTACTTAGAATAATTAAAAGTTTATTAAGGCGTTTGTTTTTCCATTAATATCTTGTTTAACAGAGAGTTTAAGTTGTATCATATTTGAGTCATTTATATTTTGATTTTTAAAAACCTGCCAATGCTATTGCATTGTCTTGTACAACATCCTTAAAGTGCCATATGATGTAATTATAAAATTTTGGTGTTATTTAAAGGTTGCACTAGTGAATAAATGTGCAAGACATTTTAGTGGTTGAATGAAGTGTAACCGCAAGCGTAGGTGCTTCGTTTACAGGATTTGGCGTAATTTGATTTTTGTCGATGAGTATAGGTGTTTACGTATGGAATTACACAGTACTGAAGCTGCGTATTTGAAAGATGGGAGTAAATGCTTACAAAGTGTGTGTAACGTTAAGCACACAGTGTGTGAAGGTGCTTTATTTAACAGGGCTGTATGTAACAGCGATGGTATTGTGAAGGTGGTTGATTCATAAGACCATGTGTAAGTTGATGTTTGTAGCGGAATGGATGATGTTTTTTGTTGTGGAAATATAAGCCCAGTGTCTGAAAGATGCTTGATTCACAAGGCAGCGAGTAAAGTTTGTTTGGAATTTCGCACAAAGCTACTCGAGGGCTATCTGCGCTAGTCGTCACTAATTTAGCAGTGTAAGACTAGAGCAGTGGTTCCCATACTTTTTCAGCTTGTTACCCAATTTAACATGCCACACTAAGCATGTGCCCCCTTTCACAAAATGTTTTCAACATTGATATATATGGCTAAATTAATCTAGAGATATATTGCACTTTATTTATTACACTTTAATTATTTACAATTTATTTATATAATTTATTTACACTGAATTACACTTTTAATTATTGTATTTGATCATTGCGCATTTCTAATGAATATTGCCAAAGATGTGAAGAACATCATTGGGATGGATGGAGTTGCATACTTGAAGCTAGTTTAGGAATTCTTGGCTTTGTGGTTGAAAGTGCGAGCCTGGCATCGTTTGCAACATTCAAGCGAGTCCTCTTTTTTGTTTTCATTCCCAGCACGGTTGAAAACCCCTTCTCGCACAGATACGTTGTTGAGAATGATACCAACAACTTCAAGGCTCTCTTGGACAGAGTTGGCGAGTCAGCTAGTTGTAAAATCCAAAAGGAATCTGCATTTTGGTTTTGGAATTTGATTTTCAAGGCTTTATTTGCTCGCATTGTGATCCACTCGTCCTTTTCAGGGAAATCATCATCATGAATGGCCTCATCAGGTACAGAAAGGGAAGAATGATTCACTGAAGACTGGCTGTCTTTAGGTCAATCTCTGGAAAGTAGTGCTGCATGCTTGTTTCAAGCCCCTTCAAGTGGTCGCTCATCTTTTTGTTGATGGTCTGAAAAAGTGATCCAGTATCATAACCATTCTTCTCAACAAACTGGTCTAGGTTGGGAAACTGAACGATCACTCCTTTCTCCAAGTGTCGAATCCAGAGTTTCAGTTTTCCCAGAAATGCAGTCACAGTGTGATGGGCATCAATTACAGTCGTGGTTTGGCCCTGGAGTTGCAGATTATCACTGTTAAGCTCCGTAAATATGTCAGCCAAGTAACAAAGTCGAGCAAGTCACTCCTTATCAGTGAACTTGGTAGCAAAAGGAGATTCTTCTTGTTTCACAAATTCCTGAAGAGCCGTCGGAGCTCAATGAGTCGACGTACAACCTTGCCTCGTGACAACCAGCGAACATCAGTGTGGTAGAGCAGAACTTGATACTGCTCTCCCATTTTCTTGCACAGTTCCCTGAATATGCGCGAATTCACTTCTCTGGATTTTATGAAATTGACGATTTTCAACACATCTTCAAACACTAATTTCAGATTACCAGGCAGGCTTTTTGATCCAAGAGAGTACCGATGAACTATGCAATGATCTACAGAAATTTCTGGATTCACAGCTTGTATGAGGCCCTGTAATCCACGATTACCACCCATCATCGACGGTGCTCCATCGACGGAGACCTAGATTAAAAAAGAAAAAACTATTATAGATTGCGTCAGTTAGTCATTCTATCTTATCTTGTGCGTTATAATTGTGTGGTTTTAATTTAATTTAATTTATTTTGGTACTTTAGTATTTCAGTACAACAGGCACGATACTTTTTTGTGAATTATGTATAAAATATTAGCCACACAAAAGCTACTTGTACAATAAATAAAACTATATGACTATATGCCATGTAATTCATTGTATTTATACTAATCTAGACTTTATATAAACATCTTTCCCTACCTGTTGAACGCTGTTCCAATCCAATCCATTCGTGGTAAAGAAACTGTTGATGATATTGAAGATATCTTCTCCCTTCGTGGTTGTCAGCAGATCTTCGCATAATAGGAACTCTTCTATAATCTTGTCCTGGTGGACGTAACGAACGAACCCAAGAAGAACAGCACAACTGGCTACCTCACACGATTCATCAAATTGCAAGGAGAATTTGCTATATAAGCGTTCCTTGATTTCTGTTGTAACTTGAGACAGAATATCTAATACCATGTCATCAACTCGTCGGCGTATTGTGTTGTCTGATAGAGATATGACACTCAGTTTCTTCGTTTGATCCTCCCCACATACCTTGCTTACCATCTCGTATGCACAAGGCATAATCAGATTCTCTGCAATGGTGTGGCATTTTTGTTGTTCGGCAACTTTATATGCAACAAAGTTAGATGCTTTGACCGCAGCTTGAAGCTTTTGGGCTTGAATTCCAGATAAACCGAATTGGATATTTTTCAGTGCTACAGCCCGGCGCTGAAAATAAGCCTGATCCTCATTTTGAAGATTTGGATGGCAATTTTGGAGGTGAGCTGAGAGTTTTGATGGCTTGAGGCTTTCATTTGTCAACACTTTGTGACATACTACACATTGTGGCCGATCCTCTCCACCAGAAGGTCAATTCACAAAGACATAGCGAAGAAAGGCGTCAGAGTAGGTGCGCTTTTTAGACATTTTATTGTTTAATCTCCATAAAAAGAAAAACTGCATAAAGAAGTGTGAACAATCTGAACTTATTATTTATTTTTTCATGGCATTCTAGATAGCATTAAAAGAGCTTATTCAGCATAGGAATGATGTAATAGTAGGTAAATACTAACTATACTGCACAGGGCAGTACACATACATACCAGGTTTATTCTATCTCGGCTAATGCTCACATAGAAGCTGACAGTGTGAAATAGAGGCAACCTCAGGCAGTGACTGACGCGTACTGGACACGTCGATGAGCCATCAGGGTTACTCAGTGACTTGTGTTTTGAAGCATACTTGTCAAAATACTTTTAGGTTACCACACACTTAGATCCATATTTTTTTCTTTTCTACTACTGTTTATTAGTTTTTAATGTTTATTGTTATTTGGTTTAACTTTATTACATACTTAAAATAGGTTTAATTTACAACTTTACATACTAAGACTAAGTTAATATTAATCCTAATACCAGCTACCTCAATGTTTTCTTCATTTTAAGAATTTTAACTTTTTTCTGTCACCCCTCCATTACCCCGATAAATTGTTAAAATACCCCAGGGGGTAATTTACCCCCAGTTTGGGAACCACTGGACGAGAGAGAAGGCAGCTAGTCATCACCACTCACCGCCAACTCTTGGGCTACTCTTTTACCATCGAATAGTAAGATTGACCGTCAAATTATACGCCCCCACGGCTGGGAGGGCGAGCATGTTTAGCGCGACGTGGGCGCGAACCCGCTACCCTCGGATTACGAGTCGCACGCCTTATGCACTTAGCCATGCCAAGCCATGTGTGTAAAGTAACTTACTGTTAACTGCGATGTAGGTGTGTGTGTTTTTCTTATAACAAAGCCACATCGGGCTGTCTTATGTGTCCATTGAGGGGAATCAAACCCCTTATTTTACCATTGTAAATCCACAAACTTACCGTTATCCCAGCAGAGGACCTGTTTGTTGTTTTTTTGTAAGTAAACACGGAGTCTGACGGTGCTTGATTTACTTGTATTTACAACGATATAGGTGTTTTGTGTGTGTGTGTGACTTTATAACACACGAAGACGCTTCGTTTATAAAATTTTTGTACATGTTTCGCAGCTCCACAACCACTAAATCACTTCTTTACGTGTTAATACACGTTGTTTAAATGCCAAGTAGTGATATAATCAGCCGGTCGTATCGAACCGGTACAGCAAAGATCTATAGAAATCTATACGAGCATCAACTCCTCGTTCTTGGTCCGCACTATTATAGTCAACCTTAATGTTATTTCAATTGTTGACTGACAAATGAAATAATATGGACCACACTCTCCGAGAACCTAACCGTTTTCTACATGCAGGTCACCCTCGTGGAGATGTGTATGGAATATGCTATTTTATGGTGTAATTGAAAGTGTCTTGCATCACGTGTCAGTTTGTATAACTGTACTACGTATCAAATATTTATATATTTTTTTTCTCTTTCTCACTCTCTTGGGAGAATAACCATGGTGTCAGGTTCAATGTGATGGATGAAACGTATACAGTGTTATCTTTCTAAACCTAATAGCCACGAAACAAAACGAAGATAGCAAACATGCTCTCGAGAACTGATCATGTTATAAAACTGAGATGTTCATTGTCTTTCTTGGTGATTCCCTAGGAGTGAGATTAGCATGATTTTTTTATTTTGTTTCACTTATCGTCAGGTACGGAGTGTACCATTGGTATCAAATGTGCTTTTATAATTCATTTTATTTTTTTGCCATTTTCTTGTCGTTATGCCCTCCAGTGGCTCAGTGGTATGTCTGCGGACTTACAACGCTAAAAACCGGGTTTCGATACCCGTGGTTAGCAGAGCACATATAGCCTATTGAGTAGTTTTATGCTTAATTCAAAACAACTTGTCGTTATATTCTAATTTCTAAGAATCACTCATATCTTTTTTGGATGTAAATAAATCTTGGTAGTCAAATATCAAAATCGTGTTATACAGTCATTCTAAATCTTGATGGTTAGATATTGAAATCGTGTCATACAGTCACCGTGAATCTTGATGGTTAGATATTAAAATCGTGTCATACAGTCACCGTGAATCTTGATGGTTAGATATTAAAATCGTGTCATGAAGTCACAGTGAATCTTGAAGTTTAGATATTAAAATCGTGTTATACAGTCATTCTAAATCTTGATGGTTAGATATTAAAATCGTGTCATTCAGTCATTGTAAATCTTGATGGTTAGATATTAAAATCGTGTCATACAGTCACAGTGAATCTTCATGGTTATATATTAAAATCGTGTCATACAGTCACAGTGAATCTTCATGGTTAGATATTAAAATCGTGTCATACAGTCACCGTAAATATTGATGGTTATATATTAAAATCGTATCATACAGTCACCGTGAATCTTGAAGTTTAGATATTAAAATCGTGTTATACAGTCACCGTAGAACTTGATGGTCAGATATTAAAATCATGTCATACAGTCACCGTGAATCTTGATGGTCAGATATTAAAATCGTGTCATAAGGTCACCGTGAATCTTGATGGTTAGATATTAAAATCGTGTCATACAGTCACCGTGAATCTTGATGGTTAGATATTAAAATCGTGTCATACAGTCACCGTGAATCTTGATGGTTAGATATTAAAATCGTGTCATAAAGTCACAGTGAATCTTGATGGTTAGATATTAAAATCGTGTCATACAGTCACCGTAAATCTTAATGGTTAGATATTAAAATCGTGTCATACAGTCACCGTGAATCTTGATGGTTAGATATTAAAATCGTGTCATACAGTCACCGTGAATCTTGATGGCTAGATATTAAAATCGTATCATACAGTCATCGTGAATCTTGATGGTTAGATATTAAAATCGTATCATAAAGTCACAGTGAATCTTGATGGTTAGATATTAAAATCGTGTCATACAGTCACTGTAAATCTTGATGGTTAGATATTAAAATCGTGTCGTCACATCGATGCAATAACACATCGTGATGAAACAGAAGAATAAAGTCAGCATTGTCGAATATTTTGCTTTTAATATGTGCGTTTACATATTTCTTTAACACGATTTTTACATTTACATTTTAGTATCTCATCATCTGTCATATTGCCAATTTTCTGTTGTATACGAGCTTAAGAATTTTTAGTTAACATAAAAAGGGAAATTGGGACGATTTATTTTTTTCCGATCGTGAGTTTTGTGTTTGTTTGTTGTCCACTTCTAAGTAACGTTTTGTTATTAAAAAACCAAAGTGTGGATTATAGTTTTTCTATTTTTCTTGCAGTTACTCTAATGTGTTCCATATTGTCGAATAAAGTTCCAAGTGTATAAACTCGAAAAGCTTACAGTTCAGTAGTGACGTTTTTGTACTAGTGAGTAGTTTTGATATTAAAATTATTCATATATCTTTATAACTGCTGTTATAATAGAGAGGATGGTCATGGAGTTTCTGATGTTTGGATTTGTCGCTGAGAAGTCATACTTTCAGTTGAATAATTAAAATACGAAGAAGTAAATCGTATAGCACTAGGCTCGTGTTTTGGTCTTGATTTAGCAAATTGTTTCAAGTGTCGTTATGTTTCTTTGATTTGTTTGTTTTATTTAGCGTAAAGTTACACAAGGACTATCTGCGCAAGCAGTCTCTGATTTAGCAGTGGTAGACAAGAGGGAAGGCAGCTAATCAACGCTACCCGCCGCCAATTCTTGAGCTACTCTTTTGCCAAAGAATAGTGGGACTGATCGTAACATTATAATGCCTCCACAGATGAAAGGGTGAGCATGTTCAGTTACAGAGATTCGAGTTCTCGGACTGCAGATTGAGAATCGAGCGCCCTAACAACCAACCCTTTCCAGACCGTGTTATTATTGGGGGAGAGACTTTTTTTGGAAGATTTTAAAACATCTATAATATTGAAGAAGGTGTTAGGTAAATGTATAACACTGTATGAAGTAAGCTATATAAATGATAAATCTACTATTGCGAAAAACTAAATTTATATAGATACTTTTGTGGAAAGACCCGGCATGGTCAAGTGGTTGGTACATTTCGACTGGTAATCTTAGGTTCGTAATCTAAGTCACCTCCAAAGCTTAGGTTACAATTTATAACCCACGTTGTAGCTTGCACCCTTTCATGTTAATGTGTTTTGTTTATGGCTTTAAAAAATATGGTTGTAATTCCTCATGATCATGTTTATTCGTTTGGCTTCATAGATGTAATTATACAATTTCCCTACTATATATATATATATTCCGAAGTGTTTGATTAAGCTTCGATTCCCGTCGAATGAATCTGTTACTAAATATACATATCAAGCGAAAATATCAAATCTTAAAATGTTCTACAAATCCACACAAATAAAAAACACATGATTTTTTAACTTATCTGAAATAATAATTTGTGTATTATTACATACTAGCACTGAAACAATATTGAGCATAGGCCGTTTCTTCGATCATTTACGAACTCGGGTGAGAATCTGCTGCGCAATAACAGATGAACACTAGAGGGCTACATTCAGGGAAGGCAGCCAATAATCACCTTCTACCAAAAACTTTTGGAATGCTCTTTTACCAACGAACAGTGGAATTGATTGTAACATATAACGCCCCCACAGCTTAAAGATCGAGCGTGTTTGATGTGACGGGGATTCCAACCCACGACCCTCGAATTACAAGTCGAGTGCCTTTACCACCAAGCCATGTTGAGCCTAACTAAAATATTTACCGCCTAGTAACTGTGCGGAAGATCTGAGAGTTTATAACACTGCTTCTCAACTTTTTCCAGTATCATCCAACACTATAAGTCTTTCACAAATGCTCACACACCCATGTTCGAAAAAAAATATAAAGTCTTAAATAAAATGGAAAATTATTTATTGTTATTTAAACACACATAACTACAACTATAGTAAACATACATTTAACTACAACTATAGTAAATATACGTTAAACTACAACTATAGTAAATATACTATATGTCTACTGAAAAACTATTCATGTTGTTTGATACAAATAATTAAAATGTCTTTGCAAACTCTTGAAAATTACACATCAGTACAATGTTGCACATAATTATTCATACTTTTCATTGAAGTAAGATTCATTTAGTCCTCTAGTCTACATGTTCCCAAACGTAGATCTCCTTTGTGATGATCTGTTTATAAATTATTTCATAAGCTCTTCTATATTTATCTTGTCGACCTCATCTTTGTGAGTGTGACCAAATGCCACATGGTTGAGGCGGCACTGAGACATAGTTGACCTTAATTAACCACGTGTTCAACCGTCTTAATGCAGAAAAGCTGCTTTCACATTCGCAACTGGATACTGGACATACAAGCAAAATGTTTGGGGGGACGCGGGCGCGAACCCGCGATCCTCAGATTACGAGTCGCACGCCTTGATTGTACGTTTAATATCATTACTTTGTCTCTGTTGATAGATCGTCTCCAAATTTAGCATACTGGTTTGGTGTATTCATGCAAAGATACTTGCAGATTTGCGGTTTACATGTTGTTTGTTTTTTTGACAATTACATATAATGGGACCATGTTTTCATTTCCTAAGATAACCTTTCATGAATTACAAATCTGCTTAAGTTTCGTCCAGCTTAATGGTACGCCACTTGTTTTTTGATAGATTGTTTAGGCAAAGTATTCATGATGAAACTTTGTAGAATGGACGGCAACCGCCTGTTGTAGAGAAATAAGTGTAGGGGACGATATTTAGAAAGACAGAAGGCTTTGGAAACATTGTCCTCTGCACTCGTTTCTCCACAACAGTTGCCGTCCATTCTACGCCACCTAGTTGTTAATAAAGAATGTAGCAAGTATACAAACAACACATTGAATATATTTCAGTTTTTACTTTATTAGTAATTATTATACACTCTTATTGTATCAATTTTTCTCTGGATTTAGAGAATATTAATTAATGGTTATTAAAGACGCACATTTTTAAACCACGAGTCACAAACGTTTTTGGATAAATGCATAATGTACAAATAGTTCATTTGTTTGAATTTGGAATTTCGCTGAAAGCAACACAAGGGTTATCTGCGCAAGCTGTCCCTAATTTAGCAATGTAAGACTAGAGGGAAGGCAGCTAGTCATCACACCCACCACCAACTTTGGGGCTACTCTTTTACAAAATAGTGAGATTGACACTCACATTATAACGCCTCTACGGCTGAAAGAGCGAAAATGTTTGGTGTGACGGGGATCTGAAAGTTCATTTGAATACCGACTCGTTTCCAAGATATTCATCACCAACGAAACTCCATTTTGCCAAAACTATGTGCATGAAAGTAATTTACCTGTGTTCATTTATTTACTTTAAAGGTAGAGGTTTAGGTTTCACTATTCGTGACCATGAGCTCGTTGACACAGGCAGCGTGACAAATATTTTCAACAGTTTAGAAATGACTGAAAACATTTCTGCATTGCACATTGCATATGCATCTATGACATTTTTTGGTTTGTTGTTTGCAAATGATTTGTACCAAATCCTAAGTTTACCCGATGCAGCTAGTGAAGTGCTGTCAATGTCATCCTTGTAGTTATTGACCAAATCTTTAATTTGGTCACATTGTTGTGCTGTAGGTTCTGACCATTCTGTGGTAGATCCTGATGATAGTAGACACAAAGTTTGCAAGGAGAGTTTTGTGACTGGACAGGCGGTCACATATTTGTGAAAGAAAGTGATCAACAAATGGTACAAATACAACAATACGAAAGTACTACTCAGAGCTAGTGGTTTGTGGGTTAGCACGGTACATCTGTCTTTTAGCCAACCTTGGCATTATGATGTCAATTTAAAGCTCACTACACAGAGTTTGAGCCTCACAGAAAATGTTGTTAAATTCATTCACAGTATTATTTCTGAGTGAACAGATTAAATCTTCCACTATTTCTGTGTGATGCTTTGCAACATTTAAATCAATGTTCTGTTACTGCAGTAAGTTACACAGAGGTAAACTAAAGTAAAACAATTTAACAATGGTAAGTAGAGTGATGACGAATTCTGGCTGTGTTATAGAACACAACAATTGATTGGCTTGCGTGGCAGAATCTCTGTCTTGCTAACCTGATATGATTTAAAGGATATCTGCAACTGCATGGATTAATTATAGAAAGACAATGACTAAGTCATGTCTCTCAACCCACCAGGTGGGGCTGAGACCTTTCAAACGTTTTTTTCGATTCAGGTGCCTTATTCTCCACCGAAAGAGTCAAAACGTGTTTTTGTTTGGGTGTATTGAGAAAGTTTTCAATGCTAGAAATTACTCCCATGTAATTTCGCACAGGAATTTTTTTACAAGCATCAGAAATTGGCAAGTTTATGGAATGGGCACTGCATTGTACATCGGATGCAAGTGGGAATTTATCAGTTATGTGTCTCTGGACACCATTGAATTTCCCACTCATAGAGGCAGCACCGTCGTACCCTTGTCCTCGCAGGTATGCCATATCAATACCATATCTTGTCAGATTGGTTATGACAACATCAGCCAAATTTCTGCCTGTCACATCATAAACAGGTATAAATTGCAAAAAAATCTTCTCTCATTGCAACAGAGTTGTCATTGACATGCAAATATCTAAAACAGCAAAAACTGTTCAATGCCTAAAATATATGTTGTTTCATCAGCTAATATTGAGAAACACTTTGCAGCATTAACCATGTTGACCAAAGCAGCAAGAACACGAGTATTACAGGCATTGATGATTTCATTTTGAATTTGAGGACTCAGATACGTAGCATTTCTCATTGTAGTCGTAAGGATTGCTGAAAACTTGACATCACCCTTTGCTCTGTAGCGCAAAATGGCCCGAAAATTCCCATCATTATTGATGGGCTCCTCATTAGTTTCACTAAAAACATTGGACCAGAAACATATTTTCCCCTCAAAGCTAAACCATGTCTCCCACACAGCAATACAGTATCAATAATAGGCATTAAATATTGCTGGTTCTGTTCAGTTTCTTGCTTGTAAGTTGCATCAAGCTGCAAGTGCACAGATTAACTTGTGTTTACGACCTGTAGAAAATTGTTAGCTTTTTCTTTGCTGTCTTGGTAGTACTGCTTCAATTCATGTGCCTTGAAGTCTACAACAGCCTTCTTCCAGTTTGTGCATGGAAATTTCCCTAGTTGCTCCAATTTCTGGCTTCCAAAACCAGCACCATCAGAAGCAAAAAGACAGCAGTACTTGCAGAAAGCACGCTTTGCATGTTGACTGTAAAGAAGCCATCTCCACTGTGAAAGCCAACGATGCTGGAAACGCAACTTTCTTGTACCACACTGGGGTAAAACGTAAATACTTCCTGGCTTTCAGGCATTTTCAAGGAGGCATTTTTTTGGTTTCAGCGTTTATCTAAAAAGAAACAGAAAGACACAGTTCTAATCACGTTATTTTGCACATAAGAAAGTTTGTTATGAGAGTACAATAACCTCGAAGAGAAAGGTTTAAAGCTGTACTTCACAAGCAGGCCTAACATCCTGTGTCTGTAGGCCTACAATCACTAGCAGTAATGAATATTCAGTCTAAATCATCAGTGTCTGCGTGATTTTTAATACAAAATTAATATAATGAGGACTCGACTTATCTGTTTATTAATGCTGACATCATCAGAAATGTAATTTCCAATGTCCCAGACTGGACCTGAGGTGGTAGTGGCAGCACTGATAGAAGACCACGGTGATGATTCTGACAATTCAGTTGACAATTCTGATTCAACCTGATTGGCTGCAACAAATTGATCACGTTCAGCCTAACGAATGGGTTTAAAGAACCCATGCAGTATCTTTTGCTTTTTCAAGCTTGACAGAGTGAATGATTGTTTATCGCAACTTCTCTTTGTCAACGTCACATTCACAGGACCATGGTGCTGCCAGCCTACCACGGTACCACCCACTGTTCACTTGTGAAGTTAATTCTTGAAATCAAGGGAATCTAAACATACACTGTCCATGATATTTGAATACAGATAATCGACACTATACATATATTTTGCACTCTCCTGAGTGGCTTTATATTTTATATGTTGATGAGAGGACTGTAGGCCTACTTTGTTGGGCCTGATAATTTGCCCCCAGTCTGCGGACTTACACGCTAAAATCAGGGTTTCGATACCCGTGGTGGGCAGAGCACAGATAGCCCATTGTGTAGCTTTGTGCTTAATTCAAAGCAACAAAAACAACAACCTGATAATTTTAATTTATGTATTATAAATATAGGCCTGTATATTTATTTATTATTAAAAAATAAGACAAACACCTCAGTGTACCATTCTGAAATTTACCAAAAAAAGGTAGTCTCAGTCTTTTATGTTTTTATTAAAAACGTTCCCGGGTAACAAGCCCCGGGATCCCCTAGCACATCTTTGCTTCTGCGATGCTTGCATCATACACTCAAAATGATTCCTCCTCCCAATAGCCATTTCTGGCTACGCCCCTGCCTGCAGGAAGCGCTACGCCACAACGGACCGAGTTCTCTGTGGGGAGGCACAATGTCAAGTGTGACCTACTAGTGGACCTCCAGAAGGTGTTGTTCCCACCATTGCACATAAAATTGGTCCTTATGAAACAGTTTGTCACAGCTCTTCATAAGGAGTTTGAAGCCTTCAAGTATCTTCGAGAATTCTTCCTTAAGCTGTTTAAGGCAATGGTCAAAGTTGGTGTCTTCGTTGGACCACAAATAAAGAAGATCCTGGAGTTCACAGAATTCCCCAAGAAGCTCAATAGGAAAGAATAAAACGTCTGAGGCAGTTATGTCGTTGTGGTTCGGAGCTTCTTGGGCAATCACAAGACCGAAAACTATGTGGAACTGCCTGAGGTTCTGGTGAAGAACTGCAGCAAAATGGGCTGTAGGATGTCTCTGAAAGTCCATATCCTTGACGCTCATCTTGATAATTTAAGGAAAATATGGGATCATACTCGGAGAAGCAAGGCAAGAGCTTCCACCAAGATATATTGGACTTTGAATGTCGCAACCAAGGAGCGTTTTACGAAAACATGATGGAGAGACTATATTTGGGAGCTGATACGTGAAAGTGATTTACATTACAGTCGCAAATCTCGAAAAACTTCTCACTTTTAAACATTTTTTTTATAAATACCTGTAAATATTGATTCATATGTTGTTTTATTCAGACTTTATGTAAATAAAAATGTGCAAATATGCCCGTTTTTACATAGAAAATAGGTTAATTTCTAAATTTTACTATCCAGGTCACAGAAGCAAAGTTTGAAGGGAATAATGACCATTTTCTGTACTTTTACAACACAAGCAATTAAGAAATAACATATACTATCCAGCAACAAAATTTGTGTAACATAGTGTTATATTTGTCTTTAACGACTTGTACAATAATCTCATTTGCAAGTGAATTTCTCTCAGTTTATTTAAGAGATACCAGTAGATATTTGGTAATACTAACTTTTACAAGTTCACCAACCTTTCACAGTTTGATAAAATATCCCCCAAACAAGAGAGAACATGTTGGCAAAAAAAAGTCCAAAGGTCACAATTACCCGAAAGAAATACTGAAATTAAGAATGTGACTTGAACTGACTCATATCTGATAGAAGTCTGTTTGTGAGAAATGAAATTGAGGTTTAATAATTAAGAATTAAATAGAAAATAAAAGCCAAACTAAATAAATTAAAAACTTAATTGAGTGATCGCTGTAGAATGGTTTTTAAATTGTTTTAAAGCAATTTATAAGAAAGGTAAGATGTGTATACATTAAAATTTCAACAAATAAAACAAAAGTTTTATAAGTATCCCTGAACACTTATGATAGAATCTGGTTTCGATACTCGCAGTAAACATACTGTATATCGCCCATACTGTTTGTTTATTTTAGAGCAAAGCCATATATGGCTATCTGCTGTGTTCACTGGAAACCGGATTTTATAGCTTTGATCTTAGCAACAAATAAACGTACGGTATTTGGAACTGTAGTAGTGGAGGAACGTTTACGCATGTGACACCTGGCTAATGTCTAAGTGAACTAAGATAATTCTCATCCTGAAAAGAAACAGATGCGAAGAAAAGTTTGTTGCAGGAGAAGTGGTGCGTTCTGTGTTAAGAAGAAAATAATTAACGTATTGGCGAAATCATTAATTTGCAAGATTAAATGCTCTCCGTGCATTGAACGGGCCACCCAGATAGTTATTCATGAAGTATATAACTGCGTGTAATGCAATGCAAGAATGTTATATATTTTTTTGACCACAGACTCGGGTTCTGCATACATACGTAGGCGAGGACCAGATGATAAGTTTTCTGCAATCTCAGAGCATGCTGAGATTCACAATCACACTTCTTACTTGAAGTGTTATAAAGATTTATAACAGATGAATATTCAGTTAAAACTGAGAGAATCAACCATTAAACATTTTGAAGAGGTAACTTTCTCGGGAGAGAATTTGTTATTCATGTTACTGGTCATCCTATTGAGAAAAAAAAAAGAGTTTTCAGATATTTCAAAACCATATACGATTGGTGCTTCTAGAGAACACATCAGGTCTAAGAAATTTTTTAATGACAGCTGCCCTGATAAAGTCCAATAATATCAAAAGGGTAAAGACTCTTGACATTGTGTAACTAACAGAGGAATGAGATAATACATTTCCCAAGCTCAATACTGCCATGTTATACATTCAACACAGCAGGACAGATTATCAAACGTCGAAAGCATTTTAGGCAATGAGTGATAAGTATACCAACAATATAAAGTATTCAATTCAAATTGCTTGCAACGTTTTCGAAAAGTTGTTTAAGATAATCCAGAAGTCATGCGTTTTTTCTTGGACGTGGTTGGATGTAAGCCATTCATGCTGTAACTTTAATTCCAGTCACTTGTTCTTTACTCACGATATCAATAACTAGTCCAACAGTAGCACCATAATAAAACTTGGACGATAAATTATGAAATCTTCAATCATTCTATCGCTGTAGCAAATATTGATAATGCATTAGGCGAAGTATATAGCACATCATAAAACCTTCTTTGTACATTTGAAGGTGGTCCGGCTCGTAACCTGAGGGTCGAGGGTTTGCATCCCCGTCGGGTCAAACATGCTCGCCCTCCCAGCCGTGGGGGCGTTATAATGTTCAGTCAATCCCACTATTCGTTGGTAAAAGAATAGCCCAAAAGTTGGCGGTGGGTGGTGATGACTAGCTGCCTTTCCTCTAGCCTTACAGTACTAAATTAGGGACGGCTTGTATAGATAGCCCTCGAGTAGCTTTGTGTGAAATTCAAAAAACAAACAAACATTTGAAGGTACTGTGGCTTATTCATGGAATCAACTGGTCCAAGTATGGTTAGCATTGAATAGTTAACCAAGAACTGAAGGTCGCTTGTTGCATTTGCAATAACGATGCTCGAACAAAGATTGAATACAATCTTTGAATACATTATAACGCCCCCACGGCTGAAAGGGCGAGCATGTTGGTGCGACAAGGATTCGAACCCGCGATCCTCAAAATATGAGTCGAACGCCTTAACCCACCTGGCCATGCTGGGCCTATTGATGTAATCCACCGTGATTTCATTCCAATTTGTTACTTCATTAAACGAATTTTATACAGTGGTTTGTACAGATGTCTTGACTGATTTTGGATATATTCACCAGATGTGCTTTTACATCTGTATTTTTTTGTTTGTTATTGAATAATATGTCTACCTTAAATTTGTACAAACATAAAATAAAATAAATCCTTTCGATGGCTCGGTTTTAGGCTTGATAACTTGTAACAGCAAAATTCGTGCGGTAGATACAACACAAAAAGCCTAATATGCAACTTATTTTGCATAAAATAAAAAACAGTGAAGTAAGTTTGGTTATTGCAGAGCGCAAAGCTACACAATAGGCCACCTGTGCTGTTTTTTTTGTTTTTTTTACCTCTGAACGAGGGCGTTACGTAAGTGCTCGTCCTGTGATGCAGAAGTCATGTGGATTGCTGAAGATAAGCATGTTTATATAGCCATACTGAAGTACGATAGCCCTGATGAAATAGATGAAATAGTAATTTGTGATTATGAAAGTTCAAACAATAAAGGTAAGAATAGTCACATCGTTCATGCGCAATATTACACTTTATTATTATTTTTTTTAATATACTTATTGTCGACTATCACCAACGAGCAAACAATAAATCTGGAAATATACATATATATACATATAGGAATAACAAACGAATTCGGATGAAAGAGTTCACTGCAACACCTGTATTCGATTATTTAGCAAGTAGCATACTCATGCGTGATAAGTAACATAATCTTGAATCCACGTCACCGCTTAAACACACATAAATTATTATTGTTATTCTCTATCATGTATGGTATGTATTCTATTTGTTAAATACCACATTTTCTGTACCAGGTGGATACAGTCTTTCAGGAAAAAAGTCTTTGCGCAAGGTCTTATACATATGCGTTAATTGTAGAAACCAGTTAAACGAGTTAAACGAAAGGGTTAGGTTCCTTTAATACGAGGGTATAAAAACTTCACCATTCGGTTAAGACTTCGCAGGTAAAGGGAAGTTTCCAGATGCTGAGTGTTGCTGTTTTCAGTCTCTTATTTGTGTGCGGGGTAAGGAGTCTGGATTTGCAGAATGGTAAATGTCCTGGTGCCCCGAATACTGTTGACTACGATGTTCGAAAGGTTAGTTATCAAATAAGTGGTTATCGAATGATATTTTAGTAATAAATATATTTGATTTAAATCTTAATATTTCCATGTAAAGACTATGCTGTACGTTATAGGTCTGCTGTTACTTATAGGCCAACCTTGTGCATTATGGACTGAAACATCACACCTTGTTAAACAGTTTGATACTGTAGTTTAACATTTTACTTGCACCAATTATTTTAGTTCGTACTTAATTTATGAACAAACGCTTTTATGTGACTGTTTTTACTTCACATTTTAAATTATTTTCTTAATAATTAAGTTAATATGTTGATATTGTGGTATAATTTTGAAAATAACTGCTTAATTTTCTTTTATATTCATATCTATATCTGTAAATCAGTGATGATAAATTATACTCAGAAGTAAGATAACTATCTTGATCGTAACTAAAAAGTAACACTTAAATTACTGAAGCAAAATCTTATAAAACAAACTGAAAAAGAAAAATATAATGTTGTGAATTAACAGAGAGGTTTGTTTTTTGTTGTTAAGCAAAAACCTGCACAATGAACCATCTGTGCTGTTTCCACCACAACACCAGAATATTAAGACATCATGTAATGACTGGAATATCTTGATTGACTAGATCGATATTATCACTATTAAAATGTATTTGGCCCGTAATCTGAGGGTCGCGGATTCGAATCCCTGTCACACCAAATATACTCATCCTTTCAGCCGTGGGGGCGTTAAAATGTCACGTTCAATCCCACTAAAATTAATAGCCCAAAAGTTGGGTAAAATTATAACCCAAGAGTTGTAAGTGGATGGTGATGACTAGCTCCCGTCCCTCTAGTCTTACACTGCAAAATTAGGGATGGCTAGATAACCCTCACATAGCTTTGCGCGAAATTCAAAACAAACCAAACTGCACAAAATATATTTCATTTGAAATGTTAATGGTATGGGCCCCCAGTGGCTCAGCGGTATGTCTGCGGACTTACACGCTAAAATCCGGGTTTCGATACCCGTGGTGGGCAGAGCACAGATAGCCCATTGTGTAGCTTTGTGCTTAATTCAAAACAACAACAATTTAATGGTATGGTATAATCAGATTCGTGATGACCTGAAACTCAGATAAAAATATATCTTAGAACGGCTGGTGTGGGTATTAACACTTTTACTAATAAATGTTTCGACCTTCCTAGATCATCTTCAGGTTAACAAAGATGTCCTGAGATACATAATCAGATTCCTCTGCTGGTACAGCGTTAAGTCAACGAATTTACAACGCTAAAATCAGGGATTCGATTCCACTCGGTGGACTCAGCAGATAGCCCGATGTGGCTTTGCTGTAAGAAAATAAACAAGCAGACAAACATAATCAGATTCGGCTAAGAAAATCAAGATTTGTCCTAAATCAATACGTTGTCAACACAGTTTTTATGTATCCAAAAGTCGTTTGTTCGTATTGTTTGTTTTAGTTCACAGCTACAGCGTGGTTTTTGCACTAAACTCCCTTCAGTGAACAACTTGCTTGTTTCTTTGTGTTGAGCAAAAAAGCTACACAGTGGACTATCTGTGCTGCGCTTACCACAGGTTTTGTTTAGCTTTGTAAGTACCATGCTTCATCGCTTGGTCACTGGATGATGGTGAATGAACCCAGAATTCTAGCGTTAGAAATCTCATTTTACTTCTGACCCATCTGGACACTTGTATTAGCAGCTAGTTAAAAACTTGCTGTATGTTATGCACACATAATAATTAAATTCTTTATATACGGTGCTTTGTTTTTGTTCTGTTATATATATATATTTTTATCATATAACATATTTTCAATTTTAGGCTTTTGAAATATAACTTACAGGCAGAAGTTCCCACCCACAGTAACGGAAAATGCTTAAGTTAATCTATCAACTTAGATTACTTCATGGACTTTAGAAAGATTTAATTGTGTTGCACTTTTGGTTTTACTCAAAGTCAAAGATCTTAGCAATTTAAACAGCTAATCGCAAGTAATAATTGTTGAGTATTTCAGTCATGCTTAGAGCCACTAATCAGTAACATACGATAAACCTGTATTTTGATTCTTTAAGTTTCGTCACGTTTTTAAATATGAATGACAGTGTGATTGAGTACCAACAGTTTAGTGTAAAACATCCTGGTTGTGAAGTAAAGTATGGCATCATGATCATTTCCCGTCATTCCAAAAGTGAATGTTGAGCTTTGCCTCAGTGGACACCTAGCTTTTCAAACAGGAAACAGGCGAACATTTGGAAAGTAAGAACAGCTCGCAATATATATATATATATGTGTATATAATGTTGAATTTTAGTCGATAATGGAAAAAAATGCGCATGTATGAGAAAAGATAGGTTTATAAACCTATTACAACATGTAGCTTATCCTTATTGTTACCTTTTTTTACCGCCCATTAAGGCAGTAAATGCACTATAAAAACGATAGTCGATCCAACTATTCTGTGTAGTGCAAGAATTAGTGTTCACTATTTACCTTTCTTTTAGTCAATCAGTTTAAAATTAGGAATGGTTATGCGCAGGTACCAATGTGTAGTTTTGTGAGAAAATAATAAATTCCAAGAAATTAATCTCAAATCTTTCTCTGCAAGTATCACCAATAAAAACTTTTAATTATTGTGGTCTATTTTACACCAATGCAATAACACTTGCGACTGTTTATTCGGAGGAATGCTATATGAATTTGATTCGGGTCAACTGTAAACTTTACAGCACTGTAATAAGAATTGAGATTTATTGAATGTAGTATGACACGAAAACGAGAAACTTGTTATAGTATATTCTACACCAGTGTAATAAGAGGTTCAGTTGGTTGTTGAATAGAATGTTGATATGGGGACAAGTGAAAATCACATTTTAGTGATATGTTTCATACAAAAGTCTCAACTGGAGATTAGAGTAAAGATATATGCATAGTTATCACGACTGATATTAGAACGATACTGATATTAGAACGAATAATTGTGTTCAATGCGTGGTGGCACTGTTCCAAAACAAACCTTTATGTTTTGTGAGAAATAAGATTTATTAGTTCAAAGAAATGATAGTAATGATTCAAAACTGCGCCCTCCTATTCACCATGAGTTGCAGTATTCAAGTATGACACTAGGATCAGAAGTATGTTCACCTGTACTTAAAGTGAACATACTGTATAACGGATGTGAAACTGCTATAAACTATTTCCTTAACAAGAACATGTTCTTATTTTACACAACAGGAATGAATCAAACAACAGCAAAACTAAACAGATCGTAAGAGAGTTTTCAAACTGAAGCATAATTCTACTGGAATTAAAACACACAATAACTCTTTAATAACTTTTTGTTAAAATGTAAACTAGAACATAATTAACAAAGAGATTTCACGAATCGGATGAATTTTAGAATGAAATCAAAGAAACGTTTAGATATTTTACAGAATCAAGCCAGACTTCACATTTTACCCACTTTGGCTCATAAAAGAATCGCAAGTAAATTGAAACTTGCGTCGGTATTTACTGTTTTTCATTTACAATTAATTTGATGAAACGCCATGTTTCGTTCGTGGTTGTACGTACAATTAACTGAAATGGAATGACTAATGTAAAAGATAATTAAGTGAAATGATGTTCTGACCACTGTGTTCTATCCGGTCTGATAAGTTTTGAATTGAATGAATCACATTGTTGAAAGTGGATATGGTGAACATGATATGTTTGGAATACTGTTATTATACGTTCTCCTAATTCATGAAATTTTATAAGGAATTAGATAAAGAATGCATTGTTAAAAATAACAGGCCTGAAACTAATATCTTATGACAAGTGCAATTAAATACAATGAAATAATCTGACATTTTACACGTACGTATAATTAGATAAAGTATAACTGATCTCAATTGCGAGAAGATTGCAGAAATCACCAGTTTAAAACTTGGACACTTCGCACAGGAAATTAAATATCACTCTTTTCACTGGGTACATTTATGTGTATAGTGGGATTCAACAAATTAGGGCAATGTTAAATAAACAGAAGTACTAATTGTATACATGCTTACATGTTGGTTTCACAATTCAATGGATTGAAAGAGGAGGGTCTCCAGTACTGCCATGAATCATCTTCTCTCAGCCGACGCTGATGTATATTTGAGCTATGCAGCTTAATTTTTATACATGATGGAGCTCCATTCTAGTTCTAGAATCTTTCTTGAGTCACTATTCCTTCTCTAAATCTTCCTCTTGGAGGAAAATGGCGATGGCTTCAGTCCAATGTGCTATTTATATCTAATACTGGCATTGCAAGAGCATTTCTGCAGGTAATCCAAAATCTCCAGATACTTAGGTGGGCAGTAGAAGCAATAGCGTTTGAGTTAAGCATTGTTCACCGTCATCATGAAAGTGGTAGGTTGTGATAGTTTCAAGGTATGTCTAGGTGTTTGCACCAGAGGCATCCACTTAGCAGGAAGAGATAGTGGTTAGAATATTCTTTTTTTCGTCGTCTTGTCCTTTGGAGTGGAGATGTAGGTGTTTTTAAACTCTCTGGGAACTCGGATATTGATCCAACTCGTCTGCAGGCTAGTATGCCATTACTGAGGATTCTGAAAGGAATATTTCCTTTTCTTTTGAAGATACATATAGATACTTCTTCTCAGTTATTAAAATTATACAATAATTCAATTCAAAGAGATGTAAGTTAGAATTTTTCATTTTATCTTTAAAACAACTGATCAGTTATCACAAATAACTGACAAATTATTGTCTGCTTTACACCAGTTACAACACTATAAAATAGACAAAAACAAATATGTTGTTGTATTGTCTGCTTTACACCAGTTTCAACACCATAAAATAAGCAGAAACAAATATATTTTTGTATTGTCTGGTTTACACCAGTTGCAACACCATAAAATAGACAGAAACAAATATGTTGTTGTATTGTCTGCTTTACACCAGTTTCAACACCATAAAATAAGCAGAAACAAATATATTTTTGTATTGTCTGGTTTACACCAGTTGCAACACCATAAAATAGACAGAAACAAATATTTTGCTGTTTGTCTTAACTTTGCTTCTACTTTGATGATTATTTTTCTGTTAAGGTTAAATAACAGAACTACTTGAAAGTAAGTGGAATTTCTATTAAAATCAAGACTTTTGTCGATGTTTTAGCTTAAAACCAACCAATATTATTTATAGGAGTGTGGCTGTGTTTGATCATAGCAAAGGCACATCGGGCTATCTGCTGTGTTCACCGAGGGGAATCAAACCTCTTATTTTAGCGTTGTAAATCCGAGGACTTACCGTTTCCCTACCTGGAGACTTATCTATAGGAACCAATACACACAGAACTACGTATCAAACCACCATTAAGCACTATACTGCAGGAATTGTAAAGTCCTCCAACACAATGTTATAGATCTTTAGGAAAGACAGTAAGCATTCTATCTTCCATAAGTTCTTCGTGTTTTGTTCAATTATTGATTCTGGAAAGTTTTGATCTACTATACATTAAAGATGATGCTGTAAAGTAACAGATCTGTTACACATCTTCCTATCCTACCATAAATTTAACCTTATTTTATATGTCGATCTGAAATATTTCACCTATTGTTCACCAAAGGTGTAAAACAACACACACTTACCAGTCAACATTAATTTATGCATAATGATCAGTACGAATAAACTTGAGAAAAGAGTGAACATTTGTTTAACGACAATACATTTAGTCATAGCTTAAAAATTAAACATTACAAAGCCTTTTTAAATGTATTAAGAGAATTTCTGCTACTATGGCAAGTTGTTCTTCTTCTTTAAATGCTGACCTTAGTAATAACACAATGGACTATCTGTTACTAGACATCATGAATTTTAATACATCATTTATTGTCTTTATTAGAATGATCTAGGTTCTTGTGTTTACTCCAACAGATTACTTTCCCTATGCATAATATTAAAGCTATAACAACAAGAACTAAAAACGTTCATATCTTTCAAAAGTTCTTATTACAGCATATGTATCATTGGCTGTTCTTCCAAACTGCTGGGCTGTGTACATTATCTTCAGGATAATGTTTTGAGATGATGAGTTTAATTAGATGCGTAGTGTTCGGATACTAATAATGGATCTCTTTATGTCTGTTATATATCTCCACTGCAGCTCCAATGAAGACTTGTCTTGTTTGTCATTAGTGTATTTGCTGTTCAGAGTGACAGTCTGCATACATGGTAATGTAAATCAGTATTTCAGGCGGTCATATTGTTATAACGTACAGGACGGGGTGCAAGACTTTCAGACATGCTACATTCAGTAAGAGATTCTTCTAGTCCGCCTTTTCAATTGCATGTTTTCCAACAGCCAGAATATGGCTACAAAAAATTTACAAAAATTAAGGCTGCAATGCTGGCGTGCTTTTTGCCATTCAATTAAAAGCTACTAAATCCTTCTCGCAGCTCTAGACGTTATTATTATTTTACCTGTAGTATATTTTAGGAATAACAGTGCATGGTGTATTTGGGCCAAAAAGGGTACATAGTACCACAAATGATACTTCAAAAAACGTAACCATGCTGACATTAAAAGATAACCAAATTGAATGTATAACTGCAATTGTAATGGAATAATGGTGAATTAATTTATAATAGAAAAGGGCAAATTAGAGATACAACTAATTGGTGAGCAAAGAAAAACCAAAAGAAATCATTCAGCTTCTTAGACGAGATATTATCAACCCAGCTGTAAAATTACAGTAAACCTTCAGGAACACTCAAATAAGCAATACCACTCTTGTGAAGCTTAACCAGTTACAAATGGAAGAAATTCATTGGAGTGGAAAACTTGTTACACATCTGTAACAAAAGTAAAGATAATCTTATATTAAAGGAAGCGCTAGATACCATAAAAAGCTCAAATAACTTTGATTGGCTTTTGCTTTATAGACTGGTTGAAATAAAACCAAACTTCAGAATTTCATAATAACAGTCAGTTCCAAAAATCAAATATTAAATATTGTCCTAAGCTGTATTTTCATTGCTTTAATTTAAACATGAGGTAGAAGGCGCATAAAATACAAACAAGCCTAGAATGTTCTAGATTGCATTATGAAAATCTAGTAACTTAGAGAAATATTTAATGTGAGACATCAGGTATAAATACGAGTGATCCAGTCGATTTGTAAACTGGCAAAAAACCAGAGAGGTATTCACTAGTTTTGTTTCTCTGTTAGTGTGTGTTTTCTTATAGCAAAGCCACATCGCGTTATCTGCTTAGCCCACCGAGTTGAATCGAACCCCCTATTTTAATGTTGTAAATCCATAGACTTAACGCTGTACTAGCGGGGGACTTCTGTTAGTTCAGTGCTAGTTATTTAGTGAAATGCTTAGTGATTATCATAAACTAATGTCGTCAACACTTAACTGAAAGATGATCAGGGAACAGATACGAATGTGAATTATTCAGTGGATCAAGAATATAGCAGAAAGACTCTCATGGTAAACTGTTATTCTGTAAATCTCAAAGTGAAAAATGTATTGGGCACAGTTGGACTCGTTATACTTATAAATGAATTTGTTATGTTGGAAATGGGAAGATATCAGTGGCTTCGTATTTATCTCTAAAGATTCAGAATGAGTTTGTTTATCTTTTGGGGAAGTATGCAAAAGAGAAAATAGTGGCTAATATCAAGAAAGCAAAGTATTTTGGGATTATTTTTGACAGCACTCTTGATGTGTTCTACACTGATCAGATATGTGATCAGATACATCCATATTGAATGTGACAAAGTTGAAGTAAAGGAATCATTCTTGGGCTTCTTCCCTATTGCCAAAAAGATTACTGTTGAACTCACGGAGGATATCCCGTGCCATGGTCAAGGATATGACAACGCTGCAACTATGGCTGGGATTAATGTGGTGTTCAGTCAAAGATCAAAGAGATTAATCCAAAGGCTTTGTTTGTGCATTGTGAAAATAATTCTTTGAACCTTTGCGGAGTGCATTCATTTCAGAATGAAATTTCAGAAAGAATGCTGGTTTCACACTGTCAGAGGAAGTAAATAAAGCTATGTTTGAATGTCTTGACCACTGTCATCAAGAAATGGGGATTCATTCAAAGTAATGAATCAAATTCTGTCAGTCTTTATTGTTATTCAACAAAATATTTTGGTTGTTGCAAAATAAGAACTTCGGAAGCGTATTTCAAGCCTGACTCAGGTTTTCAAAGAATTCTCTGATGAAGATATCATTATGGAAATTGGGCAACTTCAGAAGTATCTACATTATGAAGCACTCTGTCATCCTAATTATATTCCAAATATTGGACACTTAGATGTTATGAAGACACTGGAGCACATAAGAGAATACTTCTATTGGGCTGGGTGCCAGGGATCTGTAAAGAATTGTAACTTATTAATTATGTAGGGAGGGTAAACTTCCATAAAAGAAACAGCACAGATACATTCAGCAATACTGTGTTCGGGTGCTTATTGAGGGCGTTAATGTCAATGTGTATGACATTGTGATACAGAACAACAGTGGAGATATATAACTATGGTTTTGATGGATTATTTCACCATGGCGTAGAAAATAATGCTGTTTCTATAAGAAAAAAGAAATTATAACAAGGCAACTCGTCAATAAATTCGTTTCAAGATTTAGAGTATCTATGGAACTCTATTCCAATCAGAGACGTAACGTTGAGACCACCTTTTTTGTAGATATGTGTCACGTTTTGGGAATTAAAACTACCCGGAAAACAGTATTTTATATATCTTTTGAGGAGATGATGATAAAATACAGTCACACTTGTTAAACCAATCAATCATTTACGGCATGAACTCAGGAAATATGGGATAAAGATCTTCCACAGTTACTGACTAGTTATTGTACAGAAGTACGTGAAGCTACAAGCAACACCTACTAACTGTTATGAATATTTACATGTGTGATATCAGATATAAATACAAGTGGGCCAATCAATTAGTAAGATAGTAATGAATGAGTGAAGTATTGAGATGTTTTCAGTTAGTTCGATATCAGCCATTCGCTGACATATTTACTGATATATTTTGATGGGTGTATTTCACGTATATTCAATGATTCAAACGATTTATTGCGAAAGTGTATCAACTTTTTCTTACGTTAGTTGTATTCCCGTTAGCAAGCAACTTACGTTTAAGCGTCATTTGGAAATTTAGACATATTAAGTCACAACAGTGTGTTTTAAGCTCTATCTTTAACGTTGTAATATAAATGTTAACCAGAAAGAGCCATCAGTGACATTAAGATTTGAAGGATTTAATAAGGCAGGCTTAGAACTTCTAAAATACTCTACGAATATGACGCATTATACTCTAGTGCATTCTAAACTACATTATAAAGACGAGATAGTTGTGAAAGTTGTAGAGTTTAGTTTCATGACGGAAAGTGAAACTGTATTTTAGTTATAGTGATTAGTTTCTACAAGTACTTTTTCACTTTTGTCGATGTCATTTCTATCATTGAGATGTAGTAAATTTACGACAGTTACAAACGTTACAGTCTATGGAGCGGGCTTCATTTTTTTTTTTCACCAAATAAGTTAAATAAAGTCGCTCAACGAAATAACAGCGTTACAAAGATATCTATATGTATTTCTAATCTTTAAGATAGTAAAGTAATTACAGTAAACCAGCATAATTAAACGACAGGTATCAATCACTGGTTCACCGGTTAGCTTAAGAGCTTATAACATTAACATTCGGAATTCAGTTCCTTTGTATGAAACAGTGAATAAAACCCATCATGTAGCTGTGCTATAAAATGAACAAACAAATGTCACAGACTATTAAATCAGTTAATTAATTGATCACATCATTTCAAGTGAACTAAATATGTGTGTGTGTGTTTTCTTATAGCAAAGCCACATCGGGCTATCTGCTGAGCCCACCGAGGGGAATCGAACTCCTGATTTTAGCGTTGTAAATCCGTAGACATACCGCTGTACTAGCGTGGGACTGAACTAAATATCACATTCATCCCTGGGACAGAAAATCAGACTCACGAATGAATAGGATTTGGCAGAGTATATTTTGTTAATATGAATAGTATTTCAACCACTGCAATTTCTCTCGTATTCCAGCAAGCCTAAAGAATCCTGATATTGGGCGAAAATCCTTGTTGGTACTGAATAAACAGAAATAGTGTGGTTGAAATCTTGTTACGTACTGTTCTTTACTTTTGCTCATAATTTCTTATTAACAACTAGAGTATTAATACATATTTGGATTTTTTTTTACATTTCAGGTGTAAGTGTAGAATTTGAACAACAGACATGTTTACGAGAGTTAGGATTGGACGTTTCTATAATTTCACATTATATATGAGGTCAATAATTTTGTAAACCTCATTTATTTATAGTGAATTCAATATATTAATAAAACTTACATAATATAAGCTGTTTCATGCCTGAAAATCTTAAATGTTAAAAAAAACATTCAAAACCGAACTAGTTTTAATTTGTTTTAAAATAGCTTATTTAAAGATTTATGCAGATTTCCCTCGCATCAGTCCTCTGGCTGAGCCTCCCAATGACTCAGCTGTAAGAACGAAGGCGTATAGTATTACACATTGAGTTTCGACACTTATAAATGACACAGCACAAATAGCCACTGTGTAACTTTGTTCATATTAACAAACAAATAAGCCTATGTTGGTCAGCATGAGCAGATATGTCATTTTAACTCATACAAATTTTATGTTCTTTTCAGACTCTTACCCCTCCCCTCAATGGCACAGCAGTATATTTCCGGACTCAATCACTAGAAATCGGGCTTAAATACCCATGGTGGGCAGAACACGCATAGCCCAATGTGTAGCTTCGTGCTATTTCCAAACAAAATAAACCCAGTTTCATGAGTATTTTTTGTTATTTTTAGTTTATTGCAGTGGATGGAGCAGTTTAGGCGGATCAACAAGTCTCTTATTGTCCCTAAATAGTGTTATGTTGTTTATAAGTATACTTTGGATAGGAATAACCTTAACCTTAACCTTAAGAAAATAATTTTGGGATAGTGGTGTTAGATATATACGACTGTTTAATTTTAACACAGTTTTATCTTTTATACGGTTTGAGTGTAGTATTTTTTAGAAGTGATACTTTTTTGCAGGTTTTGTTACGTAAATATGTTACAATCAGACGTTATGTAGCTCAATTGTTATGAATTAGCGCTTCTTATAATATCTTTTTTCTTGTTGTTTTGTTGGGTATCATTGCATTATAAACAAAAAATAAATCCAGGAAATTATGTCTAGATAAACAGAACTAGCTGGAAAAGAAAACATTTATTCTATCTCTCATATTATTTGTTCATTGTTAATCACAAAGTTACACAATGGACTATTTGCCCTCTGCCTAATGCGAATACCAAAACCCGATTTTTAGTATTCTAGTTCCAAAGACTTGATGCTATGAGGTGGTCTAAAATGGTTAAAATAAAAGATAGTCTGAGGCTTCTACCATTGCTGCGGTTTTCAGGTAGGCCCCGAATTCCATTCAGCGTCCACCCATGTTAAAAGAGATTATCTCATTGATTTCAGTACCTAAAGGTTAATTAACATCTGTTGGTATCTTTATGAAGTTATAATACTAAAGCTCGGGGTTCAGTTCCTCAATGTGGAGAACAAAGTTTGGATACAATAGTGTGTAGTTGAATACGAAACGACCAAAACACACACAAACTGCCTTCTGTTAAAATTTAATACATAACACTAATTATTTTCTGGAATCTTACTGTAATAATCAGAAATGTAAAAAAAATTAGACTACCAAGAAGTGTTATGAAATCAATTATTCAGCTTAGAAGGTAGAGCATTTGTCTGGCGTGGAAAAGATCTTAAGCTAATCAAAGTGTATATGAGGAAATAAACTTATGAATATCGTGAAAAAAAAATTATTGCATTTTTACAGTTCAGTTCCAGACAAACTTTTATAACATTACCTATGCTATATGTTCTTGTTACTTGAACAATATAATTAATTTTGTAAGTTACATTTTTTTCATGGTTATTCTTTACACACACACATAAAGACATATATAAGTTTTAATTTCTTATTCAGTTAAGTGGTTTATGGTACGAAACCGAACGAATACTGACGAATTCTGAAGACAGCACAGCGTGTGATGTTTTCTACGTAGAACCTGCAAGTGGATCTGACGTAAAAATATATTTTTCTTCAAAAAATCTCCGGTAGGTGAAAAGAAGGTGACGTATGAAAAAATAAAAGGTATTTTAAAAATAATTTATTATTTTTTTAATAGTCTGTTCGATATTTTGTTTTGAACTATATCGAACTTATAAACTACCAAAAATATTAATAAGATATTAAAACTGTTAAGCATAAATTTACAGAACAACATTAAAATCCATCTTTAACAACTAAACTTTAATAGCTGTACCTTAAAGTTAACGATAATCATACGAATTTATCGTTACTGCTATATATGTATGGTGTGTTAGGTTAGCTACAGTTATCGCTAAGCTGAAAACCTTCCGTACTATTTTTGTTCTCTAAAATTAGTTTCAAGATAATCTATTTTGGCTTGGGAGTTTAGGTTAGGCATATAAATGTATTGTTGGTGGTCTTAAAAACGTTGGTTTTAATCACCGTCATGGCAAGCCATTTTCTTTTTCTTAGATTAGATCTATGTGATAGAGGTTTTTTGAGCTTCTGATTTTACGTTATTGCCCAAACAATTTTTATTTTTTTAACTTTTACTAAAAAGAAGTACTTCGGTGTTTAATTGTTTAGGTAGTTACACTTATAGGCCTGTTAATCTTACATCAGTAGTAACAAAATAGTTTAATATTAATAAAAGGTGCATTAAATTTATTGATGATATTAAGGTTTTGGATTTTTCTGGTTGTCGCTACGGTGTTGGTGCTTTACAAAACAAGTTAGATTTTTTGATATTATCATTTATTGTAATTTAAATTAGAAGTTTAAATATGATAACAGTATTATGGAGGTAAACGAAACTTGTGTAAAGCTATTCGTGCGGTTTGCTGTCGTTCCTAATAGCAAGGTGAACAGCATTTTTGGTTGTATTTAGAGAGATATTTTAAAAAGTTAGTTTAGTGGATTAGAAAGCCTTGAAGAACTTAACATACCTGTTGTTATATTTAAATGTAATTATTTGGATTTCTAAAATGCTTTTGTTCAGGCTTCTCATGAGATGATAGTTAATAGACACAAGTCATGATACAAGCATTTCACACTTGATCATAAGGTCTTGCATTTAATAGTTTTCCATGTACTTAAAAATTGTAATTAAAAAAGTTTTCCTGCTTGCATTGGATTTCTGTGGAAGGGTTGCAGCAATATTACAGAAAAGTCAGAGCAGAGACTAAATCTCTTTGTCATCATGATTATGAACAGAAACAATTGTGTAATTGGCAATGGACATGTTCTTAATTATAAAAAATATTAAGTTTCTATTACATGTTATTAGGAAGAGCATTTTTGTTAGGTATCTGATGTTACAATAACCATATTATGATTTTCATTAATTTCACAGTGTCACAGAAATACAAAAAAAATTAACTTATGCAAGTATAAGGTCGTGTAGAACTGATATTTTTATTCTGTAAGATGATGTACATGATGACATATTTTTAATAAAATCATAAAGTGTTCTTTTGAATGCCATCTTGTACAAGATTTTAAACTTTCCCACATGTGACACTTGTGAACTGACTGTACCCATTACTCATCATTTCCCAACACTGAATTTTTTACAAGAATAATAAATTATGCCTTTATATCATTATATGGTCTCTTCAGAAGTCACTGACCCAAACTAATCTTTCTTTATGCAAAGTTTTTATGCAGTTGTTGCAATCATTAATCAGTTACATTCAATTAGTCTCTCACATAAAACTACTATTTCTATTTTTACCTTCATTTCTTTATAAAACACTTTCAAACCATTCTTTATTGTGAAGGATTTAATTACTTATTTGATCCTAAATTTTCTTTGTGAATGTATCATGTATACGCAATAGAGTATGAAAGCTATAACATGTTGAAGATTCTGTTCTTTGAGTTTGTCCAACAAAGTTTCACAAGAATGCTAAAATGACTAAATTAATACTTTATTTAAAATAACTATATTTTAGATTCCATGGGATAGAACTAGAAAATATTCTTGCTAGAGTAGTGATATGTTTTCAGAGATAACAAATTTCCCAACACTGAATTTTTTACAAGAATAATAAATTATGCCTTTATATCATTATATGGTCTCTTCAGAAGTCACTGACCCAAACTAATCTTTCTTTATGCAAAGTTTTTATGCAGTTGTTGCAATCATTAATCAGTTACATTCAATTAGTCTCTCACATAAAACTACTATTTCTATTTTTACCTTCATTTCTTTATAAAACACTGCTGGACCTGTAAAAAATAACAAACAGTACATATTTATGTGTCAAAATAACTCGTGATGATACTTAGCTGACCTCTGCATAGATTAAAATTATTCATAAGGTAGAAATCAAAGAATTATAAAAAAGATTAAGGTCATAGTGATATGGAAAAAAATTTGATTTTAATTATTTTTGAATTTTTATAATTTCATCATCATTAAAGTAAAACTTACAGATTAGGAAATGTGTAAGAGTAAAGATGTCAGAAGTTGTCGATAGGGGCAGAAGTTAAGAAAGAAGGAATTAAAGTAATTAATATGTCTAAATTTACATGGAAAACCAGAAGAAACTAGAACTTCATGTGCTTGCCTAGAAATTGGTAAATAGAACAGCTTAAAGGTTACTGCACAGTATCATGTTTATCTAGCACATTATAACAACCAGACCTTTTCAGTGGTTTCTATCTAGTCAGAGCTAGCTGTAATTGAATAGGACTCCCATTCATGTAAGTATGTTAATGACTTAATGAGTAAGTTATTCTGCAATTAAATATTTTTTTGAGAGAATAATAAATATTAACTTTTAATCATAACATGAAATCACTTTGCACTTAGTCTACTAATGAAACAAACTCTGTGTTTACAAATAAATCTTCAGTAAAAATATTTTATTAAAAAATCTCATTTTATACATACAAAATACTTGTAATCTTTACTAAAAGTCTACCAAATTTTGTGAAAATGTACATGCTATATCAAAAGTTATAATGTAAATTCTTAAAATATAAAAATGTGTAGACAAATTTGTATATATTATACTGAGCACTTTGCAAAATGTTTAATGAAACAAATTAATAGAAATTTTTGTTGAAACTTTTGTTTTTGTATTTTAAAAGGTGACCACTATATACTGAAAGGCTTCCATTAGGTGTAAATGCTAGCATTCTAATATTTGAATATTATCAAAAGTCTTTTACTGTGCTATATTTGATGCTACCATTAAAAATGTGTTTGTATATGTATATTGAAAATGATGGTTTCTTACTTTGGATATTTTTTTAAGATTCTTCACAAAAGTATCTCTTTGAGTTATTTACTTGTAAATTTAGAATGTTAGACAGGTTAGTTTTAAGTCAAAGTGAGGTTAGTTTTCTTTCATTGAGATTTGAAATAGTTAATGTTTCAACATTCAGTATGTCATGCTGAGTGTTTGAGCAAGAGTCTACATTAAAAATAATATTGTGAGTGTTTTGGGGATTATTTAGTGAAGAAAATTCCTTCTTTCTTTTAAAACATTTTGTTTTTTAGAAGTAATGTAGATATCTGATGACCTTCTGAATTCTCAACATCAAGTTTCTACTGTTTATTTTTCTGCTGTAATATATGTAATAGATAAGATTATTTTTATCTGATATTTGGCAAGACATTCAATTTGGAAGGTTAGCTGCGTATTTTCAATATATTGTCATTTTTATATATTTTGAGATCACAGTAAATAGTGTGAACAATCAGCACCTAGTAATATCTAAATATTATGTTTATAGAACAGGTTTTGAAGAAGAGGGTCACGGACAAATCTCTAATTCCAGGGGAAAACCAGGCTCATTTGATCTCAAATTTGGGTCAGAAGGTGTAGCATTCTTTTATTTTTTTACATAGTTTTTACATATATGTTTTTAATGTTGAGTGTTAGTTTGACAAAGTATTTTTACATATTTAAAGAAAGGACTGTGAGAAACAACATTTATAAACATTTAAAATACCAGTTATTGGCTGGTGGTAACTGATACCATGAGGCCGATATATTTAGACTATTTTAATAAATACAGGATTGTGATATACTTGAACCTGTGGTATTATGAACAACAAAATAAATTTTACTTGTTGAAGAACCTGTAATAGGATTAAGGTTCAGCTCAGGTGAAGATTATCTGAAGGAGGTTTCTTTAATTTTATTTACTTATCAACAAATTATTTTTCTCTCCCAAAAGGAACTTATATTTTGTGATAACTTAGACAGGCTTAGAGATCAATTTAAAATGTGAAAAATGTAATTTATCATCTGAAAACAAAAGAGGAGTTTATTATTATGTGTGTTGGGAGAGCTGTCATGTTAAAGGAGAAAAAGATTTAGGTGTGTTTATAGATAAGAATTTAAAGACCGGTATTATTTATGATAAAGCAGTGATAACATACTTCCAGATCTTGTGCTTCAAGATATCAGTATTGCTTTATACAAGGTTTAGTTTTTACAAAATATTAGAATCACAGAGTTCAGTTTTGTTTTGTAATTTTGCTTAACTATCAAAAGGTACTGGCATAAATTTATTGCTAATAAAGTTGAATTGAAGAGTTTAAGCTTCATATAATTCAAATACAGAACTCTAGATTAAGGTATATTATGTTTCTTTGAGCTACAAATGTTTTGACTATTTTTGCTTGGAAATAGCATTGCATGATAATTGAAATGCATGGAAAGGTTAAGTTATTTGGAAGGCATATTGGTTAGTTTTCTTTTTAATGGAATGCTGTTATTATTATTTTTTGTTAGTTCATTCTCTTATGTTTTCAAATAAAATATTTCATAGTTGTAATGAATGTTGTGTTAATTTTGTTTTTCTTTTCTTATTATTAGAGCCCAAAAAAATAAAATTTTACCTGGTGGACACTGATTACAATTTTTATGCCATCTTGTGGTCTTGTCAAGAACTAGCATCAGGGCAACATTCAGGTAAGTAGAGAAATCTTATGTTGAATAGGTGATATAATTGTTATAAAAGCTTAAGTGATTGAACTGTATTTGCATCAGATCATCTGAAAAACACTATAGAATTCAACTGTAATTTGCATTTAAGTGAATGTTGTTTGGAAATTTTATATTTTTGACATGGCAGAACAAATCATTGCTTCAAGAGAATAACTATTTCAGCAACATACATTTGATTTAACATTAGCAGTCTGTGGTAATCGAGTTTTGTGACATTAACATGGTAACTAGGTAACCTACAGTAGCCTATATGTTATGTATTATAATTTATCTAGGATAAGTCTCAGATTTATTGTGTTACATAAGTTATGTATTATGATTTCAAATAGCTGGAAATATTATTTTACTTTAAAAGTTAATTGAATGTCAGTATGCATTGGATTTATGATATTTGCCAACAGGATTGATAAACAATTTTCTTTCTTAACACAAATATATTTTAATATAAAAATAATACAATTAATAATAATGGTTATAACAAATAATAATTTATATACAAGAGTTTTACAGACTCGGAAAATATGTTGAGTATGCTCTCTGTCTAGAACTGATTATTTTATCAGTGGTCCACATCAATGAGAAGCAAATTATTTCTGAGTTGATATTGTTACACTTTGCTTAAACTAGCTAACTGTCTATTATTGGCTAGTCTCGTGTTGCTTAAAAGCTGACTTTTTCCTGACAAAGATACTTAATGCCCTTGTAGATATACTAATGTTCGAAGTTAAATGATTTGTAGTGTTTGAAATATACACACATTTTTGGTTAAGTATCTGTTGCTTTATAATTAATAATCATTTATTACAGTTATAGATTGTGAGGCTTATAGGTACTGATTGTATTGATCCAACAGTATTTTACTTTTTGTCTCTCTGCATCTTGTGATAGCTACCTGTTTTACTCATTAAGAAAGATTCTCAAGTATTCACTTGGAAACAACATTTGAAGATACACTAGTGCTTTTGTAAAACATATATTGTTTATTCTTACTCTCGAGAATCTTCTACAAAGTTAGAGAAGAGGTAGAACTTGTGCAATACACATTTAAAAATACATGCTACATGCATTAAACTGAAAAAAAGTAGATATTAAAATAAATGTACATTAGTAAATATGTTACACCTCTACTACACAATAAAGACACATCAAGTAATCCTAGGAGGTATTTAGTAACAGAAGACAACTTACAAAGGATCGTCCGTGAGCACTGAACAAGTGGCATTCACATGTTAAATGGCATGCTTCATCTGATACTAGGAGATTACCACATATGTAATAAGTATTGACAAAGAAAATCCTTTCTTTTATTTGTCTTGGCAAAGTTAGTATTTCAATGCTACAACTCAACATAATTTGGTGTCATATGTGCACAATAATTAAGTCAATCAACAATAAACATTTGTATTCTTAGTATTATGTAACTTTTGCATTACATCGTACACTGAAGTTGAAGGTTAGACAAAATGTACAAAATATAAAAAGGAAACTTGCAAGTTATATAAGTTATGATTGTGTAATAACCAGATACAGTGCCTTGTCACATTTTGATGACATTCAAATCATGTAAACAATTTATTTTAATAAAATTTTTCATTCAAAATTCTATTGATAAAACTTAACACTGTTATATGTAAAGGAGGTTGAATGTCAACAAAACCTACAAAAGAAATATATAAACTGAAACTTGTTGATAGCATAAGTATTCAGCCCCCTAAATCAGTACATGAAGGAAGAACCTTTGGGAGCAATTACTGCTGTGACTCTTTTCAGACAGGTAATCTACCAGCTTTACACAATGAGATGGTAAAAGTTTTACCCATTTTTTTCTGACAAAATCATCCATCTTCCTCTCAATCCTGACAAGTTTTTCAGTCCCTACTGATGAGAAGCATCCCTGTAACATGATGTTGCCATCACAGTGCTTGACTGTTGTTATGGTGTTGATTGAGTGATGCGCTATGTTTAGGTTGCATCAGATGTATTGCTTTGAATTTAGGCCACAAAACTTTCTGCTTTGTTTCTGAGGTATTATTACATGCTTTCTTGCAAACCTCGTGAGATTTAAGGTAATTCTTTTTCAGTAATGGTTTTTTTTGTCCCTTGCCAATACAGGTCAGCTTTGTGTAAGGACTGAACATGGAATTTTGCAGAATTTTTAAAGTTACTGTTGGCTTCACAGTGGCAGCCCTAACCAGTTTTCTGCTTGCATATGTGCTTAGTTTGGAAAGGTGGCCTGATCTTGGCAGTGACAGGGTGGCGTGAAGTATATTCCACTTTGTAATGATGAAAAGGATAATCAGAAACTTAAACAGATGTATTTTCTCTGAATTCAAGTTAAACCACTTTTATTACACACAGACAGAAATCAGTATACTAATTTTGTAATCTTAAAGGTAATTTTTTGCACCTGAACTGAGTTCGGGTTGCCACAGAAAAGGGGTTATATACCTGTGTAATTCAAAATTTTTTAATTTTCTTTGAAAATATAACTTACATAATATTATCACTTTTGTAACCTTCTCAGTTTGGAATAGATTATATAGATATTAAATATAAGTCCAATTTGAAAGTATCATGATTACAAACTCAGACAGCAACAAAATGGGGAAACTTTTTGTGGAATGAATATTTTTGCAAGGCACTGTAATATTATTTTTCCTGCATCTAAAGGAAATTATAATCCCAACTTACTTTTTCATAGGCATTACTTTGGTATTATTAAAACAACAGCCGAACTCACCAAATTTAAACAATACTTGAATGTTAGGACAGTATTTTGTTTATAAAGATTAGTTTATTTTGAATCAACACACATATATCACATAGCTTTTATTGGTCACAAGCTGAGATACCAATCTTTCATCTGGGTTATGAACTTAAGAATAGGTGGTGGTGAATACTATGATGAATAACAGAAAAATCATAAGTTTCACATAATTTATTTATAACGTAATGTATTGTTACAGTATTCATTATAACATCACAGAAGGTTTTGTATAAGCTTTAAAAATTCAATGTACATGTACTTAAAACATTACACTATGTAACACAAATTTTGTTCCTGGATGGTATGTGTTGTTCCTTGATTGCTTATGTTGTAAAAGTACAGAAAGTGGCCACTATTCCCTTCAAACTTTGCTTTTGTGACCTGAATAATGAAATTAACATATTTTCTATATAAAAATGGACAAATTTGTACATTTTTATTAACATAAGGTTTGAATAAAACAACATATGAATCAAGATTTATGTGTGTTTGTACTAAAGTTATACAAAAATGAACAAAAATGTTTAGAAGTGAGTAGTTTTTCAAGATTTGTAACTGTAATGTAAATCACTTTCATGTATCAGCCCCCAGATATAGTCTCTCATCACATTTTCATTATACGCTCCTTGGTAGCAGTATTCCAAGTCAAGTATATCTTGGTGGAAGTGCTCACCTTGTTCTTCTGAGTATGTTCGCATATTCTCCTTGAATTTACAAGATGAGCATCAAGGATATGGACTTTCAGGGACATCCTGCAGCTCATTTTTCTGTAGTTCTTTACCAGAGCCTCAAGCAGTTTTACATAATTTTTGGCCTTATGATTGCTCAATAAGCCCTGAACCACTGCACCGAATGAGCCAGAGGAAGAGACGGATACTTATTCCCGTTATGGAGCACACAGCTTTGAGGCTTCTGGATGAGCTGTCAATAAAGGGGTGCCACTTGTTTGGGTTACAGGCAATTCCAGTTGCCTCGCACAGACCGGACACATTGTGGCAGAAGCAGAGCCCATCTTGATGAGTGAAGAAGCTTGAAAAATGTCGGTGATGCTTCTTCTGACTTGAGACTTGCATATTTTCATCTAACAAATCTCACTCCTTGAGCCTAAATGTCAAAAGCTCAGCATTCAATTTTGTTAGACCAAGATCTCTAATCAAGTCATTAAGATTTCTTTGATTGGGGTAGTATGGGCTTTTCTCACTAGCTGCACCTCTAAAATTGTAATCTGGATCTGCAATGTCTACCTCCTCTTTTGATTTGCTGCTTTTTTCTAATGATGGCTGGTTTCTCTCTGGTGGAGTGGGTACAGGAAGTTCAGGGCAGTGGGGCAATGGATTATGGAAGGTCCAGATACATGGTAGTAGATGCATTCTCGCCAGTGCGATGTTTGAAAGGGTCCACCATGCAGTAGCAGCAATTGCTTGAGTGGTGAATGGGCTCACATCAAATTCTTGGAAAAACAAATTTCAAGGCTCTCTTTTCCATTCTATGCCATTCTGCAAAACAGCAAAATAAAATTGTTATTATGAAAAATAAATTTATTTCATCCACAACTAATGTGTAAGAGGTTCATGCAAAATATTTTATATGTGATATTTTTTCTACACTATTGAAAATTTAAAAAAATAAAAAGATATTTAAATCTTAAAAGATCTAAAATTTGTATAATATAAAATCTTACTCTTCAAGCAAGCAAAAATTGTCTGTTTTAGCTTCTCGAGTTTTTTGCAATGCTCACAGGTAAAATGAGGTGACCAGGGTTTGTCTTGATTCCCCACAGGCATGTCGAAATATGCCTTGTAGGCTTCACTCATTTTAGCAGATGCTGTCACAGAGTTCTTTGTTGCTCTTGTCTTGATAAATTGGCCACATACATTGCAGAATGCATCTGGAGAATGCTTGCAGCTTCTTGATGCCATCTCTGATAAAATCAGGTAAGTCTGTGTGTTCACTTAGGCAGCTAGAACTAAACTGAAGTGGTGAGCCCCTGTATATACATTACTATGGAAAGTTCTTGAAAATTCTAGTAAGTTTGAGAAAATTCTTTATCAGCTTCTCAGCACTGAATCTACCTGGAATGTTCTGGAAAATGGATAAATTTGAAAATTTCATGACCAAGGTCACAAAAGCAAAGTTTGAAGAGAAAAATAGGTATTTTTCCATTTACTTTAGGCATAAGCAATTAGAAAATAACACTTTCTGCCCAGGAACAAGAAGGAGTATAATTAAAATTATACTCATATGACTAACCAATGGTCATTTGCCCACAGAAGGTTAAAGTGGAAAGGGAGTGTAACTCAAAATACAGCTCTTTATTGAGTGACTGTTAGAGTAAAAACTTCAACTGGGTTTGTGTATTATTGCAATAGTAGTGGCCATTTTTTTTCACTGCACTCTTTCATAGAGAGTGTTAGTGCACTCTCTGAGATGTATCAGATGTTTATGTGCCCTCCTCCACAATGTGTATATGTTGTTTTATACAAATTTTAATAGTGTTTCTGTGTCTAAGGGAGTGATGCCATATTATGAGTGCAATTAATGTTAACTTGCTTTAAAGATAATAAATACATAATGAGAGTGGAGGGGGTTATGAACCCTACATTAACATGATCCTTGTTCTAAACTATCATCTTTTGAAGTTTGGCTGAGATTGACCAGGAGTAATTAGGTATTGAACAAACAAACATACATACTTTGCACTATGTATATGGATAATTTTACCATTTTAAATACAATTAAAAATTTAGTATGTTCTTCATTTGAGGTAAATTATGTCTTATTATTCAACTTGCCATCTGTGTGTAATATATGATTATGAAATGCCATAAAAAATTTTTAGTTTACAAAATAACATGAAACTGTATGACAAACAGTAGTTGTAAACTACTTAAGAACTATAACTTAGGAAGTTAGTAAATTTGTTTAAAGTTTTAAAATGAAATGTTAGCATTTAACTTATGCATGAACAGTATGAGTTTTTTATTATTCAGGTGATAATTTTTAATAGACTTAACTGAAAGACAAGAAAAATTCATAGTCTTGTAATTATTATTGAATTTTATATATTTTTTCTGGCTATTACTGAAGATTTAACTTTAATTGAGTATATGTTTTGTAAAGTGGTGGAGGATGGAGCCAGATTGTGTAGGACACACACCTCTTAATGTGTTTAGTATATCATTTATTATATTTAACTTCATTTCATGTTAATTACTGAACCAATATTCTTGATGTTTATTGTGTAGTTCTGATATTTACCTAATTTGTCACTTTCTATTTCATATTTTCATGAACATTAGTTAAGTTTGAGACAATTTTGTTTATATTTTTCTCATAGGTTATAACTTAGGTTCTAGAATTTATTGAAAGGTTGTATTGTAATTAAAATTGTTTATATTTTTATTTATTGGTTCAGAGATGACCTCTTTATTGGCTAAAACTGTCAGGTTACCACTTTCCTTTAAGGCCAGACTCTATAGGCATCTAAGAAGTTTTGGTGTGGAGACTGCAAATTTTAGAACAGTGCACCAGCAAAACTGTAGGAGAGATCATTTTAATTTAAATCTTAACATTTCTGGATCATCTGCTTCAAGATTAGGTAAGCTGATGCAACAAACAGAAGTTTTGTGGCATGTCCAAAAATCAAAGTATGTTTTCTTGCAAACTGTTATTTTTACAGTCTTTGTTTATGATCTTTTAATTATGAATCTTTACATATGTACTGAAAATAGCATTTCACATCCAACAGTAAGAGGGAAAAAATTAAATAACCACAGTTTGAGTTGTTTATGATAAGAAAATAATAATTAATCATAACTAACTCTTTGAGAGGAAAATATGCATATCATTCTGCTATATTGACGATATATTTATTCAGGAGACCAATTTATAAAACTGTGCTAAGCTTATTTTTCACCCAGAATATTGAAATTTAGTGGTTATGTTTATCAAGGTCATTTTCCAATCCAAAAAATAAATTTCAGCTTCTTTGTGAGAAAAAAATATATGAATAATTGTCCAGTTGCTAGGAAATTTAAGCTTCTCTTAAACATGTACTTTGAAAGCTAATTATTTTCTAATTTCTCAATCAAATTGAGATCTTTGGTTTTCAGCTGTGAACTTTATGAATGTTAGGCTTAAACTTAATTGTTTTATGATAGTATCCTCATTTATAGAATATTTTGTGCTGCAATGTATGTTAGACCTAAGAGAATATAGTGTGCTACATTTTAATTCTTAAAGATAATTTCATGTTGTAATGTGTTATAGATTTAAGGGAGATAAATATTGGAGCACAAGAAACTTTAAGCCTTTTGTGATGGGCTTGGTATAATATCCACAAGTTCATATACACATTTGTTGCACATATATTGCACTATAACTTTTGATGCAGTATGTGTATCTTCACACAACTTGCTAGAAATTTAGTAAAGATTGCAAGTGTTTTGTATTAAGAAAATCATATTTTTTAATGAAATATTTTAATTGAAGATTTGTTTGAAAATCTTGTCTGTTTTGTTACTGGTTTGAGTGCAAAGTTATTTTCCTGCTCTGATAAAAACAAACCATCCTTTATCCCTAAAGTCTCAAATATTGTTTGTGTAATTTCCTAAATACATTTCAAATGTTTGTTTTCAGTAAGACTATATTTTATCTGTTATTTTTTCTTCTCTATCTGTATGGGGTCTTTTAATTTGATTAACCTCATAACCACCATAAAAAATTAGTAAATAAATATAAGTTATTTTGTTTTTTTTGTAAGAAGACTTCTCAAGAAGAGAAATGGTTAAACTAAATAGATTAATTCTCATAACATGAAATATTTATTATTATTATTATTATTATTTTGACCTTCCAGTCATGCTTAACTAATATTGTAGAACTTACATATGTACATTGTATATGTATTCGTGTTACTGTATCTAGTAATATAAAACTGACTTTTGGTTTTGACAATGTGACCTTGTGTTGGTGGGTTAGCAATATTATGTAATATACAATCATATTTCAGTTATTGTGTACAAGTTATTACTATTTGGAAATAAATTATTAAACTTGTATTTTTTAAATGTAGAATTACAGTAAACAAAGAAGTAAAGCAAACAATTAACTCTTGTAGCTCCAGTCTTTGAACTGGAATAGTGCTTAATTTAGATGGCTAAGCCTTTTAAAATTTCACATGAAGAAAATATGAAATTAACTAGATTTTTTTTAGGTTTTACATTTACAGTTGAATAATTAAAAAAATATTAAATTACTGTACTAATACCATAGAATTCCAGTGTAATTTAACAAGGTTTGTAACTAAGATGTATTTAGGTGTAAAACAAATATGAAATTTGGAGTGCACTAAAAATTTATCATTTGGATGCCACAGTTCATAAGAATGAGGAGGATTTCTGACAGATTAAAATGGCTGAGAAAACCATTAGGGAACATTATAAGCTGCTTATTGGTTATTTCCTTGTCAAATGTTGAAGTAAGTGTATATAAGGGATTGTTTCCAAAAATGGAAAAAAGTGAGGGGGGGCAATTGCATTATTGATTCAGGAAAATTGAAAGATATGAGGTTCTTATTTTATACCTTCTTAGTATTGGTAACTTGAGTTCCTTGTTTGCATGAAACTATGGACTTAGTATTTTGATGTTACAAAAATCTAATTTGAACCAATGCTGCATTCAGTATACCACGAGACTAACTAAAATTGATGTTTGTGTTTTTTAATATTTACTTTTGAATTAAGAAATTAGTTAATTTATACTACTAAAATTTAAATTATTGTATATAATTGATATCAGAATTGATGACATAAATTCATATAGTAGTTCAAGAAAATTTTGATGATGTGGCCTTTGACCTGTGACCTATCATAATTGGGTTAAAGAAGTAAAGATGATGTTTATTGCAAACAAAAGTGATGACACGAAAAAACACTAAAACTCTGTTTTATTATCATGCATGAAAGTCAATAATTAAGGTATATGCCATAATTAATAATGAAGATATTCAAATACATTAGACATTTTGAACAATACCCCAATCAGTAATACTGGCCTCCATGAAATATGAAAACAATATCTAATCAGTTTTAGAGTAAGTGAATTTTCACTAATAGATTACTATAGCTTGTGCAGAAAAATAAATTGTTAACTAATTGGTTGCAACAAAACACAGTGCAATGAAAAACCATTTTAAAGTTTTCTTCCAGCAAAGTAGTTGTTATTAATGCGGCTTGGATTTAACATTGTAATTTATTTGTTACCAAGTGGTACATATCAACTTTATTCCTATAGAGATAAATGTTTGCTTTAATTTAGTTATAAAATACAATGCCAGAGAAAAATAATTTCATTAAAAAAGCTTTTTTCTTAGTGTCTCATTTAATGGTATTGAAAATGTGTACGAGTTTTCCTGTAATAACGTGTTATTTTCTACATTATTAGTGTATTGTTTTGACAGTGTTGTAAGATTTAAATCCTGCTTTTCATTTTAGATAATGTAATTTTAGTATTGAAAATATAACTTGGTTGAATTGGCCTTTTATTTTTTTAATTATTTGTTTCTCTTTCTCTGTTTTAGTTAAACGCTATGCAACAACTTCAGGAGATAAGCCCGATCTACCTATAAAAAGTAAGGATAATGACTAATTAACATCCAATGTTGCGAATATTCAGAACTTGTAAAAGCTCATTCTATGCATCACCACAATTAATGTTTAAGTACATTCTAGACATAACAGAGTTTTATATATTAAAAATAATAAATTAAACACAAGGTTGTGTTTGTGCATGTGTTGGGCAACTGAACGCCAAATTTGATTGTTTTGGCTTGGTTTATAATATTGTAAATGATATTTGAAATTAGAAACATTAATTTTAGTTATAATAATTTTTTAAGGCAATCAAGTTCGTAGAATGTTTGTGTAAGTAGAGAGAATAATATATTAAATATTTCTAGTGTAACCACTTTATTTAAAGTAATATTTGACTGTAAAGCTATATATATCGTGTATGCCTTTTCACCAAATAAATTGCAACAGTTAGATTTAAAATTTATATATTTACTATGTATTTTAATTTTAGAGTTGTAGTAATAATACATTTTTTAAAATTTATTTTAAGAAGCAAAAATTAACAAGGGTCACTTTTTCAGCCATAGCTATTGTACAAAGTAGCTGTGACAGCATTGTTGTAAATAATTCAGCTTATAATTGGGCTAGGTGTAGTTTAATAAGAAGCATGTTCGACTGAATCCTAGTGTTCAGGTTTTGTGCCTTGTTGCCAGAAAAAAAAATGTTTATGCTTGGATTGTAAGAGCATTATAAGAGTGACAGTTAAATCACGCATTTTGATTATGGTAGTTTAATGATTGGTGTACAGTGGTGTTGGTAGTCTGCTTTCCCTCTTGTTCTAAAGTTCAAAATTGGGGATTACCAGTGCAGCATGCCTATATGTATCTTTGCACAAATAACTTATAATAAATTGGTTCATTGTGCAATTATATTAATGGAATTTTCATTGTAGCATGTGTCAAACAACTCTTAATATTCACATATTAGAACCTAATGTACGTATTTTTTATATATTAATAAAGGCTGAGTATTCTGTTATATGACAAGATTGTAAAATATTTTGATTGCTAATTTTGTTTTTGTTGCAAGTATATTTTTGTTCATCAGGTTAATATGTACAACAAAAATGTGTTTGTTAATTCTTTTCTGCTAATTTATACTCATTGTTTTTCTTCAAATTTAATAATCATATTACTCTTTCTTAATCACAGAAGTCTCATTTGAAGAACTTGGAGTTCTTATCAATGCTAGTAATGTTACGTTAATTGATGTGCGTACTCCCGAAGAGTTAAAAGAAGTTGGAATGATTCCTAGCTCTGTCAATGTTCCTCGTGAGTTTAAATGTTGTTTTTTTTCATCAGGCCTTTGATGTGATGATGTGTTTAAAATTCCTTGAAAGTTGTAAAACAAATATTGGATATCACATGCATGAAATTATTTTGCAAGTTGCAGTTAAGAAAAAAAAGAACACTTTTAAAGTGAAGTATCTTATATAGTAAGATCACTCTTCAAAGACTATGAAGAGACAGTGAAATGTACTAAAAACAATGTTGTACTTCATTATTTTAGTTCTGTGATTACTGATATGGAATTCTTTAGGAAAATTGACATACAAATACTTTTTACAGTGTGAACTTTGAATAATAGTATGAAAATAAAATTAGCAGATAGATTTTAGTTTTTTAAAATATACTGACATAACATCCTGTGTCAGTCACAACATTTGTTTCTTTGGTCTATAGGGAAAGTGGAACAACATGAATGAATTCAATTACCAGTAGTAACAAGGGGGGAAAAATTGAAATGGCTATCAAACTCAGAAAGGGGAAAGAAATTAATAAAGTATAGGATTGTAGAATTCTTGTGTGTACCCAAGCACCTCTAGAAGTTTCAGTATGATTAAGAGGTCAGGAATTTTAAAATATTTGTTATGGCCAAAAGAACTGACAAAACTACATTTGTTATGTAGATTTTATTTTGAATAATCTTTATAGTGAAAGTGGAAACAAATTTAATTGTAGGAAAAAGAAAGCATGATGAAATAAAAAAATTTCCCAGAATGTTGTTATGAAATATATATATATATATATATATATATTATACATAAAACTCTTACTGTATCCTATTTTAAGCCTTATTTTCAAGCATTTAAAAACTAACCGAGAAAATTTATTAAAGTATAATGGATCTTATATTTTACTTGCAAGTAATTAACTATCATTTGTCATTTGTACTTGGATTTTACAAATTCTTAACTTGCTTGTGTGAAATGTTCTACGTGGAATGTTTAATAACTGTCTTGTTTATTATAAACAAAAATTTGAAAACTTTTGTTTTTTCTTCTGATGTTTAGTAGCTGAAGTTGAACAGGCTTTTCAGCTTCCATCTGATAAATTTAAGGAAAAGTATGGTTTTCCTCTTCCTTGTAAAGATGATGGGAATGTAGTGATGACTTGTCGCTCTGGTCGTCGTGCTACTGAAGCTATTATAATTGTGCGAAAATTTGGTTATGACAAGTGAGTTACTTAGCATGTGTCAGTTTTATTCTAAGAATGATTGTTTTATGTTGTAATTTATATAGCTATTATGTATTTTCCCAACGTATTTTGTGATGCCTCTCTTTTTGTTTATTATTGGCAATAATTCTCAAATTTGTCTTCAAATGTTTAAATTATACTTTTTTGTTTGTTTTCCACTTTTTAAATAATAGTTTAATTTGATAAATGTAATCTTTAAGTATTCAGTTTTAGCTTTTTATTTCTGTTGCTTCTTTTTAACATTGTCATATGGAATCAGTTCTTGTAACTTGTAAAATATTTTAATTTTTATGAGGCTTTTTGCAGGTAAATAGTGAAAACAGTACTTCAGGTTTTGAAAGTTTATTATGAACAGTCACATGATATTTTCTTCTAACAAAATAGATATAACCTAACACGTCACATGAAACAAAACGAAAGTATTCACTCAGATTTATTTGTAATTGGTTCTACAGCTTGTCTCTGTGGTAGTGGTTTTGCCTAAGCAATGAAAACTATATAGTTATTTACAAGTACCTTTTAGGAACACACCTTGTAAAGGCTACTTCACTGAATCTGTTAATTAGGTCTTAAAGTAATGTTTGTTATGATTTTACTTGATGGTCTTTGTATCTCTGCCCTTCGACTTTTTTCATTGAACTAAGGTATTGAATATTGTTACACTTAACTTCTTACTCTTGTGATAACATACTCAGTAAATGTGACTGTAAAATCATGTGTGTAATGATTCAGTGAATTTCCATAGGATATGATTGTTAAACAATATATTTTTTTACTATCTGTATACTGTATTGTTTCTTTTGAAAGAACTGAGATTTTGATATTAAAAAGAAATGTATCTAGCTCTAGTTAAAAAAACATTTTTGCATTAAAAATAGAGTTACATATTTTGTTTCATGCAAGAGTAATTTCTGTTAGTAACAATACAGTCATTGTATTTTATTAATTCCAGTTAGTGTTGATGGGGTTGATATTCAGTTGTCTTTTTAAATAAATTTTTCTATACTGTTTCATCAAATTACTTATGTGTTCCACATTTTTAAGATATGTTATTTAAGAGAATTTAAATTTTCACAAAAATGCTTGTTTTCAAACATATCGGTATTCTCTGTTTCAGAGTGAAGTGTTACTGTGGAAGCTTCCTTGACTGGGTTGAGAAAGGGGGGAAAGTGGTGTTTCCTTAGTTCACCATCAAAAAGATAATGAATAAATTATATGCAATTTTAGAATTTGTTTTTAGATTTGCCATTTATTTCATGAAATTTCAAAAGGGTGTTTTGTAGACAAGACAAATCTTATATGTTTTTGAGATCAAAACAAAGTACTTTTCTCTAGTATTATTTGTTATTACAAAGAACTTTGAACATTTAACATAATCAAGCTTTAAGTTTTAGTGGCTTAATTCTCTAAGTAATTATCATAATGTACCTATATCAGTAGAACATAACATGATAATTTGGTGTATTTGATCAGCAGGTTTATTTTTTAGATTTACCCTTTTTGGTATTTTTAGTGATGCAGTTAACTGAACTGTATTTTTTGTAGAACATTCTATCTTAAAAATTTTGTTATATTTATTATTGCAAGATTTTTCATTTGCATAAGAAGTTGAAACTTCGAAACTAGTTGTGTTTTCTCACTGAACTGAAACAGTTACTGTTAGTTCACAGTAGGAAACAATTGGGAAGTGTTTTCTTGTAGAAAAAAGTGCATGCAAAGATTATTCATGGGAAATAAAACTTATTTTTATATCATGAGATACAGTACCTACTGAGATAAAGAATCTAGAAAACACCAATAATGCTGTATAAATCTGAATATTTATAAAAGTAAGAATCATAAAAAATTGTAATTGTAGAATTTTCAAGATGCTTTTCCTTAACAATTATGTATTGTTCTTTAAATGATCTGAAGTGTGGGTGACCTTTATAAGACAGTTTAATGTTTATGTACTTACAGCACTAAAATCAGAGTTCAGATTACTTCAGTGGACTCGGTAGGCATCTCATCTTGATATTATTCACAAAAATAAAGAAACTGAACTTCAGAAGTAGATTTTGAATTTCTTTATAAACTTTGTTGCTCTTATGTCTCATATATTTCATTATAACTTAAAATATAGTTGGTCTTACAAATAGAACTAGAGCTATGAAGTACATCAGAGCAGATTGAGAGGAATGTAGACAATAAAATGTCAGTGATAATATGTTGTTTCTTTATTCTTCTGTTTACTAATACTTGTTTATAGGTTGATAAGTGTATGATTTACTGAAATGAGAGATTATAAAATATCAAAATAATTTTCAGGATGTTATATAAATGGTATTTTTTTTGTACAAAACATAAAAATAATTTAAATGTTATGGTGTTAAAGCTGTTTAAATATTTACAAGTCTTGAAATTTGTAAGATATTTCTATAGTGTTTTAATGAATGATTATATAAACATTTTGTTATCTTTTACAACACAATTTAGAAGTACTTTGAAAACCTGCTCATGATTTTGAAGAAGTTTACTTCAGTAGAATGTATTCAAGAAAATTATTGATGTTTAAATAAAAGTTGTTGGTTTGATTATTGAAATATTTGGTGTCTTGAAATTACCATAATTTTGTTCCTTTTATTTGATTTTCATGTAAACAATTTCACTTTTTCACAACTCATTACTGAACTATATTATCAGCACTCTTCTCAAGCTGTTTTTTTCTTAAATTATAAAAATTTTGTGCTTATGGACAATAATTTTTGGTGTAAAAACTGAAAAAAACAAATCAGATTTTTTTTGAAATCCTAATTTATGATTTTTGGTTCTGTTTCATGGCACTTAGTAACTGAGTTTTGCTTCAGAGAATGATAGAACTTGAATCAAATTACTAATTAGTTTTATTCTACATTCATCTAATAATCTGAGCCTGTCATCAGGAGGAATTCTAAGAAGAATTATATGGAAATCTGGGGTTACCTTCCCATATAACTAACTGAACCTTTTCAAGGATGTATTCATGTTTTATTGATTCCTTTGCTAAGCAGGCTGAGTGTGTTTTCAGTTTGGGGGATGTGGAAAGCTACTCTTTTTTTTTAATTTTTTCAGTGTATTGAAATCTATATTCTATTGAGAAATTGTAAATGTTGTTTTTTTATGTTAAGATCCCCACTAATACAGTGGTAGGTCTATGGATTTACAATGCTAGAATCAGGGGTTTGACTTTCCTCGGTGGACTCAGCAGATAGCCCAATGTGGTTTTGCTACATGAAAAAACACACACACTCTCTGTGTTAGATCCCTAGAAGATTTGTTGTATACTAATTGTGATTTATTGCATTATTTTTCTGACTTTGTTTACGTATCTTCAGTCTTCCTGCTTATTTTTTGTGTTTATCTTCTTTTTAAAGTGTTTCAGGTATTCATGGTTAAACAATGAATAATGTTAAATGTGGTGCCAATTGCATACAGTTATCAAATCTTACATTTAGATTTAACAGTAGACGGTAATTGTGAATTTAGTAGATTAAACCGCGTTTATTCATATCAATGATAATCTGGTGTATACTTATTACTTGTTTTTTCATTATTGGGATACTGTACTCATTTCTTGAAAGAAAAGCTGGGTTAGTAAGTGAATATTTTTTTGTGTTGTACTTCAATAAGGACAACATAGATTGTTGTGTTGGTGTGTTACTGAATGACTGACATTGTTTGATTTTACATTTTAAAACTAAAAGTGTGAAATGGAATGACTGAAGTACAAAACTTTCATAGAAGTCAACTTGAATGACTGACTGTTTGTTGCTGCTGTCAAATATACAGTAATTTGTTATTTTGATAAATCTATCAAGATAATTTTTCTGAGAAAACAATTTTTAAAAATGAAATTACAAACTTGATATCGTATGTAAATATATATCACACGCACAATTTCGGACAGTTGATTTGGAGTAAGGTTAATGTTTATGAAGAAAAACTAACTCCCTGGGACGTTCGAAGACCGAACAGTCCCCCTTCACCCCACACTTGGTAGAAGTTTAGAATTTTGTTTTTGTGGCTTTCATTTATTTTGGGCTGGAAGGGCTGATGAGTTTAGCATAAGTCTGGTTGGCAGTGGAAGGAAAGGTAGCATTTGATAAAAGAAGCAAGGTGTCAGCAGACTAGAGGAAACGTCAGCTCAAACCAAACGGGCTGGGCATGGATACATGGATCAAGTTGCCCCAGCTGGGATTTATAGGTCCAGATTCAGATGTGGGGGAAATGGTAGTACCCCGAGAAAACCCACTTTCACTAGAGGGGACCGAATGAGGCCCGTTGAGATGATTTGGTTTTGGTGATTGATTGAACCTGAAACGAGACTAAGAGCATAAAGGAAGAGAGAAATGGCGGGTTAATAGGGTCGTGATGTATTGGGTTTGTTCTGGATAAGGTTAAATGGGGATAAATATTTGTATCAAGATTTGGGGGTATCTGCTATCTTCTTAAAATTGGATGTGAGTGAGTTATGGTGAGTGGATTTGTAGTAGTATTTTTAGCCAGCTTAATTAGGCGCTCTGAAATAGGTTGAACTTTCGTTTGTCTTTGGACATAACTTGGTTGTGTATAGTGCGGTGTGCGAGACGTATTACTCGGTTTTTGTAGTCTTTGTAATAGCAACAGTTGGTTTCTGTTAGTGTTGCATGTCATTATGGCTCCGTATTCTTTTAAAGGTCTTATAAATGTTTTGTAAATGTATAATACGGTTTGGAGTCTGCATCCATGGTGACTAATCTTGCAGAAGGACGAGATTCTGGTTAAGACTTTCTTCCTGATGTTTTTGAAGTGAGAATTCCATATAAGTTTTGTGTTAATTGTTATTCCAAGGAATTTAGCGGTTTTGGAGAAAGAAATGGAAGTGTTATAGAGGTTAAGCTAGTTTCATGCGTTTTAATCTCTTTGTAAATATATATGTGAAACTACTGCATTTATATTGCAACATTTTACAGATACTATAATACTTTGCCTAGTTGAGGCATTATAGTTGTGACTACTAAAGGGTGAACCAGAATAATAATATTAAGATTTCTCTTTGATATTTAGAAAGGATTAGCTACTGATAAAAAACAAATCAAGTATATAATTATATATATCAATAGTGATCAAATTATTTGCTTCAATGTCAACCTTTTAGTAGCGCAATTTTAACAAAATAATATTAAATATCACGTTTATTAATACAAGTATTCATTTTTTTACTTGCCAAGACAATATAGTAGCCAAATTTTCCTTAAAATTACAAACCAATAGGTTTGTCGAATGTAAGAAGTATCAAACTTATTTTAAGCGTATATTCATATACGCATTACATTTCATTTCAATGATCTTTTCTTATTCAAGCACTAACTTGGTTGTTAAGATCTAAAGCAATTACGGTCCTGTAGACGAAACGAAACTTAATCGATTATATGCAAAACAATTCACTCAAGCGAACCTCGCCATGTGTCTAGAACACCTTTCCTATGTAACCAAGGGTGGCGCTGAAGGAGGGAGTTCATGACAACTTCAGACTTTTGTTTAGCCACTCCACTTAGCGTGTTGAATACGCTATTGATCGACACATACTGATGATAAAAGGTCACTCCTTTTCCTGTTAAAGGCTGGACCTATGTGATATTGTAACATCATTGTTCAAATAAAGTATAAACTAATAAAGCCAGCTTTAAAAAACGACGTCTGTAATTTTACCAAAAGTTGTTCACAAACGTGTTATTAGTTGTCTCTTCTTTACCATAGTGATTATCTTGTTTTTGTTCGCAACCATACGAACTTTCATTCTAGAGGCTATAACTGCTGTATTATGTCAAAAAACAACAACAGTTAATTCAAAACACTGATGATTTCGTTCAGGACTGGCTCAAATTTTGTTTTATGTTGCAGACGGCGCTCTTCAGGTTAAAATACCAGATATATAACAAATTGAAGTAGTGAGATACAAGTATTTGTGGATCTTAGATACTGCTGTGTCGTATTACTTGTTTGCAATACCAAGGAGCATTTCAAAAGCAACATAAACCGTAAACAATATACAGGGTGTCTGAATATAGTGTCTGACCCATTTTAAAATTTTACAACTTCAAAAATAGTGTAGATAGAACACTCCGGTTTTATTTAACTAAACGAACAACTCGTAAAGTTTTGTTCCTCCTTTCTGTTGTTCCACCAAACCGAAGATTTGAGGCCTGGGAGTTCGAGAATTACACATTTTCAGGCAGATGAACAGGCGGAGTTGGACCAAAACGATGACCTCCCCCTCACGTTCCACTGACATAATCCCGTTGGATGTTTTTTCTTGTGAGGCTTTGTGAAATGAAATATGTTTCAAGTATGTTCAAAACCACAGAATAATCGATAAAGCAAGAAAAGTATCTCCCAAGATATTGAGCAATATCTGGAGGAAGACAAAGTATGGTGTGGACATTCTTCCTGTAGCAAGTTGTGCACATGTGGAAGTAAGTTAAGACAAGAAAAAAAAACTGAGTTGTTCCTTAACTTAAATAAAACTTGAAGTTTTCTATATCTAATATTTTTGAAGTTATTTCAAATGGGCCAGATAATTTATTGACATCTTATAAATTAACTAGCAAACCATTGGTATTATGACAGGGCCATTATAATGTAAATTTATTTAACCAAGTTACTAGTGTGTGTATGTGCGTGTTTCTTTTAGCAAAGGCATAATGGGCTATCTGTTGTGTCCACCGAGGAGAAACAAACCCCTGATTTTAGCGTTGTAAACCCGTCGACATACCGCTTAACTAGCGGGGAACAACCAAGTTACGAACGGCAATTAGTAGACCTTTTTTGTTTACTTGTAATAATGTCAATCAATGCCAAAGATGGGGTCTACTTCTGGGAAATCTTCGTAAACGTATTTTTTACGAAATACTCTAAGGGGCTGGGTGAAAAGTTTTACCTTTATGCAAACCTCGTACCTTAGACGATTCATTTGGTACCAGTTAAAAGTCATTGAGTCCAGCAGTTTAGAGGAAAAAGTTTTCGAGAAATTCCCAGGTTCCCCGAGGTTTGGGGTAAAACATTTTATCCATGTGGAAACATCAGGGCCGAAAAGTTTCCTTTGGTACTATTTAAAAGCTTGTTCGGCTAGCGGTTTAGGAGGAGTTATGTAACACACACATAACAAAAACAAAACCTCAGTATGTTTTTCGATTTAAGATCGCCTGATATTTATTAGGAACCTCAAGAAACAACTGGAGTACTCACAAACTGGTGTTTCTCTTCGCCACGAACATGGTGATAAAGTCTGTACTAGGAGATCGAGAAATTTGGGCACAAATAAAGAATGTTGAATTTAACTAATGTGTGATTGATTTTAGATGTAGAGGTCGAGCTGGAAGAAGATCGAGAATCTTTGAAAATATTTTTAGCTTACGCTGGAGAAAAATAACGTTCTTCATTGGACTTACGGTTCTATAGAGATCTATAAATCCTTTGCATGGAAAATTAGATGTTAGTGGAAAAGGGGATATCCAGACAAAATTCCTTTTCATTAATTAGGCACCAAATATTCTGTCTAATGACACCAGAATGAAATGAAGGTAAAATGAAAGTAAAAGTAATAAGTAAAAGGGTAATAGGTGTGAAAGGAAAATATTGAGTTAATTTAGCTAGGGCTGTACTTCTTGAATATTGCTTACTGACATATCTCTATTTCAATCATGAACTTTGGACTCCGAGTTACTGAAGGCAAGCTACCTCTTTTTTTTTAACTTTATATTGCTATTTTTGGCGATTCTATTATTAAAATCCTCCAGCAACACATATCTTACATTAACTATCAACATATTTTAAATAAATCAATTTGTGAAGTCACCTTACTTCACCTTTTAGATACCATAACTTTACTGCCATAATATGTCAAATACTCAAATTTTCATGTTGGAACGAATGACCTTATACTGCGGCTTATAACTGTTTTAACGACTTATAAACCTTACTGGTACATATTTTGAGTCAAACACGGTGCTGACCTCTTGTTTGTTTCTCTAGCGTCTTTTATTATGAAGTCAATAGACATACTGATTTACCTCTAAGACAACAAACTTTATAATTGACTCTTTAAACCAGAAAACTAACAAATTTAACATCCTCCCTCACGACTTCTGCCCCTATGTAACTCATGCTTATATTTTTCTTACAATACAAACTTGAAACTTGAAAACAGGACACATTTTTTAATAAAGGGTTGTTTATACTTTTCCTTTAAAAAAATCGCTCCATTATCCTTTAATATATGATACTTTATCATTAATTATACTCTCTATAGCCTAAAAGCAAACTAACCTGGATCCACCAAACACTTAATCATAAACCTTCTTCAATCCGTTCTATTCCCCATATCCAATACACAAAGGCTCCTCAATCCTCTGTATCCACACGTCCGGTACACTTTTAAATTAAGTTTCTATCACTGCTTCTTTTGGAACAAGATGTGCCCGTTTTCTAAACGTCTTACTTATGCACAAGTTGTGGCTTTAACTCCTGTTTTTAGAAAATTATTCCTAAGCTCTAAACCTGACACACAACCCAATAGTTCCACCCTATTCACACACTCTAACACTACTGTGGGTCACACTTCTACACAAACAGATCCCCCTTCTCATAAGTGCAGTATTTATGGAGATTTTAAGGTTTCTATGTTTATTCCTAGTAACCTCTTATTCTGAAGGCATTCCACATCCCACAATTTCTTAGGCTTTCCTTCTTCCATATACGGAATATTCTAGAACCTTTGAAGGTAAACATCACACTTCATCTAACAACCTCCCACAAATCCTCAAACCTGAAGACTTTTTAAACCTTACAGATACTTAACCTTTTCCTCGTCACGAAGTAAAACCTCGTTTCCTCCTTGAAATAAACAGTCCTCCAGTAAAAGTATTAATCTTTCTTCTAACTTTTATAGATAGTTCTGAAGTTATTTCCGACTTGCAAGACTTCGAGAGTTTTTGACAATCAAACCATTGAAAGAAATAAGTTAGACTCACAGTTTAAAGAAATTCCTTCTGTTCACCCCAGCCAACAGGGAATTACATCTAGAGAGTTTTACTACTGCAATTGAAAATGAGTAACTCAAGCCATAAACTCCGACTCAAGAGTTTGAAACAATCTCTCGTATAGTGAACATACTGCTCTAATTACACTTAAATATGAAAATGTAATCATCATTAAACTAGCTGATAAAGGCGGTGTCATTGTTCTACAGTAAAAGACCAATTACATCAATGATGTTTACCAACAACGTAATGAAACAAACCACTATACAAAGGTAGAATTAGATCCCACACAGAAATTTGTTAAAATTTCCCCAAAGATATGCTATGTAGCTTACAGAAAATCCAACACATCAGTCCTTTCATCTAAACACGCAGTTCCAGGTAGGTCGCTTTTACACGTTACCAAAAATACACAAGCCTAACAATTCTTGTCGTCATATCATTTTTAATTGCGATATACCTACTGAAAACTTATCTATTAACAATGATCACCACAGCAAAGATATTCCCCCACGTTTGACACCTTACCTTAAACACATAAAACATTTTCTGAACATGAATTTTGCCACTAACAGCAACAAAACTTCCACCAATGAAGTACAATGAATGTTTCTTCTTCTTACACAAACATTTCTCACAACGAATCCCTAAAAGCCCCAGAATCTTCACTGAGAAAACTAGATAAAACTAACATTCATATCACTTCAACTCAAAGGCTTTTAATTTGACAATGAATTCTATATTCCAAAATATTACAGAAATAATCGATAATTCCATAACTGCCACCATGAAAACCAAAAATAACTTAAGTCTGTCTTCTGTTCCATGGAAAGTTAATTTTAAATGTCGAGAACATATATATTCATTTTTTCAAGTCGTTTTACTGTTTCGAATACAATTTTTGGTCAATGTTTCTCGAGCACATGCAAAGCTTAATATTTATATTTTAATGTAATACATTCAAGTACTTTCTGGAAGCTTAATATGGTTGACATATTGCAATATATTAATGTAAACCACATTTACAAAAGTATTATTTATTTATTTTTTGCTAAAAATAACTACTAAAAACGACGATTAAATGAGTTACATACTTTGAAATACATCCAGAAATAAGGATGCTGTTATAATCCTATTTCAGTTAGTTCGGTGAAAGAGAAACCAAGAAGTTACTGAGTCATAATTATGAGAGTAAAAAATATATTATATGTTAATGAAAAAAATTTGATCAAATGAAATTAATCACTAATTTAGGTTAATTATAATTCAAATATATTTCCGTTATTAAACGTTATTAGTGTGCTAAGCCTACAGTAGTTTCAGTGTTTGAGATGAAAAGTTTATTTGTGAATTTAAGTCCACAAATGGCATCAAAGTAAACATATTCTGTTGCAAATGTTATTGAACTTAAAGAAAAAACAAATTTGCTATTGTTACGTAGAGTGTAAGTGGCTTTTTTAATATATAATATAAAGAAATATATTCAGTAGCAGAATACACTACAACAATTATGTTGTAAATGGGATTATTTTTGAGAAAATTAAGTAGAGTTGCGAATAACCATCAACTTTCAAGATATCTTCACTAAAATATTTAAAATTTATTGGAACTTATAAAACGGTTAAAAACACAAAAAATTAAAAGAAAAACAAGATGAAGAGGACAGTAAGAGGCAATAAAAAAGGTTTAAGAGTGTAAAAAAGAGATATGCTGTTTAAAGAAGAATTTAAATTAAAATAAATCTGATTGAAGAAAGTTTTGTTTTTGAATTTCGCGCAAAGCTAATCGTGTGCTGTCTCCGATAGCCGTCCCTAATTTAGCAGTGTAAGACTAGAGGAAAGGCAACTAGTCATTGCCACCCACCGCCAACTCTTGAGCTATTCTTTTGCCAACGAATAGTTGGATTGACCGTCACATTATAACTAAAACACCCCCACGGCTGAAAGGGTGAGCATGTTTTTTGTGTAACAGGGATTCGAAACCACGCCCCTCGGATTACGAATCGAGTGCCTTAACCACCTGGCCATGCCAGACCTATTCTTATTAATACCAACGCAATTTTTTTAATACTGAGACGTCTGACAGGTATATAAGTTTTTCAGGAACAGTTTGATACACTTGAAGATTCACATAACAGTAGAAAAATAAATCACATTTTCACTTGGGTTTTCAAGAACACAGTTTGCCCTGTGGTTTTGACAGATTTTACCTGCTGTTTCTCAGGAACAAGGTAAAAGGATGCTTTAATTTTGGTCAATATTTGTGAATTAGTGAAATTGCCATTCATATTTGAATGTCACAAATAATGACTTAAATATAATAACAAAGATATACAACTGGCACATGCAACGTTTTATTTGGCTGTGATAATATTATCTTCACTGAAGCAATGAAATATTTTAATAAGCAAATAGTTTTACTTAATATCTTCTTAACATTGTTCTCTTGCAAAACACAATTTGTAGGCATGAACATGCAGTCTGTGAGCGCAATAGAGGAAGCAAATCCAAGTAATTCACACCAAAACTATTGCATGTTTTGTTAATGGATAAAGGTTCTCAGAAAAATACATGAACACACATTGATGGGGTCTAACAGCGAAAACTATGATTTGTGTGTATAGTGTGAGTCAACTGAATAGTTTAGGACAGGAGAGGCTTTTATCTTCATTTTATTCCGTGGAACTTGTCTCTCTCAGTAGATCAACCAGACAATAATAAGGGGAAGCTACTGTGGATAGAAATTGGCGAGTGGGCACCAGCTTGTCAACAAGAATGACATAATCAAAGAATGGATATCCCTTAAAATTGGAAATCTTGGAAGGTCTCCAGTTCTTCTTCAAGATGGGTTATAGATGAGGAAGAATGTGAACACATGTTCATCCTTTAAACGTGTCATTCTATCAGCACATAGTTCATAACTGCAACCAGGTGTTACGATCCCTCTGAACCTAAATACTCTGTAGCCAGCCAACATTTATGTTCAAACTTGGACGTTTGGTATTTAAAGTAAAACTTAGCCTCAGTCACTTACTCTGACTAGTTGAAGTGTCACACATGAACCAAAATTCCTGTTGTTAACCAACAACAGTTTCAACAAGTTTATATGATTTGTCCAATGACCCTTGTCTTGAATGAGGTATTATCCATTTCCAGAGATAGAAACAGCAGTTGGGTGCAAAAGACCTATAGTGTTGACAGTTTCACAGGTAAAAATGTCAACAGACGCAGTCTAGAGGCAGTTAAGAGTAATTCTTTCTAATTGGCCTCTAAAAGTTAACAAAGACCAGCTCACCCTATAGTCAATGACGATTTAAGAATGGCTTGGACTCCGGGTGGTAGGAGAAGAAAAACACTCTCCTCATCATCATTGATATGTTGATCTCTAGCGACTGTCGTTTTCTTGCTTTATTATAATTGAACTCGTTAATGAGTTTAGAAAAATCTAGCTTTCAAAGTATGTCGCATTCTATGTTCCTTATAATCAGAATGTTAAGTTAAATTTGTCCTATTTTGTTCCTCAGTTCATTTTTTATTCACTTAAGTTTCGAAAACAATCGCTCCCTGCTACAGTTTGATAACATCTTGGACAAGTATATTCTCAATACTATCTCTAAATTAGGAATTTTTTTTGGATAAAAGCTTGTATACGGAGAAAAAAAAACGTTTAACTCCAGCGAGTTTGTTGGTTCAAATTGTATAAATGAACATCCAAACTCTGAAACTCCCAATGTGGAGAAATGGATAAATTCGTTTTGTACCTTTGTTGCAACACCGTTCAGAAAAGAGGAGACAAAACACTTTGTGGTTTGACTTATTTTTTAACTTGAAAGTGATAATGATTTGGAATGAAATCTAATTCTGGTAAAAATGTGTTTATGTTTATCACTACAGTGACAAGTTATTCGAACACAATGAAACATTCTCTAATTCCAAACTTATGCTTAGGTATCTTTTGCGTCTCAATCATCATGGAGAGACTTACGCATCTGAACGCGCTTCTGAACTGAACTATACTAATTTTGACTACATAGTTTAGCACTCCGGTCATCGAATTAATTAAATATTGCTCCTTGAACTTCAATAAATTTGATTAGGACAACGAATAAAGACATGGCAAGATTAGGATCTAAACTGGTTTGTTGGAGTACGAAACTGGTGTGGTGGAAACATTCCAAGAATGTCTGTCAAATTTCGATGAAAATAACTTAATCTGGTTCTCCAAGTTTATCAGTGATTGATGGAGCTTCGTTTCTTCATACACAACTTTCTGGTCAACGTAATTTTCCAAGGATATCAGTACTTCTCATATGCAGTCGTAACCTTTATAAAGGGTCAAAATAGTTTCGTTTCGTGGCCACTATAGAATTACACAAAGATGTTTAATAACAAATAGTCCTAAGGGCTTCAGCTTGCTTGTGTGTGGTTGTTCCTTGTCTGCACACGTATTCATAACACCTATAATTGTTTGATTGGTTTGGTTTGTTTTGAATTTTACGTAAAACTACACGAGGGCTATCTGCGCTAGCCGTTTCTAATTTAGTAGTGTAAGACTAGACTAGACTAGAGGGAAAGCAGCTAGACATCACCACCCACCGCCAAGTCTTAGGCTAATCTTTTATCAACGAATAGTGGGATTTATCGTTACATTATAACGCCCCCACGGTAAAAGGGCAAGCATGTTTGGCCTGAAGGGGATTCAAATCCGTGACCTTCAGATTACAAGTCCAGTGCCTTAACTATACTCGGCCAACACCTATAAAGGAATCCATATAATGATTCCGCATTGTTTCTTTATTCAATACATACACTACCATTAGATCAAAGTCACTGCTTTGAAGCATTAATTTATTTATCAATATGTGGAGATCATTTTCTGTGCAAACAGTGCAGATTATTTGCTTGGGCATTCAGATAATTACTGATATCAAAGACTGGACTGTTTAAGCTCAGGATTAGGTACTTCACAGTTTGTTCAAGAGTCCATAAATTGCTGGCAGTGACTTACCTGAAGTGGTTCAGATCGTTTTTTGCTTCACCTCTGGATATTTTAGGAGTGACCTGCTTGGGTTCACTCACATAGATTTGTGTTACTGGCCTAAATCTCACCTCTTAAACTCTCTGCTAAAGCTTGGCTGAGATACTACTAATGTTGCAGGTATTAAGTGATAAGACTAGACGAGTTATCGGTCCATAGTCTAGAGTATTAGGATGGAGAGTTGCTCTACATTGGAACAGTTTATTCATCAATTACTGGTTAGTTCAGCTAGAATAGACTTATTGCATTGCTGTTTACAGTTTTGGCTTGTGGGTATCTATCTGCTGCCTAACAGAGATACAGGTCTAACTTGTAAATATACTTTTCCATAAGTATGTTTAACATCTTTTCACTAGGTGTTACTTGTTCTGACCAAAGACATAGCAGTTGTGTTTGAATGACGTGGTCTGAAATGATACACTTTTTCATGTGGTCTCAAACTTGCCTTTCACTTATCCACTACAGTGAAGTTAGGCCATACTTCCTTTTTACCATCAAGTGTGAGTCTCAAGGACACTTCTTGCTCCAGTGTTCTAGGTGAAAAATGTGTGAGCAGCTCACCTTGAATTGGCAGTTGTGTACTTTTTGATGTCATAAACTTTAAAAGCATCGATGAAATTCCTTTGCCCAGAAAAAGACATCTAAATGCCTCAACACATTTCTTATATAATCGTATATCTTTGCAAAGAGACTTTCTTTCACACACTAATAGTTCCACGCCCCTAGAAAACCATTTTCTTCGTAAAAATATTATATTAAACTCAGTTTGCAAGATAGCGAGTTAAAATTCGTAAATGTTTCTCTTTCTATGAAACTTCAATAATAAATTTTTGGGTAACATGTTGACAAACATTCTTATATCTGCCTTATTTGTGTTGCCGTCAGAATTAAGCCAACGCAACAAAAAGCTTTTGTATCGAATGACGCGTGAATAATAGCAGATTTAACACAGGAATTCAAGAGAATTTGTATCAGGTAGTCAAACTTAAAACTCTCATAGTCCAAAAATAGCAAGATGGACACGTAACAAACAATTTAACAAACTCTTTATTTTGACAATAAAAAGAAGAAAAACAGAGAGGCATGCCCACTTGGAAGAGCTAAAATTTCCTTATCTCTCGTAGCTTGTGTTGAGCTTTGTTGGATCTTCTCTGTTTGTAATGAAATTCCCAAAATTAAAAAAGATGATCCAAAAAAGGTGAATATCTTTGGTAAAATGATCAGTGGAGAGCTGACCTAGAAAGAACAATCGACTTGAGAATACAATTTTTTTGCCCCCCAGTGGCTCAGCGGTATGTCTGCGGACTTACACGCTAAACTCCGGGTTTCGATACCCGTGGTGGGCAGAGCACAGATAGCCCATTGTGCAGCTTTGTGCTTAATTCTAAACAACAATTTGTTTTTCTTTGCCCAAAAGACAAGTGATACAGTTTGACACCCTATTATCATGCAATATAAGTTATTTGTCCTCAATCCTCAGCCAATGTCATAGTCATCAAAGAAAAGGAGGTTCCAGAATAAGCCAGTTTAATCCAGAAACACTGGGAACTTTCTTAGAAGTTAAGTACAGGTCTTCGAAGAGAACAGAGAAACGAAGGAACTAGTTACAAAATAAAGGTACCTTGACTATAATAAGACTGATAACTGATAACAGTAGGTGGCAAAGCGTAAGAAATTTAGTGGTTTTCTTGTTGTATTTAACTTGGAAATTTTCATAAAGTAATTGATGAATCTGAATTGTTCAACATTTCAACCTTTCTCAAAAGTTAATCATCTGTAAAACGTGTACCCCTCCAGTGGCACAGCGGTATGTCTGCGAAATTATAATGCTAGAAACCGGATTTCAATATATGTTGTGGGTAGAGCATAGATAGTCCTTTGTGTAGCTTTGTACTTAATAATAAACAAACAAACAACTGTAAAGCGTGAAATAATGTGTTAATATCCCACCATATTGTACCTAAAAACAAAATATAACATTTCACTACCGAACTTTTTTTTCTTAGTCTTGTCATTGTTCATTGGTAGAATTACGCAGTGAGCCTCTCAAATAGTCCTTGGTGAAATCAAATGTTTCCTGTAATTAAAGACCGTTTCTTGTTTCTAATTATTATGCAATTTACATATTTTAATTTGCTCTACAACTTTTAACACGTAATGTGTGTGCGTTTTTCTTATAGCAAAGCAACATCAGGCTATCTGCAGGGTCCAACAAGGGGAATCGAACCTCTGATTGTAGCGTTGTAAATCCGTAGACTTAACGCTATTTTAGCGAGGGGCAACATGTAATGAAAAAGTTCATTAAACAACATGTTTCTTAAGTATTATTCAGCATTTTTCAAATGTATGGGTGCCGTCGTTGTTGTTGTTTTGAATTAAGCACAAAGCTACACAATGGGCTATCTGTGCTCTGCCCACCACGGGTATCGAAACCCGGATTTTAGCGTGTAAGCCCGCAGACATACCGCTGAGCCACTGGGGGGCGGGTGCCGTCAAAAAGGGAGTGATATTTGTCTCGAGCTCATGCTATGTGTGTGGATGCGGGGGTGAAAATAATAACTTTAATTTTTTTTTAAACAAATCATGCATTCTTTTATTTCCTCTCCGAATGGCTCAGCGCAAAGTCTGGAAAAGTTTAATGCTAAAAATCAGGTTTCGATTTGGCTATGTGATTGAAAAAAGTTTTACTTCTGTGTCAAGTCAATGGTGTGAATATGTATTTGTGCTTCACTTTCATATTCCTCGGAAAAGTTTAGTATTTTTAAAATATATTTTTATTCAACTAAGAATTAGATAAAAAACTAAATAGCAATACTTGTGTCATATTTTAAAACAAGTACAGATAGGAGTAATAGTATTGTAATTTTAAAAAGTGTTATTCTTTATAGGTGTAATTTACTTGGTTTAATCTCAATTACTGTTGATTTTTCACGGCTCATATTCTCAGAACGCATGCGTCAGTTGTGCTATGACAACACTGTACCTTTCTGTTGCTCAGCGTCACGTGGTATCATAATTTCTGCAAGTTCTGTAACATCCTGTTCGGTGACCACGAACGTCCTGTCGGCGAAACACGCTTGGTTGAGTTGAGATTTGCTGAATAAGCATGTCTTTAAGTGGTAAGTAATAACTACGGTAAGATATTTCTTGAAACTATATGTTTTGCAGAGAATGTTTGATGACGATAATTTCATTGATATATTAGTCGGTGTTTTAAGATGTTAGAATAATACTTTAGCATGTGGTTATTTATAATGGTTGGTCGTTGTTCAACAACTAAAAACTTGTCGGTTGCGTCGAGAAACAGTCAAACTAGAACAGTGTGCAGTTGTACATTCCGTGCTGAAAATTCTCAAGAACAGATGTGACAAATTTCACGATGAGGGTTATTATTATATAATAAACAATGATTTTATATAAAAAACTAATATTTAGAAATTAAATGTTTTACTATGCAAATATTGTGCGAAGAATTTGCATGTGACCAGGTATGTCGTGTAGGCCTATAAGGTAACCACGAGGTAATTTTTATCACTATATAAAAACATGCAAATTTATATAACTGAGAAATTTGACGACTGTAAAAATAACCCGCTTAGTGATTATCAATTTTTCCGTTTTATAAGTAGTGATTACTAACTGCTTCGACAGTTCTCTTTAATTAACTAGTTAGTTAAAACTTACACGTAATTAGATTGAAATCCAGTTCATAGCTCACTCAGGATTTTTCTATAATGGCCACATATATGCTATTCTTCATGTTTGTGTGCTAGTTAAACATCTGAAAAATGTTTATTATGAAAGTTTTAAATATCATTGCCAGTGATGACTAGCCTAAATAAACGTCGTAGTTAAGTATCTTTTAATTAAACAAAGGCGTTTCCACGGTGGTTTTGTAGCTTATTGGGGAGTTCCAAATGTTTTCAATTTAGTGTCTTAATGGAAAACGTTCAGACTCGATTGCTGATGGCCCCAAGATTTTCAGGATGTATGTATTTTTTGCATCTGGAGTTTTAAACTCTATTTTAAGATTAACAAACTTATATTTTATCTGTTATCACATTTAAGAAAGTTTATCAGCATAAGCATAAAAATAAATATTAAAAATAACAGTTTGAAAGTATAGCCCTCGGATGTGTATTGAACAGTAAAAATAACATTTCTACGCGAAATGAGTTATATTTAAACATTTTTTTTAAGTTATTAAATGCTAAAAGCGGGGAATAATTTTTGTGTTAATGATTTTGCTCCAAACTAACACTTAATATTTGTGATGGGTACAGTATCGATAGCTTGTTGTGTTGTTTTGTAAATGATAAAACAGTATAGAAGTCCACAATCCCATATCCGAAGTTCCGAAATTCGAAAAGCTCCGGAAACCGAAGTTTTTTCGTGGAGTGTGGAGCGTCAGTATAAGAGCTGACCCAGCTCCACACCCACTTGACTCACTTCACTCAGTCATTTTGTGACCTTGTTTAATTTCACTGTGAAAATGTCAAAAAGAGCTGCAGATACCCCTATGGGTAATAGTGAGAAAAGGAAAAGGAAACATTTGACGTTATCAATAACGCAGAAAGTGGAGTTATTGCAGAAGCTTGACTGTGGTGTGTCTGTGCAGCGTTTTACTGAAGTATATGGTGTCGGAATTACCACTGTATACGATTATGGAGTGCTGCCCTGGATCCTACTGGGGTGATACATTTGTTCTAAAATCCGAAAAATTCCGAAACACAACTGGATCCAAGGGTTTTGGAAAAGGGATTGTGGGTTTTTATTAATCGTTTACGACTCTTTATTGACTTCCCTAAAAACAAACTGTTAGATTTGTTTATTCATTTACTTTCATTGGTTAATTTTTGTTTTTAATAAAGAGATTTTTTGGAAATGCCGAATAACATCATTTGTGGATATATGAGCCAAGTCTGTGTTTCTAATTTATTTTTAAAGCTTCTTATATTTTTGATATTTGTTGAATTCTCCTGTATTTACATATTTTAATACAGAGTTTATACTTATTGATTTTTATTATGTTTTGCTTCGTAGAAAAAATATGATAGCAAACAACAACTTTTCTAGGTTAACATACGTCATGAACAAGCGGTTATTTGGTTGTTAGATGTATAAGATGGAATTACTCGTAACATCTGTACACATGTTTTTTGACGCTTTTCGCATATTTTTTTGTTTATGTTGTCAAGTTTTTACAGATATGTATGGATGTGATTCCAAAAGACACTTTACAGCCTGATATATTTTAATCATCTGTTTTTACTGACATAGCTTTTAACTTCTTTCACTAATGTTCTCATTTTAACATTTATGATTATCTGTTTAATGTATAAACAGAAGTAAACAGTAAAAATGCAAAGCGTGATTTATTTATCTATCTCTCGACCTGTAAAATCAGTGTGGCTTTGTTTGCAGGTGAGATTACACGCTTTCAGGGTTTAGCCTCTTGTAAACGGAAGAGTGGAGATAACGTTTTATCGTTATCAAATATAGGCATTGTACCTGTGTTGTTAGTTACCTGAATAAATAATATTTTTTTTAGAGAAGGAACAGTTATTTACCATACTTGTAGTACACATAATACATACAGTACAGCTGTTCCTCTCGGACGTGCTTGCTGGCTTTTTTTTTTTTTTTCCACAGAAGTTTATAAAGAATCTTATTGAAAATTTTAGTCATTTGGTAAATAGTTTACTCTTATCAGTTTGTTTGTTTCTGAAATTCGCGCAATACTACACGAGGGCTATCTGCGTTAGCCGTCCCTAATTTAACAGTGTAAGACTGGAAAGAAGGCAGCTAGACAGCACCACCAACCCCCAACTCTTTGGTTACTCTTTTACCAACGAATTGTGGGATTGATCGTTACATTATAACACTTCCACGGCTGAAAAGGCAAGCAGTTTGGCGTGAAGGGGATTCGAATCCGTGACCCTCAGATTACGAGTCGCACGCCTTAACACGTTTGGCCATGCCGGGCCTAAGTAAAAGGCAAGTATAAAGAAAAACAAACTAGAACAAAAGTGAAGATGAACTAGTGATAAGCGTGAGAAGTTATTACAAGAAAATAAAGTATATATTTGCCGAAAACGTATTTAAAGACATAGTAAGGTAAAACATATCATAAACAGCAAAATATCAAAACAAGAATCAACACACCCATACTTGTTTGTTTGTAAACACAGCAAATTACTTTTAAACACTTTGAAACTCAAGTATTTAAAATTTAGTATGTCTTAGTGTCTTTTCTGTAAAGGTTAACAAGGGGAATTCAATTATTACAAAGGTTAAATGTTTTTCGAAGAACTGCAAAGCTGTCTCGGTAAGGTTCAGTATTGTTCATAGTCGCGAGCTTTTGCTTTCCAGAGATTAAGTATGATGAGCTTTCCAAGCTGGTGAAAAGTGGTCAAGTGACATTGGTCGACGTCAGAGAGCCAAGCGAAGTGCAGAGTGACGGAAAGATTCCAGGATCGATTAATGTTCCGGGTATGCTCTTTGTTTTTTATTAGCTTTGATTTAATGTATAATTCACAATTGGTGAGTCTTAACTGTAGCTAGACATTTCTTGAGTTGTTTTTTTTATATATCTTAATGCTACGGAAACTTTAAGAAAGAGTATAGGCACTTTAGGAGTAAACTTCGAACAGAATCACTGTAGTGGTTAGAACAAATGTGTGTGGAATTTGTAAGCGTTTTGTATTTTTGTATGTTTACTGCTGAGTAATTCTTTGTGGTTATCTTATATAAGACATAACTAATGGTAATGAACCAAGTTTTGCTTTATTGTTAACTTACCGGGCTCTATTTTTGAGGGTTTAAGGTTTGAATTGCAATATGAGCATGAACATGCAACGCACTTTCACCTGTGTGTGTGTGTGTGTGGTTATAACCATAACAGTAAATCTCGTCGTCCAGTCGGTAATTATCCGTTCAAACGTAGTGTGCAGCTTACTGATTGCCCCTGTTGTGGTCAGCATTTCTTGAATGAAGCCTGGTATGATTTATTTTAATTTTCGCTTCTGCGCTAGTCGCTCCTAATTTAGCACTGAAAGACTAAAGGGAAGGCAACTAGTCATCACCACCCATCGTCAACTCTTGGGCTACACTTTTACTAACTAATAGTGGGATTGACTGTAACTTTATAATGTTCTCATTGCTGAAAGGGCGAGCATATTTGGTTGGACGGTGATTCGAACTCGCAACCCTCAAATTGCAAGTCAAGGGCCCTAACCACCTGGCCATGACGGTCTGCCTGAAACGTGGAGTCTCTGACTTGATTGTACCACATATGTGTCTCATAAGAAGCTGCTTAGGTTGAAAATACCATATACTGAACGTGATTTTGGAATCAAATTGTGGCTATGTGTCATATAATTGTGAAATAAGTGCAACTAAAGAAGGTTCTTTTGGAGTATGGAATTTGTACCAATGTGTTTAACACATTTTTTACTTAGTTAAGTAGTAGTTGCGGTAAATCATTAGTTTATTCTCAGATACATATGTGCTATCTACCTCTCGCCAAATTGGATTTTATATCCCGCCTTGACACTTATAGAAACTACAACTATTAAAAACCACTCACTTCGGTACTAGTATTTTTTTTGCACCCACCAATATGATAAGGAACAGCGGCATCCAGCGGAAAAATCACGTCTAGTTAGTGAATCTGAGCGGTCTTTTGTGTTGTATGCATTGATTGCATCGATATTCAAATATTTTTGACAACAATGCATTTCAGTTGGTCTCTGTTGCTTAAAAACAAACACAATGCAAATTTTATTGTTGAAAAAATAACACATGGAATGCCAAAATACGCTTTTAAGTGGCTCATTGGACAATCATATCGTACACATGCTGTGATCAAGGGCACTGGGTTGATTTCACATTATATATTTAATTAACACTATTTTTTAGAAAATTAAGTGTTGAACTGTTTGCTAATCAACTATAATATGAACCTTTAATGTCATTGTATGGAAGTTTATTATAAGTCTGTGAATAGCATGCCATTAATAGTATGTTAATTAACAATGTGTGATCAGTAGAATACTTATAAGTGATATGTCAAAGAGTAGAGACAAAATAAGAGATAGTAACTGTATATTATATTTTTCTCTAAGTTTCTAAGGTAGAGAAGGAGCTTCAGCGTTCTCCTACCGAATTTCAAGCCGTCTATGGTCGCTCCCTTCCGGAGAAAACCGATGACAAAGTCGTATTTCATTGCCGTGCTGGAATGAGAGCATGCCAAGCTACAGAGGTCGCCAGAAAACTCGGTTTTACTAGGTATCATAGTAATACATTAATAGTTTAGTTTAGCTATTTAATTTTAGCCTGTTTATTTCCAAAGTATATGACGCAGAGGCCTAATGCATTATTTGATTTACTGCACCTAATCAAAGGATGCATTAGGGCTTTATGTTACGAATTCTATTTTTAATTGTATCTTTGGTGAAAATAAAATTAATTTGTAATTTGTGTAATCAAAACAACAGTATATGTCAATAAGTTCGTTTGCGTATGCATGTTAGCTCACGTGGAAACCCAATATCCTTATTGGCTAATTGTAAAGTGATACTTTTACGTTTTTACGAGTACAAAACTACAACATTTATATCTTTGAAGACAATTACGTTACAAATAGTACTATAAATAAACATGCTAAGAAACACATTACTTACTTTCCGTGTTTTATAAATAGTGTAATACTATTATATCTCAATAAAATTCCAACAGGCAACGAAAACTCAGCAATTAGGTGTAAAGTTTACATACATTTCCGTATGCAAATCACGAATTTTTCCACTCTATAATTTACAGTAATAGCCTTAATAGTCACTGCTACAACGATAATTATGGGTTTTAAATGATATACAAATGTCATTTCTACCCGTACATAAATAAGAAACTCACAGAAACAAAAGACCAACATGACAGCTGTCGATTGTAACATTTTTTATCATAATTTTAACACTGTTTTACCATTATTATACATTTCCAACTATTTCAGTACAAGGTGCTCAAAAACTGACATTTAGGCCTAAAGTTACAAGTGAGGTAGTGACTAACGAAGATAGTTGATGTTTACAATAATTTATACCATAATTAAAAAAAACAACTTAACGTCGCTTTATTAAGAGTTCGATCAAGAAAAAAATCTCAGTCAAAGACTGCAGCTTTTATATTTTAATATAAATCTTAACACAGCTTTATATTCTAGTTATATTTTTCTTTCATTCATGCCCAAGTATATAATACAATTACAGGATTAATGTATTAAAAACATGTACCTTTCTGACATGTATGTTTATAGTATTCCACTTAGTAATGTTACATATGCGAAAAAAAATTCCTTGGAATTTGGCCCATATACGGGAGGTCAAAGATTCAATTCTGTGTATATCCATTTTGTATTCCTTTTTCTAAACAATATTCCAACTGTTAATGTTAGTACATGTACGTACATTGCACGCGAATTGGAGGTTCGTCCCTTAGTATAATCATTAAACTTTTGATCTACTGAGTAATATCGAATACAAAATTAGACGTAATGTCATAATGTTATTCACACAACTAAATTAATTCAGGTTAATTTATGGTGAGGTTAAAACAACAACTCAAAAGCATCTTCAGGCGTTGTATTTACGGTTGGGTTGTGTGTATTAATGGTAGATCTGTGTTAACCCACTTCTCAAACAAAATCTTTCACAGACTTGTTAGTAATAATAAAAACTTCTGAGAACTTGAACTGGACGAGCTTTTCGCGAACTAACTTTTTTCTTTCATGAACAACTTGATGGCACATGTACAATGTAGAGAACTTGGCTGTGCATCTTATCTGTGCTGGATATTACAAGGAAATTCTTGCGGTTGTTTTATAGTTTTTCTTGTGCTGTAAAAATTCAGATTTGAAGTGCTAAATAACTGGCGTATTCGATCTTTAGGTAGTCTCTGTATGCACAATGATTTGTCAAAGCATTGTTACATTTTAATTAGCTATTAGTAAAAGTTTGTCAACGTAACATGTTATTTTGATTTCGAAATTGATTTTTGAAATGTTTTTTTAATATGTTAATGAAAAAAGTAATAGCTTTGTACAGAAATGTGTTATACGAGTAACTAATATTCATATTTTCATCACAAGTCTCGCACAAACTTTGTAATACGATTGTAATTTGCCAATAATTTATATCCAGTACAAGTTGACAGAGAATTCGTATAATTTTCTTCATTGTTTTAGACGTCTCAGTTCTAATACATATTGAACGTTCAAACCAAAATATGCACGTTGACAACCAGCTAGTTATTAACTATTAAATTATAGCCTTGTTTATTGTACTATTACGTATTACATCTTATCGAGTAATGTTAACAAAGTTCAAATAATTAAATAAAGAAAACTGTTAAAAACTACTCATTTTGTAAGTAAAATATTTAGTAAACTTCTAAAATAACTGTGGATTGGTTTTAGCCTCGATAGTATAGTTTGTTTAAATTTGTAATGTCATTCGTATGCGTGGCATTGTGACCTACAAAATTGTGGACCCAAAAGGTATTTAGGTGCATAAATTCGTTCGTATGACCAACCGAGTAACCGGTTCTGTCCCTTCTATTAAAACTGATAAACTTTGATAAGACAGAGTATGCTGTTTCTATCTTTTTAATTTTGTGATTTAATTTGTAGTAAAACACATACACTGATTGTTAACTGATTATAGAAGGTATCTGGTACCAGTATGGTATATTACTTCCTGTCAAGATGCAAGAAATATGTAACAGTAAGGGATATGTAATTTTATTTGCTGTTTAGCACTAGGCCTCATTACGGGCTATTTGTGTTATACCAATCACTGATATCGAAATTTAATCTTTTGCGTTATAAACCTACAGACATAACCCTGAACCACCGAGAAGGGAGCACCCTATTTTAATGAGTTATAGCTGGGAAATATATTAGTTATTATCAACTATAGTTATTAGCGTTCCGGACTGTGGGGCAGTGGAACTAGTGTCTTGCGGTTCTTGTCCTGTTGCCGCCCAAAAAAGAAAAATTAACTACAAAATGGCGCTTCACACTGTGCACGCGATATATAAGTGACGATTAAGCCTCATTTTTAGGCCTTTAAGAGTAACTCAAAAGTTTGCAGCAGACTAACTACCTTCCCCTTAGCATATTACTTCAAACTTATGGAAGTCTAGTAAGGTAACCATCGTGTTGCTTTACGCAAAATCTAACATAAAGTAATCGCTACGGTATGGCAAATAAAGTTACAATGGTTATAAATAGGAGAGGCTTTGGATTGTAAATGTACCAGATTAGATTTGTTTATAGAATATCAGAATAATTTTACAATAGTATAATGGTACATACCCTACATATGTACAAAATTAGGGACTCTGCACACAAACTAGGGGTGAAGTTTGCACGTGTATACGCTCGTTTCAGTGAAGACAGACAACAAACCAACAACTTTATAATGCTTCTACAATATGTGCTTGTTGAAACTTTTCATATTTTTATTTACAGAGCCCGAGTGTATAAAGGAAGTTTTCAAGATTGGCAAGCTAACGGTGGGAAGATAGAGAAGCTGTGAATTTACGACTAGCTGGAAAGGAACTTGTCTGTGAAATGAAAATACTTACTGGAAAGTCCATATATATTTGTATACATTTTAGGAACACTTTTTTTCAATTAGTAGTAACCAGTTATGTTACAGGGTAGATAGACATTTCATGAACGTTTTGTTATTATTATTATTATTTAAGTTTCTTGTAATGTCTAAAATAAACTGTGAGATTATCAGTAATTTCTGTGAATATTTTGTTTGTTTGTAACTAAGCGCAAAGTTGCAAAATTAAGCTGTCTTTGGTCTGCCCATCACGTGTATATAAATCCTGTTTTCAGCATCATAAGTCCCAAACGTATCGCCCCCCGCTAGTACAGCGGTATGTCTCGGGATTTACATTGCTAAAATCAGGGGTTTGATTCCCCTCTGTGGGCTGAGGGGATAGCCCGATGTGGCTTTGCAATAAGAAAAACACAAAAACACACACCCAAACATATCGTCGAGACAGTGGAAGGTTAAAGCAAGGTATTTAATTGTCAACATATTTTTCTCGCTGTTACAGTGTTTGCTGAAGATGGCATTTAAATTGTAAAGTGAGTCGGTGAAGGGAAATATTTTCGTCAACCAGCGCAATATTTCGTATATGAGAAAAAGAATAGTTTAAAATAAAAACTCTTAAGTTCGTAGAATTACTGACGTAGTTTTGAACAGTTAGCCTTACAAGTTACTCTGCATGTTTCGGGAACTAAAATACCAGCTTACTGGTTTGACAATTATGGTAAAGTTAATCCGAATACGATAGTAATATTATTTAACAAATAAATGCTGTTAAAAATAAGTAAATGATATTTATGTTACTGATCCCTGATCTTAAACATCTTATTTATAAATTACTCAAATACAATTAGTAATAATCCCAATTCATTAAATTAATCTAGGCCACAGTTGTTCGTGAAAAGCGATAATTATTACACTTCGTCGGCACTAGATTTGACAGATGTGGTTTAGGTGACATAAACTTTGCTTTCGCTAATAAATTTTCAAATTTGAAATGATTAAATAAATCAACTGGGTTTTAAAGTTGTTTCTGTTTATCAATAATTATTCGATAAAGTTTATTATTATTGATGTTTTGTTAACATTTTTTTTTTCCAAAAGATGTTAACGTGTTGATTTTTGTTGTATTAATCTTGTTGTCATGGTAACCTCTATGACAGTCTTTCTTTATGCACAACCTGTAAAGTTTCGATCAGTTATCTCGTATGCTTTTAATTCCCGTCAGTTAAGTACAATGTGTTGTCATGACAACTTTGTTGATATCCAAGAAGAAATTCAACGTCAATTTAGTCGTTTCGCCGGCACGGGACAACCCTGCTTAGCCACGTGCTTATTTCAAGAGAGTCACCTGGTGATGAACATCATAGACAAGTTTGTTATGCGACTTTGAGACGTCGTAATATTGAGAGTTTTGGTGGAATAAAAAAATCAACAAAACGCCGAATCACAGACTTGATGAAACCTGTAAAGTATGTTATACATTCGTCCTGCTGTGATTTTATATAAATAATGTGAATTTCCATTTTAAACCTTAAGGTTTGAAAGCTATGTTATTTTGAATTTTGCGCAAAGCAACTCAAGGGCTATCTGCGCTAGCCGTCTCTAATTTAGCAATGTAAGACTATAGGGAAGACAGCTAGTCATCACCACCCACCGCCAACTCTTGGGATATCAACGAATAGTGGGATTGAGCGTCACATTATAACGCCCCACGACTGAAATGGCAAGCATGTTTGGTACGACCAGGATTCGAACCCACGACCCTCGGATTACGAGGCCTAGGTTTGTAAGAGTGTCTGGTGAGAAGAATAGGTTCATATGAGTACAACGTTTCTTTTATACAAGATCGTGTACAAATCTCAAAGTACGAGTAAATTTAATCAAGTAATCGTGTTTCCTTTGGTGGGACAACGGAAAATCTACGGACTTACAACGGTTGAACCTAGGGCTCTTTTCTCCGCGGTAGATAAAATAGATAACCGCCCGATGTGGCTTTACACTCAAAATATATATAAACATAAATCGTTTTTAAGTGATACAAGCCCCATCTATTTCTTTATATATAACTATTCAAATACAATTGTGCTCTTGATGTTTTATTTGGGACAATAGTTGGTACCTCTGCTATTTATATTTTTAAAACCCATACAGACGTACTGTGGTGTTTTTCACGTTGATACTAAAGGTGCGTAGTTCTTAGGGCCCTTAAATAAAAAATATAAATCACTTATGAGGGCGATCCCTGTTGGTACAGCGATAAGTCTATGGATATTCAAGACTAAAATCGGGGGGCTCGTTTCCCCTCGATGAACTTAGCAGGTAGACCGATGTGGCTTTGCACACGAGAAAAACACAGTTATGAGGATTGAGATATTTCGCAAAATTTTACAGCTTTATCTCGTCTCTGAAGAAGTAAAATGCCTAACAGCGAAATATTAAATTATATTTTAGTCCGTAATTTCAGTAACACCTCACGAGATTTGCCGCTGCAACAGGTTAAGCTAGTCCTAATTTTATATTCTAAGACAAGAATATAAAGGGTATTCATAAATGTAAAATTAAAAAAATGTTAATAATTATTATGACCAGCAATATTAATGTGACTAACCAGAATATATATTCTCGTAAAATTTAATATGTACCTAGGTATCATAAATAATTTAACCAATAATATCCTAGATAGTAACTATAAATAGAAAAAAAAAAAGTATTACTTTCACAGCATGTAAAAAGTCGGGCACTTAACTGTATGATCCACACGGCCAAGCACGAAAAAGTAATATATTCTTTTCAATCACACCACCAAGTAATACTTTTTCACCATATAAAAAGTCGGGCACTTACTAGCATGATCAGCCAAACAAGAAGAAATAAAATCATCTTTTCAATTATATTACTTTTCTATTTTTTTCCAAGTACAGACAACGAAAAAGTCAATTTCAATCCATTTCTGCGGGGTCAGGTTGTCACAGTGTTTCAGATCTAGGGTTCAAAATGTTTCGGTGCCAGGTTGTCGCAGTGTTTCAGATATAGGGTTCAAGATGTGTTGTCGGTAGATAAGCTGTAGACATGCTATGAAAGTGGCAGTCTAGTATTTGGTCTAAATAGACGGACCAAGCCCTGGACAGCAGTTCAAAATACACTTGCATCTCAGAGGACTTTGAGGTAGTCACTTAACCTACGCGACTATGGGTGCTGCTCAGATTGAAAATTCCAGTTTCTTTTGTTTTCGTGATCCTATGACGAACCGGTTGATGTACTCCTGTGGCATGATTCATGGACCGGCAGCACTTTTCTAATACATCCAGAACTAGTAAACTATCACAGTTGGTTGTTTATTTTAGAGCAAAGGCGCAGTGGGCCATTTGCTGAGTTCACCGCGAGAATCAAACGCTGAATTTCACCATTGTAAGTCTGTAAACCTACCGCTGTCTTAACAAATCGATATACATGGTGTAATGATATGTTTCTAAACATCTATTCGTTTAATTCATGATTTGAGATTCATGTAACCCCCCCTCGCTAGTACAGCGGTATGTCTACGGATTTACAACGCTAAAATCAGGGGTTCGATTTCCCTCGGTGGGCTCAGCAGATAGCCTGATGTGGCTTTGCTATAAGAAAACGCCATGTAACCCAAGCGCTTTCGAAAATGGATCATTTAATACTTGGGGCAGAATTCGTTTGTAACACTGATATATTTTGTTTTTAAGTAATTTTGTTTTCTTACCAAAAGACGCTCAGAACATTAGAACAATCGGTTTTATTGAAACTGTGTCTTGGCATGTACCTTAATTTAAAAGGAAAACTATAGAATTTATTTAGTAATAGCTTCAATTACTATGTTTTCTTAACTGTCTTTTGAACCGAATGAAACAATATGAATCAATCTTTTCAAACTGAAAAGTACGAATTTGTTCGTTTGTTTTGAATTAAGCACAAAGCTACTCAATGGGTATCTGTGCTCTGCCCACCGGGGGTATCGAAACCCGGTTTATAGTGTGCCAGTCCGCAGACATACCACTGTGGAGCAAATACGAATTTACGGTAAAAACTAGCTATACCACGATTTCTTTGTTTTTAACGCATTACACTAAAATTTCGTTTATATGTATGATGAAAATGTGGTTACATCTTCGTTTACAAAAACATATAGAATTGGTTTAGAAATATCAAATAATCCGTTTCAATGTACTTTGTGGGAGAAGTGTAATAGCAGAGAGCTGTGTGACTAAAGAAAGCATGTTACCAACATTACCTAGAAGGTGGCTATTAATTCACCACGTAAGGTTTGAATCCAAGCTTAGAGGGTTGCTATCAGTATACCAGGACAGGTTCGAATCTAGGCTTAGAAGGTGACTATCAGCTCACTTCGAATCGAGGCTTAGAGAGTGATTATTAGTTCCAACGAGGACTGAATTTAGGCTTGAGAGTGACTATTACTTCACATCAAGATCGAATTAACGTTTAGAAGATGGCTGTTAGTGTTAGGTTGTCACATTTATTGAATGTCATCGTTCTTTTTGAAACAAGATTTTTAGTTAGCGATAAACACATGTTTAGGTGTCAGGAATATAATATTTTATGATTATAAGAAGTCTAGTGTAGCCTTGTGGTGAACTGTATATCGGAAGCTTTGATGTTCAGTGTTGCCGAATGGAATTCATATTTTGAGCTGGGTGCGTTACAAAAGTAATATTTAAAAACCTTGTTTCCAGGAGTTCTTTGGTCAATAAATGAAAATACGAACGACTATTCATGGTTTGGTTGAAAAGGTACATAAACTTCTTCAGCTCATCCCTGTATTTGTTTTAGCTCAGTGCAACTTGAATATTTTTTATTTTGTTGTATTGGTTTTGTAAGTAATCTTACTTAAGCTTAAATTGTGCTGGTAACCATGAAACAGAAATATATGTATTTATATACATGTGTACGTACGTGAGCATTGTTACGCAACTATGCGATCAATTCTCTGACCTGTTCACCGCTTGAATAATTATGAAGACGTTGCTATTGGCTACAGAATAGTTTAAACTTGTTGGATAGATCAGAAGTGAGACCTGTTTAGTGTAATTATACTCTACCCGTAAGCTTCTGACAAGGTTGTATATACAGCTATGTTCGTATGTTGTCTCTGTACTTCTCAAACAACCAAAGACAAAACTGCACTTTCTTGTTAATCACCGGACACTTCAAGTTTAAATTTGGAGTTTAGGAAGACGTATTTAATTTGCTCTGTTCCTTAAAACCGACATCCCTGACCCATATTTCTGTTCTGATAATCTTACCAAAGTTATGCCTGTCAGTTATAACTGATAATCTAGTTGCTGTTGCTTCTGTCAAAGTATCAATCTCTTGCTTATGTAACTCCCTGTGTTAAATGTATGACAACATAATGATTATCATGCACTAAATTATGTCCATGTATTTTACGTAACACAGTTTAACATTGTATACAGACATCCGACCGTAGTTACAAATACGTATTTCATAACAAAAACTCGTCTTCGCTTTGTAATTGTTACAGATGATTTAAATTGTAATAACAGTTACCCCAAATCGTAATTACGATACGTTGTTTTGTAGTTTCGTTTCTCTACTAGCGATTTCGTTTTTGTTATTGATTGATTTATTATCTGTTAGATCATCTCTCGTAGAAGTTTTGGAAAACAGCTCTTAACCCACGTTTTTTAGCCACCTATAATATCAATAAAACAGTGACGTAATAAAGTTTTAAAGCGGCTTGAATGGATAACGTAATATACTTTATTACAAGTTTAGCATAATAACAAATGTGCAGCGTGTGTATAAGGTTTTAAATCATCAGATGCAGGCAATTTAAGTATAAATAAGTGTATCAATGTGTATATATAGCAGTGGTAATCAAACTTTTCGGTGGGATTAAAGCCCCTGAACTACTTGTTGGCCCTCACCTCCTACCTGTTCTGTTTCACGTATGGCCTCAGCCGTGGTGTTGCGCATCAATGACTTGCATCATGGACTAGCCTCAAATATTAGTCCTTGGACTATGACAACCCCTGATATACAGCTTGAAACAAATAAGTCACGTGATCGGAAATTATTTAACGGGTTATGTAAAGGTAACTGTCGCCATAGGGTACTGGCATTTAGTTCTTGGTTTAAAAATTACAGTTTTGTGATATATATATATAGTATTTTGAATTGTAATGAAAGTAAAGACGGGGAACTTTTGTTGTATTTGAAAAATCCAGTTTCCAACGCCTTTCCGGTTTCTTCTAAGTAGAATTCTGGGTAGATGTTATACATTATCTCATAAATGACATTTTTTATAACGTGGTTCTCCCTAATTTTTATTTAGTAAGGGTTTTAGTTTAGAGCTGGGCTTTTAAGTGGATCTGAGTTGTGCTTGAGTTTTAATTGTGATGGTTATGTGAGATTTTTTAACCAAAACTGGTTGAAATTTATTCGTATATAAAGGAATGCTTTTAAAGGTTCATTAACATTTCCCGTTGAGCAGAGTGTTGTTCATGTTTATTGATCTTTTGTTTGGTTTCTTTAATAGAACTCCAGGGGATATATCGTGTGTGTTCTTACGATGAAATTTAGCTTTGAACTGTTTTTCAAATATAAGAATGTCAAGGTTAAAAATTAAAGATAATTTCTTTTTGTGAATTTGTTCGATGGTGAATCTAACGTTGGTGTTAACGGAATTTATTTGTTCCAAGAGAGCCGGTGATTACATCATCCATTCGAAGAACATTCTTGTCAAACGTACAATTCGATTATTTTGTAGTAAATTGTAAGAGGGATGTAATAATTGTGATAGGGGTTTGTTTGTTTTGTTTTTCGAATTACTCGCAAAGGCTACACGAGGGCAATCTACACTAGCCGTCCCTAATTTTGCAGTGTAAGACTAGAGAAAAGGCAGCTAGTCATCACCACCCACCACCAGCTCTTGGGCTACTCTTTCACCGTGGGATTGATCGTAACATTATATCTATCCAACGGCTAAAAGGGCTAGCATGTTTGGTACGACGGGGAGTCGAACGCCTTAACCCACCTGGCCATGCCGCTAGGGGTATAAACTAACAATTGAAATTATTGAAGTAGAGGTCAAATGTAATGCAAGTTTCGTTGGTTGGAACTCAGTAAAAAGTGACACGACCTTAAAGCTAGCCTTGAAAGGTTTAATCGGTCTAGCGAGTTTCTGAAATTGAAGACATCATTAAAATAAAGAGAATTTGCACATGTTACGTGTGGTGCAAAAGCACAGTCTGTGTATCTATCACGAATCTGGTTGAAAGAGTCACAAGTCGATAATAAGGGTCGTAATATGATTTATGGTTTTTAAAAATGTTACAGGATCAGCTCGTATAGAGTTGTGATAAGTGTGTGTCAATTCTACGTTGGTAAAGTTTAGAGGTATGTATCTCATTATAGTAGCTGATACGATACGTATCTACATACACAAGTTTCACCAACGGTGTGTTACAAAGTTGGACAATCTTATGTGTAATTTATTATCTATGTAACTGATATTGTCTTATTGGAGTGCTTCACGCCTTACAGTACATTTTTCAAAATTTCAGGTTTGATCAACTAAATAAAAACTGGCAAGAGAAATAAAATATAAAGCTTTTATCTGCATAACTATTTTGTTATTATAAATTTGTTGCGTTACTTTACACTAATGTTTGTAATAAAAGAAATGAAAACAACATGCAGTACTGAATACTCATCTTATTTTAATAACACTTGCTTGTTGGATAAGTTTTCACATTTTGCACATCTTAGACACAAGGAATTGGCCATAGTTAAAGATGCCATGACGTAGCTCGCTGATTGTCCAGTTAGGTTATAGCTTACTAAATGGTAGTACTTCATTTTTTCTTAGCGTCCGTTCACCTTTCGGGGAGGTTATTATTCTGAAGTGTTTACTGCTTGGTTTTGGCAACAATTTTTCCTTAGGTGCTTGTTCATTCCAGAATTTTATTAAAAGGGTTGTTATGCGCATGCTCCTTGATTTTAGTAGCTGAGCTTTGAGTCGTTGACCCAAAATAGACTTGCTTGCAGTAAAGATAAATACCAGCGATTTTTTTTTTGAAGGAGGTATTTTATTTTGGGGATAAGTTGACTGCAAAATGATTTCGATTTTACTTTTTAGTTTGATACCATGGGAACCAGTGAATGGTAACATCAAGGTAATAGGACATTTAGGAACGTTTAGGTTCGGAATGTTGAGGTTGTAAACCTTATTGATATATTGAAAAATACTTTTGGTGATGAGTGCTGCAAGGAAGGCATTTTTAATTAAATATTGATAAGTTAGTCACGAAAAGAACAATAAGAGCTGATAAGTTTATATGCTCTATGAACTAAAAAAACTTATAAAATTAGTTTTGTCACATTCGAGTATAATTGTGATGAAATGGCAGTACAGGCCAGGAAATGTTAGTTTGTGGCAGTACTTAGTTTCAAATCTGTTGTTCCGGTTGGATCTAAAAACGACAGCTTAGATTATTTTTGCCCCTCGACCATGAACTCAATATTCTTGTGCTTTGTAACTTCCTGGCACAGCTTTGATTTTTGAATGCCATAAGTGTTATTAACGTTTCTCTTATAAACTAGAGGTATAAATTCGGATGGACATCAATTTTTAACAAAAATACATTAGCAATTTTATTTTTTGTACAAAATACTTATAATGTTTACTGAAATTTCGCAAAGATACACAAATCGTATGGGTATAATGGTACCGTCAGCTTTTTATTTTTTTATTATAACGAAGTTCTGTTCGTGTATGTTTTTTAGGGGTGGAATAAACTTGATATTTTATTAGAAGAATTTTTGTCTTTATTGTTTTTTGATTTTTAATACTCATGTCTGTCTTAAGGTTACAGATCAATTTGTTTAATGTTCATGTCTGTCTTAAGGTTACAGATCAATTTGTTTAATGTTCATGTCTGTCTTAAGGTTAGATATCAATTTGTTTAATGCTCATGTCTGTCTTAAGGTTAGAGATCAATTTGTTTAATGTTCATGTCTGTCTTAAGGTTAGATATCAATTTGTTTAATGTTCATGTCTGTCTTAAGGTTAAAGATCAATTTGTTTAATGCTCATGTCTGTCTTAAGGTTAGAGATCAATTTGTTTAATGCTCATGTCTGTCTTAAGGTTAGAGATCAATTTGTTTAATGTTCATGTCTGTCTTAAGGTTAGATATCAATTTGTTTAATGCTCATGTCTGTCTTAAGGTTAGATATCAATTTGTTTAATGTTCATGTCTGTCTTAAGGTTAAAGATCAATTTGTTTAATGCTCATGTCTGTCTTAAGGTTAGAGATCAATTTGTTTAATGCTCATGTCTGTCTTAAGGTTAGAGATCAATTTGTTTAATGCTCATGTCTGTCTTAAGGTTAAAGATCAATTTGTTTAATGCTCATGTCTGTCTTAAGGTTAGAGATCAATTTGTTTAATGCTCATGTCTGTCTTAAGGTTAGAGATCAATTTGTTTAATGTTCATGTCTGTCTTAAGGTTAGATATCAATTTGTTTAATGCTCATGTCTGTCTTAAGGTTAGATATCAATTTGTTTAATGTTCATGTCTGTCTTAAGGTTAGATATCAATTTGTTTAATGTTCATGTCTGTCTTAAGGTTAAAGATCAATTTGTTTAATGCTCATGTCTGTCTTAAGGTTAGAGATCAATTTGTTTAATGCTCATGTCTGTCTTAAGGTTAGAGATCAATTTGTTTAATGCTCATGTCTGTCTTAAGGTTAAAGATCAATTTGTTTAATGCTCATGTCTGTCTTAAGGTTAGAGATCAATTTGTTTAATTTTCATGTCTGTCTTAAGGATAGAGATCAATTTGTTTAATGTTCATGTCTGTCTTAAGGATAGATATCAATTTGTTTAATGTTCATATCTGTCTTAAGGTTAGAGATCAATTTGTTTAATGTTCATGTCTGTCTTAAGGTTAGATATCAATTTGTTTAATGCTCATGTCTGTCTTAAGGTTAGATATCAATTTGTTTAATGTTCATGTCTGTCTTAAGGTTAGATATCAATTTGTTTAATGTTCATGTCTGTCTTAAGGTTAAAGATCAATTTGTTTAATGCTCATGTCTGTCTTAAGGTTAGAGATCAATTTGTTTAATGCTCATGTCTGTCTTAAGGTTAGAGATCAATTTGTTTAATGCTCATGTCTGTCTTAAGGTTAAAGATCAATTTGTTTAATGCTCATGTCTGTCTTAAGGTTAGAGATCAATTTGTTTAATTTTCATGTCTGTCTTAAGGATAGAGATCAATTTGTTTAATGTTCATGTCTGTCTTAAGGATAGATATCAATTTGTTTAATGTTCATATCTGTCTTAAGGTTAGATATCAATTTGTTTAATGTTCATGTCTGTCTTAAGGTTAGATATCAATTTGTTTAATGTTCATGTCTGTCTTAAGGTTAGAGATCAATTTGATCTCGTTGCTTGTGAGGTTACTTTTCAGTTTACAGTTTGAGTTAATCAACTAAACGGTTTTGTTAGAGAGCTTATAAAATCAATTACTTAAGATATTTTAAAAAAGTCACACTTTGTTATAGTTACCTGTAACAAAAGCCTGGTGACTAAGTATGCAGGGGCTCTTGTTTAATCTAGTGGTAACTGTTTTTTATGGAGTGGGTTATGACTAAGTGTTCTGGCTTTTTCTAGACAAGACTACCTTTAGCTCGACATGGCCAGATGATTAGGGACCTCGATTCGTCATCCCCGTCACATAAAACATACTCGCCCTTTCAGTCTTGGGAGTGTTATAAGTACGATTAATCTCACTATTCGTTGATAAAAGAACAGCCCAAGAGTTGGTGGTCGGTGGCGATGACTAGCTGCCATCCCTTTAGTATTAGGGACAGCCCTAATACAGATAGCCCTCGTGTAGCTTTGCGCTAAATTCAAAAAACAAACAAACAAGAAGGGAAATGTTTTGTATGATAAACTAGAGTTTTTTATTCAGCAGCTGATCAGGTCTGCTGGTAACACTGTTGTGCTTAAGGCCCGGCATGGCCAAGCGTGTTAAGGCGTGCGACTCGTAATCTGACGGTCACGGGTTCGCATCCCCGTCGCGTTATAATGTGACGATCAGTTCCACTATTCGTTGGTAAAAAGAGTAGCCAAAGAGTTGGCAGTGGGTGGTGATGACTAGTTGCCTTTCCTATACTCTTACACTGCTAAATTAGGGACGCCTAGCACAGATAGCCCTCGAGTAGCTTTGTGCGAAATTTAAAAACAAACAAACAAACTGTTGTGCTTCATTACTGTGACGTAATTCAAGTTGTTGTAGCTTCATTATTTGTTCTAGTTTTTATGTGCCAGTACCTTATTTCTTACTTTAATTTAACACCGAATTGTATTGGTCGCTGATGCGTTTCATATCTGTCGACAGTAACGAAGAAACGTATGACTCGACAACTTTTTGAAAAAAAAAGAAGATAAAGAGGTAATGGTTTCTTAATATAGTGATATTCGAGGATATTATGTTTTATTCCTTTTATAGTTCTGTAAAATTTCTTATTACATAGTTTCTGCAGTGTTACAGTGGTAACAGGTGGCTCAGGAAATTGTTAATGTTACCTTTATCTAGTTATTTTGTTAACAATCTGTAAAAGGCAACGTCTTCCCTGCCCGTAAAGATATTTAGCATTGCATGAACAATCCGGGTTGAACGGGTTAGAACTTAAAGTTTAACGACGTGGTTTTAATTACTGGTCGCTTCAGCAGTGGGCCCGACATGGCCAGGTGAGTTAAGGCGTTCGACTCGTAATCTGAGAGTCGCGGGTTCGAATTCCCGTCGCACGAAACATGCTTGTCCTTTCAGCTGTGGGAGTGTTGTAATGTAACAGTCAATTCCACTATTCGTTGGTAAAAGAGTAGCCCAAGAGTTGGCGGCGATGACTAGCTGCCTTCCCTCTAGTCTTACATTGCTAAATTAGGGATGGCTAGCGCAGATAGTCCTCGAGTAGCTTTGCGCGAAATTCAAAACAAACAAACTTCATCGGTGAGTATCTCTGATCAATGAACTGTTTTTAAAGTCAACAGGTGGCGTTGAACGAACTGCTGTTAACGTCATCGATGAGTGTAATGACTCACTGACAAAAATAAAAAAAAAATAGGTTTGATAAGTTTCAACATAAACCACGAGGACAACAGGGCCGTTTCAGAGGAATCGCTTAATATGGACTGTAGAAAGTCTAAATTAAAGATTATTTCTTGAATTCGGGAACGGCAAATTATTTGAGAAATTATGAGAATAAATTCTATCAAATATATTTTCATTTGATGTGTAGTTGACATTACTATTATTAATCGAGCATATTACAAATGTAACTAACAACATGAATCAATAAAAGTACACTTACAATATTACGGTCATTATTCTTAATGCAATGGAAATTTTCCTACTAGTTGCCATATTGTCTGTTGAATTGGTGTTTTAATCCCTTAAACGATGGATTTACTTCCGGCTTACTGATAATTTAGTAACTATGGTTAATACAACACGCTCATACTTAGCTGTCTGATGTTGACTGAAAGTGAGCATCTTCAGAGGCCTGTTTCATGAGTAATATATCAGTGAAAAATCTCACAAGCACCGGACCACCCGACTGACCCAGACCACCCCAACTGACTGAAAGTGACAGCCGACCAATGCTATCAGAGAATAGAATTGATGAGGTAACTCCGTACACTGGACAAATAAAGTGAATTTTCACTCTATATTCGAGCGTGCTTTCTTATCTCAGTGTCTACAATCTATTGAGATACTTTACACTTTTGGTTAATTTTGAACGAAAGAGACGAACAGAATTAAACGATACCTAGAGATTGAAAGGACTGTCTGCTTGTCAGAGATGAACACTTGCACTGGTTTTATTTTTAAGATAAATGTCTTGTTCACTTGTTTGCAATACATGTCTGGGTAATCTCTGTTTCATCCGCAAATGCCACACTATTTTCAAAGTACATGTGTTTAAGGTATTGTAACACAAGCTTAGAATATTGCATAGTTAAATTTAGTTTTCAAAGATAAAAAAGTACTTTTTGATTTGAATTTCCTTATGAAATTATTCCTGTAATAACATTGATATAAAGATAGAGATGTAATATCATTTCGATGTTTTTTTAAACTTAATATATCAAAAACATTCTCTCGAGAAATATCAAATATTTATATAAAAATGTAAACATCTGTGGTGTCATATGGTTACTTGATGTAGTTTTTCTACTTATTTTTGTGTATTTTTATAGTGTAAAAAAATTAACTCCTAAGTATTATAATAAATTTGTAAATATTTATATATTGTAATACTAGATGTCACTAACTGACGGTTAAAATTAATTTCCAGCTTCACTACAGAAGGTTGTGGTTGAAAATTATTACAGTAGTTAGTACGTTCGTATTAAATTAGTTACACAAAGTGAAAGAGTTTCGTTATAATGTATATATAGTTAGGGATAACTTAATTCTTAATAACAGATATTTTATTATATATCGCAAAAAATAAACAGACAAAAGGCAGTGCTCTGTGACGTTTTTACTATTGAAAAGAATAATGAATAAATAATTTAATTTGTATCTCAGTTTAACATTTGTTTCAATTTCACTTCAAGTATTAGAAAAACACAGTAAACATTAATCTAATTGTTATAAGCAAGCGAATTATATTAATGAATGAATGCTACAAAATGTGCACATAATAAAACAATTATACACAAACCAATGATCGTACTTGCAAACAAATGTACAATAAAGTTTTAAAAATCTTAATAAGAGGAACAGACTTCCTTGTGTACAAATATAAGATCCTTTTTTTATCAGGCAGTTCAAAATATCCAAATTTAACACCAAAGTTTAACCGCTTCAAAGGAAAGTGTTTTTATCAAAACAAAATAATTGTCAAATCTGAAATGCACATGTTCTTAACGACCATACTACTACATCTTCGGCAAAACGTCACGAGATCTCAACAGCGCGGGAATGTCACACACTTTTCTCAGTCAAACCATCTGTTATGAAACAAGTCTGTCTGATGAAGATCGTTTGTTCTTTGTTAAATCGTGGACTAAATGTACCAGGATCTAATTATGGTTGTGTTTAGCAGTTGGCAAGTTGGGTTATATGAGGTGTGTATTATGTTGATACCAACTAAATGAAGATGTGCTGCGGTAAATGGTGCTGTGATTTTATGTTCTGATTGGTTGTTGTTTGTTTCAGAGGAAGCAAAGCCACACTGGGCTATCTGCTGTATCTACCGCGAAGAATTGAACTTCGGAGTTTAGTTCCACTGTCCTACCAGGGAACGTTCTGAATGGCTGTTTATATATATACAGGGTGGCCCGTAAGTCCCTATTCATCCATATTGTTATAAGCAACGTTATAATACTAATGATGAGTTGAAGACAGCTGTTACTGAGACATTTGGAACAATAACCCCTGCTATCTTGAGGAAAATATCTCGTAGAACATGGCGTCGCATAATATTATGCAGCGAGCTACCCTGTACATATATATATGTATATACACTTGTATTGTATACAGAATCATTATGTCTTACGAGCACCTTGAAAACAGATCATGATATCTCATCAACATAAACAAGACTCACTAATGAACAGATTAACGGATAATTTAGTCTCTTCGCACAGTTTCACAAACAGAACCTGATAGAGGGATTCCCAAAGTGATTTCAAACTGTATGATCGGATGAAGATCGCTGGTTCGAAACGTCATTCTCTTGAAAACAACAACAAAAACTTGGCGATTGTTTCGTCCATCTTTGTCACCCATGCGGTTAACTAAACATTTCTCGTTCCCAAATGGGTGTCGTAACATGCAAACTAAAGTTTTAGCAACTATATAAGTTTTATTTGGTGAAGGCCTCAGTGAGGGGTATGTAATATTCAAAGTGGTGGAGGTTGTGCTGAGAAGGTTTGTGAATGTTTGTCATAATGGGTGAATGAAAAGAAACAAATATTTCACTTTTAATTACTTGATATTTTAATGAAGTTTAATTGTACGACATTTAAAATACGAGCATATGAAACACTTTACTGGTAAATCTCCACTAAGCAGTTCTAGATAGAGCTCTAACGGCTCTCTAGAAAACAACTACGAAAAATATTCTGTTAATAAAACGATAAAATCAACACCTTTCCCTACTGATTCGAGAGCTTTAAAATAATGTTATATAGTCAAATAATATCTTTAAAAATGTGACTTTATGCACCTGCTTATATTTAAAAACTTCAACTATATATTAAATAAAAGAAGTCACTACAATCTAATTTAACACAGGTCATAAGTAGCCTTATAACGTACATTAGATCGTATATTTATATAAATCGAATACATTTCAATACATCGTAAACAAAGCAGTGTGAATAATCCACGTTAAACTGTATTCATCATATATAAAAAACAAATCTACCACTACAAGATATTCCACGATTTCTTACATATATATAACACACAGGAAAAAAACAACATTAAAAATCTGTTTTATGGGATTAAAAACCACGAGTATGAGAACTGACACATTACCATAATCTGACTGTTGTTGCACGTGTGACAACCTTGCAGGAATTATGTGATGAGAGGAATTCGGCGGACGCGAACTTGGGCAAGATTGTCGAACATAAAATCATCGGAATAACAAGTACTGTCGTCTTGGTCATGGTCCGTTTTCTTATAATCGTCTCTGGAGCTGACCAAGGGAACAGATGACCCTTTCTCTGAACTCAAGATTGGATTAGGGTACATCAGTACAAAGGGCACGACAATGCTCACGTCATTTCTGTTAAAAAAAAAGCAACCAACACGAAACAAACATTTTAGACACGACAGCATGTTATGAGCATAGATCATTTTGTTACATGTAGATATCACGTGTGAAAAGTAAGCCCAGAAACGTGAAGAACAGGAGAAGTTTATAGGAAAGATTGATATAAAAAATCAACCTAAAAATGTAAAAGCAAGCATATAAAAACTGGTTCACGAAAAAGGACGGTGAACAGTTATATGAATACTATTTGAAGATAAAATATCAATTAACAGACCATAGGCAGTAAGCATACAGAAGCTTGGAAGTAGTGTACGTCAGCGAATTAAAAAGCAGTGTCGTGAAAGAGAAGTGTAGAAACAGGTGCATGCATTTCACTGAAGTCTGACGAAAAAGGAGTAAATGAATCTGAAGAAGAGGAGTATATTAATGCAGGAGCAAAATCATCAATAAAAGAAAGGTGTAATATATCAGTGTAGGACTATATCAACCAATCATAAGAAAACAATATGTCAATGCAGGAATATAGCGATGGCAAAATGTCAAAAAGCACGTTTATTCCATTTGCTTTTGTGGTTAGCCACGCATGGACACAAAATGAAAGTATATAGTAACTAGTATATAGTAACTAGAGTTACTTAGGCGTTTGATTAAAAAAATGTTAAAATTAAACACCTTCTGCCCCGGTATGTGTATAACAAAAAATTATTGTGTTAATTAATATTTAGAGAAACTCAGAAAAGTTTGTTTCATAAATTGAATTATTTTTGTTCTTAGTATTATAATAATGATCTTTTAAATTTTATTTATTCTGGATTTTGTTTTACTCTTTAGTTTATACATTTTTTAAAAAATGAACATAATGTAATCATTTCTCTTTTTTCACTTTATTTTAAAGGAAACAGTTTTGGTAACATAAAAGTTATGTAGCAAAGAGACCAGATACTATAAACAATAGCTACGTACCCAGGTAATGGACTGAAGGAGCCAACGTACAATTTGATCTTTATCTGATAGGATATCAAAATTCCAAAAAACTCCTGCATTTCTTTGTCAGTAACCCTGAGAGTTTAAAAATTAAAACATCGAATTAAAAATGTAGGCACGACATATATCCCCAGTTATTTTAACAACACTTGGAGTTTAACATACATCTTTGACAATGCATCTACTGTTATTGTAACAAAATCTAGAGTTAGATAAATTTACTGTTATGTAATAAGCCCTTGAATTAAACATACAGAAGCAGTACAAATTTACTGTTATCAACGCAATTTTCGACTGGATTCTTCTTGAATTTACACATGATTTACAGGCATGTGTGCGTATTCTTTTTGTTGTTTTTTTTGAGACACAACTTGAATATTTGTTGAAGCTAAGGTTAAACTTACTTAAGTTAAGTTAGTTAAATTAAGGTTAAATCAGTTATTTGTTCACATTGTAAATTCGCGCAAAGCTTCGCAAGAGCTTTCTGCGACAACTGTCTTTAATTTTAAAGTGACAGCTTAGAGGGAAGACGGTTAGTTGACGCCATGCACTGTAATTCATGGGCTATACTAACCGAATAAAGAGATTTGACTGTCACCCTTATAACACCCATAACTTTGAAGTGCGGAAAATTATTTTCGTAGCAAAGGGACGTTAACCCCAAACCATAAGATTTACAGTATGATCTCCAACCACTTGGTTACACCCAGCCAAAACTCTTTTAAAGTCTTTATCACACTTTGGTATATTTCTAACAATTTCCTTACAGACGTTCACGATGTTTTATATTAAACTAGCGTCATTTAAGCTTAACATGAAATACTATATCATTCATCGCTAGGCTATTTATGACCAAATTATTAGAAAATATGTGTAATACAACATGTTTAGAAACCTAAACTGCAAAATAACCTGCAAAGATAATGCAATAATACATCATCTATAGAACGTATGTCAACATCCAAGATTTCTAGTTTTATCACCCCATTGTGCATGCTGTTTAGTTGAAATACTGTATTTTTATATAATTTTAACATATTTTTGGTGCTATAAATTTGGTTATACTGTAGCTAAATTCACATTTTTATTGCTACATTAAGTAACCATCTGTTGGTAATGACAACAGCTAAAAACCACACTAAAAAAAAGGTCAGTTCCGTGATGGCTCAGCAGTAAGTTGGTGGGCTTTTAACGCTGAAACCGTGATTCAAAACCAACGCAAACAAGATAGAATGAATGGCATTTTTACGCCATCTCTACGTAAGAGTACAGGCAAGAATTAACTTAAGTAATATATGTATATATTCAATCACAACTGAGTTTAAGTTAACCTATTTTTGTCCGTTAACGTTCTACTATGGTGTGTGCCTGTGATATCATCTCAGGGATGACATTAGCCATCCCTACATTTACTTTCTTTTTTGAAAAGTTTTTCTTGTCTCATTAGGGGTCCTGGAATCAATAAAGTCAAAGACCCACTTATGATTTGGTATATATATAATTTGAAAAATTGTGGTGAGTCTTATTATAATGGAGAAATTTTGTGGCTGTCTATATATATATATATATTCATTTATGTATGTGACCAAAATAATAAATACAATGGTGTCGTTTGTTGTGCTGAAATAGAAGATACCAATGCTAAAAGTAAGTAGCGCCATCTAGTGAGTAATATCACAAACACAAATCCATAAAATGTCTCATTTTGGGTATTGAAGATTCATACAATTAGAAAAACAAATACGGTATTTGCAACAACCATTTCTTTATAGCAGAACATAGCTTTAAATAAAAGTACTCTCCTAACAACAATAATACGAATATCATTAGGACTGTGCGTGAGGGTTTGATTATATCTTTATTGATGTAATTTTGTAAAGGTTCTGCAATAAATAGTAATAAAATATTATTTTTTCAACAAACGATTGCATTTTCATATTTAAAGACATTTCACTTTATATGAGTAAAATGTTTGCACATTTTGCACTCTGTACTTGATGCATTGAATTGTATATGACAAAAGAACTTTATTATCGCGTTCAGTAATTCAACCCTAAAAATACTGTTTTAGAAAATGTTCACTTTTTCTTTTCTTTATTATAATTATTTTACAAATGCGTATGAATGTCTTGTTACTTGTCCATGAATGTCCATTACTTGTTACTAGCACAAACATCCACCCACAAGGTAGCGTTTCTGATGATGTTTAAAAAGCCGATGAAAATCGGTAACTATGGGATTAACATGTTTTATATTATTCTAGAAATGAGGTTGGTTTGAAATAAAAAAGTTTGAATGTGAAGTTCGGCAGTATACTTTTACTGCCATACTGTACATTTCCACACTAAAAATAAGTAAATAACAACAATATGCTTACATAGTGCTGGAAGCTAGGTTCTCACCCTCCATCCAACCACAGCCATTCGTAAAGACGCCATATTTATCAGTATTGCTTGAGAGGTCAGGAGTCAAGTCAAACCTTTTGTGATATGTGCTTCCAGGTAGAATAGGACAGTTTTCTCTATTAAAAAAGTCAGTTAAACCATTCACACAAAAAGGTAAAAATCATATAACTTTTATACTGTTCCATATAGAATATACCGAGAGCTCATATTCAAGAATTAAAGTTGTGATAGTTTAAATTTTTAACTATATACTTTAGATTTTTTTTCAATATGCGTTGTTAGAAATCTTGTCTACTTTTCATTTTCATCTTGATGCATACTAACGAAGTTCTTTTAAAACTTATGTTGTAGCCATAGGAACATCTTCTAAAATAATAAAGAAATCATTTTAATTTACTATATCCAATTTTATATTTTGAATTGCATACTCTAATTAGAAGTTGAATTTGATGTTTATAAATCAATTAAATACGACGTGTTTATTGATTGGTTTAATTTCGATATTATTATATAACGATATTATTTTGTTTCTAAGCGAATGTTACACAGTGGGTTATCTGTGATATATCACTGCAGGTATTATAACCACTCAGACAGAGCCATGAGAGGGGATAATATTATATAAATGATGTCTGGATGGCAGCAAGTAATTATGAAACCCTCATGTAATATTTTATTTCTAGGCGGAAAAATTAAATTATATCGAGTTTTATGATGTGCCTTGAACATTTTACATAGTCATAGCCAATATTAGATTTTTCACATGCTATAAGAATCAAATTATTTGCGACAGTTCATATATATATATATATATATATATATATATCTACACATATATAATTATATTTATGGGAAAAAAAAAGGAAAAACGTTCTTGAAAAATTGTAAAAACGCTGCCACAAAACAAATATCCAAGACCACGTTTACTAGTCTGATAAGTTTACTTACCTAACAATGTACAATGACTTGCATTATAAATTAATATAACTTAAAATAAAGTACAAAAAGTAATTAATTAACATTCTGCCTATAAATGTGTATTTTCTAAAACTGGATTTAAGCTCATTTAGCATTTTTTTCCCAAAGAAAACTATACTTTTAGGTACGATACCAATATTTTACTTACTGACTGTCCAGACTGGCCACTGTGACTTTCCACTTTCCAGAAGAAAACATACATATGTCGGCAACTTGTACCACTAAGAAGAAATGTTTAGAAGTAATAAAAGGAGATACCCAAATGTAAACACTTAAAGGTAAACAATGAAATAATATTTTAGTTAAAGCAACTGTGTGTAGGTGGCAAGTTTTTAATGTTGGTGAGTTAAAAAAGAAACTAATATTGCCGAAGTACAATATTTCGAATACAATTAATGTAATTGTTAACTAAAGCGTTACAACTCAGTATCTTATCAGCTGCACATTACATGTATATTGCAAATGGATGAAATGATATTTTAAATTTACCAAAATAATAGAAGTGGTCACTCGTCAATAACATTTTAAAATGTAGAATGCAATATAGACTGTTGTTAGTTGTGCATACACCTTCATAATAACAAAAAATGCCTGTTAAGCCTAAGTATGTAATGCATACTACTTAATAATAACAATAACATCTGTCAAGCCTAAGTATTAGAGAATCGAAAGATAGCAGAAGAAGGACCCCAAACTATAGCTTATTTATTTGTAGAGTAATTTGACGAAATTAGGTGTCGGTAATTAGTCATTAATTATGTCTAGCATGTGTGGAAGACTGGCAAAATTCTCAATATTTTTTAGTTCTTATGCAAAAAAGTCTAATTTTTTTTAAAAAATTGTTACATAAAGCTTTTAGGCTTAACTTCGGGTGATGTAATTTACCATTTATTTGTTTTACTTTAAACAAAAAGAAACTGAATAAAACTTACAAAATAACATCAAAACTAATAAGTAAACTCATCAATGAAATGGATGAAATAACTATTCAGTGTTGTAATTAAGTTAAATGTTATTTTGTAAAATAAGTTCAAACAAACGTACCTGAAACTTTGACATGTTTGATCGTCTTATGTGAATAGTTTTGCACAAGGACGCTCACGTTGATTTCTTCACCGTGGTAATAGAGCTAGGATTAAACAGATAATTAAGGTTTAGTAAAAACAGTATTCAGTAAAATACCTTGTGTTAGTTTAAGTAAACCTAGCGTCAAATAAATGAACAGAACAGGTTGTTATGTTAGAATAGAAGTAATTTTGTTATCTGTTATGTGCTCACTATTGATACTGAAACCAAATTTCAAGCATTTACGCGTATAAGCCTTCAAACTTGCCGTTGTATTACAGTAGGTTTTAAGGGTATTGTATCCATAATTTTACATCATAAGATGTGTGTAGTACTGTTTCAGCTTGAGAATATTAGTAAACAAACAAAATTTACTTAATCATACTAATATTAAACGATAAGATTACAAACAGAAAGAGAAACAGTAAAATAAAAAGAACCAATATTTTATTAGTTTTATAACTTTCGCGCACAACTACACAGAGAACTATGTTTGTGCAAAGTCTAAACAGATAGACTAGAAGGAAAGCAGCTTGAAAACAACAAACACCGCCAACTTTTGGATTTTTTTTTCTGGCCGATTAGTGGAATTTGATTGTTATGGTTATAGTATATCAAATGCTCCAAGGTGCAGAGTATGCTTTTTCACAATGTGCCGAGAACCATCAGTCATGATTCACAATTCGAGCAAGCTTGCCATTAGGCTGTGCCAAGACTATGTCTTGTTTGAAAGCTACTTTGATCAATTTATACAATAGTATGTCAATTTCTTTTATCACAATTTATAAGCTATTCAAATAGTGTTTAAATCCCTCAATATATTATTATAAAATAGAAGTTTTAGATAAAAAAGGTGAGTATGCTATAGGAATTGGCAATTACCTTTTTGTCAAGTGTTGCTTCAAGAAAAACTTTCCCTGTGCTAAGAGGAAAGTCTTTGTGTGTCGAAGCTGATGGTTGACCAACAATTGGCCACGAGGGGGCGTACTGGATCTTTCTTATTGACAAGTTAACCACGCTTCTGTAGGAAAAGAAACAGGTTATTAGATAAGACACTGTTTTTAAATAAAAAAGTTAAATATCGTATACATATTTTGCAGAGATACTTTAATAATGCAGACAAGCTAGTCTTGTCTCTCAGATATTCTACTTTTGAACTTACTTTTCTATTTCGCTCTCTAGACAATTTCAGTTGCTATGGAGACAGAATTTTTCGAAACATACACTTGTTTGTTTCTCTAGGATATTTAATTATGCTTCATATATATACTTTCATTCAGATCAACAGCGCAAACAGGCTTTTCCTAACAATCCTGGGATTTAACACTCGTAAGTTCCGGACTAATTCAATTTAAATATTTATGTACTGCTGGAAGCAACAAGCCACTTTTATCCTCCCTAGTTTACGTAGTTGATTACTTAAAGCATTAAAGGACTTTCAAATATTTGAAGCTAGGAAAACAAACTGAGTTGAATTAAATAATATTTTATCCGAAGTGTTTCGCTACGAATATTAAAAAAGATATTTATTTGGCGACTTATGCGTAAGATATTTAAATTGATTTAAAAGTTAGACGGCGCGCGCATACAGAACAAACTGTTGATTTCTTAGCTTTAGCTAGCCCAGATGTATTTGACTAGAGGCAATGCTTAGAAACTTTTCGTTTTATAGTAGCTGGTAAGTTAATTTTGCATGTTATGTTGAACAAAGATTTGATGGAAATGCCACATAAAGTTTAATAAAGATATAATAAAGAAATATTTCTGAAATCAGCATTAAAAATAAACTCTTTTTTTTCTAGTTAGAAGTGGTGCAAGAAACAGAAAAACAAAAACCTTGTTCTTGTAAAATAAATTCATGGCTGACGATCCTATCTTTAATAAATTCAGTCATTAATTTGTAAGACGTAAAGCGAAAATTTTATTACCTAATAAAATGACACTCAAATGTTATTTTATAAAGCAGCGAAATTGGCAGAGCATGTTTGTCGTAGTTAAGCACAAAGCTACACAATGGGCTATTTGCGATCTGCCCATTACAAGTATGAAACCTAGTTTCTAGCGTTGTACGTACCCGTACCATAGCTTTTCTGTAACAAACAATCAGGCGTCTGTTGTTTAGATTTTTAGAGAATTTTTCCCAAAATATTTTGTTTAAGTATGTATTTATTGGTGTGAAAATATATTTTCACACACACACATTTATATATATATATATTGTTGCGTTCGAGGAAGTGAATTATTGTTATAAATTAAAAATTATAAGCTAAATATTGTAGAGTAAGCGCCTTCCTGAACCCTCCGTAAAGCTTAACCAGTGATATAATTATTTGGAATTATTTCAGGTGAGTAAAGAGGCTATACTCGAAATCGTTGTTGTTTTGAATTAAGCATAAAGCTACACAATGGGCTGTCTACGTTCTACTCACCACAGATATCGAAACCCGGTTTTTAGCCTTTTAAGTTCGCAGACATACAGCTGACCCACTAGGGGGCTCTTGTAATCGTCAAGAAGAGCTACATTATTAATTGTAACACACGACCGATTAGGAAGATATGTAATGTTTGACTAGCGTAATTATTATGTCTTAAAAACAACTAATAAAGATAACAATATTGATTAAGATTTTAGGCTTACAGGTTGGTCTGTTTATCATTTAGAATGAAGTTATTTTGATGGACTAGTAGGGAGAAAAATACGATAGTTATTTGATATTTTCAGCCTCAGCGGAATCTGACGATGCATGATTTAGACAACCTGATCGTAGACCATTGTGGCTGAGGCATGACCAGCTCTAATTTAGAATATTTGATCAGAAAGAGAGAGTAAATAGTTCAGTAAAACTTGCCACATATTTGGTTACTCTTATCCGAATAATACGATTGATTATCGCAGACATAATCCCTCACAGCTTAAAGTATGGAGCATATTCAGCAATATGTCGCTGTCGAGCCTCAGATCTTCCGGTTTACAGCTCAGCATGCTAACCAGTAGGTGCATCACCTAATATGAAAATGATATCATTTTGGTCTCGTCCGCCACCGTATATTGTAAAACGTTAAGTTAGGATTTTGAGCTTGTTTTCTGTAAGTAAATTTTAAATACCGTAAAGAAACCGAACCAGCGTTTGTTACCCCAGAGGTTCTAATAACTGTCATTGTTAATCACTTACTCAGTTTATACTTTCATTTTTTTAATTTGGCGAAACAAGAATACAAAAAATGTGCTTGTTCTTAAAAGTTATTATGAATTCCAATTACGTGTGACGTTAGAGTTTAACAAACATAATGACAGCAGAGTATATAAGTATATTATACTAGCAAGACTCGAACTCTACTTACGTTCAACTGATAGAAAAGTTAAGCTGGTTTCATTTGAAACTCCACCTCTACTTACGTAAAATTGTTAGGGGTGTAGTTTAATGTCTTTAGCCAATTGTCGACATGTTTACTGTTTATACTTGTAACGCTGAAAGGAAATAATTGGTCGAATAGTAATAGGCTATATAAATATATTAGAATACAAGTGGTGGGGGCTGTTCTTACATTTTTTCTCCCATAATTGCACTGCGAACAGTAAACCACGTAACATAAGTGGATGAGAAATAAACACCATGCCCTGCTCAGTTAAAAAGAGTAAAATGTCGTTAAAACGAAAACAGATAAAAGAAATGGAATTGTAATATTAAACAAATATTATATAATTATCAAATTCAAGATATTTTAACGCGTGATAACTGGTAACCTCTGAGTTCAAAGCTTCATTACATTAATATCTGTCAACCGAGACAATTCAGGTATTTCCGATGGCTTCTGAATTATTTATTTATTTATTTTGATATATAATAAAGGAACAGGAATAATTTGTTTTTATTTTTTAAATTGAATGGACTTGTCTTGCAGAGACTGAACATTCAAAAGTATTGATAAGAATAACATAACTTATTTTGAACGTTTACACTTATGTTCCTTCGTAACCAAAACATTTTTAATATTAAGTTATTTCGTTTTTCACGACTTTCAATCACTGATTAAAAATTCGTATTAAACTGGATTACTACGATAAGTTTTTACACCTTCCAGAACTCTTGAAAATCCCTTATCAAAAACAATATATTTTTTAGAGAATTGGAGAGACAAGTTTAAGTGAGAAGTCTGTAGTTTTTTACTTGCTATTTCACCCTATAAAACGAATCACGAGACAACAAAAGAGTTTAAAGACTAGAAGATGAGATTCACATTTTATTGTTGTTCTGTAAGTTTGAATAAACGTTTCTATTTCTGTTAGGGTTATCAAGTCAAACATTTCACACACTTGTTACTTGGTAACGACTGTTCTTCCAACCAATGTTTGAGAGTGGATAACATAATTACAAAATTCTTGAAACATTCTAATTTTTATTTGTGTGTCATCGACTCCCTCTTTTTCCCAAAACAAATAGACACTAAATAAAGACTTATCTTTAAGACAGATTGTTGTAGCGCTATTAATAACAATACTGTATAATAGCACAAATGTTTTGATGAAAACAAGTATATTCTATGACTTCGCTTATTGTATTCTGTTTTTTGCGTTCTGCCCCGTACAGACGATTTGTATTTCCACAGATTTTGTGACTGAAAACTTTGTGTAGAGAAACTAATAACAGAAATATTCTACTTTCTATGTCCATCTATGTTGCACACTCAATCAAGGAAATTATTTGTTATCTACATCAGTCACACGACTCAAACAGTTAAATCGATGTATATAAAATATAATAAATACTTTTGAAACTATCGATTTGTATCGTGAAGGAATGATTTTTCACGATATTGCTTTGTTTTCATGATGCCATTGAGATATTCATCTCATGCACTTACATGTAATTCTAGATCAAGGAACCTGCTGTGTGACATGTACAAAAGTCAGTTATTTTTTGGTAACGCGCCATTCGTCTGTGTCACTTAGCAACAAAACTATGGCCTGATATTGCTCTCTTAAGTTTGTTTATAGCACTTCGAACGCTCACGAAGGCTGACTGGAATTGCATTTTTCAGATTGTTTTATATTATATTTTATTTATTTATTTAACTTGTGATAGACATTTCGAAATTCTTGCCAAATTTCAGGAACATCTAAGAGGTTAGTGACCACAATTCATATATCTTATTAGGTTTTCGTGAAGCTTTCAGTTTTATTATCACCTTTTTAGATAAAACAACTATTTTTATTTTTTTCTCCTAAACTTATTGTCATTGGTCTTAACTAATAATGATGCTTAAAATCAAATTTTTAGGTTTAAATTTGTGATAAGCTTTAGGTCTGTTGGTTTTGGGTGCTTCATTGTTTTCCGGCGTTTGAACCGTATTTTATAGTTTACATGATGTAATTAGAAAAATACGTTCTGGTACGTATGAAATATCAATGAATTTGTAAAATCTTTCATTTACCTGAGAGCTGTTGGAGTAAGACAGCTTCATGAAACTGATAAATCGGATATACTTCAACAATGTTTGCTGGGACGTTATGAGTCAAAGTTAGGGGAGTAAGATTATGTTAGTGAAGATTTGGATTTTTTACTCCCTAGAGTTGTTTATTATTACCACGAATAACTGGAGCTACATGCATAGATCTGGGATGAAGACGTAGTCTTAACTTATAAATTTTAATAAACCTAATGTATATTAAAGTCACTATCTGTTGTAAAAAAAAACATTAAAGATTAAAAAAAAATGAAAAATCTCAAGTTATAGAGAATGACATCATTAGAATATTTAGTGTGCCAATAAAGTAAGGAGCCATTACCGTCATTTCTATAAAATGTAATCAGAAAACCACATTTTTTAAAGAAAAAAATTCATATCCTTTGTAATTTGGGTTTTTCTAAACGTTCAGTTTTGTAGTGATACGTGCGAACGTGTGATTGTTTCTCTTTTACAATTAAGGGGAAGAGTAGTAATCAATACTTCAGCATTGATGGTGGATGGGAAGGTACCGTTTACTGACTTTATTCCTCTGGTCAGTAGTTCAAAATTAGGGACGTTGGCAGAGAAATATTTACTGACTTAGCACTTAGTCCATCTTGTGTTACATTGTGCCATCCATTGACGATACGTTCTTCCAGCGCCATTTTGTCCAATTCTTTCGCCCATGTCTTTCTCAATACATTTTTCCCACATGAAATTTGGTCGCCATATAACAGTGTAAATGGCATGTTTGATATGGAGGATTCGATTTTTTTAAGCAGAAGACTTCCTTGAGGTTTTAATTACGTTTATCGTCTCCTCGGCAAATCAGATAGAAAGCATTATCGTTCTTGAATGTTTCTGTAGTCGTGTGAGTTTTACAGAGAGGGGTTATTAGCCTCTCGCCCAAACCTCTTCCTCCATTCAGGTTTAGGAGCATCATTGCTGCAAAGATGGAGTTTGTTACAGATAAAAAATTACAAATATTTGGCTTTCATACATTTTGCCTCCATAGGGAAACACTTATTTTGGCTACCCATTTAAGTAAGTACTGGTTATAGGAATGTATGTTTTCTTTTAAAGGTAATAATAGCTATATTTAATATTTCTTGAATTTCTAAGTTAAAAATATATGAATGTTTTTCGTTCTTTCATTATCTTGCATGTGTTGATGTTGTCAAATTTAAGTAGTAAGTATTATGTTCAAAAACATAAAAGAAAATGAAATGACGTGAAACAACTTATTACAATACACACGAGACGAACAACTTTAAGGATATCTTGGTAATTTTTAGGTAAGATTTGTTGTGTCAAATATATCATTAAAAGGCTTGCTATAAGTGTATTTACAAATAGTTTTTCATCGAATAGGAAGCTCATAAAAGTTTAGACGCTCTTAACAGAAATTCTCTATCTTTTAGTGAAAGCTAAGTCTGATTATTCGTAATTTTTAAGATTAGATTTTCATTCGAGTAACAAAAACAAAGTTTCAGACAGAGGCTTATTTGAGTTCAGTGTCGGATGAAGGGTGGTTTGGGTTCCTGGTGGTAGGAGAAGAAAATACATCATAGATATATTGATCTGTAGCGACTCAGTCAACTTCCCTGTCAAAATCATAATATTAAACATACACATGTGAGAACATTCTAATGACATACATATCCTTGTAACACTGGAAACAATATCGACAAACAACAGACGTGTACAAACACATTTTATTCACTCATGAATGACCATGAAGACAACTTGATTATAAGCTGCCTGCAACTGTATAAAGCTAGGATTTACCTTTTCTGGTTTTCTTATAAACGACTCGTTAATGAGTTTCGAAGACCCAAGTTTTCAAAGTATATCACATCCTATTTTTATTATAAACAGAATGTTTAGTCGGCTTTGTCCTATTTTTCATTACTTCACTTTTTATTCGTCTCAGTTTAGAAGACAATCGCTGCAATTAATACCATAATGGACAAAGGTATTTTCAGCACTATTTCAACATTAATAAATGTTTGCACAAGGTTGTATCTGTGAAACGGTCGAAACAGCTTCATATCTTGCCGACTACCGAACTTCAGAACACACAGCCCTAAAGGTTTAGGTTTGACACAGAGCAATCACCAGCGATGCGTTGATATAGATAGAAATGTGTATAACGTTTGTACTGTATAGAAGAATCTTACAACCGTAAGCACTGATGATTTCCAACAAGGTTTAGTAAGTAAGCTGCATACGGTATATATATATATATATATAGCGCGTAAGAGTTTTTTTTCATGGATGATAGCCTGAACACCACTATATTTTCCACTCATATATGAAGCATTATCGTAAGATTGGTTGTAAGAACTGTTTTATATCAATGCCATTCTCCTGTAGTTCCCAAGTGGCACACTTGTATATGTGTGAGAACTTGCACCCCTAGAAAACAAGTTTCCACACTTGTGTAGTTTGTACTTAATAACAAACGATCATTCTCCTCCAAATTGGCCAGTATCATTTCAGCTATGTTTTGGCCACTATGGCTTGACACAGGTAAAAACTTCAGAAATATTTCTTCAAGTTCAGTTGATGAAACATAACAAACAACAAAGGTGACTTGATTAGAATGTGTGAAAAATTAGCGTTGAATTAACAAACAGTGAATATCCTTTAGAATATTTCAATTCCTTAAAAATCGTTTGAAGACGTAACGTATTAATTCTCAGTAAATATTATAAGATAAACATCACGTGTGCTCCATGCATTTATTGGTGAAGTACTTAACGTGTTCAGCAATAAATGGGTAATTCTCTGCTGTGTGTAGATTTGATGATTTCGGTTCTACTTCGCAGTGCTAGTTCTCGTTCACAAAGAAACTTTGTAGCACCTTACTCCAACAGTCACGTTCATTTTTAAAGTGGGATACAACTTTATTATCCACAAAGCAATCATGACCTCTCGGTCTATTTTGCTTCTCTCCGGCCATTTACCCACAAGTAAATGGGCCACTTTCTTTTGCACAAAGATTACATGCAAAATGGTGTACTTTCCCAGTAGATGGTGAAGAGAAAAGGTATGCGCGTTCAATATGCTCTTCTGTTAATGGGTGCACACACGAGAATAAATTTTTCAAGCAGTATCGGCGATAACTTTCTTCACCTTAAACTATATCCAACAATTCTCAGTATCGTTCGCAATCCAAAAGTGTTTTTCAGTTATTTAGATATATTGTTTTCCATAGACAAATGTCATTCACGAATTATGGATTTGAGATCTTCATTATAGCTCAGTTCAATATGAGTGGCTGTCATTTTTCACTTCAGACAAGTGTATGTAATGTACACCCTTAGGCAAATTGATTGAAACAAGAAGGAAAACTACGATTTTTTCATTTTTTTTGCGTTTTATTTCTGAGAATCCAAAAATTACTCACAAATTAATACATCATATGACCGCATTTATTTTTAGAAGATCATTTATCCGCTTTGGCATTGAGTCCACGAGTTGACTGCAATTTTTACTAATTTTTGGATCGCGGTACCACACCTCAATTATGGCCTCAATCAGCTTATTTTTCATAGTACAGTCTTTTTCCCGAAGACTTTCTCTACAAATCGCCCAAAGATTTTCAACAGGATTTAAGTCCGGAGAGTTTCCAGACTAATCCAACACCTTTATTCGCGTTGTAGTAATAAAATTCTTCACAAGTTTTGATATGTAGCACGAAGCCAGATCTTGCTGAAAAATGCCAAATCCATCTGAAAATCTCTTTTTCAATTCTGGAACGACTCTTTTCTGCAAAACTTCGATGTACTGCGGTCCTTGCATCATACCTTCTAAGATATGTAAGCCTCCGACGCTTGTAGTAGCTGAAAAAGTCCCAAAACATTTTTTTCAAGGGATATTCTACGAACTGATTGATGTGAGATTCTTGAAGTTTCTTACCTGGAGATCTGCAAAAATGCAGACACCTTTGACTCTGTACGAAAAAATGAGTCTCGTCACTGAATAACACCTTCTTTCATTGTTCTTGCGTCCAGTTCTCTTATTTCAGACCCCATTGATACCGTTTTCTCCTCATTAAGTTGGTAAGACGTTGTTTTTTGACTGGTCTCCTTGCCCTTTTAACGCAATTTAGAATGACGTAATATTCCTAAAAATTCGTCATATCTCCCAAAAATAGATCGACCGTACTGCAAAACACAGCTAATGACGCCGTCTGTGTGAAAAGATGACAATTAAAGGAAATCAGCAGGTCCAGCGAGCCTACATCGGCCACCATGCTGGAAATATCGTAAAATGACCATTTGTTTCAATTAATTTGCACAAGGATGTATTATATTTATTTGGGTCAATATTAGGGCTGCTGTACTCGTCACTTCTAAAGTTATTTCCGCTTTCGTAGCATCAACAAGAAGGACATTGTGTTGGTCTTTCGCCAGGTTTGGCTTGAAAAACGTATCCAGCTTTAACAGTTTAGTAGGTTTTCTCTTTGCTCCTTCTGGGCTTTCGATTTGTGTGTAGATTGCATTTAAAAACAAATTCAATAACAGAAAATTTTGGTGACTTTAGAATTAGCTGCCTGAAAGCTCTGACATGGATAACACAAAAACAAGAACAGCATGAACTTGTTTCCTTAGCAACTTAGAGATGATTTAGGGTGGGGATCCTTTTTTGTGCATATCACGACATCTTAGTCACTTAATTTTCAACATTTAATTAAACTACAATCCTGACACAGTATACCAGTAAATATAGCATAAAACACAACTAATTGTTCATATCTCAATAATGTATTCATTTTATGTTCTTATTTTTATAACGAAACATCTAAAACAATCCTTAGTTCACCTCTATTATTTTAATATATTTTTAATTTACTTAACATCCCCCTAAAAAGTGCAAAATATAACTTAAATTGCTTATTATAATACTTACATCACTCAGGCAAAGTATTATTTTTATAGCCTTCAATATTATTAGATTATATGCCTATCATACAGAAAATCGGACTCTTTTTGCCACCTACACCTGTAAATTCCTCCCTTTCAGAACTTGTTAATAGTTCTCTCTGAATTTTAATACTATATTATTTATAACCATAAGAAAGCCAAGGATCTCTCTTATCAAATAACTTATTTTATGTTTTTTTCTGTACAGAATCTTTAGATTCGTTTTCAGTTCAACTTTTGTTGCCACAGGAAATATATTGACAAACTTAGCTGAATTTTTAAGGACTCTTGTCGATAAGTTAGAAAGTCAGAATATTTGCGATAGTTATGAAACTCATTCTGGTTTTGGGCATATTATTATTCTATGTTCTTTTGAGCATTATTCAGTTAAATAAAATTACTTATTGCATTAGTACACTAGTATAAAAAGGTAGAGTTAAGTATCATGGACAGTTTACAATAAAAACGAAAAGAAGAACAAGATAAGTACTTTATGTATTTTTCGCTCTTAATACAAAATAAAAACCTTATAATCTGAGTGCTTTCGGAAGGTGGATCTTTCTTTTCTTCAAGAATAAACTTTTACCCCGAAGGAGAACAGCCTACTTTTTGAAAGTGCTCAGACTATAGGGGTTTTTTATCATTTTGTATCAATATTTATTGAACCAACGTGTTTTTCCTGACATCATTAACATACACTCGTGCCTAGTTTAATTCGAGAGGTAACATGAGCTACATGTTTGTCAGTGAATTACAATTCATATTGCCCCCGTTAGTGGTCAGCCACATAACTACTTAGTGTAAATAAATTTAATTTCATGTTACAGTATGAAGTGATTCTCGAGATAAAAATGGGGTAACTTAGATTTATTTTAATTTTATTTTCGGTGGCTACGAGGTCGGTAAAATTGACCAGTCCTGTATAGAATTAGGCTAGAGAAAGTAACACATAAAATATTTTAAATTTAGTTCTGTTTTAAGGATTATGGAAGTGAAATCTATGACTTTTGAGACAAAGAAAAGTATTTTTAATCTTGACATAAGTATTATTTTGCAGTTGGCTATTAAAAAGACTATATATATATATATATATATATGGACAAATCTTTAGTCAAAATACTTCAAAAAGCGATTAAACATATGTCAAATATTTAAAGTTATAGCATTAAAAATTGCATACTAATACAAAATGGTCATGTGTTCGGTCTCTTGGACCAAGCCCATAATGAGAGAATTAACATAATAATATATTTATAAATTTCATTTGATTTATGTATATATTTTTGTTTCTTTACCGGCCCACCTTAGTAAAGATGGTAAAATAAACTGAAACGTCCTTACTGAAATGAACACATATGTTATTGGTAAATAATGAACAGAATGAAGTTTTTCTGCTCTGTGCGAGTTCCGAGATATCAGTAAACTAGAATACAGCTTACCGACTGATTGGTTTTTCAGTTGGACTAGACGCGACGTAGCAACGGACATAGTACCTGACACCACATGTATCTTTCGTTTCAAGTCCATGAGGTAACATGGTCACAGATACCGGCGATGCACATGGTAACTGAAGGGTAAAGAAGCAAGAGAAACACATAATAATGGTAATAGACTAGAATAAAAGCTTCAGCAAAATTGGCAAGTTTGGTCTAATTATCTTTGCTAAAATGGACCTTTTAAACTCCTACTGAACTTGGACTAAAATATTATTATTTAAATTTGTACTAAGCTGATTGGACTAATTGCTATTTGAACTATTATTGAACTTAATTTAATTGTTAATTAAATTCTTACCAAACTTGATGCAATTGTTAGAATTTAATTAAACATTTTATCGAACTTGATTGCTAAACTTGCCATTTAACACTGGTTTATGTGGAACTTTGTAACGTTGTAACAGTTTTGTATATATCTTACACTTGTATTTTAAAAACTAATAATAATACAGTTAATTACACGGATTGAACAGACATTACATATAATAAGTTGGATTAATTTTGGTGTTTCTATTGCTATAGCATTTGTATCTAAGATCTTGTGTTTACATAGTATGTCTTGTTTGTTTAATCATATTTACGCAGTTGTGAAACTTCAAACATAAATATGTATAATAAATACCTGTAATCCTTTGAAGACATCTGATCCGTATCGTATTAACCTTTTGACCGTACTTTTATTAATGCCATTAACATACTCGAAGGACCAGTCCTAACTTTTTTCGTGGTTAACAAGTATGTTCAAACAAAGTATATCACATTTGTCTTATCTTTAAAATTCCTCACGAGCTAGTTTGATACAACTAGCTCCTGCGTAGGAAGATAAGATTAATTTTAGGCCAAACAAATTTTGACAAATGATTATAGTTTCTTCAAAACAGTAACCCATCTCGAGGTTTAGCTAGAAACTTGCAAGTTTCTGGAATTGTTAGTCTTTGATTAGCCTCAAATCTTTATTTTATTAACATGTTAAATTCACAAGGAAACGTTTAGGTGACGGCAGTGGTTTTTGGGTCAGAGGTCAGAGGGTTCACTCTCCATACGTTGCTCATAAAAGCTCTGCTATCCAAATTTTTCTCCTACCATATTCTACCTCGTGATTCGTTTTTTGAAATTGTTTATATTTGTGGTTCTATAGAGTTTTACAATCTCAGTATTCGAATATTCTTTCTTGTTTTCATCGAACGCGACTATCATTTCTTTTACATAACACATTGATATGAAAATCGAACGTGACAATTTTCTTTACTTAACATATTGATATGAAAAAAAAACGCTCTAATATCTTCCTCTACCTTTAATTAGAAGAACATTTTAAACTTTTTACAAATTTACGCCTAAATTAACCAAAGAAACATTGAAAACTTGTTACGTTGTAAGACGACTGTGAAATGAATCCTATTTCAATTAAATCTATCCAGAGGAATAAGAACAACGACGGACTGCTAGTTGTGAACAGATATACACAGAATACGTCATTACATTCTCTAAGGACTTTTTTTACAATTATTTAAGTTTAATTACGGGTTGTAACATTTATTTTTTAAAATACGTCTTCAATTAAAACTACACAGTTTTATTGTGATCTAAACTCGATATTTGTTAGATCTGAGCTTTAGTTTACCAGTCATGTAAGTTATGAGAATAATAATTTCAACTGTGTGTGTTTTCTTATAGCAAAGTTATATTGTGGTATCTGTTGTGTCCACCGGGGTGGGAATCGAGCGCATGATATTAGCTTTGGAAGTCCAAAGACTTGCGCTGTCCCAGCAGGGGATAATAATTTAAAGAGGATATTGTGATGACGTATCAGTTGTATACTGATGCAGACTAAGATAGTGGTCAACGTTTTTATTCCATAACAGTGACATTTGGAGTAAAAATTATTGTTTCAAAAATCACACAAATGTGTATCCATATACATATGTGAATATATGTATATATATTAAACAGTATTAGCGACAGTACTGTATTTAGATTGTTTATTACAGAAAAACATCACACGAAATGCTAAATTAAAACTTTTCCATGAAGGTGATATGTTATGTTTGTACGTGTCAGTATCCATCTTTCAGAGTTTTCTGGCTCAATCGCAAAACGTTTTTATGAGGAAACAGAGCGGTAGTGCACACTGGTTATCTTGTTTTAAAATTTCTGCTCAAGAAGTGGGATAAAAACACCCTTGAACAAGGGACGTTTCTACTTTTCAAAAAGACTTTCAGTTTTAAATTAAAAAACAAACTAGATTATTTATTTAGTTTAAACGAGACGGTTATTACCTTCCATAAAACAGGATATACAGATAGCATCAGGGATTTAATAAGAAAAGAAAGAAGAGAAACGTTATATACCATTGTCCTTTATACAGGTTTTACTTCCTTAATGGGATCTTCAACCAGTTACTATAAGAATAATAATATGCAAAAAATAAACAAACATTATCTCAGATTCAAATTTCTTTTGGAAAGTTTCCTACTCTTAAAATATTTAGAATGTTTTGTGTCACAATTTGAAGGTACTAATTTTACTTTTAAATTTTTCTAAAGAAAAGATACAAATAATAATTTACGTACAGTAAAAGTAGCACAGTTCAAGGTGAGCTAGACAACCCAGCTGAATGAAACTTACTTGAAACTGAAAAGGTAAAGCGTCTGCTCCCAGTTTTTTCAGAAGCTTCTCATGTAGCCAGCTGTTGGCTGTTTCAAGCTGTCCAGATTTACTGCCAAGAGACGAGGAAGGACCAGCGACACGGGGATATATTTGTTTGTGTGTCAGATACAACTCCCGACAGAAGGACATCCCAAGAACCTCGTCCTCCTCTCGACCGTAACGAAACATTGCAACGACTCCAACGTACACGTTTCTATCTTTTACAGATGATGAGTCAAGAAGGATAATTCCCTCTGTTGAATTGATGAAGAAACAAAAGTCTCATGTATATAACATTTCTGAATAAAGAGATGGTATGTATTATTCATCATTTTACTTTTCATTTAGAATATTAGAATATGCGATTCTATATGTAACAAAGTATTTTAACAAGGAACTAATTATTCACAGGGATTAACTCAACTGACAAAACAATGTATTATAATCTCTATAAATAAGAACGAAATAATAATAAATTTAATTAACCATACTCATTACTGGGTTTAATTTTAGATTGTTTTATTTCATTGAAAGATAATAATATTTACAGTTAATAATAATTATACTGCATATTCACAATATTAATACAAAACTATTTTCACGTAAACTTTAAAAAAACATTTCTAGTATAAAATTTTTAGTTGAGACATCGACTTTTATTGTTTGTTGCTTTTTGAATTTCGCACAAAGCTACTCGAGGGCTATTTGTGCTAGCCGTTCCTAATTTAGTAGTGTAAGACTAGAGGGAAGGCAGCTAGTCATCACCACCCACTGCCAACTCTTGGGCTACTTCTGTACCAACGAATAGTGGGGTTGACCGTAACATTATAACGTCCCCACGGCTGAAAAGGCGAGCATGTTTGGTGGAACGAAAATGCAAACCCATGACCCTCAGATTAGGAGTCGCACCCTTAACCCACCTGGCCGTGCCGGGCCATCGACTTTTGTACGCCAGATGTTATAGTTCACTCTACGTTTTTGTTATAAATGAAATTAAATATAGATGAATAGAATATGAAATAATTGATAATGTTAAAGAGTTTATCGTTTTCATCTTCATCGAACTCATTAAAATGAAATATTAAAGATTCAGAGAATGATCTGCTTATTAGAAAAGAACATGTTGTGTAAAGAATTCCAAAATTAAATTTCGAGACAATTTTTTTCTAAAACTTATAAATAGATAACTAAGTTTGAAATTGGTGTTAGGCATAGTTTTCATGTATTACAACACTGGTTTAGTTGGGTTTGAGTTTAGCGCAAAGCTATATTCTAGCATCCTTAATTTAGCATGATAGACAAGAGGAAAGGCAACACGTAAGCATCACCAACTCTTGGGCTATGTTTTTAGCAACGAGTAGCAAAAATAAAAGTCATATTGTAACGCCTTTACGGCTGAAAGGCGAGCATGACTGGAAAGGTGGATTTGAACCTGCGACTCTTATGTTACGAGTCGAGCGCCATAACCACTAGGCCATGCAAGGCGTCACTTCAAAAAACATCAGACTAAATGGATAAAAAAATCAATATTTTCACCATGTGTATTTGAAGAGATAATTGTTGTTATCTTATTGAACCATGTACGTCGTTAGTCATGGCATATTTAGCAAATATACCTTGGAGATTGTTCAGTAAATTAGAATGATACAGTATGGTAGACGAGCAAAAAAAAAGCGTCTAACTTTTAAAATGTGTTAATTATTTGCTTGTTTCGAATTTTCACGTACATATGCACAATAACCGTCCCTAAGTTTAAAAAGTTAATCAACAGATGTCAGGTTTCATGGGGCCATGATTCATTACAGTAGATGTCTGTAACTTACTAGCGATAAATTTCAGCAATAAACAAACGGAATGTTTTAAAATGATATATTAAACAAGCAAATCTTATCTGCAGATGTTCGTTACGCAGTTGGTTACCACAGTTGAATTCTGAGCTTTAAATAATTGTCTTTTACGTTGAAAGTTAACATATACTGGCTCAATTATTTTAGAACTATATCTATAAGACAAATTCTTCTTTTCTGCATTGTTATTACAATACATTCTGTGATTATTACATTTAATAAGAGGCCACTATAAGTGGACACAGTGTTTTTTAAACTTACGATCACCCAGTGCATATTTATTTTTGTTTTTGAACTAAATTTTTGACACGTGTGCACATGTAGCTTTTACACACGACTAGATATTATATGATACAGCAATACTTGATTTAAGCAACAGAAAAATTTAAAAGGCTCCAGTAATATGACGTTAATTTACAACAGTTGAACTACACAACAAATATTTTGTAAAGAGTTACGTGAGAAGAACTTGCCAAAACTATCGCTTCTAAAAATAACTTACTTTAAGAGTTGAAATATATAAACTAAACAAGACTTTTGTATTAAATTTAAAATGAATAGTCTTGTACATCTAACAACAGTACTAACCATCAATCCTTTGGGTTCCTTGTCTTACTGTCCAGTGGAATTTTACACTAACTCTTATTTAACGTCCATGCGATCCCAAAGTGCATAGAAAGCATGATTTTATGAGAATAAGAGAGAAGTATTTTGAAGACAATAACCGAAAATGACATTTTCTCAACGAGGTAAAATAATGTTGACAAAATGATATCATATTTAATGAAAAAACCTATAATACTTTCCTTTACTTATTGAATATCAAAATTCAGAGTTTTTTTTTTCAGATGGTTATCTGATCTTTCACGTGATAAACTTTAAAGTGAAGGTGTTTTCTGAGATAGTGGATTGCAAGAGCTCTTATCTGATAACCTTAAAGCCAAGGTGTTGTTTGAGATATTAGATTATTTAACATTGCATTTAATAAACCTCGGAGGTACGGTGTTATGTTACTTTACCTCATTAATCTCAGACTTAAGGTGTTTTTTAGATACAATTTCAAGGTATTAATATTTGTTATGTTTTATTTGGTGACGCAACTTGTGAAATATAGATTTGTAATCGAAAGGGTTACTTTTGGTTTTATATATGTTGGAGTAATAATGATGGTACTATTTTTTAATATTTTAAAAATAAAACATTCAAAAATACATGCACCAATTAATTCTGATAAAGTATAATTGAAAAAGTTTTCAGTAATGTGTTGAATATTGTCCTGGCAAAGTTCTGTATGTTTATTTGTTTTGAGTGTTATGTCATCAAAAATGAGATAATCGTAATTAGTATGAAAAGTAAAACTGATTATTTGGAATTAAGCACAGAGCTCTACTACGGGCTATCTGTGCTTTGGTCACCACAAGTATCGAAACCAAATTTTTAGAAGTATGAGTCCACAGACATACCGCTGTGTCACAGGGAGGCGAAGTGAAACTGACAAATATTTCTCTCAAACGGTCCATTTCATTCAGTATCCCATAATATACTTGAGCCAACTTTTATTTTTATTTTGTCTTTTTGTTGTTAAACACAAAGCTACATAATCGTAGTCCATTATGTGCCTTGCCCAATTTTTAGCATACGAGTTTTAAGACTTACACCTGAACTCCCAACTTTTATTAGAATTGGAGTTTTCGGTTGTTTTGCTTGTACTTTTGCGTATGTTTATTGAAAACGTGTTATCAATACTTGTATTAATTATTGCATTATCACATTTCTGTCATAGTTTCTTTTGGACTTATTTGTTTTCAAAAATGAGATTAGATCCCCTTCACTATCAAGTTCTTTATATAACATACCAGTATTTTAGTTTTTGTTTGTTAATCAAATTTTTAATTATTTTTCACTAAAGACAACACAAAATTTCATATGTGACATAACCAGGGACCTATACAATGAAATTATAACCTCTAGACTTCTATTCCATATTTTTGTAGATTCAACTTAAAATCTTATTTACCCATCCACTAGCAACAGCACACTGCTGGATGGCTTACAAGACTAATCAACCATTACACCAATACTTTTTCTTTCGTGACACTCTTATAATTCAACTTATGATAACCTACATGCAATATCTTGCATTTATCACAATTAAATACCATCTGGCATTTATCTACCCAACTCATTAAATTATCTAAATATTTTTGTAAAGCAGCAGCTTTCTATTCACAACTAGCAACACCAAGACCTTGATATTATTAGTAAATTTGTGTAATTTATCGATTATTCCTTCATCTATGTCACTAATGTAAATCAAAAAGAGCAGTGGTCCTAAGACTGAGCCCTGAGGTTCCCCATTTGAGACATTAATCCACTTTGTCTGAACTCAATTTATAAAAACTCTGCTTTTTCCATTGAGCCACTCTTCCATCCAATTAGTTAATCTACCATACGTGTAGAGATAAGATTCTTTACAAGCTTTTATGTGGCACTTTGCCAAATGCTTTCTGAAAATCAAGATACACCAAATCCACACCCTTACCCTCATCTACATATGAAGTAATATTTTTAAAGCATCTCAAAGGATTTGTAAGGCAAGATTTTATTCTTAGTGAAACCACGTTGGCTACACAATACAATATTAAACTTTGTTAAATGACTTTACAAAGTATCTTTTATCAGAGTTTCCAAAACTAATAGGCCTATAATTACTAGGACAACGTATATTACTTCACTTGAAGATAGGAGTAATTTTAGCTAATTTCCAATCTGTCGGCACTTGTCCACCATTCAAGGACTTACAAAAATGTGGCAAGTGGCTCACACATATCCAGCCCTAGACATCCTTTAAAACCCTCGTGAAAATACAGTCCAGCCTAGGGGTCTTATAATTATTTAAACTACCTAATTTTATTTTATGAAACTCAGAATTTACGCAATTGTCTTGTTCAATGTCGTTTTCGTTTATCAATTGTTCAAAATGAGGAATACTACTTTAGTCTTCATCAGTAAAAACAAAAGAAAAAAATAGAATCCATTAATCTAGCCTTTCATAAACATCAGATAGAAACCTTTCATTATCATCCCTTAAGGATCATATCCCCATCCTAACATTCTATTTACCCTTAATGTACGTAAAACATCTTTACTGTTAATTGTTATGTTTCAGCCAAATTTTTTCAAATATCCTTTTGGATGTCCTAATTTCTTGTTTGAAATTTCTCTAATTTTACCCTTTGTGAGCCAACATGTTTTGTTTTTTTTACTTACAGTTACCGTTTTCTTTCCGTAAGGAATTCATTTGTTTTGAATAATGATAAGTTTTTCTTTAAAATTTTTCCACATCTGAGCAGTGTCTCGAAATAACTCAATTTCCAAAGTCACAATAAATAATTCTTGGTGCATCTCTTTAAGTTTATTTTGAAATTTGGAATCAAAATTTTATTTTTCCTGATTTCCACATGTAGCTTAACGTCAAAACTTATACAACAATAAAAATAGTATTGTTTCTAGCATGTTCCTTACACAACAATAAAAATAGCATGTTCCTTGAACAGTTCAAGAAACATTTTTCTATCGTAATTTGACGCCAGCATTTTCCAATCAAAATGTGTGAAATTAAAATCATCCATAATTATGACTTCATTACCAACTGAAATCTTAATCTCACTGGCAAGTTTCTTACAAATTTCAACAGTTTCATCTGATGTTCAGTAACAAAGTCGTATTAAGAGATTTTTTCCTTGATATCAACTGATAGAAATCCAAATGGACTCAGTCACCTTGATATTATCTTTAATATTCTCAACTTGAACAGGATGTAACAAATTATCTACACATAGAGTCACTCCCCCTCTCTTTACAACTCTGTCATATTAAATAATCTATAACCATGTATTTCAAAGACATTTCTGGTGTCAAAAGTATTTACATTTAACAATATTTCGGTTATTTCCATTCTATTTCTACCAGTGCCCTAAAATTATTCCATTTTATTTCGTATAATTCTAGTATTACAACAGTAACAAGTAAGCCTATTCTTATAACTAATTTTACACTTATTTCCTGTACTAAACTTTCCTCCACATCTCAGTTTTGTTTGATTTAGTTTATCTTTGCCCTCTCTTTTTAGTTTAAAACTTTCTTTGCAACTAAGTTAATAGCCCTTGCAAACATGTCTACTTAAGTGTAAACCATCCATTTCATAAAGTTTCCTCGTCCCACTAAACCAGTCTCACAAGTTCAACCAGACAACCTGCTCATATTTGCATACTAATTTCGGCCTAGCATTTATCTTTAGTGACCCGCTCAAAATTTCATCTCCACAATTAATTCTTGGCGGTATCCCTGATACAATTAATTTATGTTCTTTATCCTTAAGTGCTTCAATGAACCACTTGTAGTCATTATTTAGCTCCCCTGACTTACTCTTCCCTTCATCGTTAGCCTCTACGTCCACAACAAAAACTACGTCGTTGTAAGTCCCCTTTATTATATCTGTTGTTTTCAATTGTGTCTTTCGCCTGTGCATTAATATAGCATAATCTAACTCTTTTCTTCCTAAATATCTCAAAGACTATTTTATCCACATGTCGTGTCAAGGAATCATCTATAACTTTCATCCATAACTCATATCATTATTTATTCCTTTTGCTTTCCCTCCCTTCAATAGTTTCTCGTCCACATAGGCCAAGGGATAAAATATGTTGTTCACTAGAATAGGATCTTTAAATTACGTTCACTACTTTTAACCCTAATACAACTCTCTATAACTTTCTGAATGCCATTGTTAATCTTAGCTGATGTCTTCCTTCCATGTAAAAGCTCAAGATCTTCTTTCATTCTTTGTGTCATTTCACACATTTCAAAGTTCTTTTTATTTATTTTCTCAAGTTTAATTGGGATAACCTTCAACTTTTCTCTAACCAACAAAATCTGTATATAAATTGAACTAGTCTCAACCATAGTATTATTTATAAAATTAGAATCCACACTCGATACTATGATTAAATATCAGCAGCCTGTTATTAACACTGTTAAGCCTAAGTTTGATAATTAACTAGTTTTTAGATTTTTTGTTAAACAAAATAATGAAGTTAGTTATTATTTATTATTGCAAATATGAAATTTTGATATTAATGTTTCTTTTCGAGGCTTTAATTATAGACGATTAACTTCTTCAAATTTATATTTAATTTTCTTGTTACTATTAACTACATTTGGGTCGATACAAAATAAATCTACATTACTATATAATTTAAGAATTGTAAGAATGCGATAAAGAATATTGAGTTCACCTGTAGGTTTGTTTGGGTTTTAAAAATACGAAGTTGTGTCTTTTAAATTATTGAATCACTGAATAAATTACCATCTTTATTGTTATTAATGTTAACAGATGTAAAATCTAATTGTTTATTGTTTGAATCACATGCCCCCCCAGTGGCTCAGCGGTATGTCTGCGGACTTACACGCTAAAATCCGGGTTTCGATACCCGTGGTAGGCAGAGCACAGATAGCCCATTGTGTAGCTTTGTGCTTAATTCAAAACAACAACAACAATTGTTTGAATCACCAATTACTATTAAACTGAGATTATAATTTACTAAATATTTCAGATTTTGATAATTAATTGAGATTCTTAGTGTAAAAAAATACTGGCTATGGTAACTTTATCTGTAATAGCTACATAAATATCAGTAACTGTTATTTTATTAATATATGAGTGAATATAAGATTTAATGTCATCTTTAATGAGAGTAATCAATTGTAAAGTATGTTTAGTAAACATTGTTTACTCTGACTTACACTTTTTATATAATTGTTGTACATTGCAACATTATTTTATTTTCCAATTCATCAAATAAATGCAGTTGACATTAAAGATTAAACTTAATTTTTGTAAGCAACAATGGCTGTTACTCATACTTTAATAGGCATTTTTCTTCCATTGTGCACGTTTACGTTCAGTTGCAGGACTGGCGTTGTACAGTTTTATTTTGTTTTGTTTTTCTACAAACATTGTAGATCTAAATTGATTTGTAATTAATTCAAGTTAAGAGTCGCGCACCACCTTAACGATGTTATCCATGTTTGTTTTAAACTTTCCTTGTTGAATTAAACTTTCAGCCAGAAGTAGGCTAAACCTTTGCACATTTAATGTCAACCACAGCTTGTTCCACTCCATATTTAGTGATGAGCACAAAGAGAAGGAGGTGTATGACTCACTCACCAGAAGTGTCATTTTCTCAAACATTAAAGTAATGCGATGCAATGCTTGAAAATTCCCATTTTGTCTCACGGGTCCCTGTTCTGCTAACGTTATCGACTTTAATGATAATAATTTTGTTTGCTATTGTGTTATTCCTAGTTAAGGCGCTCAACTCGCAATCTGAGGGTCGTAGGTCCGAATCCTCGTCACACCAAACATGCTCGCCCTTTCAGCCGTAGGGGCGTTACAATGTGACGGTCAGTACCATTAATCGTTGGTAAAAAGAGTATCTCAAAAGTTAGTGGTGGGTGGTGATGATTAGCTACCTTCCCGCTAGTCTTACACTGCTAAATTAAGGACGACTAGCGCAGATGTGATGCAAACCAAACTGTGCTACTCTTGCGTTCCTTTGTTTATTGGTTTTTCTTTGCACTCAATTTGTTTATTTTTATGGTTTTTACAAAACATTATTTAACGTTAGCATGGCGATTTCTCTTTTAGTTTACTCGTTTAGTTTATTTTCTTATGATTTTATCTCTCGGATATGGTCGCCTGTTTAAATCTAAGAGATGTCTCAAAGATAGCAGTTTTTTTTAATAAAACAGACCTATAGTTTTAATGGTTTGCACGGTCTCTCAGAAAGAACCTTGCATTAAAATATAGTAACCATGTAGCTCTGAGTAAGGGGATTCAGATTTCTCACAGACGCTTGTGTATCCAAAGTAAACAAACAAACAACTTACAGACCTGACACCAAATAATCTAATAACTTACTAAGTGAGCGTGGCTGATAGACTGATACAAGAGTGTTTGCAACCCAGTTGTTCAATTGTACACTCATTGGTTTATAACATTAAAATTTGATGTTCGATTCCTACAGTATACACAGAACAGATGCTCATTGTGCAGTTTTGCACTAAACAGAAACAAGAGTGTTTTTGAAAAGTCAAGCATTCGTAAATGTACTAACTATCGTTCAAGAAGGAAGAAAAGTTGTCTTTGATGAAACCTGGTTCGTACTTCCAGTCCCAAATGTATTGGAAAAACATGATGTTAATATTTAAGCTCTTACGTACATGAGATTATGAGCAAATTATAACTACAGATGATATCAGTAAAAGACATGATGTATTAAAATGCAAGAAAAGCGTTTGTTTAATGGCAGAGAAACAAAATAGCTTAAGTGCTCTCTGTCTAACACAGTTGTTCGACTCATCTCGGTGGACTCAGCAGGTAACTCGATGTGGCTTTGCTATAAGAAAATACTTCCACGTAACATCGATGTGAGCCTGTAAAGCTAACGCTGAACCTATTAGACTTGCAAAGGTACGTTTTATTAATTACATTTGTAAATTTTAATCTAAAGAAAAAGAACATAATAATATTTGAATTCAGACAGTCTGTAATTTCGAACTGATTTGCTAGGTAGAAAGCAATTAATGAATCGCACTCATCATCATCGTTTAGACTACACTATCTAAATACTGAGATTCGACAGTTTTTCTTATAACGCACCCAGGGCCCCAGAGTGCGTAGCGCACCACGGGTAGTACAATTCGTATTCCCGAACTTTAAATTTAGGACCATTCTAAACATAAGATAATGAAAATATAAGTTTACGAGTATTTACACATGTGCATTACAAAAACATACAAATAAACAACATGGTTTATTACTTGAAGATTAACTTTCTTGTTGGTAATATATCTTCCCTAAAATATATCTATGGACCGTATAATTATATCTTCGCCAGAACATGTCTAACAATTATATAATTATTTTTTAGCGAGAATAATTATATGGAACATATAATTGTATCTACTCCAGAATATATTTATGAACCATATAACTATATTTAAGTCAGAGTAAAAAAATGAAACAGGAGAAAGACTTATTGTAGAATTAAACGATTTCGTGCGGAGAACCTAAAGTTCTTTTTAATTGGGCAATATAAATTTAAACTTACCAATTGGGTCACAGTGTGTAAAGTGATCCACAAACTCTCTTTTTCCAAGGTAGATGGTGACCTGTTAAAATGACAAACTGTATATATTAAAAACATATCAGGTTACTAATGAGCAGCAGGAACTTCCGGTAGATCTGACTGATGAATAATAGAAAACAATTATATAATGGAAACTTACAGCAGTTGTGGCAAAGAAAAACCACCACGTCATGCAGATCAAGAATTTGATTGGTTATTCATCTTATACATGTAAATTAACATCTAATAAAAGTGGCTTCACACATTCACAGTTTATGATATTCTATTTCAGTATGATGGGTGTGTTTTTTTATAGCAAAGCCACCTGGGCTATCTGCTGAATCCACCGAGGGGAATCGAACCACTGATTGTAGCGTTGCAAATCCGTAGACTTACCGATGTACTAGCGGGGGGCACATTTCATTATGGACTTAAATCACTAGAACATCCTGGGAAGCATGGCATAAGTGGCTGCATGCTTAAAATCATATATTTCATAGGATTACAGGATATTTTCTACAATTCTTCTCAGTATGCCTTTAACATTGGGAACCACTTAAAAGAATGCAACACGTTTCCCAAGAACATTCCTCGCATTCTCGATGGGAATGAGGGTTTTCCAGCATCATTGTCACTTCTTTCAATCAGTACTTGTGTTGTTTTTATTTTCAATTAAAGGACCGATGTTGTAACCTTTTGTACAAATTCACTGCGCTAAAAGTATTTGAAACTAATTCAAGTTAGAGTCATCCTTAATGATGCCACTTACCTTTGTTTGATTAAAAGTTCAGGTCGAACTAGGGTAAATCTATCCACACTTATACTCTTATTGTTTTTCCAAGAAATGTGTAACAGTTTATTTACCACTAGGCCGAAGCTATGGTAATTTGCATCAGTATGTATGTTTCACAAAGGATGTAGTCTCAATGATGTGTAGAATTATTGAGCAATTCTGAAAATCTTGTTACCCATGTGATGTACGCTGAGCGGTTTATGAAAGTTAATAATCATTTATTGATTTTTATGGGAACGGTTATTATTTCGTTTTTTTATCTATGACTACATTTTCACTCGGGTTTTTTTCTTTTTATGATAAGCTTTCATTTCGTATTTTCTTTGTTATGATCACACCCTGATTGACGTGTAAAAGAAATAATGACAACAAAAGCTTTAAGAATTTTGAGTATAAAAATATGCGGTAAAACTCACGAGTTTATTAAATACACGGTAAAGAAATCTCATTTCGTTATTGTTAATTTGATATGAATGCTCATTCTTACAGTTACGGCCTTACCTAACCGTATGTTGTTATAAAGAGACTATATACATATGTATTGAATATTAAAACTAAAATATTTAATTTGCTGAGAAGACTTAAAACTGTTTCTAATAAGATATCAGTTCCTTATTATTGGTTCTAACAACTTACTCAGAAACCCCACTAGTTTGTTACTGTACATGCTTATAGGTCCAACAGGACATTCATCTTTGCCAGCTTTAGAAAGTCGATACATGATACTATGTGCTTTATACTTTACTTTGTTAAATAAAGAAATAGTAATTTAAAGACTGCAAACATACACCGCAGAACTTTTCGCTGAAGTTGTCACCAAGGTAACATTGGTATTTGTCAAAGAAAAGAGTTAAATATTAAAATCGTTATATAGGTTTCAATTCTAAAGTGACTCTCGTGATTAGAATATTAAATAAATTGTAACTTTATGTTTTTCCAAGATAAGCTATTAAATTAGAATATGTAACATTAGAGAAATAAAGATAAAAAAGTCATGCTACAAACAATATTCAGTTGCTACATAATAATGGATAAAAGAATCTAAGTTGATATTAAGTAAACACCTAGAAATTATTTAATTATATAAACGAACTCTAGTTTAATGACGCAGCATAATCCAAATATCATTCACTACAAGGTTGTCTGAGGTACACAAAAATATATCCATTTACCATAACGTCCTAACCGAAAGACAACACCAAAATTTCTTAAGATTATTTTGTTAAAGCCAGATATAAGACAAAGTTTTACAAATGTGTATTTTCTTAATTTTCAGATTCCAGCTTCCTATTACTATGTTATTATTAGGGATCGTGTTTCTTTTATCCACCTTTGAATAAAATAATTCTGTTCTAAGATTTTTTTTACCCAGTTAGTCCTAGTGATTTCTAATATCGACAAAATAACGATCATTGTTGCGTTATCCTGACGTATAAATACTGAGAAATTTGCGATTGAATCAAAAGAAGTTTATTTTATTTTTTTGTTTTATAACAAACTACATTCAGCTAAATAGAAAGAAAAACGTATATTTTAAAACTTTAAGTTGACCAGTAAATAGATTTAGCTGTTCTTTTGAATGTTGTTTGCTTTTCTTAACTATTCATTTGTTTATTTTTAATTTTAATTTTCCGCAACTCTACACATCTGCGCTAGGTGTTCCTAATTTAGCAGTAGTTATTAATGCCTACAGCTAACTCTTGGGATACTGTTTTACCAACGAATAGTGGGATTGACCGTCACACTTTAACGCCCCCACGGCTGAAAGGGCGAACATGTTTGGTGTGACGGGGATTCGAACCACGACTCTCAGATTACAAGTCGTTCGTCAAACGGTCGCTTTTGTGAAAGTTACACAACAGTTTATTTTTCTATTTACAAACAAATGTAACGCTTACTTATCTCTTGTTTTGTGTTAGATTTAAGTTTCAGTGTAGACTTAGAAAAATTCTGTTAAGTCAGTATTATTGTAGGATGAAAAGAAATTTGTTTCACTCTGCAGTGTGAAAAATTTACTATCCAAATTAAGTCAACGTAAACGTTATTCGATAAGGTTTAGTAACTTTAGCGAACACAATCGCAATTCAATGTCTTAACGCCGAGGCGTTGGGATCTTTCAAAACACTTATCGATTTATATATGTACATAACTAGGATATCGACTTTTACAGTGTATTAACGTCAAGTTCTTTTCATCCAAACGAAACGATTATAAGGTAAAAAAAAGAAATTATTACAACACGTATCATTACCATTAAGGTAGGTAAATACACTACATATTGTATCGAAAATAAACAGTTTTGTAAAGTATAACAGAAAACGAAATAAAACAAAAATTTCGAATGTATTGAATAGCGTTAATATTAAGAAATATAAACATATTTAAGCTGTTTGCTGTGTATTGGGCAGCGATGTAGTTTCAGATTGACAGTAGAAGCTGCTGTTTTGTGTGTTTGATTACATTTAATGGTAAAATTTTGTTTTGATAAACTTATAAGTAGCATGTAATTCTCTTTATAACGTGTGGTAAGTTAACCATTCGTTTGCAACAAGGCAGCAAATAACAAACATGAACTTATTTGTAGAAGTTAATCTGCCTGCTTGTCTTTTGGAATCGTTGCTCTTTGCACAGAGATAAATTTGGTAGAAACAGAGAACAGTTTTAATTATGAATTAAAACAAAATTCCATATTTCATCAACAAATGAATCATAAAAAAATAACAAAATATTCGTCCAGTCATTTAAACAAAACTGTTTTTGATAGATATAAAACTACACATGCCTGTCGAAGTGTAGTAAGATAAGAGGACAATAATTTTACCTTAAGTCGTATCTGAAAGTGAGGAGCGTAACCTGAACTTTAAACTGTATCTGGGCGTACGGGGCGCAGTCCAAATCTTAAGCTGTATGTGAGAGTACAGTAAGCTTCCTAACTCTCCTCATATTACAAACATATTATGATTTTGATATAATTATCCAAAAATATATTTTTTAATAAATTAGGATGCGGTGCTGTGATTGTAATAGAAAAGTGAAGGAGATCGAAGTACTTTAAGAACTTGAGTAGTGTCTGCAGAGACAACAGTGAAAAACAAGTTAGTTCTCTAAACCCTTGTTCTCCGTAAGCTAAACAACGAAATAGACTTAATCATTTATATCATTGTTTAAACATTCTAATAATGTTTCAGAAATTTAAAAAAAGTATGTATTGTAATTTTGATTAACTAGTATGTAGTTTGATATTTAAGAATAAATTGCATTAGATACCGTGTTATATTTTTGTAGTATAAGATGTATACATCTCACGGGGTGTAAATTAAAAGGTAAAACGAATTAGAAAAACGAAAGAGCAGTTTATTTTTTGTGGTGTCCATCAATATATCCTTATTTTGATATTTAATTGTAATGGAAATATTGCGAGAGAAGTGATTAATAAAATGCATTTAATATAATTTTCCCCTTTCAGAAGAAAGTTTGGTTTGCTTTGAATTTCGTGCAAAGCTACATGAGAGCTATCTGTGCTAGCCGTCTCTCGTTTAGCACTGTAAGACTAGAGGTAGGCAAGGCAGATTGTTATCACCATTCACCGCCAACTCTTGGGCTACTCTTTTACTAACTAATAGTGCGATTGACCGTAACATTATAATGCCCACACAGCTGAAAGGGTGAGAATGTTTAGTGCGACGGGGAATTCGAACCTGCAACCCTCAGTTTACGAGTCGAGTACCTTAACCATCTGGCTATGTTGGGCCAGTTTTAGAAGAAGAACCTTGGTACATGACAGCAATTTCGAATCTTTGTTGAAAATATTAGTTTATCATTTAATCACTTGGTTGGCAGAAAATGAAACCATTTTGGTTCAACAAAAGTGATTGGATTAGTTTACAACGAGCAAGACTTGAGCAGGCATACCAGTAAGATAACTCGAAATCTCCAATCACATTTTTCGCATGAAATAAAGTACAATTGTAAGTTGATAAACAAAGCCCATGTCAACTGTTACGCAGACTAATAGTTATAGAAAGTTTACTTGGATGATATATTACTGATGAAAGTAGAAATAACTTGTTAGTTAAGTATTCAAGATGACATAGCTTGTAGCTGAAGTGTTAATGTTGACATAGCTTGTAGCTACAGTATTCAAGTTCACATAGCTTTTGTTTTTGTTTTTAAGAGGTACAGAGTTAATTAACGAAGAATAGCTACTTGTGAGACAATAGATTAATTTCTGTACACATTTTTGTTTCGAAAAGCAAGACAAGATCACGTAGGACATTTAAAGTACAAGTATATTCAAACTGCAAATACATGAGCATTGTAAGAAAGCGGTAATATAAGTGAAAGTTATTCAATTTAATTGTTTAAAGTGTTTTGTATACGGCAAATACAATGGCATTAGTTCTATCCCCAACCAGCTATAATAAAACATAGTAACTGAATATCTTTCTTTTGTTCCTGACTTCATTTCGTTTTGTGTGAAAAACAGTCTCTTTTACTATGAGTACTTACACTTCCGTCCAACGCGCTTTTCTTGAAAATACGGTTCGAATTTAAAACCATGATGTTTCCTTTGTATATCTTCCGTTATTCTGAGTTGTCTTCAAATCTCGTGTCGAAGAGCTGAAGATAGAGGAGTAATGTTCTAATTGACACTCGAACGCAACCTTACCTGGATCCCACTGTTCTCAGCATATTTTATACTGAGATGAGCACATGTACCGCACATCTCCCTGGCGGAGCTTCTGAACATCACCGAAAAGAATTTCAAACGTCGGTGTCATTGCACGATGCCTCAATTGACTATTATAAATATCGGCGTCATTGCACTATATCTCAATTGACTATGATAAATATCGGTGTCATTGCACGATGCCTCAATTAAATATGATAAATATCCAATAAATGTCATAAATATTGATTTCAATTTATTGTTTATGAATAATCCTTGAGGTTCGTTTATTGATTACAAATTAAAAAAAAGCCGTAATATATTCAAGGTTAGGTTATTTTTAATGTTATTGTGTTAATCATAAAGGAGTGAAGCATTTTCATTGAAATACAAATATTACAATCTTAAGCCAGTTTTTTTATGAATTATTTATATAAAATCGCACGCGTCAAATATCTTGAAAAATTATAATCATTGGACTACATTTTGTAAATTATCGTCCAATGTCTTTATTATCACTATTATTACATTACATAGAGCAAAATAGAATATTAACAGATTATGCTTATAATTTTCTGTAATTATTAGACTAACGAAAATAACTTCTCTCGGGTCTTGGTTTTAGCGCTACAAGAAGTTCTGAAAATGTTATTTTCGTTTGGTTATTATAATGGTATTAAGTATAATATCGCAAGCTACCATTTTATATTCAATTTTGACTACCGGCCTTATTAGGAGTGCTTACTGTAGTGTTATATATATTACTGATAAGTACAATCTGTCTTGAGTCGAGATATTTTTTCTTCTTACTACATTTAATACACACAAGTGAATAGAATCTTTTATTTTGGTATTACAAGTGGCACGGGCAAGTTAACAGGTTGTTTTCCACTATCATTGGTACAAACAAGTAAACAGAAATGCTTCTTTTGGTACTGTATGTGATAGAAAGTCTTTTGCTTTGGTGTTGGTGATAATGGTAAATGAATAAAGGCAAGAGTACAGCAGAAATTATAATGTCCCTGCAGGAACCCCTTTATGGGTCGTATTAACTTAAACTAGATTTTTAACATACAAAATTTTTTTCAGCCAGTACTGTTTTTCTGACAGATACCTGTGTTGCCTAGGAATGATACTTTACTGTTTATGATACTGTCGAAATATTTCATCTCCAGATGTTAAAATTCTATTAGAAATGATACTGACATGTTCTACCACATCGTTCATTACTATCTTATTAACAAGATACTCTCTCTCTGTTCATTACTGGTTCAACACGTATGATACTGACATAAATTACACTCTCTCTATATTCATTACTAGTTTAACACACATGATAAAATCCACTCTCTTCATTCATTATTACTTAAATACACATAATACTGACATTAAATCCTTCTCTCAATTTATCACTGATGTACCGTATATAAAACTGCTGTATACTAAACAAATATCTGGTAGAACTAGCGGTAAATTTATCTTCCAAAATTGTCTGATGAAGGTACAATAATGTTTTGGCAATGCTTGTTCTTCGATGTCTGTATTTTTTTCTTGTGCTATTGGAATTTTTTACTGATTCACTAAACGCCCTTTAAATGATTATGATTAATTATATGTTACTTAACTTTGTTCTACCACCTGACTTTTGTGTTGGAATGGTAAGGACAGCAAGTTAAGATTCAGCTCGAAGGTTATTAATAAGTCCATCATTACAACGAAATCAAAGTATTAAGTTTTGAGACACTTGTTGTGTCTTTGCAAATTTATTGATTTGGATTCAACGTCACAAACCTTCCATCAAATTGGATTCAACAGAAGCCTTAAAAGAGAACGGAAAGTTATGGTTCCATCGTGACGTATATACCAATGTCTTGGAGTTTTAATCCTGCTTAATCTTGTTCCACACTATATTTGGACATTGTAATAAGTTAATCTTACAGGATTAAGTCTTGTTTGTACCTTCAGTTTTGGAATGGTAGTGTGGAAATAATCTATAAAAATATTAGTTTATATGATTAGAATCTTCTCGAAAATATGAAGGTCATAGGATAAAATAATCTTTAAAACAAAATACCAATGTGTTCGATGTTTTAAAGGTAAACGCCATTTTTGGTTTAAAAAGTTATCATCCAATACATTGGAGCCAAGGACAGAAATGCAAGGGTATTTTGTATCACAACTTAAGCTAAGATTTAAAAATTGGAGTTGTTTCAATATAATTTTGAGGTTCTCTGATTATAATGAAACTTGAACTAAGGATAACATAGTTAATTACAAGGAAAGGCCAATTCTTAAAAAAAAATGTTTTCAATAGACGTTCGAGCCTTGTTTGGAATCATTAATGAAGTTTCAGATGACACAGTTACTTGTTTGTAGACCCTCTTTACGTAAAATATTGCATCTAGTACATGTATCTAACTCCTAGTTGTTGTTGACAAACGTAAAGGGATTTTTTTTATTTTAGACTCTAGGTTGACATTGATGATAAATAGATAAAGTTGATATTTTTGATTCGTAGTAGGTGTTGACACAATACAGAAATATAACATCCCTAACTCTAAGTTAATGTTGATATAGAGTAAGGATGTTTCATGTACTGAACTTGTGGTTGACGTTAAACATTGATATTTTTGACTTTCTGCTGTTGTTGATAAAAACTATGGAAAATGTGTTGTTCTGTTATTAAGAATGTACTGATTACAGCATAGAAGCTGTAAACTATTCAATTATGACCACCGAACTATATAAGATTGCTTACCATATTGTCGTGAATAAAGATAAGTTATTTCCATTAGTAACATATACTGTAATATATACATATTAATGATATAAAGAAATCAAGTAATACAGAAAATTGAACGAAAGTTGTTTCTTTTGATACTTTAACTGATAGGGGCAAGTGTACAGAAAAGTTTTTTTCGATAGTACCCTTGTATAAGAAATAAAATGAATGAGTGTATTTTGGTACTTGGTACTGTAAGTAATACAGACGAGTAAATAGACCGTTTAATCAATATCAGATCAACCTTTTGCCAAACGTAATGACGTAAATTTACGACACAGAGAAAAAAATTTTCTCAGTCGATACCACTTTTCTGGCATATATTTCTGGTGCTTTACTCTTTATGATACTGGAAGGATATGCTATTTCTAAGTGTTAAAATTTTCTTAACGTATCACATATGTTCATAACTATTTTACTACACACGATATCGACATAACCTTCATTAATCGCCTCCCCCCCACCATGACTAAGCAATAAGTCTGAAGGCTTATACCAGTGATGGCGAACCTTTTAGAGATTGCGTGCCTCAGTTGTGACCCAAAATTATTTTGTCTATCCAAACGTGCCAGGATTTTCATAAAAATGACAGTTACTTTCCAATAAAAACCGACTTTTTGATGAGTATCTTTATTTTTAAAAAGTTGAATTATAAAAGTTTCAATGAAACTAATAAATAGCCTTGACTTAAAATTTGTATATTTTGTCTTGAATTTTATTAAATCAATGCGATCTCTGCTGTTGTGAACACTCGGATAACTTGTTAATTGATGGTTCATATTTTGTTGATTTGAGAGCAACACATGCAGCACTCAGTTCATCTGTAAGCTTGTTTCTTCTGTCTGATTTGATGAAATTCAAAGTTGAAAACTGCTGCTCACAAGCGTAAGATGATCCAAACAAAGTAAGAAGAGCTATTCCAAGTAATTTCATTTACTTAATAAAATTAATTGGCAAAGAATTCCACACTTTAAGAATTTCATTTTCACAACTCTTTGCAACGTTTTCTTCCAAGATCCCTCCACACTCCATTTTCTCAAGTTTTTTACGCAGGGCACAGAATTTATTAGTCCAAGTATAGTTTTCCTGAAATTCTACATACTTCTTAGCAAAGATGCGGGAATCCTATAACGTGCCAGCAATCGTGGCCTTGCGTGCCATAGGTTCGCCATCACTGGCTTATAACGCTAAAATTTAAGTTTCGAAACCTGTTGTAGGTACTTTACAAATAGCTTGTTCTGTAGATTTGTGGTTAACAACAAACAAAACCATACTTTTTCATGACTATTTTACTACAATAACGATATAAATCCCATTTTAACCGTTCATTATAAATCCAAAATATTTTTATCATCTCATTTTATTAAATGTTCATAACTTGATTCGCAAAATACTGAAACTAATCCATTTCTTTCCATTCATCACTACTTTGTTACGTATAATACATATTGATATAACTATCATTCTTTCTATTTAGTTTTGCTTTACATTATATATAATTGTGTTGCCTTAATCAAATTCGCTCCATTGATAATACTTGACTGTATATAATACGTATTGATATAAATCCCATTCAGAACTAATTTAGTACATATTCCTTTAATATAGTGCTACTTTATTACATATTATATGTAGTGATACAAATTATATTCTGTCCATTCGACACTACATTACCGCGTATACTATGCATTGATATAAATTCTAACACATCTTTATTAACAAACCAACCGTAATAAATGCACTACAGCAGATGATTAACCAAAATGTTCTCTGACTGAGATCATCCAGATTTAAAAATAATGTCACAGAGTCTTTTTATTGTTTTAATATTTGGCTATGTTCTCTCTGGACTTGATAACTGCATGACATCGACATGACATAGAGTACACGAGAGACTAAACGTACGAAGTGATGTTTTCATGATTATATCCTCATCAATGAGTAGTATTTTACAACGTATAATATGTATTGATATAAATTCTATTCTCATCAATGAGTATTATTTTACTACGTATAATATTATTGATATAAATTCTATTCTCATCAATAAGTATTATTTTACTACGTATCATATTATTGATTTAAATTCTATTCTAATCAATAAGTATTATTTTACTACGTATAATATTATTGATTTAAATTCTATTCTAATCAATAAGTATTACTTTACTACGTAGAATATGTATTTATATAAATCCTATTTTTAACAGTGAGTACTTTTATACCACGTATAATATGTTTTCACATAAATTACATATAAACCCTGGAAGCTATAATTGAGATTACCGCTTATTAATCGAACGTCAGATACTTGACCAGAAACATTTATAGATTTCGAACATCACTTAATTTTAGAGGATTCACATCGGACATTAATATATTTTACGAAAACATTACGTAATTTTAGCTGTGGAAAACTCAGCGTGTGCCCAGCGAAGAAAGAAGAATTCAGAGCCATTTAGTTCTGTATTACATGACTTGTAGCTACACCAACTAGAAATTAACTCACTCATAGTAAACCCTTGATAAGACATCACGGAGGTTCTGGACCAGAAAGAAGACACGACATTGTTTGTAAGCTTGTAAACTTTTGTAGATAGATCATTGTTTGTAATATGTATTATAAAACAGACTATGTGTATCAAGCTCATTGGAAAATATCGTAAACTGGATACATATTGACACTTAACTTCTAATTTTAAATTGTAATTTAACTTAGGTTTAGGCTATTTGAAAATTAAATACGTAACAACTGACATAAATCCCATTCTTTATTGAGTACTGTTTTACAGCATGTAATATATCTTGATATAAATTTCATCCTTTCTATTCAGTCCTAGTTTACTACATACAACACGAATCGATATGTACGCCTTCATACACATAATATGCGTTTACATAAATCGCATTATCTTCTTTTAGTATTGTAACGATAACGGACATGAAAATAGCTATGAAGGAATGTGTGACAGATAAATCAATTTTATGTTTTATCCATAATTAAATTAAATTCATAAGAAATTCTTATATCTAACATTAGCTCGTGCTTACAACTGGCTGAATGATTGTTATCCAAAAGTCGCTTAACAAACCATTACCTTGACAGCATCTAACGCATAATACCGTAAGTGTCATTTGAAGGACAGCTATAAAAAGAAACCGATATCTACGTCACTAGATGGTTTCTCAGCTCTATAGTATTTGATTTCGGAATTCTCTAAAATGCAGAGAACGTTCTTCCCGTAGAATACTTCGTAATTACATGCATACTTTGAAACTGTTAATATTTTAGGAACAGGTTCTTTAGAATCATTGACCCTCCTAAAAATCTTTATGTTATCTTTTTACTTCTTATTACTTATAAATATTTTTTTCTATAAAACTTTGCAGTTTTTATTTAAGATAAAAAGGAAAGGGAAAAAGTTTTAAATTCTAAAAAAGAATTATAACTTTTAAATCAGTGTCTATAATTCGTTAATGATTTATTTGTTACAGAAACTGTAGTTAAACCATGGGACTAAAAGCAATTCATTACGTGTCCATTAAATTTTTCATGCTTTCAGTCATTTCGAAACATAATCATGTTGTTTTCCTTCTGTGTTATGTTTTCCATTGCTCAGGAGTGTTATCTATATCATTGTCTTATTTAATGCGGATTAATTAGTTACTGAGATCCTACAAAGTTGCTTATAAAATGTAATATACATTACTATAGGACAAATAAACAATAGTTTCAGTTTTAGTTTACGTTTACATACTGATTATAAGTATTATTTTGTTACACGTTAAAACCTTCACAGTCAGTAAGGTTTACTTTAAACGACTTTAACGGTGACCAGAAGCTTTTTTTTTTCTTTCAACGGTTGAAGTAAGACTTGCTGTGTGTGCACGCATGTCTCTTTCTGGTTGACAGACGAAATCCAAGTCGATTCATACTCCTTTTTCTCCAACGTGATTAAGTATAAGTGACATTTCCGCCTTGGAAATTCTAAATATACGATTTAACACATCTTTGTTATCTGATTGTAAGAATGATTTACTTTGGAAAGTTTTTTATGTATCATTTTCAAAAGTGATCAGTTTTTGATTATATCGTACTACCTACGAAATGCCAAACAAGAATGTAGAAATGTAGTCCTAATACATTGCGTTTCACCACCGACTTTATAATGGCAGTTTTTTATGTGTCGTGCCGATTTGCATACTTAAAGTACTTTTAGTGCATTGTATTCAACCCTTTATAGTTAAATGATAGTCGGCTGTGTAGTTAATAATTTAATATTCGTTATTATCTAATACTATTTGTTTTGGAAATGAACTTCTCTATCATGAAAAAAATTCAGCTGAAAACCACGTGAGTAGGTGTGACGTGGTCCCGGCATGGCCAAGCGTGTTAAGGCGTGTGACTCATAATCTGTAGGTCGCGGGTTCGCGTGGGGGCGTTATAATGTGACGGTCAATCCAACTATTCGTTGTTAAAAGAGTAGCCAAAAAGTTGGCGGTGGGGGAGGTGATGACTAGCTGTCTTCCCTCTAGTCTTACACTGCTAAATTAGGGACGGCTAGCACAGATAGCCCTTGAGTAGCTTTGTGCGAAATTCCAAAACAAACAAACAAACAGGTGTGACGTGTGGAGTTATATGCAAACATTTAATACTATTTTATTCAGAGGAAAGAATGGTTATAACTAAAACGTATAGTGCTTTATTCTCAGATCTGAAGAACAGATGACACAGAGATATGAGTATAGGAAATAACATGGCTGTACTACACAGAGTCGAAATTTTCCAAAAATGTGTCTGTCATCTTATAAGCCAGTTCTAACAACATAAAAGTTCCAAAATGTTTTAAATACGTTTGAGGTTCCATACAACTACTCTAAGATTGAGATAATCAAGAGGAAGGATGGCTGATATTATCACATAAAATTATTTGAATAAATGCTAATATGAGATTTATTTCATTAACTGTTTAGATATGTTATATGTTATTTTGTTGGCATTGAAGTGTAACAAACTTGATATCTGCAAAAACTTAACAAAATACAATACATGTAAGTATTAACCTATGACATAAATGTTTATCGACATGAAAACATTAACAGGTAAACCACAGTCTATTTTGACTCTGTTCATTGGACTGACATATTCTGAGACTACTGTAATAAGTTATTGTTCAGAGAAAGATTGTTGTTATAATTAGACATAGGTTGAGAAAAGTTAATTTTCTGGATTTTACAGAACTGGTTGGGAGAAGTGCAGCTTCCATTTTATTTACCGGGTACACTTTTTACTTAAGGATGTGAGTAACTTAGTTATGAGGAATGAATCTTTTTTTTAGTGGTGCATGAAAATATTTAAATGTTGTTGAAAAGTGCCAGAGGGAAAAGATAGAGTGGAGTTAGTTAAAGAGAAAGTTTTAGAAAATAATACACCTATATATGCATCCTGTCAGTTATCCTAATACGTCATCGTTGTTATCACAACCACAATTACCTCCAGATCAAACGTTGCTATCTAATTCCAGTCAAAACACCGGCGCAATCTTTGACAGCATTAGTGGTTAATTGATGATAAGAAAAATTCAGCAGATAATGAAACTTTTATTAAAAGAGAACATGTTAAAACTGAAATAAATCTAGTTAATATCATTAAAAATTATGCGCACGATCAGCTGCACCTGATAAAATAAACTTTCTTGTAGATGTCGATCATGGAATAAAAAAAAACTAAGAATAGATACAGTGTTTCTAGGAAATGATTGGTTATGCTTTGACAATGAATAGTACGTGAATCGTGCTTCTCACTAACAAGCACAGGCAATTGGAATAAAAATTATGTAAAGCTTTTCATGAAAAAAATGTCAACCTGTATTATTTAATGAGGACATTGGCATAAAATTAAAAGCTGAATAAAGAAAGTAGATGAAACGTTAGATGAGAATTACTGAGAACAAAGAGTTCACACTGCTTTGCAAGTTAACCCTTAAGTAAATATTACACAGTACAGAGATCGAAGACATTGGAAACTCAATGTGTCTCTTCTAGACAAAACAGATATCAATAACGCAATTGCAGAAAGATTAGAAAAGCTCTCAAACATAGAACAAACTAGCAGACTTGTGGGCTAATCTTAATCGAGATATGAAAACCAAATTTAAGGAATTGGGTAAAAAACAAGCAAAAGAGTACAATATACAAGTAGATTTCCTAGAGAGAACACTCGCAGTAATAACTATAACAGCCAATAGTGATCCAAACTTCATAGTGTCAGTAATAAGGTAGAACTAAATGAGCTATGCAATAAAAAAATGAAAACTTTGAAATTAAAATACTATTAGAATATAAATGGGGAAGAAAAAATTTCAGACCTCCTGTAAACAGCTAAGCAATAAGAAACACGCATTACATATAACAGCATAAAAAGACAGTGATGGCATTACATATACAGGTAAACAAAGCATGTTAAACATTACAGTAAACCATCATTCTAAACTTTACTCTTTCAGACTAGTTTGGCATATCCAGGTGGTTAAGGCTCTCGATTCGTAATCGGAGGGTCGCGGGTTCGAAACCCCGTTACATTAAACATGCTCGCCTTTTCAGCTGTGGAAGTGTATAATGTTACGATCAATCCCATTATTCGTCGGCAAAAGAGTAGCTCAAGAGTTGGCGGTGGGTTGTGATAACTAACTGCCTTTCTTCTAGTCTTACACTGCCAAATAAGGACTGCTAGTGCAGATAGATCTCGTGTAGCTTTGCACGAAATTAAAAAAACAAACAGTATTGTATAAAGCAAATTGTTGCTGTCCACCATTTTAATATTTTATTTTTAGACGTTCACAGAAAGGAGTTATAACGTCATGTGATAAGCATGTAATTCTGTGATTCGAATTTTCTTGGCAATTTGAGTGCTTATATTTATATTTTTGTTTGTATGATGAAACTACTAAGGTAACTGCCATTTGCTCTAATTTTTACCAACTGAGCAGAGGGCAGCCAGTTAGCAGCAGTCTACCATCCTCTATTTACGGTAATTGATTGAATATCACTCTTATAACCCTTGGTGGGTCAGAGGTACATCTACAGGCTTATAACGTTCAAATCTGGGGCTCGATACCCCATGTTGGACAAAGTAGATAATCCAATGTGGCTTTGATCTGAAAGATTGTTTTGTTTTGAATTTCGCGCAAAGCTACTCGAGGGCAATCTGCGCTAGCCGTCCCTAATTTAGCAGTGTTAGACTAGAGGGAAGGCAAATAGTCATCACCACCCACCGCCAACTCTTGGGCTACTATTTTACCAACGAATAGTGGGATTGACCGTCACATTATAACGACTCACGGCTGAAAGAGCGAACATGTTTGGTGCGACCGGGATTCGAACCCGCGACCCTCGGATTACGAGTCGCACGCTTAATATACTTGGCGATGCCGCGCCTGATCTGAAAGAAACAAATATTAAAACCGAGAATATTTTATTATATCGCACGAGTTTTATCTCGGGTGGCCAGTTCCAAACTCGAGAGAGTATGAGAAACGAAATGAGCAGTATCAGAGCTACAAGTAGACTAGAGTACTAGTATTAACAGCAATACGTTGTTGGTAGATTATTGTCTCAGTGAAGGTTATTTCAGCGCCGTATATTTTAAGCTTTTGTTTCGATACAATGTTAAAGATACTGGATAACTCAGCTAGTAATTGAATAGCATTAGTTGTTTATGAATTTAGGCCTATTCTTTGGTTACCCTAAAATTAAAGAATGTGGAATTTGTAAAACTTCCAGTTGAAAAATAAAACGCGTTCCTTTTATTAAGTGGATTGAACTTTCTATTAACTAACAATAAGGAAGATTTGTAAGCATTAAAAATAAAAGTTTGAAACCTAAATAACAATATAGTTATTACTAAACCAGATAAAGGAAGATGTAGAATATATTAAATGAACGTTTAGTGATTTAATCAAATTTGTGAAACCCGATCAAGATCCTATTGACAAAAGAGAAATAAATTGCAAAGGCATCTATTTAAGTTAGTGGAAACAGCAGTACAGCTATGTGCAGACGTAATTTTTATCGACAATTCAAATCGATTACTTTGTAGAAGACCTTTTCGAAGTTAATGGTTTTTGCAACTAAAGAATCTAATTCAGAAGATTCAATAGTAATCTTTATTACTAGACTGACAATGGTTTCTGGAGTGGATTTTTCTCTAACTAATATTTTACTTGAAAAATAATGGCAGTATGACTGTCTAGTTTTTGAAAATATTATGTTATCGGATACGTTTACTGTTTGTAAGGATTTAAATTATAGTCTTCAATTTTGAGCTGTTTGAATTATTCAATTTACATTTGAACACGAGCGATACCATACATTTATATTTGTGCATAGTTGTGATGACACCTTTGAAAGTGAAATTTACTCCAAAGAAACACTTACTAACCATTGTTTTAATTTTACAACTTATATTTATTTTGCGTATTTGTTTGTTTTTTGTCATTTCGCGCAAAGCTGTTCGAGGGCTATCTGCGCTAGCCGTCCCTAATTTAGCAGTGTAAGATTATAGCGAAAGCAACTAGTCATCACCACCCACCACCAACTCTTGGGCTACTATTTTACCAACGAATAGTGGGACTGACCGTCACATTATGACGCCCACACGGCTGAAAGGACGAGCATGTTTGGTGCGACCGGGATTCGAACCCGCGATCCTCGGATTATGAGTCGAACACCTTAACGCGCTTGGCTATGCCGGACCTAGGAAGAAATGTTACTAAACATTCCAGTGCTGATATCAGCAAAAGAAGACATTAAACAATCTAATGCAATTTTTCTGAGCATGAAGTGTTACTAATGCTGAAACTATTAATTATAATGTGATTAATGAACAATACCATATTTAACCAACGTTTTATTGCGTTTTTGTAAAGTTTAATATCTATCGATATATATGTATATAGGTAGATAGAATCCTTAGATGTTAATTATTGAATGCCAGGCATGGCCAAGTGGTTCAGACACTCGACTCGTAATTCGCGGGTTTAAATCCTCATCATATCAAATATGCTCGCCCTTTCAGCCTTAGGGGCATTATTATCTTACGATCAATCCCACTATTCATTGATAAAAGAATAGCCTATGAGTTGGCGGTGTGTAGTGATAACTAGGTGTTTTCCCTCTAGTCTTACACTGCTAAATTATGGACGGCTAGAGCAGATATCCCTGGTGTAGCTTTGCACGAAACTGAAAAAAAAACAACAAAAAACAATAATTATCGAATGCAATCTCAATCTCCAACAAACAATTGTTTTTTCACCAGAGATAATTAGTTCTTCTGGTGCTTTCGTTTGGTAAATTACTCTTTTATTTATAGCGTATATATCGTATACCTCGATATTCCTCTTTGTTTCTGATACTGTACTAGTAGCGTGGGTTAAATGAATCATTCAGCAACACTGAACATAGAAGGTTATGGACTTTTATTTGTGCAATCGTTTTCATGCTTGAATGTAAAGCAATTTTCAATTCTATGCTGACTTCTTGAAATAGAACACGTATAAGCACGATGTAAAATATGCAAAATATTACTTTAAGCGTCCTGTGTGGATTAGTTTTTTTACCTACAAATACAAAACAGGGACAAAAATAGTGTTAAAACTTATGGTCTAATTAATGGTAACGAAAGGCAGAAGGTAAACATTTTCAATGTAATTGATATCTTAGATGATTGTGATGTATGAGGGTTTATTTATGCGAAGCAGCTGGAAACATCTGCGCCAAATGAAAAAAAATGTTTGATTTTTGTTTTGTTTTTGAATTTCTCGCAAAGCTACTCGAAGACTATCTGTGCTAGCCGTCCCTAATTTAGCAGTGTAAGACTAGAGGGAAGGCAAATAGTCATCACCACCCACCGCCAACTCTTGGGCTACTCTTTTACCCACGAATAGTGGGATTGACTGTCACATTGTAACACCCCCACGGCTAAAAGGGCGAGCATGTTTGGCGTGACGGGGATGCGAACCCGAGATCCTCAGATTACGAGTCGCACGTCTTAACTCACCTGGCCATGCCGGGTTCGAAAAAATATTAATGACTATAATAACTGAGAAGGAAGTAGCTAGTTAACAGTACCTAATGCTGACTCTCGGACTACTTCAATTGAATTGTGAGATTGTGATTGCCTTTGGAATAAATTACCTACTGTCATAAATTGTAATGCGCTAATTTGCAGCAACGAGATGCGAACCATGAATTCACAATCTGGTTTAGACAAACAGATTAAAAACTGTAGAAAAATACTACAATGATAGAAATAGAACGATCAACGGCAATGAATGATAAAAACAACTAGTAATGAGTTGAGTTACAATGTAAAGGTGTACGAACTATAGAAATGAAAAGGTTCGTGATTTGTAATTTCCAACGACAATGCCCAAAAGAAAATAAACTTAACGTGAACAAACATGTTTGAAACGTTGCTATCGCCGAACATCGATGCAAAAGCAAGATAAACGCTGTTTGGTTAACTATATGTTGGTATTCTTATCATGCTATTCAGTTTACCATTCTGAGTTTGTTCCAGAGGAGCTTCAGCTACTGTTGTTAAACAGATTATAGTCGATCCATGGCTCGTTAGTTCTTTATTACTTTAACAGTTACTGTTGTTAAACAGGTTATAGTCGATCCATGGCTCGTTAGTTCTTTATTACTTTAACAGTTACTGTTGTTAAACAGGTTATAGTCGATCCATGACACGTTAGTTCTTTATTACTTTAACAGTTACTGTTGTTAAACAGGTTATAGTCGATCCATGGCTCGTTAGTTCTTTATTACTTTAACAGTTACTGTTGTTAAACAGATTATAGTCGATCCATGGTTCGTTAGTTCTTTATTACTTTAACAGTTACTGTTGTTAAACAGGTTATAGTCGATCCATGACACGTTAGTTCTTTATTACTTTAACAGTTACTGTTGTTAAACAGGTTGTAGTCGATCCATGGCCCGTTAGTTCTTTATTACTTTAACAGTTACTGTTGTTAAACAGGTTATAGTCGATCCATGGCTCGTTAGTTCTTTATTACTTTAACAGTTACTGCTGTTAAACAGGTTATAGTCGATCCATGGCACGTTAGTTCTTTATTACTTTAACAGTTACTGTTGTTAAACAGGTTATAGTCGATCCATGGCTCGTTAGTTCTTTGTTCACTGCTCGATGATTCGTATTGTGTGATTTATTCTGTCTGAATTATCAAAAGACGACGTTGACACGATTTGTAGTTTTGAAACAAAAGAATTTGCAGATGGCTTAATGGTTGTTAAAAAACTGATGTCCAACGGCAGTTCTCAGAATTTTCCAAAGATCTAAATAAAGTTTAGATGTGACCCTATTTATTTTTAGTTAGCTTAATTGGATACGCAAAAGCATCTCGAATGCAACTTCGATAATATTTTCCCAATTAATACTGACTGTTAAATAAACACCTGTATTCTGCATGTGTGTTGAACTCTGACTGAAGATGTAACCAAAATATTACAGAGAAGTCAGTGAAGATCCTAAGTTGAGAAATCAATAAATATGAGACAGAAACAGGCATTCAGTAAATGAATGTTTCTGAAGTTACATATTACTTCTTCAAAAAGATATCTTAAACAAGGTTAAATAATATTATTCAATATCTAACATTCATCTATCATGCATAAACTCTCTTTAATTATAAACTTATTATTCGATGATTCAGGTGAGATAATTTTGATTTTTTTATTATAATGAGGTTATTGTTTTCACTACGTGTGCGAATAAACGGAGTCTGAAGGATTTAGAAGCTGTTACTGAGTTTTGCTACCTTGTCTCATAGGTTCGTAAGCGTAATTGGTCAGACATTTCTCACATGTATGTGATAAAAATATAACCAATATTACCTCATTAGGACAAATTCCTCCGTATGACACTTGTAAAAACTAGAAAGCCAAAGCTCGACAACAAACATAGACTATAAAAGTTTTCTGAAATTTTCATCCCAAAGCCTCGGACAGCTGCTGTTACGACCCTCCAGTACAGTATTTCTAAAAGGCATGTATGAAATGATTGTTTGTTTGTTTGTTTTGAATTTCGCACAAAGCTACTTGTAGGCTATCTGTGCAAGCCGTCCTTAATTTAGCAGTGTAGGACTAGAGGGAAGGCAGCTAGTCATCACCACCCACCGTCAACTCTTGGGCTACTCTTTTACAAATGAATAGTGGGATTGACCATCACATTATAACACCCTCACGGCTGAAAGGGCGAGCATGTTTGGTGCGACTGGAATTGGAACCCGCGACTCTCGGATTACGAGTCGAACGCCTTAACACACTTGGCCATGCCGAGCCCGTATGAAATCATAAGAGACTCAACTGGCAAAACTAGACATCCTGGCTGCGGCATCAACCAACTATTATTCGGGGCTCAATAAAACTGAACAGTTAATGATAGTGAAGATAGTCGTCGACAAAGCGAATCTACTTGCCGACTACTTCACCAATTTATTTGCAGATATTAATTCACCAACATTCAACCAATCAGTGAAACTTAATATAGACAACCATGTGTTAAGTAGACCTAATTTATATACTCCACTGTTTCCGGCCAGTGTCACTCATATCACGACTCTACCAACCGCTCACGACACGTTCGGAATATTAAAAATCGTGGGGGAACTAAAAACTAACCTTTCAAAACTTAAAAACTTCTCTCCTGGAGATGATGGTATCAGAAACATCATCTTAAAAAAGGCACTCATTAACCTTCTACATCATCTTCATAATATAACGATATTATTGGATATTTCTCCGACGCTTGGAAAAAGGCGAAAATAACTGTAATCCCGAAAACAAATACTGGAAACTCTAGTCCCGACAACTTCAGACAAATAAGTCTGTTAAGCTGCATTGGTAAACTTCCGGAAAGAATAATATCAAGAAGACTGCTTTTGTTTTGCGAGAAAAATAACCTCATTCTCGAAATTGAAAACTCCTCACGTAAAGGAAGACAGACTATCGATCACTTGACCAGACTCACAGAATCGATATACAAGTCTTTCAACAATAACCAAACAACATTTGACACACTACTTTCCTGGACAAAACATTTGACACACTACTTTCCTGAACAAAACATTTGACACACTAATTTCCTGGACACAACATTTGACATACAACGTATATCTGGCCTTCAAGATATCACAAAGTTACATTGAACACGATATGTTTATTGATTGACTTATCATTATTTGATTTTTTTTATTCCATCATTGAGCACAAGATAGGTAGAATATTTGGCGCCTGTCTTGTGAAAGTGGGTTTTTTTCGAGGTACTCCCGTTTTCCTCCACAGTAAATTCCGAAGCATTTGGATTTATAGATCCCAGCCACCACGTGGCTCTGAACATGGGACGTTTAACACGTCGTTAACTTGCTTCTTTTCATCATTCTGCAGTCAAGTCTGGATTGACTTCTCTCCGTCGCCTTGAACAAACCGGACTTTTTCCGTTTCTTTTCTCTGAAACTACCTTCACTAGGTCAATTTACACAAACATCTGATATGAAACAAAAATTAGGATAATTTAATTCAAACTTCTAATGCATACATCAAAATTCTATCGCAAGCGGGGCGAAGGGAGATACACATATCCCTGCACACCCCAGTTAGAAAGTTCATCTTCCTTTAAAACTAAATACCTGTCACAGAATTTTTTTTTAGTGAAGATAGCCGAGCCACTTTTCTCAAAAATAGAATAAAACAAAACATGGATCTTCATTAAGCGAGCGTAGAGCCAGCAATGGATTAAGTGAGGCAGAGTAAATAGTACATTGATTGTAGTACCTAGATTCTGTGTAGTTCAAGGAAAGTGAATTCGCTTCCAACACTGCAGACAAAATAGAAGCCTATAAATGGATCCCATGAACAACTAACGTCAAGGACAACATAGGTAGCTGTCTATGACGCCAAATGTTCAGGATGACATATATAGTTGTTTGCGTAAATGTGATTAAAAGTACGTCCTTTATTTTTGCCTAGTATACCAGTTAAGCTGTCCCTAATGTTGAGAACAAACCATGTTGAAACAAATCATGGTGAAACCAGCTGAGTTGGATCCATTCATAAAAATTGTTACAAAAAATAATATCTCGATCAGTGCTCAGTAAAAAAAAAAGTCAATATTTTCCTTCCGAAATATCTGATTTTTAAGGTTACTTAAGATAGAGCATAGACTAAAAAGCCTTGGAAGGACAGCTAACCTTTAGAAATGGCAGTTTTCTTAAGTAACAAATCACTTACATTCAATCTGACTAGACATGGAGATTAAGTTATAAAAAAGCATTACTTACAGTAGCATAAAAACACAGTCACGTGGGTTGATAAGAAAGTAGTTATTATTTTGTGTTAACTGCACGAACAGTTATGTGAAGCAAACATGAAATCAAGTTTAAAAAGTCATTTTATAAATCTTGGACCGAGAAATTTGGAAAGTTCTTACGTGTAGTAAAAGACTGTAGTAATGTAGAATCTTTCTCTGAGGCACAAACTAGTGATCATTCTGTGACCAGATTAGGTTATGATAAATACGCTGTACAGGTCGTTGATCTAATTCCTAGATATCGGAGAGGGACCTTTTACACTTAGTGTTTAAGTGATTTATCTAAACCTTGACCAATACGCTAACCGTCAGGAAACGACCAAAAAATCTGTTATACCCTTGGACGATCTAACAAAGGAACTAACTCTATAAATTTGCAGTGTTTGCACATTTTAAAGACACACACACATTATTCATTAATTATATAATCGTATTTTATGGAATAAATGAGACTAATGTACTACCTTGCCCACCAGGGTAACAGCGTTAAGTTTGTAGGCTTTAGACGCTAAAAACCGGATTTCAATACCTGTGATGGGCAGAGCAGAAATAGTCCATTTTGTTTCTATGTGCTTACAACAAATAAGTAAACGTATATAAATAGTAGAACAGTTATTAATGGCGTGCAGCTATCTTAAATATTATTAGAATTAGGTTGTATATTATGCAGACAAAGTACGGCTAAAGAATTAGTTGAGAGTAAAAACGTGTAAATTTTTAAGCATCGTTATACTTAATAGTAGGGATAGACAAGGTTTCGAAATAATTCACGCGTCGATAAACTATTGTATTGAATTACTAAGGAAAAATCGACCATTCAAAGCACTGATTATGATATGTTATGTCTACGTGTAATAATAACGCCTAACATTTCCGGTATAACAATTTAAAAAAATTCTTAAACAGCAACTTTTTTGTTTACTACTTATCTATCTACCTGATCATGTCACTGGGCTCGCCCCTAAAGCTACTGTTGCTACAAGGTTTATTCAGTTGACTTGACTAGTCGATGAGTTTTCGCTTTTTGATATTCCAATAAATATATACAGATTTTTTAAATAAATGGTAAATATATCATGCATGCACTTAAACATATTTTAGATCCCCTTCAATCCAAAAGATGGCGCTAAATACCAGTAGAATGGATGAACACGCAACGTTTTCTGAAGGTAAATAACATGCTTTATACAGCTATAACATGAAAAATAAACAAATAAAATTACTAAAAGTTATGAATTTTAAAATGAAGTAATGATCCTGCTACAAAAAAGTAATGAAACATGAATTAAGGCCCCAATCACAACTTTATAACATTTAATCCCTAATTTGGAAGTTTTATGTATTTATCCGTACGACAAGGTAAGAATTGCATTTTATAAATTTGTGATTGTGGTTTTAATTCTTGTAACAGTTATAGCTCTCAGGAATATGGTTATACTGAAAGATTATGAGGTTTCTGTTTATGTTTTGATGTATAGAAACCGAACAAATAAATAACAAAGAAAATTTAAAGGGGGTATCATTGATTATTCTTAGAACTGCTATAAGAAGTATTCAAATTGTTTGTTTTTTTGTTTTTGAATTTTGCGCAAAGCTGCTAGAGGGCTATCTGCGCTAGCCGTCTGTCTCTAATTTAGTAGTGTAAGACTAGGGGGAAGATAGCTAGTCATCACCACCCACCGCCAACTCTTGGGCTACTCTTTTTACACACGAATAGTGGGATTGACGGTCACATTATAACGTTCCCTAGGCTGAAAAGGCGAGCATGTTTGGTGCGGCAGGGATGCGAACCTGAGATTACGAGTTGCACGCCTTAACTCACCTGGCAATGCCGGACGAAGTATTCAAAACAAAATAAATGCTGTAATAAAAACTATGGAAACAAGTAAAGTGATATTAGCTAGTTAGATTTTAAAAAAAATATTTCCAGTACCTACTTTTGTTGGCAAATTTACACTGCATCATTTAACTAAATGGATCACAATGTCAAACAAACTAAAAACTGAAAATCGTTTTAAAATCCATGTAAGTGGTATCACTTTATTTGTGGGCTTTTCATTGCAGCATTTAGTTTGTTTTGGATACTTCTGATAACAATTCTAAGAATAATAAATGATTTTTACTTTTCATTAAAAATTTTTTTCCCGTTTATATGTTCACTGATATAGACCTGAACAGAATCACATAACTAATATCATTATTTATACAAGTGTGTGAATTCGAAGACTCGTGGTCGGCGTCTAAGCGCTGCAAAATAATAGAATAAAACTGCATTTTGGATCTCCAAATATGGTAAAAGTTGGATTGTTTAGAAACTTTTGCGTAAAGCTGTAAGAGATCTATGTGTGCATATCAGCTCTTGGACTATTGTTTGCTATAAGAGTGACTGTCAAGCCGAACCATTTGGTCCAACGAGAGTTGATGGTAGGGGTTGTAGACTAGCTGTTTTCCTTACAAAATGTACTAATACAGACTTATATAGGAGTATGGGCAGATAGCCCTTGTGTAACTGTATTTTAAAAATGTGAAAAAAACAAAGAACAAAAAATGTGGGCAACTGTTAAAAAAGTAACAACAAATTCGTTGGACCTCTTCTGTGTTCCAAATCTTCGGTAGCTAATGTAAACAATTTTTTGCTTAGATTTGTTTGATCTTAAACAAAATCTACAAATAATGAGCTTTTTGTGTCTTACTTTCCGTGGGTATCGAAACCCGGATTCTAACGTTGTCTCTCCAAAAACATACCGTTCTGCCGCTGGGGGGGAAATTCTTTGTAGTTTACACTTACTAAAATAAAACTTATTTATGTGCAACTCTAATTTGTTATTTAATTAAATACGAGATCTTTATTACTAAATGTGCTGAATTTCATGTTTTTTGGGATATACGGTGATAATCAGAGTGATACGTTTTTTTTGCACAACCATACAAATAACCTATAAAATGAGCGCTATCTAGCATGAAATATTAAAAAGAAAATGACAATGTTGAACGTTGTACGTTCTCATTAAATTGAAATTTATTCATTTTTAATATGACATTAAATAGCCAGGTAGGCCTGGCATGGCCGAGCGCGTTAAGGCGTGCACTCGTAATCCGAGGGTCGCGGGTTCGCGCCCGAGTCGCGCTAAAACATGCTCGCCCTCCCAGCCGTGGGGGTGTATAATGTGACGGTCAATCCCACTATTCGTTTGTAAAAGAGTAGCCCAAGAGTTGGCGGTGGGTGGTGATGACTAGCTGCCTTCCCTCTAGTCTTACACTGCTAAATTAGGGACGGCTAGCACAGATAGCCCTCGAGTAGCTTTGTGCGAAATTCCAAAACAAACAAAACAAAATAGCCAGGTTTAACTGAACTGTGTATATTCAATTTTGTCATCACTAGAGCTTCAAATGAAAGTTGGCAGCAGTAGATAAAATATTTTCTGTTATTTAACTGGCTATATTTTAACCTGTACCCTTTTAAACGATGTACTAAAACAAAAAGACAACATCTTCTCAATTCAGAGATTTGTAGCATTAACAAGAACTCAAAATCAGTATGTAGGTTAACTTAATGACCAGAATTAACATATATAGAGACATCTCATGTCTTTATCTAAGGTTCTGTGGAAACAGTAGGCCATAATCCTCCTTTAACCCTGGAAATTTTGTGTTCTAACAAGTTGGATAAAAAATCTTGTTTGTACAATCATATAGCCACTTGCAAAAGAGAAAAATTTATAATTGTATTTCATCAAACAATACGATCCTGAACAAAAATTTATTTGCCTTACTCTAACTTTAATAATTTAAAATTTCTGCGAGGACAAGTAGAAACATAAACTCTCGAAAGCAAAGTGTGTATTGTTTGCGACACAGTAAGAATGTGTTTTATTCAGTAACAAAAAACTGTAGATTAAAAGCTACTGAACGTATTCAATACTAGAACGAAGACACACAATGAGCTGTTTGTGTTTTGCCCACCACGAGCATCGAAACTCAATTTTTAATTTCGTAAGCCTGCAGAGTTACCGTTGAGCTAATATGGGCAACAAAATGAAAATCTGAGAAGACAGAGAATCTGAGACCACAAAGTCAAGGACAATAAAAATCGAGAGCCTGATACAAGAAACAAAGGACTGTAACAAATAGATAACTTGAGGAAATATAAGTGAGGACCAGAACATTTCAAGAACCCGAGACAAAGACAACGTTTCTCCAGTGGCACAGTAGTTTACGGACTAACAGTTATAGACACCGCTTTTGATACCTCTGGTGAGTAGAGCATAGACAATACATTTTGTAGCTTTGTGCTTTATTACCAATAAGTGAATATAACGAAAATGAGGACTAAAACAATTTGATAATAAAACAAAACAACCAAAGTTTGGAGAAAAACACATCCAGACCTGAGACAAGTAAAGAAAGAACTAGGGCGAACTGAGAAATTCTGTCAACAGATTTGTAAATCTGCAGAGATCCTACTGAGCCACTGGGGTCGAAAAATGCTATTAAAACAGACTGAGAAAATAAAAGAAATGGAAAACCCCTGGAAATCCGGGACTTTATATTGATGAAACAATCCAAGAAAACAAATGAGGTATATGAGACAATAAAAATGAAGACCAGAACAAGATGCACACCTGGTAATAGAATGTTGATCATACATCTTGTATCGAACTTCATGTATTAGATTCACTGTTATCTTACTAATAATATATGTAGAAATAATGTAAACCGACAGAGCTGAAGTTTTAATAACATTATTCATAAAATGAAGGGAATATGTTCACAACAAAGTAAGAAGGATTTCAGTTCTTAAAGAAGTTATTCAGGTTTAATATATTGGAAGATATCCAAAGAGACTCGTTCATAAACACCAGGTTTTCAGTTTTATGGTGGCCATTGTCTAGGATTAGATGACAGAAGAAATAATGTAACTAAATGACTCGTTGAAAAGATTCTTCCAGAAATGTTCAAAGAAAAGAAAACAAGATATATTTATTATATTGTTGGATTTGATGCTCTAAAGTTAGTTGTAGGAAACATTGGTTCAAGTGGAAAGTTTGGTTTGGTTTGAATTTAGCGCAAAGCTACACGAGGGCTATCTGCTCTAGCTGTTCCCAGTTTAAGATAAGATGGAAGCCAGCTAGTCATCACCACCAACCGCCAACTCTTGGGGTACTCTTTTACCAACGAATAATGGGATTAACCGTCACATTATAACGCTCCCAAAGACTGAAAGGGCGAGCATGTTTGGGGCAACGGGGATTCAAACCTGCGACCTTCAAATTACGAGTCAAACGTCTTAACCGAGCTGGCCATATCGGGCCACATATCAGAAACCAAACGTATTGTCGAGTTTTGAGAAACGTACGTCTACAGAGGCAAGCGATGTCTCAGAATAAAACAAAAATGGCGATTTCAGACGTTCTTAGCGTTCCTCTGTGGAACTTATGCGAATACTGAATATCCATGAACATCAGTACGTTTTTCCTACTTCCAGACAGAACAAGCAGTTGCACAGGTAAGGGAACATCGGTTCACGTGTATTGTCCGTGTTTGACTGAGGTATTAATCCGATATGCATATACTTGTGTGGAAACGAAGGATTTTTTTAACCAACGTAGGCTATAAGGTAACTAACTCCAACCAAGTGAACAATCATTCTGGGATCAAGTTCAGTAGCTCTCATTCATTTTCACTCTAGTTACAGAGATGACTCTGTTTGGGATGGTCTTGACAGAACATACAGCGCCTCCAGTCGAAATATAACCTAAAGAAAAACTTAAAAAACAACAACTAAAAGTAGATGGTATTTACATCATTGCTACATAATAGAATGTTACCAGACACAAACACGATAAATTAACTCAACTGTCATTAAATAGCTTTATATATATTGTTATATATTAATTATTGCCTTGTTATTATGTGACAATGATATAAATGTCACCCCTACATTTACTTCATTTTAAAAAAAAAATTCTTTGCTTGTTTGCTCTTTTTTAATACATCGTTTCAGTAGACATAGGAAGATTATATTTATAATCAAGTTTTAAAGACAAATTGACGTCCATTTCTATAGATTCACTTGCCATCCAACCCCAAACATTTTCAATGGAGTTCAGTTTGGGCGAATACGTTGGATGGTCTAAAAGAATTACGTTATTCGCCATGAAAAAGTCCCTTGCCCTGCGGGCATTTTGGATTGCAGCTTTATTCTGCTGAAAGATCCAGTTATTTCAACACAAGCGAGGGTCTTCAGTCAATAAGGATGCTCTCTCTAACATGCCATTGTAGCCAGCCACTGTTTGACGCCTCTGTATAACCTGAAGCTCTATTGGAAAGGAGAAAGCACCCCAGATCATGATGGATCTTCCTCTACTGTGTCGCGTAGAAAATGTCTCCGGTGAGATATCCTTATCCTGCCAGTAACGTTGGAAGACATCTGGACCATCCAAGTTAATTCTTTTCTCATCAGAGAACAAAACCTTCTTCAACTTTTCTACGTCCCATGTTTGGAGTTTCTTAGCAAAGTTTAACCGAGCTATTTTGTGGTGTAAAAGGAGGCGTGGTCTTTGAAGACGTTTACGGTTTTTAAAGCCTTTCTCACGTAGATGCTGTCTTATTGTTCTTGAGCTGCATTCTGCATCCGTAAGGGCCTTAATCTGGTTCAACGATCGGTTGGTGTCTTGCCGGACAACCCGTCGAGTCATCCTGCTCAACGCCGGCGACATTTTCTTGAGTCGACCACTCTAAGTTTACGTTTTGTATCCCTCAGGGTCTTTTAAGAAATTTGCAACAGTAGTTTTACCACGTCCAATCTCACCAGCGATGGCATTTTAAGAGAGACCTTGCTTTTGCAGCTCGACAACTCTGTCAACTTTTTAGCCTTTGCCATGTTTTTACCCAATGTAACACAGGAAATGTCAGTGGGAGATGTTGACAACGCTAATGTTTGAACACAAATGACTAACTTTCGTTACGTGTTTACCGATTAACGCTTCGTTTCAGTATGGTCTTAAAGTTTTGACCAGCTAGTATTTAGGCTAATTTCAGTGTTCATATTTTCCCTATTAAATACTAAAAATTTTTTTTTTTACTTTCGCTTTTAAATTTTTATCTTTCGAAGCTTTACTCAAATAAATGGTTAAGTCTTACAACGCAAATTGCATATTTTTTTTCTTTATGTTCATTGGTCTGAAGATTTTTGCTAGCAGTGTATTTATTTATCTATTAATTTATTATTTTTATATTTAATTGTTAATTTTTTATTGTTCATGTGTTTTTAAGATTCGTTTTAACTTGTTTTTATATTTATTTTAATAATTATTTATTCTTGGGGTTCAAAGAGTTAAAATACAGCTTGAGAACAAGCACAACTGAACTTAGCAGGTCCAAAATATGTTAAAAACAGTTGTTGTGGAGTACTGATTTTTCACTTTACATCTGTTGGTGTTGATTTGGAGGAGTGGTAGAGGGCGTTAATAAACTGTGAGGAAGTATGGCTGTTATAAATCTCTGCCAGCACGTGATGCTCCTTCAACTGAAAAGACAGTACATGATTACAAGAAACAGAGAAACTAAAACACAAATAAACAACATTAGAAATCACATCAGAACTCAAATAAAACAACAAAAACAATGTAAATGGGACAATTACTGTAATGAACTAAACGACATAACTGACCCGAAAAAATTCTGGTCACATCTTAAAAGATTCACAAATGAAAACACAAACCCAAAGAAATATCCTCCACTTGAACATAATAACACCACTGCACACACAAATAAAGAAATAGCCGAAGCTTTCAAGGATCAACTCCAAACTACATTTAAAACTCACACAGATCCAGATATGAATACAAACTTCTACAATAAAGTCACTAATCACATAGCAAATAATAAACATCAATATGAACCAATATTTCCAGTAAACATAACTGATACAAATACAAGTTCTAACACTGATTATGAAAGCACATTACTAACAAAGGAAATATCCCTACATGAAATACTAGAAGCAATAAGAAACACCAAAAACAAAGCACCAGAAGATGAAATACAAGCTATTCTCCTAAAAAACGGCACTCCGAAATTGTTTGACCACCTAAATTCACTATTTAACTTATCGCTATCCTCAGGATATATCCCAGTTTCTTGGAAGCTAGCAAATATTTTAATGTTCCATAAGGAAGGAAAACCAGCGAATAAACCAAATAGCTACCGACCAATCAGCCAGACCAGCTGTGTTGGCAAAATTCTCGAAATAATAATAAGTAATAGACTCTCCACTTTCTTGGAGATAGCATCAAAATTACCAGAAGAACAGAATGGATTCAGAAAATTTAGACAAACGACAGACCATTTAATAAGATTAACCGAAACCATAATAGATAGTTTCAACAAAAAAAGAATGTACAGTCGCTTGCTTCCTCGATATCGAGAAAGCATTCGACACCGTTTGGCACGACGGTCTAAGGTTCCGAATGAATGAAATGGAACTACCGCGAGGAATTATTCGCTGGTTATCTAACTTTCTGGAAAACAGAAAATGTAGAGTGAACGTAGAAGGAACTTTTTCCGAATACTTTACTCCACTAGCTGGTGTCCCACAGGGAGGGGTGGTTAGCCCTATACTCTTCATCATGTATGTAAACAATATGCCATTGAAGGATCCAAATCATGGATTCTCATCACAGTTCGCAGATGATGTGGCAATCTGGAAAAGTGCTGCAACACCCACGATAGCAGCTACAAACATACAACCACAATTAAATAGAATTAGTGAATACTGTGAAAAATATAGAATTAAAATAAACACAGCAAAAACTCAGCTAGTACTCTTTACGAAATCGACAAAACACAGAAAACAACAGCCAAAAATATATATGAATGGCACTCTACTCCAGATTGCCCAATCAGCAAAATTTTTAGGTCTGACTTAAGATTCAAAATTAACTTGGATCATTCATGTCAACGAAATTAAAAATAAAATTTGGCGAAGAACCAACTATGTAAGGAGTCTAACTGGTAAACACAGTGGAGCATCTAGAGATAACATTTTGAAAATATACAAAACATATATTAGACCAGTGATAGACTATGCAGCTCCAGCATGGGTAACTGTAAGTAATGAAACAATCAAAACTAAACTACAAACAATACAAAACACACTTCTCACAACTGCATACAGAGTCCCGAGATCAACATCATCTAAATTCATTCATAATTACTCGAACATACCAACCATACCAGATAGACTCCTAAATATTACAATTAGATATTTTAACAAAAATTGGATGAAAAATGACTTATTATGCGAACTAGACAGGTACCTCATACATGATGAAGAAAATCCTAAATACCTCTCCCCAATTAACATATATTTTAAACATAAAGAAGAATAAATTAAAGTAAAATATGTATGTATATAAACTTTAAATCTTATATTTATAGTTTACATATTTATGTATTTTAAAAAAATAATAAAATAAAATAAGTAAATTGCCACCAGCTAACTTCACTTACTGTGAATAATAGACTATAAATGGACATTGCCCTGAAAAGGACCTAACATACAAACAGTTAGGGAAAATAAGTTCAGGAAGGAGGAAGAGGTCAAAGTGAACCTGACCCTCCAGGGCAAAACACCCAGATACCATTGATCTATCCTTCATCAGCTTATTATTAACTGTGGTCAGTCCTCAGGTTTCTCACAAATTTTGGGAACCTTGTTGCTTCTTAAACAAGTTATAATCTATCATGCAAGACTACGAATGATCAAGAAGCAAGATGTATGACGCATTACGTAGACTTCAGTAATGGTTTATTACTTATGATATACACTAAGTGTTAATGTAATTAAATTATGGCTTTTTATGCAGAATACAGTATTAGTGTGTGGCGTTTAATATGTGCAGAAGCATTTTTATCAATACACATCAAGTAATAGCATAGAATAAACAACATTAATATCTAGTGAAGAGTGAGGTAAAAAAATCGTACTTTTAAATAAAGGGAAAAATTCGCATCCGTAGTAAAAAGTAAGGAAGGTCGTTTGAACGTATTTAGAAGAACAAAGCCAATCAACACCTAGGTTTTTTTTCCCCAAGATTTCTATTCCACCAAACCACAAACAATCAGGAATAAGATTTTAATTTAGATTTAGCTGCCTAACGTAGTATAACGTTAGATTAGGCTTAGTAAGCGTAACGGTTATTTAGGCTTGGTTATAATTCAACTTGTAGTGAGAGTGTAAAACAAGTTGAAAACATTGTTAATTATCAAAACCTAAGCTTAACAGTATTAATAACAGGCTACAGATATTTAATCATAATATGGATTTTTATTTTATTTCCATGGTCAAGACTAGTTCGGGAGTTAAGCGTTCGCAGTTTGTTATTGGACTTTATTTGAGAATTCTGGACTACTAGGCATTTTAAAGAAAGGTAGTAGTGAGGATGTACAATTTAGTTGTAGTTTGCAGGTTGGAGGATACCCTAATTAAAGTTGAGGAAATATATAAAAAGGAATATAAACTATGAAAACAAAGAGCAGGAATGTAAGAGGAGCTTGCTTATACATGCAAGAAAGGCACCAGCTAAGATTAACAATGACATTCAGAAGTTAGAGTAGTATTAGGGTTAAAAGTAGTGAACTTAATTGTAAAGATACTATTATATTGAGCAATATATTTCATCCATTGGATTATGTAGACGAGGAACTATTAGATGCAGGGAGAGCAAAAGAAACAGAGAAGGATATGGATTATAGTTATGAATGATTTCTTGACAAAATATGTAGATAGAATAGTTTGTGCAATAAACAGGGAGAAAAAAAAAAGTTAGATTATGGTACACGAAGGTACAGATGGAAAACATAACTGATTGATCCAGATATTTAATGAAGAGGACTTACAACAATGTAATTTTTGTTGTGTGCATAGGGACTAATGATATAGAGAAGAGTAAATCAGAGAAGCTAATTAATAAATACAAAGGGTTGATTAAAGAATTTAAGGATAAAGGCCATAAATTAATTGCATCACTGATACTGCCGGGAATTAATTGTGGAGATGATATTTTGAGTAGGTCACTAGAGGTAATTGCTAGGCTGAAATTAATATGTAAGGATGAGCAAATTAGCTAGATAGATGTATGGGATCAATTTAATGGAAGGAGGGAATTTTTTAGAATATATGGTTTACACCTAAAGAAGAAAGGGTCTTGCATGTTTGCAAAAGCTATTAACTTAGTTGCAAATAAAGTTTTAAACTAGGACTAAAGGGCAAAGAAAAGCTAAATGAAACAAAGTTGAGATGTGGAGAAAATTTTAGCATATGATATCAGTATAAAAGTAGTTGTAAGAATATGTTTACTTAATTGATGCTAGAAGTATAAGAAATAAAGCAGATGATCTTAGAGCACAGGTAGGAATAGAAGAATTTGATATAATGAGAATAACCGAAACATGGTTAAAAGTAAATGATTTTAATGACAGAAATTTCTTTTGACTACATAGTGATAGGTTATTTAATAGGGGCAGATAGTAAAATGAGAGAAAGAAGTGGTTCTGTATGTAAAAAGTGAATTACATCATTTTGAAGTTGAGAATATTAAGGGCAAAGCTCTTAGTAGGAATTTATTACAGATCACCAAATGAAACTGATTAAATTGGTAAGAAACTTTACAGTGAGATTAAAATGTCAGTTGTTAACGAAGTCATAATTGTGGGTGATTTTTATTTCAGACATATTGATTGGAAAATGCTATAGTCAAACGATGAGGGTTTGTTTGTTTGTTTGTTTTGGAATTTCGCACAAAGCTATTCGAGGGCTATCTGTGCTAGCCGTCCCTAATTTAGCAGTGTAAGACTGGAGGGAAGGCAGCTAGTCATCACCACCCACCGCCAACTTTTGGGCTACTCTTTTACCAACGAAAGGTGGGATTGACCGTAACATTATACACCCCCACGGCTGGGAGGGCGAGCATGTTTAGCGCGACCCTCGGATTACGAGTGCACGCCTTAACGCGCTCGGCCATGCCAGGCCCAAACAAACGATGAAGGAGAAAGTTTCTGGAAACTGCTCAACATGGAGATCTTCACCAGTTGGTCAAGAAACGTACTAAAAACAATACTATTTTAGATTTATTGTTAACTTTAAATATGAAAATGATTATAATGTTTTGCTGGATGTAGAAATTAGGATTAATGATATTTTTATTACAGATCTAAAGTTTCCAAAAAACTAATTTTGAAGGGATGCAAAAAAGAATTATCTGTTGTTAATTGGGCAGCTGAGTTATTTCGAAACGCTGAGCAAATGTGGACAATTTTTAAATAAAAAATAATACAAATATATACCTTCCAAAAATAAAAGGGAAATTGCAAGAAAAGAAACCAGGCTGACTCACAAACGATATTAAAGAGAATTAAAGGAAAAAAAGAGCACAAATTAAAAATAAATTAAATTTACTGGCATTATAAAAAATTAAAGAACATCAAGAAAGTTTGTCATACAAGAAATTAGGTTGTCCAAATGGACGTACGAAACAAATTTGGCTGAAAACATAAAAATCAATAATAAGTATTTTTTAAAGTTCAGTAAACAAAATCTTAGAATGGGGATAGAAACCTTAAGATATGATAAAGAAAGTCTTTTATCTGATGATTATGAAATTGCTGGGTTATTAAATTTGCTTTTTCTTCAGTTTTTACTGATGAAGAAGATTTAAGCAGTATTCCTCATCTGGAACAAATGATAGATGAAACAAAGTTAAACATGATAAACACCATAAATGTTGAGCTTTTTAAAATAAAATTGGGAAGTTTAAAGTAAGTTTTGAATAGTGCACAAATACCAATAGATTGGAAATTAGCTAATAACACTCCTGTCTTTTTTCTTGAAAACGAAGAGTTAAGGGAATGTGATTGAATTGTTTGAGATTGTGAAAGGAATTAATAACGTTGATGCATCAACAGTTTTCGTACTTAACAGCCAGAATTATAGAACTAGGGTGCAAAAATATAGAATTCAAAACGGTAGAAGCCATTTTCAGCTAAAAAATTTTTTTTTTTATATAGGGTGGTTGGCCTAAGGCATAGGTTGCCTTCGGTTGTTATGGAGTGCAATGAATTTAAATGAGTTTTAAAAAAATTGATAGATATATAAATTATAAGGGCTAGCTTTACATGACTTTTATAATTTTTTGTTATATTTTGTCGTAGAGCATGGGACAGTCAAGATAGCTCAACAAGTCTCTTGTTGTCCCTCAACATTTTGTTATATTAATTTACGATATAGAAAATTTTTGGGAAAGAAATGGCCATCACAATCAGAAAGGTCAAGTTTTAGCCAGTTAGGTCTGATTTCTCCGAATTTCTTGAATTAGACTAGTCTACTTTTCCCCTATAATACTTCCTCTTTTGATTGGCCCTTCTCATTTTAGTCAAATTCAATAGCTAACATGGGCCTAAATAGCTCCTAACTTTCCGCAATTATTCTGCTTTGTAAAAGCCTGTCAAGGAGAAGGTTTTCAGAACCATATCAGGCATGACATGATGTGTATCACACCATATTATTATGAGTCAAGCTAGGTATGATCCAAATAGGAAAGCTGGGAAGACTCCCGTGATTGAAGACACGGAAGCGCATTCGCACCCTATCGATGACTGTGAAAAATAGGTAAAAATTAGAGCAAATCTATGTTTAGGATTTACTACGAAAAAACCTTTGCTTGAAGAGAATGAAGATACTAATTATCCCTAGGAAAGAGGACCTTTTCTCAGAAGAAGAACAAGTGTGACCACATGGTAATTGTATGCTTTAATCTTTTAATTCAAAGGCACTGTTATGTACAGTGTTTGTCCAGTTATATATATAATGGACTCAGAAGTAATACGAAGCATGTTCATGGGAAAAAGACATATTGCTTTTGTACATTTTGCCAGTTTTATAGAGAATAGTTTAGGTTTTCAGCAGTTTCACGTCCTTTTTGACGGGCTTTAACGTTAGTGATGTTGCAGAATCAAACTAGGACTTTCAGTATAGCCCATACCTCCATACAAATACGAATATGTGACCGTATTTCGGTCGTTAGTAATATACACGGACAATGTTTTGAAGGACGATGAGGAATAATGTTGTATAAATGTCACGAAGTTTCATTACAATCTGGTAATTTTTGCTTGAAAAATCGATGTTTTTGTTAACAGATAAAAATGTTTTGAATAACGTTGTTGTGACCTTGACCTTCCAAGTACTAACAACTTTTAAGTTTGGTCATTGTCCAAATGTATACCAACTTTCGTTACATCCAATCAGCTGTTTTCGAGAAACCTTGCTGACAAACACAAACACACAGAATGAAAACTTAACTTCCGCCAATGAAGGTAACGGTGGTGAATGTACCAATAAATGCAATTGAAGACTTTTGGTTTAAAACGCTTTAAAATAAACCTTCAAGTATTACTACAATATAATAAAGATCGAAATGGCCTTGATAGTATATTTCTGTATTTTTGGATAACATTACAGAACCAAAATACATCAATAGATGCACACTGAACGGTTTTGGTATAAAATGTTTGAAAATAAACTTACAAATATCACTAACTACAATAAAAATAATTATATCTCTCACTGATGGATTTCTAATTTGTACAAAGTAAATTAAATCAATTTTTAAAATTATTATCAAAGTAGAGACGTTGGATGAACAATGTTGAACTGGTGGGAGATGTTTGGATACGCTTGACTCGTTCTTCATAAAATAAATTGTTGTTTTGAATTAAGCACAAAGCTACAAAATGGGCTACCTATGCTCTGCCCACCACGGGTATCGAAACCCGGATTTTAGCATATAACTCCGCAGACATACCGCTGAGCCACTGGGGGGCATAAAATAAAATAAAATTAATCCATATTTTGGCGACAGGTTGATCTATCATAAGTTTTAAATTATTGTAGATTATTGAGTTTAAGTTAATTTTTGTTTGTTATTAAGCACAAAGAATCACCTGTGTTATCAAAACCTGACTTACCACTGAGCCACAGGTGACTTCAAGATAATGGAAATTTTCCTCTTAAGAAATAGAAAGCAGCTTTTTATTAAAAAGTTACTTAAGACTTGAACTTTCTAATGATTCACTTTAATAAAACACTTTTAATTCTTAAAATGTAATAAATGTACATTTTATTTAATACAGAAAAGCTATGGTTTATTCAGGACTAGTAGAAGTTAGGTGTGAGTGTCTAAAGTACAGTACTTGTTTTGATAATTAAATGTACAATAATCTGGTATTTTTAATCAACCCTTACATAAAATGCAAACCTAAACGGATCGCAAAACACACACAAATAAAACAAAGCTTCACAATTAACAAAACGTTAAGCTCTAACATCACAATTCTCTCACAGGATCTGTATTAGGGAATACCGAACTTTAATGATTAGTTTTTGCAAGATCGGTGGAATATATCCCACATATGCTTAGGGGGATTCATATCCAGTTGTTGGTCAGGCCGTGGTATATTTTCATGTCTTGATTCTTTATATATTTCAGAAAGTATTCATTTACGCAAGTCAAATCCATGTTCTATATTGTATTCCCATCAGATACATAGGAATTTGTATACTCCAAAGATAAGTGATAACCTATGATATATACGAGTTCGGTGGATTTAGAGCCTATTAAAAATGGTACTCAACGAGTTTATGTAAAGTACTTTTATACTTTAACAGCATTTCACCTTAACATGTGATATGATACAAAAGTTTATTATATTCAAAAAGGCAGGGAAACCTTGTTGGTTATGGTGTAGAGTATAATGTTTAATATTTGAAGAGTCTCAAAAAACTTAAATGTACATAAAAAAATATACGTTTCTATTAAACAAACATTATATTTCAATTTTTCACTTTATGATAAGATGTTTAAGAAAGATTTAAGAATCATTTGGTACCAGAACATTTATAGAACTTCCATTATGGTGACCTTTTCATCTCCACAATATCCCTTGTGTATTTTCTTCTTAACTAACTTCCACTGTTTTTTCTTGCATAAAGTTTCTACGTCACGATTAAATTTCTCTTCGTCTATTTCTTCATCAACATTCATCACCCAGCAGATGTAACCACCTAACAACGAAGTTAATAAAATAAATTACATAGGTTGTTAAGCACAATATTACACTTTTAAAACATATTATTGATAAACAAAGACATGAATGAATTAAAAATATAATACACGCTGTTAGAGCTACAGTAAAATGATATTTTATAAGGGATAAGTCTATAAACATGATATTGCTACAGCTTTAGTTAATATGCTAATATTTATAGTGTATGACTTAACTACAATCTAAATTTTGATTGTCTATTCCTTGATGTTTGCCTTGGTATAAAATGAGTTATTTGTGCTGTGTCTATCTGACTCTTGGTCACTTGTTTAGAAATGCTGAAAAATTGTAAAATATATATTTTGAGTTTATTTATTTATAAGAATCGCCCCTTCTCAGTAGCACAGTGGTGTATCTACAGACTTGCATCACTGGAAACTGGGTTTCGATACCCGTGGTGGGTAGAGCATAGATATCCCATTCTATTGTTTTGTGCCTATTACAAACAAACTTTTATAAGCAAAACAAGTAAAGAAAAGGAATATAGAAATTTTTAGGCAGTAAAAAAGCTCATTCTTTAGGTAGTTCCACTTATGTAAGAATGAAGAAAATTTGATAAAATATTAATATTAATTCGTTCTCAAGTAAAACTGTAAACTAACTCATGAGTTTGAACTCTCAAATATAGTATTGTTTGTGCTTGTATGAAATTAGACATTAACACATTAACAACAATTTTGTGCAATATATTTCAGATGAAGAAACACTTCACCATATTTAAATCAGGAAATTTAAAATACCAGCAATGATTCCAGTTTCATCGATATATTTAATGTGTTTCAGTTAGCTGGTTTTCAGTAAGTAGTTTAATTTTAATTCAACAAGGAAGATATATAATTTTACGTGTCTTAAGCTATATCAAACTTGTTATGAAAATAAAGGGTTATCAGCTTACCTGGCTTAACAACACGGATCAGTTCGGGGAAAATTGACGAGTCACAGTGATTTGGACAAAACACTCCATTCATTACAACAGCATTGTAAGTATCTGAAAATTATCAGAAGATATGATCAGACTAATATTTCTTCTTAGATTGACAAAGTGATGAATATTGATGTGAAGGATTAAATCTAACATTAGGGTTATTGGTAAATTTACACTAAAAATCTATGAAGTGTTTGTGTCATTATAAATTGGTAAATTAACTAACAGGCTATCAGTGTTTAATATCGTCAGGAAGAACCAAGGTCAATAAAATCGTTAAGAAGACCGAAACACGTTTATATTCACACTACTCTCCTCTGAGGGTCGCGGGTTCGAATCCCTGTCACACAAAACATGCTTGCTCTTTCAGCTGTAAGGGTGTTCTAATGTTACAGTTAATCCCACTATTCGTTGGTAAAAGAGTAGCCCAAGAGTTGGCGGTGGGTGGTGATGACTAGCTGCCTTCCCTCTAATCTTACACTCCTAAATTAGGGATGGCTAGCGCAGATAGCCCTCGTGTAGCTTTGCGAGAAATTAAAAAACGAATAAATACTACCCTCCCTTCGTCAAACTTCCATTTATTTAACATGGAATATCTTAAAATCAAGATAATCTTGATGCAAAATGTATTACAAAATAATACTCGTTTTACCGAAATACGTCGTATGATGAGCTAGAAAAGTTTTACTATATTTTCCAAAAGTAATTCGGGATTGTGAAAAAAGAAGTGTGACATCTTATATTGTGAGAATTACAGTAATAATCAAAATAATGAATGACGACGATGTTTTACTGATACACCTGACTGTAAAAGCAAATCTTATATTTTACTGTAGCGTCGTATTTACACTTAAACCCCTTATGAGCACAGCGGTGTTTCTGTAGATATATATCGTTAGAAATCGGGTTTCGATTTTATTAACACAAATTTAGAGAAAGATTCGTCTTAACTCAAGATAAAATATTGTTTTGTCAAAATTAGTTAACTTATGAAGTAGGATTGAAGTTTTATTAAAAAGAGTAAAACAAAATTGCTCTCGTTATGCATCTCAAAACAAACAGCTACAACAAATAAACAGCAAGAATATTATTTGAGTAAAATCATGACCAAAACGTACCGTTCCTAGTGTTAGGAATACAGACTCCATCCTTCAAAATAATATTAATCAGATTCTGATAGACATTTTTGGTTTTTGCGATTTGCAGCATTCCATCACTGCCATCTAATGCATCAATATTACTGTATCCATTTTCTTTTAGCTGAAAGTTACAGTTAGAAAAAGAATGTATTTATAGCTTTTGAGTAAAGTTCATATACATGCAACAAAACAATAAATATTTAAATTCATAAATGTTCAGCAAGAACCGAAAATAGTCCACTTAGCTTCATTGTTTCAAATCTTCCTTCTTTCGTTCTAGTTCATGTTCCCGAAAGTATGAAATAGGTATTTGAACTAATCGCCATCTCAATTAATCGAGAATTAGTGGGGTCGCTACGTCCAATAATATTTTTTCCCTCTGGTGAGCGACTTTTGATAATGGTTATAAGTATGGAGTTTATGCAGTCACATGACTCAAAAAAGTAACCAGTTTTAACATCTGGCGTTTTTGACGTAGACATGACGACTTTCCCAAACGTAAAATTATCCTGCGTACAGTATTATTTTGTGCTAAGCGCTTGATTGGTGTTTCATGGTGCAAAGCAACTAGCCTATCTGTGTTTAGAGCTTTGACAACATGATTTAGATGAGCAGTCTAAACACCGTTTAAAAAATTTTAATTACGTAAATGCAAGATAAATATACACAGAAATGTATGCATCATTTTCTAATAATAAAGTGAAATAGCTCAATACCAATTTTCCGTTAGTTCCTGTCCCTGCTCCGACATCCAGAATTCTGCTATTTTTGTCTTTAAGCACATCTATCATACCGTTCACAACAAAGTTGTATTGCTGACAACCATGTTCATTCACAAACTGAAAGAAAGAGAAGTTTGAATTGTTAATTACATGCATATATATATATACACACATATATAATATTATTAATATTTGTTTTCATTCAACCCTTAGCACCAAGTAACGTAAACATTTTCGTCTTGGAAAATTATTTTTGTTTTGGAATTTTGCAAAAAGCTACTCGAGGGCTATCTGTTCTAGCCGTTCGTAATTTAGCAGTCTAAGACAAGAGGGAAGGCAATTAGTCATAACCACCCACCGCTAACTTTTGGTCTATTTTTTTTACCAACGAATAGTGGGATTGAACGTCACATTATAACGCCCCCACGGCTGGGAGGGCGACCATGTTTGGCGCGACGCGGGCGCGAACCCGTGACCCTCAGATTACGAATCGCACGCCTTACGCGCTTGGTCATGCCAGGCCTGTGGAAAATTAAGTTTTTTACAAAATTTTCTATTATTATTGCTACTATATTTTATAAAATTTACTGTTTCATAACTCGATTTATTATATATTTTAGCATATTTAAGTAATGTTTAGTAAATATTTAAAAATGTCAAAATCTAAACTAGTTTCAACATATTTACCACAAAATTCAACTGTTTTAATCTTGTTGGCACTGAAAATGACAGTACTGATGACGTTACTGAAAACAGCTCTTTGAAGGTTTTAGGAAAATCATAATTTTCTTTAGTTGTTATTTAGTGAGCTAGTTAGTCATATCAATGTTATAAATAAACGACCTCATATCACCAGCATGTTGTTTTATTTAAATATATATATCAAAGTTTCGGTTTATAGTTCCTTCGGGAGCATGCACTGAGACATTAACCGAAATTGACACTGGGATGGTTTAAGAACAAAAATGTAACCTGAGCTATATCAGTCTGAAGGTTTCACTACAGCTTCGTCTAAAGGTGGACCGTCTGATTTAGAGTAGCAAAAGGGTTAAAAAAGACATGCAAATACATAAGCATTGGTTAGGCCTAAGAAACTGGATCAGCAGTTTGTAGCTCAAGTTTTTAAAATAACCATTTGGGTAAACGGTTAGTATTCAGTGCTGATTTTAAAGCATCAATTAGGTAGATTTAATTAAATCAAAGAGAATTTAGCGTTATATAATATTAGCTCAAACAATTATCGTAAATAATGATGCACGATACAGCTGTACCGAGCGCATGCAGGTGATAACAAAAAACTGTTAATCTATATTCCATGGCGTTACTATAAAGAGAGTTATTAACGCTGTTTGAGAGAGCTTAAACTACGAACAGACAGTTTAAATAATTATGTTGGTTCTGTAAAGTACAGGTATGTTCCAAACAATAGAGTTGTGATCCTAGGGCTAATGTTAGTTACTACTGAGTGTCACATTGTTAATTGCTGTGATTGATTGGTGCACATTGACAAAAGTCATGATATCTAATGACACACCTAAAGTGTTTTTGATTAGATACGTTTTTTTATAGCAAATACAAATATTTGTTATGACGTGTTTCTTTATCGAGAATATTTTCTAGCAACTGAGCTTAACTTTCTTCTTTTTTTTTTATTACACCATCTTTATTCCAGGCTACAGTACCTTATCAAAAGCATCTGCATGTTCATCATATTTCTTGCATGTCTCTTCTGGTCCTGTAGTACCTTTATGAGTTATTTCATACAGCCATTGAAATTCTTCATCTTCATGATGATCATTATGAGAATGGCTGTGATGATGATGACCTTGATGGGTGTCATTATGTTCACAAGGGGTAGAGTCAAAGTGTCCACAGTGACATCCTGGGTAATGTTCATTAGACATATCGTAGCAGCACGACTTGTGTTTTTCTTCTTGACACTCACAACTGCTATGTAATATTCCTCTCTTACCAGTCTCAGATGACATTTCTACTAAATTACAAATCGTCAGGATGGAATAGGAAGATCTTGATACTTTGTATTTATGGACTGGTTTGATATTGATAAAGCTACTAGAATGCTGTTCTGTCAAATTCTTTCTTAATCCTTTCCGATCATCAGTATGAAAGATAACTCTACCTATTAAACAATCCGAATAAACTCATGCAAAACATTTGAAATATTCACAAATAAAAGATACAAGTAATGAATTTCTAGATTATTTAAAATATTTATCAATGTGAAAAGTCACATGGAAATTGAGCATGTGAACATGTTGAAGTATTCGTAACGTTTGGGTTAAAAGCTGTTAAAGACTTAAATCAAAAAGTTAATAAAGGAAAACAGTTTAACAAAGTATCATTTACAGTTATAGCAGTACCAAATCCACGGTGCATGGTAATAATTCAAATTGACAAGTCTTTAACAGGAATGTACTTGTACTAACAATATTTGGCGATAATGCATATTTGTACATCTTCAACAATCTGCACCAATAACACATATTAGTAAATAATCATCAGGTGTATATCTGGTATAAATTATACAACTTATAGTTCTGATCGAAAATAACTGTAAAGAACAAGACTACTTCTGAATCAAGTAATTTTTGGTGTACTATACTTTAGACAAAAGAGCAAATCTACAATCCAAGTTTCTTCCCGTAATTTAATATGTAAAATTATTTAAACCAAGAATTATTCTATTAGCCAGCCTTTGCAGTTTTCCCAACACATTAGTTCCCACCTGATATTGCATACCCTACTAAAGATGAATTCTTACCAAAGTTTTATGCATGTCAAAAATGACCCTTTTTATTTTAAATTTAAAATTTTTATAAAAGTTACAAATCTATATTTTTTATTTCAACAGACCTAAACGTTCAGCAAACGAATTTAAGGTTTTATCGATAATCACATCAAAGACTTTATAATTTTTAAAATACAATTATCACTTAAGGAAAAGCCTTTCGAAATTAGCTTTACTTTACAGTTCTCAGTATTAACAATCATTGTGGGTAATTTACTAAGGCTATCATGATTTCTTTGAATAAATAAAGCATTATCTGTAAAATAAAATTAGCCCATCATTTTAAAATATAGACAACAACAGTACTAAATAATATCTTGATCTATAAGCCAGTTGCGCTTTTCATTAATTTTGTACAACAGTTTAAAAATTTTAATCTTCTATAATTTGAAATTCTGGGGTCCGACTCAAAATAAGTTTGTTTGTTTGTTTTTGGAATTTTGCACAAAGCTACTCGAGGGCCATCTGTGCTAGCCGTCCCTAATTTAGCAGTGTAAGACGAAGAAGGAAGGCAGCTAGTCATCACCACCCACCGCCAACTCTTGGGCTACTCTTTTTCCAATGAATAGTAGGACTGACCATAACATTATACACCCCCCACGGCTGGGAGGGCGAGCATATTTATCGCGACGCGGGTGCGAACCCGCGACCCTAGGATTACGAGTCGCACGCCTTACGCGCTCGGCCATGCCAGGCCACTCAAAGTGAGAAGGTCCTATGAAAATTGTATTTATGATAGGATTTTTAATGTAAACGCTAAATAAAACATGAGATAATCACTAATTTAACAAAAGGTACAATTTCAGAAATGGACAACTATATTTTTTATTCTACTATATCGTAATCTGCGAGTCACGTAAATGTCAAAACACTTAACTCAATCTAACTCACTGTTACTCTGAAAATTATTGATTGAACTTTTGTGATTATCAGTGTCAAAGAGCGCAAAACATTTTACAAAATGATACGTAGTTATTAGATTAATTTTATAAATTAAGTGAAGGGTTATTTTCAAACAGGTACGATAAACTATTATTGACATTTCAGTTTAGCGTTGACACCTTGGAATTGTCTTTATTTATGGATCTTAGAACTGACTCTTTTTCACAAATAAAATTGTTCTGTTTCTTACCTTGTTCGATCTTTTCTGTTCCTTTTCTTCCTAAAGTCTTGGCAACTCCGAGTGATGTCTGTACTCGAAATTTTTGAAAGGATTGTTTCCAGTTCATATCACCAATAGATTTTACTGAGACACTTATTACTTTCTTCGAGAATTTATTTGCAACAGATACCACAATTTTTGGTAAATATTACCATACAATCAAGATACATGTAAAATTTCATATTATTCCTGAACAATGATAAACCAAAAATGGGTAAGTGATATTTAGAAATTAGCATGAATCGAATATTTTCTCATCAGTAGGGCTATTAACATTTCTCATTCGCTCTTTGTTGTGATGCTATAACATGTCGTGGCAATAATGGTTTTTAAAGAATGCTACAAACGATAACGTCTCAAAAATTTTCTAAGACGATTTTTTCTTAATAACATCACTCACAGATGTTTAAGTCTAGACTTTCAGTTAATTCTACTATCTTAGACTCACGACAGTTAAAATTAAAATATTATTCTTCAAGTGTTTCTTTGAATTCTTTGTGTTTATACGTCGATAATACCTTGAAGATTTTGCACTAAAATACATTAAGAAATTCTAAACGCCAGATCTTTGTCTTTTTAACTTAACTATTTCTTTAGTACCTTTGAATGTTCTCCAATTTGGTAATAAGCTTTACCTGATGAAACGAAATATATCTATACTGCAGTAATAAACCAGTACTATGTATACAGTTAGCTTCTTCGAACAATCACGTAAAAGACAAGAAACAGTAGAAGAACCTTGAGCCCTTGGTGAAAAAAACAGAAAAAAAACTACAGTCTATAAGAGTCACTTTATACCTGTTCAAGGTCAGTTAAGTGTTTGTTCTCTGTACGAGGAAAGCTGTATTTGCCTAAAGTTACAAGCCAAACAAATGATGAAGGTCAAGTGTGCTATCTCTAAATGTTTAAGCAAGGTTCTGTAACTAATATTGATTCTTAAGTAACTACGAAAATATTTTTAACGTGTTAACCGAATTAAATAAATTTGGTTCGTATTAGTTTTAAGAAACATAATTACTTCCAATTCTCATAAATATTATCAAGTCTATGCACTTAATACATGATGATCAATATTTGTTGTCAAAGTTGTATACACATAATAAAAAATCGAAGAAAAGGAACGTTCATTCTGCTTTAATTTCTAATATACGGTAGCAAAAACTGTAAACCAAAGATGTTATTAACACTGACAAATATGTAAGGAGGTTAAAAAGTATGTTAAAAATTTCATACAAGGTTTTAGTTATCAGCAAAGTTAAACAAAAAATTAAAACTTTGTTCTGGACAATCAGTGAAGGTAAACAACCAGATCTTTGTGACTAAAGAAGGTATTCGATAGTAAAAAAGAGCCAAATGCTTCACTATCATTATTGATTAATGAAGATGGCCGAAGTTGATTAGACCTTCTTAATTCTAAATGTTCATTATTGTATGCCGTGTGACGGTGTACAAAAATATAATATTTTGCATTTGTGTTTATCAAATATCAAACCTTCATCATTCTTGGTTACCAGTGATTATACATGTAAGCATGCGTTATTATCTTCTCAGACCTTGAAATACGTAGTGCACTAACAATATTCGGATTATATACTTTATATTGAAGTATTAAATAAAGATTGCGACATGTGTGTTCTCTCCCAATGGGGACAGCGATAAGTCTTTGGATTTATAGTGCAAAAATCAGGGGCTCGATTCCCCTCGGTGAACACAGCAGATGGCTCGATATGAATTTGCTAAAGGAAAACACACACACATATACACTGGTATGTTCTTGGGTTCTAGCTTCATCATTTGGTTCATGTGCCAGTTTTCGGATATACAGCTAAATAAACTCCACATTTTTAAGTGTGGAGGCATCACACCTGTGACAACCAGTCCCGTATGGGTGATGGATGTTTTTGATTGCTTGGTTTCCCTTGAGCCAGTATTTCCGTGCTTAAAAATTTCAGACCTGGTAGTTTAGCTCATGTTTAGACAACTTTGAGATTGAAAACATCAATGTCAATAGTGAGTGTTCCTGTAGATAAAGTACTGCCCGTGTTGAGGTTCTCGTTATTTAGTATTTACCTATTAATATTATTCATTCGTATTTTCAATTTTGTTAGTAAAAGTAAATTAAGGACACCTTCTATAGAGATTAGATACTGAATCAAGTTTGTGTTGGTTAGTTCTTGCCCACCCTTCCCAGAGACACATCGGTATGTCTGCGGAATTATTCCTCTTGAAATCAGATTTCGAGACCCCTGGCAGGCAGAATCCAAACCACCAGTTGAGCAGCTTTGTGCTTAGTACAAACAACAAAACACAGCTACAAGTTCTTCTAGATTTTCAATAAAAGTTAACTCACATTACGCTAGAATTTTCCATAAGTTGAGCATATTAAACACATGACAGCCAGAAAACCTATGCCAAAAAGAGGTGGAAACAATATAATTCCCATATCAACTAGCCCGTAACAAATAGTTTTATATGCTTTTAAAAAAACTGTTTTCGTGTATTATTTCTCTCACGAACGTATATTTCTAATATATATTATATTGGCCGACATACTTAACTGTGTAAGTTGTAAAGCTGTTGTATTTTAAATAAGAAAAATCCAGGTACTACTTACCGTTTTAACATTTTGTGTTGTTGTTTTCAAAATATGTTGCATGTGAAAACTCAAGTGTTTTTATTATCTTTATAATTTGCGATGTTATTTTCAATAATGTCTGGGGTGAAAATCAAAATGCATCTACTATGACATATGTGAAAGTTCAGGTATTTCAACGAAAGCATCAAGGTCTGATTGATCATATGTCTCACCAGGGGACAGGTAGAGAGAACAAACATTGATGGTATGACCCAAGGAAACACGGATGGCTACGGCCTCCAAGGGTGTGTTGAGTGACAAAGACAGGGTGGGCACATGCTGATCAACCAATAGTGCCACCCCTCCATCACACAGCCTGTCATTTCCGTACAGAAAAAACTGAGAATGGTGACTGTATCAGCAGGTTGTAGAAACGTTTCTTGTGAGAAAAGACAAACAGGATGGTAGGAAGCAATTAGTGTTTTGATATCATCCAGATTAGAACATAAACCTCGACAGTTCCATTGTATCAAGGTGGCCATTTTTAACAACAAGTAAGCGAAGAGGCTGCAGAACCTTTCTGTTTACTACCACGTCTTTTGCCCTTACTGTCTTTATTCGGAGGAGGTCTATCGACCTCCATGGATCCTGCCCTGGGTCGATTGGGCAGTTCTTTGTTGTTGGAAGGGGATTTCAGTGACTGAGGACGAGAACAAATGATTGTTTTGCATCTTGGGGTGGGAGAAAAAGATGTATCAGAAAAATGTCTGTATTTGAAACTGAAGCATGTGGGTCTTGAGGTTTGTTGGAATGTATAGAAGGAACCTAAATGGGCGTAGAGGTCGATTTATCAACCTTTGTAACCATGGAGGTCAAAAGGCTTTTCATTTGTTTTGAAAACAATTCTCTTGGAGATACAGAGAGATCTGTTTGCACTCCCACTGTAGTTGTGGAACGAAGTGTAGCAGCATATGTTCGAGATGGAGTGGTGGACAGCAATTTCAGAGCCTCAGGATAACTAATTTTTTGAGTCGTTGCACGTCTTTTTCCTCCAACCATTTTGGCAAGAACGAAAGTAGAAAGGGTGAGAACCATTGCAGTTGACACAATTTGGGTCTGTGTGACATTCACAGGCATCGTGGTTGTTGCCACCACAACGAGCACATGTCAGGGAACCACGACATGACGTCTTTGAGTGGCCGAACCTCTGACATTGGAAATATCTGAGAGGGTTTGGAATTTACAGCCGTACCCTGCAGATTAGATAACCTGCCTTGATAGTGACAGGTTCACGTGGTGATGTAAATGTCAAAACAAGGGTATTTGTCGGCAGTGTAACTCTATCTTTGCGAGTTGAAATGCGCCTCACTATAGAGACTCCTTGAGTGGAGAGACCAGCGAGAATCTCTCACTTGGTGACATTCTTCAAATCACTCTCAACAATAATTTCTCGTGATGAATTCAAGGCAGCATGAGGGATAACCTTAATAGGCATATCCCCGATTGCCTTTGAATTCAAGAGGAGTTCACTGTGTTGGGATGTGAATGTTTCAACCAATATCTCTCCAGATCGAAACTTCTTTACTGACTTTGGAGAGCCAGCAAGTCCCTCTAGGCCCTTCTGAATAAAAAGTGGGACATCTGCCCTAAATGTTTTTCTGAAAGATAATGTAATATAAGAAAATGAGGTATATGTGTTACAGATGTTGAAAATTGCTGCCCAGAGTCTTTAAGACGTGGTCTTTCACCCATTGACTGTTTCTTCACTATTTTATTTAATTTTTTGTAGCAGGATCCAAAGAAAAAAGGAAAATTTCAGTATCCACTGACTCCACCCACCATGAGGCCCTACGAGAGGACGCACTACAATGTCACTCAAGGACACTGTAGCAGGGTTTCGTGAGAACTATACCCAAACACCAGTATCAGACACAATGTCCACAACACTCGTTACAACACTGGTACTTGGTTGACTCTACCACAGGTGGACCAGCCGATTGACTCAAAGGGGGCCACACAAAGGCCGCCCTTGGGTCAACAGAAATTCAAGGCCAAAGTAGCGTGTTAAGGTTGGACCCCTCAACCACCAGGATCCTCTCTTCCCCTTCACGGGTCGCCACGCACGGCAAACACGTGGGTGGATGTTTAGATCCCAAAAAAGGTAACTAGACATATCTATCTATTATATATATATAGATATATCTGTTAAAAAGCTCTGTTTTCAGTGCCCCTTCTTTATTTTCTTGAAGAAGAATTTCTGCTTCTTCAATGGTTCTTGGGGCCCGGCTTAGCCAGATGGTTAAGGCACTTGACTTGTAATCTGAGGGTTGCAGGTTCGAGTCCTCGTTACATCAAATATGCTCGCCATTTCAGCCGTGGTGGCGATATAATGTGACAGTTAATCCCACTATTTGTTGGTAAAAGAGTAGCCAAAGAATTGGCAGTGGGTGGTGATAACTGGTTGCCTTCCCTCTAATTTTATACTGCAAAATTAGCGACGGCTAGCGTAGATAGCCCTCGTGTAGCTTTGCAAGAAATTCAAAACAAACCAAACTAAAACCAATGCACCTCGCAACCGAAGTTAGTTCAAATAAAGATGTGGAATCGCCATGACATAACCTCAATTCACCACTTATAGATCGTCTTACCAAAATATTGTCATTGATGTGTTCTTTGATAATACATAAAATATTTTCATTTACATTTTATATGCTCTTGAGAAACGCCCGTCTAGAAACTACAATGGAAAAATATGGTCTTCACTAAAACCTTGCTTAACTTAAACTGTCACTGTAACTGGTGTTGCTAGCTGTGAAGAGGATGCTGCTGGTTTACAAAAAGCCTTAGATCATTTAGTGATTTGAGCAAATAAGTGGCAGATGGATTTTAATTGTGATAAATGCATGTGACTTATAATAATTTGAATCATAAGTGTAATTTAAATATGAATAAGCTTAACAGTGTCATGAAATAAAGGTCATCCAAGCTAACAGTGAAATTGGGCAGTAACCCTAAAAGGAAAGTAAAAGGTTATTTAAAACCTCCTTACCAACTCTGGGCATAATAATGAAGTTGCAAAAAGTATATATAGTATTTGTTTCATTTAAAAACACTTTGGGTAACGAAATTGCATCGAAATAAATATCACAAATTGTAAAATGATGTGTAATTAACTTAACAAATGATCTTTAATCAGATCTTTATTTCTTTCACTGTTATTTTAGGATATTATTCATTCACAAACTATTCCACAGCTTATGATACTTATCTCAGTAACAAATCTTTATCAATTGTATTGGTAGGGCAATAGGATTTTCAGCTGTATCTAAAGAAACATTGAATGCTGGTCTAAAGAGGTTGTAACTTCATTATATACACTGTTGGCCAAAATCTTAAGGCCAGTGAACATAAAGAAAAAATATGCATTTTGCATTATTAGACTCAACCACTTATTTGAGTAGAGCTTCGAAAGATGAAAATAAAAATCACAAACCTTTTTAGCATTTAATAGGGAAAATGTGAACACTATGAAATTAGCCTAAATACTAGCTGATCAAAAGTTTAAGACCACATTAAAAGAAGTCCTAAACAGGGTAGGAAATGCCCAACAAGAGGTCTCAGAAGTGAGTTACATGGCCGGGAGACAAGAAGTTATGTTACAAGCCTCTTTAAATTGGCTTCTGTTTTCTAGTATTTTAGCCACATGAGGCCCCCCGCTAGTAAAGCAGTATGTCTCCGGATTTACAACGCTAAAAACAGGGGTTCGATTCCCATCGGTGGGCTGAGCAGATAGCCCTTTGTGGCTTTGCTATAAGAAAAACACACACACAGCCACATGAGACAAGCCATCAAATTTTAAGTGTGATTTAATTCAGATTAAGACGAGCTTAAGATTCTCAGCAGTAGCTCATTGTTGATGGTGTATAATTCAGTCAGTACCTAAAACAAGAAGTCACACCTTTGTAAAAAGTGTATCTCTCTCAGGGATCAAAATGTTTATTATTGTCACTGCTCGTATTCTTTTATTTACAGTAGATTCCTCTTCATTCTGCATATGTTTGATTAGTTTGGGTAAATATTGTCTGAAAATTTTTTTCAGTGTATTCGTATCAGTGATCATTGTGAATATACTATTTAGTTTCCTCATATACTGTATAGCAGTACATTTAGTGGGGGAATAAGCTGTATCGAAAGTACCTACAACTTCTGGAATAATAACTTATTTTGAAACATGTTGGTCTGTGAACTGAATTTCCCGCTAGGCTATTCGTGGGTTATCTGCGCTATTTGTTCCGAATTTTGAAATAGTAAACTAGAGGAAAGTCAGGCAGCTAGTCAAAACTACCCATCGCCTACTCTTGGGCTACTATTTAATAATACATTGTGGTGTCGACCATACATTATAACAACCACCGGAAAGCATATTCATGATTTCATGGTAACATCGTGGTGACCTGCGACGCACAGATTACGTTTCAAGTACTCTAACAATTAGGCCATGCCATGTTCCGAAATCTGCATCTCTTCATTTTTCAATTGGTCTTCCGTACTAGCTAGTTTTTGTTGTTGTTTTTCACTTCCACATCTTCTCGCTAAAGTTGAGAGCACATAGTTTTCATATTCTAATTTTAGTTTTGATTACGGATTTACTTTTGTCAGCATTCTATAAATAAAATATTCATAACACGTTTAGGGAATGTTTTCCTGTTTATCGCTTTAATCTATTCAAATTGTCATTGGTAAAAGCGTAGCCCAAAGGTTGGCGGCAGGTAAAGACTACGGGTTGATTTCATTCTACTCTTTCAATGCTAAATTAAAGGTAGTTAACGTTGATAGCTCTCATGTAGCTTTATGTGAAATTCCAAAACAACAACAACAACAAAGAAACCAACCGTTCAAGTTATAGGGTTCTTCTGGCAACACAACGTTGAAATTTAAATGGAATGAAGCATCCATATTTTTTGTGAGATTTTCCGATATTTTACAAATTAATTCCTTCCATAAATTTAGTTTGAGTAATGGAACATCCAACAATGACATATGAACTTACCACCTCTATCTTTTCTTCTCATATTTTTACAGCACATTCCACACGGTGTATCAAACAAAATTAAAAGAAAGAAACAGTAAATAAAAAAAACGAAAACGTTATAATTAGAAGTGTGCGTTTATCTTTCATTGTCGTAACGGTTGACACATCACGTAATAACTCAGTGGTTACGCATGTAAAATTTAGATCGACAGTAGAGCCACCCCGCTAGTACTGCGGTAAGTCTCCGGATTTACAACGCTAAAACCAGGGGTTCGATTCCACTCGGTGGGCTGAGCAGGTAGCCCTATGTGGCTTTGCTATACGAAAAACACAAACACATCAACTGTAAATAAACATAAAATACTGTGTTATCATCATACTTTATAAACGACCACATGAAAAACAAATAACTTATGCCGTTGTTTGAAGTTAAGCACAAAGCAACACAATGGACTATCTGTATTCTATTCATCAAAAAAATTATTATAATTACCTATTTACTGCCTAAACTAAGGAAACATTTAAAAAAATGCAACTTTTAAATAATACAGATGACGAAAACAAAGGAAAAGAAATGTCTGGTGTCAAGCAATAACAAAAAACTCAGATTTCCAGAAAAAAAATGTATTAAAAATATGTAAAAATGTTGTAACAAGGATATTAATGTGTTATATAATCTATATTAAGGAGGATTACAGATCCCTCGGAAAATATACTCATTAGAACAAGGAAAACAGAAAAACCCCAAAAGTATATATTTCTATGTACTATTCAAATTCAGCCTAAACTAGAAGATCACAAATATTAGGTTGTTTTCATTATATTTCATATCACTGATCGGCTTGCACTTCTAAAGCTGTTGTCACTTTATATAATAAAAGTAATTTTCCATTCACCATCTGTAAAGTCATATGCTTAAAGCTTTGAATATTATTTCGTACTTGAGTTTCATGTACATATTTCATAATAAAGCACTACTGTATAATGGATACACAGCATAGGTATTTTGGATAGCTTGTTTTTCTTCTTTATGTTAATATAACCTGGTTTTTGTCCCACACACAATAGTGAATAATAGTAATCATAAGAGAACGTGAATAATGTAGGTTAAAATTAGCACTGATAATCTTTAATAAATATTCAGTTAATGTGCTGAATAATGATTGAAATGACGACAACAAACTAATCGATAAAACTTTTCTTTAATTATCTTCATATAGTTTCTGAAGTTGACACGACTTCTTTACTGTGACAAAGATCGTCCAGTAACTCCGAAAGAGATTATAAAGTTATCTACCTATGTTCCTATGGTCTCAACCAAAAGTACAATAAAACCTGTACAGTGCTACTCCAAGCGTCTATTAATACTTCCTACTTTTCTCGTGTATCATTACTTTCTTGTTGATTGACATTTCCTGTTGCACAATCTCTTCAGACTCTGCCTTCTTCATTTTCTCACAAGTGGTTTCCAGGGATTTCATCAGCATGGCGATATCGTGAAACATGAACCAAAGAACAACAATTTGATTTATAGAAACTGAAACTTGTCTTAACTCCACCTACACGTTTACTATTTCTTTTTATATGAGAGGTGATAAATAATAGATAAGATAAAATGATTATTTCTTCTTAAAGAGCCTGGGAGCACCATCGATGATCTTTTCAAACTTTGGTACTTCATTTTTAATGTGTTTTGCATTCCATGTGTATTTTCGAATATATGGGTGTCCGGCATGGCCTAGCGCGTTAAGCGTGCGACTCGTAATCCGAGGGTCGTGGGTTTGCATCCCAGTCGCGCTAAACATGCTCGCTCTTTCAGCCGTGGGGGCGTTATAATGTGACGGTCAATCCCACTATTTGTTGGTAAAAGAGTAGCCCAAGAGTTGGCGGTGGGTGGTGATGACTAGCTGACTTCCCTCTAGTCTTACAATGCAAAATTAGGGACAGCTAGGACAGATAGCCCTCGAGATGATTTGTGCGAATTTCAAAAACAACAACAACATCAAATATATGGAAGATACTTCATTTTTCATGTGTAGTAAATAATTAAAAATAGTGATCACATCCATATATTTAAATAACCTAAAATACATTTGTCATTCTTACTATGTTTATACATATTTCCAAACTCTTGGTTCGTTTTCTATGCACTCTTAATTACCTCCAAAATACTTTAGTTACTGCTTCGTGTACTTTATATTTTAACAATATACTTTTCTTTAACACCTTTGTGTATTTAATGGTTTACAGATACGTTCTTTCATAACATGTTTAGACAATTAGACAATAAATACCAGTGGGTAAGTTAATTAACTGGATAGAATAACGGAGGAATGGAAGAATACAGAAAGTTGTTGTAAACGGACTTCAGTCAAATTCAATTAATATCACAAGTGGAGTAACGCAGGACTTTCTTTGAGAACGTTTGCTCTTTTCGATTTATATCAGTGACACAGATCAAAGAATGGTCAATCAATAACTTAAATGTACAAATCATATTAAGGTTTTGGATTTTCCTGGCTGTGAAGAGGGTACTGCTGATTTACAAAAGGATTTAAATCATTTGGTGAGTTTGGTAAGGAAATGATAAATGAAGTTTAATTATAATAAGTGAAAGGTAATGGGTAGTCATAATTTGGATTGGAATAGCCTTAAAAGAATTATTAAGGAAAAGGATCTCGGTGTGGTGGTTGATTAAGATCTTAAGCCATCCAAGCAAATGTTAAGTCATATCTACAGAAATATTTAGTACAAGTCTAAAGAATTTATAATTTCATGGTATAGCTCGCTGGTTAGGCGGCATTTGGAATACTGTGTTCGGTGTTCGGCTTCACTTAGGAAGGACATTGGTTTGTTCGAAAGGGTTGAGACGAGGTTTACTAGAACCGTGCTTGGTGTGAAGTGGTTCTCACACGAGGAGATATCTAAAATCGTTTTCTCTTGAAAAAAAAAGAGATATAGCGGATCTGATTGTGGTGTTAAAGATTGTTAAGGGAATGGATAATGTTGATGCGCCATCATTTTTCATACTTAAAGGCAAGAATAGTAGGACTATGAGACACAAATATAGGACAATTTTATTCTTCTAATGGGGTGATTGGTCTTTGGAATACATTGCCTTTAGATGTTGTGGAGTTAGTAAATTTTAGTTAGTATCAAAGAAAGCTTGAAAACTATATAAATGACGAGTACTGGCTTTATGGATTTTTGTTAATTACTAGTTTCAGTTTAGTTTTGGTCCCTACACATAATGTTATGTTTCTACTTTTCACTATCCAATTATAAAGGTAAGAATTTGAAATATATTTGTTTTTAACAGCCAAAAGAAAATACACAAATGTTTTGGTTTTAAACACAAGAAGGTGTAACTAAGGAAACTTACTGTATATTTTTGTTTTTGTTTTTGAATTTTGCGCAAAGCTACTAGAGAGCTATCTGCGCTCGCCGTCCCTAATTTCGCAGTGTAAGACTAGAGGGAAGGCAGATAGTCGTCACCACCCACCACCAACTCTTGAACTACTCTTTTACCAAAGAATAGTGGGATTGACAGTCACATTATAGCGTCCCCATGGCTGAAAGGCGAGCATGTTTGGTGCGACAGGGATGCGAACCCACGACCATCAGATTATGTACTGTATATTTATGTATCTTTAAAAGATAATTATATTATTTATTTTGTTTTGGATTTTGGACTTTAGAAGCATGAAATTGTCGACCATAAACTGAAGATAATGCTATTTTGTTCAAAACAAAAATACAGTTATGTTTCATTCTGAAATCTGTGAGTAATGTTTATTTTCTCTATCTAAAACGATTCACTAAACAATGTATTATATTTTTATGTTTCAAAGTGTTTTGCCAAAAATACACATATAGTCAATGAAAGCTTCAGATGAGACTAAGCTACGTACTTAACTCGTGAACTCATAATCAGCTTGACTGTCGTTATAACTGAGTAACAGGGGTGTAGATCCTGGGGGGATGAGGGGATAAAACCCCCTTCATTTTAAGTGGGGGTATGGTGCATGTAATCAATCCCCCCTACAGTTTGGTCTGTTTTATTGCAAACCACAGACCTACAAGTTGTGTGTTTGTTCTTGTGTTTCTCCTATTCTTACCAATCGAATTACATAATTAGGCCTAGATGTAGGCTTCTTCAGTAGCCGAAATATACATCTTTAACATAGGCGTGCTTCTAAGCTTTTCAATTTAAACGATAATTCGTAAGTATCAGTCAGTTGGCCTAAGTATACATGGAAGGCTTGCAAGCACTATCACAGAATCTACTTAGTCTTGAACGTGGTGTAAGATTAAGTAACATTTTCATCACAACAGATTGAACAGGGCATGAAATTCGAAAATATTACTCCAAAGTGTAAACCTATTGAACTACCACGCATTCGCAGATCCCCCAGAAGGATCACAGATGATGGCTCAGCACACCATTCTGCAACAGCTAGAGATTACTACAGAAGCTAATATTTTGAATTAATGGACACAGTCATAGAACATCTGACCACTAGATCCAATGCAGACAACAATGATTTGAGGCAATATCTGGCACTTGAGAACGTGATCGCATCTGGCAAGATTGACAACTCAGTTATAAACTTCCATCCAGAAATCTCTGCACAACGGCTCGAGTTTCAGTTTTCCATGTTCAAAGGAACAACAAATGCAGTATCTCTAAAAGGTGCGAAGGATACTTACTGTAAAATGCATGAAACAAGCCAGCAGATGTTTAGTGAAGTGTTTCTTCTCATGAAAATTTTACTTGTATGTCCAGTATCCAGCTGCGAATGTGAACGCAGCTTTTCTGCATTAAGACGGTTGAAGACGTGGTTAAGGTCAACTATGTCTCAGTGCCGCCTCAACAAGTTTGTCACACTCACAAAGATGAGGTCGACAAAATAAATATGGAAGATCTTATGAAAGAATTCATAAACAGATCATCACAAAGGAGGTCTACGTTTGGGAACATGTAGATTAGAGGACTAAATGATCTTACATCAGCGAAAAGTATGAATAATTATGTGCTACATTGTACTGATGTGTAAGAGTTCGCAAAGACGTTTTAATCACGTTTAACAAACAACATGAATGGTTTTTCAGTAGATATAGACTTATCAATGGAAATTACTAATTTTATTAATATTTGGAAACGTAATTCATATAATGAAAGTTATTAGTAACCTTGTCAAGTTTTATGGCCATCTTTTATACTGTGCAGGAATAAATTCATGAGGCAGTTAATTTGCGACACATTTGTCTTTATTCTGTTAATATTTTGAAAACTGTTCCCAAAACACCTCACTTATACAAACCTACATGGAAACCTTGAAGTATCGTGGCAACAAGATTACTCTGTGACTGCACGTTTACAGCTTTCAGATTCACGTAATCAGAGATTGCCAATTTGCAAATTGAACAGTCTACATAAGGGGAATTGGTTGCAAAAATTATCCCCCTCATCGGGTGTAACAAATTTACGCCCCTGTGACTAACTATATTAATATCTTGCTTTTCTACTTCACCAGTTATAATTTATTATTTCATCAGTTGAGTATTTTCGCTTTTAATAATATTTTTGACAATAAGTCCAATAATATCTCACGAGGCTATCTGATGTGTCTACCGAGGGGAATCGAATCCCCTGATTTTAGCGTTGTAAATTCGTAAAGTTATCGCTGTTCCAGCGGGGGATAAGATTCGGTCAGACCAAAAACATACCTTAGTCCTAAATGCATATTTTAAGTTAATAATTTTTATTATTTAACTATAAGAAGTTAAATAAATCGAAATAAAAGTGTATAAGAGTCTTTATTATAAAAGTAAATAATACTTGTACAGAGTCCGCAAAAGTGTTCTGTTTCGAGAGTAAATAAAACCAAAATTATGAGCAACAAATATGTTTTTTTCTTGCTTTTCAAGTTAAATGTCATTCTGTATTCTAGTTAAAAAGGGCATAATTTATCTTGTGACAGATTATGCGCGAAAGAGTTTTATTGACATCTCGACAGTACAAACTGAAACGCTGAGCGTCCCTCATGTGACGTCATTTATGTATCTACAAACTGACTGGCAGATAACACAGTGCTGGTGGGCGTAGCTAGAACAGGTGAGCTTTCTAGACTGCTTTCAGCTAATTTTTGTGGGACCCTCACTAGTACAGCCGTATGTTTCCATATTTACATCAGGGGTTCGATTCCCTTCGGTGGGCTGAGCAGATAGCCCGATGTGGCTTTACTATACGAAAAACACACACACACTTCTTTTTAAGGAAATTAAACAAATCAAAATTAAAAGTATTACAAGTCATGGAATCAATAGTGTTAATGAAAATAATAGTAAATAAATATTGTACTAATTTTTTGTTTATGTATCTGTGTTGCACATGCATACGTATCATGAATTGTTGTGTGTTGTTTCCAAACGGAGCTTCAATAATTTTCGTTCATTTCTTGACTTCTTTTAACACTAAGTACACTTGACAACAGACTGATACGCTTATTAGTAGGCCACATTTGATCATGTTCTCAAGTAATATCTCAGGTACTTTAAAAATAAGTTTGTGTAACAACATTAGAAAAGTATTTAAATAAACTTACTGAATATGTGGGATACACGAGAGTTGTGATTTGGATAAATGAATGGGCTATTAGTGAACAAATAAAGTAACCATGGCAACAAAATGAAACGTTATTTGTTCTGCAACCTTGGAGATAACTAAAAGAATCAAACACCAAAATCTAGCTGATAATTCTGTGTCCTTGTATGTTGAACTCACTGAACGTTTTTGTTTTTTTCAGTCAAAGTAAAATTATAATCTTTTTATTCCCGAACATTTGGGAAATTAAGACAATAATCTCCGGTACTTTTTCACAATGTTGAACTTGCTCATTGATGAGAAAAACTGGAGAACAAGAGAATTAAGACATCTCACTCCTGACCGAAGTGTACATAACTATAATGCTCAAAGTAAGATCTTATACATAACTTTTATTAATAATTAAATAAATTAAATTTCGTACTTAGCATAACACTGATTGACTGATTTCAGATTCCTACAAAAACCTTTAACAACGAAGAAAATAAGTGGCATAATAAATGCTTTTCGAAAGCTTGGTATTTGAATAAAATCTCAGCTTTCATCATTCTGCCTTTTCTTTAATTAACTATTGAATATTACTATTATGATAATATTAAGATAGAGTAACACATTACGACTGGAAATTCTGGTTCTATACGTTTTATCAGTGAGGAAGCGCGTAATGTAGGGATTTTATTCTCTATATAATGTAGAGACAATTTAGTCTTCTATGTGATTATTAACCTGATGAAGTGATGTTACCTTGTTGGGTTCATTTTCTGCGTTTAGTAGCTTGCCCCACATAGTTTTTTATTTAGCGATATATTTTCTTAAAAGTACTCGTTTCTTTACTTTTCTTAAAATATGGTGTACGTGGGATATGAAGACAAAGGGTGTATTCTTAGTCCTTATAAGTTTTTCATTGAATAATAATAATATAGGTAGTCAAAGATCATGAACTGTTTGATCTATGAAATGATAATAGAATTGTGGTTATTGCTAGAACTAGATAGGCACTAATTCTGTTCAAAAAAGATGACAACGAATAAAAATAATAAATCTCGGCTTTGACTATTCGACAGTTTTCGAATTTGGACACTCTAGGTAGCTGAAAAGCGGCATGTACATTACAGATAGCGCAACTATTCCGGGTACCTGTTCACATCAAGCTTCTGATGACCTGTAAAGAAGAAAACTGAGATGGCTTTTGTGCTGATTTAATACGGGCTCTCGTGTCATCCATACATTATATGATGCCACCACTAAAAACTCTGGATTTTGCCTTATGATAAATTATAGCTTCATAACACAAATAGTTATATAATCACAGTGTTGAAGCAATGGTATTGAGATTTATACTTGGTAATAAAGAGGAGAAGCATACGTCGCATTAATAGGGAGGCGTAATGATAAGCATTAATCTTACTGGCATTTACTCACTTGTGAAATTGACTAAACTAAAAGAATTTTTTAAAATACAATTAAGTGTATGAGAAGACGTTTGTCTGTTGCTAAGCAGAAAGTTACACAATGTGCTGTCTGTGCTCTACTTACCAGGGGTATCGAAACCCAGGTTTTAGTGTTATTAATTTTCAAAGTTACCGTTGACTTCATTGAGCACGTGACATAAAGTAGATGCAGGTCTTCAAAACATGTAGAAAAATAAACAAGTCAAAGGTTTCATTAAACTAGAGTTTTTCAAGGATTAAAATCCTAAATCTGTAGTTTGTGACAAATCTGGTGTTTGTAATAATGTTTACCGAGTGAAATTTTCCACTCGTAAGCCATAGATGAAGGAAAGGTCCTTTAAGATCAGAGTGGCGTGAAGAAATAGTAAATAATAATAAATTATTCGAATGGCAAACTCTGTGTAAATAACTTCACAGTACAGAAACAAATCGATATGGCACAGTAAATACTATGTCTTCTTAAAGACTCTTTAACTATGATTAAAATTATGTTTGCACATTAATAGTTATTGTGTCATTTCATTATTTAGCGTACTGAGTTTAGGCTAGATTCTTTTAAGTGTGATAACCTAAAACAAAAGTTTCATGAAAGTTTGATTTTAAAACTATTATAACATTCAATGTGATAAAAAGAAAGTAATTAGAATTAGTAAAAAACTAAACAAGTACATAATCGGATAGTCAAAAAGTTTAGATGGACATGAGTAAATAATATGCATTGTGTGAACAATACTTAACTGTTATATAAGTCGTAATAAAAGAATTAACACAAAGGATCAATATAAAAATTCAGTATATTATAAAAAAACAGTAAAACGGAATATTTTCATACACTTATTATAATATCTACGCGTGTTTCTGTAAACATTTATTTTTTCCCTTTGTCGTATATTCTTCAGTGTGTATTATGCAAGCCTCCCCTGTTCTCAAAACTTGGAGAGAATTTTTGAAAGCGTAAGAATCATTTTGTTTGTTTGTTTGTTTTGGAATTTCGCACAAAACAATTCGAGGGCTATCTGTGCTAGCCGTCCCTAATTTAGCAGTGTAAGACTAGAGGGAAGGCAGCTAGTCATCACCACCCACAGCCAACTCTTGGGCTACTCTTTTACCAACGAATAGTGGGATTGACCGTCACTACATACACCCCCACGGCTGGGAGGGCGAGCATGTTTAGCGCGACGTGGGCGCGAACTCGCGACCCTCGGATTACGAGTCGCACGCACGCGCTTGGCCATGCCAGGCCTCGTAAGAATCAACAATGCTTGTTTGAAGAAAATGTGAGATAATTTTGTTGGAAGTTTTACAAATTCACGTGACTTCTATGAAAAAGCGACTACCCGAAGAGAGGGAATATTATTGGACAGCTATAGCCGGTACGCTACACTCCTAGGAAGCTATTGTCTGTGATTACCAATCATTAATAGGAAAACTACAGAATTTTACGAGAAACGTTATAGATTTCGATAATTACATCCCGTTTAACTTCAGTGAATAACTTCGGACGTTAGAATTTCTACGAGAATATTCATTTGTAAGAAATTAACTTGAAACCGGTGTGAAGCCAATCAAGCCAAGTCAGCGCGAGATTCAACAGTATCAACTCAGAATTAATTTGTTCGTTGTGTAAAAATGTTACCTTTGGATGCCGAAGTTCTAATTCCAATGGTATAAAATTAATACAATTTATAGATGATAATAACATAGTTTTATTGAATGATACCACCCCAACACATACATCCTATTCCACTAACACTAGTGACATACTAGATCTGTGTATGTGTACATATAACTTAACCCAGAAATTAGTAAAATTTCAAGTAGGAAAAGATGTAGATAGTGATCATCTCCCAATTTTTTGCGTCTTCGATCTCACCCCCTATAAAAATATAACATATAGGAAAGAAAAATTTAATTAAAGTAAAGCAGATTGGCAATGCTATAAACAAGAATTAGATAATCTGTTACCTAATAAAATTATTAAAGAAGTTAAAACGCATGTCGAAATGGACAACTATTGTCAAACAATCACGGATTGCCTTCAGAAAGCAGCCAAGTTAACAATACCAAAACAAAACCATAAAACAACAAACAACACATGGAAACCAACCACAGAAATAATCAACCTAATCAAAAAGCGCAGACAACTGAGAAGACAGTACATGATTACAAGAAACAGAGAAACTAAACAACAAATAAACAACATTAGAAATCACATCAGAACTCAAATAAAACAACAAAAACAAAATAAATGGGGCAATTACTGAAATAAACTAAACGACATAACTGACCCGAAAAAATTCTGGTCACATCTTAAAAGATTCACAAATGAAAACACAAACCCAAAGAAATATCCTCCACTTGAACATAATAACACCACTGCACACACAAATAAAGAAATAGCCGAAGCTTTCAAAGATCAACTCCAAAATACATTTAAAACTCACACAGATCCAGATATGAATACAAACTTCTACAATAAAGTCACTAATCACATAGCAAATAATAAACATCAATATGAACCAATATTTCCAGTAAACATAACTGATACAAATACAAGTTCTAACACTGATTATGAAAGCACATTACTAACAAAGGAAATATCCCTACATGAAATACTAGAAGCAATAAGAAACACCAAAAACAAAGCACCAGAAGATGAAATACAAGCTATTATCCTAAAAAACGGCACTCCGAAATTGTTTGACCACCTAAATTCACTATTTAACTTATCGCTATCCTCAGGATATATCCCAGTTTCTTAGAAGCTAGCAAATATTTTAATGTTCCATAAGGAAGGAAAACCAGCGAATAAACCTAACAGCTACCGACCAATCAGCCAGACCAGCTGTGTTGGCAAAATTCTCGAAATAATAATAATAGACTCTCCACATTCTTGGAGATATCATCAAAATTACCAGAAGAACAGAATGGATTCAGAAAATTTAGACAAACGACAGACCATTTAATAAGATTAATCGAAACCATAATAGATAGTTTTTACAAAAACGAATGTACAGTCGCTTGCTTCCTCGATATCGAGAAAGCATTCGACACCGTTTGGCACGACGGTCTAAGGTTCCGAATGAATGAAATGGAACTACCGCGAGGAATTATTCGCTGGTTATCTAACTTTCTGGAAAACAGAAAATGTAGAGTAAACGTAGAAGGAACTTTTTCCGAATACTTTACTCCACTAGCTGGTGTCCCACAGGGAGGGGTGGTTAGCCCTATACTCTTCATCATGTATGTAAACAATATGCCATTGAAGGATCCAAATCATGGATTCTCATCACAGTTCGCAGATGATGTGGCAATCTGGAAAAGTGCTGCAACACCCACGATAGCAACTACAAACATACAACCACAATTAAATAGAATTAGTGAATACTGTGAAAAATATAGAATTAAAATAAACACAGCAAAACCTCAGCTCGTAGTCTTTACGAAATCGACAAAACACAAAAAACAACAGCCAGAAATATATATGAATGGCACTCTACTCCAGATTGCCCAATGAGCAAAATTTTTAGGTCTGACTTATGATTCAAAATTAACTTGGATCAATCATGTCAACGAAATTAAAAATAAAATTTGGCGAAGAACCAACTATGTAAGGAGTCTAACTGGTAAAAACAGTGGAGCATCTACAGATAACTTTTGAAAATATACAAAACATATATTAGACCAGTAATAGACTATGCAGCTCCAGCATGGGTAACTGTAAGTAATAAAACAATCAAAACTAAACTACAAACAATTCAAAACACACTTCTCACAACTGCATACAGAGTCCCGAGATCAATATAATCTAAATTCATTCATAATTACTCGAACATACCAACCATATCAGATAGACTCCTAAATATTACAATTAGGTACTTTAACAAAAATTGGATGAAAAATGATTTATTATGCGAACTAGACAGGTACCTCATACATGATGAAGGAAATCCTAAATATCTCTCCCCAATTAACATATATTTTAAATATAAAGAAAAATAAATTAAAGTAAAATATGTATGTATATAAACTTTAAATCTTATATTTATAGTTTACATATTTATGTATTTAAAATATAATAATAAAATAAATAAATAAATAAATTGCCACCAGCTAACTTGACCTACTGTGAATAATAGACTATAAATGGACATTGCCCTGAAAAGGACAACATACAAACAGTTAAGGAAAATAAGTTCAGGAAGGAGGAAGAGGTCAAAGAGAACCTGACCCTCCAGGGCAAAATATCCAGATACAATTGTTCGTTGTGGCACTGGATCGCCAATAAAGGTTTCAGTTCCAGATCGGATATTCTATGTTGTCTGTAAATTTGTAAAACTGATGTATATCAACCATCACTTGTAATAACTATTACTAACAACCGTTATTATAAATTGTATTATTTTTATGTTTGTTTATTAAATTATATTTGTTAAAAAAGGAAATTGCAATAATCTTATTGAGAAATAACATAAATTTAATACATATTAACATTTAAATAACTACTAAGCTCAAATTCAAATTTACTGTTATTTGAAATTGTGATACTTTTAACTTACGTTAAATACTCGCCCGAAATAAAATAATAATACATAACGCTAGAAACACAAGTGCTTTCAAATATTTGACATTCCTTTAAAATCATTGAGGGTAAAGGTAAAAATGTGTGGAGTGATAAACGTAAAAGATATGTAAAGGTTACATGACCGGGAAAAGTTGTTGAAGGTTGATTGATCTTGAGTTGGGAACAAAAATGTTGAAGGTGCACGTTTACTTTAAGGTAAACTATTATGTAGTATGATGAAAGTAAAAATATTTACGTATAATAATTGTTTTTTATTTTTTATTATTATAAAATTACCCTTCCTTAATATTTCCTTTAATATTGTAGTCTACGTAAAGCAGTTTCGTATTATCGTTGATTCGTTTATTTTGAAAAATGTTTTTCTTGTTCTAAGATGGTGAGTTGTAAATCGACAAAAACAACTGAAAGTTTGAAACTAATAAACATGATAATCTAAAATGTACCTAGAGATTAAACATTAAATTAAACATTAAAATTTGAAAAAAATAATTCTGACTTGCCTATTGGATAACTCTAGAGTAACAAATGGTAAATAGCAGATATTGAAGTTTGCAAGAATGAAATGAAAGATAGCCTCACAGGAAATAGGTTATGTATATGAACTATAAGTACTATTAGTTTATAGATTTAAAAGTTCGGTTGTTTAACTCAGAATGTCTATACACGTCTTTGCACCTATTTTCAGTTTTAAACTGTTTGATGTTGTTTGTTTGCTGATAGTATTAGATAATTGCTTTACCAGATCAATCCATGATCTAAATATTATGGAAATATGACATGACAAAACTTGTGTGGATTGTTGTACGCGATTAAGCACAAAAGGGTGTTTGTGCTCTGCCCACCACGAGTATCGAATCTCAGTTTCTAGTGGTATAAGTCCGCAGACATACCACTTTAACACTGAGAGGCTATTTGTGTAGCTTGTACTATACTGGACATTATAACTTTCATCTTATATTTTCTCTTCAATGGAGAAATGATACTTTAGTTCTGAGAATTGCTAGGAACATTATGTTTTGTAATAACAGGAATCTAAACAATGATTTATAAGCAGTATAAAAACTTTTATTTGAAGATACCAGACCAACGTTCTGTTAAAACGTGTAATATGTTCCACTATCAATAAAACTCTTCCTAAAACTTATAACTCGTTGTTTGATTTTCTGTTATTATATTATAATTATGTTCATTTTTAACGCATCATGTATCTACTTCAAAACTACATATTTGGGTTTTATATTGACGTTAGAACCAACATGGCCAGTTGGTTAAGGTATCTGACTCGTAATCTGAGGGTCGCGGGTTTGAATCCCTATCGCACCAACCATGCTCGCCCCCTTTCTGCCGTAGATCCGTTATAATGTTACGGTCAATCCCACTATTTGTTGATAAAAGAGTAGCCCAACAGGTGGCGGTGAGTAGTGATAACTAGCTGCCTTCCTTCTAGTCTTATACTGTTCAATTAGGAACGGCGAAATTCAAACCAAGCCAAAAACCAATCATTGCCGTTAATTTCAGAAAATATGCCCCCCAGTGGCTCAGTGGTATGTTTGCGGACTTACACGCTAAAATCCGGGTTTCGATACCCGTGGTGGGCAGAGCACAGATAGCCCATTGTGTAGCTTTGTGCTTAATTCAAAACAACAACAACAACAACAACAACATCAGAAAATATTAAAATTAATTACTTCTTATATCTGTTTCTAATCCCCCTTCAAGGTAAATATTATTGTGTCAATTTCTTTTTTTGTTATGTTTTGATATCAATGCAGTAATCAAATGATGAATCTCCGATTCAGCTGAAATGTCAAATCGTTTGTTTGTTTTTGGAAATTCGCACAAAGCTACTCGAGGGCTATCTGTACTAGCCGTCCCTAAGTTAGCAGTGTAAGACTAGAGGGAAGGCAGCTAGTCATCACCACCCACCACCAACTCTTGGGCTACTCTTTTACCAACGAATAGTGGGATTGACCGTCACTACATACACCCCCACGGCTGGGAGGGCGAGCATGTTTAGCGCGACCCTCGGATTACGAGTCGCACGCCTTACGCGCTTGGCCATGCCAGGCCTAATGTCATTGTCAATGGAGCTAGATAAGTGACGCAAGTCAAATGCATACAAGCTATTTCCTTAAGATATCCATCCAAATTTTGCATACTTTAAGCAGAAGGAGGATAAAAAAAAGATATTCGTACTATATCTTAAAGACATACAGATCAAACCAGAGGATGCAATGACTAAATATGTCTTTGTGATTAGAGTTTTGAAATGGACACAAAAAACTACTGTCATCCTACATTATGTAGGTTGTGGAAAGCAGTAGGGAAGAACGGTGTGCTTTCGACATGACAGTCTTAGAGTGAAGCTTTCTGTAACAGAAACTATGTTAAAAAGTGTAAAAATACACGGTCATCAAACAGAGCATAACTCGACATGCCAATATAGACTCTAATTACATTGTGGAGCTCCAATATTGTTTTAATATAATACATTGAACATATGTATATATATTACAAAAACGTACTTTTGTTTATACTGTATAAGTTTTATTATTAAAACGAGAAAAATAAAATACTTATTTGCTATTCTCAAGAAAAATAGTCAAAATAGCATATCTCGCACGGTAAAAGTGTAAAGCTTTCCATACCTTTGACATTGCACTAAGAAAATAGCATGTATTTGTTAAGAAAAAAATGACGCTTCTAATGTTTGCGTATTTCATTGGCAATATATTTTCATGATAAATTGTTTTTGTTTGTTTGTTTTTTAATTTTGCGCAAAGCTACAGGAGGGCTATCTGCGCTAGCTGTCCCTACTTTAGCAGTGTAAGACTAAAAGGAAGTTAGCCACCACCGCCAACTCTTGCGCTACTCTTTTACCAACGAAGTGAGATTTACTGTCACATTATAACGCTCCCACCGTTGAAAGGGCAAGCATGTTTGGTGCGATGAGGATTTGAACCCGAAACCCTCAGATTACGAGTCAAACGCCTTAACCCACCTGGCCATGCTGGGCCTTCTTGATAAAAATGTTAATTTTTCAATAAAATAAATCAAGCCAAATTTAATTTACAATTAAAATAAGACACTGAACTGAATGTTTTATTTTATATATGAAAAAATCATTATTTGTCTTTTTTAATCGAAGAAAGGAGTAATAAAAACAAATTAAAGGCCTTGGTTATAAATATTCTTATTTATTACTTTGGTTGTTCACAACCATATTAAAATTATGCCTTTGTCAGTTTTAAATCGTAATATATGATTCACGTAAAACAATAAACAGGAGACTCATCCGTGATTAATTAATTACGTAACAGAATATAACTGGGCATGACGACATAGACTGCAATGATGTGGTGAGGCTTCAAAGTTATTTCAGTGAAACACATCTAACCTCTCTTACCTTACCTTTTATAATTGATTTTTATTTGGACCATCTAACTGCTGTTGTATTAAAAGTACTTGTAATGTGTATGTATTATTATCACGATATAGTCAACATAACATATCTTAAAGGTGCAAAGCTTTCCACATCTTTTGCATTTCACTGACAAAATGGCATATATTTCATAATACTGAAATTCGGGTCACGAGTTCGAAATCTTATCACACCAAACATGCTCTCTCTATAGCCATGGGGGCGTCAATCCCACTATTCGTTGGTAAACGAGCAGCCAAAGAGTTGGCAGTGAGTGGTAATAACTAGCTGCTTTTCATATAGTCTTACACTGCTAAATTATGGAGGAATAGTGCAAACACCCCTCGTGTCGCTTTGCGTGAAATTCAAACCGAACACTGACAAACATAATAAAGAAACAAAACTTACAATGTCTGTGTATTTCAATAGTGATACAAGACATTTTTCGTGATAAAAATGTCAATCTATCATTAAAATAAAACCACACAAAGGTACGATAACTTTGCTTTCTAAAGTAACTAAACATGTTGAAGTGAAATATTTATTTGACATGTGTAAAAATCAGTTGTAAAGTTTTTACTGTTTTTATAACATTGAAGAAGTTATAAAAATAATAAGTTAAATTCTCCTTCTTCGAAGGTCATCTTGTAGGTAAGTGACAAGTCTTTGGATTTTAAATTATAAATGGATTTCAATACCTACAGTAAGCACAGAACAGGTTGTGTGACTTTGTGTTTAAGTACAACAAACAAACCTTGTTGGAGTAAAAACCAAATCAAACAATGTGTTTATGAATACTTTTATTTATTCCTTTGATACTTCACAAGAGAACGAAATTACAATATGGACAAATTAAGAATACATTCAGATTTTCACTCTTTGTTATCTACCAAATAATTACCTCGATTTGCATGTTACGAATTTTTTAGAAACACTATTCAAATGTCCATTAAATCAAAATGGACTTCAAGATTGGAATAGGGTGATTATCAGTGAATAAATAGTAAGGAACTTTCTGTATCTGTCCTTCCTACGATTCCTTCAACTTCAACCTTTCAGTTTACTACAAGCACCATTTGAGCTTTTGTTGACATGATCATAATTAGCAGCACTGACATCGTACATCTATGTTCTTCAAACATGAGTAAGTTTCATATCTCTAACAATCGTTGACAGATTCACGGATATGTGAACCAAGGATGAACAACGTTCCCACCATGGCATTGTTGAAAATAGCCATTTTGGTGGCAAGTTATTTATGGTGAGACCTGACATGACACATTTTTGCAGTATACAATTTCGAATTTCCTCCTTCACTATGCATATCCTTTCAGCTGTGGGGGTGTTATAGCCTGACAGTCAATTCCACTTTTCGTTAATAAAGAATGGACTAAGAATAGGTGATTCTAACTTGATACTTTTCATCTAATCAAGTATTTCAAAATTAGGGACAGCTAGCGCAGACGGTCCTTGAGTATCGTTACAAAAATTTAACAAATCAGACAATCATTTACGATGTGGAAAGTATCTGTTGGAACAGATGAACATATTTCTCTAATCGATCTCAACTGTATTAGATTTTGTCCTGATGCAGGCTAATGCCAGGATTTGATGAATTACACTCAGGAACAAGGGACTGGTAAAAAAGAAGTCATGGTGTAGCTGCCACAAGACCTCTCACATGGCCTTGAAAGTCAATACCTTATCTTATCCGCAGACATAAAGAACATTGCTTTTTGAGGATTGCGATAGATTACAATACTCATCTTAACTTATCCCCAGATATAAAGTACAACGAAGCTTGACACAAACAGAAGAAACAATATGATCATCCACAACTTTCTTTGCTTCACAGATGTAAAGACTGAATACTTACAAGATGGTCCTCAAACCGTTACAAAGTAATTATTTTTTACCAAATGTAAATATTTAAGAAAAAAATATTAGTAATTCAATTCCTAAGCGTGTTGTGTATGTCTGAATAACATTAATTTTTCCAAAGTTTGTAATTAGTAACATATTGTCAATTGAACTAAGCTTTATCTAACAGTGTTGACTCACGATTGCAATTACGTTCAGCGACTCCATAATGGTGCTAAAATATACTGGAAATTCAGTTCTGTTTTCATTTGTTTGAAAAATAATTTACCACAAACATAGACAGAATTAGAAATAATTATGATAACAGTATGGAAAATAACATAAAAGGCAAATACATCTGCTCCTTTGTTGTGTAGTTTTTCATGTAGAAACAATCAGACAGGGCCATACTGATGTTTGATGTTTCCCCTCCTCAAAATATTTTATAGAAAATTAACTTGACTTGCTTTAAAAGATGCAAAATCACGCACCTAAGGGGTAAAACTCTGTGCACTACCCTTGTTACAAAGCTATTTTTGTTTCCTTATTTGTTTATTTTTGTTATTATACCTTGTCCCTTATAAATATTTCTTAGTAATTGGTGACCAAAAGTATTGCAAAAAAAAAGGAAAAAGAAAGCTAAATGTTCGTCTACCTTTAATTGCAAACATGTATAATTAAATGTGAAATGGCAGTAAAGCTACATCTGTGCTTAGGTTAATTTCAACATAGAATTCCACTGTTAAAAACACACATTCAAAGAACAAAGGAAGGAAGGAAAGGCCGTTCCATGATTAGACTATCATACGAATGAGGCCACATTAATAAGATACAAACAACAGTCTTCAGCGTCAAAGAACATATAATAAGTACTATGATGACCCACATTAAGAATTTTGTGAAAGTTAGTGGTATAATCACCAAAGCTTCAAAAATGTATAATAACACTAAAATTATCTATTTTTACGGTAAAATTTGCATTAAGACTGAAAATGTTAATTATAAAACATTTAAAAACTGTTTTAGATAAAGAAAAATTACAATTTCATACATTTCCAAACTAAATTATTTATCTAAAAACATTATACCAAACAATTGTAGTCAGGTATTTGTTACCATTTTATTCAATTTAATAAGGCATTTGTGTAACATTATGAAAATCTGTTAGCTACGTTTGGATGTTTTAGAAAGAATGAAAAATATCTCTTAAGACATGGAAAAATCCATACTTTATTTTATTTGCATAGGTTACATAACTTCCTGAAGTAATGTTGAGTAAGATATAGAAATAAACATCTGTGCAAAATATGAATATTTTAAAGATAATTGGAAAGTTGAGACTTTTTGTACATACAACAATAACAAATGTATGTACGTGCGTGCTTTCCAATGGGTAAGATTTATAGAAAAATTAAAGCACACTTAACAGCCATAGAAATTTGATATATGTATATGTTTATATAATTTAATCGTTGCAAATGCAATGCTTTGAATTGCACTAAGACTGAAAAAGTCAATTATAAATAAAGACACTTATAAAAAATGTTGCTTAAACAACTACAGTTGCATTTCAAAACTTTGTATTACGTAATTTAAATTTATTATTAACAAAAGGCTAATTTTCATACATCATATCATGTAATTTAAAGTACTGTCACTAATAAAATAAGATTCTACATGAACTAACAAGTTTCTCATAACACTGGTGACACGTGTTTAGAATTTCATACAAGGTAGTTAGTATTCTAACTGTGAAAACCTCAGAATGTATAACTTTAACAAATACCTAAATTATTACAGTAAATTTGGATGTTCATTTGAATTTCCACATCTTAACAGAATAAAGGCACCAATAAAGGCACAAATAAACTGTTAACATTCAAATGATATAAAAATATTTGAATTTTGAGCTATAAAGAGGTATGCATAACCAATTGTGTTGAATTGAATCTTCCTGTTACAGTTTTCTTATAAAAATTGAACCTAATTTATAAAAAATACTAATTACATTTTCAGAAGCAAAGTTTAAGTCTCTTTTAATAAATAGTATGAAATACTATGATGTTAAATGGTTTTGTGCTTTAGATACATAGTCAAAAGTCATTATTCAAATCAATATTTTACAACAAAATTATCATGTACTGCTAATCAAGATAGTTTATTCAATACATTATAGAGTATTAAATATAAAGTTAAATCTCATATAAAATATTAATATATATTTGGGATTTGAAATAAAATATGGTTTGATATTTTGCTTAGGAAATGAGAGATATACAAATTATCATCCATTTATGGCATAGTAATACAAACACATATAAAGTACTAGATTATTTCATAGTGCAAGGTATTATGTCATAGAAGGTAAAATGTCATCTATAATTACCATAAGGATATATGTATTTGTTATCCTCTTCAAACTGTAGAAGTAGATATAACTACATGTCTATGTGAAATCAACTGGCCGAAAACGTTTTGGTTGAAAATCTGCTCCAAATAACTCTTAGAGAACTTCCATGATTATAACTCTTTGATCACCAAACTCTGTTTTGTGAATTTTTTCAAAGATATTTTTCCATTTTCCTTCCTTACACAGTTTCTCTACATCACTGTTGAATTTGTCTACATCTGTTACCTCATCAGTATTCATACACCAACAGATGTATCCTCCTAAACAAAAGGTTAACTTTTACTATAAAACAATCAGTTTAATTATCAAGCAAAAAAAATATACCTGACTGCTAAGGTAACAATACTTAAAACATGTTGATTCAATATCTAATGATATTAAGGCAATTACTGAATGAGTTAATTGAATATCAATTACAAATAAAATTAAATAATGTACTTACCATTGAGTATGCATATACGAGTAAAAATACTGAAACAATCTCATGAACGTATTCAATAATAATTTAATTCAAATTATTTCTTTAAAAATTATGCATTTCAGTGAATTTTTTACATATGAAAAAAATTAAATTTTTATTTTTTCATAAATAGTGAAAATTTTCTAACTTCTTGTGCACGTGTTTCATGTATAATTAAAATTATTGTAAAGCAAATGTAAAAAGTTAGTTCAGACAACTTGGTTGGAATTCTATACTTATATAATTTGTTTATTGTGCTACTAAATAGTGCTTTAAGACCATAACGGTGGCTGGAACTTTAACTTCAGGAGGTAAGTTTATCTTATGTACCCCCAAGTGGTAGTACCTTATTATTATTATCTTCTTTACTTGGTAGACCAGGTACTTTCCCACAACTGTCTGTAGGGCGATATAAATGCGAGACAGATATGGGCTTGAGTACACACATCTAACTCTTTTAATTTCTAATTATATTGATTATTCTATTATTATTATTTACTCTTATTAATTTCTTCATGTGAGACTGTTTAAATGGACGTTAAGACTAACGGGTGGTGTATTCCCACTCCAATTTGAGTCCTACTTTGTAGTCACCTCCAAAACCTAAGGTACTTTTTATATCCCACACTATAGTCTGTACCTTGGGGATTATTTGATTTGTGCAGCATCTTGGATTAGATTTTTGTTTATTAGAATATAATTAGTCAGAAGTTTGTATTTGCTGTTTTTAACTTTTGATTTTGTTTTGATTGCTGAGTATTAATCTTTTAATATATATGAGTATATATATATATATATAGTTTCAACACCAGTTGCAGTCAATAACAAATATTGAAATCAACCAGTAATGATTACACTCAGTTTTTATTCATGTGTTAATGCTTGTTTCGCCTTTGTTGTTCACGATATTTGGACATCATTGTACCTGAATACTGTAGTATCACTGACCATTATAGTGGTGTTGATAAATGGACAAAAATGAAAAATTTTCCAAATAGCTGTCTCATTCTAGCAGTAGCATTTTATCAACACATTTCTGAAAAGATACAAAGAATTCTTTTGAGCTAATCACACGTTTATTTGTGGAATTGATTCAAATATTAGCATTTAGTAGAATTTTTATCAATATAATCTACCCAAGACTAACATAATGTGTTGTATTTATATAAGTAGAACTTCATATATCATAACTTTACTGTTGCAGCATGAAGTAGTAAAGCATCCAACCCTAACATTCATAGTGTGAGCTTCATTTGCCAAGTACAATAAATAAATGTACATTCACACTGATGAACAGATTACGATTGTACAGTGTATCTGTTACAGCAAAACAAATAATTAATTCTATTGCTTGTGACAGAGTCTTTGGCTATGGCCATAAATGCAATAAATGTGTAAAACAGCATAAGCTAACAAATTCAAAATATGGAGTTACAACTATCTAAAACAAATTAATTTCTATAAAATAACAAAAACAACAAGGGAACAAAAATTGTTATAGGTTGTACTTCAGTTCCATAAACATGGAATGCCAAAATCATAATTGTATTACTATTTCAAAATATTATGCTTTTAGAAACATTGACTGTTTTGAGATGTTTCTTTAGTAAAGCACCTACACACTTTCTGATTATGGTGTAGCAATAATATACATAACTTCCAAATCTCTCAGATTTTGAGTATATGCCACTTTTTACATTAACACAGCAGTTAAAAAATGAAAAACTTGATCAAAATTGTATCAGCACTAGTTGGAGTAAATAATAACATGCTGATTATTTTGTTAAACTAATACACGAAAATATAAAATAAATTTCACATAAAACTTTTTGTGTTTCTTATCAGATTCAGTTCTTTACTACTAAATGAGGTACAAAGTATAGAGAAATACCAAGTAAGATTTGATAACAAAACAAATGTATTCTCTATATTACAAGTAATGCATTGAATAAATTCTTTACAGTTTGTATTGAACATTTCAGATAGACAAAAAAACACTTCTATAAATAAGGTATATGCCATACTTTCTGTCTTCTTGTTAAATCTGAATTTATTCTGTGTATGTGCATATTTTACATAGAGCCAATTCAAGCAAGCTAATAAGCTGATTTCATTCTAGCTGCATTTGCCTCTTTCTCAGGAAAATAATATTTGTTCTTTCTGAGGAAGAGAGTATATTACTACAATACCACACAGAGTGCAACGTCATCAATGACAGTATTATTCTGTGGTTATTTAAATAATAACTAGAATTTACAAATTCAATTGTGTATTAATGAGAATTATCATTCACATTGCTAGTATTAAGCACCATGGGTAGACAATATATTTCTTGAAACTAATGAACATAAGACTTACAGCCTGTAACAGTATCATGAAGAAGGAACAGTCCATTATAACCCAATAAAAGCTACAGTCCATTACACCATATAGGAAGTACACACACTGTGTGTACAGCTCAAAGGCCATACCATCACGTTTTTAAGTCTAGTATTAAAATGTAGATTATAATCCAAATATTCATTTTATGCCTTATTTAGTTTCTTAATTTAAAATAAGTATTAAAAAAAACACATCTAAACATCAATATTTACGTGTCACATGGTAGGTTGAATACAGCACTGGTTCACATTAGCTGTCTGTGATCCCAAAATACAAAGTTTCCAGTTTGGTACGAATAAGGAACTCAGATTACCAATATTTAAAAGCTAAAATATAAAGTAATAACCTCATATATTTTTTATTGCTAAAATATCAATCAGGTACTAAATAAAACAGTGGCCCTGCTCACCTAAAAGCCATTTTTAAAAATATTCCTTTACACACACTTGTTTCTATATATGACATATAACCAGTCAAAAACTGAGAATGCCCTACAAGTGGTTTTCTCAGCCATTTTCAAATTTAACAGCATCATCTCTTTCTTTTGAGACAAATCTTTGCACTGGTAAGTTGAGCCTTTAGCTTGTTTAAAATTTTATAATTCTTTTCGACCCAAATACAGCTCAGTTACTGAGCTTGATAAATTATAAATTATAATTGATTTGTATGGTATAGATTCAGTAATCTGAGCAAATAATTTATTTTCATTCTACATTAATGCTACATAACACTGCAAACCTTTTACGAAACTTAACTAACAAGAAAGTGAAGAATCAGTGATCACACACAACTTGCATCGAAGTATACAAATCACTGAAATGAGTGTTCATGATTTATGTACAAAAATACAATTTACCTGGCTTTACCACACGGATTAGTTCAGGAAAGATTGAAGAAGTAAAGTGATTTGGACAAAATACTCCATTCATCACAACAGCAGTGTAAGTATCTAGAAATGAATATGAGATTAGGACAAGGTTATAAAATATTGGTCCAGACAAACTTAACATTTATGGCAGTAATAAATAAATATGAATCCAAGTAGGTTTATCTTTCATTTTCACCATCTATCAAAATGATTACTTTCTTTACACAAATGAAAAGATAAGAAACAGTTGTATATGTGTATGTCTATATATATATAAACCATGATGTTTAAGTGTTCATTTGTTGTTAGAAAAGCTGTGTACATATACAAAGCTCAACATTCACTTTTGAAATGATAGAACATTCAAGAATATTAATTTTATTTTCTGAGAAAAATATTCTATAATAAGTTGTTAGAAATTAATCACACAATTATATACATTTTAAAAAATAAAAACATAGATTTATCATCAGTTATTGTAGAGTTCTTCTTTGCATGAATGAAAGGCACAACAATTACTTTTTATGGTGGGTCATACAAGTAACTCAGAGCTTTGTCTGCGAGTGAAATCAAGAGTGCAACCAAATTAACCTTTTTCAAAGTTCATTAAGCAATTTAAATTGATAGATTATCTTAAACTTTCCCATGACTGGGGATGTTACACAATTCTGTCTAATGCAAGAAACTATGAAGCAGCAGCTTTTGATTTTGTGTTTGCTATCATAAAATTAGTTACAAGAACAGAAATTACTACAAAAGATTTTAACATTTTTGTGTAATGTTTAAATGGAATTTATTAACCATCATGACAAGCAGTTATGAACAGAGGATTTTTATAATTTCTTGGAACAACCAAAAAGAAAATCAAAGAGTTCTAAACAATAAATTATCCAACATAGAAGTATATAGTAGCCTAATATTACAGGCAATTAAAATATTTACTGTGTATTTGTGTGGTTTAGAGAAGTTTGCCATCTTTTACAGTTTCTTGATTTAAGCATGCTGTTTTTATTAAGGTAGAATTTTGTAACAGATTATCTGCCCAACATTTTTTTCTGATGTTTTAGTTACATACAAACAATATTTTCCTGTAAGAGTTAGAGTATTCACAGATCAAAGATAGCTTGTTAGAAATCTTTAAAATATAGCAATTTTTCATAATAAATCATTATTCAGTAAATACATAAAAAAAAAAAATTGGGGAATATACCATTCTCAACATTTGGAATAGGGACTCCATCTTTCAGAATAACATGGATGAAGTTTTTGTAGGTATTTTTAGCTTTTGCTATTTCCAGCATTTGTTCACTTCCATCTAAAGCGTCAATGTTGGTGTACCCAAGCTTCTGTAACTAAAAATGAAGGCAAATATTTAAAGTAGTCAAAACTTCACTTCTGTACTGGCATCAACATCTCTATAAAATATCTTCTTTCACATAAGGTTTTGTTTCTTCATAACAACAAAGCAATACATTGGGTATCTTTTTCTATATCTATTTCAGAAATTGAAAAAAAGACTTTAGGCAATTTGTACTTTGCTTCACATGGGTACTGAAACCAATATTTATCATAACAAGTCCTCAGAATTACTTCTGAGCCACCAGGGTTCACACAAAACTTTTAGGTGTATTGACTGCAATTTCAAGCACTTGCAAAATAAAGGGAGATGAGCATAAAAATGAGTTATTTCATTTATTTATTTTTCTTAAATATTGCTGTATTCTATTCGACTTTTATTTTGTGATATTACAGTTACAGCCATGCTACTTGGTTAGGTTTATTATTCAGTTACAAAACTTGGGACTATAATGAAATATTGTAACACATTATAACATTATAGTATTGACTTGCATACTACTATTTTCTTGCACAAATGTTAACACTGATTAACGTTATTGATTTAAATAAATGTTTCATCATGAACTAAAGTACCAGACTTCCATTGGCACCAGTTCCAGCCCCAACATCCAAGATTCTACAGCTTTTATCCTTCAGGATCTTGGCTTCCATAACATCAGGTATAACAAGGGCCCATTCTTCACACGTATATTTACTTGCAAGCTATAAGGCATACAAACAAAAGCACTTATGAAAGGTACATGAACTGTGGTTTTGTTAAAATATAAATCTTCATATGCATAAAAATATTTTGAATACATTTGGTGTGACATTAGCTAAGAAGTAAAAGACAATTTCTACAAGCAAAGCTGTTTAATCTGAAAATATCTATCTCCATTTCACTCAAATGAATACTATTTGTAACTGAATGCAGTTGTGAGTATCCTAAAAAATTAAGAGTTACCATATTTTAACTGCTCACTATGCAGATGTGCTAACAAACAAAACTTATTTCTCATAATATTGGTTTTTAAGAACAAAAAGACTCTTGATCTAAGCTGCATCCTACAATTAGTTTTTACTAGAAATGGATTTTTAAGGATGATATTTATAACTGTCTCTAGACGTGGCAACTGAAATCAGCCAGGATTTGAAACACTGTTTCTGCTCACTGGACAATGTTTTAGAAACTTTGCAAAATTATTTTCTAACAAATATAGGAAACAGTAACCAACATTTGTGGCACTTACACCTCTGTAACTTATCTGACCAAGGCATTTTTTAATCAAGTAATTGTATAGATTTTTAACCTTCCCTTGTCTCTATTCTCACTTCTTCAGTGATATTTTTCATCATAAGACAGCTTTTCATCCTTAAATAAATTCTATAATAATTTACAATACTTTCTGAAAAAGAAGCCATATTTTGATTCTAAAATTACCACACCAAATCCTGTAATAATAAATATTACAATATACCTAATAGGAAATTAGGTGATAAAATGAACTTGCCTTTTATATTCCATATACTGTAGCATAATAATCATAAACAAATATTTAATTATGAAGATGTGTGTAAAATCTGACAAAAAAAATGGATGTATGTATTTTTTCTGCTTTTATGTAACACCTTTCAAACAAAGAAGCTATAAAGGTACACGGGTTTTCTTATGACACTAATATTGGAAAGTCTTTTTACTATGACAAACATGTTTGCTGAAGAAGTACATTTATTATGCTGCTACAAAATAATGGTAAACTTTATGTCTATCTTATAAGTTACATTTTCATAGTCCTCTGCATGCTCGTTATAAATTCTGCAAGTCTCCTCTGGTGGCATCTTTCCTTTGTGAATTGTTTCACATAGCCATTCAATCTCAGGATCCATATGGTAATGAGAATGCTCACTATTATGTTCATGTTCACACTTGGCAGTGTTGGTATCTCCATGATGACATCCTTCAGCGTCCTTTTCTTTCTGACACTCGCTATTATTAGATTTCTCTGCTGACATGACTGCTTGTTTGCTCTTTACCAAGAGACTGTTTGAAACAATGTAGTGGTTAAATCTGTTAAATACAAATAAAAATGCAAGCTCTGAGTCTTAGGTCGTGATAAATAAAGAGTGGCAACCTAAAGTAATGGAAAAAGTCATAATTTAATGTGCTGTAAAAATATAACAGAGTTGTGATAATGTTTTTAAAAATTATAAGCATTCTTATAATTGGAGTGTAAATACTTTCAATTTAAGGTCACCTACCAAGATCTTTGTGGTTACTTCCTGTTTATACACAGAAGTAAAATGTATTTCCATTAATTTGAATTTACAATCCATATCTGTGCAATTTTACAAAAAAATTTGTACAAGTTAAAAGGTTTTAGCTAATTCTTAGTTATGAATATATATATATATATATTTCAAATAACTTTTATTTTTGATTTTAGTAGATGCCAAAACACTGTTTGATCATATAAATTTATTTTTTTTACCTATTAACCAAAGATAACACAATCACAATTTCCAGCTATTTAAGCTAGACTGCTTGTTGTTCAGTTGCACTTTTTAAGTGACATTTCAGGTATTGTGTTTGAGGGTTGAGCAGTTTTTATGTTGTTAACTGCTACAAGCATAATGTTACCACAAAATACACAAATTCCCAGAAAACGTTGAGCACTACAAGTTTCTAATGTTTTACAGTCAGCCTTGCAGCATTTTCTTGGACACATAAAAACAACAAAAAACATTTTAATTAATTAAACGAACAATACTAAAACAAACTGTGCCTAATAGTATTGACTTTATTTTCTTTATTTTGCTTATCCTATTTTACTTTTGAATATACAGCAGTTTAATGTTGTTAAGTAAATACCTTTATGTAACTCGTAATATTCTACATTGATTTAAAAACAATACTCTGCTAAACTTTGCATAACCGAGATTTTTGTTTTGAATGATATTAATAGCTCGTAATTGGTTATCGAACCTTTGTATTGACAATTCAACGTCCAAAACATATTCGGAATCTGTTATTTTATATGTATCTACTTCATAAAATCTGAGTCAAGTTTCAGATATTTGAACTTTCCCGTTCTAAGATTAAGTAAAAATAAACATATAATTAATAATATAAAATAAATATTAATATCTTAGATGGCAATACACTAAATAAGTTCAATTACTACAACTACTACCACTACTACTAAGTTTCGTTCATAAAACAACAAACCAGTGACAATAGCAAGAAGCATACAAACAAAGAATCGCTGACTCGGGGAAGGTCGTCGTTGGGTTTATTGTACATACACTAACAGAGCTACACACCAGAAAATTTCTTTTACGTGTACAAAATACTGGTCTATTGTAATGCGTTATCTTCTGTCATATTTTAAGAATTCGAACTAAAATGTCACTTAACATCGTAATTGGTATCTATATAATTAATTTATCTGTAATGACTGATATATAATGCTTATAAATTTTAAAACGCTTATTACCAGGTAGGACAAGATAAAACCACTATGGTCGTCTCAGCACATAGTTCCCTTCGTGTAACATCAGTGAGAACACACATTCAATTGATTTGTGTATGTTACGCATGCTCAGTGGTGCTGCCCATAGTCTTACAAATAGCAAATTGTATGTTCCGTTAGAAAATCATGGCACGTTCTTGGGAAAGAGATCTGTAAACATAATTATACATCTGTAAGAAAATAAACACTTGACGGGTTTTACTACTAATGGAAACTTCTTATGTAAAGTTTCAGCCATCAATTCATTAGTTGTAAGCTGGTTTATGTATTGTTTAACCTATCTTTCACACTTACGCTTTTCAGGCCCACGTTAGATCATGTTTTGCGGTGCAGTGCCGTAGATTGGTTTGGTTTCTTTTAAATTTCGCGTAAAGCTACGCGAGGGATATATGTGCTATTTGTTCCAAGTTTAGCATTGTAAGACTAAAGGGAAGGCAACTAGTCATCACAACCTACCGCCAATACCTGGGCTACTCTTTTAACAACGAACAGTGGGATTGATCGTTACATTATAACGCCCCCACGGCTGAAAGGGCGAGCATGCTTAGTGTGACGGGGATTCGAATCTATGACCCTTCAATTACGAGTCGACTGCCTCAACCACTTGGTTACGCCAGGCGTGCGATACCGTGGAAACGCCAAAAAACACTTATAAGTAAATGTACTTTTATAGGACCTCGAAAGTGTTCTGTTTCAAGAGTAAAGAGTAACAGTAACAAATAATTTTATTTCTTGCTTTTTAAGTTTATATTTTATACAGTGTTGTAACTTACAGGATTCACCGTTTTACTCGTTATTCATGACATGCGCACATTTTACTGACGTCACGACAGCACAAATTGCAACGCTTAGCGTCCTTCGTGTGACGACAATACACCATATCTACTGGTTCACTGCAGACAACACACTACTGTATTATGCTGCGAGTAGTTAAAATAGGTGATACCTCCAGGCTGTCCCTTTCTGGGAAATAACTGTTTTTACCGTGATATTCTGAACGACTGAGCTACAAAAACAATGCTTTTATACCACTTGTGTACAGTTAAAAAGCAACGAATACACAGAGAAACCATTAGAAACTAGCCTAAAACATGATTTCCAGGGATATCTGTCATTAAAGTACTTTTTAAATCTCAATAAATCAGTGCAAGCATGTAACCAAAAATAATCGGATTAAGACAGGTATGTTTATTCTTGTTGAAAATGAAGAAAGTGAGTAAAGGAAGTTTTGGAGAGAAATATGATTAGTCTTATCACTAAATGATTGGACATTCCACTAACTTAAGAAAGGCGTCGATTTAGCATAGAATGAACACAAGTATTTTACGACTCTATACCTTAAAGGAGAACCATGTGGTTGGCTACCTTACTGTAGGATGGGTTGTAATTACAGACTATCAGTGTCTGTCAACGCTTACTAACCTCCCTTCATTGGTTGCAATACATATTTAGATAGACTTGGCATGAGACCTCGAGGCAACCATCGAAGATGAGTCTTTGAAAAAAATTCTTTTTTGAGGGAAATGATGCTATTCACTCACTATTGGAGTTGCTCTTTACACTTTACAGATCCGACGGTATTCACAGTACTTATTGTTTCAATGTTAGAGTAATGTGACATCACAATATATAACATATTCTCCGTCGTTTGTATTGTAAAAGACCCTGATGGTTTTAACCATATTTCCATAGAAACAGTCAAATAATACAGTCAAAACAATTTATAAAACATAAATGAATGATGAAGCATAACGTGAATATCTTTACCATTACAACAATAAATATCTTCAATTTCCATAACTATAACACTTAAACATTTGAAATAATTATGTGAAAAATATATTTTTACAATGAGATAAATTTATAAATTCGTTTGCTTCATATTATAACTCTAAACCGTAAGATCAATCAAACTGAAGGTTCTTTTTCAGGATTATTAAATATCGTGAAAGAGAACACCATGAATGAATAATTCGCATTCTGTATCATTATGTCAAAAGAAAAAAAAATTAACTTCGTTTCTATTGACTATTAAATTCAGCACATGAAAATTCCGATATGAAAACTATTGAATAGAAAATATACAAGAATTATATGTTAATTGAAATGTAGATATTGAGCATGTCCCATCAAATCTTGAGAAACAGAATATCATGAAAACATCGCATAAACACAAATTTGCATTTCATATATCTGTTTAAAGTGAAAAATCAGTCAAATAAATTTATTGATTATTAAATTCTGTGACATACAAAAGTTGATCATAATGAGTTAAGTGTACGCAATTTTATTTTGATTGTAAAGTACATTCTATAACGATAAACGTAATACCTATTTAAATCTATTTGGGCCCGGCATGGCCAAGTGTGTCAAGGCGTTCGACTCGTCATCCGAGGGTCGCGGGTTCGAATCCTGGTCGCACCAAACATGCCCACCCTCCCAGCCGTGAGGACGTTTTAATGTAACGGTCAATCCCACTATTCGTTGGTAAAAGAGTTGCCCAAGAGTTGGCGGTTGGTGGTGATGACTAGCTGTCTTCCCTCTAGTCTTACATTGCTAAATTAGGGATGGCTAGCACAGATAGCTTTCGAGTAGCTTTGCGCAAAATTCAAAAATACAAACAAACAAACTAGTTCTATCATTCCGTATGATGGCTTTTGCAAATGTAGAAACACGTTTGTTTGTTTCTTTGTTTTGGAATTTCGCACAAAGCTACTCGAGGGCTATCTGTGCTAGTCGTCCCTAATTTAGCGGTGTAAGACTAGAGGGAAGGCAGCTAGTCATCACCACCCACCGCCAACTCTTGGGCTACTCTTTTACCAACGAATAGTGGGATTGAACGTCATATTATACACCCTCACGGCTGGGAGGGCGAGCATGTTTAGCGCGACGCGGGCGCGAACCCACGACCCTCGGATTAGGAGTCACACGCCTTACGCGCTCGGCCATGCCAGGCCATGTAGAAACACTTAAAGGCTATACGGTCTTATTAATTTTAGTTGTTTAGATGTTAAAAGTAACTTCAAAATGAATATTCTATAATAACAATAAGTATAATTTTCTGTATTTTTGATACATAAAATCTGAAAATGAGTTGTAGGATTTTGTTTATGAAACTGAATAAAACTATCTATTTTCAAATACTGTAGTGGCAACTGTCTCTAGTTTTCGTAAATTGTACATTAGTATATCTAATACTTGAAGTTTTCTTAAATAATTGTTTCAATATTTGATACACTTTTCTTTTTAAAAAACTAAATATAACTTCCTAATAAACAAAAAACTAGACATGCCATACACCTTTGGCTTTGATGTGAATGTCTTGTTCAATATTTATAAATAAGATACATCAGGTATAGTATAACATTTTCAGGATGTATGATATATTAATTAAAAAAGCAAAATATATAAAACTAATTAATTAATACAGTGTTTTATAGATAAAGCACTAACTATTTGTAAAAGTGGCTGTGCTGTAATATTTACCTTATTCAAATAGTAAATACAATATGACGATTTGTGTGATAAAAACTGTCATACGTAATACACTGTTATAACAGTTGTCTCGTTGAAACAATGGTTTGTACTTATATTTAAAACTTTTTATTACAAGCTGAATTAACTACTAACTCCAACACAATAAGCTACATGTTCTCACTCAAATAATAGTTTTAATTGTAACTTTTTCGAGCATATAATTAAATCTAGACTGCAATGTTGATGATATAATGACATGTTGAGACATGATCTACATCACCATTCGATGTTTGTTCATAAACCATCTTTCCACTCGAACTACAAAAACTTAGTATAATACTTATCTATTATTATTTTCATTAATAGTGTTGGCAATACTATTTGGTATATTGAATGTCATTACTTTTTAACTTTGATTTGTCTATCATTATGTTACTTTATTGTAAAGATAGTTTTGCATTATTATATTAACACATGTATTTTGAACTAAACTGTTTTAGCTGGTCGAACTTCGGGAGATGTTATAGGAATTACGGGCTGCAATTATTGTTAACAACAAGGGTACCTATATTCATTAACTGGTTGATTTCTGGTTTTATTTGAAATACATAGCTATTTCTGTATCGAAGATAATTCAATAATATACTCTAACGCTTTTGGTTTCAACGTGTTTTCTCCAAATTGCTTGTATAATATAGTAATAACTACCGATCAGAATAAGCTATGCGGGGTTTCAATAGCGATTATAAACCTTCAGATTTGTTGTTGAGTCAAGTGTGCGGTAAAATATTTGTTTTAAACGAAGCAACATCACCTTTGACTTATATCAGAACTTTTTAATTGGATCTGAAAGCGCAACAAATTGTTGGATATTAACAAAAATATGTATTCTAACGTATCTTGTACAAACATAATAACCCCCTGCATGGCACAGCAGAATGTCTGCAGATTTACAATGCTAAAATGCGGATCTCGATACCTGTAGGGAACAGTAAACAGATAGCCCATTCTGTAGCTTTGAGCTTAATTCTAAATAAACAAACATAAATAAATATAATAGTACTGTCTGTTGTCTGTTTTATATTCATGTAGTTATTTCGTGACGCGTGGATGGATCTTTATAAATTTTGGAAATTCATTGGGTCCATGCGGGGGTACATAAAATTTTTCAATTTGCGTTTACAATTTTTATACATTGTTTTATGGTTGCCCTTACTACTTCTTCCCGTCTTTATGTATCTTCGCCAAATTTTTATTGAGGTTCGAATGAGCCATGAGGAGTAGCGTGGACAGTGACATTTTCGCGTTTTTACAATTACGTCTTAGGAATCAACTGTTCGTGTGCTAAAATAACCTTTCATTAATCATGAACTTACACCCAAAGGACCAGTACTTCAGCTAGTACAAAAATAAATCTAAAACAAGATACTATTTGTTTTTAAGTATGATCTTTACAAGTCAACAAACGAAAAGTAAAACACCATAATAACCACCTTTTAGTCACTTTGTCTTAATTTTACAAACAAATTAAGATGCCATGTGATTTTTATATTTACAGCTATAGGTCTTACGAATTTATTTCACTTTTGTTTATTCGTAATTGTGCACAAAGCAACACAATGGGCTATCTGTGTCGGCTCACCATGGGTATCGAAACCCAGTCTATAGTGTTATGAGTTCTCAGACACACTGCTCTGTCAGTGTGGGACGTATTTCTCTTTCCTCAAATTATAGCTTATTGTGTCTCCTTGAACAGTGCACTGACGTGAACAGTGAAATCTAATCTATCGTTTTCAGTGATTGTAACAAATACTGAAAATAACTGAGCATTTACCAAGTGAGGCCATAATACTTAGGAACGTGCCAGATTTTGGAAATGAGAGTTAATGTTATTTGTTTAATTTCTAGATATAAAATTCAAGTCAGTATTTTAATTCATATTTATAATTTAAGGTTAATAATAATTGTGTAAATGTGAGTAGACAAAAATAAATAAAGTTAGCGAGACACTGATTCAGTACAGGCAATGAGCTACGCAAAATATGCTTAGGTTAGGATTTATTTATATGCACTTTATAATATAAATTATAAATAGAGTTGATTACAATATGATTAATATTTTTTCCTCTTATCTTCAATTTCCATAACTTAAATGAACATTAAGCTTTCTGCTTAATACATTCTGAATTGAAAATTACAACATTTATATAACTTCTTGTTCCTGGTTAAAAACTGTATTTTAAATCGTTGTAATTGGATAGCAGGTGCACATTTAAACAATGCAATGCTAATTTTCCAAACAAAAATATTGATGGTACACAAATGTGTTCTCAACCTTATCAGAGCTTACAAGCAATACGATTATTTTATGAACTGATTACAAATGTCTTTTATCATTCTATATATTACTTCGATAAGGAAATTTGTATCGTAGTTGTTATTAAGGAAAGAAGACCGACTATAATCCATTGTTGGCAAAAATCTTTGGGTTTCGATGTAATGGGTGTATCCAGCATAAAGAGTACTGAGAGTCACTAAGCAGCCATGGGAAGTTTTTCCACTGAATGTCACTGTTTCCTTCTTATTTGCAAAGTGGAAGAAAAGAGTACCACCGAAATGAACGCTTTTTGACAATAGCCATTTCTATAAGTGTTAAAGGGGGAGATATTACTTCAATCCAAATCAATTTATTTGACGTAACACAATCAAAACGTGTGTACATATAACCAACTGATGATTTTCAGACATGTATATATTACATGTACGCAGAGTTCCTGAAAGCTTTCTGTTTCACGAGTACATAAAACAAAAATTAAGAGTAACAAACATTTTCCTTTCTTGCCTTTGAAGCTCATGTGTCATACTGTGTATAATTATTCTCTTGATTCATGGTATGCACAAACTTTACTAACGTCAGGACAGCGTAAATTGCAACGTTAAGTGTTCTTTATTTGATGCCATTTTAATGTATACTGATTGACTGACAGACAACACACTACTGAGCCTCCTTCAGACGGTTTTTGGTCCCTTTTTTGTGGAAATAAAGCGGACAACAAACATGTTTCTTTTTTCTTGCGTCTTTCTTTTCTTTCACGCCAACTCTTAAAATCCGTGTTTGATACTCTACAGTAAACATAGCAGCTAACCCAATTTAGCTTTGCTATAAAACAAGCACACATTATGTAGCTTTGTGCTTAACTTTAAAAATAAAGAAATAAACAATCTGTCAGAAAAAGAAACATTTTTGTTCTTAATAAGTTTTCTGATTATTCAACATATATGAAGACTGATAGACTGATGATAATAACGATAAAAAACTTTAGTAATTACAAAAATGAAAAGTTTTCACTTATGTACTCTTGAGAAAAACATTTGATAAAGATATCTTTGTGTATAACATATTTATTTGGGTAGCTATTCACAACATAAAGAGTGTGACAGACACTTCGCTATTACATATAATAGCCGATTAACCGTGGCATCAGTGCATTAGATCTACGCGTGACGTATTCATGATGTCATATCTGCACCGTGAAAATGGAGAAAAATAAGGTTCTGCGTGATGCAAAATGGGTAAAAGGGAAAGTCGGATTCCTGTTGCAAATCTACATGCACACAGGATAAACATTTCTCAAAGTTGGGTTGCATATTGCGCAATAAAAAAGTTTTTTTTAGTATCATATAGGCAAGAATTCCTTTATTGTATAACATATATAATTGTTTAAAAGTTTTCTGAATATCATAAATGACATATCTTGAAAGGCAAATAGAGTTTAAAAAAGCATTTTTAAAGAATTTATATGTGCTTATGCCGTAAATAAAGTATTTTGGAGGTAATTAAGAGTTCATAGAGAATGATAAAAATATTTTGGGGATATTTATTTATAGAGAAATATTTATATCTATATTTATTTATAGAGAAAGAATGAGAACAGCATTTTAAGACCCTGAAATACACGGAGAGGATAAAGTGCTTTTAACGTATTAATTACACTTCAAAAATGATAGTTTGGATGTATTTAAGGATACATGCAGAATAAAAAACTTTTTCTGGAAAAACTGAAATAGCAGTAACGCAAAATATCATTATTAAGGGTCATCACTTTTCTTGTAAAAGGAAGTAGTCAATATCTTATAATACTCATCACCGCTCATTGAGGTGTATGTAAGATAAGTTTAGGTTTCTGTAAGTCGGGTTGTTGTTTTTGGTTGTTCTTTGGTTCATGTTTCACGATTTCGCCATGCTGGTGAAATCCCTGGAAACCACTTGTGAGAACGTGAAGAAGGCCGAGTCTGAAGAGATTGTGCAACAGGAAATGTCAATCAACAAAAAAGTAATGATACCCGAGAAAAGTAGGAAGTATTAATAGACGCTTGGAGTAGCACTGTACAGGTTTTATTGTACTTTTGGTTGAGACCATAGGAACATAGGTAGATAACTTTATAATCTCTTTCGGAGTTACTGGACGATCTTTGTCACAGTAAAGAAGTCGTGTCAACTTCAGAAACTATATGAAGATAATTAAAGAAAAGTTTTATCGATTAGTTTGTTGTCGTCATTTCAATCATTATTCAGCACATTAGCTGAATATTTATTAAAGATTATCAGTGCTAATTTTAACCTACATTATTCACGTTCTCTTATGATTACTATTATTCACTATTGTGTGTGGGACAAAAACCAGGTTATATTAACATAAAGAAGAAAAACAAGCTATACAAAATGTTTATGCTGTGTATCCATTATACAGTAGTGCTTTATTATGAAATATGTACATAAAACTCAAGTACGAAATAATATTCAAAGCTTTAAGCATATGACTTTACAGATGGTGAATGGAAAATTACTTTTATTATATAAAGTGACAACAGCTTTAGAAGTGCAAGCCGATCAGTAATATGAAATATAATGAAAACAACCTAATATTTGTGATCTTCTAGTTTATGCTGAGTTTGAATAGTACATAGAAATATATATTTAATAAAAAGTGGAGTAACATCAGCTTCTTTGCCAAACAACAACAACTGAACTTTTAGGTTTTGTAGTTATCCTTTTAGAGACTGATTATATAAAACATTAATATCTGTATTATAACATTTTTACAAATTTTTTTACGTGTGATATTTTTCAAAAATACGTTTTACTGTTACGACTTCGACTTTTCAGTCGAAATGTCCTATTTATTAATTATTGTATTTTTCATTCTGACACTGGAATATTTCGTAATTTGAAGTTGATGTAACGACGTTGATAGATAGATGTGATAAAATATTACCTACTTGAGGTATAGGTAGCAGTAACTGTAGAGTTAGGGATACTGATCATCTGTTATGGTACGTTTCTTTCTTTCTCTGTTATTAGATCTTATATGTCTCATAGTTTTTTGACTGACTATATAAAGGCCTTGGTCCGCTGCACTAACACCTTACAGGCATTACCGAGTGATAAGTGGTATACAGTGTTTATCTGATGAAAATTAGATAAGCTGGCCTTCTGCTTGTTTTATTTTACTTTTTGACTTTAAAAAAGTGTATAAATGACGTCATGGATCACTTAACAGACTCTTAAGTGTTTTAAATTCTTTGTTACGAATATCTACTTTCCGTAGATAGGAACGTTTCAGTGTGTGGGTTTAAATGTATTAAAATAATTATTTTAAATTAGGATATCTAAACCAAAACATTAAAACGATCTCATGCATTATGTCAGAACCTAGTGGGTTGCAAAAGACAGTAGATACGGTTAATTAAATTATCATATTGAATTCAAACAACTGTAGTGCGTTATGTTCGGAGCTCATTAAGTGGCTTAGTTACAGGCATGATATGATAAATTTGGAATTGATTATAAAATTTAGCAGCTTTCATTGGAAAACAAACTTTTTAAGGATCCACAAGTAAAAGATAATCACAGATTTAAATTCAAAACATGTACGACGGACCATGTGTAATTACCCACAACTTGGCTTGGAGATTTGACGGATATTATAAGATTACAGTGATGCACATGTTTAAATCACTCACTTTACGCAATAGATATGTTGTAAGTTTTGATGTTTTTGTAATAAAACACTTTATCAATATCTTTAACAACGGCATTCTCGATACATTTAGGGAGCTCAAATATTTTATGATGTTTTTTATAATAATTCTGAGTTAGTATGATAAGAACAGATAAAGTTTTTTTTTGTTTTTTCGCACAAAGTTACTCGAGGGTTATCTGTACTAGCCGGCCCTAATTTAGTAGTGTAAGACTAGAGGGAAGGCAGCTAGTCATCACCACCTACCCCCAACTCTTGGGCTACTCTTTTACCAACGAATAACGGGATTGACCGTCACATTATAACGCCCCCACACCTTGAAAGGGCGAGCATATTTGACAGATAAAGACTAAATATGTTTACTATGTCCAGTCAAAGCTATTCATATATGCCGTGACTTTTATGCCTTGAAAGAATTTAGTGTGTGAGCGCGCACATAATACAGTCGATGATTATTTTCAGACTCGTAAGTCCGGGAGGTGACGTTGATAAAAATGACGAAGCTGTCTGTAAGGTAAACAAACATTGCTACAAAATCACTTTCGGACTTGTGTTTTATTTGATTATTTTTTAGGTATGCTACGATACAAAAGGTATTTTGAATTCGTACAATTGTGGAAGTTGAGTTTTCTTTCTTTTGTCCACGGTTCGGATCCCCTTTGTACCAAACATGCTCGCCCTTTTAGCCGTGGGGGCGTTATAAAGTTACAGTCAATCCCACTATTCATTGGTAAAAGAGTAGCTCAAGAGTTGGCGGTGGGTGGTGATGACTAGCTGCCTCCTCTCCTCTAGTCTTACACTGTTAAATTAGGGACGGCTGGCGCAGATAGCCCTTGTGTAGCTTTGCGCGAAATTAAAAACAAACAAACAAACAAACAAAAACAAAATATTTTGTCCACGAACAACAATCCATGTTATGTGTGTTGCATGAAAGTTATAATATTTCACTACAGGTGATAAGCCATTGATGATTACAATGATTTTTATTCAAGGATATGTTATGCATTGGAAAATACTGAATTAAAGCGCTGTTAAAATATTAATCAAGTAAGATTTTAACGTATTTGTAATTACATAAAATAATTATAATTCAAAATATAATTCTTGTGAGTGTGCTGCCATCTGCTGATAATGATAAGCAACAACACTAAGGGAAAACGAGTTTTGAGATTTTTAATCTGAAAAGTCTTCGAACGCAAAATAATAATGCTCATCATTTTGTATAGGTGTAAAGATTCTCAAACGCTAGTTGTTCCAATATTTCCTAGATATGTATACAAGCACAGTCATTTAGGTTTATAAGTACGAGATATTTCGATACGCAATAAAATGTGACCTCCTTCACTGATACTTAATAGCCCGTGTGTTTCTTATAGTAAAGCCACTTTGGAGCTATTTGCTGTGTCAACCGAAGGGAATCGAACCCCTGATTTTAGCGCTATGAATCCGTAGTTTTACCGCTGTCCCAACGGGGAACGCTTGATGGCCTAACTAAGCTACCAGAAATTATAAAAGTGAAGGTTCAGTTACCAAGTTACACCACATAATTTTGCGCTCTTATATTGATATAAATTAGAAAGTATTGTTATCACAGATTATGAATTGTATGTTTTCTCGTATCAAATTTCGTTCCTAAATGCGAATAAGAACCGTCCTAGCATTTTCCGTTCAATTTCAGTTGCTCATTAAACAAATTTATTTATTTCTTATTTTACTTTGTTTGTTTTGGAATTTCGCACAAAGCTACTCGAGCGCTATCTGTGCTGGCCGTCCCTAATTTAGCAGTGTAAGACTAGAGGGAAGGCAGATAGTCATCACCACCCACCGCCAACTCTTGGGCTACTCTTTTTACCAACGAAAAGTGGGATTGACCGTCACATTATACGCCCCCACGGCTGGGAGGGCGAGCATGTTTAGCGCGACGCGGGCGCGAACACGCGACCCTCGGATTACGAGTCGCATGCCTTAAACTTGGCCATGCCGGGCCCTCTTATTTTATTTTAACTGTATTTTATCTGACATATCCGATATTCAAGGGTGTAAGTTTATTTTTTTTATCTCATTGCAGGACAGCGGTTGTACACCTAAAATTTAGGGCTCGACTCCCACAGTTCAGATAGCCCGTTGTGAGGCTTTCGCAAAAGCAACATGAACTTTTCTTTTGCGTTCAGTGAAAAACAGAAGAAAGTAGTTTGTGTAAATAAAATATGTCATTCAAATACCTAAGTTATCTAAATTAAAGCCATCGATAGACAAGTATTCCTTCACATGAGATTTCTGGTTTTGTTATTTCTGACACTAATGAAGACATACAGCCAGAGATATTGCATTCAGTAACTGCGGGTGTTCAGGAAAAACTGTTCGTAATATTTCATATTTGTTTCGAAAATTGTCTTGAGCCTGTTTTCCTAATGTTAGCCAGATATATTTATGCATATATAAATATGCATGTTCGTAAAATGTAAGTTTATGGTAATCATTGACTAGTTGTAATACAGTATTATAAGAAAGGACCGTAACTGAATCCTTGTTTAAATAAAAATAGCTGTGTTTATTTTAAGCATAAATTTGCACACTGAGGTATCTGTTCTGCTCTGGGTACACCGCAAGGTATTGAATCCCAAGTTTGAGTGTTATAAGCCGTAAGGCTCACCTTGAGAGGATGACAATCAAATCAGAACTTCAATACATTATTCACATTTTTATAATAAAAATTACACTAGTCTGAGTTGAAATACGTCTTGAATGTTTGACGATTAATATTCATCGTGAATATTAATCTCTACTGCTGCGCAAAGTATATTATCTGAATATTATTCAGAGATTATTCAAACAGTCCGAAGCACCCGCTGGAAACGCAAATATTTTTAGTTACTTAGCGAGATTGGCTGTTACATCTATAGCGCCTCCGTGGCTGAAAATGCGAAAAGGTTTAGAAACTTATCGAGGTTTGAGCTCTGGCAGTGGCACAGCAATATGTCTGCGGTCTTATGTTGTTAGAAACTGGGTTTTCGATACCCGCGGTGGGCAGAGCACAAATAGCCCATTGTGTAGCTTTGTGCTTATTTCAAAACAACAGAGCCAAAATAAATTAATTCATACTTTTTATTTTCATAGATATCATATCATATGCAATGAAACCGAGTTTGCATATTTTATGTTGGAACTGTTTCAAACTTTACTTTAAAAACATATAAAATTTGGACGTTTATAAACGCATCTATATTACTATTTTTTTTCATAAACGGATATTTTTCAGTTCACTTTGATTATATACAACTAGTGGGGTCTCTTGTTTGTTAAATTGTCAACAGATGGCAATCAAAGTGAGTTAGTCTCATGGTAAAATTCTGTTTGTTTTTGAAATTCGCACAAAGCTACTCAAGGGCTATCTGTGCTAGCCGTCCCTAATTTAGTAGTGTAAGACTAGAGGGAAGACAGCTAGTCATCACCACCCAGCACCAACTCTTGGGCTACTCTTTTACCAACGAATAACGGGATTGACCGTCACATTATAACGCCCCCACGGCTGAGAGGGCGAGCATGTTTGGCGCAACTCGGATGCGAACCCGCGACCGTCAGATTACGAGCGCATGCCTTAACGCGCTCGGCCATGCCACGTCCTGTTAAAATGTAAGAATACCAATACAAATGTAAATCAGTAATTCTTAGGAAAAAAATTAACACACTTTACAGATGCAGAAAGCACGACATGTTCTTTATATTATTTGTTTCGGATATACACGTATTGATTCATGAGGACATTCTTTGTTAGCCTTTTCTAAAATTTACCTCATGGATCAGAAGTGAAGCTAGTAAATATAACCATTTATCAGTTATAGGCTATTTTTATCAAATATACTGGTGTATATTCAATATAACACTCTAATAGCCTCAAGAATAGGAACGCCATTTTTTTTGGGCTGTTGTCACGAACCAGGGACTTTCGGATTCACACAGCTGGATTCAATATGTGCGATATTGCTCTGGATATGGTAGTTATGAAAGTAAAACCAAAACACAAAAACGAACCATATGCACACATACACACCACATTGCCAAACGTATGTGGATACTTTTTTTTTTAATTAGTGGGTTCGGCTATTTCAGCCACACGCATTGTTAACAGGTGCATAAAGTCAAGCATACAGCTATGTAATCTCCATAGACAAACATTGGCAGTAGAATAGGTCGTATTGAAGAGCTCGGTGATTTTCAACGTGGCACTGTCATGTGATGCCACCTTTCCAACAAGTCAGTCGTCAAATTTCTGACCTGCTAGAGCTGCCCCAGTGGATTGTAAATGCTGATATTTTGAAGTGGAAATGTCTAGGAGCAACAACAGCTCAGCCACGAAGCGGTAGGCCACACATGTTCACAGAACGGGATCGCCGAGTACTAAAGCGTGTAGCACGTAAAATTCGTTTGTTCCCAGCTGCAACACTCATTACAGAGTTTCAAACTGCCTCTGAAAGCAACGTCAATACAAAAACTGTTCGTCGGGAGTTTTTTTAAATGGGTTTCCGTGGCCAAGCAGCCACACACAAGCCTAAGATCATCATGCCAAACTTTGGTTGGTGAGGTGTAAAGCACACCACCATTGGACTCTGGAGCAGTGGAAACACGTTCTTTGGAGATATGAATAACGCTTCACTATCTGGCAGTCTGATGGACGAATCTGGGTTTGGCGGATGCTAGGAGAACGTTACCTGCCTGAATGCATAGTGCCAACTGTAAAGTTTTGTGGAGGAGGAATAATGGCATGGGGCTGCTTTTCTTAGCTTTGGTTAGGCTTTTTGGCTCCAGTGTAGAGAAATCGTAATGCTTTAACATACAGTGACATTCTAGAGAATTCTGTGTTTCCAGCTTTGTGGCAACAGTTTGGAGAAGGTCCTTATTTGTTTTAGATTGACAGTGCATCCCGTGCACAAAATGAAGTCCATAAAGATATGGTTTACCGAGGTTGGTGTGAAAGAACTTGACTGGCCTGCACAGAACCCTGACCTCAACCCTATCGAACACCTTACCTTTGAGAGGAATTGGACCGCTGATTGAGAGCCAGGCCTTCCCACTCGACATCCGTTCCCGATTTCTCTAATGCTCTGTGGCTGAATAGAAGCAAATCCCTGCAGTCATGTTCCAAAAGCTAGTGAAAAGCCTTCCCAGAGGAGTGAAGGCTGTTATAGCAGCAAATGGGGGAGGGAACAACTCAGTATTAGTGCCCATGGTTTTGGAATGAAATGCTTAACAAACACACGTGAATGTGACGATCTTGTGTTCACATACTTTTGGCCATGTAGTCTATATATATTGCTTATTTAGTTAAGCGAAAATATACGACATATTTTAAGAAATTACGATTATAAATTAATCCATTGAGATAACTACAATACGTAAATTTAGGCTTATAATTTTAGTTTATCAAATCTACTCGTATTAATGGAATAGAAGAAAATTTAAAGTAAACTACAAAGATGTTCTGGAAACATATAGAAGTTGTAAGTGGAATACATCTTTTGCAACATATTGGTACACGTGATGACAAGGAATCCACTTGAAGTAAAAATGTATTATGAAGAAGGTCGAACTGTTGTTCTGTACGTTATTTTAATAATGATACCAGCCGTCTTTGAAATACATACTAGTGCATGATATTGTCAAAATATATATTATAGGAGTAGATGTGTTTATTTAAAGAATGATTTACAGAGATATTTTGGATACAACACCAATTTTAAAAGAGAAAATGTAAATATATCAAATGTTGGTCATTTACAAAGATGGTAATACTTTGCCCTACAACATTGTTCATAGCTAACAGTTAACAAATGGAATAAATTGTAGAAGTTTTCTGCCGCTCAAGCACCACAATAATAATATGTATTTTATGATTAGCTTCTACTAAAAGTATGCAAAATATGAGTCTGGTCCAGTAAAATATCCTGCAAACAGAATGATCGTGTTGTTTAAAAGTGAGGATTTTTACAAAGGAAAACATTTGAAAATTATTTTCTTCCAAAAAACATCTGCACACAAAACACGCGTTCGTCCCGTTTCTTTTCCAAACATTTGTAAAAGGGAAAGGTTCGGCATGGCCATGTGGTTAAGGCACGCGACTCACAATCTGAGGGTCGTGGGTTCGAATCCCCGTTACACCAAACATGCTTGCCCTTCAGCCGTGGGGGTATCATAAAGTGACGGTCAATCCTACTATTCGTTGGTAACAGAGTAGCGCAAGAGTTGGCGGTGGCTTGTCATGACTAGCTGCTTTCCCTCTAGTTATACACTGAAAAATTAGGGACGGCTAGCGCAGATAGCCCTTGTGCAGCTTTGCGCAAAATTCAAAACAAACCAAACAAATGTGAAAGTGCGTTTGTAGATATCTAATAACACTTTATAAACAAAACGGAACTATTAGAATACAGATAAATATGGAAAAGAGCAAATAATAATCTTAGATTTGATCTACTAAGGAAAAGTTTAAAATGTTTTGTTAATTTTTAATTAGATAGAATGTTCTTTATAAATCAGTATTTATTAATTCTTTCCTAAAAACAAAACGAGAAATTCACAAATAATTATTACGTAAATAAATAGTTACAGATCATATTGGACTTTTTTCATTCAATAATAAGATTTTAATCACAAAATAGTCTCTCTAGCTAGAATAACGTAATTATAAAACTTTAAGACTAATTTAATAAATCCGACAGATGTTTAGAGAGGCTTTGTCTACAATTGTTCTAGTACCAATAACGTTCGGTACAATAGGTTTCTGCGTCTGGAGATTTAAATTTTATCGTAAAGAGTGGCGGCCTCTTTCGGAAGTCACATCATTTATCACGTAATAGGAACTTACCAGGTGTGTGTGACATCTTGTATTTTGGGTAGAGCTCGTAAAATACCTGGTGAAAAGGTGGTTGTTCCCGGTGTACCAGAAGAGCCTATGATTTGCTGTTCATTCTTTTCGTGAGAACCAAAGCAGTGCAATCTTTGTGTTGTAGGTAGAGCCTCCAACATATCCATCTTATCTTTCTTAATTTAGCCTACATTCACAATAATGGTGTGAATGAGCTCTGTAATATAACTAAATGTTTGTAGGATATTTGATAGTTGGGCGTTCTGATACATTTCGAACTTTAAGAGTAACGCGTTTGTAAATGCATATATGTGTGTTTTATGATGTGAAAGTTTTACATTTTTAATGGCAAAATGTATAGAACCTGAAGAACTAATGAAAGATAATGTTAATGTTTATATACGTACACAAAGGTATTGAACAGTGAATGCATTCAGCGATAAATTGGTCGACGGTATACAGAACGGTGGTATTGTGTGCTTCCATTAGTTTCTGTTGTAAGATTCTCAGGAAATCCCTGTTTCTTTCGATTCAATATTCAGCGAGTGGATGTATAGGAATATTGTAATACAGTCTCTCCAGAAGAAATGAGAAGTTTTCTTTAACAAAGTAAAACTGTGAGAACAATATTACTGAAGCCTGCTGTGCACCATTTTCAGTTCCTTATCTGTGTGTGCTCTAAGTGTAAAACTTTATGACAGGAACGACATGACTTGATGAACATATGAAGGCGGGCGTTAGTTAAATCACAGATGATAGATGACGCGGGAAGTGCAGCTATTGAGATAGATGACTTTAAAGACTTGGCAATCGCCCCGTTTAAAGAAGGAAGTTCAGAGCAAGTTGTGACACAATATATCTTCATTGTGTGATGCTGAACCAAACACAATTGTCTGGGGGAATAACTTTGAAGTGAATTTCATATATAAAAAACATTTAAAACGACTCTATCTTTTTTTATTTTTGGGTACATTTTGCTATAAATAATCTGCAATTATTAAAATGTAATACTAGTAAATTGCACGAGAGTTAAGTACACTGTCTAATTGCACATACATATAAATTACTATAATGCAAATGACATGAAATCCATTATACAATTGTTTGTTTTGGAATTTCGCACACAGCTACTCGAGGGCTATCTGTTCCTAATTTAGCAGTGTAAGACAAGAGGGAAGGCAGCTAGGCATCACCACCCACCGCTAACTCTTGGGTTACTCTTTTACCAACGAATAGGGGAATCGACCGTAACATTATAACGTCTCTACGACTGAAAGGGCGAGCATGTTTGGCGCGACGGGGATGCGAACCTGCGACCCTCAGATTACGAATCGCGCGCCTTAACACGCTTGGCCATGCCGGGCCACCCATTATACAATGAATAATAAAAATCAACAACAAACACTAAGGTAATTAATTCCTGTACGATTTTTTAGTTCACATGTGAATACTTTTGTGTACAATTAATTAGCTATTAAAATAACGAAAAGGCAATATCAGGCCCACCAAAAAACCAACAACAACAACATTGTTAACGCGAGTTAGAGAACATGTTAATACAACAACGTGGTTAACGCGAGTTAGAGAACATGTTAATACAAAGTGTCAAATCGAGTGTACTTGAAAACGCTCTAGGTTAGTGGTTCCCAACCAGGGGTGCGAGATAACATTTGTTTTGGCCATCTTCATCTTTATTCTTAAATAAATAATTACTGCGAGCCGTGCGAGAACATATTAAATTTTCTTAGGGGTGCGGGGCATCAGATTTTTAAAAAGTTTAGTATGAGCCAATGTTGAACCAAATAAAAGTAAGGTTGCCTATTCACAAGCTGAGGCCAGATATGAATTGCCTAGGTTAAACATGTAGGTTTCTTTTAGTTTTATTACTTCAAATCGTTCATAACTCTAAGTAATATTGATAACTGTATTGGCAATAAATCAATATATTTTTATAATTTAAACTGTCGATGTGGAACAGATATGATTTATGTTTCTTTGTTGTAAGCTATACATTATCATAGTCCTGACATAACCGTTGTATTCGAGTGTTTTGTTAATATGGATATTGTGTCGAATATTAGGGTTATTACATAACAGAATACACTACATTACTTTGATAGATTGGTTGCGGAAGGAACCACGTGCAACGTGCTTCATAATAAAAACCTAACTAAGTTCTTAATCGTTGTGAAATGGACGACATTAATGTCATGTTTCGGTCCTGATCATCACGTGCGCAGCTGTGAACCAGTAATAATGCGTATTATTATATAATATAATATTATATAAAAAAGCTAAAAAGTTACGTCAGTGACTGCTTCAAAAATATTTTATGTCAGGCGCCTACTATATGCAGTAACATGTCCTATCACTCGACTGTTAAAATATATTAACAACTTAGTCTCGTTGAAATCGAGGAAATTCGAGAACAGTTTGTTGTCCAAAAACAAATTAAGAAACATATAAACAAAATCTGCATCGGTTTGGTTTGTTTGGGACTTCGCACAAAACTACACAAGGATTACCAACGCTAGCAGTCCCTAACTTAGCAGTGATAGGCTAGAAGGAAGGCAGCTAGTAAATACCACCCATCGCCGTCTCTTGGTCTTCTTTTTTCATAGCCGTTGTCGCATTGTAACATCACGGCTGAAAGGGTGAGCTTGTTCGTTGTTATGAAGGGGATTCAAGCATGTGACCCGCAGATTGCCAGTCGAGTGCTTTAACCACCAGGTAATGTTTGTTTTTTTAATTTTGCCTAAAGCTACTCGAGGGATATCTGTGCTAACCGTCCCTAATTGAGCAGTGTAAGACTAGAGTGAAGGCAACTAGTCATCACCACCCACCGCCAACTCTTGGGCTACTCTTTTACCAACGAATAGTGGGATTGACCGTCACATTATAACGCCCCGCGGCTGAAAGGGCGGGCATGTTTGGTGCGCCTGGAATTCGAACCCGCGACCCTCAAATTACGAGTCGAACGCCTTAAGACGCTTGGCCATGTCAGGCCTACCAGGTAATGCCAGACCAAACATGCATTTACTGACTGTAATAATAATTTATGATTCGTCTCGTTTACATCTTAGTGGCTTAAAACATTTCTGTTATAATGAAATAGCGTCGGTTTCATAAGAGACACATTAAAATGTACTAGAAAAATATTGTTTGAAAATAAAATAAAATGTCTCTTGGCTTTGCACTTAATTGATGATTTGCTTAGTCATAAAATGATACAAAACGTAAATAGTGGATAAAAAGTCGTAAAATGAACCGAGTGTGCACCGTTTTCAACTTCTTATCTGCGTCTGCAGAAAGTGTAGAACTTAATAACAGTGACGTGACTTGGGGATACATCACTGCTGTATTCAAATTATTCACTTTTTTAAACTATTCACTGCCACTAGGGTACACATGAATTTTATACATTTCTACACGAAGAACCCTACTATAGTTTTTAATAATTTCATCTGTATATTGATGTTAGATTGGTACTACACAGCAAAATAAAGCTTTAAAATACGGTTGAAAAAACCAACATTAATACGAAAAAAATGTGTATCGATAAACTAATAAATTCTCTTCAATCAACATTTCGGCCCGGCATGGCCAAGTGTGTCAAGGCGTTCGACTTGTAATCCGAGGGTCGTGGGTGCGAATCCCGATCGCACCAAACATACTTGCCCTTTCAGCCATATGGGTGTTATAATGTGACGGTTAGTGCCACTATTCGTTGGTAAAAGAGTAGCCCAAGAGTTGGTGGTGGGTGGTGATGACTAGCTGCCTTCCCTCTAGTCTTACACTGCTAAATTAGGGACGGCTAGCGCTGATAGCCCTCGAGTAGCTTTGCTCGAAATTCAAAACAAACAAACAAACAACATTATTACAAAATATTTTGCAGTTGTTTGCACTGTTTGTTACCACGTGATAGTCTTTACTAAGTTTGTAAACATTATTGCTCGGTTAGTACTTTTGGCCCTTGAACTCATTTTATTACTATAAATTTATCAAAAAAGCGATTCATAGAAAGGCTAAAATTGTAGTAAAAATATTACATTAGAAATCCAACACTATTAGGCTGTGAAAGATGATTCAGTATTATGCAATAAGAAAGATGATGTAGCGTGATACAATAATAATGATGACCCAGATGACGTTATAATAATGTTCTTGTGTGATGTAGTTACATGTTGAGTAATTTTATATTATTGTGTTTTATAACATTCAATATAAAGAACTGACCAGGTAGTACTGTGAAAGTTTGTTTGTTTCTTTTCGAATTTCGCACAAAGCTACTCGAGGGCTATCTGTTCTAGCCGTCCCTAATTTAGCAGTGTAAAACTAGAGGGAAGGCAGCTAGTTATAACTTCCCCCACCACCAACTTTAAGCTACTCTTTTAGCAACGAATAGTGGGATTGACCCAAACGTTATAACGCCCCCACGGCTGAAAGAGCGAGCATGTTTAGCGCGAATGGGATGCAAACCCACAACCCTCGGATTACGAGTCGCACGCTTAACGCGCTAGGCCATGCCGGGTCTGCTGTGAAAGTACTAGTTTTCTATGTAAAAACGTATGTTGATTGTTATGGAATCAAACATTAATCAGTGCTGTATGTATTAAGTTTTTACATGCAAATCTCATTTTATTTATAGCCGCTAAAATCAATAAAGTCACGGACACATAAACATTTTAATGAATAAATTTTGTTAACAAACGTATTTAAAAAGCCGGTGCAACCTACATATATATGTATATTCTGCTGGTAATTCAGTTTTTTCTTAACTCATTAACAATACAATGAGAACATGTTTAAAGATTTTCTTTAAAATAATTCTATTCCTCAAATCTAACGAAGCTGCTTTAAAACATGACATTGTCGCGAAATGCAATTCTGTGCAAGTAATTTCTCACTGATTAGCCATTCAACAATGATTTCATTTTTAAACTTTAACTGTTGTGCATAAAAATTATATTTCATTCTCTAACGCTATGATATTAGCCAACTTCACACTTTGAAGCCGTAAGTTCACTATTCCGTCTTAGAAGGCTTTGTGGTTGGTTGGTGTTGGTCAACAAATAATAGTTGAAGACAATCGTTTCTGTTGAGACGTTTCGTACAGTTTAGATAGTCTCTACGTAACATATCAGTATTGATCATTGATTAAAGTTATTGGTAATTTTACTGTACAAAAGTAGTAAAGGAAATAAATGATTGAGAAACATTCAGCTGTGATGTGAGTGTAAATTTTCACAAATTCATATAACCAATTGAAAGTTTTTGAGTTTTAACGCACGAGACACTCAATAAACTAAATGATGAAACAGATCTTTGGTGGATTTGAAATTAAGATATTAAAGATATCCAATTTATGAGAAGATAGCCTTTGATGAAAGGTTATTAAAGTCATATTATCGCAAGAGATATTAGATTTGTTGGATAATAAAACGTTCTTTCAATACGAGAAAGAAACTTGGAGCTCATACAAGCCACGCCTCTTCTAAGTAAAGGTTTTTCAACATGTTACACGACTGTTCTTTTCGTGTTCTCCAACAACAAGTAAAGGTCATATAACTTTCTTATTCAAGTACGGAGAAACCCATTACCGTCTATCGATTATTTTTATTTACTATATATCCTAGTGTGGCTACTAGCTTAACCTCGGCAGCAGAGTTCTTCGGAGCTTGCCTCTAACGAATAACGATTTGATACGTTATAAAGATACTCATTTCCACAATTTTTAGAACATTTGTATGTTTGGCATTAAGGATATGCTTCAAAGCATAATTTTGGTAATACAAGCATAAAAGTGATATTGCATATATATATATATATATAGTGGGATTAACCGTCACATTATACGCTCCCACAGCTAAAAGGGCGACTATGTTTGGTGCTACGGGGATTCGAACCCGTGACCCTCAGATTATGAGTCGAGTGCCCTCACCATCTGGCCACACGGTCTTTTTTTCTTATACATTATGATGAGAAAATAAGAGCTTAAACACATCATATGAAACTTTCTTTAAATGTAACAGAAAATATTTGTAAAACTAACCTGAGGTCAACATTATCATGAAACTGGTTATTCCTTTTTCCTGTTTAAAAGTTCTCTAATATCTCAAAACTAACCATTCATACTCCTGTCTGTACCAGCCAGCGTGTATATTAAAACTGGCTGTTTCTACTTTTACCATTTATAGTTTTAAGTAGCTCAGAACTAGTTGCACTATTCTAAAAGTCCTAAAGCAGACCGAAACTATCACACATATATTCTTACTTTGTGAACTTTTTGATAACTGAAACTATTCACCCGTTTCCTAACACTTTTCAAATTTCAAGTAGCCCGATTTTTTCGAATCTTAGAGTTTCTTGAATAGTCAAATCTAGTTTCCGTATGGGTGCAGTATATGTTCTAAAATAGCCGGAAACTAACCGCCCGTATTCCAAACGTACAGATTTTCACACTACACATTTGTATTTATATACACAGCGTTTCTTAGAATAATATCACCTTTCCCTCTGAAGCAAGTGGTACTCATTGAGTGATGTCTGTGTTTGTCCCTAACAAAACGGAATTTGTGGTCCGTCAAAAAATTCAGGTTATGTTGAAGTTACTGCATGAATGTGTGTATGTGTTTTCTTATAGCAAAGCTACATCGGGCTATCTGTTGAGTCCACCAAGGGGGATCGAACCCCTTATTTAGCGTTGTAAGTCCGTAGACGTACCAGCAGGGGACTACTGCATGAACAAATGTTGTACTGAGACTAAAAGTATATTTTAGGGTGTCTCACTGTCAAGAGATCTGGGTGAAATAGGTCCCAAAGCAGTCAGTTGTTAGGTGATATATAACTATGGCAACAGCTATATTACTGATAACACTGTGTAACACAAATTTCGTTCCTGGATAGTATGTGTTATTTCTTAATTGCTTATGTTGTAAAAGTACAGAAAATGGCCATTATTCCCTTCAAACTCTATTTTTGTGACCTGGATAATGAAATTTAGAAGTTAACCTGTTTTATGTGTAAAAACGGGCACATTTGCACATTTTCATCTAAACAAGATCTAAATAAAAAAAAACATATGAATCAAGATTTACATATAAAGTTATACAAAAATGTTTAGAAGCGAGTAGTTTTTCGAGATTTGCAACTGTTATGTAAATCACTTTCACGTATCAGCCCCCAAATATAGTCTCCCATCATGTTTTCGTTATACGCTCCCAGGTCACAAAAGCAAAGTTTGAAGAGAAAAATAAGTCTTTTTAATTTACTTTAGGCATAAGCAACTGGGAAATAACACTTTCTGCCCAGGAAAAAAGAAGAAGTAATTTTTTTTTTACATAGTGTAATTAAAATCTATTAAGCAATGCTCAGTAAACAAAGAACGTTTAAATAATGATTATACTGATGGTAGATTGAAGTATGCAACACTAAACACATTTCCCGATTCTATTGAGGCCTTGTGTTTTTCTCTTTTCCCATGAAATATCACCAACTAGATATTTAACAACCATCTACATTTATTTCAAAGCGACCTTGGCATGAGACCATGGAAACTGTTCTGTTTCTGTAAAATTTAATTAACTTTAGGTTCGGGTTATTCCATGATCGTGATTAACCTTGATCCAGTATTATTTCGTGAAACGAATGGTTATTGCGGGAAGTTATAAGCGCTGCACTTCATTTTTTTCGACACGCTCGTTATGGGCGCGAAAACTGTTAACATTAAGAGGCTAACACACAGACATATTTCTTTAGTACAATCTCACGAGAGTTTTTTAAACAAATATCACGTTATTTTTTCAGTTGTGTGTTCGTGTAAATAAAAAACCACAACAATACTTTGAATTAAATAAGTAGCAAAGGTTCTGTAATCTAGTTTGCGTTTATTTTTTTTAATTAGTGATTATATGTATTTTCGATAATAAGAAGTATTATAAAAAAACAGTCAATACTCAATTGTAAAATGCAAACTCCAAAATTTCAGTACGTAAAAACATAACAGACGAAAGCTAAATCCGGTTTTTAGTTGTGTTGTTTAGAGGAAAAAACCAAGTAACACATCAGAGATGTTGTCTTTTTCAGCTTCCATCTTTCACTTACTTAGTAAAAAACCACACATCAAATATACATTTTCCTAATTTTAACGTATCATACCCGTATAATACTCGTGTCATCTTATTGGTGCAATTAGGCTCAATTGTTATGTCGGACTTAAGAGTCCCTGGTTCGCGCTTCTTTCCACAAAAAATTAGAAATCATGTTGCGTTAGTTATAAGAGTGACATTCAGATCCACCCAAGAATAGTTTAACAGTTTGCTGGGGGTGATATTGACTAGCGTCAGCTAACACAGACAGCATTCTAGTAGATTTAAGTGAAGTTTAATACGTTGATTTCTATTGATCGTTTGGGGTAAATAGCAAGTGATGTTTTGTGCGCCTGTACATTTGTATATTCGTGTAAGAAAGCATCCACAAAAACAAGAATTATATCACCATCATTACTGGCAAGAAGCACTCACACTCTCTTTATATATAAACATACTCTGAAACCGAAAGTAATATACTATCATAAGTAGACAATAATATATTTACATATACATATGTGTACAGAGAGAGATGTGCTCTAAAATTGTAAGTAGTAGAACACGTAATTTTAAGACAGGGCACGTACAATCTAAAGTTTGAAGAAATGTGATAACGAGTAGATTTTATTATAGAGTGGAAGACACAGTATAAACAAGAAAATAATTTAACATCAGTGGGAAGCAAAACTATAGACACGTGTATATTTGAAGACCGGAAATAGTAGGATAACGAGAATACAGCAATAAGTAAAGATATCCCCTTAAACCGGAAGTAGTAAATGAGAAGACGGCAATTTAAAAATAACAAGTAGTGTAGTATTACAATAAGCAGAAAATACTGTAAACTACAATATTCTTTAAAATAGGTAGTAATGTAGAATCATAACAATCCTGTAGGGAAAGACAGTTGTGAAAGAAGGCTTAGCAGAACATCAGTTACGAGCAGATAAAATGCAGAGAGATAAACTAAACATCATAGTGATAGAATCATAGATAGTTGTGAAAGAAGGCTTAGCAGAACATCAGTTACGAGCAGATAAAATGCAGAGAGATAAACTGAACATCATAGTGATAGAATAGCGGTATAGAGATGTTTAAGCTAAGACAAAAATTAATATAATAATGTGATGAGAGAGCAGGAATATAGAAATATATCACCGGAAATCCGAAGTGGAGTAATACGGTAATGAATTTTGATGTTCAGAGTGTTCTAACGTAAAAACCAAAAAACGTATATCATTGTAATGAGCTAATAAGTGTAGAGATACATAAACGTCAAACCGTAATTTATATAACATATTTGGAAACAGAGAAGTACAACATTGTAATGAACGGATAACAGAAAATATGATCCTAAATAGGAAGTAGTGAGAGATTATAACGATCGGATTGCAGAATAGATATCTGTAATTGTTAAAAATACGATATTGTAATGAGCTGACAAAGTACACAAAGTGGCTTCAAAAACTGAAATAAATATGAGATCATAACCAGAAGATGACAATATAAATATTTCATTCGGAACACAGTATAACATTTTAGTTAGAGGAAATTACTAAAGGAACAGATACAATCTAAATCAGTAGTCATTAGATGACGTATAAACGACAACAAAGAGACCGTTAAGTACTGATATTAGTGCAAACTTATAAAAACTAAAAAATGATATTATGCGAGCGAGACGGATCAAATTGAAAACATTTCTGTGTAATGAAGTAATAACATACAATTGAAAACATTTCTGTGTAATGAAGTAATAACATACAATTGAAAACATTTCTGTGTAATGAACTAATAACGTACAATTGAAAACATTTCTGTACTATACAAAGTGTTGACAGTATTGCAGAGTAAGAGATATGTATACTGAAATATCCCATGCAGTAAACCACCAGTATAACGCAATACTATGGAGACAGAGATATATTATAAAACCGAAAAGTGTATAACACCAGTATCACATAATACGATTGTGGGTCAGGGATCTCGACTCGCAATATAAAGGTCGCGGGTTTGAATCCCCGTCATACCAAACATGGTCGCCCTTTCAGCCGTGGGGGCGTTATAATGTGTCGAGCAATCTCACTATTCGTTGGTAAAACACCAACCCTAGATTTGGCTATTTGTGCTTTGATGACTAGCTGCCTTCCTTGTAGTCTTACACTGCTACATTAAGGACGGCTATTGCAGATAGCCCTTGTGTAGCTTTGGATAAAATTCAAAACAAACGAACAAATGATGGAGTGAACAGATACATTCTAATACTCAAAAGTATTAGAGAATTATTTTTAAACCGGATAGTGTATGACACCAGAACGAGTACACAACACTGTGTATATACACACATGTACATTGTTACGCATTATGACTCATTTCGGATGATGTTCTTATTTGATATACATAATTTTCATTCATAAAGCAAATATATTTTAACATACAAACAACAATACAATTTGTAATAACGGTCATTACAAATATTATTTACGTACCAAAATTTTACAAACAAACAATATTAAGTCCTCTATCTGGTCTGGAACTGACTTCATTCTAGGCGGTTCACGAGGAGCAAGTGATTTTTAGGTTAAAACAGAGATGCACTTCACTTGACGGAATTGTTTGCTAGTTCTATTCTTTACACGTTAACCCTCCCCTTGAAGTTATGCGATGTCCTCGTAGAAAATATTAACGTCCGAAGTTAATTCACCGAAGTTTGTAACGTTCGAAATTTATAAACATTCCTGGCCAAATATATGTAGTTTTACGATTAATAAGAGTTTACCACAATCATATCGTCCAAGTTTTACAGTATACTGACTGTAGCGGACTGTATACTGATATTATATTGTCTCCCGGCACGCGATTTATAAACTTTAAGACCACATTCTCGAAAGTTCACTTGGCAACTTGGTAAAACATCCATTGTTGATGCTTACACTCGAAAATCTTTACAGATTTAGAGAACAGGCGGAAATTGTGCAACATACATTTAAGAATGTAAGTTACATACATTTCTAAATATATATTAAACTGAAACATATATAGATATTTAAATAATATTAAATCCGTTACAACATGTATATACATATATATATATATATACAAAGAAAGAGAATAAAACCAAAATAATATGATACTATAACAAATAGACAATAAATGTCAAGAAATACTTAAATATAAATTTTAATTCATGGTTGGAAATGTATATATATATATATGTAATGTAAAATCGAAGTAGTGTAGCATAGCTAGAGCACAACTGTAAAAAATATGTAACCTTTCATCTAAAGAATATAGTAACCTAAGAAGTAAAAGACAATACATATAGGGAGAAATATAAATAGAAAGAGTTGTTTTTTTTAATGTTGATATTAGGCCGGAATCTCAAGTTTGGGCCCTCTTGCAATACTTCTCTTGATGTAATCATTTAGATAATTGATAATGGCGTGAATTAGTAACTAATATGTACTCAAACAAATGAAACACCTACCTCGTATCAAAACTTTCCTGATTATTTTAACTGCAGACTGATCAATAATTCCTTCGTAGCTTATATATATATATATATTCTAACTCTTCGTTTCCTATGTTCAGAAGTGAAAGAGAAGATAAAAGATCCTTGCATATTGTGTTCATTTGTTTTAAAACAGAAGATGACCTTTGACCTGTAACATTGATAATGGGAAGAGAAAATTTAAGCACAATTTTTACGTTTTGAAATCTCAAATGTAATCCGTTGTAGAGCGAATTATACAGGTCACTTGGAACCGACATGGTCCGGTGGTTAAGGAACTCGACTCGTAATCCGAGGATCGCGGGTTCGAATACCCGTCACACCAAACATGCTCACACTTTCATCCGTGAGGGCGTTGTACTGTTACGGTCAATCCCACTATTCGTTGGTAAAAAAGTAGCCCAAAAGTTGGCGTTGGATGGTGATGACTTGCTACCTTCCCTCTAGTCTTACATTGCTAAATTAGGGACAGGTAGCGTGTAGCTTTGTGCGAATTTCAAAATCAAATAAACATGTCATTCAGGCAACAAAAATCAATTGAGATAGAAACAAGTATAAGGAAATAAGGTTCTATCAGTTAGGAGTAAGTTGAAAACTTACCTTTTGAAGTTAACATTCTAGCCCCCAATATGGTAGAAAGGTACTAACTGATAGCACAGTAGATGAAACATACTAGTATGAAGCATCCCATCCATTTATCTAAATAAACTAGTATAGCTCCCAACCATCACCCATTTATTAAGTCTGCTGTGACTATCATTCTATAAACAAGCCTTTATATGTGTGTACATCCACATAAAGTAGTGCCAACTTGTTAAATGACCTTATTCATAACTAAAAATAGAGATAAAAATTTCAAGTAAAAGTTCTCTAATTTATATTTATTTAATACATTATTATATTTGTTACAGAATTGTTATTGTAAATAATTTTATTTGAAGTTTCTTTATTAAATCCATTAACTATAAATTTTCATATCAGTATATCAACATTACTAATAAAATATTATAATTTATTACAAACATAACAATATCTGAATAACTGTGAAGTTATAATGTTTACAACAGAAGGTTGTGGTACATTACTATGTAAGGAAGGTAAACTATAAATTAGAAAGTAAAAATATTTATATTGATATTCTTATCAATTATTTTAATTTCTAAATCTAAATAATGTACTTCTGTATTAGATAGTTAAGTAATTTTAATTTCTAATTCTGCTGGCTAAATAGTGTTAATAATATTATTTATTTTAAAATTATTTATACTAATTAAATCATATATATATTTGTAAGTTAAAGTAAAAATATCTGGATCTGTGTGAAACTTAGGATGTTTGTGTTATTTATTGTTTGATTATTCTTAGTTGAGCCCAAAGCTATACGAAGCTACCGAAACCCGATATCTAGTAGGGCGAGTTTGCAGACATGCCACTAGGGGACACAACTTGTTTAGGAATACATCTAGAAACCCTTTCATTTGCCCGTCTTTCTCAATATATTTTATTATAAAAGCAAGCTGATCAATATGGCTTACGTTCAGTGTTGAATCAATAATAAAGGAAAAATAAACTGCACTCTTAACTTTGTTTGTGAATTTAAGCTGAAACTGGTTTGATATTAGGTTTATAAAAGTCATGTTGCGGTAAGATACACAATACAACTTAAATAATTACCTTTCTTGTTTGAATTTAAATTGTCGTTGTGGCCTGTAAGTCCTAACCCTAATTTATACAATAATTTTATAGTAACTATTACGCATTTCAAAATTTCACGTCAGTATCTTTGTTCACTATCCATTTGTTTGTTTTTTTTATTTCAGAGTGAATATGATCAAAATTAGTAAAACGCCTTTATCATCTTTACGTAGCAGATATGTTGTATTTTAATGTTTCATTTTCAAGCAATTTACTGTGTACGTTTTACCAGTCACAAAAACTTATAACCTGGTACCTATCCCGAGCGCAAAGACACTACTTGTGTGTTGTAATTTAGTCCCTAATTTAGCAGTGTAAGACTAGAGGGAAGGCAGCTAGTCATCACCACCCACCGCCAACTCTTGGGCTACTCTTTTACCAACGAATAGTGGGATTGACCGTAACTTTATAGCGCCCCCACGGCTGGGAGGGCGAGCATATTTGGCGCGAACCTGCGACCCTCAGATTACGAAGCGAACGCCTTAACGCGCTAGGCCATGCCAGGCCCAACACTATGTATAAAAACATCAAATTAAATATTATAATTTTAGTAAAAACATGGATTGAAACTTATAATTATTTTAATTATAAACACTATAATTTAAAACAAATTCATATTAGATTATTTATGTAAAGGATGATTTTTATGACCGTCTTTTTCTAACTTCTATGACACACGAAAGTGTTTTGATCTCCAAGCATTTTTTTTTTAGTGAACTCGAGAGGACTGGCAAACCTACTGTTGTATATGAATTATTAGTTCTGAATTTCGCACAAAGCTACACGAGGGCTATCTAGTGTCAGTCTAGAGGAAAGGCAGCTAGACATCAACACACACCGCCAACTCTTGGGCTACTCTTTAACCAACGAATAGTGGGATTGACCGTCACATTATAACGCTCCCACGGCTGAAAGAGCGAGAATATTTGATGTGATGGGAATTAGTACCCGCGACCCTCAGACTACGAGTCGAGCGCTTTAACCACCTGGCCATGCTGTACCATGAATTATTAACATCTAAAAATAAGTGTTTAATTATTTGAATGGTGGACATGCAAAATTCTGTTCTTTCAAGGATATTTAATTTCAAGTTTCCCCACTTTTTTTTTAATTTAGTTTATAATTTGTTTGTTTGAAGTTACCACAAAGCTACAGATTAAGCTGTCTTTGCTCTGTCCAGCACTGGTTATCGAAACCCAGGTTATAGTGTTGTAAGTCCGCAGACATACCGCTGTATCACATTGGTATTGGAGATGGAAAATAAGTAGTTCTAAAAGGTTTTAGTGAACAAGTGATTTATCATAAGTGAAATGGTTAAGGTATGGTGATGTGAAGTGTGTTTAAACGAAATCTAACTCACATACTTTGATGTGAAACTATATACATTGCTCTTTGTTAAATAAATAAATAATGAACAATAATAAAATAATACACAAACATTTTTGATTTGTTGTTGATATATGATTCAATACTGTGGTAATATAGAATAACCTTGACTAGAGATAACTTCAAGTAGAAAGTTGAAAAACATCGTAATGAGTGAACAGTACTATAGAGATGTCGGCACTAAAAGCCAGAAGTAGAACAACATTGTTTAATAGAGGCAGTTTAAAACCAGAAGTAGTGTAGCATTGTTTAATAGAGGCAGTTTAAAACCAGAAGTAGTACAACATTGTTTAATAGGGGCAGTTTAAAACCAGAAGTAGTACAACATTGTTTAATAGGGGCAGTTTAAAACCAGAAGTAGTACAACATTGTTTAATAGAGGCAGTTTAAAACCAGAAGTAGTGTAACATTGTTTAATAGAGGCAGTTTAAAACCAGAAGTAGTGTAACATTGTTGAATAAAAACAATCTCAAACTGGAAGAGTATAAAATCGTAACGTGTAAACAACGATTTTTTCGGAGAGATGTAATTTAAAATTAGAAATAACATCACAAGAGAAGAAAGATATAAGATACTTCACCCCAAGTTTATTATAATCAGGAAACTTGATGATGATATATTATTCAAGTTATAAATTTACATAATCATAATTTAAAGTAGTCGTGAAAGATGAGTTAAAGAATTCGAAGAGACATATTCTATTTTGATGTGATATAGCGTGTGTTGGTTCTCTTTTATCCTGTTTGTCAGTAAGTACACTGTAAGCTTAATCACTTTGAGAAAGCATCATTACCATTTTTTATGTGATGCAAATAGGTAACTTGGTACATTAAGGAATTATGAATGATTTTCACAACCATGTATGAAGTAATCTTGCAAATTAACGAGTTACCAATTTAGAGTTTTGTAAAAGGCTAGACGCCTCTTTTTATAATAGCTGTTTGACTTAGATTGGCATGCATAGATATAGCTTGTTTTTCACATTAGATTTGTGTGTTGTATTGTTTATGGTATCACAGTTAGATGCTCCACGCTAGTACAGCGGTAATTCTACGTATTTACAATGCTAAAATCAGGGGTTTGATTCTCCTCGGCGGGCTCATCAGACAGCCCGATGTGGCTTTGCTATAAGAAAAACACACAGTTCGATGAGACTTTTAAGAATGGGAATATGCAGCAATTTGTTTGTTTTTGAATTTCGCCCAAAGCTGAACGAAGGGTATCTGCACTAGCCGTCCCTGATTTAGCAGTGTAAGACTAAAAGGAAGGCAAGTAGTCTTACCTATCAACCTTAACTCTTGGACTACTCATTTACTAATGAATAGTGGGACTAGTTCTCACATTATATCTGAAACGATTGAAAAGGCCAGCCTGTTTGGTATGACAGGAATTCGAGTCCGCAACACTCAGATAACGAGTTGAGTGCCTTAACTACCTGGTCATGCCGGGCCAGGGAAGCTATATAAATTCATGACTAATGAAAGGTTATTTCATACGTAATTGTTAAAACGCGAAAATGTGAATAAAAACTGCAAAACACAAAGTGCCAAACTGACACCGTGCACGCTACTTCTCATGGTTTATTTGAATCTCAATAAAAATTTAGCGAAGATCCATAAAAAGGAAAAAAAACTAATGATGACAACCATAAAATAGTCCATAAAAACTGTAAACGTAAAACTGAAAATTTGAATGTAGCCCCCGCATAGGCCCGATGAACCTCCAAAATGGGTAAAGATCCATCCACGCGTCATGAAATAACTACATGAATATAAAACAGACAACAGACAGTACTATTATATTTATCTATGTTTGTTTATTTAGAATTAAGCTGAAAGCTACAGAGTGGGCTATCTGTTTACTGTTCCCTACAGGTATCGAGATCCGCATTTTAGCATTGTAAATCTGCAGACATTCTGCTGTGCCATGCAGGGGGTTATTATGTTTGTACAAGGTACGATAAATACATGTGTTTATTAGTATCCAACAATTTGTTGCGTTTTCAGGTCCAATTAAAGAGTTCTGATATAAATCAAGAATGATGTTGCTTCGTTTAAAACAAATATTTTGCCGCAGACTGACTCAACAACAAGTCTGAAGTGTTATAACACTAGAAGCCGGATCTCGATACCACTGATGTACAAAGTACAAAGATTATTCAATAGAAATGTGCTTTGCTATTGTACAAAGATTATTCAACAGAAGTGTGCCTTGCTAAACTACAAAGATTATTCAACAAAAGTGTGCCTTGTTAGAGTACAAAGATTATTCAACAGAATTGTGCCTTGCTATAGTACAAAGATTATTCAAAAAAGTGTGCCTTGCTGTTACGTTTTTTTATGTTTTAAGAACGCAACAGAAAGACACAGATAACAGCTTGTATGATTTATTACACTAAACTATTACATGTATGTAACAGATATAAGATAAATTACATAACAACAATGACAGATATTAAGTTACAACATTCAAAACTAATTACAACACAAAATAGTACTGGTTTCAACTAGCTGCCTTCCCTGTTGTTAGCTTCGGGCTAAATTCAAACAAACTATGCCATTGGGATTGACTCTCAAGGGTGTAAGGGGGGAACATGTTTGTTGGAATGGGGACTCGATTCCGCGACCATCAGATTGCGAGATCAACCTTCAGATGAACCTAAATGAAGAAATGTTTAGATTAGATGACGTGTTAGTAAGGTCAGTACACAATATATGAAGTGTAAGAGGAACTATTAAGAATTCTAAGTCACACTAATTTCATCAGGTCAGGTCAGGTCAGGTTAGGTTAGGCACCACGTTCCTTAGGTTTTTTCTCAGGTAGTGATAAGCCAGACAAGTAGCATTGTTCCTCGTTTACTCTTATATGTATCTACTTGTACAACGGTGACGTAAGATGAGTATCTCATGTATCATGTAATGTTACATGTCATGCATCGCGCTATTATTGCAACAAATAATTAACTTTAAAATGTTTGTGGTATTAAGCTACACTGTATTTGAGTATTTAAAATGAAATTATAAATTTGTCCTAATCTGACCTTGCACTGCCATGCGGTTAGCGCATCTAACCCTAACCATCGTAATCTGATGGTCACGGGTTTGAATCATCGTCGCACTAAACATGCTCGCCCTTTTAGTCGTAAGGCGTTATAAAGTTGTGGTCAATTCATCTATTCGTTGGTAAAAGAGTAGCCCAAGAGTTAACAGTGGGTAGTGATGACTAGCTGCCTTCCCTCTAGCCTTACACTGCTAAATTATGGATGGCTAAAGTGTAGTTTTGCGCGAAATTCAAAAACAAAACAAACTAACTCTCCTGACTACCTTGTTTTTTTATCCTGTTATTGTATTTCCGATCACCTTAAATTTAGTTTTTATGAGACATTCTATATTTGATGTGCTATTATGGTTAAAACTGAAAAAGAGCGTCGATAATTAAAGACAAGTTTTTAATATGGATGCCGTTTGCTCGAGAATGGGAACCAGAATAATGATATTTTGAGAACTGTTTATCATACTAACTAAATGGATATAGAAATATATTTTACTGCTCTTTTTGCGTATGATAAAATACAAATGTGTTTGAAATATGTTAACAATAATATTTTTTTTTTTAATCCAGTAGTTAAATAAGTTTATATTTGAGCAGAACATAACAAATGTAAAACTCCTTGTATTAATTAATAAGAAAGGCTTAAACCATTATTGGTTAAGGAACTATGTTGAAAATAAGTTGCCCTTTTGTAATTAGTATAGTTTTTAATGAACGACTGCATGAAGTGTTACTTAATTTTCTTATATATTATCAATTTTATTGTGTTTATTGCTCTGCAGGGTATATATACATATATAACAAATCAGTTCCAAATTAACCAACCACCAAGGAGAGGATTGCTTTTTAACACAAAACTTTATTTGTTTTGTTTGTTTAGAATTAAGCCCAATGGGTTCTCTGTGCTCTGCCCACTACAGGTATCGAAACCCGATTTTTAGTGGTATGGGTCCGCGGATATATCGCTGTGCCACTAGACAGCTAATGCAAAGCTGTAAAATGGGCCACTGTGATTTAGTCTGGCTCTTGTTAAACAAAAGCTACACAATAGATCATCTGTGCCTTTGCCTACCTTTAGTATCAAAACCTGATTCGAAGCATCGCGAACCTACAAACTTACCACTGAGCCATGGGTGGGAGGCATGGCCTTTGTGCTTACTGCCGAGTGACAGGAAGCAAGAATCAAGTGTTTTTTAAACAGTTAGGATGTGTTCTGGATTTGCAATAACTTCATGTTTCTCACCTAACAGGTTTCTCCTTGCATTTTGTAGAAAAAACTGAAAACGTTTGACTTGAGAGGTTCAAATAAAGTACGTGATAAAAAACAACAAGAAGTTTAGTTAATGTCTTCGGCCAACGAAAAGATTATATGTTTGTTTGGAGCTCACATTCCTTCGTAGCTATTGGATCCTTTCTCTTTCCGAATAGAGAACACAGAACGTAGCTACTGATAACTTGTTTTCTCGTCGTAGCTTATGTTAGAAGTAACGACTTTAGGTCCAAAGTCTATAAACCTCACCTTACTCACCAAGGAGGAGATAGATGGTCTGGAAAGTTTTCTCGTGGGAGATCTGACAGCGGAACTGTTCGTAATAAAATTACTGCCTGTTCTCTGTGATCGTCAGCTTTCCATAAGAGGATTAGTGGGAACAACGACAAGTGTTTGCCACACTCGATGTTAAGAGATTAACAGATTTAGTTCTCTTTCAATATGTTATCTCGGTTACGGTGCAACGTTATATATGTATATATACACATAAGTTCATACATATGTAGCAGATTTCGATATGCCTTTGTACGCTTTTAAGAGCTTAATTTAAAATATTTTTATCTATATGTATATAAATATTGTACCAGTTACCTTGTACAAAAAATATACGAATAATGAATACATTTTTATTCTCGTGCAATACTTTTATTTATTTTGTAGAATGAGCCTAGTACGTCAATTTAATTTTAGAATAAGCCAGTTTGGTTTCAGTTGTAATATAAACGCTACTAGTGAGAATGTGCTTGAACGGAAAATATAATAACTCCAAACTGGACCTTTCAGTGGGTCATCAATAAGTTTCAAGGCTTATAACGCTAAAATTTGGGGTTCGATCACCATGGCGGACACAACACAGATGATTAATCTATTGTATAGCTTTGCGCTACAGCAAAAACAAATAAGATAAATAAAACTAACAAAGGAGAGAGTTTACACCAGTTATAAGTTTTATTCACGTTGTCTTTATTCTGTATTGTCACGGTTAACTAACACTAGCTATTACATTAACTTAACTATAACTCTCTATATAACTATTAATTTCAATGTTGCTTAGATCTAGTTTATGGCAAAATAACATAATTTCTTTCGTTATCACATTATCTGAACAAACAAAACTGTAAACTATCAAATTTCTAATGTTCGTCCAATAGTAAGCCACAATACTACATATGAATAGACATTGTTTGGTTTCTAAGTGACTTGTATTATTTTATTTTGTACGTGTCAAACGCTTCTATATGATAAAGATCTATGACTTTGCTTAGTTGCAGACTATAAACAAAAACGAATATTCCTAAATCTTCTGTTTGATAATGTCATTGCATAACAAATTTGTAAATAACGTGTAATTTTTCAAAATTACTTCACTCGTTTTTTTTTTTTTTTTCTAAATATATCTGAAATACTTTATTGCACAAGTTTCTGGTTAGACACATCAGTACAAGGTATTCGTGTTCAATTTCACCTTTTTATTTTACCTACGTAGTCCCAGTACTGCCATCTAGCAACATAACTAAAAACTACAGAGTCAAATTATCAACTTTGTTGAGAAATGAAAGTATTGGTTCAGTGATTACATGTTAATTCGAGATATACAATATAATTTTAAGCGCTTTTAGAAACATTACTAACAGTGAACCGTATGTTCTTAAAAAACATGAAACTAATGTAAAAGTAGGAGGTGTCTAATACATTAATTTGGATTGAGAAAATTCTATGTAGAGGAGCGAACAACGTTTCGACCTTCTTCTGTCATTGTCAGGTTCACAAAGAAAGAAAGAGGTAACCAAATCCAGCCGTTTTTACATATATATATTTCTCTACGAGTCTAAAAGTACTTAATCTTTTATACAACTGCATAAAATAATGAAAAATGTAGATCATGTAGCCAGGAACACAATAAAGACGCGAGTTTAGTAATTATTTAGCAAAAAATGCTCTCGAATTGAAACTGACATACAAAATAAATATACATTGGAAGCAAGCTCTCACCAAAAATAAAAATCACAAAAGTTGAAAATAAGTAATAAAATACACTTTATTTCGATGGGAAATGAACTTTTTTTTTAACCACGCTATTTTCTTATTATATATGATAGCCGATTTTTATAAACGTGTTATATACAAATGAGATAATTTTTTTTCTATTAATGTTTCTAATTATAAAAAAATCCCGTAAGGAATTTGCGAAGATGTCTCTTTTCATGTAAACAAATTGTATTTGTATTTGTGGGAAAGTTACAAAAGAAATCTGCTGCCATTTCTAATAATGAACGACAAAAAAGAAGGAGGCAACACCCTAATATAAATCATTGATGTTAGAAGACTGACTGTCTATTCTATAACACACCCACAACTTAAAGTTCAGGAAGTATTTTGTTGTATGAAACGGATTCGGACCTCAATCGCGAACTTTGAAATCCTACAGAGCCAATTTATGCCCCATTTAAACGAGAAAACATAGATTTAATATTGAAAATAAGTTAACATTAAAAGAAGTACGAATGTTTTCAACGTTTAGAGTTGTTCTTTAGACGATATTATAGATTACCTATTTGATTCTGGTGGAAATGATGGTTTGTTGTGAAATTTAAAAGCCATTGTTATAGGAAAGAGTTAAGCAAATTTATACTTTACTGACCTGATGCATATATATATGTATTAAATAAAGCAAACTCGAAACGGTTGGTATTATTCTATCCGATATCCTAAAACATATCCTTGTAAATCAGCTATGGAGGTCGAATACATAAACGGTAACATTCTACAAAGACATTGCCTATATGCAGTCCTGCTGTCAGGTTTTGCCTCTCTAATGAAAGACTGAGGACAATAGTTGTGGTTTCGGTCATAGTAACATTTTTCAATCCGCATCATTGTTGGTATTCATGTTGTAAAGCATTTATCTTAACGTTTTACCAGTCCAACCTCTTTAAGCATAATATGGCGCGTCTTATTTCTTACCGAGAGATAAAGACGTTTTTTTCATAACACTAGAAATTCCAATTTTGCATGTTAGAGCACGATTGGTTGTCATATGACGTTAAACATTTTCCTGATCAATAAACAGACGGTTTGTTTTCTGTTAGTCTTGCTAGTTAGTTCTCACTGAGACTCGTTTGTCATGCTAGATCCTGTAAACACTTATTATGTGAATGCTCAACAGTGGCAAATGGATAATTTAACATCAGGAAATTAGCATTTTCAATAAATCTTCAGCATAAACACTTTGTTTACTATTTTTACCTATTACTATTTTTGAGAAGAGCGGTAACGAGTTTATTCTTATAATCTAATGAATCTGAATAACATTCAATTTAAATCGTTTTAATATTCTATGTTTTTATAGAGTCTGCATCTTTTAAGGTAAACCGAAGGTTTGAAGTGTCTTTAAAACTATCTAGAGATTCGGTAAGAATTTCAATTTAAAACCGAATAAAATTAAGATTTTATTTCGACTATTTTAAAACATGAGAGAATCCTTAATAACCGTATCACTCTTTTAGGCAGGATTAGAGTGAATTAATCTTCGAGACTTTTTTTTTCGTTTCTGGTAGCCATATTTTATTAGCAAAGCCAATGCTTGCACACCCGATTCAATTTTATTATTCATCAGGACCTCTACCAGGCTACCCTTCAAGTAAAGTTCTTTTAGGCAAGATTACAGTAAATAAATCTAAGATACCTTGGGCGAGGTCCAAAACATCGATCAAAATGGTTTTACATCTTGATTCCAAACCTGTAATTAGTTCTGAAATCGGTCAAGAGATAACAGAGCTATGAGCTAAAAGATTGTGCTTTAAAAACTCAGAGCCGTTCCTATGAGCCATTATGCCGCAGCTAAACACAGAGATCGGTTAAAATAAATAAGCAGTCAGCTGATGAATATTGAAAATAAAAAAATTGTCATGAGATTAATTCTAAAAAGAATAAACCATCAGGTAAGCGGTATAAATAACAATTCTTCACATAAATGTTAAGAAGAAAACAGTCAGTTCTCAAACGACTTTTCAAATTCATCAGTCATCACAGATGTGTCAAAAACCAATTTAAAATGTAAACGTTAAAGAAGGGAAACAAATGAAGTTTAAAATCCAAAAGTTGAAAAAAGACATAAAAACAGTTAATGATATTCAAATTATATATTTAACAGTTTAGTGTTAAATAACTATTACCATTAATCTAAACGAAAGTTAGTTATGAAATTCTGGTTTGATTTGTTTTGAATTTCGCGCAAAGCTACACGAGGCTATCTGCACTAGATGTCCCTAATTTAGCAATGTAAGATTGGAGAGTGGGCAGCTAGTCATCACCACCCACCGCCAATTCTTGGGCTGCTCTTTTACCAACGAATAATGTGATTGACCATTACGTTACAACGCTCCCATGGCTAAAAAAACCCGAGTATGTTTGGTGTGACGGTGATTCGAACCCGCAACCTTCGAATTAGGAGTCGTCTGCCTCAACCACCTGGCCATGCCGGGTATAGTTATAGAATCGTGCCAACGAAAAGCGTAAAAAGGAAACTGTCAGTTAGTAACTACATCATAAAAAGAGACTGACAGTTACTACATAATCATGATTTTTGCTTTTTGTCTGTATGATACGAAAAGTTAAAAATTTGCGTCAGTAGCTCGGTCGATATATAACGACGAATTTTGCATCGAGTGAAATTAAACCTTTTATTGGCGCAGATTACAAATATCTCTATAAAAGCCATATAAATGCAAATTGGGCAAGACATTGCAGCTTATTTTATGTGTGTGTGGAGATAATTATTATGAAACTGAAATAGAACTAAGAAGAATGCAGCACTTTGAACAGTTGAAGCTTGGCACCAGTGTTAAACGTATGATAACCATTTCCCCATAGCGCTAATAATCAATTTATTCAGCGTCACCAACGAACAGTGAGAATTTTTATTTAAATAGTTCGTCAGACATGATGAAAGGTTTCGAATCGAATCAAAAATAACAGTACTCTTAAACCAGAATAATAATTTGTAAATTATAGATTAAAAAGTGATAGAAAACTACAGTTTAACTTTTTTTTTCAATGTAGAGTAAGTTATTAACAGTACTGTTTATACCCATGGTCGACAATTCCCATTTCTATATGAATCTTCCAGTAAAAAAAAGTTTAATAAGGTCCATTTTTAACGTTTCAGTTGTAAGCGAACAACGCTTTATAAGAACTAAGAATAATAGAAACTTATAAGAAGAATCAATCAGATGTAATTTTACAATCTACTATACAAAGTAAGCTGGGAAACAAACGTATAAAGTTACAACACAATACATGTGTTAAAATGAAAGTTGTTAACCATAAATTTCAACTTTATTTGGAGAAACTATTATTTTATTTTGTATTTGTATTTCTTATAGCAAAGCCACATAGGGCGATCTGCTCAGCCCACCGAGGGGAATTGAACCCCTAATTTTAGTGTTGTAAATCCGGAGGCATACCGCTGTACTAGCGGGGGGCACTTTTATTTTAATTCATGTTTGTTTTGAAATTCGCACAAAGATACTCGAGGGCTATTTGTGCTAGCCGTCCCAAATTTAGCAGTGTAAGACTAGAGAGAAGGCAACTAGTCATCACCACCCACCGCTAACTCTTGGGCTACACTTTTATCAACGGATAGTGGTTTGACTTTCACATTATAACGCCCCCACGGCTGAAAGGGCGAGCATGTTTGGTGCCCCGGGATTCGCACCCGCAACTCTCAGATTACGAGTCGAACTCCTTAACCCACCTAGTCATGCCGGGCCCTTACTTCATGTTGTAATACTATATACTACACTTTAACTCTATATACATTTTTATATTACGTTTCAGTTCACTTAATAAGTTTTATTTAATGCTAAACGTTCCTAAAAACTTGAATGTTAATTTTCTTATTTTCTTACAAATCGCAAAAGCACAACAAATACGATTCTTTTCGTGTGCAAATTATTTAAACATTCAATACTTTAATAATCGTACACAAATGTAACAGTTGTTTGAAGTAAATGGAGAATTAACAAAGTATTCGACAACAATTACAATTCATCTTAAATAGAACAGAACACAAGTGTTAGTACACGTACTGATAAATGTATAAACTAAACCAATAAAATGCACCAATTTTAATGTTTTATTGAGTTATTATATTTTAACTTGGAACTTGACGTTTCCACATAAACTACTCCTACCTCCAGTGACATAGCGGTATGTCTGCAGACTTACAACGCTAAAAACCGGGTTTCGATACTTCTGGTAGACAGAATACAGATAGCTCATTGCATAGCTTTGTGCTTAATTAAAAAACCCAACAACTTCGACATAAACCTTACATGATACTTCCCCTAGCGGAAACATTTCCTTCACGCACCCAAAAATTTTGTCATAGTTACGGTCTGATCTTACATTGTTTCTTCTATTAAGAATAAAGTAGTTGTTTTTGTCGTAGTTACAGTATCAGGTATTCAGAAAATTAATACACTAATGTGTCTTAACACACATTCAAGTTATTTGAGGTCATTTGAAGTAAGTTTGAAAAAATATGAACTCCGATTGCAATTGACAAACTGAAACACATCCTTGCTGTTGTTGTTAATGCAGAGATGGTTTGGAAAATCATTGCAACTGTCATAGAAAACGGTAATCTCGTTACGAGAAGTATCATGCAACAATTCATGCGTTCTTATTATTTATGACCAATTAATATTTTACACAGTCCAGATACATATCAAAGTCTGATACTTAACAGTGTGCCTTTCTTGTACTACTATTAATCTCTTCACTAATATCGATTTTTTCAGAAAGACGGAACTTTAATTATTCGTGGCAGTAGAAAATTTGAACTTAAATGTCAGCTGTCTCATCGCTAAAACAAAGAACAGGTGTTTTAATACTTAATTAACTCTATTAAACCGTCGCCATTTAATCGACCGGAGTTTAGAGTAATCGATCTAATTTCAACGTTTATCTGAAGTTTAATAACACATTGATAGAAACCAGTTCACATGTTTCAGAAAGGTGATATATTTAAACTCCTCATGTAACATTAGCTGCTGTTAATATAAACTCTAGAACATATTTTATTTTTGTAAGTTAATTAAATTCTTAATTCTTAAGAAATAATATAAAATTATTTTTTTGTAAATCAACTGTTTCAATCATAGTAAGTTAAATTTAAGATAGTAACTCCCACTGCTTTAAATTTGTAAACACATTATTCTTGTGGTTGTTAAAGTAACCTTGTCTCTCTCTCCCATTTTTGGAACTTTACTACAATAATAGGATGACATCAAGGTAATTTTAGATAAAGAAAAAGTGGTAGAGGTCCACCATGGCTAGGTGGTTAAGGCGCTTGACAAGTAATCTGACGATTGCGGGTTCCTATCTCAGTCGCATTAAACATGCTCGTCCTTTCGGTCGTGGGAGTGTTATAATATGATGATCAATCTCATTATTCGTTGGTAAAAGTGTAGCCCAAGAGTTGGTAGTGATGACTACTTGCCTTCTCTTCAGTTTTACAGTGCTAAATTATGGAAACTAGCGCAGATACCTTTCGTGTAAATTTGTGCGAAGTTAAAAAATAAATGGGTACTCTGCATCTAATTTCCTCTTTTACTACAGAATGCGACTGTTACGCCACCTGTTATGCATGTTTTGATGAAGATAGTGTGAGTGTTGTTTCTAGAGCAGATGTATTAGGAATCACAGTTTTTGTTATCTAACTGCAAGTGTTGTCATGTTGATAAAACAAAACATTTACTTAGCCAAAATACAGAAGTATTATTTTACAACTGAAACAAGTTGCTAGAAAACAAAGCATGTATCTTTCGTTTAGCACTTCATGAATGTGTTTGTTTTTCAGGCATCTTCATATCAGTCCTTCTGTTTGTACTTATCCATAGTATCCAGACCACATTGGCTTAAAAAAACAAAAACGATTACTAAGATTACTGATGTACGACAGTGCTTAGGGGTCCATGAATTTGTGGTTTACGGGTCTCTAATATCCATGATTCCTGATAAAAATGTTAACAAAAAGACTTTTAGCGTATAAGTTACAATAAAAATGTAAACAAAAACATGACTGTTATATAATAATACATGTGTTATGTCCTCCGTTGTGACAACGGTAAGCCTGCGGATTTATAACGCTAAAATTCGATTCCATTCGTTGGACACAGCGGTCAGCCTGCGGATTTATAACGCTAAGATTCGATTCCATTCGTTGGACACAGCGGTCAGCCTGATGTGGCTATGCTATACCCACCCCCTCGCACACACATCATACCTGTGGTGAGCAGAGCACGGATAGCTCATTGTATAGTTTTGTTCTTAACTTTAAACAAACAAACAAAATATGATTCACGATAAGAATGTTAACAAAAACACCAATATTATTACAATTAATTCCATTAATTAATGTTGAGAGTCAATTAATGATGACACATTATTTTGTTTGTAGCCAATTATTTAAAGTGAGTGTTACAATGGACTATACCTCCTATCCAATACGATGTAATACAGAGACTCCGCCGGTAGTGAGTGTTACAATGGACTATACCTCTTATCCAATACGATGTAATACAGAGACTCCGCCGGTAGTGAGTGTTATATAAACAAATTGTTCACTATGAGACACACAAACTTGCTTTTCTTATTACCTTTATTCTTTCACGTTTTCTAAATGATAATTAACTTATTTAAATAATAATTAACATATCCATTCTTATCTCGTCAATATTAACTTTTCTCGCTCTATTCATTCTTTCGACCCCCTATTATATTAATAATCTATGCAATATTCTACCAATTTAGTATTATTTTCGTCTATTCATCTTCCCCTCAGATAGTCTATTATTCCACTTTCTTTCTTCGTCATCAATTCATGAAGCCTTATTTGACTTATCTATCCATGTTCCTCCCTATTCGTTCATTTTTGCGCAACTTCTAACTCGTAATCACAGATAATGGTTTCTACTTCAGACATTTACAAGTCTTTATCTTTGTTCAATTATATTTCTTCCTCACATCCATTTTCTATATATCTATCATGTTTTCACAATATTCATTCCGTCAGTCGAGCTGTGGTGTTCCAGCGTAAAATTTAGACTAGTAGCTAAGTTACAAGGCCATAATAACAGAATATGAATAAACACAACTCAACTACAAAAGAATACATTGAAAACGTCACATACTGAGTGCACAATAAATAGGCATTGTTGCAGAAGAACAACCATTTTAGCACCAGTGTCAACTAACTGGTGGTTCTGGATGAAATACTGAAGGAAGTACACGAGAAATCCGTTCCCGAAAAGATATTTCAATTCGTATTTAAATACTTTAGAAATTCCACATCCAAGTTGTGTGCTTAGAACTACACTTCTGACTCTAAGCTTCGCGTATCTTTCGCAACACTCATAACCAACGTCGTGATGAGGCGAGTGAACATTTATTTAACTAACTTTAATAACATCCTTCTCTATTTATATAAAAAAAATTAACTCAAAACTACATATTATAGTAACCTTGAAATTAAGAGTGTATTACCCGTACGAAAATATTGCAAATCTCACCTGATTAAAAACACATTTAGGTTTAAGTTCCAGAGGTGTTAGATTTATAACATGCAACATCCCATTTCTTTATAATTTACATGGGTCTTTCGTCTTCTTGGCTGATTTATTAAACGATACTTTGTTTGTAAAACTGATTATATTTTTCATCTTTGTTGTCACTGTGTGTAAATTTTAGCCATTCAAAAAAAAGCTAGTGCAAACAGTAACATTTAGGCCTTGAAAATCAATATGAAGTTTGAGTAAGAAAAAAACAAAACATCTAGACGGTTCCAAATCAAGACACTTAAATTTTGATACTGTTAATGCTTGTCAATAAGCCGTGAAGGACAAAGATAAAACGTTACACCACTAAGATGCTTATGAAAGAGAAAATAAACGTTCGTTTTCTTCTTCTGTCAGGTACTTTGCTAAAGACGATAGGTTTGAAGCCAATAAAAAAGAAAGTCTTGTTACTATAGGAATTACTTGCTATTAACAACGGCTACTAAAATCCCTTAGTAATGTTTTCGGAGATCTAGTGGACTAGAAGGAGCCAGTCTTTTATAGTGCGAACTTTGGTTCTGATGGAAAGTAGACGAGAGTCTACTTTTTCGTAACGCCCAATGAATATTTTATAATGTATATGAGTATATCACTTATAACATGATTAATAATATCAAATAAAAATACCGAAAAGTAAACTTAAGTAATTAGAATATAGGTTGTGCTGTGAATCTGAAAACTAAGCTGAAAAAATGAAATCGAGACTTTTGAAAATTTGTATTCTATTTAGGTGTAATATACTTTAAAATAATTTAACCTAGAATATGTCAAAATCAATAAATTTCATGATAAGAAGAAGTTGAAGGATCGTTAATAGAAGGAGAGAAAAAAAAAGTTAACTATTTTACACCTGGTGATATGTGATTGTAACGTTCAAGAAAGTCCTATAATAAAGTGTGTGTTTTTCTTATAGCAAAGCCACCTGGAGCTATCTGCTGAGCCAACCAAGGAGAACCAATCCCCTGATTTTAGCATTGTAAATCTCTGGACTTAACGCTGTACTAGCAGGGGGCTTATTATAAAGTATAAAACAATAACAACAACAAAAAGAAAAAACAACAAGCAAAACAACAACAACAGCAAACAAAACCAATTTGTAAATATGTTTCGTACAAAGGATTTTTTTAAAAATATAAGACTTTCTCATAATTTGCTTTAACTCTGGAGCCACATAATCTCCATATAGAAAAGAAAAGTTTGAATTGTAAGGAAATTAAAAACATACAATGTGAAAAATGTCTCCAAAGAAATCAGGTTATCTTTTTACGCATAATTTACGTAACTACAGTTCTTTTAAAAAGTGATTTAATGAAATTCGAGAACTTTAGTTTAGGATAAAGCAATTAAGTTTCATAAAACATATACCCAATGATACTCATAACTAACTAATTAATAAAAAACAAATAATGGATTGTAAAGTTGCATTCGTGTGGACAGAAAAAAATATGAAATTTTACTGGTACTTGAGATTTGTGTACAACGCGTATACTAAAGCAACACAGAAATCAGTAAATTATCGCGATTTCATGAGAATGACCCGTAATATACACAGCTAAAATGAATATGAAAACACATTAAAATTACTAAATATTTTCTAAGGTATCTGTCAGGGGTCTTCTTATCCATTTAATATAAAGAGGCTCCTTTGTAGATTTAATATCATAGGATATGTCAAAAAACAAGGCACGTGCCTCACTCTAGCTGCAGCACTAATATTGTACATGTTTACGCTAAGATAGTGTTTAATTTTTATTAATATTTGAAAGAAAGTGTTTGAATTTTGCCACTAAATATGAAGGGAGCCCTTTAACGATAACTAGAGCCCTTCTTATGATAGTGAGAGCCACTTTGATGATATAAAGGCCCCTTCTCTGTCTGTCATTAAATTGGTCCTTGATTAACATTAGAGGTACCGATCCTGATTTTTATTAAAATTATTTAATTCATTTTTGCGTAGAAATTTACTGTGAAGAGTGCGATTCATGAATATTATTACGTGGTCTTTACTAAATCGAATTTTACTGTTTACTGGGTAATCTTTAATAGATACAGGGGAATTAATTCCAGATAAACACATGTAACATCATTTTAACAACAATTTTAAACAGAATTACCTTGTTTGGTTTGTTTGTAACTTTGTGCAAAGGTACTCGAGAGCTATCTGAATCAGCCGTTCCTAATTCAGTTTTGATATCCTGTGATAAGAGTGGGATTGACCGTGACATTATAATCCCATAAAACTGGAAGGAAAAACATGTTCGGTGACGGGGTTTGGGCCCGTGACTCACAGATTACAAGTTGAACACCCTAACCTCCTTGCCACGCCGTGCAATATTAACTAAGTGAACAATTCCTAACAACCATAAAGAGTAAAACATCAAAGATTCCTAACAAAAACCAACATTTCAACGTTTCCAAAAAACAAAGTTAACAATATATAAATCATCCCAAGCAAACAGTACCATATCGACAGTTTCAAAACAAACAAAATCAATATCACGTCGCTGATTTCAAATACACAGAACAATGAAAAGAGCTTTTTCAAGCCTCCCAGCAATATAGCGGTATATTTGCGGATTTACAATGCCATAGACCGGTTATCGATACCAGTGTTAGGCAGAGCACAAATAATCCTTAGTGTAGTTTTGTGCTTAACTGCAAACAAACAAACATGCTTTAAAAGATCAATACATTAAAATGAAAGAAAAACATTATACGTGTTACTTTAGCAACAATGTTTGAATATAAAATGAACTGAAAATCAGATAAGATGTATTTAAAAAACTAAAAGAAAATAATGAACAAGAGAAAACTGACGTGAATTTCAAAAGTCAAACCTTTACATTCTTGACTTCAATTTTTGCGACGTTTGGAGGCTACAAGATAAAGTTAGCTAATGTAATAGGATATTTAAACAGAAAAATAAAAATGCGATAAAAAGTCAACAAATATATATATATGAGAGTTCTCTACTAAATAAAGTGCTAACAAGCGTTTTTAAAAACAAGTTCCTTTTATTATAAAAAAATTAAAAAGGAAAGTGTTACGACGCCCTTTCAGAAGTGAGAGCGTTTCAAAGTAATGGCCAATCTTACTATACGTTGGTTAAAGTGTATCCTAAAAGTGGTAGTGATAACTAACAGCCTTCTCCCTCTTGGGCTATCTGCTTTGACTGCCACGGAGAATTAAAGCCCCGATTTTAGCGTTATGTTTCCTTAGTACCACTGTCCCACCGAGGGGATGAGCAATGAATCGAATATAAACGAAAATATTTTTAAAACTTTTAATTTTGCGTCACTTGTCATTTCATTTAAACGAAATATATATTGTTGGAAAGTTGATTAAAAAAAAAATCACCGTCGGTAACCTCTTCGAAACCACTTTGTTATATCAATCGACAACAGTAACATTAAAAAAAATATTTAAGGATAAATTATTAACACTTATAAGCTGAATCATTTCGCTACGTGCATTAACAGAACTCTAATATTAATTATTATTAACTTCTGACTGGAGCTATACGTAAGGACAACCCAAGAAAAACTGCCGCATTCGATCAATTATTTCGTGAAGGCCCGGCATAGCCAGGTGGTTAAAGCACTCGGTTCGCAATCTGAGGGTCGCGGGTACGAATTCCCATCGCACCAAACGTGCTCGCTCTTTCAGCCGTGGGGGTGTTATAATGTGACTGTCAATCCCACTATTCGTTGGTAAAAGAGCAGCCCAAGAGTTGGCGGTGGGGTGATGACTAGCTACCTTCTCTCTAGTCTTACACTGCTAAATTAGAGACGGCTAGTACAGATAGCCCTGGAGTAGCTTTGTGCGAAATTAAAAAACAAACAATTTCAGTATTTAACCCAGTTCAACAGAGCTGATACAACTAATGGGTGTTAGCCAATTAGAGAATAGTGGTGAATTTAACATAATAACTGGCCTGATTCATTGATCCAGTAGTGGACTACCTGCCATGTCTCCAAATCAAGAGTTGAACTTGGAATTGGAGACGTTGGGATGTATTTTGTTCAGTATGTAATAAGTTTGTTTGTTTTTGAATTTCGCACAAAGCTACTCGAGAGCTATCTGTGCTAGCCGTCCCTAATTTAGCAGTGTAAGACTAGAGGGAAGGCAACTAGTCATCACCACCCACCGCCAACTCTTGGGCTACTCTTTAACCGAATAGTGGGATTGACCGTAACTTATACACCCCCACGGCTGAAAGGGCGAGCATGTTTAGCGTGACGCGGGCGCGAACCCGCAACTCTCGGATTACGAGTCGCACGCCTTACGCGCTTGGCATGCCGGGGATCCTGACGTAAGGGAATAAAAACATCAACACACACCATGTTACATTTTATTTCATAGAAAACACTAACTTTTAGTTAGGGGAAGAACTTTAGAAAACATAACGCTATATAACACAAATTGCGTTCCTGGATAGTATGGGCTTATTTCTCAATTGCTTATGTTGTAAAAGTACAGAAAATGGCCATTATTCTCTTCAAACTTTGCTTTTGTAAACTGGATAATGAAATTCAGAAAATAACCTATTTTCTATGTAAAAACTGGCAAATTTGCACATTTTCATTTACATAAGGTCTGAATAAAACAACATATAAATCAAGATTTACATGTATCTATAGTCAAGTTATAAAACGATGAACAAAAATATTTAAAAGAACGTAGTTTTTCGAGATTCACGACTGTAATTTAAATCATTTTCACGTATCAGCCTCCAAATATAGTCTCTCCATCATGTTTTCGTTACATGCTTCTTGGTCGCGGCGTAAAAGTTCAGTATATCTTGGTGAAAGTGCTCGCCTTTCTCTTCTGAGTATGTTCGTATATTATCCTTGATTTTACAAGATGAGCATCAAGGATATAGACTTTCAGGAACATCCTGCAGCCCATTTTGCTGTAGTTCTTCAACCAATTCCACACAATTTTCAGCCTTGTGATTGCCCAGTAAGCCCTGAACCAGTGCAACAAAGGTGCCCCAAGCTTTATTTCCCTCCAATTGAGCTTCTTGAGGAATTTTGTGCACTCCAGGATCTTTATTTGTGGTTCAACGAAGACACCATCTTTGACCTTTGTTTCAGACAGTTTAGGGAAGAAGTCGCGAAGGTACTTGAAGGCTGCAGATTCCTTATTCAGAGCTGTAACAAATTGTTTTATGAGACCCAATTTTATGTGCAATGTGGGAACAACACCTTCTGGAGATCCACTAGTAGCTCACACTTGACATTGTGCTTCCCCACGGAAAACTGGGTCCGTTGTGGCCAGTGTTTCCTGTTGCAGTGCACTGTGGTGTCTCTACTGACCCAAAGGCAAAGATAATAGAGAAACTTTGTGAAGCCTCCTTGGAGACCAATCAAGAATCCAATGATTTTGAAGTCTCTGATAACCTCCCAGCCATACTCATCATACTTCAAGGCTTCTAGCAAGGTCATGACACTGTTGTATTCCTCATTAAGGTACACCGAAAGATATTTAAATTTTGAAAGATCTAAAATTTGTATAATATAAAATCTTACGATTAAAGCAAGCCAAAATTGTCCATCTTACTTCCTAGAGTTTGTTTTTTAAGTTCTCGCAGATGAAATAAGGTGCTAAGGGTTTGTCTCGATCCTAGACAGGCATGCCAAAATATGCCTTGTAGTCTTCACACATTTTAGCAGATGCTGTCACAGAGTACTTTTTCGTTCTTGTCTCGATAAATTGCCCACATACATAGCAGAATACGACTAGAGAATGCTTGCAGCTTCATGATGCCATCTCTGATAATATAAAAAAGGTATGTGTGTTCACTTAGGCAGCTAGAGCTGAACTAAAGTGGTGAGTGCTGAGACCCTGAATATATATTGCTATGGAAAGTTCTAGAAAATTCTTAAAAGTTCTTGAAAATTCCCGTCAGTTCTACAACATTCTAGAAAGTTTTTGAAAATTCTTGTTCGAGAAAATTATCTATCAACTACTCAGTACTGAATCTACCTGGAATGTTCTGAAAAAAAAATGGATAAATTTCAAAATTTTATCACCCACATCACAAAAGCAAAGTTTGAAGAAAAAATAGGTCGTTTCCATTTACTTTAAGCATAAGCTATTGGTAAATAGCACCTTCTGCCCAGGAACAAGAAAAAGTGAAAAGTTTGTTACATAGTGTAATGAAAACATTTTGTTAATGTACAATCACAGTACCCAAAATAATACAAACATGAATATAGGGATGATAGAGCTACGCATTTTTCATATTGTAGGTTCCTCAACATTATATCTTAAAAAGTCAAGTCGGTGTTGATTAATAATCTATTACAGCCATTGATATAGTATAGGACACCTATACATATGACGACGACTTATGTAAAAATGCTTTGATTCGTCAGATTCATTCTAATTCATGACTGTTTGAATGTTTTCTTAGTTAGTAGTGTTTTTATTTTTATTTAAAAACACAAAAAATAATGAACAAATTATAGTATTATGAGTTACAGCTGTTTCTTTGTACCGTTTAAAAGTATCTTTAATACAAGCTGATGATGAGATAATCATATCACACGATGTTGATCTTCGACCTGAGGCACAAATAGGTAGCAAGCACAGGTCCAATCAGACTAAAAAGTAGCCCAAGAGTTGGCGATGGGTGATGATGATTAGCTTCCTTCCCTCTAGTCTTACACTGCTAAGTTAGGGACGGCGAGCGAGAAAAAAAACCCCGCTAAATATGTTGTTGTTTTAGAGTGCTGATTTTAATTGCAGTAAGGCCCCTCGTTAGTACAGCGGTGTGTCTCCGGATCTACAACGCTAAAATCATGGGTTAGATTCCCCTTTGTGGCTTTGCTATAAGAAAAAATACAAAATACAAATACAAAATTGCACTAAGTCTACGGATTTACAGCGCTTCAATCACGATTTAGTACGCTGTAAACTGTTAAATAAACTCCTCTTAAAAGACCATGCACAAGGTAGCCATTGTTCCATCTCTAACTACGAGGAAAATGTTTGATATAACTAAATAATTAAGGATGGATATTCTTTAATGACTGAATCATTAAAGAAACTGGAATTAAATAAAACATAATTATTTACTTCACAGATTTTTTGTTAGTACTTGTAGATTTAACAAGTCGAGGCGTTAGTCCACGTGTATTTGATCGATTTAGGTTTGACTACACTAAATAGGTTTAGGGATTAGTGGATGCAAATGCTTAACTAGAATGTAGATGTCAATGGAATGGTAGATTCACACGTTTAGCTATATTTCGTAGGTTGCATGTGTTTAATAAGACTTAGCGTGTTGTGGGATTAGGAACTGTATAAATTTGACTAGATTTCAAAGATAAAACTATTAACATATGTATATGCATAGTTAAGTTTCATTGGTCGCTGTTTTAAGAGATGTCTGTATACTTTTAAACAGGTTATGATGTTAAAGTTATTGCAAACATAAGTTTTAGATATGAAGCATTAATTCATTATAAATTTATTTTACTTAAATACTGAATTATTACCAACGAGGTAGCGATAGTACTCATACAAACACCAGATGTTTAGCATAAATATATACAAGAAATAAATCACCTCATAATTTTGTGCCTACAAACATTTATAACAAACGAATGGCTCACGAAACTCTCCAGAATTCACTCCCAACAGAGCTGGGTGTATATCTTTCAAAGAGTTAAATATGACACACTATGTCAATATATGATTATACAAATCCTGCCAGAATAAACAGTGCCCTTTTATTTCCTAAACATGCGATGTTTTCCATTTCATTTGATGTAGCTGCTGTGAATTAAAACCAATCAGTCGAGTAAATAGCTTGGGGAGATCAATTGCCATGAACTAGCAGCTGAAATGAAGGGAGGGTCACGTGACTGTGCCTTCAATACCACTCCTAGAAATAAGGTGAACGTCAGAGCATTGTGAAGGAAATTACCTTACAGTGTTCCTTCTATATATACTTTTAATGTCTGGGATTTCATAGAAAAGTTTTCTTTTCCCCCGAAGGAATTTTCAATTTTATCTGCCGGCTTTGTTAAACTTAGGACAATGCTTCACCACCAGGTGTTACTGATCTTCTAATGCTGACAGCTATGCTCGAACAATATGCTATAAATCAGGTGTCTATCAAGTGCCTGAGCTATGCAAAGTCATATCTAAGGCCCCCGAGCACTAAAACCACTTTCACATTGTATCTTATGGGTTTATATTCATCTGCAGAGCTATTTTTCCTTGATTACGAATAAGGAAGAAATGAAGCAGCCCGACAATTATTCCAAAAGAACTATAGAACGTATTACGAAAGTATCAGTAAAATGACTCTAGTAATAGATTTTTATAAATTTTTACAGAGGACTAATGTGGAAAGGAAGAAGTATTTAGCTTCTAGTTATTTATAAGTAAGAACATTTCAATAAAAATGTTCACGATGTAATGTTTAAGTGGAATTTTGTTTTTCCACTTTCAATACTTCGAACATTCTTCTGTGCCACGTTGCAAGTGTTTTTAATCTTTTAGTCTTTACACTAAAAATAGCTTTACATAGAAAGGCAAAGATAAAGCAAGAGAAAGAAAGGACCGATCAATACATGAAGAACAATTTCTCACAGTTCTTTCCACGCCTTTTTCTTTAGCGCACCATAAATATTGTTATTTACAAGGTCTTACACTTGGTTTGATATTGAAAACCAGTAGATCTAAACAACTACGACAGTCCAATGAAGACGCTGTGTTTCAACAGCTTCATACAACCTTTCACTCAGTTAACATTCAACAAACAAAGCAAATAAACATCTGTTGGACTCTAAACGAATGTAATATTGTACTAAGAATTAAGTGCCTTATAATTTTTAACAAGATACATAGAAGTAAAAAGAGCTTAAAATTGTTATTTTTAAAGCCGATAAGTTATGAGAAAGCCAGTTGAACACGTTGTAAATAATTTACAGTTATCTGTTCAACTTGTTTATTTTATTCATTTAAAAATAACACACGTTTCATTGAATAAAACCAAACGACTTAATGTGGAAATATTTTTAATGATTTTTTGTAAAGATTATTATATTGTTCGCCCTGAGTTTCATTTAAGTACATAATTATTTTGGCCAAGTTTTAATTGCGAACAAATCTCGGACGTAATAATGACATTTGTATTTTTGAAATGCGAGTGTTATGTCGAGATATATATATATTTTAATAAACAAATAAGATGATATAGCCAGGTGGTTAAGGCACTGGACTCGTAATCTGAGGGTCGCTGGTTTGAATCCCCGTCACAGCAAATATGTTCGCCCTTTTAGCCGTGGAGGCGTTATATTGTGATGGTCAATTCCACTATTTCTTGGTAAAAGAGAAGGCCAAGAGTTGGCAGTGGGTAGTGATGACTAGCTGCCTTTCTTCTAGTCTTACACTACTAAATTAAGGACGGTTAGCGCAGATAGCCCTTCGTGCAACTTTGCGCGAAATTTAAAACAAGCCATATGATATGCCACTTACTTTCAATACAGCAGAAAATGTTTCTTTGAAAAACGTTGAATAGATTCTTCATTTACAAATTGTGTAAAAAACAAAAATATCGTAACGTTTTCGAGTGAAGATTCTTTTTGCGCTATATTACAAGTGTAACAAAGAAATTATACAAAAGAAACAAATAATGTAATTTTACATTTCATCCTTTCAAAAAATATTTAGCTATAACCTTTTAACTTGATTTGGCCTACCAGTTATAGTGTTCCACTCGCAACCTGCGGAATCAAAATCCTGTAGATTGGGGCGTTATAAAGTTACAATTAATCGCACTATTCTTTGGGGAGTAGCTCAAGAGCTGGGTGTTATTGACTAACTGTTTTCTTGCGAGAAACATCAAACTTTAAGTCTGTTTATCACAAAGTGTTCAACAAAACCCTTTGTTCCCCTTCACGTAGTCCTGAAAAGCGGAAAACAGTAAAGAGAATGTTCCTCTCATCAGATCCAATATTGGCCTGGCATGGCTCAACAAGCAATCTGAGGGTCGCGGGTTCGAATTCCTTTCACATCAAACATGCTCGACCTTACAGCCGTGGGGGTGTTATAATGTAACGGTCAATCCCACTATTCGTTAATAAAAGAGTTACTCAAGAGTTGGCGGTGGGTAATAATGATTAACTCCCTTCCCTATGTTCTTGCACTACAAAATTAGGAACAGCCAGCGCAGATAACCTTCATGAAACTTTTCGCGAAATTAAAAAAATAAACAAACAAACAAATCCTGTGTCACAATCATAACTGTACGTGGAATGGTACAGTGGACCACTTTGAAACATTTTAATGTGAACTTTATGAGTAATCATTCTAGTTCCAAAATGTATCTTTAAGTAAAAGATATTCCAAATTTAAATATTTCAATAAATAAATATAATTACTTGATATGGAGCCAAGATATTTCTTGATTTTAGAACTCCTTATCCATCAATATCTACAATAGTGCTAAGGTTTTCAAATACCTTAAGTAATACAACTGATATATCATATCTATACATGTGAAGAAATCTTATTTCTCTTGTTCTGAAGGACCAGGGGGACGTAAATATCTGTTACAGTTTTTAGGTTTTTTAAAATTTTTATGATACTATGCTTACTGAAAATGTATTTTAGTCGTTTGTTCGCAGTGCTTTCAATGAAACTATTTTTTTTTGTCTAAAATCTCGTTTCTGTGAAAGATCGTGATTACTATTAACGGTAAAATCTGTTTTTCTACACGAATTAATAAGAGCAAAATGTTTTGCGCTAAATATTAAATTATTTCTATAGCCCTCTACCTAATGAGAACTTTTAAAATCTAATATTCTTTCTTTCTAGCTGCATATAACTTGTGGTTAAAATGACCCGTTTACAATCTGTGGATCGCGAGATCGAAATACGTCGTCGAATATTCGCACCTTTTCATCATGTATATATGATTCTAGTTATTCTAGTTTTAGTAGTTATAACTAAAATGAATGATAAAGCTGATGTGTTCATATAATATTTAAAAGTCCATTATTCTCATTAAAAAGTGCTTAAGTAAAAAGACATCCATAAACAGGTTGATGAATACGGTATCACAACTTGTTTAAATGTTGTGTTTAACCCTGAGAAAATTAAATAATCGATGATTTAAGATATAACTGTAGAGGGCGGAGTAACTTGTGTTTTAGTTTCTACTTGCTGTGTACAGTTTTCAACACGAACTGATGAGACCCCAGTTACAGATGTATTCCATATTTTACAAATGTTTATTTTAATTAATTTATAAAGATTGTACTAAGTAGGAAGTTTTATACATTTTATGCAATTCACATAAGAACTTCAAGGTGATTTACGTGTAAAATTGGGCATATGGTATCTTGTTCAGTTAACCCTTTTCTCTTCCAGAGTTCTGTAGTGATTATCAAGATAATATATGTATTTGTTATTTAGTTTGTCTGCGATATAAGACGCTCAAAGGCATTGAAGCCTTTATTCTAATCAATATAGAATGTTGATGCTATGGGCAAGGTATATTTAAGACTTATATATTTCAATCACAGCAGATTCCTCATTACTTTTAGAACGAAATACTAGCAATTAGATTCAAGAAACTTGTGGATCAATTTTACAGGAATTACAGTAATCCCATTCAAGATACATCTCGTTCAATTCTTCAAGAATCAAAGCAATCCGATTCAAATCATATTTGGATCAGTTCTCCAATAATCACAGAAATTTGATTTAAGACACATATGGATCAATTCATCAGGATCTCAGCAATCTCTTTCAAGATATATATGGATAAATTCTCCAGGAATCACAGTAATCCTATTTAAGACACATATCGATCAATTCTTTAGATGAAAGGTCAATGGCATTTTGTGTCTTTGGTAAAAACTATGTCTCAGAGGTTTGCAAAAATGTATGGCTTAAGACTGCTTTTCAAAGAAACTCGTTGCAGTGGAAAATGCAATATCTGGCAATAAATAGTACGTAATCATTGCTATAAGACTTGACATGATCGACGATAAAAGAAATATTTCTAGAATCTGGAACATCACCTTAGTATAAAAATGATCTATTACGTGTGTCAGTTAACATCCATCACTCAAAGTTGGCTTGTTCGATTACCGCAGTCGTTTGTATGGTAACTGAAAACTTTCTGTTGGTGTGTAACAACTGCTTTTGTTTTAGGATTTTTTGCCTGAAAAGGGGTGAAAATAATCCAAAAACAGGAAACATTTGCACTTTTTAAATAGATTTTTGGTTTTAAATTTAAAGACTCGAGTCCTTAATCAGTTAAAAGAGTTAAATATTACTTTCCAGAAACAGGATACGTAGTTAATATATTTATATTTATGCAACTTTTTCTTCCATAACAAGTTTTCTCAGATAGTGCTTTTAAAGTAAAATAAAACTAAGTTAACATCCCATGTTGCTTATTTTGACCTATTGTAAAATACAAAGTTGTTTGTTTTCTCGTGAGTGTGGATATATTGAAAATTTCTCTGTTGACATTTCGTATATTTAACTTCTATACTTCATTTATCCCCCTTCCCCAGTGGCACAGCAAACTGCTGATTTACGACACTAGAAAGCAGGTGTTTCGATAACCCTTTATGTAGCTTTGTACTTAACTGCAAACAAACAGTTTGTGAAGATTATGTCTGGGTTAGTTTAGTACTTACACATAGGATTAGGTTATATTTATTAACCTAGTTGAACCTCGTGAGATATTATTGTACTTGACTGAAAATATATTTTACAGCAAGGAAATGCAAATGATGAATCGACACATTTTACTCATTACACATTTTTGTTACTCATAATTAGTTCTGTGTGTCGAATTAAATATATTAATTACTATTTATGTTTAGTTATAATCCCAATAATTTATGTTGGCTTTTATAATTAGAGTACTGATGAGTACTCTTTAAAATGTATAGCATTTCATTAGTAATTTCACTAAACCCAGTCCATTCCAAATAATTACGGCAATGCCATTTACATAGTTAAACTACAGCTAAGTTTATCGAGTTTCAGGAAACGGTAATCAGATTAAAATAAAAAGAAAATATTTCAGTTAATTACAACTGCTAATTAGTTTTGTTCTCAGAGTGTATGTATTCCATACAGCGGTACGTTTACGGACTTACAACGCTTAAATCCGGGGCTCGATTCTATGTGATAGACAAAGTAAATATCCCAATGTTGGGTTTTGCTCTAAAGTAAATAAACAAACCAGAAAAAACAAAGCTGTATTTAGCATCTCGCCATGTGACTTAGATAAATTACAGTGAAGTGATTTTTTAAACCCAAAACATATGCTGTTTTAAGAAAATAATTTAGATCATTATGTAATTTCGTGCAAAAAATTATGTTAAAAAATAAAATAAATAGAACTATTTTCTTACAAGTATTTAAGATACTCCCTTAAGTTAAACACGTGTAACTGTTCTGTAATACACTTCTGTTGTATACATAGATATCCACCGTACCAGATAGTGTACACATTATTATACAAAATATTACATTGTTGTGTACATAACAGCATCTCACATGTCAAAGATTATAGCACTTTCGCATATAAAATATCACAATCTTTAATTCACATAAATAACAAAATGCTCCATTTTTATGTCATCCTTAAGATCAATTATGCCACAGTTCTGCGAACATTTACAATAAAAACGCAATCACCTCCTGGGCACGTTTATAACTATCATAGAATTTCTCCTTGTCTTGCGACACAATAAAGCCAAAATTGCATCACGTCCTGGAAACATTTATAACTAAAATTTCAACACCTTTAAACATTTACGGCTTAATTTAACCTTTTTCTGTAAATATTTATAACTAAAAAAAACCCATTGTCAAAAACTTCAAAAGTGAGTCAAAGTATCATGATAACAATGGATTAAAAATTAACACGAGATACAGTGAGGTTAAAAGCACACTGATTGTTTTTCACTATTTATTCAGAAAAATACCAAATCACAATCAAAATTCATATTTGCTAAGTTTATATAAATATAACTCATTAATATTTAATGTCTAACGATTTCTGTACATTCTCCCAGTTTATAACATTATAACAATTTCACTGTAGTTAAATAAAATGTTACAAGATGTTTCAACCATGAATTATTGATGTACAAACAACTGTCCAGTTGTGGTCACATCGTGTAGAACAATGGAATTGATGACCTCTAAACTCTTCATTCAACTGATAATAAACTTGAAACTCGAAAGTCTTAAGTGTGAAGAAAATGCAATTTCAGTCACAAGTTAGAAGAAATAGCACCCAGAAAAGCCTTAGTCGGACAAAAGGTATACACTGAAAGGTCACCTGGATTTTCAGAGATGAACATTTGACACAGAATCTTGAAACGTTCTCAGGAAAAGTAATTTTTGTTTTCTGAAATGTGATTGTATCAAACTTTCAAAGCATCATATTGTTGTTGTTGTTCTTCCCAAACATTATCTGATTTTTTGTGATAAATCAAGACATATTTACTTTATATTGATATGAATTCGATAGATTCAACATAACTTTAAATAGCTTACTAACTTTACACGACATTTTTTAATGATTTGCTGGAAATAAATTATTATTTGCATATCTTGATTTTTGCACTCAATACTGTTCGCATAGTTGGACAAAAACATTATGGAAAAGCAGCTTTCTTCAAACATCAGAAGTAACATTAGATCCTATTACATGGTTATTTGTTTTAAATTGTGCCGGAAGAACCAGCTACTTTTTTCTTTTAATTTGCGTTTCTTTATTTTATACACTAATTCTTACTCGAAGTCTGCGACTTCCTTCATGTAATTTTCGAAAATGCTCGCAGAGATTTTCAATCCCTTCAAGTATCTTTATATTATTAGTGCCATCACTAATTTGAAAAGATGGCACCCAGAAGGCAGAAACTACACGAAATTGTTGTAAAGGAGGAATATAATGCTCGGGTATTCTAATGTGTTATTGGTTGAGTGTTTTGAGATTAAGCCTACGCACAGAGCTGCCTGGATGGCTTCCTTAGCTTCTGAAGCTAATTACTGTGATCTCCATTGTTTTTTAAGATGTCACTGTGATCGTTCTAAAAGTCTTTCGATGGATTTTTTTCACGTCTAATAACGAGTCTCCACGATGGAACAGCGGTCAGCATAACATAGATAGTCTATTCTGTATCTTTGGGCTTAAAGATACAAACAAACAAACAATCTGATAACATTCTTTATTTTTGGCTGAATAAATTCCGTACCTCTATGGGTCTTATTTTAAGTTTTTGTCGATATTTTTCCCCTCTGTCCGAGAACTTCAAATAAAATTAAAATAACTCTTATTCCTCTGGGGTAAAGGAAAGCTTCAAATAAACAGGTGTAATAAAACTATACACATTTATATTATGACTTACAAAGCTAGCTTGAAAATGCATATTTCTTTATTATGATTTTATTGAGTTGTATTTATTTTTATTTGACTACTATGAATTTTAAGGTCATTGATGTGAAAACAGTAATTACTTACAGAAATTATAGTCTTGTAAGATATTTTAAAACATAATATTAAAACTTAAGATGGTGCATTATTTAAAAATAAATTCTTTGAGTACGGTTTTACTGTCTCAGTGTCATGGCCTGAAAAAAAAATTTTTGTCTTTACCATTAAATGCTGATGCATCATCGCTGCTTCTCAGGCAGGCTTACTTGATGGCGCTCGTCTACACTCCAGGTAGATGCCACTAGTTTAGAAATGAAATATGTGATGTATCAAAAGTTCTAAAATAAAAAACCTTAAACCCATTTCAAGTGATTCCATTTATTTCTTTAAATGTTCTATTTGGGATATCTGTTACTCAAACAAAAGACATAGACCTAGAATGTCCTTACATAAAGTCCACATTAAAATGTTTCAGAACAGTTATAATTGTTGTATAGGATTTCTTTGTTTGTTTACTTTTTTAATTTCGCGCAAAGTTACATGAGGGCTATTTGCGCTAGTTGTCCCTAATTTAGCAGTGCAAGAACATAGGGAAGGCAGTTAATCATCATTATATATGCAAAAACGGCTCGTTTGGGTTGAGAAAATATTTTACGCCGAAGAGCGAACATGTTTCGACCTTCTTCGGTCATCGTCAGGTTCAAATGGGTTTTCTCGACATCACTGAGTTAATCATCATTATCCACCATCAACTCTTGAGTAACTCTTTTATCAACAAATAGTTGGATTGACCGTCACATTACAAAGTCTCCACGGCTGTAAGGTGGAGCATGTTTGCTGTGAAAGGAATTCGAACCCGTTATCCACAGATTGCTAGTCGAGCCATGCAAGGCCAATATAGGATCTGATGGTAGGAATATTTTCTTTATTTTTTTCTGCTTTTTAGGACTACGTGAAGGGAAACAGTATTTTGTTGAACACGTTGTGATAACCAGACTTAAAGTTTGATGTTGACGCATGTTCTTTATGTATGTGTATATTAAATTTATCGATAACGTTTTAATAAGATTTTATTTATTATTATTGCAAGTAAATATGGTGCTTTAGCGGATCCTGATATGGTTAATATTTTAATGAAACTGGTGTTTCATTTTAGGAGTTTTTCAACGCTAATTAGCGGTTATTATTGGACAAAACTGGTTCTGAAAAAGGAAGAGAATAAATTGAAATTCAAATAAACTCCTGTGGAGAACATTTTTCCACACACACATATAAACGTATGGAAGTAGACATCTATATGTTTGTTATTCATAAAGCTGTATATTATCTATTGTTTCATAATTTGTACGATGTATTGTATTAATAGCAGGTTAAAATATGGTGGAATTTGAATAACACTACATTACTGAATGTTCCAGTTCATTGTTTCCCGTAACAATAAAAATTACTTTCTTTTTGGTACAGATATAATCATATCATACATAATATTTCGATATACTGTAACATCAAAAATCAGAAAGGTGAAATGAAAGAAGTAATAACAAAGTGTTATTTTGAATTATCACCCATGAACTTAATTTTTGATATGTTGGAATTACGTTGTAGTTACTACAATTCATTAGTCCAATAGCAGGTCCAGTTTGTTGATACAATTCAGAAGAAAATATTACTCTATGTTTCGTCTAGCTCATTTCTTTTTAAGATTCAAACACAACCTAAACTAAAACAGAGAAGTCTGAAATTTGCTGTTTTTTTTCGGTAACTGGTTGTATCCCAGTTTAAAAGTTATCACAATTTACGTAATAAAAGGTCATTTTCGTTACCTGTATAATAATACCATGTGTTGAATAATATTTTAGCATTTGAATTTTGTAAATACTTTTATTATAAAACACCATTACAAATAACTACAATCTTGTAATCCTTTATTTCCTAATTGTAAATATTGCCGAGTTATAAGCAAATAGCTATAATAATCAAACAAGAGTTTATTAAAGATAATGTAGAAAATTATTGATTGACTTTTGTTTTTAAATATTTCGCTCAAAGCTACTTGAGGCCTACCTGCGTTGACCACAGGAAAGTAGGTAGCCAACATCATCCATAGCCAACTGTTTGGTTTCTGTTTACCAACAAATTCTGTAACTGACAGTCACATAATAACATTTGTATAGTTTGAAGGGTGAGCATGTCCAGTGAAGAGACTTGTGCTCACAATCTTCAGATTGCGAATCGAGTCCTCTTCCAGGCCCATTTAATTAACTATTAATTATTTGTTGATAATAATTCAAATATATTAAATAGTTATTAAGATTACTCCTAATAATAGTTTTCTTCAAAATTCAGCTTTAATTCCTTTATATAGCTTTTTGCAAAATTGTAATATAAGAAATTGTATTGTTTTTGTACACACATTCAATATTTAAGGTTTTGTACCCTAAGTAATAACGTTCATATACAAATGCTCCCACTGGACACATTGAACAATCTTGACTGTCTTGGTAACAAAGAACCTAACGGTGAATCGCAGCAGTACCATATAAACTAAACTTTATTTATTAAATAAATTAATTTGAAAAAATAAAAAAAAATTCTAGCCAGCCTTTATCATTCATATATAGGAATTTACTAAAAAGTGCACAACTGAAAATACTGTTAATTTGTTATATATTTTATTTCGTTAATCGATTTAACTCAGCCCATACGTTTTTAATCGAATTGATATCAGGTGATTGGCCTGGTCATTCCAGAATGTTAATTCTTTTGTTTCTAAAACATCTTTTAACGACTCCACAGTTGCAGAAAAACTTGTTTGAACATCTTGTAGGCTAATTAGAGTAAAAAGATATAAGAACCTACAACAGGTGCACAACATTTGTTATGAGAAAATGTAACTAAAATTATGAAAAGTTCAGGTATTTACAAAAGCCAGTTTTAGAATTAGGATTTCAGATAATGTTTGAACACATCGCGTCGAGTGCGTTGTGAAAAAATAGAGTTTTTATATATTTTTTTCTGTTATCAAATAGGATATACAACAAATTAAGAACATTTTCAATGGGGTCACTTGTTTTGTCCGCCCTCTGCAGTTATTAAGGTTTCTCTTATGAACACAAATGTTCTATCTCAAAAATATCTGAAGGCAATTCATTTCAGAAGCCAGCCAACCTGTCAGAAAAATAGAATTATATTTGTTAAGACGACCGGTATAAGTTTAAAAAAAATTTATGTAGAGGAGCAAACAACGTTGTGACCTTCTTCGGTCATCATCAGGTTCACAAAGAGAGAAAGTGGTAACTGACCGATAAGCTGACCACATGTTTGAAGAGAGTTGTGTAATTGAGTATAGGAATGTAGAGAGCGTGCTAATATAGGTTTAAAGGTGTTCCTTTGTATTGGTTTATTTTGGGTTTGAGTTGTTGTATAAGTAAAGCTTCTTTAATTTTGAGTTTGTTTATGTTTGTTTCTTTATTTAGGATTTGGGTGTTTTTTATGGTTATGTTGTGTTTATTTGATTTACAATGTTCGAAAATGTGTGAAGGTGACTTTTTGTGTTCTTTGAAACTGGTTTCATTTTTTCTACATGTTTCTTCAATATAGAAGTCGTGACAGTTATCACATTGTATTTGTGGCCTGGCATGGCCAATTGTGTTATGGGGTTCGACTCGTAATCCGAGGGTCGCGGGTTCGAATCCCTGTCGTACCAAACATGAACGCCCTTTCAGCCGTGGGGGCATTATAATGTGAAGGTTGATTCCTTGGTAAAAGAGTAGCCCAAGAGTTGGCAGTGGGTGGTCGTGACTAGCTACTTTCCCTTTACTCTTACACTGTTAAATTAGGGACAGCTAGCGCAGATAGCTCTCGAATAGCTTTGCGCGATATTCAAACAAACACATTGTATTTTATAAATAATGTTAGTGTGGTGTTTGTCAGTGTAGTTTTTACATAGCATAGACCGCAGTTTTGTGCCTGATTTTTGAATATTTTTTTTATTAACTGGAATGTCTATTTTGTTACTAGTTTTTGCCAAATGTTGGTTATTTTTTTGCTGATATCGGGAATGTGTAGTATGTAGCAGTATATGGCTTCGTGATTTTTTGAATCGTGAGATATATTTACTTTTGTTGGTTGATTTTGCTTTCTGTCTAGGTGTGTGCGTATAATGTTTTCTACGGTTTGTGGAGAAAACTTATTGATGTTGATGAAGTGTTGTTTCATTTTTTCTGATTCGTCGTTAATTGTATCTGGTGAGCATAGTTTTATGGCTCTGTTTCTTTGGTTTCTTAAAATGTTGAGTCTATGTTTTGTTTCATATGCTGAGTCCCAAGGAATGTATAGTCCAGTAGGGGTGATTTTTCGGTCGATTTCTGTTTCAAATTATGTATCGGTTCTTGTGATTTTGAGGTTAAGAAATGATATTTGATTGCTTTCTTCCTGTTTACATATGAAGTTAATGTTGGGGTGTATAGAGTTAATGTGATTAAAAAATTTACACAACACCCTTCAAACTTGTGGTCAGCTATCGGTCAGTTACCTCTTTTTTTTTCTTTATGAACCTGACGATGACCGAAGAAGGTCGAAACGTTGTTCGCTCTTCTACATAAATATTTCCTTTATCCATACCAGCCGTTTTTACACATATATTTTCTCTAAAAGTGGGTTTTCTCGTCACAAAAAAATAAAGTTGTCTTAGCTAAAGATGGCTTCTACCCTACCAAAAATTGTATTTCTGCCCACTAGTCCTATTACTCTCAATGTTGAATATGAAAAAAAGACATGCACCAACACTGTGAATTCTATTTATAATCTTAAACACTTTATTCAAATCCGCTATAAATCTTCTTTTAATCAAGAGAAAATAATTTCAGAGATCTTAATCTCTCCGTATATGACATTATACTACCATTCTCTAAACCCTTTCCAATAATTCAATGTCCTTTCAAAGAGCACAATATTCTAGATGTGGTTTAAACATTTTTGAAGATACAACTTAAAATTTTATTTGTCTTACTACTAGCAACAGCACACTGCCTGGATAGCTTAAGAGACAGATGTAATATTACACCGAGATCCCTTTTTCATGACATTCTTATGATTATAATTCAAATTATAATAACCCACATGAATTTATTGTAATTAAAACCCATTTGCCATTTATTTGCCCAACTCAAAAAATGATCTAAATCCTTTCATAAAGCACCAATTTTCTCTTCACGACTGGCAACACCCAATACTTTAATGTTACCAACAAATTTAAATAATTTATCAACCATTCCATTATCTATGTCACTAATTTAAATATCAAAAAGCAGATTCCTCAGGCTGAGCTCTAAAATATCCCACTTGTAACATCAATCCAATTTGAATGAACTACATTCTAAACCACTCTGTGCTTTCTTTCACCCAGTTACTCATCTTTCCAATTTCCTAACTTATCCTACACAAAAAAAATGTTTTGCAAGCTTCTTATGTGATATCTTGTCAAATCTATTCTGAAAACCAAACACACCAAGTCCACACCCTGAGTTTCATCAACGTAACCATTAACCTTTTCAGAGAAAGTCAATAAGACAAGATATTTCCTTTTTAAATCCAATAAAATTCTCAACTTTCTTAAATGATTTCGTAAGTTATATTTTATCAGTCTTTCAACAGCTTTTCCCGTACTCGATATAAGACTAATAGGTATGTAATTACTAGAGAAATTTTTATTAATTCCCTATATAAGAGAAGTTGCAGTTACGACAGAAAGTGTTCGTACACCTGCTTCGTGATTAGGTTTTTACTCATAACATAAAAAATTATCAAGATTAGGATAATAAAAGTACGGCATATTATGAATATTATATTAACACAAATCTACATACTTTTTTATGTAAATTGAAAGTCAAATAAACTGTTTATAAACAAATAACCAAACGTAGGAGGGGTAGAAAGTGTTTGTGCGTTTACTTTAATGGTCAGTTGTGTAGCCTTTCAGGTGAATTAATTGGCGCAATCTTTTCTCATAGCCCTCGATGATCGTTTGACAGTACTCTACTGGTATTTTCTTCTATTGTTCTTTGCAGAAGACCTCGAACTCTTGCAAGTTTTTCGGATGACGCTGATGAACCCTGGTCTTCAACTCATGTCAAACGTTTTCAATTGGCTTGAGATCAGGTGACTGCAATGGCCACTCCAGAACGCTTATGTGGTTCCTCTGCAACCAGGATTGCACATATTTTGATGTGTACTTAGGGTCATTGTCGTGCTGGAAGATCCAACAGCGCCCAAGCCGCAAGTTCCGAGCATCATTATTGATATAAGTGCCTAATATATCAACGTACTCTTCTTTTTTCATGATTCCGTTGACGCGGTGAAGGCTGTCTACACAAGAAGAGCTGAAGGAACCCCATAACATGATCAAGCCACCTCCGTGTTTAACTATAGAAACAGTGTTCTTTTGAAGATTTCGTTCCCGCTTCTTACGTAAAATATTGCGAACATTATTGTGGCTGAAAAGCTCGATTTTAGTCTTATCTGACCAAAGAATACTCTTTTAATAGGTAAATGGTTTATCCACATGCTTTTTTGCAAACCTCAATCGTGCTTTTAAATGAATATGCTTTAAATATGGAGTTCTACGAAGACTGCATGCTTTGAACCCAGAAGAGCGTAACATGTTCATAATTGAACAGGTACTCACTTCAACATCAGTTTCCCTTACCAATTTCTGTATGTCATTACATCTTAAACGATGGTTCCTACTAACTTCTCTGAGAACCTTCCTCTTGGTTCTCTCTGGAATTTTGGTAGGGCGTCCTGAATGAGAGTAGTTAGCAATTGATCATGTAAGTTTAAACTTGGCAAATATGCTTTGAACAGTAGATTTCGGCACATTAAGTTGTATAGCAATACAGGAAAGAGACACACGAGACTTGTATTTTGCAATGATTAAGTTTTTTAAATCACTGGACAGTTGTTTCCTGTTCGCCATGATGACCAAGCAGATAATGACGGAGAAGGCGTTAAGTTGCCGGAAGTACATTTTTTGCTGGCTAAATTCCAATAATTATGAACCCAGTGTTTAGTTCTGGAATGGTATAATGTAGTTTATTCGCCAAACTATACAAAATGTTTAGAGGAATATCAGTTTTTTTCACACGTATGTACGAACACTTTCTGCTCCTCCTATTTTTGGTTGTTTGTTTATAAACAGTTTATTTGTTGTTTAATTTATATAACAATGTATGTAGATGTGTGTTAGTATAACATTTAAAATATACCACATTGTCAGTATCCTAATCGTGATACTTTTTATGTTATAAGCAAAAAAACTACTCGGTGTACGAACACTTTCTGTAGTAACTGTACATTATTTAACTTCCAATCCTTTGGTACTTGCCTGGAATTCAAGGACTGACAAACAATAGCAGTAATTAGTTCTAAATCTCCATTATACCAGACAACTTACAGTTTTTAAGTTGTGATATTTTTTCTTTAATTATGTCTTGTGAGCCAACCTGGAATTTTAATTGCAGTCACCTTTTTTCTATAAAGAATATGTTGAATATATTAAAAATTATCTTAAAAATTTCATACATGTGTGATCAGTGTCTTCAAAAAACTCATCTTTCCAATTCGCAAAAGAAAATTCGTGTTGCATTGCTTTTTTTAAAAAAATTGTAAGCAAAATAACATTATTTGTTGTCTACATATTCAGCAACACATTGATTGAACTTAATGAAACAATGATCACTTGGACTCAGATGGCCATGGCCATGTGGGTTAAGGCGTCCGACTCATAGTCTGAGGGTCGCAGGTTCGCATCCCCGTCGCACCAAACATGCTCGCCTTTTCAACCGTAGGGGCGTTATAATGTGACAGTCAATCCCACTATTCGTTAGTAAAATAGTAGTCCAAGGGTTGGCGGTGGATGGTGATGACTAGCTGCCTCCCTCTAGTCTTACACTGTTAAATTAGAGACTGCCGGCGCAAATATCCCTCGAGTAGCTTTGCGCGAAATTCAAAAACAAACAAACAGTCTCAGATGTTAAGATTTTTTGCATGTAACTGAAAAAGCATTTGCACTTTAAGCAATTAATATCTGACCGCTGTAGAAAGTGTAGTCAACAAAACGGAACTTTTCGCTAACAAATACCACATTTTATTCCAACATTTATAAGATTTGTTTTTGTATAAATAAGTAGATGTAACCTACTATAAAACTCTATTGTTTAAAATAGTCTCTGATTTTATAATTAATATGATTTTTAAAGCTTATTATTACATATACTCAAAAAAAGAACAAATCACCCCTAAACAAATGAGTTGTCAATTTTTAACCGACTTACTCAGGATCATGTTAAGTAGCTGCAGTATCTTTATTATGTTATTGGAACATTGAATGTTATAAGATTAAAAGTAAGTGAAATTTAGTTTGTAGATACTCCATCGCCCGTCCGTAATTCCAATAATTTTCCATTTAAATTTACCTCAGATAATTAGGTTTTGGTGTTTTGTATTTAAGTGTGAAGCGAAAGACACATAGATACATTCAGTGTTAACTAAATTTGTCCATTACAATTACCACAGGCAAACAATACCGAAAAAGTAAAAAAAACAAACCGAAAACATTCACTCATGATAAAAAAGCAAAATTAACAAAAAATGTAAATAGTTAGCTGCACAAATATAAAAAACAAATAATCAGTTTAGATAAATATACCTAACATAAAGAGTGTTTAGTAACTGGTAAGTTCTTTTCTATTCTTTATAATTTTCTGTCCCCTATACAAGTGATAACACTTCGGAAGACTTAATGGAACAGTATAGTCCAATTCTGGATGAGATCATCTCTAAACTTCTGGAAAGTCGTAGAAGCAGGTTGTCGATCAGTTTAAGATACACAGAATCTGCTCTCATCTGTCAATAGTACAGGGGTATATTGCCAAAAAGTACAGGTGATGCGTTTCTGGGCAAATGTCAACCGAATTACTTGGTACACTGAGGTACTACAGGGCTACTAACTAGTATCTTGGGTCTGATCAGAGCATCACGCGGTCTTTTCTTGACCGTTGAGCCCGATACAATGGTGCAACTTCTAAAGGCTGAATTCTTTTCTATATATATTGGTTTTACACTCCATCCGTTATCCTTCTGCGGCCTTGGACTAGCCCCTTGGACAATTATCTTTTGGCTCGCTATTTGCACCACAATCTACTTACCATAAAATTTGAGGCTCGTTCCACCTCAGCCAGAGAGCAATCCTCTTCTAGAAGTGTGACGACTCTGTAAATTTTAGTTTCAGTTAATTGGTTTCTAGCAGCTTGTACACTGTAAAACTCAATGACAACAAAAAATATCATGAACGAAGCATTAGTTTTACAGTGATAGATAAAAACTAGATTGTTTCTCGCCTTGCAGAATTTGAGTCATTGTACGTAAAGGCTTATTATATAAACAATATTGATGTATAAACTTGTAAATCCTAGGTAGGATTACTGTTATCCTCTACAATAACCATGCTAAATTTGAAAAGAAAAATGCCAACCTGAAAATATACAAATTAAAAAACTCGTTATACTTTAATTTCTGAGTATTATACATTAATAATACATTACCCACTACTGTCAGACCTAACAAAGACAAGAGGTTGATCTTTAGGTTTACCACCAGCATAAATAACTAAGGAAGAGTATGTTTACTGTTAATTGAATAACGGTAGAGATAGGGTATTCAAATACTATTCATTATATTGTTGCATAAGTATTAAAAAATAAACCCGTAAGATGCAACTAGAAGTTAACAAACATACTAATGCTAAAAATTTATGGCAAACTGATCGAACAGTTATGGATATATATTAATCTTGGGAAATCAATTACTTTGAATCTAAATATTACAGAGAAGTGTGAACAAGAAAAACTGTACTCACATCGTAATGATAAACACCATCATCAAATTTATAAAATCACCAGAAAACTCTTATGATTACATATGATAGAGCAACATAAGTATTTTTTATGAAGATATTGGTATGATATAAATACTATTATGAATACATTTTATTAAACAACAGGTTATAAGGTATTCCAATAGTACAGAAAGAACGTTTAATAGTAATGAAATTTCAATCCACTAACCACTAGACATTGGATATATTTTAATAATAACTACCAGATCACACGGTTTGAAATATCTTAAATGTTTGATTCACTGATCACAAGTGTTGAGGATATACTATTTTAACTTTACAAAGCTCTGAAGATATAACATTTTGTCTTTACAAACTGCTGAAGATATAAATTTGCTTACCATAAATTATTGAAGATACGACAATTTCAAATTTTAAGTTCTGATATTACTGGTTGGGTTTGTTTTGAATTTCGCGCAAAGCTACACGAAGGCTATCTGCGCTAGCAGTCCCTAATTAATTTAGCAGGGTAAGATTAGAGCGAAGGCAGTTATTCATCACCAACCACCGCCAACTCTTAGGCTACTCTTTTACCAACCAATAGTAGGATTGACCATGACATTATAATACCCACACGGCTGAAAGGGCGAGCATGTTTGTTGTGACGCGACCATCGAATTACGAGTCGAGTGCCTTAACTACCTGGCCATACCGAATTTACTGTTATTGAAAGATAAATTTGTACACTACAGTAATTCGGTTTTGTCTGAACTTTGAATACATTGAATGTCCAGTAATAAATACATTTGAAACTTATATATCTAGGCTTAGAAATTACAACTATCACATTTTCGTTGCGAGCAAATATAACTCCTTTCTCTATGTAGTTAACTTTCCATCAAACCTCTTTTAACTGCTAAACATACCTTTATTTTTTATATAGGCTTTTACTTTTATTCTTCATTTGTGCTTTTATCGCTATTCGATACCAAACCAAAACAAAATGCATCGTAAATCTCCTCGAAGAAGTTTCTTTCAGAGCCAGTTTATTCAATCAAGCCAATCCCCAAAGTGATCCTTCATCTCAATATAGTTTCTTGGTGTAATAAAAATTTGTGGCAACACTGGCTGTTCCTGGCAGGATAAGGAACTTAAAAGTCAACGTTTATCACAATTAACCTTAAAATAAAAGACGTTTAAATTGTCCTTGTCTGTTGTAATTTCGAGACGGAACGAAGTTATGCTGGTTTGATTGTGTGCTTGTAAGTACATATTCTTGTAATACACTACGCTTACTTCATAAAATATATTCAGAAATACTTGTCCACTTTTATTATTAAACGCAGGATATAAGTAATTAAAGAAAGTTTGCTGTATAAGGGGTTGTCATTATCTAATATACGTAATGTTCGTTAAGTAACATATTTATTTACAACAGCACGCTTTTCTGTTTCCCTAGTATTGATACATGTTGTTGTTATTTTAGTTGAAATCACGTTTTTCATTTGGATGCACAGTGGTGACTCAAGCCAAGATAGGAAATAAACTAACACTGTTGGTTTTTCAATACGCAGAATCGAAATGTTAGACAAATCTAGGTAACAGTTGTACTATATACTGGAATGCTACTAATCATACGCAGCTGAACTTATCTAAACACTTAAATCACATTTAAAACAGGAGATTCAAATCTCACTTTAGTTTTAAGAGAAATGATAAATCAAGACGTAGTGAATTGTTTTTCTCGTTCTCTTTGATGAAGAAAAAAAAGAACACGACTAGTACGAATCAAAATTCAATAGATAGATATTAACTTGAACTAAGTTTTGACAACTCATATATATTCGTGTTTCATGAATATTTTTGATAGTTTTAAAATATATTGATATACAAACCCAGTAATTTAAAAATTATGACACAAAAGCATGGGGACAGTCATCTCAAATGAGAAACTGCGTAGCGGTCTAATATGCTGCACGCTAGTGACGTCTTTCTTTAGCAGCTAGTGCTCAAATACATATTAGGTGGATTTTTTAAGTTTTAGTTTATTGTAAAATAGCATTCCACATCAAAATGTATCACAGAGTCGGTAAAATTTATATGCAGGTATGGATAAAGTACTGTTTGTTTGTTTAATTTCGCGCAAAGCCACTCGAGGGCTATCTGTGCTAGCCGTCCCTAATTTAGCAGTGTAACACTAGAGGGAAGGCAGCTAGTTATCACCACCCACCACCAAAGCTTGAGCTACTCTTTTACCAACGAATAGTGGGATTAACCGTTACATTATAACGCCCCCACTGCTGAGATAAAGTACTCAACAGGTATAATACAAATATTCATGCTAAAACTCCCCAATAACCTTAAAAGATGGTTGTTACTTACTTTCTTTTGTTTCTCCCAAAAAGTCCTCCCCAAACAAAATATCACTAAGATACTTAGCCGAGAAGTGACCAACCCACCAAATTGTTCATCATCCTTCTTGGTGCAGTCAAGATAACTCCGCAATCACTGAATCAATAATGTCAAATTAATACCTATATCGATTTTATGTGCTTTTTGGCAGTCCTCGGTGTTATCGCTTAGTCGAAATAACTAGTAGTAAATGAAATAAAATCATAACTTTTGTATAAACGACGTTTTCTTTAACCCTTGCATTTAGCTTTCTTACAGAAATTTGGTGTTCCTTTAAAAGATTGAATACAGATGAAACAGTAAATATTAGCCAATAACAGATAGATGACCGTAACATAAATAATATTGAATTATTTGCACAATGTATAAAAGTATCTTTAGGGAATCAGTTGCTATATTACGTGCAAAGCGAATAGTATACAAATCAATACGCATAATATTATATATTAATACACATATTCACATAATACATTAACTTTTAGCAGGGGAAAACTTTACTTAACAAGTAATAAAAATATTTTGTAAACATAAAATGATTTAGGAATGACAATGCAAAAAATCTAAAGAAGACTATGAGGATGATATAGCTTACACACTGACCATCCTTACATGATTTTCAATACAAAATTTAATGCTACAATATACAATGCGTATTTGACTTTAATATTATAGCTGTTAAAAATTATATATTCCTAACTCTTGGTAAACAGTTTATCATATTAATATAATGTCCAGATCAAGGTAGGTTAGGTATCAATGCAGTGTAACTAAGAGTCTAGGACTTTCGTACAATAAAAAAATCTTAATTACTACAGACTCTTGCTAAGAGGCAGGTCAAAGTAACCGACTTCGTAATCATTATCATTTTGTACTTGTGCATTTTTACAGTTTTGCATTAAATTTTAACATTTAAAGTCGTGTATGGTTGATTTATGTATAATTGTATGATTCCTATATCATTGGCACTACCGTTCTTATATTATTTTACAATTAAAACATGTTGTTTATTTTGTTTTTATTTGTTATGAACTGAGAGAAGTGATCATTCATAAAATGCTGACAAATATTTCTGTTTTTTAGTTTTTCTTGATTGCTCTGCTTTGGTGCCAAAGTCAGAAAGCTTTAATAGCCTAAACTAATATGTTTTAGTTTTAATAAAATTAAAAATGAAGCTAATTTACCTCAGAAATATTTTACTAAATAAACAACATACACAATAAATAAATCTGATTATTCTCTATAAAAACTTAACATTTTTAAAACCAGAAATTAATATCTGTTTGTTTGTATTTATGTAAAACAACGTTTGGCTCTTGGTTGTGTTCACTGTCTAACTTGAAACTCAGATTTTATCGTTGTAAATAAATAGTCTCACCACTATCCCACCGAAGACACAATAATTGTAGTTTATGTAATAGAATTCAAAAACAGGTAAACATCTATTACTTCATAAAGTGTAAACTTTGATTGTAAAATAATGGAAGTAAATTATGTTTAAATCCAAAAAGTAGTGATTTTTGATCTAAACATTTTAGATGTTCACAAGGAACCAGGTTAAAATCAAACTGTGTAGTTATGTAATACCAAAGAAAAAAGAGCCAAGCTTTATAACAAAAGAAGCTGTCAAATTGTAACCTAAAAGTGGGCAAATTAAACAAGAAAAAATTCAGAAATATTTGAGCCATTTTTCAAAATTGTAACTGAAACAAGTAGAACATGAATATAAAAAGGGGACCGTGTAATTTTCCAATTGTTTTTGGTTAACCTACAAACTTTGATGTGCCCTTTTATATAGTATATTGATATGGTTAATCCATTTATTTTAACTTGGCTGTTTTTGTACAAGTAAACATTTTTGATAACATAAAATATAACACAATGTGTACACACACACACATATGCATATATGCAGCCAGTCATCACCAGTTGAAATAACGTTTCTTGAATAACGTTTTATTAGACTGCGTCGGTATACGTGAAGACTATGTCTCTTCCGTGTACAAACGTTCTCTGTTAAATGGAAAATATGAAGCATTGTGTAGGACTGCCTGTAGACATGCAATTTTGTAATGTGTGCTTGTGAAAGCACAAAATAATTTGAGTTATGAGTCAATGATTTATAACCATGTTACGTATAAACATCTGAACAGTTATTGGTAAGATACGGTTGCTTGGTTTCAAAGATATAAATGTGTAAAACCTATTAGTGACTCATGGTCATATCAATGGATAGTTTATATATTCTTATGTTAGTTACACGTGGTTGTGTAATTATAGAATTTCTTAATAATATCCTACTAATAAGGCAGGATTATATAAATATTTAAAAATGTAAATATTGATACATGTGGTTGTATCAATGGAAAATCATGTTAAAAATTATTAGTATCACGTGGTTGTATCGTTGCGGCATCTGCAGGCATATGTCAATAGCTTTATAAATTATACAGTAAAACCTTTTATTTTAATTAAGCCGGTTCGTAACTTATATAAAATGTGTTCAACAATCAACATTTTAGAATATTGTATAATTTTTTTTAGTGGAGGTAATGTTTGGTGGTAAATTCTCAGAAACAAAAGCAAGATGTTACTATCGTGCTAGGTTTAATACTGCAATTACTGTACTCTTTCTTATTGAATTTAATATTGTAATTCCTGTAATATCTCTGCTTCCAGTGGCTCAGAGTAAGCCTGACGTCTTCTAACATTAAAAACTGGCTTTTGGTACTCGTTGTTAATATAGCAAACATAGTATATTGTTTAGTATTTTGCTTAATAACAAACAGCAACATAGCCAGTGGTTAGAGCGCTCGAGTCATGAATTCGAAACCCAGTCACACCAAACATGCTCGCTCTTTCATCCGTGGAAGCGTTATAAATAACGACCAATCTCGCTGTTCGTTGGCAAAAGAGTAGCCTAAGAGTTGAGGGTAGGTGGCGAAGACTAACCGCTTTCCCTCTAGTCTTACACTACTGACTTAACGATGGCTAGCTCAGATAGCCCTCGTGTAGCTTTGCGGGAAATTCAGAAACAACCAACCAATAAACAAACAAAAAATAATATCTCTGAATTAATGTCGTAATTTCTATCATTTAGTATTGTAATTTTTAATATTTTAGCTAATGTAATATTTCTGATTTAATATTGTAATCATTGCAATTTCTCTGATTTAATACTTTGTTTTTTGCAATGTCTTTAATTTAATATTGTAATCACTGTCAACTTGCTGATTTAATATGATAATTATTATAGTTTATCTGATTTTATATTGTAATTATTCTAATATGTCTAATTTCATATTGCAATTATGTTAATCATTCTGATTTTACGTGGAAGTTATCGTGATATTTCTGATTTCATATTGTGTTTATTATAATCTGCCCCCCAGTGGCTCAGCGGTATGTCTGCGGACTTACACGCTAAAATCCGGGTTTCGATACCCGTGGTGGGCAGATCACAGATAGCCTATTGTGTAGCTTAGTGCTTGATTCAAAACAATTATTATAATCTTATTTATTAAGTTGGTATTATAACTGCTATAATATACGTGTATAAAATGTAGATGTTATAGATTTAATGAATGTTTTCTGCAAGAAATTAAAACAATGACAGGAAATAATTAAGTTTTCGAATCTGTGTTCGTGTTTTATTAATTCAGTTATGTTTTCCAAGTGGATTAAATTGCTTTATAGATTCTGTTTTTTTCTTTTAGAGCAAAGCCACAATGGACTATCTGCTGCGTCAACCGCGAGGAATGGTATCCCTGGTGTTAGCTTTGTAAGTCTGTACATTTAGAACTGTCCCACCGCTTGACACACTTTATAGATCGAACAAGTATGGAGGCTCCTGAAGTTGGTATCTGAGCTTATCTTGTTGTTATGTGCTAATATGAAGGTATCGTGGTTAATTAAACAGATCTACTAGTCTATTTATACAGGTCGAAGAATACGCTGTCTAATACACTTTAATTTTCTGAAAATAAAGTGATGGCACGAATTAATAAATAAACTTAGGTCAGCAGTGGTTGTATGATAAAGAAATTCATGCCAATAAAAATAAAATGAAATAACTTAAATCTTCTGAGGAAGGTGGCTGTTGATCTGCTAAGTGAAGTATAGATTCATTCACAAACAGAATTAAAACTTCTATTCTTGTTGTTTTGAATTAAGCACAAAGCTACGCAATAGGCTATCTGTGCTCTGCCCACCACGGGTATCGAAACGCGGATTTTAGCGTGTAAGTCCGCAGACATACCGCTGAGCCACTGGGGGGCAACTTCTATTCAAAATCTACCTGGATTTATATTGATATGTGTATCGACTGCATGATACAAATTGTTAGGTGCGTGTTAGGTGAATATTTCAGGTTTTCTTTCCTCATTTTTTTTAGTTTTTACTTATTTAATTATATGTGCATTTTACAAAGATACAACATTTTAGTGGATTTTTAATCAATTGATAAATATCCAAAGTTTTCTTCTGTTTTCTTGCCAGCATGAACAGAATAATCAATATTTTTATTCTATTACATATATATATAACAAAGTCTAACTTTCTCGTCTAAGATCATGCCGCGAAACCAAACGATTTGGCTCGATTCTATATACTCCTTGTTAGAGAAGATATAAAGCACTCCAAAACGCACTAATGCACTAACTGAAAAGAACATTTTCACGATATTATAAAATAAAGAGGAAAAAAGTTCCAGTCTTAGTAGTTAGTGCCAGCATGAAAATTGTTTATAGAGACGGTAGAGCTCAAACCATGTATACAGGATAGGCTATAGACAGCAGGGCATGCGATGCATTCAAAGAAGCCTTTAGGTCAAAGTTCTGAGCATTACCAATACCGTTTTTCTCTTCTAAGTGACAATATCTTGTTAGTGTTTTAAGCACGTAATTTCAAGGGCTTAAAAACACAAAAAAGAAAGTTAAGAAAAGTTACCTTTGCACTTCAGATAAATATAAAAGAATATATTTTTATTTAAACCAACGTTTCGCTTTTGCGAATTTTTCAGAGTTAATATACACAAAACTCGTATTGATTTTAACGTTTATTCAGGATAGCCTTTAGTTATGGTGTTTCAAAAAACACAAATAATCATTTCCACTAGTTAATTTTATTCTGCAAGTGTCGTCATTTCTGTAATGTTCAGATATATCATATTTGGCTGTAAGTGACGCAATATATATTATTTGAATATTTATTCATAAATATAAGCGTTGTCAATATTTTTATTTGACTAAAGATTAAACACATTATTGTTATTTAAAGGTTTTCTATGAATTTCAAGTTTAGAAAATCATCTTCGCCAAAACATAATGAAACATTATTCCTATTTAAATATTCATAAACTAAAATAAATACTTGTAATTTGACATAAAGTCATCACTTTCTAACGTAGTGTTTACAAATTGTGTAATTTTACTAATTGTCATAAATACTATTATTGAAAGATTCATGCGCCAATGTAATTATTACAGTGTGAATAGAAACACAGTTTTAAGGGTATAGTGTGACAGTGTGATTTCTTATCAGGCTATCTGCTCTGCCCACCAAGGAGAATATAGCCCCTCCACGATTATAGCATTGTTATCCGAACTCTGGCCCCTGTCTCACAGAAGGACGTATAGGAATAGAAGTTAATGACATATAAATACTTTCATTTTATAACAAAGCTCACAGTCATTATTTTCACATAGAGAAAAATATGAGCATTACTTAGAAAATTGGTCCCAGTATTCTGTGTAGTAAACATTTCTCAATTCTATTTAGAAGACTTACGTGAATAAGAATTTTGCATACATTTTAGCAGTCTTTTAAAACAAATTCGTCAGCCACTGATTTGATGTTTGTTCAACAGACATCGGTATTTTGTTTAGTAATTTCTTTATAGAATAATTTGTCTGTCAAAGTTGCAATATTTTTTTAGCAGACCTTTCTGATAAGACATCTTTCATCAAGGGTTTGGTATTCTACATAGTGACACTTCTAAAAAAAAAAAATTTGTCCCTACTGGTACCGTGGTAAATCTACAGAATGATAACCCTCAAATCAGTGGTTCGATTCCCATTGGTAAAGTCAGCAGGTTTTTCCAATGTCGCTTTTCTACAAGAAATTTGGTTATTTTGATTAGAAAACTCTTTTAAGTCGAGTTTGTCCAAATTTTATTTTGTATTTGTTTAGTTTATTCTTCTGATAAGTCTTCTTCGATCGACACTCTGTTTAGTGTTGCCCCCCAGTGGCTCAGCGGTATGTCTGCGGACTTACACGTTAAAATCCTGGTTTCGATACCCGTGGTGGGCAAAGCACAGATAGCCCATTGTGTAGCTTTGTGCTTAATTCAAAACAACAACAACTGTTTAGTGTTACTTTTTTCCGTCAAAGTTTTGTAATTCTGTTTAATGGATTCTTTCAAGTACACTTTGCTCATTAAAACTTTGGTGTTCCGCTTAGTGTAATCTTCTAAATCAATTTTGTCTATCGACACTCTGGTATTCTGGTTTGTGGACTATTATAAGAAGACTTTCTCAGTAAAATCTTGATACTCTGTTCTTTTCAATAAGGTCTTTGGATTAGTTTTTCAGAGCTAGGGCAAGAGAACGACTAAGTAATACATTAGGTGAAACTTTATTCTCGTAATTTATTCTGAAAATGTGGCAAAAGTAGTACCACGTAATATATTACTGATTGAATCGTAAGTAAAATTGTAAAGTGGCACAGTTAGGGGCAGAATTCTGGTTCACGTTGTAGTGTTTCGTGGCTTGTTACCTTGTTGCCATGGCAACGATCACGTCAGATTCACTCGCTTATACGAAAAGACACAGGAGACATCCGAAACCTGTTTCAAGGGCTCAGACTGACACCACCTACTAACTACTATATTAGGTTATTAAGACAAGCAGATAGCAGTAGTCCAGCATATTAATAACAGCGAACTTTCCACAAGGATTGTGTTCATGTGTATGCAATTGAATCTTAAAGTTATGTATTCAAGGACACTGCAGTTTGTTACTGATATTTTTGCAAAGGCTAGTAGACAAAAGTAGCATACTGCTTTTTCATCTGTCTTCGTAAAATACTGGGAATCCAAATTTATGTATATGTTATGAAGGGCCTGCTTTGACATAGTTTATTCAAGTTTGCATAAAGACTTCACTAATCAAAGCCTTATTGTTTTATTTAGTCGACCATTTTGAACGCCAGGTACATGCTTACACCCTTTAAGTTAGTTTCATTCGGTATAATGTTCAGTATAATCTATGATGGCTGCGTCCAGCTAGACATCAAAATATAAAGTTGACTTCCTTAAAAAGACGATACACGAATGCGTCGGCCCTCTGTTGTTCAAAGAACTTTATTCACTAACACGTTCGTTCTCTGCCCATTTAAAAATTGTACCCAATAACGTCTAGTTTCTGCCCTTCTCAGAAAATTGTGTTGATCAGTGCGTAGGTCGTTTATCGTTCTAATAACTTTTTCACCTACACGTCGTTCTTTTGTTGTTCAAATAACCTTGTTCACCTACACGTCGTTCTTTTGTTTTTCTTGTTAGAAGAGTGTGTTAACTAAAGTGTCGAGCTTTGGTGCTCCGGCGAAGACTATATACCCCACGCATCAATTTTCTGTTCTTTTCAGAACACTGTTCAACAAAGTGTCATTGTTCTGATACTCTAAGAAAACCCTGTTGATAAAATCGTCCACATGAAAGCGTTGGCCATCTTCTTCGTAGACTTTCTTCCTTCAACTATTTTAATTCGATCTTCTGTTTAGTAAATTCACTAAGAAGTGTACGTCCATTTTAAGGTATAATTCTTTTTTAATATACTAAAACATACACTTAGAAATAAACTTGGTATTATTATTACGTGTTACTTTGAAAATATTTATATCTCTGACATACACAATGTTTACACTTAAGAATTTTTGTTTATATTATTTTCTAATCAAGTGCATTTAATACCATAATCATTCTTTACATATTGTCGTAATTATTGTTTACAGATTACTTATTATTTTTTTATGTTTTGTAACTATTATTGTTTAGACTATTGCTTGCATATTACTATGACTATTTGTACAAGTAGGTATGATTTTAAGTTGTAATGTGTTAATTACTGTTCACGTAAGGTTACGTTCTTTAATATATGCTATTATATATTTCATTCGTGTAACGTTTATTTGAAATGGATTTCATATTATTTTAATATGCATGTTTATTTCAGTTTAATATAAATATATATGTAACTTATATTGTTAAATGTGTATTGCACAAGACTTGCCTGTTCTCAAAATTTGTGGATCTCGAGTGTAATGCTCAACAATTTGTGGTTTACGTGAACACTAGCGCGTCTTCGAATAATGTTGCTAAGTCAGTATTTGATAATCTCGCCTAATAAGTATAAAAGCTAGCTATCACAAGACGAAGAGATATAATAGAATAGTACTGGTCGTCTGTAACCGATATAATATAAGCCTCGGAAGCTATAATTGAGATAAACGCTTATTAATCGGAAAACTTCAGATATTTGACGAGGAACGATTATAGATTTCGAACGTTACAAACTTTGTTGAATTAACTTCGGACGTTAGTTCTACGCGGACATTAGATATTTTCGGTGGGAAAACTCACGTGTGAAGACTAGAGCTGCCGTAACATTCCCGTCAAGTAAAGTGAATCTGTGTGTCAACCTAAAAGTAATTTGCGCCTCGTGAATCGTCGACATTGACAAAATATTTAGTTCAAGATCGGTAGAGGACTTAATACTGTTTGTTTGTAAAAAAAATTCACATAAATTAGAATTAATTCGCTCTCTGTGAACCGTCGATAAAATATTCTGTTCCAGACAAGATAGAAGATTCAGTATTATTTGTAATTTTGTAAAATTATTTCTGAATACGTCTGTAGGCAAGAGTTGAGTTGCTGATTTTTGCGTTGTAGGTCCGTAACCGAAAAGCTGACCAACTGAAGCTGCTGAAATTACTTACATATGGTTATTGTTTCTATGTGGTCTGGGTTCTTGGATGGTGAACCTTATATCTTAAGTTATATATTTAAAATAAATGTTTGATTGCCCTTACGACCAGTTAAAAGGCCTCAACTCGCAATCTTTCGGATTGCAAATCCCCCCACACCAAACATACTCGCCCTTTCAGCCGTAGGGGTGTTATAATATTACGGTCACTCCCTCCATTCGTGGGTTAAAGAATAGCCCAATAATTGTCGGTGGGTGGTAATGACTAGCTGCCTTCTGGTCTTACACTGCTGAATTAGGAACGGGTAAGGCAAATGGTCCTCGTGTAGCTTTGCGCGAAATTCAAAAACAAATAAACAAATTCGCAGGTGGTCACCCTCCCAAGTACTAATCAGCCCCACGTTACTTAGCTTTGTGGATCGGACAAGAAAAGCCTTTTTTTTCCTTACCATTTAGTACCTAAAACCCCTTCCTCAAAGTTCATGCACAGTTACTCAAATACATAAACAAGAGCTGATGGACTTCTTCATAGTACAATAAAATATTTTGATAAAACTTGGCGAAAACATGAGTTGTTATGCGAACAAGACAGATATTGCATATATGATGAAGAGAGACCTAAACACGTCTCCCCGTTAAATCTATACATCATATCTTTAAGATAAGATCAAATTTAAAATAATAATAATAAAATAATGCTAAAATAAAACAGGCCACCTACGTTCTAGACTTATTAAAAATAAATTTAAAAAAACTAAAGAACAACATAAATGGACATTGCCCTGAAAAGGACCAGATTAAAGTTATGATATTACTTCAGGCATTCAGTAGTATTTACTCGAAATATATTAATCAGGCCACTCCGACAAAGTAATGGAAGTTGGAAGAGGTTTAATGTACCTGACCCTCCAGGGTATACAAATATATAAACCCAAACACCAAGAGAGAGAATGTTCATGTATATACTAAAATACTGTACTATAGATTTGGTCAACATTTTGTTTACTCATATTTTAAATTTACAATTAAGTATGGATCCAAGAAAAGCCACTTCACCTTATGGTCGGTTAAAAACTGACACATGACAGAATGATGAACGAAAATGCCTTATTTCGTTAATAAATTTATATTATATATTACACATACAAGGATATTTAATGTGTTATTATTTAGTTTATTTTGCGACTTAAGAGTTAATGACTGTTTAATTATCCTGACGGAAGTATGAAATATTGATTAAGTTAGTTTACGTAGTTCTGTTTGAGCATGTGCGTGTTTTTGCAATTGTTTGTTGCTTAGGTTTAACTAATATTGTTGACGTCAAGTAACGCGAATCGTCTGTGTGTTTTCATTGAACTGAATATTGTCAAATCATTATTTGCATAGTTTATAGGCCTCATAGAATAGTATATAATTATAGGCGACCAAGCGAGCGTGAGTTAAGTAAAAGTAAAAGTGAAGCGAAAATAAAAGTTCAGTCAGGAAAAACAAAAAAGATAGAAAAGAAAACCAGAAGTTAGCTTGCTTGTGAGTGACTAACCATAATGCGCTAATATTGAAGTGAGTTTTAGAATTTAATAGCGATAAAGAAAGACATTTGTCTTGTCAAAGGGTGTTTGTTCTAAAGTAACTGAACCAGGCTATGTGGAGTTTGATGAAAAGGAAGAAAATATTTTAAGTTCGAAATATACTGTTCGAAATTCCTAGAGAGGGAAAATAAGTAAATTATTCGTCTTGTTAGTTGGATTATAAAGTAACGGAATTAACCTCGAGCGAACTGTGAGTTCTCATAGTGTAAAAATTTTTGTTTGCGCGTTTGACCTGTTTTGAATATACTATTTTAAAACAAACGGATTGTGTGCTGTTTATTATTCGAATTTATGGCCAACAAGTTGCTTGCACCTGTTGTAAAGAATACAAGCTCATATATATAAAACAAGTAAAAAATGTTGGTACTTAATTTAAAAGTAAATAAACTTCTATGCAGTTAGTAAAATACTGTCTTCAGTTAAATACAGAAAAATATTAACAAACTATTTTAAATTTAAATAAATTACTTAGAAATTAAATTTGATATAAGACTGTAAGAACAAACGACTAATATTATTCTGGCGTGTAACAAAATTTATACTTTACTACTAACACTGTACGATCCTTAAAAAAATGATTGGTTGGAGTTTTGATTAAAAAACCCTCGAAACTCCCCTCTTCTACAGATAGGGCGCAGATAGCCTAGTTGTTTTGCGCCATGAAACACCAAACCAACCAACCAATCCTCTAGATAGTTTTGGTTCTCAATCCTTTTTCTTCTTCATAAAAGAAAAACAGTTGCACTCTGAAAAACTATGGAAACATTTTTAAAGTGTACTTTCAAAAATCAATGAGAATGGCACAACTCAAACGAGGCCCAACCTGACCAGGTGGTTAAAGGGCTCGACTCGTGATCTGAGGGCTACCTGTTCGATTCTCTGTCGCACCAAACATGCTCGCCCTTTCAGCCTTGTAGGCGTTATAATGTTACAGTTGATCCCACTATTCGTTAGTAAAAGAGTATATTCCAAGAGTTGGCGGTGGGTGGTGATGACTAGCTGCCTCCTCTTTAGTTTTACATTGCTAAATTAAGGATGGCTAGCTCAGATAGCCTTCGTGTATCTTTGCGCGAAATCCAAAACAAACAAACAAACAACTCAAATGAAAAATCTCTCATAATATCAGTGCAAGACACACACACTGTGACGTCTTATTTATAATAAAGAAAACACCTAATTCCAAATAAATAAATAATATTACAACAATTACAGTATTGAAACGATAATATCAATATCGAGTAGTAAACAGTAATAAATATAGCATTCAGTAACTACTTCGTAACACACACTTTGAGTAAAGTTTCCAGCAGGTCCCGAGAGTACAACTTATGTCATCGTAAATTTCTTCTCCTGATTTAATATTATATTTGTTACTACTAAGGAATTTGGAGTCAGTTTCATCATACACGTATAAATATTAACTCAAAATACAAATAATTATCTAGTGGGTGAGTTACTGTTCTTATGTAACTAAAAATTCATAAATAATCTAAGGTATAGAAGGAAATAATGAATGAACTATAAACACAACCATAATCATAAAAAATAGCGTTTGCTATCTCAAAAGAAGCTGAAACACCCCAAATCAACATATGCAGTGTTCCCTCGTGTATCGCGGTAGATGCGTTTCAAAACCCCCCGCGAAAGGAGGTTTTCCGCGAAGTGGGATCGCCGATTTTTACGTATATATTTATGTGCATTTAGACTTTTAAAACCCTCCCTGTACAACTATTTAACCCTCCCATTACAATACTGTTCATTATTGCTGAAATAATAAGAACAATTATTAAGATATTTCATTTCTGCACCAATCATAGCCCGTCTTGCACATCACTACGCCATGAAGCTGATTTCGCGTAGCCTTCGCAGACGCACAATGCGTACATCTATAGCCTTTCCAGTTGGTTCTGTTTCCATTTTTACGCTGTTATAAACTCAAATATATGTTTATATCTCAAAATATACCTGTTTTTTTCTTTACACTATTAATTACATTTATTTTTAATATTTTAATGGTATTTAATGCTATATTTTAGATTTAATGTTTATTATTTTATATATACATGTATGTGTGGGGGTCGGCCGAGCCCGCGAAGTGGCAAGGGAACACTGTATAAGATTTATGGTAAACAAATTCTATCGCACAATTTTAAACCTAAATATTAATTTCAAGTACCATCATTAGTTAAGGCTAATAGGAATACGTTTGGAAAATAAAGATGTTTTATCTTAAAAAAGTGACAATAAAGCTGAAAAAAACTTGATAAAAATCTAATAAAAATGACCAATAACCTTTCATTTAGATGTTTTTAAAACTCCCTATGAATTTCGTAACGTCTACATTAAGGCATGCATAAACCAAAGGTAAAACGATTTACAAAAGTGAAATTCTATCAGCCGTTGTGAATGTTCGAAGTTATTTTACAGACACAAAAGACAACAATATTAGGTCACGATTTTATCTCTAAGCAACACAGAACAAGGGAGTGTTACCAAAATTAACTGACTTTTTTAAATGTATTGTGGATAAATTTCGTTAACGAGATCCATGGCTGTCAGTACTACAAGTAAATAAATGTTTAATTTTTTGAACTCCATTTACACTTGTTTGTGATTTAATCAGAAGCTTTAAGATATACATAAATGTGGTGTTCAATAAATGTGTCTTACGTTTAAAATATCGCTGATTCTGTAACCTAAATCTAATTTTCCGAATGCGGTGAATGGCAAAATGCGAAAGGAGGCGAGTAGGGATAAAAACAAAAATTATGTATAGTTTTTCGATACATACCTCATTATGACGGTATTTTAAGTGCGCTTTTACGAGTATTTTATGTGACTTCAGAGCAACATTAATTGCACAGTGCTTTTATTTTTCTGGTTAGTTCTGTAAGATAAATGGCTTTTTTGTAGACCTAAAGAAAAAGAAATTAGACAACCAAATGTTATAGAACATAGAAACGGAAATAATAAGTTATTCTCTGACATGCTACGATTGTTTTCAGATGTATTTACTTCTAGACGATGTTCGTTTTTTGTTTATTTGTTTTTTTGGAATTAAGCACAAAGCTACACAATGGGCTATCAGCGCTCTACATACCATGAGTATCGAAACCCGGTTTCTAGCGGTGTTGGTCCGCAGACATACCGTTGTGCCACTGGGGGTCTTCAAGACAAAGTCGAATCTACACTGTTTTTAACGTCAGTGTAAAGCATAATACTTTATGTTTTTATTCATTGTGCTATCTGGAAAGAGCTGTTTCAGCGTTGGTACAGAGACAGGATGATTTCGCTCACGTAAGACGTTTAAAGTTAAACTTCCCCTTTTGTGTGTGCAAAATCCTGTAATCAATAATATAAAACATAAATAAAATTCACTGCTAATGTGTGTACTAATATATACGAATTTAAGAAAAAGATTTCATGTTGTCTGTAATTTTAGGTGAAACATAAGATAGCTAACAATAGCTTCTAACTGAAAACACAATGAAGAAACAGCAAGCAGTGTATTAATATAAAAATTTTACTTTTTCTACGTCATATTGTCATATCTCGAAATATCTTTAAATCAGTTAATGGTGAAAACCAGAGGAATGAGTTACAGATAATTGTTTTGAACAAAGATATATATATATATATAACCAAGTTTTCTAGCTGTTATAACTGGAGTACCATATTGATCTTTCCATCTTCATGATTAAAGTCAGGTTCTCAGTTTCCCCAATTCCTATGTCAGGACCTGAGGGTTTCTAGAATCTTCTAGTTCTCTTCGACATAAAATGTGCTGCATTCCAATTAGTTTTCTCTATAGAGATAATAAACTGAAATTGTGCGCCAATGTTATTACCATATAAACAGTGTTTCGATAAAACGTTTAGCAATACACAGTAGATCTCTTTTGATTGCGTAATGTGTATGTTGCATAAGAGATTCTTATTAAATCCTTCTACAAATTTAACCTTTAAATTGAAACACTGAGTTACCAAAATACCTTCTGGCAAACTACAATTCACTCGTATAAGGTCAAATGAGCATGCAAATTAAATTTTCTACTTGCCATGTTGTTCTCAAGGTGTATGGAACACGATATAATTACATCTACTATGACGGTTCCAGCAGAAATAACAAACGTTGTTACATTGATGTGTAATGTTTCACTCATCACCTCTCATGTTATAAAGTGAACTGAGGACTGCACTGTTGCTAAGCTTTCTCAGTTTAAATGATACCAAGTATTACTGAAGCTCCCGGTATTTCTCAGGTTGTATCGTGTACTACTATTGTCATTCAGCTTTAAGTTAGTATGTATTATTTTATGAATGGTACAATTATGATTTTGTTTTATATCTGTGACGTAACATCGTATCAGCTGTGATATATTTTAGACCAAGATTTTAATATTCCGTTAGATTAGTTGTGTAAAGGGTTTTAAGTTTTGTTGGTTTATGGTAAAGTAACCGAGAATGTTAACTAGCGACTCCTTGTTATAATTTTAACGTGTGCCACACTTAGCTTCTTCCGCTCGTATAATTAGATTGTAATTCTATTAAACGTGTGAACGTATAAATCAGTCTGTTTCAAGCGGAGTTTGGTACGTCCTGTAGCTTTTAGTAAATCCCATTGTAAACTGTTTAACTGTGGATAAACCCAGAAGCACACCTCTGATGTGAATTGCATCTACTCTACGTAAGATCGGTAGAATATTGTCTCTAGACTGAAGACGGCGTGTAAATATGATTTGAAACTCTATCAGATTAATGTTACAGCGTCCTTTTTGCTGGTTATAAAAGTGTGTACTTAATTACTAACACTACAACGGTTCATGAAGAATGGGTGAAGAATTTTCAAATTACGAAATTTTCTGCACTTACGAAACATTTTTTGATGTTGATGTGAAGTTAATGAATTATACTCATAAATCAGTTATAGTGCATTCAGTATAAAGAGGTGTAATCATTTATTGTTATTATGTTACAACTTACTCTAAGGGAGGATTAATTAGCAGAATATATCTGTTTGGTAACTGAACCATAACCTTGTCTTGACACCGGTTTAATAAGCTAGAAATGATTTATTTTGTTTTTGAATTTTGCACAAAGTTATAGGAAGGCTATCTGCTGTAGCCGTCTCTAATTTAGCAGCGTAAGATTAGAGGGAAGGCAGCTACTTATCGCCGCCAACTCTTGGGCTATTCTTTTACCAACGAATAGTGGGATTAACTGTGACATTATAACGCCGCCACGGCTGAAAAAGCGAGCATGTTTGGTGCAGCGGTGATTTGAACCCGTGATCCTCACATTAAGAGTCGAGCGCCTTAACCACCTGGACATGCCGGGCCTATGATTTATTTAATCCTACTAATTCTTAACTATTAAAATATGTTATGTTGCGTCACCTTTGTAGTGACTGAATCGACATGTGTAGGAAGAACATTTCAATAACACATGGCCAAGTTGGGTAGGGAAAAAAGCAAGGCGTTTAAATAATTCACAAATTTATATATTTTATATATGAAGTACTGAGTCAGACATCTCTTATAATATTAAAAAAATATGTTATATTCCCTTATGTGTTATACTTATGTTCTAAAATGCCAATGTAATAAACCCATAAAACTATATAAAGACCAGTGGTACTAGTGCCAGAATGGAATTTTTTGCAATTAGTTCGTTATAAACATAAATAATCGGGTTATAAGGAAGCAGTAGTATTAAAAATAGTTTATAATGTAAAAGCTGTTATTTCGTTATGTAAATTTGCTTTTTATTCGGGATGAAGCTAATAGTTCCATCTGCATAATATATTGTACTTGTCCTCTTTAACTAAAATACATTGACACGACCTGGCTTATAGATATTAATTTGGCCATTCGTTCTCGAGGTGGAGTATTAATTTTGAAAGAACCTCCTGTTATATCTGTTAAGCACTTTGTGTTTAGTTGTAAGACAGACAAAAGGTTCTCACGACATCGTCTTGATTTAACGGTATATTCTGTGTTTGCTTGAAGGTGCAGTCCGTCTGTGAGTAAACGATTTTGTAAAATGGAAAGTTCTATTCACATAGTGCGGTACACTACGTGAATATCAATTGATTTGAAAATCAAACCGTAATATTTTAAATATATGAAAATCAATTGAAGCAGAATATTTTCGCGCTACCCATAATTTTAGAAAACATTTAAGCTAACGAACAGTAGCTCCAAACTGAAACTCGTAATCTGATGGTAGCAGGTTCGCATCCCCGTCGCACCAAATGTGCTCGCCCTTTCAGCCGTAGGGACGTCATAATGTGACGGTCAATTTCACTATTCGTCGGTAAAAGAGTAGCCCAAGAGTTGGTGATGACTAGCTGTCTTCCCTCTAGTCTTACACTGCTAAATTAGGGACGCTTAGCACAGATAGCCCTCGAGTAGCTTTGTGCAAAATTCCAAACAAACAAACCAAACTGAAAACGTACGATTCAACTACGGGGACAGTATATTAAGTTAAAAGAATCATATACTTTTTTCCGTGATTTATCGTACTACCTAAATCAGCGTATTATAAAAGAAGCGAAACATGTTAAGTTTTATTATATTTAGTGTACCACAATCAAATAAAAACTTACCACTTCTTCCTTGGAAATATGAAATATCATCTGTAACTTTCCCAAGCTCTCTTACTGTTGTGTCTCGTAGCATTAATAACGCAATCTACCATAGACTTGATGTAGCATCTCTGGAAACATAATATACTTAAAGAAATGAATTAAGGTCCTGCTTTCCTTGTGGAAATAAGTGTCTTTGGAATCAAGATGATGAGATGAAATACAACAGAGTTCAGCTATAGAACATAGCTTAACTTAAAGTGGTTCAGACAGAAATCGATATGAAAAGACTTTTAATCTTAGGCGATCCTCAAAATTCATATGGAAGGGGAAATAAAACGATTCTTTGTTATAAAAAACCTAAAGTGTGGCTCAGCTAGTACAGCTGAAATGAAAGGCTCTTCGTCATACGTGATCACTGCTGTGGCTCAAATAGATTTTGATGCGAATGGACTTTCTATTGATGATAATTATAAATGTCACTCGGAGAACAACCGACATGAAAAGGCTCTACATCATATATATCCGAAAATAATGTGGTTTGAATTAAGAATAGCATGAACAAGATCTTTTTAAATCAGTTTCTCATAACTTTATTTCAGAAAGAAGACGATGTAAAGTGTAATCCACGACTGAAGTTCATATGGAATCCGATGAGAAAATATATCTTCATCAAAACTGACTGCACTTTGAGAACTAAGTTTTCCTTTCCTAACTGATTTAGTTTCTGCAGTATGGAACAGTGGATAAGCTTGATGTCAGACCGGATAATCAAAATATTCTTGTTAAAATCAGATAATATTTACTCTCAAATGATATAATATTTGTATTTATTTATCAGTTTAAACTATTTATTCTCACAACCTAAGGAAAACAACAAGTACAATTCCAGGGTAAGACTTAAAACCTGAGGATTCAGTATGTAAAAAGGAAACTATTAGGTGCTGAGGTTAAACTGTTATTGATGTATTCAAACGAAAGTATTGTTGAAACAGTACATCGTTGGAAAGATTAAAAAATAGAAGAAAAACTGGATTATAAACTTCACTGAAAATCAGCCACATACAATAAACAGTGAGAGAAACATTGGAATATGGACGCGACTACATAGTGAGTTATGCTTGTTTTCAGATTGAGAACTAACCTCTTCGAAAACATTAAAACTCCTTTCATGATTCGCCTGCTCTCAGAAGCTAAACAAATCAGAAAGTTGATTTGGTTTGTTTTGAATTTCGCGAAAACTTAACGAGGGCTATCTGCGCTAGCTGTCCCTAATTTAGCAATCTAAGACTAGAGGAAAGGCAGCTAGTCATCACCACCCACCGCCAACTCTTGGGATACTCTTTTATCAAAGAATAGTGAAATTGGCCATCACATTATAACGCTCCCACGCCTAAAAGGGTGAAGATGTTTGGTGTGGGGGGATTCGAACCCGCAACCGTCAGATTACGAGTCAAGTTCAAAAAATTTAATCACAAGAATTCCATTAAATATTTCTGCTCCAAGTGACTACTGGCACAGTAGCCCTCTTTGCACAAGGTGATTTGTGTTTGTTTCAGTACTTCGTGCAAAATTTTACAAGGGTTTGGTTTGTATTTCACGCAAGCCTACATAAAGGCTGTCTTCGCTAGTCGTCCATAATTTAGCAGTGAAAGGGTAGAGGGAAGGCAGGTAGTTATCATCGCCAACTTTCATCTCATTAACCAACGCATAGTGGGATTGTTCACATAGTAATAACACGCTCACAAGTAAAAGAGCAAGCATGTGTTGTGAGATGGGATTGTGACCAATCCTCACAAGTGTTACATGCCTACAATCCTCACTAAATTTTGAAGTGCTAGACTACAAGGAATATGTCTATTCAACAGCACTCACAACACTTTTAGGCTATTCTTGCCTTACCAAAGAGCTATATTTAACCTTAATTCAAACAACGCATCTACGGACTCAAAGTGCGGAATGTGTTTTTGCTGCAACAGGTCGCGAGCCATCGATCTTTGGATTCACAGTCCGTAAATACTAATCAGTAGACTAAATAAACCCAGATGACATCACGTAAAGAAGAAAACAGTTATTCTATGAAACAGTTGTTAGTACATGATCGTAAAGCATCACACATGGAACTACAACATCTGGACATACAGTTTAATCGTGGAACATAGGAGAATGAAACATGTTTTATGTCGACACCACAGCCGTAAACCGTGTCTTTAATTGGATTTTACTAACAGTTGTCTTCATGAGAGTAGCAATACCAGCATAAACTGTGATATTATACTAAAAGTTGAGTATGTTATATTACAATGTTTTGAATATGCAAAGCAGTAAGTTATGTACTACAGCAGATATAAAGTTTTAAAGCTATATTTTGCATTGTTTGGGTTTTGTTACGTGGTGTGAAGTCAGTCAAAAACCTATTAATTTGGAAGATATCTTATAGCTTTTTACTGGCACAAAATATTCATACACTCATTTAAATCATGCCTCGAGATTGGATATTTAGGCTTAAAAACATGACGAATTCTTTCTACTTAATGAAATCAGCAAAGAAGGAAAACGAATCAACTTGAAGTTTCAGGACCATCCATAGAAAGAAATAGCAAAAGTCGTCCCCCAGCCGTGATAAACAAAATGCGGCACTTTACCACAAGTGAGAATATACACAAACACAGAGATCAGTTGCTAAACCGTTCGGTTGTCAAATACAGCAATATACAACATAATGAAGAAAGATCTTGATCTCAAAAAGTAACACAAATTGCTGATTACATATCCTTTTAGCCCGTTGCATACCTTAGTACGATGTACGTGATTATTGTTTTATTTTACTGCATGTTTATTTTTTATTATCATGAATAACTATCTAATAATGTACCCTATTTATCATGTTTTGTTTGTTTTTGAATTTCACACAAAGCTACTCGAGGGCTATCTGTGCTAGCCGTCCCTAATTTAGCAGTGTAAGACTAGAGGGAAGGCAGCTAGTCATCACCACCCACCGCCAACTCTTGGGTTAGTCTTTTACCAACGAATAGTGGGATTGATCGTAACATTATACGCCCCTACGGCTGGGAGGGCGACCATGTTTAGCGCGACGCGGGCGCGAACCCGCAACCCTCAGATTACGAATCGCACGCCTTAACACGTTTGGCCATGCCGGGCCTATTTATCATGAATAACTATCTAACGATGTACTCTGTTTACGTTTCATTGGAAAGACGGACACAAAATATGACCCCACCTGCTTTTATACCCGAGAACTGGATTTGAAATCATTTAAACATGCTTATTTGAATAAAAATAGGTTTTAAAGATAGGTTTAATTTGATTTTGTGGGTTAAGATTGTAACGATTTCTTCTTCTACTAATAAAAAATGTTGTTTTATAAAAGTAAATAAGAGACTCTGGGCTTCTAGGGGATTTTAGGTTGTATAACATGGGGATCAGATCCTTATTGTACAGTTCCTAAACAGTAAACTGAGCATTGACTTCAAGTAGTTTCAGTGTTTTGAGTCTTTATTAATTTTTCACGAAATAGAAACATAGTTAATAAAAATAGAGTGAATAAAAACATGGTAAGCCATACATTCACTGAGCTTTGATGGAAAACAATAGGCAAATGAGTCATCGTATCACATAATGATTAATATATTAAATTGACGTACGGATACAAAACAGCTTATCACGTGGCAACCAAAATTTTAAGTCAACACGTATATAAAACAACATAGGTCAAATAATCACTAGTTTGTTGAATTGGCGTATGGATAAAACATACTGTAATCAAGACTTCAATGGATAAAACATATAGTAACCAGTTCCTGTATAAAACATATAGTAACCAACAATTTCACGGATGAAACAAACAGTAACTCACAAGTTCTTCAATAAAATACATGTAACAAACAAGTTTATGAAAGAATATAAAATTAGTGTTTCCTGTATAGTATGTAACACTAAGTCAACACTGGATATTTTTCAACACACAGATAACACAGTGATCAAGTCTTCAGGATAGAATACAGATTTAAAAGAATGTGAGTTATTGTAATAAGGCCGAGCAAGAAAGACACAATTGTCTGCACCATTCAAAGAGCAATTCCTTTTTCTTTCTAGGTTATAATCTTAAACTGAGGAACACATGTAGGTTTTAAGTTGGCATGTGGGTGTATCTCTTAGCAACCCATAAGTTAAGTTGACGTGTATCACGTAGTAACCAACACGTTAAGTTGATGTACATGACTTAATAACCACACGTTAATTTGATGTGTACTACATACGAACTAACATGTTAAGTTGACATGTAGCACTTAGTAACCAGATCGTTACTTTGGCATGCGAGTATATCACTCAGTAACTAACACTTTACTTCGTCATGTCAAGAAAAAAAGAAACGTTTATATGTTAAATAAAACGCTTCTTTAGGAGAATAAAGCATTTCCAAAAAATCGAAGAAAGCGACTTGATAAACGGTGAAACCGGACCCAATCCACTTATCTAAATACATTTATTGTGAATTGTTAAACTCACTCAAACAATTCTGTTTTGTTGCTAATCGCTCCCATCGTAGCAGAAGTCGTTTACAAAAAATTTAATCTCGTGGTTTCGGTGTCACTTTCCTGCTCGTGTAATTCTATCCTTATTAGATTTATTGTCCTCAAAGTAGCTATCAGTCCCTAAAAGTGTCTTCATATAACTTAGGTTTAACACAGTATTCCAGAACCCTTTTTTTTGTCTTATGTCTTATGCTTGCACGTCATTTCTGTAGTAACATAAGAAACATTACTTTCATACGCTAGACCAGAACAGCACCTGAGTTTGTACAAAACTTATTCTTAGTTATAGGTATTGTCACTGGTAAAGAGATTATCTGTGGTTTTTGAAAATTAAAAAAAGAATCTTAATTAAAAACAATTTTTTATCTAACTTAAAGCTTCTTTATCGTAACTTCGAAACTAAGTAGTGAAATATTAACTGGTTAGGCAACGTCTTAAAAATTTATAAAATTGGGGGGGTATTCGATCTTTGCTTTTCGCAGCTCTCTATTTAATAACAGATACATGAACCTTAATGACCTCTTCAAAATACGTGTAAATGTTCAGTGGAACGTTTAAATAATAAACAAAATAGAGAAAATGACTTAAAGGATTTTTATGTATTGAGCACATATAAATTTTGGTTTGTATTTTTTTAACTTCCCAAAAATCTTGGTCAATATTTTCAGTGAGTCAGTGTCAGCAGTAGGTTTCAGAAATTACAACTTTAGAAACTAGGGTTCGTTTCTTCCTTGTGGAAAGAGCACAGATAACCTATCGCGTAGCTTTACATTAAATACATAAAGTTATATTTTCATGTAGCGTGTTTATTATTATAGAACATGATGATTGGATATATTATTTACACGTATTTCTGCAGCTAAATATTTGAAACATTCTATTGACTATTGTGACAGTCAATTCCACTGAAGTTGTGGTCGGCTGTGATGACTATCTGCCTTCCCTCTTGTCTTTCACTACTAAATTAGGAACAACAATCTCAGACAGACCTCGAGCAGTTTTGAGCGAAATTCGAAAATAAACAAAATAAACCAATCAGCTTGTCTGTTATTTCAAAATTGTCTCTTTTGTGCGAATTCCTGAAACAAAATATAAACAAACTTTTCATACAGTAATTTTATTTGTTAGTGTGCCAAATGTTGTTTGATCAGTGAAAATGATTATACAGCTGTCGAAAATGTCAGATCTCCAAATTACTTTAAATATAAAATAGTATCCAAATATGACGTCTTTTGTCCCCCGACTTGTATTTGCTTATTACATATATTGCTCGTTTGTTTATTATATATTTATTTTGTTGCTTTTAAGCGCGCCCCCCAGTGGCTCAGCGGTATGTCTGCGGACTTACACGCTAAAATCCGGGTTTCGATACCCGTGGTGGGCAGAGCACAGATAGCCCATTGTGTAGCTTTGTGCTTAATTCGAAACAACAACAACAACAGCTTTTAAGCGCAAAGCTACACAATGGGTTATTTGTACTGTGCCCAGCACGGGCACTGAATTCCAATTTTTAAAGTTATAAAGCCTCAAGTTTTCTGTGGAGCAACTAAGTGCATGTATTAATTTTGGTATATTAAAAGTTAATTTTCCTAAAATGTTAATGTGTTAAAACACTTAATAACTAACTAAATATGGTATTTTGAGTAGTTTAGAAGTTTCTTACGAGAAAATATTAGTGAGCTTTAATTTGGTTAACAGAACACCAACCTAGCATGCGACGTGCTTTAGGTTTACATCCAAGCTAGAGAAAGTACATTGTAGAAAAAAAAAAGAAAACTACTGCATTAAATTTAGGAAAACCTTGCTCTAACCGTAACTAATTGCGAAGTGATAAAATGAAGGCAATTAGTCAACATCATCCACCGCCAGGCCTGGCATGGTCAAGCGCGTAAGGCGTGCGACTCGTAATCCAAGGGATGCGGACGCGGGCGCTAAACATGCTCGCCCTCCCAGCCGTGGGGGCGTATAATGTGACGGTCAATCCCACTATTCGTTGGTAAAAGAGTAGCCCAAGAGTTGGCGGTGGGTGGTGATGACTAGCTGCCTTCCCTCTAGTCTTAAACTGCAAAATTAGGGACGGCTAGCATAGATAGCCCTCGAGTAGTAGCTTTGTGCGAAATTCAAAAACAAACAAACATCCACCACCAACTCGTGAGCTACTGTAATCGAATAGCAGGATTGGACCATCACCTTCATAATGCATTCTCAGCCCCAAGGTGCGGAATGCGTTTTGTTATTGTTTTTCAGTAACGGGGCACTAACCATGGAACCTGAAATCAGCAGCCCCTCAAGCTAGCTGTTAAACTACACTCAGGTCGATGCAAGCTATAGCTATTTAGGACTTGTAATATCCCTTAGGCTAATATAGCAATATTCAATGTTTTACTATGGATAATAACCAGTAATTACGGGTAGGACCTTATTACTGGCTGCCTTCTTCTATTTGTATTTGTTGTAGGTGTAAAAACAATAACGTTTCTAAAAAAAAAATAAATTAGGTTACGACATAAAAGAGGCTTTTAGTGAATAGAAAACACTAAGCTAGACAATAGGATTTTGATGTCATGTCATTACCCTCAAAAAGGAATGTGTTTATAATTAATCTTCTATAAATACGTAAATAATTCGTGTTTTGTGTGCTCTTTAGAAGTATTCTGATAACGAAAGCGTAAATGACTCCAGTTTTCGTTCTGTAAGCGAATTATGAAGAAAAAAAATATTAAAACCAAGTTTCATGTTATTGATCTGTTGAAAACACCAGCAAGCAAAATCGACAGATCGATTAAGCCTAAAATATAGTATCAGGAACTGCTTACGCTTTTGGGGCTTTAAACGTCAATGTCATTTGTTGTCTACATATAAGACTCAAAATATCTCTGTACGTTCGCCACGTTCACGACGCAGGTTACGTTTCCCTCGTGTCAGAGGGAAACATCGGCACAAAACGACAGTTTTTCGTTGATGTAAGATCTGTTTATAGTCTGCTAGCCATACCGTTAATTTTATCGTTAACACATATATGCCACGAATAAATTCTACGTAAACCTCAATTTTTTGGTAATTTGCAACATGGCAGTGTAGGCCTATTTAATTATAGGTCATATAATTAACCTCGAACATAAAATAAATTTTTATTTGCGAAACGAGTAATGCTTAAATTATAATAGTTACTGTGTATATCGAGAGTAAAGTCAATTATGTTTCACTGGTAGAGCACTTGCATGAAGATGCATTGAACCTGAAAACTGTACCCTTGTTATTTTTATTAGCATTAGAATAGATGGAACTATTTAGTTAGAGATTACTAATTATACGTCTACTAATATATTACGCGTTTATCCTCACACAAAAAAGATATATATGCAAAATTAGAATGTTGTCTTGATGAAGCAAACAGAAGGCTTAGCCTATAAAATAAAATTATTATGTCTTATATATTCAAACATCTAAAACCGCCCTCTACATTCCGACACTCAGTTACACAACCCCTTCCAAACATGTGGTCAGCTTCCGGTCAGTTACCTCTTTCTTTGTGAACCTGACGATGACCAAAGAAGGTCGAAACATTATTCGCTCCTCTATGTAAAATATTTTCTCAACCCAAACGAGCCGTTTTTACATATATATTTCTCTACAAGTGGGTTTTCTCGACATCACTGATAATTATGTGTTCCATAAAACAAACTACGTGGAAAGAGTAAGGCTTACATTTTAATACTTATTATGTACAATGAAATTAAAGTTAAGTCAACGAATATATTTTAGTCTTTCCCTACCCTCTTTGGGTGGTTTGTTATCTGTAAATGGAATATTATTTTTCTTCCTATACGTTATGAAGCACAATATTGCATTTTGTTTGTAATATGTTTTGTACATCAGTGCCATACTGTTGAATACTGTATCAAGTTCATAAAAAATATGTTAAATTTGCATTATGGTTGTTGTTTGTTACCGAGCACAAAGCTTCGAAAAGGGCAATCTGTGCCGTGCCCATTATGGCTATCGAACTCCGGTTTGTAGCAGTATAAGTTTATAGATATACCGATGTGGCACTGAAGGGTTTACACTAAAGTAAATTGTACAAATGTTGCATACATATTCACATTTGAAATTTTAATACTAGATGAGAGATGACGAGTTTGTTTGTTTTTGTAATTTCGCACAAAGCTACTCGAGGGCTATTTGTGCTAGCCGTCCCTAATTTAGCAGTGTAAGACTAGAGGGAAGGCAGCTAGTCATCACCACCCACCGCCAACTCTTGGGCTACTCTTTTACCAACGAAAAGTGGGATTGACCGTCACATTATACACCCCCACGTCTGGGAGGGCGAGCATGTTTAGCGCGACGCGGGCGCGAACCCGCGACCCTCGGATTACGGGCGCACGCCTTAACGCGCTCGGCCATGCCAGGCCACGAGATGACGAGAAAGGGAAAGATCGAGCCAGATTTATCCTCTCCAGCAGAAGAGCTACTCATAATTTGATTTCATAAATTCACAAAATATCTCTTACCAATTAAAATGTGTAAAGGAGAAACGGGGATAGTAGGGTGTTTTTCTCGAAAATTCTGTCAACACTTCTAGACTCTTATAAATAATCCTTGTTTCATATGATTTTAGAAGTATTCTGGCAACGCAGTCGTAATGGATTCCAGTTTTTATTCTATAAGTGAATTATGACAAAAAATATTGAAACTAAGTTGAACGTTATTGATCTGTTGACGTCACTAACAAGCAAACTCGACAAATCAATTAAGCCTAAAATGTGGAAACAGGAACTATTTACACTTTTAAGGTTTTAAATCTTAAGAGATTTTATTAAAAATAATAATAATGTAAACGCATAATTTTGGAAAAACGTAAATATACATAAAAAATTTGAAAGTCCGTCTACTGGAATGCAATGTTTATTATGTGAGTCATCAAATGTTACTATGGCAACGTTTCCGTTGCAAAGAAGAACTTCAATTATTCGTCAGGGTAGGTAGTGGAAGGTGATTTGTGCTGTAGGTTTGGATTTACAAAGAGTGCTTATTGGCTTTCGTGTCCATTGTATACGTTGAAGAAAGTTGTTTTCAGATAATTGCTAAAAGCTACTAATTTGCTATCTCTACCAGCCGTTTCTGGTTTTTAACTTTTAGAAAATAGGAAGGATAATTATTTGACAATATCCTCCACCAACTATCGGGTTATTCTTGTCTTTAGTACCACATAGCGGGATTTAACCATCACTCTTAGAACACATCCAAGGCTCAAACGTGCGGTGAGCGATTTTTATTTTGTGATATGTTACAACTCTCAGTCCCACAGAGGCGCACTCTAACCACTTAACCAGTTGAAACTGTCTTAAAAACGCAGTTTATTATTTTTAATTAAATTTTATTTTGCACGTTTTCTGATGCATCTTGATATTAATAGTATCTGTCTGAAGAGCGCGGCACTTTATGCATATACATGAAATAAACGGCTTGATCAGAGATCCCTAGGAACACGTATGTATGTCAATAACTTGGAACTATTTACTGTTGGAAAGAAACCAATTTAATAGTATCTGGTGCAGTAAAAGCTTTATCTGACATTGAACTGAATGTCGAATTCGTTTTCGACTCTTATAACGCATTCACAACTCAGTGTTATAGACCGATTTAGCGATACCATGATTCGAACCATAGATCTTCAAAGACGAAGCCTTGCATGACGCCGACAAGAACATAACCGGCTCGTGTAATTTTGGATCAATTTCAGTTATATTAGTAACTTATAGTTATAAATATGAAACTTTATATAAAATATAAGAACAAGTAAACCCACTAAAAGTAAGGAAAAATGCTAAGTTTTGTAAGAATTATGATTACAGTTTCCACATGTTTTTAATGCATTTAAATACAATTATAAAATCTTTGATTACATGAGCTTTGAAATCTGGATCAAGACACATTCTGTTTTCGTTTAGCGTTTATGTTTTGGAATCTGAGTTACAAGATGTTTTGTTATTATTAATACTTTTCCACAAAGGAACATATTTCATAAAACACAACACTGATCACTAATTTAATTAGCTGAATTAAATGTTCTATTTTGTTAACCACAATCTAAGTACCTCTTAACTTGTCGTCCCCAGTGGAACAGAGATGTGTTTACAGACTTAGAACGTAAAAGTCCTGGATCGAATTCCTTGCAGTGGATACAGCAGATAGCCTAACGTGGTTTTGCCCTAAAACGAATAAACGAACATATATATTGTTTTGTTTACTTGTTAACAATAAAGTAAATGTTAGCTTGAATAACAATGTGTCCGAAACATTTTGCTGCAACAGTAACTAAGCAATTAGTTTGAAAACAAAGCATAGATGTTTATAGAAATCGGTAAACTTAAAGTTCCCTGGATGTTTACACACAACATAAGATCAAGGGTTGAAAATAATTACCCAGTAGAATTACCGGTGAATCTATCTAACGGTATTCTGTGATATGATTCTGTTTTTATACTTTACCTTATAAAGAGCCCGGTACTTTCTTTACGTTCCTTACTGTAGGGGTTTTACCCTTTTAGAATGTATATATAGTTATTATAGATCAACTTCAATGTTAGTTGTAGTCCCAGTAGATTTTACCACGGAAAAAACATGCATTATAAAATCACGAGTGTAATTTTAACAAACATTTCTGACATACCTTTATATATATATATATATATTCATGTGTGTGTGTATATATGTATATACGCATAGAAAGAAAATATTAATACTCAAGATTTAAGGAAAATAAAACAAAATAAAATAAAAATGTTTGAATTTTGCGCAAAACTACACAAGGACTATTTGTGTTAGCCGTCCCTAATTTTGCAGTGCAAGACTAGAGGGAAGGCAGCTAGTCATCACCACCCGCCGCCAACTCTTGGACTACTCTTTTACCAACGAATAGTGGGATTGACCGTCACGTTATAACGCCCCCACGGCTGAAAGGGCGAGCATGTTTGGTGCAAAGGGTATTCAAATCCGTGACCCTAGGATTAAAAATCATAAAGAATGACCGTTAAAAACACCAAATCCAAACACTAACTAATGGTAATTTGTTATAAACTAAAATAAGCCCAAACAAAAATTAAAAAACGCTTCACCAATTGAAAGGATCCCCAGGACACAGGCTATAATGTAGAACATAAAATGTACCTTACGTTTTGTAGGTAAATACGGAAGTAGGACTTGCATTGCGGGGGGTTACACCGCCTATTTGTCTTAACCTCCAGCAGTCTGGAAGCAGTTAGCTATCGAACAAACAAAGAAACGTTAAAAGTATGCTTTCATGTTATGGGATTCTTTGTAACAGTGCAATATTTAACTTTTTATTCTTAGGCATAGATATCTAAATTGATTAACATGTCCAGGCTGTTAACTCGATGGTTCATCGTTTGCGTCGTGTTGCCGCAAGAATGGTCATCATGTTATGGTCATGAATGTGTGTTATAAGAGTGGAATGAAATCCCACTATTCGTTAAAGCATTCGTTAGTGATGCTCGCTGTTGATTAGCTGCTCTCTCTGGGTTCTGTGACTGGTATACTTGTAATGAATATAAAGCTCGTTTGTGGAGCAGACATTTTGTGTTATCAGCTATCACACACATTTATAATGGAGAAATGTATACTGAGAACCCTTTTAGACAACAAAGGACTCATTTCTTTTGAATATTTGGACAATGTGTTTTGTAAAGACACAAACATATTCAGGCATGCTTTTGATCACTGTACCTTATATTCGTTGCTTTCTGGTCTTGCTCAGAATTGTATTAAACTATTTATCGCTAATGTAAAAATCAAATTAAGTTTCATGGATATATAGTAAGTTTTGATATAATCAAGGTAATTCATACTAAAGCATGAGATAATATTAGCCCATGTAAAATAAAGCTTCTCACCTTCTTATTACTGGTGCTATCTGTACTAACTAGAGTGGACAAGCACATTTGAGGAGCCCGCGATTGTCTTTCATTCATTGAAGTATGTACTAGTGATAGATTTTCCAATGAAAAATCTGTGACTATTCTTAGATTTCGAAGTTAGTGACTTAAAACTTTAAAATCCGAGTTTTGAGCTCTTCCAGTAGCTACACCAGAGATACCCCACTGTACAGCTTTGCGCTAAAATAAAATAGTATTAATAGTATTTACTTCTTTTCTAGTGATAGAATAGGTATATCTGTTATAATTTATTATAACAGATATGGTTATTATATGTTCAGTTACGCACTGTGTTTATATATGTCAGATTGTTTGTGAGAGGCAATGAAAGACATTAACTAATATTTACATCTATTATAACTGTTCAGGTTAGTACAAATATATTACAGCAGAATGACTACTCACTCAATCAATATGACTGAATTACAAACACAACTATGTTGGGTTATATTTGCTTAATATACTCAGTTAACTCCAGCTTCTTTATTATTCAATTCTTGAAGTCGTATTGTTTGTATGTGTTGTATTTTTATTTACATTTGTTCAGTGCCAGTAAATAATTTGTCGAGAAGTTGTGTCTCATTATTTTGCTACATCTGACACCTTGACTTGCCGAATCTTTGATCCTTTTGTTATTTTGCAAGGCTTAATTATTTGTTAGATACTATGAAGAAAAATCAGGTTAATTAAAGTGTGTTTAATGTAGTAATTTAGTGTTTCTTTAATTTCTGTTTTTTGTCGTTGACTTTATTCATTACAAGCAATTGAAATATTAGAAGAATCTCCTTACTCTTCTAGAAATTATATATATTGGATTCTAGCTAAAATTGATGGGCAAGAATTAGGACAGTATCATCTTAAGACACGAACAGGGATTCAACTTGTTTTTTCTGACTTTTGGCCAGACGTTCTGATTCTCATCTTACTGTTTGTTTGTTTGTTTTTGTATTTTGCGTAAAGCTACATGAGAGCTATCTGGATTAGCTGTCCCTAATTTATTAGTGTAAGACTCTTGCGGATGACAACTAGTCATCACTACCTACCGCCAACTTTTGGGCTACTCTTTCACCAACGAATAATGTGATTGACCATTACAAAATAACGCCCCACGGCTGAAAGGGCAAGCATGTTTGGTATGACGGGCCATGCTGGGCTTTTACGATACTAATCATGCCAGCTATTATCTTCACTCTATAATGTTGAGAAGATGCTATGAGCAATGAAATAATATCTAGACATTAATAGTCATAATAGAATGAGGGGTTCCTCAGAACTCTTTCTGGTTATCAGATTACATTGCCATACCTACCCATGAATGATGGACCTGAAGTGTCTGAAGCAACAATGGAAAATATATAGTCGTAAGGTGTACTACATTCCAGGACTTTGCTTCATAACCAAGTGGAGTCTGAGTTATGGCTGAAAATCAGTGAATTTGTACTAGGTGTATTCTTCTGAGCGGAATAGATGATACGTAAATAATCTAAATATTCTTCTATCAATTGAGGCACTCAAATACTTTTAAATATGTGTTCCAAAACAGAGGTTATCATCCCTGTTGATAGCAGCTCAGTTACATTTGAGTGGCAAAGCTGACGTCATGTAGTTAGATTTATCGTATGTTGCAGAGCCTCATTTGTTGAATTTATATCAACTCGTTACTTTATGAAATACTTCGGTGAAAGGCAAAAACTATGTAATAATTATATTGGACCTTCTATAGTTTAACTGCGTAAGATATCTTATTAAGTACCCTTTATACATCTAGGATTCTTGTTGTACGAGAGTAATAATACAGGTTCAATTTGTTGGAGAATAAAACTTCCAACTTGTTCAAATGTTAAGCTGAAAAATACTATCATAGTGAAACTTTGTCAACCTATGAAAGTGATTTTTACCATTTGCATTGCCAGCTTATATAAAACACATGTCTAATAGATAACAAAGATATTCTCAACAATAGATTTTTTGAAGGTCTGCCAGTTGAATACACCTAAGAATATTAGGTTGGAGAAATATCTTGTCGTACATAGAAACAGCGTTGGTGGTGAAAATTTGAAGCTGATAACAGCAAAATGCCCAAGCAGAGAAGAACACCAGTTGTTTCACCAACATTGGTGCTTCCAGAGAATCAAGTAATTTAGAGATAGCAAAATAAACTCGTAGCAGCTTAACTAAAGATCACTTCTGTTATAAGACAAGACGTCCACAACCTGTCACACTTGTTAGGCCAAACATTGGGCAAAAGAACATTTATGAATGATACTTGTAATTTAGGATACTTAAGATATTGAAGACACGATTACTTTTTTCTGTAAGCGCCTTAAAGATGAACAGCTTATAGAATTATTTCTAATGGTAGAATGTAAGAGGAGGGCCACCATTCATTCAGGAAAGAAATGAATATTTGTGTGTCAGAAGGTGTGATGAGCCACAAACATATGTTTACTTAAGTAAACCAGTGGTTCTGGTTGTATGTTTTTAAACAATGGATGTGTTAAGACTCCTCAATATCTGATCACATTTCACAAAAGCCACCACTCAATTGAGGATAATTTTATTTATTTCAATGAAGATGCAGTAGAAGTAAATGGAGAAACTTTACTACACTTAGCTATCGGTGCAAGTTTATACAGGAGAAGCGTTGTTATAACAACCTTGGCCCGAAGGCATCTTAACGTGCAAAAGTAAGGACAAGTGAATTGTTTATGTTTGTTTAGAAGATGTGAAGACAGTTACAATGTGTTGATTTTTTGTGTTTTTTGATAAGCTATGAACATCTGTTAGTGACACAGATTAGAGGCGAAACAGGAAGTTTTCTGTTTAAACACAAAGTTACTATTCATCAGGCTGTAATATCTAAAAAATAGTGATACAATACTGAGTATTGTGTTTCTATGGACAAAGAAAAAGCTACATAATTCACTGGTTGGAAAGATACTACGAAAAACGCATGAAAGACAAATAATTAGAACCAACTGTTCAATTTACTGTTGGTACTTATATACAATTCTACAGCTTCCAGAGTACCTAAGGTTGATGATAAAAGATGGTGTAAAGCACATCATGACAAGTAGATGGACCAGAGGCTGAATATGTGTTTTCAAAGTAGACTGATGCCTTTGTAAGACTGATATAATTGTTCAATATAAAGACATTGGTGACATGCGGAAAATAAAGATACAACCAGTTTTGGATAGATTGAATGTCATATGATGGAACCATCTAGTTGTTAGATAGAAATGACAAATTCACACTTAAACTTTTAGTTGAGGTTTGAATTTTAAAATAAAAATTGGCCAAACATAGTTCTGAGGAAAAGATGGTGCGTTGTGATAATTTACGTGTATTGCAACGCTATTCCTTATTTATTGGATTATCTATGCTTATATTTTTTTTATTTTTTAGTTCTTGTCTGTGCTGTGTCAACAATATGATATACATGTGTTTTAGACTCGTAAACTTTCTTGTGGCTACAGGGTTTATTGTACATATGAATAAACAAAATATTTAAATCCAAGAAGTCATTTAATTGTCTTTTCACTTGCAACCTTAGTCCCTCTGTCATGTAATAGAAGTGGAAAAATATCTTGGTTAGCTTGACTTCGTAGAGTGTCTCAGTATACACTAGAAGTTTTAATATAATATTGTCTCAAATTTCAGCTACTTAGTTTCTGAGATTTTTTTTCTGACAATGTCAGATTGAAGTTGGTCTATTTTGTGCTGGAATTGTAGAAACGTTTTGTTTGTTCACGTTAGCTTCTCATACTTCTCTTCTGTTGTTATTCTAGGAAGCCTTTCCACATGGATATTCATAATTTTGGAGATTATGATACATATTAAATTTTCGTCGATGAGTCTTAGAATTTGTCTGATTAATTTTTGGAAATTATGTTGAGACAGATTTCTTTTTCTGTTTCGCTTTCTTTTAGCGCTTAGAGACAGTTAGGCCTATCTCAAATATATAAACACATTCTTTCAACTCAAATTTTGTAGGTGAATTTAAATCTCTTACATAGTTCATATTCATTCTTTGGTTGTATGAAAGAAAAAGAAAGAAGTAGAAAGAAATGGATTACATTATATAGTTAATTGATTTTCCGACATTTAATTACCAAATTCGGAGTACCCTTTAGACACGATCTGATTCAGGTTTTAGTCTATGTTAAGAACTGACAAATTCGTCTGTTGATGTGTTGAAAGCTTACGCGGCACTAGGAAGAGCACATAATCGATTACTTATAGCTAGGAATATCTATGCTAACAGGTAAATTTACACCTCATGGTGTCTTAATGTATATGCTACTGCCACTAGAGGACGTAGCAACTAAAACAGGCTGTTTCGTTCAATGCTACTAAATCTTATACACGTGTGTGTGTTTTCTTATAGTTACATCGAGCTATCTGCTGAGTCCACCTTATAGATCTCAAGGGAAAAAAAGTGAGAAAACCCACAGTAATAAATATAATATATATTATAAGTATTTTATTTTTGTGTGTAATTTATAAATTATTTATGCAAGTAACGCATTAATAGTTTGTTTCTTTTTGAATTTCGCGCAAAGCTACTAGAGGGTTATCTGTGCTAGCCATCCCTAATTTAGCAGTGTAAAACTAGATGGAAGGCAGCTAGTCATCACTACCCACCGCCAACTCTTGAACTACACTTTTACTAACGAATAGTGGGATTGGCCGTACATTATAATGCCCCCACGGCTGAAAGGGCGAGCATTTTTGGCGCGATGGGGATGCGAACTCGCTCCCCTCATATTACGAGTTGCACGCCTTAACACGCTTGGCCATGCCAAACCCGCATTAATTGTAGAAGTATCATGTAATAAGAGACTAAACACAGTATTTACTTTCGAAAAAGGCACGGCATGGCCAGGTGGCCTCGTAATTCGAGGATCGCGGGTTCAAATCATCGGCACACTAAACATGCTCATGCTCTCCCTTTCAGCCGTTGGAGCGTTATAATGTGAAGGGGCTGTCCCACTATTCGTTGGTAAAAAAATACCTCAAAGGTTGGCTGTGGGTGGTGATGACTTGTTGCTTTCGCTATAGTCTTACACTGCTAAATTAGGTAACGGCTAGCGCACGTAGCCATTGTGTAGCTTTGCGCGAAGCCCTTCAGTGGCTCAGCGGTATGTCTCCGGACTTACACGCTAAAATCCGGGTTTCGATACCCGTGGTGGACAGAGCACAGATAGCGCATTGTGTAGCTTTATGCTTAATTAAAAAACAACAACCTATTTTTGCCCCCCGCTAGTAAAGCGGTATGTCTCCGGATTTATAACGCTGAAATCAGGGGTTCGATTCCCTTCGGTGGGCTGAGCAGATAGCCCTTTGTGGCTTTGCTATACCAAAAACACACACACACAGCTTTGCGCGAAATTCAAAAACAAATAAACAATCTTTTCGAAAATTGTGCTTTAAGAGAAGTTTAATTTATCATTTTAGTAATTAAGTGACGTACTTTTATTATTTTAACGATTTCTCTGTCGGTGTTACTTAGCTCTATTCGTACGTAGTACTTCAATCAAATGGCGCTATTAAGAAATACATTTTTAAATTACATTTCAGTTTATAAGAATGACAATGAGGTTAATGTTTCTTATTCGTTCTTCATGTGAAAACAAACATATAAGACGAGCTTAAAATGTAACAAAGTAAACTAATAGTTTACTGTAATAGTGCACGGCGTAACATGTAAACCATTTTATAAAATATTATATTTTATATTTCAGAAACAGATTTCCTGTATGTTTTCAGAATGACTTAATGAAAAACTATTATTAATAATTGAATTTTTTTTGTTATTAATTCACGAAAACTTTGATTAGGGTGGAAGAGAAAAGATAAAGTTATAATAATATATTCAAGTAACATTATTACCTTTACGTCGCCGACACAAACAGTTGTGTATAGCTCATAGGTATCGACGAACTAGGCTTACCGCAACAGGAATGTAACAAGGGAAGATTTATGTGTGTGTAGACTGCCAGGTGGTACTATAAGTTTAGATCCTTGTCCTGCTATCTGTCCATCATATGAGCTTGATAAGGTTTGAAATTATAGGAATAAGATGGTACTTCAAAAAGGATAGACAAAAAATAAACAGGTAACATTACAGGTAAATTTACAGAGAATGTTTAGATACATAGAATGAAAAGGTTTCTCTTAATTAGCAGAAATATATAGAATTTTTTCAGATACAAATCGGTGTGTAAATTGATTTCTAATACATAGAGAAATGTTTCCTCTTATAGTTATCGATTTTCTCTCAGGAATATGATGAATAATTTTCCTTAAAAACAATGTGTGTTTTTTGTAGGAAGGAGGAGGAAAGGCGAAGGGAACTAAAACATTATTTGAATATAAAATAGTAAGCGATATATTGTAAGTTAAGTATCATGGCTTGAGTTTGGACCGGTCACTCTATAATGGCACTCATGAGATCCATCTACGTTCGTGTTCTTCTTATGTAACTTAACAGAAAATTGATTAAACTATAGATCAATTATTACAAAGATATCCTTATGTGTTCTCATGTAGTATGGATTTATACTGACTTTTGTCAGAAAGTAAATGACAGAATTTCTTGTAAGTATCAACACTAGGCGTACCTATCAAAAGACTCAAATTCGCTAACAAAAAGTTCAAGTAACACCAGTGTTTAAAGCGCCACCTTGAAGAATTGTTCTACATGAGTGTTAACGGAAATTTCAGTTGTTCAGTTTGACGTTCAAATACTGATATTTTTGAACATTTATTTTAGTAAGTGCTACTCATCTAAAGTTACTCAGTCGGAGTTGTTTAACGAACTCTCATTGGTCACGAGACACAGTTAGAGAAAATAAAAAAAAATGCTTATATGCTTTAATATTAACATTACTTTGTTCAATAAACGTTAACTTTTCGTCGATTGGTAAGTTGGACTGTGTTAAGTTTATATACTTACAACTCTACAATTCGGGGCTCGATTATCAACTGTGAACACAGCTTATAGCCCAACAACAAAAATAATAAAAGCACACAAAAACATTAAAAACTGTGACAATACTTTCAGCCAAAAGCCAACGTTTATGTTTTATAAGTAAGGTATTAGCTATTATTTTTATTGTTATTTTTAATAACAGTATTGGTTAGAATAATTAATGTATGTAATTTTATTAATTTTGTTTTAATATTGTAATTTTAGAGTACATTTTATATTTAAAGCTTAACACATGCATTTAGAACAAATTTAAATTTCCTAAGCTGATCGAACTTAGTGAGATATTGTGATTGCTGTTGAAATTGTGAGAAAAACGTAGACAAGTATATTTAATTAGTTCTTTAGCTTCGGTCTAAGTGAATATCTCGCTCTGATAGGAAGTTGACATTAATATCAATTACAAATATGATATAATTTAAAAAAGCGACAGAAAAAAGTATTCAGTTGTTATAAGGACAGTTGTAATATAACACTAAGTAATGTTTGTTAGCAGATTACGAAGTGTATTTGGAAGTTGTATATGTATATACATATTTATTATTGGTTTATTATAAGAACAGTTGTAATCTAACACTAAGTAATGCTTGTTAACAGATTACAAGTTAAAAAAGAAACGGATTTTAATCCTTGCTTGTTTGTTTTTTGAATTAAGCACAAAGATACACAATAGGCTATCTGTGCTCTGCCCACCACGGGTATCGAAACCTGGATTTTAGCGTGTAAGTCCGCAGACATACCGCTGAGCCACTGGGGGCGGATTTTAAATTTCTGGTATATACTACAAAACTAAGAATTCACATCTAGACAACTATTTCACTGGTTTTTTTGGGGTTTATTTTTCATTTGTTTAGATAACAGCTCAGTATGTGTACTGAGATGTAGATTTGAAATTGAACTCTTTTTTGGTGAATAAATCTAGAAAAAGAGCCATCTGTACGTCAATAGACAGACGTTTGGTATTTTTTATAGGAAGATTAAATATTCACAGAGAAAAATGAGAAAGAAGAAAAAGATGTAAACAGTTCATGAACTCTACAAACTACTTTTAAAGAGAAACAAAACTATTTACGAGCCCACGCACTACATTCTGTAAATTCGTTCAAGAAATTTCAGTCATAACGAAATTTCTCTTTGCGTCCGATATTTTTCTTTAGAATATATGAGGCAACAGCAGAGATGACGAATCTTATTGAAAAATAAGCCCATAGTTTAAAACGGAAACTTTTTCTTTTATCAAAAGATGATGTACTCAGATGTTTCTACGTACGGTTGTTAAGCACTCAAGCTTTGGGCGACCATCCGTGTCTCAGTATAATGCTTGACTCTCAGTTCGATGGACTTGATTAAACACACTCGTCACTAGGAGAGAAAGGCCTCAAGCTAATACAGAGGCAGTGAAATGGTCCTTGGGCAGGCTTTATCTGCGTATTTCTCGCAATGTTACGTAGGAAACGAACTAATGGATGAGAGGTGGTGCTGGCGGTATGGACACTTGTTTGCCAGAGAGATAAACCAAGCTTAACAGGCGAAAAGAACACGTGTAATCTCCATCCTTATTGCACTTCTCAGCAGAAAAGCTGCAAATTAGCTCAAGATTTCACCATCTTGAAGTAGGATAGTTTGAATTAAGCTCCTGGTTTGTAGCTCCACAAATAAACGTGTATAATATATGTATTTTCCTTATTATGTTCCACTTTCAGATTTCATCCACTTTTGTGTAATCCTTAAAAGTGAAAAAAATGTATACTCTAAGTATTTCTTCTCCAGTCACAAAAAGCTTTTTTTGAACATACCACTTTTTCCTTACATATTAAGATTCCAGTGATGTAGTAAAGCACGTTCATCACGTGGTGTTATTAAATTTTGAACTATTCTTTAAGCTTTTAACAAACTTGGAACCACTGGATATTAGCACACAGTGACTAAAACAGCATAGACAATTTTTACACTTCAGTGATTTAAATATTTCAAAACAGCTAAAAGAGTGTATATATATATATATATACATACACACACATATAGCTATACATTAAATAATACATGATATTATTTGAAATTCAAATAGATTTTCGTTCCTTACCATTTTTTTATTTCACAAAACTAAACAAAACGACCATTGTGTTGCTCACAAAACCGTTAGAAACAAAATCCATTTTCTCCACGATTTACATTTTTATCAGGAATCGTACATTCAAAAGGGAGCTGGGTGTGGTTCAGTGGTTATTGTTATAAACTGTGGATCGGTGGTAACGTGGTCCGCGTACTTTCAAGTTAAGGTGCAACTGTTCTAAGTTGAAAGTATTAGCAGGCGTGTTGGTAGTACTTTCGTTCTAAGGCTCAACTGTTTCAGATATAAAGTATTTGTACTACTTTCAAGCAAAGTGCAACTCTTTCGGATTTAAAGTATTAGTAGACGTGTTTGTAGATATTTCAAGCCAAGGTGCAATTAATCTATGTTAAAAGTATTAGCAGTTTCACATGTTTCAAGTTCTTTCAAGTCAAGGTGTAACTCTTTCGAGTTCAGACCATAAACAGTCATGTTTCAAGGTTTTCACCTCACGATGCTTCTTTTCCAAGTTTAAAGTATCAGCCGAAATGTCTTAAGTCTATTAAGTCAAGTTTCTACTATTCCAGGTTTAACGTATTAGTAGACGTAGATTTACTAGTTTATAAGCGAAGTACAACTGTTCTACGTTTAAAGTATTAGCAGACATGTTTAATATTTTTATAGTGCTATTTCAGGTTTACAGTATTAAGAGACACATTTGAAGTAAACTAAAGGTGTAACCTTTGCAGGTTCAAATTATTGGCAGAGCTGTCTAAAGTACTTTGTTGTCAAGATATAGCTGTTCCAAGTATAAAACAATAACAGATATGTTAAAGGTGGTTTAAGATAACGATCCGTTTGTTCTAGGTTTAAGGAATTATCAGACACGTTTTAAACACGTATCCACGTTGTTACACAAGTATCACAAGGAACAAGTCTTGATGTTTATAGTTATTTAGATTGAGACGTCCTCCAGAACACTGGAATTAGTTTTTAATCTCATCTTATGTAGAAGATATTCCTTTCTTAGGCTTACTTACAAGACGAAATTCTTAACTAAATAAAGGTGTTGAAAGGCCTTTTGCTAATAATTTTGACAGCATTTAATAGATCATTCGAAACTCTAAATTTTAATATGGTTCACATACATTGAAGAGAATGATTAGTTGAAGTAAAAGAAAACTAAAACAAGACCAAACACTTTAATGAAATTTACAGCTAAAGGTATTATCTCACATTCCATGTAACCTTATTTTCTCACACATAAAAAAAACTTAGAAAACTGTGTTCGATAATTTCTGAAAATGAGAAAAACTAAAACGACAAGCAAAGACAAGCCTCGTAGACACATTAGTTTATGGAAATACCTGTCATCTGTTTTAGACGTTATAATGTTGCTAATGAATGGTTTGTTCGAATTCCAAAGAACACGCTTCAGATGTGATCACACGATTTCCGTTACTTCAGAGTTCAGCGAATTAGAAGATTGTTTCTATTGAATAACTATTTCATCTCCCTGCGGTAAAAGAAGCAGAGAATTAACTTCTGGATTCGAAAGCCAAACTTAGAAGTTTTAATGAACAAATTATACAAATGATCCATCTTGTCTGCTAATTTTATATTCAATTAACTTATACTGAGACGGTTTTTTTTACGACGTTCCTTCATTTTGTAGCACCGTTCAATACGTAAATCGTTAAATACTAAGTAAAAATATGGCTTACACAAATATGGTTATTCAAATTAAATAAACGATCTTATTATTGTTATTTTACTCTTGATGTTTCATTATAAATGCTATAGATTGCCTTCAAGAATAAAAACACATTTCAATCACAATATTACAAGAATATATAAAATATTAAAGATACATTATAGTTTTTATAATATAAACAATTTAATTATACAGAAGAATACCTACCAATAGTGTTGAATAAAATACGAGAGTTGAGAAATGTTAATTAAATCGATTAGTCGGAAGTAAAATATTAAATATGATATCTGATTTTTTAAAGTAATATCAAAGGAGATACTTAAAAAGTCTGGAGATCGTGGCTGTCTCTTTGCAAATGATGATTCATATAAAAACTTTCTAGCTGGAAAGATCTAGCAAACCAGTTTTGAATCCCTATAATACCACCAAATATTTTGCACACTTAAAGCATTAAAAGAGTAATAACCCAATCACTTATCATAGTGATTTGTGGCTAATTTCCGTCTGGTCACTAGTTTAAAACTACAAGAAGCGAGGGATAACTTTGAAATAATTTTTTTTTAAAGTTTAATTAAAACTAAAAAACAATGAACCATATCTTGTGAAAAAATATTTTAATTAATGAATAGAAAACATAATTATTTTAAACGAATCTTAGCGAGGAATTAAATATTTTAAAAAATCGGGTAATTTATTCACGGTATTATTTTGAAAACCGATAGAATGTTTAAATTTCGTGTAGTGGTAACACAAGCTACCACCTATGGTTTCTAGAAATAAACTTGCATGCTTACGATGGTTGCTTAGTATTTATTGTGTTTACATCTCATTTCAGTATTTTTATTATCATTTTGCTTATGCCCTACCTTAAAATCATATATAAGTAATAACAGTTTGCGTTACCAATACAGCTGTCACTAAATTAAGCTCATGTCATTGCTTAGAGTAATCATCAGTTATGGATGAATAATACAGAGGGAAAGTTTTCAGTTTGTTTTTAGACAAGAACCTACTCAATAAGCTATTAGTGCTGTGCCAACTGCAAAGGATTTTGAGAGTAAAAGCGCTCAAGGTATTGCTGAGTTACCAGAGGGAACAGAGAGACAGACCTCACACCATTTGCGATATACACTTGATCGAATAATTTCCTTTATATTAAACTTTGAATCAAAATTATTCTTATTCACAATTTATATATCAATATTGCGTTAAATGCTTGTACTATTTTACATTTATTATTATGTTTATGGCGTCAGTGGAAACTACAGTGTTGAACTTTCATGTCCACACACACACACACATATATATGTGTATATGATATCTAGAAATTTCTAATTATTCAAAGCAGTAAAATATCATTCACCACTTCATTTGAAACAAGGTTTTTGTGTGTGAATTTCCTTGCAAAAGAAAGAATTACTGTGATATATAGAGTCACTGAAGAGGAAGGGGGAAAAAGCAAGTGGAAAAGAAACTATAATGTCTCTAAGGATTGTATACTCCAGTGAATTTTGCACAATACATTAGGACGAAGGTAAATGGCCTCTCACAGTTTCTTCGGTCCAATCTTCCTTGAAAGCCACTGTGCTAGAGAAGTAGCAATTCGACTCTCCGTGTGCCACCAGTATTTTATTTAACTCTGCTGTTCTTCGGCTTTTAAAACTCTTATAGACCTGCGTAAAAAAACAAAATACAGAAAAAGTGAAAAATATTAGAGTCTTGTCTTCGCACCTGGTGATGTCATCAAACCGTTTGTTTGTTTCTGGTCACATGAGAAATTCGGGTATTTTTTCTTTAGGTCATTTTTTGTGACAATCTGTACTTTCTATGAGAATTTAATGCTACAATAGTCGTTAAGGCGATATGGGGCACGTGCTTCACAGGCGAGTATAATCATTTGTTGGTTACCGTGCAAGTCTTGGACAAAATGAAATTATATCGTAAACACGCAGTGAAACTGGACAACACTTATTGAAAAATTATATTAAGAGTTGGGTTTGTTTCTTAACAAAGACTGTTATGGTGTAAATCAGATTAAGGAGGATTATTTTTGGTATTAAGCACATAGCTACACAATGGGTTATCTGTGCTCTGCCCACATACAGGTATCTAAACCCGGTTTAGAAGTGCAATAGACTGCAGTATTTTGGAATTAATGGACTCACACACATTGCATATAGTGTCTTCAGTTGGATTTAGGTTTTTTTTACATGTTTTATCTCACATTATTCATAATGAGTGCAGTAGTTTATAAACGTATTGAACCTGAGGAAGAACAACATGAAGAGGCGGAGATTTGAGGATTAAACTGGGAACCTCTATTGCACGTGTAAGCGTAACAAGTGGCACAAATGTAGGCCTATGAAACCATCGTAAAAGCCGTTTTATAAGCTTGTTCCCAAGCGCATAACAAGAGGGAAGGAAAACTAACGAAAACTGGCACGAGACGAGCGGAAGAGTGTCGTCACACATTGGACTACTAAGCATATGTCTATATTAAGGGTTAACAAAAATCGTGGCACTTTACTATCCTCCTGTCTTTCAAAAATGATGCAGAGCGTGTTGCAAAAGTTTTATCTCCAATGGTTGCATTTTATGGTTAGTATGGCAAATTAAACATTTAGAGAGCTAAGATAAATGTAAAGGTGAACTATGCATTTTTCATGCTAACATGCTGAATACAAAACATTTAAACACGTACCGAGGTCAATATATTCAGAGTATTCTCGAAATATAAACGATAATTTATGTTATACCACTCACAGGCATCTTTCATTATCTTGTGTTCTTTGGTTATTTAAGAGGTCCTTGGAAATTGTTATATAACACTAAGTAAAGTTAAAGATGTGTGGGGTAACACATCTGTCTCTGTGTATTCATGTTGTAAGCTATACTATTTGTTTATTTTTTACTTTCAATAACAGTATTGGTTAGAATGTTTAATATGTTTAGTTTTATTTCCTATTATTATACGCTTATTATAGAGATTGTTTTTCGCTGTTAGCTTGATATATGTACTTAAGACTAACCTAAATCTCCCAATCTAGCTGAACCTCATGAGATATTATTAGGTTTACGGCCAAATATATCGTTAACAAGAACGACACCCAACTGATGAAACACTGCATTCTAATCTTCGTAAAAGTAAGAACGTAAAAAACTTATTTCATTAGCTACACTGATTACTACGCTGATTTTTAGTTTCGCTTTAAGTGGGTAATTTTCTATCTATTAGGTATAACGAAATCAAGTCTTATTTGAATAAAATCTTTCTCTGAAACCATCAAGAAGAACAGAAAATAGAATTAGCAATAAGAGGAAGCACTTATTTTAATATTCAAATACAGATTGGGCTCTATTTGAGTCCCTCAGGAACTGACTCTGGAAACAATTGCGTCTAGAATTTTTACGCGCATTCATTGATAGGATCTGATAGTCTCAAACCAATAATACTTCTGTTGAATAGTACTAAAATACACTCACATAAATCTACAGTGAGAGACGGTTTTGTTTATTGGGTATTGTTCTGGGGATAAACTTTGTAATTTACTACAGAGACCCACGCGATTCCGAAATACATTGGTTTGTGTTTGATAAATAGAGTCTATGCACGGAATACTAAAATGTACAGACTTGCACTTTATAATGTCATGGTAAGATATGCCTGCTTCTAACGACTTTGCCTGGTACTGCGGAACTACTATTGAAGTCAATATCCTTTCTTTGTTGATGATCTAAAGTTGCAACATTAAACTAACTGAGCCAGTAATATATGTACAAAATTTAATTTTAAAATCGTTATACTACTTAGATAATTAATAAATAAAATGTTGAATAATTACTTTAACATGATTACGAATTTGAAACCGATTATATTAGAACTACATTATGACATTCGTTGGCTTCTTATAGTTAGTTTAAGGATACCTAAAAACTGATCGCTTCCAACACAAAATATTCATAAATTCTGATTAGAGATATGAGTTATTATTGGAAATTAAAAAATCAGGACTTAATGGCATTGGAAAACAAAGAACATGAATTAACCTGGAGAATCAGGACAACCGGAAGTTATCTGTAACAAGTTGTACTCAAGCAGTGATAAATAAATTTCAGGTGTCTTGTTACAGATAAGGCCTGGCATGGCCGAGCGCGTTAAGGCGTGCACTCGTAATCCGAGGGTCGCGGGTTCGCGCCCGCGTCGCGCTAAACATGCTCACCCTCCCAGCCGTGGGGGTGTATAATATGACGGTCAATCCCACTATTCGTTGGTAAAAGAGTAGCCCAAGAGTTGGCGGTGGGTGGTGATGACTAGCTGCCTTCCCTCTAGTCTTGCACTGCAAAATTAGGGACGGCTAACACAAATAGTCCTTGTGTAGTTTTGCGCAAAATTCCAAAACAAACAAACAAAAACAAATTGTTACAGATGATAATCTACGAAGAGAAAGGTCAATGACAAAAGCCATCTTTATGACACAGGCAAGAGTAGGCAACTAAATCAAGAAGGAAATGAGTCTAGGAAGGTGTAGATTCATCAAGATAAGGCTTTCAGTCATACCTCACATTCAGTTACTGCGTACTTCAAGCAGCTATAAAATGGAATGAGTAATAATGTCATTCCATGTGAAAAAATACTGGTAGATCAAGTCATGTTACTGAGTATTTATGGAGTTCTGTGCTATCATACTGTTGAATCGGGGACTTGGAAACTGCCATTCTAGCACACTAAATAGGTAATGGGAAGCAAGCAAGGGAGCAGAGTATGCTTAAATCATGACAACAGAATCTTTTTCAATATAAACTACACTATAGGGTTTACAAATGACGTGGCGATGTGGACTGTAACAACATGGCGAGGCTTCAAAATCGTTATTTGAAGTGCTCAACCATTGTAAAATAAAACTTCTTTTTTAACTTCATTATTTTTGTTTCAAATAAATCATAATATAATTTATATTTATTCAAACACGAACCCAATAAAAACAAATGAAAAACAGCGAAGCCTTACCAATTCAAAAACATAATCTCAAAATTTATGTCAACATCCAGACACATTCCGTACTTTTTTGTTTGTTTTGAATTTCGCACAAAGCTACTCGAGGGCTATCTGTGCTAGCCGTCCCTAATTTAGCAGTGTAAGACTAGAGGGAAGGCAGCTAGTCATCACCAACCACCGCCAACTCTTGGGCTACTCTTTTACCAATGAATAGTGGGATTGACCGTCACATTATAACGCTCCCACGGCTGGGAGGGCAAGCATGTTTGGTGCGATTTGGCCGCGAACACGCGACCCTCAGATTACGAATCGCACGCCTTAACACGCTAGGCCATGCCAGTTCTCATCCCTAACTTAATCAAGTCTACTGTTATTGTTTTGGTACATAGTTTTTTTACGAATCATTTAAATGTAACACGTTTTTTCACATTTAATTTTTTACATGTTTCGTGTTTTTATATTAGAATTATAACGATATTTCAGTTGAACTTCTTTGGTGTTTGTACTTGGACATGACAGTTCGAATCGTTGTACTAATTCTACAAATGTTTACTGTTACATACTGTAAGTTGTCAATGAATTTAAGCATTAATGTTCAGTCGGAAAACCCATCCTGATGTTATTTATATTTGCATTAAATATGTATGTAAAAACGGCTGGTTTGGGTGTAGAAAATTTTTACACATATATTTTTCTTTACAGGTGGGTTTCTCGTCATCACTGATTATTATTTGCATTAAATATTAAGCATTTTTATCAAGGAATATAAACTTTCGATATTATGTCTAATTATGATTCTCTAGAGGTACCTTGGCAGTTGAACTACAGGGTTATTAGCGTGTCGTGTTAATACTGATGTAGGTGAGTTGAGTTATATTTTAATCAACATTTTTATCCGAGGAATAGCAGCTCCTATATTGGCTCAGAGTTGTTTGTTCTTATCAAGTACAAACTTTGAGATCTAATTACAGTTTTGGACTCAGGAGGTCAAACTTTTTTAACTAAAGATTTGACTCAAGCCAAAGTTTCATAGGTTAATATACTCTAATCCTGCCTAAAAAAATTAAAGTGTAACAGAGTTTGATTCTTTAAAGTTACAAACCTTCAAAAAGGGGGAGGTTAAGTTGTTACGTTTTCCAACATCTCTAACAATCTGGTTTGTTTCAGTTGCCGCTTTGAGGAGAATCACAGTTGCAAACGAAGGGTGAAGGTTAAAGTGTTATGTTTTATATAAAGTTCAGATAAAATCGTATGAGCTTTATAAATACATAACACCTTAACCTTCAACATAAAGGGAATCATAGAGTTTCACTGTTTAAAGTTACAAACTCCTAAAGGTGAAGAAGTTAGTGTGTTATGTTTTTAAAAGTCATTACTTCCTTTTCAAGGGATTATTTATTTAACAAATGAAATCTTCATGATGTTTGTTGTGTTATGATGTATTTGTGACTCCAAAGTTAATTTGGCAAGGATGTGTAATAATGTTATACCATACACATAACTGAAGGAGACATTCGCGCGCTTCAAACAGATAATATAAATTAAAAAAATAACACCCTTTATTGATTAAAGTTACAAGCCAGAATCTAACATTAATCTCACAGATGTTGAAACTTTAGTGAATTTCTTGTATGAATATTTTAAAAACTTTTAATTTAAAATTCCTAATCTAATCTGTCAAAAACATTTGTTTTTAAATATATATAAAACAAGTGTAAAACACTTTTAATCAAATGTAGATCAAGATTTTAAATTGCAACTGTAGTAGGAAGCTAAAATGATAAACTAAAATGAATATTGAAATATGAACTAAAGAGAGTTAAATCAAGACAGCTAGAAATATAAGAATTAGAACAAAAGTACTAAAGTTCAACTAAAACCGGTAGTATGACTTCACAAAGGTTTAAATATCCGGGGACGATCAGAACATATAAGTCACCCACCAGTGTAACCGATATATATCTTCAGACTTACAACACTAAAAACTGAGTTTCGATACCCGTGGTGGGCAGAGCACAGATAGACCATCGTTTACCTTTGTCATTAGCTTCAAAGAGAAAACTGATAAAATAGGTTTAAGTAACTCATTTTACGGAATTTAATTTGTACGGAGAGTGTGTTATACATCGTGCTGTGTTGAGCGTGATTATTACGGCTTGTGTCAATAGATCAAATATTTCATAATAATCCACATCCGTTATTAAGTGATTAACTCTAACCATTATTAACTCATTATTGCATTATTTGGAATCATTACAATGCAAAATATTCTTATGTAGAGACACAAAATTATATTAAGGAAAGTAAAATCAAATGTTTGCTAGATTTTATATTGGTAGGGCTGTCTAGTGTTTTCAGGATGTAGACAGAAACAAAATGCCCTCTGTAGTATGGCTACAGACTTACAGCGCTAAAAACAGGGTTTTGATACCCGTAGTGGACACAGCACAGATGTGTAGCTTTGTGCTTGATTCAAAACAAAAGAAAAAATTTCTTAATATTTTTTTTTAACTTCGGGGACAAAACCTGTACAGCTGTTTCATAAATGAAGATTGATATAGTCAACTAGCTTATTTTTCAAGGTTTATTAAGTAACTTACGGTGACCTATTTTAATATTTTAAAACAAATGAAAATCGACACAAGAGGGACCATGAAACGAATTATTTAACAGCAGATCGTACTTACTTTAAACCACAAGGCCAATCAGTGCCTCAAAGAATATAATGAACAATTTACTGGAAAGTTTAACCCTAACGTGATTAACCTGCCACGTTTTAACACGACTATGTTGACAGAGATAACGACTCTGCCTGAGAACACAGCTTCGATCGTCTAGTACGAATATTAGGACGTGTTATCACAGTTTAATTATGTGTATAAAAAACAGTAGTTGATTTTCGATAACAAGTAAACATTCTGTGCTTATAAGAGACTGTATATAAAATTAAAATGTTTTTTTTTTCTGATATAACTATTTCATACACAACTGACTTGTATTTATCACATTCATTAAAGACCGTGTTGACGCTGGTGTCAGCAAAAGCTTAACTCACTACGTCAGTACACATACGACACAGATAACAAATAAAAACAGAGGTTGCATTCGTTTTATTTATCAAGCTACTTTTGTAAATGATGCATAAAAAATAAACTGAAACATAAACATATTTGAATAAATTGTTTGACCGGATTAAGATATGGTTAAATTAGGGGTTACATTTTAGCTTTAAGAAAATGTGATCCCAATTTTAAACAACTAAAGACAATCTGTTTCCAGACATATTTTCGCTTTTATATGAAAGCCGCCATGAAGCTCAAATGTATAATATTAAGAGTGAGCTACAACAAATAATCTGATTTCGTCTGAAACTTCAGATGCGTTGTAAAGTGCCTTTTCTAAACAATTCAATAGTCATGGAATGTTAATAAAATAAAAATACACCCTGGCATGCAGAGCACGTGCAGTCCCCGACTTTTCTTTTAAATAAATGTCTTTTCTCTATTTGAACTGGGCCGCTATTCTCAGCGACCTAAAACATTTAAGGGTCGGGAGTGGCTCAGTGCTTAATGAAATCAGACTATGAATCCAAGTTTCCGATTCGTATCCCGTTTCCGCAAAAACATGCTTCGTACTGAGGAACCGTGGGTGTGCGATAAATGTAACGGTTAATGTTTGGGCTCTGTTTAAACATTTCCTTTCGTATAGATTATCAGTTCTAAATTAACGACAACAACATGTAGGTTTGCGTGAAAATTCGAAAAGAAACAGAAACATGTAGTGGTAAAAACAACAACACCAAAATCTATGTAGAGAAAAAAATATTTTTCCAAATACTTCATGATTTCAAATTATAGACTAAGATCCTAGCTCAAGTTATTTGGTAGGTAAGCTATTTAAATTTGATTTTAGCATTTTGTTTCATCGAAGTATGTGAAAAGACGATCTAACATTCGAGTGACTATTTACACCATAAGGTTGCAGAATTAATAATTTATTTTCTTTTAAATATATCGACGATTTTAACCATGACAGGCTAACTATTTATATTTCACAGACAAGTCCCCCAGTGCCACAGAGATATGTCTTCGGACTTACAACGCTAGAAATCGAGTTCCACTACCCTTGATGGACAGAGCACAGATTGGGCAGCTTTGTGCTTAACTACAAACAAACAAATTCTCAGATACTCACGATGCCTTGTGGAAAACTTGTAACTCGTACAAACATTGGCAACAGCTAAATGTCTTATTTTTTCTATACTTCAAAAGTTTAATATCATTTAGTAGTTAAAGCTGCTTAAACTTAGTGAGATTAAACATTAACAAACTGTTAAGTGCACGGTTATTAACTTGTACAAATTTATTTGTCACTACAGCAAGCTGAATTTTCAGAAAGTAATGCTTATGCTATATGAAAACCTAGTGGTACTTAGAAAACAGGCTTTTGTATCAACTGGTATTATACACCTGTCACTCTTTCAACTTTACTGTTAACTAGCAGTTGTTTACGTCATTATTTAAGGAGCCTTAATATCACCTATTAAATATGTTCGTCTTAACATACACTCATAAACGCCACGTGGAGTACCTTTTTAATCACTTTCTGTCTTTAATCCTGAATAAATCAGGTCCAACTTTCGAAGGTGTTAATGTTTTATTATTTTTACCTACATTTTTGACACCATATGTTGTTTACTATTGATTAGTTTATGTAAATGTATTCACTCGACGAGCCTCTTTAATCATTTGGCGATACTTTTTCTTTAAAACTAGGTATTGCTTAATTATGTAAACAAACATCTAATATCAAGTAGTAGATAATTATATAAGCCTACAAAACCTGAGCGCCGAGTAGTAGTTATGTAAGTATGAATAAGTTATTCAAGTATGATGTCTGAATATCACTAAACTCATATTATATTTTTAATGTGTCTATGATGTTGTTTAAAATTAAGTGTAAAGCTACACGGTGAGCTTTCTATGCTCTGCCCATCATGAGTATCTAACCTCGGTTTTTAAAGTTGTAAATCCGCAGGCACATCGCTGTGCCACTGCAATATTAGTAAGGTTTGTTTGTTTGTTTTGGAATTTTGCACAAAGCTACTTGAGGCTATCTGTGTTAGCCGTCGCTGATTTAGCAGTGTAAGACTAGAGGGAAGGCAACTAGTCATCAACACCCACCACCAACTCTTGGGCTACTCTTTTACCAACGAATAGTGGGATTGACTCTACATTATAATGCCCCTACGGCTGGGAGGGCGAGCATGTTTGACGCGACGCGAGCGCGAACCCGCGAATTACGAGTCGCGCGCCTTACGCGCTTGACCATGCCGGGCCTATTAGTAAGGCTAACCAACTAAAATCACCTAATAATGTCTGACATAGATCTAAGGGTCTTTGTAGACAAGAATATAAATACTGAGCCTACTCCAGATTTCACCTTACTTTACAAACTAGTAGATTTTATAGACCTGATGTTAACATACTTGGGCGCACCAAATGAAACAAACGTAACACTTTTCCCTTGTTTAAACTGATGTATATTACTGTAACTTTAGTGATTTCAACTTAAAATATGGTGCACAATGCTAATATTTTTTAAATATGTTTTTAATTTAGATATTTCTGTTGTTGACAGAGGAAAGATTGACGTTATGTGTTGAACATGTGGTTTAATATCTAACTATTTAAAATTAGAACAGCACGATTTAAGTAATAATTTTAAATGATAGGTTCACGTGCTTGAAGGCTACCATGTGTTTGTTTGTAATTACGTCACGTTATTTTGATGGTTTCTTGCAAGTTTTCTCGTATGTGCGGTTCTTCTTGTATCTCTGTTTGTTTAAGTACAAACTTAGTATTCGCATTACTGAGCAAATTAATTGTGATTAGCTGATGATGAGAGACACACTGATTCAATCATATTTTGAATACTCAGTAGTTTAATTCAGTAATATGATATTTTGCTATATAATACACAAGAAAAATATTTTTCCAGTTTTCAAGAAAGTTCTAACTTTCAATGTCATGCCTATAAGAAAACTACACAACACAAATTTCTAAAAATATCTAGATTAGAAACATAATCTAAATAGTAGAAAAACAATAAAGGATGTAAAAACAGTGTATTTAAGACAAATTTGATGCTCTTCGCGTTTTATTTTCGTATCATAGACTCTTCAGAGTTCATGTATGATTCGTACTCATCACTTTATCTATTGTATAAATGACTAATCTTAATGGTTGTCAACCAGTGGTATGTGCATCCATTTGGATACGCGGAAGCCCCTGTAGGATACACGAAGTCCTTTAAGAAGCATTAAAAGGAAACTAAACCCCAAGCCTCAAAATCAGAAAGTAGTATCGATGAGTGACTAATGTATTCCACTATCCAGCTCTCGGCGTAGGTGTATTGTCGACTCCTCCTTGAATTAGAGCTTGACACAGCCAGGTGACTAGGACGCTCGACTGAGAGTCGTAAGTTCGAATCCCCATCACACCAAATATACTCGCTCTTTCAGCCAGAGGGGCGTTATAATTTTAAGATCAATCCCATTAAATAGAGTAGTCTAAGAGTTGGCGGTGGGTAGTGATGATTAGCTTCCTTTTCTCTAGTCTTACACTGCTAAATGAGGGATGGCTAGCGCAGATAGCCCTCGTGCAGTTTTGCGTAAGACCAGCACGGCCAAGCGTGTTAAGGCGTACGACTCGTAATCTGATGGTTGCGGGTTCGCATCCCCGTCGCGCCAAACATGGTCGCCCTTTCAGCCGAGGGGGCGTTATAATGTTATGGTCAATCCAATTATTCGTTTGTAAAACAGTAGCTCAAGAGTTGGCGGTGGGTGATGATGACTAGCTGCTTTCCCGCTAGTCTTACACTGCTAAATTAGGGACGGCTAGCACAGATAGCCCTCGAGAAGCTTTGTGCGAAATTAAAACAAACAAGCAAAAGCTTTGCGTAAATTCAATACGAACAAACCCTTTAATTATTTAAAAAGTAAAATAAACCCTAAACCTCAAAATGGAAAATCCCTTTAATTGAGTAACAATGCATCCCACTACCCAGCACTCAACATTCACATATTGTTAGCTCATCCTGAAATTGTTTATTTTGATTCATTTTTGCTCCTATAAACAGCTTTGATTTGTTGAAGAAATATTTTGCACCTGAGTTACGCTACTAGCTAAAAAGTCCAAGGGGCACGTGACATAAATACATTGGGAACTACTGTTTTGTTTAACTAAGCTAAAATGTCTAAAATACTCTGTATCTCGTATTTCAATACACTGATTATTATGAACGAAATCTTTGGGTCTCTTGATTGGCTCAATTGACTTTTAAAGCTCAGGATTTGTTTTTACTATTTTTTTTCTTGGGAGTGTCAGTTTTAAGTTTTTAAAATCGGCAATTTTTCACATATTTTGAAGTTTTTTAACTTTCACAAGAGATGGGATTATTTCTGTAATAACATAAAATCATAGGATTTTATCACGACAGCCTTTTTAAAGAGTCAGTTGATGGTTTCCATTTGATAAACAAAGAAGGGAGGCATAAATAAAGCAGACAAGTGAAACCAAGAAAATTCTAGTTTTGAAAACCACAAAGGACAGAAGAAAGAAGAGCTACCAAAGACAGCAACAATAAAAAATAACAAGAAACTCTTTTTACCACAAAAGATCATAAAAGAAATCACACAGAGCAAAAAAAACACACTAAAAACAAACCAATCGACGTCATCGAGAATAAACAATTCAATAAAATAAACCAGAGAGGATAAAAATAAGAAAGAAAATTGTATCCTAACGAAAAACAAGTCAGAAAAATAAAACCAACGTAAAGAACTAAAGAGAAACATAGTTTCTGATCTGAATTTAAAAAAAATGGTCTTGTCTTTTCAACACACACATATATATGTAATACTGGAAATAAAAACCGTGAAGAAAACGGGTATAAAGTACAATATGAGTGCACCCTCTTTTGCCCATTGCACTGTATGAAAATATACTGTATCAGAATACGGCCACATGTTGATCATCAGCTCAAAACCACAGGGAAATAAAGTATTTTAACAGCAGTGTGGTGAATGTATTCATGGGTCTTTTAATAGAAATAGCACATGATAAATGGTGAAAAAATAAAAGTTCTGGTAAGTGAAGACTTCTACATGCAAACGATTCAGCCGACATTTCATGTGTTGGTATAACATGTGTGGAAACCTTGAATATAGAACGAGAAATACTAGCTTTCCTGATTATAAAATCGGTTAAAGTAAAAACATAAATATTTCACATATCTTAAGAAACTCGAGATGTTTTTATTAGGTGATACACGACAACCCATTTAACAATCTTTACAACAACCTTGCTTGTAAGTACAACTATGAATGTTACCTCCAGATCTGTAAGATACATATTAACATAAAATTAGTTCAGTAAATGTGTAGCTGCTCACACGCTACAGCTGAAGAGAGATAACCAGAAGGTTGGAGTAGGGAACTTTTTACAGGTGGATCTAAGTCAAGATAAACAGTGGGTGTCGTGCGGCCAAAACAAACTGCTGCTGGACATACTATGTGTTGTTAACAGAAGCGATAGCTCAGAGATTTTTCAGCTTATGTATCTCATATTTTAACTGAATTTGCCCTATTTGATGCGCACGTAGCACGCCACATTTCAAAGAAATCCATTAAGAAGCACCTCAGACCTTTAGTTTTGATTGAGTTTCCCTCACGTTTTCTCTTCTTTGCTCCAGAAGTTCGGGAACTTTATTTGATATACAAACATAGTTAACTTTGATGGGTTTTTTTAAATCTGGCTCACTGATAGATTTTTTAAACCTACAATTGTGGGTCACATTTGGTGTAAATATAAGCCATGTTTGTAAAGTTATTCCACATACACTGCTGAAAGTTGGCGAAAATATTTGCGCACGTCTATGCAAAACATCACGTGGTTTATTAACCTAGAATTTTTGATACAGCTTCACATAAAAGTCAAAGTTGGCCTGTTTTAGTTTTTTGTCATTCGGATTAAAGATGGCTGGTTTAGAGTTGCAAAACTATAAGGTATAATGACGTGCGAATACAAAAATACTGTTTAGACTATACAAACTAAACTAGCAGTTTTTAATTCTAGTTTTTAAAAGAGTCATCCTAATTAAACAGCGTTTAGCGTCACATGTTATTAGCCTAAGTAACTAGCATGAATAATGATGCTTGATACAGCTGTACCAATTGCACACGGGCGATGACAAGAAACTGTTAATCTAAATTTCATGATGTTACTATAAAGGAAGTTATTAACACTGTTTTAGAGAGGAGAACCACTACCATATATTTTAAAGAAACTGGTTGGTTCTGTAAAATAAAGATCGGTTTCGAATAATAGGATTGCGATACTAAAGGTAACTTGGGTTACTATCTGGTGTAATTTATTACTTGCACTGGTTTTGGAATATGTTAACAAAGAACGTCGTGATAACTAATAAAAAAACATCTTAGGTGTGAATAAAAAGTGCTGTCAAAACAGGTATGAGAGTGTGACTAATGAAATCAGAATTGGTGACCAAACTGATACCTTCATTTGTATCTTTTTTTTAAGTTTTTTGTAACAAATATTCATTCACTAGTTAGTTAAGCTGACTATTTTGTTTTGCCCACCATCGTCTTTGTACTTGACAAGAAAACGCGGCCTGAGTTTGGTTGGCACGTTAAAGGAAAAAGAAACAGAGGGACACTTACAATTATGGTTGGCCTGCACAAAGATCCAAAATGAATATTAGTAAGGAGTTCAAGGCTTAAATGTAAACTGTAAAGATCAGAAGACAACCAAACAACTTATATGAATTGTGGGAAATAATACAAGGCATTTTTAATACTATATCACAGTCATAACTGATAAACGTTTAATAGCATAAAAACAATATGTAACACTCTGTTCACAGTAAATACAAATTGATGCAGTGTAAAATTTATTTACTTTTTTGGGATTTGCTTTATAATATGATATTATATAGATACACACACGTGTAAATAATAAGTTTGAAAAATCCTTAAACAAAACAATAGCAATTCAGCAAAAGGAACAAAATCTCATAGAAAGAAAAGAGAAAAGCCTGTAACATATTGAAGAGTAGTACCTGTAAATAACAACAACAAAAGAGGGGTAACAAAATAACCCTTCAACACATTTTAGAACAACCAAATGGAGAATTGTTTTTAAAATTTCTTGCAAAGCTACATGAGGGCTATCTGCGCTGGTCGACCTTAATTTTGCAGTGTAAGACAAGAGGGAAGGTGGCTAGTCATCACCACCAACCTCCATCTCCTGGGCTACTCTTACCAACGAATAGTGGGATTGAGCGTGACATTATAACGTCCCCACAGCTGAATGTACAAGCATGTTTGGTGTGGTGGAAAGTCGAGCTCGTGACCCTCAGATAACGAGTCGAGTCCCTTTTTTGTAACCATCTGGTCATGACGGGCCTTCCAATGGCGAAATCAAAGAGGAATGATGCACAAAATATGTAAGGAATACCGTGTGACGTTTGGTTGCGCTTTTTTCTTATAACAAAGCCCCATCGGGGTATCTGCTAAGACCACCGAGGAAAATCGAATCCCCTAACTTTAGAGTTGTGGATCCATAGACTTACCGCTGTACTAGCAGGGGGCGTGACGCTTGATTTAAGCTAATAAAGTATAAGCTTCTAAATTACCACTAAGTCTATTTTCTCATCAAGTTGTCCACTGCTTTATCAGCTGTGTTCAGCTTGATGCCCAGTGTAAAAAATAACAAAACATCTAGAACTGTTAACAGAAAAAGGAAAAAAATGTGTGAAACAAAATTATTTTGTGTCAGAAGTGCATAGTGATTTTGTTTACAAAATCTACGTATCGTGTACTGAATGAAAGAATGATTTAAACCTAGAAATGGAGTATTATTCTTTTTATCTTCCGATTACAGGGGGCCAATAAACCACTTTATAATTGAATACCCTGAGTGCTTTGCTTTAAAAAATGAAAAATACTGTAGTTCTTCAGAACGTAGATGCATCGACAAGAAAATTACTTCGTTTTCTTTATTTAGAATATGTCATTCACATGTCATAAAAGAAATGTACTATCTGAGCGAAAAATATTACAAAGTAATGAGTTTCATTCTGGCGTCAGCAGTTAGGCTATAAACTATAGTTACAAAGACTAAAGAAGTAGAAAGTACTGAGTGAGTCACAATATTTGTACAAATATTAATTAATGAATATCACATTAATAATACAACTGCTATCACAAAGGCTAAATTAGAATCCGCATTATTACTACTCCGAGAGAAACTGAGTCATTATTTACAGATTTTTAGGTTAGCGATGAGAAAGAAGAATGGCCGATCGGTTAGTATGTATGTGTTTTTCGTATAGCAAAGCTACAGGAAGGAAATCGAACTCCTGATTTTAGCGTTATAAATCCGTAGACTTACCGCTGTCACAATGGGGACGATCAGTTAGTTACGTTGTACCTTTCATAATGCGTTTTCAAAATGGCCAAGGTTTTACTTGTAAAAAAAAGAAATGTTTGTTTGTTTTGAATTTCGCGCAAAGCTACTCGAGGGCTATCTGCGCTGGCCGTCCCTAATTTAGCAGTGTAAGACTAGAGGGAAGGCAGCTAGTCAGCACCACCCACCTCCAACTCTTGGGCTACTCTTTAAAGAAACAAATAGTAAGATTGACTTTAACATTAAAACTCTCCCACGACTAAAAGGGCGAGCATGTTTGGTGCGACAGGAATTCGAACCCACGACCCACAGATTACGAGTGGAACGCCTTAATATGATTGACCATGCCTGTAAAATAAAATTTACCATTGTAACTGTCTTATAAGGACTAATAATACAATACTGATGATGTTAGGTAAACACGCAGGTTCAAGAAGTCTAGACAGAAATAAAATAAAATCCCTATAAACCCGAGCGCTTTCGAAAGGTGGACCTTTCTTCTTCAGGGGAAAACTGGGAGTTTAACATATACATTTCCAAAAATTATAATTGCTAAGTGAGTAATTATTACACAGATTTGGAGATTAAACAATGTTTCACAGGAATTTGAAGTGCCATTGTAATATGTTTTGCGAGCCAAAGCTCCCGTACTCTGGATAGAAGTTGATTAAATTCACGATTAATTATAGATTATTAATTTAGAACATGAAAAGTTGCATCGCTTACAGGTAATTGAAAAGAAAAACACCTGACAAACACCAATAAAAATGTAAAACGTAAAATATGAAATCACAAATCTGCATACATCTCCGCATGGGCCTAACAGACCTACTTGGCAAATTTAGTGAAGAGCTATCAAAAAAAGGTGAAGTAGTAAATAAAATAGTCATAAAAACCGCAAAACTTAAAACTTGTATGGACCGAATGAACTTTCTTACCACATTTAGTGAAGATCTATCTACACCTTGCAAAGTACTTACATGGATATACAACAGGCAATACTATTATATCTCTACACTTTATCATAGTTTTATATTTTGTTCATGTTGTTTTGTGTACTATTTCATTGTTTATTGTTTCCGGCTTGAAAAAATAGTGTTCGCCAAGTAAATAAATTATCCCCATAGCTTATCAAGGTAATTTTTTTTTTCTAAAAGATTCATTTATATATATCCATTGGGTTGTATGTGGGAAAGCACGAGTTTAGGAAACCAAAGAAAACAACCAAGGACGCGACCTCAATTTCCCTGATCGCTAGCTACGCCATGGTCAGCACTTATCACACTTATGCAGTTGGAGTCGAGATGCCACGAGGCAAGGAAATGTTAGTGGATAGCATTGATATTGTGAATGTCATTTCAGTTTCTGTACTTATAACAACTCCGCTGTAAGTAACGGAAAACCACTGGGGATTTCTTGTATGCTATTTCATGGAAGTATAATCACCCCTCTTGAAAACTGTGGATGCAAGGTGTTCCAGGATATGATGTCCTTGGGGTCATAATTCCACGTAAGACAAGTGTAATGGACGAGTCTGCACCTTTTAGCAGCTTGGTTAAAACCTTTTTGATCCCATGCTTGAAAACTGTGGTTAGTCTGTTTTAGTTGCTTTGGACTTTTCCCCCATGCTATATTTTTTCGTATTGCGACAATTCTGCACATTCATAATACTAATACATTATCGCACATTTCATTCCACGTCTTGCAGTAGTTTGATACAAATAAAATTTACACTTACCTAAAGTTTCGACCTGAACTCCTGAATTTGCTTGTTTCATAAAAATCCTGAGAAAAAACAGCTATGGAATCCCTTATGAGAGGACAAGCCATGAAATCTCATTACACGTGAAGCTGCTTTGCAAAATTAGTAGGAGTCTTTTTCCTCCAGATGTGAATAAACAACAACTAATAGCAAGTGTTAATAATATAGTTTAAGTTGATACAAACGTTAATATGGCATTCTTAATGGTACTCCAGAAAGCACCACAGTTCATAACGTACTCTCCAAATAATTTTGGTAAAATAATGCACTTTTGGTAAAATAATGAGCTTGTGACTGTTAAATATAATAAAAATGCATTCCTTGTTGAAAAATGTTCGAGTGTTGACAGTAAAATTAGTTTCATAACAACCTAGTTGTGTATATTTATATGTTGTACTTGCTGAAAATATTTATGCAAACCGTAAATTTTAAGAACATTTTCTTCCACACTCAAGTAGTGTTTGTTTTTTTAATTTCGCGCAAAGCTACACGAGGGCTATCTGTGCTAACTGTCGCTAATTTAGCAGTGTAAGACTCGAAGGAAGGCAGCTAATCATCACCACCCACCGCCAACTCTTGGGCTACTCTTTTATCAGCGAATAGTGGAATTGACCGTCACATTATAACGCCCCTACGGCTGAAAGAGCGAGTATGTGTGGTGCGACTGGGATTCGAACCTGCGACCCTCAGATTACGAGTTGAACTCCTTAACCCAGCTGACCATGTCGGACCAAAATTTTTTGAAATTATCGTTTTCAGAGAAAGATTCCAAGTGAAAACCTAATTAGATAAGTAATTGGATAATTATGTGTGTTTTCTTATAGCAAAGCCACATAAGTCTATCTGCTGAGTTTACCGAGGGGAATTGAACCCCTGATTTTAGCGTTGTAAATCTGTAGAAATACCGCTGTACAAGCGGAGGGAAATTTGGTAATTATAGCTTGTATTTTTCAACGTGAGAAAGTACACAAAGTTGCATAAAATTAGTGTCTCGTTGGTTCTATTTCAATAAAACAATTCTAAAACACGATTTTTCAGTCAAATAAAATAGACTAAAATGTTTAAAAATGATTGGGAAAACAAGAGACATATGAAAAAATTTGAACACAACAAATAATTGACAATTCAATTAATGTAAAGAAAACTTAGAGCAATTGAAACATCGTTCAAAACTCACTCGATATTTTTAAAAAATAGAGAAATTTTGGTAGGCGACTTTAACTGATTACCGCATTCAAATTTTATAGTCGTAAATATTAACAAAGTATGCATCTAATGCTCTATCAAAGTAACGATAATGTTTTGTAAATATGAATAGAAATACAACAACCAAAGTTAATTTGTTTAAAAATGAGAGACTGTGACCATGGATGTGAAACATTGTCCTCTACACGTTCATTGTATCGACGTTCTCTACGGCGTCTCCATGAGTTACTTACAATACATTTTTGTTTTATTTTCCTAATGTCATTTAATGTTACATTGCATCGTTGTTTACAGAATTCCTTGTTAAATCACATCAAATATCAATGCATTGGCTTGATGTCCTTTCATCTCTGTTTAACATTTCTTTTTACTTCTAAATTTTATTATTTATAACAATTATCTGTCATCTAAAATTGTAATAGTGCGAAGTTGAGCTAAAATTATAGTTTTTTCCCCTATAAAATTGTGTGATGTTTTGATTTTACGTGTTCTGCTGTAGTCAAGTTTTTTATTTAATTATTACTTATGTAACTTTATGTTCCCATAATCTCAATTTTAAATTCCTTTTAGTTTTACCAGTGTATGTAGTACCACATTCTATTTTATAAATTCCAGTTTTATCTTCTAATTCTGTTTTATTATTAGTATCCCCCAACATTTCTTTATTCTAAATTTATAGGCTTAAAAATAGGGTTTGGTTCAATTTGTTTTGAATTTCACGCATAGCTACACCAGGGTATTCGGCGCTAACGGTCCCTAAATTAATAGTGTAAGACTAGAGGGAAGGCAGTTAGTCATCACCACCCGCCGCCAGCTCTTGGGCTACTCTTTTACCAATGAATAGTGAGATTGACCGTAACATCATAACGCCCCCACGGCTGAAAGAGCGAGCATATTTGGTGTGACGGGGATTCGAACCCGCTTAATAATAGAGTAAAAGTTATATTGTTTCTTAAAAATTTTAGACTTGGTGTATTATAAAAAATGACCAAGGAATTATATAACAATGCAACATAAACTATTGTCACACGACATGGTAAAAATTATAAATTAATTTGTGTTTCAAAGTGTTCCTGAAGATGAAATAATGTATGCTTTTAATTTGAAAATTGTTGACAGCTTCAATAAAGTTTTCAAAGCTGCGCAAAAATGAAACGTTGATTTTTATTATTTATTAAGTTTTAAATAATACACAAGTACCTATCGTTCACATTTAAACAATAATACACAAGTACCTATCGTTCACATTTAAACAATAATACACAAGTACCTATCGTTCACATTTAAACAATAATACACAAGTACCTATCGTTCACATTTAAACAATCTTTTGTTGCTGAACAGACATTTATCAGTAAATTAAAGAAGCTTTAATATGCATATACCTTACACTATAGCTACACAGCAATACCTTATACAGTAACCATAAAAACAATTATTTTAATTCTAAAAAGAGAGTTTATTCAATCGTCAGCCTACAACTTTAAGTGCTAAATAGCAGTGTAAGACTAGAGGGAAGGTAGTTAGTAATCACCACCCACCGCCAACACTTGGGCTACTCTTTAACCAACGAATAGTGGGATTGACCGTCACATTATAATGCCCCCACGGCTGAAAGGGCGAGCATGTGTGGTGCGACTGGGATTCGAATCAGCGCCCCTCGTATTATGAGTCACATGCCTTAACACAGCTAGCCATGTCGGGCCAACATACACCTCCATAGCCATGTCGGGCCAACATACACCTCCATAGCCATGTCGGGCCACATACACCTCCACATAAAATTAAAGGATGTATCAGTTTATTCTTGTTTACTGCAGCTTCAAGTAAAAGTGGAACGTGTTTTTTTCCTTTGTCATTAAAGACGGATGATTTAAATTTGCAAAACTAAAGTGTGAAACGACGTACATATACATAAATTTTAGTTAGATCAAACAAATTATCTTAGCAGTTTCTAGCTCAAGTTTTCAAAAAATACATACGGATGGACGATTATAATTGTTCATCTATTGTCTATCTTTGAACATACATTTTCTTAATTTTAATAAACTACCCTCATTAAATAGTATTTACTGTCACGTGATATTATTTTAAGCTATTAACGTAAATAATGATACTTGATACAGCTGTTCAATTGCATACAGGCGATGACAAGAAACTGTTAATGTAAATTCCACAGCAATTTCAAAAACTTCTAACATTGTTTAAAAGAGTACAAATTACCATCGTATATTTTAAGGAATCTCGTTGGTTCTGTGAAGTAAAGGTGTATTCCAAATAATAGACTTGCGATCCTAAAGCCAATGTAAATTACTATCAAGTATCACTTTATTACTTGCTGGTGTTTGTTGGTGTGTATTGACAAAAAAGTCATGATGAATGACAGCAAATAGCAAATATACATTCATAAATTAGTTTGGTTGCGTGTATTGTTTTACCCATCATCATGCCTCAAGTTAAAAAAATGCGAATGAACTAACGAATGAATATTTACTATAAAATTATTATTAATGCTACAAGTGTATCTGCCAGTTTTGCCGCCAGTTTGGTTTATTTCCTTTAAGTCACATACAGAATACTTTTGTAGTCGCGCCTTTTTCCAAATTTAAAACGATTTTTTATTAGACTGATCCTTTTCTAGTCGCGCCTTTTTCCAAACTTAAAGTGATTTTTATTAGATAGACGTGGCTGTGAGTTAGATTTCTATCTGATTAATTATTAAGGTTTCCCTTAATCTTACGAGAGACTTTTCACTAAGCTATCAGTAGCTTGAATTTGTTTATTTGTTATTCTTGATTAACGAATTTCGTGCGAAGCTACTCAATTACTAACTGTTTTAGCGATTCGTAATGGTGAAGTGATAGGGAATGTAGCTATTTAATATTAACCACTTTCAATGAGCTAATCCAGTAGAATATTTGGGATTAGACCGTCACTCTTATAACGCAATCCCAAATTGATGGAACTTTTTTTTTCTCTTCAGAAACGAGAGCGAGTCGAATTCTTAAAATTCACAGGCCGTCATAAGAGTTCAATGTTCAATGTTATCATTAGGAATTATAATGGAATTTTCGTTTAAGGAAGAGCTACTAAGACTGGTTCCTGCAGTCCCTGACAATAAGTTGCTGACTACAGATATGGCCAACAACCATCAGTTCTCACAGTCAACTGTTAGGCTACTCTTTACTAACGAACAGTGAAATTAACATTCAAATTATAACGCTTCTCCTACTCTAAAGTCCAGTATCTTCTATGCGAGGTTTCGAGTTCGCAACACATTGTGGACCGAGCACACTAGCTACCAGGAAGTTCCACCTTTTTGGAAAAAGTACAATTGAACTGATGTATGGTCACTGAACTATTAATGTTATATATTTTAGTATGTTTGTTACAACAAACGAGGATGTATATATTACTTGATACAATATTTTCTCCTAAGATTAACTTATTACATCATTAAGTATATCAAATACGGTTCGAAACATTGAATAAATACTTGTTAAAAGAATGGTGTCTCACTTTAACAGTTTGGGCGGTGAATATTGCACGTGCTATTTAGATTTTCTTTTGTAATATTTTCCTTGGGTATTAAAAGTACATGTTTTAACGCCATCTAGTGAAATCAGAAATAAAAATTACCTTTCACTGCTGTTAAAAATAAGAAAGTTCCAACATGTGTATAAACAGATTATTGCTTGTAACAGGTGCAATGCAGAATCAACAGCGAGTGTAGTGCAATGTAATAGTCCTTATTTTCTCCAAATAAATGGTAATTAAAAAAACTAAGAATAGAAAGACGACTGTTCTATGCAGAATAGCACATAATAAGCTCTAAGGTATATTTAACTTTCGTGAAAAATGAGCGACGAATATATAACAATGTTGCTTCCATGAGTTTGATTGTTGTTTTTTGTTGTTGTTTTGAATTAAGCACAAAGCTACACAATGGGCTATCTGTGCTCTGCCCACCACGGGTATCGAAACCCGGATTTTAGCGTGCAAGTCCGCAGACATACCACTGAGCCACTGGGGGACCCATCAGTTTGAATGAATTCGTTTTTAATCTTGTGTTTCTGAAATAACTCAAAATAAATAATCTATTACATTAAGAACCTGAAAGTTAATTTTAGACGAATTACGATTAAGACTAAATATCCATAATAAGAATGTGTTTAAGATGCTAACTTCGCAGTGATGACAGCGGTTGTTGTTGTGTTCTCGTGATGACTGGTGTGGGTATTAGCACTTTAATTAAAATAAAGTACAGAACAAGAGGTTATTAACATGAAGATGACCTAATAAGGTCGAAACATTGCTCTGTACTTTATTTTAATTAAAGTATTAATACACACACCAGATGTCTTGAGAATATATTTTTACTTCAAGTGGGTTTCTCGTCATCACTAGTTGTCGTTGGTGTTGTTTTTGACCTAAAGCCGCTCAAATTACAGTTATATATTACCGCAGAAGTGCAGTGCAATCAAGGATAAGTTATAGAATTAATGACTGATACCGGAAGTTTTGATATATTGCTTAATACGTTTTCCCCAGAAAGATATGAGCATACAGTATTAATTAAGAGAAGGCAATCTGAAAAAGTAACTTAAGACTTGGCGATAATTATAAACCTGTGTTGTTGTTTTTTGGTGTTTTTTTTATCTACTCATCCCATTAAATTTTGGAATGTTTAGTGATATTTTAATAACGCCTTAAAAGAAGTTGTTCCGTCATTAAAGAACATGTTGCTTGTAGAATCTATCGTAATTGGATTTTAGTAGAATCTAGGCGTTTTTGTATTGAAATACATGCAAAGAATATATATATATAATGATGATACTATGTTGTGTAATATAACCTTTTCTCTCCCGCTCGATCTCTGTCTACGCGACCGCTGCTACTGTGGAATTACACATCATTTGTCCCTAATAGCGTTAATGTCGTTATCTCACGGAGGCTGAAGTCTCATTACCTAGTGATTAGTGTCAAGCTAAACTTATGAAAAATTCACACTTACCAAACGTCTCGCTTTTTGATGAGTGGGAACATATGGTGCAGTGAAGCTCTGTAGTCTAAAGGTTTGGTTCTCCACGAATTTTCTTGTTTTGATTTTAAGGTGATGACGAACAGTAGCAGGAGGGATGATGTCATATAAACGAGAACCTGGCAGAGGAATGATTTATGAATCAAGACGAAAAGATATTTACATATCACTCTTTATGAAATAGCCTTATCCTTCCATAGTCAGATCTGGTAAGATGTGACAATATTTAAAAGTGGAAACAATTGTTCCCAATTCGATAATTTCTAAAAACAGTACGACGCACAAACTTAATGTCTTCAATTTCATTTGGTCTGGTTTGAAACGAGGGCTGTCTCAGCTAGCCGGTTCCTAATTTAGCAGTAAAGGACTAGTCGGCATCAGTATCCGCCAACTCTTGGGCTACTCTTATACCAATGAAATGTGGGATTGACCGTCACTTTATAACGATTCCTCGGTTTAAATTAAGTCTGATTCAAACTATATGTACACAGAGTTAAGCCCAAGCTTATGTTTATAAAGTGTTAGTGAATGAAAGCTAATCTTAAACCAGTACATTTTAAACAAGAAATAATGTATTCCGTATTTGACAGTTATTTGTCTGAGCAAATCACATCGGTATTGGCCAATTAAAAACACATTTCTTTCTGATAATACATAAAAAAGAGCTGAACTAAAGTCTGCATTTCTTCTCAGAAGCCTCTTAAGTAAAAAGAAATAACTTCAAACATTCTCTCCTCTTTAAAGCTTTTATTAAGCAAAAAACAACAAGAACTATTTGTTTTACTTCATCTGAAACCTCAGCTGAATAACAACACTTCTGCCTCTTCGTATATTCAGAGATACTTTTATTTCGCCCTCGGTGTCTCAGCAGTTAGTCTGGGGATTTATAACATTAACATTTGATTTTAATATTTCAGGCAGGCAGAACACAAATAGCACATTGTGTAACCTCGTGTTAAGAAAGAAACAAACATCTTCTTTAGACATAAGTTTATTAAATCGTTTTACTTTTTCATCAAAAATTCATTTTTGATTTTTTTCTTAAAACTTCAGTTCTGTATCTTAAGTTACGTAAAAGTTTTAAACATGAAATGGTCAATGAAATAAAGTAACCTTTTCTAGAGAAAACAAAGCACACTTATGATCGACTGTTGTGAGTAAAAAACACGAAATATAAATGTTTTACTATAGCTTTTGTGTTTTTTTCCTACATCTAATATTATGAGAAAAATAACAAACCAAGCAGGCTTTTTTCATGATGCTAGAAAAATACGTAGATTCTAGAAGTTTTGATAGAAATGAATAAATATTGTTTATAGTTTTGATAAATTTTGAGCCTTATACCAATGATAAAGTTCTAGGTTTATTAGTACAACTAAGCTGATAACGTTAGATGGATTATTAATACACAAACAACTTTAGATAGCTCAGGAATGCTTGCTTTGTTAAACGTGACATCAGGAAATTTTGGGGAATAATTATTTAAACACATTTTACATATTTGTGGGATTTTTAATCTCTTTTAATTCTGGAAAGCAGCAAATAGTTAACAACTGAAGAAGCAACTGTCTGGAGAAATGAAATATGTGTTTAAATGAGGATTCACTGTTATAAAATTGTTTAATACAACTTTATATAAAACAAGTTAAGTCACGAATGAAAGTATTTTATCAGTTCTAAACTGATAAAACTTTTGTTTTAGTTTTCATCAAGTTTAGCTTTCTCGCTTCCAATCGCTTATAAATGTTGCGTTATAATTAAAACGTATGTTTTATTTAATTATAAATTATCCAAGCTTTTTTTTTCAAACGTAAACGTTCAGTCGTTAGCTAATGATAGGCAATCAGTACAACCAATGAGCATAGATATCGTAGTGAACAATCAAAATAATACATGAACAGAGATATGTTGATAAAAATTAAAATAACTCTCGAATATAGATATCGCTATGACTAATGATTATAAATATTGTGTTGAGGAATAACATACTGAAAGGATAGAAATACTATGGTAATCAGTTTAATCAATCTGAACTTACTTTCATGACGATCAGATATACTTAATTAATATTAATTCTGAACAAAGCAAACTACTTATTTAGAGCACAACTGAAAAATAATCCTGCTAATAAGCATAGCTAAATAATTATACTTCTCTTACTTTCTTCCTCATAAAAATTATAATGAATTGTTTTATCGGTTGGGTACTGTCACTGTTAACGATGTTTTCGGCCATAATTCTCAATATATTTATTTAGGACTAACTCAAATACCATATGTGTTCGAAACTCGTGATATATCTTGCCCATACTAAGAAATAAAATTATAGATGTTAATCGTTCTGGTCAATACTATTCATAAAAGTAACAAAAAGGATGCAAAAGAGTATAACTAACAAAACTCACGAAAAATAGCTGTTGGTTTTAAGAACTATCGTATATTTAATGTTTATTAAACAAGGTAACGTAAGTATAACCGCTTATAAGCTTAAGTTTCCATAACCCTTAAAATGTTTTGTGATCACTGAAGATCCATTAAACAGCCCTGACAGGGTAATTTTAGAGGAGCGTAGCATTTCAAGTTAATTAATGTTCAGATGTAGAGTCAAGTAGCAGCAAAAACAAAACAAAAAATACTAACATTTAGAAAATAATAAATAATAAATTAAATGAATGCCTAAAATAAATAGCTATGATATTGGTTCTGTAATGAAAATATACAAATTTTAAATGTAATACGAATAAAACAATATGTTAAACATACTACGAGACGTATGTACCACAACTACTAACACTAAATAACATCTGTCACTTAATGAAATACATTGAGTAATCAACAGAAATAACTGAATAAGGTTGTGCCTCCCGTGAAATACGAAACGTGAAAGCAGTAAGCCTTGAGATAGCTCAGTTATAACAGCAATAGGACTCAGAAATAAATTTAGTAAACTGATTTAATTACATAATACATTTATTCAATTAAAAGCCAACGTAAGTTTAAAGAATAATTTCCGTAACAAAGGAAAATTGCAGCCAGTGTGAGCTTATTGTAAAGCTCTCTCGAATGAAAACAGAAAATTTAATGTAAAGATATTTTGTACATTTTACAAAGAACTAGTACGATAATCAAATGAACTTTTTTTTACAGAACGATTGCCGTATTGAAAGAACACATATTTTATGACGATCATGTTGTACGACAAATATTAACTTAAATAACAATCTATTGAAAAACAACTTATCTAGTTTCAGCGTGTTTTCTGTTAGACGATAAACAAGTACTAAGCAGATATTTGCACACTTAATGGGATTCCAGTTGTTGCTTGAGTAAAATGTGTTATTTCAAGATGCTAAACAGAAAAGTTTCTTTATGTATTATAATATAACCTCTATTTGTAATTCAAGTTAATAATACAAGTGATGTTGACTGCTAAAGTCAAGAATTGTTTGCTCTATGTTTGCTTCATTCTTGTAAACTAAGTCACGTTGTTCTTTACCACGTGAGATTAAGTGTTGTTATATAAAATAACCAGTATGAGATTTACCACATGAATTTAGAGTTGTAAACCAATAAATTTACCGCTGATACACTGGTTTATCGAGCATCAGACAGCAAACAACATACACATAACACCTGAGTTGTACGTTCCTTCTACTTCAACTTAATAAACAGGCAGTTTCAGTTGGTTCCTTTTTGTTTTGTTAACCAGTTTTAGTTGGTTCTTCTTTGTCAACGTTGAGTTAAAAACGTAAAAATAAAACTGTCCTGAAACATTAAACGGCGAAAAATGTTTGTTTGTTGTTAAGTACACTTTATACTGTCAGTTACGGTTTGTGTTTTAGTGAAACGTTCCTGAAGAAGCTGTGAAGTGAAACGTTGGGTGTCAAGTTAGAGAAAATCAACACAAATTAAAATTTCTTCCACTACTGAAATTCCATGAACTAACACTCAGTTCTCCTTAGGCCTTGCATGACCAGGTGGGTTAAGGCGTTCGACTCGTAATCTGAGGATCGCGGGTTCGAACACCCGTCGCACCAAACATGCTCGCCCTTTCAGTCGTGGTAGTGTTATAATGCTACGGTCAAGAGCTGGTGGTGGGTGGTGATGACTAGCTGTCTTCCCTCTTGTCTTATACTGCTAAATTAGGGACGGCTAGCACAGATAGCCCTCGAGTAACTTCAAAAATCAACCAACCAATCCTCGTATTTAGAGAAATCAAGTGTGACGTTACGTGACACACATTGGCTTTTATATAGATTAATTATTTGAGTTTGTCCAACACCAGAAATGTTTTTTTTTTAATATCTCAAGCGTACAACTAAAATCATTAATGAATGAATGATTCTATGAATTAATGAAGATTATTGCGTGGTTAACGTAATAAGACGTTGGTATATTAATTTATATAATACAAATACAATTAGCATGAAAATCGATCTAGAACTTCACCTCGTGTACCAAATTACTCTGAGAAATTTCCATGATGAACTTAGAAAGTTTTAATAAAGAACAGATTCTAAAGCAACATCTGTGTCAGAAAATTACAACATACGAGTTTGCCTTATAAAACTTAATGTATTTAAAGACAATATGTGTATATATATATGCTGATACTTATATAAAGACACGTATGAAAAATCCTATTTCCTACAGTAGACTGTAAGCTGTTATTTCTGGGAAATCTGTGGTGTTATTTCATGGACGGGTAACCGTGAAACATCATACCGTGACATCATACGTCATTCGCGTGAGTTTATGGTACTTGTTATCCTTACACCGATATATTGCCGATTAGGTTTTGTGAGCTGGGTCATACGGACGCTGTTCATACTAATGAGTTTAGTCTTTCTATCCTAGTTTAGGCTTTAGGCTATAATTAAAACGGAAGCTATCAAACTACTGGAGTGATACACAATACGCCTTAGAAAAGGCTGGTTACACATAACGATAGATATAGAAATTAAAACTTTCATATTCGGAGTGGTTTCTGGTGGCTAAAGCTACGGAATGATACATTAGAGAAAGGAAATTTGATAAGCGTCAAGGAAATAGTCTCGTTTCCTTTTGATCAATTTCAAGAGATAAATTGTATTTTATTCTATCGTTCATTATCGCTCGGTTCTTGGTACACTATAAAAAATAAAACGTAAACAAACTGTAAAAATAACTGGATGTTCACACATAATCACGTATATGTATCATTTTTTAAATGTAAGGGTTCTGTATAAGGGAACGTAGATACACAACTTTCTTTCAGAAATATTTGAGACATAGAAACTCCTGCTTCTCAATTTTTGTAAATCATTCATCGTTTAAAAAGATGTGAATATTATTTCGTATTAAGTTAAAGTTAGCTGTTTTTTTCAGAGATCACTTAAGTGAGCAGTTAATCCACTTTATGTTTCAGATGCTTTTATTAATAAATATTTTGAGCACTGTATTGTGTACAATACGGTTATGTAAATAATTTAGTGTACCTTTTTGGAACACAAAGTAATTGATGTCTATTTCTGAAACACAAAGTAAATGATGTGCCTTTCTAGAACACATGGTAATTGATGTATATTTCTAAAACATAAAGTATTTGATGTATACTTCCAGCATATAAAGTAATTTATGTACTTCGATACAAATAATAAAACAACAGACCCTTTAAAACAACAATATGATTAAGCTGTACTTCTGAGACACAAAATTATTTGTAATATATGGAACACAATACGATTGGTTTATAAATCATGAACACAGAATGTTTGAATGACGACGAGATCAATCGTAGACCACATTTGGACAAACTTTCCATAAAACTAACGTTGATAAGAAAATCAGCTTCCAAGACCATTGTCAAGCAGTGCAACTTCACAAAAGTCCATGAAAGCACATTTGGGTGACGTCAGCGGTATTTTTAAAAAAATATTAATTTCACACTGGTTTAACTCATATGGTTTGTTAAAATATTATTACAGACTTAGATGTGTGACTTCACTCTTCTTCCTGATGATGTCATATATATATATATATATATATATAGGTGTGTTTGTGTATGTCGTTCTGGCCATGATTATTTTTTTAATTTTCACCCTAATATTTTGTGTCCTTTAACAATTTTAAACTTCTCATTGCATAGCGAACTTGCAGTAATTAAATGTTGATAGGAACTTCCTCTCTATTCTTTTTCCATATGTCTACTATATTGGAAAGTCCTTATAGCCACGTAGTTAGTAACATCTTGAGAGTTTCTTGTCATTTAATGTAGTCATACCTTTATCTCGTCTAATATAGCAACAAACTTCAATTGTCACGAGAAAATTGATTTTCGAACAGATTTGTACACATTATCTTTCTTGCATCAATGTGACTATTGATGAGGTGCTTGTGATTTGAATTTTGACATAGGGCGAAATCTTCGTGAACTATCTTGTGCACAGTTGACTGAGATAGGTGCAGTTTGGGGATGACTCCTGAACGACTAATCTGAAAGCTTTGGCAGCAATAGCAAGACATTTGCATATACCGAAATGATGCTAAAAAAAAGTTTACATCCTAATATTGGTATGTCGATTTCTTTTTGTTAAATTTAGTTATCTTTGAATTGTGAGTAACCCGGGTTTGACATCTATTTGCTATTGTAATAATCTAATATTATACCTCGAGAATGGCCAGGTAGAATGGAATCTCAATGTTTATGATTGAAGGGAGGAAATTTAGGTTCTTTCACTAGCTGACCTCTTACATCGTATTGTAATGATGCTCAGAGAAATTCACATCCTAATATTGGTATGTCGATTTTCCTTTATTAAATTTAGTTATCTTTGAATTGTGGTCTAATATTATACCTCGAGAATGGCTCTTACATCGTTTTGTAGGCGTGCGCCGTTGAATGGTAGTTAAGTAGACGAAGATAAAATATGTTTACGTTAAACATGAACCTTATTATGCCATGGTTAGTATATGCAGAAACACGTCAATATACTAACTAATAAAAATTGCTCTTGTGAGCTACGACTAACCTTCTCAACAGTACAACTCTGAGATAAAAATACTTTGGTGTTCAAAGTGATATTGGTTTAACTCTTGAAGAGAAAGAGCAGCTGAACCAACACTTAGAGGATCTTCAACCTTAATCTCACTAAATGCGTTGTAACATGTTAATTCACAGTGTAACGATATTCTATAGAAACTTTATTTTGATAGAAACAGACGTTGTAACATGTTAATTCACAGTGTAACGATATTCTATAGAAACTTTATTTTGATAGAAACAGACGTTGTAACATGTTAATTCACAGTGTAACGATATTCTATAGAAACTTTATTTTGATAGAAACAGACGTTGTAACATGTTAATTCACAGTGTAACGATATTCTATAGAAACTTTATTTTGATAGAAACAGACGTTGTAACATGTTAATTCACAGTGTAACGATATTCTATAGAAACTTTATTTTGATAGAAACAGACGTTGTAACATGTTAATTCACAATGTAACGATCTTCTATATAAACTCCTCTTTGATAGAAACACTGGAGCCAATGAGCCTTTACAGTAACTTGAATAAAAACTCTGTGTCACTCTAGATGTAAGAAAACAAGTAAACCAGCAGTATGGTGATATTCTACATTAATTACACCTAACTAGAAACAATGCTTGTCCAAAAATTGTAACAGGTTAATTAACACTGTGATCACCTTCTACAGTAATTTCACTTGAAGAGAAACGCTGTGTCTCTCTAAAGAAATGAAAGCAGGTTAATGAACAGCGTAATTATTTACAGTATATTTACAATATATTTACAGTAAATTCACTTTGCTAGAAGCACTGTGTACTCTATAGAAGTTAAAGCATGTTATACAAAAGTATGAGGATCTTCTACAGTTATTTTACTTTAATAAGAACACGGTGTCACTCTAGGAGTGAAAACATGGTAATAAACAACGTGATTAGAAATACTGTGTCACTCCGATAGGGAAATCAGGTTAGCTAATAGTGTAATTTATACGGTACCTTTACTTTCGTGTCTGTTTGAGAGAAAGAAAGCAAATTAACATTAACTTCACTTTGATAGAAATACTGAGTCATTTTAAGAATGCAAAATCGGGTTAACATAACTACACTCGATAAAAACAATTGACCTTTCTAAAGTTGTGAAGACAGGTTAACTAACCAACAGTGCGCTTATCGTCTACTGCAGTTTCACTTGACGATAAGTTTAACTGATTTTAATATAACCAATTTTTCCAATAAATATTGCTTTGACACATTATTTGTTTTTATAATCAAGAAAACGCTTTAGACGGTTGGAAATGTCCTTTTCCAGGTCGGCGACAATTTTACATTCTTTAAACGTGAAATTCGAAGTTCGATTCCCCGTGAAGGACACAACAGACACCCTAATGTGAATTTGCATTAAAACATACATATAACGGTTAAAAGATGGTTCCGTTAGCTATAACTTTAACTTCTTAAAAGGAGTTTCATAGATCAACTTCAGGAGTCAAATTATGAATAATGTATCTTTTAACATTCGATTCAGTTTACTGAAGCGTTAAAACATCACTAATTACTTATAGAATTGGAAGTTCTCCTGACACTGAGATTAATTATAGAGAGAGCAGAGGTGACGTCTATTTAGAAAATCTTCTACCTCCTGTCCAAGCAACTTTTGCCCCCTAGTGGCTCAGCGGCATGTCTGCGGACTTACAACACTAAAAGCCGGGTTTCGATAACCGTGGTTGGCAGAGGACAGACAGTCCATTGTGTAGCTTTGTGCTTAATTCAAAACAACGACAGCAACAAGCACCTTTTTAAGAGTAAAATAAATAATTTGGAAATATTTATTCATTAACTTAGTTTTTTTGTGAGGTAATCGTTCATCGCACCTATAACTCAATTCATAAGAACTGTACACGTCGTTTTAAACTTTTATGTTTGTATCACATAGGCATTTGCACCACGGATCTAAAGTATTAATAGCTTTAAGTCTGGATATAATTGGTGTTATTGTTAAGAGTAAACAGTTTTGATTGACTTCTTAATATGAGATTATGTTCTGAGTTGTAAGATTATTATACCAGTGAAGCGGGGCAGGTTTACTATTACATATTGATTTTAATATCGATCTTTGTTTTAATTAAATACGTATTTAGAAATGTATGTAATTTATATTGTTAAATGTGTGTTGCGAAATCCCCGCCTATTCCTTAAATTTGTAGAAAATTATTTGGTGTAAGAATCAACAATATACGTTTTAAAAAAGGACTAGCATATGTTTTAGCCAACTGAAATTTCTACAACCTTGATTTAACAGTATAAACCGACGCGCCGAAAAACAGTATATATTGTTGGTTTCAGACAGCTAATACTTATAAACCTCGGAAGCTATAACTTTAATTAATGTTTATCAATCTGGAAACAGCAGATATTTGATCAAGAATGTTTATTGAATTTGATCAATACAAACCGTTTAACATCAGAGGGTCCTCCCTAGTACAGCGTAAGTCTACAGATTTGCAACGCTAAAATGAGAGGTTCGATTCCTCTCGGTGGACTCAGCAGCTAGCCCGATGCGGCTTTGCTATAAGAAAACACACACATGCAATTTCAGAGGATTGATATCGGACATTAATACTTTTACAAAGACATCGTACATCTTCAGTCGTGAAAAACTCACACGTGATCAGCGAGGGATAGTTAGCTACCCGCTGAGTGAACTGTTCCGATACCAACCCGAAATGAATTTGTTTACCCTGAACCGCCGATAAAATACTCAGTTTTAGACCAGCTAGAAGACTCGATATTGTTTATAAGCTTGTAAAACTTTTGTATATAAATTATTGTTTGTAATATCCGTTATTATAAATTGTATCATTGTTTGCATATTAAAATATATTCGTGTTAGGAAAGAAAACTATGTGTATCGATCTTATTGTCAAATATAATAAATTTAATACATATCGACTTTTAATGAGCTTCTAAATCAAAATTACAATTTAACTCAGTTTTAGTCTACTTTAAATTGTAATACGTAACATAGCAGGGTGTTCCAGATATATTATATTACGTAACAAAGACACTCGTCTATCCTTCCAGTGACAGCCTGAGTAACTAAATGATTAATGAATTGATAATTACGAACTCATCACTAATTTTTTTACTGATCTAAAAATAAGGCTGCATTCCTCTCCACACCAGTGAAATGTATATTTTGGAAAAATAAATGTTAAACATTTCGAAAGGTTGAGAGAAACTGATAAATGGTTATCTACGTTTTACTTCCGATAAATGTACGTACCAAAAATGTTTTTTACGTTGATAGCTCGTCATTTTACAATTTGTTTTAGACAATTTTTAATTTTGTTTCTACTTTTCAAAGTCATAACATAGTACTGAACAAGATTTTAATATTTGATCTTGAAAGAGTGTTGTTTTATTATGTTTTCACTTCGGATAGTAAACGGTTTGTAAAAGTGAGAAATTGGTAATGGGCAAACCACAAGCGCGAGGACTAATGGTCTTAATTGAATTTATGATAAAATATAAAAATAAATAAGTTATTCCATTATATGTACAATTTTCTTACTTTTCTAGAAAGACATTCCTAATTAAATTGTATTCCATGCATTGTAATCATTATGAATATTATATCTAGAAGTGAAATTATTTCTAGTTGTGATGATGGTCTTTAATTCGTTATAATTTACATCTTTAAAACTACATCCATGTACATCCATTAGTCGTTCCAACCCCTTCCAGTCAAATTTAAAAAAAAAATAAGTTTTTCCACTGAGATAAACTATCTTGTTATAACGTTAATTTCATATGGTCTCTTATCTAAGTAGATAAACATGCTACCATATCAGTTTAAAGTAAAAATTTTAGTATGTTTTTTCTGTGAATACGCTACTCTGTCACTATGTTAATTTAAAGTAAAAATTTTAGTGTGGTGTTGTATGTAAATAATATGCTTCCAGTGGCTCAGTGGTCAGTATGGCAAGCCTTGTTCCTTGTTTTGGTATCTGCGGTGGGCAAATAACAGATAGCCCATGCTGTAGTTTTGTGCTTAGTAAAATAAATTTATTTCCAGTCATAACTAAACTTTACTTTCCATTTCAGTAGAAACAGGAGACTCCTTCTAGGTTAGCACTAAAAGGTTTCCATACTTAGAAGAAGGTTGAAACATAAGGTTCGGTTTCGTTCGATGGGCAAAGTGTACAGATCACATTGTGTGGGTTTACACACAAAACAACCCCAGAAATAAGAGTTCAAATACAAAGTAGGATCATATTTATCATTCAAAATATGAAATAGTTAAATATATATATGCAAGAATTCTTTAACACCAAATGAAATAAAAGTTTCACAAAATACTCCAACAACATTTTAAAAACGACACCACTTTAAATATTAGTTGTGATTGTTTAGTTAATTTGATTTCAAATATTTTATATCATTGTATCAATGAAACAGTATTTTTTTACTTCCCAACTACGTTTTCTTGACTGGCAGAAGCTGTCAAAAATTGGTGCTTTCAAGTGATAGTCTTTGTACGAAATATATAGAGCGTAAAGAGATTGTTGAACCTGCATGTGTAAAATTGCTTACTGTAAGCTAACTTTGTTACTGGTACTCGAGAACGCTCTTCAGTCGGCATTTACAATTTCACATACCAGTTCAGGCTTAATGAAGCTCACTGGATAATGAACACCATAGATAAGGTCTACAAAAATAGTTAAGGATGCAGATGCCTGAATGGTTGCATTATTTTCATCCCTGGTGTCAAATTTCTTTTATGGTTAATATTCTTAAAATAACACAGCTTCTCTGCTCCGTCTCCTCCAACAGTTTTCCGCCCGTCTGGTTTCAATTGGAACGCTAGATCTTGGCACAAGTAACTGTTAACTGAGGTAGCAAGTCAGGCGTGTCGTACGGCTGCTCAGACCCATTATAAGAGTGACAAAAACCACCCAAGCACAAAATGTGTTTAACTTAGGCTTCCCATAAACAGATAATCCTGCTTCTGTCGTCAACAAACCTTAGAAGAACAGTTTGTTAGCGCTCATTTATTTCATTCATCGGATGCCGAGCATTCAAACGAAGACGTCGCGAAGATAATCGTTGTTCTTTCCAGTATGTAAGGGATTGCATACGCAGTTGTGGCAATGTTTCGGAGGCAGTTACTCTAAATTTTAAACGTGTGTCATCTTTAGGGGAAGTGCCCGTCAGCACTTAGGACAAGTCTGACTTGTAAAGTGTCACAGGGAACTAGCGAGTGTTTACCCACTGTAATTAATTGGCGTCAAACAATTCAAACCAGTAACGTCAAAAAGAAACAAAATAAAACATGCCCCTCTGAGAAATGTCTGGATAAGAAAATAAACTCGAGCTAAGTGAGTGGTCTATATTTTATTTGTTATAAGAACCTGAGTTCTACAAGGAGCTAAGTTTCAGTTATTGAAATATGTATTAATAATACTAATTTTATAAATACATTTTAATCACACAAGCCACAGAAGTATATGTGAATATTTCTCTCGAAAAACATAATCTGGTTAGAAACATAATCTGAATTCGAGATTCTGCTGGGAATGATTGAGAAATAATATAAAATGTATATGGCTACAAACTCAGAAGATTGCTGTTATTTATGTGCAGATTAAGAACATAACGATGACCTAGAGAATTTGATTTCCTAACATAGATGAAAAGTCGAATTCAAGTGAAAAAAACTCTTGAGCAATATTATAATACTCTGTATATTCCTAAAGATGATCAACTTATTTTAATAAAAAAGGAATAATAAACAATTACATTTTCTATTAAGCGAAACTTCCATTACGAAAAATGTAGAGTTCTTATGACATCAGAACACTTAGAGACTAGCATGTAAGACATATCCCAATAAAACTCTTCTTGTTTAAACCATTAGACAGCTCAAAACTTGACCTTGTTTTACCTGTAAAATTTATAACTGATTACAATAGTGTTTTATGTCAGTGTTATTCAGTTTCTTAATGGGTAGTGGAGATAAAATTTTTTTGCTTTTGTATTTTTTTTTGTAAAATGTTCTTATATATTCTGAAAAAAAATGGACGGCTTTAAGCGTAGTTGTCTAAGCGGGGATACAAAGAACATTAAGAAAAATAGAGAAATGTTTAAAACGTTGACAATTATATTAAGTAAGTGTAAAATCGATTAAACGAAAACCAAGATTTAGTTCCATTTTGTCTTAGTGTAATTTGCATTTGAAATCAAAATTTGTGATTTGGTGAACCGAAATTAGTCAATTGTAATTATTATAACCATCAAATTCTGAGCACGTTTTTTTTGTTACAAAACTGGTAATTTTAAGTCCAATTTGTTAAGAAATAAAAACACGTTCGAAGTGTTTCCTTAAGTGTTGCATTATATTTAATGGAAATTAACAACAAAAGTCCTTTGATACTCACATTTGTATTTTGACACCAGTGACTGCTGTGTATGGTTACAAAGAGTCTGCGTAACATTTATGCTGTTTTTTTGTGCAAAATCAACTTCAGTTTAACTTTATGGGTCTCTGTACAGCAGGAAAGAACATGAAAACATTGTGTTATACTCTAAACAATCTACGACAATATGTTTTATAGTACATCAAACAACGAAGTGTCTTTTTTGTGGAACAGAAATAATATTGTACAAGATTTATTTTTATTACGTTTGAGAAATACCACAGTTTCAATACAAAACTTGATTTATGTAATTTGTTTTGTTAATGAATTAAAATTATATTTTCAGCCATAAACTTCAGATGAAAATAAAGTAACTTTTATCGATATTTGAAATAAATTATAAAGAGTAATATTCACGACATATCTGGAAGTTTCAAAGATAAAACTATTTTTCCGTTTTTTGTGAACAGGTTACGAAGAGAAAAGCTTAATGCATAGAAAATTATAAAAATGTCTGAGAAGAAAAAGCCTTTTCTTTGCATTTTTTAAAATTAAGCTGGCTAATTATTCTAAATAATATTTAAATTTCAAAAATAATGTTTGTAACATGTCAGAATCGCCAAACTGGAGCGTTTATTTTTAATATTAATTACTCAATCGAGATAAGTGGTAGAACTAGCGGTTTCTTGATCATAGCTCACCCAACAATGTATATGAAAACCGGAATTTACCTCGAAAGTAAATTAAGCAGGTGGTATGAGGTTAATCGTGTTATTTAATCAGCAATCCATTGTTAAACTAGCTTCATCTTCTTTGTTGTTTGACCAGCAACAAGCAGTAAAACCAGCGGTTATTTTGAAGTCGTTCAGCTGATAGTATGTAGTCAAAGCAGTGTTTACCTTGACCATCGTTCATCTGGCAATATATCATACATCTTGCGACACGTGGGCTAAACCAGCGTTTACATTGAAGTCGATCATCCAATTATATTGGGTCATAACGATCTCAACTGTCGTTAACTTATCTAGCTTTTTATATAAGTTATTGAGTGGTTAGTTTGTTGGGTTTTCTATATCATCTATAAAACAGGGTTTCGTATCAGGAATATTTCTGAATGATTTCTGATGTTTAAACCAAATTGCCGATTTCCTTCATTCGAAGAACCATTCTAGGTTAACGATGTATGTTATGTTTTTAGCTGAAAGTTAATATATATCTTAAAACTATATTTTAAATAACTACATAAGAAATCATTTCTCCATCATCAGATGAATAGAATGTACGAAGCAGACAGTTTTGAAACTTAAGAGTTTCCGATTAAGATTCTTTGGTAAAAATACAGTGAATAGTTGACTTTGTTATCTATGAGCAAAAGGTAGTTCGTGCTATATGGTACTGTTACAATGTAAAATAATAAGGGACGTGCAGATTTTACATTTACCGAGATAAAGAACTGAATTTCAGAGGTATAAGTAAACGAATTTAAGTTTAAGAGTTCAGATCAGAGTTATTAATTTTTATTACGTTACAAAATGTTATGGAAGAGATCATAAGAATTGACTCACATTTGTTTTAAACAAATTGATAACACTATAGAATGCAGCGCGTAAAAGTAAACCCACATACTCTATATGTATTGGTCTGTGTGTGTGTATATATATGTGTGTGTGTGTGTATATATATATATATATATTCAATTCATACACAGATATAACTGCATTAACGTTAAATTTACGCCCAAAACACCTGTGAATCCTTAAATTATTGTTCTACGTGCACAATGTTGTTACAGGAAGCAAAACGTTATAAAATAGGTTAACGTATCACAGAAGTCCCCGCTAAGCGATACGGAGTTTTCTTTACTTCTGCAACTTCAGCACAAACACACTGACGAGCGTATCACATGACTCTTGTAACATGGAAGTTTTCTTCAAGGCCAATCGCTGCTATAAGTCAGATTGAAAGTTTTCTTCAAGGCCAATCGCTGCTATAAGTCAGATTGAAAGTTTTCTGCAAGGCCAATTGCTGCTACAAGTCAGATTGAAAGTTTTCTTCAAGGCCAATCGCTGCTACAAGTCAGGTTTAAGATTATTGAAATAGTGGTCTAATAATGCGAGTCTTCTGAAGATAACCACTACAATAACAATCCTTCTTTCATTATAACAGCGTTCTCAGAGATTGGAACTTTTGCTTCCAAGAAAATGACTAGTTTCCTCGGTTAAAACTACATAAGAAATTACACAGACACTGCAGTCATTTTTTTTTTATCTCTGAGGATATCTCGTGACATCTTAGTGACTAATTTGTTACAGACCAAAGCAGCACCACCAAACACCAGAGAAGCCAAGCTTGTAGGTAGCAGCCGGAACCATGATTCAAAGCTAAAATAAAAACAAATACAGTTTACAAACACAAACAATTTATTTTTTAAAAACACGTTTTTCATTTCCATTATAATAGTAATTGAAATTTGACATACTATGAAGATCTTTTTTATTATGTAAGTTTCTAGATATTACAAGGTTTATGCGAGGAAAGTGATTGCATATTATACTTAAATATGTATATTTAAGTATAATAGAAAGAGAAAGAGAGAGAGACCTCTGTAAAATGAACCACAATTAGAACCATAGGTGGAATATAAAGAATAGATTTATTTCAACTTAACGAAAATCCATTTAGCTCATTATGAATCTAATATATAAGAGGATTTTTTTTATTCAACCCAGTAAAACTGCGAATGTTTACTTAATTAGTAAACATGGTCTAGTTTCTTCATCCAAACCAATAAGTCGTGGTTCTTTATGGTATTGGAGTCTCGTGTCTTTATCTAAAGCAGTAGAATGACACTTTATCATTCAAACTTGGACTTTTAACTCGGTAGATCTTGAGTCTCTAATTAATAAACCGTAAATATCACGGGCTCTTTATTTGATTCAGTGAAGTTTCTAACTAACCCAGAAGAGGTTGCAAACAGAATCTTCTCTTGCTTACGAAAGACTCTATTAGGTCACAAACATGTTGAAATGTATTGGAAGCTACTATTCTATAAATAAGAGAGAAATGTCGTTTTAACTTAAATTGTACCCCTGATGGGACAGCGAATGCTGTAAGGACATACAAAGCTAAAGTCCGAAATTATTTTCTCCGCAGTTAACAGAGCAACGAGCTCAATGCACCTTTGCTTCATAGCAAACAACAAACATCTACCTATTTTTTTTCTAATTTAATGCCGACAATACTTTGTAGCACGTACTAGGAATTTGGATTGGCTTTACGATGTAGTAAAGTGAAATATTAGTAAGGTTCTTACCAGAGCCACTATTTTCTGACACATGAAGACCTGAACTTTGACGAAGATTGCCCACTACAGTTTCTTTGCTGCTGGTACCAATTACTCTAGAAACGGTTGCCGTGCACTTGAGACGAAGCCCATCTGAGAGGAAGTGTTCCTGATGAACTCTGAACTTTAAGCCTAGTACAGCAGATACTGTGTTATCCACGTACTTGATGTCAGAATATTTAATGATGTAGTCAGATTTTGCCTACATGGAGCAATGATAAAAGTTGATTATTTTAACACATAGTAAAAAATCAGGTTGTCTTGTAAACCTAATAAAGGAATGATTAAAACGTATTCAAAAGTCTGAGTATATTATATTAAAACTGCTGGAATTTGAAAATCTGTAATCATGTGAGAATAACTGACGATATAAAGTCCCGTTGAAGCAATAAATATTAGAACTACATTTTAATTTTTTTTTTTCGTAATTTATGTGTTCTAGCCGAAAATTGATTGCTTTTGAGAATGGTGTGTGTCAGCCCTTTCCAACACGAGATATTCATTTACTCAGATAATAAAGATATGTTCAAATCGAGGATTTAAAATTTTCGAGATGGGGATAGTTTTTATACGCAATGGCATTGAAAAACAAAATGATATGAATTAACTTGAGGCACAATGACAATCAAGAGAAGGAACTCCAAGAAGTTGTTCCACTGTAGTTTTAAGCAAAGTGCAGCGTCTTGTAAAAGGTGAACCAACGAACATAAAGGTCAGTACTAAAACAGTCCACTTGGTATAAGTAACAGACGTTGTCTGAAAAATTGGAGATAACTTCCATGACACATATGTTCAATCATCACGTACCTCAAGTAAATAAGGAATAAATCGGGTGTTCATGATATTCGATATGAAAACATATCAGTCGAGTTTTTAGATCTCTGAGATTAGAATTTTGAAACGGGCACTGAAAATCCATTATTCATGTAAAAATAGATGGATTATGGAAAGCAAGCAGTTAGGAGTGGCAAGCTGTGAGTATGACGTTCTTACGAGAAGAAACGTTCATTACGTTACAGAGATATTTTAAAGTTGCATGGTCAACAGTGTATTATGGGAGTTGGCGGCACGGATCATAACGACGTTATGTGGCTCCAAAATCGTTTTAAGACAACACATTCAATCTCCTCATTTGTATTGAGAATAACACATATGTATTCAAACAGGTACAACTATTAGCTTACAGTAAGGAGATGTGAATTATATAGCTTCACTAATGTATCAAGACGCGTTTAAATACAGTACCACGTAATCGAGTTAAAATCATAACAGTGACTGACTGATATGTGTATTCCTGTTTAGACAGCACTTTCGCCTAGCAGTGTTCTTTTCTTCAGATATAACATTTCCTTTATCTGTTTCCTTGTTGAGATATAACACTTTTAAATTAACGTCTTCTAGTTGAAACCAATATTTACGCCTCAATATATTCTAATTAAGATTTAGCATTTGATTCATTGTACTTGTTATTGTTTTATATTTTAAGCTTGATCTATAATATAAACTTTCTAAAAGGTTTTTTTAACCATTCAGTTATGACAATACGTTAGTCTTGTCAGGTTTCTAGAGCATTCTTTTGAAGAGCAGCTCGTTCAGATGTAGAAAAACGAAAATATTGTATAAAAAGTAATGCTTTGAATATAAGTTCGATTGAGATACTTTTCCATTAGAAGCATCTGTTAAAGTGTTTGGTGAGCTATGAAAAGCTCTGAGGTCAAAATAAAGTATTATATTACTTCAGTGAAGGTTTTCTTTCTTTTTTTGTGTCCAAAAGAACAGTTTGTTAAATGAATTTATCACAAAGCTACTTGAGGACTATTTACGCTAACCTTCCCTAACTCTAAGTAAAAGACTAGAGAGAAGGTTGCTAGTCGCTGCCACCTACTGAAGAACTACCCTTTATCAACAAGTAATGGAATTTATCGCCACATTGTAACGACCCCTACGACTAAAAGAGCAAGTGATTTCTGTGATAGGATTCAAAGGCGCGACCCACAGAGTGTGAGTCGAATGCCCTAAAGACCAGGTAATGTCAGGCCTATCAGACTAGAAGTTCAGTAGGTTATCTTTATCAATGAAATATATCAAACTAGGAATACTTATGAGAGACTATTAATTACAGCCTAGATTTAAATATGCATTTTAAAAGAAGTTTAACTACCTTAACAACTTCAAATATGCAGTTGTTACCGGTTCTTTCTCCGACATGTGTATTTCATGATAATTACTAATGTGTAAGAAGACCTTGATACAAAAATTCTAGTTTATTTTTCTAACATAACAAATTATGCTCGATTGCATTTCTATATTTATTTAATGTTTCTATCCTCTCGGCCCAGCATGACCAGGTGGTTAAGGCACTCGACTCGTAATCCGAGGGTCGCGGGTTCAATTCCCCGTCGAACCAAACATGCTCACCCTTTCAGCAGTAGGAGCGTCATAATGTGACGATCAATTCCACTATTCGTTGGTAAAAGAGTAACCCAAGGGTTGGCGATGGGTGGTGATGACTAGCTGCCTTCCCTTCTAGTCTTACACTGCTAAATTATGTATTGTTAGCGTGTAACTTTGGGCGGAATTCAAACCAAACCTATCCTGTCCTACAGTAAAAAAATAAATACAAAACCATAATGAAGTATGAATTATGTTTCATTATTACAGCAGGAACTGTGATGAAATTTGAAAGTATTTTGACTTTACTATATATATAGGCTCGAAATGTATTGAAAGCAATAAACACAATTAAAACTGAAAACATCGCTCAATTGTGGTATAATATGTTTTATTGTTAACTTTAAAGTCCAGTCGAAATATAGTACCAATTATTTCTTTAAAATAAATAAGATTATGGCTCAAATGTTTCATTTTAGTATCAACATGTACTAATATTTTTTTATTCATCAGATAACTTCTTCATCGAAAACAATGATACGGGTTTGAACGAGTGTGACTTTGTTTGTATTAATTTTTTTTCCTAGTGCTACAACCCTCAGTGGCACAGCGGTGTGTCTACGGACTTACTATACTAAAACCCCTGTTTTGATACCTGTGGTGAGCAGAACATAGATAGCACATTGTGTAGCTTTGTGTTTAACTTCAAAACATCAAAAACAATGCTAGTGGTATAATTAATGTCTTATCTTCCTACTCTTGCGTCCGAAGTTTGAAGTTTAAAACAGTAGCTTTGTACAAAAGGTAGTGAGAACTATTTAAAACACAAATGTCGAAAATGCTAACTGTACCAACATTTCTCGAACCTCTTTCTGTATCAGAACAACGTTTTTCAGTAAGTTTAAATAACTGAAAAATATTAAATTAAAGAACAAACAAGTTTTTCCATAATTAACTTGCGCTTGCCGTCCTTAGTTTAGTGAGAGTCTACACGGAAGGTAGCTAATCAGTACCACCCACCACCTACTGTTGGACTTTTCTCTTTTACTAACGAACAGTAGTTTGATTGACCGTCACATTATAAGATTCCAACGGCTAAAAGGGCGAGCACGTTCAATACGACGGGAATTTGCATCCGCGACACACATATTGTGAGTGTAATGTCTGATATCCTAACCACTAGGCCATGCCAGGACTTCTATTTAAGATGACTTTCAGAGGCAAAAAATACGGCATATGCTTCAGTAATTATACTGCTTTGGAAAATAAACAAAAAGTTAGAATTGTAAAGTTGCTAAGATTTATAAGATTTTAAAATGTTGTTTTATTACGTAATAATTTAAGTTTTATGATAGTGAGTATTGAAAATTTTAGGTACGTTTAGTCAGAATCCAAACAGTCTAGACCGTTTCGGATGTTGTTTGATCTCTGATTTACTAATCCATTCTTGAAATCGAAACGACCTACTCTTATATCTTTTCACAAGGGCACTCTAACAGTATTATGAAGAAATAAACTCCTGCTGTCATCCATTAAAAAGAATTTAACAATTACTGACCAGAAAAAAAAGACAGGTAACTTTTTTGTAAAACTTGCCTATACCCAGTATTATGTACTCACGTACAGAGAAGTGGTCGAAGCGTCACAGACAAGTCATAAAAACTAGACAAGGTTTAGTGACGTTCTATTTTAGTTGTTTTGAAAGGAAGCTCAAAGTATGTTCCAGGCAGCAAACTGATACTCCTACAAAGCCGTCAATACTTTTCTACGTCATTCTACTGGAATTTTTAAATGATCACTTTTAACCATTTCCATTTTCAGCTTGTACGAGGTTACATTCTCATACAGATTTACTCTTTCAGACTTGTTTTTGTATCTTGTAAGTTGATGTGGTAACTTACTGGCTATAGCTTCTTGATAAACACAGTATGAAACAAGTAGTTGTAGTTGTAGTTGTTTTGAATTAAGCACAAAGCTGCACAATGGGCTATCTGTGCTCTGCCCACCACGGGTATCGAAACCCGGATTTTAGCGTGTAAGTCCGCAGACATACCGCTTAGTCACTGGGGGGCATGAAACAAGTAATATGCAGCGCATGCATAACTATGAAATAACTGTTATCCTTCTTCATTTCAGTTTTTAAAAAAAAGAAATAAATTACTCTCGTACTTTACAATTTCTCGAAAAAACTTTTTAACTATAACAACTATTTTAAGTAAAAATTTAAATCGTGTTTCTGGTTTATCGTATTGGTTGGTGTATGTTTCTTCTTAGCCTAAAAAAGTTTTAGTTTTGGAGTGCTAATCAGTTATTATTAAATTGTGGATGAAAATATAGATAGCAGTATGGGTATCTAATTGACAAAATTGGTGATTCAACGCTATGTGACCAATATGAATTTCTGTATCTACTTTTATTATACATAACCTATAATCGCAATTCAACTATTCACAACTCTAAGAACTATATCTTAATTATACACAGTTAACAATTAGATCTTACTTATGCACAGTTAACAATTATATCTTAATTATACACAGTTAACAATTATATTATTTTACTCTAAGCTTGAAATATCTGATTAAATGGTACTAGAGAACTATTTTCAGCAACATAAATAAAGGTTTATAGTAACAGTATGTAGTATAACAGTATATAGTAGCAGTACTAACAATAGTAACAATACTAACAGTATATAGTAATAGTACTAACAATAGTAACAGTACTAACAGTATATAGTAACAGTACTAACAGTGTATAGTAACAGTACTAACAGTATATAGTAACAGTACTAACAATAGTAACAATACTAACAGTATATAGTATATAGTAACAGTACTACTAGATTACTGAAATTAAGAAGACATTAACATAAAGCACGACTAAAGAAAAATTAACTAGTGTACAAGTATTCGATTTTATCATTTATTTCTGATATTTAAATAAACTCTGAAATATATTAGTTTCGATAACGTCGTAACTATTAGTTTTCTAGTTATCATAAAATTACAACCTATTTTTATTCTTTAAAGAGGACATGTGTAAATAAAGCTGATCACGTTACGCTGTTTTTTACCACTTTTAAAACATTTTTACCTTCCTGTCATTAATGAACCAATGTAATTCAGCAGGTCTCACGTCTCTGGCCGATGTGCAGTTCACGTCGACAATATCACCCACGTGGTATCGTGTTTGACCACCGGTTATTTTAGGCCCAGCTTCATTATGTCCAAATGATGCTGAAAAAATATTAAAAAGTTTGTATGGATCATGAAATTCCTGCCAGAAACTTCATTCTTTTTTGAACGAGAACGTTTTAAGTTAAAATAGAATATCAACATTATAAGTTTAGGTTATAAGTCTCTTGTTCAGAAAAAAAGTTGAAACAGTTTACTTTTAAACGAAATAATCAAAACAGAAAAGGGATTTTTTAAATAATACATTTTCGTACATCAATTATCACATCTTCCTCAGATAATATAATTAAATAAATTCTTTAAAACATAAAGTTATTACACAATTTTTACATATAACACATATTTGATCGTTCAATTACGTGATATCAAAAAATCTAGAGATCCAATAATAATGTTTTAAGATAAACTTTTATTAAAGATCTCAGTGCAAACTTATTTTCCCATAATTTATTATACATCTGATCAGTTTGTGTGGTTTATGTATTTATCATTCTTTGAGTAATTAATTAATCACACCTTTTTATTGTGATTAATTTTTAGTAATTTTTGTATTAAATATTGAGTGATATTTTATTATCTGCCTGTCTAACTATGTCCTTTCTCTATATGTGTAAAAACGGCTGGTATGGGTTGAAAAAATTCTATGTCCTTTCTCTGTTGCGGTAACAACTGGTACATGTATTATAGTGGTGTGAAAATTGCAGTTTTATTAAACATAATTTTAAAATTATTTTCGGCTATTTTAAGGTCAAGAAATTTAAGACACTAAAATCTGGGTTTTCATACTCCAAGGAGGCAGAGCTCAGAAAGACCATTATGTAATCTTCATACTGACTGCTTAGCGACTTGGTCATATATAATGGTCATCTATAATAATATAATGAAGAATATGCTTTATCTTGTTTTAATAGCTGTTTTATTGGGGTACCAAACACGTAAAGTCTAGTTTAGTTGTTTTCAACCAAAATCATATATCAACTGTTTGCAGCTAGAGTATTCTATAGTCAAATTAAAGGTAAAATGATTTTCTATAATGGCTACAAACTCATAAATCTCTTTACCGTCCGGGGAAGCAGACTTCAGTCTCTCTCCTAGTAGTGTCTCCTCACTGTGACTGTAATAATTTTGCGAAATGGTAGCTGTACATCGTACAGTCATTACGCCTTTGTTGAAATGGTTGAGTGTTACCTGGAACTGCAGGCCTAAGATGGTACTTTCCAATCCATCCGGATGTCGTTCCGTAACCATGGGTGTTAGAAAACGCTCATCAACCTTACAAATAAATTTGTAACAATAAACTTATAGATGTGGTTTTTCTGTGTTGTACAAAAGGAACACATGCTGAATTATTTCTTCCTTTCGAAAACACATACATTTATGAACAAGTAACTTAACCTGGCTGAAATCTGCTTTATAACTCACAATGATTATATGCACATTAACTTCAAAGTTACATCAGTGCTCTGATATCAACTGTACAACTGTAATGATGGTGTGAAGACATGAATCTGAAGTTATAACATATACAATAAAACTGTCTTGCATATTCGTTATATTTCATTAACATGTAGAGTGTTGTGGTGTGAAACCTTAGTTCAAAGATTATGGTATTGAGGTATAAAACTAAATCTCTAACGTGTACATTGTTGAGGTATGGAACCATAGTTCTCACATGTATAGTGTGAAATATGGAACTGAAGAGATACAACAAAAAATTTTGTTGTGAACTAAGTTATTTTAAGATACTGGACTAATCTGGAGAAATTTTAATGAAATAAATTTTCAATATTCAAACATATATTTTTCTTACAGAATGAAATGGGTAGTTGCAAGTAAAACAAACCAGGTTGACTTACAAAAGATATAAGAGAAAAAAAATAAAGTAAAACATCACAAATTTAAGAAATTGAAACTAAATAGTCTTATAGACAGTTTAGAAAATTATAGAATGCTAAGAAAATTGGTCAAACAGGAAACTAGAACATCAAAAAGGATGTATGAAAAATAACACTGCACAACAAAGTTTTTGCTTCTTGAACACTGTTGGGTGTTCCTTATAGATTTTTGGTTGCTGATCACAAAAATCACATCCATATTTGCCCATCACGTACCGTTTCATCGAAATCTTCTGTTTTACCAGGACATTGCTACAATGGAAAAACAATATCAGGGCAACTGGAATCTGTGAATGCTTGCTGACTACTTTTGGACACTGCAACGTGATGACACCGGACATTGAGTACAAACGAAAATCAGGAGCAAAACACTTTTAATTATGTTGAACTAAACAGCGTATTAGAAACATAGACGCAGTTAAATACATTATTGCCGGTAAACAGTTAACTGTCTATTTCTCAGAGTTCCTACGTGATGAAGCAAAACCAAAACTATATTTGTGCATACCCATCAGGTACTTGTCACAATCAGCAAAAACTTTTTAGGAAGCGAAATTTTTCAAAAAAATTGTTGTGTAGTGTATTTGGTTGAAAACATAAAACATAACAGTAAGGAATTTTCAAGTACATTAGAGGAAAACAAAATGCTATAATGAGAACAGGACTCTTCAGATATGACAAAGAAAGGCTTGTATCTGATGACTATCAAATGATTGAGTTATTAAATTCTGCTTGATATCTTGAACAATTAACAGGTGAAAATAAAGTTGAACAAAACAGTTGTTAGAATGAAATTGATAAGTTTAAAAGTGATAATGATTTGGGGCCAATTAATATTTCCCAGAAGGTTTAAAGGAGGTCAAGGATTCGATATGTGAGCCACTGGTCATAATTTTTGTAACTCCCTGGATAGTGGACAAGCACCAACTGATTGGAAATTAGGTAATGTCACTCCTATCTTCAAGGAAAGTAATAGAAGTTACCCCACTCCTTATAGGTCCATTAGACTTACATTAACTATAGAGAAAGTTTTGGAAAATCTGCTAAAATATGCTTTGCAAATAATTTAACAAAGTTTAAAATTTTATCACATAGTCAACATGGTTTCACTAAAGAAAAATATTTTCTTATAAATCATTAGGCATGCTTTGAAAATATTTCTACATATATAAACAAGGATAAAGGTGTGGATTTGATGTACCTGAATTTTCAGAAAGTATTTGACAAAGTGCCACATTAAAAAGTTGTTAAATAGACTTATCTCTATCAGTGTGAGGGATAAATTAACTAATTTGATAGAAGAGTGACTTGATGTAAGAAAGCAGAGGGTTGTGAAAAATGGAGTTCAATCAAACTGAATTAATGTCGCATGTGGTGTACTTCATGGGTCTCTTTTAGGACAATTTCTCTTTTACATTAACATTAATGATACAGATGAAGGAATAGTGAATAAATTACTTAAATTTGCTGATGATATCAAGGTCTTGAGTGTTGATGGTTGTGAAGAGGATACTGCTGCTTTACAAAATAATTTAGGTCATATAGTGATTTAGACAACTAAATGATAAATTGATTTGTATTGTTATAAATGTAATATATTGCATATGGGTTATCAAAATTTGAATTATAAGTATAACTTGGATGGGAATAACCTTAGTGGTGTCATGGAAGAAAAGGAACTTGGTGTTGATCAATCTCTTAGGCCATCCAAGCTAGTGGCATTGCAAGTAGGATTCAGTTTGTATCTACAAAATTATTGAATATAAGTCTAAAAAGAATACAACTTTATTGAATTAGTCACTGTTTAAGCCACGTTTGGAGTATTGTGTTCACTCTTGGGCTACTTATCTTAAGAGAAACATTAAATTGTTAGAAAAGATTGTTTACTAAAATGGTACTTGGGATGAAGGGGTTGTCGTATAAGGAGAGATTAATATCTTTAAATTTTTTTTCTCTTGTAGAAAATAATAGTTAGAGGGGATTTTAAAAGGAATTGATAATGTTTCCTTTGGATGTTTTGGAGGCAAGAGCTTTGAGTGAGATTAAAAGTAATATGAATGATAAGGGTTGTTTTTTTTCTGTATTTTTTTTTAATTTAGCTTAGATGATGGGACAGCCGAAATAGACCAACGGATTCCTTGAGGTTTCTAAATATTGTGTTATTTTATACAATATTATTAAGAGTGTGATGACAGCTTTATATATCAGATGAGATGTTTTGATGTACCTCAGCTTTCAATTGTAATATTAAGAATTATTAACTTTTATTTTATTTTTAAACTTTCAAAGAAAACTAATGTAAAGTAGCATTGTTTGTAAATACAACCTGAACACTGTCTGAATAGTTTCTATCATATTTTAAGTTCAAATGCTGCATTTGAAACTCTTAGTTTGAATTCAAAGTAACTTCAAATTTTAACATGAAACCACTTCCCGAGTTTTCACATAAAAATGCCTGGTTTTAACATCAAACCATTTAGCAGATTTTGACATCAAATACAAAACTGTGGTTTATTTTAACTCAACTTAACTACTTAAACATAAAAAAAAGCAGTCTTAAATACCAACCGAATACTAGTTTTTGATTTAAAAGTTATAGTTGTAGTATAAGAATTAACTCCTAAGTTTACTTAAAATTAGCTTTTAGTGTGATTTAAGACACATTGTTTGAACTTTAATTAATTCTTCGATTTCACCAGTAAATGAACAGCTAATTTTGATTTCAAATCAATTTCCATTTCCTAAAATGTTCATGTATTTAGTTTAAGATTACTAAAAATCACAATAATTTATAATTGTGACTTCGAGTCATCTGACATCTGACTCAAAAACTGGTAACAGAATATTTTTTTTATTTAATTAATAAACTGGGCTGACGATTGACGTTAGAATGTAAAAATTACTTTAAATCACAAATCTATACGTAGTAATTAAATGTAGTATGACCTAAAAAGTGCTTAGGATTATGAAGCTATTTGCATTACTCCAGAGATAAAAGTTTACCAAAAAACTCTCACAATATTTTTAATCGATAGTATGTTATTGTTATTAGTTTTTTAAATTAATTAATTAAACAAAATACTTGAAGGGTGTAACTGCTTCAATATGATTTGTTTTTGTTTTTAATTTCGCGCAAAGCTACTCGAGAGCTATCTGCGCTAGCAGTCCCTAATTTAGTAGAGGGAAGGCAGCTAGTCATCACCACCCACCGCCAACTCTTGGACTACTATTTTACCAACCAATAGTAGGATTGACCGTGACATTATTACGCCCTTACAGCTGGGAAGGCGAGCATGTTTGGTGCGACCGTCAATGAGATTTGTACACTGGCGCTAGAAATTACATATCAATTCATTTATACGTGTATATGTGTGTACTTCAGACGAAACCAATTCACGATCCTAATTCAAAAGCCTTTAAACGTAGAACAACAAAAGGAACTAACCACATGATAGTGGTAATTAAGGCACAGAACGACTTATCTTAAACCGTGGTAGAGGTTAATTAACATGCTACCTAACAACGTAAATGAAAATACTATGATTCTGTTCTGAAAGTTCCACACAAAGATACTCTATTAAAATAATTTATCATATCCTGAAATGTCAAATCTTCCGTTATTCATACTATTATCAAGCACTTTGGGTGGATTTAAGGAATAGATTATTAAAGTAATATGACTAATAAATCAGTTTGTTAAATAAGGAAGGCAATCTTCTCTAACGAAGTATTTCATATTTGACAAGAACTATTTAATATCTGGCAAAACTGTCCCCCGCTAGGACAGTGATATGTTACCGGACTTACAAAACTAAAATCAGGGACACAGTAGATAGCTCGATATGGCTTAGCTTTAAGAAAAAAAAACACTCCTACACACACACTGGCAAACTTAGTTAACGTCTAACAAAAAATAGTTAATATGTAATAAGAACTGTTTGTTTTTGGAATTTCGCACAAAGCTACTCGAGGGCTACCTGTGCTAGCCGTCCCTAATTTAGCAGTGTAAGACTAGAGGGAAGACAGCTAGTCATCACCACCCACAGCCAACTCTTGGGCTACTCTTTTACCAACGAATAGTGGGATTGATCGTTAGATTATAACGCCACCACGGCTGGGAGGGCGAGCATGTTTGGCACGACTCGGGCGCGAACCCGCGACCCTCAGATTACGAAGCGCAATCCATAACGCGTTAGGCCATGCCAGGCCTTGTTATAAGAACTAATCGATATGTTACAAGAACCATTTACTACCTAATAAAACTACTTAATAGCTGACAAGATCTAATTAAAATTTGTCAAAACTACTACTTAATATACAACAAGAACTATCAAATACCTGACAAGAATTACTTATCACCTAGTAAAAAATACTTAATATCATAACTTATCACGCTAGAACTCTGGAACAAACCCATGCTGGGCATAAATAAACCACAGCATTGAAATTAATATTAATTTTATTATTACAACAGGTATTAAGATAGTTCATAAAACTATGTATCCTGTAGAATTTTTACAGCAACGAAGTTGTGCTACTGGACACAACTGCAAATATCGAAACTTCCATTTGAGAAAATCAATAAAATCCTCCAGTAGAATAAGGTATCCCTTTGCTATGACGATGGCACGCACGCAGTTTTTTTAAACGTTATTATCACATTATTACAGGGATAACTTTAAAGATAAAACAGACTAATAATTTATATTCAGAAAAGTCGATAACAAAATAATAATATGTTTATTTTACTTATTAAAATATTGTTAAAATTTTCAAAGAGATATCAAGAAATTATTTACAATCTGTTTCGAGCAATTAAAGAAATAAACAAAAAAACCACATAAAGATCTAACTTTAAATTACAAATGGTAATGAACATAAATTTGTAAGTTAATAATATTGCGTGTAAAGTCCTCACTTCACGAAAACAAAAAACAACAACATTATTATCTCCTAAAATAGAACACTTAACAAATTATTTTAGTACTGCAATATATTTATAAACAAATTTATATTTATATTCAAAATATTGTAAACCTTAATTCACCTATTTCTGGAACAATCGTGTTAATTTCTTCCAAGACAAATTTATATTTGATAAACATTTTTAGTATTATTACATAAAATATTGTATCCTGTTCTATTTACAAAAGTACCAAATATCACGAGATATATAACAACTTAATTAGAAATACATGTTGTAGATATGTTTTTATCAAAGTTTATGAGACAATACGTAATTTCAATTAACAAATATTAATACAAATGTTGATTACATTTATTAAAATATTCTTCGAGCCTCAACATGTCATAAAAGTCCATATTATAATACCCAATCATACACTAACAACCGTGCATCTTGACAACAGATCTGCAGCGCAATTAAATTCCATATCAAAAAGCTCCATTGTAAGATCGTCATGTCAGATACCATCATCACTCTATGCTGCTTTCTAACGTTTACCTAGTGTACGAAGACGACTATTCCCCAACGTTTGTTTCGTCAATTGAATCACACAGAAACTAAAGCTACTGTAACTGACTTGACCAATATGTTTTGGTTTTTTTTGTATGGAATAGCATAAATGCTCGTTTCATTCTCCGATTGCTTGAGGTATGCAATTACTAAACACACAAATCTTATAAAATTTACTTGTAGGTAATAGACTTGTGCTTATTTTACCAAACAGAAATTGTTCTTAGTTATATTTATTACTGTTGGCGGGGATAAATGGACGACTATTGCTGAGTTTTGTGTTTTTGGATCGTCATCTGGACTTTGGTACCACTGCAGGAATACGACTTCTTGCAGGTCTTTTGGATAATCCAACAACTTCAAGTTGATCCTTATTCTCGTGTTTTTCAATACCATTAATTATTTAGGATATCCCAATCTTGGAAATTTTATATTTTTAATCTAACACATCTTTATGATAAGAGTTTTTGAATATTGTGTTTCATAAAGGACTATTCTATACAGTTCCCCAAAACAACGAATTTTTGATAGAATCACACAACTTACGAAACTAACAAATAGTTTGAAAATGTTGTTTTGGTACATTCTGTTTCACCATGGCTTTATTTTGGCAATTCTTGTTGTTGTGTGACTTGCTGATTTAATTATTCAAAATCGTTTTAATATAACATACTCAAACCTCTGTACAACTTTTCAATTGTTTCATATTTTCAATGCATATTTATGCAAACTACTTCAGTTTCACAGATCCTAAAAACAAATTACTTCTTCTCTTCAGAGAAGACAGTGGATCATCTTTAGGGCAATGTGGTTTATAAAAACCTCCTACACATGATTAACATAATATTTTCTCCTCATATTATTATAGGAATATAATAATTCTAATATGATATGTTTAAGAGAGAAAATTCTTCGCGTTACCATAAGCAGGGCTAAAATGAACTAGGTACCTTTTAAGATAATACGATTTATTATTTTTCTGTGTTGGTTACAGAAAGTAGTGAGCTTAGTAGCATTTACAGTTTATAAGTATAGTATTAGCTAATGATTTAATAATTAAGTGTTGAGTTATTGAATGGTTGAGCATTTGTACTTTTCTACTTTATAAACGCATGTTTCTTGTTTAATTTTACACGTGATGCAACACTAAAACCAGGGACACCGCGGAGAGCGTTAAGCGTTGTCAGTTTGTTAGGTATACGATAGGTACAATAAATAGGTTTCACTTGGGAACTCTGGACTATTATGCACTTTTAAGAAAGCTAGTAGCGAAAATGTTCAGTTATATGTAGAGTTTGTAGGTTGAAAGAAAAGTCAAAGACAATGCTAACTGATGTTGTGGAAACGGATAAAGAGAAATGTGAACCACAGCAGGACATGAAGAGGAGCTTAAGCTTTTGCGTGCGGGAGGACATCAGCTAAGAATAACAATGACATTTGGGAAGTGAGAAAGAATACTATTAGGGTTAAAAGTAGCGTCGTGTAAAGATTCTGTTCCATTCAGCAACATATTTCAGCCCTTGGCTTATATAGAACGAAGAGATGTTTGAGGGAGGGAATGCAAGAGGAAGAAAGAAGAATATGGATCATGAACTTAAAGGAGTTATAGTTATAGGTTATTCCTTGACACAGTATGTAGATAGAAAAGAGTTAGCATATACTACCCTGGGGCGTAGGCGGAAGATATAACTGATAGAGCAAAAGATATAATGAAGGGTACTGGCAATGATGCAGTTTTGTTGTTTACGTAGGAGCTAATTAATAAGTAAAAGGGGTTAATAAAAGCATTTAAAGCTAAATGTCGTAAATCCATTGTGTCTGGGATAATGGAAAATATTAATTGTGGAGATAAAACTTTAAGTAGGTCAACAGGGCTAAATTCTAGGCTGGAATTAATGAGTAAAGATAAGTAGGTTAGCTGGTTGAAGTTGTGAGATTAATTTAATGGAAGGAGGAAATATTTTAGAAGGGGTGGTTTACACTTAAGTAGAAAAGGGTCTGGAAAGTATGCAAGGGTTATTAACTCAGCTGTAAGGGAAGTTTTAAACTAGAACTAGATAGTGGCTAGGTCAAAGATAAACTAAATGAAACAAGTTGTAAATGCGGCGTAGAAGAAAGTTTAGCATAGGAAATCAGTACAAAAGTAGTTATAAGAATAGGCTTAATTGTTACAGTTGTAACTCTAAAAGTATAAGAAATAAAATATATTACTTTGGGGCAGTGATAGGAATAGAATATTTTGATATGATGTGGATAACTGAACCATAGTTAAATGTAGATGATTCTGATGACAGAAATTTATTTTAAATACATAGTAATGAATTATTTAATTGTGATAGGGACATAGTATTAAAGAGAAGGAAAGAAGTGGCTCTACATGTAAAGAGCGAGTTATATCCTGTTGAAGTTGAGAATATTAAGAATAACTGCAAGAACATTGAATCTATTTGGGTTTCTATTGATTGATAACAAGGTAAATGTTCTTAGTAGGAATTTGTTACTGAACACCAGATGAAACTGATGAAATTGGTGAGAAACTTGCCAGTGAGATTAAGATTTCAGTTGGTAATGAAGTCATAATTATGGATGATGTTTTTCATTTCAGACACATTGGCTGGGAAATGGTGGAGTCAAGCTACGAAAAAGAAAGGTTTATTGAAAATGTTCGAGATGGATTTCTTCACTAATTGGTCAAAGAACATACTAGAAATAATGCTACTTCAGATTTATTATTAATTTCTAACATAGAAATAGTTAAAAGGTTGAAAATTAGAAAACATCTCGGTGCAAATGAACATAGCTGTATCATGTTTTATGTTTTAATCCATACGGAAATGATAAATAATAATATTTTAATTCCAAAATAAAAAAGCAAATTTTGAAAGGATAAAGCATTTTTGTAAATTGGTCAGTTGAGTTAGTTGGAGACACTTAGCAAATACAGAAAAAACTATAAAGAAAAATTTCAGTGTTAAAAGCAAACATATTCTTTACAGAAAGAAAAGTTTAGCTGCAAGAAAAACCATGCTGGATGACAAATAGCATAAGAGATAAAATTCAAGTAAAGTATTTTAAATTAAAAAAATATGATTGATATTATAGAAGATCAAGAGAGTTGGTCAAACAGGAAAGAATTTAGCCTGGCATAACCAGGTGGTTAAGGTGCTCGACTTCTAATCTGAAGGTCGCGGGTCACAAGAAACACGTTCGCCCTTTAAGTCGTGAGAACGTTATAATGTGACGATCAATCCTACTATTCGTTGGTAAAAGAGTAGCTCAAGGATTGACAGTGGGTGGTGATGACTAGCTGCGTTCCTTCTCGTTTAACACTGCTAAATTAGGAACGGCTAGCGCATACAGCCATTGTGTAGCCTTGGCGAAATTCTAAAAAGAAACAAACAAAAGGAAGTACGAAAATAATTTGGTCGTAAACATAAAAATTAACAGTAAGAATTTTAACTACATTAGGGATAAACAAGATGAAGTCTTATCATATCTGATGATTATGATATTCTATTATTCTTAACTTTTTACTTATAAAAACTTAAGCAGTGCTCATCTTGAACAATTGATAGACGATAACAAAGTTGAACAAGACAACTGCATAACTTCTGAGCTTGTTCAAATAGAACTGGGAAGGAAAAAGATTGATAAAGCTCCCTGACCATAAAACATATTCCTGAGAAAGTCAAGAATTAGATATGTGAACCACTTGCCATAATTGTTTGTAAATCCTTGAATAGTGGACACTATGAACAGACTGGTATTTTACTTATGTTATTTATGCAAGTATATTACAAAGCGACTACGTGCCGATGTATTCTAAAGTGCCTTAATATTGATGTATTCTAAAGTGCCTTTATGTTGATATATTTTAAAGTGGCTTTGTACAAATGTATTCTAAAGTTACTCTATTAGCGGTATCTTCTAAAGTGCTTCTGTGCTGATATATTCTAAACTAACTTTATACTGATATATTTAAACGTTATTTAACTCAATGTTGTTATTTTAAAATGAATCAATGATTTTAACCCACTTGTTGACTGTTTATTGTCCAAGACAAAACTGCTGCTGGTTTAGACGGCTTAGATACACAGGTCAGGTTCACGTAGTCTCCGATCTCATACATTCCATCTATTCCATCAATTCTAGGCTTTCCTTCTGGTAGCACTGACAGACGGGAGAGATAATTATGTTAAAAGACAAAAAGAAATGGAAACAAATTATCATATTTTTGTTTTAAAGAAGCAGCAGTATATGTATACATTATTTTATGACATACGAAACTAACAAGAAAGTATTTTGATATAATATTCGTAGAACATCCATTTATTTCAGATTACAGAGAAAAAATTCAGAAAAAATATCTTATACTCAGTTTTCAAATCTTAGATACAGCTTTCTATCTGTTTAATGTATTTCATTATTTTATTAATATTTAAGCACAAAAGAAGGAGGATTCTTTTAGGATAATCCCTATCATAGTTTCTACAAAGGCTTAAAGCTTCAAAACAGTTTATATATTTTTAATCAAATTGTGTTGAGATTTGGATATTTTGTTGTTGTTTTCTTTACAATATCGGAATTTTCCTTTCCCTATTGCGTATAAAGTAAGACGTAATGCTAAATTGCTAAGTCTTGCACAACATGATTGCAGAGTTTCATTACGTGAAACAATTTTCTATTCCAGGAAATTTTCAAGGAAACTTGATAAATGAAATTACATTAAATAATACGGGAATATAAATTACATTAAAAGTCAGTTTATTTGACCAAGTGCACTGTTTATATAAAATTTCTGCGCCAAATTGTTACAAAATGCTCAAGAATGTTTTCGTTTTATCTGCACTAATGAAAATTTTAATTTGGGATATGTCTTTTCATGTTATCACTCGCGATGTTTCCAGCGAGTTCCGTGATTAAACAATATGTAAAGTAATCGCTTTTAGCCTGAGTTTGGACGAGAAGCTTAGACTCTATGAAAGTCCAAATAAAAGAATCTGTGATAATTGCTGATATACGAAGCGAAACCGCATAATTGTGATTGTAGAATACGTTTTTCACGATTCATTTAGGAACATTTCCCATAGAAAGAAAATCGTTAAACTATTTTCATTAGATAGACGCAAACAGGAAAGAAAACGTATGTTGATATGCAAAAGTTCTAACTTACAGTTATAGAATAGTTACAATACGCCCAGGTTGACACAAAACACAAGGTATAGAGAAAGATAAATAACGTAAGATTTTGATGTTCGAAACAAATCACCCGAATATTGATAAAACAAGAATCGAATATTTTGTAGTTCCACCTCTAACGAAAATGTAGATTTTGAGGCTTGTACTTGTAACAGACGGGTAGATAAGAGTCAGATAAAAAATACCAGAAAGGAAAATAAGTTTGTATGACCATGCGCACCGATAAATACAAGAAAAACAAGCTGGTCGTCTCGAGTGTGTCATAAAGCTGAATGTATACTTGCAGGTAGATAAACGTGTCTTATAATACAACACCATGTAAGTGGCAGGTCCACAAACTAAAGACAATGATTTAAGATAATTCCAGCTAGTGAAAGTTTTGGTAAAAACAAACTTTGCATTGTAGATGTCGCTCTTGCAGCCAGTTTCGATTATGTCACTAAACTGTATAAAACAAAGGTATCAGAAACGCACTATTGTTTGTTGCTCTAAGTTAGAATGAGACCAAATACCTTTACCTGATTGTCATAAAGTATTATTAGAAGACATAAGGGGAACATGTGCTTGTGGGTATGATTACGTATATTTATGTAAAATCTTATACTGAAACATTTCGAATAGAACTGGCGTATATTTTGACCAAAGTACAGACATAGTAGCTACTATAAACAGTTGAAAAGGGTCATCATCACGAACTTTCATTAACTTTAAGACTAGATAAATATAGTCCCCCGCTGATACAGCGATAAGTATTCGGATTTACAACACTAAAATCGGGATTTCGATTCTCCTCGGTGAACTCAGTAGATAGACCGATGTGGCTTTGCTATAACAAAACTCACATGGATTAGTATAGATTCTAGTTGAAACTGTGTCTTCAAGCAATGTGTTTAATATAAAACTTTTTCATTCTTAATAAAGTAGTTTCCAAACTATACAGTGAAATTCATACGTTTATTTATTCCTATCTTTCTGATTTCTCCAAGCACGTTCCCTTGGCTGTGGTTTCGCTAGATAGTAGATAGGGACAGTGGGAATCTCGTTACTATCTTAGTTGACGAAAGATGATGTCAGCATTAGTTAAAAGTGGAAATCACTGTCACGTTAACTTCAACACACTATAATTCTGTGTTAACTACATTACTCGAGGAGGTAGGCTTAATGTTAGAGAAACTTACGTCGTAACGAAGTTTTAAATTTGCTTTAAAGTAACTTCACTAGTGGAATGTTGTCAATTAGAAGTCTTAACGTTTGAATATTTAAGTCATTAATCATTTTTTTAATGAACGGTTAAACACTTCAGTTGAGACTGCAAAAAACTAAATGACAAAAGCAGACATTTGTATAGCTCGTGATAATATTATTCAATGAAATACTCTATAGAATATAATTGTATTGTTTTATATGCTTGTTTGTTTTTGAATTTGTTTCAAAGATATTCGAGGGTTATCACGAAAAAAAATATATGATTCTTTTAACTTAATATACTGTCCCCGTAGTTGAATTGTACGTTTTCAGTTTGGTTTGTTTGTTTGGAATTTCGCATAGAGCTACTCGAGGGCTATCTGTGCTAAGCGTCCCTAATTTAGCAGTGTAAGACTAGAGGCACGGCAGTTAGCCACCACCACCCACCGCCAACTCTTGCGTTACTCTTTTACCAACAAATAGTGGGATTGACCGTCACATTATAATGCCCCCACGGCTGAAATGGCGAGCATGTTTGTTGTGACGGGGATGCGAACCCGCGACCCTCAGATTACGAGTCGAATGCCTTAATCTATCTGACCATGCCGGGCCGTGTAGCTTTCTAATTGTCGACTAACAAACAAATCTTCTATAATTTCGCGAAAAACTACACAAAGCATATCTGCGCGTAGCCCTCCGTAATTTTTAACTGATAAATTAGAAGGAAAGTAGCCAATAGCACTCACCACCAAATCTGGCTATCTTGGCTTGAACCTGAAAGCAAGTTTTTTTACGCCGACTGATCGCAAACAATGAATTATCCGATTCACAGTCCAAACACAGAAGTGAGTGCCACAGAGTGTTCGGTATTCCTATCATTTCATTAGTAATTAGTAATTTTAAAATCGTTTATCCCAACGTTCTTTAACCTGACTTTTTTACAACAGAAACCAGTACAAAAGTGAAATTTTGTTTGTTTGAGATGTATTTCTTCATTTATTACGCCTGAAAACTGAGTAAAATTTCTTTGATAAAAAAAAAGAATTAAAAACTTTTACCGAGTTATTCATGATGACGAGAAACCCACTTGAAGTAAAAATGTATTCTCAAGACGGCTGGTACGGGTATAAAACTTTGATTACAACAAATTACAGAAAAAAGTTTCGACCCTCCGAGGTCACCTTCCGGTTAACATCTTTGTCGCACTGAAGATGACTTATAAAAGTCAAAACGTTGTTTTATTAAAATTTTATACCCGTACCAGCCGTCTTGAGAATACATTTTGACCAAGTTATATAGAAAAACTAATTATATTGAGGCATTAACTCTTATACAGTCCGCAGGTTTTATATCAAGTCAATGTATTCTGGTGTCGAGCGTGGCGTGAAATTTTACGTTCCAAACTGTGAATTCGGAGGCTCATGATCACGTATCCTTGCTACAAAATCGCGTATTCTACTTTGGAGTATGGGTGCGTTATAAAAGTTAGTAGCACGTGCTATTAATTAGCTGCCGTCTCTCTTGTCTATACAAAGGAAGTTAAGGATGTTTAGCGATATAGCTCTTGTGTTACAAACTGTTATATCGATAGATGGGCATACAATGCTTAAGTTACGTAAAAAATAAGAAATCAATCCATACAAGGTAAATGTTAAATTTCAAAATTTGTACACACAAAAAATATATAAAAGATTGAAACTAAATCAAGAATATTTTTATAACAAATAACATGTAAAAAATAATTTATCCTAAACTAAATTTTCAGTTTTAACCAAAAAATTATCTCAGTTTTTGAGATCATCCTACGCCAGCCATATTTAATCTTTTTTTTTGCATAGTTTGATCGACGTATAGTAAAAAATCAAGGCAATATACCAATATTTTACCCGCTGATTGAAGGATATGCAAAATTTAAGAGATTAACTAAATAAAAAACAAATGATATAAAAACTATGGTAGTAAAAATTCAGACAAAAGAAACTGAACGTTCTGTCTATCTGACATATTTTGTATTCTTGAGATACTTTAGAACATGTCTTTCTACCTATACGTTTCTATCCGTATAACTTTGATTGCTTATCAATTTTAAATATCTCTAATATTTGTATTACGAATGTTGTCCTAAACGTTGTGATATACATATAAGCAGACACACAAATACATATTATTGTATACATATGAATATGTACTTATCCTCCAAGGTTTATTTCTGGATTGAAAAAGAGTGTTTGGTTAATACTGCGTCAGTAAAGTAGAAACAAAGGAAAAACGTTTAAGACTAATTATCTCCAAAAGTCCAGTTTTTATATTTTATCGTCATCTTTGCTTTCGCCCTCCAGTGGCACAGCGGCTTGTTTACACACTGATAGAAATCGGGTTTCGAAACCCCGGTGGGCAGAACACAGATAGCCTATTGTGTAGCTCAGTGTTTAATTCCAAACAAGCAGACCTTTGTATTTTCACGTATATTTATAATTCTAAGTTAAATTACAAGCGAATTAAAAACATACAAATTTAGAAATACGTATCATCACTGAGTTCAAGAGCGAACTACTGGCTTACCAGCATCGTATGGACAAAAGTTATAAAGTGAGAAACATAAAGCATAAAAATGTAATTTAAACTCGTACGAATAAAAATAAACATAAAAATTATGAAGTCATAAGTAGTATATAACTACGCACTAGTTGTAAATAGGTGTTAAATATGTAGTCATTCTCTTCAGTTATACACCGACGGGCATGAGGAATTGTGAAACAACAGTTGAATGGTATGAACCTAGCTACGTTTACTCACTCACAAATACATACGTTTCTGTACTGATATATATGTATACATTAATAGAAACGTTTGTATTGAACATGCTCAGAGAAATGGTATCAAATCAGTTTTCAGGATTTACAGTCAACTGGCTCGTACACATAAGTTTGAAGTTTGATTTTTGACCGTCACACTTGAATGAAATTATTTTCACTATGTAACTTATTTTTATGGAATTGTTTTCGTTCTGTCTTACAGCAGTGCACATACCAGCTTTCAATGTCAAACCAACAGTTACAGTTAATAGTGTTTGTTGTATCGAAATATAACGTGCTGTTTTTATTATCATACATTGTTGCCTGATATCGTACACAATTGTTTATTTTCCAATATGCATATTACATTCTAAGAATGTGTTTGAATATCTATGTAACATTTAGATGTTGTTGTTGTTTTAATACAAAACTACATAAAACAGTTTATAGATAATGTACTTAGAAAAATTAGTAGTAGCAAATGCTTAATCTCAAAAGCAAACTAAGCATATATAATATACGTATATTCCTATATTTGTGTAGGCTCATGTGACAACTGGGTTTAGAGATATTAAAGAACATATCACTCTAATACGTTTATTTAAAAGAATGCGATAACTGTTTTTAGTTAATCGTCTTTTTTTGTAGATTGAGGGTTTCCAAATCCCCTTAAATCCATAACGTAAGGCTTTACCTTAATACTTTTCAGTAGCAAAAGAACGCTGCTAAGAATGCCACTTCCCCCGCATCGTAAATCGGATTTGTATTATAACAAAGACTTAAGGTTTAATATCTATCACACGCTTAGTGTGTGAACACGCAAGCACGAGCAGTGATTTTACGAACCTTGCAAACCACAGCAAGAAAACAAAATCACCTTCCAATCCATCCTTCTTCTATAAGGGTGTTTGCTTTGGTAATGAAGTTTCGATTAGCTGAGAATTCTAGACATCTGGAGAACGTAGATAGAACACAAGGGAAAAGCTTCTGTTTTGAATGTCACTCGGGAATGTAAGAAAAACGTCATGGAAAAAATCTCTGTGCAATATAAATATGATTTTATGTAGAGAGGACACGATAATATGCCTTTATGTGCCAACTGTGGATAACACGGAATAAATGTTGTCAGGGGAACAGTTGCTCGTTTAAATGTACACACCTCCACACAAAATCCGTAATAAAAAAATTCTTTTTGTGTAAGTGTGACTATAAACCAGGGACAAGACACTAGGGAAATATATGTAAGCAATTATGTGCAACAAATTGAGTGGAAGTAGTCACTTCTGTTCTATACAGAAACCACACAAGGGATAACACATTGGTTTAAATATGAGCACCAGCATGAGACGAATCACACAGGGAAAAGTCGCTGTTGTTCTATAAATGAGATTAGAAACCACACAAGGGATAACACATTGGTTTAGATATGAGCAGTAGCATGAGACGAATCACACAGGGAAAAGTCTATAAACACGTTTATAGACCACGTGCAGGAAACAAGGAAAATTAGATTGGCTTAAATATCAGAATCAAACTATGTGAGAACTTTACCGTCGTTCCATAAGCATGACTTATTACCATAAGATAGACCGCAATGAATACATTTCCTATTTAATTGAGAATAGAAATAAAAAATCAAGATAAAAATGTTTGTTTTAAAGTTAAAAACAAGCTAGAACATAAGAGGAATGGTGCTGAGTGAATTAAAAATAAGGAAAGATATTGACTAGCAAATAGTTACTGTTGTTGTAAGTCCAAGAACTAGCCACATAAAGGATAGACTGTTCATGTTAATAAAAAACAAAACAATTTGCACATTATTTGCAGCTGTCCATGAATGATAAGACCGTGTTTATTATTGAACTATTATCCAACAAACTTGAAATGTGTTATGTTTGATTCTTTGTTTGTTTTTGAACTCAATGTAAAGCTATGTGAGGGCTATCTGCGTTAGCCGTCTTTAATTTAACAGTGTAAGAATAAGGGAAAACAGCTAGAAATCACCATCCACCGCCAACTCTTGGGCTACTCTTTTACCAACGAATAGTGAGATTGACAGTCACATTATAATGCTCTCACGGCTGAAAGGGCGAGCATGTTTGGTATGACGTGAATTCGAACCTATAATCCTCGAGTGCATTAACCACCTGTTATGCAGTTAGGTGTAAGTAGCATCGATTATAGTTAAGAGAGAGTGAAAAAGTGGCTGACCTTTGACCAGTTTCTAAGGAATTTGGGAATTACAGCACTTTAGTTCATTAAAAATATTGTTGTGACCCGAAGTTCAGTTGGTAGAGAAACTACAAGAACATCTGTATTTATGAAACGTTATAATTCGATATAGAGAAGACAGGTGCAAAATCAGAAAGAAATGCTGGTTCAGTTTCGGTTTCGAAAAGCAATGTGAAAAAGGGGGACTTCAATAACAAGAGGAAAAATTCCGGAAGATGTGAGAGAAAAGATGGATAAACCGTGAGAGACAAAAGGAGAAAGAAATATGCTACCAGTTAAAAATAGAACCAATTTTTGAATATATGTTTTCTTGATTAACAGCAATAAGCAGCAATTGTACATATATTGGTCTGAGTCAATTCCCCATAGGAATAAAGAAAACCTATATAAATGTAACGGATGTAAGCAGGGAAAATGAACTGTAGGTATAGTACAATTATAACAGTATGTTAATACCCTCTTCTTAACTGGAACACTATTTACAAAGTCTGTTGTTTAAAGTTTTTGCAAAACCATTAAAATAAGTTTAAGTTCTTTTTGATATTTAGATACTTTTGTTTAATTTTCAATAGTCTAGAATTTCTAAGGTTATATAAAAATGAAAGTTTCAAAGTATTCTATATTTAATGCGTTTCCTTTTCACTTTTCAGTTGTCTTAAATTTTTAAACTCCGCAGAAGAACAGTTTCAAAAAGTATTCTGAGTTATAATATTTTGTTTTCCACTTGATTAGAAGAGAAAATTATTTTATTAAAAAAAACTGAGGTACTTTTAGAGATACCTGCTTATTATGTTGCTTTTCTGACCAGATTGAGTAGTCATAATAACCTACCATAAACTGTCATATCCTTGTCTGCTTTAACGGTTCGATATGAGGGCGCTTCTGTCGACACCTCACAGCCATAAGACCCTTCACTGTTAAGATCTGTTTTTTCCAGGTAAACGTGCGTCTGGTTAGACTTGTTTAACTGCACAAAAATGAAAATAAAGCTGTGGTGAATGTTCTACAGTGTAAACTTAAATTATCATAGATATATTTATTCCAGTAAAGTTAAAAGCTTGGCATGTCAATTGAGATTCACAGAAATCTAAAACTTACGTCTGTTGCAGCTCTTCGTGGAAATATATTTAAATAAAACGTCGAAAAGTTAGATAGGTTCAGATGAATGGTTCCTTAAAATAGTAATTTATAATATATATATGCAAAAATGGCTCGTTTGGGTTGAGAAAATATTTTACATAGAAGAGCGAACAACGTTTCGACCTTCTTCGGTCATCGTCAGGTTCACAAAGGTTCTCGAAAACACTTATCAGTAATTTATAAATTCAGTGAAACTTTGTTTACAAATTCACTGTAAAACTTTCAGCTTTATCCTGGATTCCAGTACAATAACTACTTTCGGCTTGACCCTGGATTCCAGTACAATAACTACTTTCGGCTTGACCCTGAATTCCAGTACAATAACTACTTTCGGCTTGACCCTGGATTCCAGTACAATAACTACTTTCGGCTTGACCCTGGATTCCAGTACAATAATTTCAGACGTTGATAAGCTATAAAATCTGGATCAAAAATATTTAATTTTTTTAACATAAATGGCAAATAAATATACAGCATGGTTAACAAATGGAAGGTGAATAAAATAACATATACGTATATATCAATGATAAAATTACACTTTTAGTAATCCAAAGAGAGAAACGTTACAGGTACAGTAGCGATAAAACAGAAAAAAAGTATAGCTTAAATAAGCTTATTACCTATACGTGTCTAGCCTTATTAATAAAAATATTTTGCTTCACAATGTAAGAAGCATCTCATACCAGAAACCTGATCTTGCCTGTATTGTCTGCAGTTCCATTTGTGTTCTGTACTTCGATTATTTTAGAAGAAAGCACTTTCATATCTATTACTGTTGTGTCATTTATGGTAATATTATCAAGTTGTCAGTTCTTATATTCATGCATTTGTAGCTGTAGGAGTGCGAAATGTACTCTTTCTTCAAACCTCTTAAGTTGCTACGCATCAGAAGCGAATATCCTTCAGACCTTAAAATACACTCCAAGCCTCCCTTAACAGTAAAGTATCAACAGCAAGGCTCTTTTTATCATTTTAACCTTCTTTTGAAATACTTTTCAAGAGTTAGTTAAAATGACATCGTAAAGTGACGGAAGTATGAAAACTTGTTTATTAATTCCACGAAAAACCTAATACTGCCTGTAAAGTTTTTTTTAAAAAACTGTATTTGAGGAGCTTGCAAAAGCATTCATACGTTTTGACGTATAAAAATATCCTCGATAAAACCTAAATAATCAGTAAATGCCAGATTTCTATCTCTTTTAAATATGTGTGGCTGAGGAAAGAGATAAGAAACTCGAGGCCTTCCGAACTTACTGTATTTTTAACGTTTAACGACTAATTCCTTATAAACATGATATGGTAGAATGACGTACAAGTGAAGTCAAATTTAAAACACGGGTTTGGTTTTTAACTGCAGTTACGTTAACACGTAATTTTTTATTTATTAAATACTAAATAATAAAAGTTTTCTCTCTTGCGCACATATTCAAGGTTTCACAGTCCTTATTTACAGGTTCTAATAGCGCAGATATTAGAGGTTTCAAAATTTACGCATTTAGCTTCTACTAGTGAAGATATTAAAGGTTTCACAGTCCTTATATACAGGTTCTATTAATAACAATGTACATGTTTACGGATCTAGGTGTTAATAGTGTACATATTCAGGTATTCTCGATCTACAAATTTAAATTTTCACAGCACGATTAACTTGTTTAAACCTCTATAGTGTGTATAGAGGTACCATTAATAGTCATTTTGTTTTAATAAATATAAATTCAAAACCTCCTAATCATAAGACCAATGAGTTTTATCTGTGTAATCTACTATGTAAAGCAAAATGTGTGGCTCGGAAAACAACACGGTCGTATCTTCATCATTTGATGTCTGTTCTTTGTACGTTTCCATATCTCTTGTTCAATCAGCATCAAACTTGACACAGTGATACAAGATCACATGAGAAAGGTCATGAGAGAGAATGAGTTTGAACTGCTCTTTGATTTCTAATATAATTTCGAAAAACCACCAAACCAGCAGAGCTTAACACAGTGAGATGAGTTGAAATGAGGAAGGTCATAAAGGGGATGGACCTCATCTAATTTCGTATTGACAAAATTCCTAAAATTAGTTTCTTTCTTTGTATGTATTTATGTATTTTTTTACACTTTTAATATTTATTATGTTAAAAATAGAAGCACAATTTCTTATCCTTTGTTACAAGTACGTTTTTATTTCAATAGTCCAACGGACGGCCACTAGTTCAAATTCTATCATATGACAGCACAAAGCGCACCACTCCTATCTACATGCTTTCCATAGTCTAGTTATTTTACAAATACGATAGTTCTAAAACGTCAGTTTCAACAGTTCGATTGCACGGAAGTTCATTGGTATTGCAGATGTAATGTTTTTAATACAGAACGCCCACTTCACTTTCCATCTGCTTAAAGTATGCGACGAGTGAATGGATTTGTAGTGGAGATAACTCTTAAGCATAAGATTTATGTCGCCTTTCCTGACCGACATCCTTCTTGGTTATGTCACATTCCCTTATGGAAAGCATTTTCCGCAGACCTTCCTGTTTATAGATTCTTACTTGTTTCAAGTGTTTCACAGATGTTGCAAGCACCTTTCTAAATCATACTGGTGATCCTAGTTATTCTATACACCATTGTACAAGGGATAACGCGATCTTGAAAATTCTACGTTTCCGATCTGAATACATCTTTATGATCTGAGGAGCACCCCCATCAGTGGCTCAGCGGTATATCTGAGGACTTATAACGCTAAAAACCGGGTTTCGATACCCGTAATGGGCAGAGCACAGATAGCCCATTGTGTAGCTTTGTGCTTAATTCAAAACAACAACAACAATGATCTGAGGATACGAATATTTTGGAAGGACTGCTAGATATCCTTTTCAGATACGATCATTTTTCGATAATATCACATAACCAACGTAGCATTATACAACACTAAATCTACGTTTTGACACATGCTCTTTTACCGCAAAATTATACGAGTTACATTTGTCACGTGACTTACAAACTTACATAATCAAAATTGTTTAATATATTCATCCTTCTGTACAGGGTTAACATTTAATCTTAATAGATATCTATATTGTTATAGTCCCCTGCTGGTACACACGGTAAGGGGACGGATTTACAACGTTAAGATCAAGAGATCGATTCCCTTCGGTGGACTCAGCAGATACCCAATGTTAGTTTGTTCTAAGAGAAACACACGCACACACATAGTTATAACACTAACAGAGAGTTTATAGTTTTGTCTCAGTACACGTTTTCGTCAAAACAGTTTAAACATAACAGGTAATCTCTTATTTGTATCTTCAACATTATCGTTTAAAACCTACATGTAAAACTGAAACTACATCTTTTACTTTACGTAATTTTTATTGATAAATCCCAGTATCAGTCGTCAAAATAATATTACAGTTAAAAACTTGACAAAAATTCTTTTTTTCGAATGTATTGTATTTAATATGGTGCAGAAATAAGTTTTAATCTCCAAACTACTTTTACGTTTTTCAGATCACCAACTTACATCTCAACAAGAACAACCTTTTAAGAGATTATTAAAAAGAAACATAATGAAGCAAAAACTGACGACAACAGATAATAGCTGTAGCTGAAACGAATTGCCTGTCACCGAGAAGACATGTTTAGTGACTCAAATCTATGCTACTAGTAACATGCAACGAACCACTTTTTACAGAAAAGACATGTTTAGTGACTCAAATCTGTGCTACTAGTAACATGCAACGAACCACTTTTTACAGAAAAGATATGTTTAGTGACTCAAATCTGTGCTACTAGTAACATGTAACGAGCCACTTTTTACAGAAAAGACATGTTTAGTGACTAAATCTTTACTACTAGTAATATATAGAGCTACAACTTACACAGAAGACATTTAACTCTTTACTATTAGTAACATCTAACGAGATACTTCTTACAGAGAAGACATGTTTAGTGACTAAAATCTTAATTTTTAGTAACATGTAAGGAACTACTTCTTACAGAGAAGACATGTTTTTGATTCAATCCATTACTACTAATAATATGTAACGAACTACTTTTTACCGAGAAGACATGTTTAGTGACTAAACCTTTACTGTTAGTAACATGTAACGAACTAATTATTACATATAAGACATATTTCTGGCTCAACTCTTTACTACTAATAACATGTAACGAAATGCTTCTCAGAGAAAAGATGATTTGCGACTTAACGCTTTACTATTAGTAACAAGTAATAAACATGTCTCAGATCTCTATTATTAGTAACATGCAATGAACTGCTTCCTTGAGAGAAGACATGTTTAGTGAATAAACACTTTACTACTAGTGACATGTAACAAACTAATTTTTACAAAGAAGACAAATTTAGCGACTAAACTCTTTACTGTTAATAAATAACTAAACATTTTTGTTACAAAAAAGACTAGTAACAACTAACGATTATCTTCTTAGAGAGAAGACATGTTTAGTAACTCAAGTCTTAAGTACTACTAACATAAAACGAACTACTTCTTATGAAAGATACATATTTTGTGACTCAGCTCTTTGATTATAGTAACATATAAGTAACTGCTTTTTAAAGAGAAGACATTTTTAGTGACTAAACTCTTTACTACTAGTAACATGTAACGAACTACTTTTTACTGAGAAGACATGTTTAGTGATTCAACTCTTTTCTTCTAGTAAAGTATCAAGAACTACTTTCTGCAGACAAGACATGTTTAGTAACTTAACTCTTTACTACTAGTAACATGTAACAAACTACTTCTTATAGAGAAGACATGTTTTTGCTTAACTCTTTGCTACTAAAAATATGTAACGAACTATTTCTTACCCAAAAGACATGCTTTTGACTCAACTCTTTACTATTAGTAACACGTAACGAACTGCTTCTTAGAAAAAAGACGATTGTGACTCAACGCTTTACTTTTAGTTACTAGTAACGAACTTCTTCTTACAGAGAAGACATGTTTAGTGTTTCAACGCTTTACTACTAGTAACATGTAAAAAACTACTTGTTATCGTGAAGACATGTTTTGTTCAATGACTCAACTTTTTACGACAAGTAGCATGTAACGAAGCCCTTTTTACAGATAAGACATGTTTAGTGATTCAACTCTCTACTACTAGTAATATCTAAAAAACTACTTCTTACAGAGAAGACATGTTTAGTGACTCAATGCTTTATTACTAGTAACATGTAAAAAACTACTTCTTAGAGGGAAGACATGGTTAGTGACTTAACTCTTTACTACTAGTAACATCTAACGAACTACTTCTTACCGAGAAGACGTCTTCAGTGACTCACCTCTTTTATTACCAGTAAGGCCATGTGTAAGGTCATGTAAAATGTAAAGTTTTGCCCTTTCTTATTTTAATTTTCACCGTTACTTATTTTTTATCGTGTTCTTACCTTATATGTATATTTAGCTAATATATTAAATATTGAAAACATAAGTCGCAGTTCAGTGGTTGTTTTATTTTCACATCTGTTAAGACTTTCTTTTGTTCTATAGTCAAGCTATTGCATACGTATATTACAACTTTATCACATAAGCATTTTGTAGGAAGCTTATTTTTTAAACTCAGTATTAGAGATATTTTCCACTGAAAATGTGTGTATGTGTGCCATGCGTTCAGAGTGGGAAGACATCGTTTTGCTCCTGATAGATTTAACCTTCAATCTTGCCTCAGAGCTGTCTTTACTCAAGTAAATAGCTTATGCAAGAACACGTGGAAGTGCGTAGGTAGGCAATTTCGGTGAAGTATAAAACAGTTTAAGAAATAGTTGATTCTTTTCTATCGGAGTTTTCAGTTGCTATGTGCTGGTAAAGAATATCTGAAAGAAATGCAACATGTGTAGTTTTACTAATGTTTACATGTTATGACACACTACTTATTACTAGTTTGTTAAAATACATTAGTTTTTACAGATGTTTACATGTCGTGAAAGGTATGTTGTATTCTCACAAAATATACATTTTACGGTTTGATATTATTATTACGTAAAGGCTTCAGGACGTTTTCACTATCCCATCTGGCAAAGCGATTTTGGTAGTGAAACATAAATTGATTCAGAGTTGAGTTACTTTCACGAGACTTTTACTGAAGCGTTGCGTTGTATTCATGAAAGTAACGATTCTTTCAAAACCTGTTTGTTTTTTTCAGTTTTTTGTTTGAATTTCGCTCAAAGCTACTCGAGGGCTATCACTAATTTAGCAGTGTAAAACTAGCTGCAAGGTAGCTAGTCATCTTCGTCCACCGCCAACTCTTGGGCTACTCTTTTACCAACGAATAGTGGAATTGATCGATAATATAACGAATACACGGCTGAAAGAACGAGCATTTTTTTCTGAAGGAGATTCGATCCTGAGACTCTCATATTGCGAGTCGAGCGCTCTAACCAGTTGGCCATGACGGGCCATGTACTATGTCACAACGTTATGTATAAGTCACACTGAACTTTTACTGTTTACTGATATTTTACACTAGCTTATGTGTTGCAAATGTTTATAAAAATCCTCATAATGATGTAAACTTAATGTTAAAGTTACACCTTTTAGTTTTGAATATTACCCAAAAATAGTTTATGGTGAGCTATAGTTTGGATTAATAGCGTTTTTTGAACTAATTTGTTTGTTCAACAGATAAATTGTTTGTTTGTTTGTTTTTTGGAATTTCGCACAAGCTACTCGAGGGCTATCTGTGCTAGCCGTCCCTAATTTTGCAGTGTAAGACTAGAGGGAAGGCAGCTAGTCATCACCACCCACCGCCAACTATTGGGCTACTCTTTTTACCAACGAATAGTGGGATTGACCGTCACATTTTACACCCCCACGGCTGGGAGGGTGAGCATGTTTAGCGCGACGCGGGCGCGAACCCGCGACCCTCGGATTGCGAATGCACGCCTTAACGCGCTCGGCCATGCCAGGCCTACAGATAAATACATGAATGTAATTGTCAGAATACAAAAATGTGCTACTCATGTCATGAATGGTTTGTTTTATAGTCTTACGTATCCCTTAATTTATAAAAAAAATATTAAAAAATACTCTACGAATTTTAACCTTAAAAAGAAACCGTTCAGTCATGTCGTTTGTCCAACAGCATAAAGAACAGACAATTCACGTCATTATTAAATTATATAAAAAATATCTGTTTTGAACCGTAAAAGAAAATTACTTCTTATTATTACTACCATGCTCTACGAAAATACGATAGCCACACTAATAGTATTAGCAAAACAATTAATTTTTTTTAAGTGCAAAGCTACAAAACTAGCTATCTGTGCTGTGTACAGGCAAGACTAGAGTAGATTAATCTATGATATCTTGGATGTGGTCAAACAATCAATCGAAAAAGTTTGACCTCTTGAATCCAAAATTGTAATTGCATCTCAAATCGTCAAGATATGACAGAAGTATATGCCAAAAGTTTGTACTTTAAAAAAAAACTCAGTCATTATATTAGCCGATATACCGCGGCTAAAAAAAACTTTCTTTATTCTATTACTGCTAACATAAGAGAACACATTGTAACTTTCAATAAAAAACACAAAAATTATTATATGGATTGAGCTTAGCTGAAAAAACACCTTACTTTTTATCTTTACAATGTAACCTCTTCATTCTAGCAGTTTACATTTGATAAACGAAAACATTCTTTATACCATCAGCTCTATTAGAAAAATTACTACTTATTTAAAACTGCAGAAGAAAATCATTGTACATTACAAATTTTGTCAACAAACGGACGTACTTAGCCCTGATTGTTATTTTCAAAATGGAACCTACAATTTTACTAAGTCAAACTAAATTGATTATGTACTAACATTTAAATCGAACAGAAGAACTCTTTAATAGCTACCTCCTCTATCCTTATTGTTCTTTAAAAATAACTAGTCTCTGTATCCATTTCCCCACCTACTTCATCTTACCTATTGCATTCAAGAAAAGGAAGCGACTACGTAGTACCAGATTTACACTAGTGCCCACACATTTTATGAATGAGAGACCTTCCATATTACCTATTTGTCTTCTTCCGATAAATAACACAAACCATGTTTGTTTGTTTTTTCAAAAAGGTTAAAGTATAGATTTATAGTTTTCGTGTAAAGAAAACCTTTCCATAATACCATCCCACAGTGGCACAGTGGTATTTCTGAGGACTTACACCGCTAAAAATCAGATCTCGATACTCGTGGTGGGCAGAGCACAGATAGCCCATTGTGTAACTTTATGCTTAATTTTAAACAAACTTTTTCATATTATCAGGTTTTTCAAAGAGAAACACTTTCCAAACTATGAATTTTCATGTAAAGAAAACAACACCATTCTATATATTTGCAGAATAAAACTTTTGAAGAGAAAGCGATTGTTTCTACAAACACAAGTTGATGTACGTTAGCAATTTCTTCTGCAGATATCATGACTTTAAAAGTATTAGGATAATTTGCAACCTGTGCATTGTTCTTGTATGATCTACTGTTTCGGACTGGTTAAAAAAACACTTTGTAACTTAAAAATATCTAGAATAATCAAAATGAAACCTGTGACAGGTCAACGGATAAAAGACAAATACTGTTTACTTAATCTTTGGATTTACTAATTTGTTAGAATCACTAAATTAAAAACTATGTTGACTTTAGGAAAAACAAGACAATCGCATGTTTCACAAACACGTTATTTATTCATGACCAAGGCTTCGTCACCACAGGTATCACCTGGTACTCAATATACCTTTATTGACGAAGCCACGATCATTAATAAATGATGTTTTTGTGAAACGAACAGTTGTTTTATTTTTCTTCAATTCTATAATTTCACCATCTATCGACGGTTTCAGGTATTAATTTCATTTTTGATATTGTGTAATTCTCCAACTTACAAAAACCCTGTTATATAAACTATACTTTACTACGCAATACTTCTAGGTTTACTAGCTCTATAATACTTGCAGTTGCTTTGACAATTTATCCTTGTGACCTTAAAGAAAAAGTTAGAATGTAGTATATACCAAATCACTTTTCTCTAGCATCAAGATTTTGAACAAACATATATAATATTTAACCTTTCCAATAGAAAGTCAAGTTCAGTCCCACTACTTTGACAGTGATGGTTTAAACAACTTCAGATATGGTGTCAACGAGATCCTGATGGAACCAAAAACACAGTATCCAATACCAGAAAACCTAACTACGAAATTCCCTCATGCTTGGATGATCGTAGAATTTTTAAAGCCGTATCAAAATCAGAAAAAATGCCACATTATATTTCCGAAATTCTCTTGGATAGAGCTTCGACTTAATGAGCTAAAAACAGAAGTTTCCTTAAAATATCAAATAAATAGTGTCAAAGGTCATTAATAACCCTCTTTCAGCATTTCCACGATGTTTACCCGAAATAATACGAGTTAACCCGAAGAACTGAAACTGCTATCTTGCATTTCTGAAAAAAGTATTTACTTGTACATTTAAATTGGTACTATTGAAGATTTTCCACCCAAAGTAGTATTCACTAATGATATTTTCGATACTGGGTCATAATATACATCAATAATTCTAAAAATTAAACCAATGGAAACATGATGACCATTTCAAGACTCCTGCAATGCTCAAAGACTATCGTGAGGTGCGATTTTACCTTTGACATTAACCTAGAGGCATTATATTCGAAGGATCAAACATTCTGTGGATTGGCCAATTGCACAACGTTATACACTTTTTACAGGCTTGTTTGTTTTGGAATTTTGCACAAAGCTATTCGAGGACTATCTGTGCTTTTTTACAGGCACGTGACTATTCGCGACACGATGTTAGATTGTAAATAAATGGCATGGTTACGTCGATAACGACCTCTCAGAAACAACAATTACCATAGTATTTAGAAAAGCATTCTTTATTATATACAAGTGACCAATTATCGTTGCTCAGTGGAACAATGAACAAACATTAATTTAATGAATTCGAGAACAGCTTATATTTGAAAAAATCTGATAGCCTTAAAGAACTAAATATTTATAAATACCTTATAGCTGTTTTTTTTTTCTTCAAAGAGTTCAGTATATATAAATTTAACACTTAGGGTGAAAAATATTTCATTATGTTTTGTTTTAATTTCGCGCAAAGCTACTCAAGGGCTATGTGTGTTATTTCATTATGAAAACATGAGTAATTAAAATCAAGTCATAGTTCTCTTGGACTATATCTATATAAATATAACAGTACTATCAGTGTTTTTGTGTGTATGTGTTTTTCTTACAGCAAAGCCACATCGGGCTATCTGCTCAGCCCACCGAGGGGAATCCAACCCCTGATTTTAGCGTTGTAAATCCAGAGACAAACCGCTGTACTAGCAAGGGACCAGTACTATCAGCTGTCAGTTGTATGTTCATGTTACGGCTTCGCAGATTGTGGATGGATGTTCACCAAAATTGGTATGGAGGCTCACTGAGCCCATGGAGAAATACACACAAATTTTCAGTTTGTATTTATAATTTTTATGGTTATTTTTGTGATTTGGTGATTTTTGGTTTTGTTTTACTCTTGCTTCACCTCCTTTCAATGGATATTCATTACATTTGATACGAAGGTTTGTTGGGTCCATGCAGAGATATATGTAGATTTATGGTTCCACTGTTTGTGTTTTTCAGTTATTTATGAACTATAACCTTTGACCTCGAATATAGTTCTTTCTAACGATATTTCACCAAGTATCTACACGTGCTTTATTGCAACATTTCACTAAGTATTTATGTGTGAAATTTTGTGCATGTCTCTGTCCCCAACTATAGCCAACCGTAGCCTAATTAGTGTTTCAGTCTGTGATATGTTACTGAACACGTTGTGACTTTCATCTATACAAATATAACAATACTATCAGCTGTCTGTTGTATGTTCGTGTAATTGCTTCGCAGAATGTGAATGGATGTTCACCAAAATTTGTTTGAGGTTCACTGGTCTAAGGAGAAATACAAACAAATTTTCAGATTTGCATTTATAATTTTTATGGTTATTTTTGTGGCTTCGTGATTTTTATTGTTGCTTTTTTTGTTACTATATCTTCATCCCCTTTTAATGGATATTCTCCACATTTCATACGAAGGTTTTTTGGATCCATAGAGAGAGATATGTGAATTTATGGTTTCACTGTTTATGGGTGTTTTTTTATAGATATATATGAGGCAAGCAACTGTTCGTGTTCTAAAATGACCTTTCATTAATCATGAATTTACATAACTTCACCCTGCGAAGTATTTACATGGACATACAACAGAGAACATTATGATATTGATATAGAAAGCGCCAGTGCATTAGATCCGCGTGTGACGTTTCCAAGACGTCATATCTGAACCCTGAAAAAGGAGAGAAATAAAGTTACCCTTTATGGGAAATGAAAGTAAAATGGAAAAATCGTGACTCCTATTGAAAATCTACAAGCACACAGTATGAAAAGTTTCTTCAGTACCATATAAATATTACATTAAAATATGAAGACTGTTAGTCTACAAATATGTTTATTAATATAATAACACGACACCCATTACTTGTCATTCCTTCAAAAGTAGCTCTTACATAGTGTGCTGCAATATTCTTAACAGTCAATGCACTAATTCGAAATTGACTATTCCAGAGTACCGGTATTTGGTACTACCAAATCAGAATCTCACCAAAACTCTCACACTTTCTCTATAAAATCGTGAATACGTAAGTATCAAAGTTATTTGCAAAAAGTAGATGTGCTTTAGGTGCGATACCACCTCTAAAGGAAAAAGTGAAGTTTTGGTATCAATTAATCCTGTCATACTCTTTCTTAGTGCTCTTATGATAAGCGACAACGTCTTAACAAACTTGGATATTTTTAACGCTATACGCTTGCAATGTGAAATTTTGAAACTCCAGACTTATAACCGTATAGTTAGAATTTTACTATGAAAAATCCCTTTTACTCTTAAAACCTTATTCTTTTTAAGTACTTGCTGCAGATCAAATTTGTAATATATGTGTATTTTAACGTAAATGTGTACATTATATGTATAAATAATATTAAAACTGATGAAGTACGAACACATACACAATAACAGCTTTCTTCAAGGAAAAAGCACATTCTGAATTACTTATAAATTATATTATATTCTTACGTTTAAAGACATAAACTTAAGTTATATACGATATTAAAATTAATAAATTTAAAATAAAGAATACCAGTTTGAAATTATCGCGTACATATTTAATAAATAAATACGTATATTTTCTCCTTTCATTGTCTTTATTACAGTTTGGGGAAGTATGGTATATATAATAACGTGCATATAATATTGTTTCGGTTTCAGTTGTTCATAAAACAAAGCAATCAACAGGAAACATAATAAACAAACTTTTACATTTCCTTTCACAAAAAGCTCTGAACTTTATTGTGTGTCAAAAAACTCTTACAATTCCTTTCAGACATAGTTGTGGACTTTATCGCGCTTAACTGGGTTAACTGAAGCTAGAGTAATTGTATGAAACAATACATCTGGTGACATATCCTTAACATTGTGGCAGTTAACAGTACAGCACGAATTTACTACTTTATTCTCTCATTACAATGCCGATAATTATCAGAATATTTTGCATGTGTCAATTCTGTATCTCTGTCCAAAATATCGTCACATTTCTTTAATTGGAAGTATGTGACGTCAAGCATGTGAGTTCTTTGTAAAGTTTTGGTAAGATTCGGATTTTCATCAACCATTTCCATCATGCATGATCGCTTTTGTTAACTACTTGCTATTGGTCGTTTAGAGGATGCAGAGCTATGGTTGTAACTTAGCAAGCATTCCTGAATTGTAGCATGTCTTTGCACTGACAAGATCCTGGAGATGTCACGTGCTGCAATATTCAATACCATTGTCATGGTGAAAATGATGATGGAAATATTGAGAATTGCGAATCTAACAACCCTAGTGTCAATTTCAAAAGGCAAAGGAATGCATTTTCCGCTACCATTTGTGCAAGTACGCAAAATATTTCGTATATATTCTATACAATTCGTCCTAAACAGAGTTTCAAATATTCGTTCTGACCATAAAACAACCCTATAGAAGCTCCTTAACTTTACTAAATATGCAACTCTTCTACTTTAACTAGCCCTGTATTGACCCCCGCTTTAAATGATAATTGAATATTTCCCTTACTTTCAGTAATCATTTAGTGCAAGTCTTACTCTAATTAACGATATTATACATTCCACATTTTCACTAACCGTACAGCTATCCTTTTCTTTCGGTTTTTTTCTGGTACTTACATTCATTATCCATATTTTACTCACTGTCTGTTGTTTTTCTTTCTTACTTACAATAAATTATGTGGTGGTAATCTTTCCCCCGATTTCACTAATCTCACTTTTTACACAATCATCTTACTATTTACCATCTGTTTACCACTTTACCAACTTCGGTAACCATAAAGCTTCCTTCACATCTATATCTCATCAATACTTTTACTAAACATATTGCTTCACCCTCTACCTTCTATATCCCACTTCACCAACTTTGCTAATCGTATAATATCACTGTTTAATATCTATATACTACTTACAAACTTTACTAAGAACATAGCTTCACATTTTACCAGCTGTATCTCATTTCTATCTGACCCAAGTCTTCCATGCCCATTTGTGTGTGAACTGGCCTTTTTAATTTTACTTGAACTGGTAGATGGTGTTAAGTTTGCTAGGATAGAGTGCTGATTTCTAGGAGTGTTAAGAGGTTTTCTAGTTCGTGATAAATAAAACAAGTTTAGTAAAATAGATTTCGTTATAGTAAATATAAAAAATTGAGAAAAATAGCTACAGTGTCATTAAACTTTTTAGTGAAAGTATTTTGCTATTACTGACTAAACGTGGTAGAAGCTTCTATATTTTGTTAATAATAACGACAACAGTGTGAAAACATTTCCATGTTATAAGTAAACTGATAAGGTAAAAATCAGAGGGGCGTTTCTTTAAGAACGCTAATAGTATTATTATCCTATCAAACTGGTTGAATGTTTTGGTCAGACAAACGCAACAAGTGTCTTTTTTGGTTTATTTCAAGGGTCGTTTGGAGTTGACTCGGCATGGCCAGTTGGTTAAGGCACTTGACTCGTAATCAGAGGGTCGCGGGATCCGAATCCCTGTCACTCTCTTTCAGCCGTGGGGGCGTTATAGTTGACGGTCAATCCCACTATTCGTTGGTAAAAGAGTAGTCCAAGAGTTGGCGGTGGGTGGTGATGACTAGCCGCCTTCCCTATAGTCTTATAATGCTAAATTAGGGACGGCTAGCAATGATAGCCCTCGTGTAGCTTAGCGCGAAATTCATAAACGAGCAATCGTTTGAAGTAAAATTAAATATATGTTGTGTAACTTATTTTGTCTGAATAACAGAGGACTTTGTTTTGAAAATTAAGTAAAATATTTCTAACGTTATAAAACTACTTTTTCTATAATATGTTGTTTTGTTATCGAAACTTATATAATATACTGTGTCTACGACAACGATATAGAAAACAAGGCTTCCACACCTTAAGTTTTAGTTTGTTGTGACGAATCACAATCATAACATAATATGATTATTGTTTTTTTACTAATTTTGTTTTCGATTAAACGTGTTTATTACAGCGATTGATCCTGTTTACTAATTAACATGAAAAAACACAACTCATTGAGACAAACCACTAAAATCAAAATGTTATCACTGCTGAGAGTTGATGGTGTACCAAAACTAAGAATTAGGATGATTAGTGTACAATACTCATATAAAAGGAGTTAACCTTATATATATTACGAACCATAGGGCCTATCCGAGCATTCGTCAGTCTTACGTTTCCGTTGACCACTTCTCGCTCCGTGTTTCAAAAGCTGCGCACGCAAGCAAAACTGAACATTCACATCTGGATTGATGGAAGAAGAGACGTGACAAATGTTGGTACCGAATTTTATTTCACAACCAGAATATTTTACGTCAATTGTTAATAATTAATCACATTTCATTTGCATTTTAAGATATGACGTATTTTAAAGAATAAAAATGTAGATTTATCGTATGTTAGTCTTGAATAGCTCGAAGCATGACTTAACTACTCAACAATTATTTTTGACGGTGGTATAGTAGCCCAGAGCTTTGGCTCTGAGTGAAACCTAGAATTTAACACGATTAACCTTTTCCAAGTCTATGAAACAAATTTTAATTGACAAATTTACTTAAACCGCACCGCCAGGTGGTTAGGGTGCTCGACTCGTAATCTGAGAGTCGCGGGTTCAAATCCCCGTCGCACCAAACATGCTCGCCCTTTTAGCCGCGGAGGCGTTATAAAGTGACAGTCAACTCCACTATTCGTTGGTAAAAGAGTAGCCCAAGAGTAGCCGAGATGTGGTGATAACTAGCTGCCTTCCCTCTAGTCTTACACTGCTAAATTAGGGACGGCTAACGCAGATAGCTCTCATGTAGCTTTGCGTAAAATTCAAAAATCAAACAAACATACCGCCTCTGAGGACGAGTGGTTTTGCTAGATTAACTTAAACTTGTCCCGTTATTGAGAACAGGTACTTTTGCTTGTTACTAATTAAAATCTATTCCTTTTAGTTTTTAATGCAAAACACTATTATCAGTACACTTTAAAATTAATCTTAAATTTAACCTAACAAGCAATAGCTATTGAGAAAACATAAATTAGTCACCTTCCAAAAATAATTACGATTGTAAGGAACATAATGTAAAGCTTAGTTTTATTCTAATCAAAACAATTTCCCAACCGTCTAACCTTAATGAACGAGTATTCTCCCTTCACTCATTATTCAGATTACAGAGAAGGACACATTGAAGTTGATATGGACATCTAATACAGGACATATAAAGACACACATTAATATGGATGCTCAATAGAGTACTTATAAACGCACATTTACGTTGGTATAGATGACCAATAGAGAATTTAGAAAAAAAAGTTACTTTGATATTGATACTAAATTGAGTACTAAAGATACACATCGGTTGACATGGACACTCAATAAGGTGCATAGAATGACACACTTACGTTGATATGGACACCCAAAAGATCGTACTTTTGTCCTGGTGGTTCGTCACTTGGTAGATAACGGTAGAACTCCACATGATTTTTGTACCACTTCACAGAGTACAAGTCATCCTTTTCCAGGTCATATCCACAATACAGCCACACGGGGGCGCCCTGTTTTACTCCTGAAGGAACCCTCAGTTCTGTCAACCTCAAGCAGAACACACCTGGTGAGGAAAGCAAGCTTTTGTTTCATACAACTAAACCTGACATGATAAATGAGAAGAAGACAACCCAGAATAATCAAATAAAGACTCTAACGGCTTTTAAACAAAGTTACTTTCTTAAAATTGTTTATCAAACATTAAAATGCCTCTGTTTGACATGAAAGCTGGTCTTTTCTCAACATGAACATGCCAAATTGAAAATATTTGTCAATGATTTTTGTTGTCAACACCGAGTCAGTTTACAGGTGTGATTGTTTCTGTAAAGAATCTTTATGTTGGGTTAGCATTGAGTTTACGACTCACAATGCTGAAATCTGGGTTTTGATTCCCCATGTTGAACAGAACGCATATAGTCGCTTATGTAGCCTTCATAAAAAACAACATTATATTGTTATAGGAGCTGGAATACGTGCTCCATGGACGGAAGCTGAGTAAATTCATGATTAATTAAACGTTATCTCAGAACTTGAAAAGTTGTTTCCTTTATATATAATTACAACAAACATTAATACGTCCATAAAAACTGCAAAACACAAAATTTGAAATCGTAGTTTATATGTATCTCAACATGGACGCAACAAACATTCACGCTAAATGCGGAATATATCCATTAGAAGGGATGATGTACTGATTAAAAAACACATGCAAAAACTCCCATAAAAACCGCAACGCAAAACAAGAAATATGTAAGTGCTCATGGATCTGATGACATTTCTTATCAATATCAACAAAGATCCATCCAAACCCTGCGAAGTAGTTACATACACATACAACAGGCGATATTATTATATTTATATAGATAAGTAGTTACATGGACATACAATAGACGAAACTATTATATTTACACAGATAAGTAGTTACATGAACACACAACAGTCGATAATATTATATTTATATGGATAAGTAATTACATAAACAAAGAAAAGATGATACTATTATATTTATATAGATAAGTAGTTACATGAACATTCAACAGACGATACTATTATATTTACATAGATAAGTAGTTATATGGACATACAACAGATAATACTATTATATTTATATAGATAACTGACCTTTTACGATTTAAAAATAAAATGAGATATAATGTATGTATGTGTGTTTTCTTATAGGAAAGCCACATCGAGCTATCTGCTAAGTCCACTGAGGGAAATCGAACCCCTGATTTTAGGGGTGTAAATCTGTAGACTTGCCGTTTTCAAGACTAATGATTTATAAAAGTATTCTTAATTTAATACTTTATATTACAGAAAATTTCGCTCATGTTAAAATCATTCTCAGCATACAACAGCTCAGAGTGCTTTCTTGGTGGCATTGACACAGCGTGGTCTCTTTTGATTCGAAATTTACCCTTATTGTTGTCCTGTTGGTTTATAATAATCTTGATAAATATTTCACAGACTTTTAACTTTAACAGATAGGAATATACAAAACTGTCATACCTTTATTGTAAAGTAATACTACGTCATTGTTTAATACAAGCGTCTTGTATGTTCGTTTATGGGCGTACACTGAAGAGTAATATGCAAACACACTACACATGTATCTAGATATATATATGTGTGTGTATTTACAACTAGTGATAATTTTATTTCTCGAAATAGCTCTTCAATTCAATCAGGAAATGGACATGATGGATTCAGTTCGAGTGTAACAGAATGCACAGTTAATAAACGAAGTTGGAACAAATGAAAATGTATTTGTTAGTTCTCTGTCGCTAAAGGAAAATTAATGTGAAAGTGAATTACACGTAATAACTTGGACGTGTAATCAAAGTTGCGAATAAAACGCCTGTAATAACTTTTCAGAAAGTAATACAAGTGCGAACAACAAAAGTATAGAATACTGGTTCTGCAGCTTGAACTACAAGATTAATGCATTTTTAATATAGTTCAAGAAATAACATATTTCCTCTGAGTCTTGAGCACAAATTCGAGTTAGTGCTGCATCTTAAGATTTTATGTTTATGATGTTTGCTATGTAATTTCACAGTTATGTAGCAATTCTGTGTATTTAATCGAATATAAAAATCAGTTTCAAATAGTTATAGTAACAAGCCCCAGGGGACTAGAGCATACATTCCTAATGCTTTCTAACTCTCAATAATGCTTTAATTCTGTTTCACTTTCATTCGATTTCCTTATACATTCATTGGGATTTATTCAAAGGCAAAATAAAAAGTAGTAGAATAGTTTCTTCCGAACACTGTGTGTGTGCGTGCGTCTTTTCTCACAGCAAAGCCACGTCAGGCTATCTGGTGAGTCCAACGAGTGAGATCGAGCCTTGATTTTAGCGTTGAAAATCCGTAGACTTACCGCTGGGGACCTTACAAACACACTTAGTCACGTGGGATATGTTCTAATTACATCTCTTTTGTTTTCTAGTTTGGGGGTACAAATCCTATTGGGATTGCTATAGGAATATTTGGAGCTAGAGGAGGATCTAGATTACTATATTATAGCCCTCGACCATCACAGTTGAGTAAGTGTGTGTTACACCACTTTTATCACAGAATAGTCTTCCTCGCATTCATAATTATTTAAAGATTAACTCAGGCAAATTTGATCTTTTGAGGTAACCACTAGGTATTTTGAAAGTCAACTGGTTAATGTTATTCAAGATTGCTAATATTTTGAGAAGTCTACTAACATTTGCTACGGAAATAATTATTCACATGCAATAAAATATTTTGAAAAATCTGAAGTTTTTGGTTCAAAAGTGTATTTTAATAGTTTTGGTTATTGATAACTGTTTAAGACAATACTGTTAAGTTACGTGTCTTTGCTTATAGCTCTTATAGCGTCTCCAAAACCCAAAAGTGCGGAGCGAGTTTTTGGGAAAACGTATTGTAAATCTAGGATCCTGGGATTCAGGAATGTAGAATTAGTTTTGATTGTTTTATAAAACATGTTTGTCAGAACCTTACTAGAGAAATTCACAGTGTCTTGATGTTAAGATTTCTATCACAAGTACCTCAATATAAACTGTGGTCACTAATACAAGTTTTCACGAAATATATAACCCCCAATGGCTCATCAGTATATCTAAAGACTAACACTTCTAAAAACCTGGTTTTAATGTTCGTGGTGGGCAGAGCGTTATTAGTCCACCTTGTAGATTTTTCTTTTGCTATTCAACAAACAAACAAATTAAACATATAATCAACATTATTTGACAAAGGTTTATTTTATTTAAAAGTAAAATGTACAAAATAGTGTAGAAATAGGAATATATTTTTCCCTAAAGAGGGGTCATCTGCTTTAATTACTCACACAGTACTATATTCTCTGTCTGTCAGTCAGTAGACACTAAAATGGCGTCACATAAAGAGCTTTTAACGTTGCCATTTGTACTCTCGTGACGCTAGTAAAACGTGCCCATACCATGAATCACGAGAAGAATCACGTGCTCTGTGCGCTACAACACAGCGTATTATGAACTCAAATAAAAAACAACTAAAAATATTTTTTATGCTTAAGTTTTATTTATTTAATTTTGAAACAGAACACTTTCTCGGACGTACGATAATACATCTAGTAATTTAAAGGTTTTATGTACATTGTGTGTTGATACAAAATGTAGTACGATGTTGCTGTCAAAACAAACACAAAACTAATAATCACCACCGATGTGTTGACATAGTAAAAAAATTTAATACAGTCTATAGTTCTAAGACTGCGTTGTTTTATGTACCTTATATTACACAGAAATTTTCTAAATTCTTCACTTTACAAGAATCTCTGGAACATCTCAAGACTTTCATGAACGGTTTTTATCTCCCATCTGAGAAAAACATCACAGGAAAACTGCTTATAATTTTAACTTTTTTTTTTTAAATCAGAAAGGCTTGAATAATACTTAAGTTCACTTTTTTGAACATAAAATTTTAATGAAGTTTCCAGACTCATAATTAAAACAAATCATGATGGCCGAGGCACAGCCTCCGATGTTATAGGGCAAGCCCTATTAGTTTTAAACTAGTTTTAGTTTGTCATAAATCAATACCAGATTGCACATTTTAGAAGCATGCGTTTCTTAGCTTTTATTATTTTGTCACCATGTAAATATGTTCGTCTTATTCAAACTCGTGTCAAATCCAGACCAGGCAGGTAAAATACAAATACTGTTATTTTGATTTTGTTCTGTAGCTTTAACCTTTCAGACGTATCCACGTACTATGCATGACTCAAGCACAGATGAATAAGGTATTCTAGTAACAAGATCGCTATTGGTTCATCGCTGAACTTGAAAGCTTACATTCGGGAATTGATCCTTACGGTGAGAATAGCACAAATATATCTCATTGTTCAGCTTCGCGTTTAAACAAAACAAGACTTATTCTACACAAGTTTTGTTTTTTAGTACTAAATTCTGTTATTACAGGTTAAGTGTAATTAACCATCTGTAGGGTACAAAAATGTAAAGAAAATAAGCGAAATCGTTTTAAATGGATATGATTTAAGTCACAGAGGTTTTGTGTTCCATAAGGTTCATGTGACAGAAACGTTAACCACTTTATTACTATCATTTTCGACAAAGATCGCTTGGCCCAAATGTTAACTTTTTGTTTGTTTTGGAATTTCGCACAAAGCTACTCGAGGGCTATCTGTGCTAGCCCTCCCTAACTTAGCAGTGTAAGACTAGAGGTAAGGCAGCTAGTCATCACCACCCACCGCCAATTCTTGGGTTACTCTTTTACCAACGAATAGTAGGATTGACTGTAACATTATAACGCTCTCACGGCTGAAAGGGTGAGCATGTTTGGTGCGACGGGGATGTTGATTGTTAGCTCGTTTTCTCTTACAATACCTATAACACCTTTTTTTGTATGATTACCTACAAGGTTGTCTATGTTGTTGTTTTGAATTAAGCACAAAGCAACAATGGGCTATCTGTGCTATGCCCACTACGGGTATCGAAACCCGGATTTTAGCGTGTAAGTCCGCAGACATACCGCTGAGCCACTGGGGGGGCAAGGTTGTCTATAGCTGGTCACACGTGATTGTTTTTAGCCAGCTGTAACTTTTTGCTATTTTTGTTAAATATAGGTATATAATATTCTTTTACAATTGCCGTCAAATGCTATTATATTAACATTCTATTTTATTCATGAAAAGAATCAAGTAAACGTAGTTACACTATGTTCATACTTGTTGTCCGTATATTCGCTTGGTATAACACAACTTAACGTACGGGTAATTTTACGATTTCGGGAAATTTTATTAATGTATAAAATGGTTTACATCGAGCAATGTAAATAACACAGGCCTGTGATGGTTTTATTATTCTGAAATATTTACATGTGCTTCTGTAATTTCTATACACCGAATCCGTAAATGAAATACACTTTTATCCAGCTCGTACAGATTTTTCACAACCTTTCATGTGTACTTTTATATAAGTGAATCAATTTCATTGAAATCGTGTGACACTTTATTATGATTAAAATGTTGACAACCACTGGCTATAAATTTATTTAGACCAATCGCGACGCGAGTTCTAAATTTCGTTTTAGAACCCAAACACAATAATAAGAAATGTTCATTGTGGTAAATGAAAAAAAAACAATCTGAGCTAAGTAAAAGTTTTTTTCTTTCTGATTTGTACAAAAATCCCTACGTGATAGAAAAGAAATTAATATCATTTTCGAAATATGCGTATCTGAATTATAGAAAATCAGTTACCAAAACCCAAAAACTTTTAGGAAGTTTAAATTCACAGGCCTGTGTAATCTGTTTATTGTGCCTGTACAATGAATCCAAATATACTTCACGCTTTAAAACCATGGACGCAAAGTAACAATAGGGATTCAATCCGAGTATTATTAATATTAAATCAAATAGAAGAGTCATCGAGAATTTAATGATAAGTTTTGTTCATTAGCTACCTAGGCTGTCGTTTCGTTTCAAAATTCGCGATAAAGAGAATTAACTGTGATACTAAATACACAATCAGTTAACTTTTGACAATAGAAGCATTGTATGCTTGAAATTATCTAAGTTTACTGAGCAAGACAAAATATTTCAACCTGAAAGACACCTAGTGTGGCATAAACAACAGGAATAGTTGTTCTTAATTTACATATTTTGTCTACAAAACAACCAGTCAGAGGATTGTTTGTTTGTTTTGAATTTCACGCAAAGCTACATGAAAGCTATCTTCGATGGCCGTCCCTAATTTAGCAGTGTAAGACTAGAGAGTAGTCATCACTACCTACCACTAACCTTTAGGCTGCTCTTTTACAACAAATAGTGGGATTGACTGTAACATTATAACGCCCTCACGGTTGAGAGGGAGAGCATGTTTGGTGTGACGGGGATTCGAACCCGCGACTCTCGAGTGTTAACTACCTGGTCATGCCAGCCCCCAGTCAGAGGAATTCAGTGCGTAACGGCTGCTCTTAAACAAATACTGAGATTTATTGTAACTTTGATAACATGAACACAGCTTATCGACATTTTCGTATTTGAGCTTATTAACACATAACAAAACTGAAACTTTTGCGTTCATACTCTTAGCGTTCTACATTTTAAAATAAAAAATAGAACTGCCATCTAAAATATGCATATTGTCAGTTAATTAATATGTATATATATATATAAACTTGTCATTCTGGTAAAAGAAAGTTGTAAGAAAGTTTTGTTATTTTATTTCACCTCGAAAAGTTATCATTTTTCCCCCAACGGAAATGAAAGTTAAAAAGGTTTTCTGGTATTTGTAATATCAGGAAAGACAATATTTTAAAAGCGGGAACTACAACCGCCATGGGTGATTCTACCATCCACGAGACTTTTATAAGCATGTTATTTACGCTCCTTCCTTATGACATTCATTAAACGTTTTATAATTAAATATTCAGCATCTTGATAACAGCTGGCTCAAGAGGATGATGAGAAATGAAAAATAATTCACCAAGTTTCTGTAATTTATCTTTTATTCTTTCGAATCTCACTTTTATCCAGATAAGTAATAGGGTTTTTTTGCTACTCGCTGGTCTATAGCTGTTTTATAACAAAGTAATATATACACTCAATTTGGGTGTCATCAGTTTAACGTAGGTGTTTCCCACAATACACTTTTAATGACAGGTATTTTTAGAGCAGTTGATGGTAGCATCACGCTGGTAGATCATCTCGTGCACACGTGCTACAGATACTTTCCTTTCTAATTGCCTTAACTAATGACTTTCATTTGCATATAAAGACAATCGGTAAGATGTAGCGATCCATTACTTAAGTTCGGAACCTTATTTAGATTTATAACAATCAGGGAGATCTCCTACAGACGACGGTACACTTGGCGGGAGACGCCCCACCCTTTTCTGAACTAGCTGACACCAAAATTTGGACAAGGTTGACTCCACCTCCTTAAGGTAGGAGTTATTACGTTACGGGTGTGGTCATTAGAGGGTGTTTGAGGGTGTGAACTGACAAATTTCTTGTCTTATATCACTACCACAAAGCTTTCAGCAGCCAAAGACAATTAGTAAGATTAACACTAAAGCGACATAATCAAAAGAGTGACTAAAACGTTATTGTTGGTTGATGGTTTTCGCAGTGTAAAAACCTAGAACGTTCACAAAGATTACCAATGAACAATGTAGGTTGTTCTGTGTGAACATGGGTGATGAAAAACCTCAGTTTACTGTTGTCGTGTTATTGAATGTTAATGTTTTATGAGGAATAGTCATACGTTACAGCTAAGTTCTATACACCACTTCAGTATACTAAACATACAGATGTAAACATCAGTATTTTAATTAATGAAAAATACTATTTGATGAAACACTCTTGTATACATCTTACAATATTTTAGTTCATTTGCTCAACGAAGACCAAAGAATAGCTAGAATGAAAGAAAAACTGAAGCTATGAACTGTCCGATTAAGTTAACAATAGTTGTTATACCCCTCTGACACATTTTTTACCCTCAGTGTTTACTACGAGTCTCTTATGAGTTTTGAGTCATTTGTTATATGTAGTAATTTATTAGCAACACTGAAACTTAGAATTATAGAACTGATGAGAAAAAGAACAGTATAACATCGCCTATATTCTACACTTCAAACACAACATGTTTTTAAGAAGATAAACTATCTTATGATTTGAAAAACATTCTGGAATTAATGTCGCTTTTGCTTTTAAGAATACCGACTGACTATGTTCTCCCTTTAAGCGCATCATGTTGTGTCATCTCCCATCAATCTATGGTTAAACTCGTGGTCCATTTATAGCAGGCATCCTTACGAATGTCAACTACCACGTACCAAACTAATTAACTATACCACAGGAACAATGTGTTTTGATCCGCCCATCGCTCTGCGTATATAATTATTTAGGTGAAAAAAATAAAATGTATATATATATATAAATATACCAAGTTTTGAGCATTTACAGAACATTTTCTCCACTAGTATATAACTCTAATAATGCACGTTTCAACTGACAGAATACCAAACGTTTCAAATAAAATTCTAAGAGATATTTGATTGTAAATAAATTTAGAAAAGTTACATCTAAAAACAAAAAAATCATATAATTAAAAAAGGAAAATATAAAAAAGCTTCAGCAGTTGTGCGTTTTGCAGTAGTGGTGCACATAAAGTGACTACTGATCTTCTTAACATCCTCTACTGCTTCACATCGTCTTTCAGGAATGAAAGTGTACAACAGTGTGAACTATATCGTTTCTTTTACTCCATTAAGGTTCAAGATTCTGAGATCAGGTACTAAGTGACAACCGCGTACAATAGACAAGAAATAGTTGAAATGATATTATCGGTCTGCACTTTTGTAAATGAAAATTCATCTTGTATCAGTAAAAAATGATATATGTAAGTTAAACTATCATCAGTCTTATAGTGACGGACATCACGGCAGATATTACTGATAAATATCACTTACATTAACAAAAATGCTCCACATCATAGAAGGTACTGCCATTAATTTATTGAAAATAATAATAATAAAATAAACTGTTAAAACTAAGTCTTTGAAAGTAATCTGTTTGAATAAATCAGTAGCCGCATTTCATACAGGCAATTCTGATTTATCATGAATAATATACTTATTACGATTGGTTATGTTCATTTTAGTCTCAATAAATAAAATAATGCCTCGGTTGTTTATCTGTTTGTTAGTAAGCACAAAGACACACTGTGAGTTATCTGTGCTATGCCCATAGTGAGTATCGAAACCTGATTTTTTAGCATTATACGCTCTCAAACTTAAAGCTGAACCATCAGGTGGTCCTGAGGTTTTAAATTGAAGTGATATATTACAAAGTATTATACTTCTCCTAATGCTTATCTTATATAATTTAAAGTAAATTGAGTACATTTATTATGGACTCTATGCTTGTTCATTGGATTTCAAGGAAACCTACGTGAAAAAAATCTGTCTCACTTTCATGAAACGATTTGTGATAAGTATTTACAATAAGCCTTTGATTGGACTAATTAAGAAAAGACAAAACACTGAAACTTTCTATACAGAAAATGTTGATTGTCCGGCATGGCCAGTTGGGTTAAGGCATTCGACTCTTAATCTGTGGTAAGGGGTTCGAATCCCCCATCACTCCAAACATCCTCGCCCTTTCAGCCGTGGGAGCGTTATAAAGTGAAGGTCAATCACACTATTTGTTGGTAAAAGAGTAGCTCAAGAATTGGCCGTGTGTAATGATGACTAGTTGCCTTCCCTCTAATCTTACATTAATCTTACACTAATCTTAAATTAGTGACGGCTAGCGCAGATAGCTCTCGTGTAGCTTTGCGCGAAATTCAAATCAAACCAAAAAGGGTTGTTCTTTTTTTTTGTCATAGACTGTTTTCAGGATTGATATTTTTTCCATTTTAGACATTCTTAAGTGAAATATTTGTTTGTTTTGTACAATAATACCCAATAGACTGCCTTCGTTTTGTACATCATGGGAATCGAACCCTGTACTTTGGCGTTGTAAGTCCTTAAAATTAACGTTGACCTACTTGGAGATTGAAATGGAAAAACAGTTTTTTTAAATTATGTATAGTGTACTGATAAGAGTTTTCTTAAATTTCAATTACATAAGAGTATATACATAGCATTATTGTTCAATGGTTATGCTGACTTATGACTTATATATTGATTTATATTTACTTAAAATTGGTGTATCAGAGACGAAGATAAATTTGAGTGGAGTTGTTAACAGAGTACCTCCTCTTTTGATCAGAAGTGGTTTATAATATTAAAAATAGTATAATTTATAATAAACATCGTCCACCAAAGAATACAAAATTTTACTCTTGAAGTCTCTTTGAGGGTTCAATTTCCATAAAGTAAACAGAGAGCAGACAACTCATTGTACAGCTTTGAGCTAAAAAAGAAACACAAAAACAGTAGTTTAAAAGAGTGTTAAGTGTAGATATCATAAAGAGCAGCGTTATTGCTTGTATAATGACGATGAGTTTTCAATGTTATTATTAATCTGATCAAGTATGTGAGTTGAAGCAACATATTTTTTCTTTTTATTCAGTTCAAAAATGATAACAATGAAATCTAAATGCTATTTGATCATATTTTCATATTGCTAAGCAATACATTGGAACAGAAAGACTACTAAAAGTCAACAGAAACAATACATATTCTCGATTATGAGTAAAGGAAGCTTCTGTGATCATTCTGCTTTAAATCATCAGTTGTTAGCAGATTTTTAGACCTTAATATACACTTATCGGATTCAAAACACTTGGATTTTAATAATTTTTCTCTCAACCACATATATTACGTATTATTCATTTCTTCACCACCACCGAGGACCGGTTATTTGCATAAGAACGATGTTTTAGTTTATATTCTTCTCTTGGAAGTTTTCGTTCTTCGGTTGCACTAAATTTGATGACCATCATTATACACTATTGTTTGACATCACAATTTCCACTGTAATGAGCTTCTCGAAAAGGTAGCGCAGTGAATCTTAGTGCAGAGATCTTTAAAAACATTTCAAAGATCTTTCTTTAACACCATGTTCAACAAGAAAGCAGACACTAGTCCTGTTCATCTGCCTCTAATGTGTTCAAACGTCAAATAGGATTACTGTAATTCCAGTTCCTTTAGTCTTCTATCTCGTGAGAACAGTTGTTGACTTTTGGATTGTGAGGAACTGACAGCTTGTACACATTTGATTTGTAAACCTTCGTAACCGTTACACTATTCTTTGTTGTTTTTTAACTGCGCCAAAAGGAATGGTTATTGCTATTATAGTTAAAGACTTATCTCTCATTGCTATAGCATTTACTTTGCGTTGCTCTAGATTGGCTTGAGGTGTAGTTTCCTAGATCTTTGCTGTGTGAGTTGTTTGTTTTTCATCTTCCACGGAAGACATTGCAGGTATTTTTCTTCTAAATATTCGGTCACTTGGTCTTACATCGTTTATCTACTTCGTTGTTTATTTAAAAGTTCCTCTTTGCAGAGAGCAACCGCCTAAACCCCAGACGAGAGTTACTTGTCAACGTTTCACTGTTAGATGGTTGGAAGTTTGGTGTTGTGGTGTACTAATGTTGTTATTGTTGTTTTGAATTAAGCACAAAGCTACACAATGGGCTATCTGTGCTCTGCCCACCACGGGTATCGAAACCCGGATTTTAGCGTGTAAGTCCGCAGACATACCGCTGAGCCACTGGGGGACTGGTGTACTAATACACTGATGTTCGAAAGAAAAGTCAAAGGTTTACAGAGAAAACAAGAGTTCGGAATAATTAGCGAAAAATAAATTGAAGACGAACAGAAAATGTAAAAATAAATACATGAAGTGAAGCTAAAAAATACAAAATTTGTACACAGTAAAATGTACTCTATTTTATATATTCGCTGGTTCATATATGAGTTGTCGTTGTTTCTTGCTGGCTACTAGGGTACAGAAAATATATTTTAATACAATGTCCACACATAACGAAGGCAAGTATAATTCCAGTATACAACGTTTCACGATTAGGTAAGCAAAACAAGTAAAGTATATTTTAACATGAAGCTGCATACGTCATCAATTACAGCAACACACACAAGATAAACGCTACTAAATTAAAATAAATTGTACAAGTATCTGTGTTATTCACTGGGCGAGGGCACAGACACAGAACCAAAGTAGTACAAGCTTCTAACCGTTGCCTTACATGCAACCTTTATCACTAAGTACGACAATACTTAATAAGGGGGATCGCGATAAAACAAAATGGCAGCCAAAAATAAAAAAAACAATAAAAACCAGTTTAAATTCACCTTTAAAATCTCTGAATATTAACAATGACTTATGAAACCATCTAAAATGCTATATACATGTTTATAATGTGATTGAAATTTTCACTATTTCAAAGAATTTCCACCTAAATTAGTAAGTTACTTTTCCAAACACGAACCTTGTCGACCTAATTCTTTCATATAACTCATTCCTCTTTTGTAATGATAAAGATATATATATATAATGGAGCATATAATTAGATTTGAGGGTAAGTTGAGAGAGATCCTGATGAACAATTGTTTGTTTGTTTTTTCAAATTTTGCGCAAAGCTACAAGAGAGCTATCTGCACTAGCCGTCCATAATGTAGCAGTGTAAGGCTAGAGGGAAGGCAGCTAGTCAGCACCACCCACCGCCAATTCTTGGGCTACTCTTTTACCAACGTGGGCTTAAAGGGCGAGCGTGTTTGGTGCGATGGGGATTCGAACCCACGACCCTTAAATTACGAGTCCAACGCCTCAACCCACGTGGCCATGCCGGGTCCCCTGATGAATAATAAAATTGAATCAGTTATAAGCGCGTCTTACGTTTGATATTACAGGTTTGTTTTGAATTTCGCGCAAAGCTGCACGAGGGCTATATGCGCTAGCCATCCTTAATTTAGCAGTGTAAGGCTAGAGAGAAGGCAGCTAGTCATCACCACCCACCGCCAACTTTTGGACTAGTCTTTTACTAACGAATAGTGGGATTGACTGAAACTTTATAACGTCCCACGGCTAAAAGGGCGAGCATGTTTGATGTGATGGGAATTCAAATTCGCGACCATCAGTTTACGAGTTGAGCACCTTAACCACCTGGCCCTGATGGACTGTTGGTATTACTCGTGCACAAAAATATAACTAATAGAAGAAAATAAATAGTATTTTTCTGTTGTTTTATAAAGAGAAGTAGAGATTAACATATACGTAATCTAGCTTGCTATATTAGTGTAGATGAAAAGTTTTCAATATATATCAAAAATATTTAATCACGAAAATCAAAACTAAAAAATTTAATTAAACTATATTATAAAAAAAATTATCCCTACTTTGGCAAATCGCTGTAATTATTTTTAGTTCCTGCTTTGGCTCAAACTAAAATAATTAGATCGATTTTTTAAAGTAGGGATAGCGTTCTTTCACAATTTAATTACTCAGATTTTGTATTTTTGACTTTGTTGTTACACATGACATCCATGCTTGTCCTTACAAAATTTCTAAAAACTTAATGTACTTGTCTTATTAAAAGGATTAACACATTTACAACATTTTGACATCATATTAACAAGGATGTTAAAATTAAATGCAGAACATTGTCACGAACATTTAGGAATATTGCTGTAACATCGTACACCAAATGCATAAGTTTTAATCACGTCACCTCTGGCGCCAGAACTCAAAATTGCGTGACATACCTCAACAGTAGGATTTGTAAATCGTTCTTCCTAAGCGCCATTACCCCCTGTAAAGTCATTTATTTAAAATTCGCCAATGTCTTGGCCAAAGAAGCTTGGAAACCTGGATATTATTTCTGCTCATTGTTTATGGTCATCACAATAAAAACATGAATGGCAAATACTTACCTCTAGAGTCATTATATAAATATATAAATGGTTTCCAAACGTTAACATTTTCCTCTACTTGAATTAAGAGTAATGTTTTTGTTATTGTTTATTATTAAGCACAAAATTACACAAAATTCTGTCTAAGCTCTTCTCGTGCCACCGAACATACGCGTCCTATAACCAGTGAGGGCGTTGTAATGTAATGGTCAATCCTACTATTCGTTGGTAAAAGAGTAGCCCAAGATTTGACGGTGAGTGGTGATGACTAACTACCTTACTTCTAATTTTTCACTGTTAAATTAAAGACGACTAGCGCATTTATCTCTCGTGTAATTTTCTGCGAAATTCATAACAGTCTGTGCTTTTTCCGCCATAGGTATCAAAACTCTATTTCTAGAGGTTTAAGTCCATAGACACCTGGTGGGCAGCACAAATAACACTAAACAATCAAATTACTTTGTGAGTTTTGTTTAGACTGTTTATAATTTTAATTAATTTTTATTTTCAGTACTTTTTTTGTTTTATTCGTTCTTACTGTGCCACTCGGGTTTCACGGGGGTGATTTTGCATGCTAATATTCACGTTTCGATATCTTGGTGGACAAACTACGAATAACCCATTGTGTAGTCTTGCGCTTAACAACAGCCAAACAAAACCAAGTTTATCACTTCACTTAACAAGGAGCTTTCTTGAATTTATTTAAAAAACGAACAAGACCTATATTTATAGTAAAAACCACATGCTTATGGAAGAATAGTTATAATAACATAAATCATTCGTACGTCTACAGTGGTTTGTATCTGTGGTGAAATTATATTGGAAAATGTAAATAGATATCGAGATATTGATGATATCACGTACAAAGATTTTTATGCAAGATGAGTGGGCGTGTCGTAAACATGACAGTAAATCCCTTCATTCGGTTCAGGAGGCTGTATCAGACCCATGTGGTTGTACATACACACTTATGGCTACCATCCCTTCAGCCAATAATTTAAAATTAGGAACTGTAATACCTAAACCCAAAGGGACTTTGACATAGTTAGCTGTAGTGCTCGATTTGATAAACATATCTTGAGCTGTATGCTGCATGGACCTTTGTGCCTAAGAAGTAGAAAACGTTATCACATTAAGGTTCTAAGGCAAGAGAAGCTCATAAGTAATGAAATTTTTATCATTTTTGTTTGAAAGCAAATAAGATATATATCTTCTATCCATTATACTTGATCAATACGTTAGCTCTGTACGTGAAGCACGTCCGACAAAACTGAGAAAATCATCTAACTTTGATAATTTAATATGTGCTTGCGAAAAACATCATATATTTGCTTTAGTGAGGTTACCCATAATTTCAGAACTATTAAAAGTCACGTGAACACTAGCTTTTTATGCTGAGTAAAACACAAGTAAATCGATGTTCGGAAATAACTAAAAAGCTGTATTTAATTACTTGCTTACTACTTCTCGAACCCACATAAAAAATCCAGACGATTGCTTTAAAGATTTAGATTTGTATCTTAAAACAGGTATTTTAAAATTAAGCAAAACTTTATTTTTGTAAGCCATATCAAACTTAATTTTTAGATAGATGCCTGAAAACCACATGATAAATTCGTAAATCTACAAGATACTTAGATTATGCTTATGAAAAAGCTAATAAAGACTGCTTGTACTTATTTTTAACCGAACAAAAATTATAAAAGTTAATTTTCATGCCAGGTAAAATGCCACACAAATACAAAATACTGTTTCACCATTGGTTCCTTTCTAGACGTCACGACTGTTTGTGAAAACCTTCTTTGTAAAATGAGAAATGTTTCACATTTCTACAGGCGGGAGACTAAACTTCTCTTTTGTCAGTAGTTAAAAAACTGGAAGCGCCTATGTTGATATTTGTTTGTTTCAGATATGCGCTCAAATCTGTACAAGAGCTATCAGTACAAACTGTCCTGATCTGACAGTCTAGCAGGAAATCATCGAGTCAACAACACACACCGCTAACTGTTGGCTACTCCCATCCTATAGTGATAATTAAACATCATTCATATAACGCATCCACGCAGGAATATCACGGAACACGATTTTACAGCAAGATCCTTACAATAGATCCTGGGATGCATAGTCGGTAGTTAATTACCAGGCTACGCTTATCCCGGAAGTGTCTGGCTTCTCCAAATTGCTCTCGTGAGTATAAAGCAACTTTTAGGTAAAAAATTCAAATTCTACTTTGTAATTATCGTCAGAAGAAGTCTTTAGAACAGAAATTTTCTTTACTTTCTGCAATCGTTCGAAATTACCAATTTTTCACTGAACACCGAGTTAACGAAAGGGTTGAAAATCCCATTTGTTTGTTGTTGTTGTTTTTTGTAACGTATTATTTTAAATCGCTAACGACAAATTCAAACAATAATGTTCTGTTAGTCCTTCTAACACTGTGGGCTGTAACAAATGATTCATTATGATGAAGTAACCTACTGTGTAATATCTCACAATTAAAAGGTTAGCACTTCTAGTATTAAAATTCTAGTTTTAGCCTTCTTCTGAATATCTTCTATGATAATGTTGTAGTAAAGAAAATTAGTTAGTTTGTTTTTTAAATTTTGCGCAAAGCTACACGAGGGCTATCTGCGCTAGTCATCTCTAATTTAGCAGTGTAAGACAAGAGGGAGGGCAGCTAGCCACCACCCACCGCCAACTCTTGAGCTACTCTTTTACCAAAGATTAGTGGGATTTACAGGTCACATTATAACGTCATCACAGCTGAAAGGGTGAGTATGTTTAGTGTGACGAGGATTCGAACCCACGACCTTCACTTTATGACTCGAGTGCCTTAACCACCTGATCATACCGTTCTAAAAAATAACAAAGTGATTTTTAACACTTTATCTGTAAATGTTTGCAACAAAACATTAAATCTCTTCAATAAATACTCAATAAAATATTTGTAATACGGTAGTATATACGTACAGTCTGTTCGATGTCACTAATTTATACGTCAAACATGTTCATGAATAACAAGAGTTTGGAGAAAATAGAGAAATTGACAAATAAGAAAGGAAAAACTGCACTGAAAGAAATGGTGTGGTGATGCTAATTAATCTTTCTAACTCAGAGAACGAAGAAATCTAACAGCTTTCAATCAATGATGAATCAGTTTCTCCACGGCTAATAGCGTGTAAAAAATATCGTCAAACTTCAATGTACTTTCGACTTTAAAAGGTAAGTGAGATAAAAGACTAATTCTGTAAAAAAAAACATCTTCAATTAAGAGTTGCGAAAGTTCTTTGTCAGTTTATACCATAGAACGTGACCTCCAGCGAGGAACTATCTACATTCCTTTAGACAATATATTCCAAATTATTCTAGAAAATATGATGTCAATATTTAGGCTTCTCATACAATAACCTATTTTATGCTCATAAAATGTAAGTACAAACGACCGTGTTTATGCTATTCAAGATGTAAACAAAAAGAGAAAAGGGATAACCAAGAAAATGAGCTTCAAGACTTCGGACTGTGCTGGGCATAATTCAAGGGCTAGAAAACTGAAGATGAAACATCTTTATAAAGTATTGAAGTTTGTCACGAAACTACTAGACATATGATTTACAATAACAAGAAAAATAAAGGGCAGCAGTTGTTTTATAAAATGATCTCTGTGAAAAGATCCAGATTTCAGTACTTCTCTTTTTTTAGTGAATTTTGTAATGGATTTACTGTTAGTTATTTATGTTAATATCAATGCTTGTTTTAATTTAATATATATTTGGAAAAGCATGTGTTAATGTTGTGAAATTCCAACCTATTCTCTATGTAAAAGATTCTCGAGTGTAAGAATCAACAATGTACTATGTATGTATGAAAATACTAGTGATTACTGGTATTGTTACTAACTAAACTTTCAACAACCGCGCCAAAAGACGGTTTTTAATGTTGTTGGTTTGCTACAGTTAGTATACTATAAACCTCGGTAGCTATAACTGTGATAAACACCTATCAATCGGAAAACTACAGATATTTGACCAGAAACGTTTATAGATCTCGCACATTACAAACCGTTTAACTTCAATGAATTAACCTCGGATGTTAGTATTTCTACGACGACATTAGATATCTTCGTTGGTGAAAACTCAGCTTGTAAACGGCGTGAGACCAGTCAAAAATAGAGCTAATTGTTAAGTGAATTATACTGATATCAGCTCGCCACTTGTTCGTTCATCGAAAACCGTTGATACAATTTTCGGTACTAGACCAGAAAGAAGACTAATATTGCTCGTAAAACTTTCGTATATCAATAATTATTTGTAATATCCGTTATTGTTCACATATTAAAATATATTTGTGATAAGAAAGACAACGGTGTGTATCGATCTCGTTAGCAAATATCATAAATTCAACACATATTGACTTTTAATTAACTTCTGAAGTGAAATTAAAGTTAGTTCAGTTTTAGATTATTCCATATTGTGATACATAGCAATAATTTGGAAAGACATCCGGAATAAATTATAGTACCTAAAAACTTGCTGCCTTAAAATCTTATTCTTCAAAAAAGGGAAAGCAACTAGTTATATTGTTAGCATCTATGCATGACCAGATATGAAATGAAAACAATATAGCAGTCAGAAAGCCAGTAATGATCCTATACTTCATACTAAAGTTATTGCTAGCCACATGCTAATAACACAGACCTGCAATGGTTATATTATCCTGAAATTTTTTACATGTTCAAAAGTAAAATTCATGAACGCTAAATCCATACAGATTTTTACGTAAGTGAATCATTTTCACTGAAATTGGGTCACATTTTCTTGTGCTTAAAATTATGACAACCGCTAGCAAAAGATTTCTCTTGGCCAATCGTAACGTGAAAATCTTATCAGTCGTTCTAGAACCAAAGAAAAATACACTGTTTATATGTACACGGCTAACAGACTGCGTGACGTGTTATTTTGGTAAAGTATTTGTTTGTTATTTATGTGGTAAGTTTGTTGTAAAAAAAAGTCAATGCCTTAAAGAATTCGTCAAAACAGTTTATTACGCGTATTTTGGAATAATAATTGGAAACCAAGACAAATCATGGGATCCATACATAGTTTGCAATAATTGTGTCGAAGAGTTGGGACAATGGACTAAAGGTAAGAATAATTCTTTGTCTTCTGGAATGCCAATGGTCTGGCGTGAACTCAAAAACTAGGGAGATGACTGTTATTTTTGCTCAAGTAATATTCAAGGCTACAGCACTCGAAATAAAACTGAAGATTCCTATCTGAACTTTCATTCTGCTATAAGACCTGTTGCTCATGGAGTGTTTGTACTCCGCTGGAGACTCTTGAAACAGTTTAATCTTATTCTAAATCTGATGTCAATAGAGATAACGATGAGGACTGTTCTCAATATGAAACTTATAGTGAATCACAAATTTTTACACAAGGTGATCTTAATGATTTGGTGAGAGGCTTGGGCCTTCCAAAGTATTCTTCAGTTATTTGGTTATCCCGACTTCGAGATAAGGACTTACTTTCTCCAGGAACATTATTTTACTTGTATGAAAAACAGTTTATACCAAACTTTTCGCAAGAAGGTTCGTTGCTGAATCAATATTAATGCTAAGAGCTCCACTCTATGAACCAAGTAAATGGCCATTTTTCATTGTATCGTCAAAAATAAGTTTAAAAAGAATTATCCTTTATTAAGATAACATAAATGCATCTGTACCTATTCTGCAACACACGAAAATCTCGAACCTCTTCTTAATAAGGTCAAATACAAAGACCATGGTTGGCTATTTTGTGGATACTTAAAACCTTTTCTATGTTATATAGGTTATGTTTCAACAATTCTGTTATACCAATTTCCACATTGTTTTTTCTTTGTGTGTAAACGGGACGACAGAGCACAAACTCAATACTGGATAAAGAAGTAATGGCCACACAGAGCCAGCCTGATACAAGGATCGAAAAACATTGAACATAAAAGTTGGGTTGACTCAAAAAAGTCCTATTACCTTCACTTTGCATAAAAGTGGGCTTGAAGAAACAGCTTGTAAAGACCTTAAACAAAAATGGCGACTGTTTCAAGTACGTATGTGGGAGATTCCTGGCTTGTTCAGAAGCGAAAGTTAAAGAGCGGACTTTTGTTGAGCTTCAGATTAGAAAATTGATTTCGGATCAACAGTTCGAAAAGACAACGAGGAAAGTTGAAAAAGAAGCGTGGACTGTTTTTAAAGATGGTATTGAGAAAATTTTGGGAAACAGCAAGAATTCAAATTATAAAAATGTTGTCAATAACGTGCTCCACAAATACAAATATTTGGTTTATAATACGAGCTTAAAAGCTCGTTCCTTATAATCACATATTGATTATCTCCTTGAAAATCTCGGTTCCTTCAGCAAAGAACAAGGAAAAAGGTTTCATCAAGACATCAGAGAAATGGAAAGGAGGTATCATGGAAAGTGGAATATCAGCATGATGACTGATTACTGCTGGTCGTTAATACGAGAAGACTCAGACACAAGAAATAAAAAAAGACCACAACACGTAGTTTTGACACTAGAAGACGATGAATTCGCAAATAAAACTTCAGGATGAATGAGAAAGCATATTTGTTTGACATCAATGTTCTTCTCCTTTTTTCAGTTTGTTGGTGTTTTCGTTACCACACATAATAATAAAAAAATTGTTCATTGTGGTAAACAACATAATAATTTTTCTAGGTAACAGTTTTTTTTCTTCCCAATTTGTAAAAAAAAATCCTTACGCGATAAAAAGATTTATTTTGTTTTGAATTTCGCACAAAGCTACACCAGAGCCATCTGCTCTAGCCGTTTTTAATTTAGCAATGTAAGAGTAGAGGGAAGACAGTTAGTCATCACAACAAACTCTTGGGCTACTCTTTTACTAACCGATAGTGGAATTAGCCGTAACTTTATAACGCCCCAACGGCTGAAAGGGCGAGCATATTTGTTGTGGAGGGGATTCGAATCCCTTACCCTTACGAGTCGAGTGTCTTAACCACTTGGTCCCGCCGGGCCAGTGATAAAAAGAAAAAGTGAATACTATTTACGAAATCTGCGTAGCTGAATTATGGAAACCAGTTACTGAAGCCGAAACAACTTTTATGGTATTTAAATTCACAGTCCTATGGAATTATTCATCTAAAAGGAAGATAATAAATGTCCATACCTCGATTAGAATAATAAAAAGTCACGTACTAATTACCTTTTAGTACATCTATTGGTAAAAAATAAACAGCACAATGTACAAACTGCATTAAAATACAGTATTTACTGCAAAATCAATGACTGGTATTATATAAAAAATGGTCGTTCTGGAGCCGATAAAGAGTGCCAGTCACAGTCACCCGATAGATCAGCGATAAATTTACGGACTTATAACACTAAAGTTCGTGGGCAGAGTGCAGACAGCCCATTGTATAATTATGAACAAAGAAAACAGCAAACGGTAGGAGAAGAAATTGATGTCATCCTAGTGGTTCAATAGTAAGTCTAAAGATTTGCAATGCTAAAGATCGGGTTTCGATACCCGAAGTGTTTGCATACATATACTCCGTTCTATAGCTCTGTGATTAACAAGAAGCAGAGAAAAGAGCAAACGTTTGTGTGTAAAGAACATTCCAATAATTTATTTAACAGTTGTAATGATTGAAGACGACTTTATTTGCCTTTTCGACATGCTTATATCTCAGTCCTATATTTTGGATCTAATTACATTTTCAAATTTTAAAATAATATTTTAATTATTTTTAACAACGAATATTACTGCATAACGAACCAAGCTTCAGTATGTAAAAATCAGGTACTTAAAAATTATACAAAATTAATTTATCATGTGCAGATTTATAGGGTTCAATGAAAGCCTTTAAAAATGATATAAAATGTTCGGTAATTTTAAGGGTATTATATCTTCGAGCCAAATGTTTGGAATTAACTTCTTTTACAACAGTTAAAAAAAACGTAACGCTATATGACTGAAAAATATAAAATTATCTGAATATTGGTGTTAGGGTAAACCATATAAGTGAATATTTTTATTTTTTAATTAAAATCGTTAAAGAGGCACAGATGTATTCTAAAAGCAACCTTTATAATTCAATTTAGAACTTACAAGTATAACTAAAATGTAACATAAATACAAGTGTCCATGTGAATACGTGTGTAAGTTTTAGCTGCCTGACAATACTTGATAATAACGGGTAATCGTAACTCCAGATCATCCACATTATATAAATATCATGGAAACAAAACTTATATACGTGATTGTGTGTGACTTAATTCATTTTGAAAAGTTTCCAACAATTTATTTTGGATTAGTTTCCTAGGTGTCAGAGCTGTCCTCATTTTCCCGTATATCAAATATTTCCTGAGATATAGCTTGCCATTTTGTCTACAAGAGAAATTTTTGTCAACGTCAATAGAGCAAAAAGTATGACAGTTTTGTCAAGCTGAAAATAACAGTTCTATACTTTAAGGCTCTATTGGTTTGACATACAGCAAAATCTGTTGATTCAGAAAGAATTGCTATAAAAAGATGGTTAAGTTTAAATTATGTTCATGCAAAAGCTATGAAAACATAATATCTGCATATTCCACAACTGTTAAATTTCCGAAACGTATATACGTAATGTTTCTCACTTCTTTACACAGCAGTAAAGACGATACACATACTGTTTTATTCAGAGTTATTTAACTACCAATGTGTTTGTTTGTTTGTTTTGGAATTTCTCACAAAGCTACTTGAGGGCTATCTGTGCTAGCCGTCCCTAATTTAGCAGTGTAAGACAAGAGGGAAGGCAGCTAGTCATCACCACCCACCGCCAACTCTTGGGCTACTCTTTTACCAACGAATAGTGGGACTGACCGTCATATTATAACTCCCCACGGCTGAAAGGGCGAGCATGTTTGGCACGACGGGGATGCGAACGCGCGACCCTCAGATTACGAGTCGCACGCCTTACGCGCTTGGCCATGCCACACCAACTACCAATGAGTAGATTAAACAGATACAATAATATATGATTGATTAAACAGAATTAACATTTCATATCGTTGAACCAACATGACGAACAGGTGTCTTCTTTTATTTAGCACTATTTTAAGATATAATCTAGATTATAAAAAAAACACTCGAGGATGCTGAATTTTCGAAGCTGTTCTCTGAGGGGACAAACTGAAAATATACGGACTTACAACGCTAAAATTAGGGGTTCGGTTCACGTAGATGTACATGACAGATAGCCTGATGCGGCTATGCTATAAGAAAACATAAACACTTTTCTGAGGTAAGAGGTTTGAAACTCAGTAAACGAAAAAAGAACATTAAAAAAGATTTTAAATATTAACGAACATAAAAGGCGCATGAATAAAAGTTAATGTGATTAAAAATATTCTATGGTTCGTGAACTAAACATTAACTAAAAAAAGCTTAAAATGTTATATATTGAGTCTTTTGGTTCAAGGAAGTTGATGGAACTTATTTTAAATATTTATTATAGAAACACGTCTAGTGTCACTAAATACACGTATATTTGTTATAACAAGTCCATAAAAATTCAGCATTGGCTCATAAACTGTAGCAAAGAGTTAATATTTTAGTCATCTCACGTGTTTACTGATGAATACTTAATGACATCATGATGTTTCGTTAATACAGTTGTAGCGTGACTTACATGCTACACCCCAAGGCAAAGCTACTGATAATGTCTAATTAATTTCTGTACAGAAGTTGTAAGAAGCACAAAGGTGGTTTAGTTATCAGTATCGTTTTCACCTCATAATATTCTTCGTTAGACATTATCGGCTGGACGTATCTTCATAAATATCACCTATTTTTTATATTATCCATTAGGCAGGCTTTGCTAAAATGTCTGTAGAAGAATTTGTAGATTTAGATTGGCGAAAGCTGAGGAAGGAATAAATGCGGTGATTAAGAATTGTAAAGTAAATAAAGTTACGTACAACCAAAATCAATATATAGCGTATTTATTGGTTTACAACCACCTAATATATTTACTAAAGTTTAAAGCTATAAAAGATTTTCAACATTTCAAATATCAAAAACTTTTATTCGACTAAAATCTTAAATAAATAAAACATACATAAATTTAGAAACAACGTTTCGATAGTGTTCACTTCGCTGTATCTAGTACAGTTTTATCGGTCACCTTCTCTCCAGTATTCACCTGGTATTATGTGATATAACCTGATAGTCCATTGTCTCACGTAACAGTTAAGTAAACGAACACTAATGTCTTTGTCTTGGTGAACTAGTTTATAAATATCTCAACAAATTCCTTTATCTGTTGTTGGCTGGCACGCGTAACTGGAGCTGTAGTTACTCTGTTTATGTTCTATTACAAAAAAATAAATGACGTTTGGCACTTTCGGACCATGATGACAATCATACTTAACTATTCGGTCTGACAAGGGTAACCCAAGAATTGTTGGAGGGTGATATTTACTGGCTGTTTACTCTCTAGTCTATCACTTTAAAATAAAAATGGCCGAGTATGACCCGAGTGGAACTTAACGTGAAATCAATAAACAAACAAACGGTTTTGCCAAGAAATATGAAGTAACAGTTAGAATTCTTAAATATACCGTAAACTCATTCATATACTTACTTATATCTGTGTACTCTGGGGTTAACTCAAGATTATGTTGAAATATTGACTATTCTAAGAGTCCCGTTAAGCAATCAACTCAAAATATATATCTAACAGCCATTAAATTTCTACTATTAAAACAAAACAAAAATCTATATATGAAGCCAATTTTTCATCATATCAAAATTATCCCAGTGATTAAATTAAGATTTGAAAAAGATGGAACACCTATTCTTGACACAGTTCGACATTCCATACAGAAGACCAAGAATGCTAATATTGGAACACGCAAGAGATGTAGCGTTGTTCCGGACCGCTCTTATTCCCTTTTAACCCCTGAATCGTCCAGAAGTTATATTATTTTCTAATTTGAATATGATAACGTTATTTTATTTAGTTCACGGTATGTCCCAAGGGTAACTTTTTCTATAAACGTGTCGTAGTGCAAAACTACCTTTAACATTCAAAGTTCATTTTCAACATGCCACTAAACCAGGGTCGCAACCATTTTCACTTATTTCTAAACAAATATTTTAAGAAGATAATTCTAGGTGTATGTGTAAAGTTCCTTTTGGATAGTCATGCAGGGACTTTGTTATAATTTTTTAAAAGCAGTATCTATGTGTAACTGTACCCTGCGATACTGGTCTATTTAAGAATAGTGTGTAATTGTACCCTGCGATGCTGGTTTATTTAAGAATAGTTTTTTACTGAAATCGTTGCGCTTTCTTTTAACTTTATTTGTATTTTCATTTTTGTTATTCAAGTTTTGTCTGAGTGTAATAGATTTTTTAGAAAAACATTGTTTTTCTTTTCCATTACTAATAATTTTTTCACTATTATTACTGTTATAATTTTATCTAATGTTGTAATTCATTTATAATTATGTATACTATTTTTATATTCATTTTATCTCTTAAGTGACTAGTCACTTAAATTAGGTCCCCCGCTGCTACAGCGGTAAGTCTACGGATTTACAATGCTAAAATAAGGGGTTCGATTCCCCTCAGTGGACTCAGTAGATAGCCCGATGTGGCTTTACTATAAGGATAAAACGCACACAGTTAAATTGCTTTTGATATCAACTCTTGTCTTCACAAGGAAAGCATTTGTGGCTGAAATGTGTGGAATTTGAACTTCTATGTAAAATCACAATTTTGTGACTCTGCTGGGACCTTTTATTCAAACTCGAAGTAAGGTTAATTAGAATAGCGCAGTTACCTTTCTGTCCATTTCTTCATTGAGAAATAAAAAGTAAAAATATCAAACTGTTATCATATGTATTTCTTGAATCAATATTTAACTAAGACATAAGTACCCTTTTTTCGTTTTACTTGTAAACAAAAATGAAAAAAACAACATCAATTGTAAACGTTACTCTCTTCCATAAGATAGAACAAAAATCTGTCTCGGCAACATTATGCATAAGAAAGACATTAGTTTTGAAAGACTGACAGATGTGTATTGTCTCATGCGTCTGAAGTTTGATACAAATAAGAACCTGAGAATATCATTATGTCCATTAATACGACTTCATATGTACTATTTTCCTCTATTATTCTGCTAGTTTGTTAAACTAATTCTCTGACGAAATTAATATGGTCTCAACATAAATTACTATTCGCATAAACAGACTCAACAGAAAACTATATGACTGAGCACCATTAGTTTGGACTCAAAACAACTAATAAACGCACCAAATACCTTACATGCAAGTAAACACTCCGATGGAAAATATCCATGAAATTAGTTGAAAACAGTTACTAAATCTGCAATTAATCATAAGTCTTAGAACTTAGCGTAACCAGTCTTTCATTAAAAACATTTATCTTCTTTATCAACAGCCTAAGTTATGCATATTTGGACGTTAACGTGCATAACTGCCTATCTTTATCCTTCTTTTTCGAAATTACATCCAAGAAGTATATATTAATTTATTTTGTAGATATATATACGCATAATGCATCTAAGATTTGTTTCTCTATTGTGCTTTCAAACAAAAAAATCCATTTCGCCACCGTTGTCTGAATGCATGCGTGTACATCCGACTTTGTAGACAAAAACAAAACAAATATGGCAAACGCAATTTCTCTTTTAATATATCTCTGAAGACCAGATATGAAATCTAGTTTCTAATATATATATATATATACATATATACCAGAATCTACGCTTACCATTTGGTATAGAAAGTTTCTACAATCTTTCACTCTTCTCTTTATACATAATAGATAAGTAGTGAGTTATAAACTACACATATATATATATATATATCTGAGTCTACGCTTACGTTTTGATATAGAAAATTTGTAAACTCTTTCATTTTTCTCTCTATAGAAAATAAATAGGTAGATGTGAATTAAACAAACAGATAATTTGACATACAGATAAGTATTAACAATGTTTTCTGGAGTTGGGATTTCGCAGACAAAGCGCTGTTCCACTGAAGGTAAGTAGAAACACTAAATAAAACATCTATATATATTATAGACATATATGGAATGATAAACAGGTAGTTAGGTTCACTAGTTGATATTTGTACAAACGAATAAACTCATACCAAGTACAAGATATACACAGTTATATATAATTGTTTTTACTGAAAAGTCATTTTTTACATAACAAAACTAAAACCGAAACCATTGAGAAATTTTCGAAGTCCAAATACCAGTTTTAAAAGTTAACCAATAAAAAATAAAGATATAGAGTTATTTAAAATAAGAATAGAGCAACTCGTGGTATCGTTCTACATTTGTTAACTTGTCTATAATTGCTGTAAAACTATACCCTCTGGTGAGTTCTCACGGTATATCAAATGATTCCTTGTTGTTCTACTGTAGCTGATAAAAGTATTCTTAAGCTACTAAAAATATTTATATATCCATCACCGTAGCATTAGATACAGCAATATGCAGTAATTTAATGGTTATTGTTGAGCGTAAAAAATACAACAATAAGATTCCAACGCTTGATAATTACAACAATGGGTAAAAAATGCTGATTGTACGTACACACAAGAAACGTTTTAGAAAAAAAAATGTTAGTGTTATTTTAACAATAGGCTGTTCGAATTGTATACACTGCAGGGAATCGAGCCTCAGATTTTTACATTTGCTGGTCCGTAAACTTACAGCTGAACAGCCGTGGAACGAAGTACAAAATAGTGTAATCATTTCAAACCTAACAGTACAATCAATTCTGTGAAACTACTTACGTTAACCAGACGAAAAGCTGGTGTAAATTATGATTGCCCATTGATAGAAAGTACAGAATGTAACACATCTAAACAAGAAGGTCCAGCAGGGGGCAATAAAAGTCACCCATTACACACCCGCACCAGTGTGGTTAATCAATAAAGCATCATTGAATATATTACAGCGTAACCAACATTATTAACCATCAGAAAATGAGTCTGTTCTTAATGCTCAAACAATCTTCAAAGAAAATTAGCCCAAGAAAACCCATAGCGAGTGGTTACAGGGATAAAAATCACAGTGTATGAAGAATTATATTTATTTTTAAGCTCGTTAAACTTCATCTGATTATCTAGCCCACGTTTAGCGCAGTCTCTTGCCATTAAAAGACTAAAGAGGTAGTTTACAATACATAATCACCCTGTCTCTTGTGATTAGCATATTCTCAGCTTTTTTCATTGCCTCTTTTATGTTAAAACTAAGATAATCTGAAGGGTTGATGGGAGTAGAAGCTCAGAAACTCGCTATTGATAATTCAATATGTTGCTAACGGTTTGTTGGTTATCTGCTTACTTTAAGTCATGCTTTAGAAACAATGTTACTTATTCATACCGTATGAACGATATGCAAATATAGGCCATCTTCGCTGTTAGTATAACTCTTTTTAGAAAGCAAAACTCGCATTTCACTAACGGCTGATATCTTTCGGGGAGAAAATAAGAAATAAACATGTCAAGAGTGAACATTACTGAACAATTTTGAGTTCATAAAAATCAAGGAAACTTTTTTCAATTATAGTTATATAAAGACGATGGCTAAACAGAATTCTATATAAGTACATTTAGTCTAGTGGAAAAAATAAGTATATGAAACATATTAAATATATTAAAATAATAAAATTTCTCGAAAAAGGTAAGAAATAACAAAATATGATAGGAATATTTCTTTTCTTTTACTTATATGAACCTGTATCATAGAAATAATTTGTTATTATTAAATATAGAAGGTGTCCCCACGGTATGTTTCGCGACGTAAAACTCATGTGTACTGTATGTAATGCTAAATAAAAGTTAATTTTTTTGTTCTTCTTTCACACATATACATATGTTCCTTTGGATTTTGAAAATAAGCAGATGTTTTAGTAACGCACGAAATAAAGCAGGCAATGTTAATAATAAGCTAATTAAAAAGACACGCTAAAACAAAATTACTACAAGGTAGAGAACATTTCCCTCACGAATGTATATCTCCTCCCACTGTGACGGTAATCACTACATTTCAGACATTAATCGTTAGTTCATGTATATGTTTGTGTTACAGATGTTAATTCGCCTAACCGACTAATTTTTTATCACTTTATTTTACGGTTGTTTCCCTCTAAGACCTTTTGTAATTAATCATTCTATTGACTGTGTTTATGATCCAAACGATTGACATTGGGCTGGCGTTTTTCCTTACATTAGTAGGAACATGTTTATACAAATAAATCTAAGTTACATATATACAAAATAGCGAAAACTAGCTAATTTATAAAATCACTTATTTTCATAATTAATATCTGTGATGAAACTGCCAACAGTTATTTGTATAATCTTAAATAGAATGTGGACTATCTCCTTGTTTTGTTTTGCCAGTTAACGGCTGAATTAACCAGTGAATATACAAGGTTTTCTGATAATCTTCATTGTTCATCTATCGGCGTTCTTGATTTATTTACAAAGCATCCCAATTCGTGTATATGAATTATTTTTCACAATTACGAACTGCAAACATTTGTTCCAAACTTTAGACGTTAAAGGGAAAACAGAAACATTTAATATTTGGATTGAACATAAACATTGCAAAAGAAAACAGTGGTTTTTCGGAAGAATAAAAACCTCCTAGCGGTTCGCTCATGAAATACAGAATTTGTTGGAAATTCGGACAAGATATTCTAAAAAAATATTTGTTGAATTATTCAATTCTTATAGAAGTTTAACATACAATTTAGTCTGTCGTGTTGATTACAAAGAACAGTGCAGCAAACTATTGATTGATGACACTAATCCTTAAACAAGAACAGTGAATCATTCCGCTGTATTCATTACATTAATTCTTAAATAAAAACAGTGCATCAGTCTTTTCTATTGATTACTTGAGTTGTAAAACAAGAAAAATGCGATAATCAGTTGTACAATATTAACTTCTGATCAGAGCAAACTGACTACTTAGAACGAAATTAAAAAATAAGCCCGGTCATCAGTATAGCTAATTGATTGAATATTTTTTTTTATTTAACAAGAACAGTGGAATAATCTGTAATATTGATTACACTAATATCTAATCTGTTGATTTCGTTTTTGTGTGACCTATAACTGAAACTCTGTTTCAAGCGAAATTGTGATTTTATAAGTAATATTTTTAAATTTATTATTGAATCAAAATAGAAAACAAGTTTAAATCGAGAACGTTCATTAAATTTAAATTATGTTTGTTTGTTTGAATTTTGCGCAAAGGTACTCGAGTCCCTAATTCAGCAGTGTAAAACAGAGGGAAAGCAGTTAGTCATCACCACCCACGGCCAATTTTTGGGCTACTCTTTTACTGTTACATTATAATGCCCCCACGTCTGAAATGGCGAGCATGTTTGGTGCGACCGAAATTTAAACTCGCTCCCGTCGGATTACGAATCGAACGCTTTAACACGCTTGGCCATGCCGGGTCTTAGATTTGGTTCTAATAAATTTCTATTTGTTATTGAAAACGTCATCTCTAATAGCATTTAAGATAGGTAAATAAGTAATATATATACTTACCTGAGATTTAAGAGTTCGTGTCAGTATCAAACTTATTAACTTGACAGAAAAGAATAAATCTAGATTTGCACTTTTTTATGATAGAGGAGTAATTACTGAACGAGCGTTGATAAAGTAGGATTAAGAACACATAGTGTCCTGAGTTGGTTAAACTCAGTGAGATATTATTGGGTTTATGGCCGAAAATATCGCTAATAGTAAAGATATTCTATTCGTTAAAAATAGGACAGATTGAGCAATATACTTTATTAGCTATTTCAGTAGTGAATATCTGTTTGATTTTGATCTGTTTCTATAACTTAATATTAACGAATTATAAAATACTTGTTTAAGGTAAATTGCATTATTGTAAGAATCTAACAAGTGTGAATATTTCCCTGATAATATGCAATGCACTCAAAAGTAATGTAGTCTGAAAATGTATTAAGTACTTTGAAATTAACCACAAACGAGTAATTGTTTGTGTCTGCAAATGAAATTAAATTCACTCTATTCTAGCATGATTTTTAACAAGCGTTTAGTTGCCTAATTATCATTTAAAATTTAATATTTGGAGATGTCCATCTATAAATGTGTGATTGATAGCAATTTTAAGTATGTAATAAAATCTCATAACGTATTGAACACTTGGGTTATTTAAAACCAGTATTATAGTATACACTGACAATTATTTTTAGGATTAGACAACATGTATTCAGCATTGATCATTAATTTGTGTACAGAGAAATATACTTTCCCACAACAAGGGAAAGATATATTAGACACATCATGTTAGCTTATTTTACTTGAGAATAGTGGCACCATGGCAAAACACAAAACAAACATACTTCAGACGTTTCGCAGTTTACAAATTCCATAATCTGCAACCTGAAAAAAACCGCAGGTCAAGGATATATATTATAAAAAGAAGAGTTCTCCGGTGGGTCTAATGTCCGGCGTTAGATCTATCGCGGTGGACACAGCAGATAGGCCAACATGACTTTGCTCTAAATTAAACAAATAAACACAAAAGAGGAAGAAACATCAGCGTGGGTTAATGCATTTTGCAAAAATGAAATGCATCTGAAAATATAGAAGAAAAGGCAGATATATGTTAGTATTTATAAGGGTCAGTAATGTAAAGTATTTACGCTTAAAACAAGGAGCATGTGGAGAATTGTTATTGTTCTTAATGATTGTAAGTTCATTTGAAGTCATGAAACTTTATTTGTTCAGATATTTGTATTTATCAAAGTTAGAGACTGAAACTTATCAGTTGAAATACTGTAGTAATTATTTTCACTGTATAGAAAAAAAGCTCGAGAAATTAAACGTTTTTGGCTTATATTTTCTCGTAGCTACCATGAAACCATATGTGCATATTTTAACTTGTCGTGGTCATTTGCTAATATAGGTGGCAGCACAAGAGGCTTTGTAGACGATCCATGAACGTTGAGAAGTAGATATAGAAGACATTTAATTTTCAACACATTCTGAATTTGTATACTTATTATTCATAATACCTTGCTTTTAAGCAAATGATATTATTCACAATATTTTGTTTCCTAAAGATGAGATAACCAGAAATAGCCGAACCTTTGAAACAGTGTACAATTCCACATGTTTAATGCTACAGAGGAAAACAATTGATGCAATTGTAGCAAGTACAAAAAAATCCATGAAAATATCGCTCACCGTCAGATTTTCTTCCAAAGTGACAGGAAGTAAGTGAATATCAAGCTCTTCCGGTCACGATTTGCCTTGATGAAATGACGTTTTATATGAGGAAACAATAATTCAATGGGATTAATGGTGGAAAGTCTCACAGATATTCGTCTGTTACTTGTTATATAAATAACTAGTTGTTGTTTTTTAAACTACACGTATTACAGTACCGGCTGTTGATTGTTGAGATTATACTGTATTATAGCACTAATTCGATTGGTTAGGCATGTGAAACAGTTAAAGATTGGAGCTAATACTGTATTATAGCACTGAATCGATTGTTCAGTAGTCTGAATCAGTTAAATATTAGAACTAATACTCCATTATAGCACCTACTTGATCGATGAGGCATGAAGAACAGTTGAGGGTTGGAGCTAATACTTTACTAAAGCACCTATTTGATCGGGCAGGCATGTGTAACTGTAAAGGTTTGGAGCTACACAAACATCTCGTGTTTCCTCCATTGATTTGAGAGTTTATTGATATATTGAGTATCACTAGATCTTTCCAGTACTCGTCCAATTTCTAAGTAGTTTTTCTGAATAATTATTTTCAAGTACATTATGCTACGTATAACAGTAAAACAAACCAACGATGACAAGTAAAACCTCTATTATTAGTTTCAGCCGATTAGTTTTGGTAAGAAAAGTTACATCAACGACTGTAACTAATAATAAAGATTTTATGTTTCATTCTTCCAAACAACACACACACACACACACGAGTCGGTTTTCCAATTTTCACCCTTAAAATAAGTCATCTGTGATTTGTATTTACTACCGCTTTATCCAAGAACGAACTTACAGATATATATGTTTATAATCTTTATGTATTTGTGTTTATAATTTTAAGTTACTTTTAAGTAAACTACATACGTTTATATCCTTAATAAGATTATTTATTAGTAATTATCTTAATTTTTAATTTCATTATCGTGCTTCTTGCAAATATTGTACCTTAGTCTTTTGTTTAATGTAAAGATACTTGCAAAATCACCCAGAAAGAGTTTAAAATGCCTTTCGTTGCTAAATTCGAAACAAATGGTTAAGCCTAAAGAAGCAAAAACGTAAGCCTAACAAATAAAAAATATTATCTCAAGTGACTTCAAACCTTGAACTGAAGCAGTTTCATGATATTCTTTATAATATATGTGTGTGTGTGTATTAAATAATATATATTTAATTCTTGTATATACCAACCACCAGAATAGTAAATCAGACAATTATGTGCCAACCTAGTTCAGTCGCTACAGTAGTATTACAACAATGTAATCAACAATCGATGTCAAGCAATTCCAATATATATATATATCGACCGAATACCTAACATTATAAATACCAAACATAAACGTATACCAAGCTCATCTAAGTTAATGTCTTAAAAATGTTGTTTTTTGTAACATGAATAAATGTTGATGCTAGTTTACATGCTGTTTTGAAACATTTCTAACCGTTTCTAGTGTTTCAGTTGTCTCTATACCCAGTGATAGATGTATGAAATTATATATTTGTGGAAAAAAATTATAATACGTTTTCATCTTCGATGTTGTATGTCATCAAACATGAAGCTAAAGCAGGAAAAACTGTATTTATATTAAATACGCAAACAGTTTTAAATGTATAATAAAGACTTCTCTTAGCATTATTAACCGTAGGAACCTGGAGCCTCATATGATTTGGTGGTTAGCGCGCTTGACTCAAAATTTATGGGTCTCGAGATCGCAACCCATCGCCGAATACGATTCTTCTTTCAGCTGACGATACACTCAAATAAACAAGTCAATCCTTATTCGTTGGAAAATAATAGATAAAGAATTGTCGGATGGCGATGTTGATTTGCTGCTTTTCCTTTAAATTATCATTTCATAGTTAGGAAAGACAAGTGCTTAGAGTAGCTTTGCGGGAAATTTCAAGAAATAAACGGTTGTGATTCGATGCTTAACGGAGGATTTTTGTAAATAATTACCCTTAACACTGGACAGAAGTTACAGTCTTAAACAGCTATAAATACAATGTCTATTAAATGCTAGTTTTGTATTGAACTTTTGTTAATTATAAGTAACTATTTTGTGTAAAAATGAATAGACTAAAGTAGGTTTAGATGCTGATTGCTATTCTTCAATATTCTTTAAATACCATCGAACTTGCATCAGCTATGTATTTAGTATTACACTTACAACGTTAATAAGATGTTATCAGAAAATAAAGGGTGTAAACGACTATGTAGTGATGTTTAAAACAACAATTAAAATAATAGTCAAGGCATACTTTACTAAAACTAAAACAGCAGGTTATGCAAGCACTTAGTAGAAAACAAAATTCAAAACATGGAACCATAGAAAGATACTAACTATAGATATAATACAAGAGAACAATAATAACATTTAAAAATAGAGAAAAACATTGACAGTACGCATAATACAGGAAGGCAAAAATAACATATAGAGCAAAGAAAAATACTGACTATAGATATAATAAAGGAAGACAACAATAACACATACAGTAAAGAAAAATACTGACTATAGATATAATAAACAATAACACATACAGTAAAGAAAAATACTGACTATAGATATAATAAACAATAACACATACAGTAAAGCAGGATACTAAATGTGGATATTATACAGAAACGTAACAAAAGATAATAATGAATAGAAGTAAAATACAAAAAGGTAATGATGGCGAATACTTAGAGAAAGAGCTTGACAACATACAATGTAGTGCAAGACATCAGACAAGAAATTATGAGCACAAGAGATATAAGAAAATATAAACTACAGATACAGGCAAGTATCAACCAATGAAAGATACTAACAATACATATGATACAGGATAAACGTTTTGAGACATCTTGTATGAGTAATAAAATTTACGTATTTGAACATTTCAAATAGGTTGGCTGTTTGCATACATAGTTTATACATTTAGAACAAAGTTCTTTCTTTATTCAGTGAAGTCGTCTCAAAACTTATTTTCTAAAAATGTGGATTTCTTGTTAACAAGGTTTAATACGATGAGGTAAGTACTGCAAAGATTGTTTATAGACTATTTTCCTTGTCCACTAGAAAATCTATAGAACAGACAAATTATGTAAGGATATAATACAAAATAGGATAAGTTAAGTAAGAAAGAGAAAACCTAGTCTACTTTTTTATTATTTTGCTTATTGTTTTAAGTTGAATAAAAATGCTGTTCACAATATTTAGTTATTCAACTTGCTTTCTCTTATTTTACATACAAGCAGAGTTTGTTCGCTTATAAAACTTTGACTGCTTTATGTAGATTGTTTTGATCACAACAAAGTACTTTATAATTATCATTCTTACTTTAAAATAAATTAAAAATGACTTTCTACTCTTAAGTGAATTAGAAACCCAGATATAAGTGAATACCGCCAACAGGTATTTAACGTTTTTCACTATTATGTGGTTCACTTATTTCAGATTTTCCATACGATCTTATGTCCTCAAGTTATCAGTTTCAGCATGGTTATTGTGAAGAGAAACTCACAATTACAATATTCAGATTAGTATTCCTGATAAATATTAATATATGTGCTTCGGTTGTCAGAGCAACAACTGTTTCCCAGCTAACACTATTTTCTTACCAGTAGAAGTTTGCTTTGTGCTAAACTTCAAAATAAACAAGGTCCGACATGGACGTACAACTGGGTACGTGTCTGTTCTGCTTTGTTTACTATATCGTTTGTATAACAGTGGTATTCCATCATCTGGAACAAGTTTGGCTATGTATACAACTGTCACAAATGTGTTCGCACTTCTAACATGTCTTCAGTCATCACGGTGATTCTTGATTTTTAAAAAAAAGCTACTTAAATTGAGCAAAAAATCATTCATTTGTTAGTATCTTTACATTACAATAATACGCATGCGTATAGTTTACACAGAAATATTTAAATGCATACTTCAATTCTTTTTCGAATGTAAACTGTTTTCGTCTAAAGTGGACACTTCAGACATCGATAATAACTTTTGAATATGATGTCACGGTTGGAATTAGAAATCAAAAATTATAAAATATGTTTTTTCTTAATTAATGCTAATTATCTGGAATAATTGTATGGCATATTTGATTTTCACTGTTCGAAAACATTTTGTAAAAATGAAAAATTACAATTTTTCCGTTGCAACAGATGTCCAAATTTCAGTCAATAGAATATTGTATGTTGGTTTATCTCAAATGCAATGTCAATGAATTTATAATCTTTCACACGTACACACAGTTTCTTTTCAGTTTGGCAAATGTAATAGCCATATAAGTTAAAACATGTTATAAAATATTTACACTCATGTTGACATTAATTTTGAAGGTCTTTCCTGATTTAAAAGTTGTTTCTCTCTTGGGTTTAGGGACTTAAATGTGTTGTATCGTTTACCATCACAAATGTTCGCTACCAATCATTCTTTCGTACATGTCAAAGATTGTTTTTTTTCTTTTACTAGCTTAGACTTTAGGTTATGTTTTCTCAGTTATAAGATCTTTCAGATTTTGGCATTGTTTTAATATTCCGATATTATTGAAGATCACAATAAATACGTTAAGATTATCTAAATTATGTGTGGTAATAAAAATAATAAATAAATAAATAATAGGCGTTTATATTTTCAATGTAATTTTTCCTTTGTTCTCTCTAATTCTGAGCGTGGACTATTCTTGCTTATATAAATACTGGTATTTTCTTGGGTTTAGAAACGCCTGTCTTTATTAAGTTTGTACAATAGCAGTGTTTTAGAAAAAAAACACGCCCCCCCAGTGGCTCAGCGGTATGTCTGCGGACTTACACGCTAAAATCCGGGTTTCGATACCCGTGGTGGGCAGAGCACAGATAACCTATTGTGTAGCTTTGTGCTTAATTCAAAACAACAAGAAAAAACACACTTAATTCTTCTAGTCTTCCTTTGGTATGTTCTTGTTTTGTTTGTTTTTTAATCTCGCGGAAAGCTACTCGCTAGCCGTCCCTAACTTAGCAATGTAAGACTAGAGATGAAGGTAACCAGTCATCACCAACCATCACCAAGTCTTGGGCTATGATTTTACTAACGAATAGTAGAATTGACCGTCACTTTATAACACCCCCACAACTGAAAGGGCGAGCATGTTCGGTGCGACGGGTATTCGAACCCGCGACTCTCAGATTACAAGTCGAACGCCTTAACCCACATGGCCATGCCGGGCCTACTTGGTCTGTTCATCAAACAAAACTGTATCAACACTTCCTGCCCAATATTATGGAACATTTCTTTTTTGCAAGGGAATGGTAACATGAATAGAAGTTCAAATACTAATAAGAATCGTCGTTGACAAATGCACTTTCATTAATGCTTTTGTTTAACTATTCTGAAATAATCCCTTCTTTTATACTCCTGTATTTCATTTATGCCGTAACTGCAAGAGAATAATAATTGAATTTTTATAAAATTCAATAATAAAGTAGAATTCAGAATCAATACTAAATATGAATATGTCATCATCAACGTATCAATGTGTGAAACGAGAAATGTAAATGTATAATTAACCGTGCAATGGACAACCCAACAGCACATTTCTCCATAAGAAAAGTGTTAGGTCAAAGCGGCATTCACCAAAAACATAAGATGGACTAGATGACAAAGGTAAGATGTACTAAAGGAACAAATATAAGATATACCAAAAGAGCAAATATACCAAAAGAAAAGGAGATAAGATGTAATAAAATTACAAAAATAAGACGTGCCAAATAAACGAAGATAAAAAGATGGCCAAATTAACAACGATAAGATGATAAACTGTTAGAGTTTGTCGAATCACGAATTATTGCACAATCTTTTATGGTATTCCTGGTTGATGTGTTTATTTAAAGTAAACACACTTTCTGTATGAGAATCTATTTTACTCCAAAGTGAGTGCACAACTTGCTATAGTGTCAGAGTTAGTTATTTGAACTACCAGATAATCCGCACAATTTATAAAAGTGTGCCGGAGTCACATTTACTTTATAATGATCACAAAATTGTATATAAGGTTTCTGAGTCAGCTCGACCCAAGGTGATTATGTGTTCTGCTACAGTGCCTGTGTAAAGTTTTACCCCAAGAGTGACATAGAACCTTTTGTAGAGCTTAGAGCATTTAATACTCCAAGACAACCAAACAATCTGTTATAATGTGTCTAGGTCACGTTTACTTCGAAATAATCATACAAGCTAAAGGATTTATGATTTTTTATCTCAAATTAGTTACATGATTCATAATAGAATTCATAGTAATGATTTCAACTAGCAAAAATACTTTAATAAAGGTATAAACTATTCCAGCACATGAGTAGCAAAGCTTTGCAAGTAGATATCATGGAAATATCAAAATATATACTTCTATGTATTCTCTATGACAACTATTGATTTGTATGGTTTTAATCTGACGCAAAAGATACAATTTGTAATTTTAAAACAATAGTGAAAGACGGATATTTTTTTTATTATTGAATGGCGCGAAAAGTCAACCTTAAGATGAAAAACTCGATTAGCTTCCATAATTTTCAGTACAATAAATTGATAAACTGTTGTATATGTGCATCATATGTTAACACTAGAAGCTTTAATAAACAAGAACATTAATTTTTGACACTTTCTCAGCCTATAAATGTATTTTAATCTTTACAAGAACGTTTGTGGTAATAAAAATGTTATTGGTATGAAACATTTCTGGGTAACTAATTCTATCATAAACAAACAATGCTGGATTCTGTTATACCTTTTTATACGTTGCTGGGAGAGAAAGCGAGCAATATGATTTGTGTTATAGATGTTGAGTGAGACTATATAGGTTGAAGAACGCATAACACAAATACAAATTACAAGTGTACGTTAATGTAATTTTCTTGCTATAAGGTAATTTGTACCCACTTACGTTCCCAGGAATTCCACCCAAACTGTAAATTATTCATTATTATTACCTTTAAAAATTGGTCTTTCTCTTGTATTGATATTATTTACACTAAAAAGTTTGTTTGTTTGTTTTGAATTTCGCGAGGGCTACACGAGGGCTATCTACGCTAATCGTCCCTAATTTTGCAGTGTAAGACTAAAGGGAAGGCAGCTAATTATCGCCACCCACCGCCAACTCTTGGGCTACTCTTTCACCAACGAATAGTGGGATTGACAGTCACGTTATAACGCTCCCACGGCTGAAAGGGACATCATATTTGGTGTAACGGGGATTGAACCCACATTAAAAATTCTTTGATTATATTTTTCGTCACGTTTGTTGTAAGACTGAACATTACAGCTTCCACCCATGGGTTCTATTTATCAAATGCTGCATGATGTTACGGCCACTTGTAGTATAATGTTATAATGTAAATAGACCCCGAATGTATCAGTGGTAAGTTTATCGATCTACAATACTAAATTTCAGGGATCGATAGAGCTCAGATAGTTAATACAATTCTGTGCTAAAACAAAGGAATTTAGTTAACTCTTCAGTGACAATTTCATGATATTATTATGGTGAATAAACTTTATTATTTATTTTAAGATTTCATGTTAGAATAGGAATTTTGTAGTTTCATTTAATAATATAATGATGAAAACGCTGAAGTAAGTAATGTAATAATAACGATATTTTCCAATAATTGTACAACGTAGAACAGTGGTATTACAATAATAACACGTTAGTATCAGCAATGACAACAGTGTATTGACACCAAGTTATCGATCTGATGAAGTAAGGTTAAATTGAAGTAAAATGCCCGGCATGGCCAAGCGCGTTAAGGCGTGCGACTCGTAATCTGAGGGTTGATGGTTCGCATCCCCGTTGCACCAAACATGCTCGCCCTTTCAGCCGTGAGGGCGTTATAATGTGATGGTCAATCCCACTATTCGTTGGTAAAAGAGTAGCCCAAGAGTTGGCGGGTGGGTGGTGATGACTAGCTGCCTTCCCTCTAGTCTTACACTGCTAAATTAGGGACGGCTAGCACAGATAGCCCTCGAGTAGCTTTGTGCGAATTTCAAAAACAAACAAGCCAAATGAAACCATCAATCAGTATAACATGGTAAGAAATACAGAAATATCTCAAAATAACAACGTTTGTAAAGGAAAAAATAGTGATAAAAAACCTCAGAAATACTCTATTGGATTAATAGATTTAAAAAATATTATAACGACATTTGTGAGTATAGCGCATTTCTGGCAAAACAAATATCAATAGTTATGAATAACAATGCTCAAACTATGGTGCAATTATTATGGGTATGTGTACATGTGGAGCAGGAAACCCGAGTTCACTGATGATAAATTATGATTTTTGCTTGACTGCAAGGTCGAATACTTACGTGACCAAAAACTTCGAAAACTGGAAAATACATAAAACTACCCAGTACACGATCACGCGTAAAGTTGGTATGTTTTATGACCAGAATTTGTAATTCAAAAGGCCTTTAACACAAGGTTATTAACAGCGCACGTGAGCTACGCGTACCTCATAGGAGAGTTATTGGCATAATTCACATATGTTTACCACACCCATTCTCTTCATCATCCACCTTTGTTCGCTATGACCATTTTTGCGTGTATAGAGGGAGCACTTACCGCTCAGCTTATGAATTGTCTAAGTATCTTCCGCTGTCGTTATCTGCCCACATTGCACGTGAAGCTATACCTCAGACCATTTGCTACTAACAAGGAAGCAAAGGAATCGGGGTAGGGGAAGTTATGACGTAATTGATTTGTCTTGTTTTAGCTTTGTTAACAAATAAATATTCCTCATTAGCGCGAGGTAACTTTTGTAGGAGAAATTAAAGACCTCGAATGACGTCTTAGGCTTAGGTAGAATTAGAGGCATTTCATTTCGTTTTCTTCACAAATTATTTCACTTTAATTTCATCTACCTGTAGTATGAACGTGTTTGAAACCTTCAGTTGGACACACACACGCACGCACACGGAGAATATTTTGATACTTAAAAGCAGTTGATAGTGATTATTGGTGGAAAAAATTCATAGACGAAAGCTACTTGAATATCTTAATGTACGAATTTATAACTGAACGTAAAGCACCTGTCATTTTCAAAATGATCTACATACCAACACAGACGTCTTTCACAAGCATTAACGGTAATAAAAAAGGGAAACTAAAGAGTTCTCAGACAGTTAATTATAGATCAAAGTCACAAGATAATCTATTTTCAAGTGGCAGTTAAACCTTACTGCAACCATTGTATAGCTTCATACGATCAGTTCAAGCATTTGGACTTATTTCTTTGTTTGTTTTTTTAATTTCTCGCAAAGCTACATAAGGGATATCTGCACTAGCCGTCCCTAATTTAGCAGTGTAAGACTAGAGGGAAGTACCACCCATCGCCAACTCTTGAACTACTCTTTTGCCAACGAATAGTGGGATTGACTATCACATTATAACGCTCCCACGACTGAAAAGGTAAGCATGTTTAGTATTATGGGGATTCGAAACCGCGAGCCTCAGATGACGAGTCAAGTAGCTTAACCACCTTGCCATGCTTAGCCCCTCTTGGACTTAACACATAATTTAACTATCGACTTTCAAACCATTAGTTAACCAATTAACACCAAGCACCGTTTAAAGAAATAAATCCAGTTGCCAAACAAAAGCAACTTGCCTTTATTTATCTAGCAAAGAAAAAACTGACTATTTTACAGTGTTAAGTCTGAAGGTTTAGAACGTTTGAAACCGTGTTTTGATACCCGTGATAGGCACTGCAAATTGTCCAATATGTAGCTTTGAACTTAACTAGAAAAAACAAACCCTTTACTTTTCGTTATCATCTCATTAAAATAGGGTTGAAAAGAATTGTCACAATAAAGAAGTGTTTTATATAGTGAAAACCAAAATTTGTTAGAAAACGTAACTGGTGACTAGAGGAATCTAAAGTAAAGATTTATGGTCAATGACCCAAATTAAAAACACTTTTTGTCCTAATTATGAGATATGTTTTTAGAAAAATAAGACATAAAAAAGTTCAAGGTTAGGTGTTTATAGTCAGTTAGTGGTATATACAGCGAGAAGCTGCATTTCAGCTTCTGAAGTGAAGGATCTTACACATTAGAAGGGCATGGTTATGTATCAAGAAGGTAGCATCTACAGAGGAAGGAACCAGCATACACAACTAACAGAATGGCTCCTCTCAGTCCAGACTTTAACGTTATTGAAGGCGTATGAAATTATATTGACAAGAAGACGCAGAAACATGGAGAAGAAAAAAGAGAGGACAAACTGCAAAAAGCCTATAAGAATATGTCAAGAGAAGATCTGAAGAAAAATCCAAGCCTTACCAATCCCTACAACCATACAATCTAACGATCACCACACTATATATCGTGTAGTAGATGTTTGTTGTAGTTATTAATTCGATAATATTAGTAATACAACAGAAGTGTAAAAAAAAAAGATTGTTTATAACTTTCGTACAACATTGTACACCAATTCTTAGTTAAGCCTAAAACTATTGCCTAATTTATGATTGTTTGATAAAAAAACCTCTCACGCCCTTTTGAGCAAACATTAAAGGAATGGCGCCTAAAATTAGCGTGTATGAATATTCATGAGAGGTCTTTCGATTTAACTCGCAAATGGTATCTATTCACCTGCCCATATTAAAATACTTTGAACATCAGTGTTATCTAGTTGCCAAAACTTAATATAAAAGGTCGAACTCACGCACCAGGTTTAATTTTAGTTTTGCTAAACTTATTATGTAAAATCATTGTTGAAGCTTACTTTAGAGCTAAGATAGTATAATTATTTCTTTAAATTCTTTTTAATCTCACTCGATGGTTAAGCAGTAAGATGACAATACGAGAATTTGGGTTTCATCTCTACAGCGTCTAAGCTCTGACAGCTCATTGCACAGCTGTTCCTTTTAAAATAAACAAAATGGTTTAAAATCATTTATGCTCACATAAATTCAACATATGGCTTTTATTTTGAGAAAGCACGTAGATTTCAGTACATTATTTTAAAAAGGAAATAAATATTAGAACAGTTTTCTTGAAGGTGGTTCTTAATGTTCACTGATTCTTACAAAAATCGTTATCTTCACATATAAATCATTAATATGATATAGTAGAACATAGATATAGTAGACATTATTCTCAGTAGTTAAATAATAAATATTATTTCGTGTGTTTAATCGCACATCTGAGTCATTGTGGAGGCATAAGTGTTAGTAAATAAGGTTTAACAAGAAATAAGTGTTCAGGGAAATAGCTCTCATTACGATTCTGAAATATGACTGTTACCATGATTTTATAACGTAAATGGGCTTAATAACACAGATCTATCAAACAAGTAAGACCAACGTTTAAAAGGATACAATACGTATATAAAATTAAGCTGTCTCTAGTTTCTTAATTTACTATACAAGGATAAAATACTGTGACACACGGAACAGTCTCTTACACCGCGCACGTGTTGACGTCTCACTATATCATCTTCAGTGCATATTTATTGTGCCCTATTTCTTTATTTCTTAGATTTATTTCTAATTTTAAGGGTTATATTCAGTTATTTCTGTTATTCCTCTTTAAGTGGCATCTTGTGAACTTCCATCACCAAACTATCCTAGACCTACTTTAAAAATCCTGAAGGTTGCGGGTTCGAATCCCCGCCTCACCAAACATGCTCGCACTTTCAGCCGTAGGTGCGTTATAAAGTGACGGTCAATCCCCCTGTTCGTTGGTTAAAGAGTAGCCCAAGAGTTGGCGGCAAATGATGATGACTAGCTACCTTCCCTCTAGTCTTACACTGCTAAATTATGGACGGCTAGCGCAGATAGCCCTCGTGTAGCTTTGCGTAATATTAAAAACAAACAAACATAACGTAAAGCTTGTAACTAAAGAAAAGCCCTTTAAGGGGGTTCTCTCTGGTGTAGTTGTTTAACACTTTTCTCTGTGAAAAGATTTCGTGATAGTTGTGTATTTTACTTTAATATTAATTGTATTTAAGGTTGTCGTAGGACTCTTAATGTGTCTCTTTTCAAACAAAATTAAACCATTATGTCTCAAATAAAAAACTAAAATGTTCAGTTTGCAAAATAATAAACAAAATAAAACAGGAATGACTAATTCTTAATAAACAGAACTAATACAGGAATGACTAATTCTTAATAAACAGAACTAAAACAGGAATGACTAATTCTTAATAAACAGAACTAAAACAGGAATGACTAATTCTTAATAAACAGAACTAAAACAGGAATGACTAATTCTTAATAAACAGAACTAAAACAGGAATGACTAATTCTTAATAACAAAGACTAAAATTGGAAACACTTGATCTTATCAAACAAAAACAAAACTATAATAACTGATTTTTAATAAATGAAACTAAAATTGGAATAACTAATTTTAACAAATAAACTTCAAAGGGAGTATCCAGTTCTTAATAAACCTGAAAAAAACTTTTTCAAATTTTTCATTATTCAGAACATAATAGAGTTTAAGCATTTTAGTTTTCTTACTATTTCGCTAAGTGTTTCTATACATCCAAAGATTACTACAATAAGAGTATAAAACTAAGACTGTATATGAAACTACTAGTATAACATCTATTTCTCCAAAATATGAAATACTTAACTATGTTTTCAAAAGAGACCAACTTACCGTAGTTAGATGGTATGCACATTATGAACTAGACGCAAGACAAGTTTCACTTTTCTTGTTAGAGATTTTCCAAACATAAAGAGAAGCTTGAAGAAATTCATGGCTTGATTTTAAATATATCGCAGAATTTAAATGTACGCAGAACTACATGTTTAAATGAGTATCTTCTGTCATAATAAACATAATCACAAGATTTTTGCATAATAATAAATATATTCAAGCGAGAAACGCTTTAATACCTGGAGAAGCATTATCCCACAACCCAAATTTTCTTGGGTAATTTTTCCAGAAACTAATTACGATAAAAGACAATTTTATAGCCTTAACTATTCCTAAACTTCACCTCACCAATTAAATTATAAAACTAAGTCATAATCATTAATAGATTGTGTTATAATGTTAAATGTAAGAACAATTTACATACCAAAGAAAACAATAAAAGATAAGATAATCTGAGACCAAAATTAATGAGAAAAGAAGTAAGCTATAGCGTAAATAAAGCTAACAATGGTGAGTAATTTGCTTTGGTATCTATTATGTAAATATTGGATTTCCAACCCTCCCTCGTGACTGGCAATTTCTTTTCAAGATTGCTATAAATCTGGAAGTCATGTCTAGCACTAGTTTGGGAACAATAACGACCTAATTATGGCAGGTGAGTAATAGATTATTTTCTAACAAAAGAGCAAACAAGTCAACCCTGACGAAATTAACACACACACACACAAACGTTTAATTACAGTTATTGTAGCTACTAAAACTCTAACGTTTTATTGTTGAGATTTGTATGTTTTTGTTTATGTTAAGAGGTCATCCAACTCATTATGCTATATGGCTAAACATATTAGTTTACTACATGAATAACTGTATTATCACGCTTCATGGTTAGCTTTATTGCTCTAACTGATTAACCCACCACTTTTACGTCATATCGTGACGTCACCCGTACTTCTATACTCCTAATTTCATGTGTACATAATATAAAGGAGTTTAAAAATCTTCGCACGCACACAGAATAATCTTTTAATTGTGTGTAATAATAATAATATAAATAAATATACATGTAAGTTTAGTTTGGCTTTTTTAATATTTGGTTGGATGGTGGGAAATTAACACATTAATAATCACTACCAACAACACAAAGTAGTATGAAGTGTTAAGAGTGAGCAGAGAAAATGACATCCTGTACTATTGAATAACTACATTAAATGGAGCATAGGCACATTTAACCAAAAGGAATGTGTTCCAGGCTGACATTATCAACCTCTTTATCTCTGATCAATTTTTCTTTACAATAATATTCATTAAATTATCATATTATATAACTAACTAGATTTTTATAGTACATGATTCGCTCTGTTATTATATCACACAAATAACTAGATTACTTTACAACCTGATTAAGTATATTATTATATCGCATGATTAATTAGATTATTATATCACATGATTAACTGGATTATGCTACATCATTAACTAGACTATTATACTATATGATTAACTATATTATTATACCACTCAGTTAACTACGTTATTATACTACACGATTATCTAGAATATCATATCACATAAATAACTACATTATACTACATGATTAACTCAATTTTTATACCACATGATTAAATAGATTGTTATACCACATGATGAACTAGATTATAACACAAAATGAACAAGATTATTATACTACATGATTGACTACATTATTATATCACACAATTAACTCGATTATTATACAGTACGATTAACTGGATTATTATACTACATGATTAACTGGATTATTATACTACATGATTAACTGGATTATTATACTACATGATTAACGAGGTTATAATACCACAAAACCAACCAGATTATAGACTTAAATGTTTACCATATTCACAGTTTTATGAGAAACTGGCTCTTAAGCAGTTCAATATGTAAATTGTCGAGTTAGACGAAGATACATGTTTTAACTGTAAAAAAGTTTTAGCTTGTTCGTTGGCTTTCAACATTACTTTTAAGAGCTACCGAACATGGCGGTGAGCAATGCAGAAAGACACAACTCAGGCTCCGAGATGTAACGTTTTTGGTATTTTTTGGTAAAGTGTGGACGATAAATCTAGAGATGAAAAGGGTTTCGAAAGGTTGATTTTCCATCTTCAGGTGTGAAAGGAAAATAATAAGGAACTGGAAAGTACAACATTTAGCAGAGTTATCACTAAGGGATCATGATTGCACACTGCTGGCCAAAATCTTAAGGCTAATGAACATAAAGAAAAAATATGCATTTTGCGTTGTTAGGCTCAACCAATTATTTGAGTAGAGTTTCAAAAGATGAAAATAAGAAAAGGGAATATAAAAATAAAAAACTTTTTTAGCATTTAACAGTGAAAATGTGAACACTATGAAATTAGCCTAAATACTCGCTGGTCAAAAGTTTAAGACCATACCAAAGTCCTAAACAGGGTAGGAAATGCCCAACAAGAGGTCTCAGTAGTGATTTGCATGGCCGTCATTGCGCATAACTTCAAACATTCTATTTGGCATGGCCGATATAAGCGTTTGCAGAAGGCTGGCTGGAATCTAATTCCAAGTGGCGAAGATGGCTTCACGAAGATTATGCACTGTTTGGAATTGACGTCCATTTTTATAGACTTCCCTTGCCATCCGACCCCAAATATTTTTAATGGGGTTCAGTTCGGGAGAACACGCTGAATGGTACAAAAGAATCAGGTTATTCGCCATGAAAACGTCTTTCGCCCTGCGGGCATTGTGAAATGCAGCGTTGGCCTGCTGAAAGATCCAGTTATTTTCACACAAACGAGGGCCTTCAATCAATAAGGATGCTCTCTCCAACATACCAATGTAGCCAGCTGCTATAACCTGAAGCTGCATCATTCCATGGAAAGAGAAAGCACATTAGACTGTGATGGAACCTCCTCCACTGTGTCGTGTAGAAAATGTCTCCGGTGAGATATCCTTATCGTGCCAGTTACGTTGGAAGCTATCTGGATCATTCAGATAAAATTTGACAACAAAACCTTCTTTCACTTTTCTTCATCCCATGTTTGGTGTTTCTGAACAAAGTTTAACCGAGCTGTTTTATGGTGTGGGAGAAGGCGTGCCCTTTGAAGACATTTACGGTTTTTAAAGCCTTTCTTTCGTAGGTGCCGTCTTATTGTTCTTGAGCTGCATTCAGCGTCCGTAGGGGCCTTAATCTGACGATTTGCTCATGTCTTGCCGTACAACCCGTCGAATTCTCCTACTGAACGCCGAAGAAATTTTCTTGCACCGACCACTTGAAATTCTCGTTCCGTATCCCTCAGGGTCTTTTAAAAAAATTTCAACAGCAGTTTTATAATGCCAAATCTCACCAGCGATTGCACGTTGAGAGAGACTTTGCTTTTGCAACTCGACAATTCTGTCATGTTCAAACTCTGTCAACTATTTAGCCTTTGTCATGTTTTTACCCAATAGAAAACAAGAGATGTCAGTGAGAGATGTTGACAACAAAAATAATATCACGTGTTTACCGATTAACGCTTCGTTTCAGTATGGTCTTAAACTTTTGACCAGTTGGTATTTAGGCTAATTTCATATTGTTCCCATTTTTCCTATTAAATTGCTAAAGAAGGATTTTGATTTTCTCTTTTCTTATTTTCATCTTTCGAAGCTCTACTCAAATAAATGGTTGAGTCTAACAACGCAAAATGCATATTTTTTCTTTATGTTCATTGGGCTTACGATTTTGGCCAGCAGTGTGTAAATGATTAACATTCATATATTATTTGTAACATTGTAGTGAAATGGAAGTTGTCAATTTTAAATAATGTCAATTATCAAAACGTCTCTTTTTGTATCTAGATTATTTTATGTTGATATTAAGGATTAAGAAAGATAATTTTAAAGGGGAATAGTTAGATTTAAGAAGTTAAAACATCAAGAATAACACAATGGAAACTTCAGAGATCTACCTTTTACTTATTTAGCGAATCATTTTTAACACTTGCCTAAACGGTTTTCTATTATTAATTATCAACTATAGCAAAGAGTAATTCAGAAATATGTATCTGGTGTTTCTCCACGAATAAAGTTTGAATCCGTTGTAAACAGTGCTTTTCTTCTCCAACACGCCATGAATAGTTGATGTGAAAACTGAGCAGGTGTGGCCAATGAGAAGCTAGCTACCGTAACGTTTTTCGAGTTTACCGATTACAGGCAGTGGACACAATGCCAACTTGTGCGTCAAGGTGAGTCAGGACGGTTGGTGTTCCTCTCTTTTGCGTGACAATGTGATATTGCGTGCTATGATTTATGAAAATTACGAATTTTCTTGTATCAATTCAATAGTCAACAATAGGGCGGATAGCTTGATGTGCACAAGCCAGTATGATTTCTTTTTTAAGTTGAATTGTCTGAGAATACACAAACAACTTAAAATGCAAAAACAATGAATTAATATTACGTATGGGCTAATTTTGCCCACAGTACATAATAAACCATCATATCTTCTGGTATGCAGACACATGCAAGAAAGTTTTAAGCATGCACAGATTAAAAGAAACGTAACTTACGTGCACTGTAAATACACATAAAATGACACAAAATGATGAAACATAAACATACATACATGTACTCGTGCGAAAGTTAGGCACGAAATATGACATAATTTCGTGATTCGAAACACATTGATCCGTTTTGTATGTGATCGAGTAAGTACACATCTCACATTATTTTAATTCAATACAACCTCTACTGTCTTTTCTGCTGTAGAACTAAGATTTGTGATAAAAAGTATGGACATTTTTATTACTGTTTAATTTATTGTATTCCATGTATCATTGGCGTTTCAAAGAATCTTTTATTTCTTATTGTTCGGTGCAAATAGTCCGGGCCCGGCATGGCCAAGCGTGTTGAGGCGTGCGACTCGTAATCTAAGGGTCGCATCCCCGTCTCGCCAAACATGCTCGCCCCTTTAAGCTTTTATGACGGTCAATTCCACTATTAGTTGGTAAAAGAGTAGCCCAAGAGTTGGCGGTGGGTGGTGATAACTAGCTGCCTTCCCTCTAGTCTTACACTACTAAATTAGGGACGGTTTTGTTTTGTTTTCTTATAGCAAAGCCACATGGGGCTATCTGCCGAGCCCACCGAGGGGAGTCGAACCCCTGATTTTAGCGTTGTAAATCCGGAGACACACCGCTGAACTAGCGGAAGGCAAATTAGGGACGGCTAGCACAGATAGCCCTCGAGTAGATTTGTGCAAAATTTAAAGACAAATAAACAAGCAAATGTACCTCTGGTACAGAGGCAAGTCTACCGATTTACAACCCTAAAATCAGGGGTTTGATTCCTCTCGGTGCACACAGTAGATAACCCACTGTGACTTGGCTATAAGAAAACCCATACACACTGTGCAAATGACGAGTTTTGGTAATGAACGAAAGGCATCCTGGGCAGGGATTCGTAGGAGACAAAAGATTGATTTGAAATACTATTTCTACACGCGATGAACAAATTAGGAGGAAAGTTGAAAAAACATATGTAGTTAATGTATTTGTTTTCATTGTTGGCATTTAAATCGTTCCCTCTCTTCTGTAAAATAGTCAAAATGAAAAATTTTATATGCATGTGTAAATGGAATAATACCTTTTTTACCTACACCCAAGAAAATGGTGTGTTAATAAACTTTGGACTTACTACTTAGTTCTATTCTATTATATTCTTATATGCATACGACAATGTGTAGAGGCTGCTGTTATCCCATTCATACATAGCTTTAAAGATAAATTGTGAGTTTGCAGCCTACTTTGGTTGTATTCTTACCTCACTCTTTAGACGATTTGTAACCATGAAGACTACTTTTTATACTATTTCCTCACTCTGAAGGCGAGCTGTGAATTTCTATAGTGCTTACAAACTTCCTCTTACCTTTCTACGTCATGTGTATAATGTTTCTGTTATATTCTTACCTCACTCTGAAGGGTTTGTTTGTTTGTTTTGGAATTTCGCACAAAGCTACTCGAGGGCTATCTGTGCTAGCCGTCCCTAATTTAGCAGTGTAAGACTAGAGGGAAGGCAGCTAGTCATCACCACCCACCGCCAACTCTTAAGCTACTTTTTTACCAACGAAAAGTGGGATTGACCGTACATTATAACGCCCCCACGGCTGGGAGGGCGAGCATGTTTGACGCGACTCGGGCGCAAACCCGCGACCCTCAGATTACGAAGCGCACGCCTTAACGCGCTAGGCCATGCCAGGCCCTCACTCTGAAGGGAAGCCGTGGATGTGCAGAATAGTTCTGTTATATTCTTAACTCGTTGTGGAGACAAAATTTGAATATGCATATTACTTCTGTTATATTTTTACTTTTCAGTGAATAAAATATGTTATTGGACATAATACTTCTCTCATATATTTTTAGCTAACCCTGAAGACAAGTCTCGTTCCATTCTTACACTTATGCCAAACCGAAAGACAAATTGCTTGGGTTTAGCACATCAATTTCGCTCTTACCTCGGCAGGAAGATAAACTGCTTGTGTTAAGTGTTTTTGTTATATTTTTAACTAAGCGTGAAGACAGCTAATTTAACATGAGTGGGCCCGGCATGGCCAAGCGCGTTAAGGCGTGCGACTGGTAATCTGAGGGTCGCGGATTCTCATCCCCATCGCGCCAAACATGCTTGCCCATTCAGTCGTGGGGCGTTATAACGTGACGGTCAATCCAACTATTCGTTGGTAAAAGAGTAGCTCAAGAGTTGGCGGTGAGTGGTGATGACTAGCTGCCTTCCCTCTAGTCTTACACTGCTAAATTAGAGACGGCTAGAACAGATAGCCCTCGAGTAGCTTTGTGCGAAATTCAAAAAACAAACAAACACGAATAATTGATATTTGTGTATAGATATATATTTACATATATATTTGTGTCTGCTTCAGTTTTAATTAAAACCATGTTATCGTTGAAAATTATTTTTATATATCCTGATTTAACTAAGTATTAAAAAAACGTTTTTTTTAAATTTACTTGCAACATCTCGATCTCGCAAGTTTAAGTTTTAGTCACAAGTAATATCAAGATGTCAGAAACATGACTTCATGTTCAGTAACATTATCAACTAATACAAAAAAGACAGAAACGTAATTTCTGTTACTGTAACACTACCAAACAATATTAAAACATGAGAAACGTAATTTCTGTTACTGTAACACTACCAAACAATATTAAAACATGAGAAACGTAATTTCTGTTACTGTAACACTACCAAACAATATTAAAACATGAGAAACGTAATTTCTGTTACTGTAACACTACCAAACAATATTAAAACATGAGAAACGTAATTTCTGTTACTGTAACACTACCAAACAATATTAAAACATGAGAAACGTAATTTCTGTTACTGTAACACTACCAAACAATATTAAAACATGAAAAACGTAATTTCCTATACTGAGATAGCAATTCGATTATCATTACTTTCTTATTAATTTTGTTTGCAATACAAATGTATTGATTTATGAATAAAGAAAGTGGTGAGACACTGATGTACAGATCCAGTCTCACACAGCTCTAAGTGTCAGCAATATTCCTTCCTCTACCGTTGATTACGACAACCTGTTCATAATAAGCCCGTCTTTGCAAGCTACTTCGGTAATGAACTAAGAGTGAAGATTGATAATACGCGTTTCTGGGGCCATAAATAATCTTTTATGTGTGGATTACTTCCAGTACGCTGAAAACTACCAGTATTGATTGTTGAAAACTAAGTTACTTTTATTTAGAACATATACATCATCTTGTACAGTTCATCATTCCTGTCATATTAAAGCCCTCTTTTGTAATGTACAGGGAGGGATGTTTTGAGTTTTCCTGCACGGCTGTATTAACAAGAATAGTTAAAACACGAATTACTGCAAATGTAAAATTAGAAATTGAAAAGTTTGAGTAACCAACTAATTCCAAGAAAGCTTTTGTATTGCTGAGATTAATTTTAGAAAGGTAAGAATGTTGCTCCTTTCTTTGATTATGCTTTTAATATCGCATATAAAGAATTTGGTTAACTTATTTAAGTGTATTTGCTTTGCTTCCTATAGTTTGATATATCAAGATATTAGTCCTTAAAGGGATGATTCCAGGTGTTAATTAAAAATATTCAGATTAAATCGAGCAAATTAATACCGACATAAGTTTATCTCAACAATATAGTTAACAAAATTTTCGTGGGTGTGAACATTGTAATAAAGTATGAATTTATCATACATTCAAGTTCATAAGAAACATAATAAGTTCTTGAAGAAAGTGGTTATTTTCTTTTTTTATTGTATTCCAATGTGTGTGTGTCTGTATTGTTTTTTAGCCTATGAAAAGACAAAATTTGTTGATTGTCTTTTGAGTGATATAATAAACACTTGCAGCCATACAAGAATTGGTTAATAGATAAGGTTTACACTAAATCCTGTTAGTACCAAATAGATTAACATTGTTAAGTACGCCGTTGTTACATTCAAATAAGACAGACCAGAGACAGTTTGTCTAGCTTCCGTCGTATCGAACGTTGATATGTTCAACATCCATCATTCGCCTTAAATACATATTACATGGAGCTGTGGCTACAAAACGCGATAAAGTGGAGCATTTTGCGGAAACCGCTAAGTTTGTTGGATAACCGAAAGTGGTTTGCACTACTTATGGTTAAATCTAATATGTATAGCTATCTTATTGTAGATGCGTTTTCAAGAAAACTGTAGATAAAATGTAGAGTAACAGAGGACATATCTATCAATAACGTGCTCATTTTATTAACATATTTATATTAAACTGAAAAAATTAACAGCAAATATCTATATTTGACGGAATAAAACACAAGCTATGTAGTTTAACCGAACCTGAAAGTGCATCTTGAAAACATAACTCTCTTTTTAAAAAAAAGACCCAAAGGTCAGAATTTGTTTATAAGAAATAAGCTGAAGTTATCCTTAAGTAAAACTTGTGCAAAGACAACATTTGATAATGTTTTCCTTCCTTCTTTCCATTCCTAAAGATTTCATTAGATGCTAATTGCATAACCCTGCTTTATGAAAGGTGATAATTACTAATCTAACCGTTTAATTAATTGTCTTTATACTCAAAGTATTAAAAAGAGAAAAATATTCCCAATTTTGGGCATTTTCCACCCTTCTCGACCGATAATTCCAATAGAAAATAATCCATGTACATCGACAAATAGCTTCCATATCAAAGTGTATGGTTGTTAAGCTCTCCCATTCTGGGTTATAGGTGTTAAAACACAAATTAGACCATCTTTACATTATTAAGTATAATAATGTGTGTTTCTTAACACACATACACATGAAATAGATCATCTTTATATCAAAATGTAGAAAAAGGGGTTAACACACACATGGACACGAAATGTATCATCTATATAGTGAGATCTACAAGAATGTTCTGACTTATATGTTGATAAATTGTATTAAACCGTCCGTCGTGTACTTATTTGTGACCTATCTATGGAACAGTTACACTATCTTACCATTAGATAAATATACACAAAACTAAAAATATAATGATACAACGCTCAAGTCGATGATTAATAGATATCATCATGGAGAGTCGACTGTCATAAATATCAGATAGTTATATTTTTAAATTAAAACCACGTATATCATTTGTGTAATTTGATCTCTTGCGTTATAAAATTTCATAAATTATTCAAAAAGTCTTGGGACATTTGAGTATTAACATTTGTTTTGTATATACATATATTAATGTAATGATACATTTTACTGTAAATAATTTTCTTGTTGGCGAAAACTTTATTGGTTATAAATAAAATAATCTAATCTCTCATAAGTTATTATTTCGTACAGTATATGGTAAAAGTGTTATATATATCCAAACGTACTACCTGCATAATAATAACATTTTTAACAGAGACTAAACGTAAATGTTGTTACATGAACGACTGAGTCTAACTGGCTATATATCTGACTACGTAGAGTCAGTATCGTATGCATATATTTCATCAATCATAAAAAGTGCTTGACGATTAAATTTCAGGTGCACGTGTTAACCCTCACATCAACTATTGAATCTGAATGTTTACATACCTTATTAGTAGGGTGTCAGGTTCAGCTACTAAATATTTTTATTATTATTAATTATTAAATACATCTTACTATATTTGATAAGTAACATTCACACATTTGCCACTGAACCTAAGGGTTTATTAATTTCTAAACCTACGTTACTGTGCTTCATATTAAGATCCGTATTCAAGAACCAGATTAATACCTGATAAACTGAACCCAGATGCAGATGGTATATATCACACCCACTGACTCAAAATGTTTATAAGTGATGAATACGTGTCAGTAACCATACATTCAGATACTAAGTTTAATGACTGTATAATGATAATAGCCACCCAGCATGGCCAGGTGGTTAAGGCACTCGACTCATAATCTGAGGGTTTCTGGTTCGAATCTCCGTCACACCAACATGCTCGCCCTTTCAGCCGTAGGAGTGTTTTAATATGACGATTAATTTCAATATTCGTTGGTAAAAGAGAAGCCCAATAGTTGGCGGTGAGTGGTGAATACTAGCCGCCTTCCCTCTAGTCTTATACTGGAGAATTAAGAACGGCTAGCGCAGATAGCCCTCGTGTAGCTTTACACGAAAATCAAAAACAAACCGTTTTATCTGATAGATTATAGCCAGATTAATGTGCTAGATCTCGCGTTACTGGTTGAATTTAAGATTAATATATGATGAATAGCAATCGGGTTGTGTAATTTGAAATTGTTTATTTATATCTGACGAATAGGATGAATAAAATACGAAACCTTACATTGTTCTTTATATTGAAAGTTAACACTGGTTTGAAGTGTTTAACAACCTACCAAAACTAAGTGTTTACACCAGATGAGTACTATCAATTATCAGAATGATAAATAATTAAAACGTACCATTTCATACGCACACAATTTTAAAGTGTTTACTACAGCCGTCAACGTCTTCCATCACACAATCCTGTAAAAGTTTCAGTACTTTTCACGTCGTTTTCAGGAGTTATTTAGAAGACATTTGTTTTCAATATCTGTGTTTTTGCAACTCATGAGGTATTGCATTTCTTGTTATTCACTGACTTTTATTAATACAGTTATGTGCTCACTTTTCATCTCGGTTTTATACTTCGATTAAAGTTCTGATGATCGATTCTCTGATATTTAAGGCGGTAATATTATAAGAGAAACTGGCAGTTAGTGATACTTGAAGAAAAGTGAAACCCGAAACGTTGTATCAGTAATAGCATCTAAATTCAATATATATATATATGTTTGCAGTTAACTTCATAGTGGTTTGACGTATAAGATTGTTCTCTCTTCTCTAAGAACTACTAAGCGTAATTTTCTACACTTTAATATTATGAGGTTGAGATAAAACTGTAGTTATGTCCTAAAGAACTATGTGATGTATTGTTTGTACGTACTCTACTTTAGAAGAATTTTCTATATTATTGTGACTTAGATACTGTTTGTGTTCTTGTATTTAATAATTTAAATTCATTTTACTTTACCCACTCACATTCATAATGTTTGATAAATACTAGTTTTATTTTTAACTCGACTGTATCTTTCGAATTCATCAACATTTTTTAAACCCTACTTATAGGTTTGAAGGTGAGATCATTTTTTATCATTAAAAATATTAAATAATTGACTGGTTGTTCCTGGAAGTTAAAAGTAAACTTGTAGTTTCTTGTTTTTTAGTTTTCCGTTAACAGACTATAATACAGTATTTTAAGCTAACATTAAACAGTTACGGTGTTTATTAAAGCTTCTCCTTCAATAGGTCAGTGGCAAATCTGGGGGCTTAAACTGCTAACAATCAGGTTTCGAATCCCGCAGTAGGCATAACACATATAGCCCATTAGCTATATATAGCTTTGCATCTGGGAACAACAAACACAACATGATTTTATTAAAAGCTCTAACTACCATATTTTGTTCGTTTAGATCCTCAATCAATCACTACATATAAAAATATAGCGAAATTAAATAACAACGTTTAAAGAAGTTAAATAAGTAGACAAAATTATTAGGAAGGACTGCGTTAGAAACAGCATATTCCAACCTCTAATTAATTAAATTATAATCATAAATTGTTAAACCAAAACAAAACACATTAAAATTAAACAGAATGCGCTGCATTTTTTAAAAGGTCCCAGGGTACAAGTTACAACGTGAAATTATAAAATGTATCTCATGTTTTGGAGGTGGCTGCGGAGGTAGGATCCACATTGCAGAGGAGATAAACCGTCTTTCAGTCTCAACCTTCAATTCGCTAGTCTCACGTAAGAACATTAGAAATTTAGAAATTAGGAGAGTGAGATGTGGGTGCTCAAGCCTCCAACGTCCCACGTCTATATCGCCCTTCACTTCCTGCAGACAGTTGTATGAAGGTGACTGCTCTCCCAAGTTAAATTAAGAATAAGATAAACACAGAAAAAAGAAAAATAAATAAATAAAATAAAAATAAATAGCATTTCTGCCCCCAGTATGATATAGGCACTAATTACAATGGCATAGTGATAGATTACTATGACTATCGTGCTTTTATATACGGCTCAAGGTATACATCCGCATAAAGTAGTGTCAAGTTCTTTAATGACCTTATTTGTAACTGAAAAAAGAATATTAGATATTATTTACTAATCGTACCTCTTGAGCAGCATATAAAAGCACAACAGTCACAGTAAACTTAGTACACTGACATGATTTAATGTCATGTTAAATAGTGCCTTTACCATACTGGGGGTAAGAATGATAGCTTCAAAAGGTAAGTTTTATCTTACTTACCCCAAATGGTAATACCTTTTTTCGTTTTCTATTTTATTTATTCATTTTTTATCTTTCTATGTTTATGTTATTTTTACTTTAAGTTGAGAGAGCGGTCACCTTCCCACAACTATCTGCAGACAGTGAATGGTGATACAGATGTGGTACGTTGTGAGCTTAAGCACTAACATCTCGCTTTCCTAATTTCTAAATTTCTAATCTTCTTATGTGAGACTAGCGAATTGGAGGTTATGAATTGAGACGGTGTATCCCCACCGCAATGTGGGTCCTATTTTTCGCTGTCACCTCTAAGACCCAGGATACATTTTATAATCCCGCGTTGTAGCTTATACTCTAGAATTCTTTTAAAAATATGCAGAGTATTTTGTTTATTTTCGATGTGATTTGTTTTGTCTTAAAAATTTATGGTTATTATGTATGTACATATATACATACATATATATATATATATTACGCATTTTGCGTTGTTAGACTCAACTATTTATTTGAGTAGAGCTGAGAAAGATAACAATAAGAAAAGGAAAAAATAAAAAAAAACTTTTTTAGCATTTAATATAGGAAATAGGGAAAGTGTGAAAACATTGACATTAGCCTAAATACTAGCTGGTCAAAAGTTTAAGTTTACACGATAAACACGTAGCGAAATTTAGTCATTTGTGTTCAAGCATTAGCGTTGCCAACATCTCCCACTGACATCTCCTGTTTTCTATTGGGTAAAAACATGCCAAAGGCTAAAAAGTTGGCAGAGTTTCAACGTGGTAGAACTGTCGAGCTGAAAAAGCAAGGTCTCTCTCAAAGTGCAATCGCTGGTGAGATTGGGCATAGTAAAACTGCTGTTGGAAACTTTTCAAAAGACCCTGAGGGATACGGAACGAGAATTGCAAATGGTCGGCCCAAGAAAATTTCCCTGGCGTTGAGCAGGAGGATTCGACGAGTTGTTCGGCAAAACACCAGCCGATCATCGAACCAGATTAAAGCCCTTACTTACGCAGAATGCAGCTTAAGAACAATAAGACGGCACCTTCGAAAGAAAGGCTTTAAAAACCGTAAACGTCTTCACAGGCCACGCCTTATTCCACATCACGAAACACCTCAGTTAAACTCTGCTGAGAAACACCAAACATGGGATGAAGAAAAGTGAAAGAAGGTTTTGTTGTCTGATGAGAAAAATTTAACCTGGATGATCCAGATGGCTTCCAACGTTACTGGCACGATAAGGATATCTCACCGGAGACACATTCTACACGACACAGTGGAAGAGGTTCCATCATGATCTGGGATGCTTTTTCCTACCATGGAACAATGGAGCTTCAGGTTATACAGGGGTGTCAAACAGCAGCTGGCTACATTGGTATGTTAGAGAGAGCATCCTTATTGATTGAAGGCCCTCGCTTATGTGGAAATAACTGGATCTTTCAGCAGGCCAACGCTGCATTTCACAATGCCCGCAGGGCGAAAGACGTTTTCATGGCGAATAACGGGACTTTATTGGACCATCCAGCGTGTTCGCCCAAACTGAACCTCATTGAAAATATTTGGAGTCGGATGGCAAAGGAAGTCTATAGAAATGGACGTTAATTCCAAACAGTGCATGATCTTCTACAAACGCTCATATCGACCAAACAAAAACGAATGTTTGAAATTATTGGCAATGACCGCCGTGCAACTCACTATTGAAACCTCTTGTTGGGCATTTCGTACCCTGTTTAGGACTTCTTTTTGGTATGGTCTTAAACTTTTGACTAACTAGTATTTAGGCGAATTTCATGGTGTTAATATTCTTCCTGTTAAATGCTAGAAAAGGTTTTTTATTTTTCCTTTCTTATTTTCATCTTTCGAAGGTCTGCTCAAATAAGTGGTTGAGTCTAACAACGCAAAATGCATATTTTTTTCTTTATGTTCATTGGCCTTTAGCTTTTGGCCAGCAGTGTATATCAATATTTAAATAGTAACAATTCATCACATGAATATTCATGTGTAGATCACATTTTCAGCTTTCTGAAAGGTAAATGTAAAATGCATAATTTTGTTTTGGTTTTATTTGTCATGATTGCAGTGAAAGCCATTAACAGCTTTAATACACATCTTTTATCTCTGTAACTTTGAAATGTTACAGTTTATTATTTACTAAAGCTTAAACATCACAGAAGTGTCGATCATCTGTGCTTAATAATCAGGCGTTAAACCTTGTACAGTTTAGTGAATTTCAATTATAATACCCAACGAATATGTTCCAAATTCAGGTGTTAACTTTCACATTAGTTGCTGCTATAAAGAAACTGCATGATAACCAATATATAATCAGCATTACACGTAGAACTCTTCATAAAAGAGATATTTATACTGTAGTTTACACTTGTATTTGATTTAATTTTAAAAGAAACATACAGTATTATTTAGGCTTTGTTTAACTCGTTGTTCATACAAAGGTGAAAGTGTTTTTGTTTTTTATGTGTTCGAAAATCAAACCCTGAATTCAGCGTTACGAGACTTCAAGTTGATGAACTACCGATGAAATAATGAATAATACAAAAAACAATTGATTGAAAAAAAAACAAATAGTGATAATAAGTTTAGACTAGCTGAAAAAATATAATTTCTTAACACCGAGAACATGTATAACATAAATATCAATAAGAAACAAATGAGGAAAAAATAATTTTATACATTGAGAAGTATATAATTAACACATTAAACAACTAGCCGAGAATAATTAAAACATGTTTCATTAAACGTCGAAACTAAGTTTTCAATGTGTAAAAAATAAATGTGCAAAAGCATTCAGAAGTAAGCCTTAATCAGAAAAAAAACGTATTTATATGAAAAACGAAATAGTAAATCACAGAAATATATATAAACAAAGTGTTAAATAGTTCAGCTTAACTATTTAGAAAATGTTATTACCAACAACTTAGCTCAGCATAAAGTTATAAGCAGTGAAAAAGTAATGACAGTAAATGCTAAGATTTTAACACTAAAATATCCTGTCAATAAACAGGAAACACAACATTGTAAGGACTAAAACATGTTTTACACAAAATACCAAACATTCGATGGTTTACAATGACAACCAATAGTAACACTATGTAACACAAATTTTGTTCATGGATAGCATGAGTTATTTCTCAATTGCTTATGTTGTAAAAGTACAGAAAATGGTCCATTCAAACTTTGTTTCTGTGACTTAGATAATGAAACATAGAAATTAACTTATTTTCTATGTAAAAACTGGCATATTTGCACATTTTCACTTACATAAGGTCTAAATAAAACAACATATGAATCAAGATTTACATGTATTTATCCTAAAGTTATACAAAAATAAACAAAAATGTTTAGAAGTGAGTAGTTTTTCGAGATTTGCGATTGTAACGTAAACCACTTTCACGTTTCAGGCCCCGAGTATAGTCTCCTATCATGTTTTCTTTATACGCTCCCAGGTCACAAAAGCAAAGTTTGAAGAGAAAAAATAGGTCTTTTCCATTTACTTTAGAAGTAAACATTTTTGTTACATAGTGTAAATTGTAAATACCAAAAATATGCCAGGTATTCTAGTACAATTTTTAAAACAAACATTGAACTATAATATTAATAAACACTTCAACAATGTTTTATAAATATGCATATAGATCACCTGTCACACTGTTATGTCTTTAAAAGGTATTAAAGTATAACATTACACAGAAAAGAAACAGTATGGATAAAGCATATTGAAAATAATTTGACTTTCGACTCAGGTCATTTTAACAAATATCAGTCAAGTATGGGTTCATTCACCTAAATACGTCGTTATAGATGGCTTGCTTGAGGTTTAAGACATGAAAATATTTAGAGATATTTAATCTCTAAAATGTTTTAATTAGTCTACGAGAGCACCTTACGTAATTGAATTGAAGTCTGTTCGTTTCAAGTGAAATAGTACAAAATGGAAACATCTAATTATAAAAAAGAGAGATTTTATAAAAGAATAGCACGCGCTTCGATATAACTAATTTGAAAATCTTGACTTACATCTTATCTTCTGCGTCTCAACGAACATAAAAACAGGGAAGAAGAAAACTTATATGGATGGTATCATAGTGCCTGGGAGAGGGAAGTAATTAGAGAGAAGCGAGAACTAACTAGTCAGCAACTAATTAACATGACTGTTTGAAACATTCAGAAGGTAATACTGAGATATCAGCCCCTTTCCACGAGAGCGTATCACCATTAAGCATTAGCTAGTGTATTTCTTCGTGTGTTTATTCCTCAGGTTTTCAGAACATAAACAACATGTTTTCCACATCAGCACGAAAAACAACTTTTATATATAAACTATTATAAAAAAAAGACCACGTTAACAGCTCCAGATCAAGGGCAACACATCGCAACCACTAACCCAGTGATTAAAGAGCCCCCGTCCCTTGGGCGCTTCAAACGGCTTGCTCATCACCACAAACTCTGAACGTTTCGAACTCAACAGTGCCTAGGACAGTGAGTAGAACGGAAATTCAATTTCGTTCTGTGTGATAAAAAAAGGTATCTTGGAATAGAAGGATATCGTTATCTTAGTACTAGACTCGAAAATGGTCCATACTTCTTTAGCCATTACAAATAAAATATACTCAAGAATAGAAATCACTTGAACTAAAATAGCGCTATCGTTTTAAGGCGTTATTGGCTAAAGTTTTACATGTTTTATTACAATTGTAATACCAAGTATAACGATACGCGAATGATTATAAATATTCTTGTAGAACCAAAGATCGTGTAGATAACAACGACGTGTGTCTGACGAGTATCCCCAATAACACTAGTATATCTTCTGGGAGGTTCGCTTTGGTCCATTCTGTATTTATAATATACCAAACAATGGACTAAATGCTATCTAATAAACAAACTGTGAATATTATTATCAAAAAATTAAGCCAGGGACGACATCAAGAATTATATCATATTAATCCACCTTTGTAAATTTGTTCGTCCGCGAATTTCTGTCACATTTTTGGAGCTAGCAGGACCTATTTTGACAAGCTGATTTGATTTAACCCTAGGGAGTGTCCTTATCTATATCGCGTAGCGTAGAGGAGATAAAACACATGATGGATATATATCTAAGACTAAATTTGTAGTTTCTCTAAACCCAGTTCTTGCATTGAATTATGTGTTTTTTACCTTAGACGCCATGTTTAAAATCAGACGTAGCACAGGTACTAGAGTACCTCGGTATAAGTGGTTTTATTTTGAGGCACGGACTTTTTTGGGGTACTTATAAAAGCAAGTTGAGATAATGGAAGAGCTACTGGGACATTGTGGTACCTGTGAAGTGAAGGACGAGAAATTTTAAACTGGTAACACTAAATATTACATAAAATTATTTAAGCAAACATTTCTCATACTTCTATAACAACCAGTATTCTCTTGAAACATATTTCTACATTAAATGATATTTAAAACTGCAAACAATACTTTTGTAACAATCGATATGCGATACTTTAAAACCTATTATTGTACGAAACGGTGCCTAGAACAATAACTTCACTTATGTAGTAATCGCTACACTATATCTCTGTAACATCTATTATTATACGAAATAGTACCGAAGACCATAAACACCAGTCTTACAACTATATATATTACAGCGCAATAAATATTACATGAAACAACACATAGGACAGTCGCGTCCAATTCTATACCAACTAATACAATGATTAGTAATGTAATAATAGTCAGTGATGTCGAGAAAACCCACTAAGATACTTAATTAAACGTTGAAATATACAGCTTATTATATAAAACCTGCAATCAAATTTCACACCAACCAAACTTAGCAGCGAATGTGATGTGTATACAGTCAATCTTTATTAATGTAACGTATGCAGTAAGTCTTTGTTAGTGTAAGACCAAACATTATTTTATCAATTTTCAAGTTAACAAACCAATTAATTAACTGTATAAAAAAACCTAACAAACATGCGAAAAGGAAACTCCTTTCGTTTTCAAATAAAATATTTAGATTTTGTAAAGCTTATTCAAAGCTTAAGGTGAAGTGATAGAAATAACTATTTTTAACGTTAAAAGATAACATAGTTAGATTAACACTGCTCCACTGCTTGATATATGGCTTATCTTGAGCTTGATTCTGCTGTCTTGCCAAAATCTTGATCAAAATTTGATATGCCAACATGAAATAGTCGAGTATTTACTTGAGATAAGCGTTAAAAGACTGGCACGCGTAAAACTCTGCAGCTGAACTGGGCATAGTTACTCTAATAGGAATTTATCAGCGAAGCGTCGCTTACCAGTTTGGTAGTCCAACTAGTTAATTGTGTAGATAAATCATGGGGTAGCCTACATTATTCAAATACTTATAGAAGCCGACATATCAAATCTAATAACTTGTGATTTTTTTTTTACCTGGATTTTTTTTTCACAAGTTTAAACATCTTCCTCCCTAACGTGAAGGTTTTGTAATGAAATAATCATAGAGAAATAGTCAGGTATGTTTAACTAAAAACAAATTAAACAGTAACTTCGAAATTTAGCTAAAATTCTTGGCTTAAATCTATTGAACAAAATTTCGACGGCTTTAGCTAAAGTAGAAAAGAACCTGTGAACACTCAAAGATGTTACAAACATTGTTATTTCTGCCAGGAATATTACTAGGTTTATACCACACAGAGCAACAGTAAAGATGGTACAAACATTGTTATTTCTGCCAGGAATATTACTAGGTTTATACCACACAGAGCAACAATAAAGATGGTACAAACATTGTTATTTCTGCCAGGAATATTACTAGGTTTATACCACACAGAGCAACAGTAAAGATGGTACAAACATTGTTATTTCTGCCAGGAATATTACTAGGTTTATACCACACAGAGCAACAGTATCAGATACGTCGAGTGGGCCCAACTTTAATTCGGCACTTCTAAATCAGTGCATGTTGTTTTTAGTTTATTCTTAAGTTATAATATGGACTTTATTCGATGAAACTGATTCATTTATTTCGTAAACTTAGTTTCACTGAAACAGATAACTGTTGTCAGAAATTCTTATTAAACGCTAACTGTTTGTAGCTATTTTTATTCAGGAATAATAGGTATAAGGTCTGGTTTGACATATCCAGGTGTTTCTAATCCAAGTTGTTAGAGTAATGTTAATGTGAGTCGTTCTCCTCAAAATGATAAATATTTCTACACCTCAAGATTGTCAGAAATGTATGTTTATACAACAGATTGAATGTATTTGTCTAAACTTATTTAAGGTGGATCTCCGATATACAAACGATAAAATGTATTTACTAACATGTATGCCCATTTAAGGGATAGGAGATATTTGTCTTATTTAAAGGATAGAACATGTCTTTTACGTGTACAGATGATAAGATGAATATGCTCCGATAACAGATAAAACATTTACATCTTAAATGACATATGTATAACTTGTTTGTTATAAATAAACCACTAAATATATTTCTTTAAATGAGAATTATCAAACGCCAAATATTGATGTTAAAAACAATAAAGCAGTTGCTTCTACATAAATAAACAACACTGGACCTTCTAACAGCATTATTTCTTTCACTAATGTTTATAATAAACATCCGCTGATATGAAAGTATTATATAAAAATAAGTCATACTGCTGTAACTTAAGAAAACAAAACAACAATGGATTAGGTCACAAATATAAACATTACATTACAAACTGAAATAACATACAACTGAATATCATACTACAAACGGCCCGGCATGGCTAAGTTAAGATATTCAACTCGCAATCCGCCCTTTCAGTAGTAGGGGCGTTATAAAGTTACAATCAATCTCACTATTCGTTTATAAAATAGTAGCCCGAGAGTTGGCTGTGGGTGGTGATGACTAGCTACCTTCTTTCTAGTCTTATACTGCAAAATTAGGGACTTCCAGCGCAGATAAACTTAGTGTAGCTTTGCGCGAAATTCCAAAACAAACATACTAAAAACTGGGAAATTAGTGTCACTAAACCTAATGTTATGTCAAACAAAAGCAAATTATAATATTGTTCTGTGAAATGAATAAGATAAATAGCGTAGCAAGCTAAAACCTGATCAATGCACTAAATAGATGTAACATTAACTGTAAAAAATAAGAGACCGTCTTAAAACGCTATATTAAATTTACATACGAGCTTAAATATTAAATAACATGCTCAGAATACATGATGATTTACCACCAGACACACTGATAGACGTTACTGTCTTGAAAAAAGAACGTGTAGAGATGTTTTATGTTTAAGAGCTATTTTGACGTCAAAACATGTAAACCTTTACGATACTAAGAAGTTAAGAAGTACATTAGATTGATCACAAAATAACAAACGTGTACAACATTCAAAAACTATTGAAACATTACAAAATAAAACAAAATAAAGCAGAATAGGCTAATATAAAAGCATAGAGAGATTTTAAGTTCTAACTGCTTCTTATACTGTAGAGTACATTATAGTGTTTTAATACTCACAACCTTCGTGACGAAAGGTTATTTTCAAGATAATATTTTAAATAAAATAAAATTTATTTAATTGGTTTCTCAGTCACGAACAAGCTTGACACCAATAAATACATGAAGTACTGTCACGTGAGAATATCGCTTATCGAAGCTAATGGTTTTACAAGGAAGCATAAAATTCCATCTAATTCTCCAGTATATACGTTCTCTTGTAATATCTGAACGTTTGCGACGTAAATAAGTAGTTCATGTCGAAAAGTAAGATAGCGAAAGAGGATTTGGAAGTAGGTATAATAAGGTTCAAAATCTAACGGAAGTTTGGAAGTGTTCTCTACATTTGACGTGAAAGCTTCAATTGAGTCATCTGTCAGAGATGTATATTGTTAACCTTTAACACACTCTCCTTCCTAAAGTCTCTGAAGAGAAGTAAAGTGGTCAAGAGAAGAAATAATGAAAATCAACGCTTCAATACTTCAGGTTTAGGTTAACAAGCAAATTACCAGTATGAGCGCACTTTGAACAACCTGGAAACGTTTTCCTTGATTACCAGAAACATGTAAAAGACACTTACCAATTAAAAACGTATTTCCTAACTCAGAAAAATTAGACTAAAAAGACTAAACAAGTTTTTGTTTTAAATCGACGACTTTTATACCATTCTAAAGAAAATCTGGAAAAAGGATAACCCTATAAAAATAGAACTAACAGATTTAGTTACCATACTAGCAGGGCTCTTATGGACATATTTTCTATTTTTTATCGACCATGCAAGTACACAAACTGTTACGATCTTACATGCTAAAAGTTTTATTTTAATTATAGCTTGCAAAATGTTAGCATATCTCACCCAAAATGAATAAATACAATATTACACACGTAAATTACTTTCAATTTTGGTTATTTGTTTATTCTTCATAATCAAAAATTTTCCTGTCACTTGTTTTTAAGCCTACTATATCATACAGTGGTTGAGCACGTTTATTAAAATGATTTTGGAGCATTAATACGATATAACAGTTGAATACCCACGTCGGGTTTTGCCCCACTTAACAACTGGATCTTGACAATAGCCTTGCAGATTAGTAGACCGATTTCACAAAAATCCATGGACACTACGTCCAGTTACTTTCACTAAATGTCTTTGTTTGAAATACCACGTTACGAGTTTAATTCTTTAACTGCTTGACCTATGCAAATGTTCCACCGAAAGTATGATTACAAGCCTTACCTTGGTAAACTCATACCCTGTTGGTCTTGTTTTCAAACAGAAATACTTCTTTATTATTTTGGGTAGTACTGCCTGAGACACGTGGATGTCTTTGACCACTAACCTTTGCGGTTATGAATTCTCACCTGTTACAAAATGATGCAGTTTACTTATCAAGCTTGAGGTACCACTTGCTGCAGGTCTCTTTCTAGAGGTTGATCCATATTCTTTATTTTCCAGTGATATCCTTGTTTCAGAAATTTTAAATTCTCGACCTGAACCAGTCTTTATTATCAGAGTGTACAAATATTTTGCGTCAGAAAGGGTTGTTACATACACTTCCAATAAACGATCTGTATTCAGTGGCATCACGCTATTTACGAACACAAGACAATGTCATGATGTTGTTCTCGCACATACTGTCCTGCCGCGAGTTTTTATCTGCTGTGGTTGTCACGTAACTTGCTGATTTTGTTAAGATCAAACATCACTGAAACACGCAACAACAGCTGTTATTGGAGCTTCAACATATTTAAGAATCGGTTTTATTTGGACAATTTCTATAACCAAAACAAATTAACAGATAAAAAGTGCTTCTTATATATGAATATATTAAAATTATAATAGTCCTATATTCAGTTTCTATAAAAAATGACGCTAAGATCATTCTAAAACATGCCCTGCGCAATAAAATCATTCCAAATCATGCCCCACGCAAAAAGATCATTCCAAAACATGCCTTGCGCAGTATTATTATATGAAGAAGAGAATGAAGAGAAGAAAATTAACTGTAGATTTGAAGACTTGAATCCCTAAAGAAGTCGTGAAATACAAGGACTGTTCAATTAGGGACAAGTCTTTAAATGTTTCCTTCACTTAAATTTGATGACATTGATTTGATGTTTCTATTTCTTTCTAACAGAAAGGTTGCTAAAAATCGAAAAACCAAACATTCTGTAATCATAAAATTGAAACAGGTAATACTGAAAATAATATTTTTTGTAATATTACTAAATATTACCTTAACGACTATATATGTCTAGCTATTTATCAGTACCTAATTTTTTATGTATATATACATGAAATTAGAAATTAGAGAGAATGCAGTCGAATAGGTAGTGCACTGGAATTTCATTAGGAAGATTCAGGATTGAATCTCACCCATTATTAACGCAAAACGGTTCATCTTAGGATTCCCCTGAATATAGCAGCAGATAGATAGAAGCCGAAATATATACCAATTAATATCCCTTTACAAATCGAAAAATAGGTTCAGGCGATCTTTTAAGCTATTAACCACAACAACGATCCTTGCCATAAGTACTGGAAAAGAACAGTCTCATAAACAAACTTCTGTTGTGGTGTCTTTGGTGATAAAATGCAGCTAGAAATTCTTAATTGTTTATCATTCTTATAATACACCACATGATTTTAATACCTGATAACATGCCAACAACCAGTTATTATATCTACATTTATAGTGTTTCGGTTTATAACACTACTCATCAATCTAAATATGACTTTCGTTTAAAGAGAATGTTAGTGTGAAATCAGAATATCCAACACAGCAGAATGAATCTAAACAAAGAAAAGATACGGTAATATCTACGATCAATATAACGAAACAATAAGAGAGTCCTAACATTCATATTATGCTCATTGTATGATTGGAATTACCTTGACTTTTGTGTTTTAACGTTACTGCGTGGACACAACAATCGAAGAGGTAATTTATACTTGGAAATAGAATCAATTTAAGAAGTAGCTCTGTATTTGAGAAAATATTAGATTTCGAAACTAATATGAAACTAGCTTACATTATGGAGTTGATACAACTGTTTTACAATAGTTTACAGCTCGAGTTTTGACACTGGTAGAAACAGAATTCATTTTAAATTGAAAAAATGAAAATCTTAAATTAATAATTAATGACTTGAGAGTAATTAGCATTAAAGGTGAAAACTCTGAGTTGTTTATTATTTAATACTTTTATAAAATATAACTATATGAATTCAAATAAAATCAAATAATAAAGTTCCACTAGCTGCAAAACATGAAAGCAAAACGTTATCTTGTAATTATATTTGTAAAATTGTAAAGTTTTAGTAAATGACTTGTGATAGAAACTGACTATTGCTATGGAAAATTCTGTACATGGACAGATAAATGCTTTTATTTTCCTTGATATAATAGTCAGATTATCAGTCTTTATGTGCGTTATTTATGAAGTCAGTTACTAAATTCAGACATCGCGTTTAACTTTCAAATCCCTACAAAAAATAAATGTTTGAACTTTTAAAAACAGTTCTAAGTACTTGTTGCAAATTTTCGTTTATCTTTATTAGCAGTACACAGCAATGTAAAAATATCACATACGTTTCTTTTTTGGTAGTATATAACAGCACAGACAGGTCATACAGTTGTTCATATATCAGCAATATTCAGCAAGTACAAACATATCATACAGCTGTATCTCTAGCGACAATGTACAGCATACAGTAATATAATACGCCCAGTTCTCTACGAATAATATAGACATGTTTTTCGTGTGTTGTAAAATGATTTATTAGATAAGAGTTATTTTGTATGCTAATTTTACAAACTTAGATGTAAATCAATGACGTTACTATGAAAATACGTCTAACCAGAAATTCGTTGACCGACAATCTAACAAGTATTAGATTCATAAACAGATAAATCAACGTTACAAAAGTTTATTAAATATATTATTTTGGACACTATATTGCGATACTGATTTTAATCAAGACAAACTTAGTTTATTAATATAAGTCGTAACTACTAGTTTGTTACATACCTATAAATAATTCATCTAAAATACTGGTGTAATGTATCAAGTACTGTTTGGCCCCCTCCAGTGACATAGCGCTATGTCTGCAAACTTACAACACTAAAAACCGGATTTCGATATCCGTAGTGGGCAGGGTACATATAGTCTACAGTGTAGCTTTGTGCTTAATTCAAAACAACAACAATTGTTTGTCTGTGTATGGATTGATAAATATTTTAACAAAATTTTACGGAATTGAAACAAATTCATTCCAAGCATTCTAATGTCAGTAACTCAAAAACAATGTCATAATAAAATATGACTTCTAAAACTGCATAACTTCACAGTCTTAAAAAAGAGATTTTTTTTAAAATTTGTAGAAGTATGCTAGGACTGAGACAACTTTACAATGATAAGTAAATTTGATTGGGTTTCAGCTATTTTGGTCAAATCTTTAAAAAGTCTTATATTTTATACATGAATAATAATTATTACCTTACAACACTGAAGCAACTTCCAAAGCTACTTCTCATTTCATTTTCTATCTATGTTTGTAGATCAATAATATACATAAGTCTTTTTAATTCTTTTTAATGTGATTATTAATTAAAACGTCAGGCTTTTGTAAATTAGCTGTAATGGAAAGTGAAACCACAGGAAATTATTTCACTGCTGTTTTGATATACTTCTTTAACCATTAACCCTAAATTTCGATCTTAAAAACATTCGGCAAAAAATTACAGAAACATGTTGATGTACTTCATCCATCCTTCCAAGTGTGTAATTCATTATCGATTGTACTTTGAAGATTCGCACTTGGTAAGTGCGAAATAAAGAAGACCTTAAACTATATGAGGAAAGCGCGACATTACATTATTAGCAAGAAAAAATGATGAAAACTGAAACTACAGGTAGAACGAGTAGAAGAGACAACTTGTTTAACACCGAACTTTAAGGTAAGAATTGTGAGTACAGTGTGCACAGCTTAGTTTATTTAACCTGTATTAGCTAATCATTCACTCATTTATAATAAAAAAATGGCCTCGATTTTGCTTATTAGAATAACAAAATCACACTAACATTGTAGCTGACCCATTAAAACTCGCTAACTCGTCATCTAGTTTTACTGTTATTTTGGTTTAAAGTTTTAACGTGTTAATAATATCTCCACTGACTGGAAATATCAGGCGTATTTTATTATAAATTAACATAATAATATAAATAACACCTATGGCTATTTGACTTTTAAGCAACATATAGTTTCAGTAGTTACCCTACAGTGACAGTGTTATATGTTTTGCCTGTTTCACCTTTCGTGTTACTACTCAGTCAAATCGGTGTGAAGTTGTTGCTTGTTTCCTTCGTAATGTTAAGCAACTCTCAATCTATCAAACAGTAAAATGTCGATTGTTTGTCACAAACACGTAATACCTTAAATAATAAAGTTACAATTGACAAATCACTATAATTATTAATTTTATTACCACAGTTTTTACCTTATTAAAGTTATGCCAATTTTGATTCGAAACTAATCCCTAGGAATCAGATTAGAAGACACAAACACTATAATTTTCAGTAGTATACTGGATGTTTTCATTTTTATCAAACTTTTCTCAAGCTGTATTTATAGGCTTATACCATCAGATCTTCTTATGATGAACATTGATATTTTATAGATTCAAATGTACTAAAAGATATTCTTATCACAAACACGTTCGTTAATCTTTTATAAGGTAAATTTGTCTGTGTAAAAAAAATCACACATGTTGATAGTATATGAAGGATATACAGTACTTATTATGAAGGGAAAAAAAGAAAACATTAATTTTCCGGTGTCTTGGTTCCCAATATCAACAAAAACAATTATTCGAAATCCAATTCATCTCGGATGGCCCGTCATTCTTCGATTATTAACGAATTCCGTCATTTCGTGAGACACGGACTTAAAGTTGATATACAGTTCTGGTGAGGCAGGAACAAAACCCAATTTCACGCACAATGCTTAATCAGTAGATCATGGTATTGTATGTCAAATAAAAAATTAAGCGTGGAAGCTTTCTGGCTGAAATGGAATGGTATGCACAAAAACGGCTTTTACAGGCTCGACACACTCGCACACATACGAAAACGAAGTTCCTTCAGCTTTTAATTAAAAACATGTATGTTATTACTAATATCTTAAAACAGACGTGAAAACAGTTGATTTATTTGCATATATACTTATACATTTGTAAACTTTGGCCGTTAAATTAATTTTTTATAACACAATTGAATATATTATTGTAGGACAGAACAATACAAGCAGTCAATTGAATCAGAATATTTAAAAGCAAGTGGCTTACCTTTTACAAAGAGAGTGTGTAAAAATAGCATGAGAACAAGCATACTGCTTAACTTTTTTGGCCACATACAATCACTATCCAACTGTTCTCTACCTCGTAGGCTACGCAACTAACAGTGAATCAACAATGTGGGACAGCTCAGCACCAAAGTCATCTTGACTTATAGCGCCATCTGCTAACCAATAAGCGTAGGACAGTCGTTACGAACCATGGGTATTTTATAATTTGAACAGGCATGCAACAAATATTGTTATCTAACGTTTAAAACTAGAATCTTCAAAACTCCAGAAGAAATAACTTAATTGTGTAGCGTAGAACAGCTTCAGAATACTATATTAATAAGAGTTATATTCTTGACTACAAACATGTTCGATATTTTGAATTTCAACTGAGTAAAGTACTGAAAAAAAAATATATTTATTTTTCAAATACAAACTTTGAAATTTAAATATAATCAAACAAATATAGCATTTAAAGCTTAGTGATCGAAATCAGAAATAGTAATCATGCAAAAATTTATTGGAAGATTAAAATCTCGATACCAGCCATTCTTAACCAACAAATGTTTGAAAAACCAACACACCATTACTAATATTGTATGATAATACGTTAAACAAACACACTATAAACTCAAACATAGTCGAAAGGGATTTAGAACTAGCAAAGCATAAAATGTGTTCGAAACATGTTTGTTTTTAGATAACCACATAGCTGGACAGTGAGCTATATTGACTGTGTTTAACACAGTTCCTGGAATTATACGTCTGCAGATATACCACTGTGTCAATAGGGGGCTTTTAATATTTTATGGTATCTACAGAAGATAAGCATCAAAATGTCGGAAAGAAATTATTAGTTGTGTGTGTATAACTAAACGCAAAGCTGTGCCTCGTTTTTAAAGCTACAGGTCCACAGAATTATGAGCTGGTGTGTGTGCGCGTGTGTGTTATAGGATTATATTTTCAAAAATAGTCGACCAAGATCATACATACTCTACTCCACTAAACGAAAAAAAAATAAGAATCTGAGGAAAGAATACGTTCTCAGCCGTGAACCGCTGATGGTTATAGTGATACAAAAATCATTTTAGAGATTAACTGTTTAAGTGTCACTTATAAAGGTTAAAATATTTACATAAATAACAAGGTTATTGAAGATTTCGTACTGAAACACAAGTATAGCCTATACAGGAACAAACAAGAAACTAAACAAAGATAACGTTGGCCAGGTGGGTTAAGGCGTTCGACTCGCAATCTGCGGGTGGTCGCGGGTTCGAATCCAGGACGATGCTCGTCCTGTTGAGCCGTGGGGGTGTTATAATGTGATGGTCAATCCCACTATTCGTTGGTAAAAGAGTAGCCCAAGAGTTGGCGGTAGGTGGTGATGACTTGTTGCCTTTTCTTCAGTCTTACACTGCTAAATTAGGGACGCCTAGCACAGATAACCCTTGAGTAGATTTGCGAGAAATTAAAAAAAAACAAAAAACAAAGGCAATGTTCTTAGCTTGTTATTCCTATTGCTGACTGAAAATTGTTACACTTAAATCTAGTGTTCCTAAATGCAGTTAGTAATAACTAAATACAATAATAAAATAAATCGAGTGAATAATTTTATCTCAGGTCAAGGAACAACTGGCGACTTTTTGTTTTCAACCACTAACTGCAACCAGTAACCAAGCGCAGATGGAACAAGGATGTCTGGAAGAATCTGTTAAACAACATTAAATCGCGGCTCAACTCGTTTAATGAAGAATTTATAATGATTTAATAAATAAACCACTCGATAAGAGAAACTGTACTGTAGTATTAACATACAGAAGTATTTCATTGTTGAAAGGCGTTATGTCTTTCAAGGTCAAAATTTAATTGTACACCCAATTCAACTTAATTTTTATTTACTTATATTCAACGGAATACAAATGTATTGCAACAGCATATTAGAATATGCTGATTTTTCTTAAAGTGTAAGACTTCAAATAGTGGTTAGGTGTCAAGTTGATGGAAAGAGAGTACAGATATGATTGGTTCGCACTGAGAAATGGAATTGGTCACATATCCTTTTTTTCATTTGACTATCGTTTGCATGAGAACTCACTAAAGAAATTTTTTAGAATTAGCGCTATCCTACTCTAACATTTGCATCTAACATTATGTACGTTTATTGTTTCCCTTGACAAGTTTGGTAATTACTTTGTAAACGACTGCAAAGCTTGACCTAATTTATGTGGCTTGGCATGGCCATGCGGTTCGGAACGCATGACTCGCAACCCTCGGCTGTGGGGGTGATGGTTAGCTATACTAAACGTTGGTAAAAGAGCAGCCTAAGAGTTGGTGGTGGGTGGTGATGACCAGCTGCCTTCCCTCTAGTATTTTATTGCTAAATTAGCGCAGACAGCCCTCGTGTAGCTTTGCACGAAATTCAAGCCAAATACTTTACGTTTTCCAAGAGGTCTGAAAAAGAATTTATGTTTTATATGCTCAGTTTTTTTAAGTTTTGAGTAGCTTTTGCAAATGCAAGTTATGGTTTTTATACACATTGTTATGAAAAAAGTTACAGATGCGAAACTCCACGACTCGAATTTAAAATAAAAATAACCTGAATGTATTTCTTACGTTTCTCACCCGAAAAACTTTTCTAGTTGTGAGAGTGTTTCGTAAGGAACATTTATTAAAAATTACAAACTTATGGACAATGTTTTCGTGGCTGACACTTTCGCCACTAATCAACGCATATTTCTGCTACCCAGCGACAAATCTTCGTACGAAGTACTCACACTTTTGCCAACTATGGCATGCATTAAAGTGATAAGATAAAGCGCGTCAGCTATGTAACACTTGCATTCTTTGTATTATATATTACAAAACCAAAATAAGTGTTAACTTTCCTTTCTGTTGTCTTCAACATTCAGAAACCAATCTAAGGGCGGGTAGAAGTGGCGTAGATATACGAGTGTAGCTACAACGGTTTATTTAGCCTTCCGTCGGTCCGTTTCTCATCAATCAAAGAATGTGTCCCATCAGCTGCCAACTTCCTTTATTTACACGTTGCCAAAAAATTCCAAAGAATAAATTTTAATCTCCTTTCGCCGTGTCTTCCTGTATTTATTACAAATACTTTCGTCTATAAAAAAATAACGCAATCATAAATAAGGCTCGGTTTGTCCACTTTCTTCTGTTAGTATAAACGTTATAAATGTTATCTTTTACAAAAACAACATGAATTTGTTTGTTAGAAAATAAACCTAGGTTTGGCTATCTACTATGTCCACGGTAGGGAATCGGACACCGAATGTTAGCTTTATAGATCCGTAAACTTATCGTCCACACTAAAGGGGACTAAGTAACAGGTGAAAATGATTTAGTTTTTTAGTTTTTGGAATTAAGCACAAAGCTACACAATGGGCTATCTGTGCTCTGCCCACCACGGGTATCGAAACCCGTATTTTAGCGTGTAAGTTCGCAGACATACCGCTGAGCCTCAGGGGGGCGAGGTGAAAATAAATGATACAATAATATAATATAATAAATGATATAACACATTAAAAACCTTTCGTCGTCTTCTTTGTGCAAATGTCAAACAAGGAAAGCGTGTTACACGTTTACGCTTTTATAAAATAACCAAGAAATGCTAAATAAAAAACATTTTGTGTATCCGATATCACAGAATAACCGAAAAGCAAAGTTTCATAGGAAGAACTTTCAAGTGGTATGAGGCAGTAAGTACCTGAGTGATGTCTTGCTGAGTAAGTTTCTCAGTCGCATGATATTGTATGTCAAAATTATTATTTCGCCAAAATAATTTTGAAAATTATTCAAGATAAAGAATGTAGAGGGAAAATATTTAAACAAAACGTGTCATAATAGACGAACTCGCTCATTGTGTTGGTTAATGAATAAATATATCAGGTAGTAATACATTTCAGGTCTTATAGAAACGAAGTTTTGATTCTTTTTTTCCCTGAACAATGACTCGAAAAACTGACTACTTGATTGCTCGTAGTGTGTGCCGATAGAATTGTCGGTCACCAATCTTTGTGTTCAATATCAATACACAATTCTCTTGAGTTAGAATGGGTATATATATATATATATATATTTCAGACAAAAAATATGTAGTTTTGTTATACGTGTCTTCCAAAGATGTGAGTAAATGTCAAGTTTTGTTCATAGGGCGAATTCTGCGATACTCCCTTCGAACATAATCCTTAATATAGTAACAGAAATGTATCACTATTTATTATTAACGAGAAAAATGTTGTTTAATAATGTCTGAAAAATAAAAACGGTTGTATGTGTTGTATTGATATTCACAAGACATGGTGTTACTATCCAGACAGAAGTGATCGATTGATATTGTCATACATGGCGGGTATAAGCCTTCGTTTTAAAGCTGAAGTCTCTTCATCACTCACCAGAAAACCCCGACGCGTCAGGTGGGGAACGGACCCGTTTAACCGACCAACTGGCTGACTTTGATGTAAAAAGAGCACGTGCACCCGCCCTGCGCGTGCACGCAATCAGATAGTTGAATCCTCGTCCACAAGGTTCACTTCACAGGCTACTCTCGTGCCACATGCAGATGTGACCGGAATTGACATGACCTCCGAAAGTACTAACCGCGGCGTCTGTAGAACGAAATGCAAATTTTATTTGTCAATAACGTTTGTGAAAGACTGTGTATCACGTTACACGGTTAATTTGCTGTGCATAAACCGCACGCAACAAATTCTTTGGTATGTTTGCGAGTTCTTGAACTTGTTATTACATGAGACACATGGCGAGTACAAAGTTTTCATCAAAATAGTTTCAGAAATACATTACGTGTTCTGACAGATGTTATTTCATTATTTAAAACGATATCTTACTCACAGTACAAAATTATCAATTGTATCAAAAAACATACAAACAACATACTATTCAATTGTTGGGTTGGGTTTGTCTTTAATTTGGCACAAAGCTACTCGAGGGCTATCTGTGCTAGCCGTCCCTAAATTTGCAGTGTAAGACTAGAGGGGAGGTAGCTAGTCATCACCACCAACAGCTAGCTCTTGGACTACTCTTTTACCAACGAATAGTGAGATTGATCGTAATATTATAATACGCCTGCGGCTGAAAGGGCAAGCATGTTTGGTGCCACAAGGATTCAAACCTGCGACACTCAGATTTCGAGTCGAGTGCCTTAACCACAATATTTAGCACAAGCATCACTCATTGCCATTCAGAACAAATCGAAAAGCGAGGGCAAAACTTAAAAAAAAAACTTGCAAGCCCACAGGAAGAATTGTACTAGACGTCTCTTCACGTGTATATTTTATAATTAAAAATACTGAATAAGAACATTTTTATAAAATGGGTAACCCAAAACCTCAATTCTATAAAACTGAGGTAGGTTACACCATACGTTTCTGAAGCTATACACAGCTGTTTTAAAGTAGGTAGAGTTCGTTATATTACAATGACTTCAAGTGTGCAAATTAGCCAATGACATCACATATGCAGTCGATGTAATGTAGTGGTAGAACGGAGTGTATGGGAATTATAGGGATTTTGGAAAAGGTATGTAACAACCACTTGGAAATATCTCTTCTACTTAATGATATTGAAAAACAAAGAAATATGAATGTGGATCAACTTTAGCAACTGAGACCATCAAGATTCAGACACGCAACGCGGCACACCCCTGCCATAGTGACAGGCGAGAATGTAAGAACCTAAAGGTCAGTGAGAAAATTTTGTGCAAGTGTCCTAAGTAAGAGCATGTAAAATCATTAAGATATATCTCCATCTGTAAAAGCGACGCAAGTTACGTGTGCACTAGTTGCTTTCATGACGTATCCATTCAGCCATCTCATATCTTAAGCAATTGAAGAATGAAACTGGTTTTCATGCTATTCCTTTGAAAGACATGCTGTTTGAGTTACTAGTTGTAGTGTCTATGTATTTCTGCGTGATCTTACTGTTGAAAAAGTGGTAAACCGTCACCCTCCTATACCAGATACATAATGAAAAACAATACGCAGGAGTGTTATGCGACGAAATATTGGCAATGTTAAGGAAGGGTACGTGGTGAGGTTTCAAAATAATTTTCAAATAACATACTCAACTTATTTATGAGTTATTCTACAAACTCAGTTTGAAAACAACTTAAAATGTTAGAAACGACTTTGTTGACTTAATATTCTGTTATAACCTGACTAAAGCATTTGTTTTAAACGTAAATCTTAGAAATGCGAAAATTATTTGTTCGAACTTTTTAAAATTGTTTCATTAAAGTTCCTTGTTACTAATATGAATTTATATTTTAATGGATCAAACGTAAGCAGTCTTGGTCAACCATTAAAGAACTACTTCGATTCATACGCATAATAAATTATTTCTGTGCGTTGTTATGTTTGTGAAAAACTTATACTTAATGTATTTATACTTCCAGTTATAAATATCATTTCTTATCACAAAGTACAGTTTACAGAAATATACAAAGGTTTGGTTTGTTCTGAATTTCGCGCAAAGCTACTCAAGAGCTAGTGCATTAATCGTCCTTAATTTAGCAGTGTAAAATTAGAGGACAGGCAGCTAGTCATTACCACACACCGCCAACTCTTAGGCTACTCTTTTACCCATGAATAGTGGGATCGACCGTCGCATTATAACGCCCCCACGGCTAAAAGAGCGAAGGAAAACTTAGTCTAATAACGAAGATAAAGAAAACTGTGTGTATCGTTTGGTTCAGAATACACTTACTTCATTATCATTGGAGTTTCAAACAAGGTGTACTGACATATGCAGCTACAAATTAAGTAAAATACATAAGATATTTCGGAGCATAAACTTTAGAAAATATTTTAAAAAAGTAGCAGTAGAATAGACATATACAAACCGTAAAGTGCATTGACATGTATTCCGTAAAATTAATGTGTATTCAGTAACTTTCGACTCACGTGAAATCAGTTTAAGATAAATAACCATCTTCATCTTCATTGATAACAAGTATAATGTTCAGAATGTTATTTAAATAAACAAATACATGTTTAAAAACGGTACCTAGAATAACACGCTAAACCTTTGAAGTTATTCTTTAAAAAACACACATTATAAAACACTTTATAGAAGAACTCGCGTTCATTTCAAAATATCACAGAGAAAAAGAGAAATACATTAAGATAGTTATATTGAAGGACCTGAAACTGGGTTTAGTCGCATATACACGCATTTGAAAAGATATCTATATATACTTTTAAATAGTGACCAGAGTAACGCATGTATTCTTAGCAACTGTGCATAGAAGATAACTCGAAATCGGAGTATTGGGGATCGCACACGAACTACAAAAAATGTGTAAAAGAACGCACGTATCCTCAAACTGGTGTTTAAAGGAATGCATGTATTTTTCAAATTTCCAAATACTGTATAAAAACGCATATTTAACAGAGATATTTATATATGAGAATTAGGCCTCCTTAATATATTTTTAAGCTGGCTTAGATTTGAAAAACTGTAATATTCTTGTCAGAATAGTTGTGAAATATTAAGATCGATTATTTGATGTGTATACTTCACGCCTTAGTATACGGTGACAATGTACAAAACACGAACCTAAAGAAATAACTTGAAGAAATAACACTTCTACCTTGCATGCTAAAATGAGACAAGCTGGTATTTTCTTCAGAAAGTAATGACGTCTACAAATGTCATGTGAGGATATACACAGTATTTTAAGCTTATATTGTTTTCTATTATTTTATTTTTTCTATTTTAAATTTTTTTCTTTCTCTTGTGAAGGAATCTCTGTGTGCACGACAAGCACAAAATTGTGTATTTATCCATAATTTCCATCCTCTGTTCAGCTTTTAAGTTTTAGTTTGCAAGTAGCTGTAACATTAATTTCCTCTTCACTCCGGTATGTTCTCGACGTGTTATATTCTTCAAATCGTTTGCTGGTGAAATCCATTCTCTCCTCACATAAAATTTGAATCTAAAGCTGAAGTATCAGACTTAGAACTAGAGCTGTTAAGTACGTTTTTATTAACTGCATTCAAGACTCATAACGTAGGTAATGTAATATGTAGAACTAATAGTGAATTGTCTCGCTGTTAGAATAATTTTCTGCTATTTGTGAATGTTTCGTCCTCTCATTGGAACCTTCATCGGGCAACAATGTACAAGTGCTAAGATGAATAGTGTTTGTTTTCGGGAATGATCACCCTTGGAGTAGTTTTAAAGATAACTTGGAATGAAAGAGTAACTTAATCGATGCATTAGAGCCTCTGTAAATCACGATGGGCGAATATGAGTCTCCCAGTGGGTTGTGGGTATTTTATGTTTGTTACATTAACTATTTTGGAATAGACAAATTCTTGTTCGATGTTTACAGCGTAAAGCTTATAATACAACTGTTGGTAGGTATGTGCCACATTTACCTGAATTCTAGAATAACATGTTACAGTTAACACTGTTTCCACACTAAATTTTCAAAAATATGATAATAACTCCAACAATATAGTATGCCAGTACACTGTAATAATATATTCTGAGAATACACTGCAATACTATCCCCTGGCAACGCATTGTACCAGCATACTTTTATAATATTATTTTTTAAAATAGAATTAATTAAATAAGACAATGTTTTTGACTGGCACATTAATTTATTTGCAAAGTTAAAATATTATACACTAAAAAATCTATGTTTTTATTGAATAATTTCACCAGCTTCAGGATAATGAACCACGAGTTACACAAATATCTTGTAAACTTACATGTTCAATTAGCATGTTTTTACAGTACGTTATTTATAACAATGATTTCCAAAAATATACTTGCATGACTCCTGGATCAAAATTTTCTATTTAGGTTCAGTTTGTTTTCAACAACTTCTAAAGATTTTTTATGTTTAGCTCATCTGTCTACATTGCCTCTTTAAGTCCATTTTATATTATCCCAGTCAGTAACTTGTAGAATTCGCCACATGTTCCGCCAAAGACAATTTACCCGTTTTTAATTTATTCACTGCATTTTGATCTTATTTTATATTCAATTTTAAGTTCTTGTCTGTCTGTTTAATATATCATAGATTACAAGTAAAAAAAATATTTCAAATACACATTCTACACCTTAATTCAGTTTTATCTTCGAAAACATTAATTAATTAATTAATTATACAACTATGAGTTAATTTTAATTGATGATCAGATATTACTTGGAAATTTATATTTTGCTTAAACACATTACCGATGAATAATGGTCATGGTGATCACAGGACAAACATGTTCTTTCTCTAGCTCCCTATTTAGTTCCGAAATTTAGTACACCCCTATATTTGAAGTTTGTTAATATTTTACTACACATCCTATCTACTATTATAGGTTGATCTCCTCTATCACTCGCTATCTGTTTTAAATACGTTAATTCTAACTTCAAAGGCCTGGTATGGCCGAGCGCGTAAGGCGTGTGACTCGTAATCAGAGGGTCGCGGGTTCGCGCCCGCGTCGCGCTAAAACATGCTCGCCCTCCCAGCCATGGGGGTGTATAATGTGACGGTCAATCCCACTATTTGTTGGTAAAAGAGTAGCCCAAGAGTTGGCGGTGGGTGGTGATGACTATCTGCCTTCCCTCTAGTCTTACACTGCTAAATTAGGGACGGCTAGCACAGATAGCCCTCGAGAAGCTTTGTGCGAAATTACAAAACAAACAAACAAAATCTAACTTCAAATACTCATCATATGAATCAACATTAACAGCCCTATTAACAAAAGACGAAAATACGAATATGTTTTGTGACCACGGGTGACACGATCTCACATTCGTTTATAACTTATAATTTTTTAACTTTACAAATAAATTAATGTGCTGGTAAAAAACTTTTATGTCTCGTTTGAATAATATTACTTAAAGTTTTTGAACAAGAATTGTCTGTTTTACGTATTGAATAGTACTATTATCTGACAACACCTGGTGAGTGATAAGACAGGTAAATATATCAAACAATAGGAGTTGTTATTACACAACTGAAGTGTTATTCGTGACATTTCTGTTTTGATAGATGACAGCATTGTTTGTAAAAGAGGGTGCTTGTACTTTCCCATAATGCACTAGTTGTGTTCCTAACGTTCCGTGACACATGTTCGTTTTGTTGTTATTTTTTATTAATTTCGTGTGCTCATTTGTTGGAATGTTAATTATTACCAGCACTAAATGTCATCAACACCAGTGAGATATGACAAGCCATTAACAGAGCCCCAGTGCCAACAGTGGGCTAGAAAGTAAGAACAAGCTTCTAACTGCTAATAATGTAACAAAGTAGGGTTTGGTGAAACATGCATACACTTTCTATATCAGAAATTCAGAATATAGAGGTTTGGTTTGTTTTTGAATTTCGCGCAAAGCTACACATGGGCTATCTGTGCTACCCGCACTAACTGAACAGTGTAAGACTAGAGGGAAGGGAGTTAGTTATCACAACCCATCGACAACTCTTGGGCTACTTTTTACCAACGAATATTGGAATTGATCTTAACATTATAACGCCACCGCGGCTGAAAGGGCGAGCATGTTTGGTGTGACAGGGATTCGGACCCGCAACTGTCAGGTTACGAGTCAGAATATAGAGGACATTCCTCAACAGACTGTTGTTATGCTGAACTAGTTAATAAAACACGTTGCTTATAAATAGGTGTATCGAAACGCACTACATGCAAAATGATTCAGGTTTAAATTTATTTAATTTCGTATTGATGGGTAAAAATAGGTTTTCAGGAAGATACGTAAGAGCCATATCGGTAGGCTAGAGGAAGGCAGACAGTCAACACCTCTCACTGCCATGTTTCGGGATATTCCAATGGAAAAGTTGGATTTGACCGTCACTATTTTAAAGTATACAAAATACCAGTGGGTTGAGTGTGACTTTCCTTTAACAGAACGCGAGCCATGGACCTTCGAATTCCACGTCCGTTTCCATTTAGTGAAATACGTTTAAATTTTTTTCTGATTGCTTATACTTTGATGTACAGTAAACAAATAGTTAATTCTAGAATTTTTGAGTTTTTAACTTAAAACAAATAAATGATCACTTTAAAAATAATACACACTTATATCTAATGAATACATACAAACACACTGCTGAGACTGGCTTAAAGTTTATGAAAACTACATAAGCATTTAAATCAATTAAATTCACGTACACTTGTTTCAGGTTATCATCCAATCTTTTTATAAGTGTGATGGACACCAAGGTTAATGTCAGTTTGTAAGTTGAATGTGTTATTTCTTGAACTGTTTGGTTTACTAAATTTAATCCCAATTTCTATTGATATGTTTTAGAATTTTCAGGTGCTAACATATTCAAATAACACTTATCCAATGATTTTTCTTGTGCATGTTAGTACTGATTGAGCCGTTAATGATTGATATTCTATTAAAATGGTTTGTCTCATCTTGCAATATCAAGTGCACAATATAATTCCCTACACAACCTTAGTGTAATGTCGAGAAACCCACTTGTTGAGAATTTTATATGCAAAAACAGCTCGTGTAATATTATTGAGTCGGGTGGTTTTGGTTTTGTTTTCGAATTTCGCACAAAGCTACTCGAGGGCTATCTGTGCTAGCTGTCCCTAATTTAACAGTGTAAGACTAGAGGGAAGGCAGCTAGTTATCACCACCCACCGCCAACTCTTGGGCTACTCTTTTACCAACAAATAGTTGGATTGACCGTCATTTTATAACGCCCACACGGCTGGGAGGGCAAGCATGTTTGGCACAACGGAGTATTGAGTCGGTAGAGTATATATATAGGGATGGTCAAGACATAACAGAAATGTGCACGCTAAGAAATCAACAATGACAGAGATGTTTACTTAAAAAGATTATTCCTACTCACTTTCATATGTTTCTTAAAAGAAAGAGCACAAAAACAAAGCAAAAACTATCGCTAAGATACGAAACCAAACAGTAACCAACCAACCCATCAAATTGTTTATTTTTATTCTCCTTATTTTAACTGAAATAACTATACGACCACTTTATCACTAACATCGGTTTTAACCAAAATCCACTGTTTCCTGGAAGTGCACGATGCCATCGCTTAGACAGTAATGGTAATTGTTAATAAACCAGTAATTCTAGAGTAAACAAAGTTATCATTACACTTTGAAGGCCCAAGTACGGTTAGGTGGTTAGGGCGCTCGATTCACAATCTGAGGATGGCGTTTACGTTTCACCGTCACACCAAAATTGCTCGCCCTTTCTGTCGTAGGGATCTATAATGTGACTGTCCATCCCACAGTCGTTGGTAAAAAGTGGCCCAAGAGTTAGCAGTGGGTAATGATGACTAGCCACCTTCCCTTTGGTCTTACACTGCTAAATTAAAGACTTCTAGCGCAGATAGTCCTTGTTTAACTTTGCACGAAATTAAAGCAAACAATCAAATACCCATTGAAGTTAATTTTCTTACAGAAAATTCCTCCGCTGGTACATCGGTAAGTCTACGGATTTACAACGCTAAAATCAGGGGTTCGATTCATCTCGGGGGACACAGCATATAGCCCGATGTGAGTTTGCTTTAAGAAACACACACACTTCTTTTGTTGTTTTGAATTAAACACAAAGCTACACAATGGGCTATCTGTGCTCTGCCCACCATGGGTATCGAAACCCGGTTTTTGGCGTGTAAGTCCGCAGACATACCGCTGAGCCACTGGGGGGGCCACACACTTCTTAGAGAAAAATTGAGTTCTCTTTAAATAGCTTAATCAAACAACTGCAAAAAAGTTTATACATATTAAATATTTTAGCAAGTCTCGTTCTCACTTCTAAGAATGTTTTCAATTACAAAATGTTCAGTGAAGAAACCAGAATCCACTTAGTCCTTACGCACAGGATGAAACAGGAATTACCAGTCAATAACAGTTGCATTGTACATTGTAGAATCGATGTCTTTAGACTGTGTATAAAATGAAGACGTACAAAAGAAAATGTAGTATCAGATTTTATTGTACACATTTATAGTATTTGGTAGTTTCCAGTCAGGGGTAAAAAACTCTAAAAAAAAAACGTTTCGTAAACATAAATGATGTAAGGATGGTAGAGCCAAAATATTGAGACCAGATTATTAAAAAATGATAATTTAAAAAGAGCAACAGAAATAATCAAAACAGTGCAGAAGAAAGTCGAAGAGCTTATTTTGGTAGTGAAGAAGAATTTGGAGGGTGGAAATCTGGACTTTTAAGGACCAACTTAAAAATCGCCGTGCTACCTTCGCAGGAAATTGTTTGGTAGATGTACATAGGGCTTGACGCACTATAACTATTCGATTTTGTTGTGGGCTTCAGTGCTTGAATGATTTCGAAGAGAAACTTGGCAAATGGCAATGAAAAACTTTCAAGCACCAATACGAAAGTAGCCCTATGCTCAACTCAGGGGTTTTTAAAAGGTTTGGCCAAGTTTTAATAAAATATTCATAACCATTTCATGTATAAGTTTGTGAAATGAGAATAATATGAAAATTTTTTTTCTAACAATCGAAAAATAACGTTTATTGCTATTGTTAATACCTTAGCAGCCTTAGCCATCCAGATAGAATGTTTTGAGTATTGTTCCAAGAACAAGTCTTCTTTTTAAGATGTTTTTTGCACATATGTTCTCTTAGAATTTTCGTAAATTTTCTGAGCGAACTCTGTTAGCAACCATTATTGTATTTCATGACCATATAATAATACATAGGTCATCCGTTTATGACTTTCAGTATTACAATTTAATAAACTGTACAAATGAATACTGGGCCTCAATATTACTGACAGTTGGTGTGCAGTTAGTTCATCACAATATCATGGTCGTATTAGGGTAGGCATCATTGTAGCCTAACTGAAAACATAGTACTTATTTGTGATGGCTTTTCATGGCTATGTGGTTAGGGTGCTCGACTCGTAATCTGCTCGTCCCGTGGGCATTATAATGTTACAGTTAATTCTTCTATTCGTTGGTAAAAGAGTATCCCAAGAATTTGCGGTGAGTGGTGATGACTAGCTGCCTTCCCTACAGCCTTACACTGGTAAATTAGGAACGGCTAGCGCAGATAGCCTTTGTATAGTTTTACGCGAAATTAAGAAATAAACAAACAAACTTACGTGCAAGAGAACCAAGTTGAGTCAAAATATGTGCTGACCTCCGAACCATTTTGTACTTTTGCATTTTACAGTTTATTACAAACTCTCCCTCCGAGGTCGTTCGAATTGACTGACCTCCTAACCATTTTGCTCTTGTGCATTTAACAGTTTAAGCTTAAATTTTAATATTGAGACTTATGTGAGAATGATGTATGTCATGATGTATCATCCATATATTCTTGTGTGTGTGATTTTGACACTGCTATCCCTACATCATTGATGAAAGCTTTGTGCTATTTATTCAAATTTAGAACGGGCAACAATAAAGGAATCGGAAAAGTTTGAGAAGTTCAGAACTGAAGCTGACATTAAAAGATTTGTTTGTTTGTTATTATGCACAAAGTTACACAAACCACAGGTATCGAAATCCAATTTATAGCAGTATATGTCTGCAGACAAATTACTGTGCCAGTGAGGGCGACTTCATAAAAAGATAATCAGATACATAGAACTGTCACAGTAATGATGACAACATATTTTACCATATTTTACTTCATCTTATCAAGCATTAGCTCTATACAACATTTTACCGATCACATACTTGTAAGCAAGCTACTAAACTACTTTTGGGGAAAATGGAGAACCCCTATGAGGTCAAATATGGTGTATCCAAATGTTCGTTATTTTGACTTTACACAATTTGAATAAAGTGTGTTTCATATTAAATATAAGTTGAAAGTAAAACTATTTATGGATCACACCATGTAAAAATGTAAATCGTATCTTAAATCATGTTAAAGAAAGTAAATAATTTTATTTTTTGGGCTGTTTATTAATGTATGCACATGAGCTGTAACCCAAAGCGTATAATGGCCTCAAAGGCTTAAGAAACATATCAGCCTAAAAATACTAAACCTGACATTGTTTGGACAGTTGCCACTATATTCCTGCTAGTGACTACTGTAATATTATTCTAAGAAGTCGTGATGAGCATTTCTTCAAGATTTTGTAAGTTAAGCCAAATTAAATAATTGAGAATTTTCAACAACATTGACACTATGAACCAAATAGGGTCTCTTTCTTTGCTGTGTCCTAGCAAGCCCTGATGAATGAGGACGATTGACTCGCAATATGGAAGTCACGGATTTGAATCATCGTCATCGAACAAGCTCGTCCTTTCAGCTGCCTAGCTGCCTTCCCTCAAATCCTGTGTTATGTATAAAGCGTATGTTGAAATTTCTAGAATTAGGTAGATCGATCATGTATTTTGGTCTGGTGTCTAGACGAGCCACGTGTAAAAACAGGCATGCGCAGATTACCCTGGAATTCTGGGAAGTTACGCGATTATTCGAGAAAACAGTAGGCCTACTAGTATATAAACAGACGGCGATGCGAGGAGAGGGAGTCAGTCATTCGTTTTTATTCGATTCAAGAGATGTTATCTTCGTTTGAGAAATTTTCAACGTTTGCTGTGTGTTTATTCGACTTGGATTTGTGACTGGAGCTAGATCTACAAAAACTGTGATTTTATTTCATCAATCTTTACGATTCATTCGAATTACTGGTTATACTGAAGGTCAACACGTACAGGACTGTTTAGGGGAGACCGGAGCAAGTTGGAAAACAACAAATTTGAGACATTCATCGAAAACATCGTAAAAAGAACTTCGTCAAATTTATTGAACTGTGAATTTTTTCTGGACTTCTCCATTCAAACTTTGGAATTTCTTCGTGGGACCAAATTCACACCCTAGACTGGAATTTTGGATTTCTGAGCTGGACTTTTAGACTTTCATTCTGGATCATTATATTGGACACAGGCCAGTACCATTTTGTATTGTAATTAATTTTGAAAGTTGAAACTGAATATTTCTCATTGTTATTATGTAATTTATTTTATATCTGTCACATATATAATAGTTTGTTCTAATAAATTATATAAGCTGTTATCTGTGTCTTTCTGTTGCGTTCTGTCCACATAAAAAACGTAACACCTGTTACTGTTGAATTAGGGACGGTTAGTGCTGCTAGCCCTCGAGTAGAGCTGCACGAAATTCAAAACAAATCAAACTACTCTTTGCCATAACGCCCATTAATGATTTGGATTTATGTATAATATAAGGTCTTATATTTCGCCTTTAGATGTAGCGGAAACACGTTAATCTGGGATGATAATGAATGTGATTCTATTTTTGTTCTTTTCTAAACTATGATTTTAGTTTAATTGTTACTGCTTTACAACCCCTTCACTTTCTATGTTATATAATGGACAGTCGTACAGATTTTGAAACTGTTAAATTTTTACACCTATTAGGCACTTCGTTTACATGAAAATCATCAATGTTTAATTCACTCTTAAAGTAAGTGTCTGTAGCTATCGTCAGTGAAAAGTTGATGGCAATTCTTGAGCCAACCGTTGCTTGGAGAAACTCATCTACTGCTTCACAACATTAACATATTGTAAAGGAAAAATCCAGTGGACAGGAATATCGACAGATAAAAAGTTGATAAACAAACACAAAAGCGGGAATTCCAGAGAAGGAGCTGATAAAATGAGTTATTGGCAGACTGTAAACGGGAACAGTTTGTGTAAACATGAGAATTTGACTGGATATTTTATTGTATGTATTTTTGCAATGGAAAGTAGAACACTTCTTTAAAATAATTGTTATGTAATCTTGATGGACAGAGAGACTACTTCTACTCTTACAGTTGTAACGTGTTATTTTTCTTAGTCACAGACTCACGTTCACTTCAAATCGTAAACTACGTAAACCTAAAGTCAATACACAAATTACATGTTAACAGATAAAGCATTAAACACGTTTCAATATTGTTATAATCTTTTTGAATTCACTACTTATTAAGTTAATAATTTTTTCAACTGGATTTTAAACGGAAATATATTGTTTGCTTTCTATATTGACATAGGTCTAATATTTATTCAATAACTGTTACTTTCTAAAGTATCTTTAAAAAGACGCGAGTAATACAGATTGGAAAATTTAAAATAAGCTAATTCAATCATGGTATTTTAAAATAAAAAATGTATCCAAAGAAATTAACAAACACAACAGAAAATTTTAAAATTATACAAAAACAAAACAACAATACAAGAATCAGTGAGATCGATTATTCTAATAAACACATAAATATCCAATATCTTGTCTGTCCCATTAGTTTTTACATCTTTATATTAACAACGACTTATACAAGTCGACTGAAATGTCAATATTAATTATTAATAATGTTTCCAAAATACCTCGTTCAGAAACAATTTTCAGATGCATCAGAACTCCAACTTTCCTAATCCTCACATCTTTCTTTCTATCATATAAACTTAAGTACATGTCTTTGTCTTTTTTCAATAAATTGTCCACGCCTATAGTAAAAAAAGAATTGTAATTTACTACACTAAAACATGCAATGCGTCCTTATTTATACTGGTTTTCTTTAGTGATTGTAAAGTCCTAGAGAAACTGAAACTCTGTCTGTGATTCAAACCTGGGAAATTTCGCTATATAAATAAACTGAAAGGATACTACAGATCGATTTAACGTTATTCTTGCATTTTTTTAAAGTTTAAAGTGGTGATTCTGCAGTATTTCAGTTGCACTGCTTCTTAGCATGTAGTGTTTGTGAACATCATTTTAGGCCAATGAAAACGTTGTGAAAGTTCTAAGGTTTATGAACACAACATTCCTACCTTGTGAACTGGGTAACAAGAAGTTTGAAACAATAAAATATCTAAAATAATATGTACACAGAAACTGCATTTGTATCCAGTAGTTAAACAGATTAAGTTATAAAAACTACAAAATATAAACTGACTTTCTTCCTACTACAGTCATCTATATCCATCAGGATCAATTTATAAGACTAACTTAGGAAATCTATTTATAAGGTCTCAGTTTTTTTCGGGGTTGAGAGCCGCACGTGGATTTATGGATAGTGAATCTTTTAGTAATAAAACATTTGAAATTCTTGGAAACAAAGCGTGTATTTTTCAGCCCACCAGCCTTCCTGTTTTTCTTTATTCCCCACAGGAATATAAAGTTACTCCATCTAGATGTTTACTGTACCTACTTTAAACTAAGCATATTTTTACTGTATAGTGTGTGAACCAAGAGAACGCAATGTCTCATATTTTAAAATATACACCATAATATACAGGTGCACCCAGTCTTATCAGATTTAACATGGTAACGAGGATCTAAAAACATTCAAGGTATCACTATTTAAGGTACTATGAAAAATAAAACAGTAGTTTATGTTTATAGAGAATAATCTAACCTTTATTTTATCCAGTGTTGATTAATTTACTAGATTACTAACACAAATTAAGATAATAGTTAAGGATGAGAAGTGAAAAGAAATCATGGTCGCATTATTAGAGCATAACTAAATATTAAGTGTGAAAGGTTGTTGTTTTGAATTAAGCACAAAGCTTCGCAATGGGCTATCTGTGCTCTGCCCACCACGGGTATCAAAACCCGGATTTTTGCTTGTAAGTCCGCAGACATACCGCTGAGCCACTGGGGGGTATAAGTGTGAAAGGACGGACTAAACAAAGATTTATTCTCTTCTCGATAATTCTATAGTGACTTTATAATAAAATTATTTCTTTAAAAATGTAAAGTAAAATCCCTCTTCTGCTTGTCCTTTTAACCAGAGCTTATAAATATACTTACAAACCTCTTCTACATATTCTTATAACTAAAATAAATATACCTCTTCTGCCTGTCCTTGCAACTAAGGAGTGTATTTTTGTCCATAAGAACTATGTTAAATAAATTCTTATTGTACACTACCCTGTCGTATCCTGTAACCATGTTTGTTACACTGCCTAATCCACATGACATAATTTTGTTTTCGTAGTTAATGTAAATATGTTACATAATGAACACGTTTATTAAAGATCAACATGAAATAAAAAGTAAATTAGATTTTCGTAACAAATACTGACTGTGTTAGCCACTTTATTTTTCAAAAACGGTACAACTACATTTTTATGATATTTTAAGTAAGGTGCCATATGTTAAACTGTTACTTGATGTCACTAATCCTTAGAATAAGTTGTCATTTGTACATACCTCGCAGAGATAAAGCTTCATTTTCCGATATACTAAAACATTCATGAATGTTTCAAATGATTAACAGTTTCGTGTTTCTCTTGCATATGTAATTGCAATTCTTGAATATATGTAACAGATTTCCTTATTTTAGTGATTTATTTTTTATTATTTGGTTTTTTGTCATTAAGCATCGGTAATCTTTTCCGATTTCAGCACGTGTGATCATCCAGATGTCCAAGAGGTACCCCACAATATAACAAATATACCACCGTATTTTACTGTAGTTTGTAAATAGTTCAAAGAACGCTCCTAAAAGTAGGGTCGCCAAACTAAGACACTTCGACTGTCCAAGAACTGTATAGATATAGACTCAAAGATATAAATGGTGTCTCAAAATAGCCATAGTGTCTGGTGGCAGGCCGTTATAGATGTGTGATATGCTATGAAGATAACTTCTGATAGCAGTGGGGTACACTTGCACCTATCCAACAGATGCCACTTTTTAACTTAGGCCTTTCTCAACATACAGATTAAACAGCCTGTTCTGTTGGTTTTGACTGTACAATCTGTTATTTTTCAACACGGCTTTAACCCATTGTTACCTCATCATTCTGAACAGCGATTTGGTTTTGTTTTAAGATCGCGCAAAGATGCACAAGAGCTATCTGCGCCAGCTGTCCCTAAATTAATAGTGTAAGACTAGAGGGAAGACAGATAGATATCGCCACCCACAGCAACGTTTGGGTTATTTTTGTCTGGTCGAACACTGGGATTTGTACATTGTTATTATAACGCGTGTACGACTGCAAGGTTTCAGAGTTCGATTTTTGTAGCAAGGAGCCACGACTTACGTACCATAAAATTCACATTTCAAGCAATCTAACTACAATTTGGATTAATTTGTAAAGTAAGAAAGTGTTTGCACAAGTATTTGTTAACAAAACTTAAACACAGTATTAAAATAAGAATTCTCTCAAAGCTAAGACAATGATCATAAAAATACGATATGACAATCTCTTAAACTTTTATATATCAGTTACAAATCATTGTGCCACATTATATGATGTTTAAGGCTGGCTAGTAATAATGAGGATTCGTAGAAAACCACCAGCAGCTACAGAGTGAACCAACGGGATTTAAAAGTTGAAGACGGTTAACCGTAATTAAGTTAGTCACCAGAAAATAAAAATATGGGCATATCTGCAAGAAACTAGGAACAGGATTAAACATATTCTCCCCAAAACCAAAACTATTTAATTTCAACAAAGAAGTTAAGGTACTTTTCATTAACGAATTCAGCTGCAACTAAAAGTTGAAAACGGTCACCAGTAGTTAAGAACTGAACATAGCTTCACATAACTAGAACTAAAGATAGTCGCCCTTAACTACGATCTGATAATAGCTACAAGTAACCAGGAAAATAACAATAATATAGCCACTGGTGTCATAACATTGGACTCGCAACCAAGTAATGAACAATGCTGCTAGCAAGTAAAAACAACGAATACTCGCGTATAAGTAAAACCTGAACGTTACCACGCCATTAAGAAGGTTCAAATGGTCAACAGTAATTAAAAATTCGGATAGTCGCTCAAACCTGCCAACCAAATGTTGTCTCCAAAACATACGTAAATATCTTCAACTGAAACGAAATGCTACCACCAAAAACTAGCAACTAAAAAAGCCTCTGCTAGCTAGAAAAGAAGAACAGTTACCGGTTACTATAAATCAACACAGTCATTAATAGCTAGAAAGTAATTATTATCGCCATTAACTACGAATTAATCTAGTCACTGGCAACTAAGAACTGAAAATAATCACTTGTAATTAAAAGGTATACAATTACCAGTGTCAAGAAACTGAAAAAAAGATGGTGATAACAAGGAATAGTGAGTGTACTGTCACGAGGAAAAATTGATGTTCTCAGTTACTAAAAACCTAGAAATATAAATATATACCTTGTGAAATAAGCAGAATTGTTTCTATTTATCAATAACAATTATATAAGAGTTATCGTTTACTGAAAATCATAATAAATGAATATCACGTCTTATGTTGTAGACAATAATGTAAAAACCGTAATGAAAAAAGAATGATTGATCAAACGGAGAAAGACCTTTTCACTCTCTCCGAACAAAGTGGGTTTGTCACAAAACACTTTTATTTGGGCTCGGCATAGCCCAGCGTGTTAAGGCGTGCGACTCGTAATCTGAGGATCGCGGGTCCGCATCCCCGTCACGCCAAACATGGTCGCCCTCTCAGCCGTGGGGGCGTTATAATATGACGGTCAATCCCACTATTTGTTGGTAAAAGAGTAGCCAACGAGTTGACGGAGGGTGGTGATGACTAGCTAAATTGGGGACGGCTACCACAGATAGTCCTCGAGTAGCTTTGTGCGAAATTCAAAAAACAAACAAAAAAACAAATCACTTTTATTTGTCGCACAGAATTGCTAAATTATCTTGAATTACTTTAAATAGGCATTCTTTGAAGTTTCTTTTTATAACTTACAAACTTATTTGACTTTTGTAAATTTCCGGCCTAAAATCTCGGAAAAATACTAAAGGTAGTTTAATAAAAAACGGAACTACCTTCAAACTTGTTCTCATAACGCCGTAATGAATAATAGATTGTTATATTGTTTCTGTTGATTTCCAATAAAATATCTATAAAGCAATACTTAACTCTGCAAATGCAAGTATCTATATTTCCTTCATATTCTCACAATTTTTAACAGAATGACAAGAAAGTTTGCATGTAGGATTTACAGAATTTCAATGAAGAAAAATATATCGAACACTCGTGAAGACACCCAAAACGGGAATTCAATAAAGTTATGGAAACGTTTGGTGGTAATGTTGTAGATTATGTGTATACTTTATACGATAATATTATTGTGTGGCCAGAGGGGGACTTGAAGACGCGTGGCTTACTCTCTAGAATGTGTTTAAAACTTGTAAACAGACTGAGAACCATAAATGGTGTTCTAGGTTACAGTAAAAGATTATCGAGTTTTTAGGGTGCAAATAGGGTAGTGAATTATTGTTTTGTAAGCATTTTTAGTTCCTTAGTTATTCTAAGAGTCGATAGGCGAAAGCAAAGAAAGATGTAGTATAATATATAATATTTCAACGGCCACACTGCGTCTGCCATATATAGTGCAAAACAAGCATTTCGACCAATAGCAGGGCTTATCTGGTCGGTTGGAATAGACCTGGTGGAAAAGGCACTACAAACATTTTTCATGAACAACAACTATTGTGGTGACAAGTAGATTAAGTTAATGAATTGTAATTATTACCAATTTCTTTCATTGATTGATTTATTGTTGAAAGTAAGGTACAAAACTGCACAATGAAGTATTTGAATTCAGCACACCACGGGTATCGAAACTCGGTCGTTTATCTCAAGTCATCTAAAAATCAGATTTTCAGGTTAAGGAATAATGTTATTTATTTATATGTATAACTCTTTATAACAATTGTTAATTTATTTTAATTATTCAATTGGTTTAAATTTACTAGTTTCCAGAAAGACTGATGAACCAGCAACCTAGTTTTATTGTAGAAGAACTAAGCAACCAGATGTCAACGAGAGAAAACTACTTTTGTAATTCTAAAATATTACGATTAGAAGAAAAGATTAACACGATATAAGCAAATCAATTATAATGATAATTTTTAAGGTAGATTATCTCCCCAAATTTTAACTTCTTTATTTTATCCTGTTTGCATTTCTTCTCTTTTTTTTTGTACAATACAATTTTGTTCTAACAGAAAATCCTTGGCAGTTTCTGTTAATTTTTTGATGAAAATAACTCAAAGTTCAATCTTGGAAAAATTATCTTCATTTAAACAGTTTGACATGACGGTGACAGTTTTCAAATGACGTCAATAGTGTTGCGTTAACATAGAGAATTAATTCGTTCAAAGCAATTCAGTACCTAACACAGACACGAGCAGGAACGGGTTCGCTTTAGGAATTAGCTATTTTGAAAACAACACTACAGTATTCGCAGCTACCTCGAATTTATAATTTACTTTCAAATAAACTAAAAAGTTGACTTAATATTTCTAGAACTTTCTTAGCTTAAATTAATTTCATCATTATGATCAACAGATCTCTCTTACATTAAAAATACAACTCACAACACTGCCCCTTCCTGAATTGTAAAGTTCCCTGACGAAAATTAAATAAAACACTAAATTAAACAGTACATTTTATAAAGTCTTTCGCCCATGTCCTCTTGTTACCTCTAATTATTCTATTACTGGAGAGACTCTTCCTGGATTGATTATCGAGAGAATTCATTCCGATTCTGTCTACTGGAAATAGTGTCGTTTGCTTTTTTTGAATTTCGCATAAAGTAACACGAGGGCTATCTGCATTAGCCGTCCATAATTTAGCGGTGTAAGACTAGAGGGAAAGCAGCTAGTCATCACCATCCACCGCCAACTCTTGGGCTACTCTTTTATCAAAGAATAATCAATTTCTAGCAATATTTGAATATATCAGGCTTCAGAGTGCTATTTAACAGCACATTTCTTTCTGGTGACGTGGTAATGAACGTGCTTAGAATGCTGAGCTCAGAAACAATAAAAAAGTCCGTAGTTTTTTCACAATACATATTATGGTTTAAAAAGTAAGGGGTTTTGACTCAGGCAGATACGAGAACACATATCTTATAACAAAAATAGTGTGATTTGTATATTTTTATTTTCAAATGAGGCAAACAGCCTCGGTACTTTACACCTTAAAACCAGTAACACCTACCTTTTCAGAAATTTTGCCCAAAGCTAGCTACACAAATGGTTATCTGTGATTAGATCCATATTTTTAACCTATAGACTAGAGAAATGCTAGCTAGCTGAAAAATGTTTTTATGTGATTAATCTCATTTTATGTTAAAAAGCACAGAATTATTGAAAATATCAGTTTAAAATACAAAACAGTACGTATTATCCTGTTTCGTTCCGAACAAAGCGGATAATTATTACATTCAAAACGACTGAGTTTTGATACTTTCACTAACTAGGCTATAAGAGTTTATAAAAGATTCTATTACAACATCTTGAGAAGAAACATATTCACAATTGTTTCAAGTGTCTGTAGATTAATACTAAACCGCACTGCGTTCATCATGCTATAACAGCCAGCATATGGTTTTCTTTGTTCTATTTTAAAAGAGTTTAGGACTGATATGTTATCAGTTAAGGGATATGATTTAAAGCGTGTAAAAAAACAGCAGTACAGGTAGAAGCTCCACGATACAGTCACGATTACAGAAGAGTTATGTTTCATTTACGATTTTATAGTTGGCAGGTGAAAACTTATAGGTACATTTTCTTGGATGTTAAAAGACGTAATTTTCTGTTACATTCTTCATATTATGGTAACTTACTTTTGCTTGCAATATACCTTTCTATTTTGTTAGTCACAGAAACTTTACTCTGTGTCCGTTGCTTTCTGTTGAGATGCGCTATGCATAATAAATACAGCATTAAACGTTGCATTCTTTAACATCTTTACAGTTGGGTCGATGATGTTGCTTTTGTTCTTGTATTCTTCTTGTAAATTTTAATTGATTTAACATTCGTCTTTTGATCTCCATTTCTCTTCTGCACGAACATGTCCATATATAAATCTTGCAAAATATTTATTATAAAAAAAACATCGAAAGAAAAGAGGACGGAAAATGATATATTTTAAAACAATGTTCAAAGAAAATCGAAAAGCGTTGCACATAAATTACAGACGAATAAACCTTGTACACTAGATACAGTATGCGAATGACAAGTGTGTCTTATTAACAGAAGTATTTACAAAACAGAGACCTGTACAACTTAGAAATACTTTGTGAATATTTTAACGTGTTATTATCAGCGTGGGAGGTTCTGTGACGTTTTTAGTTGTACTGCGAGGAAAGTTTTCAATTTTTATTTGTCTAATAATAATAATTTAAAAACCTTACTTACACATCTTAGGTGCTTGCTATTCTTATAGGTATGTGACCATTGTAGAGAATGGAGTACTGATTTCAAGCTGTACGTTTTTTCTCATGACCGCTAGTGGCTCAATTGTCGTAAACACTTTTATCTTTGTTTATCTAATTTTGTTGCATTAGAAATAAATTTCTAATGCTATTAGAAATTGCTTGCTATTCTTATAGGTATGTGACCATTGTAGAGAATGGAGTACTGATTTCAAGCTGTACGTTTTTTCTCATGACCGCTAGTGGCTCAATTGTCGTAAACACTTTTATCTTTGTTTATCTAATTTTGTTGCATTAGAAACAAATTTCTTTCCACTGCAGGCTAAAGACGACGAATGTTAGATTAGACGTGCGATGTTGAGAGCTTTATTACTCACATCTGCTCTTTACTTTACTTGTATTTTTCAAAATATTAGACTTGCAAATATAAACGGAATCTGATAGACGGTGTATCCTCTACTGCTATGTGTGTTGCACTATAATGCTTCTTTTACAAAGATAAATGTTACTCCTCTCAAAGTTTAATTTTTACCCTAATCTTTTATGTACGAGGTCTTCCAGCGTTTTGCTGTGTGTATTTTTTTAGGGGGAGGCTTAGGAGTCCGAAATTGATTGTACATATAGTTGGGTTGAGTCTGTGTTTGTATATTAGCTAAAATGATGTTTTCTGACTCAAATACGATGCGATGCATATACTAAATATCCGTGGTTTTATAATAACAAACTGTCATAGGAATTTCTTGAAGAAGAAAAAATGAATAACACTAGAGAAGACAGAAGAGTAACAAATGAAATGCTCAAGACAGCATAACAGAGGAAAGTTTAAAGCCGCCAAAAAAGTATTAATCCTCTCAAGCGGAAATAAAGTTAACAATAAAACGTATGCTAGATCTTGTTTTAATGCAAGAACAGTGATATATATGATGTATTTCCTAAAAGAAATTTCAAAAATGCAAAGCCTAAGTCAACAGTAGAAGAAATCTTTGAGGCAAGGAAACAACGAAATAATATGAAAACAAATGTGAACGAAGATCCACGAGTGAAAACTCTGCACATATACAAAACATAGCAAAACCCGGATAAAAGAAAGAATTGATGAACGAACACAAAAAAGCTTTCCAGCAGTTTGACGACTGTCTCTAATCCAGACATTTATTATTTGTCTAAGTATTATCAAAAATCAGTTGATGTCTTTTTTTATATTAGCAAAATATTTAATCAGCAGTTTTGTGATGAATTATGAATTGCATAAAAATTAAACATAACACAGTCACTATCTATTCAAGCTGGCTAGTGTCTGAAAAACAAGATAACTACAAAGTGACAGTCACTATCTATGTATCATGCTAACCAGTTCAGAAACTATGATTATCTCTTGGTAACCATTGTATTGTATTATAATGTCATTTTCTCTTATCTACGTTGTTCATAAACCATACAGTAGTCTCACCACGCTCCTTTACAACTGTTACCTATGATAATCTCTTGGTAACCATTGTATTGTATTATAATGTCATTTTCTCTTATCTACGTTGTTCATAAACCATACAGTAGTCTCACCAAGCTCCTTTACAACTGTTACCTATGATAATCTCTTGGTAACCATTGTATTGTATTATAATGTCATTTTCTCTTATCTACGTTGTTCATAAACCATACAGTAGTCTCACCACGCTCCTTTACAACTATTACCTATGATAATCTCTTGGTAACCATTGTATTGTATTATAATGTCATTTTCTCTTATCTACGTTGTTCATAAACCATACAGTATTCTCACCACGCTCCTTTACAACTGTTACCTATGCCAGCTATTCTTCACAAATTAATCACACAAGGACAGCCAGGACTGTAAATACATATTATTGACGCTCATCACTGTTAAGAAATTTTACGATAAGTTTACAGTAACATTAAAAATCTACTTACATTTTATTTCTACTAACCGGTGTCCAAATATCTACCTATTTATGACAATCTCACTATAAGCCAAAAATTATTGTACTTTGACCTTCAGTTAAAAACCCGAAAATAAGTTCAGAGTGGTACTTAAATATCTTTAAGTAGTCTTAGTTTTACATTAATACCAATCTAGCAGTCATAACCTGTCCTAGTTTCTGTTCTTGATGAGGTTTACAATATCTTTATAGTTTGTCTACTAATACGGTCCTAACAGCCTTTGAACAGCTGTTACGATTGTTGAATCGATTATCGACTTTTCGGTTAATGCTGCTTTCGGTAATACTAAAACAGTTTTTAAATATCATTATTGTTATATTTTTTCAAAGAAGACCCCCTTAATGAATGTCCTTTTTAAAATTGTCTTTTATCTGACAAGATTTGAAAAGTACAACGTTGTTGTCGTAGTGACGTTTAGATCTTTTAAGACATATAAATATACAAGCTGTCACTTGTTTACAATGTTTAAATAGTCTCAGGTGTCCTCAGCAACTTACGGCTTAACGATGTTCAAAATAATCGGCAGGTCTTCATCTATGGATTTCAAAAGTTTTCAATGTTTTTGTTTCATTAAAATATTTAGACACAAAACAGCAACAAATGTTAACAGTGTTGCTCCAAATATTTCATCAGTTGGATAATTATCCATCTAATTAAGACTGCGCTACTAATTAATGAAGCAATTCTTTACGTGTGAATAAACAAGAAGCTGAGTTATTGGAAAATTCTTAAGTAAGTAGATAAAAGTAAATTTTAAAATAAATCTCTTATCAACGTCTGGCACAATTTGAATAAGCTGTAACAACTTCATGTTCTCAACAGTTAATCCTATTAGCTATTAGTTGTTGGCGGCATGGTAACCAAAAGAAGGAGATCACTGTAAGTGAGAATCTTTAAAGGTAAAACGAAAAAAAAACAACAACAAAAGAGATTGATTAAAGCCATTTGAAAATTAATTTTAAATAAAGTATTATTTCCTTGATCGTAAGTATCAGTTGTTTTAAAGCCAAATTTGCCGTCTTTTATCTGACCTTCTAAATAAGCGAGCGTACTTACTTTTATACGGTTCTTACTTTTTTACGAATTTTGCATTATGGTACTGCTACTCAACATTCAATAACATTAAGGATATTTTCTCTTTATTAGTTTAAAGTAATATGGCTAAAAGATATGGAGTACTTAAGAAGGTTAACTCAGCATTTAAAAAGATAACGGTGTTAACATCAGATGTAAACTGTCTTACAAGCTTTTCGCTGACAGGTACTTAAAAGGAAACAAGCCCTTAATGTAACTGGTAGACTAAGTGGCTACTCTGAGGAATTATCTTTTTCAACGAAAGTTTTTTTTCAACTAAGGTTTTAACATTGGTAATAAAGCAAACTTCTTCATGTAACATTATACATAATGTGGCTAATAACAAGGTTTGGATCAGCCCTTGAAAAGCTCGAGTAATTTTAATAATAAGAGGATTTAAACATAAATTCTGAATAGCACTCTTGAGCAATTTCGATATACTTAAGAGGTTTAAGCGAACTCTTAAAGAGCTCCTCAGGCATGAAATATCTTTGAATAATAAATGCCTTTTAAGATCATTAAACCACGGTTTAAATTGCATTTAACAGTGACTTGTCAGCAAAATTATTTGATATAAGCAATTATTCTTTACAGCTTTTTTACGCCTTAACTTAACTAATACCATGATATCGTCCACTTCAGAAAATATTATGATATTACCCAACTTATATTAACCCTTGACTGTGTAGTCGTTAAAAACAAAGAAAATCCTTAACGTAAAAGTTAAGTTTTTAAAGCTAACGAAATATGTATTCGTCCAAAAACAGTGAAAGAAAAATCTTATTAAAACACGTAATTTTTAAAGTTTACATTAAATGTCATTCTATAAACTCGTTAAAACAATTAAAAATCGTTGAAAACCTTCGAACTTGTTGTCTTAATAAAACAATATATTAATCCACATTTTTTTATTTGTATACTGTTTTAATATCTGTAATTTCTTCATTTATAAATAAATATTGTATTAAACAATATAGACGTTTTGTCATATCTATACCATTAAACTTAAGATCTTGGTACATCTATAGCTGTAGCTTGTGAATATAATGAATACAGTTATAAATTCAGTATTATTATCAGGTGTATAAGTTTACGCTCGACACCATATTGTATCAATATTTCCAAACTCAATATTATTTAAAGCTCCATACGTTTAGAATATTCTACATGAAAATTCAATATATTGTTATTTTTATACCTGTGATTCCAATATATTGTTATCTATAACTCTCAAATGCTGTTATCTCGATACCTGTAAACTATTTATGCTGCTATCTGTAACCGCTTTAGAATTTATTTGTTTTACTCTTTTGTTATTAAGAACAATCTGCACTGTGCAAACAAAGTGTCGAAATCCAGTTTTTAACATTGGAAGTCCACACACGGACTTACGGCTAAGCCACCGAAAGATTATGTTATTATCTCTATATTTTTAAATTCATTAGGTTCCTCTAGCTTAAAATGACACTTGTGTGAATCATAAATAACATAGATATTAAAATAAAACCAACGTTTAATAGTACACGACATATATTTAACTGGAGTAATTGTACTACAGCCACGACACTTGAAATTCTTTTAGACATAATTAGAGTAATTTAATCTATGAAATCTTTTATTCCTCTTTAGTAGCTACATTCTCGTGCGCAAGCAATACCAAACGTGGGGCACCAGTGTTACAGATTCGGTTTTATTATTCATCAGGATTTCCACTAATTTACCTTAGAATCAAAATTATTTTAGCCAAGATTAAAGTAAATTAATTTATGAGACCTTAAGAGTTGTCAAGTGCATCAATCAAAAGGTTTTTTTGTGTATAAAATTATTAGATTAAATTAAATTGTGTATCTACTATTAGATCTTAACTGAGTTAAGAAAGGATGGAGCTATGAATTAAAAGCGTAGACTTAACCAACTCGGATTCATTCTGTAAGTAGCCGTATTGTGGTTAAAAATGACACTGTTCTCAGGGTTAATATTGCCCCCCAGTGGCTCAGCGGTATGTCTGCGGACTTACACGCTAAAATCCGGGTTTCGATACCCGTGGTGGGCAGAGCACAGGTAGCCCATTGTGTAGCTTTGTGCTTAATTCCAAACAACAATCTCAGTGTTAAAATACAATAAAACATTTATTCAATAATTTACTGCAAAAAGATAAAATTATAAAACTAGGATTATTCTCATGCACCCAACAAGTTCGGAGATTTTACTTCATTGTCATCAAAGTGAAATGTTTTACAAGTCTTAAGATCTATAAATACTTTGCAAAAGAACCACATGATTTTAATGGACAGAAAAACCACTTTTATACACTACAGTTCATGTGATGAGTTTTGTGAGTTCTTACTTTCTGAAGAACGTTAAAATTACAAAGCTACAACTTATAACATAAAATGATTTGATGGTCATTTTATTACAAATGATCTCATTCATCAAGGTCTTAAAACCTGACATTAACATTGTAAATGGTAACATAATGGTTGTGACTTTCAAAATACTTTGAGTTACTAACAGTCTTAACTTCATTTCTGTGGCATTATCATCATCCTCAAAAATATGAGTTTCTATTCACTACATACCATAGTAAGAACTTTAAGAGAGATACCTCTGGACTGGCACCAATAGCGCTAAGAGAAATGATACGTCTTTGCCTTTCAGATTTAGTTTATTTTGGTAGTTATGTTATTAAAAGTTATTATATCTAAGCTTGTATGGCCTAAGATGTTGTTTATGTTATAATAAAATACGAAAATCACACTCAGAGGCGGGAACCGCCCCCTGTCAGATAAGACATATTAATCATACATTATTTTTCACCTTTTAGATATAAAAAACTTATTTTGTATCATTAAATAAAAAACTAAAATTCCTATAAAGACTATTACATTTTATATATTATGTTTTATTGGTCATTGTACTATAAATTTATATCAATTTCAACTTTTTAATTTATAGGACTCTTTAAAGTTTTCTGTCCCCGCCTGAGTGAAAAGCCTGGCTAAGCCACTGATGACACTTTATTAGAGCTTGTTGAAAGAACCTGGCTAAGCCACTGATGACACTTTATTAGAGCTTGTTGAAAGAACCTGGCTAAGCCACTGATGACACTTTATTAGAGCTTGTTGAAAGATCCAGGTTAAGCCACTGATGGCACTTTATTAGATCTTGTTGAAAGGTGTGCAGTATTTATTTTATCTCGATAAGTATTGTCAATCTGATGATGAAATACTCCATTATTGTCGTTTACCATTCAGGGTTAAATTTCTCGCTCCCTTACGGTATTGAATTTTTTTGGATGCACTAATACTGCTTTTGTATGTGTGATTATATATATATATATATATATAGAACTAAGTTTTTAACACCAAGGTCTATAGCTTCTGTACCTAACCATGGATATAATATCTCAAACAACTATATTCAGGTAAGTATACATTGGTTAGACTACATGCAACAGTCTAAATGACTCAATATTCAACATGCACTTAACAGTGATGGGGATACGATCTTAATTTATAGTATTAATGATTTCTGTATGTAACATAATACAACATATGAATTTTACGTGTGTTCATATCACGGGTATGATGT